>OY728162.1:837032272-840023009 GCA_963277665.1 Viscum album
AAAAATACAAAAATTATCGACTCATATATGATGTAAGGATGATGTAAGCCTCAAATATTGAGAACTAAAAATTTATTTCAAAATATTTATTGATAGGGATCAAGCTATTCAAATTCTTCATTAAAAATATTAAACTTGTGAATACAATAATGAGAACACACCTCTCTCATCCCCTCTAAATACCACCCCTCACCCTCTCTTCTCCTCACACCTAGAAATTCTAGAATCTTGTCAATGTTCTACCCAATAATATTCCCAAGAACTTACCCATTTACATGATCCTTTGGTCTCATGGAAATACCAAACCCCATTCCCAAACAAGATTATCAAAGAGGAGAAAATCAAGATGTAAATTCTTCTTTAATTTTGTCTTAATTTTACTTTATTTTCATTTATTTTATTACCCTCTCTTCACCTCCCCTTATACATGTTGCATAAAAAATCTAATATATTTTATATACTATAATTTTATCCTATTAATGTAGTAATTAATCATCAATACTCTTCTCTTGTTCCTTTTATTATTATAATGAAAACATCATCTATGGGGTATTGATTCACCACCTTTGTGTATGACATGTTTTTATTTTTCAATACCACCATGAAGTATCTTCATTAAACCATTATTATTGTCAAATAGGATTTTATTATACATATTATAAGTTATATATGGTTCTTTAACTAATATATGAACATGATTTCAAAAAATATATATAAGCTTGTAATTTTCAAAAAAAAGGAAAAATTAATTAAATTATTTTCATTAATGATCTGTATAATCAATCATCCTCATAAAATAAAAAAATGATTTATAAGACCAATTATACTTTTTAATTTTCATTATAATCATATAATTTAAATTCTTTATATTCATTCTTTTTCCACATGAACCTCCACACAAATAAACAAGTGAACTGATCATGAAAATGAAGAAACAAAACACACCCAAATGGTGAAATTAAAATCTATAACTAATCAAAATGGTCATAAATAAAAAAACTTGGACAATAATAAAGAAAATACATGTATAAGTGGTTCTTTATTTTTTAATTAATTAATTTTATTTTATTATTCAGGATATTAATGTAATGAATCAATCAAGACATAATGTAATGGTATTATCGAAACTCAACTCTATTTCTACGGGTTTCCCCTATTTCACTCCATTTTCAGTATGGTTGTTCCATTAATGTTACTTAAATATCATTTATATATACTGTACTTTTTCTTATTTATATAAATTATTCCAATCAGTTTTTATAACAAATATATTGATTTTTTCCAAAATAACACATTTTTTTCAAAAAATAAAAATTTTACTTCTCCTGATATTGTTTTTCTTCACTAAAGATTTATCATTCATATACCAAGTATTTTATTCTATCTTTATTTTGGGAACCACAATGATTACTCATTAATGTATTTTTTTATGAAATGAAACCCATTCCATTACATGGTTTATTTTATGTCTTAGATTGATATATGTTCTTGCTAGCATGCATGATTATAGAATTGTTATGATGTGAGGGGTGAGCCTGAAATTATATAGCAGATATAAATTTATGATTAGATGGGTATGAACAGAATTATATAAAACTCCAATGAATTGGGTAATGTTATGTATCTCATGAGATAAATTTATATATCTCATGAGATAAATTTATGTATATGTGGTAGTTGACCACTAAGTCCTGATATTTCATTTTTATGCATTTAGACATTCCAAGCCAATTTTTAAAGTTCCTATAACAATTATGATGATGATGTTATGATGATTATTATCTTCACCCCATGTTATATTGATCCATGATATTATATATCCTCTTATTAGGCTTTTATATCACCACTTTTTTTTATGTATATTCATCGGTGAATACTTTTACTAATGTGAACAAAAATGCTAATAAGAAGAAAGATAAGAAGAAATTTAGAAAATTATTATGTTTAATTATGTAAATGTTATGTATGGAATTTTTTTTACAAAGACACTAATCCTTTGGATCCTGGTTGTGTAACAATTTCATGTAATTTATCTTCAAAATAATTTAACACTCACGTTTGAAAAATTAGTGTCACTATAGATCACCTAAATTTTGGATGAATAATTAGAGCTCTCATGCCGTACTAAATATTATAGAGTGAGACACTTAAGTATAGGAAATTCCAAATCAATCCCACATTCTCAATCGAATCTTCGTTCTTCACATGATCTTTGAGACATCAAAAAAGCAAGTGTAATTTTGGTTATAGAACCTAGTAATCATTGATTGAATATCATATAGTTGTTGTGAATGTGTAGATGATCTATAGTATTCATAGCAAGTAACTATTAATTTGTGATATGTAGATGGTGGGATAATTTGTTGGTCTCATATCAATTGAATTACACTAAAATGGGGGTAGATTAGGGTAGCACATACTTTTACTATTAAATAACTATTTCCTGATCTTGTACACTAATTATCATGAATGTTCCTTTTATCTACATTATTTTCTCTTTGGATTTATTAAATTTGTTAATATTACATTGATAATTTTACATGATTCACCCAATCTAGGATAGTACAAGGAGATTGTGATCAATGATGTGTTAATGAACCAACATAATAGAGTGAACAAATTGATTTCAATTAAATAATGGAACATTATCCCTATTTATCCTAACTCACAACAATGAAAGGATTAAAAATATAAATGCCTCTCCATATAAATAATCTCATAGTGTCATTTGTATCCTCATCGATCATCCTCGCATGATTATGATTTTTATAATAAAAATAACATGATGTGTTGATACCACACCCTATAATGATGTTATAGAGTGATAAAGATCCTATAAATTCTTTTCAACTTATGTCTCTCAATATTTCATCATTAAACCCCTTGACATATTTTCTACTACATTGATTCCTATTCATAACCAATCCTCTTATTTCTTTTCAATCCAATGGTTAGGAATGAAACTTTTTTTCCTAGTGTTTTGAAAATTTTCCATTATGATTAATGGGATTATTATGTAATATAAAATCCAAATAATTTTTCTAGACATCTAAGAAATAAATCCCTATATCAATAACTTTATGAAACTACAGTTTAATGAATTTTTTTTCTATGACATAGTCTATTATTCTATGGTGTTACATTATACATTTTCCATATACTATAGTGTGGTTACCTTCATCATTGTGTATGTTTTATTTACTTATATTACACTTTAGATATGTCAAACATAATATGGCGGAGGAAATTATAGTTCTCAAAATCCATAATTTTCATGGATTTACTCCTCTAATACTCTCCCATGATTTTGAGACATGATCTCACATATCATCATGAAACAACAAAATCTATGGTGAATCACTACTTCCTCTAAGCTGTAGCTTGTAACATCCCAAACCCGGCTAGCCACCCGAACAGTGTCGAACGGGTCGGGTGTTACAACCTTAGCCACACCTCCCCGAACACCAAAGGTTGCCGACTAGCAGTGAGGGTCTGTTAGGTATAGTGGGGAGGTTATACCCTCTCGGAGGATCTTAATAAGGGTATTGGTCCAAGTATAATAGTAAAGATGCATTGGAATGAAAGACTCAGCAAACTTGAACCAGACCCGCAGAGCGGAAGCATAATCAATATAGATAAACAGCGGAAGCAGTAAATGAAACAACAGCAGCAGAAATAAACATAAAATCATGCTAAGAACATGTAACTAAAAATAAACATTAAAAAATGCATCCAGAGCAGGTCATACACAACTGAATATAAAAAGGGCGCCAATGGCTAACCAATAGTAGCTACAACAAGCATGCCAATACAGAAAGTAAACAAAACAAATTAAACCCATCTAGGCATGACCTCAAGGTCCATACCATCTCAATGAAATAACTAATGCAGCCCAGCTCCTGAAGCTGGCCTCTTTCCTGCATGTAAATCCATAAAGTCTACATGCATCCCGAAGGGACCATGTAGGGTGTGAGACAAATCTCAGTAGAACACCACCCAATGGTGCATACCAAATATATGTGTTTAAGCAGTCATGCATTTAGAAGGAAAGAAGTAAATAGTATGATGCACAATTAAACAAAAACTCCACTGGTGCTCAACGGCCACCATAGAGCGTCACCTGCTTTCGCCAATGCCGGAATCTCTGTCATGTAACCCGGCACCACGTGCCACCTGACACCTCGTGTCTCATGTACCGACATCCCGAAGGCACGAACAAAAATAGTAACCCGACACCATGTGCCTCCTGACACCTCGTGTGTCACGTACCGACGTCTCGAAGGCACGCCCAAAAATAGTAACCCAGCACCATGTGCCTCCTGACACCTCGTGTCTCAAGTACCGACGTCCCGAAGGCATGCCCATTTCATGAAGGCTCCTCACCTCCCACATGGCTTTCTACGGAAAGCACCCCCAACCAGAAAACCTAACCGCAACAACGAGGACCTTTACCCACACGAGTGGTCAAAACCACCTCATCACGGAGTATCTCTGTGTGCACACTACTCAAAGTCCCGGTGAGCGGTAATCACCCAAAATAGTCCTAATCCACCAACACATCTCACACCTCATGTCCCTACGACCATGTCGCTCAAGTCTGATGGCATTGCCACCCTAGTAACCAAGGCCATGCCCAGCCAGACAGTCGTAATGCCTCAAGCCGATGTCCATAACGCCCAATCCCGTAGTCAAAACCACCCAAAGTATCCCGGGAAAATCCCCAACCTGTGATCAGCATCACTCAAGCGTAACTGGGCTAAGCCCAACACAACCCAAAGGGTCCAGCAGAAGAAATTCAGTAATTGCATATATAACATATGTAAACAGAAAACACAACCAGGCAAAACAAACTAACAATTGAATTACACTATGCAAGGTGTTGTCCCATACCAGCACTGAGGTCTTAAATGCCTCCAAAATTTATAAAAGGCTTTAACAAATTAAACTAAACAGTTTACAACAATCATAATTCAATTAAAACCATTTTGGCGTTCCCCGGCCAAAATGCCCCGATGAGCAATGACCCCTCACCCGGCCCTGCTCACGCAAACTGGTAACCGAGCATACCCAAAAGCATCCTAGAGGTCCCATAAGCATTACAGTATGAAAAGGCAGATAAAACAGGTCCCGCTAAAAATACCCAAAAATGCACCAGAGGCTGCATTACCAAAACAACAGCGAAAACACAAAAAGAAGTATGCACCGCCTACCTGAGACTCGCACGATGCTACTCCTCCGGTAACACCCGGTAATTCAGTCTAAAACGTGGTAAATCTAAAAAAGATTCAAAACTGGTCAAAGTGATATAACTCGTTCTAGAACGAAAATCAGACAAAACGGACAAAGAGGAATCGAGGCCTTACCGAGGGGGTTCCAACGCATCCAACCGAGATCAGATCGGAGTTCGGACGAAGAAACGGGAAGCAAATGAAGATCCGACCGACTTGGTTCACTAAACCCGGCCAAAATATTGAGGTTCTGCCTCAATACGAGGCTACTGCCCATTTTAAGCAAAAAAAAAATACACGGTGTGTACTTTGGGAAAACACGTCGTGTATGGTTCATTTAACTATTCATAAGATGGAAAGATTCCGTTGACTTACTTTTCGTGCCTGCCGACATGAGTAAACGACGTGTACCTAGGGGTACACGGCGTGTACTTGGTTCCTCTTCCTTTCCTCACTGACGTACTCACACGCCATGTGTATCCCTTATACACAGCTAGACTGCACGGCGTGTCCAAGGGGAACACGGCGTGTCCTCGGTTCTACCTGGCCAACAGGCCTACACGCCATGTATGGCCTCACACGTTCGGGGGTATACACGGCGTGTTCAAAACTACACGTCGTGTAGTAAGAAAATTCTACACTGTCACTACATGGAATGTACTCGGCGAGCACACGGCCGGTCACTCACCTACACATACACGGCATGTACTTAAAGTACATGGTGTGTAGTCTGTAAATTTCCATGAACTTCCCGTTTACTCCAATTTCCTCAGAAACCAGTCAAAAAATTTAAACAGGGTCGGGATTTTGACCCGTTCCAAAAACCCGCGTTCTTATAAACTACCCACCTTAACGTAGATCATCCTCGAGCTACCAAACGAAACCCAATGATGGAACCAAACATGCCCATCCCAGTTAAACAACCTGGACTACCCCAGTCCCAAGGTTCTGGATAAATTCCTCAAGGGGCTCCCCACCTTAGGAATTGGCTACTCGGTCTCAACCAACAAAATTTAATGCAAACAAGGTTTACTAACCTTTTTCCCGGACGCATAGTCCTCCCGTGACGCATCGTCCCCCCTGACCCTCGTTGGTGCTCCTGTCTTGCTATCGACACCCAACGTAACTGGCACCGCATCAGTGTCTGCCTCCACGAGGTCCTGGTGCCTAGCATCTCAAGTAACCTGCATCCACGATGCCCCGATGCCCACGACACCTCAAGTAACCGGCATCCAGGATGCCCCGATGCCCACGGCACCTCAAGTAACTCGCATCCACGATGCCCTCGGCACCTCAAGTAACTCGCATCCTCAATGCCTCGATGCCCACGACACCTCAAGTAACCCGCATCCACAATGCCCCAATGCCCATGAAACCTCATACATATACATATATATATATATATATATATATATATATATATATATATATATCACGCACCCGATATGGTGCCAACCCACTGACTAGCATCTAGTTAGTCCACAATGATCATGTTCCCCACGTGCACTCAAAACAGACATACCTCTACAGGTCATGCTAAGAAGGAAACATGGAGATCACGGTCACACCGCGGTGTACCTCTAACTGTCACCGGATCACCGGCCCGCGCAGCCTCTGGCAGCTCCACGGCGTGCACATGGCCTAAAACAGGGCTGCCTGATGCCTGACCTCCCAATGATGCTCCAGTCACCGGCCACTGACCCCTCAGCTGGGTCCCACCGTCTCTATCACAACATCCACGCACAGCTGAACCTCAACTACCCTCTCCAGGTACCGAACCTGAACCAAATCCAGACACCATAGTATGTCCTGGTCCCTGCCTACCGGCTATCTGAGAAGGTTGCCTACAAAACCTCTCCAGATGCACATCCTATCCACATGCCCGGCACTCCTTCGGAGGCCTATCGCATTGTGCCTGAACATGTCCCGATTTTCCAAACTGGAAGCAAATCACCGAAGAACTCCCACGTGGTGGTCTAGCTGAATCCCTGGCCTGACTGCCATGTGAAGACTCATCCCGTCCATGCTTCCTGCAGTCTGAACTGTTACCCGAAGCTGTCATCCGGCCCAAATTATATTTCTCCCTCTCGTTGCCCTTGGCTATGAGTGCCTGATTCACCGCTTCGAAGAAAGAACCTAGCCTGAAGATGTTCACCTGGATCAAAATGGCGTGTCGTAAGCCATCCTCGAAGCGCCTCACCCTAGCTGCGTTGTCTCTTACCATACCAGGTGAAAAACGATACAACTCTGTGAAGGTAGCTGCGTAGTCCATAATGGACATGTCTCCCTGCTGAAGACTCAAGAACTCCAGAGCTCTATCTGCCCTCAGTTTCTCCGGGTAGAAGTGCCCGAAGAACCTGTCCTCGAAGTCCTTCCATGCTAGTCCCTCGTGCCTATGAGCTTTTACCTGTACATCCCACCAACGCTATGCCGGTCCTCTCAGCATGTACGTCGCTAGCTTGACCCTCTGCCCTGGAGGCATCTTGAGATGGTCGAAAATCATCTGCATACTCTCTATCCAGTTCTCAGTCACCTGTGGACCACCCTCACCCTGAAAAAGCGGCGGGTGATGCGACTGGAACTCCCGCGTCAGATACGCCATAGAAGGCTTTGTACTCTACGCGCCTCTGTCAAGCCCCTTCAAGACACATACCAGGCTAGCTCGAAGCTGCTCATCAAGCCACAGCCCAAAAGATGCCAAACCCGGCTGCTGTCCTGCCTGCACTGGATCCTGAACCTGTTTCTATCCCTGAGCCTGTACCTGCGGCTCGTGCTCATCCTGTACTGAATTCTGACCCTAATCATGCGGCACTATATCTTCTCCTGCCTGACGCTCCATCGAGTCGTGAATGAGTAACCCGCTGAATACCATAAATGGTTAGACAGCCCATATATATATATAACAATATATTCTACGTAGATAAGGAAAGCAGTAAAAGGCATTGCATAACCACTACCCTTACTCTCCTTAACCACAACCCATGCCTCACGGAATCCCGGCCTCATGGACTCCTTACCCGCCCTCAACAGAGCCAAGTATCAAAGTACCTCGGGCCATGCCCGTCTGGACAACTCACGTTGCCTCAAACCGACGACCGAGTCACCCAATCCTGACAGTTACACTGCCTCACCCATAGTACCTTCCTGCTCTCATAAGAGTCAGACCCAATTATCCTGCAACATGGAATTATACAAATATAAATCATGGAATACACATTTTCACAACCAGCAGTTCTATTAGGAATTTCACCAACTCACATTTGAAAGCATATAAAGCATGGAATTTTATTTTTCATTCACATGGAATTATCACTTCACAAAGAATACGTGCAATTATGAAATTGGAATACCCTAAAATGTGCCTATCAAAATCCAAGCAACCCAGCCTTGCCATACCGGGCCAAGGTCCAACTCTCCCTTACCATACTGGGTCAAGGGTCACATATCAAAATCAACAACATTACACATCAAGTGAGCCACCGAGGTGGAAATCATATCAACTGTAATCTGAGAAAAAGCAAACAATAATTCTACCCGCGGAAACTAGGTACATCCCTCGTACCTGGGGCTGCACCCAAGCACAAGCTAGAAACCCAGTCCCTGTAACAAACAATCTCCAGTCTACCATATCCCAAATAGTAAAAACAGCAGAAAGAAACAAGAATCCTCAAACTCATTAGTATCCAGTAAAACGCTGCTACTAAATCACTATCATGAACTCCTCTAATACAACTTTGTAACATCCCAGACCCGGCCAGCCACCCGAATAGTGCAGAACGGGTCAGGTGTTACTACCTTAGGCGCACCTCCCCGAATGCCAAAGGCTGTCGACTAGCAGTGAGGGTCTGTTAGGTATAGTGGGGAGGCTATACCCTCTCGGAGGATCTTAATAAGGGTACTGGTCCAATTATAACAGTAAAGATGCAGTGGAAAGAAAGACTCAGCAAACTCGAACCAGACCCGCAGAGCGGAAGCATAATCAATATAGATAAACAGCGGAAGCAGTAAATGAAACAACAACAGTGGAAATAAACACAACATCATGTTAAGAACATGTAACTACAACTGAACAGTAAAACATGCATCCAGAGTAGGTCATACACAATTGAATATAAAAAGGGCGCCAATGGCTAACCAACAGTAGCTACAACAAGCATGCCAATACAGAAAGTAAAAAAACAAAGTAAACCCAGCTAGGCATGAACTCAATGTCCATACCATCTCAATTCAATAACTAACACAACCCATCTCTTGAATCTGGCTTCTTTCCTACACGTAAATCCATAAAGTCTACACGCGTCCCGAAGGGCCCGTGTAGGGTGTGAGACAAATCTCAGTAGGACACCACCCAATGGTGCATACCAAATATATGTGTTTAAGTAGTCATGCATTTACAAGGAAAGTAGTAAACAGTATGATGCACAATTAAACACAAACTCCACTGGTGCTCAACAGCCACCATGGAGCGTCACCAGCTTCGGCCAACGCCAGAATCTTTGTCGTGTAACCCGGCACCACGTGCCACCTGACACCTCGTGTCTCAAGTACGGATGTCCCGAAGGCACGCCCCAAAATAGTAACCCGACACCATGTGCCTCCTGACACCTCATGTCTCACGTACCAATGTCCCGAAGGCAGGCCCAAAAATAGTAACCCAGCACCATGTGCCTCCTGACACCTCGTGTCTCAAGTACCAACATCCCAAAGGAACACCCATTTTCTGAAGGCTCCTCACCTCCCACGTGGCTTTCTACGGCAAGAACCCCCAACTAGAAAACCTAACTGCAACTACGGGGGCCTCTACCCACACGAGTGGTCAAAACCACCTCATCACGGAGTATCTCTATGTGCACACTACTCAAAGTCCTGGTGAGTGGTAATAACCCAAAATAGTCCTCAGCCACCAACACATCTGACACCTCGTGTCCCTACAACCATGTCGCTCAAGTCCGATGGCATCGCCACCCTAGTAACTTAGGCCATGCCCAACCAGACAGTCGTACTGCCTCAAGACGACATCCATGACGCCCAATCTCGTGGTCAAAACCACCCAAAGTATCCCGGGCAAAGCCCCAACCTGTGATCAGCATCACTCAAGCGTAACCGGGCCAATCCCAACAGAACCCAAAGGGTCCAGCAGATGCAATTCAATAATTGCATATATAACATATGTAAACAAAAAACACAACCAGGAAAAACAAACTAACAGTTGAATTGCACTATGCAAGGTGTTGTCCCATACTAGCACTAAGGTCTTAAATGCCTCCACAATTTATAAAAGGCTTTAACAAATTAAACTAAATATTTTACAATAATCATAATTCAATTAAAACCATTTTGGAGTTCCCCGACCAAAATGCCCCGATGAGCAACGACCCCTCACCCGGCCCTGCTCATGCAAACCGGTAACCGGGCATACCCAAAAGCATCCCAGAGGTCCCATAAGCATTACAGTATGAAAAATCAGATTAAATAGGTCCCGCTCAAAATACCTGAAAATGAGCCAAAGTCCGCGTTACCAAAACAACTGCGAAAACACAAAAAGAAGTATGCACCACCTACCTGAGACTCGGACGATGCTACTCCTCCGGTAACACCCGCCAATTCGGTCTAAAACGCGGTAAATCTACAAAAGATTCAAAACTTCTCAAAGGGATATAACTCTTTATAGAACAAAAATCAGACAAAATGGCCAAAGAGGAATTGAGGCCTTACCGAGGGGGTTCCAACGCATCCAACCGAGATCGGATCGGAGTTCGGACGAAGAACCTGGAAGCAAATTAAGATCTGGATGACTTGGTTCGCTAAACCCGGCCAAAATATTGAGGTTCTGCCTCAATACGAGGATACTGCCCATTTTAAACACAAGAAGAAAATACACGGCGTGTAATTTGGGACTACCCGCCGTGTATGGTTCATTTAACTGTTCATAAGATGGGATGATTCCGCAGACATACTTTTCGTGCCTTCCGACATGAGTACACGGCGTGTACCTAGGGGTACACGGTGTGTACTTGGTTCATCTTCCTTTCCTCGCTAACGTACTCACACACCATGTGTATCCCTTATACACGGCTAGACTACTTGGTGTGTCCAAGGGGAACACGGCGTGTCCTCGGTTCTACCCAGCCAATAGGACTACATGCCATGTATGGCCTCACACAGCCGAGGGTATACACGGCGTGTTAAAAACTACACACCCTGTAGTAAGAAAATTCTACATGGTCACTGCATGACATGTACTCGGCGAGCACACGGCCGGTCACTCGCCTTCACATACACGACGTGTACTTAAAGTACATGGCGTGTAGTCTAGAAATTTCCGAAAACTTCCAGTTTACTCCAGTTTCCTCAGAAGCCAGTCAAAAAATTTAAACAGGGTCGGGATTTTGACCCGTTCCAAAAACCCAGGTTCTTATATAGCTTCATGTTACTCTTTATATAAAATAACATAGATTCAATGTGGTCATATTACATCCATCAAGATTGTAGCATAGCCAATATTCTATGATGTGGACAGCCCAAAATATCTGAAGTAAAAAAAGGCATCAGAACACTTTAAGGACAGATCTCACACCATGGTTCATCTAATTATTTAATGACCAAAAACATATGAATCATACATCTTAAATTAATCTGGAATACTAGTTCTTAATAAAAAACTATATCCTTAATCATACGAATTTTTTCATATTAGTTTTCATGCTCTCCCACTACCTTTCATGGCACCCCACACATGTGTTTCTAAATTGAAACTCCCACATAATCGTCTATGACATGGTCTCTTTTACATGAACCTATTATTCCATGAACAGGTTCTCAACAAAAAATGCCTCCTTTTGGCCTTCTTGGTAATGTGGCATGTGGTCATGAATAGTGTTTTGTATGGAGTCTTATCATGGAATGGACATAAGTATTCATTGACATAATTTTAGACCATAAAACCACCATTATATTAAAAAAAATTGATTCTACGTAATGTTAACATTTTTAGTTCCCTCCATAGTCCCCATTATGATGTAGTTTTCATAATGTAAACACATAAAATGGTGTTTAGCAAGGTCTGTGGCATGGGGACTGTCTTTTAGAATGTTCTCTTCATCAACAGTTTTTATGAATCTACACTGAGTATGAAGAATCATGAGTCTATAAATATATTCTATAAAATACTTGATAACCCTAATTCATATTTTCAATATAGAAACTTCCAATGATATTCTTTCCAACAATATCCCCTTGTGTATTTGTTAAAAATTCCCAAAAATTCAACATATTCCTCAATATTTCATTCCCCAGGTCATAAATGTATAAAATAATGATCACTTAGCATCATGGAGTGAATAAAATATTCATCAATCATAAACTCAAAGGTCATGGGATATGACACTCTTTGTGAGAAAAAAATGATAATTGACAAAATTCATAGATAATAAAAAAACATACATTTCATGTTTCAAACCTCTGTCACATGCCATTATCCACTAGATTTACAAACAACACACTCTCACACTGAGTGGTGACTATAGTCAATTTTCAGACACATCTTCCCCCTTTTTCCATTACCCAAAATATAACTTCCTTGAAGATGAAAAAAATAGAGTTAGAAACACGAAGCTTGAGAGGAGAGAATAATTCATAACGTTATATGAAATAAATTAATTTATGGAAGTGGCGGTCCGAGCCTCATGTATATCTAAATATATGGATTTGGATATACTAGAAATATAACCTATGACCATCTAAATCATTTTTGGGTAATTTTTATGTAATTATATCCACAAATGAAGCTTTTATAGACACATACTCCATATTAAAAATATGTTTATCCATATACTACTTCATGAAATGGTATTTTGTTTTGATGTAAATACTCATTGAGTGTTAAATGTGGGTTTTTTTATTAATATTTATGGAATTTAGTTTTCAAACATAATCAAAATTAGATATACTACATCAATAGCAATTTCATAAAGATGTTGTTTAATTTATATCATTTGAGAATATTCTTGATTTGTAGCCAATGATTTTGACTCTGTAGTGAATTATGTTATATATTATAGTTGTTTGAATTTCCAAGAAATGAAAGAGAATCCAATGTGAAACACATATATTGAAATGGATTTTCAGTCATCCACTGAACCATCACAATTGGCATTCGTATATCCCATTATTTTATGTTCTGAATTTCTATAATGAAATAGCCATTAACCCACTAATTGTTTGATATATAAAAGTTTTAATCTCATATTTTTCAAGTGACCTTAATTTAGAAATCCCTAATATCTAGTAGATTTACATTTGGAAGACACACAATATGTATTTATGGATACAATGAAAATTATCATAATGAAAATTTTCTTATATGTGTCATATCCACATTCTCACTATCACCATATTTATAAAATTTCATTTAGGTATCTGTCAAGGATTCCATTAGATCAAAATATTCTATTTGAAATCATTTCCACACTTACTTTTCATAAATATTTGAGAAAAAAAATTTCTAATCCTTGTTTTTTTTAATCAACTGAAACATATGGATAAATAAAAATTCAATAAATAAGGAAATTTAAGTTTTTCACCTCAATCTGATTGAAAACATCTTGTATTTGATGTTATTAGATCCTTTAAAGATGATTTCATGAACAAATATATGTACCACCATTCATTTCAATTAATTATTTTATATGTAGAGGTTGTTATCAAACCATATTATATGATAAAAATTATTCTATAAGTCCTAATTCAACCACCATTATGAAGCCTGGTGTTCTTTTTTCAGTTTGTATAAATAATTCATTAATCATTACAACATTATATCATAATAATTAATGGGAAAACCATTTGGTTTCTCAATATAGACATCCTCTATGAGGAATATATTAAAATATTCGAATCTGATATAAATTTTATATACATTAAACCCTTTTTTCATGGTAAATGCTGGCAATTAGTAAATGGTTTCTTGTTAGGATATTAAGGAAAATGATACATTAACGAAAATTTTGTTGATTTGTGAATATCTGATACCAACAAGACATTCCCTACTCATTATCAGTATCCATCAACATTTATTTTTGTTTTTTTAATCTGTTTGGTTCTAACCACATTTTCAATTCTTATAATTTTGATGATTTCCAATGTCCATCTCTTATAAATTTTATCATTCCCTTCATTCAATGGTTTTAACCATCATGCATCAAGATAAGAATCATTAAATTAATTATGGATCCACCTTGGATAACGATGAATTATTATAATTGAACACAATCTTTATTGTTTGAAATTGGCATGTACGGTCTACCACTATGATTTTTCAGTGATTTGTGATATTTGGGAAAATATAAATGTATAAAATGTTCTTGATTCAATTTCCACATCACCATACCTGTCATTATTTTTATCCCTTTGAACCCCCATGAAATACACATCATCATCAAGATCCACATTACATTTTGGTTCTGGTTTTTTAAATTTCTACTAATTTAACACTAAAATTACATCACCAGATTGTGAAATTGTCCCCTTTTCATCCATTGTCAGATAAGAACATTCAAATTGTGGTTCCCATAGAGATATTTTATCATTTTTATTCCTCGATAAAGGTTTAGTGTTTATGAAATATTATTTCATCATCAAACGAATAAAACATTTTATTATTTTCCTTGTCATTATTTCATCTTCAAAAAAATAAAACATTTTATTATTCTTATAGTCAAAAAATTTTCACTTACTAATAATAAATCTAAATATTTCTTCTTGGGATTCTCTCCATTCCAAATTTCATTTAGATACCTCTATCCACTTCAACATAGAAATATGTAGTTAGGAATATACACTTCTATTATGACTTCTTCATTCAAATATTTCCCCATAACATATTTATTATTAGTATAGTTTGAGCAATATGGTTTATGATTCCTTTTACACTTTTAACAACTCAATTTTTTCAATGATTTCTTATAGCTGAAACATAATTTTGAATCCCATGTTTTTATTTATACTTTTCCACATGGTATTTTTTTCAATTTCAAAGCATTATTAGTGAGAAATTAGTGAATATTCACCCCAAGAATTCATTAATATTCTAATTAGTATTGAGTGATTCACTATTATGCTCCATTATTTTGACTAATCATAGTCATCCAATAAATGATATGGAAATTACCAACAAAATAAATATAATACCATTTTTTATTAGAATTTTCTGGAGTACATGCCTCAGACAAAAGACATGAACTAGCTATAATAATCTTGATGAATTTCATAATGTTTCCCTTAACATCATACATACTACTTTCCGAATTTAAAAAGATTGACATTTATGTGTTCTGTTACATATGATTATGGGAATGAAATATCCATCCTCAATCATCACCATATTTTATAATGATTATTGGTTTATGTTCCCCAGTCCCTTGTTCCTAATCATTTTTTCATCTTCTTTGGACAACATGAACCATTTTAATTCACCGACCAAAGAGATATTTTCTTTGGTTCTTCATCATTGAAGGACACATGACATATCCTTGGATTTAATGGTACATTTGTTCTTGCTATAATATAGAGAATTCTTTAGGTCACGAAAATGGGTTACACGTATAATTTTACTTCATGTCCCTTCATCCATGGGAACAACTATCTTACAACTTTATTTCCCCCATCTTTGGCCATCTATGACCCAAAAAAATTGACACAATATTTATTTCCAAAATAAACAACTACAATGTTATCATATTTGATACTAATAAAATTAATATTTATTATGGTCATGTGTGTGGTACATAAGCTATCTAGAACCCATAATTTGGCCCTTATAATTCCTCTCAATTTAATATTAGCACTATTTTTTTATCATATCATTTCCTCTTCCATGATGACTTTTGATGAAATTATTCTAAAAAAGGATACCCATTCAGCTCCTTTGGTATAAGAATTATTATTTCATCTATCAATATTGAAAATATTTTATCAGTTTTGAATATGTTATAACAATTCTCAGAAACTGATTTCCTCATTTCTGGGTCTCATGAGTCACTTCTCATAGTACCCTTAAGGTAAAATATTCCATGATGGGTCTGGCATGATGCATTACTTCCATTGTTATTGAATTAAGATCCATAATAGTTTTTAATTAATTTTTAAATACCTAAAATTTTGTAATATTAATTTGATCTACAATAGTAACTCCCTAGTCTATTATAGTCTCAATTTGGTATGGTTTATTTTAGAAACATAATGTCATTCCATGTAATATGAGTCACTCTAATTCTTCACAAAACTCCCACTATATGATGACTTATTCTTAATGTTATTCATTACTCATGAAATTTTATTTCTCTATATTGGTCAATACACCAATTATTCACACTTTTTATTTTATATTGATCTCTAGATGAATAGCCTTTCCTGAGTTTCCAAAAATTACAAATTTAATTTCTTAAATCTAAACATTTATTTATGAATTATACTATGATTATTATTCCATATATTTATTTGAAGAATGAATAATTTATTTTATTTCATGGTTTTATACTCCTTTTGACATTTTCTTCGGTTAATTCCCCAAGAACAACATTTTGATCAAATCTCGATACAATACCGTTATCCCCAACATCACTATCATCAATTTATTGATTTTCAATAACATATATCTATGAATCATAACCATGGTACCTATAATCATCAACATTATCTTCTTATAACTAATCTAAAAATCCATCATCACGAGATAGTGTATTTTTCATCTTGAACAATAATCATTGTGGTACTCTATTGTTTTATCATCTATAAAATATATCTTCACCAGTCCTTGATTTTAATATCTATGATCTTTTATAAAACACATAGTATTGAGATGAAATATATTTCCACAATAAAAAAATATATTTAATGAATTATATTAAACTATTATATTCCCCTTTTATGGTTAGAGGAAGTGACCCAGGCCTTCTTACATATATAATTATATTATATTTAACATAAATATCTAGTAAAAGCAAATAAGGATGAAAAATCCAAGTGTCTTTGGAAGACTAGGCACATAAAATTATCAATATAAAAATAGATAATATTTATTCTTACAACCATAGTAGTACCATAAATCACTTTGATATCTCAAAACAACATGGGTTATCCTATGGAATACATTGAAAAATGGACTATGAGAAAAATCCCAGTATGTTAATAAACATGATAAGGAAACATGACTTATGAGTTAATGGAATAAAATATTATCATAAATTAGAAGGATCTTCAGTAATCACAATGGAGAATAAAAAAATAACTTGTTATCTTAATATCTTTGAAATATATTAAATGTGGAAGCCATTAAAACATGACATAAGAATTAGTCATGGATAAGTTCTAAGAAAACATTACATGGTGGATATAGTCAGATATTGGATTAGGTTTTCTCATTTATCCCATACATAATGTATCATGATAGAAAACCATTACAAAATGAATATTTATCATGTATGGTTACACCCATAATAAAATTATCATGAATATGTGTGCCACTAGAATGATATCAATCATAAGGCATAAACATAATAATTACCCAGGGATGGAAAATTGGATCTATAATCTGTCCTATTATCATTATAAAATGAGATTTCTTAATTAATTCATCTAAACAATGATCATAAGACATGTATAACACATAAACATGTTCAGAAAATAAGCTCGGTATATATGCGAGGGACATATATTCATAATTTTGGAGAATTTTTATATCACTAAAGAGTTTGAGAAAATGAGATAAAGAGAGGTTTCATAACCAAATACATGTGGGGTTTAGAGAGATCCATTTCCCTAAGTCTGAATCAACACATAATTTCTTCATATTACAGAATAATAAACATATGTTAATTATTTAATATTTTATGAAAATGTTTCATATATATTATTAAATTCATTTTATTTTTCTCTATGTTATATTGTATTACATTATCAATTATGATCACACCAAAAGTATTGACAATATTTTTCTCATAGTTGAAATATTAATTTTGTTTGTAGAATAGGTTCAAATAGATTATTATATCACCATATCCATATTTTTAATAATTAAATAATTATCCTTTTTAAAATAAATTATACCTTTAAAACCAACCATGAAATAGAGTTATGAAAATTGTATTATGATAAAACCATGGAGACACTGGGTTATAAATACGCATGACTGACATTTCTATTTTTCAACTATCATGAATGAAAGGAGGTAAGTATTATTTTATCACATAAAAATTATAATAATATCAAAAATATAATATTATTTCATTAGATATACTTGTAAATTCCATCAATGAGATGCGGAAATAAAAAATGAATCAAATCTCTTCATGGAAATGGTAAACCACACATATTGACAAACAACATTTTCATTATTCCATTATTGGAATGGTATGGAGATATATAATATATTTTATTTCTTGAATGAAAAATGTGTCATGAATATTATATATATACTATAATTTCATCAATATAAAAATAATTGTGAGATTTTAATGGAAAATGAATTATATGAGTTCGTGTGGCGGTAATCATCACTATACATGAAATATAGTTTCATATCTCATTTTATCGAAGAGAATTTGGATGTACATTATGACATTAATTTAATTGCATCTCAGTGTATGGTGGAATCTCAGTTTATTATATCATAATGGTTTAATAAAAATTTTAGGAAGGTTCGAGGTGTAATAAAAAACATTCTTGATTATGAATTTTAACTCTTTTTAGGATAACCTCTTCATGTTTAAACATAACTTCTTCAGATGGTGGTTTTCTAATAAAAACATGGTTTTGATGTCCCATTACGAATTCTACTGAATATTTACCTAAACTAGTGCACCATATGGCATTATGAAAACCTCCCCTTACATCAAAGGCTTCTTAATAGCATCGAGGGTACATGGTGGTGTAGTGGGAGACTATAACCTATTGATCAGACTAGACAAATAGTGAAATAAATAGATAAATAGAACAGACATTATAAATAACTGACAATGGAAGGAAAAACATCCAACAAAAATAAAAAACTAACATCTATTATCATACAAAAAATGATGATATGTTACATTTCTATCAAAGTATGCAGGTAGGCATGGAATCATGCCTGTAATATAATACATATATCAACAGAGTAAATAGAAATAATATCCTATCTCAAATAGTTGCATGATCCATATATTGGTATCATGCTTACCCTCTCCCATGTTATAAAAAACTCAAGTGTCCACCACTGTGTTATTTTTTTTGTCCATACATGTATCAACCACTGGGACCTTTCCCATTTACCCATAGTCTCATGGATATTAAGGGATGAAATTTATAATATCACAAGTATAGGGGAATCCATTCCATGTATCAAAATAGTAGGTTCTCCATACCAAAAACATAATAGTAGGTTCTCTATGCCCACACATCATATCAATAGGGTCTCCATGCGTAGTATTATATCATTAGGTTCTCCATTCTGATATCATTTTAATAGGGTTGTCATTACTGTATCATATAAATAGGGTCAACATTACAACATAATCTCAATAGGGTCATCTTAACCATATCACAATATAGGGATGTCTTTCCCAAAACTTATCAAATATTTTTCCATGCCTGTATTATAATATATGGAAGGCATGCCCATGTCAAATTAATTGTAGATGGGAATCCATATTCTTATTGTAATTAATATGGGTCACCATACCCATTTATCAGAATTAACAATGGTCACAATTCCCATACATAATATGCTTTGATATGATGTCAAACCATTAGGGAGATCCAATTAGATTGTTTATAATTAAATAAAATTCTATTTAGACAAGGGCGTAACCATTTTCTTATTTTATCAAGTGGCATGGACATAAAACATGCTTTCCATTTAATCTATGTAGTATGGTAATTGTGTTATCCATGATAAATCATTACATTTATACATTATCAATTATGGTATCCAAATTTAAAGGCAATTGTAAACAAATAGATGGTTTTTTGGGTATATAACCATTAAGGTCAAATATGAAAATAAAGGGAATACCAAAAGGGGTGGCTCATGTTGGGGTAAGAGACCTCCAACAACATTTTGGATCTCATTAATTCATTATGTTCAAGAATAAGAAACCAATAAAAGAATGATTCTTTTTAAAGGAATCATATGATGAAAACGACATGCGGGAAAATGCAACCTAACATTAAACATCCCAAAAATTTGGGATAACTACTAGACCACCTACCTCAATCCAATAGAAGATACATCATCCACTCTCAACCTATAGTTTTTTTCCAAGTCAAAATATAATAGAAAAACTGATTAATTCTATGAAAATAGAACATAAGTTCCTATACGAAAAAAACCCATTCAATATAAATTTAATCAACTAGTGGCCTAAGATAAATTCATATATTAATGACAAGCATCTAATGAGATGAGAGAAATTAAAACAAGTGTTTGGATGGATTATTTATCAATGAACCTATCTTATCATGGTGGGGATCTAAAAAGAGAGGAGAGCCTCTGTGTGAGAGAAAATGAAAAAAAAATAGGGGTATATAAAGAATAAAATTGTTCATCCCCTTTTAAAAAATGTCATCATAATTACATTCTATGTAAATTAACTACACATCATGTAATACTCACTCATTCCCCTCTAGTAATAGTATATTAACCATTATGACTAGGCATGTCTAAGATAATAAAAAAATTTATTGAACAAATGTTGGGTATTACAAATTTACATTTTGTACTAAAGATACAGGTAGACTTCATCCGCTATGTCCTTCATTCAATAAATAAAAGTCCTCCCTAAGGAATGGTTTCTGGTTTTAATCCATAAGATAACTACCAGAAATAGTTCAATTGAACAATAAAAGGATACATACCTAAATTAAAAACTGGTTTCTTAATGTCTTCCCCCATAATGGAAATCATCGCAGAGTTTATATTCTAGGGGTGGTAAGTCGTTTTCTAAGAACAACTCCATCCACAGATCATGTACACCATCCACTCGCACCTATGTCTCATCATGTACATGACCATGATTCCATAGAACCCATAGTAAAGGGACACACCATCCCAAGAGAGCCATCTTTCATTGATAAATGATTTCTATAGTATACTGATCAAAATAAGAATTAGCATCTAGCTCAACATCCTCGAGATTAAATGTATTAGGCATGTTAGTATGATAATAGTGAAGCCATGATATGTAGATGAAATCATTCATGGAATGGTATCGATGAGATTATAGAAATTGATAGGATGACATACTGACTCTTTTTTGGATCTCATTCAACCTGGAATAACGATTTAATAGATTCCCTTTTCTTTTGTATATGTCTCTGGCCAAGTTTGGGTGACACCCGGAAGAAAACACGATCCCCATCCGAGAACAGTAGTGGTTGATGATGGTAATCAGTATACTATTTTTTACTAGAATGATCTATATACATACATTTCATGATCAACTATACATGATAAAAAGTCACCTGCATTATATGAGGTTAATGTAACACTGCCTCTCCTACCCCTAACTAGAAAAGTGGAGAACAATGCAGCCTACAATTTAGGGAATAATTTAGAGCCATCTGAATTATTTTCTGGAAGATATTATTATTGGAAATCACAACATGAAGAAAATTATTCTCCAAAATATATCCAATGTCATGGATCATGATTGAATCACGTCTTCTAACGCATTTCTAGTCTCTTCCAACTGGCCATCGATATGAGGGTGAAAAGGAATGCTTTGAAGAACCTGTTTACCCAAATCTCTCTATAACCCCTACCCAAACCTCAATGTGATACATAAGCTCATATCTATAAATTTAGTATGAGGGACCTCATGTAGTCATATGATCTCACTGACATAAAATCACCCATGATCATCCTCTGAGAATATCTCTCATATAATAAGGTAGTAGTCTTCATTTTTCAGTCAATCCATGACTACCCAAATTGTGTCACTACCTTGAGGTGACCTTAGTAAGATGACTACAAAATCCTTCATAAAATCATCAAATTTTCTTTTAGGGACCAGTAATGGATGTTAAAATATATGAGGCCTATGGTTATTACCCTTAACCTCCTAAAATATGTAACACCTAGTAATAAAACATATTTTCAGTCATTATATATATGTCCACTAATACAGTGTGTACATATCATGATATGTCTTAGAGATACCTGGGTGAACTACCTGGTAAGTGGCTTGTGACATAAGAATTAACTCCTATCTCATGGCTATAAGGACCAAAATATGCCCATTTATATGAAATTTTTCATCATCATTGAAAAAATTATCTGGATGTGGGTCCTTACTGAAAATACCATCCCATAGGACAAAATATTTCATTATCTGAAAACATACTCATATTCAATCACTCCAAATGTTTATAGGTCAATGATAGTTATGTAATTATATATTATACATGATGGTCAAAAACCTCTATTTGTATCTCAATGCACATGGGAATAAGCTACCAATATCTACTAGACTCCTGAACTTCTTATGTCTGAGTCCACCTACTCAGAGCATCAGCAAAAAAATTTCACTTACAAGGTCTATTATATAGCATGAAGTGAAAGAGCTATAGGTATTCAAACCCCCATCATTAAATAAGGTTCAATTCACTATATTCAAAAATAAACATGATGCTTGTGTGGTCTGTAAATATCATAAACTTCTCTCCTTGTAGATAGTGCCTCCAAGAATACTACAAGTGAACACCAACTGCTAACTTGAGAACATGTGTTGGGTAATTCTACACATGAGGCCCCATCTGATCAAATAGGTACACAATGAATTGGTCATCATACAAAAAAAATTTTTCTCAATTTATTCTTTATGGATAACATTATAATATAAATCTTCTACATGGATCTGGAAGAATCATGATTTGTGTTATTTTTAGACTTGTAGTTAACTCCTGAAATGTTGTGTCATAGGTTTATGACCATATATACATGAAAAACTTATTCTTCAATCCCGTAAGAGGTGATTTTATGATTGACAAGCCATGTATAAAACACATGTAGTAACTAGATATCCATATGAATATATTTATCAAAAATATTATCTTGATATTATCCCATATAACTATAGCTCTTGCGTTTTATGGGTCAAATGATACTACTTTCTATGAGATAATGTGACCCAAGAAGTGAAACTTTTAAATCCAAAAACAACAATAATTAAGCATAGAATATATATGGTTCATTGTCATTGTATTTAGAATTATATCATGATGAGTGGCATGGTATCTTTGAATATAAGAATACACCATGATGTCATCTTTAAAGACAATAACATGGGAATCCATATATGGATGGAAAATACTATTCATAAAATTTTTGAAAACGAATTGTGTGTTCGTGAGACCAAATATAATAACTAGATAATCATATAAAATGAAACAACTATGGAAACTGGCATGTGGTATATCTTTGGGTCAAATATGTACTTAATGATTACCTGATCTAATATCAATCTTATAAAAAATCTCTCTCCACTGTACAGTTTGAAGAGATCATATTTATAAGGTAGAGGATACAAATTATGAATATTATATTAAATCAACTTCCTATAATCCACAAAAAGCATTAGGGTTTCATCTAGATTCTTGGATAAAAGGACTAACGAACCCCATGGAGAAATATTGGGCTTTGTAAAACCCATATCATTAAAATCCTCAAGGTGCCTCTTGAAAACCTTCAAATCATTAGTTTCCATCCTCTAAGGAGGATTGGATACCTATGTACCTCCATGCACTAGCACGATAGTAAATTCAACCTATTTATTAGTTTGTTGTCCAATTGAGTCATCAGAAAAAACATCTCTAAAATGATATACTACCAGATAGAATTTAGACCAATGTGATCCCTAATCATCTATAAAAATTTGATCAATTAGATAGGTCACTTCCCCTAGCCAAATATTATCTTGTCCATCTATACAACTTATAACATACCACTCAAATTTGTGAGTATAATAATTTTCCTATGGTGATGTAAACTACAAAATTTTGTGATAATAGTGTGCATAGACATGATCGAGGACCAACCAATCCATCCTGATAATGTAATCAATGATCTTCATGTCAATGATGATTAAGTTCCTTAGGAAAAATTGGATTCGTACATCAAGGGAGCATTCCTCGTACTAGTTTAAACTATTTGAATGTTCACACAATGGTGCATCAAGCCTCGTCATGCCACAGAGTTATTGAATATCAAGTCTAAGGATTTCGATAATATACATTGAGATAAAGGAGTATGAAGTACCAATTTTAAATAAATCAGACACAAAATTAGAGTCTACTAGAATATTAATTCGAATAAGAGAAGGTCAAACACTAATCTACTATGGTATAGGTTTCCCAAAATAAATTTTGAATGATCAATGGCCCTGTGCTACAACCTAAAAACCCAGAGAGGGTCTGCTCTATTGGATTTGTATATCTAAAGCCTAGCTACCACAGCCATGAATCCTCCTCTTCATGTATGGACAATTGTTATCCAGATACTGTCCCATATAGTTCTACTAATATTTCTCCTGATGTTGTAGATGATATGGATCCTATCCAATCATTAATATAAGGTAAGGTCTTGAAAAACTACTGAATATCCCCCAATCATCCATAGGCTTAACACTAAATGGGGTCGCTCAGGTAATGGTGATTCTTTTTCCATATCTTCCCCCCACTAGTGATGGAAAACATAACTATCAGTAGTTTCCACATTTCCACCACAACTGACAAGCACTGTCTCAAAGAGTAACTTCTGACTAATAGTAGAACCACTAGTATGTCTCAGTTCTTGAATTCCTTAGACCACACCTTCATCTTCCCATAAGGTTTCCTTAGTGATAAGAGCCTAGTTCAATATATCAAACTTCAAAGTAACATCAAAATCATTCACCTAAAAATTAATATGATGCCTGAAACTATCCTCTAACTTTCTTGTTGTAGTTATCTCATAATCAATTTAGTTATGCGCATAGTGCTAAATCTATTTTAAATTATTTGAGTAATCTCTTACTATCATAGAACTTGGTTGATAAAATTCCAAGCATGATCAACCCTCATGGTATATGTAATAAATATTCATAGAATCAGATATGGAAATACCTCCAAACCACTTCACAATACTATATTTCGTGATATAGTTTATCCCACAATCTTTTGGAGGATCCACGAAGAATATAAGTGGTGAGAATTACTCTCATATCAGAAGGTGTCTCACGGTGCTCATAGAAGGAGAAGACTATCTCCAACCATTAATCTACAGACTGGGGTCCACCGTCCCCTAAATGTGATAGTGGATTTTCCTATAGGAACACTCTTATAAGGTCACCCATATAAAGGGAATGTCACAAAGCTACCTGGATAGTCTTCATAATCTGCAGATTCTCCCCTCAAAACCGGACATCATTACCCACATCTAAGATAACAGGGGGTTCCATAAGTGGAACTATTGGAGGTATCACTATTGTATCGGGGCCAATGACCACAGAATCATTGTTGTCACCAACCTCCTGGAACATGACATAAAGATTCAATAATGGCATAACACTATAAATTCCAAATGCACGAATTAGATAGGATTTAGATTTTGGTAATGTTAATAGATGCACAAATAGGATATGTTTAAAAATTCTTATGTAATATTCATACCCAACTACCTAATTATTAATACAGTGTTGGCTGACATGATCAATTATATATAACATGGGAGATTCTTCCGGCATCCAATTAATAAGCTTAGTTCTAGGTCAAGATCTATGTAATATTTTCAATATCCTGGTATACATGGTTCCAATTAAAATTTATTGAGGTAATAACCAATTAAAAATAAATTAAAAATTGTATTTAATTGTGACCATTTAACTTTAGAATTTAGTTTCATTTAATTTAATTTCAATTTGTATATCATTTTTGTTTAAATATTTTTTACTACAAGGATCACCACTTCAAATTTATATAGGAAGATACACCAAAAAAACTGAAGTGTTTCATCAATTCTATAACAAACAATAAATTATCAATCCCCTACATAAAATATTATCACAATTAATTGATATTAAAATAATACCCAAAACATGATGCATGAAATGAATGATGTAATGTATATATGGTGTGACACAATTCATGACATATAAATAATTTATGGTGACCAAAATGATTCATGATCATTGATTTATATCAACATCAAGACATGGATAAAATATAATCCTCATCCATAATGATAAAGAGAATACATCCTGTGTTTCACCCAATGGAATAATCAAATAAACTGTATCGAGTGTAAACCAGAATATCATCTCCCATACCAGGAAATTTGGCCTTTACCTATATATAGGATAGCTTCTAATATGAATACCTAATTACTAAATTTCGACACATCTATAATATGTGGTATAATAATCCCAAATGGTTAGAAAAAATAAATGAATATTTTATTTTATACCATTTTGTGATGTCCTGACCTTGATTCCATTAAATAGTTCCCCAAGACAGTGGGACAAATGGCCTCAAGCATGCCTCCAAAAACACCAGAGGTTACCAACTAGCATTGTGGGTCCATGGTGGTATAGTAGGGAGACTATACCCTCACGCTCAGAGTAGTAAAGAAATGAAAGGAATAAATAAATGTAGAAATCATAATAAATAATAGACAACATGAAGTTAAAACATCCAATGACAAAAAATATCTTTCATCCAATATCATAAAAAATGATGATATGTCTTCTTTTCATCAAGTTAATAATTTTAAAATAAAAATTGGAATGTAAGACAATACGTATATCAAATGATAAAAACACAAAAAGACTTTCTTGAATAGCATCATGATCCATAACTCAGTCTTATACGTCTCCATTCCATTATAACCCCCCCAAAAATCTAAAGGAGTATACTTTAGTCAGTAATGTGTATGACACACAACACTAACTGTAAAAAAAATATAATAACTTGATAATTTACAATATATTTACTATCTTAGATATATATGATATATTTTATATCTTTTAATGCATGATATATCAAGTTATCTTGTGTTACATTCAAGATATAATTTCCTTGATAGCTTTCATTGGACGCAAGAATGAGTTTCAACAAATAACAATTTATTATTAAAATATTACTATTTAATACAATTATATATAACGTAACTGTTATATAAGAAGTTATGAATGGTATTAACTAACTTATGAAAATATATGGTTTATAATTATATAATATTTATTCATAGGTTTAAAATTAATTAGAAATGAATATAGGATCCAATTGATATAAACATAATGTTTTTATATTAAAACATATTTATTCTCACAAAGTTGTTTTATCATACTAAATTAAAGTAATCACAATTATTGAGTGATATTAATGTAATATATATATATATATTATATATTCAATAGTTTTTTATATTAATATTATTTATTTTATATGCATAGGATTTGAAAAAACCATATTTCACACATGAAAACATATATTTTAATAAATATAATTTTATGGCCTTTTAATGGAGAACCTATATTAAATAGAAATTTTTACACCTTTATAAATTTCATATGTAAAAAAAATCAACTTACAAATAAAAACATAATAATTAGGTTAGTGTAAATTTTTGGTATTTTTTTGTGATGTTTCATTTTTTAATGAATAATGAAAAATACTGAATTTTAGTTCAAAACTATTTGTCATATATTTTATTTATAATGTTAAATTATATTTTAAATTGGTTTCAAATATTAATTAGATCATATTATTATCAAAAAAAATTATTTAGGTCATTACAATCTATTTCACATTGAAATTTACTATAAAAACAAAGCAATCATTTGGACATTTTTACATTAAAAACCTGCATTGTCGTTTAGTATGCAGGATTAAAGTTAAATTACTTTTTTCCACTTATTTGATTGAAATTTATAAAAATTTATTCCATATTTAGAATGAAAATAATTTATAATTTATAATATGATCAATATAGTTTTTAACAAAAAATAGCAAAGAATGTAATTTAAATTAATTACAATTATTGAGGCAAAATTAACCCATATAAAGGACTTGAATTTTAATTTAAGGGACCAAATGACCTAGAAAAATTTTCAACTCCCATTTCTAGGCTATTTATCATCCATTCACATTCCATTCACAATTTTGGTTTGTTTTTTAAGGATTTGATTAGGTACAACTATGGGTACACCTAAATTCTTCTTAACAATACCAAGTGAGTCTTCATCCACCGTTATAAAAGGCCACAACCTCCCCCCCTCCCTTAATTACACCTCTCATTCCACTTAATTTATCACGATATATGCCTAAATATATCTTCAACTCCCTTACCGTAACACTATAATAACCACCTTTGGAAAGATGTAATCAAAGGAAAATGTTTGGTGAAAACCAAAAAGGAATTGCCTGATTAAGTGGTAACATAATTCATAAGTATTTTAAGTTTTATTTACATTTTCTACTACCTAAACTCTAATTATTTAGGGTTGGACCTTCAGGATTCATTGAGGAGATGAGGGATGGTCCTGCTAAGGGCTTGTAGGCTCCTAGGCAAGGTGGATATTTGGATATCAGTGGCCAATGAGTGAGGGTTTCACCTAGGATGAGTTCAAGTCCTAGGAAGGAGGTTCCAAACTTTGAGATTTACTTTATTGAAGGTCGGAACAATCAAGTTGACCCTTAAGGTCGGGAGTCGGAGGATACTAACATGCAACCACAGTATATGGGTCGAGGTTTTGAGTAGAAAACATTCCCAGATTTGTCAGGCCCCCCATGTAGTGCTGCCCATGTGGGTGACAACCGCATGGAGGCCGAATGATCTGGATTGTAATTGAAAGGGAATTCTTATTTACTAGCCACTAAAAAATCTAATTGTGGAAAAGTAACATATTGTCATGACCCTTCCCTCGGGCCCCGTGTCATTACTATCCCAATCTTGCCTTCCATGGGCCAGGGGCTGGCGACTAGCACCTACTAAGGAATATCTCTGAAAGGGAACAAATTGCCTTTAAACATGTATACACATAGCCACACAGACTAGATAAAGGTAAACACCAAGTAAACCCAAAAACCCCATAGTAATACCACATAGAGTATAAGTACAACTGAAAAGTAAAGGGGGCTAGAATAAAAGCCTCAAACTCACAATGTGTAGACCCAATAGATGAAGACACGACTGATCAAGACTCTACTTGTAGGGTAGGTGTAGGATGCGGTATGAAGGTGTGGAAGTGGTACCATGTCTGCTCATGCGTCTCCCTGCTCCACCAAGTCTCGGACCACCAAGGTCGGCATCACTAAGCTGCTCCAAGTCTCAGACCACCATGGTTTGCGTCGTAGTGAAAATCGTTGGCACCAGACACAACACGTACTAGTGGAGCCCGTGTAGGGGTGAGTATTACAATACTATGTAGGGACCCTAAGACCCCCTGAGTGTCTCTCAAAAATCCACAATGGAAATAAAACAAATCATGATCTCAAAGTAAAGAACAAAGCAATAGACACAGCTCAAACCAAGTATAACGTAACGTACGAAAGATAAGATGATTAGTCTTAGAGCTAGATCATCTTATTCTTTTAAGAGCCTCATTCCTGCTGACCAACGAGGTCTCTCATCTGCTGACCACTGAGGTCGCTCCACTACTGACCACCGAGGTCGTTCTCCTGCTGACCACCGAGGTCGCTCCACTGCTGACCACCGATGTCGATCTCTTGCTGACCACCGAAGTCGTTGTCCTGCTGACCACCGAGGTCTCCCTCTTACTGAACACCTAGTACTCTCACCTACTGACCACCGAGGTCACTTCATAGATTACCACTGAGGTCACTTCATAGCTGACCAATGAGGTCCCTCTTCACGTCACAGCTAGACACTGGATTCCCGCACTAGGCAAGGTTGATTCCCAGAGTATCTTCTCCTCAATCCATAGTTCGTGTCCTGACCTCCATGTAGACTCACATAGAGTATACCCAAAGTACTCTCTCATCTTGAGGGTTCCAACACCGTAAAAGGCTCATCAATTGGCCATCTTGTTTGCAAGATACGAGCGTTTTAATATCAAGGGTCCCGAATGGATTCAAGTCTGATCCAACCCGACCATTTTCCAATCATTTACAAAACACACATAGAATATTGAAAAAGGACCACCTCATCGTAATGGTCCCAGATTCGTAGACGGTACATCAGTCGGATGTGCGGTCCTCAATATATTCACATTTCAGTGAAACGGGGTCCGGCCCAGTGGGCTGGTGGGTCGGCCCGGTCCTTTTCGGCCAGTCCGACCCAGCTGGTGGGTCAGCCCGGCCCGGTGGGGAAAGGCCCACCTAAAGACCCAGCCCGCGGAGCGGGCCGGTCCGGTCAGACCACCTAGCTACGCCGTGGGGTGCCGCCTAGCTGCGTCGTGGGGCGCCGCCTAGCTGCACCCTGGAGCACCGCCTCTCCTCAGCCCGGCTGGTCGAAGCCGGCCAGCTCATCCGGCACACGCAGCCCGCTCGGTGCAGGCTGGTGGTTCTCCATGAGGCGCAGCGCGCTCTGCGTATCCAGCAATTGGGGCGGCCGTTTTTTCTGGCCGGTCATCACGCGACCCATACGCGAGAAGTCGGTTCTCTCTCGCATCCAGCGCGTTGGCTGCCACCCCCACCGCTGCCACCGATCGTTGGAACTGTCGTCCGGCGACAACCTTCGGCGGGCCCCCGGGTCCGCTCCGGTGGTCCGTTTTTGGATCCGTCTACGCATGTTGTCCCCCCTGGACGCCGCCGTCAGTGATGGATCCTCCGGGTCATGCTACCGCTACTTTCATCTGTTTCCCGTGAAAACATGTCACGAATAGAAAATCTGCGGACGAGGTTGGGACTTGTTTGTGTCAGCCCACACCCTCCGTGTTAGCGTTTTAACTAGGGAATCACAAAGAAAATCATCATCTAGAAGGGATCTATCACCAATTTAAAACCCCGAAAAAATTCCCACGGATCAGATTGTTTGTTGGTTGGTCCACGTTAATCGTTGGATCTAAGAATAATGGAAGGAAATCACACCAAAAATCAAACCCAACCATGTTGACGATTCTCCACAATCGCGTTCTCCCTCGAGGATCTGGACGTTGATGTTGATGCTTCCAGACTTGTTCTTCGAAGGGTACCGGGGTCGGATGATGATCCACTAGCGCGTCGTACATCGTTGGAAGAAGGGATCACTGACATTTGTCAAAGGGTTTTTCCAACATTGTTCTACTAATCGTTGACAGATTAAAAGGAGGAGTAACATTTCACATTGCTTCATTAACAAATCAGCTTTGTTGTTATGCCATAATGGTGTTGTTACACGTCGGGGGATACACATCATAAATGATCCCTCGTCGCCACCTCGTCGCTGCATCGCAGCGACGCTGTCTGTTGAACAATGGATAAGAAAAAAAAAGAAAATAAAAATAAAGTATATTTTTATTTTTATTAAGTTTTTTTATTAAGACCCAAAAATAATCTTTTCGGTCCTGACTATACCGTTCAAAGTTAAGCTTCCACTAAGAGAAACCTGGCGCTATGTACTCAACGGTGTCCTAAGATTTTTGATCCAGGAACCAGTTCAAAAGATAGTAATTCCCGCTCACTTTCCCACTTATGCGTACTTAAAGAGAGTTCAGAAGTCAATTTTAGGCTCACCAGGCCTCAGAATCATGTGTTGTCAACGCGTGTGGTCTTTGAAAATTCTCAAATAACCAGAAAATTTATTTACTAAAAATTATGAGATATTACATTCTCCCCACCTTAGGGATTTACATCCCCAAAATCCAAAAAACTGCTAAACAGAAAACTACAGGTACTGAGCACGAATCTGAGTCTCCCGCTCTCATGTGCTCTCCTGGAGGTTATCGTGCTGCCATCGAACACGCACCAAAGAGATCGAACACCCATGAAGGAATCTCTCTTGTCGATCCTCTATCTCTATTAGAAACTCTGCAAACGTCACCCCATCATCAATATCGATCTCTCCATGGTCAATGACGTGGGATGGGTCATGCACATATCTCCTCAACTGAGACACATGGAATACGTCGAGAACCTTCTCGAGCTGGGGAAGTAGTGCTAAGTGGTACACCACCTCGCCTACTCTTCGCAGTATCAAGAATGGTCCGATGAATCTTGGTGACAGCTTGTCACCCCGGCCAAATCTATGTATTCCCCATCGAGGGGAGACCCGTAGGAACACGTGGTCCCCCTCCTGTAACATTAAAGGTCTCTATCTCCTATCAGCATAGGACTTCTTCCAGCTCTGCGCAGTCTTTATATGGTCATGGATTATCTGCACCTTATTTGTCGTAGCCTGGACCATCTCTGGACCCACTAGAGCTTACTCTCTTGGGTCCATCCCGCACAGAGGTGACCTTCATGCTCTCTTATATAATGCCTCAAAATGATCCATACCAATCGTGGAGTGGTAGCTATTGTTGTACGCGAACTCCACTAAGGGTAGGTGGTCCTCCAAACTGAGACCAAAGTCCAAAACACAAGCACGATGCATGTCCTCCAAGGTCGGAAAGGTCCTCTCAGTCTAACCATCAGTCCGCGAGTGGAAGGTTGTGCTCAAGCACAACTGACTCCTGAAAGCGTCCTGTAATTCCTACCACAAACGGGATGTAAAGTAGGCATGATGGTCTGATACTATCGTTGACGGTACACCGTGAAGCTACATGATCTTCTGAACATAGTTGTGTCCCAAGCTCTCTACCGATCTCTACTCTCGAATGGCTTGGAAGTGGGCCGACATGGTGAGTCAGTCGATGAACACCCAAGTGGTATTGTTTCCTATAGATGTATGTGGTAATCCAATCATGAATTCCATGGATATCCCACCCCACATCCACTCCGGTACCTTTTGGGGTTGTGTAAAACTCATTGGGACCTGATGCCCGACCTTCACTTGCTGAAAAGTGAGGCATCGAGGGACAAAATCTACTACTGAATTCTTCATAACCAACCACCACTACTAGCGTCGAAGGTCCTGGTACATCTTTTCTAATCCCGGATGCAACACCAAATGGGAGGTGCTGAACACCCTCAGCACCTCCTCTCGCATCACCACTGGAACCACAATTAATCCTCAAAAAAGGATGGTGTTTTCACCACTTTCTCAGTATCCATTAGGGGTATGCCCGATGGATATCTGAGCCTAAATATTCTCGCAGCTGCTTTCACTGAGTTGTGACTCCCTGACTCGTTGATGGAGGGGAGGGGAGTCTACCATCGAATGGAGGTACACTGAAAATTCTCCATTCACAAAGGATATTTGAAGAAAAGCCAACTGATCTAAGGCTTCATTTAGAATATGCAAACTCGATCTATAGATGATATCATCTGCCACCACGTTCCCCTTCCCATGAGTGTAGAATATCTTGAGTCATAGTCCTGGAGGAAGTCTATCCAACTCCATTGTCTCATATTCAAATATTTAGGAGTGAAGATATATCTGAGACTCATGTGATCTGATTAGACGATGAATCACTCGCCCATCAAGTAGTGTCGCCACATCTTTAGTGAGAAGACTAATACCGATAACTCTAAGGCATGGGTCACATAATTTGGTTCATGTGGCCTTAGTTATTTTGAGCCATAAGAAATCACTACATCTCCCAGCATCAGAACACATCTAAGTCCGGTCCCTAATGCGTCGCAGTACACCACATAGCTGATTACCTCATCTGGAAACCTCAGGACAAGAGTGCTCATCATGCTCTTCCTCAGCTGCTGAAAGCTCAACTGGAACTTCTCCATCCACACAAAGGGGTTTCCCTTCTTTGTCAATGATTTCATGGGCGCTACTACACTTGAGAAGTTAGGTACAAATCTTTGGTAGTACCCAGCCAACCCAAGGAAACTTTGCAACTCGGTAACACTCCTGGGTGGCTCCCAAGAAAGAAATGCTTCAATATTCACTAGATCTACTACAAATCTATCCTCTGAGATGATGTTTCCCAAGAAGTAAACCTTCTGTATCCATAACTCACACTTCGATAGATTCCTATAATGTTGGTGCTCTCTGAGTGTATCCAGAACCATCCTCAATTGTGTAGCGTGCTCCTCCTTAGACACTGAATACACTAGGATATCATCGATGAAGACTACCACGAAACCATCCATGTATGGCTGGAAGATACGGTTCATGAGTCCCATGAACACTGTTGGGGCGTTCATCATGCTGAACGACATCACTATGTACTCATAGTGACCGTACCGACATCTGAATGTCGTCTTCGGGATGTCTTCGTCCTGAACACGATGTTGGCGATAGCCTCCTCTGAGTTCTATCATTGAGAACCACTTAACTCCCTTAATCTGGTCAAAAATGTCTTCAATCCTTGGTAAAGGATACTTGTTCTTCATTATCACCTGGTTCAGGCACTAGAAGTCTACGCAAAGCCTCAAGCTTCTGTCTTCCTTCATGGAAAACAACACCGGGGCTACCCATGGTGAAACACTGGGCCTTACGAACCCCTTCCTCTGTAGGTCCTCCAACTGTACCCTCATATCTTAGAGCTTTGTAGGTGCCATCAGATATTCCAGTGTAGATATTGGTGCCATCCATAGGTAAAAGTAAATGCAGAAGTCTAACTCTCTGCGAGGAGGTAGGCCTGAAACATTTTCTGGAAATACGTCCTCGTACTCATCCACCATCGTGGGAAACTGTGGACTCATATCATCCACTACATCGAGGGTCATGCTCACCTACTGGAGAGAAATCAGCTTCACCCTCTGATGTGAGAGTTCATCTTGCACTGCCCCATTTTCCTTCTCTCCCACAAAGAAATACTTGGTCCCATATCTGCGGATACACCATATTGTAATTCTCAAACAGTCGATATGATCATGGACCGCTAATAGCCAGTCTATACCCATTATGTCATCATAGGTCTTCTACACTGCTACTAGGAGGTCCCATCTGAAGCTCTCTCCTTCGAGATTCAGGTCACACTGCCAGCACTAGTGGGTGACAGCTGAATTGCCTCATGAGGGAGTCTCAAACTACAAAGGTCTAGCCAAAGGCTCGGTCGGGATTTCCGAGCTCCGAACAAGTTTTTCAGCGATAAATGAAATTTCTGGCACCTGTGTCTATTTTTACTACAGCTAATGTAGAGAAGAAGCAGATCATACCTCATATCATCTCGAGGATGTCTGTTTCTTAGGCCTGCACCGCATGGAGCTGAGCCTCCCCCCTTGCACCTACTCCTTAATCTCATGGTGGACCTCCTGGGGGTTGTGGTGGTGACGCCTCATACCTCCGCCCACCTCCTACTGCTCTCCCCGCCCCTCTTCCATGTCTTCCACCTGCCTGGCCACCTGTATGCCCACCTTGTTCATGCCTCTGGTGATACCTCGGTGTTCCATCAACCACCTTCCGATCATCCGTACGGGGAGTCAGAAAATCCCAAGTGATATGTTAGTGTCCTCCGCATGAGTAACAAGTCGTTCTCCACTGATGGATCCCCCTACCTCATGAGTCTCAAACCACAGAGCTTGGATCATGAGGTCGTCCCCTAGATGGTCTATCCACTTTGGGCCTCTATGCCATATGTCTACTGCCTACTACAGATGACTCAGCCACTGGCCTCCTTGTGGTATCTCACACATCTATTGCCCGCTTAGCTAAAATTATCTCTACTAGTAAAGATCGCTCGAGTACTCCAGCCTCCATCGAGATGCTGAGTGAGATCATCGCTGCCCTGATCTCTCATATGAGTCCTTGATCAAATGTTCAAGACCTAAATAAAGGGTCCCTCAACAATTCAGTGGATTGTGGGAGATGTCGGTGAACCTCGATGAGTACTGAGCTACGGTCATTCTGCCCAACAAACACTTCCTTGAAGAGGGTCTCAAAGTCCGACCACATAAGATCCCTCTCCACCTGAGTCTGGAGCATCAAGATCTACCACCTGCCTATTGTGCCCTGAATAATGATGGCAGCTAGCACTGTCATCTGACCAGTCGGCGTCCTCACTAAACATAACACCCTAGTAACAACCTCCTGCCAATCCTTGGCTGCTTGAGGATCTGTCTCTCCACAAACCCTGGGAGGCCTCTGCCCTTGAAACTCATGCAGTGCTCTAAGTCGGCATGCATCATCCTCTGGAAGAGCTGGTAGTAACTGCTACTCCATGGGTGGTGGTGCTGATTGTACACCACCTAGATGTTCTAACCCTGTAACCGGTCCCTGCACCAATGCCTTATAGCTCGGTGGCTATCACATACCCTCTCTGGAATCATGGCTGGATGTCTTCATGGAGGCATCCTATAAGTAAACAAGATATTCCACGGTCAATATGTTATACCTGGTGAGATGAATCAAAGAGATCAATTGAATAACATATTTCTAAAACCACATGCAACTATTTTTTTCGTTTATAGAGATGGAAAATTGAAACCAAGGTTCTGGTGTATGAATACGTTGGCTACCGCACCAACACTGGACGCCCTGGCCTGTAAGCCGATCCCAAAACACTTAACACTATTTCCCCTTCAAAACATTACAGACTCTTAGTTCTTACGGTAGAACCATCCTTCCATTAATACCACATTGTCACGACCAGTACCTCGGGGCTCGTTTTGTGACTACCCCAAGCCCGCCTTCTATAGGCCAGGGGATAGAGACAAGCACCTAAGATGGAATATCCCTGAAAGGGAAGGAAATGCCTTTAAACTTGTACACACACAGCCACACATACTTGAGAAAGTTAAACACAAAGTAAACCAAAAAACCCTAAAATACCACCACACAAATTACAAGTAGAACTGAGAAGTAAAGGGGGCCAAAATACAAGCCCAAAACTCACAAAGTGCAGACAGAATATTCGAAGACCCGACTTCTCAAGAATCTACATTTAGGGTAGGTTTAGGATCTGGTCTAAAGCTATGGAAGATGTACCATGTCTGCTCTTCCATCTCCCTACTCCAACAAGTCCTGGACCACCACGGTCAGCATCACTGAGATCCTCCATGTCCCAGACCACCAAGGTCGGCATCATAGTGACGATCGTTGGCACCGGACAAAACATGTGCGGGCGGAGCCCGTGTAGGGGTGAGTATAACAATACTTAGTAGGGACCCTGAGACCCCTGATGGTCTCTCATAAATCCAAAAAGTAAATACCACAAATCATGATCTAAAAGTAAACAACAAAGAATTAGACACTACTCAAACCTCTTATAACATATGGAATGAAATATAAGATGATTAATCTTAGAGCTAGATCATCTTATTCCGTTAAGAGGCTCATTCCCACTGACCATTGAGGTCACTCATCTGCTGACCACCGAGGTCGCACCACTGCTAACCACCGAAGTTGATCTCTTTATGACCACCGAGGTCATGCTCCTACTAGCCACCGAGGTCTCCCTCCTACTGACCACCAAGGCCGCTAACCTACTAACCACCAAGGTCACTTCACAGCTGACACCGATTTGCTTCAAAGCTGACCACTGAGGTCACTCTTCACGTCACAGCCAGGCATTGGATACCCGCACTAAGCACGCTTGATTCCTGGATTATATCTTCTTAAATCCATACGTCTCTTATCAAAATCCAATAATACTCAAATAGAGTATACCCAAAGGACCATCTCATTATAAGAGTTCCAACGCCGCAAATGGATCATCAATCGGATGTCTAGTTTGTAAGATATATGTGTTTTAAAATCCAGGGGCCTGGTTGGATTCGAGTCCAATCCAACCTGGACATTTTCCAAAAATTTCCAAAACTCGCTTAGAGTATCGCAAAAGGACCTCCTCGTCCCAAGGGTCCCAATACCGTAGACGGAACGTCAATAAGAATCGTGGTCCTCAAGATATTCGTGTTTTAGCGAAACGGGGTCCGGGTCATCCGACCTAGTGAACCGGCGGGTCGGCCCAGTCCGAATCGATGAATCTGACCGCGTTGGTGGGTTGGACCAACCTGGAGTGGAGCGGCCCACTTGAAGACCCGATTTGTGGAGCGGGCCGATCTAGTTTTCTCGGACACACGTGGTGCTTCCGGTCTGACTGCCTGGCGGCGCCATAGGGTGCTGCCTCTCCTTAGACCGGACAACCGAAGCCGACCGGATCGTCCAGCACACATGGTCCACTCAGTGTAGGCAGCCGGTTCTCTATGTGGTGTAGCGCGTGCCACATCTCCAGTAGTTGGGCCGGCCGTTTCGGCTAGCCTGTCTTCATGCGGCGCGGCTGGCCCAGACACAGGTCGCTGGTTCTCTCTCACGGTCGGGGCGCGGGCCGACGCAGCTATTGTTTCCACCGGTTGTCATCGCCTCCAATAGGAAACCACCTGCGGCGGGACACCGAGTCCGCTCTTTTGGTCCGTTTTCTGATCCTTCTACGCATGTGGTCATCCGGGGATGCCACCGTAAATGCTGGATCCTCCGAGTTGCATTGCCGCTACATTTATCCATTGCCCGGGTATAATGCGTCAAGAACAGAAAATATGTGGAGAGGGTTGGCCCTTGTAATTATCATCTTGCATCCTCCGCATTAGCATTCTAACCAGGTAATCACAAAGATAATCATCACCAATATTGGATCTATCCCCTATTTACAACCCCGCAACAATTCCCACCAGCAAGGACGCTAGAACCACGGATCAACTTATTCATTGGCTGGTCCGCATTCATCATTGGATCTAATAAAGAGGGAAGGAAATCCCATATAAATTGAACCCCTACATTATTTACAATTTTCCACATTTAGGTTCGTCCTCGAGAATTGGAACGTCAATGTTGGCACTTCTGGCCTCGTTCTTCGAAGGGTCCTGGGTTCAGATGACGATCCGTTGGCATGTCATTCTGATTTGGAAGGAGGGATCACCAGCGTTCGTTAGAGGGTTTTTCCAACCCTAGACTCCTAATCGTTGACGGATTAAAAGGAGTAGTAACTTTAAGAACCCGGATCTTCTTTTCAGGTACACCTTCCTTTTTCTGGAGTTTTTGAGAAAAATAATGTTTCTAGAAATTTTTGAAGTACACATCGTGTACTTTCTGAGTACACGCCTTGTACTCTTTTCCCACTCGAAACCGTGTTCTGGCCGTGTCCGTGCCACACACACGGTCTGTAAGGGTGATGTGGAGGCCGATTTTGGTGGAGTACGGAAAGACCTAATACATGTCGTGTACTCTAAAAGTACATGCCCTGAACATTCTTTTTTTCATTAAATGGACCGGGGTAGCGCCTAATCAAGGAAAACGTCTTCTTCTCCAGTTTCTTCATCCGAGAGAGACCCGTACGGCCGTGGATCTTTGACGAGCCACCATTCCTCCGGTCGTTCTCCGTTTTGAGCACCGTTGATTGCGTTGGAATCGCTGTAGTGAGTTCTCTATTCCGCTTGAGCCTTGTTTTCCAATTCCTCCTCTTTCTCAAGTTATCGTGGTTTATCTATTTAGGACTTTTTCTCAGATATACAACATTCTGAGGAGAATCTATTTTCGTTGTTCACTTATATAAATCTCCTAGGATCGAGGTAGGTGGTTTGTGCCTTTCTGTAGAAATTCTTGAATATTTTGTGCCATTTCGCCAATACCCTTCAACGAGAATTGTGTGTTTTCCTATTTTCCTCCTGATTGATTTTCTTGCTTGCTTGATTACTATAGTAGAGGTTTAACATTGTGAATAGAGTAGTTTTTGTAGTACTCTGGATGTTTTCTGTACTTTCTTTTCCTATTAGAAGTTACACCAGTTTCTATTCCTAGTTGTAGGATAGCGGAACGGTTGTTCTATTTTTCTTCTAAGCCTTAGATTGATATCCATGTAGTTCTTGAAGTTTACTTGGGCGATACATGTGCACTATGAATATTTATATTACACAGGGCTGAGAGAACCTAGTGTATGGACCAAAGGGATAATGGACGTAAGGGCTTCTCCAAAGTGTCTTTAATTTATGATGCGAGGCCACAGGGGGAATTGACGTTCACTGCTTCCTCAGAGAGTCTGTAGTTGCTCGACGCAGGCCACAGGGGGAATTGATGTTGATTGCTTCCCCAGAGAGCCTTTTGTATGATACAAGACTATAGGGGGAATTGACTATGAGTGCTTACCCAGAGAGTCTATTCATTAGCTGAACCAGAGGGGTGAGACTATGTGTGCCTCTCAGAGGGCTACTAGTAGTTATAGGTTGAACCAAAGGGTTAGGCTATGAGAAATACACAGGGGGTTACCTTTGATTTACTTGTTGATTGTTTTATACCTATGTAGTTTATATTCTAGACTGTAAATTGTAGCTGCTATGTATTTTTCCTATTTACTGTTATTGTACTTTACTTGCCATGTATTCATTGACTGTTAGGCACCGATCTTTGGGTGATTGCCTACTGGGATTATATCTCACACTCTGTTTGGGCCAGGCTTTTGGGCCCAAGCAGACTTTTTTTTGTGGGTATATATAAGGGCAAGCGCCCTTCGACTTCAGGTACTTGATTGCTTGGATCTTGAGTGCAAGGGACCAAGCTTAGGCTTGCGATGCTGCAGGAGATGTTGTTATTTTAGTACATTGTTTTCTTTACCTGTATTTCAGTACGTTGTTGTGTTTGCTACGTTCCATAGATACTTGTACCTACTGCATCATTAACATCATTACTTTATATTCATTGCTTCCGCTATTTGGTTTCTATTGTTGTGTATTGTTTACTACTTCTGATATTTACTGTTAATTTATTTTCTTTGTATACCTTACCAAATGAGGGCATAGTTTCCCCAATAACTTACCAAGGCCCTCGCTGCAAGTCGGCAGTCCCTGGAGTTTGGGGAAATGCGCTTGAGGTCATGTGGCGAACCGGGCATGGGGCAACTCTGGGTGGCTTTCGGAACCGGGACGTTACAAAGTGGTATCAAAGGATTTCATTTCCCCTAAATTACTTCTTGGGAAATTTAGCCAGGGATAGAACAGATTCGGTGCTTGGTATTAATTTTTGCTCGGGAGTAGCTAACTCGTGTACAGGGAAAATCCATACTACCTCGTTAATTAAAATTTTCTGGTTTTGAGATTTTACGGTTGAGATGATTTCACCTAGAGTGATTCACATGATTTATGTTGTTATTGTCTTGACTATTTCAGTTCTATTTCTGTCACAACCCGATGATATTAGGGTATGTCATCTCATGAATCATATATGCACTTGTATAAATCACATTCCATGCACTCTTACCATGCCATCTAGGGTGCATTAGCGTTTTCATGCTGTTGTGATAGAATTTATGTAGATTATTCATGCTGTTGTTATAGATGCTTGATAGAATATATGCTTCCTTGTTAAAGGATTGCTTGTATACAACTTTTCTTAAATAAACTCCAAGTTTTAATTCGTGGGGAGTATGGGACCTCACGAATCGGAATTTGGCACCTCTTTGCCTTGTTTTCTGTGTTTTCTGGGCTTCTGTGCAGTTTCTGAGCTACTGCCCAGAAAAACCCAGAATACATGGCATGTACTTTTTGACTACACGCCATGTATTTTTTAGACCATGTCACTGACCATGTGAGCAGGGACATGCTGTTGTATAAATAACTTCAGGAACACACCGTGTACGGTAGATACATGCCATGTAGTTCGGAGCCGTGTACCCGGCAGTGTCAATAAAAACACGGGTCGGGGAAGCTCGAGTAGAACACGCCGTGTTATAAAGTAACACGCCATGTAGTCCTGTCCAAGTACCCAGCCGTGTCACAAACAACACGGGTCGGTGTTACCTTCTCTTAGACACGCCGTGTTGTTTTCGGAACACGTCGTGTTGTCTTGTTCAGGTACCCAGCCGTGTCACGAACAACACAGGACGGTGTCACCTTCACTTATACATGTCATGTTTGTTCGGAACACGCCGTTTAAGGTTCATCCGTGTAGACGGCCGTGTATTTAACAACACAGTCCACTGAAGACGTGTCTAGTATAGGCCGTGTTTGTTCAGAACACGCCGTGTAGTCTCAGGTTATGTCGAGTCGTGTGGGTTAGCCGTGTAAAGATACTCAGGAAGGGTAATAGTATTCAAGAACACGTCATGTGTAGGGTCAAAATGCCATGTAGTCTGAGGTGTTACATGAACTGTAGGGCAGGGGTACATGCCATGTCAGTGGCTTAAGAAGACACGCCATGTAGTTTTTATACACGTCGTGTAGTCGTGTTTTGTAAACTTGTGTGTTTTGATTTTCCTTTTCCTATTTTGTACTCTTGTGTTCTATGTATTTGTTAGTTCTGATATAAGGTGTGATTTTGATCTTTCTGATTCATGCCTCCGAGACATCCTCTGGTTGTACCTCAGTTGTCAGGCAGTGATCAGACGCTAGATATGGCTGATCAGTGACTTCCTGCTGATCCTCCAATCTGGCCAGCCTTGCCACCGACTATCATACCAGTTGCAGGCACTAATGCACAGTTCAAGGAAGGTTTTATGAGGTTGATGCAGACCATCAGAAAGCACTGCCTCCTACCATGACTATGGTAGACTTGACGCAAGTTTTCCAGCAGCAGCATCCTCTTACTTTCTCGGGGGAAGGAGGACCGCAGCCTGTAGAGTCATGGATAGAAGCCATAATGACTATTTTCGAGCATCTATAGATGACTCTAGAGAGGCAGGTCAAGCTCTCTACATACATGCTCCGAGAATCTGCCAATAGGTGCTGGGACATGATCTCACAGGCAGGTCATCAGCAAGTTATGGCTTGGGAGGAGTTCCAGCGCGTGTTCTACGACTACTTCTACCCGGAGACCCTGACGGTCGATCGAGCCGAGGAGTTCATGAGTCTAGAGCACGGTAATCTATCTGTTATGGAGTATTCCTCTCATTTTACTGAGCTGTAGCGTTTCACACCCCTCCGGGGTGGATATGGGATGTTCTTGGAACTAAAGTTCAAGGATGGTCTCAGGCGGGATATCCGCTCGTAGGTGAATCTCTTTCAGTTGACTTCCATGTCTTCCATTGTCAAACAGGCACTGATTGCGGAGTGAAATCTGAGAGACTCTAGAGCTACGATCCAGGGTGGTTCTGCTTCCAATGCCAGTTTTCCTCCAGTTGATAGCAGGAAACTCCATAGGGAGTCTTCACGCGATGACCCGAGGAGGCGGGATACATCTTATGGCAGTCATTTTGTATGCTACCAGTGCGGTAGAAGTGGGAATACGAGGCCGCAGTGCCAGAGGGACCCAGTGGAGTGCCGATCCTGTGGCAAGATGGGTCACCTTCAGCGTTTCTTCCCGGTTTTCTCACCAGTTGTTAGTGAAGGGTTCCTTCCATGACTCCTCATTCTGGAGCAGCACCACCAGTTTCAAACCATTTGGGGAACTGGAGTTCTTCTAGCCGTTCGGGTTGAGGTGGAGGTCGAGGTCGTGGCAGTCAGTCACCGGTCCATCAGCGCCAATAGGTAGGTTAAGCTCAGAGTGGTAACACAGGGTCACAGGGCCGCGGGGCAGGCCAAACCTTTGCGGTGGAGCAGACCTATCAGGATCAGGATCCCGAACCTTCTACAGTTCGAGGTACAATTGTAGTAGCCTCAGTTTTATCTTCATCTCTTTTCGATACTAGTGCTATGCATAGATTTTTCTCTGTTTCTGTTGTGGAGAGCCTTGGGCTCTGGTTATTTTCTTCTGCCGACTCATTGACACTAGACACACCATTGGGGAAAAGGACATCGAGTGTACGTCTCTGTAGAGAGTTCCCTCTCAAGGTTGCAGGGTATCATTTCTTATGGGATCTCTACATCCTAGAGATGACAAGATATGATGTCATACTCAGGATGGACTGGTTGGTTCCCTTCCAGGCAGTCGTCGACTGTTATCACCGCAGGGTGAGTTTCATTTCACCAAAGGGTGAATCTTTTCTTCATTGAGGCGAATGGGATGTTCAGGCGAGTCGAGCAGGACTCGATCATCATGGGCTAAGAAGGGCCATGGCCTATATTGACAGGCTTTATCTGGATGACCATGGGACTTCACAGTCGGACTTTCCTTCAGTGGTGGATCGTTTCAGGGATGTATTTCCATAGGATTTTTTAGGATTACCTCCAGAGTGTGAGGTGGAATTCTCTATTGAGCTCATGCCGGGAGTGGCACCAATGTCCATTCCTCCCTATAGGATGGCTACACCTGAGTTGCAGGAGCTCAAGAAGTAGTTGGAGGAGTTGCAGGAAAAGGGTTTCATCTGACCCAGTACTTCTCCTTAGGGTTGGCGTGTCCTGTTTGCGAAGAAGGCAGATGGTACCCTTAGGCTCTGTGTGGATTATCGGAAGCTGAACCAGTTGACAATCAAGAACCAGTATCCCTTGCCTAGGATATGATGACCTTTTCGATTAGCTTTGAGGATCCCAGGTGTTCTAGAAGATTTACTTGAGGTCCGGTTATCATCAATTGTGCATTAGACCATCAAATATACCTTTGAAATCCTTCAATAGTAGGTATGGTCTATACGAGTATACAGTCATGTCGTTCGGTCTCACGAACGCACCTGTAGTTTTCATGGCTCTGATGAACCGAGTGTTCCATCCTTACTTGTACTCCTTCATCGTGGTCCTTGTGGATGATATCTTGGTGTGCTCTCACACTCAACACGACCATGCCACACATCTTGATATCGTTATGAGTACACTGAGATAGCATTGGCACTATTCTAAACTCTCGATTTTCCACTTTTGGAAGGAATAGATTTACTTCTTGGGTCACGGCATCTCAGAGGCAGGAGTTTCTATGGACCTAGAGAAAGTGAGAGTTATGGTCTCCTGGGAGAAGCCGAAAAACGTTTTTGAGGTACAGAGCTTTCTAGGGCTGGCTGGATACTACAGACGCTTCATTATGGACCTCTCATGCCTAGAAGTACCATTGACAGGTCTGACCAAGAAGAGGGCGAAGTTCTTATGGTCAGATTCTTGTGAGTCTTCCTTTTAGGAGCTGAAGGGAAGATTGACGTCGGCACCTATACTAGTCTTTCCAGAGCCAGGCAAGAGATATAATATCTACTGTGATGCTTCAAGTATTGGACTAGGCACTACGCTTATGCAGGGAGATGGAGTCGTTGCGTACGGGTCTCGGTAGTTGAGGCCACATGAGATGAACTACCCTACGCATGATCTGGAGTTGGCAGCTATTGTTCAGGACATACACTGTTGGAGACACTATCTTCTAGGAGAGCACTTTGTGGTCTTCACCGACCACAAGATTCTCATCTATATCTTCATTCAACATGATCTGAATCTGAGGCAGCACAGCTGGGTCGAGTATCTTCAGTCATTTGATTTTGAGCTTGCCTATACGCTGCGAAAGGGCTACGCAGTGGTAGATGCGTTGAGTAGGCAAACTCAGATTCAGGCAGTTTAGGAGGCTAGTAGTGAGTGGCATCTTATGGAGTTGTTATCTAAGATGCATTTGGAGGTGCACGACAGACAGGGACATATCTTCTTATCTTCTGTAGCTGTTACCTCTACATTAATTGACCGGGTACGGATGAGGCATCTATCTGACTCAGAAGGCTTAGTCCTACGGGATAGTGGGTCAGGAGAGGACCCTCTTCCTATATGGACAGTGGGCGAGGATGATATCTTTCATTTCTAGAGATGCGTATGGGTGCCAGAAGGCATACGCGAGGAGCTGATGCGAGATTTTCAATCACCAGTTTGGGCAGTTCATCCTAGCATCACCAAGATGTATCGGGATCTTCATCGCCAGTACTGGTGGCTAGGTATGAAGAAAGATGTTGTTGGTTTTGTCATGAGATGTTCTACTTTTCATCAAGTGAAAGAAGAGCATCAGCGACCAGTGGGGATTTTGTAGCAGTTACCCATTCCAGAGTGTAAGTTGAACGATGTTGCAATGGACTTCATGACCAGGTTACCAAGGACACCTCAGGGGAGTGATACTATTTGGTTTGTCATCGATAGGCTTACAAAGGTTACATATTTCTTTCCGATCAAGGAGACCTTCAGTGTTGACGATTTGGGATGACTATATATCAGATAGATCGTTCATCTGCATGGAGTTCCACACTCTATTTTTTCAGACCGGGATGCGTGCTTTACCTCTCGGTTCTGGAAGGGACTTCAGAAGGCCTTGGGTACACTGGTACTTTTGAGTACAGCATACCATCCCCAGACTGATGGTCAGTCCGAGCGCACGATCCAGGTGCTTGAGGATATGCTACGAGCTTGCATCCTAGACTTTGGCGGTTCTTGGGAGAAGCATATCCCTCTTGTGGAGTTTGCCTACAACAACAGTTTCTATGTGACCATTCAGATGGCACCATACGAGGCTTTGTACGGTAGGCCATTCCGATCACCCTTATACTGGCTGGAGGCAGGAAAGGCAACTTTTTTGGGACCACGTCTTGATTAGGAGACTTCAGAGCAGATAGAGCTGATTCGAAAGAGGATGGCTACAGCACAGTCTCAGTAGAATTCCTATGCTGATCAGTGGAGAGGACCTCTGGAGTTCGAGGTCAGGGATCAGGTTTTCCTACGTGTCACACCGAGGTTGGGACAGAAGAGGATTCAGAGGCAGGGTAAGATTTCACAGCGGTACGTCAGACCATTTTAGGTTTTGTAGAGAGTTGAGCTGGTCACCTATCAGTTGCAGCTACCCCAGAGGTATCGGGCCATGGACGATGTCTTCCACGTCTCTCAGCTCCGACGTTACTTTTCAGACCCGTCTCATGTCTTTCAGCCTGAGGAGGATGAGCTTAAAGCGGATGCATCATTTGAGGAGCATCTCATCCAGATTGTCGATCGCAGTATGAAGGTTCTCCTTGGGTGGTTTGTCCCTCTTGTACGGGTGCTATGGCAGCATGGGCGAGTACAGGACGAGACCTGGGAGAGGGAGGCCGACATGTGATCACTATGGCCAGAGCTGTTTGGGGGTTCTTCCTCTACCCCTCTCTAGGGAAATTTGGGGATGAATTTCATTATGGGGGGAAGTTTGTAAGAACCCATATCTTTTTTTCAGGTACGCCTTCCTTTTTCTGGAGTTTTTGAGTAAAATAAAGTATCTGGAAATTTTTTATGTACACGTCATGTACTCTTTTCCCGCTCAAAGCCATGTTCTAGCCGTGTCTGGGTGACACACACGGTGGGTAAGGGTGATGTGGAGGCTGATTTTGGTGGCATACGGAAAGGCCTAGTACACGTCGTGTACTCTAAAAGTACACGATGTGTGCTTTATTTTTTTCATTAAACGGACCGGGTTCGCGCTTAATCAAGGAAAACATCTTCTTCTCCAGCTTCTTCATCTGAGAGAAACTCGTACGGCCACAGATCTTCAACGAGCCACCATTCCTCCATCCTTTCTCCATTTTGAGCACCGTTGATTGCGTTGGAATCGTAGCGGTGAGTTCTCCCTTCTTCTTGAACCTTGTTTTCCAATTCCTCATCTTTCTCAAGTTATCGTGGTTTATGTGTTTCAGAAGTTTTCTTAGATCTATGACATTCTAAGAAGAATCTATTATCGTTGTTCACATATATCGATCTCCTGGGATTGGGGTAGGTGGTTTGTGCCTTTCTGTAGAAATTCTTGAATATTTTGTGCAATTTCGCAAATTCCCTTGAACAAGAATTTTGTGTTTCCCTGTTTTTCCCCTGATTGATTTCCTGCTTTCTTGATTGCTATAGTAAAAGTTTACCTTTTTGAATAGAGTAGTTTTTGCTGGACTCTAGATGTTTACCGTACTTTCTTTACCTGTTAGGCGTTACACCAGTTGCTATGCCTAGTAGTAGGATAGTGGAACAGTTGTGTTGTTTTGCTACTGAGCCTTAGATTGATAGCCAAGTAGGTCTTGAGGTTTACTTGGGCGATACACACGTGCTATGCATATTTATATTACACAGGGCTGAGAGAACCTAGTGTATAGACCAAAGGGTGAATGGACGTAAGGGATTCTCCAAAGTGTCTTTAATTTATGATGCGAGACCATAGGGGGAATTGACGTAGAGTGCTTCCTCAGAGAGTCTATAGTTCCCCGACATGGGCCATAGGGGTAATTTATGATGAGTGATTTTCTAGAGAGCCTTTAGTACAAAATGAGACTATAGGGGGAATTGACGGTGAGTGCTTCCCGAGAGAGTCTATTCTTTAGCTGAACCAGAGGGGTGAGACCGTGTGTGCCTCCTAGGGTGTTTCTAGTACTTATAGGTTGAACCATAAGGGTTAGGCTGTGAGAATTACCCAGGGGGTTACCTTTGTTTTACTTGTTGATTGTTTTATACTTGTGTAGTTTATATGCTAGACTGTAAATTGTAGATTCTGTGTATTTTTCTTTTTTACTATTCCTGTACTTTACTTTCCATTTATTCATTTACTATTGGACATAGATCTTTGGGTGATTTCCTACTAGTATTTTATCTCACACCATGTTTGGGCCATACTTTTGGGCACATGCTGACTTTGTTTTTTTAGGTATAGGTAAGGGAAAGCGTCCTTCGACTTCCGGTACTTGATTGCTTGGAGCTGGAGAGCAAGGGTCCAAGCTTAGGCTTGCGATGCGGAAGGAGTTTCTATTATTTTAGTACTTTGTTTTCTTTACCTGTATTTCAGCATGTTTCTGTGTTTCCTGCATTCCTTAGATACGTGTACCTACTGCATCATTAACATCATTACTTTATATTCATTGCTTCCACTTTTTGGTTTCAGTTGTTGTGTATTGTTTACTGCTTCCTCTATTTACTATTAATTTCTTTTATTTGTATACCTTACCAAATGAGGTCATAGTTTCCCCAATAACGTACCAAGGCCCTTGCTACTAGTCAGTAGCCTTTGGCGTTTGGGGAAATGTGCTTGAGGTCATGTGGAGAACCAGGCATGGGGAACCTCAGTGTAGATTTCAGAACCATGACGATACAATAACATTGTACGTAGCTTCATTAATGAAGAAACTTTGTTGTTACACCATAATGGTGTCATTACACGTCGGGGGATACGGGTCATGAATGTTCTCATGTCGTCGGGTCATCGTTGCATCGCAGCGACGCTGTCCGTTGAACAGCGGATAAGAAAACAAAAAGAAAATAAAAACAATGGATATTTTTATTTTTATTATGTTTTTTTAATAAGACCCGAAAATTATCTTTTTGGTCTTGACTGTATCGGTCAATGTTAATCTTCCACTAAGCGAAACATGATGCTCTGAACTCAATGGTGCCCCCAGATTTTTTATCTAGGAACTGTTTCAAAAGATAGGAATTACCGCTCACTTTCCCACTTAATAGTACTTATGAAATGTTTGGAAGTCAATTTAGGGATCACTGGGCGTCTAAATCATGTGTTGTCAACATGTGTGGTCTTATAAAAATTACACATAACCGCAAATAAGTTTTGCTGAAAATTCCAGGTTATTACAGGAAGGATGGGGTTAGTGTCTTGGGACCCTAGGACCAAATCATTCCCATTCTTAATCCCCCACCACTTCAGAAGGATGGGAGAAAGGAGAAGAAGAATGGATTGGAGGTCAAATAAGGCAAGGTAGTTTCCCCGTGCAGGCCAAGGTTCCTCAAAGAAGTCTCGAGGGTGGAGTTGAAAAACCGTTTTGAAGGTATGGCGGATCAAGAACAATCATTGGCTCATAATGAATATTTATCAGGTTATGACAGCTATATCCAACTCTCTAGGGACATTTTTTATCATCTTTATGGGAATGACCCTCATAGTCTAAGGAGAAAGAAGGGGCTATAAGGAAAGTGTGACTGAGGGAAATGAATTGTGGTCCAGGGAATGAACCCAAAGGATGCAAAGAATACTCTCACCTTCCCACACTGATGGAAAACAGGTTTGTAAAGAAGGGTGTAGAAATTGATAGGAAAGGCCCACATGATGGGTAAAGTGGAGATCCAAACAGAGATCCAAGAGTGAGGGAAGAAGTGGCAGATGGGTGTCTGAAGCTCATAATCCACTCCGTGGAATAAATGATTGAAAATGACCTCTGATCCAATGCCTCAGATGTGGAAGTTTTAATAATTTTTGAATGAAGGATGAAATTTGATGCCTCCATGGAGCAAGAAGTGTGGAAAGACAATCACGACCGGATTATAGCCTGAGGTTTCAACAAAGCCAAAATCACCTTAGAGGAATTCATTCCGACTATGGATAGAACGATGACTCACCATGAAGAAGTTATAAACATGGATCTTGACACCTAGTTTAGTACTCTACACTGAAAATTATATAGAGTTTCTAAATCAAATAATCATAGCCTTGTGTTTAATCACTTAGTGTGTTCTTCCAGTACATAGTGGTTTATGTTTTGCGAACTACAGTTTACCACTTGTCATTAAAGTGGCTTAAATGTTTTTTATTTATATGATGGATGGAAAACACATGTATCCTGATTATTCTAGGATGTTTCTATGTTATGATTTTGAACTACACTTATAAACACCCCCATATAATGGGAAATGAACATACAGTTTATGTGTTTGGTGAATTACCGCCTCAAGAAATGATGATTTCTCGTTACTCCATTAATGCCTCTCATGGTGTTAATTATGATGGAAAATGTATTTATATATGTTATATATGATATTTATAATTTCTATATAATTCTTTAATTATTTTATAACACATATCTTTATGCACTCCAATTTGTGGGAATACGATAACATCATTTGAGGAAGTGTGTACCTCCTCCTCCTAAAAGTGACGTGATTTGATCGCATGATAAATAAAATGCATAAAAGATGATTTAAAATAAAAATATGTGACATTTAAAACATCTATATTACATTAATTACATAATTACCTTTCAAAAATAAAAATATATTTCAATTTATTTCTTACCCTTTCACACATGTAAAAAGTGATAAAGTCGTTCGTGGATGTGTGGACTATAGCATCCTCGACATGATGTGATTACTTTTACAAAAAAAGAATTCTATAAAACAAATATGATTAAATAAGATGTTATTTTTGATATAATGATCATTCTGGATAGATATCTGATTACTTTCCTTATTTCCATAACAATTATTGAAAAATGATAATGTTACTCTTGCATTCATACAGCCTGCGGACTCAATGATTGTAACATTGATTCCTCTTAAACCATACATAATTATTTGTTTTAAACATATCATTTTTATATAAATATGTTAATAATGTCATTATTGTTATTATTGAATAGTTATATAATGATCCCTTTGACCATAGTTTCCCTACCAAAGTTTTTTTTAACACATGAACCAAATATGGTCAAACCACCTGGGCTAAACTTAATTAATTATGTAGTTTCATACAACATAGTAATAAGTGAAATAAAAGTAATGATAAACATAAGAAATTTTATGACTAGATTATATAATTAAAATAATTTTAACATATAGGAAGATAATTTATTTTCAACTGACAGGAAATGCATGGTAAGAGATTTTGTCCCAATGTAAATTCAATTGCGACTTATTTGTTATCCTGCACCTAGTTTATTTATATGGTGTATTTACTATCCTTTAACATGATATATCACGAATCTAACTATTATCATCGGATTATATGGTTCATTTAATTAATGATTAATCATTATTCAAATGTTTCAAAGTGGTATTGGACATTTGGGAATGTTTTTAGATTATTTTCATCAAAAGATTTATAAATAATTATCTTGGAAATGTCACTTCCTTTTTTGATTGTAAACATTCTCTTAAAATGACCACTTTATTGTTCTACACATAAATTCTTATATATCTTGTACATACTACCACATTTTCATATAACATCATGATTCATTCATTATTCATGATATTTTGATTTTTAATTCAAATTATTTTATCTAATGGGATTCGTGTTAAAATATAACAGGTTGAAAAGAATTACATAAACCAATTTTTCACATTGGGTAATATTGCTTCCTCATTATTGTTAATATTCTATGAATATGTGTTAATGAATTTGATTATATATATATATATATATTCACTTTTATATGTTTATTTATAGCTGATAAGCATAATATAATCTTTGATTTATTATCACTCCAATATTATATTATTCTCAAGGGTTTACATCACAAATCTCATTTTACTCGGGATTGTTTACACTTGAATCTCCATTAGAGGAAAATATGTAATCATGTTTTAGTAAACCCATTCATATTATTCTCTTTTGGTTATTAATTACATTTTTCAAGTATTGGTATCATTTTTTCCCTTCATGGAACTATCGATGTTTTAGAAAATGTTCCTAAGAAAACACATCATTATTTCTCTCTTTAGTCGGTGGACCGATTTTCTTTCAGAAACACTATTTTTCTAAAAAGTTTTTCACAATGTTTATATACATTAAAAAATGATTATTGAAGATATTTTTACAACATTTTTTCGATTATGAATGTTTTCACTGAAATCTTTTTTTCTCTTTCTGATTAAGGAATTTTTCAAACTCGTTTTACCTTAATAAGGGAATGTCGTGATTTACCTCATATGACATTTATATATTTATTCCCCATCATTTATTTGAGGTTTAATTTTAAATTATAAATGGTTTTTAAAAGATAATATTCTTTTTAAAGGTATTTATGAAGAAAAATAATTTAAAACATTTTTTCAAGGAAAATGATATATTCCTCAAGAATATTTTTTAAAAGTTATTATTTTTTTCATCTATGTAAAAACCCTCTATATTTACTCCCCTTGAGATATTTTTTATTGATACCATCCACATCATTTATCCCAATGGTTTTTGATTGACATGGTAAATAAATGTTTTTATATTCCCTGACTTGATTTCCTTGTGAGTTCCCTTGAAATATATGATTTCATATAGCATTAAATTTCCCTTAATTATCCATATCATTTATTGTGGATATTAAAATTTCCTAAACTATATACCATTTTACATGACATGTTTTCTTTGAATGTTGTTTGATTTACAAGATAATTATTGATAAATCTGTATTTCTAATTCAATTTGGTTATTTGAAAAGGCATATTATTTATTTATATTATTCAATATGAGGAATGATTTAGACTAGAAATGATGGGTGGAGCCCACACAATATATTTCCACTCGATGCATCGATAGGTTCCAATGAGACAAATAATCTATGAAAATTGAATTCTTTTCTACCCTTATTTTAAACCATCTTTTGAAAAGCCGTGATGACATAGTTTTTCATGTGCCTGAGACGTGAGATCCAATATTTAATCATTTCTCTCATTTAGAATCAGTTATTATTAACCATGAGATTTTTCAGCGACATATCTATGGATGCATTTTATTTTTAGTTTATTGATTACATGTCATGTGTGTTCATTTATTTACATTTCCATATTATTTTATTATCATTGATTCATTATTTCTTACACTATGCTTTAGATAACCTTACTGGGCATTTTAGTTCACACATATTTTGTTTCCACTACCCATTAATCAAATAAGTGTACTAAGAAAGATATGCAAGGATAATATTGATAAATAATGTTGTTAAACTAGAATGAATATGGAACAAAATTATGTTGTAATTAGTGTATTATTCTGTAATTAAATGCTCATATATTTATCTAGGTGAACAGGAATACCAAATGCTTCGGTCCTTCAAGGATTACTTCCTTTTAATCATGAAAATGTAATTAGTATCAGTCACCAGCTCCAGGATTTTGGGGTCGGGTCATTACAATTGGAATCAATGATGATTAGTAATAACCTTGAGAACTAGATTTTGTAAAATATAGGTTAGATAACATTACCCTAAGGTATAATTTTATGATATATATAAAATAACATCTTATAATTTTGGAAATGTAGTTATTTTGTGGTCATTACTAAAAATAAGTCAGTGTATGGATACTATAGGTAGATGTGGTTCTAGAACATATGTACCTAGGAGTAATAAATCTAACATGGTGTTCTGAGAATAACTCAAGGAAACAAGGTATACAAAAATGAGCCTTATTGCTCACCTAGTGTGACACACCTGGTGTATATTCTTAGGATAATCCATGTTTTCTATACAAACCATTTTGAAGGATATGAATAGATGATGGAAAGCATTAACAGAGGATAGACCATAGACCAAGAAGTACATTTTTTGAGATAAATAAAATGAAGTATTTATTTATTGAGGTTGTATTAAGAACATTAGTGAAGTGGTTATTTAGTGATTAGCCTTATTTGATGGATGTCCATCATATTTATTTTAGAAATTATATTAACATGGTTTTATAAAAGGAAATATTGTATTTCGGGTGACAACCTAACACATCATACAGGGTCGTGGGTCTTGAACCTATAAAATATGGACAATAAAGGTTTCACTCCAACCACTGACCTATGTAATGTCCTGGTTAATTTTGTAATGTTTTTAGTTATACAATTTTGCAAATAAATGTTATGGATGAACTATTAGTATCACTTTTAGATATTATAGATTAATATATTTACCATATTTGTTTTAGAATATATCTAAAGACAAATAGTTATACTTTTCACTCGTTTATAGGACTTACAATCCAATAATAGTATATTTGAGTGCTTTAGGTATAAATAAATTCGTTATAAATAATTAATTTCTCAGAGTAAAGGGATTAATTAGAATTTGATTGATGAACAAAAAAAATTTAGATTATTTAGAAGAAATTGAAACCTATAAAGTTTGAATATTTCCCTTTCTTCTTATTCTGTTAAAGAATTACCCTATATTAGGAAAATCTCATCAAAATAAAATATTTTCCTAATACATTATTTTTTGTTGAACTAAGGGTATTTTAAATCATCAATGATTTATGGGCGTAAAGCCTTCAATATACCATTAATCATTCACTTGATTATGATTGATGACCTAATTTAATTCCTAGAAATATTTATTCTTTTTCTCTAAGTAATAATATCTAATTTACACTAATGTTATCCTCTTTAGAGACCCATATATATGGTTTTTCTTATGATCATTGTACTTGAAATTCACTCTTTTCTAGAGGATTTTTTAAGAACCAATCTTATGATGTGGTATTTCAGTTGTAATAAGTATCCAATAATATAATACCAATATTGAGTTTAAATTATCAAGACACAATTTAATTAAGGTGGGTATAATTTAACACCATAAAAATTCTAAAAGATTAAACTTTATTCAAGAGCATGTTTGACACAAAAATCCAAGTGTGAAAAAGGAATATAATAAACAGATACATTACAATATATTTATATCTTAAATAAATATGATATATTATATGTCTTGTAATACACTCTACACCATGTTAGCTTTCATTACATTCATGAGAAATTTCCTCAATAGCTTGAATTACACACAGGAAATGGTTTCACTAAATAACATTGTATTGTCAAAATAATATTATTGAATAAAATAATATTGATCCTAGCCATTATGTTAGTGTTTATTAATTTTATTAAATTACTTATTAAATAATAAAGTTTCTAATAATATAAGATCAATTCATAGGTTAAAAATTAATTATAAATGAATATAGGGACCAATAGAATATCAACATAATTTTTTCATATAAAAACCAGTTTTATGCTAACAAAGTTGTTTTATCCTTATAAATTTATGTAATCAAAATTAGTGAGTGATATTAATAATATATATATATATTATAAATTGAATATAAAATTATATTAATCCAATAGATTTTATATTCATAAGATAAGAAGAATCCCTATTTCATTCATAAAAACATTTATATTAATAATTGCAATTTTACTGCCTTTTAATGGAGAAGATATTTTAAATCTAAATATTGACACATTATCAATATAATATATGTATATAAAATTTATAATTTAAATTGAAACATATAAATTATATTAGGCTAAAGTTTTTAGATTTTTCTGTGAAATTACATTTTTTAATGAATAATGAAAAATACTGAATTTTAGTTCAAAAAAACTTTTTCATTAAATTTTTTAGAATGTAAAATGTTATTTAAAATTTGATTCAAAGTTTAATTAGATCCTATTTATATCAGTTAATAAAATTTATATCATTGGAATAAATTACACATTGAAATTGACTATAAAAACATATCAAACCTTTGGATGTTTTTACTTTAAAAACCCGCATTATCATCTAGTCTGTGGGATTAAATTTAAATCAATTTTTTCCACTTATCTAATTGGAATTTGGAAAAATAGTTTTCATATTTTTAATTAGTATAATTTATAATTTATAATAAGGTCATGATGGTTTTTGAAAAAAAAAATTATTGAATGTAATTAGAATTTATTACAGTTATTAAGGAAAAATAATGCTTGATAAAGGACTAAAATTTCAATTTAATGGCCCAAATGACATAGAAACTTGAAAAACAACCATTTTAGGGATATAAATCAAAACTTACCCTTCAATTATTGTGTTTTTTGGTTTGTTTAGAGTTATTTAATGTAAAATTGTGGGAACACCTAACTTTCTTTCATAATTACGAAGTGAGTCCTTTTCCTCCCTTATAAAGGCCACCACCCACCCCCCTTCATTACACCTATCAAGAGACATAATTTCAGACAATATCTACAAAAATAGTTTCTAAACTCCCCTTCACTAATCCTAGAATCCTTTCCTTGGTCAGGAAGAAATCCAAAGAATCCCTCTGGTGAAAACCAACATGAGTTACCCAATTAATATGTAACTACTTTCCTCAATCTTTTTAGTTTTATTAGAATTCTACACTTTCAAAACATTACTTATTAATTTATTATATAAACAACTAGTATAATAAATATATTATGATTTTTGTATTTAAATGGTTCTTTATAAACTTACACAGACACACACATATAAGGGGTAACAAACACAATGTTTCTCTGTGTGGCGAACTACTGCCTCACAAAATGATGATTGTTAATTCTTTTTTTACCGCCTATCATCATGGTAATTATGATGGAAAATCTGTTTATATATGTTATATATGATATTTATAATTTATTTTTACTTATTTAATAATTTTATAACACATATATGTATTCAATCCATTTTTATGGAACACGATAATATCGTTTGAGGAAGTGTGGACTACTGCCTCCTAAAAGCGATGTGTTTCGATCACATGATACATGTAACATACAAATGATGGTTTTAATTAAAATTATCTGACATAGAAAACATCTATATCATATTAACTAAATAATTACAATTTTGTAAAAACAATAATTTTAAATTTCTTTTTTACCCTTTCACACAGGTAAAAAGTGATAACATCAGTTGTTGATGTATGGACAACTGCCACCTCGACATGATGTTATTCTATCTACATAAAAATAAATAAATATATAAATATTTATGTTTAAATAAAATTTTATTTATAATATAATGATCATTCTGGAAATATTTTTTTTACTTCCCTTCTTTCCATAATGATCATTGAAAAATTGGAATGTTACTCATGTGTATGTACAACCTACCATCTCCATGATTGTAACATTAATTCAATTTTCATAATGATATTTAATGATTGGTTTTTAAATCATAATTAATGTATAGGTATGATAATTCTTTCATTATTATTATTCTTGAGATGTTATATAATGAACCATTTGGCCATAGTTGACCTACCATTGTTTTTTTGACACATGAAGTGAATTTGGTCAAAACACCCAATGTAATCTTAATTGATTAAGTAATTTTATACAACATGGTAATAATTTAAATAAAAGTAATGACAAAAAAAGGTTCTTAATAAACTATATAAATAACATAGGTTTATTTTACCTAAATATAATGGATGTTTAACTGAAAGGAAATGAAAGGTAATGGATTTCCTCTCAATTTACATTCCATTGAAACTTATATATTTTATGAACCTTGTTTCCTTATATTGTGTTTATACAATACTTTGACAAGATTTATCATGAATATTTTTATTTTCATAATATTATATGTTTCATTTAATTCATGGAGAATTATGATTCAAATGTATCAAAGTGGTATGTGACACTTTATAATGTTTAATGATTATTTTCCTAAAAAATGTTTGTAATAATTATCTTTGATATCTAACTTCATTTTTTGATTATTAACATTGTCTTGAAACAATAACTTTATTTTTGTACACATACTTTCTTAAATATGGTGTATATACTTCCACTTATGCATATAATAACATTATTTGTTCATTCTTTATCATATTGTTAGTTTTAATTGAAATTATTTCGTCTAAGGGGATTTATGTTTTAGTTACCTTTTAGAAGAAAAAAAATTCATAACCCAATTTCTTCTCATTAGGTTATATTACTTCCTCATTATCATTAACTTTCTATGATTATGTGTATAGTAACTTTGAATATTCATTGATTTATTTCCATGTCAAAATGATAAATTATAGTTGATACACATAATATAATTGTTTATTTATTATCACTCCAACATTACAATATTCTGAAGTGTTTACATCTCAAAATCATTTTACTCCGTATTGTTTACACATGAATTTCCATTAGAATAAATTTGTAAATAATTTTTTAGTAAAACCATTTATTGTATTCTCCTATGGTCATTAATTAACTTTTTCATGTATTGGTACCATTTTTCCACTCTTATGTACTCAATATATTTTAACAAACATGTTTATGAAAAATTGACTCCATATCACTCTTTAGTTGAAGAAAATATTTTATTCTAAAAACATTGTTTCATAAAAATGATTTAAAAAATATGTTTAACTTTTAAAAATGATTTTTTAAATAAATTTTTACCACTTTTTTTCGTTTATAAATGTTTTGACATGAATATTATTGTCTTTTTTCGAAGAAGGAATTTTTCTAGCCCTTTTCACATTCCAAAATGCATGTTTCTTTATTCCTCGAATGAAATGTACTAATTTATCCTTGATTATTTCATTGAATATTCCCTTTAATTTATAAGTTTTTTTTAAAATATGTCTTTAGAAGGTATTTTCAGTCTTAAATATATTCAAATGGTTTTTAAAATAAAATATATTTTTCTCAAAAAAAATTATTTTAAAGTTAATCATTTATTTCATCAATGATAATAACACTCTATTTTTACTCCCCATTGGATATTTTGTATTGATACCATCTATATCCTTTCTCAAGATGTTTTTTGATTGATATGACCATGGAATGTATTTATATTCACATCTATGATTTCCTTCTTAGTCCCCTTAGAATATTCAAGTTCATATAGCATATAATTTTCCCTGATTATGCATATCATTAATCATGAATAGTACTATTTCCTAAACCATATACGATTTTACATGTGGTGTTTACTTTGACATCTAGTTGATTAATTGGGGAATTATTGATAAATATGAATTTATCATTCAATATGGTTATTTGTTAAGTAATATTGTTTATTTTTTATTCAATATGAGAAATAATTTGACTGGAAATGATATTTGAGGCTCAGACATTATAGTCCCTCAATGCCTTGACATGTTCTCATTACACAAATATATTTTCCAAATTTAATGGGTTTCTACAGTTAATTTAATCTATCTTGTGAAAGGTCTTGATGGTATAGGTTTTCATGTGCCTAATACATGAAGTCCAATAATTAATCATTTCCCTCATTTTGACTTAGTTATTATTATCCATGATTTTTTCATTGAAAATTCTATGGATGCATATCATTTTCAATTTATTAATTACAAAGAATGTGTGTTCAGTTATTTACCTTAATATATTAATCTATTCTCATTTGATTCATTATTTCTTCTACTATACTGTAATTAACCTTATTGAGAATTTGAGATCACCCTTATTTTGATTTCTTTTCCCAATAATCCATAATGTGTACTATGAATGACATGCAAGGACACACTAGATGAATAATGTTTTTCCTATAATGAAGGAGGTAATAGATTATGTTGTAATCAGTGTGTTCATTTTTAATAAGAGGCTCATATATGTATCTGGTTTATCAAGACTACTAAACTCTTCGGTCCTTCATGGCCTCATTCCTTAAACTCATGCAAGTGTAATTAGTATCAAATACTAGCTCCAGGGTTCTAGGGTTGGGTCTCTACACCCATGCATTAAAAATCTCATGTATCAGCCACTATGTGCTTCCCTCGTCCCTACCTGAATCCACATAATCTGCTCAAGTACCATCGGCAGCCAGATGGGGTGTGACATAAACTCAATAGGCCACCCCCAATAGTTTCTATATATATCTAGTCAATTCATATAACATTACTGTGTTTAGATAATAATGGTATGAAATAGTAATTTTTTAATGGGTCGACCCTGGTTCTAAAAGGATACTAGACTGACAAATAATTTCTTTAGCCTAACATATATAATATCTGAATAATTAAGCCAGTATATACACATATATTTTATGTATAAATATTAAATTATACATCCAAACATGTTGATACTTCTACTAGCACTAACCCAAACCTTTACACTAGCATCCATAAGATGTAGCATGACTATCATGGGTATCATGGGACACAATTCTATGTATCACATGAATAGGGGATTCCATATGAAGTGTCACAGTAGAAGGCTCACAATTCCAAAAACATAACCACAGGGTTACCATGCCCGAACTTCATATCAATAGGGTATCTATTCCAATTTTCATATAAATAGGGTTGTTATGACCCTATCATATCGATAGAGTCACCAATCTCATATCTTATTCATAGGGTCAACATACATGTATCAAAATATAGGGATTCCATGACCATATCATATTAATAGTGTAACCATTTCTATGTCATAATATATTTATTCCATTCTTGTATCACAATATAAGGAAGCCATACTCGTGTCACAACAGTTGTAAGAGGGATACCATTCCTGTATCATAATGCATAAGGGTATCCATTCATAGTTATCATAATTAACAATGGTGTACATACCCATACATCATAAGATATAATATGTATTCAATGATTTAAGATTATCCAATTAGATAGTTTATAATTATATTTCATTCTCTTTAGGCAATGGGAAAACATAAACCTATTTAATCATGTGATGTGGGCGAGCAACTCACTATCCATTTTATCAATACAGGCTGATAACTATGCTAGCGATGATACCCCACTACATGCATTCATTATCAATTATGATATCACTATTTAGAGGTAAACTAACCACACCAATTGTTTTTTGGATATATTACCATGATGGTCAAATTGGAATATAAAGGTCACACCCAAAGGGGTGGATCATGTTTTTCTTGATGGGCTCAAACATCATTTCAGATCTAAAAGAGTCATTAGGTTCTTAAAAAGGAAACCAATTTAAGATAGATTCAGTTTAGGGGAATGAAATGGTGAAACCAACATATGGACAAATTGATCATAATATAAAACATCATCAAAATGAAGGATAATTAAAAGAACATGTACTTCATGACTACAGAAGATTCCACATCTAGTAACATCCATTAGTTTTTTCCAGATCAGAAGAAAACAACAAAAATGAAAATTTATTTGAAAATAGGATATAACATCCTACACAAAATAACTATGTAAAGATATAATAAAAATGAAAAGAGTTTCAAGATGAATTATGATCATCCAGTGACCCATCCAACAAGACAAAGGGAAGTAAAATCGAGGTCTAGATGGTTGATTTATCCACTATCCTAGATTAGAACTGTGGGGATCTAAAATGGAAGGAGAGACTTTGTGTGAGTGTGGAAAACAAGAAATTATGGGTATGTAAAAAGAAAAAGGGTTCCTCCCCTTTAAAAATATTACATAAATTTAGAGGGAGTGTTAATTCAGTACACGTTGTGTAACAATCGGGATTTCACCTCTGGGAAAGGACAACTACATGTCATGAACAGGCCTTCCCAGGCCAATAGACATCAGGCTATCAAAATACACATCATTTACACATTGTATATGTAGCCTTTAATCCCCTTATTCCTTCTTTCTAAAAAATTATTCCGCATAAGGAATGGTTTCTACTTTGAATCCATAATAAAACTTGAACAAATGGGTCAACCAAAAATTTAATTGATCCACACCGAAAGGAAAAAAACAAAGATATTAAAAAGAACACTAAGAAGTGGTAATGAAACTGTGTAATGGTTTTCTTCATGGTTTTTCTCATAAAAATAGATCATTATGTTTTAAAATGTGAGCTGATGAGGCACCCATTTATTATTCTAGTGTGTGTCACACCTCTACCTTTTCAATGTATTACAATAATGTCATGAAACATTCCTGAAATAATATTTCCAAAATGGATCATATTTGATGATGATAAGGGTATGGAAGAAATCCAACCATCCAATAATATTTAAGCTACCATTTAGCTCATTTTAGCACTTATCATATATGGTTAAACCCCGATAAACCTATTTTATCCTTAAACATTGTAATTAATTTATATTGTTTTTAGTATACATTATGACAAATAATGCAGTTAAACATATAAAAAATATTAATTACTGTGATTAAAATAATTAAATCTATTTTATAAATATAAATTCATATAATTTATAAAATATAATTTTATATTATACCTAAAAATGTGATGAAAATCGGTTTTTTAGGAAAATCAATTTGTCAAGAAATAAATAATCTTATATTAACTCTATGACTGTAAATCATCATTATATGATTTTAATTTAACATAAATAGATATAATATATATAAATTCCATTGAAATAATAGTTATTAAGGGTTATGTAAATTAATTAAAATTGATAAACCTTATGCACTAAAATATTATTTTCAAATATGTTTTTAATTAGAAAATGAAACATATAAAAAATAAAGAAACAATATGATTCAAAATTAATTAGTTATGGTATTCTAAATATATTGGCACATATATTAAATTATGATAAATTTACAATATATTAGTAATTTTAAATTACTTTATTTAAATTAAATAAATGATAGTATTTAAAATTTTTGTAATTTTCTTTAATCACCAAAAAACATTCATCATAGAAAAATCTCAAAATTTCACCCTATGTTAAATTTGATATTTTTATTTCACAAAAGATATTACATTAATAAAATAAATTTTCTAACTATTCCATAAGTTATTTAATATATTTTCTCAAAAAAATAAAAAAAAATCATTTTCGAATAAGGTTGGAATTTTTTGAATAAAATGTATTTATTCAAAAATTTATTATTACATCCTAATAAATTTTGAATAAATTTATATTTAGTAGTAGGTTAATATATATTTCATAATGAATTTAATTATTTTCTTAATGACCAATTTAATGGTTATGTGATAATGGTAATATTTAAATAATCCTACTATGTTTCGGTATAGTGTTTCTTGTCGTATACGCTATCAAACATAGTTATATTTTAAATATCATGAGATACTAAATTATTCCCCCTTTAAATAATTATTACATTAAAATAACTTTCTAAATACTAATGGAAGAATATGTGAAGTAACTTCTTCTCCATGGATTGCTCAGTTCCCATGGTTTAATCTTCATATTAAGGGTTCCACTATCATACTTTATCTAGCTGAGTTATATTGTTGTATATAACATTATCTTTATGACCAATGATCTTAACTAGATATTCATCATAATAGAGATCATTTTATATCTATATCACTACTTAATTTAGTATATGTGTGGGATCTAGTATGTAATTCCTCAAGAGAGAAATATGGAATATGTCATGTACATGAGAAAGGCGTGTTGGGAGTGAAAGCCATTAAGACACATATCAGATGCTATCAAGAATCCCATTGGGGCCTCTATACCGAGGGAATAGATTTCCCTTATTACAAAATCTCATGACACTCTTCCATTGAGATATTTCTAGGAACTCATTATCTCCAACCTTGAACTTCATGTCACGTTGATGGTTGTTAGTGTTTCTCTTCTGTCAACAATGAGAATCCTTTATGTATCAATAAATCATATAGAACTTTTTATTATTTCACCAACCATACCAGGTCAACATAGCTTGTGTTCACAAACATCATCCCGACAAATAGTATTTCAACATCTCTTTCCATACATGGCTTTATAAGGATTCATTTTTATACTTGATTGAAAACTAGTATTGTATGGGAATTTGACCAAAGTAATATATTGATCTCATCCAAATATAATTTTATTCTTAAATGATTTCAAAATGTATTCTTGTGTTTGAATTTTCAAATAGGATTGGATATCAGTTTTTGTAACAACCTGAATCTAGAGCCCCTCCACTGGTGCCCTGTACCTGGTTTGCCACATGACCGCAGGCGCGTTTCCCCAAACACCAGAGGCTTCTGACTAGCAACGAGGGCCTTGGTGAGTCGGTGGGGAAACTATGCCCTCATTCAGTAAAGTATACAGCGAAAGAACAACCAGACACAATAGCGGAAACAATAAACAGTATATAACAACTGAACTGAACAGCGGAAGTAATGTATAAAATAATTATGATGCAACATGGTACATATGTCTATGGAAATAGAAAACAAACCAATGTGCTGAATTACAACTGAAAAACAAAGTGCAAAAGAAAAACAAAGTAAACTCCTCAGCATCGCAATCCATTGCTTGGTCCCCTACTCTCTATCTCGACAGAAAGTCAGGTACCTGAAGTAGAAGGGTGCTTTCCCTTATCTATACATGCAGCAACATAGTCTGCTTGGGCCCAAAAACATGGCCCAAACATGGTGTGAGACAAAGTCCCAGTAGGCTACCACCCAAAGATCTGTGCCTAATAGTCAATGAATACATGTCAAGTAATGTACAGGAACAGTAAACAGGAAATACACAGCAGCAACAATTGACATTTCTAGCATATAAAGTACACAAGTAACAACCAATAACAAGTAGAAAATAGGTAACCCGCTGGGTAACTCTCATAGCCTAAACCCTATGGTTCAACCTACCTATACAAGAAACCCTCTAGGAAGCACACACAGTCTCACCCCTCTAGTTCTTCTAAGAATAGACTCTCTGAGGAAGCACTCACCGTCAATTCCCCCTATAGTCTCGTATCATTCTAAAGGCTCTCTAAGGAAGCACTCAACGTCTAATTCCCCCTGTGGCCCACGTCAAGGAAATACAGACTCTCTGAGTAATCACACATCATCAATTCCCCCTGTGTTCTTGCATCATATTAAAAGACACTCTGGAGAAGCCCTTACGTCCATTTTCCCTATGGTCTGCTGCACTAGGTTCTCACAGTCCTGTGTGAAAATAAACATGCTCAGCACACGTGCATCATCTAAGTAAACCTCAAGAACTACATTTCTATCAATCTAAGTGTCAACAACATAACAAAGCAACAATTACACTATCCTACAACTAGGCATAGCAATTGGAAAAATGTAAAACAGGTAGAACAAGCATAGAAAACATTGAGAGTACAGTAAAAACTACCATAATCATAGGCAAAACATCTACTCTAGAAATCATGCAAAGCAGGATATACAACAAGGGAAAAACAGGAACACGTAATACCCCGGTCAAGGGTATTGGTGGAATTTGCACAAAATAATCATCGACTTTCTACAGAAAGGCACAAAACATCTACCTGGATCCTAGAATATCGATATACTTGAACCACGATGACTGATTCACCCTAGAACTTCGTAGATTTGAGAAAACGCACAAAACGTTCAACCTTATATAATATGACAAGGGGAAAGAATTGGAAAACAAGTCTCACACAGAACAGGGAACTCACTGATGTGATTCCAACGCAATCGAAAGAGCTCGAATCAGAGAACAGACGGAGAGATGGGAGCTCGTCGAAGACTCACGGATCCTCGGTGCTCTCGGACGAACAGAACCTAGAAGAAGTTGTTTTTATGCGTCAGGCACGACCCCGGTCCATTTAGTGAAAAAAAAATAAAGTACACAATGCGTACTTTTATAGTACACGGCGTGTACTAGGTTTTTCCATACCCCACCAAAAATGGCCTCCACGTTACCCCTACACACCATGTGTGTGGCTCGGACACGACCGGTACACGGCTTCGAGCGGGAAAAGAGTACACGGCGTGTACTTCAAAAATTTCCAGAAATGTTATTTTTCTCAAAAACTCTAGAAAAAGAGATGCATACCTGAAATGAAGATCTGGGTTCTTACAAACTTCCCCCCTTAAAAAAATTTGTCCCTGAATTTCCCTAGCGAGGCATAGAAGACGAAACCCCGAACAGCTCTGACCACTGTGATCGTACATCACCCTCCCTCTCCCAGGTCTCATCTTTTACTCTCCCATGTTGCCATAGCACCTGTACAAGAGGGACAGACCACCCATGGAGAACTTTAATACTGCGATCTACAATCCGGATGGGATGCTCCTCAAACGATGCACTTTTTTCGATCTCAACCTCCTCGGGCTGAAAGACATGAGGCGGGTCTGAAAAGTAGCGTTGGAGCTGAGAGATGTAGAAGACGTCGTGCATGGCCTGGTACCTCTGGGGTAACTACTACCGATAGTCGACCAGCCCAACTCTCTCCAAAACCTCAAACGGCCCAACGTACTGCAGTGAAAGTTTACCCTGTCTCTGAATCCTTTTGTGTCCCAACCTCGGTGCGACACGCAGGAAAACCTGATCCCCGACCTCGAACTCCAGAGTTCGTCTTTGCTGATCACCATAAGACTTCTACCGAGACTGTGCTATATCCATCCTCTTCCAAATCAGCTCTATTTTCTCTAAAGTCTCCTGAACAAGACGATGTCCCAGGAAAGCTGCATCTCCTACCTCCATCCAGCATAAGGGTGATCAGCATGGCCTACTGTACAAAGCCTCATAAGGTTCCATTTGAATAGTCACATGAAAACTGTTGTTGTAGGCAAACTCCACCAGTGGAATATGCTTCTCCCAAGAACCTCCAAAGACTAGGTTGCAAGCTCTGAGCATATCCTCTAGCACCTGGATCGTACGTTCAGATTGGCCATTAGTCTGGGGATGGTATGTTGTACTCAAATGTACCTATGTACCCAAGGCATTCTGAATTCCTTTCCAGAACCGAGAGGTAAAGCGCGCACCCTTTCTAAAACAATAGATTGGGGAAATTCATGCAGACGAACGATATCTCTGAGGTATAGTCGTCCCGGATCATCAACACTAAAGGTCTACTTGATCGGCAAGAAATGTGAAACCTTCATAAGCCTGACGACGACAACCCAAACAGCATCACTCCCCCAAGGTGACCTCGGTAACCCGGTCCTGAATTCCATCGCAACATCGTTCCACTTCCACTCCGGAATGGGTAACTTCTGTAAAAGTCCTGATGGTTGCTGATGCTCCACCTTCACATGCTGAAAAGTAGAACATCTCATGACAAAACCAGCAACATCTTTCTTCATACCTGGAAACCAGTACTGGAGATGAAGGTCCCTATACATCTTGGTGATGCCAGGATGAACTGCCCAAATTGAGGAATGAAAATACCACATCAGCTCCTCACGTATGTCTACCAGAACCCATACGCGTCCCTAGAAACACAAGATCTCATCCTCGCCCACTGTCCATCCAGGAAGAGGGTCTTCTCCTGACACACTCTCCCACAGGACTAAGCCTTCTGAGTCTGATAGCTGCCTCATCTGTGCCCGATCAAGTAGTGTAGAGGTAACAACTACAGAATATAGGAAGGTCTGTCCCTGTCTGTCGTGCACCTCTAGATGAATCTCAGAGAATAGATCCATAAGCTACCACTCACTGCTGGCCACCTGAACTACCTGAATCTGAGTTCTCTGCTCAACGCATCTACTACTACATTTCCCTTTCCCAGTGTATAGGCAAGCTCGAAATCAAAAGACTAAAGATACTCGACCCACCTGCGCTGTCTCAGATTCAGATCACGCTGAGTGAAGACATACTTGAGACTCTTGTGTTCATTGAAGACCACAAAGTGCTCTCCCAGACAATAGTGTCTTCAGCAGCGTAAGGCATGAACAACAGCTGTTAACTCCAGATCGTGCATCGGGTAGTTCCTCTCATGTGGCCTCAACTGCCGAGACACATACGCAACGACTGTATCCCCTTGCATAATCACATCTCCTAGCCCGATACCTGAAGCATCACAATAGACTGTATAGCTCTTTCCTGGCTCTAGAAAGACTAGTATCGGTGCTGACGTCAGCTTTCCATTCATCTCCTGAAAGGCTAACTCACAAGAATCTGACCATAAGAACTTCGCCCCCTTCTTGGTCAGACCTGTAAAAGGTGCTGCTTGGCATGAAAAGTCCTGAATGAAGCATTTTTTTTATCTAGCCTGCCTTAGAAAACTCCACACCTAAAAAATGTTCTTTGGATGATCCCAGGAAACTACAGCTTTCACCTTCTCTGGGTCCACGGATACTCCTACCTCTTAGATGACATGACCCAAGAAGTGAATCTGTTCCATCCAAAAGTGTCACTTCGATAGTTTAGCATAAATATGATGCTCTATGAGTATACTCAAAAATAACTCAATATGGGTAGCATGGTCATGTAGAGTGTGAGAGTACATGAAGATAACGTCCACGAAGACCGCGAAGAAGGAATCCAATTAAGGATGGAACACTCGGTTCATCAGTGCCATGAAAACTATAGGCGCATTCGTGAGACCAAATGGCATGACTGTATACTCATATAGACCATACCAGCTCTTGAAGGCTGTCATAGGTATATCTGATGGTCTAACGCACAACTGATGATAACCGGACCACAAGTCTATCTACGAGAACTCACGAGATCCTCGAAGCTGATCAAAGAGGTCATCGATCCTTAGTAAGGGATATCAGTTCTTGACCGTCAACTGGTTCAGATTCTGATAATCCACACAAAGCCGAAGGGTACCATCTACCTTCTTCGCAAACAGGACAGGCAAACCCCAAGGAGAAGTACTAGGTTGGATGAAACCCTTTGCCTACAACTCCTCCAACTACTTCTTGAGCTCCTGCAACTCAGGTGTAGCCATCCTATAAAGAGGAATGGACACTGGTGCCACTCCTGGCATGAGCTCAATAGAAAATTCTACCTCACGCTCTGGAGGAAAACCCGAAAAGTTCACTGGAAAGATGCCCCTGAAACTATCCACCACTGGAGTAATGTCCAACTACGAAGTCCCCAGATCATCCAGATAAAGACTAGAAATATGGGTTGTCACCCTTCCTAGCCCCTGATGCTCGAGTCCTGCTCGACTCTCCTGAAAATCCCATTCGCCCATATGATGAAAATACTCGCCCTCTGGTGAAACAAAACTCACTCTACGGCGATAACAGTGGACGACTGCCTAGAAGGGAACCAACCAATCCATCCCAAGAATGATATCATAGCCTGTCATCTCTAGGACATAGAGATCCCATAAGAAACGATACCCTGCAACCTCAAGAGGGCACTCTCTACACTGACATACACCATATGTCCTTGTCCCCAAAGGTGTGTCTAGTGTCAATGAGTTGGTAGAAGAAACGACATAGAGCCCAAGGCTCTCCACAACAGCAACATAGATAAATCTTTGAATAGCACCAGTATCAAAAAGAGCTGAAGATAAAACTGAGGCTACTAAAACTATACCTCAAAATGTAGAAGGGTCGGGATCCTGCTCCGGATAGGTCTGTTCCATGGAAAAATACTATCATGCACTGCGGCCTTGCACCCCTGGCTGACCACTCTGAGCTGAACCTCCCTGCTGGTGCTGAGGGACTGGTGGATGACTGCCACGGCCTCGACCTCCACCTCGACCCGAACGGCTGGAAGAACTCCAGTTCCCAGACTGGTGAGAAACTGGTGGTGAAACTTCTGAATGAGGAGTCATGGAAGAACCCCGTTCACCAGTTGCTGGTGAGAAACCTGGCAAAAACGCTGAAGGTGAACCATCTTTCCGTAAGATCGGCACTCCACAGGGTCCCTCTGGAACTGCGGCCTCGTGTGGCATAACCGAAGACACTGGTATCATATCACCTGGTTTCCTGACGATGCATCTCACTTCCTCGGATCACCACGCGTAGACTCCCTATGGCGCTTCTTGCTGTCATCTGGATGATAACTAGATTTGGAAGCAGAACCGCCCTGGAATGCAGCTCCGGAGTCTCTCAGATTGCGCTCCGCAATCAGTGCTTGGTTGATGATGTAAGTGATTGAAGTCAACTGGATGATATTCACCTGCGATTGGATCTCTCGCCTGAGACCATCCTCTATATTCCTTTCTAAGAAAACCCCACTCCCATCCCAGAGGGGTGTGAAAAGTTTCATCTCAGTGAAACGAGATGAATACTCCATGACAGAAATAGTACCCTTCTCTAAGCTCATGATCTCCCAGGCTCGGTCGGCCCTCAGGGTCTTCAGGTAGAAGTTGTCATAAAAGACGCATTGAAACTCCTCCCAAGCCATAACCTGTGGATGACCCGCCTGTGAGATCACGTCCCACCACTTGTTTGCGGAGTCTCAGAGCATGTAGGTAGCGAGCTTGACCCACCTCTCTAGAGGAGTCTTCAGATGCTCGAAGATATTCAACACGGCTTCCATCCATGAATCTACAGCCTGAGGTCCTCCTTCCCCCAAGAAAGTAGGAGGATGCTACTACTGGAAAATCTACGTCAAGTCTTCCATAGTCGTGGCAGGAGGCGGTACTCCCTGGAAGGTCTACATCATCCTCATAAAACCTTGCCTAAATTTTGCGTCATCTCCTACAACTGGTATGACAGCCGGTGCCAAGGCTGGCCCGACCAGAGGATTGGCAGGAAGTCCCTGGTCAGCCATATCTGGCGTCTGATCACATCCTGACAACTAACATACAACCAGAGGACATCTCGGAGGAATAGATATGAATGGTAAAAATCACACCTTAGATTATAAGAACAAGGACATAAAACACAATAGTACAAAACGGGAATAGGGAAAGGCAAACACAGAAGTTTACAAAACATGACTACACGACGTGTATAAAAACTAAACAGTGTGTCTTCTTAAGCCACTGACATGGGCGTGTACCCCTGCCCTACAGGTCGTGTAACACCTCAAACTACATGGCATTTTGACGCCACACAAGGCGTGTACTTGAAACTATTCCCTTGCCCGAGTCACTTTACATGGCTAACTAATACGGTCTGACTAAACCCGATACTACACAGTGTGTTCTGAAAAAACACGCCATGTACTAGACAAGGATTCGGCGGCCCGTGTTATTAGATACACGGCCGTCTACATAGCTGGACCTTACACGGCATGTTCTGAACAAACACAGCATGTATAGGTGAAGGTGACATCGTCCCGTGTTGTTCGTGACACGGTTGGGTACCTGAACAAGACTACACGGCGTGTTCCGAAAACAACACGACGTGTTGAAGGGAAGGTAACGCTGACCCGTGTTGATCATGACACAGCCAGGTACCTGGATAGGACTACACGGTGTGTTCCTTTACAACACAGCGTGTTCAACCCGAGCTTTCCCGACCCGTGTTGTTAGTTACATGGTCGGGTACACAACTCCGAACTACACGGCGTGTACCAACCATACACGACGTGTTCCTGAAGTTATTTCTACAACAACATGTCCCTACTCACATGGTTAGTGACATGGCCTATAAACTACACGGCGTGTAGCCAAAAGTACATGCCATGTATTCTGGGTTTTTCTGGGCAGTAGCTCAGAAACTACACAGAAGCCTAGAAAACAAAGAAAACAAGGCAAGGAGGTTCCAAATTCCGATTCGTGAGGGCCCATACTCCCAGCAAATAAAAATTGGAATTAATTTAAGAAATGTAGAATACAAAAATACTCTAACAAGGAAGCATATATTCTATCAGGAACCTATCACAACAGCGTGAATAATCTACACAAAGTCTATCACAACATCATGCAATCGCTAATGCACTCTAGATGGCATGAAAATAGTTCATGACATGTGATCTCTACGAGTGCCTATATGATGAATGAGATGGAATACCTTCATCTCACCGGGTTTCGATAGAAATAGAACTACAATAATAAAGACAATAACAACACAAACATGTGAATCACTCTAGGTGAAATCATATCAGCCGTAAAATCTTAAAACCAGAAACTGAAATAAATGAGGTAGTATGGATTTTCCTAGTACACGGGTTAGCTAATACCGAGAACATCTTAATACAAAGTACCTTATCCATCCAACCCATGGATAATGTCTCCAAATAGTAAGGCAAGAGAAAAGAACCCCTCTGATACCACTTTGTAACGACCCGAATCTGGAGCCCCTCCACTGGTGCCCCGTACCCGGTTCTCCAATGACCTCAAGCGCGTTTCCCCAAACACCAGAGGTTTCCGACTAGCAGCGAGGGCCTTGGTGAGTCGGTGGGGAATCTATGCCCTCATTCAGTACTGTATACAATGGAAGAACAACCAGACACAATAGCGGAAACAATAAACAACATACAACAACTGAACTGAACAGCGGAAGCAATGTATAAAATAATTATGATGCAACATGGAAAATATGTCTATAGAAAACAGTAAAGAAACCAACGTGCTGAAGTACAACTGAAAAAAAAAAGTGAAAAAGAAAAACAAATTAAACTTCTCAATATCGCAAGCCATTTTAATGTCCCCTGCTCTCCAGCTCCACAGCAAGTCAGGTAACTGAAGTAGAAGGGCGCTTTCCCTTATCTATACCAGTGGCAACATAGTTTTCATGGGCCCAAAAACATGGCCCAAACAAGGTGTGACACAAATTATTAGTAGGTAACCACCCAAAGATATGTGCCTAATAGTCAATGAATACATGGCAAGTAAAGTACAGGAATAGTAAAGAGGAAATACACAGCATCTACAATTCACAGTTATAACATATAAAGTACACAAGTAACAACCAACAAGTAGAAAACAGGTAACCCTCTGGGTAGCTCTCACATCCTCACCCCTGTGGTTCAACCTACCAGTACTAGAAACCCTCTAGGAGGAACACACAGTCTCACCCCTATGGTTCTTCTAAGAATAGACTCTCAGAGGAAGCACTCACCGTCAATTCCCCCTATAGTCTCGTATCGTGCTAAAGGCTCTCGGGGTAATCACTCAACGTCACATTCCCCCTGTGGCCCGCGTCGAGTAACTACAGACTCTCTAAGGAAGCACTCATCATCAATTCCCCATTTGGTCTCTCATCGTATTAAAAGACACTCTGGAGAAGCCCTTACGTCCATTCTTTATGTGGTCTACTACACTAGGTTCTCACAGTCCTGTGTGAAAATAAACATGCTCAGCGCATGTGAATCATCCAAGTAAACCTCATGATCTACTTGGCTTTAAATCTAAGGCTCAATATCATAACAAAGCAACAATTCCACTATCCTACAACTAGGAATGGAAACTAGAAAAACGCCAAACTGGCAGAACAAGAATAGCAAACATCCAGAGTACAGTAAAAACTACCATAATCACAGGAAAAACATCTACTCTAGCAATCAAGCAAATCAGGAAATACAACAAAAGAAAAAAAGGAACACGCAATACCCCGTTCAAGGGTATTGGTCAAATTTTCACAAAATACTCATCGAATTTCTACAAAAAGGCACAAACAACCTACCTGGATCCTAGAAGATCGATATACATGAAATACGATGGTTGATTCTCCCTAGAACGTCGTATATCTAAGAAAAGACACTAAACGTTCAACCTTAGAAAACACGAGAAGGGGAAAGAATTTGAAAACAAGGCTCACACAAAACGGGGAACTCACTACTGCGCTTCCAAGGAAATCGACAGAGCTCGAATCGGAGAACGAAAGGAGAGGTGGGAGCTCGTCGAAGATTTGCAGATCTGCGGCGCTCTCGGACTAACAGAACCTAGAAGAAGGTGTTTCTGTGCGTCAGGCGCGACTCTAGTCCGTTTAGTGAAAAAAAATAAAGTACACGGTGTGAACTTTTTGAGTACACGGCGTGTTCTAGATTTTTCCGTACTCCGCCAAAAATGGCCTCCACGTCACCCCTACACATCGTGTGTGTGGCCCGGAAATGACAAGTACATGGCTTCAAGCGGGAAAGGAGTACACGGCGTGTACTTAGAAATTACACTTCGTGTACTTAAAAATTTTATAGAAACTATATTTTTCTCAAAAACTCCAAAAAAGAGAGGCGTACCTGAAACGAAGATCCGGGTTCTTACAATTTTAGGGTCATATGTCGTACTAAGATTAAACTGATGGTTTAGAAATGTTAGAGGCACTTCCTAAACCAAAAGTAAAATCATGCTTCAATGTTATATTAAATCCATAGTGGTCTTCCACACATAATTACCACATATCTACTATATATCCTTTCAAGATGATTGAGTGAGAAGCCCTCATACATTGTAATTTAGTGAGCATTCATTGTATGATGATCCACAAAAACCCATATATCTTTACTTCCACATGAAGTATTTGCAAGAAAAGAGAAAAAATACATGTTGATGTTTTCCCTTCTCGGCATAGGTATGGGTAATGGTATTGTCATTCCCTTATACATTTTCGTTTAATTCATCAATTTTTAACATTCTACAATATTTTAAATATAATTTATAATCTTTTTCTTCATAAAATCATTTAATTATTACAATCATAGATCTTTATACATCATCATACTCCCTCGGTAGAAGGAGAAAGTTGAGTGATGAATCATTCCACTGTTATTTCTTTATCTCCTAAATTTTAGGTACACATAGTCATGTCCTAAATATTAAAACGCATTCATCATCAATTTTTTATTTTGAGGATCTCCCTTTCATATAACTTCCACCTTATTTGGAATTTTCAAATCATATATTTGAGCATCATTAATATTCTCTATATTTGATTCTGTTGAAATAATTTCAGAAATGATTGATAATGTCCATTCATTTAAAATTTACATGTCCATCAATTAAATGTGTAAGAATATTGGTTCATTATTTATTCTTTTCATAGATAATGTTGTAATATTCTTTTGACTTATGGAATCAAACACTTTGTCTTCTTTCACTGTATACTAATGGGTCAAGTGGACATAGTCTTTGACTATATCTAAACTTTTTTTCAACCAAATATTAATATTCTTATATGTGAATATATATTAAAGGATGTTATAATCCATATATATTTCTCAATTCTCCACGTATAGATAATATATCCATATTTTCAATGAAATGATCACTACTTCCAACTCTAAATCATGTGTTAGATATTTTTTCTTAGGAAATTTCAACTTCCCTATGGTATAGGCCATCACTTTTCCATTTTTAATTGTATACCCCCAAAACACATCATTGACGTATCACTATATATAATGAAATTTTACCACATGAGAGAGGTGTGATGACTGATGTAGCGATAAACCTCCTTTTCTACCCCTTAAATCTTACTTCACATTGACATGTCTAGAATAAAATTACTCCCTTATAAGTTATCTTGGTAATTATATTTGAAAATTCTAAGAATATTTCACAAATAATCATAAATACCCAATAAGTGAAATAAATTTATAGATATTTGTTATAGACACTGGTATGAGCCACTACTCAATTTTATTTGTCTTATAATAGTCCATAAATATCCCTTTTCTAGTGATAATATGACCCTATAATGATACTTCATTCATACAAAACTTATATGTACTATAAGTTTCTAATTTTATATCCTTTTAAAAATGTATTTATCACAATATCAAAATTCTCCACATAGTCTTCCTTTCTTTTGGAGTATATCAAAATATAATATACAAAGGATACCACAATTTTATCAAGGTAATATCTAAAGAATATATTTATTAATTATATAAATATTTCATAAGAATTAGTGAATTTTAAAGGAATCACTATGAACTCATAATTTCTAGACCTTGTTCAAAATTACGTTTTTGGAATATGTTACATTTTTACCCTTAATTAGTGATATCCCAACTAAAATACCACCATAGATATATATTGGGGCACATATAGTTGATTAAATAATTAATATATCCTTTGTTTTGGATATATATTTTTCATCATAAGTTTGTTGAGTTCACAATTATCAATATCGAGGTGCATTTACCTATACATATTCCAAATATTGAGGGCTAGTAGACCCCATGGTGAATCACTTGGGCTTATAATATCCTTTTCTAAATTATCTTATAGCTTCATTATATGTTATTCCAACTCAATGGTGGCTATTATATAATGAGTCTTGGATATGGGTATGGATCTAGTTATAAGTATGAATCTGAAATCAAACTCATGGTCATGAGGAATACTATGCACATCTTTAGGGAATACAGTTGTATAATACCTCAAAATGGTCATATCATCAAGCATGATTCTCTCTTTGGTCACAATAAAATGAGCTAGAGATTCTTTATCATAAAATAATAATACACATTCTTGAGAATATGATTCCAAAATTCATTAATCCTTCTACATACAGTTTTATAGAATCAAACGTTGTCTTTTGATTGGATGTGTGATCTACCTCTCCCAAATATTATTGTTGGATTTATATATGGATAGCTAACCTACTCCCAATATGAAATCAAATTACACTAAGTGAATTATTGTATGATTTGTAAGAAATGAATTCATATATACTTCATCATGTGATGAAATAATCATAGTTGGTTTCCATGAAAAATAAATTCATTTGGGGTAACAGAACCTAAATAAATCTAGGGTGGGTGATCCTAATCATCTTTGTGTATTCCCTTCCTGGTTCCCTTTCGTTATAGATTACATGTTATTACCATCCATATTATCCATTGGAATATGGTATTAAATATATTAATTACCATATTGACAACATATATGACATTTATCTATTTTTGGTTCAATAGGTTTAACTTTATTACCCTACATCATTTTATCTAGGCTCTTCATCTCCATCTATTGGATTTTAAATGATCTTATTTTCCACAGACAAAGAATATTCTAGTTCTAATATGTGATTTCTCTTTTCTCCTCTTCAAAAATTATTACATGTAGCAAATCAAATCATCTTTTCATTATCATATATATCATCAATGATTCTATGAGATTCCAAACTTATCTTTTGAGATGTGTTTGGATACTCTACATTGTTCAATTTTGTAATATTTATTATTAATAACTAGTTTTTTATAATAAAAAGATGTATAAAATATTTTCCCGTCAGGTTCGTAAAAAATTTATGGAAATAGTTACATTATCATTAGATTGGTTAGTGGAATGATTCCATAGATTTCCCTCATTGACTAAAATAATGGAAAACAATATGAGACAATTTGAACAATTAATCATAGAAAAGTGAAACTAACAACATTAGAAGGAAAAACATATAAATGAGAAAAGTATCATAACATATGAGTCTCTAGGATTCAATCTAGATAATATATTGTAATTTTTCTATTAGGTTTTCTAGCCAAACAATACATTCAATTCCTTCATAATGGTTCATAAATTATTTGTGATTTTCTCAATGAACATCCCCCAGGAGTGTCAAACCAGGTGTGCAAGATGGAATCATTGTCATGTACTGGGTAGTGGTGAAGTCAAATCCCAATGTCTCCTATTAATATTTATTATCCCTATGTATAAACTTGCTAGATCCATATCCACTTGTAGTTTCCAAACATAGATGTAATTTCTTACAAACCAGTAGCTCTATATTTCACCAAAATTCCTTGACATTTTCCATTACATAGACATATCCTTTGACCTATACCTATGGATTGAAATAATATATTCTAATGATAATACCCATAAATAAAAATACCATCATATGATATGCACTATACTAAACCATTCCTCTTTTCACATAATATTAGATGATTTTTATTATAAATATCCTATAATAAAAAAAGGATCGAAAAGACCTAATATCTTTTCAAGACTATGTATGTAAATCATAAACATGAAAATAATGAAACAATTTTTTTATCTCGTGGTGATGTCCTAAGTCCAATATGGATACAAAAACTAAATTGGTTATCCTAGGGTATATATAGACAACAGGGGTGATCTATACAAACAATTAATGTACAAAACATGATAAGGAAACAAAATTTGTGATTCAAAAGTATAACATGTCATCATATAATTAAAGACTCACGAGTAATCAAATTGGTGAATAACATAAAGAAAATGGTATCAATAGATCATCGTAATATAGGAAATGTGTATGAAACTCAAAAAGTTGCATAAACATTAGTCAAGGATAACTTCTAAGAGAATATCACATGGTGGACGGAGTCCCATTATTGATTGTTTTTAATCCCAAATATAATTCATAATGTCTAATGACACACATAATTTAAACAATGTCTTGGAGCACTATATAAGTTCACCCATAATAAAATGTTCATGATTATGTGTTCCACACAAAGGAATTCAATAATAAATCATAAGAATAATAAATAACCATGGAAGGAAATCAAGACACATAATCTTTCCTCATATCATAATGAAAAGAGATATAAAAAAGAATTCATTTTAGATATGTTATTATGGAAAGTATTACCACATAAAATGGAGATATAATATGATAGTTATAAAAATTATAGAGAGATATAACAAATTTAGAATAACTTTATCACACTATTTTTAGAGAGATTCAGTGTTAGAGAGAGACTAGTCTTAACCTGAAGAAAATAGTGGTTTAGAGAGATCTATTATCTTGAGTAAAAAATATCATTCTTATTCTATATCATTAGGAATAACAATATTTTATTAATTATTTAATTTCATAAGAACATTTTTCATATTTTTTATAATTTTTATTTTATTTACTATCATGATAAATATAATTACACATTCACTTATATTCATATCAGATGTTTTGATGATATTCCACTTATATATCGAAAATCATTTTACAAAGATATCTATGGTAAATGAGATTATTTTTTAATCATATATATAATAATTACAATGAGATAATTGACATTTTTATACATTACTTATACTTTTAAAATAAACCCTGAAATGCAGTTATGAAAATTAATTCTTTTACAACCATCAAGGTTGTTGGTCGGACAGACACGTGAGTAACATTTCTATTTTTCAATAATCATGATATAAATAAATTTAAATATAGTTTATCATTATATAATAATCATTATATCATATATTTTATACCATTTATTTAAATACACTTATATATTCCATCCATGTCATTCATAAATAAAAAATGAATTATACTGCATATAGATAAGTGGTAATCCACGCAAACCATTGAACGATGTTATCATTATTAAATGAATTAAAATGAAAGAAAATATATGATATATTGATTTCCAAAAATTGTAAATATTTACTAATTTTTCTATAAATACATTGAAATCATCAAATTAAATTTACTTTAGAGTAGATGATGTAAAATGAATTATATCGATTCGCAAGATGGTAGTTTTTGATACACATGAATGATCGTTTTGTTTCTCATTTTATGGAATATGAGTCATATATATGTTATGAAATTTTTATTATTACATATAATTATATGGGATAATCTTATTTTTTATATCACCATGGTTGAATAATATATTAAGGAGGTGGGAGAATAAATAAAAAAATCTCATTTAAGAATGATAACTATTTTCGGACAAACTCTTTAGGTTTACACCAAAATACTTCTTATGATGGTTTTATAATAAAAAAAATCATATATATGGTGTTACTAGAAATAAGAATGTTATTTTGGTCATTTTTGATTGAATAAATTCTTTTTAAATTTAATTAACTAAAGGTTGGAGGTTCCCATTTATAATTGAGGTGAGTGGCACATATGTTATTTTTTATAGTTTTACAATAATGTCATGTCAAATTCATGGAAAATTGGATACAAAATAGATCATATTTTGTGGAGATAATTTTATATTAAAAATTATACCAACTTTTGGATTTTCATCGTCTATTTATTTCCTTTAAAACCCAATTATTGTTTGTTAACTCCTTGATAAACCTGTTTTAACCTTAACTATCGTAATTAAGTTTTATTCTTTCTACAAAACATCATGATGAAAAAAAATTTGTAACCTATTTAATAATATAATATATGGTGACTAAAATTATGGAACCAATTTAATAAAATAAATTTACATAAATTTCACAATATAATTTAAATATAAATCCACAAATGTGAATAAAAGTGGTTTTTCAGAAAAATGATTTTTTTAAGAAATATATTATCTTATATTAATTATATGACTAAAAATAATCATTATAATAATTTAAATTAATATAAATACATATATAATATCTAAATATCATTTTAATAATTCCTCATCAGTGGTTATATTAATTAATTATATTTGATAAACATTAAGCACTAAAAAAAGTTTTCAAAAAAATGTGTTAAAAATAATAAAAAGAAACTTATAACAAAATCATGAAACTTCTTTATTAAACAGAAATTAAATAGATTATTCTAATGATTATGGATATTATTTCACTTAAAGACTCAATCTAAAATATAATGGGTCATTAAAATTAAATTATTTAATGAATATAAATGAAATTTTTTGTAAATTTGCTAATCTCCAATATTTACTGAAATATCAATAATATAAGATTAACCATAAATTGTTAGGCTATGTAAATTAGGTTATTATTATTTAAAAAATGAATTTCATTTTATGAAATAATTTTTTTAAATATTATAGAATTTAATTATAATAATTTCTCACAATAATCTATAAAAATCATCATTGAAGAAAACATAATTTTTTTGAAGAGTAAAATGTCTTTATTAAAAATAATTCATTGATTTTTAACTAATAATTAATTATTAAATTTATATTGTTTAGTAAATTAACATATATTTCATAAGAACGTTAATATTATTTATACCTTCCAATTTAATGAAAATGTTATAATTGTCATATTTAAATAATCATAGTTTATTTAGGCTCAATGTTACAAGTAAAATGTGTTATTGAACACATTTTGCTTTTTAAAATCTCAGGTTCATAGATAAGTAGAGTCCATAAATCAATAAACCTAATTTATTATGGATATAAATTAAGATAAAGATTCATCATCTGTATTAAATGAACTTACAATTGGGTTTTCTTCTATATACACTCATTATCATCAATTAACATTTCTTATACACCAAATATGATATGAAGGATATCCAACAATACATACATTGGATACATGTATTCATGTATAAAGATAGTGACAATAAAAAATTGGGGAAGAATCCTCATTATTCATTTCAAGATTATTTTATCATTAATATCAACTCCAATACCTCTCATATCATCTGAAAGAGCATTTATATGTTCTTAAATGCATCAAAGTTTTTGGTCATACTAATCCTTAGGTAATCATATCAATTCTATATAACATTCATCATTCTATATTTATATTTGGAATAACTTTCATAATTTTTCAATATTTTCCATAAATGGATGATGATGTTTTTCAAGATATTACATTGTGTAGATACTGTTTTCCAAAGTCCCCACTAATGCATTAATCTCTTTTGCATCCACATGTAGTTAATCATGGTCTCTTTCTAATAAGGCTCCACCTACCATGTTAATTATAATTCACTGAATATATGATTTTTATATTTACAGTCCAAATTATTTTAATTAGTTGTACATATAATCTTACATAACATGAAATTATTATCTTTGAACATTGGAATGCCTTTTTGATTCACCACCATTGATATTGACACTATATTGTGAGAGAAATTGTCACCCTAGAAACCTAACATATGATAAAAAATGATTGTCTCTTATCAAGGTAGTTACCCTAAGGATAGAGTGAAATAAGGATAACAGAACTTTTATCCCATGAATTCAGAGATTAGGATCTTGTAATCTTATTGTGAAGAAAAAGCTTTTTATCTCATGTTCATTTCCTTATGAGTTATGAAAGCATGATATGGTACACGAAATATTTTACAGGTCCACCATACTATCTTTATCCATAGAAATAATTGTTGATGATTTATTGATTCATCAAAATAATTGAGTACAGTTCACTGTTTGGATTAAAAGATGGAGCAGTCTCATTTCCATTATGAACTCACTGTTCAAATTAAATGTGGAAGCTCATTAAATCCTCATTGAGGTATACTATATGTTCACTTAATAACCTCCTTGATCTTCACCACAAGTACATTATTTGGATAATACCCTTAATTATAATTGTTTATAACACACACTATTGTGATGTTCAACTGATAAGAAGATAAATGAAATTTCACCCTTCTTCCTTTTCTTATTATATCATTAAAATAACCCTTAAGTTCTCCTATAATGATTCGTTTCCTTTTTAGATCATCTATTATCTTTTCACTTCAATCCAATTGTTAGGATTTAAAAATTTCCCATGTTTATTTTCATATGTTCAATATAATTATCTAACTATACATGATGTAGACACCCAGAAATCATTGGTTGTATTGAAACTCATCAGAAATCATCATGCATTGAGCCAATGAAATAGATCATATAATTTTTGTGTGCAATAAATTATTTTAATCATAGATCATAAATTTATGAGCATTTCTAATTTTTTATAATGAGTTTCATTAATATTATTCTCAATATATTCATAATAGAATCAGTTCTCACATGTTGCCACTCATTCTACCAAGTATATGAATGGATAAAACCCACCTATCATAGATTTAATTGTAATGTGATCTTCTTCACATGCTCATTTACCTACATGCATGGGTACTCACCTACGAACTCCCCTTTCCAACCCACTCTACTATGTGATGAATGGGATTCACCATTTTCAACTCTGGTTTCTACTTGAGTACTAGCCTAGAGTGGTATTGGATATATTTTTAGATCCATTTAACCACCATTGTGTTGTATCGAATGATTATACAAAATTGAAAACATTTTGGAACATATTCATAGTCTCCACTACAATTAAATCTTCCCAAAGACAACACATATTGTGACGTAAAGCAAGGTATGTGATGTGAGGTCAATTTTTTATAATAATTTAGTTCCACTTCTTGTTCATCTAATACTAGATATTATTATGAAACATAACCCAAACAATTTTCCACAAGGGTTTTTTCAAGTACATTATAATTATAAATTTTAAAAAAATAAATTAAAATATATGGTTTCATTGTATTTTTATCCTAATGATTAAATTGACTTTAATGTGATCGTTAAAAAAATTTGGTAATGGGTTTTTGAGGATTTAGTGATTTTAATATGAATATGAACACAAAAATAAATATTAGGTATCTTTTATGCTTCATCATCACCCAAGGATCCATTACTTGATATTATAGGTAATGTAATATTCATTAAGAAGAAAAATAGTAAAATTTCATGTAATAATTCTATGAGTTGATAAGAGTGTATCTACATGGTTAAACTTATTGAATAGTTCATCAATCTGAGTTTGTATGGACATGTATCACTCATTCATTCCATTAAATGAATGTGCAAAAATATTATATGTAAAGGTGTATGTGATGTTTTTTGGATGGATAGTAGCTTTCATGTCTCTCTTTAATTATTTCCCTTGAATGGGTGATCCATTTTTTAAACAAAATTACAAAAAACATAAGGGTTATCTATGTCCCATTCAAAAGATACATGGAAAACACTATTTATTCCTCCCCATGTTATAGGGAGTGATTATTTTTTAATCTATTCATTGGATGAACCATATTTATATATAATATATATATTCTCTATATAATATATAATATATAATATATTATATATTATATATTATATACATATTCATGTGGCACCCAAAATTGGAATGCCTGACCTCGCACAATATCATGTCGGACCAGGCAGTCTGGATCCGACCCACATAACCCATTAATACATTCAAGATATCTAAATTAATATACGAGGACATTAATTATGTCTAAAAAACATGAAAAATAGCATAAAAATATAAAATTTTAATTTTAATTGTATGGAATATAATTAAATTATTGTGGGTGTCATATGCCATATTGAAAATTATTTATAATTATTTTAACTCTGGTTATAGAATATAAAATTCAATGGAGATGATTTTTAATATATGAAAAATATCATATGAAATAAAATTGTATTATTATTGATCGTGAGATGAGGTTGACCTGGGTTTGTATAGTTTATTATTTATTTAATTTATTATTTTCATTTATATTTGTAAAAAGTAAAAATTATTTGTATTTTCATGTTCGAAATATTTTCCTTCTCTTTATAAATGTATAATGTCCTACATGTACAAATTTACGTGATATAATTAGGTTTTCACTTATATTACCCCAGAACTATATGTGACCACATTATATAGTTGTATGTGGTGTTCGTGGCCACGTCGTCTGAGTCCAGAGCCAGTGGAAACTAAACAAGTAATGTTCAAAAAACACATAGAAACATAAATATCTATTATCTGTAGGCTTAAGGAATTCCCTTAGGGTCATAGTTAATCCATTCCCCACTCAATTTATTATCCTAGAGTAAAGGTCTCATGATCAGGTCATTATTTATTTATTTTATCATTTTCATTGTTTATTATTATTTTTGAATTGTATTGATTACATGTAATCAAATTTTAAAATAAAAAATGAATTCACGTATAAAAAGAACATGTGGGGTTAATGTTTTCAATTTATGTAACTTTTATGTTTTGAGTTCAATCACAAAGAACAATAATGTAATATTAAAAAGTACTTTATTCTATAAGAAAATTTAGAAAATCTTTACAAACTAATTTTAAGAAAATAAATGTAACATGTTGCATTAATTTGGAACAACTAATTGTTATAGGTTCTTGTTATCCATAACTGACTGTATTTCATAACACAATGGTGTTAATATGATAGAATTAGGTTGAATTTACTATATTTTCCATCAAATAATTACTGACATCTAGCTTCTTGAAAATTTAGAGTAAAAACAATGAAGAATTTATTGTAACTCTTTTTAGGAGTTGTGACTCCAATCAATAAATAATGTTCTCAAGTGATTATGTATTTGGACATAAAAAACATACAATAGACTCTTGGAGTATTGGTAATTTCATTCATCAGTAAATAAAAAGAGGTTTAAGGATCCTTGACACTAGTATTATATATCGACTATGTATTCCAAATCTAATAGTTGAGGGATACTGGGATATTATAAAACAATACGATATAAATAAATTTATATTTTAGAAAATTATATTAACCATTATGGTAATGATTAAAAATTCTATGGTTATTTTTTTGATCAAATAGAAACCACATATAGTTACATTTCACTACAATATATATTTAATAAATAAAATATCTTGATCTATTATAACTTAAATGAATGTTAAATGATCATGAATATAGTAATAGACTATAAAGGAAAGCTTTATGTAATGTAATCTCTAATAATTATTTTAACTCTTTAGGGAGAAAACATGGGGGAAAATATTTTTACACAATTTATATGAATGATTCACTAGATTTTCAATTCTTTATATTATCACCTATGTCTATCGAGCTGTAAAAACTCCATGAGGAAAAATATTCTTTCAAAATTATGTCTTACCTCCAAGATTTATAAATGGGGTGATCATGAAAATAATTATATGAGATATTTAGTGGAATTTATAAATGTAGTCCTATAGAATAGAATCATGATGGACCTTATATACCCATGATGATCTGGTATATTGGAAAACTATAGAACCTCTTGTTCAATGTGAACCTAGATCTATCAATGAATCAAATAATATATTATTTATAGGATACAATATCTAATATGATTTTTAATTATAATATTAATAACATGAATATTTAACTCCATGATTTTTTGGACTTATTTTCCAAAGAAGAAACTGATATGAATAATTCCAATTTATCGTTCCTTATAGTGAACAAGAGGTGGAAGAAAAGCTTAATGTTTCAATGTATAAGTCTAATTCATATACACTAATACACCACCCATAAAATAAGGAATATATTTATAGGGAGATAATGGAGGATGATGTAGATCGTATGGTATGAAGGATAAAACTCCATGAGAAGAAGAATTTTATTTTTAGGAAGAACAAGTAACACGACACTACTACTTTAGATATATTTTTCATTGAACAAAACATATTTATTTCTAAAATATGGGAATATTATTCTGTATGTATCTCAAAATTATTAATGCAAATAGGAAAATGAAGTAGACTAAAGATGATTTAAAAATATAATGTGGATCATTGAGTAGAAAATGATGTAATCCATACATCCATAGTAGTGGGAGATTATCATCTTACATTTCAGAGAGGAATTTTTCTTGTATAAAATAATTGTTATTATGTAGAATTTATTACCAAAAACGTAATATCAATATCAAGATTATACATGATGTGAATTTATTTCATATTTGGATTTATTGGTTTCTTGTGTATAATGAAAACATATGTTATGGAATGGAACCTCTTAAAATTGATTCTGTATACTTCAACTATAAAATATAGTATTGGAAATAAATTAATTGTACAGTGAAAAGATCTCATTTCCTACCACCTAGGACAATTTAGACTAGGTTATGTAATTGAGAATAATAAAATAAAACTACATCCAAAAGATTATTTATAATATGGAGAGTAAAAATACTTTTATGTTTTAAAATCTTGGTGAAAAGGAAAGAAGAGCGAAGAACCTTTTATTATTAAAGGATAAAGAGTCCATGAATTAATTGAGTTAGATTACACTGATTTTCATGGAAATTTTATAGTAGAGGTAAGGGGTGGTTTCTCTTACTTCATTAATATTAATGATGAATATAGTTGATATTGATATATCTACATAATGAAGTGTATGTCAGATATCGTTTAGTTATTTATAGAACATCTGAATAATGTAGAAAATCAGCATAGTTATAAGAGTAAGAAACAGCTCGTAGAAAATTATTGATAAATTGTTAGCTAAGATTTTAGAAAATGTTGAAAGGAGTGTGTAATAGGTAAAAATATTACTCTACATTATACACCTTAGTAGAATAGTTTTATTAAAAGGTGGATTTAGAACCTGTTTGACATAGTGAGATCATTGATGAGTCATATAACTCTATATTTATCATATTTGTTATATGTAATGAAGACATTGGTATATATTGTAAACTGAGTACCAAAAAATTTTTTAGATGGGATTCTATATGAGTTGTATTATGGAATTATACCCAATCTGTCAAACATACACATATAGGGATGTGTTCCCTTTTTCATGACTATACCTAGTAACAATTTTTCAGATAAGAAAAATTGTACATCTTTATAGTTTATCATAGAATGACTAAATGATATTACCGTATAACAACTTTCCTAGGAAGGTGATTGATTCAATACATTCTACATTTATAGGAAGGGAATACCTGCTCAATGGAAATAGTTGTAGCAATATTTCCTTAAAATAAGTTCATGCTCAAGATGCAGATTAGTTGGTATAAGTAAACTAATTACATTAGATGGTGGGAGATGTTGGAACTAAGGTAGTTCCTTACTACAAATGGATTATGGTTTGTGTTTGTTGTCAATAAACATTGGGTTGATCATGAAGTTTGGAAGAAAATGGATTGTGCTACATTTTCAGGATGAAAATGGTTCATAAGACATTCACAGTTCATGGGAGGAAAATCTTTTTCTGAATAGTTTTTTGTTCATGAAAAGGATTTGAATATTTGTGGATTGGAAAAGGCTTTAGTTCATCTAATAAATCAGCCAACACGTATGAAGGAAATGTGTCATGTAGACTGCAGATAAAAAATGGTTTGGGGGAGGATCACAATATGCGGTGCAGGCTGTACCACATAAAATATTTAGGAAATAGTGATTAGTGTGATTTCCAGATCTATTTGGATATATAAGGAGAATTATTCCCATCACTACGAAGAAAGATTTTGATCATAAATCCAGGAGTAATTCGTTGAAAAATGAATTACTTTATGGGGAATCAATTCCAAAAAGAAGAAGAGTTTGAGAGGGGAAGTCTGCGAAAGGAAGATGGCCTATGAAAGAATTAGATGCTCGTGGAGGAGAAAACATCCCATAGAAGAGAGGCTGTCTACAGAGGGAGAATTATTCTGTGAAGTAGGGATGGTCTACAGAGGTGAGGTGGTTCACAGAAATGTTGTACAGTTCATGGAGGAAGTATGCAGTTCGCGGAAGAACTGTTCATGAACTAGGGGTGCACAAAAAAGTGGACTACATATATGGATGGAAATATGACATAAAAATATCTTCAATCTAAATTATAGGATGTGTGTGTTCATGAAGATGAAGGTACCATCATGTCTATAAACTGTGTGTGGATTCCTTCCAAGGTTGTGATCTAGGATGAGTGGATGAAAGTGTTCTGAGGGAGGTATTCTACCATCCCTAAATCATGTAATGGCAGTGCACCTAGGAAAAAAGTGAATCTGTCTAAACTCTTGTATTCAACCACTGGTGAAAAATAATGGTTTTGGGTAAGACTGACACACTGTCGGCGTATGCACCTTGTTCTAGCCCTTAGTTGTTAACCAAGTAAAATTTATATGTCTCTTGTGTGAATGTGAATGTTTAAATAACTACATGTTTGTTTCTGATAGGTTTAAAAGGTTCCTTCCAATAAGGGATTATGGTCCGTCACTTTGGAAGAAATGGATGACACCTTGATTCACCCCTACCCTCCCAGGGTGTTTTGTGGTCTTTCGGGAGATAATAATGTAATTAAAACACAATTACTACATAGTTCTAAAAGAGAGGTATGATAACTGGAGAGATGTTATTTAATTATCATCGAGTTAATAGAAATACTACTTTATGAATATTATCAACATCTAACACACAATGAAGCGGTATAAAGAAAGGATATTCCTAACTGGACTGAATCTATGCATTATAAGAAGAAGTCCATATTAAAATTTCATGTTTTTAATTTGGTAGATTATCCATTTGAAGTAAAACAAATTTTGTATAAATGGGTATTCAATAAAAATGACAACAAGGATGTTCAAATAAGTACCTATAAAGCTTGAGTAGTTGGAAATATTTTTAGGAAATATCATTGAATAGACTATGATGAGACATTCTCACAATATTAAATTTTGATAGCCTTCATAATATTACACGTAATAGTGGGATTTGTGATTATGAAATTTTGTAAAATGGATTAAAAAAATATATTTAAAAGTAAGATGTAGGTTGAATATTAATATAAAACATATCCATGTGTTTTTATTATGTCAATGAGTGGAAATAATGTATCGAATAAAAATTTATCCATTTATAAATATATGTATGAGTCTTAATCGTTGAATATTTTTTTTCAAAATGCTATAAAAGAATTTTGATTTATTATGAATGAATGTAAGCCATGTTTCTATAAGATTATTTGTAGGAATTAAAAACATTATCTAGAATTATATGATGGTGATGAAATATTAATTTGAATTAGAGTACAATTATTATAATCAGTGGTGACTTAGCTAATTGGATGATTCTATAAGAATGAATTGGCGAAGCAGCCATAAATACTTGGGATTATGATCTGTCAAGAGATATATTTAAGGATGCTTGTTCTTTGTTAGAGTACATATATTTATAAGGTACTCTAATGTATAAAAATTGAATAATTCAAGACAGGACTATTTCTAGTGCCACATATAATTTTTATCGAACATAGAATGTGTTTATATATTCAAGAGAAGATAAAAAGAATGTATACATTTTCATATTTTCCAACAGTGGAATATATAATGGATTCAAATATATATGATAGTTTTGATGTTTCTTTTGATTTCATATTTTTCAATATATATCAATAAATTCAAGGGGGACTATTTTAAAAAGAATTAAAATATATTTTAATTCACTTGAGATGTATAAATGATATGTTCCTAGTGTTTGAAGGATATATGGAACTAGTAGTTAGGGGAAACACTAATCCTATTTCCAAAATAGGTCATGATGATTTGTAATCTCTATAAGGATGACTCATGTTCATGAATAGTGGTTCAGTGAGATTGAGAAGATCATGAAGTCTATGTTCATCGATTCTATAGTAGAATCTACGTGTATAGTGGCTTTTAATATAGCAATGGAAGTGGCTATATTACACATATTTATTTTAGATCATTGAATTATATGTAACAATGCAGACCCTATATTAGTATAGTGTGATAATAATGAGATAGTGACTCTTTCATAAAATCCTATATAACCTCCAAGGACAAATCATATTCATTGAAATATAAATAATTTGAGAGATTTTACATAGATAGGTGGAGATGGAGTTAGTAGAGTAGTTATAGATGATATAATGTGAGAACCCCTAATTAAACCCCAATATCGACAGAGGATGATTCTCATGTGATAGGTTGTGAGTTGAGAGTTCTTAGATAGTGGATCTATAGAAAATGGGAGAGTTGTGAGTGGGATCCATAGACCCAACTCATTTATATACAATAATTCCTATTACATGTATAGATTTCGATATAAACATTATATATTCTTATAGTAATTGTGTTGATACTTCAGCATCTGCCTGTTATAGGTTAATGTCTTTATATTACAAGTTATATCAAAAGATAATAGTATTGATTATCTATAATAATAATCTCAAGATAATATAACAATAATATTAAACATATACTCAATGATATTGATACATAATTCTAATAGGACATAGTGGATGTATGAATATCAGTTTCTTGGGGCTCTTGATCCTTGAGACTTCATCTTATGGTTTTCTCATTTAGTGATCATGAGAAAATGAGATAATGAGGACTGACATCCCTAATGGAATAACCCTTATTTTTTGTTGCATTAGTTTTTCTTATTTTTGATCAAGTTTATTAGTCTCCTGAATTGAGATCATTTTTATTGTGTACCAAATGATCATGTACATTGATTCCATGAAAAAACTATGAAATTGATGTCATGGTGAGTTAGCTTCTGTTGGTTATGTCATTGGTGGTATATAAGTGGTTGAATGATCAATATGAAAGTTTTTTCTTCCGTGATTGAGGAAGTGATATCTCATTAGATCAGACTAAAGAGGATGGAAGAACTTTCATTAAAACTATGGCTACGATAAAAGAATATATGTCCATCTAGTAAAGTCATGAGATATATAATTAATTAAAAGTATGGGGGAACAACTATGTAGCCTTCTTTATGAAAAATGACAATATAGTGAGATTATATTATATAAATTGTGTTACTAAGAGGTATTCATACCTATGAAATTCCTTATCTCCTTAGGGGACATGTTATCTTTTAATAATATTCTCTTTGTTTATGGATTAGACTCACTGTAGTTTTGAAAAATACGTTGAGGTTCACACACTAATTTATCCACTTGTTCTAGATATTTGGATGAATATGTGTTTAGGAATAATTGGAACCCACATGTGGGGCTGGTGAACATCCGAGTGATTATGATCACAAGTAAAATGAGATAAATTATATTATTAATGTTTAAAATGATGATAAATGAATTTATTTGTCAATGTATTCAAACTTTTATTAACTCTAAAAGTGAATATTAGAAAAAATAATTAATCAAATTAATAAAGTATGTTCAAGAATCATTACACTATAAATGGATGTTTGAGCTGAGTTTATGGTTCATATTTTATCACATTCCATATTAATTTATTATTAGTGATTGAAAAAAATCTCATGATAGTCATGAGAATGTTTTAATAAGTCATATGTGTGGGAAATGATCTAAAATTATGGTTTTTACATTCTAGGGACAAAAGTGAAAATTTATAATGAATAATATAAGTATATCATTGTATTTTGGACTCAAAAATATGTCTTTTAACCATATTTTAGAATTTTGAGAGCTCTACCCTTCACACACAAATTATTGTGTGTTAAACTGAAGGAGAAACATGACCATATTGAACACAATATCTTGATCAAGTCATAATTCATCAAGTTATCCAAGGGACATTTTACTTATCTTCAATTTAATGCAATAGAACAATGTAATTGTAGATTTATGATCCAGGAGTTGTGGTGTATATTTGTATGAACTAAAGGATTATAATAATATCTTGTTTAATCGATGAATCTCCAACAATGTGGAAAAATATATGATATAATACAAAAAATATTCCATTTATGGGTTAATTAAATTTTTTTATTCATGATTACATTTATTTTTTCATTATCCAATAAGAAATTTAGGAAAGGGTTTTGTCAATTCATTCTTTTTATGAGGAATCTAAATGTAGAATTATAAAATAAGAATTTTTAGTCTTTCATTATGCCTCATGTTCCATCATTGATTATGTGATATGACTTAATATAATAAAAATTTCAACCATATTGTAAGTGGTTTTTATATTTTTTATCATTATATGTCATTATTATGTGAATTAGTTTCGTATATTTTTTTGATGCACAAGAGGTTTTAGGAACTGCTACAAAAATGATGAAATTTTTGATGATTCATGTTGTGAATTCATTTATAAGGATGTTAAATGTAGAAATTGGTGATGATACAACATCATAGAGATCAATAAATATTTGAAATTTATTTTAATTCAAGATTAGTGGGTTTCATATATGACTCATGGTGTGAACAAAAATTCACATTGCGATTGTTCTGGCCAAAAACACCCAGTCATGCCTGTATACTTCAACCTACTTTTGAAATTGTGAAGATCCAAAATCATAATGGTAAATTTTTTTGATTCATATCACTAAAAATTATTCATGATTTTAATGTTTGTGGATGACTTTCAATTAAAGGAGATTGAGCCCATTCATGTGGTGATTTCACATTGCTATCATGAATGTGAATGTCTTATTTTTATTTTAACCTAATGAAAAAGAAATTCATGGAGAAATTTATTACAAAGTTTCCTTTTGTCATGTTTTTGGTTGATTTCCACAATGACTGAATCTTTCAAACATTTCATTCTGCTTTAATTTTTTTTATTTCTACTATAGTTTTCATTTATTTTATTTTCCACTTATTTTATATATTCTCTTTTATTTTCCATTACATAAAAATAAAAATAAAATCAATATATTCATTCATTGTGTTAATATCTTCAATCATTTGTACTTTCATCATAAACATGAACATATATGATTCTTATGGTAATGATATATGAGTAATGGAATCGATTACTAATGAATCAAAAATTTCAAAATGTTAATTTCATTTTTCTAGAGATTAGATTGGCTAATCAATAAAATCTAATTTTTTTCATAAATATTAAATATGGAAGATCATATGTGAAATCCTTATCACATTCAGATAGGAAGGTCAAGAATAATAGCATCAAATCATCTTCAACTTAAATTGTCACACACAATTAACCTATTATGGTAATTCTTCCCATAAAAATGAATTGTTTTTTATTTAGATATATTCAATTATTTTGACCCAATGAAATTGATGATATTAATAAATCATTGATCCTAGAAAAATTGGATTTAGTCATAGATATATTGATAAAATCTTATTAACAGAACCCCTGAATTATATTTGTAAGTCCTACTTATTCGATAACATTACAGTAACAACACTTAGATTATTCTGTTGTTCCAAAATCATGGTTAATAGTCCACTCAAGTTGACATGTCATAGTTTCACTAATATTTATTTCTCTTAGTGTCACAAAACATACAGTACTATGTGAATAATTATGTTAGTGTAAGATCAAGAAAAGGTAAAAAATTTAAATTTGGACTCCTCATGACAACATAATGACACTGCATGAGTGATTATTTATTTCACATGTAGGATTGATCCTTATGAGGTGCAGAACCACTAATACATGTGTCAAGATCACAAAACTCATTTTAGGTTACTATAATCTGAATAAGAACTTGATTTCAACCTTAAAATAAAAAATATAAATTTCTACAAGACATTGTTTAACCATGGTGGAATAGAGATTCTTCACTACTCATAAAGCATATAATTCTCAGTTCTCACAACAAGATCGAGATAATGGATGAACATTTTTACTAGATTTCTTCATTGTAGACTATGTTTTCCCATATAACAATGGTTATGCACCATGAATCATTCACAATCCTTTACACATGAAAAGGTTGAGATCAATCAAGGAAACATTCAGATTTTCTAGAACAGAATCCTGTTTAATGGGGTTCAAAGTGATGACCCCCATGGGAATCAATTTATCTTATTAGAAGTTAATGATAATTTTAACATTTCGGGGTACCTATTGATGCAATCATACTAAGGTTATTATCATTCTTCTACATGATAAATGTTGAGGATCGTTAAACTGTAAACCCATAGGATCTATTAGGACATGATATGATCTGGATTTAAGTTTTTTAGACAAGTACTTTTAACAAATACCAAAAATTATGTTAAGAGGTGATATCAAAAACTTTGCATAAGACAATGGTTAATTAATTTATAAATTGAATTACCAAATGAGTTATCATGAATTTTCCCACACCACATACATATCATTTGTAATTAAATATATATTTTTTTAACTCAACTCTCATGTCAAGGTAGATGACTAAGAAGATGGTGGACTCAGTATAAAAACACATGAAATTCTTAGGGATCTTCTCGATGAAATATCATATAATAAAAATCTTTTAAAATGTTGTTAGGGTTATAACTGTTGAGGCTTGCATCATGTATGGATATTATCATCCTTTCTACCTAGGTAAAGGATCTCACAATGATATAGGTGTCAGCTGGTTTTTCAAAAATATTAAACACCTTTTCCATCACATATTATAAAAACATAATCATGTAATGTGTCTATATCCCTACATTATTACCTTCAATTCCAAGAATTATTTGAAGAGAATAAACCCCAATATTTAAACTATTAGAATTTTAGCAGTAATAATAAGTAGTATCAACCAACATACCCTATAAAAATCCCTGGATAGTCCTAAAAAATACCCATCCAAGGTTATAATAAAGAAATATTCTTCAAAATAAGCACACAAAAAAAAAGAGAACCACCTTTATACCAATATAAAACACAAGATCTCCAAAAAATAATCTATTTCATTTAACTTGAGACCAAAAATTACAATCATATAGCGATACCCACAAAAACATGAACTAAGATATACACAAGTGGGCACACCTAAAAAATATAATTTCTATAATTTTATCTTGAACATAATTCACATGGACGACTAGGAGATGACCATACTAGAGTTGGAAATTAAAAATAATAATGTGGCCCTCCATAACATCAAATATCTTATTAGGAAAATTTCTCAAACTCTTTAATGTAGACTACCGTGAAAATTGATTTGAAATATGGAGACTCATAAACATGAGGAGGACAATGTAGTGGTATTGAAATGAAGACAATATATATTCATAAAATAACTTATAATGAAATTAATATGATTGATGATTACAAAAAAACAGATGATATTAATTATGAAATAATTGTTTAAAATGAGGAAAGGGGAAATGTATACAAAGATGAAGAGAAATTTAATTTGATTCATGGAAAATAATCCAAATAAGTGAAAATGTTTATAGAACTTACACCTTATTGACCCCCACTACACTTCCCAATGATGATGTGGCAATGAAAATTTGTAAGTACAATATATTAAATTTTTGGACATGTTCAAATAGCTTAATATAAACATCTCATTTGAAGTAGCCTTATTCTAGATGCTAGTGTACAAACAATTATAGGAGTAAATTATCTATAATAAAAAAAATTGGATGATTTGTGAGTTATTTCCATTAATTGGGAGTTTTCATCGTTAGTAAAAAACAATCCACGCAATATGATAGATATTAGTAGGTTTTCGATATTTTGCACCATAGAATGATAGAATTTCAGTAAAAAACTATTTGACATTGACGCAAGATAAACATAATTCCAATGAATGTATTTTGTAGATTTAGTTTCGAGGAAAATTATTGAAAAGGGAATAATTTAAACTTGATAACATTTCAATAAAATAATCTTGAAGAATTCTTGAAGATGCTCTTTTGAAATTCATTATGTTTATTTACCTGACCAATTTTCTCCTTCATTATATGGAGGAAAATTTTGATGTGAACATTTGTTTTGGAATACCCTTCCTCACAACCAGGAATGAACTAATTGATGTTAATTATGTAAGATATGTATTTCATGAAACTGAGGAACATTTCTTTCTTATTTATTGAAATTTGTTATAAAATAAGTGGTTTCGGTTGAATGAGAAGCTATTTTTAGGAAAATTAGAAAATTGTTTTCCAATGATACAACATTTAACCAATTAAAAAAGTTGAATAATAAGATAACATGATTGAAATTATTGATAAAATATTGGTCATGAAAGATATAAAATTTCATGTGGGATAAGAGGAAATCATTAAATATGAGAATATGTAGTACATAGAAGGGTTGAATAGGGATTCCAATCAAGATTTCACTCCCTTAATTATAAATGAACTTGTCTTAATAATGTAACCCTTATCGAGTAAACTCATGTATTCCTTTATGGATATGAAATACACACATCTATTCATCAATTATTATCAACATACAATATAATTAGAATAAAGATAACATGTAATCAGGAGGTGAAGAAAGAACACCATGACCTGAAGTTTGGATAATATAAATGGGAAATGATCCAGTGGTTTTTAAATATTTAATTATATTTGAAAAATTGGAAATTGCAATCCTCTTAACTCAGAGGATACTCACACCACTTATTAAATATGTCATCAAAAAAGTGTTATTGAAATTAGGATACGATGTGATAATTATTTCCATCTCAGATATTGATGGGTGGATTCATCTGAGTTGGTTTTGAAGAAAGGTGGATTAATAGTGGTACCCAACAATGAGGATGAGATATGAACACCAAGAATGATAATTGGATTTTTAGTGTGCATCAACTATAGGATTCTAGATTATTCTAACTAAAAGGATTACTTTTTAGTAACATTTAAGGATTAAATGTTTGAATTGATATATTTGGAATGAATTATTTTTCATTTTTTATGGATAATACGGTCATAATCATGTACTGATATACTCAAAAAAAACAATCAATGGTGATTATCATATGACTATATTGAACTTTTACCTATCACTGGATGTTATTTTGGATGTATAATTCACTAATAAAAGATCATAGTTTTAAATTGGGGAAAATTTTATTTCATGGTAAAATTAAAAATCATCATATAGAAAAACATTTAATACTAGGGAACATAATTCAATCCTATGAACATCATGATAATAAAATAGGCATCGGAAGCCACCACAGTAATGGTTGTCAAAATCATTGTAGTGCATGTAGGGTTTTACTATCAGTTCATCAATTGATTTTATATGAAAGTCCTTGAACATATGCATATTTTTTAATATGATATTACTATTTAGTTTATTAAATAATTCAAGTATGTCTTTGATGATTTCAAAAATTAAATGTTTGATGCACTAATTTTTGTATCCCTGGAAAAAGAAAAGGACCTTTTATTTATTTTTTATGCGAGTTACTTCTTCATTGGATTTTTTTTAGGACATTAGATCAATCGCATTTTCTAACACAATTTTTACACTAGTATCAATGTTAATAACACTTATATTAACAACAGAAATATGTAGAACCTTTTTTAAATAGTGGTTTTAATTCAAAAAATTCTTGTTGAATATCATGTTATCTAATGTTATTTTTTAATGTCCATTTAACATTAACATATCACATTTAAAACTGATTTTGAGACATAACTAATTCAATAGATCATACTATTACAAGAATTTCATATCATAACCAAGCATAATAAATTATTTAAAAAAGAAGTGGATGATCATTTTTCAATGACACAACTGCAATATGTTGAGTAGGTGGATATAATTGATATTCTTAATAATTCAAATATGTGAATATGTTTTTTTTGTACATAAAATATGTTACATGGTTTTTGGAAATAGTAAATAATATGGTTAGAGGGGTTATATTCCCTTATTTATCAAGCGTATAGAACAACAGGCTCATGGAAAACATATCACATATCTTTTGGGATTCCTTACATTATTTCAAATAAAGCATATATTTCCTAATTCAATGGTGTTTTCCCAACACTAAGATATAATGTGTCTTATATATCTAAAATTCATCACATATCTAGGGACATCATAGAACTGATAAGAAGTGGCTATCATTTTGAAAATTGAATTCTTATAGAAAACACCCAATTAGGATACTCAATCATTTATTCAAATCAACGATCAATATCAATGATTTGGACAAATAAAAAATTGAATGATATTGCACACAACCCTATTATAAATGTATATGACTTTGATGTGCGGATCATCAAATTTATGGGCCCATTTCATAATTCTCAAAGAAATAATTATATTTTGGTATGTGTAAATTACTTATATAAAATTTAAAATAGATTCCACCACATTTAACATCGCCCTGATTATGTATTTTGTAAATTAATATTCATTTTCCTAGTTTGGAATCCACTAATTAGTATTTGTTATCAGGGAACTCACATCGATACCGATGTGATGATGAGGTTTCTTGAAAAAATTTGAGGTTTTCAAATATTCATCACTCCTTATCACCAATAAACTAGCAGGAATATTTAATCTTCTAACTATAAAATTAAATAAATTTTCTAAGCTATGGTGAACTCAAAATGGAAAGATTATGGAAAAAAATCTTGATGATGGTCTATGGGAATATTTCACAACTTTTAAAACACATAATGGTTTGACCACTTTTACGTTTTTCATGGAGAGATTTTTTCTTTAGTGATAGAGATGCATCACTAGGTGTTTTGGGATGTCAATAAGGTCAACATAGATTCCCAGTGTGTTATAGATCAACACATTCTATAACACGATGAATTGGATGCGCTATGAATGTATGCCTATTAAAATGATAGTATTCATAGTGGGCAGACTAAAAATTTGAATGTCCAACACATTACTCTATGAACATTTACACTAGGAGATAAATTACTTTTTTTAAATCTTTTTTTTTTGACTTTGTACATGTCAATAAATATATTGTTGGTCAGGTCCATTCATAGTCACAAAACATCTCCATATACGGAGTTATCAAAATTTATTGAGGTGATTAAAATACATTTAGTGCCAATTAAAAATCTATAAAACAATACATATAACCTTTCCAAGATTGGTGTGTCCTCTCTATGATATTTACCTAACAACCCATGGAATTTATAGATATCCACTATAAAATTAGTGCTGGTTGTGTAGAAACCCTTGATCATTCCCTTAGGTTAGATTATGTGTTTATAGTTTTAAAAAATTTAACGAGGATAAACCATGATTACTACTCAATAATTGTGTGAAACAAGCTAATAATAATAATTTATGATGTGGATTACAAGTTCAAATGTTCATATTTTGTGGAAAATAATTATTCATACCCCATATGTTATATCTTTAATTGTCGATTCATGTCATAAATTGTTCTTCCCATATGAAATTAGGGTATTAACACATTCATGGATCCCTTACTCATTCACTTATTTCCTATCCATTATTTCTCCTCTATCTACCATGACCTCGCCCTCCTTGATCCCACACTATCCATAAACCCTACATTTATATGGATTACATGATGTACACAACCGAGAGTCTTTATAACATGTTCCCAAATCATCACCCATAAAACCCCCATACTCAATCCTCCTTGAAAACATTGTCTTGGTAACCCTCTCCTCCACCATAGATGAATCCATCAAACCATCCTTCTTTCTAGTTATATATATCTCAATCACCTAATATATTCCATGGTAATGCTAAAATGGAATATATTTATCATTCTCTATAGTTTTTGGATCCCCATCATCAGATTCGACTTGACCACTTAGGCACCAAGACCATTCAACGTAAACAAATATCAATATTGGGGTTATAAATATGATTCATAATGCTCAAGACTTTATGTAACCCTTTTCATTTCTTCAAATATCAGATATCACCATGATTAGGGTGGATACCTACTAGTATATCTTCTATGGGTTCTTAAAAACATTATACATGGAGAAGATAAATGATTTAGTCTTTTGGGTGGAAAACATTAGGAGTTCTCATTGTAGAAGGTCAGAGATAGACTCCAAATTTAATCCTCGTATTCCTTTATTCTTCATAAAATTCACTATTGAATATATAACCAATCATGGAAGACACCCAAAAAAACATTTACTAACAATTTCCATGGATAAAAAGATATTTCACGATCCTTTAATGATCATGAGAACCCATCTATGTGGTGAAATGTTGTGGATTGTTCATCATGACCATGGAAACTCCAACCTAGAACATAGATATTCCCACGAGGATGTCATGCAGTCAAAGGTCCTTATCCATTCCAAGTTCATAGATTCCCTTATAGTCAACATGGCTAGGAACTATTCAAATTATTATGAGTGGATGGTGTGGAAAACTAAAAACACACACATGAGTGGAAATTTCATCAACTAGATTGGGAAACTCCAAGGGGTATTTGAATCATCATTTCACCTCTCATCCTAAGGCCCACAATAGATTATCAAATTTGTTCTATTGTAGAAGATATTTTTTCTTTTGAATTTTGGAAACTACAATGAGTGGGAACCCAATAATATAACATTCATTAATAACTACTTGATCTTATATTTTATTATGAACCATGAGGTTCTAGTTCTTTTCAACATTATTACTACTTCTACATTATCCCAGACGACACCACTTATTTCCCCCTTTGCGAGCTGCTACACTATTTTTTAGAAGATATGAATTGTATATTGGAGAATAAGTGTCATATCTCATTATTATTGGACTTATAAAACATCAATCCACTAGAGTTTTTATTTAATTATACACCTTCATTAGAACCATTCCATATAGACAAAACTTCTCCCCGCACTCAAATGTCTTCTATCGAGTAGGCTTCCAGCTCTATTATTACTCCTACCACACTTCTACTATATGACCACCTAATCAATCTTTTTCAAATTAGTAACCAAAAATTATTGTCAAAATATATTTACATGAACTCTCGATAGGAAAATAGTCTCTTCACTAATGGTTGACCATAGGATTCATTAATCCACCTTTCTACAAGGTGTTTTAGTACCATCTAGATCTGAATTTATCCTTCACATCCTCCTTCTCCAATTACATATTTTCCTTATTATGCTTCACAATAAGATTCTACCTTCGATATCAGTCCTCCTCCATTGAGAACCATTGATAATTTTGAATTGATAGTGTGGTTTACACAACTAGCCATTTTGGAGTTTCCACCACCTAAAAAATTATCTATTATAATTTATTATCATATTTTTCCCAATTCATTCCACAAATTTTATATTTTAACATTTTTATTTTTGTTTTTCATTTTTTTGGACCCCTTTCTTAAATCATAATAACAATAAATCTATAGAAATAAGAATTTATATCCTATTGATTTCCATTATTATTACTCATTATTCATTAGTGAAGTTTCTAATAATGTCTCAATCTATTGAATTTATTTGGAAGACTATAACTCCTTCAACATTCTACTATACCCTCACTCACGAGTCATTTCCCCGAGTTATACAGTAAGAGATTCTCTGTTAAGGTTTAATCAAAATGGGTTTCATGATGCTACTTCTACCACATGATATATTTTTTTCGACACATGTGGCATGGTTGAACCTCATCATGAGTGATTTGTACATGGAGGATACTACTTCTCTTTCGTAAAAAAGTCCAACACCATTTGAGCCAATAGACATCTGTGATTAATCATTTTCTATTTTTCTACATGACGATGTGAAAATTTTCACTCGATGGTAGGAAACCCATCAATCACCCATTAAATTCATTCTTAGTCATGTCTATTTTTTGAATCACTATTTTTTAAAATTTTATGGATCATTTGAATTTTCAATTAGTGGCACAACATGGTCTATATTTGTTTCTTTTCTAGGAATGAAATACTTTTTTCATTTTATCAATATCATTATTTTTCATAAGATCATTATTGATTATATTTTTTGAATATAGAAATTACAATAGTAGGTATATGTATCATTTAATAATATTAGGTACAATAATTATTGACAATTCACTAATTTATCCTAGGCACACCACTTTTACTAAGGGAGTTCTGCTCCACCCAAATATTTATTTTTTTCTTGTCATTATTCTATTCAATACTCATATCCTAGATTTATTTCTAACAATGAGGATAATATTTAATTCTATATTTTGGGTTAATGTTTGTTCTTATTTAATTATAATTAGAATTTTTATCATTCACATCTTTCAGGTAAAAGTTTTTTACTAGCCACATGTTTCTGACATGATAATTTCATTACAACCATGATTTCAAAAAAGAATGTTTTTACTAGGAATTATTTTAACATTATTTATTGATTAATTTGTTCATAGTTTATATTAAGACTAGAAATTGTGTGTAATTGATTCAGATTTTCATACATTATTTTAGATTAGGTTATTACATTGAGTCCATGTCATGAGTGATTTCACTTTTTGGTTCCCATTCTCAAGACTGATCTTCACATAATTTTTCACATTAATATGGTAAAAAAACATTGATGGGTTACTATGGAAGGTAAAAAAATTAGAATTAGAATTTATATCATATAAAATCTATGATTATATAAAATAATATTTAAAATTATTGATGAATTACAATTGATGATCCATTTACCCAGAGACCCACAAGTATGTTGATCCTACGTAAACCATACAGTCTATAAATGACTTTATTATGATTTTTCCATGTTTAAATATTATTTGATCCTTTCTAACCCTAATAATTCGTATTTTTCATGATATTCAATTTACTATCTATGTGGTTGGAATAATTTATACTATTTTAATGGTCCCTGGATTCATATCCTATTAATTTTCCATATTGGGGTTTTTGAATGTGTTTTAGAGGAGGCATGGGGAGATTTTGTGGAGATGGAGCTACATCTTTGAATCATTGTGAATTCATGACATAATAGTCGGATTTACATTGAGAATTGGTCTTTTATGCATTTTTTGTTTCATTTTTACAATTTTTTTGGTTGACGTGTAGTGCATGAAATGAATTAACAACAGAAAAAAGAAATTCAATTCATAAGTTAATTCTGGCCAAGGATCCATCTTTTCTAGTAGAAAATTGAAACATTGAGAATTATTGGCATAAAAATAGTTTAGACCATTTAATATATGGATTACATGGAATTTAACTCATAAATATGGATTTTATGTCATAAAATTGTATGTTTTAAGGTTGTTTATAACACTTGGTTAGTCTACATTCCACTCCTTTATCCATTCCACTTCATGGTTTTTGGATTAACTCTAATAGATTAGGGACACCTTCCAGTCCCTCTTCTTTTACCATGGTCTTTGGATTTAGTGGTTGAGTTTTGGTGATCGGAGTTGTGTTCTCACCCTATATCAAATTAGATTCCTTTTGTTATTCTAATAGGGATTTGTTGTCGATTTGTTTCTTTTGGTTCGGGGTGTGTTAGTGTTTGTTGGGGTGCTTTTTGATAACCAGTTGGAGTGATCGGTTATTATCTATGTATTTGTTGTTTAGTTGTGGTTTTTTATCTTTTCTTCAGTGCCATGTACTTCAAAACAAATCTTATAAGTTTCTTCGAGGTAAGGGATATTTATTATCTCTTGGTTACATGTTATTTTCTGGGCATTAATGATTTCAGTTTTATTTTTGGTGGATCGTAAGGGTTAATTAATGACTATAATTACTTAGTATATTCTGTAATTGATGGGATGGTATTAATCACAAGTTTTTACTACATTTATGTTGTTTCTGACGGGTTTATTCCATGGTTTTTCCTTATAGAAAATAATGGTAGTTAGGAGCCATGTTTTTATTGTAAAAGATAACTTATGAGACCCTTAATATGTTTTGATGTTGATATCACAATGAATATAAGGCAAAAGTATATTTATATGGTTAATACTTTTATTCCCATGGATACATAGTTTTTTTAATAGTACCCATGCTAAATAATCAATTAAAGTACTTGTGGCCCTTGAATAAATGTGTGTAAGATAGAATGAGTTGTTGTTTGTGGTTGTTCCTATTGTAATGATTTGTGTGATATCGATCATTATGCAATGATACTATTTATTATATATGCTATGAAAATAATTGGGGATATGGTGTGTGATATGGATATTTTTAGGTATGTGATGGGATGAGGGTAGTTATGTGATGGATATTGTAATGACCCAAATTTTCATTAATGGAAATCCATCTTGATCTAATTTAATGTCTCCATATGTTTATATAATATGTCAACTTCTTTGGTTTTATGTTATGAATTTTTACCGTTGCTAATATAGCTGTTGAACAGTGATCACATGATTAGTATAAATATAGAGCTTTAAAAAAATCCAAATTTACTCAGACAAAGGAAGCGATGGACTCATCCAGTAGAATTTCCCCACACGAAGCCCATTTATCGGAGCTCGGAAAAGAGGTGGCATCCTTGGGCTTCCCTCTTGACCAAGCCTAAGCTGAGCTTCACCACCTCAAGCACCAACGAGACCATCTACAAGAAAAGTGGAAGTTGATAGAGATTACCACTCGAGAAATGTTATCTGAGCCACCCCAAGAGTCTGTCACCATCTCACACCTTACCCTTAGGTATTATGCGGCTGTTTTAAGGGGTTATGTAACTAATCGATAGTACTATGTTCATGTAAATTATTTTTGTATAAAATAATGAATATAATTTCTTGTCATTATTGATACATTGTAAATATTTTTTAAAGTAAAAATAATGTTTTTAGTAATTTTTTAATTAAAAATTATATTTTACTAAATTAAAGGATTTTTTAATTAAATACTATTTTATTAAAATATTATTGTTATTAAATTAATTTTTATTAAATATAAATGATCTTATAATTTTATGAATGCAATTGTAATTTTTTTAGGATTTGAAAGCCATTTCTGTCAAAACCCGTGAATTTTCGATAAATGTAGGTTTTTATTTTAAAAGTGAAAATTAACATATTTAGAAAATTATTTACATAAAATAAATGTTATTTCTGCAATCAGGATGTCAAAATTATCCAACGGTGAATTTTTTATAATTTTCTGAGACAATCAAATTTTTGGGTAAAAATTAAATACCGTTTAAATATATAATATGTTTTATGACAACATAATGGCCCAATAGTGATATAATAAAATATTATAATATTTATGTTCGGACAATATATGTTTTAACATTAAAATAATGCAATTTTTGGGTTTGTGTGACTTACTTTTCAAAGAATTAATGGACCCCTCAAGACTTATTAAACACCTTGTCTTTTTAAATTAATTTCCAAGGGAGTGTGACACACCTCCACATAAGAAACCCTATAATTTTAGGAAGTTCGGACTTTGGAATTATATAATATTGTTTTCCTATTCCCTTTAAAAAAACCATGGGAAAAAACCATGGGATGGTTTGTGGTTTAGATTAATTTAATATAAGGGGTCCCAAACCTAAATAATAAAGAATCCCCTCACATTTCCTATATAAACCCATCCAGGCTCCCACTTCCTCCTCTCTCAAAGCCTTTTTAGTTCGTCCAAACTCTTCCCTACTCACTCTAGAATCCTCCCAAGGTTCCCCAAGCCCCCAATAAGCCACTCACAAGCCTCTCTCTAGTTTTTGGAAGCACAATTCCAAGTAAGGGTTTTTTTCTTCCTTTCTCATTTTTGTCCGATTTTCTTTAAGTTGTTTTGCCCTTATAATTTCAATTATGAATCTTGGGGTATGGTTTCACACCTCCCTAATACTTCCCTCTTTATGTTTTAATGATCGGAGACCCCTTTCTTTCTCATTAAATTCCTACCATGTACACCTGTTACAATGCCGAAATTCTGAAAGGAATTTCTCTCTCCTCTTTTACATTCAAGAAACACTTTTGTATAATGAATCTAAATTTCATTACAATTATTGGGACATGTATATATATGACCACCATACTGTCCATTGCATGTAAATATTATTAGGAACCCCTTTCTCTCTCATCAATTATTTTTATGAATTCTTATGTCACGCTGTTACGCTGCCAAAATCGCACCGATTTTCTAAGCCAATGTCATTGTGTAGTGAATACCATGCCCATTTCTCCATCAAGGGTATTCAAATTTATTCACATTTACTTATTGATTATAAAGTATATGTATGAATTCCACATTCCTTTATCATGGAATAAATGATTATATTTTATGAATCCATGTTTTATGATCCATGTGGCACACTTATGCATGAAATGAAATGTTTAGGAAGGGTGTGCCCTTATAGCGATCCAATGCATTGGGTAAATTATAGTATCATAATACGTCGTGTGCAATGAGTGTTTACTCATGCTGAATCATGTGCAACGATGGTTTACTCTTGCTTCATGTGCAATGAGGATTTACTCATTCTCTATGTGCAATGAGCCTGGGCTCATGCTAATTCCATGTTAACTGTTGTTGCCACACTTCCATGTTATGATTATCATGCTTTATCATGCCTTTATGTTCATGTTTATCTTGTGCTCTATTGATATGCCTAATTTATAACATGTATTGTACTCCTCATGTTATTCCATGTGTATTCCCTTACAGGGCTTTATAGCTCACCCTTTTTTTATGCATGTCTGCAGGTTATCCCATGAAATGCTAAGTACGAGAAAATGTAGTGGTCATGTAGAGGAAGTTTTCAATAAAGATGTTGTATTTCATGTTTTAAGTTGTTATGTAATTATCCTATGCCCCAAAGACACTAGACCTCTCGATCTTATTTGTTGTATCAAGTGAATAGTTTATGTAATAAATCATGTTAAGTTGTAATAAAAATTAGGGTTTTCATAGATATGGTGTGCAATGGTTGGTATGTGTGATAATAAAGATGTCTCGTGGTGTTTTTCCATGTGACAACATTGTGAAATGTGGTTGTGGTGTGTAGTGGTAGTGATGTTTGGTGGTTTAGGAATTTTTATGGTATAATAAGATGGATTATTTTGTCTAATAGTGTTGTTATAGTGATGGATTATATGATATTGGATTCTGTTATGTTGTGTGATGTTGGGTTAATAGCCTGATTAAAATTGAAATAATTATGATGTTGAATTTAACAAAATATTCAATGTGTTGAGTAATTAAGACAAATAGGATATATAAATTTGAAATAAATATCTTTATAATGGTATAATGTGTAATCTCATCAAATATTTAAATTGTGGAACTTGTGGTTGAGAGTAGGCCTATGATGTTCTGTGAGGGAGTTTTGTGGTGGGTTTAATATAGTGGTTTTAGTGGTTATGACTGTTGATGGGTAGGATTAAATGATGGTGTTTTATTATATTCTGATGTAGTTCTTGTAAACCAATAGGTTGGGTATTGTATGTTATTATATATCTTTTATTTTATTATATTTTTATATAAACCCAAACTGATTTTTATATCCTTACGAATTCCCAATGGTGTTGGGTTATAGTTATTTTTCACAACCTCCAAGATAGTGGAGATATGGATAGCTGCCTACCCTATCTTCCCGACTCTTCATTATATAGTAGGGATGACCGATGATTCTTCATAAAATATGTGATTTTATGGCATAGGTGTCTTCAGGAATGATATAATGTGATATCCTCGGTGTCTTCAAGAGATAAGAGATGTGATGAGGCAATGTCGTGATATGATATTGGGTGGGGTTCATGTGTGGTATGTGGAGGGTAAATGATCGATTTCCATCAAATTCATGATACCCTACTACACTATCTATTTTATGATATGTAGTGTGATAGCTTTATTTTATTTGGGTCACATGTGGTGTGACAACATTCTATTCTTTTCCTGAGATGTGATGTGTTGTGATGTGGTTTTATATAAGATGTATAGAAGTGATGGGACCAAAATACATTCAACATTGTGACATGAGATTATAAAATTAGTTGGGAAGTAGTAGCGGGGAACAATAATTATATTTTAACTATTTTATTTTACTGTATTTGATTCACCATTTTCTAAGTGGTCCACTAGGTGTTCATGATCGTTAATTGACCTATTTATGTGGTTCTTGGTTCTGCTATGTTTTTGATGGCGTAGTAGTATGTTGTTTTCACATGCGCACTTGAGACCTCGAGTATATCCCTACCATGTATAATTGTATTCTCACCATATGTATATGGACTATTTCCAGATTTATAGGAGAACATTGGCGTATGATTTATACATTAGTAGATTTGGTTTTGGAGCTTCTCCTTAGTTACTTTCATTGAACAATCCTTTTGGTATTTACTTTGGAAGCACCATCATTTCTCTAGAAACTATTTATATTTTTTTTGATGGTGTGGGTTTACATTTATTTTATATTTTGGACTTTCATGTTGTTTTTTATCCTATCTCCCTATCATACATAGATATAGAGTGTAATGCCTCCCACGTTTACCATTTTTTACACCCAATACTTTTCAACAACCAATGTAGTACTGGAGGTGGAACTTAGGGGTCATTACATCATTTCATTTATTACCATACCAAGAAGGGTATATTTGGAGTGTGGGGTTATGATAGAGTAGTATCTAAGGTTTTGGTTAGGAGATGGGTTGGATTATAGAGATATGCATACTGAGGATTTCAAGGGTTGGTAGGGAAATGACTTTTGATCCTTGAGAATTACATAGGATTGGGTGACCAGAAAGGACACTGAATTTTACAGGCCCCTATGATCTAGTGAACAAACAATGAGTTTATTTGAAAACCAAGTATAGTAGAAATTGTTACACGATAGATATATTTGGGATGTACATTCATCATGAATCATTGTGTTAATGTATAAATTGGTTGTTTTGGGGTATTATGAGGAATTAATTAATTGAAAAATTGATTAAATTTATATCTATATAGATTATTATTTGACATTTTATCTCAAGAATGACTCATATTCATCATCCATGCGTAGCTCAAGAAGTTGAGGTTCAGAAAAATGATTTGATTTATAATCGGAGGATCAACCCAGTATGGTAGGATGTGGAATTGTAGAGGACATTCCCTGCCTTTTAGTGGATGATTTTGGGGATGTATTAAGGGAGAATAACGAATATAGAGATGGAGCACTACAGAGAGAAGATCTAGATCACTTTCATTCTAATTTTCATTTGGGATGATTTGGGTACCATTGGATGTCAGTCAGTTTTCAAGAGATATGTGTCAATTATAGATACTATATTTAGGTGACTGAAATGATAAAAAATAATTGTGCCCATATATAAAGATGTAGTTCCATTCCAAATTCCAATTATCAAAGAAAATAACTATAAATTGGAATGGGTTTCTCTCTCTATATAAGGGGATCTGGAGTGTATAAGAGCTTGGGTTCAGTTTTAAGGACATTTTTAAATTTTCCCCAGATGTATTTCTTGATTAAGATTATAGATCACGTCATCTAGATAATGTGTTGTGTCAAGTGATAAGGTATGTTGTTACACTTTTTACACTCACTATGTATCATGTGGCATAAAAGAAATAAATTATTATTTGGAGTATGTTTTTGTTGGGATATGAGACTCAAGGTGGTGTCCAGAAGGGTTCCTTGAGAAGTAGAGTTTTTGTAGTGGGCTACAAGTGTTTAAGTTGTTAAGGATCTATTCAGTAGGGAACTGACCATGGTAGGTTCCTTCCCACCATACTTGGAGAGGTAGATCGTCATTATTTCTAGGGAGATTTCCATTTCCAGGATATTTGAATGGAGAAGATTGTCACCCCCTAGCCTAGTTCATGAGCATTATAGGAGGACAATTTCATGTTTTCAATCAAGAACCTTTTGGGCACCAACAACATCTTTCACTAAGGTGGTTTCAATGGAAGACAATGATAGTGATTTTTCAGTAGTCAAGGGAATATGTTGTTGAATGTGGGTAGTTTCATCATGGTCCCCATTGTTAAGGACCTAGGATGGAGCACATTCATTGAGGAAGACACTATAGAGGAAAAGGATATGGATGTGGTGAGATGTATTAAAATTGAGGTAGTAGTGCCAATAGTTCCATAGGTTGTCAAAGATGTGATCATTTTATCATATCCCAGTATTTTTACTATTTTTGATTCATGATCCTCAGACTAATTTTCCACTCCTAATTTGGTCATTTCCTTGGGATGGGCTATGGAGATACTTCTACTTCCCCTTCTGTTATCTATTCTAGTAGAAGGTTATGATATTTTGTTGGTTGTGTTTCTGGGGTGTAGGATGGTTATTTCCCATTACTAGTTAGTGGGATACTACTTCATTATATAGAAATAGTTGTATGTTGTTTTATTTTCCATGTAATTATTTTATTCCATTCATTCATTCATCGACATTTTGGAGAGGAAAATTTATTTTTTTGATTTAGAGGGAAAGTGAGTAGTGTTCATTGGCGAGCACATTTATTGTAGGGTGGAGGGAAAAGAGGATCCTATTTTTGACTAAATTTGTAGAGATATGAGTTTAATTATTGATGGATGGTGTTCTTATGGTTGTGGATGAGTTCCTAGATATTTTCTCGGATGAGTTTGTGACACTGCCCCCACCCCCATGTGACAACAGGTTTTAGAGAGAGTAATAGATAGGTTACTCTCTAATATATATGGCTCCCTATCGAATGGAACCTATGAAGATGTATGTGTTACTGTAATAGATGGATGTTCTAATGCATAGGGGTACCATGTAACAAATTTTAACTCCTTAGTGTGATTTAGTGTCATTCTCCCTGATTTTGGATATCATTTTTAGGTTGTTAAAATACTGCAAAAGGATAGATCTGGTGGTGGTCAAGAACTATTACCCCTTCTAAAGATGAAAGATCTGTTCGACCAGAGGAGAGGATCCAGTTTTATTTAGGTGGTTGACTTATGGTTTCGATACTTCCAGATAGGGGTGATTGATGGGGAAATCATGAATACATATAGTATATATAGATATGGGAACATTGACACTGTGTTCATGTATTTTGGTTTCATGAATGAACCAGTCCTATTCATAGGGATCATGAACACCAACTTCCATTAGTTTATAGACTGATTCATCATTTTTTTCATAGAAGATATCATGTGCTACATGAATTCATTATAAGAGTATCATGATAATCTTAATGCTTTTTTACAAACCATTTGACACCCCCATATCTATTTAATGATGCACCATTGAAATTTATTGTTTTGACAGGTGAATTTCATTAGGAACATTGTGTCTCCATAGGGTGTGGCTAAAGACCTGTCAATGGTTGAGGTAGTTTTTTCAGGGGAATAATTGATGAATCATATAGAGTTTCACAGTTTTATTGGGTTATATGGTTATTATTTAAGTTATTTTCTTGATTTACCTCTATTTATAGTCTTTATAAATTCTTTTTTTATAGGAAATACCATTATTTAATGTGGACTGATCAGTTCCAGGAAGCATTCTATTACCTGAAGGAGACGTTTTTCAGGCATATCTTGCTTCTGTTTCCTATTGAGGGTGTTTTGTAAGATGTTTTCTTTTATTCTTCATGTTTGGTGATAGGATGAATTTTAATGAAGAATATGGTAGTGATATTTTATTGGCTTATACAGTAACATTCTCATAAACCTAAATATTTCATACAATATATAGAGTATTCAGAATTCTTGTTTACACCACTGTTATTGTGGCACTACCTGGTCTGTGAGAACATTATTTTTCATGAAATAATAGAGACTAAAATTATTCCCTTCTTGGTTCATTTACGATCCTCTAATTCACTTACTACTTCGGTCGTTTTCCTGGACCCCGTTGTTTTGGAGGTGTTTCTTCCCTATTTTTTTTTCTTTGGAGTTGCAGCTTTCCGTTGATTACTTCATTAATTTTTTCCTTTTATCTAGTATAATTTTCTATTTTACTTGACACCATTTTTATTCTTGTTCTTGGTTAATGAAGGGTTATATGGGAAGTGTTGGATTAGCCTTTTTTTGTATCTATATAGGTGCATTTGACATTGTCTTCTTGTTTTCCTTTGATTAGTAGTTGGTGGTCCCAATGCTGTTTTGAGTTTCTTGCCAAGGCTTGGCTTGTTATCAAGGTGTTTTTCTACTGATATCTACTATTAAATCATGGTACAATTCTCCCTTACCAGTCTATTTGTTGTAGTGTCCTTCTATGGTGTTCTGGGGGATGTTGATCGAGCGTCCGATGGTTTTCTTGGAGGCTTGAATGGCTTCATCTCCTTCCATTTTTATTCTATATTGCTGTTATTCTTGTAGTTTTCTATTTTGAATTTTTTTTCTTGATGGTTTTTCTCATTTGGAATTGTAGGTCATTTTTAGCCATATCTCATTGGAATAGTGTAGATTTCGATGGTGTGATCTTGCATCTCATTGCGCAACAAGAGGGTGATTGATGATCGGGTTTCTCATGGCCTGAGGATTTCATGGAGAGGGGAAGATTGGTTTGTCAATTGAATTTTGAAGCCTGAGATATTGATAGTTTCTATATGTTCGTGATGTGGTGGCTTCAATTGTTTCATTATTGTTGGTTAGTGTTGGTTTATGTTTACATGACATTTTTTGTTTGAATTTTGTCTATCTGTGTGTTACGGTTCACACTCAACCTGAATGTTTTTTCCCAAATATAAATAAATGGATATAGAAGAGGACACCAAAATATGTATTTTTTTCTATAAGATTAAAATATACTCAAGTTGAGTTGGGTGTATTTTCTTCAATATTATGATTCGGAGTTCTCTTACACCCCAACAAAGAAATGTTTTTTTACTGATTTGATGATTTAGAAGTCCTGATATGATGTGGTTCATAAATCATTCTTTGTTTGGAAAGTGTTTGAGGATTTTTTTAGTTATTCATCTTCACATCATAGAGAAAGGATGTTGTTTTTGTCTATATTAGATGAATATAAATTCATCATTTATATAGATGCTGATGGAGTCCTGTTGGGGTGACCTAGTGGTAAGATTTTTCTGTAATCATGTTGTCCATTGTAATGCTCCAGAGGGATTGTTAAATGATTTTCAGAACTGTGTGTTTTATTATGGGATATTTTTGGATCCACATTTGATGCATTAATAATATCTCCCTAAGTATTATGGATCACCTTTAGTGGTACATACTATTGTGACTAATATTTACTATGGATTGTGGAGGCATATTTGGTGCTCAGGGAAGAAATTATCAATGGATGAATTTGTGGAAATGTGATTTTTTTCTGTAGGTTAAAGTAGTAAATCATGATCATGGATTATTTTTAATGCCCTTGGAATTTTTATATGAAAATAGGACAACAAATCCAATTATTTCATCATCGTGTTACCATGGGCATAGGGAGGTTATGAATTGGTTTGGTTGATATTGGACCAACTGAATAATTCATCTAAGTTTATAGTGATCGGTGAGTTAGGAATATTAGATATTTTGTCCAGGAAGTATGTGTATGATGTTTTTATGCCTCATTGGGTACTAAGGACCATCATCATTGATTTATATATTCAATTTAACTCACGGATCTAGAGGGTATTATATTTTTAATTTTCCTCTAAGTTGAGCCTTTACACGACTTTCCACACTCAGACCAATGATATTTTATAAAGGACCATCTAGACGCTTGAAGAAATGTTAGAAGATAGAACCTATGACTTTGGTGGAATATGTGAATAAAAACCACCTCTATTTAACTTTTCATAAAATTACATATACCACTCATCCATTGGATTTACCCTATTTGAGGCATTGTATTTGGGACCATTTTGTTCTACATTTTTCTAAACATTGTTCAGAGAGTCATAGAATTTTGGTCCTGATGTGGGGAAGAGCGTGAACAATAAGATCCTATTCGTATGAGAGTGGATAAGGTTGGAGGACTACCATTATAATTCATGTGATAATCATTGGTGGAGGCCATATGAGGTTTAATATAGAGATCGTGTGTTCTTGCGAGTCTCCCATCGATGTGGGAAGTAGAGGGTTTTCTAGGGGAGTAAGACTTACCCATTGTTTGTTTGGCCTTTGAGGTGTTTTGAAATGTTGGAGTGGGGTTTTTTTAGTTTGAACATCCACTAAGGTTGCACATGATCCTTGAAATCTTTCATGAGTGTCATCTAATTTGGAACCTTCATGATGACTCCCCCATCATTTACCATAGATATTTAGATGTTGAGGAAGATGTTCATGGATTGACCAGTAAGGATCCAATATCATCGACAGACGGTGTTTGAGGATGAAAAATCCCATCGGTTAAAGTTTTTTGGATGGATGGTGTCCTAGAGAAGAGTACTTGAGACCAATATAAAATGATGTGTTCCATGTACTCAAGGATATTTAGAGTTTATTATTATTCATTTTTTATTATTAATTTTATGTTTAGATCATTCTATTTTATGAAATACATTATTTCCTTGTGTATGTAGTGTGTGATAAATCACCAATCATATGTAGTGGAGAAAACATGGATCATAATCATGATTCACTATACTATGAAATTATTAAAACCTGTGGTTGAGTTAGTTCCACCCAAAGTTTAAAATATATTGACATGGAAGTTGGAATTCCATTATTTATATAAACATGGTAGTGTAGTGTGTTCTTGTTGTGGTAGATGTTAGATCAGGTTTTAGGGATGTTGAGGTTGTTTCTTGGATGGTTTGTTGGAATTCCTTACATAGGATTTTTTTTCAATTTTTTCAATTTGTGGTAGTATTTGAGGTGTAATGATATCCTTGTGAAGTATCTCATGGGGTGGTTGTTTGTGTTAGATATGTTTCCCTATAACCAACTTCTGTTTACATTATGAAAACTTGTATCCATAGTATATGAATATTATCAAACTTCTTCTCACATCATGGTTTTTCTTCTTGGTAACATAGTATCAGATAATTCCCTATGAGTAGCTATCACATTAAAAAGGTCATAGCCGTTCTCCACTGTGATGAGACCCTGGAAGTGCAATGACACTATTCATGAAAAAAGGTTCTATTCTGAGATGATATCATTAGAGGGACAAAAATTATATAGGCTTTCAAGGGTGTAGACTCATAAGACTTTGTAGCACCTTCTCTTGGTGTACTCCCTTGGTAATATCTAGTAGGATATTATAACAACACGAATGTCCAGTAGGAAATTCGCATTTATATGTGTCATTGAATGTTCCTATCTACAGGAATGTATATTGTTCCTTAGACATTATTATTATTATTAATGAGTATTTTGAGTTTTTCACTTAGATGTATTGACAAAAACCATGATTATAGATGTTTGCGGTGAGGTATGATATATTTGGTGCATCCTGAGTAATATTTTATTAAAGAATAATATGATAAAGGATTTTCCCTTTATATTTATAAATGAAGGTTGATATCATAGTCCATCTAATGGAAATGATATAGTCTAAATAAATCCTTGGGCATGGTGTTCTATAGGGTAATTCGTTTTCTGGTATGTCAAAGAATGTGAGATCGATCATATTGTTTGATGGAACTAGAATGAAACCTCCTTGATTAGATATAGTAGGATAATGGGATTTGATGACACGATAAGTGTTCGTGTGTGGAGAATGTTGTTGAGAAATTATATTCATTCACTATGGGTTCTTTACCATATTGCTAGATGCTAACCTTGGACTTTAGGCTTCTTTGCCTAATGCTCTTAAGAACAGAGAGGAATCCTCTTCCACCCGATCATGAGAACATATTAGAATTTATTCTAGAGGAAATCAAATGAGGACACTTCAAGTGGAATGATTTATCGTGCTAGCACCCATATATTCTTTTGGCGACCTCTGAGGATTGATAGAACACATGTGGATCACCGCTAGAAGAAATCTACACTTGGTTTCTACAACACAGTAACGGTGCAACAGATATTTGTCACTGGATTAATCAATAAAGAAAGAATTACATAGAGGAAATTATTAATTAATTTAATTGATTATAAATAATATGTGATAATACTCTTTCCTAGTAATGTCCTGATTATCCTTTGCCTTTATTCATTGATCCAATTGTGTTTCTCACAACTATCTTCTTTAGGTAGATCTCTAATTGATCATTGATTATAGAAAAATGAAAAGATGGGCACCGCCCATTGCACGCTTCCACTGCACCCGGAACAACCAATGTGTATCAGAGAAGTCAAATAATTATTTATAATTAATTAAATATCATTGGTGATTTAATCATTTCTAAATTAGTTTTTAAATTCATGTTTAATTGTTATTTGAAAATCAATTGTGAGATCTGATTCTCCCTCATTCATTTCACTTTGATCTATTCGATATGATTAATTTAATGAATAATGTAAAATCGAGGAACTCAACTGAAGGTGCCATAGTTTCTGACAGGACAACACATGACTAGACATTGTGTAAACAAAGTTATACATCGTGTATTCATGTTCAATGCATCAATACTGATTCAGAACTCAATTTGAGATTGTATACATTAATTACACCACGTGTTGATAAAAAATAATGGCAGATGATTAGTAGGATTACCTATCATGTAGATCAGATCTACACATCATGTATTCCCTTTGAGTCACATATAGGTCATGTTTTAAATACACGGCCTATCTGAATGGTGACCATGTAACAAGGAGTCAACACGATGTGTGGCACTTTGGAAACGTTGTGTGCTACAAATTTTCTAAGGTACGATTCACAAGTAGAGTCCCTAAGCGTCTACCTCAAATAGAAGGTGTGGGGTGTACGTGCCTTGTATATCGTATCTACACGTTTTGTAATTATACCTGTTACACATATTTTAAATTTATTTATTTTACTATGTAACCCTAGAAACATGTATTTTCATGTGGTCATAAATATAGGATATACCATGTTATAGGTTTTAATATATATAAATATTTATTTTTTTAAATAATATCATTGTAGTATTTAGATCTACATGGTATGTATGGTTCATATTATAATTTGTGACTGTATGTGCATTGAAGGATAACAAATTACTGAAATATCATGTAAATATTGTAATCATTCGTGAAGTATATATTGTTGAAGAATGTGATAACTCATTTATGCCATATGTCTCAAGAGTAGAACTATATATGAGTATAGTATATGTGGGGTAGATCAGATGAGTATTTTCCATGTTTCCTCTAAGGTAAAATTTCTATACACAATAATTTTTAAATGAATTTAATTAGATTGTTTAATATTACAATGGATGATGATCTCTACGAAGTTCAGATAAGAATTATGATAAAATAAATGATTAATTAATGATGATAATAAATTGAATCAAACTCGATTTAACTTATATTAGAACGATTAAGAATTGATTGCAATTTTTATTATATGCTTAATTTTTTACATTAATTTGGAAGATCATGAGCTAGACCATACCATTGTATGTGATTGGTTTCATTAAATTTATTTTAAATTAAATTGTTGGCTTGTGTTACTTCTCTCACTTATTATGTAGGACATGCATTCACATGGTTTCTTTTTATATAAACCCATTTCCCCTCACCTTCTTTTGATTAAAAGCATATATAAAGGATGGATCTTCTATGCTATTAGAGGTTGTTCTAGTTTAGAGCTGAGGTGAAACCAATCCAAGGATATATATAGGTGGAAAAGTGGATAGCTGAACACGAACCTTAATCGGTTCAATGTCTTTTCCCCTAGATCTTTAGTCTGTTTACTAACCTCTAGATAAAATAACCATTAGTAAATCTCATTATCATACTACTTTAATATTTTATTTCATTCTAGTTTCATTGTTATTTCATTATGTATTTTTTATCGCGATCACATATTTAATGAATTAGCGAGCATTCAAGACAGAACTAAAATAAACTATATTATGCGTAAATATTATCAAATCATGGTCAATCACTTTATTAAACCCACTATATATTAACAAGCATGTGATGAATATAATAACTATAAATTTACGTATAAAAGGAAAAAATCCATCAATAAAATATTAAGTCTGTATAGCCTTTTCTTACATTGGTTAAAATCGAACCACAGTTCAATGTGCTTGACAAGTCAAAGTTTGGTTTCTTTTAACTAAAGGGGAATTATATCATGATTCTTTGGGTTTAATTAATAGAGTTCACATCAATCGTTGACTGCCAAAATAGGACATGGTGTAACTAAGAGGCAAAGGGTGACAAAATCTAAATTAATGATTTATGGATTGGGAAGTTCACTTAATAGATAAGGGAACTAGGATTTAATGCAGTTGAAATTTGGAATGCCTATCTAAACCCATTAATGTTTCTTGACCATCCAGCGTTGGGGTAATGAGAGGGGGATTATGTATCCTCACCTCTTAAATGTCACAGAAAGAGGATATTTTGAATCCAATGGCAAGGGCTATTGGGTTTCGATAAAATAGTGGGAGACTAATAAATATATTTTTTATTTATTTGCCTAAATTTTATCAGATAAATTACTAAAATCTATGCTTATCTTATTTACAAATATGGTAGTTAAATGACATCAAACATATCATTGTAATCCATGGTTGAGAAGGACAAGATTCTCACTAAAGCTAATTTCCAAGACTGTCAAAGGTTCATACGTGTCATCTTTCACCATGAAAGGAAAATATATGCACTAGAATACCCTATCCACTTGTAATTGGTATTGAGGCAAGTGATGAAGAGATATATCTCTACAAGAAACATCTGAATGATGATACACATGTTCATTTATTCATGTTATCAACCATTTACAATGAGATTTTGGATCAACATTATGATATGGATGCATATAGAACGATGTCTCGCCTTTGGGATCTCTATAATGTCAATGCGAGACAAGAGAGCTATGAGATCTCTAATGAATTTTTACAACTATGCTTGGAGAGTTTGTGCTAGTATGGAATCGTGTAGAAAAGCATAGTGGATACATTGAACTCTAGGACATCTAACAGATTAAATTCTCAAATGAGATTCGTAGAGATCTCTTACTTTCATCACTTCCCTAGAAATTATCTAGTTTTATTATAAATTATAATATAATAAATAATAAGAATAGTCTATAAAAAATATAACATTGATTCACTGAGGGGATAAGAACATGGGGAATGAAAACCGCATGGTTCTTGTAGTGAATAATAACAGGAAGAACAAGGCAATGGGGTAAAGACCTATAAATAGTCTAATTCCCCTGATCATTATTCCTCCAAGAAGGGGAATATTCAGAGGCAGGGCAAGAAAAAGTAAGTAGTGTTTTTTTGTCTGGCAAGCCAAGCCACTGAAAGGGGAACTGCACCCAAATGCAAGGTCAAGCTAAAGGTATGTTCATTATTGAGTGAAATATTTTCATTTCTATTCATTGGGTATTAGATACAACATGTGGTGTTCATATATATATCCAAATTCATGAACTATGTAGATTCAAAAATAATTCCATAGGAGAGGTGGATCTTCGAGCTGCAAATAGAGTGAGAATGGTTGTCGTAGACATTGGTGATTACCTCCTTTCATTACCAATGAGAATGATTTCGGTTTCAAAATATATTTATTATGTACCTACAATTACCAATAACATAATTTCTATATCATACATAGATACAGATGGTTTTATTTTCATATATGGATATAAAAGTTGAATATTTTATAAGGACAACATATGTTGTGATATGTCACATTTAAATAATGGTTTTCATGTATTAAATTATGAATACCAAGTGTTGGAAATTGATAATGAATCATGTTCACATGACTATGACAACACCCTGTTTGGCATCATCACCATGGACATGAAAATGAGAAGCATTTGAAAAACATGTATCAAGTTGGTTATTTAGACTCTTCCATGATAAAACCATTTGAATTATGTCATGATTTTTTACATAGAAAAATGACCAAACCGCTATTTGGTGGATAAGGAGAAAGGGTCATAGAGCTTGTAGAACTGGTACACACTAATGTGTGTGGAACATTTCTACTAGAATATATAGGTGGGTATTCCTACATTATAAATTTTAATGATGTCTTGAGTAGATATGGATATGTCTACATGATGAGATATAAGTCTGAGTCCTTTTAGAATTTCAATAAATTCCAGAATGAAGTAGAAAATCAACTTGTTAAGAAGTTAAGAAGGCTTCGATTAGATCAAGGTGGTGAATATCTTAACCAAAACTTTATTGACATTCTATAAGATTTTGGGATTCTATCTCAACTCACTCCACCATACACACCACATTGGAATAGTGTCAATGAAAGGATCAACTGTCCCTTATTGGGCATGGTATGGTAAATAATGAGTCATGAAGGACTTTAATTATCCTTTTGAGAATATTCACAACAAAATGAGAAATACACATTTATCTTAGTACCATCTAATGTGATGAATAGAATTACCTTCGAGTTATAGTGTGAAAATGAACACATTTTATTGCATACATGTGTATGGGGTTGTGAGGAATTTTTTATGTCCTTCTCATGCAACAAATTATCACCCCATGGTAAACGGTGTTTTTTGTAGGGTATCCCAATGATTCAAAGGGATAATACCTATACAACATCTCATACAAGAAACTAACTATCTTTATACATGATGTTTTTCATGAAATGGAGCATATTCTCAAAGAGGAATGTGGGATCAAGATAGACTTTGAAGAATATGATTCTCTAGACACACATTAGTTGGAACATAAACATATTCCATAGGTCCCCATGGAAGAAGTAGTTCATGAAACATAAGTAATATATAGGAGAAAAAAAGTGGTAAGAGAACCAGAGAAATATGGTTTTCATATCATTGAAGATAGTGACTAGTTGGTGGATTACAATGAAAAAATTACCTCTTAAAATGAGGTAGTAGAGAGCAGAGAAGCTATAACATGAAAAGGATTCAAGAATTCTAAAATAGATACCCTGTTTTAGAACCATGTTTGGGTTCTGGTTGATGTGCCCGTGTTTATAAATCTAGTTGGGTGTAAATGTGTATTAAAGAGGATACATGACATGTTAGGTCCATTAAGTACCTATAAATCAAGGCTATTGGCTAAAAGGTTTAAACAAAATCTACCAATTGACCATGATGAAACATTTTCACAAGCCTCTATGTTTAAATTCATTATAATTATACTTTCTATAACAGCATACCATGACTATGAGATTTGGAAATGGATGTTAAAATAGATTTCCTTAATGGTAACCATTACGAAGATGTCTATATGACACAACCAAAAGGTTTTGTGACTCTAGGTGATTCAAAAGGAGTTTCAATTTACCGAGATCCATTTATAGAATGAATAAATAATCTAGTTAATGGATCATTCAATTAGATAAATCCATAAAATAATTTTGTTTAATTAATATTGAATTTGAGGCATGTATTTACAAGAGGTTTAGGGGAAATGCAATAATTATCCTAGTATTATATGTTGATTACATATTACTTATTATAAATGAAAAACCAATCATCCAGTCAGTCAATGTTAAGTTAAACAATTGTTTCTCCATAAATAAATTAGGAGAAGAATCTTATAATCTAGGGATTCAGTTCATTAATGATAGATCCAAGAATCAAATTGGGAAATGTAAAATTAAATTCATTGAATAGATTCTAAATAGATTTATTATGGAAAAATCCAATATGTTATTAGTTCTAGTGTCACGTGGTTTACATCATTCTAAAAAAATATTTCCTCAAATTCAATATGAGAAAGAGTGAATGAGTAAGATCCCATACACTTTAGTGATAGGATCAACCATGTTTTCAATGTTATGTAACAGACTTGATGTTTCCTATGCATTTATCATGATTGGAAGATATCAAGTAGATACAGGAGAACAACATTGGTATGCTATTAATTCAATCCTTATGTATATGAGAAGAACTAATGATATGTTACTGGTGAATGGTAGAGATGAAGAGATAGTCAATATGGGTTATATTGATCCTGGTTTTCAGATAGATCAAAATAATATGAAGATTCAATCAATATTTCTTTTCTGTCTCAACGGAGGGAGTGTGAGCTAGAATAGTTCAATGAAGTCAGATTTCACTGACTCTATAGTGGAGTCTTAGTATATAGCGGCTTCTAATGTAGCCATGGAATCTTTTTAAATTCTGAAATTTTTCTAAAATCATGATTTGTTCCTTAGTATTATAGAACCTATCACGTCTTATTTTGATAATACTACAATGGTGGATCTTGAAAAAGAGCCATGGTCACACCAATGGACAAAGAAAATACTCTGGAAGTATCACCTCTTGAGGGATTTTAAGGGGTCATGTTTCTGTAATAAGAGTACTAAAAAAATGAACATAGAAGAACCCTTGATTAAAATCTTATCTCAATTAAAGCATAAGTATCATGTGAGAAATAGAGGACTGGTGGTTGTTAGCTATTAGATCCAGTGCCAGAGGACGTCTATTAGAGTTGGTTCTCTAGAACCAACTTCCATTTAAATTATTAAAACATTTATTCCTGGTTTATGAATTTTAATGACCTTCTTATCACATCCTGATTATGTTTCTACATAACATAGTATGTGATAATGTCCAAAGATTAGCTATCTCACTAAAATCTCATAGCAGTTCCTTTCTATGATGAGACCTCAAAAGTGCTATAATAATATACTTGAATAAATGGTCTATAATTGGATGATATCATTCAAGAGACACAAATGATATAGGCTATCAAGGGTGGAGACTCACAGGACATTGAGTAACCTTCTCATGGTGTACACCCTTGGTAATATCAAGTAGGATATTATGAAAATGAGATCCACCAGTAGCAAATCCACATTTAAATGTGTCATTGGATGTTCTTATCTATGGACTTGTGTATTAGTCCCTAGACTTTATGATTATTATTAATGAGTATTATGTGTCTCACACATGTATTTATTGATGAAAACTATGCCGATATATTTTTGTGTCTATGTAGCATATTTTGGGTTCACCATGTGTAATATTTCATTAATGAATAATACAAGAAAGGATTTTTACTTTATTTTTTAATGGATGTTGATATCTTAGTCCCTTTTATAGAAATTATATATCCTAAATAAATACATGGTGATGGTGTTCTATATGAAATTACAATTTCTGGGAAGTCAAATAAAGTATGATCAAGCGAATAATTGATGCCTCTAGCATGCATCCTACATGATTAGATACATTGAGTTAAAGGGGTTATATTAATTTGTAAGTGTTCGTATGAGGTAAAAATTCATTATATAATAATCATATTTCATTATGGGCTCCTTGGAATGTTGATATATTCTATACTTGGCCATTAGGCTACTTCACCTAATGCCAATAAGAATGAGGCGTAGAGGGTCACACACTAAGTGTATCCAGAATCTTTGTTAAATATTATATTATTAGTTGTTATTTAATAGGATGAGTAAATAATATTCTCATATGTGGTGTAGTAATTATTAATTTATGATTAAATTTATATAAATTTTTATTTTTTGTTAAATAATTATAATAATTATTTATTTATTGGTGAATAATATAGTGAAATTTAATTAAAAAACAGACATTATTCATGGTCCGATTAATATTTTGGAGGAATAGAGGACTGAGTTTAATGGTCCGATGAGAAATAATAATATTGAATATTATTTGATTAAACAATATTTAATTATAATTTCCATGCTAAGACTGTGTGGAGAAATAATAATATTCGTATTATTATTTGAAATTGGGATTTTCTAGTATTAAATAAATAATTCATGGAACTTGTTCAATGATTTTATTTTAACCCCTGCAATAAAAATACCATGTTATGTTAGTTTCTCATAATCCAATGTCATTTATCATGGTTGGGAAAAATGGATTTGGTGAATCCCCTAATGCCAATAGAGCTCCCTTATCCATGAATTCTCCCATTAAAGGAGAGAAACCCTCCTCCAACGGATTAAAGAGAATGATTTAATACTGGTTATCAAGGTGATCAAAGGAGGATGGTGCAGGCACAAGGATCTATCATGCTTGCACTAGAATATTCCTTTGGCGATGTCTGGATATTCATGGAACACATGTGCATAACTTCTAGTGAAAATTTACTCTTGTTTTTTACAATTTAAAGATGGTACATTATGGATATATCACCGGATTCATTAATGGAGAAAAAATTCCATAGAAATATTTCTTATTTAATTAAATTGACTATAAATAATATGTGATGATCCACTCTCTTTGTTCCAACATGATTACCATTTTTATTTCTTCTTCAATTCAATTTTTTTTCTCATGACATTCATCTTCGTGTAGATCTCATATTCATAATCGATTATGGAAAAATAAAATAATGACACCACCCATCGCGTGCTTCCACTGCACCCGAAATCTACAGTTTAGACCATATTCTTCTCCATTTTTTTGTATATCATGGATGAAAATTATTTTAGTAGTATCTAATGTAATGTCTTATACCTTCTTGTACTGTTTCTTGTCCATATTTGGGTGTTGGGGATTTTTTGAAGGAGTGTTGAGGAGGTTTTGTGGACTTAGACTTGTAGTTGTATAGTGACAGAAATTCATGATAAAAAATGGGATTTACATCCTGATTAATTGATTTAAAACTTTTTGGTTTATGATTTATGGATTGTTTTATGACTAGGTGAAGTGTATGAAAAAGTTTCATAATGTCAAAAAGGTAATTCATTTCTTATGTTAATTCTGACCAAGTCTCAATATTTTATAGTTAAAACTGAAACATTTTAAATTCACAACATAAAAATAGTTTATGGCTTATAAACTATAGGTCCTTTGGAATGTACATTGTTATTATAGAATTTACATCTTTAAAGGTGTGGTTCATAGGTTGTTTATAACCATTTTTCGAATGACCATTCCAACAGTAAGTATTTCATCCTCAGGGTTTTTAGTCAAAACCCAGAAGATTTGGGAGATGTTACAGGCCCTCTTCCATCTCCATGATCATTTAAAGTAGTGGTTGATTAATTGAGATCAAAGTTGATTTCTCTATATTTATCTTGATAATCCCACTTATTCTATTTATTTTCATTTTCTAGTAGTTAAATTATCAAAACATTAAATAAATTTCACCTTCCTTATCTTATCTTGATGATCAATAGTTTAATATTTTAAAATACATTGGTTGAAAACAGAAATCGTAAATGGAGTAAATAAAACTGATTCTAGAAAATAGGGAATAGAAAACATAATGTTTACATTAAATATCACATGATTGGTCTTTATGATAAAGAAAACATTTGTGGGAGGTTAAAATATAGGAATTTTAATAGGAAAATAATTTCCAAGGAATAATAGAGAGTGAAATAGAACTTGGTTTTTAAAAAAGTTAACAACCACAAAACCATAAATCATTTACATGATAACAGACCATGAACCCATCGAAAATAAAGATAATGTAAATCATTTTTTTAATAACAATTTACTAAATTAGTGGGATTAATTTAAAATAAATATTGAGAACATGAGAAAATGTACTTACTTGATTTCATTCTATTTCCCAAAGCTCAATTTAATCCTTTGGTTATTCTCGATCTATTTCACTTCATATCTTATTTCAAGAAATAATTATTGTAGATAACTTTTCTTTCTTAAAGAACATATTTTTTTTAAAAGATCATAAGATCCACAAAAGTAAGAGAAGTCATTTCATTTTTCTCTAAATTTTGAAAACCCCCAAAATGGTGAGAATATGTTATTCACTATAATACATTAATCTCTAAAAATCCAATAATAACCACCAAATATCAACATAATCCCTTTAATAAATAGTTAGGCTTATGATTCATCTAAAATATGTATGAAAAAATTTAAAATCCAAAACTTTTGAAGGATGGTAAATAAATTTCCTAAATAATATTATGATTACTTCCAAAAATAGAATAAAGTAGTTTATAATGTCACATACCAAATATGTGAATATTATTATTGTATATTCCTTTGAAACTTGTTAATATCCAAAGTGACAATAAAATCATAATGAAAACATAAATTATTCAAAAACATAATTTTATCCTTAATACATATATAAAATAATATATTATACACTATCTTCTATAAATCAAATAATTTATAGACTCCATCAATGATAACATTAACCATTTTTCTAAAAAGTCACTAATATATTACATGGTCACCAATACAATCCCATTTAATTCAACAATTTAAAACATCTATTTATCATAGCTATAATATATTATCTCACAATTGAGATTTAATTTCGTTTTATTTTCTCCTCTAATCATTTTTTTCAATAAAATAACACCTTACAAGGAAATAATTTTCCTTTTTTATCAGTATAGGTAGTTAAAATCCATATATACTAAATAGTATGGAAAAATCCTTAGATGTTTCATTATTATTAAAACAAAATACCATTTATATATCTATTTTAATACATAATTCATAAATGTGAATTTATAAACACTTTAATCATTTCACTTAAACTCAAGTAATTTCATAAATTTGGCCTTCTATGATTAACATCCTCTTTGGATATTTCCCTTCATGACTAGAGAATTGGTTTGAATAATTCCTCTTCTTGTTAAAGATGAATCATTGGACATCATTGATTTTTTTCTTATTGTTCCATTGATTATCCATATAACCCTTATTTCCACACATGTAAAAAACTGGCATGCCCTTCATGCCTTTTCCATGATGTGTAATTTAACAATTATGACATGTGGGATATTACATACATTACTTATTTTAATTAACCTCATTTATTTTTACATTTTAATCAGTTGTCCTCTTATTCGCTATATTTTTTAAAAAATTAATGACTTCAAGAATAATTTCACCATCCTGAGGGAACTTTTTACCATTTAATATATGATGAATATGTTTGAGAGACTAGTTCCCTTAAAATTATTTACTTAATCCTATAAATGAAATAAATAATCTTACTCTTTACTTTATGTACATAGTCTAGAGAATGAGTTGATAATATTGTAATTTTTTCTTCATAACCAAAAAACATTCTTTGTCCTGATGTCATAGATTATGGAATTTCATTTTCAAACTATTTCATTAATTGTATGGAATTTATTTATAGAAGAATATGACATTAAATGTTCTAAATTCCATGCATAGAATTTTATCATCCACATTACTATTATGGATCAATGACAATTACTGATCAACAAATCGATTAAAAAACAACAAGAATAATCATTTCAATTTTATTATTTAAAAATGCTTGGAATATCAATTCAACTGATATATACCTTCTCCAAAAGAAGTTGATTATTAATTCCAATGAAATTAAATTCTTTTTAATTTGAATAATTCCATCATAGTAGATCCATGATTTGTAACAATAGGTTGCTCCATTAAGGAAAGGATATTTTCATTTACTGAGTAAACTTCCATAATATGTCCATGATCTAATCAGTTCCATTACGAGCAGTATTGTATTTCATAGCATGTAAATCTATACATTTTTTACATGTGTTTATTCCCTTTTTTTCATTTCTCTCCATCACATAATAATGGAATATGCTAATTTAGCTCCAAATCATTATGAATATTAGTAAAATAAATATAAATCCCTATAATTATAAATGTTCACAAATACTATAATGAATTATCAAAATTCTCATTCTATATATGTCCATTTAAAATCTAGTTGTCAATGTATTTACGAAACACCCTTTTATATGAACTGTAACAACACCAAATCCAATAATCCAGAGATTGTGTTTACTTTATTCCATTGGTATAATAAACAAATGATCTTAACCAATGTGACTGAATATTTTAGTTTTTTTAATAACCCTATACAAACATCATAACCATATTAAATTATAAATATAAAATACATAGAATACAAACATTCTTACTTTCTTGATATAATTCATAATATCCTTATTCTTATCAATGGGAAACAAAAACAAATAAAGTGATATCTTATATTCTCATTAGGTATTATATATAGCCAATGCATTCCTAAATCAATTTTTCATCTTAAATATGGTATGGTAAATAAATGGGAAAATATTCTATTTAATCTATAACATAACATGAAATGCATACATGGATAAAATAACTTCAGAAATTTCATGTATACTAATAAATATTTTCTCATTTATTTAAATGAATAATATTGTATTTCATGTTATTACACATCGTAATATCTATTAACATCAAAACCTAGTTCCAAGGTATTTTAATCGATGAGTAAGTATACTCCAAAAACCCAATTAATTTGGCCCATTGATTTGTCACATTGGACCTACTAATGCTTCCAAGTGATATCTATATTTATTCCCTATAAATCACTAGATCTTCAATGCATTCCTTATATAGTAAATGATAATCACATTTCATAATCAATATTCCTTATAAATAAATATCTATATTGATAAAATAATACGGATTTATGATGGTTTTCCACATTTAATATAAAAATTATTATTTTAAAATAGTATATGTAGAAATTATATACAGTTGGAGAAATATTAATATCCATAATGGATAATTAATATAAATGTATTGTTTATTGAAAAACAATTACAATAATGTTAATGTTTCAACAGAATGTTAAGGATAATAAAATCAGTAAGTTATCAAGGATGACCATTAATTAATCAGAAATATTTTTTTGAATATAAATTCATGAATTTTGGAGAATAAAAGAAAATGTAAGATAAATGTTAAATTAAGAAATCATAAAATATTAATCTTTTTAAAACATTTTTAATGTTGAAGTAGAATCAAAATAAAATAAAATGATTATGGAATATGAAAAAACATTAATTCCTAATACGTTAAAAAAAATTCTTTATAATTTTTGTACAGAAATTAAAAAAATGACCATTCTAAAAATGATTGGTTGGTTCCATTAAAAAAAATTAAAAAATAATTGATATAATATAATTTTCTTTCAGTAATTAAAATGGATGTTTTTTTAGAAAAATTAAAATATCAATTTTCATGAAAAGTATATCCAATCAAAAAGAAAAAAAACATCAGTTTTTCATATAAAAATTCATTTTGAAATAGTATCATGAATTAAATCATTAATAATAATGAATAAATATAAGTTCAAATTAAATAAATTAAAGGGGATGTCTATAAACCACACAGATTAAAAAATACATGCTAAATTACACATGTTTTAAAGGGAAAATATACAAATTTATAAAATATCCTTGATTTAAAATAGGGATAAAATTGCCACATATTATGAAAAAAAGGTTAATTTACTATATCTATATAATGACACACCTTTATGTGTATATTTCCCAATATATGTTTTGGTATCCCTTTTAGTTATGATCATTGTGCTTGTTCTTTAGGTGAGGACCAATACCACATTTATATAGGTGTGGAGGAGTAGTCATTCAATGTTATCAAGCTCCACCTCATAGATTATATTTTTTTGTTTCCATGTTATACAATATATTTATTTTCATTGTTATCAATTATATTCCTCATCATTGTATTTTGTATCACTGGATAAATTTTATGGGATCTGATTTATTTATACATAGTCTCATTTTCTTATTAATATTTCAAAATGGTAATTCACATCCATTTGATCATGTACGATACCCTTGGAACATATACCATCCTTGTGTTATCTTGATGGAATAATAGGTTTTTGGTTGTTTTATTCATGAAAATGGATCATAATTTTCTCTAGTATTTTAGAACCATAATCCACTGATTCATTACTATTAAACACCATGAACTGTGATCAATATTGATTCTGATCATTTTATTTATAATCATTATCCGAAATATATTTAATGAAAAAATTGTCTTCACATAAATTCAATTTATATGGACAATATATCTTTTCAAAATCAATGTATGGGTGATAATCATCTCATATTCTTCGTCGGGGACCCAAATCCTAGTGATAAAATATACACTACAACTTTTACTGAGAAATGTATAAAATATACTCCTTCCATACAAATATTTTAGTATACTCATAATTTCATACATCACAACAAATAAATTTATATTATTGGTAGGATATTTATTTTCATCCATCATATGCCTCCAAAACTATATTCCACCATAACTCCACCCCCCACAATCCACACACATACACACAAATTTTATGACCGTATATATTTCATCACAATATACCTCAAATAACTTTCCTAAATAAGGATTACATAAAATAAGAACAAATTTCTAAATTTTATCCAAATATTTAAATGAAGGATTAGATCTATCATTCCTCATCATCTTTACCTACATTATTTTTAAATCCTTCATTTTTAGAATTAAGGAATAATACTCCCAAACGAACTGATGTTATAACAAGTAAGGTCCTAGAAAAATTGGATTTCGAAAACATTCTTATAAATATCCCAAGATATCACAAGTATCACTTTTACAAGATTTAGGGATATTTAGGATTAACGAGTAACATGTGTATTAAATTTTACATCTAAAATCTAAATATATTAGTAATATATCATATCATTAGATCTATTATATCTCATTATATCAAATAAAATTATCAAATTCTTCACATTCTCCTCATATCATAATGAATATATAAATATATTATTGTTAAACATGATCAAAAATTAATCTAGATAAGACAGAAAACATGGTTCATCAAAACAAAATGAATAATGGGTGTTTTTGAAAACCATAATTTCATCACCCAAAACCTAAAATATCTATATTTTTTGGTGTTGTGTTAGATACATATATAGGTTATACACTAACATGTTGATAACTTGATGAACGGTTGATCTATAAAATAATTGATACATATTAATATGTTTTAACAAATAATAAATATTTGACAACAATTACATGTTCTTTAGGGAATCCAAGTTAAGCATGTTTTAGTAAACACAAAATTAAATATTCTTATATTATTTATTTGTAAACATCACTAAAAATCTAATGTTGTCACCAATTAACAAATTAATCCATCAAGTTCACGATGTTATAACTTTTTTTTGAATTATTTTATGTTAATTAGATCCATGAAGTAAATTAGTAAGAGTTTTAACATGGTTCCTACTAGTATGTGTATCACAATAGACACTTTCCTTTCAGATATAAATTATATAATTTTATCAACAATAATTTCTAGATATTTTTTATTCTCTAAAGGAAAAAAACACTCTCCGCGACCTTATTAAAGCCATGCATTGTCCATATTATATAAGAATTGATTATTTTCTGCCATACCTTAAAGAAACAACGATACTTGAATGGAAATCCTTATATCCTGAATACATATATGATTCATTACAAGATTAAATGAATTTTACTTATATATAGTTATAGTATGTGCCTTTGAATAAATTTGAAAACTAATTTATTCCAATATTCAGATCAAATCCTTTGACCTCCAAAATAAAAAATCCTCAAAAATGGAAAAATATGTTAATAGTAGAATCATATTCCTAAAATATTTTGATGGAATCCAATATATTTCCCCACCTATTATTCATAATCATGAATTAAAATAATCATCAATTTCCAAACCCATATATGATTTGAAATAAGTATAAATAAATTAATGAGATGTACTATTATCAAAATACACATTTACTATGGTAGAATTGAAAAACAAAACCTCAACCAATTGAAGATATATTTCCAAGATCAATAGGAATATTCTTAATAGAATATAACTAGATAATATTAGACTCTCAGTAATATACTATTTAATTTTACTAGCATATAAAACATCTATATACTAAGACTTCTCTATGAAGAACTTTCACCCTCTCGATTATACCTCCCAGATGATATTTGTATAGTGATGTGTAATGATGAAATATAACTTGAACCAGATACAAGGAATGAAGTATAATATTGAACTATACTCCTTATAGTACACATAAATATAATATCAATGGATTTTATTTTTTTAATGAAACACATTTCATCCACTGGTACTTAAAACACAAATATGTCAATTTATTTCATAGTGATAGCCCTCATATGATTCCCTTGAAAGAAAAAGAGAATAAAGAGTATTCCCTTTTACCATTGATCCGATAATATTCCAACCATAATAATTCATCGTCCTCCCTTTTCTATCTTTAGATCCACTAACTCTACTAATTCCTAATTTTATACCTTGAATATCCTTATAAAACATAACATTCATATTTACAACATCTATAAAAGTATATAAAAATGGATTCTTAGTCTTGAATGAATCTCTATTCTAAAACTATTATCATATTGATGTTCTTCAGAAGAACTATATCCACCTTTGTTCATAAAAACTTGTCAAAATTCATAAATTTATAATCATGATCAATAATGAACATACACCCACAAAACAATTACATGAAATGTTAGAAAATATATATATTACCCATTCAAAAATTAAACTACTCAAATAAGAGAAATTAAAAATCATCCAAAATTAGTCCCTTAATAAAATTGACTATTACTATGATATCCATTGAATTTCACATTAGTTAGAAAAGCATAAAAATTGAAGACTTCATTTTATCCACCTTCGAGCCATTTAAATGTGCAGTCATTCAATCTGTTCCTTTTAATGGATCTTATATAATATGACTCTCACCATATCCAATAAAAATTTAAAAACATTTTTTTTCTATAAATTATGAAAAAAAATCACCATCATCACAATATATGAGGGTTCTACATTGAGGTTTGGAATCACATTGAGAAACATAACATCAATATTCTTCTCTTGAAGAGACTTTGGTTGTCCCACTCATGGAACATGGTAATACTCCCCCAACATTTTAGATTTTTTAGATCACTATATCTCAAACTCCTCCTCAAGTGGATATCAGATACACATCATTGATACTGCTAATATATTTCAAAAAAACAAAATAATTTTCATTTATCCTCAAAATTTTCATCAATAAAAAAAACTAGATTTCCAATAAATTATTAAAAGGTCATTATTTAAATCAATGTAATAAAATTAGGTATAATAATTCATTTAAAATATTCATATTATTTGATTTTTTATTAATAACCTATTATTGGAAATATCAATTTTTCTATTGAAAAATTAATCATATATGAAAAATAAAATCATCAATCAAACACATTCATATTCATAAACACATGTTCAAATTCCCATTTTTCAAAATGTTTTACGAATACCATAATAGTAATATTCAATTATTGTATGTTATATTCCCATGAAATTCATTTATAAATCAAAAATATACAATCCCATACATCTCAGACCACATGGAATTCTAATATAGTTGTGTTTGAAGTGAAGAAATACATAGTTTTCATAACATGCATGGACCTTTATTATCCAATGTAGTTGTTTTTATGATATGACCTCGGAAAAAAGACCTCTAATTTATCATTATGAAACATTCCACCACAAAAATATTATACTGACAATATATCATTTTTCATATAATTTGGTAAACTCCCTAATCTCTAGATTTTGGTGACATTCACTGAGGTTATATAATCATCCATTGGGGAGTTATTTAACATATCATTGTGTAATGGGAAAAAATAGATATTTCAACAACTATAAGAAAAATAATGGCGGAATGACATGAAACTAAAGCTATTTACATTTAAATATATCACAATATAGGTTATCTTCAATTCCATGATATGTGTAGGTAGAAGATGTGAAAAATAAATATCATTTTATGTCATAAAAAAAATTATTCTAGTTCAATGAGATTCATATATACATTTCCAAAATATTATATGAATTATTTAGTTCACTTATAACTTATATATAATGTGTATTATTCGATCCAGTCCACCAAAAAAATTATATGTCTGGTTAGGATCATACCAGTGTATTATTTTACAACTTGATAAAGTATATATTAGGTAAAAAAATGGATTAAATATAGTTCACTGAAACACAATTCATATAATATAAAACTCTGTCTAACACATTCCTTAACTAATACCAAGGCACAAATATCATGATAAAATTCCCCATTGTAACACATGACACCCTATATGATAATCGAAGACGTGTTGTTCCAAAAAAATATTAATATCATAATATAACACTAAACAATATATAATCCAACAAATCAATCTATTAGTCATTTAAAAGTTATCCTTGGAATATTAAATATTTATGTTGTAAATACTCATGTAATTACACAAATCACATTCCCTATTTTGTATACTAATAATAAATTATATGAATCATATTTCTAAAAAATGACCAATTATTAAAATTTATTTCACATCTTCCCCTTTTAATCATGATTAATCATATATTTTTACAATTATTTATAATTTATATTTAACCAAATATAATTTCCCAAAGACATTAATCATTTATCAATTAACAAAGTTCACTGTGTAGTCATCATATTCCAATACGAATTTTTCTAACTCATTTCCATGAGATTTACAATAATTTATTTAAATTATCAAATAAGAAAAAAACCATTCACGAACTAAATCATGGATCTAATTATTTAATTTCATCAAATATGTTACCAATAATTTATAACAGCTCCTATAAAAATTTCTACAAAGTATCTTCATAAAAAATACATTATAATAACAACATAATGAAAAAACATCAAATTCAATCATTAAAAATTCCTTTTAATTTCCTCGTATATTGTTAATGTTAATTTCACATTAATATTCACACTTTTACAAATTTATTTATTGAGCTAAGAATGATATTCCATATTTTCAGTCATGACTCAAATATATAATATGTTTATTACACCTATTATTTCTTCAAACGTCATTATTGTTAGTTCAAAATCATTTTTCCTCACCATGTGATTTTCCAAAAGGTTATTTTAAAATAGATGCTCACTTTTTTATATTAATATGTAATTAAATACAATATATTATAAGAGGACACCTACCTATTATTTCCCAAAAATGTTGTAAGATAAATGAAACTCTTATTCCATATTAAGCATTAGGAATTCTTTAATCTATAAACCATAAAAGAGAAAATTTTATGTCATCAAAAGAAAAACCATGATGGCTTTTTTTGAAAAAATAGGATATAGATTTATAGACTAATCTGATTCTTACAGCACCAAAAAAATATATTCAACTATGAATTATTGGATTTATCAACTAAAACAATGTAGAGAGGGGAGGAGATTTTAGAAAGAAGTTATATAAAAAATTATGGATTTAGAAATCATAAAACATAAATTTTTATTCCTGTGATAGAATATATATAGAATTATGCCATTGAAAAACAAGTTAGAAAATCATTGTGTAACCAATACCAATTAAATGATCAATACATGTCACCTGAAAAAACATTTGTTGGTTTTTCCATGAACACCATTACATTTTACTTCTCTAATAGAACCTTAATATATAATCATTGTGTATTTGGTGATATTTGATAAATAATTTCATTAAAATAACAATAAATTTCACCTCCACTCCCATTAATTCAATAAAATATCTAATCTTCATCTAAAAATCAATCAACAGATAACTATATATAATTAAATTTAAAAACAAAAAAAAACTCATTGATAACTAATGATGTTTTTCCTTCTAATAGTAATACACTTGTGAATAATTCCATAACCCCCACCTTCCAGCTGATCCCCAAATAATTTGTAAATGAAGAATGATAAATAATTCTCCCAACAACTACCTCAAAAATGTTGTTGGATATAGATAAACTACAATAGTATATCAATCACTAATATGGGATGTATTACACTCTATGTATATTAATAAATTAATCATAGAGGAATAATTACCATTAACCAAAACCATAAAAATAATAAATATGATATCCCAATAAAGGTAATGTTATATATAAAATGATACAACAAAATATGAAAACTATAATATATCAACAGTAAATCTTTAATAATGACCATGAATATCCAAAAACATCTGAATAATTCCACTAGCTAGTAACACTGATCTCAATCACCAACCAGATTTGGTGGAATAAATAAAAAGATTATATACTGCTAGGGATGTCATAATAAAAACACTCTGTAGGATATTCGATGAGACCTCTAATAATGAATTAAAAAAACTATAAATCAAAATGTCAAAAAAAATAAAACTAACTCAATACATAAATTGTAAAATCAATTTTCATATCATCACCATGTCTCTCTCACCAAGTAATGCATAGTGAAAACCCCTTCAATATAAAAATTACATTTATAAATGAAGGTAACCCACATAAACTTCTAAAACGATTTATTGCTCTAATACACCAGTGTGTCACATTATGTGCTCATACATCTGAGAAGTGATCATATAGCCAATGAAATTATAAAAACCTAGTATATGACCTATGTAGCTCAACACCTCATTAATATCATATCATTTAAAATGAATTTTATTCTTGGAAGCCACTAGGAACCATGAAAATTCATTATAAAAAAATCCACCAAATCCCATTCATATAAAAACATGGAAAACCATTGTCAATATGTTCATATAGAATTAACTCAATATTTTAAATCCCATAGATAAATTTATATTAAAATTTAGATCCCTCACAACCTGGTTAAGAACAGATCATATAATATAATACATAATATTTTTGGATACACCAATATCGACTACAGATGATGGTAGAATTGGGTAGAGGGATAATTCAACCATGTATTTTATATCTACGATGTATTTGTATAAAATAATCCCCAAAACAATATCATTTTAGTTTCCCTACCAGTGAGGGTGGTGAATCATATGAAAGAATAAAATATATGCAATAACATGAACAACCAAACTAAGTGGAACATTCTATCCTTAGACTAATCCTCCACTATCATCTTATAAGACACCCTACTGTCCCCACTAGGGTCTAGATCAGAAACATTCATACAAGAATCAATGTTCAATATTTAATTATTTAAAATACTCAAATTCATTAGCTCTAAAATAATATTTTTATATAAACATTTATAAATAAACACTTTAATCATATATGATAATGAATTTAGTACCATAAATTATTTTCTTTCATTTTAATGAATATCATCATCATTATTATCATCATGAACCAACCATGTTCTTTATTTTAATTTTATTTATCATTAATTATCATTCGGGGACTCTGGTACTCGGCCTATGCTACTACATTTTTTATTCATGTGTCATGATGATTGTAAAATTTTGTATAATAGTTGTAAAAAAATATTTATAACAAAGTACCATCTATAATTTAATAAAGTATAATGAATGTTTAAATAATTAGAAGAAATCCTTGGAATAATCTTATCTCAATAGCCATGGTGTAATTCCAACACAATTTCACATAGTAAAATATGTCTCTCAATCACCGACATTGACCTATACTAAATCCTAGTGCTCTCATACCATTACTAATCAAAGGATCCCAAAATCATAAAATTTATCAATATACACATCTAGTAATGATTTAAATATATTCATCTTACGTACAAAAAAACATTAATGTATCATTCCACAAACAGTTCATAGGAAACTAGGGACCAACCATCGAGGGAGTCAGGCCTCTCATTATAATGTATGGTCTAATTTTACAACAAAAAATTTTTCTTTAGAAAAAAACATTTCAATTCCCTTCATGAATTAACTATATTATATGGAATTGACTTTTAGATATAAAATTCCTATACTAAATCTTATAATTGATAGATAAAAATCAATAGAAACAATATTTATGCATTAATTCCACATTTCATTAAATTCATGGAATAAAAATTATTAAATTCATATGCATTCTTCATCAACCAAAACATTATAATCCCGAAATTACTTTTTTTTCATATTTCTAGTAATAGAAACCATACGAAACACAAAAATTATCATCAATCATAGCTATCAGACTATTAAGAAATACAAAATAAACTTCAATGTAGAAAAAAACATGTGATCGAAAAACAAAAAAAATACATTATTACTATAATTTTTTATTATATTCTTTATGTTGATTCCATTTTCCCCCAAATGATTAATGAATGATAATTACACTTTCAATTATATAAACAGATGTATGTAATCACTATGATAAATAGGAACACAAAAAATTATTATCTATGTACCCCTTTTATTCTAGTCTACTTTTTTCCAAAATCAAACCCCTATCATGATTCCAAAGGATCAAAACGATATAAAATCATACAACTAATAATTAATCTCAACTATTCTTTAACTCTCCCATCTGACTCTCAAACACCCCCGATCACCTAAAATCATTATATAAGGGCTTTGAAAAAAATGGTCATTTACTGTAAATATATTTCTAATAGTTATGGACCTCAAAATATTATGACAAACATAGGTTGGATTGAAAAATGAGTCCTAAGTATCAAAAATGTGAGGTCCCTCTCAAGGATATTTCTAGATATAGAATACACCCAACAAATTATTGTTTAAAATCATATAAACAACCTCCATCACTAACAATACCAAAAAATATGAGATTTTATCTAAATAATTCCAACAAGGATTAATAAAAGCATGAAAAAATCTGGATATCAAGTTTAAATATACATCTCCCACTATTATGTGATTTATTAATCCAATGGAATAACATGCCTACATGAAATAATCTGTTGATGGTCCAGAATATCAAAATGTCATTCCTCAATGGTTTAATCATCTTCCATATCCAGATCACCGATATTGATGACATGATAATCATCATTCTCAAATAAATGAAGTTATTATGCACTGAATATTTCCATATTCTAGATCATTGTGGGTAGTGTTGGCCAACATTGAATTTATCTAATATGATAAATCCCCTTTAAATGTCCACTAAATCTAAGATAAATATTACACACGTGGGAAAAAATCCTCTGCCCACGATGATGGGACACCTATATGAAAAAAAGGTCTCCAACATCAAATTATAAAGGCTCCCTCTAATGATAAGGACAAGATTTATAATGATCATGAAAGACCATTATTCCCTCACAAATAAACAATAACATTCCATTCATTCTATGTACCATTTGAAAACTAAGAATACCTTCCCTTCTAACCATAATAAAATACATTGGAGATAAGAATGGTTGGATGTATATTTCTTCAGATGGAGTCATTTTAATAGTATAGTTATAACCATATTTTTATGAAGACACTTTCACATGATGTGAATAACCAATGAATAACCAATATCTATAATGGATGTCACAAAATGTCCTCCGATATCTGAATAATCTACTACGTCTGATCACTCGTATGTAGATAACAAGTTGTGTTAATTTATAACTAATTAAAAAATTAATGGTAGAGAATTGTCCACAAAATAGAGATAAATAAAGGATCATGAGCAGATATTATTGTCCCAAGAGCCTCATAAACCCACAATATTTCCTCTAAAAAATGCAACAAAAAAACTTTATTGAGATAAAATTTATAATTACTAAAATATGATAACAAATAATCAATTATTTCATGATCACCCATATAAACTGGTGATGAATTCCATTAATTTGTCATCACAATTCTACAATGGGTCATCAAGTAGATAAAGAAAACTTATATATATATGATGCTAATCCTTCACCCTCTATAAAAACAAACACTAAGAATGATATTTAGAAAATGAATGGTTCACAATCTTCCATAAAAATTGTCCTTTTAGGGAATGATACATATTTTCCACACTAGGATATATCATTATGTGTGCACTATACATTTCTTAAAGAACCACCTAACACATCACTAATGTAATATAATTGTTTCACTAAAACATAAACCGATATTATTTATCCATTAAAGAATGATCTATAACATTAAGAGAAAAAAATAAATATTTTTAAAAATCAATTTCTGAATTCCCCAGATGGGACTCCACCAAATCATGAACTATAGATGGATTTACTAATATCTTATAAAGACATGATATTCCATGAATTATTATCATATTAATGTGCATCAAACCCAACACATTTATCTTGTTCATAATGTCTCCAGAATCATTCATTACACAACCTTGCAATTTTCTACTTAATATATATAAAATAACATTCCATTTATCGTGAGTAAATATAAATTTCATAACATATCTATGAAAGAACTCTATCCATAATTAATCATAAATTTTAGTGTAATTTTAGGATAATACTTACTTAAATAAATTAATGATTTATTGAAACCAAAATTCCATCATGATTAAGATAGTTCAACCAAAGGATCAAAGTGAACACCACAAATGCAAGTTCAAGAGAGTGGTATAAATATTAAAAATCATGAAGTTGTAACTACTGTGAACCCTAATCGACAAGCTCCATATTCAACATCAACACACAACCCATGCTTGGATGATAAGAATCACAAAAAACCCCAAAATAAACTTTGTGGTCTAGCAGTTGATGAACAGAAGGAAGAACTAGTTTCTATTTAAAATAATTAAAAACATATTTACCATTATAAATCAATATAATTGCCTTATCATTTTAAAATAAATCTATCATATATGTCATAATCTAGCAGATGTCATGAATGAACCTCCAATAATAAGTAGAAATACTGGGATAACTCCACACTACAACAATGTTCATGGGGGATACCAAAGAACCCATCAACTCATTCATTAAATTTTCTATTTGTACTCAAAATTTAATTAAAACAAGATCATTGAAACTAAACTCACAATAATAGAACTCAAACATTGATATTGTCCCAAACAACTTATGAAATAAAATAACTCCCAATAAATCTCAGAGATGATCTATGTACCCCTCCTCAAACTCAGAGAAGAAAAAACTAATTCAATAATCAACACAAAAATTTAGTTTAGAAACTCAAAAAACAAAATATTCAATAGTCCCATTGACATTTTTTTAGAGTTTGTAACATTAAATAGCATTACAATTAACTCTTAATGTAGACAATGAAATCTAAAATCACAATCAGGATATCCTTGTCCATCACATGCTTATGATGATATCCTAAATACATGTTGATCATCTAGAAATAGGTATATCCATTAAACTAATTGAATAAGTCATCAATCATTTGTAGAGTATAGTATCTCATCCTCGTTACATCATTAAAACATTGATATTTGTCACAGAAAACAAGTATTTTCATATACATTCTTAAAAAATAAAACTAGAAACCCTAGGGTGACATTATAGGTTGAATTAATATACTCTCAATGTGAGAATAAATATGAATTTAAAACTATTGAAAATAATATATGGACATTTTCTATGAATTAATTGACATTGGATTTTGAAAAATAGATCTCTCATTGATGGGTAGAGTGAAAACCTATTTCGGTACGAAATCAAGGTACTCCTCAAAAATAATAGAAAACGCCATCAATAAATCTTTAATATAACTCATCATCATCCCAAACATTAATTAACATATATACATATCATTTTTTTACCCATCTACTGGTCTTGATCACCAGCAAACACTTTTTAGTCTCTATCAATGTCGTAGGACATGAATCACCAGCTGAAGCATACCCTACACAGAATATAGCCAATCCATGTTGATGATGTTGTTGTATGTGTACATCATAAAACATAAAAAATATCCCCAACATTAGTTCTTCCCCACCACCAACTCATATCCTCTACACAAATCAAATTGGCTATATCATCCTCTGACTACTATAGACAACACCATGGAAATTTGAAGTATATCATCATCGTGTTCATTTCCATGCAATATATTTGGTAATTCAATGTTTTTTCTATACCATAAATAAAATTATATTTTATCAGAAGTAGAAAATAGTTTTATTGTAATTCACATGATGTATTTCCCACCTAGGGTTGGAAATGCTAATTTTTTCTCTTGACTATCTCTTATTCCACGACCTCCCAATATCTGATGGTGATTAACTCTATGGTCAGAAATTGCTCACAATATCTAGTGATGAGGTATATCATGGGGTTATTATCATTCTTTCAAATTATCTCCCTACTAATCAAACACCATAACACACTTCCAATACTATTTTCTTTGATGAAATTACTATAAGGGATGAACCCAGAAACATATACTAGCTGAAATCTATCTATTGAGGAATGATATGTGAACACACTTTTGATATCTAAAAGATCTATATAGATATAAAAAATATTCATGGACCACTTACATGTGTCTAAGGTATACTAAAACTAATGATATGATTTGATGAAACAAAAATATTACACCAGGTTAACTAACATGTCTTCTTCTTCTTACCAAGAAACATTTGACATGTCATAGCTCTTATCTGAGGAAAATAATTTAACATATCATCTTAGGTAGATTCTATCTTAGAAAAATTCAACCAAATGGTCTCCATCTTTTATAGAAATTGAATATATGACATCATCATAAATGGTGTCATCGGGATCTAGATCTCTGGAGACAAAACATCCCCCAAATTTGTCATCATAACCTCTAAATCTAATATAAGGTCCAAAGAATTTCATAGTAGGTTCGTTATTCATGATATGACAACCATCACACTATAAATACCTAAAAAATGGTAGTCATCTCCCTCTGACAAGAACACTTAGTGCTAGATGATAATAACTCATCCTAAAACTTGGCATTTAATATCACTCTAGGAATCTGCAAACTACTTGTGATCAACAAGGAATAAAATCCACCACTTTAGAGCTGAATAAAACAATATCAACAAAACTAATGAAACCCAGTGCACATTAAGATCATGGATCAAACTAATAGGTATTTGATTTTCCTAGGGATCTTATTTGGAGCCATTAATATGGGAGGTTTTAATCAGTCATAAACCCTACTTTAAGAAAATTCTCTTTATTAATACAACATGTTTAACCTATTATTAATCACGATCCACTTAAAATATCTTATAAACCCTTATATTTGAATAAATATAATGAAAGATTAAAATACATATATATAAAAAGATCATATCCAAATCCTACTCCATTCAACATTTATTATTGTGCCCAACATGGATTCTCCACTTACTCTAGTTAAATGTTTACAACAAAGAATCCATTATTTTCCTTAACATCATGATTCCACTGGAAGTAAAGGCACACTACAATAGTGATGATTTAAAAAAGAATGATATTATGATTCTACAATGAGGATCATGAAACATTTGAGAATATAATATCAATCCACATGTAAATGGATTAGAAAACTTTGCTTGGGTATTGCTTCATGATCTTTAGCAGTTGATAATGATGATAAGCTGATGGTATTTAATATCCAACCAGAATCTCAATAAAATAAATATAGGGGAAATATGTAATCTCTTTTGAGGTATGATTTCCTCACTAAGTAAAATTATATTATTCTCACATGTTCATATTATAATAAGTGTAATCACATTAGTTTTATTTTATTTCTAACTATACTCATTAGTTAGTAAACATCATACTAGGTTTCAAATAATTCTTCTTTTTTTATAAAAAACTTATGTAAAAAATCATAGAATGTTATAATTAAATAATAATAAATTTATCTTATCCATTAAATTGGAAATGGTTATTTTTTTGAGTTAATATGACCTCCAAAAAAGTTAGTTGATGCCACATTAGCATGGTTGTTCATACTTCATTGAATATGAACAACAAATTGAATACTACTATATAGAATGATATTAATAATCATGTGATGTGGTACTACATCATGATGAATATTTCATTCATGTACATATTTTTAGATTTTTCTTCTCAAATATCAAAGAGGGTTGTGATGTGGTCTACATATTGTGGATTTGAGATCCTCATGTTTCTAGTGACCCAATAACTATTAGAATGGACTTTTCAGCATTAAATTGTTTTCTATGTAATAAAACCTCATTACACTTCAACAAATGTAGAATAGAATATATTTTATAATATGGGGCCTTCAATTGAATCTCTCATATTGAGTAATCTCTCACTTTGTGGCATGTAATTTGTATACTAATTTGTATCTAAGTAATGAATTTATCATCTCTGTAGTGTAGAAAATATGTTGTCATTTAAATATCAATCCTTTTTATTACTATGATGTGGTATTCTTATTATGATGTGGTCAATGATTATATATTTTATCAATATTCTTGAATGATGAACTCCTTCCATGATATCTAATAAAAAAATAGATCATAAATTTTCACAATTACAACTTTTAAAAACAATATTAGATTCTTCAAAAAATCATCATCGCCATATTCATTTGACATCCAAGCTTGTACTTCACTTCATGTTCATCATCAACATATTTAAATCAATGTAAAAATTATATTTTTAAAAAATAATACAATCAAATCAAATATGTCCAAAAATACCCCTCTTCGTATTTTTTACATAACCATTATCTTATACATGTTAGTAGGTATTCATCTCCACTTTATTGATAATTAATACAAGGTGATAATGAGGGGAAAAATATCACCACATCATTCATCTCATATATTTAGATGTTTGATAGATATATATGATGTGTCATGAATCCTTAGAAAATATAATATGATTATTCCACTCTTACTCTACATAAGAGAACATGTTGTAAAAAGCAAGAGATATTTAATTAAGGATATTTAAGCTATCTATAACAAATAATCATTTGATTAAATTATAAAAAATTAACAAAGGATGTTCTTAAATCATATTTATCCTTAAAATGATCATGAACATACTATAATATACATAACAAAAATAGTCATGTTCATGTCATAATCTACAACTTTTACACCTCCTATGATCAACTAAAATTCCCCGCTGATAAACATACTTTTATATTCCAATTATTATGGATTTAAATATGATTATAATACCTATATTCCATATTTCCATGATCTACCAAGATTTTTCTTGAATATATGAATAACAGAATTTTCTCGTTTTTTCACCTTCTTAAAGGATTCACTCTTTAATATTCCTTAGGTAGTAGAACTCCAATAAAGTTTTCTTAGAATATTATAGGAAAATAGGGAATAATAAAGGAACACTTTTTTCTTCAGAAGTAGTCATTGTGTTGAATGTTCCCTCTCATGCTATTATGTTATATTACTCTCATCTCAACATAGTTTCTACAAACACCATCAATAGGTTATTTAAGAAAAAATTTCTTTGAAACTACATTCAAATGTATTTAAATTTTCTCTAATATAGTAAAATTCTCATGAACATTTAAATAATCATCTTAGTCATTTTTTTTGTTCCCTAGCTTAACATTTTCCATCTACATGCCCATTATTAGATGATTTGGATGGATTATAAAGTAGTTTTCTTTACAAATTTACTGTTATTATAATTTTTCATCTTTAGATTAAAAAATTTCATGTGTTTTATTAATCATCCATCATATTTTGAATATTATTCTTACTTTCACCATAGGGAATATCTCATTATATTATATCCATGAAAATATCAGAATTAGGACCCTCATGTCTTCATCTATAACATGCATCCACTATGTATTTAAATCTTTTTTGCATAGTGATATTTTATAGAGATCTAGTCACAACCTAAAACCCATAAGATTATATCCATTGTTTCTCACTGAATTCCCTACCTTGGTTTTTTCCAAATTCCTCCAAATGACACATTAAACCCACAAAAAAGGACTTACAACTATACCTTCTTAAAGAATGACAAACACCTATGAATAGAGATCTTCTAAGATGAATCTATCTCCTCCCAACATCATATAAAAGTGTTGTTGCTGCAATATTTTATTCATTTTCCAAATGGGAAGTAATTTTATTGATTTAACAAATTCCCATAATATAAAAGGATTTCTCTATATATATTTCTTGGATATTACATGTAAATTTTTAATTAGAGTTGCACTATCTAAAATAATACATGTATCTTGAGAATCCAAATTACATGACCTTACCTAATAGTTAAAACCCTTCATCTCACATGATTAAATTGATTCTCCATAAAATTCCATTGATTTATTAAAGTCTTATCTGGACTTGATCAACATATTTCTCACTATAACACACATGGAATGTGTTTCAAAAAACTCATATTCTATAGCAGCTCACTACTCTCAAAGATCATATATAATATTTTCTATTTCATCATTCTACACCTAGTGTGTCATGACCATATTACTATATGCCACATCCTTCATGAACTTATATTACTTTTTAGAATCCAATTTTATGATTCTATAATAAATCATATTAATTTATTTAATGAAATATTCATGATTATGTGTATTTTTTAAATTATAATATAATACATATTCTTCATTTGATGATTTAGATGATAATAAATATTTCTCATGCATAAAAATAAAATTATTCTTATTCACGTCATGTGATTCATCTTTTGGTCATACCATTTATTAATTTGAGAAAATTATTCATCCTTATCTGAAACATATTATTAAACATGATTAATAAGAAAAATTGTTTCAATATATCAAATATAAATCCAATTAAAACAACTGGGAAATTTATTACCTTTGCCCATCCATTTAAATTTCAGGAATCTCTTTTTCATGAGATAAAAAAATGATTAAAATATTTTTTCCCTCCATATTTCTATCCTTAAACTATTTATCCACATTGAATTTTCCATTTCACATGGTATCAAATTTTATCTCTTTTTTTCTATATACTAAAAAATTGAATCTTTCAACATTTCATCTGTTATTAGAATTTCTTATGTCTCATCCAAATAAAAATCATCCTTATCGACAATGTTGAAACATTATGATAAAATATTTTGGGAAAATTCCCCCTAAGATATTTTAAAATATTCGAATCCTATTTATTTTATGAAGTTCCCTGAATGTTACTATCTATATCATTCATCGTAGTGAAATAGTCATATATATTTTTTAATTATCCATCTTTACATATTAAAATTTTCTCATCCATATTTGAATATTGTATTCCATAAAATTGTTCTTTCATTAAAATATACTTCTTTATTTATCCCATATCTCTTTTTCAATTGTAGTACTAAATTTACTAGTGTAAACCTTTATAGATAAATATAAAAAAGTCTTTATGGCTTTACATCAACATTAAAAATCATTAGACTCCATGTATCATATGAGAATTTTCAAGAATGAGTTAATATCCCATAAAATCTAAAAAACCCATATAAAAAGATAGTGAATATGGGGAGGGATGAATTATATTCATAAAAGTATAATAATGCAGACTATAAGTTGTTGTAACTCTTGGTTGTTCATAAAATTAGCAATATCCAACTTCACAGCAACCCCTTTTTGATCTCTAGAGGTAACCGTGATATGATACCAACTGAACCGCCCATGGATTTGATTTAGTATAATTGGGGTGGTTAAATCCCTAGAAGAATGTATTTTTTCTAAAATCAAAATATTAATAAATCCACTTGAAACTTTTAGTGTTACAATACTATCAAAATATTCTCATAGGCTCACCATCTAAAAAACTATGATGAAAGGTAAGAACTTATAATTTATCAAGGCTTGGCACTAAAGCCCACTAATTTCCATGTTATTTATTCACCCAACATGGGTTTTAAACTATCTCCACAAATGATTATAAAACATAGAATAAAATATGATCCACCACATCAAGAATCTATTTTAAGATAAAACTCAATGAAATTATGATGATCATAATATGAATGATAGTCTTCCTTCCAATGGTTTTTCATTCTCTATGTTTGAATATAATCTTCATATATGAGTATATAGATTAAAATACTCTACATGAGAACACATTCAGGATTTCCAATAGTTGATAATTATTTTCATCTTGATAGGCTTGAAATTGAAACTGAAATTCAAATGATCCAGATCCTATATATTCTGAATACTCGAGTAGTTCCTCTTCTCACTTAATGAATGATCTCTTCGATTCAGAATTCTTCTTCTATTATCATACATTGTTATTTTATAGTGTGTTTCATAGGTTTTATTAAATTTTACCTACTTTGTCTAGTAATAAATATAAAAAACATATTTCAAATACTTCTTGAATATGGAATTTGAAATTTTATTTCAACTTTAAAACATCAACATTATAAAGCTACTTCATTAAAAATACTTGGATTGAATATCAATTGGTCTTCACCATAAAATTTGGAATGGTATAAATTATGATTTAATATAATATCTAATAATTTTGGGTTATGTCACCAATTCATGGTTGTTTATAATATCTAAAATACGAACCAAAATTCATTTCTATTCTGTAGCCAAAAAAATTGTGTCAAAGGTTTTGGTACTACAATGAAAAGAATATCATTGTGACATAACCATATATTATTTAGTGTATTTTCATAAAATTTTATAACCCTTTATGACATGTTCTATAGGATGTGAAATGGAGGATTTAATATTTATTGGGACAAAAAAATCATTTTACTGTGCTATGCGGTTTGGACCATTACTTCTCATCTTAGGAACTCATTAAACTTCATCCACTATGGCATAGATATTATATTATTGAGTGGATTCCACTAATCATGAATCTTTTATAGTTTTATCTCTCCATCTATATTGTGGGGTTCTTTATAATTTCCTTTATCCCAAAAAAATAACATCAATATATAGTAGACAATATGTGAAAACATAAGCCTCTTTCCTGTTTCATTATACCACATTGTATTCTTCCTAGGACGTGGTTTCTTTTTCCATAATTCATTCAATCTCTTATCATCATGAAAACATTCCATGATATCTTATCACTAAAAAATAGTTAAAACAATTTTTTGAATTCAAAAATATACCAAAAATATTAGATTCTCCATAATATTCTTTTCAATATATTCATTCAACATACAAGCTTATTCTTCAATTTAGGTTCTTCATCATATTGAAAAAAGTTTGGACCAACTAAATTTGAAAAAAAAATAATCAAATACAGTAGGTGAACAACAATCCCAACATCTTCCAGTTCATCCTCACTCCCCCGATATAAAATTAATCCCTCATACTTATATAGTCTTTGGAATTGTAACTCTTGGAGTATCACCCTCCGAGTGTCATTCTCAAAAACCTCCACTCTATGGGGATTTTCTATAAATTATTTCTAAAAATATTTAAAATAAATCTTATGGGGAAATAAATATAGGGATGTATCTAATAAATAAATAATATTTGGAACTCCAAAACATGTGAAAAAATAATATTTCAATCATAATACTTTAATTTGTTTAAATTTTTTCCCCTCATCTTGAAAATTCATGTATAAGTACACGCAATAATGTTTCTTGATCCATACCTATTTCTATACCTAATAAGTTACATCACATATCTTAGTATGTTTTTTAAAAAAATGGGACCTATTCCAGTTTAAATGGTCACATAATATCCCATGACTTAATTTTTCTCCCTTATTTATAACATGCACTAGGCCCAATTGAATCAATTTCTTTAAAATATTATTCATCCTCACTAGTTCTTATCTCTAATATCTTTTATATCTCTTGTACAATTCTTTAGAACCAACAATATCAGAATCCCCTCCCTCAAATGAAAACCTTTCTTGGTCGACAATGAGAAATTGGAGATAATCACCCCCCAAATACCACCTCAAATAGGCCATAGTTTTTTGAAATTCATTGAGGGTATATCAATAACACACATTATAGAAATTTCCCAACATATTTATTTAAGTAATAAGATATATGATGGAATTAAACCAACAAACCACATGAATAAAAAAAATTAGAAATCCCATTTTATTTAAAGGAATTAAAATTTTGTAATAACTAATATGAATATTGTTATGTACCAAAATTAAATCCTCAACTACATCCACAAAGTTCCGTCATATCCTGATCTACAATTCAAGCTAGTAACACCCAACTCAATCACCAAAAATCTATTATAGATATGAAATATGTCTTATATAAAGAATAATTGTTCCTAACATGTATTCTCTGTGTGATCCTCCGCAAAATATCTCCTTAGAAATGTGAACTAATCATACTAAAGCTTGATGAATAATACATGAACCCAATTTATCAACTATATATGTAAATATACTATTTCATCCTCACTCTGGCTCACACACTATGTATCTCGTAGAAATAAACTATAATAAATAAATATCATATATATATATATATATATGAAGGTTACCTTATTATAATTCTCTAGTTTTTTTCTCCATACAACACAATGTCTCACATTATGTGGTCATTCCTCCCAAAATTCATCATTTCCCACATGGAATCATATCTAGCCATGTCAAATCATGTGCATCCCAAAATCTATTAATCATCATCTCATATGAAACCATATCATGGATCGTACTTTATTATTTTCATTTACTTGATGACTAAATATGTGTTTCATTTTATTATATGCAATGATGACATTTGAAAAGATAAAAAAACTATATTTCAGTTGTGTGAATGTAAAATTACATAAAAACCCCATGAAAATAAAAAAATGTTACAAAGGAAAACACATTAAATAGAAAAAGTATAATGGTAAAACATAGATAACTCTTAACTTTTATAATTATCTCCCAAATTAAAAACTCTATAGAAATGAAATATATTATTTGTGAACTATCTGACCTTATAGAGAATCAGAATATAAGACCATGGGAATGGTTGTATTGAATATTGAATGAATAAATGATGTGGTATTAGTAGAATGCAATACGAACGTTGGAATATTAATGGGACTATTGGAATAGTTACTTGATCATTGGGAATTGTAACCTTGCCATTGGGAATATTATCCTGACCATTGAAATAGTCATTTGAGATTAAAATTATAAAATGTAATTTAAATAATATTTATCATTAGTAATTTAAAATAACTTATATTTATTATAATTTCATGAAATAAATATATGGATTGAAACTCAATGAAAATACAAATACTTTTTAAATTTCCAATATGTTAATGTATTTCATAAAAAATATAATTTTTTATATTAAAAATTAAAATTACATATCTTAGAAAAATTTTCAAATAAAATGAACTTCATTTGTAGAATAACCATTTTGAAATTAACAATGGTTTATAATTTGGAAATTTTTTAAATGCAAAATATTTTAGGTAAATTATAAAAATACACATTTTTCGTAACCGATGAATTTTAAATTGCTTCATTCATGAAGTAATAATGACATTATTATTTCAATAAATAATGGTTTGAAAAAAAATTAATGTGATATATTATCTATATAGAGATAATAATGAAAATATCACAACCTATACATTATTTACAAAATCCCAAAAGTCCATAGTGTCCGTTTGCAAAATTAGTTTTTCATTTCTCCCATTTTTGAATGTTTAAAATAATAAATTCAAATTATAAAATGATTTAAATCTTATTAATCAGGTTAATTTATTCAAATATATTTCATAATTTTAATAAATATAATTACTAAAATTATTACCTTAGATATAATATTTTAATCATTATTATAATTCAAAAATACAAGTCTCTTTAAGTATAAATAACCCATTTACCCTCCATTGAAAAAACACATCACTTCCACATACCAAATATAATTTCATACCCAAATACCCTATAGTAATCGACTTATCATCCATAGGTAAGTCATGGTGTAATGTTAATCTAAGCATCAATGGATTTTAGTGCTATAGAAATGAAGCATCTCTAAGAATATGTTTAGTTTTCGTCAACTCTTCTCTCATTTTAAACTTATCCTCCACTTTTACCTCATACCATTGAAAACCAAATCATATAAGATTAATCGATAACCATGATAAACTTAGTTAATGATTTTAACCAAATTAAATGATCATATTTATGATTTCTTTATATTTCATACTTCCTCCTGTTCTCTTTTTGACACAATCCCATTAATGGTCGGCTAACTCCCAATGAGGACATTGAAAATTATTTTCCTATTTCCACCCTTATGGATTATTATAATAAATTATTAATAATATATATATTTATATGTAAACTTATGTTTAATATTTTGGAGTTAATATAAATAATTTATAAGTTTAAATAAAGACTGATCATTTTATCGAAGCAAGGGAAGACATTTTGGGTAAAATATCTTATCAAAAAATCTAACCATTAATGGTTGATATTATGTAATAAAATCCAGTGATTATAATTTATTAATAGTTAAAACATTAAAAGTCATTCAATTATGCTTAAATGTAATAATAAATATATGTTTAATAATTAGGATGTAAACAATAGATTAAATAAAAAGGGATTTAAGGTATGTTTATTCTCAATCCTAACTCCTTTTTTGGTATCCATATTCACATTATATTATTTAAGGATGATTTAATCGGCACACACAATGTTATTAAAATCTTATTAAACTTTTATTTTTGGTGATCTAAATGATATTTACCATTTCAAAATATCTACATATCCATTCCCATAGATTGTTTTTTAAAAACACCAATTGACAAAACATCTCATTGACTCCAATGAATTTGAATTTTCTCCACTCACTAATGGTGATTTTGTACTCCAGAAAAAAAAATTATAGTCATTTGAGAATCCCAAATGTTATTTAGGAATGTATGATTCATGAGACCTCTATTAGAACCCTCCTCTTCCAGTGTATTTCTCTATAACTACAATTGTAATATTTTATCTTTTAATACATAATGAATGATGATGAGTATTTTATAAAGTGATGGGTGGTACAAGAATGATAAATCCCTCCTAAACATTGGTTAATTCTATATATATAATAAGATTCAGATTATTATGCATGAACCTGATTCTTTCTTTTTTCAAAAGATGATAATATTTTTGAACAAATTTTATGCATGGAAATTATGTTATATTTGGTTAAAACATGGAGTAGTATATGAATACTATGTTATGATGTTTTATTATCATGCATATTTCATATTCTATGATATTATCACTCATTTCCCTCATGATTATGATAATAATCCCATCATTAATATATGATGATGATTAATTTTCTCAAACATATACAATTGATTTGTCTCTTATTTATGTGAAGTTTTCCACTTACATGGATTTTAGCCCACCTCTTTCATTTATTTATATCATCATATGATTATATGTACTTAGGATAATGTGAGAGATTTTAAGAGGATAAATATTATGTACTTAAAAAATATGTTTTTTATTTTGTATATGTTATGTATGTGTCTAATTTTCTATATATAGTAAATATTTTAATCTTTTAAAGTATTCTTATTATTTTATTTGTCATAAAAATCATATAATATTCCTGTAGTAAAAATATAGGTTGATATAGTTTTTATCAAAGGTCTGTTTTGTTTATTTGGGAATTATGATAATAATATAATAGTTAAACACATAAGGGTAATTTTATTTATAAAAAAACATAATTTTTTTTAGCAAATAAAAATAGTGAGCGGTTTTTGAGTAATGAAACCCATGTGGGATAGTACAAGAGGATGTGGCTCTTTCATATTTTTATGAGGAGTAATAAAACTGAAATAGGTGGATTAAAAATCAACTAATTCTTCATCTAGAGCTTGAAAAAGTTTCAATATTCTACATATGGTTGACACACCTAAGTGATATGGTTTGGTTAATCACAAACTCAATGTAAACCATTACGAAAGAAAAAAAATACCACTATGATTATTTCTTTTTATAATAAAATAGGATTAAAGTACATGATCCCAGAAGCATCATTTGTGGAAAAGGATGTACATAGTGATCCTATAAGATACAACATCAAAATTAATTTGTGCATAAGTACAAATTTTTTGTAAATTAATTTTTTTGATATGTTCTGTTGAAAAATATTCTATTTTTGAAAATGTTTGGAGGCAGGATAACCCTAACCAACAAACCGTTTGAGGGAAAATGAAATTATTGTATGGAAAAAAATTGATTGAAATGGGAGAAGGATTTCAAAAACAACTTGGTGATAAATACAAATTTATGATAGGTTATGAATAATAACATAAAAATTGTAGAACATCACCTTTACTCAATAAGGAGAAATTGTCCATTGTGTCCTTTATGTGGAAACAACCACCAACTTTTTTTAGATCACCTAATAAATGTGTCACAGAATAGTGGGTTATCTCAATGCATATGATATTTTTTATTATCCACTATTTTAAAAATATGACAAAGACTCTTTACATTTATGACTTATATAGAGAGTTCGATCTGTTTTGGATGTTGATAATTAATATGGATATTAATGTTGAAATGGATGAAATGGATTTGTAAGGAATCAATAATTTATTTCATGAAAAATATTTCTTTTTAAATCATTGAAATAAATTTAGGGAATTATAGGAGATAATTATTATTTTTTTAATCTATCATGGATTGTGAGGAAGCATTCTCAGAGAATGAAAGATACACCTCATGTTTTGTTATCAATAATGATGGAAAAAATAAATTGATTCTCTTGTGGCCTTAAAAAAATATCTGAATATGTTTGTCTATATGATACAATGGGAGTTTAGAAGCATTAGTTTGGTGTTGTCTCTTATAATAGAAGGAGTTTGAATAATGGCCTCATGTCCTGAAGATAAGAATATTAGAATGGATTATGAAGATAGTGGAGAAAATGACAAAGGATGAAAAAAGATTAAACCATCCACATGGACAAAATGTGTAATGAAGAATTATGGGAGTGACCTAAAATTGACATGGAAATACAAAAATGTATTAGAGAAGGCCACAAAATTCATGAATGAAAAAGATACATTATGAATTTGGAAAAAAAAATTGAGATTAACTCAACACGCCTCACAATGGAACACTCTTTGTTCAATTCCACAACTATAAAGAGAAATAAAAATAAAAAATGTTGTTCACTAAGCCATAGTCATTTGCGGCTATTAAGAATTAGTATACTAAGTATCCAATAGATCTAGGGAACTATTATACCATCTCTACCATATATATGGAACATGAAACTAAATTTTTATAGGGTATTATTCGTATTAACTAAATAATTGGATTTTTTTTTGTTCTACATATTCCATTACATCCTACATGTATTTTAAAACATTGGAAGAAAAAATTTATACCTTTATTTAGAAAAATCTGTATGAATAAAAAATTATGTGATCAATAAAACCCATGTGTTTTACTCTTCTCTTGAAAGATTCTGTCAGAATACTCTTCTAGTGAGTATCAAAACCCTTTCTGTGTTGGTATTTGATGCTATAATAGGAACGGATTGTATTTCATTATATTGATATCCCAGAAACTATCTATAAAAGGAAATCTCATTATATATTCCAAATTATCCATTCTCTTTTAAAGATACAATGATGTTCATGAATCTTAAAATGAAAATACATCAACGATGTGGGTTTTGATACACTGTGAAGAAGTATAAATTGTAAAAATGGTTGATTCAAAGGAATGTATCAACCTTCAAGAAATTTCACTTGAATGTAAAGTTACAAATATATTTCTTAAAGAGTTACCCATCCTTCCCCATGATCATGAGGTATAGTTCTCAATAGAACATATACTTGGAGCAACTCATATCTCTAACTTTCCAAATAGGATGGATTTGATAGAATAGTAAGAGTTAAATAAGTATCAAAAATATTATTTAGACATAGGTTTCATACAAAGGTGTGCATATCCGTAGGGTGAATCAGTTACCGTTGTAATAAAAATGGATGGAACTATGAAATTACCTTGAATTTTTTTTCATTATTATGATGTTTTCATTTAATCCTAGAGGAATAATGAACTCAATGAGAATCTAAGTATTATTTTGGAAATAATATGAAAATTTAAAATTTATTCTATGATCACCACATGTGACTTATGGATGAAGCATGTCACGTTATTAGGGAACATTGAAATAAGTATTGAAATTTTTTGATCCCTTTAAAGCCAAAAATAATTTAGGAATTTTTTAGAACCTCATGTGTCATAGAAATCCACAGTTTTAATGGCTTACTACATAAAATTTTTGATGAATTTCTCTCTATTATCTAGATGGATAACATAGTTAACATAGACATGGGAAATGTATGTATTTATAATATAATGTGATGTAATCATTAGGGAGCTCAAGAAAAATATTAGCACATTACATATACTCACACATCCATAAAGTGGAGAAGGTGTTGTGATATACTATAATTATTAAAAAAATGTTCTGGGCCAAGTACTAATGAAGAATGATAATGTGATTTCCAATGCCTAATGAAACTTTTAGATCCTTGAAAAAACTGCCTAATGCATGATATGGGGTTAGCAGTTGTGTTCTTTTCATTTATGATTTTCCAACAATCCCTTAATTGGAGGAAGTGTGACATTTATACAGATCACTATAATGAAATGTATATATTGACACATAAATATATGAAAACAAATAAATAATGATGGTTATATATGATCAATGATAACGTTTTATATATTCACTACCATCCATGAAAGGTAAAAAATTTAGTTGATCCTCTTAGAAAAATAAAACATTTTACTCTATTAAGGATGAGGATTTAGAAAGAATAAATTATAACACCCCAATAATTTATAATAAATTTAATTAAGAATGCACAGAACACTGAGTCTTTTGGAAACAACACATTAGTAGACATTAAACACAATTTTTCCCCTTCAATGTTTTGAATTTCAAAAAACGGGTAGACACAGTTTTGATCTGCAATATATTTAGATTCTGATAGAATCAACTTAATTTTTGGTGAATAGTAACATACCCTTATGAATAGTAACATACCCTTATGAATCATAACATATCATTATGAATAATAATATGAAACTTATGATTAGTAGATCATCCAAATGAATAGTAACCTCACCCATAAAAGTATGAATCTTATAAGTTACAATATGAACATAGTATAAGTGTTTGTAAGTCCAATATATATAATTATAATTTAATGATTAATATATTAATTTGAAGGGAAAAATTATATTCATAAAATTTAATCACAAAGTTTTATTTTATTATGGTTATAGGATAATATTATGAGACATTGATTAATTTTTCATTGTGCTATAAAATAAATTATAGATTTAAAATTGTTATTTTTCAAATAAATATTGTTTTTATTTACAAATATAATTCATTTTATATAGAAAAATATGATGATTAAATTTAGATAATTTTTTAATTCTACATGTCGAAAAATGGTTGGGGTGAATTTTTGGGATTTTCTTGGGATACAAGAATTTTTGGTGAATAGTAAAATATGATAAATTAAAATAAAAGCTAAATACCTGATTTTTTCTATAATAAATCCGATGTATGGAAGATGTAATCACACAGTGTCTAAACTCACATCCTCTTATTACTTTTCTGGGTCAAAAAAACCAATACAATTTTTTCTCTTGCGCAAAATAATAATAAAATGAATAAAATATTCAAAATCACTCCTCTCCTCCTCCTATAAATACCCTTCCCCACTCCATCTTCCTCTCACAACTATCAATCTTAAATCCTTGCATAAGTTATAAAAAATATACATCCCATGCCTCTCCCCCACGTCCAAGACCTTATGGTATTTCAAAAAGGCCAAACCCAATAGCCTTAATGAGGATCTCAATGAGAAGAGATCAAAAGGTAAAAATCCTTTTTCAAATTTCTTTCATTTTCTTTCCATTTTCTTGTGTATTATTTTTATATCCTCATCTAACCTCATACAATTACTGTGATAACTCCAGTACCATAAAATTACCATAATTTTATTATGATAATATAATAATTCATCATCAAATCTATTTCCCCATCCTTTTATACTAAAAATGATTTATCTTCTCAGATTTGTTAATTTATCGCATTAAAGGATGATGGTTTTTCAATTTCTATTATCATATTAAATTCTGGCCAAGAAACCATTTTTATGGTTTAAGAAATCATAATATATTTATTATATCTAATTTAATGTTCTTGAATCATTATAAACTATGTTGATGTAAAATAATAAATCAAAACAAGTTCGTTGTGAGGAAAACTGCTCAAATTAATCCAAGCGTTTAACATTAATGTTTAATGTAATGATTCATCCTCACCCAAAATAACCAAATGAATTATATGATAAATCAACCTTATTTATAATCATTAATAACTTATAACATAATTTCTAGACTTCAATTTTCATTTGACATGAATTTCCATACTCTTATAGAAGCGAGTCGATCATGAAAATTAAGAAAATGAGAACTCACGAATGATAAAAGTGAACATTATAACTCATCAAAAGGGGAATAAAAGAACTAAATAAAATTATAATAATTTAGTAAATTGTTGAAAACGTTATGTTATTATAAATTAATGAATCTAATTTCATTATCAAATACATTAAGATCAATGGGAGAACACCGTTGGATTTAAGATATTGGATTTTGACATAAACCTCCATTTTCATTTGGGTTATGCTTATTCTCTACATTCCTCATAGAAATTCATAATTTATTTATGTAATCCTCATAAGTTCATTGATAATTTTCTATTCATATGTAACAATTAGAATCATTTTTTAATGGGGATTTATATGTTTTAAAAGAATCTTTCTCACATTTATCCCGATAAACAAGCCCTATTTAAGGGAACTTCTCGAATTCTTACCTATTTTAAGGGTTATAGACTGATTTAATCCATCATTACATTTATAAAATAACTCATTTTTTATGTAAGAACTATATTATTTCCCTTCAAGTTTAATACAAGGATTTTTCTAAAAGAATAATTATTTTCAAAGTAAAAGAGTATTTCTCTTAAGAATTACTCGAGAATTTTAGATGAGTATTTTCATATCTATGTCAACACACTTGTTCATTATTATGTTTAATTGGGATTAATATTTCATGGTATCATATAACATATTTTATTTAATTTTTTTGATTATCTTGACTGAGGATATAAAATTTGATACAATTCACCATATTACTCTGAATTTTCAGTGATTATGTTTATTGATTGGGGAAAGTTATTTACATTTCATATGTTAGTTTCAATATGAATGTATATTTTGTTAATGTTGCACCCCTTTAATATGAGGAATGCAATAGACTTAGTATGTGATGACTGGGGCCTACTGTAGCCCCTCGATGCATCAGTAGGTCTCATGAGACAAACTAGTTTGGCTTTCAACGAGTTTATTTATGTGCTTTCCACAATTCCTTGACAATATGGTTATGAAATCCTATATTATGTATTCCCTAATTATGATACTACTAATTATTTTTCTAAGTGATTATTCGACTCATATAATATCCGTGGTAATTTTTTATTATGGCATTATTAAATCAGCATTCATTATTTCCATATTATGCTCAAGTATATTTTTAATGCCATGTATTTTTAGTTATTCTACATGCATAATGTTTATTTTTATGATTTATTCTATTGTATTTATTACCCTTACTGATCATTTGGGATAACCCCTTTCTTATGTCTTATTTTTCACCAGGGTGTGAAAATTTGAATTATGAATGACCTTCAATAATAATCTTGGACTATATGTGTATTGTGGAGAATTTTTTATGTTGAATATCATTTCAACTTATGCTTTTGAACTTATATATGTATTTGGTTTTCCAATTCTACTAAACAACTCGTTATTTCTAGAATCACTTCCTTGTTTATATTCTAGTGTAATAAAATATGGAATCGGCTCTAGGAAAATGGGGTTGGGTCCTTATACTTGGTATCAAAATAAGTTTAGTAGAATCCTAGGGAACTAGATTTTGAAAATGTAGATTAGTGAACAAAACCCTTGGGTTGAAATTGAGGATAAAAATAGAATAAAATACAAGAATTGTGGAATGATATAGATTATGTTGACCTTACAAGAAAATGCATCCACTTCTGAATATGAATAAGTTGATGTGACTCTGGAAAAGATATATCTAGGGGTATATCCAAAAAACGCCCATTTGAGCCAGGCTTGAATGGGAACTAGTGCACAACAATGGGCCTTTCTACACTTATGGTTTTACTATCCTAGAGGATATTATTAGGATTATAAACATTTTATTTAAAAAACATTTTAAAGTACATAAAAGTAAGTATGTCCCTATGGAAAGCATGATTATGATTATGAGATTAGTTATGCATAAAATATTAGTTTATATTAAGTATTATAATAGTTTGAAATTATGCATTGTGATTCATAACCTAATTTAGCATATTCCATTATTTAGATATAGATACTAGTGTAAATAATGGAAACCACACCAACACACATAATCCTTATAGGGATTTCCCTCCTATGGAAGATAATGATGTTGAAACTAGAGCTGCGACTGGTGCAGAGAAAATTATTACTATACTGGGACAGCTGACTCAGTTTATGAATAATAACCTTACCAGTATGGAGCATCCAGATCCATAACATGGAGGATAAATGTAAGTACACTTTATAAAAAAATATCCCCCATCATTAAAAGGGACTAAAAAACCATTTATAGTGGAGAAATGGATATGTTCTTTGGAGAAGATATTTCTCACCTTTGGATGTAATGAAAGATAAAGATTTTTCATTGGAGTTTAACTTTTATCACGACATGTGGACCCGTAATGGTCATTAATTCAAAACATGAAGGAGGAGAAAGATATAGTATACTTGTAATGGAATTGTTTAAGGAAATATTCATTGAAAAATATATCACTCACAAGAAATGAGTAGATATAGAGCTACAATTTTTGAATCTGAGGCATAATGAGGATGATAATGTTGAAAATTATTAAGCCAACTTTAAAAGGATAGCAAGTCATTATGTGGACTAAATACATAATACAAGGAGAAATATTGAAAGATACATTGATAGTTTAAAACCTTTCCTCCGAAGGGCACTAGTCTCCAAATATTTCTCATCATATGAAGATATAGTCTCATGTGAAATCAATATAGAAAAATAATTTTATATGTCATATGACATAAAAGGAAAGAAAGAGAAGAATAGGGATTTTTAACACTCTAAAAAGGGAAATAAATAAATGGGTAAGAAGGGAAGAGTTAATTTTCCAGTATGAGAAAATTGTGGGAAGAAACACCAAAAAACATGCCTGAAGGGAATGGGAGTTTGTAACAACTGTAGAGAAAAGGGCCACCATGCTCGTGAGTGCATGGGAAAGAATGAAGCCAGCAATGATCGATTCTATAATTGTAATGATATGGGACATTATGAAAATAATTATCCTATACATAAAGGAAACTTACCCTAATGAAGGCCAACGGATCAAGGACAAGATTTTGCGATCACAACTGCTGAGGTGGAAGTTACAAATGAGGATGTGGTAGGTAATTTAATAATTTCCTCAAACGTAGCCAAATAATTATTTGATTAGGAATCATCCCATTCATTTATATTGTCCTAGTTTTCCATGAAAATCATACATTTTCTTTTTGAATTAATAATGGAGTTATCAGCCAAAACTCCCAAGGGAAATATAATTGCATCAATGATGTGTTAATCAGTCCCCTTCATGACACATAAACATGCTTTATTTGCTAACCTTATTATCATACCTATGATTGACATTGATATAATCCTCAGTATTGATTGGATTCGAAATTTTTATGCAATAATATATTTCAATACTAAGGAAGTTACAAATTTGGAGAATGATGTAGAGTCCCTTGTCATTCGAGAAGAAACCTTGTCATTGTAATCTTACCTAGATCCACCCCAATAGATCTACTAAATTCACTTCCTGGAGAAGAACAGAAAAAAAAATTTGTGGGTGAGGAAAGAAATCTTTAATTTGACGATGTACCCATTTTTCATGAATATGTTGATGTATTTCTATAGGATATACTTGGACATCCTATGGATATGGAAATTGAGTTTTCTATAGATTTAATTTTGGGTAATGGACTATATTCATGACTCCTTGTAGAATGGTCGTAGTTGAATTAGTGGAGATAGAGAAACAACTAGAGGATTTGCATAGTAAGGTGTTTATTTTTTATTGTGCTTTTCTATGGGATGATCCTATTCATTTTGTTAAAAAGAAAGATAGATCTATGAGGTTTAGCATTGACTACAGAGAGACCAATGTTATTATGATAAAGAACAAGTATTGTGTTCCACACATTGATGATTTATTTCATCAACATCATGGAGCCCAATATTTATTGAAGATTGAACTTCGATCTGGATACCATCAGCTTCCTGTAAGGATTGAAGATATTCCAAATACAGCATTTCGAACCAGGTATGGCCATTATGAGTTTACAGTAATTCCTTTTCGACTTACTGATGCACCCTATATTTTCATGGATCTAATGAGAATATTTTTAAAGAAATATCATGATGATTTCAATGTGGTATTTATTGATTATATCCTGATACACTCAAAAATTTAAGAAAATCATGAGAATCACTTGCCAATTATTCTAAAGACTCTGAGGAGAAAGGAGTTATATGGGATGTTTAGCAAGTATGAATTATATCTTCAAACAATTTCTTTTATGGGTCATGTTGTCTCTAAGGATGGAATCTCAGTTGATCCTGTAAATACTAATGCAGTAAAGGAATGGCCTACTCCAACAAACATAATCGAGGAATGTATTATTAATGGTTTTACAAGTTATTATCAGAGTTTTGTTCTGATCTTCCCCCGATTAGCCAATCTTTTAACAAAGATTACTCATAAGAAGGTTATGTTCATATGGAAAAAAGAATGTGGATAATTTTTTGAATAATTGAATAGGAGATTATTGAATTCTATAATCCTGAATCTCATATCAGGAAATAGTGTATTCTTATTTTAAAGTAATTCATCAATGAAATGACTTTGTTTTGTCCTTATTCTAAATGATAGAGTTATTGCCTATGCATCAAGGAAGTTAAAAATTAATCAATAAAACTATAAAACTCATGATCATGAGTTATAAGCAATAATATTTTCTCTGAATATATGGAGACACTATCTCTATGGAGAATGATGTGAGACATATACGAATCAGAAGAGCTTGAAATATATTTTTTCACAGACAGAAATCAATATCAAGCAAAGATGATGACTCGAGATACTCAAGGATTATGACAGTTCAATATATTATCACCCAGTAAAGGCCAATAAGGTAGCTGATGCATTAAGAAAGAAGGATCATATAGTTCCAAACAAAATGAGGATCTCAAAGGACTCTTTTCACATGGATATAGAAATGTTGAATGTGGGAATTATCAAATAACGTGAAACATCATGAAATTTTCAATTGGTTGGCCAACCATCATTATTGGGAAGGATTAAAATTTTGATATTTAATGATGAGGATCTTCAAATTAAAATTAGTGGTGTGAATGATTGGAGGTTGATTGACTTCATGTGTGAGGATGGAATTATGAAATTTGGGAAGAGGTATTGTGTTACCTCTATTACTGAGACAAAAGGGATTTATTGGTTGATTCCCCTAGGTTCAATTTCTCTATACACCTTAGCAGCAATAAGATGTATATAGATTTTAAGTAACACTTCTAGTGGGACAAAATGAAGAGTGAAATTACTGATTATGTATCAAGATGATTAGTATTTCAAGAAGTGAAGGCCTAAAGACAACATCCTAGAGGATTCATGCAACCTATGCCTATTCTTACATGGATGTGGGATGATATCACCATAGATTTCATCGTTGGGTTTCCAAAAACTCAAAGAATGAATTATTCTATATGGGTAATTGTTGATCTCCTACCAAATCTGTACACTTCCTTGCAATAAGGGACAATTTTCCACTAGAGTGCCTTGCATAGATATATATATTAATGATGTTATAAGACTTCATGGAAAACCCTATCTCAATTTTGTCTGATCATGATCCACAATTTACATAAAAATTCTTGACAATGCTTCATAATGATTGTCATATTGAGATTCATTTGAGTACTGCTTATCACCATCAATTTGATGGGTGGTCAGAAAGGATGATCCAATTGTTAGACGAAATGTTGAGATCATGCTCGCATGATTTTCAAGGAATGTGGAATCAATATTTACCTTTGGTAGACTTTAACTACAATAATATTTTCCACTCTAGTATTCAAATTGAACCATCTGAATCTTTGTACTGAAAGAGATGTCGTACACCAACATGTTGGGATGAAGTTGGTGAATGGAAACCTATCATCCCAGAGCTTGTAGAGGAAACATCAGTGAAGGTAAAGGCTATTCAAACCAATATCAAAGAATCTCAAAGTAGTAAGAAGTGTTATACCGATAATCGATGGAAGGATTTTGAATTTCATGTGGAAGATCACATCTTCTTGAAAGAATCTCCATGGAAGGTTTTTATAAGATTAAGGAAGAAAGGGAAATTGATCACTATGTACATTGGTCCTTTTGAAATTCTGGATAGAGTTGGAGCTGTAGATTATCATCTGGAAATTCCACCTAGCCTTTCTAAAGTACACAATGTGTTCCATGTCTCTTTGTTAAGGAATTACATGAAACACCCCACACATATATTCACTTATAATGGAATAGAAATGTATCCTGATTTATCTAACTATGAAGAGCCTATCTGGAATCTAGAAACAAAAGAACACCAATTGAGGAAGCATATCACTCAGCTGGTAAAGTTACTTTGGAAGAATCATAAAATTGTAGAGGCAACATGGGATCCAGAGGATCTAATTATGAGAACTACCCAAATTTTTTTATGAGCTAACATTCTAGTAATTGTGAGGATAAAATTTTTTTGAAGGAGGGGAGAATGTGACACCCCAATAATTTACAATAAATTTTATTTTGAATGCACAAAACATTGGGTCTCTTTGAAACAACACTTTAGTATACATTAAACTTAATTTTTCTGCTTCTATGTTTTGAATTTTGAAAAAGGACAGACACAATTGGGATATTTAAGTTATTTAGAATATATTAGAATCTACGCAATTTTTATCGAATAGTAACCTAACCTTATTAATAGTAACATACCCTTATGAATATTAGATTACCCTTATGAATAGAAATAAGACCCTTATCATTTTTATATCATCCAAATGAATAGTAACGTCACCCATGAATGTAGCCAACATATAAGTGACAATATGTACATAGTATTTGTGTTAGTAAGTCATGTATATTTAATTATGATTTATTGATTAATTTAATAATTTAAATGAAAATGTATTTTCATACAAATTAATCATAATTTTTTATTGTATTATGGTTAAAATATAATATCATGTGCAATTGATTAATTTTTCCAGGCATTATAAAATTAGTATAAGATTTAATCATTCAATTTTTTGAATAAATTATGATTTTATTTAAAAATTAAATTTACCTTATTTAGAAAAATATTTTGATAAAATGTAGTTCATTTTATCAACCTACACAACAATAAATGGTTCGGGTAAGTGTTTGGTATTTCTCTGAGATATGTGAATTTTTTGTGAATAGTAAAATATGATAATTTAATATAAAAGTTAATACATGATTTATTATGTCATAAATCTGATGTATGGATGATGTAAGACCACTTGGTTAGAACTAACATTCACTTATTACTATTCTGGTTCAATAGAATCAATACTCTTTCTTTTCTTGAAGAAAATAACAAAATAATGAATAAGATATTCAAAAATCACTCCTCTCCTCCACTATAAATACCCTCCCTCACCCCTCTTCCTCTCACGCCTCTCAAGCTTCAAGAAAAGCTAATGTTATCCAAATAGTCTTTCAAAGCCTCTCCCCCCACGTCCATGACCTGTTGGTATCCCGAAAAGGCCAAAACCAAAGGCCTTAAGGAGGATCTCAAGGAGAAGAGATGAAGAGGTAAAAAACCTCTTTCAAATTTCTTTAATATTATTTTGATTTTGATTTGTATTATTTTTCTATCCTCACCACCACTCATCCAATTGCTGTGATAACACCAATACCATACATGTACGAGAATTTTATTGTACTAATAGAATAATTCATCAGCAACTCACTTTCCCCATCCATTTATACTAAAAATGAAGCACCATCTGAAGTGTGTTAATTTTTCGCATTCAAGGACGATGGGTTTTCAATTTCTATTACCATCTTAAATTATTGTCATGAATCTATTTTTATGGATGAAACTGATTCTAATATATGTATTATATTTTATTTACTATTATGGAATCATTATACACACATGACGTAAAAAAATAAAACAAAACAAGTTTGTTGTTAGAAAAACCACTCAAATTAATCCAAGTGTTTGACATTAAATATTTATGGAATGATTCATCTTAACCAAAATAAACAAATGAATTATATGATCACTTAAACTTATTTATAATCATTAATAACATATAATTTCTATTCTAGACTTAAATTTTTATTTGAGATCAACTTCCATACTTTTATAGAAGCGAACCAATAATGAAAATTACGAAAATTAGCAGTCACGAATGATAATATTTAACATTATAACTCATCAAAAGGGGCATAACAGAACTAAGTAAAATCATACTAAATCAATTACAATATTAAAAGGTTCTAGAAATATAAATTAATGAATCTAATTTGGTTATCCTGGACATTAATATCAACATAAGAAAACATTCAGACTTACAATATGGGTTTTCTACCCGAACCTCTATTTCCATTCGGTTTACTCTTATTCTCTACATAACTCATTGAAATTCATAATTATTATTATGTAATCCTAAAAAATTATTTGTTACTATTCTATATATATGTATCAATAAGAATCCTTTTTTCTTTTATGGGGAAATATATGTTTTAAAAGAATCTTTCTAAAAGTTCCCCTAATAAACAAGCCTGATTCAAGGTATCTTCTCAAATTCATACCTATTTTTAAGGCCACTCTATAGTCTATTTTAAGCCACAATTATTTTTATAAAATCACTCATCTTATTATATAAAAACTATTTTAATTCACTTCTGGTTTTATATAATTATTTTTAAAAAATAACTCTTCTTTTAAAAGTAAAACATCATTTATCTAAATATTTACTTGAGGATTTCATACGAGTGTTTTCATATATTTCAATAGTATTGTTGACTATTATGTTTAATTGGGATTAATATTTAAAAGTCTCATCTAACATATTTTATTTAATGGTGTATGAATAGATTGAATTTGTATAAACTATCTTGATTCCATTCACGATATTACTCTGAATGGTTAGTGTTTATTTTAATTGATTGGGAATGTTATTTACATTCCATATGTTAGTTTCAATACGAATGTATATGTTTTTTATGATTTAACCCTTTCATATGATGAATGATTTGGACTTAGTAAGTGATGTGTGGAGCCCACTATAGCTCCTTGATGCATCAGTAGGTCTCATGAGACATACTAGTTTGGGTTTCTACGCATTTATTTAGGGTCTTGGCATGAGGCCTTGACAATATGGTTTTGATTTCAACCATTATACATTCCCTCATTACGATACTAGTAATTATTATTCTAGGTGGTTATTCGACCAGTAGAATATCAATGGTTATGTTTTATTATGGAATTTTTAAATCATCTTTCAATAATTCCATGTTATGCTCAAGATTATTTTTAAAGGCATGAGTTTTTAGTTATTCACCATGCTTAATGTTTGTGTTTATGATTTCTTCCGCTATATTTCATACACATATTCCTCTTCTAATATCACCCCTTTATTATGTATTATTTTTCCCCAAGGTGTGATGATGTGAATTATTAATGACATGCGAGAATAATCTAAGAGTATATGTCCATTCCATTGAATTTTTTATGTTGTATATCATTTCATGTTGTAATGTTGAACTTAAGTATGTATCTAGTTTTAAAATGAAACTAAACTACTTGGTCCTTATGGATTAATATTCCTTGTTTATATGCGAATATAATAAAATAATGCACCATATATGGGAATCTTGGTTTGGGTCCTTACATCAATCACTGTGGATATACAAATTATTGATCTAGAAATAATTATGTTATGGAATAAATCCTATCTTTAACAAAAAAAAAATTAATCAACCATCTATCCAAGTGATGATATAGGAGGCAAAAATGGATGATATTGAGAATAAAGAAATTTTTAATTCCATAATAGAAGGTAATATTAATGAATTCTACATAGATGAAGATGGTTTCACTATCAATGGAACAAGAATTTGTGTCCCTTCATCACCTGATAAGAAGAATGAGCTATTGGATAATTCACATAGCTCATATTTCTCCAACCATCTTGTAAGTAACAAGATGTATAATGATATTAGAGGGAAATTTTGTTGAGAAAATATGGAGATAGATATTTCTTAGTACACCTTAATGTTCATAGTATGGCAGCAATATAAATAAGAGTGACATAAGTCCATGGAGATGATGAATCAATTTCTTAAAATCATGTAGAAATAGGACAACATCACCATGGACTTTGTCATTGGTCTCTTGAAGACATAAAAATAAAGCAATACCACATGGTTTTTGTGTGGATTGGCTAACCTATATTAGAAAAATTATTGATATTTGAGAATATTTCCCTCTTGAATAGCATAAAATGAAATACATGAAGAACGTTGTGACTCTGTGTGGGGAACCGTGGATAATACTCTCTAATAATGATCCTTATTACACCTCTAAATTCAAGAAAAGTCTTCAATATTCTATGAAAACTAAATTTAATTTTATTACATCATACAACCCACAAATAAGTTGATAATATAAAAGGATCATTTAAACACTAGAGTACCTATTGAAGGCCTTCCCAAGGAAATGTACCGGTTGATGGGATCAATATGTAACATTTGTTGAGTTCTTATATAACCAAATATTCCCTTTAACTAATGAAATTCTTCGATATGTTTCTCTATATGGTATGTTATATAGAAATACTTCTTGTGGGATAAAGATGGAGATCAAAAGTTATTTGGTCCTAATCTTCTACAAAAGTTGAAAAAATATTTTAACTATATTCAATAGTGTATAAAAGATGATACAAATCGGAACAAGCTCTATGATAACAATCGTAAAAGGGACATAGAGTTTGACGTTGGAGAGAGAAGTTTCCTTTGAATATCACCCTAGAAGATAGTCATGTTTTCTATAAATTCAAATAATCATAGATATGTGTAAATTGTCCCTTTTGAGATCATTGATCACATAGGTGTAGTGTCCCATCAGCTAGTACTTCCAATAAATATAGCTGATGACCATGATTTGTTCCACATATCTCTCTTAGAGAAGTACATAACAAATCAATCAAATATAATGAATCTATATATTGTATAAGTAGAGCATGAACTCTCTTACAAGGACCAGTCGGTGATGATCTTTGACTATAGATATAATGTTTTATGCAACAAGACAACTCACACTATAAAATTGATGAGGTTAAACCATAAATATGAAGATTTGACTTGTGAACCAAAGGAAACAATAAAATGGAAGTACCCTCATGTGTATGTAATAGATAATATGATTTTGAATTACATGGAAGAAATTTCTAAGTTTGTGAAAATGTGATGACCCAGAATTTATTATTGTCATGTTTTTATTTAATAAATATATGTTTTGTTATATTATATAGTATTATGCACCTGAAACACAAAGAAAAGTGATAAAAAATTTATTTCACTAATAGAGATCATTGCATTTGTGAGAAACTAAACCCCTGAAAAGAAAAAATATTACAATGGGTAAATATTGAAATCATCTATTAGAATGGGAAAACATCGAACATTCCAATATTCATGATTTATCCCCCATATGAATAACCCAATTGAAATGAATCGTAATATTATTATATTATTCAACACCATAGAAGTGGAAAATATATAAAATTTTGAGTATTTGTAGTCAATAATGAATGATATAGTGAATATGTATTTAAATATTGTAGTATAACCAATGGAATATTAATGTGACCACTAGAATAGAAACCCTACAAATGGGAATAGTAACTAAACCATTGGGAATAATAACATGTCTGTTGGAATACTAATTTAAAATAAAAATAATATAAATTGAAATAAATTATATTGACTAATGGTATTTTAATAAAATATAACTATTATAATTCCACAAAATTAATTTCACGAGTAAAATATCAATGAAAATATTAAGGCATTATCAATAAATTATACATTAATGTATTTCAAAAGAATCATAATTTATTGTCTTAATTATTAAATTTTCCTATGATAGAAAATTATTTATATAAATGGAAATAATTTTTAAAATTAGAAAATTTAAATTAACAAAGGGTGACTTTTTTGGAAATATTGTAAATACTTCTAATTTTAGGTGAATAGTAAAAATACAGTTCTCATATAACCGACATATTTTAAATTACATAATCTATGATGTAATAATGAGCTAATTAATGCAGGAAATTTTGTATGATAAAAAATTTAATTTGATAAATATTTCATTTATATTAATAAACCTATTTTTCAAACATAAAAAGTATTTTCCAAAGCCTAAAATTATAATTTGTCCCTTTAAAAAAACATTTAATAATTTTACCCTTTCCCTTTTTAGTAAAAGACCAATTTGAAATAAAATATTATTTAATGTATACAAATCACGCTAATTTATTCATATATATATATATATCATAATTCAAATATATTAATATTTAAACTATTACATTAGATATAATATTTTATTCAATATTATAACTCAAAAATACCCCTCTCCTCATGTAAAAATTACCCATCAACCCTCCCTTGGAAAAGCACTCCACATAAACTTTTCAAAGAAAAACATCTACCAAAATATAATATATTAATCCCCATAGAATTATTGGTGATGTTAAATTAGAAAACAACTCCATGAATCAATGTAGATTAGTTCTATAGAAAAATTGCAACTATAACATCCCAAGATTCATGGTATGCCTTTTTACTCCTTCGATAGCTTATGATCATAACAAATAATTAATTAATTATTATTTACTTATTATACTTATATCAAATATTTCTTAAATTTGAGGAATGAATGAGATTATATAAATTATAAAACTAATGATGTTTGTAATATTATTTAATTAGTTTCTAGTTAATTAGAAATGACAACCAATTGAATATAAACAATGTATTTTTCTAAAACTACTCTTATGACAACAATGAAATTTTATAATAATAAATTAAATTAATCACAATTATTGAATGATCTTAATGAAATTTATATATTATATATTCAATAAAAAAATTTCACTCATCCAAATTAAATTTAGAGTTATAAGATAAGAATATATCAAAGTTTACACATAAGAAGGCTATATTTTTTTATTCGTAGTTTTACAAAATTTTATTACTGAAATTTTTTTAAAAATAAATTTTAACACTTTAATAAATTATATATTATAAAATAAACTTTATTTTTTAATGTGTAATATGAAAATATACTTTGGTTATATTTTTGATATATTTCTGATAAGTTTCATTTTTTGATGAATACTAATGTGACTGTTGGAATAATTATGTGACCCTTAGGAATAGTAATTTAGAAAATATATTAGTAACATCACTATTGGATGTATAAATAAAATTTATGAATTTAATAAATAAAAAATATGATATAAATATATCATAGTATAAGTAAATAAATATTTAGAAAAATACAAAATAAGGGTTGGTATTTTTATAAAACATAAATGAATATTTATACTTTTATCATTAATGTATTGATTTGAAATAAAAATTTATTTTCATAACATATATTCATAAATTAATATTTTTTTGTCTTATTATTATAATATAATATTATGAGACCCTAATTAATTATTCAAAATGTCATAAAATATGTTGTAATTTTAAAATCAGTATTTTTATAATAAATTATGAATTTAATAAATAATTAAATTTATCATATTTTTTAAATCATTTTCATAAAATTGATTATATTTTTTTTTCTACATGATGAAAAATTGTTTTGGTAAATTTTTGAGGTTTTTATAAAATATATGAATTTGTTGTGAAAAGTGAAATACGATAATTTACGGTATTTACCAAATACATAAATTATCGAGTCATGGGTGATGTATGGATGTGTATGATCATAATATAAAACTGTACTCAATTTCTTTAATATATTTATTGATAAAAATATTTTTATTTTGAGTATTGAGCCAAAATAATAAACTAATGAATAAAATAATGAGAAAACACCCCTCTCCTCTACAATAAATTCCACCCCTCATCTCATCTTCTCCTCACAAATCCAAATCCTTGAATATTGTCCAATTTCTACCCAATACCTCTCCTAAAATCCTCGTCCATGTTTTTTCCTTTCTTTTATCACCCAAAAGTCCATTTCAATGTTCCTTAAGGAGGTTCTCAAGGAGAATAATTCAAGAGGTAAATAATTTATCGTTCATCTTCAATTTTATTTAATTTATATTCTTTTCTACTCCTTACTTACCTATTATTTCAAAACATGTCTGATAAGTCCATTATCATATATATATGAGAATATTATTATGATAATGGAATATCTATCATCAAAACCCTTCTCCTCTCCCCTTGTATTCTAAAAATGAAAACCGTTTTTGTGATGTGTTGATTTACCACCATCGTGGACGATGGGACTTCATTTTCAATTACTGCTGTCAGGTTTTGTTCTAAAATAATTATTATTGTTAAACATATTTTATTTTCCAAATTTAAAGTAATTTAATTTTCTATAACCAGTATATATATACATAATATTAATTCATATGACAAAACTAGTTTTTGACGATCAAAAAACTGCCAAAACAGTCTTAACGATTATAATTAAAGTTCTATGAAATGAATAATTCTCATATCTAGGAAAAAATGATTTATAATACCATTTAATTCTCTAGAGGTTCATTAAAAAAATATTATTCCAATTATGGATAAACATTCCCATTTTACATGATCTTTCTTCCTTGTATACAAGTAAACCAATCATGAAAAACAAGTAAACGAACACTATCAAATGAAAAAAATGATTCTTAAAACCCATCAAAAAATACATAAATGAACATAAAAAAATATAGTAAATTAGTTACATATATAATAGGATCTATATTTAATTATTAATTAATGTAATTTTATTATCATATAAATTAAATAAATGTTAAAAGCACTTTCAGACATAACGTATGGGTTTTTCATCTCAGTTTTATATGCGTGAGATATGCCCTATTCACCACTATTTCTTGTTTTTTGTACATATATAATTAAAATTTATGTATCATATCATGAATCTATTTATTTTAATTTAGTTAAATATCTAATTTTATGATAATTATTTTTATGGGGAGTATGGTTTGATTGTTTTCAATGTATAAAGGGATTCACCCCAAAACTCAATATTTCATTCGTGTTAAACTTTTTCTCTCATTACCCAAGTGTAATTATTAATTATTCTTATGTACTCTTCCTAAATTTATTATGTCCATTCCAATAATATTTACATATCTCAATTATTATTAGTTTTATGGGAAATTCATGTTTTAATTGGATCTCTTTTCAATTCCTCAAGATAAGCAATCCCCATTTATGGGAACTTTCCAATTTCCTAACCGTTTTCAAGTGCACTCAATAATTTTTTTTAATAAATAATTATTTCTAAAAAATACAACATTTTTTAATATAATATACCTTTGAAAATTTCTGGTTTTATACAAACAATTATGAATTTTCCATGTTAAATCCTCTTTAACATTTTCTCTTAAACCGCACTAAATCAGATCATTTCTAAAGTTTATTAAATTCCTTTCATACATGTTATTACTTTAGATGGAAATTATTTATACATAAAATATACATTCATTTTATGTCTCATTTGTTTTCTATGATATAAATACCTATAACAAGATTATATGAAAAATACAAATTATTTTTCAAACGAACTGTTCTGTAAAAAGGTAAAAAGGGTATTAATCTCAAAAATGCCTCAATAATTTTAATTAAGTACAATAATAAATGATTATTATTCAAATATTTCAATGCTTTATGGGACACATTTATTTAAATTTATATTTTTATTTTACATATGAATAATGTATAAGAGTTAGTATTTGATTGGTGGGTCCTGCTAAGGTCCCTTGAAGCATCAGTAGGTCACATGAGACAAACTAGAATATATTTTTGGTTAGGATACAAAAATTTACTTAGAAATATTGGCCGATGTTGGATGGTATGTTTATGACGTCTAAAATTATGAATTCCCTTGTTATGATAGTAGTAATTGATATTCCATGTGATTATTTGACGAGTCGAATATCCATGGTTATGTTTCATTCTAATGTGATTGTTTATGAAATTATTTAATTAGAATTTATTACTACCACATTATGCTCATGAATAGGTTTTAATATCAGGTTTTTTATTTATTCACAATTATTTTTAATTTATGATATATTCTGATGTATATTTTATTTTCACTGAGCCTCTAAGCTCACCCGTTTCATATTTTTTACTATTACCCATGATTCAAAGATGTATATTATGAATGACTTGTAGGGATAATCTAGAAGTTTATGGTTGTTTCTGATGGTGTTTCTATGTTCTATCTCATTTCAAGTTATAATGTAAAGATCATGTATTTAGTCTAGCTTCCAAAATATCTAAACCGATTGGTCCTTTGGGTTTTGAGTCTTATATCAATGACAAAGTAATAATGCAAGTCACTAGTTCTAGGGTACTAAGGTCGAGGTCTATATAGTTGGTATCAAATCAAGTTTTGTAGAAACTTTGGAAACTAGATTTATAAAACATACAATATGAAATAAAACCCTGTTATATAATTTTAATATATATATATACAAGAACCTCCTAGAATTTTTGTATGGTAGAGATAATGTGCGTCCTCATGGAAATATATTCATGTCTTAATAATACACATAGACAAGGTTCTGGCATAGATATACCTAGAGGTAACAAATCTTACAAGATACATTGGGATTGACTCGGTGTAACCTCGTACATGACCATATACCTTACTATGCACCTGGTTTGACACTCCTGGAGGATATGCATAGGATATTTTTTATTTTCTTTATAAACCTCTATGAATTATTTAAAAATAAATTTATCCCCTCTGAAACCATGTTTAGGATTATGATATAAACTACGCATAAATTTTAAATTTTTGTAAAGTGTTTTTCTAGTTTTAGATTATGCATTATGATTTATTGCCTAATTTTGTGTGTTACATTTTTTACAAATGACACATCATAGAAGGAATGATAACCTCACTAATGCACATGATCTAATTTTTACGATTGATAATATCTTTTATGGTCTTATTGAAATCTATTAAATGTAAAATTTCTCCCAAACATTCTTATTCTATGAGGATATAGTATAATTTGCTATCATGAAAGAGAAATAAATCTACTTATTCAATGACTTCAAAGGAATTAAGAGAAGAAGTGGATAATAGAGATAATTAAGGATAAGGGAACACAGATTAAGAATTATTTTCTCACATGTGATAATTTTGGAAAGAAAAACCATAGTACTTTTCTGAATGGAATAGGAGTTTGCTCCAAATGTAGAGAGAAATCACACAGTTCTTATGATTTGAAGGATATTAAAAAGGTTTCTAATGATAAATTCTTAAACAGAAAAGTGATGGGACACTATGAAAATCAATTTCTCAAGTGTCAAATGAATATATCCCAAAAGAGGATAATGGATAATGGAAAGGATTATACTACTACCAAAAAGTAAGATGAATGGTTATTATGCATATGTTTGGATATAGTAATTATGTTTTTTGTTTATTTTATCAATAATGTTTGGGTTATAAGAATCATATCATATATAATGATTTTACTACAATATTCACCATTAAGAAATTGGAATCATGTGATGATGAGAACCGGTATTCAAGATGAGTTAATCTATTGTATGTTAATATTATTGAAAATACATCACAAGGGAAGGATACCACTATATATGTGCTTAATGTTGAGATAATAATAAATATATGTTTATGGGATAATATTGTGGACCATGAATGTGTTTAGGGATTTTATGGTTTATGTTAAAATGAAATTATTAGATGTTTTGATATAAGGACATTACTCATAGAACCGTGCATGTTTCATAATGGTTTAAAGGAGATTAAGATATTCACATATTTGATAAGTTACAATAAGAGCTACTTTATTTTTAGAATGTTATTTAATGTGGAATTTGGATATTTAGTGACCTTGTTTCTATGTTTTTGGTCTTTGAATATTGATAAACATATTTTTGATAAGTCTTAAGTTTAACTACTTATGGAATGGATTAAGGATATTATTGATTAAAATTAAAGTATTATTATTAATATTGGATAACATGTACTAGAAGTATTAGTTTTACTAAACTTTTAATGGATGAAGGACTAACATAAGGACTATATGATTCATTAAAAGTGTTTCAGGTATGTAGAATTCATTTTGAATATCCATATTATTGTTTAAGAAAATAAGATGAGATAGATCAAAGCACAACCACCGGATGATAATATGACATTGAATGGAATCAGGTAAGTTTATTTTCTCAAGTGCTTCTCAAAATAGTAAAAGAAACCCTCAACTATAGGAAACATATTTTATAACAAAAACGTCATCCATTTACTTTTCCTTTTGAGAAATTAATGGCATTCTAGCTGATCAACAATTTATGGTTTTGGTATGGTTAATTTTATAAGGACAATGTTCTCTATCACTCTCCATTAGAACATGATAGTTTGATTTTTCTTCCATGCATAGGTTTTAACTTCCCACTAATGTCAACCTTTCTGAAAGACTAATTTTCTGGTGACCAACTTAATTCCATTTCCCTCTTATTAAGCTGATGATTTATTAACCTATTTTTTGATGTGGATTCCCTCAAAAGAGTTTTCAAGTATCAAACTCAGTTTTTTAAAATACAATTTCCAATTGCGAGGACAGAATTTATTGAAGGTGTGGAGAATGTAACACCCAAATATTTTATGGTATGCCTTTTTTTATCATCGATAGCTTACAAACATAAAAATAATTAATTACTTATTATTTACTTATTAGAGTTATATCCAAGATTTTTGGAATAATGAGAATGAATGAAATTAAGTATATTTTGAAAATAAATATGTTTATAAAATTAATTCATTGTTAACCAATTAATTAGAAATGAAAACCAATTGAATTTAAAGGTTGTATTTTTATAAAAACTATACTTTTTCGGACAATTAAATTTTATATTAATAAAATTAATTAATAACTATATGTGAAATATCTTAATTAAATATAAATATTATTTATTCTATCAAAAAATTTTACACTCATCTAAAAAAATTGTACTAGCATAAGATAAGAATGAATCCAAATTCACACATAAAAATGATATATTTATATAAACACAATTTTACCACCTATAAATGGGTTACTTGTTTAAGATCTAAATTTTAGAAAAATTATAAATTTTAATTTAACAAATAAATATAATTTTCAAAGCTTAAAATTTAAATTTACTATGGCTAAATATTTGATTTTTTTCTAGTAAGGTTTACTTTTAATAAATAGTAATGTGACCATTGAAATAATAATGTGACCCTTATGAATAGTAATTTGGCCAATAGAGTGGTAACATCACCATTAAAAGTATAAATAAAATTTACAGACCCTATAATTGAAAATATGATATAATTATATCATAGTACAAGTAAAGTTTTTTTTTGAGAATGATAAATTTAGTGTTGGTATTTTTATAAAATATAAATGATTATATACAATTTTATATTTAATATAATGATTTAAAAGAGAAAATATTTTCATAAAATAGATTCATAATTTAATATATTTTTTCTTTATTATTATAATATAATTTTATGAGACTTTAATTAATTTTTCAAAGTGTTATAAAATCATATATAATTTTTAAATTGGAATTTTTGAGTAAATGATAAATTTAATTAAAAATTAAATTTATCATATTTAGAAAATTATTTAAATAAAATGAAATCTATTTTGGAATTATAAATATATAAAAAATATGGTGCTGTTTTTTGGTTTTTTCTAAATTAGTTGAATTTTTGGTTAATAATGATATATTGTAATTTACGATATTTAACAAATACATGAATTATTGATTAATGGGTGATGTATGGATGGTTTAAGCCTTTAATCTAAAATAAACCTTCATTAGTTTATTATATTTAGTGATAATTCTAAAACTATTCATATTATTATGCCAAAATAATTAACTAATGAATATAATAATAGAAAACACCCCTCTCGTCCACTATGAAAACCACCCCTCACCCCATCTTCTCCTCGCACATCCAAAGCCATGAAGAATGTCAAATTTCTGCCCAATACCACTCCCACACTCTTACCCCATGTTACAGGCTATCGGTAATAACCCAAATTCCCATTTTAATGCCCTTAAAGAGGTCATCAAGGAGAAGAATTCAAGAGGTAAATCAATATACTTTCACATTCAACGTCATTTAATTTATATTTATTTCCATTTTACCCATAACTATTCCATCAAAAAAATTTGATAACTGAATTATATTATATATAACAAAAATATTGCATGATAATTAATTCTCCAACATCAAACTCCTTCTCCTCCCCCTTGTATTCTAAACATGAAAACATTGTTCGTTATGTGCCGATTTACCACCATTGTGGATGATGCAGCCTCATTTTTCTTTAACACATTAATGTATGGTTCTAAAACCATTATTATGATTAAAAAATATTATATTATACATATTTTATGTTATATAATGTTCTAGAACCATTATATATACATAATATTAATTCATATGACAAAACTAACTTGTGATGATCGAAAAACCGACAAAATAATCTTAACCATTACCATTAAAGATAAATCTAATTAATCATCCTCGTATCTATATAAAAAATTATGTATAATACATTTAATAATTTGTATGTTTTTTAATAAAATATGGTTACAATTCTGTATAACCATTCCCATTTTACATGATCTTTCATACATGTATACAAGTAAACCAATCATGAAAACCAAGGAAACAATTACTCTCGAATGGCGAAATTTAATCTTATAACCAATAAAAAGGCCATAAATAAAAATAATAAACTTATTATTAATCAATAAAATGTTTAATTATCTCTGAATTATATAATTTCTGAAAATAATTTCATTATATTAGAAATTATTCACAAGTTCAAACCTCTATCGGGCATAATGTATGGGTTTTCTCATCTCACTTTTATTTTTATGAGATATGCCTTACTCACAACTATTTCTTATGTTATGTGTATGTATACTGACAATTTATATAACATATTATGAAAGTATTTATTTTCATTGTTTTAAATATTTTTTTTGGATCGTTAATTTATGAGGCATGTGGTATGACTATTTTCAATTTGTTAATGGATTCACCCAGAAACACCATTTTTCATTCGAGTTATGCTATTTCTATCATTAACCCTATGTAATTATTAATTATTATTATTTATTCCTCCTAGATTACATGTGTATGATTAAAATATTTTTAAATGTCTTAATTATTTTTTATTTTATGGGAAATTAATGTTTTATAATCTTCCCTTTTCAATTCCTCCAGAAAGATAATCTTGATTTAAGAGAACTATCCAATTTCATAACTGTTTTCAAGTGCACTCCATAATATGTTTTAAGGCCACTATTATTTTTCTAAAATCCATCCTATTTTAATGAAAAACTCTCATGGTTCTTTTCTGATTTTATTCAAACAATTATTCATCTTCTATTTTAAATGTTATTTAATATTTTCTTTTAAACCAAAATAAAGCATCTCATTTTTTTAGATTCTTAACATATCTTTTTAATGTTTTCACTTCAGTTGGAAATCATTTATATATCAAATATACATTCATATTCCTTCATATTTCATTTCTTGGATAAAAATATTTATAATTTTTTTGGACAAATACAAATGATTTTCCAAAAGAACTTTTCATTCCAAAATATAAAAGGGCATGTCTCTCAATAATTTCTCAATGATTTTACTATAGTACTTTCACCTTTGATTATGATTAAAATATTTCAATGTGGTATAGGAAACTTTTATTTATAGATAAAAATTTATTTTACATATAATAAATGCATTAGACATTGTATGTAATGGGCATGGCCCGCTATATTACCCTTTCGATGTATTAGTAGGTATCATGAGAGAAACTAGACTGGGTTTTGGTCCATGCCTTACCTATTTATGTAGACTTTTTGTTCGAGGCCTTGATTGTATCTTTATGATGTCCAAATTTATGAATTCATTCATTATGATAGTAGTAATTGATATTCAATGTGATATTCGACTAGTAATTTTCATTCCTATGTGTTTATTTATGATATTATTTAATCATCATTTATTACTTGCATATTATGATCAATATTATGTATGAATAGAATTTGTTTTTAGTTATTCACCATGCCTTATTATTTATGATTACTTCCACTGTATTTCTTACCCTTACTGAGCCTCTGATCTCACCCATTTCTTATGTTTTATTTTTCACCAGGACGAAAATATGTAAATTATGAATGTCTTGTAGGTATAATATTGGAGATTATGGGTCCTTCTAATGTAGTTTCAAAGTTTTATTTCATTTCAAGTTTTAATGTAAAGTTCATGTATGCGATCTAGCATCCAAAACTGATAAACTAATAAACCATTTGGATTCGAGCCTTGTATCAATGGTAGTTTAATAATGTAAGGAACCAACACCAGGCTATTTTGGTCTCGGTCTTTACAGTAACACTAAGAAGACGGTAAGTTTTCATCAACTCTTTTCTCAATTTCCACTTCTTTTCCTCTCCATCATATTTCCTATCAGACCCAAATAATATAGGATTAATTAAGTAGTATGTTAGCATAATATTAATGATGAATTTCTACTAAAATGATGATATATATAATGTTTTTATGTTTCATACATCTCCTTCAACATAATTTTAGATTGTCCCTTTAACAGTCACTTAACCGACAATGAGGAGGTTTCCAATTATTTCCATATCAAAATTTTTATGGATTATTATAATAATAATTTATAATATATAAATGTATTGATATATTAATTAATAATCTTCTGTATTTAATCTTATAAATTTATAAGTTTCAATAAAGAATGATCATTAAATCAAAGGAGAACATGATATTTTAAGGAAACTATCATATCAAAAAATTTCATGGTTATTGATGGGAATTAAAAAATATAGTAGAATTGTTACAATTGGTCAATTGTAAAAAATTAACATATTTAAATTCTTGTTTCATGTTTTAATAAGAAAGTTTTTTATTATTCAGGACACAATACTGACATGAAACAAAGAGGTATTTAATGTAGTTATATTCTTGAACCCAACTCATTGTTTTTTTTTGTTATATTCTCATGAAAACTATTTTCTATATGGATGTTCTTGTAATGTCTTAATAATATATTAACTCTTCAATTCAGTATCTTTTTTGTGATAAAATAGCTCCTACCCTTTCGAAATGATATCTACGTCATTAAAAAAAATTATGAAAATTAATTTAAAAAACTAATATTGACTCATGTTGAGTTATTTCTTATCCACTCAGAAATAGTGATATTTTATGCTAATATATGATTTCCCATAGTCATTTGGGAACCTTAATGATTATTAATGAATGAATAAATTGTTAATATTCTATGAAAACTATTCCTTTCAATTATTTTATTTCAAGAATATTATTTTTATATGTACTCATCCCATGTGACATGTATGATTTTGAGAATTTTATGATGGGAGTAGTGGTCTTGGTATCCCCCCAATATATTTCATATTGTCATATATCAAATTATATTATTTTTACTATGCATGAATATGATAATATTTTTTTCAAAATTTTGATTTACACTTCATGAACATATAATAGGAATGAACATAATTCTATAATTTTTCACAACTATGTGTGGTATTTGACCACTATGCTATGATTTTTCATTATTATGAATTTTCCATTTACCATAGTTTTATACGTGTTTTACATCATGATTATGATGGGGATTCCATGATTATAAAATGATGATGATAATTGAGCTAACCCATGTACTATTGATTAATATCTATTATTACTTATCTCTTATCCTTCACCTTTTGATGATTTTCTCTCACCCCATTCATCTATATAAATTATCTGGTGACCATAGGTACTAAAGATAAAGTGATATATTATATGAGGACTAAGAATAATGTTGAAAATAAGTGTTTATGTTTTATTGAGTATAACTAATGATTGATAATAATTTTCAAAATATACTAAACATTTTTTATGTTGAAAGTATTAATATTTTTTAATTTATATTAAAAATAATTAATTAGTCTTTTAAGAAATTTTTGGGATGCTATAATTAATTTTTAATGCAGAATTATACTACAAATAATGTAAATTCATAATACCTCAATCCATTATATACCTTATATGTACACATGTGGGAAGTTGTGGGCATCATGTTTGGATACATGTATGTGACATACATTATTTTATTATAGTTCGTACATAAATTTATTGATAAAATAAAATAATTCATTGACAACTTAGGAATACACCATTTGTAGTATGTCATTATACATCAGGATACCCCTATAGAGGCTACAGATGAAGAGAGTGCATGTGATATGTTTTAGTCATCCATTTGTTCCCTCACTATCATAGATATTATAAATAATACAGTCCAAAAACATTTGGTTATTTTATTCCTTTACAACATGGGTGTTTATGCATATGAAATTAGAATATATAAGCATTATGAAAAAAACCACACTATGGGAAACAATCTATCGATAGACCCATCAACCAATATTATCTTGAAAATCACCCACATTCCATCATTAATGCTTATATATCAGACATTCATATAAGAATCAATATTCATAATTTATTGATTATACATATAAAAATTCATCAATAATATACTTATATTTTTTATATACATTCCATGATTAATCTAATAATTTTGTGATTGAGTTCCTTTAGTACCATAAATTCATCTTTTAAATTATCAAGTATATTATATTTATCTAAAACTTAATGAACAAGCCTCATTCTTTTTATTAATTCAATTTATTATTCAATTTCATCAGGTTACTCTAGAACATGGAAATTTATACTATATTAATGATGAATTTGTCATATATATAATCAAACTACATCCTATAGTTATATATCAATCATATATTTGTCATCCAATCATCCAATTATAAAATAATAATCAAGAATGTCTAAATATATTTGAGAAAGATATGCTCTAAACTATCCTTGACCAGTATGACCTTATTCCCATTTAATTTGACATTGTATAGTCTTCCCCATCATCACTAGAATCCACCATCACTATAGTCCTAGGCTTAAAACTGATTTCCCATAAATGGTTCCAAACCATATCGATGATATGATTAAACTGATCCTTTCACATTAATTATCTAATAACCCGTTATCATTTAAGAACATTAAATTATTATTACACACACAATTCAATAGAAACTTATATCCTTACATTGAGAAAATCATACCTCATGCAACCAAGAATAGATTAAATCATACCTAACCATTCCCTATTTTTGTATTTTATAATTTTAATACACATATTAAACTATTTGGTTTATTATTCAATGTTTTTCATCAAAAACAAACCTACAATAAATCCTATTGACAATAGCTACAAATAAATAAAATATTTTTATCATTACTTCTCTATTTCAGAAAATTCATCGTTGAATAGTTATTACATTTACATGCCACATTCTTTATAAAAATGTCATAAACAAAGAATTACATTCTTTATTAAATTTCTAGAAATTTTGTGCATTACTAATAATAATAACATCCATAAAACATAGATAATACACTATCTAGGAATCCTATGGACATATAAATATAGAATAAAGAACATCCAATCAAAAACCAAAAAACAAAAAATAATGAAATTTTAATTTTATTGTTATTATATTCATTATATTGATTCCATTGACACCTAAAGTATTAATTCAATATAATTCTTGCACATGTAGTTAAATAAGGTGATTTTACATATCCCTTCGATTAATAATAACATCAAAACCTCCTATATCTTGACCCCACACCACATGGTCCACTATTATTGGATAATACAACCCCTATGATGTATCTAAATGATCAATTCCATAGAAACTCAATTCACCTTAAATTTCATCTCAACAAAACTTAACATCATCCATCATTCTCCTAGGAATTACCAGTCACCAAAAATATTGAGAAAAAGGGTTGAAAAAAACTAGTTAATTACAAATAAGATGGTTAGCTACTCGTATTCAATGAATCATCAATAAAAATTAGTTATATAATATTTTGATAAAATATACATTTATCTATATGATTAAAGATGTAATCTGTGATTTAATTATCAATGTGAATTCAATAATTTCAATGAGCTTAAAAACCTCTAAAGGTATTCCCATGTTGCAATAGGGTTCCCTCAAAATTTAATCTTAAATTATGAATTTTAAAAAATAATCAATTTATAACAATAAATTAAGAAGCAATTTAATGAAATCTATTCCATTATATATCCTCTACATCAAGGATAACTAAAAATCATCATTTCTTCAAAATCCAAATAATTTTACTTCATGAATTGTTCAGAATAAAACAACTATTTATTTAATTCAACCCAAAAATAATTATATGGATTATAAAACAACCTATAATGTTCTTTGAATATTATTTATACATATTCAAAAATTGTTGTATTCACTATTTAGTATTAATAAATAGGTATCCAACAATTTTTTTCATTTCATAAAAATTACATCTCAATAATTATAGAAGAATGAAAAAATTTCCATGAGTACATATATGATGTTAGAGATAGTTTCTTACGTGTTTTAAATTAAATTATTAAAATGTGATCTAATTTGATCCTTCATTAAAAAACCAACATCTTGTATTCAAATTAAATTTTATTGAACCCATTCATGTTTTATTCTTCATATAGTCCAAAAACATCAAGAAATAATATTTCATAGGCAACATGATAATCACCATATTTGATGATTCATTTGGTTGTCAAAAATCTTGTTTTTTCAATATACTAATTTATTTAAATTTATTCCAGTTAACTTCCAACTTACTCAAACAAATCTTCTTAAATAGTTTTACAATAAACTTGTAAAAACCTAAAAACTCCATATATTTATCTAGTTATAATCATAATTATCCTTACAAATAAACATAAATTATTTCATTAAAATCAATTATAACATATTTTAGAGTTCTCATTAGAATTAAACCCCATGAATAATTGGTGTTTCATTGGATACAATTGATTTTATAGGTACACATATAAAATGAAATAAGTCTTGCAAGCAGGTAATTGTTTACAATAAATGAAATAAGTCTTCCAAATGGGAAACTAATATTTTTGATCATTGAAAATATTTTTTCAATAGATAAAAGGAATTAGAATAAAAGAAAACATGTTAATAAGATCAAATTCCTACAATTGATGGGACACCACACTATTTTAATGTGTCTAAGGACTACATTTGAAAGACCCAAACAACTGATGATCCCATGATCCCATATTTTGATGGAGGGGTAATGCCCCTAATTCCTGTATAAAACCTATCATGCATGTGTTGATGAAATTATTAAATATAAGTAGCTTCGAAAATTATAAATCCTTATTCTATGAAAATTCCCTAACTAATTATGATTAATCTAATCCACCTATGATGACCATTTACGAACATCATTTATAATTTCATTGTATATAATGTAACAAAACCACCTACAATGATTCACAAAAATCATATCCCCTGAACATGCTTCCTTTTTCGGAAACTACTCATCATGTTGAAAGATAAAACTATTATTTCTTTTTTGAGAAAACATTTATTTCATCATAAACTATCAAAAAGTCATTTGAATTTGATATCATGATGATACCACATCATCTATCTTACATCATGGTTGTCAAGACCCATCCCCTGGGGCCCGTGCCGTAACTACCCCAAGCCCACCTTCCATAGGCCCGGGACTGGCGACTAGCACCAAAGGCGTAAATCCCTAAATTTGGAAAGGCAAGGCATTTATAAAGTGTAAACACACAAAACAGAGTACGAACTGGAAGTAAAACACTAAGAAAAACTGTATACAAAGGAGTGCTGAAAATTAAAAGGTGTCGGAAATACAAGACCAACATGAAAGTACAAGTAAAACTGAAAAGAAAGTACAACTGAATAAAATTAAAGTAACTACTAGTTCGTCCTCTAGGAATTATTACCTAAAGGGTAGGTACAGATAGCCTCCTCAGCACTCTACATCCGTTAGCCTCCTCCATGCACCAACTCGGCGTAAGGTTCACCTCCAGGTACAGTCCAGTCCTGCTACTCTGATCCTCAGACAGCACTATCTATCGTCTACAACCAACACAATGAGGTGTGGGCATAGCCCGTGTAGGGTTGAGTATAACTATACTTAGTAGGGACCCTGAGACCCTCAAGGTCTCACAAAATCCATCAAGGATAAACCAAAAAGTAATAATTGAATAGATGAACTCACTTAGGTATATTCCCGTACATATACCTAAGTTACCAAGTAATCCATATCAATCTTGAGGTAATCACAAAAGTTACTGACTCAGCTCACACGGGTATACATATTTAGTAGGGAGATAAAGATTATCAAATGTAGCTACTAAATCATCTATTCTGTCGAACCCACAGAAGATCTAGGAACATGAATTAGAACTGTCGAGCCCACACGAGATCCAGGAACAGTTACTCTGTCAAACCCACATAGGATCCAGGAACAGAATTCAAAACTGCCGAACCCACACAGGATCCCAGAATAGTCGTCGGTGCTGTCGAACCCACACAGGATCTAGGAACAGTCATCAGTTCACAGCCAGCCACAAGGTTCCCCACAAATCATGCTTATTTCTGGTAGGGTCCACTCCTCAAGCCATTGGTCACATCTAAACATACACTAAGACTTAATTAGATTATACCCAAAGGACCATCTCATCGTATGGGTTCCAACGCCGCAAACGGCTCGTCAATCGGACGTCCAGTTTGCAAGATACTGGCATTTTAATATCCAGGGGCCTGGTTGGATTCGAGACCTATCCAACCTGGCCATTTTCCACACTTGTCCAAAACTCACTTAGAGTATTGAAAAAGGACATCCTCGTCGCGAGGGTCCCAGTTCCATAGACGACACGTCAATCGAACGTGCGGTCTAAGAGTTGTCTGTGTTGAAGCGAAAATGAGGCACGGCCCGTCAGGCTCAGTGGGATGGCGGGTCAACCTGGTATGGTTCGGTGGGTCCAACCCGACTGGCGGATCGGCTCGACCTGGTGGGGCGCGGCCCACATGTGGACCCAGCCGCGCTGCGAGCCGGTTTGGTTCATCTGGGGGCGCCACGCGGCGCCGCCCCTCTGTCCAGGCCGGCCGACACACGGCCCGCACTGCGGCCCCTGGTTCTCCGCCGTGGTGCCTTCGTGTGCTGCTATTCTCCAGCTCATCTGGCACGCGGACGGTCGGTTAATCCAAACGAGAGGCCCGTAGACGCAGTCCATGCCCTCCCTCCATGTGGCGCCTTTGTGCACCACTGCTCCTCTATGTAGACTGGCCGGATCGGCTCATCATTTGTCCCATGGACCAGGCGGCCCGACACGGGCCGCCGGTCCCTTCACGCGGCCGGCACGTGGCCGCCGCCACCTCCGGTCGCAGGCGCCGCTGCCCGACAACCCTGCTTCTACATACCATTGGGTTTGCTCCAGTGGTCGGATTTCTGATCCTTCTGTGCTCGGGGCCCTCCCGGGATGCCTCCCTCAGCGCTGGACCCTCCGGATCTCGTTATTGCCACTTTGGCCCGTCACCTGCGAAGAACACATCAATCGGATCTGCGGAGGGGGTCGGGCCTTGTTTGGGTTGGCCTGTGCCCTCTGCATTAGCTGTTTTAAATCATGGAAACACAAATTATTAAACAGGTATGAATCTAGCCCCATTAAAAAACCCACAACAAATTTCCCTTTTCCCCCAAGGATGCTTGAACCACAGATCAGCCTGTTCGTTAGGTTGTCCGCATTCGTCATTTAGAATACAAGAACGAAGGAAATCAATCACTTAGAAATCAGATTCCCAACCTCAGTTGGATCTTTCATCAAATATCGGGATGTCTATGTTTGGGACATCGGATATCGGGACGTCGATCCACTGGCATTCGTCATTCTTCGTTTCAGGGGAGAGATCTTCGGCATTTGTTCAGAGAGTTCATCCATCCCACAACTCCTCCACGCTAGTATATTATGAAGATGTGATTAACGTTGCACGCTGATTCATTAATGAATTAGCATCATTGTTACCCCAATAAGGTGTTGTAACGTTTCGGGGGGATACGTGTCATAAATGATCCCCCCCCCCCATCGTCGCCTCATTGCTGCGTCGTAGTGACATTTTCTATTGGACAACGGATATGAAAAATAAAAAAAACGAACAATTTATTTTTATTTAACTTTTTCTAAAAAGATCAAAAACATACTTTCTCTCTCGAATCACTGCGGTCGAGACGAAGTTCTCCTTAAGAGAATAACGTCGTTGCGAGTTTGTCTATGTCCTCGGATTTCAATTCCGAGCACCAGTTCAAAAGTAATAAAAACCCACTTGTGCGTTTACTGAACATACTCGAAAAAAACACCAAAAATTGATTCCGGGCACACCGGGCCTCAGAATCAAGTGTCGTCAATTTTTGCAGACTCGTAAAATTCCCCTGTATTATTTTTTAAAAAAATCCACGTAAATTCTGGGTCATTACATTCTCCCCACCTCAGGGATTTATGTCCCTGTAAGCTACAACTCGAACTAAGAAAACACATGGGGGTACTGAGCACGCATCTGAGCCTCCCGCTCCCATGTGCTCTCTTGGAGGTTTATGTGCTGCTAGCAACACGAACCAGAGGTATCGACTGTCCACATAGGACCAGATCTTATCCATCCTCAATCTCCACCAGAACCCCCATAAAAGTCACCCCATCATCGATGTCCAGCTCTCCATGATCGATTATGTGAGAAGGGTCATGCACATATCTCCTCAGTTGATATACATGGAAGATGTTGTGCACCCAGTGCAAATGAGGTGGAAGAGTCAGGCGGTAAGACACCTCGCCTACTCTGTTAAGGACCTGGAAAGGTCCGATGAACATCGGAGATTACTTTCCACCTCATCCAAATCTCAGTAGACCTCGTCGAGATGAGACCCATAGGAAGACGTGGTCGCCATCCTCGAGCTCTATAGATCTCCGTCTCCTATCAGCATAAGACTTCTTCCTCTCTGTGCAGTCTTCATCTTCTCCTGGATGATCTGTACCTTCTCTATGGTAGCATGTACCATCTCTAGTCCTACTAGTGCTGACTCCCCAGGGTCAGTCCACTACAATGGTGATCTACAAGGTCACTCGTACAACACCTCAAAAGGTGCCATCCCTATGGTCGAGCGATAACTGTTTTTGTACCCAAAATCCACCAAAGGCAAGTGGTCCTCCCAGCTGCGACCGAAGTCGAGGACACAAGCACGCATCATATCCTCGAGGGTCTGAATGGTCCGCTCAGTCTGACCATCCGTCTGAGGATGGAAGGTGGTGCTCAGATAAAGTTGTGTCCCAAAAGCCTCCTGCAACCCCTGCCATGGACGGGAAGTAATGTGTGCATCACAATTGGAGACAATAGAATAAGGTACTCCATGTAGCCACACAATCTTCTACACATAGAGGCACCCCAAGCTCTCTACTGAACCCCGCTCTCTGATCTGTAGGAAATGGTCTGACTTGGTGAGTTGGTTAATGATTACCCAAATCAAGTCCTGACCCCTGGATGTACGTGGAAAACCCATCACGAAGTCCATGGATATCTCATCCCCCTTTAACTCTATGACCTCTAAAGGCAGAACCAAACCTGCTGGTACTTGATGCTCTGCCTTCACTTGCTAGAAAGTGAGGCATCAAGAGACAAACTATGCAACTACCTTCTCCATACCTGGCCACCAATACTGTCATCGAAGGTCCTAGTACATATTTTCCACTCCTGGATATACCGTTAAAGGGGATCTAGGGAACTCCCTCAGCACTTCCTCCTGAAGTGACACTGGCACCATGGTACGTCCTCTGAAAGGGATGACGTGCTCCCCACCTTCAGAAAATCCATCAGTTGCCTACCTTGTGGATATCTGAGCATTTCATGTCACGTAGTCAGATTCCCCAAGATGTGCCTCTCTGACTCGCTGAAGAAGTGGGGGAGTGACTGTAAGAGACTGTAGAATGGCTGATCCGTCTCAATCCACAAAGGATATCTGTAAAGCAGCTAGCTACTCTATTGCCTCACCTAACAGTTGTATACCAGACCTCCTGATGAGTGCATATACAACAACGTTCCCCTTCCCAGGAGTATAGACTATCTTGAAGTTATAGTTATGGAGGACATCAATCCAAAGCCGTTGTCTCGGGTTCAGGTCCTTCTGAGAGAAGATATACAGAAGACTCTTATGATCAGAGTACACGGTAAAACATTCGCCCATCAGATAGTGTCGACAAATCATCAAGGCGAAGACCACTTCTACTAACTCCAGGTCATGGGTAGCATAGTTCTACTCATTCTTCTTCAGGTATCAATAACTATATGAGATCAATTCATGCTCATGCATCAGGAAACACCCGAGTCTTGTCCCTGATGCGTCGCAGTAGACTACGTACCCTATGCCTTCCTCTAGAAGCCTCAAGATGGGGGCACTAGTCATCCTTTGCATAATATCCTGAAAGCTCTACTGGCATCTCTCTGACCATACGAAGGGTTTCCCCTTCTTCGTCAAGGCTGAAAGTGGTGTTGCAACTCTGGAGAAGTCTGATACGAACCTCCGGTAATAACAATCTAAACCCAGGAACTCTGTACCTCCGTCACACTATTGGGTGGATCCCAAGGAAGTTCCGCCTCAATCTTCACTGGATCCACTGAAACTCCATCTTCTGAGATGGCGTTTCTAAAGAAGTGGACATCCCAAATCTAGAACTGGCACTTAGATAGCTTACCATAAAGCTAGTGCTCTCGGAGTGTGCCAGTACTACATGCAAATGGTAAGCATGCTCCTCCTCAGTAGTTGGGTAAATCAGAATGTCTTCGATATAGAATACGACAAATCGATCGAGGTATGGCTGGAAAATCCTGTTCATGAGTTCCATGAACACTTAGGAGCATTATTTACACGGAAGGGCATAACCAAGAACTCGTAGTGGTCGTACCGACACCTGAAGGTTGTCTTCTGCACATCCTCATCTCGAACTCAGAGCTGGTGATAGCCTGATCTAAGGCCTATTTTCGAGAACCACCATACTCCCTTTAGCTGATCAAAGAGGTTGTCAATCCTTGGGAGTGGGTACTTGTTCTTTACGGTCACCTGATTCAGGAGACAGTAGTTGACACAAAGCCTCAATCTCCCATCCACCTTCTTGGAAAACAGAATCGGGGCAGCCTAGGGAGAAACATTGGGTCGAATGAATCCCTTCCCCTAAAAGTCTCCTAGATGTACCCGCAGCTCATGAAGCTCCACGGGAGCCATCCGATATGCTGGTGTAGATATCTTTTTCATCCCGTGGTATAGGTCAATATTGAATTCCACATATCTATAAGGAGGTAGACCTGGTACTTCGTCAGGGAAAACATCTGCGTACTGGTCCACCACTACAGGATAGCTCGGACTCTCCACATCAATTGCCCTGAGGGTAAGGCTGGCCAACTGATGAGTGATCAGTTGCACCCTCAACTGAGTTTGTTCATCCTGCACTACAAAGGCTCCCTTCTTGCCTGTGAAGGTAAACCCAGTCCCATCCGTGCGGACACACCGCACTTTGCGCCTAAAATAGTCAATCTGAGCATGTACTGTAGATAACCAGCCCATAACCAAGATAACGTCGTAAGGCCTCGATGCCACTACAATGAGATCTTAGCCGAAGCTCTCACCTCCTAGAGTAAGCTCACACTATTGGAACCAGTGCGTAATCATCGAGTCTACTCCTATAGGAATCTCTAGCTATAAGGATTGAGCCAACGGCTCCATCAGAATCTTCGAGCTTCGAATGAGGGAAATGGCAATGAAAGTGTGACTAGAAACTGTGTCTATAAGAACTGCAGCTAAGGTGGAGTTGACACAGATCATACCTTGAATCATCTCTGGAGAACCATGGTCGTATGCCTCACCTTCCTGAAGCTGAGCTCTCGCATGTCCACCTGCTCCCTACGGTTGGGCTGGACCTACTGGTGGTGGCAGTAACACCTTGAAATGTCGCTCACCGCCAGCTTCATGACCATCTCCTCTTCCAAATCCACCTGCTCCCTACGAGGCACCTCGATCAAATATCTACCTCTTCCTGGGAGTTCCCTCAACTGTCTGCTGATCATCCAGATGGTGGTTCACGCAGTCACGAGCCATGTGACCCTTCCCACTACATGTGAAACATTGATTGTTCCTCGAATGACTGGATCTGTCTCGTGTGCCTCGCACAACCAAACCCGAGTCATGTGGTCGTCCACCGGATGGTCTGGTCTACTTAGACCTTTGTAACATCTTTCGGTTGCCAGCTGCTGAAGACTCCACTACATGATGCCCGGTGGCAGGTCTCACAGCTGGTGACTGCTCAGTAAAGAAAATATCTACTAAAAGGGCTCTCTCCAAAACCCACACATGTTTCTGGATGTTGAGGGAGATCATCGAAGCCCTTATCTCTCACATGAGTCCCTGCTCGAAGGTATGATCCCTAAAGAATGGGTCATGTACCATATCTGTAGAGTACCATGAGAGGTTAGTGAACATCGCTGAGTACTGGGCTACAGTCATGCTGCCTTGCTGTAGATGAAGTAGCTCCTGTATCTGCACTGCACGAAGAGTGGCTAGGACAAACTCTGCCCAAAACAGTCTATCGAAGTATGTCCAGAGTAGTGTCTCCTCATCATGCACCTGGAGCATCAGGCTCCACCATCTACCTACTGCTGCCTGAAGGAGGTTGGCGGCAAGGACCACCATGAGATCAGCTGGTGTCCCTACCAGTCGGAAAACTCTCCCCACGACCTCCAACCATTCCTCAGACACATGTGTGTCCATCTCTCCCCTGAACCTGGGTAGCCTCAGGCATTGGAACCCGTCCAATGCACCCAGTCGGCTTGCATCGCCTGCTGGTTGTGCTGATGGTATAGGCTGCCAAACGGGTAGTGGTGCTGCTGGTACACTACCCTCTAGTGCATCTGCCAAAAGAGGGCCCTGCACCGAAGCCTCAATGCATGGTGGGATGCCATCTCATACAAAGAATGGAACCCTGGCTAGCTGTCTACATGGGGGAATCCTGAAAAGAAATAGGAGTTCCACGATCAAAAAGTTATATCTGGTAAGATGACTCAAAATATCACAAAGAATACTTTTCAAAACACACAGGCAATCACTGTTTTTGTGCACTCAGTCTGAAATCATAATTCAGGGTCCTTGTGTATGGATACATTGGTTTCCACACGAACACTAGACTCCCTAAACTGAAAACCACACCCAGTACCCTTAACACTATTGTTCACATAAAAGAAATATTAGAGTCCTAATTTCTATGGTAGAACCGACTCCTCAAATACCAATTTGTCATGACCCGTCCCCCGGGGTCCGTTCCGTAACTACCCCAAGCCCGTCTTCCATAGTCCAGGGGCTGGTGACTAGAACCAAAGGCATAAATCCCTAAATCTAGGAAGGCATTGCCTTTATAAAGTGTAAACACACACAACAGAGTATGAAACTGAAGTTAAACACTAAGAAAAACTATATAAAAATGAGTGATGAAATGTAAAAGGGGCCATAAATACAAGCCCAATAGGAAAGTACAAGTACAAATGAAAAGAAAGTAAAACTAAATAAAAGTAAAAAAGCTACTGGGTCATCCTTCGGGATTTCCTACCTGAAGGGTAGGTACAGATTCCCTCCTCAGCACTCCTCATCTGTCTGTCTCCTCTGTGCACAGACTTTCCATAAGGTCCACCTCCGGGTACCATCCAGTCCTGCTACTCTAATCCTCAAATATATTTGTCTGTCATCTGTAACCAACACAACGAGATGCGGGCTTAGCCTATGCAGGTGTGAGTATAACGATTCTCAGTAGGGACCCGGAGACCGTCAAGGTCTCACAAAATCCAACAAGGATAAACTACAAAGTATGAATTCAACATATGACCTCACTTAGGTATATTCCCATACATATACCTATGTTATCAAGTAATCCATCTCAATAATGAGGTAATCAAAAAGTTACTAACTCAACTCACACAGGTATACAACATTAGTAGGGAGATATAGATGATCAGATGTAGCCACTGAATCTTCTATTTTGTCGAACCCACACAGGATCCAGGAATAGGAATCCGAACTGTCGAACCCACACAGGATCCAGGAACATTTACCATGTCAAACCCACATTGGATCTAAGAACAGAATTTAAAACTGTCGAACCCACACAGGATCCAGGAATAGTCGTCGGTGCTGTTGAACCCACACAGGATCTAGGAACAGTCGTTAGTGCACAGCCAGCCACAAGGTTCCGAATAAAGCATGCTTTTTTCTGGGAGGGTCTGATCCTCAAGCCATCGGTCGCATCTCAAATTTCACGAAGACTCACATAGAGTATACCCAAATTACTGTCTCGTCGTAAGGGTTCCAACGCTGCAAATGGCTCGTCAATCGGATGTCTGGTTTGCAAGATACGGGCGTTTTAATATCTAGGGGCCCGGTTGGATTCGAGTCTGATCCAACCTGGCCATTTTCAAAACATTTCCAAAACTCACTTAGAGTATTAAAAAAGGATCCTCTTGTCTTGAGGGTCCCCGTGCCGCAGACGGCATGATAATCAGAGGCGCGGTCTAAGAGTTATCTGTATTTAAGCGATGACAGGGCCCGGCCCATCAGGCCCAGTGAGCTGGTGGGTCTGCCCGATCCAATTTGGTGGGTCCGACCTGGCTGGCGGGTCGGCCAGGCCCGCTAGAGAGCGGCCCACCCGTAGACCCCTCCCGTGCCACGGGCTGGTCCAGTTAGCCCGATAGTGCCACGCGGTGCCGCCCCTCCATCCAGCCCGACCGGTGCGCGGCCGGCTGGTTCGTCCAGCCTCGCGGCCCACGCTGCGGGCCGCGGTTATCCCACGCGGCACCTTCATGTGCCGCGGTTCTCCAGCCCCACCGGCACGCGGCCGACTGGTTCTTCCAACAAAGCGGCCCGCAGACACGGGCCGCAACCTCCCTTCATACGGCACCTTTGTGCTCCACGACTCCTCCTCACGAATAGGCCAATTGTCCCATGGATCGGGAGGCCCGACGCGGGCAGCCGGTCCCTTCACGCGGCTGGTGCGCGACCATTGCCACCGACGCCACCTCCAGTCACCAGCCCCAATACCCGGCAACCCTGCTTCTGCAGAACATCGGGTTCACTCTGGTGGTTAGATTTCGGATCCGTCTGCACCGGGGTCCTCTCGGGATGCCGCCCTCAGTGTTGGACCCTCCGGATCTCGTTGCCGCCACTTTGGCCCATCGCCCATAAAGAACACATCAAGCAGATCTTTGGAGGGGGTCGGGCCTTGAACGGGTTGGCCCGCGCCCTCTACATTAGCAGTTTTAAATCAGGGAAACATAATGTATTAAACAAGGATGACTCCAACCCCATTCACAAGCCCACAAAATATTTCCATTTTCCCCACAAGAACACATGAACCACGGATTAGCCTATTCGTTGGCTGGTCTACGTTCGTCATTTAGAATACATGAATGAATGAAATCAACCACATATAAATCAGATTCCCTATCTCGGTTGTACAGTTCGTCAAAGATCAGGACAACGAAGTTCGAGATGTCGGAGATCGGGACGTCAATCCACGGGCATTCGTCTTTCTTCATTTGGGAGGAGAGATCATTGGTGTTTAGTCAGTGAGTTCATCCAATCCTGAACTCCTCCATGCTCATAGATTATGAAGAAGTGATTAACATTGCATGCTGGTTTATTAATGTAGCAGTGTCGTTGTTACGTCATTAAGGTGTCGTAACGTGTTGGGGGGAAATAGGTCATAAATGATCACCCCACCCCCCATCATCGCCTCATCGCTGCGACGCAGCGACGTTGTCCGTTGGACAATGGATATGAAAAATAAAAATAAATGAACAATTTATTTTTAATTAAATTTTTCTAAAAAGATCAAAAAATAACTTTTTCCCTCGACTCTCTGCGGTCAAGACGAAGGTCTCCTTAAGTGAATAACGTCGTTGCGAGTTAATCGGTGTCCTCAAATTTTAAATTCGAGCACCAGTTCAAAAGTTTTAAAAACCAGCTCGTACGTTTACTGAACGTACCCAAACAAAACATCATAAATTGATTCCAGGCACATCGGGCCTCGGAATCAAGCACAGTCAATTTTTGCGGACTCGTAAAATTTCCCTGTATTTATAAAATAATAATTTCCACATAAATTATGGGTTATTACAATGGTTGTTTAAATTTATTATTTCAAAAAACATTGTAACAGAAAACTTTCCCTCCACCAATGAATCTGTAGTCAATATAGTGATAATAATTGGATATATCACCCATGTTAATAGAATTCCATATTTAATATAATAAGGCATAAAAATTTAACAATACAAATAAATTTTACTAATTTATATGGTAATATTATCCTTAAATGTCAATGATATAAAAAAAATATTTCTAAATTAACATAATTTTGTTCATCATCATCAAATAGAATCCATAACAACATTAATCATCATCACTACCGCTGAAGGAATATAATAGAAAATTAGGTATTCATCCCTTTATTTGACCATAATTTTATATGTTAAGTAAAAGACATGAAATCCAAAATGGATGGTCATTGGTAAGTTTAGTCAACATGGGTGGGTAATTTATTGAAATAATATGATAATAAAAGTTAAATTGATAGAACTAAACACCAAACCTAGGTGTCCCCATTCATCTCGGTTAGCATATCATTCAACACAACCAAAACATCTCACGACCTCCTCCATAAACTACAGCCACCTCTATTACAACACACCAAATAACCAAGGAGGACTAATACCACATTTCTACATCCCCTTTAAAGCTAATAAAATTAAGATTTACTAGTCATCGTCCATCATCCACTTAAAAATATTCATTTCATATTTACTTACAACCTTGTCAAACTATCACTTCCCATTTATTTACATAGACTCATTATTCCTTTTGTTCATTCTATAAATTGTCACACATTGATATCAACACACAATTATTTTATTTCATATAAATTCTATTCAATTTACTCATTAGTGTTTCATTCCATTAGTACTGGAAAACTATATCAACACACAACACAATAGCTAATCCACCTTGGACCAATAATCATCACATCCCATGCCAAGACTTCTCTATAACCGAACTATCACATCGCAACAACCACACATTACAACCACCACATATCAGCCAATATCTCATCTCATACTAACCAACCATTTCTTCACATCCCCACACATTCCACATTAAAATATAGTAACCAAAATCCCCAGAAAACTCCACACATGGTCATTATGTATCAAACAAGGAAAATACATAAAACATATATACACATTACATAAAATTTATCATCCCTTATAATTACATATTAAGATTCATATAAAGGTAATTCATCAAATTACATTATTATTATCATGGATATTCTCCAAATGTTCATGAATTTAATTAGAAACAATTTCATTATACATATAAAAGATTTATTAAATTTTATGCATGGAGAGATCAAGATATAAAAAAACAATGGTTTCAAAAAAAATATCCAAATCAAATGAAAGGATCTGATCTACCTTGATTTTCAAAAAGAGTGGTGAAAAAAGACGACATGTAATAAATATCTTGAAAAAAAGAGAAAATATATATAAATTCACATCCCCTTATAATTTCAATTTTAAAAAGTCATTTAAACAAATATATCAATAAATACTATCTAGAAAATGGAAGAAAAACCATGAATATTCCATATGTTCATAAAAAGAAGGGGATAATGAGGATAACCTACCTAAAATGGATATTCAATTAGATCTATGCATAGAATATAAGCATTAACAGACCAAACTTCATTTTTATCAAAGAGAAACCCACTAAAATCAATCCACAACAATTCATTATCCATCAGAATTCGATGAAAAACAAAAACAGAGCTTTCTTATAACACTCTAAAATTCTACATGAATAAAATAGTATTAGAAATTTTTAGTTACACACAATATTGATCTTAAAACCCTGGGAAATATTTCTCTTTAAATCTAATCTCATCGATATCTTGTGAAACATTAGACCCTGAGTCTAAATCAACTATAACATAGTATACTATTATAAACTAGCCGTTAAATTTGAGGGTATGAATAATAATAACTAAATTATAAAAATTATATGGTTTGAATATTTTACAAAAACTAAATATTTATATATTTATTAGGGCTAAACTAATAATCATTTATTAAAAAAATTCTGAAAAAAAACTATATTTTCTTTAAGAATGTTTAGTCATTCTTGCACTAATAATATAAAAATAATTTTTAACACATTAATAAAATATATTTGATAAAATTGAAATTAATTTTATAAATCTCAATATCATAAATATATTATGGTGAATATTTCTGATATTTGTGAAATGTGTCATTTTTTCAGAATAGTGAAAAAATGAATTTTAATTGATAAATTCTATTTCATTTAAATTTTTTATAATGTTAAATTATATTTTAAATTGGTTTTAATATTAAATTAATTTCAATATATATAAATTAATCTAATTTAGGTCATTAAAATTATTTTCAGTTTGAACTTTGAAACTAAAACATTGTAATTCTTTATCTTTTTCTCTATAAAAATGTGCCCCCTCATGTTGATTATAGGATTAAATTTAAATTAAATATTATACATTTATGAATTAAATTGTAAAAATTTGATTCCATATTTTGAATAAGTATAATTTAAATTATTTAATTACTTTAAATTATTTTTTTACAAAAATGAATAGGGAAAATAAAAAAATTAATTACAACTGTTAAGGTGAAAATGTGTTTACCATGGGATTAAACTAAGAAGACAAGGGTTATAAATGACTTACCAACATTTTAATATCTTTTTTCCAATCCGTATTTTTTATTATATTATCAAATTACTATTATATGCCCATTATTAAGAATTTTTAATATGAATGAATTTATCATTTTGAAATCTATTTGGAAATTTCCATGTAATTTCCAAAAGGGTTCACTTTCACCATTTATAAAAGGGATCACCCTCCCCTAAATATTTATTTTCACGACCCCCTCCCCACAATGTGTACCCCTCTTAGGCCGAAAATGGAGAAGATAGATAGATACACCTGAGTGCCAACTCTAGTAGGCCTTGGGTTGGCGACAAGCACCGAGGGTATAATAAACATAGAGATGAAAGACATTACCCTGTAAGAGAACACATACGAAATAGAGCGATCAGATAGACACCAACCAAATCATTATTATATTAAAAAATAACCGAAAATCCAAGTACAAATATGTAATGGCCTAAATGAACTATAGAAATTGAAAGTGAAATATTCATGTACCAAAAGAATGTAAAGACGATAGCCACCATGAAGCCCAAACATCTCCTGAAACCTCAATCTAGTACTAACTTGCCTGATCTCCAACCTTCTCCAACTTACCTGAAGAATGGTTGTATAACATCGGGTAACTATAACAGTATACTCAGTAGGATCCTCCACGGAGCCTCTTGTTCCAAAGTAAAGAAATCATGTTAAAGCACATTGAACAACAATTGAAACAAACGCTAAACCTAAACAGGTATACTAGTCTCCCAAACTCATTATAAATTCAATCAGAAAGTATCAAATACATGAGTATATAATATAATAAAGAATACCAATGGTACCCTGCTAACACTACCCCACTGGTTTCGTGCTTTTCCCCAGCATCGGATGTCCTGAGTATCTCTCTCCAATAAGGCTATCCTAAATACTCATGGGTAAAGAACCACAACATCCACCTCATGCAAAACAATCACCATGTCCACATAACCAAAAGTAACCAGGTAGTTTCTAGAAGAAACCGCAGCTCATGTAACATATATCATACCTCATGCAATCACAACCCATACATGTTATACATATAGTAGACCTTGAGAACTATATCCTAAATGCATATGTGTGAAATAACCATAATCCATTATATCCCTCTACACACAAATTTGGGAAAAACTAACCATTGTGCATACCATTACCACTAACTACCAAGAGATTATAGTGGGGTCAATGGGGGTAGTCATCCATCCACCTTCCCACTAGGATGATGGGGATAACACCCCCCCCCCCAAGGCTTAGAATCCCCAGGGTGTTAGTTTCACAAACTTATAGGGTGGACTAATGTATAGAAACACAAAAAATAAATGATACTAACATATCTCGCAACAACACTATGGGAATAAACTAGTATTAGACTCAACTACAGCTAACGTCTCTCGAACTCCCGACATCCACTACAAAGACTAGATATCCTCTAAACACATGACCATTTAAATTATTTTATTAAATCATCTTATCCCTTTTAATCTGTATCAAATTTCATTAATTAATTATTCAACCATTATCATTTAACACATTTCATTTCATTACCATTAAAACCAAGATCCATTCCCTCTAGGCATAAACAAACTGATTCTACAACTTCAAAGAAATATAACATTAGTATTGCATCCTAGGAAGCTCAAAAACAATTGGTTAAAAATTTATTCATTAATTTATTTACAACATTAACACTTTCCATAATTCTAGTTATTCTAGGAAAGAATTCTAATTTACCAAACATAGTGGGCTCTATACAGTGAGTAGATGAACCAATCCTCAAGCCATTTCCACCTTTAGTATAAGCATAAACTCATCCACCCTTGAGAAGCTAGACACTGAAAGCGTTTGGCATACCCCACTTGTCTTCACTTCCATTTGAATAAGATTAAGAAAAACCATCTACCTCAATTATTTGGGAATGTAAATCAAATTAACATACAATAGATTCAAAAAGCATCCAACATTCATACTAATGGGTAAGCCCAACTTTAACATGTTCTGTCATCTCTGGTGTCCTCCCTAACACCCAAAAGCATATCTCAATGCATCCTACCACTCTATAGGCCAACTAAAACCATAATAACAAGGTCTCCCTACCCCACATATCACAACAGCACTCCAGGCTCATCCATCCCAAGCACACATCATATCGCAAGTAGCAAGAAACAGACAAACATACCAACTGGGCTCCTCTCCCTAAACAAGGCATCCATACTTTCCACAAAACGTTCACTCATGGATCTAATGCATAAGGATCTTGGCATTTACAACAAGTGGGAAACTTAGGCCCCATTAAATATTTACCTTTTAATCATACAACTAGTTTGTAAAATAAATAGTTACACCTGAATATCTGCATCAATTTGATTATCATAAAACACAACAACAAAAACTGGATTCATTTTACATGCCTATTTATCCCTATCCATTTTATTATAAATTAATCCTAGGATTAAATTATTCCCCATTTTCAATAAATAATGACATGATAAATATGAAAGTCATAGATATCGCAGTATATATCAAAACTAGAGGCAAACTTTTCTCATGAAACAAAGAAAAAATATCGCTACACGACTAATACAAATTCATTAATCCAGTTAAAATAACTAATTTGTCAATTTCATTATGTTCCAGAGGGATAAATAATGCTAGATCTATTATTTCACATAATTAAATGGATATTAAACAAATCCCACACCTCAAAAGGTTTTTTATGTTCTTTTCATGAGAACGGTCCAAAAAAACAGATCACGATCACCTCTCCTGCAATGACTGCATCCAGCTGAGGATGCCGCAACACAACCGCATCAACAAACTCCTATTAAATATTCATTAGAAATATGGTGATAACATACCATTTCATTGAAAAATAAAAATGAATTATCCAAATTGAGGAACCTAGAAGAACAGAGTTAGAACATACATTATATCAAAGATGGATCAACACTTCCTAATTGCACCAAAATAGGGGTTGTGTATGCATCAGGGAAAAATACAAGGGGAAACAATCCAAATATTGTATTTCAATCACATGAATCCTATTAGAGGAAGAACTATGGGTGGCCTAAAGCATGGAAAAACAAGATGGAAGAACACAAGAGGAATGTATGTTGGCCTTTTGAAAATAAAAATGGAGTAGTAGTTCAGATATGGTTTAGATTTTCTATTAAAGGAGGTTCTGGCCATGATTACAAGATTTCATTGAGTAAAGGCACCCAGACCCTTAGAAAAATGTAAATAGGATTTATGGTCTTTGAATTAAAATTAAATCCCTCAAAAATTTCTTTTAATGCATTTTACGTCAAAAATATCGTCAAAAGGGAGAAACTGCGAAAACTGGGATTTTCTGGAAAATTTGAAAACTATTGGAAATGACTCACCCTTAGGTGTGTCACCATTGTGTGCCACCGATCAATAAGCTACATGTATATGTAATTGTTCAATGAGCCACCAGTTTGAGTCACTATTCGGTGAACTAATGTTCGGTGAGTCACTGATGTGAGTCATCGTTCGGGGAGCTACCATTCGGTGAGTCACCGGTGTGAGGCCCCATTTGGTGAGATACCATTCGGTGAGTCTCCATATTGTGACCTACAATTTACTTATTCACCATTCGATGATTCACCAGTGTGTGTCACCATTCGTTTAGTCACCGTTCTCACCCACCGGTCCTAACTCACCATTGAGACCAATCATTGAAAATACTGGAGAAATTGGAAAACTATTGAAATGAATAACATGACCACTCAGAACACTTCCAACACCACATTTTAATAAAGGAATTGACCAGATAGGTCTGGGCCATTACATCAGATACCTCCCAAACTATTCTCACCCTCAAGAATTCAAAACCAACCATGAGAGGAAACAGAAATATGGGGTTGTATGAATAGCCACCCCGCGATACATCTCTCAAGGTTCTCGCAACCACATGAGCTCAACCGCTTCATCAAAGAAAAAACATGATACCAAATTAAAATAAATAATAGCTCCTAAATGATCTCCTATGAAGGATACTTCTAAAAATAGAGCAATCCACAACAAGCAACAAGATAAATCCATCTTGTAAACAGGAATGTTCTACAACCACAAAACGAAAAACATTACAAGAGAAGCGATAAAAATCAAATAGCTCAATGTACTAAGCACGTATCTATGACTCACCTTCCCAGGTACTCTCCACTATTCTGCCATGCCTCCATAATACATGAACCAAGGGGATATCATGCACGTGCAACACCTTATCTGTGTGGTCCTGGATCTCTACAGGAATCTCCTCAAAAGTCACATCATCTTCAATGTCGATCTCACCCAAATTGATGATGTGAGAGTCATTCTGAAGATAATTACAGAGTTCTCACACATGGAAAACATCATGTATCCAGCTCATCTGCAGGGGAAGTGGTACCATATATGCCACGGCTCTGACATGAGCCAACACACAATATGGACCAACAAACTGGGGAAAATCTTACTCCTATGACCAAACCATCACATCCCATGATGGGGAGTCACCTTAATTAACACATGATCCCCAATTCCAAGCTCTATAGGACTAATACTATGATCTACATAGGACTACTAATGATTTTTCATTGTGATCATCCACTTGTGAATCACCTAAACCATATTTGTTGTATTATGTACCAGTTCTAGCCTAAGAATTGCTGACACTCTTACACCATTCCAACACAATAGAGCACAACAAGGTCATCCACACAAGGCTTCAAATAATTTCATACCTATTATGAAATTAAAACTATTGTTGTAAGTGAACTCTACCTTGGGTAAGTTCCTCATCCAAGAAACACCAAATTCTAGGACACAAGAGTGCAACATGTATTCAAGAGCCTGGATGGTCCATTATGTCTGATCACCTGTCTATAAATGAAATGCAATTCTGATGAATATCTGAGAGTAAAATGAATATTCAATACCTCTCCACAACCTGGAGGTAATACAAGGATCTTTCTCAGAAATGATCATTCTCGGGACATCATGTAGTCTCACCATCTCCTCCAAATATTTCCTCGATAAAACATCCACTGAGATCAACTAAGTTTTTACAATAAAGTTATAAGATTTTGTCAAACGATCCAATACTTCACATATAGCATCAAAGAATCCCTGAGGTTGATGTAAACTGGTAAAAAAATACCTCGATATATCCTCCAACTTCCACTAAATAATATCAAACAGCTGGGGAAAACCACCAGGAATGAGGTGCTCGGCCTTCACTTTCTCGAAGAACAACCATCAAGACACAAACTCTGCAACATCACTCTTCAAGGCAGGCCACCAAAACTGACCTTGAATGGATCGATACATATTTGACAGACAAGGATGTACCTATAAGGGTGAACAATGGGATTCTCTGCAAACCATGTCACACGAAGCTAAAGGAATGAAAATCCTTCCAGGGAACAACACACAGTGTAGTTCATCCTCAACCCAATCATCATGAGCCTCTATAAAAACAACTCAGTCTCTTCAGACCTCCACCACATGATCTACTAACTGGTAATATTCCACGTGTTGCGCCAAATACGATTGCAGCATCATCTACAAAAGACAACCCATGTCCCATCATCTTCTATATCTAGATGAAATGGTGAATGTTCTTCCATCACCCTCCAAGAATAAACAGATTAAGGCCCAACATCACTATGAGACATCCTTCTCAAAGCATCAGTTAAAATAGTCTCTTTTCTACGTGTATATGAAATTTCAAATTCATAGTCCTATAAGAACTCTATCCACAGATGTTGGTGCAAGTTCATGTTATGATGTGAGAGAACATACATCAGGCTCTTATAAGCGTTGAAGACCACAAAATGCTTTCCAATGAGGTAATGTCTCAAAAACATCAGAAGAAACACCAATGATACTAAATCGAGATCATGGGTGGCCTACTAATGCACATGGGGGTGAAACTAATGATAACTGTAAGAAATAATCGATCTCCACTGCATTCGAACACAGCCCAACCCCATATGCAAATCATCACAAAAACATCAGACCAAACACTCTCTATTGGATGATAATGAACTGGGGAACTGGACAGCTTCTCCATCAGATACTTGAAAGTTTCCTGACGCTAATCAGTCCTCAAAACGCCTAATCCTTTCTAGTCAATGTTTTAATAGGAGTATCAAACTAAGATAAATCAAACACAAACCTCCTATAATACCCCTCAAGACCAATGAAACATTACACCTCTACCACTATCTTGGGAGATACACAAGGCACAACTACTTATATCATTAACGGATCCCTAGCTACTCCCTGATGAGGTACAACAATCCCATTTAAATAGACTTCTGAAGCCCAGAACTCACACTTTGATAGCTTCCCAAATAGCTGATGATGATGAAGAACTACCAAAATGACGTGCAGATATTTTGCATGCTCCACCATGGATGCATAGTACACAATGATGTCATTGATGAAAACCACCACGAAATTATTCAGGAACTCATAGAACACAGCATCCATTAACACCATGAACCTAGCTATAGAATTCTTCAAACTGAATGGCATCACAATGAACATGTAATTCCCATGATGATAATGGAATGTAGTATTTCGATTATCCTCATCCTTTACACACATATGTTGATACCCTAACCAAAAATTTCACTTTGAGAACTAACATTATCTCATCAGTTGATCGAAGATATCATCAATCTATTTAAGAGGATAATGGCTCTTCACTATCAATTTTTTTAAGCGATGATAATCGATACACAAATGCAATCTTACATCGGCATTCTTCATGAACAAAACTGGTGCACCCCACGATGACATTCTTGGTCGAACCAAATCAAACTACAACAAACCATTGAGAAGTATATGGATATCGTGCAACTCATAAGGGGCCATCATATTTGGTTACATCAATATAGAAGAAGTGCATGGGTGCAGCTCGATCCCAATCCTGATCATCCATTGAGGGGGTAATGCTACAACCAATTCTGTAAAGACATTATTGTACTCTTCAATGATTCTTGGAAAAGTCAACTACTAAACCTCTGAAGAACTCAACATCAGCTTATCCATCACAGATGAAAAGGAAAAAACATTCCTCTAACCCATCTTAGGGTCTCGCTCGACAATAAAAACTATTAACTATCTATTATAAACGAAGTACATGGCCTTCCTCATGAATCAATCCATGATAGACTACATTGAAAGCAGCCAATATATGCCACAATTAACATCATATGGTTTTATCCATAATCATAGGAAATTTCCACAAGAGCGGTGCTTCCCCAGCCCTAGACCACAGTCTCTACATACTTCAAACAAGTCATCATGACCTCCAATTGGAATAATCAATGACAAGGGCACTAGAATCCTCTATACCTCGATTCAAAATGAATAGAAAAGGGTAGGTGATATGAAGGTGTTCATCACTCTCGAATCAATCAAGGAATGAAACCAATTAGAAAACAAGAAAATGTTACCTCAAATGACATCTAAATCACCTGGCATCATCTGAATTGGATCCCTCATACTTTTACAAACTCTTTCATTAAACTTCTCAGAGTTTCCACCTCCAAGTGTCAACATCTTCAACCTCTACTCAGTAGTTATCTTCTCCCACAACCTTCTGAGTATCTTCTATGTGAACATGACGAGGACATCCACCTGGATTCATACCTACAAATGAAAAAATTTCTAGCGCTCCTAAACCTAGAATATTGAAGAACTGAATGTCAATTAATAGTTTTCTTTTATTCATTTAGGTTAACCTATCCCAATGTCTACCCATAAAAACCTAGACACAAAGATGAATGATTTTGGGTCCTTTACTAGGAATCTACCCTACAACTAGTATCACCTCTTTTAGTACCCTCTATGATCTTAAACGTCTATGCATTATATCATAGGGGGCCTAAATACCTGTGTCTCAGCCAATCTCCTATGATTACATCACTTTCCAAACTTAGCTGACACTATTTCCCTACCAGCCCATGGAACATCACATATGCCTAACTCCAAACACCAACATGTCCCTCTTACCAGTCCTCTGATACTACTCTGTCAGGACCCCCTCCCCACAAAGTGTACCCCTCCTATGCTTGTAATGGGAGAAAAGAGATAGTGACACCCGAGTCCCACCTCCAATAGGCACCAGGGTGGTGACAAGAACTGAGGGTATAATAAACACATAGATGACAGGCATTACTCTTTAAGAGTACATTTGGAAAGAGAGAGACAAGATGGAAAACAACCCACTCTTTCTCAGATGGGAAAATAAAAGAAGATCCATGTACACATATGGAATGTCATGTAAGAACTACAAAAACTGCATGGGAAAACTGCAAGTACCAATAGAATGTAAAGACAACATTGGCCACGAAGCCAGAACATCTTCCGAAACCTCAAGATTTTAGTAACCAGCTTTATCTCTAACCTTTTCTAACCACCTAAAAAAATAGTTTATATAACATTGGGTGAGTATAAAACTATACTTAGTAGGATCCTCCCTGAAGCCTCTCATGTAAAAGTAAACAAATAATGCTCAAGCACAGTGAACGACAAGTGAAACTAACTCATCACATAAATAGGTATACTATGTTCTCAGCCTCACCATGGCTACTCTCACCATGTATCGCATTAAAGAGTACATATTATAATAATGAATATCACGGGTACCTCGCTACCACTTCCCCACAGTTTTCTGCTTTTCCCCAACATCTCACATCCTGAGCATCCCACTCCAAAAAGGCTAGCCCAATGACACCTAGGAGATGCACCACAGTATGCATCTTGTGCAATACAACCACCACGTCCACCTAACCAAAAGTAACTATGTAGTTTTTGGGAGCCACTACAACTCGTATAACGTATATCATACCTCAGTCCATCTTAGCCTACACATATTATACCTATAGTACCCCTTAATAAAAATTTCCAGAATACATGTGTGTGAAATAACCCCAATTCATTAAATCCCTCTACACATATATATGGGGAAAACTAACCAATGAGCGTACCAGCACCACTAACTACCAAGAGAAGAATGAAGGGTCAATAGGTGTAATCAAACACCCATATTCCCATCAGGATATTAGGGAAAACACCCCCCAGGCTTATAATCCCTAGGGTGTTAGTTTCTCTTACCAAAAGGGTTGAGTACCATATAGAAACACAAAAATTACAGGATAATAATATAGATCACAACCACACTATGGGCATAACTTATTCTTAGACTCAACTATAGCTAATGTCTCCCAAACTCCCGGATTTCACTATTATGACTAGATATTATATAAACACACACCCATTTAAAGAGCTTCGTTAAATAATCTTATAACATTTAATTTATTAAAATTTACATTAATTACTTATTTAACCATTAATTAACCATTACAATTTACCATATTTCATTTAATTACCATTCCAACCATGATCCATGCCCTCTAGGCTTAACCAAACTGGGACCACAGCTTCTCAGAAATATAACCTCAGTATTGCATCATAGAAAACTCAAACCCCATGGTTTAAACCTTTATTCATTAAATTATTAACAACATTTACACTTTCCATAATAATAGTTATTATAGGAAAACATACTAAGCCACCAAACATAAGGGGATCAACTTGGTGAGTAGATGAACTACCCGTTGCATCTTTTTGAACTATAGTATGAGCATAAACTTTGCCACCATAGAAAATAATGACATACAATGAATGTGGCATACCCTTTGTATCTTCGATTACCTTGGAAGGAGAGTAATCAAACCCATTTGACCCAAGAAATGAGGAAATTAATGAAGATACTCAAATAATAGATTCAACAATCATCAATCATTCATACCAATGGGAAGCCTAGAATCAACCCATTCCATCATCTCTTGTGTCCTCCCTGATAGCCACATGCATATCCTGATGCATCCTTCCACTCTAGGATTCAACTATTGCCACAACAACTGGGCCTCTATACCCCACATATCACTATAGCCCTCTAGGCTCAGCCATCCCAGGATTGTATCATTTCTAAGCACTAAGAAACAAATAAATGTACCAACTAGGCTCTTATACCTAAACAAGTCATCTATCTTTCCCACACAACAAGCTCTCATGGCTCCAATGCACAATGCAATTGGCCTTTATAATAAGAGGAAAACTCAAGCTCCACAAAAGCATTATCATTTATTAATACAATGATTTCTTAACCAAAAAAGTTAAACTTGAATATCTGCATCAATTTGATTATCATCAAACATAACAACAAAAATTAGATTCATTAAACATGCATATTTATCTTTATCACATTAATTATCAATTAATTATTGATTTATGTTCATTACCGATTTCCATCAAGAACGAAATTATAAATAAGCATGAAATAGATATCACAGTATATAGAAAAACAAGATTCAAACTATTATCATGGAACAAAGCAACAATATCATTACGATCGATACCAATTCTTTAATCCTGTTAAAATAATAATTATTTCAATCTTTTTGTGATCCAATGGGATAAATCATGTTAGCTCTACGGTTGCACTTTTGTAAATAGAGAAGAAATGAATCCTCTAAATCAATATGTTTCCGATGTTCTTTTCATGAGAATGGAAAAACACAATAGATCATGATCACCTATCCCGTAATGACTGCATTCACCCAAGGATGTTGCAGCACAACCACATCAACCAACACCAAATATAGATCCCAAAGAAATATTGAGATCACATGCCATCACCTGGAAAGGGTAAACAAGAGTAAATAGATCGAGGGACTGAAAATACTGGATTTATAACATACATTATATCAAGGATAGATCAAAACTTGTTGGTAGCACCAAAAAGGGTGTGCGTATGCAGCAAGAAAATTCTATGGGGGAAATGGTCCAAGGATTATAGTTTGAACCCACGACTACTATGGGGGGAAGAACTCTAGGCGTATTATACCAAGGAAATTCAAGAAATAATAACATGGGAATAAGGTATATCAGCCTTTTGAAAATATTAATAGATCAATAGTTTAGGTACAGTTTAGATATGACATTAAAGGAAGATATGGTCGGGATTACACATTTTAACCGAGTAAAGGCACCCAGACCCTTAAGAAAGTTTATATAAAATTTATGGTGTATGAATTGACCTTAAATACCTTCAAACAAGGATTTGAATGTGTTTTACGTCCAAAATAATGTCAATAGGCAAAACTGGGAAAACTGGTATTTTTTTGAAAATTGGACAGCTGTTGGAAATGACTCACCATTGGTTGAGTCACTGTTGCGAGTCACTGGTCATTGAGCTATCGTTGCGAGTCACCATTTGGTGAGCCACCGATGTGAGTTATTGTTTAGTGACCTACCATTAGGTGAGTCATTTTTTGGTGAGTGACTGTTCTGTGAGTCACCGATGTGAGTAACCATTTTGTGAGTTACCATTCAGTGAGTCACTGTTCGGTGAGTCATTGGTGTGATTCACAGTTTGGTGAGCTACCATTCAGGGAGTCTGCATTTGGTGAGTCACTATTCGGTGACCTAACAGTTTGTGAGTCATTATTCAGCGAGTCCCTAGTTTGACTCACCATTCTTACCGACCATTCCTAACTCACCCTTGCGATCTACCATTGGAAAACATGTGAAACTAGTAAACTTTAGAAACGAGCCACAGTGACCTCCCAGAACACATAAAACACCAAATTTTTACAAAATAATGGACTAGAGAGTTCATGGCTATTACAATTGTCAACTCTATTTAATAGTGTCTCAACTGTACCCTAAAATATCCCCTAATCAAAATCCTTATAAAGATTATAGAGCTTTTGGTACTCCAAAAAGATCATCCCAAGGGTCCATAGAAGGACATCCAAAGAAGGTTCCTCTTAGAGAATGTAATTATCTTAACAAATCTCTTTCATTCTTTTTTTAACATTAAATTATATAGTAAAAAATTAAATGTAATTAAAAAATTATATCCCACATGCTAATATATTATTATGTTCATGTAATATGATTTATCTATCCCCACATCCATCAGATGGGAAATAAAATAATTGGTAATGAGTATGTAAGACTACGGCCTTGCAAAATGATGTTATTTATTTTCTGTCATGAACTATAATGTCTGAATATAATAATTGATTCAAAAAATATATATGATATTTTTTATATTTTTATAATTCTATAATTTTAATTTCACATATACATTTTTACATTCCATTCAATTTCATATATTATAATATCACTCGTCTGTACGGCAGACTTCTGCCTCACGAAGTGATGTCATTCATTTTTCACTTACGCATTCCATTGAATTTAATAAGGATAAAATTAATTAATATATGTGATATATAAGAGAACATTTAAATTCTATAAAATTAATATAACATCCATTTTTTTACCCTTTCAGTCATTAATTGAATGATATCGTAACTTGTGCATACGTATGACCTACCATATCTATGAAGTGATGCGACTCATTTTCCATGCCAAAAATGTATGATTGGTTATAATAATGTATCTAATAAGTAAATATTATATATATATATATCACTATTATATTTATAAAAATAAGTAATTAAATAGTCTATATATGAACCATAAATTTCCTGACAAAACACGCCGGATAAAATAACTCAATTAAGTCCCAAAATATTGAAATTAATCAAATATTATAAACAAAAGGATGGTAAAATGTAGTTATAGGATCATATATGATATTAAAAATATGAATATGTATGTGGTAAAAATTATTAACATGCTTAAACCAATTATACATGAGGTTAAATAACATTCAACCAAAAGAAAGTGTGAGGTAAGGTACATGGTATCAATATCTCTTTATTGAGAAATTTTGTAATCTTAGGAACCTAATTCCTTTTATATGGTGTATATGATATCTTGTCGATAGGTAATATAATGAATCATTATTAATTCATGTTATTTTAATAATAAATTTTAATTATTTAATTTATGGGGATTTTACATGAAAATAACCAAGTGGTAAAGAATTTCATAACCCGATTTTTTTTCATTGTGTTATAATACATCTTCATCATCATTAATATTCTATGATTATGTGTATAATGAATTTTAATTATCATATGTTTTATTTAAACTTTTTTATGTTTATTTATAATTGATATGCATAATCTATTCATTGATTAATTTTCACTTGAACATTATGATTATTATAAGGGTTTATTTAAAATCTAATTCTCATTGAGTATATTTATTCATGATATTCAGTTAAAGAACATTATTTGATAAATGTTGAAAAAACCCATATAATTTTCCCTATCTCTATTTAGTCATGATATTTTAATATAATAGTACCATTTTCCACTCTTTTGTTCATAAAATAATTGATAAAATGTTTTCAAGGAAATCTAACTTCATTTCTCTCCTCCATCAGAAATCTGTTTTCTTCCAAAACAATGAGTTCTAAAAATGTTCTTCAAATTTTTTTAATTCCATTTTTATATGATTTATTAAAGTAAATTTTACAAATTATTACATTTAAAAAAATAATTGAAATAAATATGCATGTCGTTTTCAAAATAATGCATGTTTGGATTTTATAAATAAAGTAAAAGAGATCAATTATTTAATATGTACAGCATGAACAAAAGTTCATGTTTTAATGTCCACTAAAATTTTTTTAATTAATTTTTTATATTTATCAATGATTATTTTCAATGAAAATTATATTCCCTTTTTTGGGTTTTAGATGGTTATTTTAAAAATAAAAATGTTATTCTCCTGAAAAATGTTTTCAATGATCCTTTTTATGGTATTTCTATTCCTCACTGACAATAACCCTTTATTTTACACATACTCCACTACGTATATGTTGTATTTATACCACCATTATTATTACTATGGAAGGTTAATGATTAATTATACTTAGTACAGTATTATCATTCCCTTCATTGATTCATTTTTTGTAGTCATTGACATTCCTTTAAAATATTCAATTTCTTGTAATCATTGGATATTAAATTTCCCATATACATACCTATTATTTATCATGGATGTGATTATTTCTTAGAAAACAATAATTTATAAATATGGTGTTCTATAATGAAAATTAATTATTAATATGGGAAAATATTGATAAATTCATATTAATTACTAAATATTGATACTTGATGATAAGTCATAATGTTCATGCATTAAGACGATTATTCTGTATGTGAGGAATGCTTTGGACCTATAGTGACTGGTGGGACCTGGTATTATATTTCCCCTTGATGCATGATTTTTTATTAATTTTCCATTCCATATTTATTATTCATTGTTTATTCATAACATCTTCTATTGTACTTAAACCTTACTGAGAATTCTAGTTCAGACTTATTTTGTTTCTTTTCCCATTAATCAATGAATAATACCATGTTTTATATTCATTGATATTCTAGAGAGAATAATATTTATAAGGAAAAAAATTATGTTTTAATTTCTATTTTAAAATATAATGGATGAATAAAGTATGTATCTAGTTTAACTAGACTACTAAACTATTTGGTTCTGCTAGATGTGATCCCTTTTATCATAAGCTAATGTTATAAGGGAGACAATGAATCTAGGGTACTAGGGTTGGGGTCACAGAATTCCCAGTAATATTATCCTCTATAATGGTAAGAAGTCTTGAATTCATGGAAAATAATATATGATATTGTACTTCGACCCATAAGACATCAATACAACGAATCAAAGGGTTAGAAATTTAAAAGGAACAACTATAGATAGATATGGATTGTCATATGTAATCCAGGGCGTAACACACCAAGATATTACAATATTTTCATTTTTAATTAAATTTAACTTCTTTGATAGATTTCTTTATACATAGCACCATGTTAATCTTATGTTATACCCAATAATGAGTTGCCTTCCAATACATTCAAGGCTGAGTTTTACCGTAAAATATATATTTTTAAAATATAATTATTTAATATAATAAGATATATCATAGACATTTTGTTTTCAGTTTTGAATATTATTTACTAAGATATGAAAATATATTGTTTAATTAATTGGTTATAAGTAAAATAGAAATAAATATATGAACCAACTGAATATATAAGAAATATTTTTATAAATAACTATTTTTTTATTCAAAAAAAGTTTTGTCTTAATATATTTATTTAAATAATATTAGAAAATTGAATTAATGTAATATATATATTATATATTTATTCAAATTTTTTTGACATTCATCCAATATATTTGATAGGCATAAGATAATAATAAATCCAATTTTATGCTAAAAAATTATATTTCTCTAAAAATGCAAGTTTACATTCTTTTAATGGAGAACATATTTTAAATCCAAATATTGAGAATTTAATATATTTTATTTGAAAGAATATAAATTTTAATTTAAATTAGAAAATCAAAATTTACTTTATTTTAATTTTTTCTATATTTGTCATGTGTTTGATGTTTTGATGAATTGTAATTAAATATTTTATTTTAACTGAAAACAACATTTTATTCTAAATAATTTATACTATTAATTTATATTTTTAATTTTTTTATAGTCTAACTAGATGAATTTATTATCATTTAATATAATGTAGTTCATTAGAATCAATTTCACATTTAATAATGATATGAAAAACATTTCAAGCTTTATAACATTTTCACTTTACAAACCCGCTTTAATGCCCCGTATACATGAGTAATTTTAAATTAATTTTAGACACATTGCTGTTTTGATTTTTGGAAAATTTAATCTATATATTGAATCATATGGTATAAATTTAGTAAAATTTCACTATTATTTTTGGACAAAATATGAATAGTAAATATTGATAATTTTTATTACCGCGGTTAAGGGTAAATCAAGTAATTATGGGTATAAAAAATATTATAAAATTACCATAAACCTTGTATTAATTTTATTGGATGATTCTTTTTTAATGAAAATCATTTTTTTATTTTTTTATTAGATTTTGAGCCACTTGGATGAAATTAATTCATTTATAGTATTTTTTTCAATAAAAAGTAAATTTTGTCATTCTTTTGATTTTAAATAGCTAAATATTATAATACTAAGTCATATAATGGACATATTAGACTATAAATAGTTATTTAAAAGATAAAGTGTTTATATTCATCATCATAATTTTTTTTTATTTTAGTGATGTAATAAATAAAATTAATTCTTGCACAATGATAATACATTAATTGTTTAACTAATGAGAATATGAAATAAATGTTATTAAAAATATTAAAATAAATATAAAATGACAAAATTAATATCATCCCAGAATTTTATAAATTACCTAGACATATTAGTGATTTATTAATGTTTGTTTTCAATGTTATCATTTTTATTGATATTTTAAAAAGGCATGAAATGAATAGTTTCAAAAGTGTAAGTAATGATATTTTAAAAAAAATATTTTACTAAAAGATATAAAAATCATAATAATCTATTAATCAGAAAAATTACTAAGATATGGATTAAAAAATCATCCGTAACTCAATTATGGTTAGTTTTACTTCTTATAGTAACTATATTATCCCTATAATAGTAAAAAGCCAACATGTCACAGTAAGAGTTAAACGGATTAACTAAGGGTTACAACCAAAATATAAGGATAACAATGTGAAATAAACTTTTCTAAAATTTATTAGTTGAGATTATTTCGACCAATAATCATGTTATATTTGAAATAAATTACTATAGAACCATTTCAAATTGAATATTAACTTATATTAACTTATTATTTTGAGTGTTTCCAAATGCACCTCCAACCTCAACTATAAAAGGGTACCTCCTCCCTCACATTCTCACATCACATTTTGAATTTTATATCAACCAATACATTCCCATTTATCTTCAAAACTTCCCACTCTTCATCCTAGAATCATTAATTTTTTTATAAATCCATCCAAGGATGACAATTGTAATAAAACAAAAGATGTTATGTGAAAAATAGGTAATGTTATTCAATGATCACTTTTGATTTATTTCATTCTCTACCAATTCAATTATGTTGAATCAATTAATATATAAAAACCTAATTATCATCAATATATAGATCTATTGTTAGTTTAATGGTTCTACCTCCACTAACACACACTTTTATATAATGGGTAATGTACTTATTATTCATGTATGATGAACTACCGTCTTTCAAAACGATATCATTCGTTTTTTCTTTACAACCTCTCATAGTTCAGAATAACGATGAACATGTTGTTTTTATATGATATGTAAAATATTTATAATTTATTTATAATTATTTAATTATTATATAATTCATACATTCATGTATTCCATATTTGAGGGATACGATAACATCGTTTGTGGACATATGGACTACCTACTCCTCAAAGCGATATGACACGTTCCCACTTCCCATGGAATGTATTGTGGATGGTTTAAAAAAATATGTGACATATATGGAATAAAAATTATACTAGAATTATAATATACATATATATCATTTATGTTTCATTCTTTTAAATATGGAAAACATATGGAAGTATCGTTTAGGCGTAAGTATGGCCTACCATCCCCATTAACAGTACATTTCATTTCATACATCCAAGTATTATGGATTATTCTCAATAAAAATTTAATTAATATATATGGTAATTAAATAATTGATTAAATTATGGATATGATGAAATCAAGATCTATGTAATAGGAACAATAAATAACATGTCAAATCTTACTTGAGAAACTTGGCATTTAACTCCCAAACCATTAAAAATAGTGAATGATTACTAAGAATAGGTAATAAGATATTATAAGAGGACCATATATGATATCATAAACATTAATATGGTTCTTTAATAAGTTATTAAAATTCTTAAAACCATTATACAGGCTTTTAAAGGATGGTTACATAAATGAAATGAATTTTAAGAGATTTTCATCTAACTTTTTATATATGTGTGATAAATGTCATATTCGCCAGTTACATGTTTTGTGTTGTGTATCTACTACCCTTTTTGATATATTATATCATTAATCTTTTTATATTTATGGTATTCAAAATATTCAATGTTTTAAGGGAAAATTTAATTTAAAAACATCTTTTTAAATTGATTATTCGATATATGAGTAATGCTTTGGACATGCACTATACGGGTTGGGGACCAGTTAATGAAAGCTCATCCATGCATTGTAAGTCTCATGGGACCAATATAGTTAGAAAAAACCTTATTGTTTGTATCTATTATGTTTTAGGCTGTCTTATTAAATGTATTGATATTAGAGATAACGTTGGACAAAAAACATTGGTTTGTAACCAGTTTGTTTTAAAACAAATTTAAAAAAAATTAATAGTAAAGGTTTTGTGTATGTAGAAAACATGACATCCAATAATTAAGGATTTAATTTATTTATAATTAAATTATTAATATTATTATCCATGATATTTTTTTATACATTATCTATAGATGCATTTCATTATCAACTTATTGTTTAATTGACATGTGTTTCCATTATTGACATTGCGAGGTGGATTCATTCCCGTTTGATTTATTATTGCTTCTATTGTACACAACCATATTGAGAATTTTTGTTCTCCCTTATTATGATTCCATTTCCCATGATACGAATATGAGTTCTTTGAATGAGTTTTAAGGATAAAATTTATTAGTCTATGTTATGTAATATGTTTTATTTTCCATTCACAATGTAAAATGGGTATTATGTATGACATAGGTCCTTCCAAAATGGATAATATGTTCATTCAATTGGGATATAATTATTTTTAATCATGTCAGTGTAAAAATAATAATGCACTAGATCTGGGATTCTGGGTTCGGGGCATCAAAGTTGGTATTAAATGATGTTTAATCGCAACATGGAAACTATATTTATAAAATATCCATTAGTGAACATAACCATAAGATTTAATTTGTGGGTAATTATAGATGAAAGTCATAAAAATTAGGTATGTCAGATATTATTTGGGTCATCTTAGCAATACATACCTATATAGATACAATAAGTGGATGTGATTCTTTCAGAGATGTACCTAGGGTAACAATTTTGAGAAGGTGTGTCAGGCCTGACATGTGCATCACCAGGTAAATGAAAATGGGATTTACTTCTCACCTCGGTTTAAACTCCTCTGGGATAAAATTAGAATTATTCCCATTTTCTTTACAACCCATTATGAGGAATTTTAAAGTAATGATATCCCCAAAGAAACCATGTTTATGATTATGAGATTAGCTAGGACATAATTTTTCAATTTATGTTATGTATTTTACTAGACGTGGGATTATACATTATGATTTATAATGGTGTAAACTAATTTAGTTTATGTCATCATTTATAATTTTTTCCTACAAATAAGAACATGAACCTCACTACTGTAAATGATCCATGGAGTAAGAAGGGTCATATCTTTTATTGTCATAGGCCAATATTTCAAAGGTAAATTGTCTCCCAAGAATCCTCATCATACGAGGACATAGTATCATGTGATAATCAGATTTGAAAAATAATTATCCAAGGATTATGGATATGAAGGAAATCAAGAAATAAAAAGGATACAAGGTCAATAGATGTATAAATGGTATTAGTGAATGATATATTTTCCCACATGTGATAATTTTGGAATGAAATAGCATAGTACTTTCTTGACGGGAATTGGAGTTTTTTATATGTATAGATAAAAAGGCCACCAACATTGTTTTTTCCAGAGAAAGAAAAAAGATTTCAATGTGTAATGCTTCCACCACAATGATATGGGACAGTACACAAATCTATGGATCATGGGTCAAAGAAATAAATCCAAAAAGAGGCTACTAAATAATGGTCAAGATTATGCTACTACAAAAGATTAAGAGGACTGATTAATGTTCTTATGTTAGGATTCAATAATTTTTTCATTTTATTATTTTATCAATGATGTACTGGTTATAAGAATTATGGAATATATGGGGATTGTACTGCATTACTTTTTCATTTAGGATTTGAGGTCATATGTTGAACGGTACCAGGATAATTTGTTTCGTAGAAAGTTAAACCTATTAGAAAATAGAGGGTTGAGGGAAAGATAACCCTTTTTATGATCATAATTTTTAGACAATGGTATTTGGATTAAGAAATTATTTATTTGGATACCATTCATTGGATATGTTCTGACCACCTTGGAACTGAATAATGATTTATCAACAAGGTGGTTTATGCTATCATTGGTGGAGTTTACAACAATTTGGATTTAAGTAATATATCCAATATCCTATATTTTACATAAAAAATAAAGAAGAATGCACGTTTTCAATATGGTTTTATTGTAGTACATGTTATTACCATGCTTCAAGGTAATATAATTATAATGTATTCAAATGCTGGTATTTTACTATTAAGTGAAACATCATGTTGTTTTGTATATTCATTATTGATATTCATTTACCTTATTTCTAAAGCATTGGAAAATAATATTTTGGAAAATTTAACCATTTTTTGAAATGGTTTCTGTTTAATTTAGGATGAGGTCTTATAGGTTATTTTATTACATCACTATATGATATATCATGTGCTATGAGATTATGTAGACATAATTCTATGTGAAATTAAAGGAAAATAACATTTTTAATGTTATATATTATTACTTATATTGATATAGAGTGAAAGAATATTTCAAATCCAAGACAATTTTCTTGAAAAAATATTCCTATTATAATAATTTTTTATGATATCTAATACCTTTATTGGAAACTATTGTTTATGGTTTTCTGGTCAAAAATGTTTTTATCAAAAGTATTTCTATCACCCTGCAACAGAACTTGTTGGTTAGATTTCACTACCATGTCTTGGTTTTAACTAATGTAGTCATATTCGAAATAATAGTCTTGTGGTGGTCTTCACGTTTACCTTTCTTTCTTAATTTGTATGTTGTGATATTAACTATATTTATGATGTGTGTTTTTTCCAACAATAGTATATTCAAATATCAAACCCTAGTTTACCGGGATCATGTTTAAAGCATTAGGATGTAATTTAATTAATGTGGGGAGAATGTAAAAACCCAAGAATTTATAATATTGCAATTTTCTAATAAATTTAATTTTTTTCAAGATTTATTTATACACAACACCATGTTATTTTTATTGTACACATAACAATGTGTTTTCTTGGCTTACACACAAGGATGAGTTTTTCTAAACAATAATATATTATTAAAATATTATTATTAATTATAAAAAGATATAACCAAGTTGTTAAGTTTGAGGTTATGAATATTATTAACTATCATATAAAAATACATGGTTGAATTAATTGGAGAAAAATTAATTATAAATGAATATAAAAACAAACAGAATATATAGGAATTGTTTTTATAAAGAACTATTTTTATGATTCAAAAAGTGTTTTTTCTTAAAAAATAAAATTAATTACTATTAATAAATTGTATTAAAGAAATATATATATTATTTGCTCAATAAAATATGTTTTAAATTCATCAGATTTATTTTATAGGCATAATATTAGACTAAATCATGTTTTATGCTTCAAAATTTTATTTTTCTAAAAACCCAATTTTACTTTCTTTTAATGGAGAACCTATTTTGAATCCAATTTTAAACTTTTTTATATTTTATTAGTCAAAATATACTTTATAATTAAAAGAGTAATATAAAAATTTACTTTTTTGAATATTTTGTATATTTCTGATAAGTTTCATGTTTTGAAGAATATTAATAAAATATTGTTTTATAATAAAAAATAGGTTTTTCATCTAAAGAATTTATATTTTTAATTTATAAAGTATAATTAGATAACCTTTTTGTCATTAAATATAATTTATGTCATTGGAATCAATTTCATTTTGAATAATGATATAAAAACATTTCAATCTTTTGAACGTTTTCACTTCAAAAACCAACATTCACACCCAATATATAGGATTAATTTTCAAATAATTTTGGGCAATTTTTTTATTTGAATTTTGAAAAATGGATACCATATTTATAATTATAATGGATAAATTTAGAAAATAGATCCCTTTTAATTTTGGGAAAAATATGAATTGTAAACTTTGGTAATTGTTATTGCCATAGTTATTGGAAAATCCGGTGATTATGTGTAAAATTAATATTATAAAATTACCCTAACACTTTTATTAATATCATTATATGAGTAATTTTTTACCACAATAATCTGTGGGATGATTTTTTAATCTTTTGGATCCACTTGTATGACTTTAATCCATTTATAGAATTTTATTAATTGAAAAGTCAATCTTGTCAAACATTGTTTTTAACTAGTAAATTATTTTTAATATTGGATTATATAGCTCATATATTTGAATATAAATATTAATTGGAAATATATAATGTATATATTAATAATGATAATTAATTTTTGATTTCATCTAAGTAATAATTAAATTAAATACATTTATAATGATGATGTAGTAATTGTTTAATTCAAGGACTTATAAAATAAATGTTATTAAATATATTCAAAGAAATATAATTTGATAAAACTAATGACATGCATGAAATTTTTAGATGAACTAGACATATTTAGTAATCAATAATGTTTTTTTAATTTATCTAGTGTATTGATATTTTTTAAAATGTCATTAAATGAATAGTGTCAAAACTGACATTAGTGATATTTTAAAATAAATAATTTGGTATTAAATAATATAAAATTTCTAAAAATCCACAATTCAGAAAAATAATTTCTATAATTTTGGAAATTTCAACCATAACTCATTTATGGTTCTTTTATAATCTTATAGTAACTATATTAACCATTAAATAGAAAAAAGCCAAGATGTCATGGTAAGAGATAAAGGGTTTATCTAAGGGTTAAATCCAAAACATAAGGGTAAGACTGTGATATTTACTTCTCTAAAAACTATTAGTTGAGATTATTGTCACCCATCCTTATATTATCATTTTTGTAACTCATATTGGATCCATTTTTAATTGAAAATTAATTTATAATAATTTAATATTTTGAGAGATTCCAAAAGTACCCATCACCTCAATTAAAAATGGTTAACTCTTCCCTCAATTCCTTACACCACTTTGAGACATCTATATCAACCAAAACCAACCAATTTATCCTTAAACATTATCTATATTGATACTATAAGAGTCACTTTTTGGAATAAATCCATCCAATGAATCCTTTTAGTATAAACAAACAGAAATTACCCGAAAAAAGAGGTAACACTCTTTCACGGTCACTTTTCTTTTATTTCCTTATCTAACCATTCAATTAATATAATTCCATTCTAAAATAATAACCAAAATATCCTCAATATACTAATATTATGACATTCTAAGGGTTTAACTTCACTTTAACACACTTCCAACTAATGGGTAATGAACTTACCGTTCGTGTATAGAAAACTACCACCTTGCGAAATGATATTGTTCATTTTTTTTTACACCTCTCATGGTTGGTAATTATGATTTAAACATAGTATTTATATGATATTTATGATATTTATAATGTATTTATACCACTTTCATTTTAATATAACACATAGCTTCGTGTGTTTAATATGTTGGGGATATGATAACATCATTTGTGGACTTATGGACCACCACCACCTCAAAATGATGTGACACATTAACACATTTCCTAGAATGTATTGAGGATGGTAATAATAAAAAATGTGACATGTATATATTAAAAATTAATCTCTAATTTTAATAAACATATATATCATTTACCTTTCTTTCTTTTAAATATGACATAGAAATGGAAGGAGTATTCTTGAGTAGGTATGACCTACCATCTTCATGTATGGTGCATTGCATTTCATATCTTCAAATATCATAGAAAATTATAAATAAATATATAATTTATATATATATATATATTATAATTAAATCATGTTTTACATTCTAGAGATGATGAAATTATGATCTATGTAATAGGAACAACAAATAACAATTCAAAACATACCAGAGAAACTAGGAAATTAAAACCTGTAATAGTAAAAATAATGAATGATTACTAACAAACATGTAATAAAATACTATAAGAGGATCATATATTAAATCATAAATATTAATATGGTTCTATAATAAGTTATTAACATTCTTGATATCATTATACAATAGGTTATTGTAAGTTAACCCAAAAGAAAACACAAGGTAATGGATTTTCATCTCACCTTTTATATACGTGACATAAATGTAATATTCACCACTTTCTTCTATTGTGTGATGTATATACTACCCCTTTTATATATTATATCATGAATGCTTGTATCTCCATGTAATCCAAATTTTTCAATGTGGTATGGGACACTTTGATTTAAAAATCACTTCTTAAAATGATTATCTGATATTTGAGGGATGCCTTGGACAAGTACTATACTGGTTGAGGACTGGTTAATAAAATCCCCTCAATGCATCAGAAGCCTAATGGGACAAATTATGTTTGAAAAATCTTTTGAATTTGTAACAAGTATGTTTTAAACTGTCTTGTGAATGGTATTGACAGCTGAGTTAAGGTTGGAAAAACCAAAACTGGTTTGTATCCTATATGTTTGAAACCTTCTTGTGAAATTTATTGATGATAATGGGTCAGTGTACCTAGGAAACAAGGAGTCCAATAATAAAGAATTTCCTTTATTGAGAATTTAGTTATTATTATTATCCATGTGATTGTTTGACATTATCTATGGATGTAGTTCATTCTCATCTTATTGATTAAATGGCTCTGTTTTTAGTTATTGACAATTCCATATGGATTTATTATCATTTGATTCATAATTGCTTCTGTTTTACTTTCCCTTAATTTGAATTCAATCTTACTCTTATTATGATTCTATTCCTTACGATATGAATATGAGTTCTTAGAATGAGTTTCAAGGAAGCAGTTTATTATTCATTGTAATCTATTATGTTTTATTTTCTATTCCCAATGTAAAATGGCTATCATAAATCTAATATGGATTTCCAATACTGTTAAACTGATCGTTTTATTTGGATTTGATTCATTTTAATCATTCAAATGTAATAAAATAATACACTAAATGCAAGTATCTGGGTTTGAGTTGTTACATAGGGATCAAAAGGAAAATAGATAAATCGAAAAAAGGATAACATGACCTCCCATTTAAAGATAAAATTTATGGTAAACAACATGTAGTGGTGAAAGAAACAAAACTCCATGGTGGGTTTAGTGTAAAAGAAATCCATAATTTAAGCTTGTATCTTTGGAATCTTGTGTAGTTTGAAAATTATTTTTACAGCACCCTTGTCCTTAGACACATCATTGTCTAAAGGAATTCAGTATTCATATGCCCACTACGACCATCTTTTACAGTGTAGCTATAAGAAATTGGACAGTTTCTACTACCCTAATATAAAAATTGCATAGTACACTCTATATTGATCATGTCTCATTTCAAAAACCCCCAACAAATAAGGCCACCAAAATAGAAAGAAATGATTTTTTAGTTGATGTGATGATCCAAGAAGTACAAGGGAAATGCCGCACATATATATATTTCAATATCCTAATTTAAATGTTTATCCCCAATAACATGTAATAACCCAGCAATTTCAAAAAAAAAAAAGCAGTGAATTGATGTCGTTTTGAGACTTGAAAGCCTGATGACACATGATTCCAAGGCCTGGTGAGCCCGAAATTGAATTTTGAACATTCTTTAAGTTCACTTAAGTGAACGTGCGATCAGCATTTCCTAAATTTTGAACGGGGGCTCGGATTGGAAATCCTAGGGCACTGTTGCATTCAGAATGCTGGGATTCGCATAAGGGAAACCTAACATTGACCGGCACATTATAGGCATAAATGTTAGTTTTTGGGTTTTAAATTAAAATGTTAAATAAAACAAAAATCTTGTTTTAATATTTTTTAATTCTTTTGAAACCATTGTAGCGAAACTGAAACATTGTTATGAAACAACGCGACTAAAACGTTGTTTGATTAATGAAACAACGTAACGCACTCGTAACTGAAAATACTTTTTTAGATTTGCTCTTTTAATAGCCGAGCAGGCCACATGAGAATGGGACTCAATCTTGGTTTGGCGCGAAAGCATTGGTGGGTGACGAAGACGGATACCGGAGGTCTGAAATGTGGCGGCGAGTCATATGGAGAACGGGATCAGATCTGGTGATTGACGAGTAGCGCAAACACCAACGGATCACAGATCAACATGCGACGAACGATGCATCTCCATGTAGTTTCTCTGTGAATTTTGTCTTTCCTTTCTTCTACATATGCGATGAATGCAGGTAAACCCACCAACTGGTTTACCAGGGGATCGATCGTCTTGTGATGTTTGGGCTTTGCCTTGCATGCGGGTTAGACATGGGGGTTACGTTTTATAAGTTGTTTAATGATTCTTGATCCCACTAACCGGAACAACCTTGGGGTGACACGAACAAGTTCGGGCTGTTCTGATTGGGTGTTCTTGGTGTTACCCCATGTCTTTCGCGGCGCCGCAGTGGTTACGCCAAAGAACCCGTGACAGATCGGTCGCAGGTGTTTGCGCAATGGAACCAGGATGTGGTCGGGCGACCATTTCTAGTTAACGAGGATCCGCGACGTCGACAAGGCGGTGGTTGGTAAAGGGCCGTCGTGCGAGCAGGAGAATGTGGCGGGGCGGCCGCCTCCCAGAGGCGACAAGGCAGCGACCCTTTGGCCGCGGCAGCTGGAAGCAGTGGCTGGTAGGGGGCCGGCCACGTGGGGGAAGAACCGGACCAGTGGGGTGGCCGGTACGACAAGAAGGGGGGCGTGGGTGCCAGGTGGCGGCTGCCACCAGGCGGCCACGGGATCGGTGGCACGCAGTCCACCGACCGCGTGCACATAGACCGGCTCGCCAACTAGCCGGCAGCGTGGAGAATAACGGGATGCGGTACGCGTTTGGGTAAAGGAGTAGCCCTACGGCGAACCACGGGGCATGGAGGTAGCGGGCGCGGTTCGGGCAACGATCGGTCCACCCTAGGCGGACCGGGGCTGGAGGCGGTGCCCGCTCGGGCGCCGCGTGAAAGGGGGCAGGACGCATCGAATAGGAGGAAGCCGGTCTGAACCAGCCGCATCCGTGGGAAAAACCAGGTGCCACCTAGCGCCTGTACAGGAGCCGACTGGCCCGCTCAGGCCGGTCCAGGGAAGACGAGTCGGGCCACAATGCGGCCCGAGCAGAGGAGAAGTCGCCGAGCTGCCATGCGGGCCGGGATATAAAAAAGTGGATAGGGAAGCTGTGGAGGCCCATGCTGGAAACTGTCAGTCCCCCACTTGCGAGCCGGGTCGGTTGGTAAAAAGGTCGCCGGGCGACCCAGCAGGATGGACCTCCGCCCGAACTGGGCCGGGTCCAAGAGGGCCTAACAGGCTTGGCCCACTGGTCGGGCTGGTCTGAGCTGACCAAGACCAAAACTAGTGTGACTCAAGATAAACACATCGAGTTGGGGAAAGTGCAGCCCTCGGTCCGGGTTGGTCAAGTCGGTCCGACCGGGTCGGACCGAGCTCAGACTCTAATGGCCCCTATTTACTAAAATGTCAATAACTGACAGACCAGATGTCTGATTGACGCGCCGTCTGTGTCACGAGAACCCTGAAGACAAGGAAGTACTTTTGAGATACTCTACTTGAGTTTTGGTAGAGATATAGCATACGGCCAGGTTGGATCAGAATCGAATCCAACCAAACCCTTGGATACTAAAACACACGTATCTTGCAAACCAGACGTCTGATTGATGAGATGTTTGTGGCATTGGAACCCTTACAATGACACGGTACTTTGGGTATTCTCTAAGTGAGTCTTTGTGATAGTTGAGATGAGACATATAGCTTAGGGAGCAGATATTTCGGCAATCAAATGTGCTTAGTGCGGGAATCCAGTGGCTTGTTGTGACAGGAAGAGCGACCTCAGTGGTCAAATGTGGAGCGACCTTAGTGGTCAACAGTGGAGCGACCTTGGTGGTCAGCAGCAAAGAGACCTTCATGGTCAGTAGTGGAGTGACCTCAGTGGTCAGCAGCTGAGCGACCTTAGTTTTCTGTAGGAGATCGACCTCGGTGGTCAGCAGGGATGCGTCTCTCAATAGAATAAGATGATCTAGCCTTGCAACTAATCATCTTAGTTTCTGTACATTAAGTTATACCTGGATTGATCTGTCTATTGCGTTGTGCTTTATTTAGAGATCTTTCTGTTGTGCTATTTCATTTGTGGATTTTTGAGAGGCCTTCGGGGGTCTCGAGGTCCCTATTAATTATTGTTATATTCACCCTTGCACGGGCTCCGCCTGCAGGTGTTGTGTCTGGTGCGGATGATCATCGCTTCGACACCGACCTTGGTGGTCCGTGACTTGGTGCAGCTCAGTGACGCATACCTTGGTGGTTTGGGACTTATTGGAGCTTGGTGACACAGGAGTGGATGAGATACCCCTTATACAGCTTGAAACTGCATCATACACCTACCCTTTAGGTAGATTCTTCAACAAACAGGTCTTCAGCTGTAGTGTATGTACATTTTTTTGGGCTTGAATTTTGGGTCCTTTTTACTTTTAGTTTACTGGTAATCTGTGTGGTGTTACATGGGGTTTTTTTGGTTTACATAGTGTTTACCTTTGTGGTCTATTGTGGTTGTGTGTGTACAGGTTTAAAGGCAATGCCTTCCCTTTCAGTTATATGGCTTCTCGGTGCTAGTCACCAACCCCTGGCCATTGGAAGGCGAAGTTGGGGTAATCACGGCACGGGCCCCAGGGGATGGGTTGTGAAAACAAAATACTGAATTCTTGCATCAAATCAACCAACAACACACCTACCAATGTGGTGTAATGATCTTGAAATGGATAAAACTATCCTTTAGCCTCAGAAACACTTCTAATCTCCCCCAAAACACTACAAATTCCTAGAAATAAATAATTGGAAAAGAAGGATAGGGATCCCCGACCCTCGTGTTTGATACATATAAAACAATTACAATTCTATATAATCAAAACAAAACCAAGAATGAACATGGGGTGGAGTAAGTGTCCATAAAAAACATTCCTATAAATACCTCATAGGCAACTCACTAATACCCAATTAGAATGACCAACTAAGAAACATAAACAATAGGATAATGGAAAATTTCATAAACCAGAGGAAAAATAATAGTTGAATTACACCTGGAAAACAAAACCAAACTAAACTCAAAAAATCTGGGTGTATTGAGTACACATCCATGTCTCATATTCCCATATACTTTCTTCCAAGATGTTATTCCTCCACAACCGACAATTCAATGAGATAAATCTCTTTTATAGTACCTTATCTAATAATTATTGGATCTCAAATTATCTCTCCATAAATGTTGAATCATCTTTGATATCCAACACTACCTAGTCCATTAAATTATATTCATCATGAATATAATAATGAAGTTAGTATACATGGAAGTCATAGTGGAAACTATCCAACTATGGTAGGAGTAATAATAGAAATTTCACCTTGATAATGCACTCCAAAACCATCAATGTCATGAAAAACATATGATAAATCATGTAGTACTAACTAAACTATTGATGCCTCAAATGAAAGGAAACCATCAAGAATAAATTGTCTCCAATTTCAAAATCCAAGTGCCTCCACCTACGATCAACATATGAATTATTGTTGTCATGTGTCACCATTATCCATTCGCTAATAATATGGGTATTTTATATCATTATTTTCACTATGTAAGTACAAAGTATTATTGACTCCCTAACCTCAGTGTAACATAATTTATAATTACATGTTTGTCTACAAAATACTTCATGCAGTTCCATGCTAATAGAGAAGTGGTAGTTATTATTATATGAAAAATAAACAATGTTTATATGAATCACCCTAAATGGTGTTAAATCTATGATGTGTATCTAAAAAATATCATCCAATGCCAGGATTGTTCACTCTATCATTATATCTACCAGGGGATTGAGAAGAATGCTAAGGTGAAACTAGATGCCAATGTCATGTCGCAGTCCTCTATATATTTTCAAGTTAAAATGACGTTATTAAATAGAAATGAGGGACTAAATCAAATCATGATGATCCAAAACTTATTCCACATAAAAAATAAAAAGAGCATCAATGACATTCAGCTCCTTGATCCACTGAACATTGTCTAACATTATCATAGGGTCCCTGATTACCCAAATAGTATTATATCCACCATGGGCCTAGGGTAATATAGTGATGAAATCTATCAAAATTGCATCCCATTTACACTATAGTACATCCAATTAATGTAATTAACATCCTAGAACATGGTTCTCGTCTTTCACCTAATGATCAACAATACAACCTGAAATTTACTCTGCCTCTAACAATTGCATACCAGGCCACCAAATATGTCTCCAAAATCCATGATTTATCATAGAAAATCCTAGTTATATTGAAAAGGGTGATCTTTGAAACCAATGTTGATCTTCCATTCTGATCACCAATGGAACGAACATCCATCCTTGAAAAAAGCATCACATTTTTAAAATCCTCTACCCACCACTATAGATCACTATGATGATATACATGATCTCCCATCATCACCTCCTCTACGTCTCCCCTCTAGAAATCCTACACGTGTCATATAAAAGACAAATCCATGGTCATATAATAAATAAAACATGTAACATTGACCTCTTCTGCGTTGATATTCATTATGATAAGATCTTCCATCCCTTCCCAAGAATTGCAAGATGCTTGAATAAAATCCCCTAATGAATTACTACTCAAAATATAATCTGAAATGTTTCTTTCCACATGTTTTTGTATATCTCATAATCATAATCCATAAGAATCCTAATCCACCTCATCTTATAATGATTCAGATATAAATGAGAGAAGTTTTACATATGGATGTTGTGATCCATGAAGTATATAAAGCACTCACCAATTAAGTAATGCTACCACAACATTAGGGGAAACACTACTAAATCCAACTCTAACTCGTGGGAGGAATAGCTAAATTCATGGGGAATATACTTACTAGACACATAAGATATCCCTACAATTTTCTACATCATAATCCATCCCTAAAAAAATCCATGAAGTATATTTCCATACCTTGAACACCATCCCTTATAAAACAAAATAACTGGTGTACTACCCAAACTCTAATTAAGGTTGTAAGATTATTTTGTACATATATCGGTCTATCCAAACACTGTGAAATTCTTACATAAAGAGATTTACATAAATGTAATCAAATAGAATGTAAACACAAAACTCCATTAACAGGCCAGGTATCCAATTAATTTGTTAACCTTAGCCACAGTCTTGGGGGTCACCTAAGAAACACAATACACCAATACTTGATAAACTAATCTACATCTCTCTTCCTAGAACTATGACCACAACCTACTACGATACCATATGCCCAATGAAATACACTTATTACATCAAACATTTTCATATAGACTGCTTTGAATAAGGTGTGTGGTGTCAAAAAATGTGGTAGGAATACACTTTGATTCTCAAAATGATCATCTTTTAATCTCTTTTAGATAAGGATATCATTTAATAATAATACAATGAACATGCCTATGAGGAAAAATAACAAGGAACTCATATGTAAAATGAATATTGTTTGTAAATTTATGAAATCAAACAATATCAGCAAAAACATAATGTTCTAATATTTCCATCATAAAGCCAACACGATGATACCTTCATAATTTACAATAAACTAATGAAAACTAATCTATATGTCAATCATTGAAAACTAGTTTCCCCCAACAACTGATCGAACATGTCATCTATCCTACCTTCAAATCCTTTTTTATTTTCATAAATCCAATTTAGGATAACCGGTAACCTCACAACCAATAAACAAAACATCCAAAAGAAAAATATCTTCAGAGATTCAAAATACAAAACACCACGAACCACGAGCCCACCTAGATCATCGCAACCACTTTGGGAAGAAAATCCACGCGAAATCACCACCAGAGAGACAACCATAAACACCATGCGCCACTATTCAAAGCAGGACAACGGCAGAGCCATCATCAGAGCTCAAGTCCGACCACCGTCTTCACGACTTTTCGGTTCACAGGAACCCGAAACACCGATGTTCCTCGTCGTTGCCAAATAACAGGGCCTCAAGATGTCGATGTGCTACCAAGAAGGACCCAGAACGCTCCGAAGAGTATGCTGGTGAATACCGGTCTTACGCCCGTAGGTCCGACCAGCAGCGCCGTCAAACGTCACCACCGGAGCAGAGCCAGTGAGGCCAACCACCGGGAAGCGTTTCACCAGGAGGAAAGATCCAAGCACAATAACAAAAATCACACTTTCGAAAATCAAAACTCAAACCTTCAAACCCTACAAAGTTGAAATCTCCAGCATTAAGAACACGAGGGAGCAGGAAACCACTGCAAGCAGAGGAAACCCGCTACCCAGATCCCGTCGCCGCCATCCTTTTTGACCTCGAGATCCGCTGCAAAACACCAACCGCCCACACTGGAAGAAAGGAAAAAATTCCTACATCGTTGTGTGTTCTATCACTTAAGGAACCATCCATATTGGAGACACACCTGATTGAAACTATATTTCAAACACAATGTCATCACAAGGGTGCAGTGTAGCATCCTGAACCAAAAATTAATATAAAAGTTTCCAAATGACATTATAATCACCCAACAAAATGTTATAAACTGATAGTTCTTCTGACAAAGGAAAATGTTGTTCCACTCACCTTTCACATATTTGATATCTCTACTCACCAAAAAACATCACTCGATGACCTTCCATATAAGGGAATACAAATATCCTCTAAAATATAACTATAGTTTCATGAACATAATTTAACCAATCCATTCCAATGATAAAATCATATGTATATATTGAGGATAAGAATATGTTCCTCAATTTCTAGATATACCACCTTATCAGTCGACACTATTGATTTAATAGAAACAAATAAACCTAACCTCTATGTGGGGAAGAAAATACTCGTGGAACTTAAAACCACTCCACATATAGTCCTAATAAAAACACTATATAAGTAGAAAAAAGAATAAGTTAGAAGGTCTAGAATCAAACCAGGAAAAAAATATGGCATACGATAAACTGATTAGACCTCAAATGTCCCAGTGTTCCTTAAGAACAAGAACCTCTATAGAATTTATTATTCAAATCATGGATCTAATGCCTCACCACTAATGTCCTCCATGGCCATTCTCTTATCTAGGTCCATTGGGACGAGTAATATAATAGGGATTACCTCCAACAGCTCTGTCACCCCACGTCAATCATCTAAAAAGAGAGATATCTCCAGAGAAAACACCCTTGAAAATCATCCTATAAAACATCTTCCACCTAATGATTACAGAGATAAAATTTCCAGAACAAGCACACCACCCATTGTATTTGGATGACTCCCAATAGAACCAAAAAGTAAAAACATACTTGGATCAATCCAAATGTGATATCATGACCTTTTTTCCAATTCTTCAACAATTGATCAGATATAATCCACTTGTACATTGCAAGAATCATTAACAGATAATTATATAATTCCCTCATACATCCCTTATCTTCTTCTATTGGATAAAGCCTCCAATGGTCAATTGAATTGGCCTAATGAATTCCGCTTCTTTAACCACACACAGATGATGAATATGAATAATTCCTGAAAACACAAGAGAATCTCTCATTATGATAGAATGTAATTTAATGATTTATTCAAATTAAATACATTTTTAACTACCCATATATACCGTGTTAAATAACGAAAAATAATAATAATGATTCATGTAACTCACCTTGGTCTCTACCCTATAAGTAAAAATAGTTCACTTGTTCTTTGAATATTCTCATATTCCTTTCATCAAATCATGTGGGCCAATAAAATCTAGTTTTCTTACCAGTCTCATTTGTCTTTGTCACACATGAAGATCTATTGATTCCATTTCCTATATATCTCATACATTCTTCATAGTTCCTAACCCCATGGTGCATTATATATCTATATAAAATCCTATCATAGATCTCTATCACAACCCCTACTTGAATAGGCACCCCTCCAGGGCCATCAATGAAGTTCGAGGAATATTTACCCCTTATTACTTCCCTAAGTAGGCACTTGTTTTGAGAATAGTAAGAAGGGTATAATGAAATTTACATATATGGGATGCATTACGATCAATAAAAACTACGATTGAGTGAGAAGATATCAACCACAAAAGAACTATTTCATTTAATATAAGTTAGAAAAAAAATCATCCCACAATGTATGAATAAGATCAAACAATTACAAGTAAAATACTCATATTAAGGTTCCAAACAACAATCCTATTGTAGCAACTCAACAACATTAACAATGCCCAAGCTTGTACTATCAAAAACTATCCCCATTATGCTTCTAGAAATTCAAAACGTGGTTTACATAGACATTGGGTGAGGATTATAATGACCAAAACTTTCCATACATAGATATTAAATCTTTTTAGATGAGCATACATTACATTACAGAAACACAAGCCTGAGGACCATAATAGTTAATGCATTTGAAAACTTGGAACACAATATTTTGATCTGGTGAAATATCCTCAATTATATAGAGAAAGATCATCCCATTTAGTACTCTTCATAGACATAACCTCTATAAATCGTTTCTTTATAAACAACTTAAAGGCAACATAAAAATGGTGATCTCGGATTCTTAGCAAGTGTAAACATGAGGAATATATCAAAATAATGTGATCATAAGGCTATAAGAACATGAGAATAATATATGAATACCATACCATGCATGTCAAAGATCAAAATCCTAAGTCATGATATATATATTTGAATGATTATATGAAATAAATCATAAGTTATTTAAATAACATGAGTCATGAGAGAATGACATTTAAATAATATATAGAATTGTGGAACATAGATAAGCATAGAAAATATAATCCGTATTAGTTCATGCTCGTGGAAAATTATTATCAAGAAACTCAATGGGAGGCTATAACTTCTAGGCAGTACACACCACCATCCCTAGTGGAAAACATTTCCTCATAGGGGAGTGGGAACACTCCCCAAACCATTATATTAGTAAAGGTTGACTCTCATGACTATCATAGCAGACAAAGTCCTTTAATGAACCAGGTTCTCACTCGGCCCCATTACTGTATATCTTGTGAGATATTAATCTATTACAATTTCATTAGAGGGAGATAAAAGTACCACCCATTTTTGGTTTTAACATAACCACTTTACTTGGTTATTACAAAACCACCATCATTTTTTATAATGTAAACAATCTCAAATAATCATATTCATATATATATGTTCAAAAATATAATAAGGAATTCACCATATCATCACCCGTGAAATGAAAAGGGAATCATTTTAATTTTATCATACTATAACATATGGGATTGAGAAAGTTCATAAAATCATTTAAACATTCCATCATATAATAACCCATGAAAAGAAGCGGGTTTCAAAAACATATAATCATTTTATAACTTATGGATGAGAAATATGATTCATACAAATCTTTTTACTTATAAAAATGTATATTTAAGAACCATTAATTATGGTATTATTGGTTAATATCCTTATAAAAGCATATGTTACATCAAATTATTTCTTCATAGATAGGGAATGATTTTGAAAGATAAACCTCTCAGTATGTCTGTTGAGGAAGATAAAATTTATTTGAAAGAGAATCATTATAAAAATAAAATTTTATAAAATGTTTTTAAAATGATTTTTTAAAAAATATTTGAAACTTATAAATGAATCCCTAAAACCCATTTAAATCATTTCATGAGTAAAATAGCCATTCCACATTGAAAAACATTTTATAAAACGTTTTTAAAATCTTTTTGTATTTTAAATCATTGATCTAATTATTTCATAAATATTAAATAAAATGTTTTCTCTAAAAATAACCTTTATATATTATAAGGGAAGCATTAAATCTTTGTTTGGTTATGATAACAACAATTATATTTCATTTTGTGCATGTTACAGATAATTATTCATTTCACATTTTCTATAAATGAAAAATGGGCATTGATTGGAATATGAAATGAACGTACCTTTAAAAATATTTTTTTAAAAGGTAAAAAGTTGGTAAATATTTTTTATTAGGTCATTTGAAAATTTTTACAAAAATTTAATACATTTTTAGAAAACACGGTTTTGGGAGAAAATGAATTTCTAACCAAAGAGAAAAATGAAAGGAATTTTATTAAAAAACATTACGCATTATTTTAATTAAAAAGTGATGAAAATGGTAATATTACTTGAAAATATCATGAATAAATAGAGGATAAGAAAGGATATGATTTTCTTGAGAGATGTATCATAATAATATTTCATTAGAAACAAAATCAAAAAAAATACCAATAAAAACCAAGATTTTAATATAAAATTATTTTAAATTTGGTTTCCTTGAATCCTAAGCCCCGTGAAAGAATAAAAAAATGAAACATAAAATATCATGAGGAAAAATAAATTCCACTTATTTAATGTTTAATTGGATGTATAAACACCTCTACAAATATATAGGTACCTAACATAACAACTGTTTCAAAAAGTCAAATTGAGACAAAAATCTATTTCAGATTTGGTCACCTTTTAACTACACCTCCCATGAAGGTGATATCATAAAATGGATATTTAAATACCATTATTTTTCATGATAATCATCATTATATACCTTTATTTTTTTTATATACTCCAAATAATAGAAATAGGTGCTGAATATGGCATCTACCACACAGAAGTAAAAAGTGAGGCAGAAATCCTCTACCGTAAGACTCGACATCCTTTGTACTCATTCAAAGCTCATATATAATAAATATATGTTTATTATAAATATATTAAATAACATTATTTATATATATAGTACCATATTTTATTTTATTTTGATCTTTTATTAGACAATTATTCATAATTCCATGTTAAAGTTACATTCTAAGTATTAATTGCTTTATTTTTTATATATTCTGAATTTTTAGTTTTGTTAAAAGTAAATTTATCATGATTTAAAAATATCTATAATTTTAACCAAGATATAAATATAATACATATTCATTATATGTTTATTTATATTGATCCACAAAATTTAGTGATGTAAAATGATATACACTGTTCATAGAGATGGTAGGTTGTGCGTACGAATGAACGTTGTTTCAATTTTCTTGTCGTATTAAAATAAAGAAATGTAAATTATGTATTATCAATAAATAATATTTTTTATTTCATATATATTACATATTTTCATTAAACCAATTGTCATTAACATCCATGTAAATAATGAATGATTCACTTCGCTTTGTGATGCAGTACTCTTCCATACCGACAAACGACATTATCATATTCCGGAAAAATGAAAATAATTAATTTATGTGTGATATTATAATTTCATAAGCGTAATAAAATCATAAACTTCTCATATAAATAATAAATCCATCATTTTTTACAACCGTGAGAGTTGGTAATGGAAAACTGAATGACATTGGTTTAAGAGGTGGTATTTTGTCTTTCACATGAATAATGATTCTGTTACACATTTTATGGGTGTTTAGAATTTTTTAGGTAAATTAATTAGATTATAAAATAGTATTATATTTAATATAATAATATTATTACATCTAAATTTTATAATAAAAATTCAACGAGGTGTTGGAAGAAATAAGATAATAACATTTGCTGAAGAATGTTACCTCTTCTTCGGATATCCTCTTTAGGTTTGCACCAAAATCATTTCTAAGATAGTTTTATAAACAAAATATTTATATAAGATGAAATAAGAGAAATTGGGTAGTGATTTTAGTAGCTACTGGCTCAACCAAAAGGGTTTTAATGTGTGAAGAGGAGAGGAGCAGGGGTGGCATATTATAAGTGAGGTGAGTTAAACACATGTGATTTTCTGAAAGAAAGAACCCTATTAGTGTTTTATCATGTAAAAACAAACCAATAATTCACTATTATCTATAATATAATTAATGAGGTCAATATATGGATATTAAATTTGTTTTTGGATATGTATTTGGTTATTTTTACCCTTATATTTTATGTTTAATCCCCATATAAACCCATTTTTTCCATATCCATAGTAAATAATTTTAAATGTTTTTATTTTTAATTATTGTATAACATTAAGTTGAACATATTATATAATATAAATTATTCTCATTACAACTATTTTATAAATTTTTCCTAGTTTAATTCAAATAAGTGTTGAAATTAAATTTAAATTTAATCTCACATATGGGATGAGAAAGCAGGATTTTTTCGGACAAATTGTTCAAACATTTACAATGTTTCTATAACAAAATTCAATATAAAATTGATTATAATTACCTAAATTGGATTACTAAATTATTAAATGAACTAATTTTACTATAAAACCAATTTAAAATATATATGAAATTTATTAAAAAATTAAATGAAAAGGTACCTTTTAATTAATATTCAGTGTTGTTCACTTTATATCAAAAGAAATTTTCATTTTCAGAGAATTCTCAAATATTCACCATAATAAAATTATGAAATTATGATTTAAAAATTATATTTATTTTTTCATATAAATATCACAATATAATAAAAAATTAAATTTAAAACAAAACCCACATAAGCAATGAAAAATAGGTTTTCAAAAAGAGTATTTTCTAAGCATGTGATGATTTTATATTAAATCTATGTATAATAATAATAATAATAACAGTATTAATATAAATTAAAATTTATTTATATATAATCTATATATTACATTTAATACATTTCTCAGTAGGAATTATTTTAAATAATTAAAATGGGGAAACTTTACACAACATAAATTAGTTTTAAAAAAACCTTCTTTTACACCATAATATTAAAATATACTAATATAAAATTTAGTGTTGATTAAAAAGTAAATAAGTGGATTTAATATAACTATATAATTAGTTTTTTACATTAAAAAATATTTTAGAATTTAAATTTCATAATATATTGAAAATAAATTATAGATTTTCAAAAATTAGCATTTTTCAATATTTATGGAAAAATCAATTTTTTCCTAACAATCCCAAAATTTCACCATAGGATAATTTTGATATGATGATTTAAAAAATGAATTCAATTTTTAAATAAACCATTTGAAATCACTATTATAATTTTTTTCAAGAAATAAATAAAATATTCTTTTGATGAAAACTTATTTTTGAATAATATATTTAATTAAATAAAAATATATTGATTGTTTACTATATATTTTTATATTAATTTATATTCAATGGGAAATTTGTATGTATATTTCATAATTTAGTTTATAATATTCATACACACCTAGTTATTGCTAGTTTGTAATAAAATTATTTCATGGTTCACTGATGCATGGTGCTCTCTATCATGAACATTATAAAAAAACTCTCTGTTACATGTAATGCAAGCTAAACTCGGTGATACATATAGTGCATACTATAATGAAAGTTATTCTTAAAAAATATTGAAGAGATTACATTCATTTGAAAATGAAATTCAAAACATCTCAGGGTGTCACATATTATCTATCTAAAAATGAATTTCTCCCTCAAAATTCAACTCGGCTATCAAATGTTTAACAATTAAAATTTCTTTCATAAAAAACTCACCTCATTAAAATAAATAATAAAACATCCCAAAAAAAAGGAAAATCTATAAACACAATGGTTACCTAAAGTAACTAATTACTAGGGTTCTACGTAGGATAATATAGGTTGTAAGTTATTATTTGGACACAGAAAAAACGTATAAATAATTATTGAGAGTGATTTAGATCATTGATCACTAGAAAGTTTGTGATATAGAGAATGCTAAAAAAACCACAATCCAAAGAGGTATGAAAAGGTCATTGATATCATTATATATGATGATAATAGGTTAATAGATTATATTAGGATCCTTTTACTTTTTTTGGTGAATTTTCATGTGATGAAATACATACTTGATTTTATTCCATATTATATGCACATTCTCACCCTTTTATTATACCTTGATCAATTTCCACTTCATAACTTATTATAAGAAATGAAGGTTAACTTTTAATTCCTGAAGCACCAATGGATCATTAGATCCAGAAAGAGAGATAATTTATTCCTTACATCTCTAGTTGTAACTAAAAAAATAGTTAGCATAAATTATCTAATATGAATTAATCACCATATAGAAAAATAATACATTAATCTCAAAAACCCCATTCAAAGTTTAACATAAACCATTTAAAAAATGGTTAGCCTTATAACCCTTCGGAATGATTAAAATCTAAACATTATAAATGAGCTCACTAAATTCTCTAACTCAACACATCATTAATCCCCCAAAGAGCATGTAATATTTCGTAATTGTCAAATAATAAACATTTCAATACCTTCATTGTGTATTCTATTAAAACCATAATTACCATAAAAATATATTGAAATCATATATAATTCATTTTTCAATAAGTGAAACAAATATTATAGGATATACTAAAATCCCAATTTTTTTAAATTCTATCAATGATATCATAATTCACTTTTTCAACACAACATTAATAAATTCTATGGAAATCTGTACTATCAACTTTTCATTAACCAAATCAATCATCCCATTATCCCAACATCATTATCAAAATATTTGTAACATGTTTAGGATTATCTTCAAATTATAACCTTGACATTAAATATCCTTTCAATTCTATTAGCATCATTCAACATATTAATTCAAATCCTTAATGAAAAAACTATATAGAATAATAATAATATATTTTGAGATTCACATAACATAATATTTTAATCCCAGTACATAAATACATATTACACAACGCTTCCTTCTCAAACCATTAAATATGCCTCATCATATTATTCCTTAAAACCTTATTCCATTCATTTTTCATTTGTAGTCATTTCATTATGAGAAATATAACCACTAATTATGCAACCTTGATGGTTTTTTTTCATCATATTTCCTGTTATAAAATAAATGTGTGTAATGCTAATACCTTCCACATTTAAATCATTCAACAGTTTAAGATATCATTTTGATACCATTAGTATAAAACATTGTGCTTGCTAAACTATCAATTTTTCCTTTGAATTTAAATGATTTTTTTTCCTTATATTCAATATTCAAATCATCTTCTTGTTCATCTAATACATCAACTTTGGTGTTTCTTGCTAAATTCTCAACGCATAGAAAACTGGATCTTCATTCCTCTATGGTCCCTGCTACCTGAACTCTCAATTAAATTATTCATTCTCTTCAATAGTGAGATTTATATTTAGTTAAGTTACATGTTGTTAGTCATGTTTCATGAAAAATGATTAGGCATAATTAAAATATCCTTCAATCCATTCATCATCCCATTTGGCTGTTCAATAGAAAATTGTCCATCAAATTGAATTTTGACCTACTTCCATCAGGTTTCTAGTTTTTACTAAAACAAAAAATCATAGCGTGAGAAACACTAATAATTGAGGAAAACCACATAATCAGGAAAATAAATAAATTATAGGATATATACATCATGAAAACTTCTTTTTAATCTATTAAACATTAGGTTTATCAGAGGTCATTCATAGTTATAATCTATTTATATCCTTCATGATGGTTAATAAAGTGTTAGTGAATTTCCAAATAATATCCCCTGGTAGTGTCAAACCAAGTTTGTAATATGTACCATTTTTTATAACGTGGTGATAATCGAGTCCAGATCAATTCATCCTTTTTGATGTTATTAAACATAGGCACATTAGTGTCAGTGACACATCAAATTGTAGTATCTATACATGGATTTAATTTCATAGAAAATACATTCCCTATCTTGTAACAAAATTCTTGGAAATTCTCTTATACTTTGATTCTTAATTAGACTTTTTCATAGAGACATCCCAGGACATATCCTTAGAAATAACATAGGGATATCAGTAAATATTTCCCATGCTTGTTTCAAAAGGTTGACTAAACCATTCCAATGTTACCAACTATAATGAATGATGATTCTCAAACATTGATATTAAATCATTTTAGTTGAATATTTATTACATTAAAAAATGTATAAGGACCATAATGGTTTAGAACCTTTGGAATCATTGAATACAATCATCTAATCTGTTAAAGGATCTTTAACATTTCCCACAAAGATCTTCCCATTTTGTACTCTTCACAGACATACCCTATATAAAATATTTCATCATAACCTTGGGAAAGGAAACATAAGAATGGATGATCTCAAATTAAATGTAAGGGTAAACAAAGGAAATAAAAAAACATTATTTTATAAAAAGGGTATGAGAATTTTATAATAGTATATGAAAAATTTATCCTGCATTTAAAATACCATAAACTCTTCTCGTGATGTAGAGATTAAAAGTGCATAAGACATTAATCATAAGGAAAACAAAGAACATGATTCATGAGATCATAAAATTTTAATAATACATAGAATTTGGTAATAAATATAAACATATAAATTAAAATCCATAAAATTCATGTATCATTTCCAAGTCTTGTCAATACACTCAATGGGTGGCTACACCTCCTGGCCGAGACACACCACCATCCTTAGTGGTGACCCTCTCTTCTTAGTGGAGTTCATAATCCATATGAAGGAATAAATTATATATAATATTGTAAGAACCCGGTTTTTTGCTATAAAAGACTTTGGAATATTCTTGATATTATTCCAGAGCAGGTCCTTCAGACGGCGTGCGATTCCGAGCCCCGGTATGGCTGGAATTTAATTTTCAGTGCGTTCACATTGGGCACGTCAAATAAATGCGATAAATTCTAAACGGTGATCCAGATCAGAAATATGAGTGTACGGATGGATCTGAAATGGGGTTTTTACCCTAGGAGCGACATAAATCATGTCGTCATGGGATGTTTGGACCCCTCACCCGTTAACGGAACGTTTAACGGATAATTAAAATAATTAATTTATTCGTTTAATGGTTAAACTCAGGTATCTATTAAACAATGGCTCGGATTGGAAAACCGATAGCACCATAGAGATCGGGGCAGCTCCGTCCAGGGCGGCATGAGATCGCTCTAGCGGAGGCGGTCGGCAGCTCGACTGGGCGAGCAGTCAGTGGAGACGACGATCGAGCGGTGGCGACAGTAGACCTCGGCGCGAGCGGCTGCGGGTGGCGGTCGTCTGAGGGTGAGCCGCAGAGGAGCGGCCGGTCGGGTGGTCGGCCGGTGCTAGGGTTGCCGGACTACCAGGGTCATGCGACCCTCGTGGAGAAGAAGAGACCCGCAAATAGCGGGTCTCTACTGGAGGTGACCTGCAAAAGCAGGCACACAAAAAAAAACAAAAAAAAGATAATGTAAAAAAAACAAAGGGGCGCCACATTGATTTTTTGGGGGGCTCCCTCTCTCCAATCAAGGAGAGAGGATATAAAAAAAAATAAACACCAAATATTTCCGCATGGGGGAAAAAAAGAAGGGAATATAAAGAAAAGGGTTAATAAATTAATAATAAAAATCATACATTATTATTATTGTTAATAAGTGGTTTTTTTGAGATAAAACCCCCATATAGTGTCCGTTTGACACGTCCTCTACGGCTGCGTATTCCCAACAATGAGACGATCTTTTTGAGTTCAATATTGGATACTTAATTCGAAGTTGTGGTGTGGCCCGCACGGCCCGCCGTTCGAGCTGTGTGCAATGTTTTATAACTTTTTCATCGAACGTCCATTTGGGGCAAATGAGTAGTCATTTCAGGGTGTTTTTCCAAGGGCATTGCAATGGCACAATCCACCCAATTTAATTTTGCATGATGGTGCGGGCCCCACGAGGACCGTTTGGGCGTTGACGGTGATTTTCCAGCTTTATCACCGGGTGTCCGTTTTGGACAAGTGAATAGTCTATCTTGTGTAATTTTTCGATAGGATCACAATGGTGCAATCCGTTCGTTGTGCTTCGGGGCCAGGTTGTGGGCCCCACATAGAACCGCTCGTGTGCGGTACGGTGAAATGCATCATTTCTATCGGATATCCTTTTGAGGCGAGTAAGTAGTCCATCTCGCGTGTTTTTCCGCGAGGATTACAACGGTACAATCCGTTTGGTTGTGCGGAGCCTCTTGTGAGATCTTATTAAATGTGGAAATATGAAAGGTGCCCCGGTGGTGGTTCTTATACTGTGGTTGAAGCGGACCCATGGAATGTGATCGCGTGCACTCATGGGAGAGTGATGTTGGTGGTTAAAGAGATGTGGTTGGCCATGCCTCAGCCGTTAAGGTGGAAAGTTGGAGTTGTTATGTTTATGCCTTCGCATTGATGTTGGGGGCTGTGTGCATGTTAGCCTTTGGGCTGGAGACGTGGCATACTCTGGGAGTATGCGAGGACACTGGGAGGTACGTGAGGATGGTTGTAACCAAGAACGTTTGTGTGCTTGGTTGGGGTTTACTTGGGGCCACACGTCATGTGGGACCCAGGTGAGTGTCGTGTTCTGCTTTGTGTACTTTGACCTCTCGCGGCGTAGAGGGTCCCTCTATGCTCGTTTGTTTGACCAGCAGGGTTGAGTTGTATTCCCCTGGTTTTGTTCTCAATGGATTGGCTGGTAGCGGTGCTAGTGACACCCAGTGATGGAACATGCGTTGAACCTCTTTTGGGTGAGTCCTTCGAGAGTTTAGTGGTTGCGCGATACCCACTCAGTGCTCGGTTGGCCAGTGTTGTACCATCCAATAGAGATGGGCAGAGCAGATCCGGGTTTACCCTCCAATAGAGACTGGGCAGTGGGTTGCTCACCCGACACTTCTAGGGTTTACCCTCCAGTAGAGACTGGAAAGTGGGTCAACTAACAACTCTTTAGAGTCTACCCTCCAGTAGGGGTGGGCAGTGGGTCTCTAGTCATCTTGATTTAGGTCTACCATCCAGTAGGGCTGGGCAGTGGGTCGCCTGTCAACTTGTTAGGGTTTACCCTCCAGCAGGGCTGGGCAGTGGGTCACCCGTCAGCTTATTCCAGGTCTACCCTCCAGAAGGACTGGGCAGTGGGTCTCCTGTCGACTTGTTAGAGTTTAACCTCTGGCGGGGCTGGGAAATGGGTCACCCGTCGGCTTATTCCAAGTCTACCCTCCAGCAGGGATGGGCAGTGGGTCGCCTGTCGACTTGTTAGGGTTTACCCTCCAGCGGGGCTGGGCAGTGGGTCACCCGATATCTTATTCCAGGTCTACCCTCCAGTAGGGCTGGGCAGTGGGTCGCCTGTCGACTTGTTAGAGTTTGCCCTCCAGCGGGGCTGGGCAGTGGGTCACCCGATATCTTATTCCAGGTCTACCCCCCAGCAGGGCTGGGCAGTGGGTCACGTGATGATGTATTATGGTTTACCCTCCAGCAGGGCTGGGCAGTGGGTCACCCGGTATCTTATTATGAATTACCCTCCAGTAGGGCTGGGCAGTGGGACACCTGTTGGAATTCTAGACTCGGTATTTTCTACTAGGCTAGTCTGTGACTTTCCTCCGTGATCACCGGAGCGGGACCCTTGGTTGTACGGGCCGGGGATGGAATGACTTTGACTTTGAGGAGACCTCTCGACCGCGGGGCTGTGACAAGGTGTGGTTTGACTTAACCTAGAACTCTCAAGTACAAGAGGCGCTTTTCCCCACTGAGACGCATCCTTGAGATGCGACCCAAAACCGTGTGGGTGAGTCAGTGTCGCCCAAAGAGGATAGTTTCGAGGTACGGTGATTTGAGCCCTTTGACTTGTAGTTCGGGGCAGACGTGCGGGATGCTGGGCATCGATGGTGTTATTTCTAGGAATGTTGGCTACTCAGTTTCTTGGGCTGAGCTATGGGATGGAGATCACCTTACGACCTTGTTCGGGCTTCTTGTTGAGCATATGTTTATATATATACCTCGTTCTAAAACCCACTTCTTGGGTTTGGTTACTCTCCTTCCAGGAGAGGCGAAGACGCACGGGGTATACCACGTGCTCTCTGTGTCTAGCTTCTCGTGGTTGGATGAGTCTACTATTTTTTATAGGTAGCGAAGAATCTACGGGATGTTCATCTTCTCACCGTTTCTAGCTCCTTGTGTCTGGATGTGTCTAACTTCTTTCCTTTTGTTGTGTTGAGCTGTACTCTTTACTGCACTCTCAGTTGTACTCCTTTACTTTCCCCTATTCGATCAACTTCTCACCCTTTGGTACCTCCTTTTTTGCTCCCTCGAGCCTTCGGGGTATCCTACTGAGTATTTTTATACTCACCCCTGCTTTGGAATTGCCTACACTTGGTGTACCATGCAGACGACAGACAGGTTGGTCATGACTTCAGTGGAGCTTAGGAGTTCGGAAGCTTGGACCACGTGTGGTGGTCGGAGTCGGGTTCCAGGTGGGGGACCTGTCCATCTATTTTTCTTTTGTTTACCTGTTGCCGGGTTGTGGCACTTTTCTGGTTGGGCGCGTGTTTTTTCCCTTTTCCTTTTGAGTTTACCTAAACACTTTATTGTATTGTTTAGAGGTCGATTCACATTTGTGGTTTATTTATAGGAGTTGGTACTTTACATTACTGTTCCTTTCTTTTTACTCTGCACTTCTTCATAGAGTGTGCTGCGTGTGTGTGTATAGGTACTCAGGCAAAGGCCTCCCTGAGTTGTTTAGCCTTCGGCACTTGTCGCCATCCCCTGGCCTATGGAGGCGGGCTTGGGGTAGTTGGGGATCGAGACCGGGTACGGTCGGGGCGTGACAAAGTGGTATCATAGGTGGTTCAATACTTGAGAAATTGTTCGCACGTCCCTAAAAAGGAATTGGTTGGGATTTAGGGCAATAGTGTTAACATGTCTCGAGAGCAGCTCTCAGGCTATGGAGTCCAGTGATGGTTCAGCGGCCGATGTATCCATTCACCAGGACCTTGATAACCCGCTTGTCGACTCGGCATGCTGAGACACTTGTTGTAGGGAAAATTGGTTTGGGCATCACATAGGATTGAGTCTTTGACTGTCCTTCTTGAGTCATCTCCCCATTTTTGTGACTGTTATATACATATATGCTCATCCGACCGTGGCACTCCTTGATAATATTCAGGATGTTTCCGCGAAGACAGCCAGCCAGGATACCAACTTTGGTTCATGACGACGACCCTGTGAGCTATGATTCCTCAGTCCAGAACCCATCACTTGAGTCCCTTTCTCCGGGTGGGCCGGTAGAAGCACCCCCACCTGGTGAGCAGTAGATAACCCCAATAGAGCAGACTGAGCTTGAGCGCAGGTTGAGCGCGCTCCATGAGTTCCAGTGTCAGAGACCGTTGAGGTTCAGTGGTTAACCTAACCCTCAGGCAGTAGAGGTTTGGCTTGGGATAGTGGTTCGCCTTTTAAGGCTTGTGCAGACGCCGATAGATCAGAGAGTGGCTTTGGCAGCCAACCTTTTTCGTGGAGCAGCTTGACGTTGGTGGAGTCTGGTGACTCAGTTTCTTGACGAGTCGTCGCTTTCGTGGGGAGACTTCTAGTTTTTGTTTCATGAGGAGTTCTTCCCCTCCCGCTTACGCTCCGTTCCGATTCAGGAGCTTCTGCAGTTTCAGTAGGGAGGGATGACGGTGGCTGAGTACACGTCTAGTTTCACAGACCGTGCATGCTTTTACCCGGACTTGGTCCATGACAACAACATCCGAGCGCAGAAGTTTGAGTAGGGTCTCCGCCGAGAGATTCGTGCTGTCATAGTACCCTTGGGTATTTCCACCTATGCCGGGGTGCTGGAGCAGGTGCTGGTGACAGATAGATTCCTGTCACGTTCTAGGGTTGGTGGTGGTGGCAGGCACATTGGAGCTGAGACGTCTACCGCAACTAGCAGGCGTCGGCAAGCAGAACCTCAACCCAGGTGGCTTTCTGATAACCGGACTCAGGGGCATGGTCGTACACCATAGTGGCGCCGGAGGGCACTAGTGCAGCCCAAAGAGAGTCGTTGCTATGCTTGCGATGGGCGAGGTCACCTGGCACGGGACTGCCCGACCAGGCATGCGGAGAGCTTCAGGCAGGCAGCAGGTGCACCACCATGACAGAGGCAGCGCCGTGATCAGAGTAGTACCCAGAGAGGTGGTGCTAGCAGAGGATCGGGAGGAGCTGATAGTGGGGGACGACTTTACAAGATCTTCCCATCACCACTAGGCGGTCCACGTCAGGCTCTGGGAGATGAAAGTTGGGACCACAGATAGCAACGAGCCTTGAATGTCTACAATCCTGCAGAGCATGAGCTGATAAGAGGTACGCTCTACAGATCTTCTACTTTTTGCAGTAGAATTGGTAGACTCTTTGTGTGAAATGCTTTTCATTCTGCTCCTTGCTTGAGTTGTTACTAGGATGACACAGGGCGTCGGGTGTAACCCTGTTTTGGTACAGTAGAGTGTGTGTAACCTTCCTCTTTAGTCGATGGTGTTGAATCCTTCACTTCCGAGCGTGTAAGAGGGTCTTGGTTATGGGACATCGATCGTGAAACGATACATGACCAGATATCCTTGGGTGTTTCACCATATGGATATTCTGAAGGAGGGAATCAGCGGGATTTGTCTCAGGTCCAGGCGGTGATTCCAGTCGTGGCATGTAACGTAAGGGTTCGGTCGGGGAGGTGAGCTACCCCTGAGAGTCTTCAAGCTGTTTGAGACCGTGCAAAGGGATGCCGAGGATCCCTACCACCTTGCCCTAACCCCAAAGTCTGGAGTGTGTGCACGACGTATCCCACGTGACTCACCTGAGAAGAAGTGTGCGTGCTTATATGCACGTCATCGACGATGGAATACCTCGCGTGAACAGATCAAATCCTTTGTTCTGTGTGCGGTGACGCAGAACTGTGCATGAGTTCTTCTTGGTACGGGAGAGCCAGGTGCGGGCTTAGTACCCTGAGTTATTCCCGGGTTTTGCTTTTCGATGATGAAAAACATGAAGGAGGGAATGATGTAAGAACCCAATTTTTGGCTATAAAATACTTTGAAATATTCTTGATATTATTCCAGAGCAGCTCCTTCAGACGGCATGCGATTCCGTGCCCCAGTATGGCCGAAATTAACTTTTCAGTGCATTCACACTAGGCACGTGAAATAAATGAGATAACTCTTAAACGGTGATTCAGATCAGAAATATGAGTGTACGGATGGATCTGAAATGGGGTTTTTACCCTAAGAGCGACATAAATCATGTCGTCGCGGGATGTTTGGACCCCTCGCCCGTTAACAAAACGTTAAATGGATAATTAAAATAATTAATTTATTCGTTTAATGGTTAAACTCATGTATCTCTTAAACAGTGGCTCAGATGGAAAACCAATGGCACCATTGAGATTGGGGTAGCTCCATCCAGGGTGGTGCGGGATCCCTCCAGCGGAGGCGGTCGGCGTCTCGGTTGGACGAGCTGTCAGCAGAGACGGCGGTCGAGCGGAGGCGACAGGAGACCTCAGCGCGAGCGGCTGCGGGTGGCGGTCGTCTGAGGGTGAGCCGCGGAGGAGCGGCCATTCGGGTGGTCGGCCGGTGCTGGGGTCGCCGGACTACCAGGGTCGCGCGACCCTCGTGGAGAAGAAGAGACCCACAAATAGCGGGTCTCTACTGGAGGTGACCTGCAAAAGTAGGCGCACAAAAAAAACAAAAAAAGAGATAATGTAAAAAAAGGGGTGCCACATTGATTTTTTTTGGGGGATCCCTCTCTCCAATCAAGGAGAGAGGATATAAAAAAATACAAATAAGAAAGAAACACCAAATATTTCCGCATGGGGGAAAGAAAAAAAAGAAGGGAATATAATGAAAAGGGTTAATAAATTAATAATAAAAATCATACATTATTATTATTGTTAATAAGTGGTTTTTTTGAGATAAAACCCCCATATAGTGTCTGTTTGACACGTCCTCTACGACTGCGTATTCCCGAAAATGGGACGATCTTTTTGAGTCCAATATTGGATACTTAATTCAGAGTTGAGGCGTGGCCCGCACGGCCCATCGTTCGAGCTGTGTACAACGTTTTATAATTTTTTCATCGGACGTCCGTTTGGGGCAAATGAGTAGTCATTTCAGGGTGTTTTTATGAGGGCATTGCAATGGAGAAATCTTTCCACTTTAATTCTACATGATGTTGTGGGCCCCACGAGGGCCGTTTGGGTGTTGATGGTGATTTTCTAGCTTTATCACCGGGTGTCCTTTTTAGAAAAGTGAATAGTCTATCTTGTGTAATTTTTCGAGAGGATCGCAACGGTGAAATACGTTCATTGTGCTTCGGGACCGGGGTGCAGGTCCCACATAGAACCGCTCGTGTGCGGTACAGTGAAATGCATCTTTTCTGTCAGATATCTATTTGAGGCAAGTAACTAGTCCATCTCGCGTGTTTTTCCGTGAGGATTACAACGGTACAATCTATTTGGTTGTGTGGAGCCTCTTGCATGATCTTATTAGATGTGGAAATATGAAAGGTTACCTGGTGGCGGTTCTTCTACCATGGTTGTAGTGGACCCATGGCATGTGATCGCGTACACTCCTGGGAGAGTGATGTTGGTGGTTAAAGAGATGTGGTTGGCCATGCCTCAGCCATTAAGGTGGAAAGTTGGAGTTGTTACGTTTACACCTTCGTGTTGACGTTGGGGGTTGTGTGCATGTTCACCTTTGGGCTGGAGATGTGGCATACTCTGGGATTATGCGAGGACACTGGGAGGTACGTGTGGATGGTTGTACCCAAGAACGTTTGTGCGCTTGGTTGGGGTTAACTTGGGGCAACACGTCGTGTGGGCCCCAGGTGCGTTCCGTGTTCTGCTTTGTGTACTTTGACCTTTTGCGGCGTAGAGGGTCCCTCTGTGCTCGTTTGTTTGACCAGCAGGGTTGAGTGGTCTTTACCTGGTTTTGTTCTCAATGGATCGGCCAGTAGCGGTGCTAGTGACACCCAGTGATGGAACAGGCACTGAACCTCTTTTGGGTGAGTCATTCAGGAGTTGCGTGGTTGCGCGATACCCACTCAGTGCTCGGTTGGCCAGTGTTGTACCATCCGATAGAGTTGGCCAGAGCAGATCCGGGTTTACCCTCCAGTAGAGACTGGGAAGTGGGTTGCTCACCCGACACATCTAGGGTTTACCCTCTAGCAGAGACTGGGCAATGGGTCACCCGATGACTCTTTAGAGTCTACCCTCTATCAGGGCTAGGTAGTGGGTCGCTCATCGTCTTGATTTAGGTCTACCCTCTAGCAGGGCTGGGCAGTGGGTTTCCTGTTGAATTGTTAGGGTTTACCCTCCAGCGGGGCTGGGCAGTGGGTCACCTGTCGGCTTATTCCAGGTCTACCCTCTAGTAGGGCTGGGCAGTGGGTCGCCTGTCGACTTGTTAGGGTTTACCCTCCAGTAGGGCTGGGCAGTGGGTCACCCGTTGGCTTATTCTAGGTCTATCCTCCAGCAGGGCTGGGCAGTGGGTCGCATGTCGACTTGTTAGGGTGTACCCTCCAGCGGGGTTGGGCAGTGGGTCACCCGATATCTTATTCCAGGTCTACCCTCCAGCAGGACTGGGTAGTGGGTCGCCTGTCGACTTGTTAGAGTTTACCCTCCAGCAGGGCTGGGTAGTGGGTCACCCGATATCTTATTCCAGGTCTACCCTCCAGCAGGGCTGGGCAGTGGGTCACCCGATATCTTATTATGAATTACCCTCCAGCAGGGCTGGGCAGTGGGACACCTGTTGTAATTCCAGACTCAGTTCTTTCTGCTAGGCCAGTCTGTGACTTTCCTCCGTGATCACCGGAGCGGGACCCTTGGTTATACGGGTCAGTGATGGAACGACTTTGACTTTGAGGAGACCTCTCAACTGCGGGGCAGTGACGAGGTGTGGTTTGACTTAACCTGGAATTTTCAAGTACGAGGGGAACTTTTCCACACCAAGACGCGTCCTTGAGATGTGACCCAAAACCGTGAGGGCGAATCAGTGCCGCCCAAAGCGGATAGTGTCGAGGTGCGGTGATTTGAGCCATTTGACTTGTAGTTTAGGGGGCAGACATTCGGGATGATGGGCATCGATGGTGTTATTTCTGGGACTATTGGCTACTCAGTTTATTAAGCTGAGCTACGGGATGGAGATCCCCTTACAACCTTGTTCAAGCTTCTTTTTGAGCATATGTATATGTATATACCTCGTTCTAGAACCCACTTCTTGGGTTTGGTTACTCTCCTTCCAGGAGAGGCGAATACGCGCGGGGTATGCCACGTGCTTTCCGTGTCTAGATTCTCGTGGTTGGACGAGTCTACTGTCCTATTATAGGTAGCAAAAACTCTATGGGAAGTTCATCTTCCCACCGTTTCAAGCTCCTTGTGTCTGGATGAGTCTAACTTCTTTCCTCTTGTTGTGTTGAGCTGTACTCTTTATTGCACTCTTAGTTGTACTCCTTTACTTTCCCCTGTTCGATCAACTTCTCACCCTTTGGTACCTCCTTTTTTGCTCCCTCGAGCCTTCGGGGTATCCTACTGAGTATTTTTATACTCACCCCTTCTTTGGAATTGCCTACACTTGGTGTACCTTGCAGACGACAGACAGGTTGGTCGTGACTTCAGTGGAGCTTAGGAGTTCTGGATCTTGGACCGCGTGTGGTGGTCGGAGTCAGGTTACAGGTGGGGGACCCATCCATCTATTTTTCTTTTTTTACCAGTTTCCGGGTTGTGGCACTTTTCTGGTTAGGTGTGTGTTTTGCCCCTTTTCCTTTTCAGTTTACCCATCCATCTATTTTTCTTTTTTTTACTTTACGGTTCTTTTCTTTTTACTCTGCACTTCTGCATAGAGTGGGATACGTGTGTGTGTACAGGTACTCAGGCAAAGGCCTCCCCGGGTTGTTTATCCTTCGGCGCTTGTCGCCTGCCCCTGGCCTATGGAGGCGGGCTTGGGGTAGTTGCGGCTCGAGCCCGGGTATGGTCGGGTCGTGAAAAATATTAATTTATTATAATAATAAACATTTTCATTGTATTGATTTTAAAATGGTCTTTATAAACACCACATAGAATAATACAAGTGAATAACATAACACATCTTTCAAAGAAGGAAAATTTAGACAACAATCCGTCAGTGATTTATTATATTTTGAACCTTAAACCCCATGAATGATAGACCCTAAAATAGAAATATATAAATAAAGATAATTTTCATTATAAACATCAAAATATACATTTATTGAAATTATATACCCCACATGAAATAAATAAGTGTTGAATATGACAATTTTTTCCCGAAAGAAAAATGTGAGACAAAAATCCCTTATGAAAGTAACCAATTATATCATACCCATTAGAAACACTTGTATGATAAATATAAGTTAATTATCAATATAAATAGAAATATAAATAGAAATAATATCATTTAATATTTTATTATTACCATTTATTACCTATTTATTAACAATTCCATATCAAAGTTACATTTTGGGAAATAACTGCTTCACCTTTTGTAAATGTTGAGATTTTTTATTTGCGGTCTTATTAAATTGAACAGGATTTAATCACCTCTTGAATTTTATACATTATATTATTATCCTATGTATTCGTTATATATGTATTTAGAGTAATCTATAAAATTTAGTGATGTAAAATGAAATACAGTGTTAATGGATACGAAAAATCGTACGTACAAATGAATCATTTTTCTATTTAATTATCAGATTGAAAGAAATATGGGTAGAATATATATTATAATTCAATAATAATTTTTATTCAATATATATCACATATTTTCATTAAAACTATCCTCATCACATTCAATGTAAATCAATAATGTATCACATCAACATGTGAGGTGGCAGTCTGTCATACACATGAGCCCAAGTTATCGTATTACCAAAACATAAAAAGAATCAAGGTATGTGTGATATAATAATTATTGAATTATAATTATATAATAAAAATAATATAAAAATAATAAATCAATTATTATGTAAAATTGTGATATGTGGTAATGGAAAATTAAATGACATTGTTTTCTGACGCAGCAGTTTCCCATACACATGACATATGATTTTGAAACCCATTTAATGGAATTGGAGATAGTTGTACAGAATTAATTTATCATGGAAAATTATAATTATATAATGTAATGATGTTATTATATAACCATTTCATAATAACAATTTATGGAGCTGGTGGATGAAACAATTCAGAAATTCTCATTGATGAACGTTAACTATTTTTCGGGTATCCTCCTTAGGTTTTCATGAAAAGATTTCCTAATATTTATCTCTATAAAAAATAAGTCTTTTATGAGGATCAGTGTGAAGTTATTAAGTTATTTGGTTATGTATTGTATAAATTAAAAGTGTTTGATGTTGAGAATAGGATAGGACATGGTGTGGCCTTTTATAATATAGGTGACTGGTGCACTTGTTATTTTTTAAATGAATGAATTCCACCCACATTTTTGTCATGAATAAAGGCTCAATTAATAGACCATTATAGATACACTATTGGATAACTGATACCTAGAGACTTAAAATATGTGTTGAACAAAGTTTGGTATATTTTTAACCATTTTCAATTATGACTAACCACCCTGATAAAACCATTTTTACCTTAACCACTGTAAATAATATTTACTATTTTTAACATTAATTTTGATAAAAAAAATATGTTGAACTTATTTGGGAAAAATTATTTTTATGATTCCAAATATTCAATCCATTTTTAAAAAATTCCATTCACAAAAGAGACAAAAATTAATTTAAAATCAATTCAGCAGATGCACCGAGAAAGCATGTTTTTAAAAAGAAAATGTTAAAACGTTTACAATGTTTTTATATGTAAATTAAATATGAAATTGATTAAAATAAGATAAATTTTATTACTAGATTTAAAATTGAACTAATATTACATTATAGAAAATTTAAAATATAAATAAACTTTAATTAATTTAAATGAAAAGTAGTTTTCAATTAAAATTTTGTATTTTCAATATTCAACACCAATATTAACATTCTCAGAAAATGATAAAAAATTCAACATAATATATTTTTTAGATGTTGATTTCAAAAATGAAGAATATATTTTAAAATAAATTTTATATAATAGTAAAAAGTTAAATATAATACAATTACAGAAACACGATGAAAAAGAGGGTTTTAAAGAAGTGTAATTTTCAAGAACATTGTGATTTTATATTAACTCTATGTATAATTATAATCATTTTACATTTCTCAATTAGAATTTTTTGATATGTAATATGTACATTTCATTTAGGACATTGTTAATTATGTATTATTTTAATTATTCAAAATAGAGAAACATTATGAACTTTAAAAGTGTTTTTATAAAAACCCTTTTTTAAACACTAAAATAAACATATACTAAAATCCAATATAAAGTTGAATCAACATTAAGAATGTGGATTAAATATAACTAAATAATAAAAATTTCACTTTAAAACATAATTCAGAATTCAAATCATCTAATTTATTGATAATAAATGATATTTTCTCAAAAAACCTTATTTTACACTATTCATCAAAAAATCATTATTATCCATAAAATTACAAAATTTCACCGTAAGATAATTTTGAAAAAAATATTTCAAACATGGAGATAAATTTATTATATTGATTTTTTAAAATCTATAATATAATAGTTTCCCATAAAATATATATATAAAAATTATAATTATACCAAAATTTATAATAATATAATTACATTACTAATAATCTATTGATTATTTTCAAAGAATTTATATATTACTTTATATTATGTAAGAAATTTATATGTTTATTTTATATTTTATGTAATACTATTCATACATGCCTCTTTAATGGCTAGGTTATAATAATAATATTTCATGGTTCTCTAATGGTTTCTTTCACAATTCATGCACGCTATCAAAGAATCTTATTGTTCTGTATAATGAAATCTAAACTAATTGATTCATATAATGAAATCTATACTTATTGTTATGTGTAATGAATTTTTTAAAAAAGAATAAATTCATTTAAAAAAATTCAAAAAATCTATGGGTGTTACAAGGTTAACATGTATACTGATTGGATCATACTCAATGTTTCTCTTGAATACATGAAAAGAGAATATTAATTCACTCGTGAAGAAAGATAAAGAACCAACTTGCACCATAATGGTTCAACTATCAAATCATAAAAATAGCATGAAACTCTTGTATCTAAGTATAATAAAATTTAATATAAAGAATATAGTAAAAGTGCCTCACAACCACTCCCACATTGATTTTCCACTTTTGCGCCTCTATATCAACCATCTAGTACTTTCATCCCTTACATTTTGTCACATCTCATATTCATTCATTAATGATGCAGGCCAGGATGCATCCCTACTAACCACGACCTCTTGAATGGACCAAAATCTCATGTTTCAATCTAATAATAATGAAAACATCTAAAGCCACTACCACATCATCACACATCTATTCATATCTAATTTTCATTAGGAAACATCCATACCAACAACACACTAACAAGCATTAACATCCTATAGTAGGATCACACAAAATCCATATCACAATCACATCATGTAAACAGAGCAATCGAGTATCATGAACATGAAATACACTATCCCCATGCCCTCCTTCTTCCACACATGTCAACAACCATATATCATATCCCTATTATCAGAAAGAATCACCAATACCATATCTCATTATCAAAATCCATCCACAAAAGCAGTCTACATCATTATAAGAAATATCAAACAATAGCATTCATCATCATTAAAATATAAGAAAGAGAGGGGTAGATGTGACATCCATCCATCCATCTCAAAACTATACAAGATGTTGGGGAAAAACTAGAAACCAAAATATTTGGTCATTAGTAATTTTATCCATCTCTGGTTCATGTATATTAAAAAAAATTAAAATGAATAATAGATACAAAACATACAACATCTATCCTAGGGGTTAAAATCCATCTCCACTTGAACATTCCATTGCACGATAATAATATCTCATGACCTTTTCCATCAACCACTATTACCACTAATGATACACAAAACACACAAACGGTACACATAATCCATATTTCATATTCTCATTTCTTGTAAACCAATTAAATATTTATTAGATATCATACATTCTAATCTAATTAACTATTTTTTCATATTTAGTGACAACCCACTCTTACCATCACTTGATATTATACTCCACATGTTAATTGAAAATTTGGTTTACTATATAAATTATCAAAAATTAATATCAACTAACCCTTATTTAATTTGGAACCCATTTTATTAAATTTCATCAGTTTCATTTCATGCTATCGCTACCCAAAACAACATCAAAACACCATAAAAAATCCCATTAAGGTTCCAATCCTCATATTCATATAAACTGCTTTCATAACAATAATTTAAAAATATCATCCAAATCCTCACGAAAATCATAAATTTCATGAGAGAATGATTAATTATCCATATATATGTTCTTTAGATTTTATTCTTAGTGAGATGAAGATATCAACACAACTAGGGTTTTCAAAACCATAGTGGCCACAACACAAACAAGTCTTCCAACAACCATGATTTTAAACAATAGTATTAAACCAGAGTAATATTTAGGAAATATTGTTAAATCAATTAAAATAATTTAAAACCTATAATCCTCAATAAATTTTATATAAATAAAATTATTTATCTTATTATTTGATCCCTAAATATCCTTCCATGGGAAGAAAACATCATGAAATTTACAAAGATGCACAAAACACATGTAAATAATAAAGATCCCCTAACTGTACTGGACATGAAAATAGAACCATAATCAGAATAAAAAAATCATGTGACCAATCATCACCAAGATGAAAGGGAGCCCTACCAAAATCTATAGAAACATGTAAATATCGATAATAATTCATTAAATAACCAAAAGATAGAAACTCACTACCGCGAGCCTCCAGATAGGGATGATGTAAAGATAAGAGAGTGAAAAATATAGAAGAATGTCGTTCACATCACATGAAATCAATCACATGATTCAAGTGGTAAACATCTCAAATAAATGACTGTATAGTGGGAGTAAGGAATAGGTTTATCTTAGGCCTTCAGGGGGACATATAGAAATAAAACCAATTTAGAGTAAACCTCTATGTTATTGGTGAAATCAATTGGACACTGCGATGTGGATGTGGACACAAAATACACTCATGGTTGATTATGTCAATGAGAGATCCAAAATTTATTCCTGATTTCCATTATTCTCATTTATTTTAAAACCCATTTTGACTTCTACAATGTCCTTAGCTTCATTGTGGCCTATGAAATTTCTTAAACATGACACCCACTATGACTATCCAATACAACGTAAACCCAAGAAGATGATTGTTATCTCCTTACCACTTTATCCACTATATTATGGTGACATTTACATTAACAGTGTTTTAAAAGGAAGCCGCCTTACTAGCACGGACACCAAAACTATGTGTTATGGTATTTCAAAGTCCATGGTGTAGCAAGAATGACATGACCAACTCCACATCAAAACATCAAGTACCTCTGTCTAAAAAAGCTCTCCCCAAAGTCAATCCACCATGATGGATTCAAAAATGACATGAACCATGAACACTATATTGGTTTGGTGACCTATGAATCGATATAAATGGCCCTTAACATCCATAAATCCTCTAAAATCTAGTGAAACACCATGAAGCACTTAAAAAATGTAAAGGGATGGTTTTTTGGAATTAGATCTTTCATTATATGTCTATTAAAACTTAGTTTTGGGTTGTTCACATCATGTGAAAAATGAAACATTCATGGGTTCTTCAATAATGGTAAAAGGTAGGTCATAACAGGTTATAACTCCTATTTAAAACTCTATTTCATGTGTTGGTTTTACCTCTACTAGAAATGAAATGTAGTAATATTATTATGAATCCCTTGTAAATTTAGTAAATTATTTGGTGCTAATTATCATTCAGAAAGAGTGAAGTAATGTGCAGATTTTGGATCAATTTGAACTAAAATACGAAAAATGACATCATTTTTTATATTTTTATTCATCAACTATTGTCATTATCCTTTACTCTAGAAAAATATTAAATTTTTATAAACTGGTCAGTTCATCATTTATTTACCATTCATCCATTTCTTTATCTAGGAAAAAAATTGCCTCGAAACATGTCCCTTTAAGAGTTAAGAATATTTGTTTTTATTTTTATAAAATATTATATATTTGTTTCCAACAACTTCTAAGAGATAAATATCTATGGGAAATAATCATTTCATGTTAATTGTTTGTGCACTAAGGATGGTTGTCTTCCTAATAGAACTCTATGCTTTGATAGTACTAACTATTAATACATGAATATCCAATTTGAATATTATTGTAAAAATCTAAGTACAAGACTTTGGATTATAACAATAAAACGATATTCATTACTTGAGATTTACACATATTCATTAACTAGTAATGAAGTAATAAGGTATTTTTAATCTATAAAGTTAGTAATATTTTATATTTTGAAATTAATAGATATGTGTTTGTCAATGTATCTGAATCAAAAGATATCATGATATATATATAATTCTGTTCATAAAAATTTTGATAATATATATTTCAAAGGTATAAACATATAATGATTATGAACAGTAAGAGTAAAAATGATAAAATAAAACATTTCAATGATTAACTATAACTCAAAATAATAAGAGTGAGATATGTGAAACCTTATATAGTAATATTATCTCTTAAATAGTAATTATATCATTACAAAAGTGATAAAATGGAAGAATTTATTATGTTGATAGATGTAAGAATTTAGAATAATACACACATGATGAATGTATTTTTTCACAACATCAATATGAACTAGAATATAACAATATTATTGAGAAGGAGATAAAAAAATTAAAAATGATTCAATAAAATAAAATATGAATGTGTCCTTTTACTCTTCTGATTATGAGTTAGATGGAATTTAAAGAAGTAATGAAACTCAATTTCAAAAATTAATGTTAAAAATTAAATAAAGGCCACTCTGGAGAAATTGAAAAGGACTATTCAACAGATGATCAGATATGATAAATAAAATGTAATGATTCTTATATAGATGCCGTAGAAATAATTTATTATTAACAAAAAAGGGAATGAAATATCAATCCTAATTTCATGAGGGTATTTGATAAAAGAATGAATTAAAGTGAAACCGGTATGGAGAAAAGTGGCTTTGCTTCTAGGTATAATTTCACCAAGGATTTCAAATATATAATTGAAAGTAGAACTAAAAATGAATCAATCAATCCTTTTATTGATGATTCAATAAATATGTTTAGTGATTTTTATATGATTATAATGAATTTTATTATTATAAAATTTTATATGAGGACTTATCTGATGATACTCAAATATTGAAAAATTAAATTATTGAATATTTTGAACATTACAAGTCCCATAATGAAAATAATAAAAATAATTTTGAATTATGAAAGACACTATCTCAATGAAATTTAAAATTGATGAAAATAAATAATAAATACACTAATTTTATTTCTAATAATAACAAATAGAAAGAAAAAAATTTCAATCTCAAATGATATGACATTAAAGATTTATAGAAGGAAAGAAAAAAACCTCAAAAATTAAATTGAACAGTTTAGAAACCAATTATAAACCTTTTTTCATTGAAAAGAGGGTTTTGATAAAATTATTAAAATGAATAAAGTTAATAAAAATCATACATGACATATATATAATAAAAAATAGAAAAAATGTGCAAAAAATGATTTTTTAAATGTTACATAATGATGGTATGTTTATTATATATCAAAATGAAAGATGTATTTTATTAAATGAAAAACCTATTTTGAATCATTTTTAATAAGAAGACTGTATTTAGTCAATTAATTTCTTAAACTACATGATGAAAATGTTGTGCAGTTAGATAATATTTTGATACATAAAAGGATCAATCATAGTAATTTTATACTACTAAATAATATATCTAGTAACCAAAAAAATTCCCTTACTCATTTTTAATATAGACAGTAAAGAGAATTATGATTCATTCATGAAATACAGAGAACATAGAGAAAATTTTGCATATATCATGGAAGTTTAATCAGTATGACCTCTTACACTAATTAATCTTGACATAATTTTCATTATTCATGCTATAATAGATGGTGGTATGAACAGTGTTTTTGTTATTGAATATTATTTTAGATGATTTTAATGGATTAGATTTCTCAAAAATAAAAAAATCATTATCATTGTTTACGAATTATTATAAACTACTTCAATATAAGAAATAATAATTAATTTAATCTTTTGAAAGTGATATTGGAATATTTTTTGATATTATATTAAAAATGTTTTGTGAAACAAATTTTTTATATCGATAATTTTCAGCCCATAGAATACCCAAATAAAATAACATAGTTGAATGGAAAAAAAATACAATATATAGACTTTCTAGAAATAGGTTAAATAAATATAGTTTACCTAAATATTTTTGGATATAAGATTAAAATAAAACTATTTATAAATTTAAAATAAAATTATATATCGAATTTTCTTTTCAAATAATTCATTGTGACTATAGGGGGGAAATAATCATAATGTTGGTTATTCTACAGTTCAAGATTATAACATTTCCATCCATAATCAAAATATATTTTTTATTTAAAAATAACAATAATTCATATGAATTATTATTTTTATAATAGTCTAATTTTAGTAATACTATAATATTCTATAATATAATAACTATGGTTATTGAAGAATCTATTAATGTAATGTATGATGAAAAACAATGAAAGTATACATCATCACATGAAAATTTAATTAATGATTTTTTAGGGATTTTAAATTTTGACAATACAAATGCTATGAATTTATTTCACCAGTTTAGTGGGAGCATCACCCTCATGAATTCTATTTGAAAACTAATAAACATTATCACATGGATAGGGTTTTTAGAAATATAGAGTCAAAATAAAAAATTAAAAAAAAATTCAAGACATATTTATTCTAAAAATGGATATATTTATTTTTTTTTAAAATATATATTTTAGAAAAATTAAAATTTCTTATTGTATAATAAAAATTCAAGATGATCTTCATTTTTTTAAATGTGTCAATGTTTTGATATTAGATAATCCACCCAATGGTCAAAAAACATTTGGTTCAAAATGCATATTTGGTACAAAAAAAGATGAATCTCAAAAAATTATATGAAATAATGTTAAACTAGTTGTTGTATGTTCTTTCCAAAATGAATTAATTGATTATTATGTTTCATTTCCACCTATTGGTAGACAGGAATCTATTAGAAAAACCATTCACTAGTCTTATTATCAAGGATTAAAAAAATCATCTAATAAATGTTAAAATTAATTTTATAAATCGTTTAATTTAAAAACATTCAAAAAAACCATTGGAATTGAATTTTAAATGAAACATGATCATGTGTAATAACATTCTAAGAATAATTTATATAGATTAATAAGCTCCTAAGTCATGGAATGAATGTTTATCTTAATTTATTTTAAAATATATTTCTCTAGAAGTGAATTTTCGTCCAAATTTATTTATTATGAACATAATATATATATATATATATCTAAAAATATGTTGATGATATCATTTTTTGATCTTTAATTAAAATAATTTTTAAATTATTCTAGTTAAATGAAATTTAAATTTTATATTAGTCCCATTTCTGCATTGAAAATCATTTTAGTACTTCAAATATTTCAATGAAATTTTTTAAATTTTCATATTCATTGTATTAAATATAAAAATATAGATAAAATATTTTCACTTAGTTATAATAAAATCAAAAATAGACCATTGTCTACTACATGTATATGAAGATGTTTTTGGAAAATATGATGTTGTTAATGTTTTTATAGGAATTATAGGAATATTATTGTGCTTAGTTTCTTCCAATCCATATTTATTTTATTAATTATGCATGTTTCCTAGATTTGAAGCTCACCCAAAAGAGAAACACATTAAATTGACTAAAATAAATATTAGGTATATTAAAAGGATTTACAAATTATGGTTTATATTATATCATAAAAAACACTTTTGAATTGAAATGTTATTCTGATTATAAATTTAGATTATAAAAAATTGACATAATATGTTCTAGTTTATATTCCATATTTTAGAATAATTTTTTATTTTCTTGAATTCAATGAAACAATTATCAGATTCTTTTCCTTCAACTAATGTAAATATATATATTCTACTATCATTAGATACCTATCTCTATATAATAAAAAATGTTTAGAAGATTATTATATTATTTTTTATAATTTGCTTGTCCTATGTGATAATTTATCAACACTATTTATTTATAAAATGTGTTAAAACACTATAGAGAAATTCATTTGTAAGTAAGATATCCCTAAATTAGTGATCATGTAAAAATTTGAAAAATATTTTTAGATTATGACTATATTAATTATCAATCTTCATACATCATTACTAAATTATTGGATGTATTAAAATTTATATGAATTAATTGAACATAGTATGATAGAAATATGATTTAATTCTACAATATTCAGAGGGTGTATCTAATATTTTACATTACATATACTTTTTTTCAAATCTGCATTATTGAATCTATTTTAATTTTACATCATCATTTTTACACATATTATTATTTTAATATTTAGGAGAGAGGGAGAGAAAAAATTTCATCAATGAGACAAAAATTTAAAATTTGTAATATATCTCATTCTACTTATGTAATAGAACTCTAATATTTTTTCCGAAGAATATGAAATTTTCACGGGAGTCTAATAATGCGTGCCTAAAATGTATTTATCATATAAATCAGAGTTATGTGGTTTCATTTAATTGATTTATGGAATGATTAAATTTAGTTTATTAAAAATGTTTTACTAAATGGAGGAGAAATTTTTAATGATATTCATAATTTTATTCACCTTTTTACTTTTTAATTATTATAAATGTTGGATAATTTTAATACTTTATATGCATAGTTTTGCAACTACCAAAAGGGGGGAGATTGTTGGAGTTATTGGAGAGCCTAATTAACTCTTTATTTATATATTTATGTTAATGAAAAAACTATCTATTTAGTATTTTCTGTAGTGAGAATTTAAATTCCTCACAATTATTTTAATAAATAGGTGATGACTCTAAATGGTTTTTATATTTTTATTATTCAGTTAACTATATTTTGTACTTATTCACTATTATTATACTTATTCCATATCCCTTTTCAGAAGTTTTAAATAATAATCTAATTTATGTATTATTCATTATTTTAAATGGGATTAAAGTATTACAGCTAATCTAAAATTTGTACCAAGTACGATATTTTTCCATGTTTATTAAATTATGTCTGTAGTAAAAATATTACAATCTATAATAATATATTATAATTTTTTTTATTTTTTTGAATGTTTTAAACATCACATAGAATCTAAAAATTTATTATAACATACTGTGTTTTTAGAATGTATAAAGAGTTACAAAAGAAAAATATCATAAATAACTATAAATATCTTATGATATTTGAAAATAACTTATAATTTTTTAAATTTTCATATAATGATTAAATTTACTTATTTTTTTAAACAAATTTTTTAAATATATCATACATAGTTTTTGTATCATATGAAATTATAATATTTTATTAAAATAGTACAATCTACAAAAATTGTAAAATTTTATTAAATTTAGATGTCTTACAAAATATGTATCTTGTGAATGAAAATATAAAAAGAAATTTTTGTAGGTGTATATGTCATTTAAAAAAATTCTATTTACTTTCATTATTATTATTTATTTAATTAATTAATTTATGATGATAATTTTCCTTTGTGTTTTGAATTTTAAAATTAAAAAATTTATTTACAATCATTTTCAAGAAAAATATATAATGATTGCATGTGCATTGGATAGAGAAAAACATGTGAAACATCTTGGTAATAATTAAATAATCATTGATATGATTTTGGATAACTATTATGTTGTTCTTTAACTATTCATTCATGAAGTCATGCATTGGAAAATAAATATTTTGTGATGATTATGACCATTCAATAATTTAATTTTTAATACATTGGGAATAAAGAATCTCTATAAATACAGATTGATATTACCATTACTAGTGTAACAAATTAAACTCATAATATGCATTATAAAATAAAAGTGGTTTGAAATATATTTAAGTAATCTATATTTTCATTCATGATTTTGTTGAACTCATCCATGGCAGAGTTAAATGATTAAATCTTCACATCCAATGTTATCAATGATTCATCGACATTAAATCATTCATTATTAATCATTGATTTGTGTTCTCTAATATTTCTTCAACTTATTTATGTATGCGTTATGTATTGGATAATTCATCATCATTAAAAATCTAGACATGTTTAGTTATACCACAAAAATATATATGTTTGAGTCATGCATCATCGGTGAAAAATGCCGGTTACTTGGGTTGTGCCTCTATAGTGAGTGTGTAGTTGTAATGGGTTTTAATTCTACTTTGAAAGTCATGTTCTTGTGTTGGTTTTACATCTCTATAAATGAAATATTGTAACTAGGTTGTGACACCACATCAAAATTCTTTTTATTTGTTGGGTACATTTCTATCAGGCATAGGGAAATGTACAAATTTCACATCAGATCACTTTTATTGAAATTATAATTAAAATTACAATGATCATATTTTCAATTTTACCCTATTGAAATTATCTTCTACTTTGATAAATCATTAAAATTTTATAAAATAGTCATTTTATCATCATATTTACCATTTGGTCATCAGTTTTTTTAGGGAATAATCATCCTCCAATGTTTTTATTATTAATATTTTTCTTAGTGAATTAGATCCCATGTAAAATCATGGGTAATAAAAAAAATCACCTCAATATATTCTTCATTATATTTACATTAATTAATTTTTTGAATAATTTTATCAATTAATTATGAATTTTGTGGCTGTGATATTGTCTTTTGGAATCATCATTAACAACACACGGAAATCATCTTCCATACGAGTATCATATTCCATAACATATTTAATATTATTAAAATGGTTTCTATTATCCATTGTATAAATATTTGCAGTTTCCCTCTAAGGTGTATAATATAGTATGCACATATATTTGCAGTTACAATTATCTGTATATATATTTATTTTGATGAACTCATCTATTCTTTATTAAACATGAAATAATATTATAATGTTCTTTTTTCTTCAGGTTATTTTTATAAGTCCACCAATCTCACATCTTCAAAAACATGCTCACAATTATTATAATTAGCTTTATTCCTTGATTAAGGGTTTTGGAAATATTCTTTTTATCCCACTATAAATGAAGCTATCATTAATTTTGACATAAATTATTTTAAATGAAAATAATTACTTATTCAACCCTTTAGAATATAAATTACATAATAATTTATTCTTTGGAACATTACGATTGTGTGAAAGAATATATTAGATGTAATTTTCCTCCTATAGTTAGTGTCCTTTGAAAAGTGTCATTTTAATTTTAATTCTATATTATTCCATGTGAAATGAAAAAAATTATTTTAACATCATTAATTATCCCCCGGAATCCAATTTCATATTTCCCAACCACACATTTTCTAAATTCATGAAAACCATGATGTGTAGGATAATGAATACTATTAATATTATATCAATTACCTTCTACCAAATATTCTTCAGTATTTATATATTTTTCATTCCCTCCAAGGAAAATTCATTTATCAACTTGAGTTTTTCATTAATTAGTTCATTTATCGATTGGTCATTCTATCCATAAGCATTTTCACTAAATGAAATCTCATTAAATTGATTGAATGAAAAATCCATTTAATTTCTTGAATAAAATATCTTGTAAATAGGAAATTCAAATGATATTTCAATACGATTCATTATTCGGATGATTTTCTATTTTGAGATAAATTATTTTAATGTCGCTTAATTTTTTTACTACCATGTCTCAAACTATAATTCAAATAATAATAATTCATTCATATATATGATCTATTAAATATAAGTTACCACCTTTTAAAAAAATACTACAGATTTATTTTTATTCAATTTAAGGTTCATTTTTCCTTTCACGTCATTATCTAGGGAAATATATAAAATAATATAAATTAAAAAAATTGAACACCTAAAAACCTGAAAAATAGAAAGTTAAATGCCTATAAAATAAATAAAAATTTTATTATCAATTATCTTATAAAACAAAATTTAATAATAAGAAAAAAATTAATAATAGAGGGGGGTTTCTTTGGAAAAAATCTATTGTTTAGATGGAAAATAATAATGGAATAAGAAAAAGTAAATTGATTTTTAGAAAAACAAAAAATAACTATTATGGATTTTTTATTAATGAGGAATGTAATCTTGATATTTCATGAATATAATAATGAATAGTAGATATGTAACTCTTTTTTATTTTCTTATATAATTTTATATTGTTACATAAACTATTTTACAATATGTAATATATTGTGTTTTTAATAATTAACATTAAATATATATATATATATATACATATTAAATTTTAACTATAAGTTATTTTTCAAGTCCATAGTTATTTTTTTTCATTTTATATAGAATATTTTTAAATGAATATAATTTCATAGATTTTTTATGTAACTCTATTAATTTTGAATAATATATATTTTTGAAATATAATTATAATATTTTCTTTTTTATTAATTATCTACATTTTTATCGTATTAAAATGTACACAATTTCTATTTATTAAAAATTAAATATTTTTGATGAAAAACTATTAGTCTTTATAAATGAAATTTTCATTCTTGTAATAATTTTTTACGTAATCTACTATAAACCATATAAAATTAAAAAGTGTTTTTCATAAGCATGATTAAATATTCCATGATAATAAAAATATATAGAATGATTATTTTTTCAATCATTCATGAAAAAAAGAAATTTGATTTTGAAATAATATAAATATAAAATTAATTAACGTAAAACCCCTAAATGATAACCTACCAACAAATCACAAGACTCAAATTGGAATCAATAATCAGTAGTTATTAGGTAAAAAATTTATGATATTATTGAAAAAAAATGAAAAAAATAAAATTATCATTAATAATAATAAATGTAGTTATAAAAAATAGAAATCTAAATATAGGACTAGTGATAGAAATGAGTACCCATAAAATAGGTACCCAACACTACATGAAGAAAAAAAGAGGATTCAGTTAGGTTATATGTGTTTATTTTTTAGGATCAAGTAATATTATTTAAAATTGATACAGTTTCTATTAGGATTCATATATAATAGATAGGGTATGAAAACAAGATTATATTTATAACAATAATAGTAAATTATGATATATTTTTTGAAAAAATTAATATGATAAATCAAAATAGGTGGCCCATGAGGAAAACTGTGACCTAATATCTATAAACATGGGATGGATCGAGTAAATTTTATCATCAAATTATGATCACCCGACAACAATATTTATTTTGACATCCATCATCCTCTCTTTACTCCCCTATTACCCATTCTTGTAATCACAAATCATACATTATATATGCATGTCCTTTGACCCTGTGACCATCATCATCAACCTCCAGTCATCTCCCTTAGTCACCTCTAGTCATCAACCCTTTGCTCAAGTCACCACATCATCCTCCGATTTCCCTGGACATTTGACAATCACTATCATGCTCTGCTCATTATCCTTTTAAAACTCTAGAACATGAGACTATTTTATTCCATTAATGTGTTATTAGACAACGAGTTAGTGGGAGGCGACCATTAATGGCCTTTTCTTCTATGTTTGTGGATACCTCTCTTTATATTGGTATAATTGTTTGATATAGATAGGGTGTGTTTATAGTGGAAATAAAACATGTGATTATTTTTTATAATCGGTTCCCAAATTTAAAGGTAATTTTGGAATTCCATATGTCTTAACACTACCTAAAACTCTCCAATTTCATATTTCAACATTTCATATTATAAAAATTTATGTTCCAACCATGAGATTTGAAATAAATAATAGGGAATCTACCTATTGATTATATTTACTTTGTGGACAATTTTATTTCAACCAGTATAATAGATAAAAAAATCTTTTGGGCTCTATTTCTCTCTATATCTTTTTCTTTTGTTATTTTAAATTTGTATTAGGATGGTACAATTTCATTATATTCTATTTGATTTTATATTTGATAGGTTTTGTTATTTATTCAGGAATGATAGACAGTTTCAAGTTTCCTATTACGACATGGTTTCTATTAAAATGTAGAGATCTCACTTCACTATATTTAATTATAACGTTTTCAAATATGCTAAAAAGGATATAAAAATAAAGTAAGTCATATTTTCAATGATGATCAATTATAAAATTACCCAAAACCTCTAAAATAATTGATAAAATAATTTATTTTCCTTCATTTTAAATAAATAACAAAATATTCATTCTCTATTAACTATTTAACAGTAATTATGAAACATTCATAAATAAATATATTCCATTTTTTAAAAATAATGTGATTGTAATTGATATCATGGTAGAAATTTACATTGTTAAAGAAGATGAATATATTCTAATAATTATTATCGCAAAAAAATGTAACATTGAATGGAAACCACCAATATTGGTAGAATTACGAAAAATACCCCACAAAATAACAAATGAATGATTAAATTGAATGCTTTCAATGTGGCATAAAAAAGAAATTTAAACATACCAATAAAATAAGGAAACATTTATTTAAATCAATCATTATATACCTAATAATAAATATATAAAATTATAAAAAAAATTGTTTTCAAAGATAGAAATTATGATGATAATATATTGAATTTTTAATTCTCCTATAATTTTGTAATACCTTGAGGTGTTAGGCTTATCGATGAGATATAAATAACCATAATGATGAAATTTTAACTTCTTGTAATGTTTTGAATTAAATATTATATTTTTATATACATTATCTTTTAATTTAATTTGTTATTGTATAATTGTTTTTGATTTAATATTAATTAAAATATAGAGTTTCATATTAAAATTATTATATAAAATACACTATTTATCTTTATCAAATATTTGTATTTTATTCTGTTATTTAAATGTGAATTTTTTTTTAAAATAGTCTCCTTTTATTCACAAAACTAGATATTAAAATATTTAAAATTTATTTCTTGTTAAAAGTGAAGTATTATGTCCTTGATGGATGATAAAAAACGTTTCCTTATGATATTATGAGGAATAATATTTATTTTTATAATTTTTTCAGAAATATAAATACTACAAAATAAAAACATATTCTTTATCATATTCATGTAGATTATTAGTATTTTTTAATGTAATAAAATTGGAGTAATCAACAAAAGTAGATATTATTTTTAAAAATTTCCCAGTGGACTCATATATTTAAAACACAATTTCTACTCAATTTATTCACATGAATATCATCATTATACTTCCATTAATATTTTTAAAATGTGGTAACCAAATTTTCATAAATCAATTATCAATAATGCTAAAAAATAATGATTGTTTTTCAATATTAAATTATTATAAGAAGTATATCATTTTATATCATTTTATTTATAAAATTATTTTCTGGGAACAAAAGGAAATGATAAATGTTTTTAAAAAAAATTAACTATCAACCACCAATATTTGAGAATTCATACAATGTGGTCACTAAATTCTTCCATAATTCATTGAACTAAATATTAATACAATTATTTTTGATTAAAGGTTTTTGTCTTGATGATGAATGTGTTGAGAATTAGGAATATATATTCACATTATTTTTGATTTCATGTGCCCTCCAATTTAATATATGAGGTATCCTCTCGATAGTAGACACATTTCAAAATATTTGGTCTATATTTTGTAAAGAATATAGTATTTCATAGGTTTCAGGCGTATCATGTTACAATTATCTCATGAATTCATTAACTGGAAATCCACTTTCTAATTGAAAAATTATGAAAATAATGCACAATTTGAGTATTTTTTTTTATTTTTTCATGTTATGGTTCCCTTTCATATTCATAATGGATGATCATAATATTTAATTAATTTTACCTTGTAGTGTTTTTTTAATATGATTTATTTTTAATCAATTTTCACATGAACTCAAATACTTTTTTATTAATAAAATTTCATGAAGAGTTTTTACACTCTTATGAATGTACCTTGATTACATATTTAAAATCAACTAGATAAGTATAAGAGAAAATCGAGATTATATAGTGGACCATAATTTTATGATGGAAATTTCTATTTTTAAACTTATTTAATGATGATTTTTTTAATTATATTCTTATTATATAATTTCAAATAAAAAACATGAATCAAGGTGGTTATGAATACCTTTATATATAAAAAGAAATTATTTTAGAAAAAAACATTGATTCTATGAAATTTGTTAATATTTTATTTTAAAAAATTTCAAAAAAATTTAATTTTTGATAATCGGATATTTTACAATCCTAGATTATTAATTTCATAAAATTATTATATGTTTAACTGATGATTACCTATGAAAAAATAAATAAATGTCTGAATGAAAATTAATTTATTCATATAATTATAGTCATTTGTCGGGGGATGGGGGATCATGAATTTATGAAATATAAATATTCTGACTAAATTATCACCTAAACGTGAATTTTTCTTTTCCTTCAATATATTACAAAATCCCTCTAATGATGATTTTACATTAGTCTCCTATCATTATGATAAATTAATTATATAGTCACCATCTATAATGAAATTAAATATAAGATATTTTTTGATGGAGCAGGAATGGACCAGTTATACTGGAGTTGATAGGTTTTATGTTCCTAATCAGTTAAGTAAGGCTATATGCTTGTTTTGAAGCTCATCTCTCTAATGGATCATAGCCATGGAAATGAATTTCAATGTTTCAATATCCACCGGAAATTTAGTACCATTATTTGTAGGGTTGTTTAATAAATCTTCCAACTATTGAATTTTTAAAAATACATCATACATCCAATGATCCTTTATACTCTATTTTCCTAATCGATGTTGAATTCAAATCCCATTCAATATAGAATAGAACAAAAGTTATGGATGACAAACAAGAAAGGATGGAGAAAATTATGTAAGTCATTAAAATTACCTATTACTTACCTTATAATTTTATTATGAGGACTTTATCACTCTCTTATAAAATAATTGGTGATATTATTGTGATTTCCTAGATGATTTGGGATCTTCAAAATGAATTCATTTTCAATCATGTTGATCATCTGATCTACTATTGGGTTTCTTGAACAACAGAAATTTTATTATATGAAATTTTTAAACTGGGGATTTTTATAAAATTGATAACGATCCCATTGTTGATAGATGGATAACACCTATGGGTATTTTTATAATTAATTTGGAAGCATCCCATCCCAAAAATAAAATGGCCGATAGGTCTGGTTTATCGAGATGACTATAAATTAGTTCATACGTCATTCTATATATCCCATAATGCCAACTAGATCTATTTGGCTTTGGAGGCCCATTCATTTCTTTTGGGAAATATTTTTTCTTGGGAGAATGAGTACATTGTAATTATAATCTAGTCTGATTTCAAGGTTTTTATTATTTCTATTTCAGATAATAATGAATATTTTCAATAGTTTTCCCTAATTATAATTGGTATTTGACCTTTATTTTATTAAATTTACCCTTTTAATTTTCTTTCACTAGATGATTGGGGAATAAAGTCACCCATTAACTAGAAAATTTGAATGCAGTTGGTTGTACTCAGGTTTGTTTTAGTGAGTCACCTGGTTGGATCTCTACACTTATAATGTTTGATTCCAATTATATTTAAGTGGTCCTTTTCCTCTCAAAAAAATACATTGTTACATAAACTTACTTTTCAACCATTAAATTGATATATTAATGATGTATCATTGAAAATTCCAAATATATTATTTTTTATTAGTTAATATATAAAATAATTAAATGATTATTTAAAAATTATTGATCACCGTTTAACATACATAAAATGATCATCTAGAAACATTTTTAAGATGTCCACAATAATAACAAGAATAATTTCATTTTAATGTCTACTTAATCAATAGTACATTATGTTTATTATATACCTTAGAAGCATGTCTAGACTGATTATATGGTATTATTGTTGTTTATGGGATAATAGTAAAAAATATATTGTTCCCCAGATGTGGTAACTAAATATCTCATCCAAAATATGTATTGTCAATTTTTTCATGAAAGTGAGACTTTATACAGATAAATTATCATATCACATTATTTTTTGATTAGGATGTAATCGTTATTTTCTAAATGAATCCAAGATCAATGATTAAGATGGGATTTTAAATATGAATTCTTGAAAATATTTAACCAACATATTTATAGGTATTTTTTCTATCATCATTATATGATGATTGAAATTAGTTATCCAATCATTCAAAATGATTGAATATTAATGAAATTGTGGTAAAAATGTTCTTATAAATTGATGTTTTCATTCTAAAATGATATGATAAAATTTACTATAATATATTTATATAATTCAATGGTTGTATCAAAATTAATGAATCTTATATAAAATTAGGAATGATTTCCCAATTTGAGAAAATAAAAATGTGGGTTAAACTGAATAAGGCATATTATTGAATTCTATTTTCATAAATTCTTACTTTCAAAAAAATATAAATTTATCTAGCATCCCATGGTTTATAGTAATAAATTTATTTATATTACTCATTATTTTATAAATTTTGTTGATAAATAATAAAACTCATAAATAATATTTGAATAAAGTGGAACATTATTTCACTAAATTACGTGATTGTTCATATAATTTATTATTAAATAATATAGAAGATTTTACGTATTTATGAAAACATACATAATAAATAATTAAATAACTTAACATAATGTATATAGTATTTATTCAACATGGTGATAATGATAAACTTATTTTCTCCTAAATGATTAAATATAAATGAAATTTAATTTATCACTTGATTTATCAAAATAAATACCATTAAATAGTGTTCTATTTGTTTTAAATGTGAAATAAAATCAATATGATCTGATTGTACATAAGGGAAATGAAGTTTATTAACTCAATGAATCAAAAGGTTCATAATTTTGATTAGTAATTATAAAATATATACAAATTATAATTATCTTATAGATGATGATAATATCATTTCCTGAATATACAAAAAATATATTGTAATATAAGTGTTAGGATACATGAAGTGTCTATATTAACTTCTGAAATGTCACACTAATGGATATTGTAGGCCTAAGAGAATAATTGAGACTTTAGACTAGATTGTGTTTTTCAAATTACTAATGTTTAGAAAATATTGAAGATTGGGTTATTATTGTACATTTGAGGGAGGAAATGATATCTGGTGATTGATGATATAAATATAGTTGAATTAATGTCATGTGATGATGGTTCATAGAAGAAAAATAATCTACATTTTATTAGTGATCTTTGTGAGATTCCATTATTATGTTTATTAAGTAGTGAATAATCTGTTTAATATTGAACTATACCTTGATGATGTTGATGGAATTGAGCATGAGAACATCTAATTATGTAATATGCATAAGAAATTTCCACATATAAAATTAAAAAAATCAGATGTCGGTATATGTGTATTAAGGTATGTTCCCAATAAAATATTTCATGAATAATGGACATTTATATTGCACTAAATCTGGAGGAAGAATATTCAAAGATGTGGTAAATAACTTCTAATACAAAATCAGGGTGTTAGTCATAGATCAAAAAATTTGTGTATATGTAAGGAAATCACTGAGAATATCAATTGATGAGAAGACATGTTGTGTGATAAATTGAAGTCTGAGTTATTTGGTAATCCTATTAAAATTATCCTTGAAATAGACTATTATGAAAGTTTACTTGAATAATCAGTTAATGAGAATGCCTTTCTGGAGGTTAAATATTATTTAGTATTGAAAAATATGCACAAATTATTCACAACTAATTTACTTTATTAAATACTATTTAACACATTAAATATTTAACGGATATTAGAATCACCCATTTCACTGAGTGAAATGAAAATCATAATGTAATAGAATATAAGAGGATGATGATTGTACTTGATGGTGAAACTAAAAGGCAAAGAAATACATGTTGTGGATGCTCTTGGAGAATCATGTATATAAAGTTGATTATAAATGAAGAGGTCGGCATTTAGAATGATGATTTTACATGATTAATTTTAGAATCAGAGTTAAAAATTACGTTTAAAATATATATATATTTGTAATAGCCAATTAAAAATTATTTTGAAAGTATTATTTTCAATGTTATAGTGATTTCATGAAGATTCAATTAAGGTGAAAATTATCTATAAAAAAATACTAACTTACAGAAGCTAACATAACATACCTATTAAAAAGAAAGATCCAGAAGTTGGCATGCAGATTATGTTTATGATAAATATATGAAGCTGACGTTGAATGGTATAAATATAGAATAATAGTATTGAATAACCTTATAGAGAAGAAGATCTACGTGATTGAGTATTGGAAAAGTATTTTAGATGTAAATATTTTATTTTAGGTAAAGATGCGGTTTTCAAACAAACTTAATACTTTAGAACATAAAAATTACAATCTTGTGTTTTAATATTAGATATTATCATAACAAGTTATATTACATGAATTAAGTGGAGATTTGATAATATTTTGAAGAATATTGAGAATTATTATATTTTGAATAAGCCTTAGTCAAGACAGTCTTATCAAAATCCTTAAAAAAATTAGAAATAGAATAAATAAAGTAAAAAATTCAATAATAAGATTTCATAGAACTAGAACATCTATATTTCATGGGAGATTAAATAATTAGTGATTACTATAAAATGTGGATATATCATTGAGAGAGAGAGATGCATATGGGTTTGTCCCTAGAACAAACTATTTTATACTTATAATTAGACAAATATACTAAGATCATAATACTAATAGTATACCCTATCATGTTATTTTAGTTCCTCAATAAAACAACTATATGATTATTTTCATAGAGTTTCTATCACATTGGGTAGAGATAAAAAATTCCCACTATGCTGAGAAATTTGAAGTGTTATGATAATATTTGTAATTATATGTTCAATTACTGAATGACATAAAATGTATGAAAATATACATTATAGGTTATTTGTGGTGGGAGGATTTTAAGATATTAAGACTTCTCATAATGTTCACCCTTTGTAATATCCCAGAGAAGGTGTCATTGAAATATACATTCCAATAGTAATTACGCATGTCACTTGTCATTGGATATTCATATTTGTGAATAGGTGTAACGATTCTTAAAAATTATTACTATTTTTATTATAACATTTCATGAATCATGGACTCTACTGTATTTCCAAAAACATACATGCCATAAATACATGGTGAAGTATGATAAAATGAATGCATCATGAATGATATGATTTAATGAATAATTTGAGAAATGATTTATATCAATTATCATTATGAAATATTATCAGTCATGCCTTTGTTTGGAAAGTAACCGTCAAACTAAAATTCATTTTATTGTTGTATTGATGGGTTCATTTCATATAGTTGATGAATTACATATTGACTATATTGGTTGATGAAATGAGTGTTGAACGTTTTTGATGATATTTTGAGAAATAATGATTATAATTCACATTGAACATATATATGTGGTGTTATCATTGTGACGTTAAGTTTTTCCTATATGTGTTCCTTTTTGTGTTTTTAGATGATGATATTGGAAATTATTAATTCGCTCCTAATGTCAGTCTAGAAGTATCCTAGAGGTCCATAAACATAATCTACCCTTCGATCTATGTAATATACTATTTATAATTAATGTTTGGAATATGAATTTTTTTAAGACAATGAAAATATATTTATTCAGTATTTACTAATTGAATTAATTCATTCATTTTGTATACGTGTGTTGAATATTTAAATACATTTTTATTTTTATGACCATAAAATATAATATTTATTTGAATCTATATTTATATTCAAGGTAATAAATAGTAGTTAATTACAAATAAATATTTATTGTGTAACACGAGTATTAAAATAAATATTTATTTATTATTTATTTATAATATAGAACTATATATTTATTATTAATTATTCCACAAATTATATGGAATATAATTAATCTATAAATGGTCTCTCCATTTTAATGATATAGTAAATATATATCACAAAATGATAATTTATTCAAATTATATTTAATAGTGTAGGATATAGTACATTCCATGAAATATTATTATAAATTTTCTTTTCGTGGAGAATATATAGAATTTAATACTTAATACGGGTCTTGGGAATAATTTTCATTATTAAAACCCTATAGTAATATATTCATCTCTTTAATCACTTTCTAGTGTCAACCAGATGAATTGATTCATTGGATGTCCACAATGATTCTCACCCTTGATCACTCTATCGATAAAGAACACTCAAGTGTTCCTTCTATTATGCCTGAAAGATTTCTTCACCTTCCTATCCATCTTTTGAAATGGAGAAAATGAGTTCACAAATACTCACAATTGAGGGATGATATTTCAATCCCTATTAATGACTAAAGTAATCATTACATCCATGTATCCATTAGATATTTTCTAGGACCAAGGAGCATGTGTAGATGATAAATGTAGGGGTTCTAAGTTAGACTATCAAAGCCTATAAATGATACACCTCAAATAGTGTCCAAGGAACATTATCTACACTAATGAAATCTATTTTCATCAAAGTATTTTCTTGTTGGTAAAATTACTTATAATCTTTTCATAAAAATATTCTAATTATTTTCTAAGAATCACTCTTTATGGTGCTTATGATGTAATCATGTTACATGTTTTTTAAACATTATTTTGATTTATTCATTGGAATCAATGCAAAACCATCATTGGGAATAGACTTAATTAGATTTTTCTTCACCTGGAACCATTTATTGTTATAAATCTATCCACTATTAAATTTATAATAATTTACTTCTTAGTTTATTGTTAATAATGTTCTTTATTAGGTTTTCATTTTAGTTTTCATTAAATAATTTGAATGTTAGGATATAATCTTATATCACCTTAATATGACTAAGAGTATATGAAGAGAACTTAAACACTAGATGGAAATAGAAAAAATAGGTTCCTAAGATTCTATAAAGATGACATCATAATACACTGTGTATAACCCAAAGGTACACTCTGTGTATCCAGGTTCACTATGCTGGGTTAAACCTGGTTAATGATGACATGTCGTGAGGTAATAAAGCATAATAACATTATATGAAAGAATATCAAGTGAAACAAGATGACACTAAATTTTAGGGATTATACACCATCTATAACACATAGAGGTAATGTATTCCTACATGATTAGCCTTAATAATTTTTTAGATATTATACGATCAACATAGATAGTGTGAAGTTTTTAAACATCATCTGAGGTCAAAATTCTATAGAACATGATCTGGATAGGATTGCAATTCTTATAGATTGTATACACATCATATAACATATAAATATCCCTGTGGATTACATTTCAAGTCCCTATTAATGTATTTCAGCTGACCAAATAAAGAGATACAAGATATCTAGCCCATTATTAACATAATGTGACACATACTAGTTTACATGGAGTATATAACGAACCACGATGTACACAACATAATTAATGTACATTGAAATAAAATTAATTATGGAATTAAACATAAGGAAATAGTTTTTAGATTGTGTAAACACAATTAGATGGGGATTTAAAAAATATTAAATTCCTAATTAATTTCCATATGAAATTCAAAACTACACATTTCATGGTAAATTTAATCTATGTTTACATTATATATATAATTAAATTTCTCCACGCCATGTATGTTAATGATTTTTCATTTGTTAATATACCCTAATCTAACTACACAAATTGATATATGAAAGTACACACTATGTACTCTATATTCCATGTAAATGAACAGTAACAACTAAAAATGTAGTTATACAGTTCTAATATGAAAATAATGTGCTTCCCCCAAGTACACCCTGAGTGAATTTTTTATTTTTACAAAAATAAATATTAAATTAATTTAAAATGTTTAATAGGTGTGAATAATATGTACTTAAAATATTATTTGTATTAAAAATTTGCATAATGATTTAATTTATAAACCAAATCAATATTTATTAATTTAATAGATATTTTTCTCATTAGGTGAGGAAACATATAAAGAATTTCAGATTGTATGAATACGATGTCATTTCATGTGTCTGATTGGTCATTACCTTAGAATGACCAATTTAGGTGTTGGGATTATATTTAATTTAACATTATTTATTGGGATTTTATTATGTGAAAATGTTATATTAATGTAATTATTACTATCTATGAGACTCACAGCCACATTTATATCGTAGGGCTTGTATGTCATTGTTTTATTTTCTGGATCACATACCCATGTTTAACCCCATTTACATGGGACTATAAAACATGTAAATAACTGACCTCGCTTGAGGGAAGGTGACTCATAAACTAGGATGATGTGAAACTAACCAACAAGATAGATAGGTCAATGGTGTAATGTTACAACTCATGATAATCCCACTACAACATGTTTTTCTATGAAGTTCATTGCTATTTTTATCTATTACTTGATAAATTTATCACTAAATATACCATGATCAAATCACATTATTTTTTCCTTTATTCATGTTATACTATTTAATGTTTTTTATTTTTATAATATGTTTTTTCAATCACATCAAGAAAAGTATACTTAAAATACAATCAAGATAAATTAATATATATATATATATATTATGAATATTTTATTTATAAAAACAATGTTAATTAATTATTTAAAATATAAATAAAATTAATATGTCATGTCAATGATGAAATAATAAAATTTATTATTTATAATCAAAATAACTCATGTATATATTAGGTCAAATTTTTTCTAGTATTTATATTGCAAAAGAAACCATGGTTGAAATTACAATATGAGAAAAATTTAGGGAAATTTCAGTAAACATGGAGTTTTAACTATGGTTTTGGGTATACTAAACTATGTAATTCACAAGGGTTGACTACTAAAGCATCAAATGGTGAAACTTAGAGTCAACTATTAAGGAAATGTGAGTGGAGATATCTAAAATTGAGAGTCCATATAATTTATTAGCATGATATGAGATAGATGTTTCCAAGACCTCCTACTGAAATACGATAAAATTGATTTTATGTACGAATTATGAGTAATGAGATGGGAAATATTTATCCCCTCTAATAGAAATATCGATGCAAAAGGGAATTTTTGCGTTAAATGGTGAGGGATGTTTGGAATTGCTTAAATATTTGGAAAATAATACGTTAATTGAATTGGTTTAACATTAATATTTCGTAATCAAGACAAATTACTAATAATAAACATTAAATAATATATATTAATGAAAAATGTTACCATGCGGCACCTATGACCATTCCCCTAAATAGAATTTTTACCCATCAATATAAACATTTATGAGTTGTACAATGAACTTTATGATTCAATACTACAAGAATGTTAATGTTATATATCGGTATCCCCTATACATATTCTATAACCACACTAAGAGAATAATGGAAAAAATGAATATTTTTCATTTATTCCTAGAATAATAATATTATATTCTCTGAAATATGATATAATCATTGTTAAGAGAGATGATGATGAAATATAAGGACATGGATGATTACACCATGAAATATCATCTATAATTACATTATATTTTGATGGAATTCGTAGTAATAAAGGATACATTCATTATACTATATAAGTGTATATTATAAGAATGATATGGGGTTATTTTCTAGTGATCATTATTTTAAAAATATGTAGTGTACTGATAAATTATTAGTTTTGGAAATCCATTTGGATAAGAAATTTTCCATACCTACCATATTATCAATTATAAAACTAACAATTTGTTTTTTTATTTTGATTTATATAATGAATTGTATGCTAAAATTGCTAATGAATCTTTTGTTTATATTTCACCAAGCTAAAAATGATATGAGGGAACATAGTTCCTCACCTTATTTGGTGAATGGAATGAACGAAAAGGAACAAAATTCCCTAGAATATGTAAATTTTAATGGTTTATTTAAAACATATTTCAATAAGAAAATAGATTCTTGGTGAAAGTGATGATGAAGAGGCTATCTACTTCCCTTTATACATAAATGGTATCTGGAATAAGAATTTTAATAAATTAATGAAAAAGAAAATAATTTCATATACATTAGATATATTAATAAAAAAATTAAGTTATATATCATAGGTATTTAAAATAAAATATGAATACCCATATATTCGAATTCATGTATAGGAACTAAGTAAGTATATATTGTGAGTTAATTCTCTAAAAATAAATAGGGGTGACTCCAGCATTAGTTTTTAGAAGATAATGATGTTAGGATAAACTAGTGGATTTAAGTTACACTATTTTATTTTATTGGTTATTAATATAATCATTACTTTAATGTTTATTTTGATATGTTTAGATTTTATGTAATTTTTTAATATGTTTTATTCATGGTATTTAAAACATAAATTTATTTTTTGTAATTGTCAAACAAAACATATTAAAATTCTATAATTAATGATAAATTTATATAATACAAAGAGAAACTGATTATTTATAAATAATTCATTATAAATTTAAAATAATTGAATTCATTATTAGTCTCCCTTGACATAAAGAAATAGGTATATTGACAAACACACTATCATGTATTTGAAAAGGAAACCTTTTGATAAAATTGTATTGCATAGAGCATTATATGTTGTTTCAACAACACCAGGTGAACTATTCAAATTCAAATCCAGATGTACATACAATATATTTTGTGATATCCTTATAAATGTAAATTAATTCATAAGATTTTAGTCAATTAACTTGGTAAATGATATAAATTATTCTATGAGTACATGTTGTATTATATCATATCGATGAATTTATCAATAATTTATATATAGATTTGAGATATTAAAAAACACACAATAAATTATATATCAAATTATCAGCGGTGGTAAAAGGGACTTATGAAAAATATTATATGCAATTCATATCTTCCATAATTTATATTAAGGACTATTTTTATAATAGCATCACAACATCTAACCTGATGAAAATTCAAGCATAAAGCGTTATTAGGTATGAATATTTTTATTTAAATAAACTTTTTCTTCAAAATATCTACAATTATGGAGTTCTGAATTATTTTATAATGTTTTCTTCAGAAGAAAACACATATCAAAAATCACTAAGAGTATCATCATATGATACACTAAGTAGACAAAATGGTATTTCATGTATTACTCATCATATAAATGAGTCATACTTTATAGATGATATTTTATTCCTGATAGTAAAAACATATTCCAATGAGATCATATTCCAATGATATATTTCAATGAATTTGAGGCTCTGGATGAAGAAGACTAGGCATATGAAAAATAAAATCAATTATTCTCAGTACACAGAATTAGTCGAGAAACAAATGTTATATAGGGGAATTAAAAAAACAGGGGGTTTGATAATATACTTGGTGGGTAATATATTAATCATTAAGAATAATTAATCCCATAAGGATGTAGTAATTCTAAATAAATTAAATAAAAAAATTTGACTATTAATTTAAAATGTATTTCATGGAAAATAATTTTGAGTTTTGGTATTTTAGTGTTTTTTGGACTTGATACCATTTATGTGTACTCAAGATGAAAACTATATGTGGTTGGTTAAGACCATAACGATAAATAATAATTTATTATATAAAGTATTAACTTATGTTTACAAATGGTTGATGAAAAAACCATAAAAAAATCAACATGAAACATCCATTTGAAATCCCATGGTTTTAGTACTTCAATGATCATTATATTAGTAATTTTGACGTATTATCGAATTTCCATAAATATTTCCTTAGATAATATGAATATAGAAAAAATAGTTGATTAAAACAATATACACTATTAATATAAAAATATTTTGAAATTCCATTTTGGGACATGATAAAGCATAGTGATCATAAAATATTGATTTCGAATTAAGAAGTGTAATGTGTCTATGAGAGGCTAATTAAAGATTAATAGTTAAACATGATTGAAATTTTGATAAAATATGTAAAATAATATCATATCACTTCTTTCTATGGCCTAGTAATGTTTATCTCCATGTATGACATAATGTAGAAACCAAAGTTCAAGATAATGTGTTCTATTTTTATATATCTATCTGTTGTAAATATGGTGTTATTACATATTTTGACAAGGTGTTCTAGAAATACCTTGTGTAACAATTCTTAACTAAATTTCTTCATATAAAATATGGTATGAAATTTATCCATGTTAACATTCAAGCAAATATAAGATGATTTTTAATTCGAATAGAATATTGAAACTTTATGTTCTAGGAATATATCTCAGATTCCTTGATATGTATGTTGGTTTTATACTTAAAATGGGTAAGGGATAACATGCAGATAACATACAAAACCTAAAAAATTTAATAAGTTTTTTTTAAACCTATATGATATTCAATGAGAATAAAGATTTAGATGAGTTCCTAGAAAATTGATAAATTGGAATAGTAGTGATCAAAGTGATATAAAACTAGTATTCTTTCTGATGAATATGATCTTGGATTAAAGTAAGTATAAGGTAATAACCAATAAAATCAAATTATAGACTATAGTTTACATGTCTTCAATAATGAGTACTTCATGGAATTAGATCAATCATAAGCATATGTTATTAAACTATATATTACAAATTTGGGTTATATCAATAGTTAGAGTATTATCATTATTATGATATGTTTTTACTATTATATTAGAAAAGGTATCAGGTTTTAAACATGTAAAGAATAATATATATACATGAGGTGGTTTTTACATAAGTGATTTTCCCGATTCTATAAGGTCATTACAATATGATTTTCTATTATACATGTGTCAAGATTGACCATATCCCCAAAATGACATGATACAAAAAAAAACCATTTGTAGCAGAATAATTAACCACATGTGAGAGATAGTATATTGAATGTTTATTAGTAGTTGGATCTATTTAATGTTGGATAATTTTGGATTGGGTTTTGATGAACTAACTATTTTTTACTTATGATTACACATATATTCTAAAGTCATAAAATTAATTTTATAAGTCATTAATTTTTTTTTCATTTTCATAACATCAATGAGATTATATCATTAGAGTACATGTCTCATTAACTATCAAACTATTTTCCCTCTATAGTCAAATCATCGACAGATATAACAATATTCATATATATATATATATATATATATATATCTTGTGTGTGTGTGTGTGTTTCATAGATATATGATTTCATATGACTGGATATCAATTATGAAAGATATCAATGGTAGGATTTCTATTAGATATTGAAAATTCATCTAAAAAAGTCTTCCCATTGTAATCTCTAGGAGATGAGCTAATGAGAACAGACACACCTATAATAATTCTACATGTTACGTGTCATTAAAACGTATTATATCCAAAAATGTGTAATGATCCATATAATTAAGGAATATTACTTATAGATATCCTGACTCATGTACTTTTATGTATTTCAAAATTCCATGATTCTATATATCCACCAACAAGTAGGACACATTTCATGTGTGATGAATGAAATCTTATTAATGAAAATGTTGAGAAATGTTTATTCCCTTCTATCATTATAGATGATTATTTCTAGTGCATATGATTAGAATGAAAGTATCAAATATAAATCCATGTCCATGGTTTAATACAGTTTTAATTTTAGATAGTCAAAGTAATAAATATCAATCATATAGGTTGATGACCTGATTAATAACCTTCTTAATGAGATATTGACACAATGGTATTATATTACATAGTTATAATTCATATGTGTTCATCATTATTATGACATTAATATGATTAACTACGGGGAATATTACATGTTACTAGAAGATGATATAATAAATTTGGAAATCCCACCTAATGCCACTAAAAAGAAGGCCAATAAAGGTACATATTTAGTGTATCCTTTGATCACAGTTAAATTCTATTTGTATTTAAAGGTTGTAATAAATGTTCTCCTTATGAATGGGAAATAACATTTATTCATAATTAATAAATAACTGTTATTCAAATAATATTTATATATATGTTCAATATTTAAATAAATATTTATTGACAATACCTTTGAATAAAATATTCCTTCATCTATTAATATATTTTCATATAAATGAATAATATTTGATATTAAATTTATATTTATTGAGTAACCATGATATTAAAATAAATAGTCCTTCCAAATAAAATGAGTACAATATTTATTTACATATCAAATGGGGAAAAATATTTCATATTTGTTCTGGTAAATACAATCTATAATTATCAAGCCAGGAAGGGTCTTGTGATGAGGATGAAATAAGCATTATTTATCATTAAATGTTAATTTATTTAAATGATAATTAACTTCACATGAGATGGATCACATCATTAAATAATAATAGTACCTTATTTTTTGAATGGATAATATATAAAATTTAATATTTAATAATGGGATTATGATAAATTACTAATGTTATAACCTTATCTCTACATATTTATCCCTTCTCTAAATTTCAAGTGTCATCTAGGAGAAAAGAAAATTAATCATTGTGGACAATGATTCTATCCATAGAGTAATATATCTTAAGGAATATTGCTCTAGTGATTATTTTCTCATATTGGAGGGTGTTTTCCACCAACACTTGCCTCTAAATGAGAGAGAACATGAATGTGAAAATATTAAGACCTCAAGGATTTTATTTCAATCAATATTAATGATTCAATTCGTTGGTACCTCTATGGTTGCACCCAATGACACATTATTGACAATCCGATAGAAAAGGTAACATGTGGATCTCTACTAGAGGGGTTCTACCTCGGACCCTCATAGCATAATAAATATACATCTGAAAGGATGTTTGACAGATGAACATCTACATTGATGAATGATCTCAACATCAAGTTATATTCTAGTAAGATAAATCGATTTTAAATTCAATATGAAAGATCATGTATTAGTTACTAGATTATTTGAAAATTCATATTCTAATATAATCACGAGACATGTTATTTATGATGATATTTTAATATTTATTCACTAGATTCAATGAAAACCATTTTTTTGGATTTCTCTGGACGGGATTCCAATACACTCAGAACCATCATATTAATGATTATAGGGAAGAGACCCCATGCGAAGATAAGGATAACTAAACATTGATTTTTTTTAAAAACATTGTCAAAGAGTATGAGGTTCTCAAATTCAATATAATCATGTTCATTGTAAGGTATGTTCAAGAAGATGAACATATATATGTTCATGAGGAAGGAAAATTTCTTATATAAACATGAAAACACATCGCAAAAATTATTGTTCCTGAGGAAAACAAAAGATGTAAGTCAAGAATAATTGAGATTCTTTACTAATTGAAAATCGATAATAGATTATATCCTAAATTTTTTCTAGATATTGGATATATTGAGAAGTGATTATGGACTTTGATTCACATCCAATTCATGTTATAGATGTTTACTCTTTTGAATATGTGATAAATTCTATCATTCTAAATATGTTATAGGTTTTAAAAGACGTATATCATGATAAAGTGATAAATAACTGCTTCTAAATTATTATAAAGGCATGAAATATGATTATAATTTTTTAGGGAGGTAGCTAAAGTGATAAAGAAAACTTTATACAATGGATCATAATCAAATAATTTGAGATAAAATTATAAACTTGTTGGATCTAGTATAAAGAACATGTTGAGTGATAGAACATTAATGCAAACCTGGGTAAAGATCCCACCAAGAGATAGTACATGTTTTTAAAAGATAGATTCATGGGTATAGAATGATACCTACCCCCAGAAAATGTAATAATTTTTGATAAATTGGAAATAAGTGTTCCTTCATCTAGAACTAAACACAAAATACAATAGGAAAACATAATGGAATTGAAGAATTGAAATATATTGTGTGTTATACTATCATTAATAACCACCAAAAACTCCATCAAATTATATGAATGAAACCCAACCATCCAATAATGTATGACATATAGTAAAAATAAATGTCTACAAATGTAAAACATAAGGGAATCATATATATTAATCTCCATAGAATCTCTAACATCTAATAAAGTAACTCCTAGATGGATCTATAAAACCTCTCTCAAAACATAAAAAAATAGTTTTCATATATAGTCTGGTCAGATAATGTTTACATAGTAGGATTGTACCCAATTTCACTGATTAAAATGTTAAAGGAACAAACTAATTCACTAGTAAATAAAAAATAGAACCAATAGTAGAAAAAATATCTATTTTATATCCTTGCATCCCAAGGATCACTCAATAAATTATTCATCCAAATTATTAATGTAATATAAAAGATCAAAAGTAATGGAACACTGAATCCACTTCCCTAGTGAGTTTCAACTATCACAGACCTGTGTCAAATTTCAGTTACTCACGACCCATTAATTTATCACATTCAATAAAAATCATGATCTATTAGTTATGGGTCCTGTCACAACCAGACATATCCTAGCAATCTGAGAAGACCAACATATTCTATTAGCATTTTCCAACATTTACATATCACAAACTATTGCTACATAAAAACACATCCAATAACATCCTCATAATGTGGGAAGTAGGTTATCATGAACATGAATCACATTAACATATTCCCTCCTCCAACCATGATGTCCCCCAATAATTATTATCTCCTCTCATCAACATGCATCGGTAAAAACTATTCCATTATCGGATGGTACTTTCCATAAAATGGATACCACCAGCACCTGATACTACTAAAGGAAGATCATGGAAGATTGGGTAAATAGTAATCTATTCCATCACCATAATATATATTTGTGAAAACCCCCCCCATAAACATTTGGGTTTTAGTACATAATATTTGATGTGTGCGGGGTGCGTAACAAAATCACAAGCAAAATATAACATATATATATACACACATAAATTCACACATTTCCAACATTAAGTTTCTATATCAATATATCATAATATAACTCTACAACCTACATCATAATATTTCTATAGTATTCTTTAAAAACTAATTGAAACAGAACCACACAAATCAATGATACACACAACTCACATTCTGCACATCTTTCATTCTAATATTTAATCATTTTTAGGATTTAAAATCTTAACAACCATGATTTATTTCATATGAGATTTTATCTCATATTTAAATTCATATGACTATAGAAGACATATGTGTTAATTTTTATTTATGACCACCCCTTTTAAATTTTATCATTAATAGTTTCATATTCCATTGCTACTAGTATACACCAACAACATGCCACACAAAAACCCAACCAACACCAAATAAAACCATCACACCACCTTTCAAACCCCACACTATGAACTAAACATCTCATCACACTAAACACATAAAAACCACCACACTTCAACTAATGATAACTCATCCCACATTTGAACCATTGACCACCATCACCATAAAACCCCCATAAGAATACACATCCAAAACCTTAACAAAAACAGCACTAGTGGCCCACACAATTAGATTCACAATTCACATAAATTTTAATATTAATTTACAATTACTTTCAAAAAATTTCATCATCGAATGGAATTGTTTTTTAAAATTATTCCACAATAAAACAAAACTGGTTCATGTCTATGAATAAGTGGATAATAATTTTTTTGTTGTTCATTAAAACAAAAAATGACATACATGCATTTATAAATAAATAAGATGGAATTAAAATTTAATAACAATCACAAGTTGAATATCAAAGAATGTTGGATGTTCCAAGGTAAAATTAATATAAATAATAAAGAAACATATTATTGCATATATATACAATAAAACATCTTAAAATCAATTTAAACAAGTTCATTATCTTTATTATATAATTTATAATACACTTCACATGAGAGATATATGGATTTTAGTCACAAAAATTTATGAATCAAAGAGAGAAAAGTTATCCCCATCCTAGAAAATATATCCATGTCCTACTATATCAAAAACATGGGTATGAGGGGAGATTCACCAAAGTCTCAGTTCCCACTGGATTATATTGATTGATAAAAATGGACATTTAAGACACCAACAGTAAGTTAGAAATATCCATGTTTGAATGGAAGAAATACCAACAATCTAGGGAGATGATATCTCATTTTTATCTATAATAGTGGTTTTCCAAAGATATATAGTCCATAGGACCAATTAATTCTTCATTAATTTCATTCTATATAATTCAATTGAAACAACACATTTAATGATTGGAGCCATAATAAATTTAATGGTATAATTAAATCATCATTTATAAAATTAATTTTTTTATCATTTAACTACTTATTTATTATTATTTAATCTAATAAATTTTAAATATTTTATTCTTTTGATAAATTATATATTTTAAATATACATGGATTTTTTAAAAATGGGGCAGTGACTGCATGAAGTGACCAACTATACAGAAGAACCAAGTGAATTCATAGACGAACAAGAAGAAGGATCAACCACATGACCAAATGGATAGAACATGACAAAATGAAGACATAGAATCTTGATTGAATGACTAAGGGGATGGATTAGTCTCATGAAAGAGCTAATTGAACATAATAATTAACTAGCTTACCCCATGACCAAACCATGATACCACATGATGGATATGAAAAACTGAATGAAGGAACTGGTCAACTGGGAGGAAAAAATTCCAACATGAAAGATAATGTGACTTACATATTAACCAAGTGACCATGATAACAATATTATTAATTTCAAAGGGGAAAATACGAAGTTCATTTCTTTGAGATCTCTTATCCTCGACAAAACACTAGTGGTTGGTATTTAAAAATGAAAAAGTAAAAGAGGTATGAGAAAACACCCCATGAGATACCTCACGAGGATATCACTAAATCTATAACATAACCACACATCATATGACCAATGTGCATCACTAGTTAACATCATCAATAAATACAATAATCAAACTCATAAAAAACTTTAGGTCTAACATACAATCTCAAAAAAATTAAATAAATAGCAAAAATGTTAAGGCAGAGCCCTTTATATTAAAAAAAAGAAAAGATAAAGAGAGATGGACAGGGTCATACAAGCAGTCATGCCCTCGTTCCAATCATAACTAGAGGAAACCCAAATGTCAAAGTCACATTCATAATCACCATACCAATCCGAATCATAATCTAGAGGACCATGAGATCTGGTAATCATATTTGGCTTCAGATATGAGTAATCTTTCCTACGTCCTTCTTTCTTAGGAGGAACAGGTTGAAAATATTCAGCATCCAAAACAATGTTTTTTCCTTTGGAAAAAACCTGACAATAGGTTGGTTTTTTTGGAGAGTTATCCGCTACATCATCCCACCTTCCTTGGATTCCTTGCATCTTTTTTAGTTTAATAATTTCCCCTTGAGTTTCTGAAAGATTTTCAGCATCACTCTGAGATTGTTGCTCCTTGATCACAAGACCAACACCTGCCTGTGTCTTCCCGAAAATCACTCCTGATTCCATGTTACCCTTAGTTCAGGAATTCACACCAAGCTCAGGCGCCAAAGTCAGGGCCACCCTTGTCCCAGATCTAGTCTCAGGCCTACATTCCTCTGTGTGCACCAGCAAACCTTGTTCGGTATCCTTCACCACTTGAGGCTCTTGTGTAAGCTCTTGGGAGGAATCATCCACTACATTAGTACTCATGTACTCATTACCTCTATTAGTAGGAGATTTTCTTCCACCAATAGACTTATGCTGCATTGTTTTCCTCCTCATCTTCCTCCTACATGATGTCTCAAAATGCCCCTATGCTGAACAAAAAGCGCATACAACATTTTTACAACACTTCTCTTTATCATGGCCAGTGCTTTCCTCGATGAGTGGAAACCATCATGAACACATGGTCTACACCCACATACTCTAGAGGACTCCACCTATGATCAGAATAAGCCTTATAACTGTCTCATGCTTCCATTATCATCTATAAATAAATTTAGATAAATTTTTTCATGCTCTAGAGTACACATTTTCCAATGAATGTTGACTACCCAATAGCAGTTCATCATAACAAATAATAACATGGAATCACATAAAACACCTTGAACATAGTCATACTAATGGATGAGTGATAACTATTGGTATAAGAATACCCAAACAAGTGTATTTTCATTTACATTTATCCACAAAAATAGTAAAAACATGCCCAAAAAAACTATACTGTTTGGATGGTCCATATTGTTTTCCCACCAATTTGGGGTAAAAATCAATGATTTGGCATAACAGAGATTAGAAATCATACATTAATACTCTATATACATTAAATATAAAATGATATTGCTAATAAAATAAAATGTTCTTAGGAACCAAGTGGGAACTCACCACCTCATCTACATAACTCCTCTATAGAGATTCCATAAAACTAAAAAATTGAACCTCATCTCCTCTTGACATCATGGTAATCAGGTCTATAACCACATTCCACATTAATGGGGTGTACTAGATATGAAAATTTCAATCCTTGATAAACTATATCCACCACAATTGATGATGGTTTAGCTTCCATTAACATAAATCATTCCAGACACTATTTTTATATGTGTGGACCACAACACACACCAAAATGAGGTAATGCTATCATATCATTAGGGGACATTCAATTTCTTCCATCTCTATGACAACAGTAGAATTGTGGCACTCTTAGGGAGACAACTTCCTAGACCAATAAAAGATAATTTTTTTAATCATGATGCTTTTGAAACCCATAAATTAATAATCACAAAAGCCCTCAAACATTAACCGTCACTCTAAAAACCGAATCACTTGGGAACTGATCATTCTATCTATCAAGAATTCAAAATATTCATGGAACTTATTAGTGAATATTAATGTTTGGTCCTTCATGGTCAGGGGTGTGAAGATGAATATTTTCCGATATACTTCAGATACAAACCATGGATAATAGAATATATGACCATGAAAGTTGTGAAACAATTCCACAATAATGGGTGATTCACATAAAAATAAAACCTTTATCTTTGATGAGTCTATTACCACTCCTATATCAAACACCACATGTTTAGGAAAATCCACATCCTATATCCAAAACATTTACTTGGAAAAAATTCTATAGTGTTGATGGTGTTTATTTACTTGTAATATATTTCTTAGATGCCCGACATACTATTCCTTAAATTTTGAGAATATAAAGATTTCATCAGAGAACATGAACACAAACATGTCCATTAAATCATATAATATGGAGTTTTTTGTTCCCTATGAACATATCTAGTCTATTTGTGAAAATGAACATAATGAACAGAAACATGACAGGTCCATACCTAAAGCGGAAGGTATCCTTTGAGATTTCCCTTTTCTTTACCATCATACATTGGTATCTATGTAGAAAATAGATATTAGAAAATCAATTTTGACTCTTTAGCTGGTCAAACATATCCTCTATCTTTAAAACTTGGTAACATTTCTTGAATGTCTCCTGATTAAACCACTTGTAGTCTTTGGATATCCAAAAACCATCACTTCATTCTTTCCTAACCACACTAGATCACCCCTAAGAGTTAAATTTAGTTATATCAAGCCCTTATACTACATCTAATCAATATGGAGTCTCAAATATCATATCTTTGTGGGTTTCATATGATAAAGGGAAATAAAAATTGGTAATGCTCCCATTTTTAACTCAATCCCAAACTAAACATCACATCAAGGGGCTAGTGTACTAGCCACACTCGGAAAAACATCTATGAACTATTAAAAAACAATAGGAACCTTGAAACAGTGATAATTCACCAAAAAAAAATCAAATAAGATATACAAATATTTTTATTCTAAATGTTAATTTAGTGACCTAATTTTCTAACAAACACCATTATCACACCCAGTTTTTCATGTATTGGTTTTGATATAGTATTTTTTTGGGAATCCTGATCCTTTTCATGGGATTTAGGTGAGATGAATGTTTAGTTTCGAACTAACATCTATTTCTTATAATCCTACCATGGGTCCCCCATAGTTTGTTTGGGAGTTTTTGAGAAAAGGGTGGTTACATCAAGATTTGGGCCAATAGAGGGCCCATTTCTAGTTTTAAAAATATATTTTGTTAATTTTATAACTCTTTTATTTTCCAAAATGTTTACTCATTCCACTTCCTACTTGGCCTCCCCTGATCTATTGAACCCACTACGGTCATTTGGATCCCTTAAGAATCCATAATCATGATGTATTTGGGTTTTATCTTAAGGTATTGGGCCTACCCATAAGCCCATTTCCTGATTTAATAAAAAAAATTAGTCCTTTAATAACTCATTCAATTTTTAATGTTTTTCTGTGATTCCACCTCCATATTGAATATACAAGACCTAGGCTCAGGCCCATTATCGCTTTCTCCTCTTTGGAGCTCATTAGAATCCTGGTTTAGGGTGAATGTTTAGAGAGTTCCTCCAATCTTTTAGATTTGAAAAGGTAAATTGTTTCATCATTATATTAATCATTTCATACTCTTTTCCCCCCAAATTTGTTTCCCCTACTTCGTCTAGACCTAAGCATACCCTCATGTGATTTTCAAGTCATTACCTCTTCCTCCTCTTTCTTTTATTTCATGGTTATTTCTTATATATTGGTCATGAAATCCATAGGGTTTTGTTTTGGCATGCTTTTTGATGGGGGTTTCATTATTTTAGGGCTTATTATCATAGATTTAGGGTTTCAGAACCCACAGTGGGTGTTTCAGGGTGTCTGTTTCCATTCTACCATGGTTTTGAGGTAGGTTTTCCATTGCACATATACTTTTTATTTATGTTTCAAAATTTTCATGGTATTTTAACCCTCCACCTATTCTGATTATTGTTTTACAACCCTTAACTAATTTTATTTGGCATGCAAAGTGGTGTTTTTGCCTTGTTTTGTGAAAGTAGTATTGTTTGGTAAAAAAATTGCACACCAAGTGTTTGTTTAAATGTTTCGTTATATTTTTCACCTGGTTTGATATGTTTAGAACCCATTTTAACCATTTAAATAAATTTTTTTCTTGCAAGTTTGGCTTTATGACCTTTTTTAATGTTACATAGAATTTGTTTTATTAAATGTTGCATGCCTCATTTTCGGGAAAGTGCCTGGTTAGATTTTCTATGCTCAAAGTGAAATAAAATGATTGATTTGTCTCATGAAAAATATTGGCATCATGTGAATCAATATTTGTGGGTTCCTTATACTAGTTTCAATCTGGTTTTGGGTGTTAAAACGAAATGAGTATGGGTTTTTAGGGTGTTTTGGCATGTGTTCCCAAAAAATGGCCCTTTTGGCATCTTAATAGAAATGGATGGGTTTTAAATGTGTAACCTATGTGTTTTAAATGGTTTATGTAAATGGTTTTCTATTACAAATGGTGGGTGTAACCTCTTTATGAAAGGTGAAATTTCTAGCTTTGATACAGGTTGGTTTGGTAAAATTATTAAAGGCCTGTTTGGAATTTTTCATAAAAAAGGGTTTTCAAGTGTGTTCAATGTTGCACCATGTGAGGTCATTTTATGATTCCTGAAATTGTTTTATTAAATTATGTTTGATCTTCCAAATCTAGTTTTTTGTGGTATTGGTGGACGGTTGGCCTTAAAAGTGAACTTTTGAATGGATTTTATGTGAAAAACATGTTTATGTAATGTTTTTGTGTGAGTGTGATATGAAAATAAAATGATAAAAGTGAATTCCATGGAACATGTGTGGGTTGTTTGGTGTGTGTGTTTTCTGTAAATGGAATTTATGAGATATGGAACTTGATTGAGCACATAGAGGAAAACTCAGGTATCTAGGTGGGCGGACTAGGACTAGTACACTAGTGATTCGGAAGTGGCATAGTCCCGGTTTCACTTAGCTTGATTAATGACACTTTCACCGAGATACGAGGTTCCTAGAGGCCCACAACTAGCTTGGGCCTAGGGGTTCTCCCATGGCTTGTGTTCATTTGATATTTTGCACTCACCATCGGTATACAGTGTGTTTAGTTGGTAAATTCAGCATCATGTGTGTTTTATTTAAATGTGTGCATTATTTAAAGAATCCCTCTTGAAAACTGTTTTCATTTTGATGTTCCATCTTTTTGAAATTGGATACTAGCATTTCTGGGTTATGAAAACTTGCAATAATTTTATTTTATAATCATTATAGCATGAAACCTTGTTTGGAAAACATAGTTTTATATATTTAATTTCAAACTTGAAATTGATGTTTCTTTTACCTTAAAGGAATTTCATTGGGAATAGAATATCATGCTAACCTAATGAGTTTCAATACTCACGCCTATAGTATTCTTTTGTTTTTATCACTTGTGCAGGTTTCAGCTTGAGTTTGGTCACCCCGAGCGATGTGGGATCATTATGTTGGAGAGTGACCTGTGGGGTCACATTGATTTTTTTTTGGTTCTCAAGTTTGGTCGGTTGAGTTATTGGATTAGTTGTATTTTCGGTTTCTTGAACATATAATGTTCAGATAAATTTGAATTTAATTGTATTTTGTGATGTCCAATTATTTCTGGTGTTTTTTATTGTTTATATTGGGGAGAAATCGTTCCCTTGTCATTTTGTTGATGCCCTCGTTGCTTGTCGCCATCCCGGTAGGATTGGGAAAGCCTCTCGGGACTTTTCGCGGGATTGTTCATGAAAAAATGGTATCAAAGGAGGTCATCTCTTAGTGAACCATTCCTTTTTAGAGCACACTTTGTTATTTGGGGATATCAAGGTAAATGGAGTATGATTTTTGGGACCGGAGGGGTAATTGCGGGAAGAGAATCACAAACTATTGCTCATTCTGATCATTGGGTTTTCATGTTAATTCTGGTTTAATTTGTGTCCTTGGTTCTTATTGATTATTTGGTGTTGGGATATGACAAGGGGAGTTGGACATATGGTCCCTATGAGCTCATAGGGCCTAGCAAGCCTTGTACAGTCGGGGAATAGTCCTAAGAAGGCTCTCTGTGGTGGTGGTGTGTTTAACATATGGCTGCCAACCATATGGTCAAGTAACCCAATAACAGTAGTTCCCTTTTGGGGGTCTCTTGAACCTTTCTTTAATTTTTCATATTATTTTGAAAATCCTTGGGTGAGAATTGTGGAATCGGGTTTTAAAGGAATGGTTGGATTTTAAAAAGTGCAAAATGGGTTTTCAATGTTTCATATAAGAATGGTATTGGAAATTTTGGTTTTTTAACAAATCTATTGGTAAAGTGGAAATGAATTAATGGGATTGGATTTAATTAATCTAAACTTATGGTTTTATGAAATGAAAAATTTGAAAATCATAGATTATTTTAAATTGACTATGGAATTTGTTTTAAATGGGTTGTTTTGGACTATTGAAAAGTGTTTGAATCTGATTAATTGGTTTTAGATATTGTTTTTGAGTGGGTGGTGTTTTTCTAGAAAGTGTTTTTTCTTTTACGGCCATCAGATTATGAAAGGTGACCTTGCTAAATTTTTGAAAATGGGAAGGGGTTATTTGGAGTAGCTTGCCTGTTTTGAATGTTGTTAAAAATGAAAAGGTGTAGGTTTTTAATCAAATCATTCTTGATAAAGTGTGGTTTTTTTGTGAAATATAAAAAGGGTTTTGACTTGGTGGTTAATGTGCCTTTGGAATATACATGATTTTTGGAATAATGTTGTTTTGTTTTAGCCTTTGGAGTTTTCATGGGTACTCACATGCATAGTTTTATATTGGTATGTTGATGGATGCTCGGTGTGGGATAGTGGATGGGTGCCTGGGGTGGCACGAAAATTTTCATGTGAGTGACACTCTATGAAACACCATTGGTGAGTGTGAAGAAAAAACCACCATGTTTTTTTTCAAAAGTGTTTTGAGATGAAAAAAAATTGTGGTGTTTGTTATAAACTGATGGTTATGTGGCCGTTTTTTACAATGTCTTAGAAGCATTGTGTATTTAGTATTCTTCCCTGTGATCTATAATTAATACTCTTTTTGTGTTTTGTTATGGGATCTTGTAGGTGGATTGGTTTTTGGGTAATGTTCGGTGGGATTCTAAAGATGTGTGGGATGTTGTGATGTGGCCACAGATGGTTCTCTATTGGCAAGCCTTCCAGTTGATAAACCTAAGGATTCATTTCAAATGTTAAATCCACCTCTTAGAATGAGTCCTCGGCCCGTTTGTTGAAATGGAGAGCTGTTTGGCCATGTTTTATTGTTTTCCCCAATTGTGATAATTATTTTGGATATAACAATTCTATTCGGTGATATTGATGTGTTTCCCCATATTCCTTGTCCATTCTTCTCCTTGTTTGGAGTGAGAGATAATGATGAAATTAATCTATGAGTTCTTATATAGATTAATATGTGTTGTTGAGAAAGCCTTTTTCATGGGGTGTTGTGATCCTAAGCTCCTGGATGCGGCGCAACAGATGCTTCGAACATCAGGGCTCTAGCCATAGGCCTTGGAGTGATTTTTTTCACGTAGTTAGGAAATCGCCAAAGGTGTGGGGATCTAGACTATGCTTATTCCTTAACCATAATGGTAATATAGTTTTTATGTATTTATTGGGTATTCTCATCACGGTGATTTTACTTTTTTTCACAAAGTTCATGGTGGACTTACACCTCATGCAGTGTCTATGGTTATGTCTTCTCGGATGTGGGATTCCTATCAATGTCCATGTGTGGGATACCAGTGTGAATCAGGTGTGGTCATGATTTTTACCTTTTCATAAGTGGATAGTGTAGGGGGGGGGGGGTGGGGTTCCTCTATTTATTTTTTGGTTTTAGTGGCCCAATGATTGAGTCCCTTCCACTCATTGCCTTGAGTGGTGGGGGTTTTGATATGTGCTGAAAGTGTTGGCCCAGTTCTTGTCCACTCCGTTCGGGAGTGGGTGGTTTAAATGTTCATGTTGTATTCCTATTAACATTGTTTTTAGGTTTTTCTGGGAGTGTTTTGTTTGTACTGTGCAGGTGAGTCCCGATTCTAGTTCATGTTGAATTCTTTTTCATCCATTTCTAGTAGGACTCTAATGGTGGAGAGACCCACTGCGGGTCTCGAAGATCATTCCTTTATAGAATTCTCAGAAGATAGTTGTGATTTATAGGTGGGTATCCTATTTCACCCCCCAGTCATTGGATTTTGTGAGTTTACTTTGGTTTGGGTGATCATTGGGTTCATCAGGACATGCCCCAACAATATGGTTCTTGTCTTGGTTGTGGAGGTGGTGGCTTGATCTTTCAATTGATTCACAAGAAGTGGTTCTGAGTTAGTGTTTTGTTTGAGAAAGAAGAATAAGTTATGTTGACTTTGGAAGATATTTTCTTGGATTGAGATTCTGGACCATATTGATAATGAATCCTTAGGTGTTGATCTTTCCATTGCAAAGTGTTGTGGCTTTCTGAGGGCAGAAAGCTTTAATGGTGGGGAGAATTGCCTCACCCAGTTTTTCATGTATTGGTTTTGATACGGGTTTTTTTGGCAATCTCAATAATTTTATTAGGCTTTGGGTGAGATGAATGTTTATTTTTTTACTTACAACTATGTCTTGTAATCGTACCATGGGTCCCCCATAGTTTGTGTGGGAGTTTTGGAGAAAAGGGTGGTTACATCAAGATTTGGACCAACCGAGAGCCCATTTCAAGTTTTAAAAACATATTTTGTTTATTTTATAACTCTTTGGTTTTCAAACATTTTTTACTCATTCAAATTCCTAATTGGTATCCCCTTATCTATTGAAACCACTATGGTCATTTGGATCCCTTATGAATACATAATCATGATGTATTTTTGTTTTATCTTATGGTATTGGGCCTACTCGTAAGCCCATTTAATGCTTTAATAATTCTTTAATAACTCATACAATTTTTTAAGTTTTTTGATGATTCCACCTCCACATCGAAGCCAAAATAACTAGGCTCACCCCCATTATCGATTTTTCCTCTTTAGAGCTCATTAGAATCTCGGTTTAGTGAAAATATTTGGAGAGTTCCTCAATCGACCAGATTTAAAAAGGTAAATTGTTGCATCATTAAGTAAGTCATTTCTTACTATTTTCCCCCCAAATTTCTTTCACCAGCTTCTTCTAGACCTAAGGATACCCTCATGTGATTTACCTATTCCTCATATTTCCTTTATTTCATTGTTTTTTCTTCTCTACTTGTCATTAAATCCCTAGGATTATGTTTTGGAATTATTTTTTTATGGGGGTTTCATTCTTTTAGGGCTGATCTTCATAGATTTAGCATTTTGGAACCCACAGTGGGTGTTTTCGGGGGTGCATTTCCATCCGCCTTGGTTTTGATGTAGGGTTTACTTCGAACATATCCTTTTTTATTTAGGATTCAACTTTTTCATGGTATTTTAACACTCTACATATTCTGATTATTGTTTTACAACCCATAAATAATTTTATTTGGCATGCGAAGTGGTGTTTTTGGCTTGTTTTGTGAAAGTAGAATTATTTTGTAAGAAAATTTTACACCAAGTGTTTGATTAAATGTTACATTATCTCTTCACCTATTTTGTGATATTTATAGCCTAGTTTAACACTTTAAATAAATTTTTGTCTTACAAATTTAGTTTTATGACCTTCTTAGTGTTACATAGAATTTGTTTTATTAAATGTTGCATGCCTCGTTTTCTGGAAAGTGCATAGTTGGATTTTTTGTGCTCAATGTGATATAAAATGATTGATTTGTCTCATGAAAAATATTGGCAGCATGTGAATAAATATTTTTTGGTTCCTTATGCTGGTTTTAATCTAGTTTTTGGTGTCAAAATGAAATGATTATGGGTTTTTAGGGTGTTTTGGCATGTGTTCCAGAAAAATGGCCCGTTTGACATCTTTATAGAAATGGATGGATTTTGATTATATAACCTAATTTTTTAAAGGTATTATGTAAATTTTTTTCTGCTATTAATAGTGAGTGTACACCTCTTTATTAAAGGTGAAATTTCTACATTTGATTCACGTTGGTTTCGTAAAATGCTTAAAGGCATTTTTGACGTTTTTCTTAAAAAAGGGTTTTCATGTGTGATTAATGTTACACCTTGTTAGGTCATTTTATGATTCATGAAATTGATTTATTAAATGGTGTTTGGGATGCCAAATATGGTTTGTTGCGGTATTGTTGGACTTTTGGCCTTAAAAGTGCACTTTTGAATGGATTTTATGTGCAAAACATGTTTATGTACAATTTTAGAGTGTGTATGATATGAAAATGAATTTGAATGTTAAAAGGGAATTTAATGGAACATGTGTGGGTTGTTTGGTGTGTGTGTGTGTGTGTTCTGTAAATGGAATTTATGAGATGTGGAACTTGATTAAGCACATATAGGGAAACCCGGGTATCTTGCTGGGCGGACTAGGACTAGTATGCTAGTGATTCGGAAGTGGCATAGTGTCGATTTCACTTAGCTAGCATAATGAATCTTTCACTGAGATATGAGGTTTCTAGAGCCCCACAACTATCTAGAGATTAGGGGTTCTCTCATGGCTTGTGCTCATTAGATATTTTCCACTCACCATCGGTATACAATGTTGTTAGTTTATAAATTTAGCAGCATGTGTGTTTTATTTAAAAGTATGCATTCCTTAAAGTAGCCCTCTTGAAAACTATTTTCATTTTGATGTAGCATCTCTTTGAAATTGGATACTAGCATTTCCTGGTTATGGAAACTTAAAAGAATTTTATTTTATAATCATTATAGCATGAAACCTTTTTTGGAAAACATAGTTTTAAATATTTAATTTCAAACATGAAATTGATGTTTCTTTTACTTTAAATGAATTGAATTGGGAATAGAATATCGGGCTAAACTACCGAGTTTTAATACTCACACCTATAGTCTTCTTCTATTTTTATCCCTTTTGCAGGCTTTATCTTGAGTTTGGTCGCCCAGAGCGACGTGGGATCATTATGTTGGAGAGTGACCTATGGGGTCACATGGAGTTTTTTACTATTGTCATGTTTGGTCGGTTGAGTTGTTAGATTAGTTGTACTTTCGGTTTCTTGTTCAAATAATGTTCAGATAAATTTGTATGAAATTGTATTTTGTGATGTACAATTATTTCTTCTGTTTGTTTTATTGTTTATATTGGGGTGAAATTGTTCCCATGTCACTCTTTTGATGCCCTCAGTGCTTGTCACCATCCTGGGAGGATCGGGAATGCCCCTCAGGACTTGTTGTGGCTGGTTCATGACAACCACTCACTATCCCTACATGTTAAAAATGTGACTCTATTCAAAAGAAAATTAGTGAAAACATGAGTAGAGTATATCCAATCTAAGACACACGTGACAACTTATAGATAGATCGATATCATAATGATAACCCTCATGAAATGATGGGTCCCCATCACTTATATCCTTCCAATGATCCCATCAAACAAGCACGTACAACCTAAAACTATCATAGATAACAACGGGGGAACTAAATGCCTCTACACCACCATTTCGAATTAATTGGGCAAGGTAGGTGTTTCAAAGTAGTATGAATATATTGAATTAAATAAATTATAAAATATGGTTTATGATAATTTAATCATACCTCAAAAGGACATTAGACTCTTTAGTGCTGAGAAATCCATGGAATACATCATCCAACACCCATCCCATCTACCTCTCTTTTGAGGACATGCATGACTATGATAAACTTCGGGTCACATAGGATGTATACCATAATGGGATTTTCCACTACTAGTTCCATACCACCTTGACTAGGAATAGTCATGATAATCTAACATCTGAACAAACATTGGTATCATATACTACTAAAAAGGTATATTCCCAACTTGTGATGTCAATAATAAAGACAATTGATGATCATGACCACTAAACACAAATAAAATAAATGATAATCCTCGAATGAATTCATGGGAACCATGATCTTAAGGAAAGCATGCGGTGAACTAGTACAATAGTCTCCTTATGGAATCTAGGATCAACATTCCTAACACCCACTATCATCTTCTTGAAGATCCACTCCTCAATAACCCCCGACGACCTCTGTCTTGAGACACTAATATATGGTAGTGAATATGATCAAGGAATATCACTTCTATTTGTACCACTAATGATGTCTTTAACATAAAGGGTTTGAATTCAAATCTAATAAAAAAAGAAACTCCACAATACCTCATTATCTAGAATCCTTGTCAGGAATATAACCCAGAGGTAAATATAGGACTCCCTCAAAACTGATCCATAGATCTCACAAACTCAAACTTATTTTATAAATGGATATAAACTCTTACCTCTTTACCTTAATTGTCATTGATAAAAACTGAATAGGAATCCACTTTTGATTGTCAACCCATAAAATACTATCCTCATCCCATTCAATAAGATACGAAGCAATCCATTAACACACTTCTCCCCATATATGACTAGTGTAAAATGGAATCTACTTTGTTCTTGGATAGGAATAATGAAATAAGAGATCTCAAGATCATTCAAATAGTTCTTCATCTATAGATTAGAGATGTTATCCTATTATTTTTCCAGACACTAATGCTGGAATGTAGGAAGCACCATCTACCACGTCTCATCCTCTTCTGTTATATCGATCCTCTAAAATTCAAATTGATCGGATTGATAAACCTATACCTCTAGAATGATGTGTGGATGTTGAACATGATGTATCTCAAAAAACAAAATGGGATAACTTAAGCTTCATAGAATTGAATTTATCATGATTAATTTTATAAAATTCATATTCATTACATAAAATCAACCTATTCAAACACAAATGAATAAATATTTGATGCATATACCTCTATAAGATCATTACCTTTCAGTAAAATTACATATCTATTGTTATTTATAAAGAGTATTTTCCTTGTGTCTTATCATAGGGGGACATAAATTCATGTTTCCCAGCTGTTCTCTCAGGAAACATCACACTCTAATATGGACCAACATTGTTTCCCTTCCATTCCAATGAAAGCATCCGTAATGAACACTAATATTATATATCTTATCACTCCACCAAAAACATTGATAAAACTATATAATGACCCCACCTCGACTAGTATCCCTATGGGGATGTTAGTGAAGGGAATGAGTTCCCACTGAGTCCAACATCGAATTGGCCCTGGTATAGACACTATCATCGATGTTGTAATACACTAAAATGGTAGGCAGATCCACCAATATGTGTAATTGATAGAGATATAATATAAACAACGAATATAAAAGTAAACTAAACAATAAGAAATAATCCAAACCACTCCACAATTTATTACAAGAAATATTAATAAACACCTCCAAAAGTTAAACTAATGGGAAGCTACTACAAAAACTCCATGATATATCAAATCTCTATACCAGTAATTCCCAGTTTAGTATCTAATTCCACCCCAAATTCCATAAAATTGTTTTTATACAAAAGGTGATCATAAAATGTATACCAATTAGGATTATAACCATGGTTACCCTTGGAAATGTAACAATATAATATAAAATCCTCTTGGAATAAACATCTGAATCAGCAATACCTATACTAGTAAATTATCCATTGCAGTCATGCCAAGTCTCACTCACCAAATAAAACATCTATTGTAGTAATCTAATATCAATGCTCATTGGTAAATGGACATCACACAAAAATACTCAATGATTTCCCCCCTCACATCCCAATGTTGAACATCATTTGTTCCCTTCCCTTCCAATTTTACTAATCATCACACATGAAGCCATATCTGATGTGTGTCATTTTTCAACACTACCTGTCATAGTATACTGAATTTTATAATCATATTTCACTAGAAACAATCATCATTTAAATAAATTTCAATGATATTATATCCTCATTAATCAAAAAATAAAATAAACCCATGGTATTAGGTTACCGTGAAGGTGAAAGACCTCATCCTCATTCCCTTCCCTCACCATGCAAGACCCCAAATATATTTCATATCCTCTCATCACAAGGTATTACCACAAATTGTGGTATCCTTGGACAATAATCTCCACCAACTAGTCAACACCACATTGTATTTTTGTTTATAGAAGAGATCAAGAGATGGGTAATCAATCATCCATTCCCTCACCATCATATATTTTAGCGAGTACCCCCCCCCCCCCCCGAAACATTTGGGTGTCGGGATATATTATTCAGTGTGGGAGGGGTACATATAAACATCATATGGAAAATATAACAGACATATATATACATACATATCATTAAACAATCCCTTCACAATTGTTTTACATCAATAACACTTATTCATATTCTACCATTAACACTATATTATCATTATCTTATGCTGGAAACAATAAATTAAACTAAAGCACAAATAAATCCATACAGATATCCCCCATTGTCATCATAATTATTTTATCGAATCAATTATTTTATAGATTTAAAATATTACCAACCACAATTCAATTTTTAATCCTTTTAATACCTTTTAAAATTAAATACCACTATATGAAACATGTTTATTAATTCCAATTTAAGTGTATCTCCTTTACAATATCATCATTAAAATTTACATGTTTTACTACCACTATGTTACATGAACAAGGAAAAAAATTTCAACCCAACCATCTCAATATATAAACCATAAATCCTCCTTCAAAATCTGACACCACAGCTCATCCATCTTATTATGAATACCACATATCAACTACACTATTGAAACTTCCCACAACACACCCAGAATCTAAAATAGTACCCACCACCACTATATAATACCTAAAAATCTACACAGCATGAAGAAAAACTATAAACACACTAACATCTAAAATAGAATATTTCCAATTATCATAAATTCAAAAAATCATATAGTTGGGATTTAAAAATATGAAAATATTTACAGTATGGGTATTTTTAGGATGGTTCTTGATTCACCCAAAATCAGTTTATAGAAATATATATATTCTTAACCTTATGAGTAATGAGATCAAATAATAATCCACAATAATATGATATCATTTCATATAAAGAGTTTACAATTTTATCATAGAAACTATATGAATATAAATATAGGATGACTATTCCAAGAGTACCCAAGAGACAATAATAAGGAAACATACAAAAAATATGAGTATAACCCATCATCGTGAATTATATTTAATAATGTTCATTATATGTAATATTATTATATATACTACCAACCCAATCAAAAAAAATCCTGAAAGTACCCTAAATGAAGAAAATAAAAAGGGAATGGGATCCCTATCATGAAAATAAATCCATTTCATTTTGTATTTGAAATATGGGAATGAGGTGTATTGTAGCCATGTTTAGATTACCATATAATGAAATCAAAAAATGCTAGTGGATTTTTAATACACCAAGAACAATGAATAGATTGAACACGTTCTGGAGTAAGATAGAGAAACTATCATGGGAGAATATATCATATTTTTTGGGAATTAAATTTATTTCTGGATGTTTCATAACCCAAATATTCCTTTCATTCACTCAGAATTTTACATTAAAATCCCCGAACAACATGAAATAAAAAAAAATTAAATAACCTTTTAAAAGAATCAAATTCATTTATTTATGTCTTTTTTTTCAAAGGTTGGGTTTGAAGCCTCATTTTATTATTTAAAGCAAAGACCTCTTTAGACTAGGTAGAGGGAGACCCATTACATAGCCTGAAGGCCCAAGGCCAAGTGGCTTGAATACTAGGCTTGAAAGCCCATTTTTTTATCCCAAAGGCCCATTGGTAAATATTACTGCTACAGTACCCGAGCTGTTATAGTACCACTGCCGCTAAAGTGTCGCCGCTGCTACAGTACTGCTACAGTACTCAGAAATTAGTCCCTCGTGGATTTGATCCTGGGTCTTTTGGATGCCAAGTAGGAGCCTGAACCACTAGGGTACAGGAACGTTGGCGGATTCATTTATTTATATATTGATTTAAATATTTTTACAATAAAAAATTATAATTACATTGAATAAGGAAAAATTAGTTATTTGATAATTTTGGATTTTTAGAAACTCATGGAGTGACCACATGAATGGATCAAACACATGAAACAAATGAATCACTGCACAAACTGGTTTTTTGAAGTAGCGATTGAATGAATAAACATATTGAACATGAAGGATAGGTAATATGATGGGTCAAATTGAATATATGAAGGAACCCATCAACCATAAGAAAAAACTAATAAACCATGTGACCAAACAAATAAGTTGCAATGTATAAACTACCAAATACATGGAGAAACTAATTATCAATGTGGAAAAATAGAATAACATCATGAAAGAGTAAGAAATGAAATGATTATTCATGTGACTATGAGAAAAACCAAAAAATATAAACAGGGGAAGACTATGAGAACCTTCTTGACACCTATAAGATTTGGAAAAATAAATACAGAGACAATTTATATACCCAATACATTACATGTACATTATTTGTTTTTAGTCTTACATTTACTGTGAATGTACTGTTTAACATATGAGACCAACTAATCCAAATTATTTAATAGGTTAAATTATTATGGTTATTAATGATTTTTTAATGGAATAATTAATTAAAAAAATTTACAATACTTTATCAAACACTTATTTGGAATGTGTACTCTAATAGGAACATTAATTGGTCTCAAATAATAAGTTTCACACTCCAACTAAATATATTTCCCTAATAGTTATTTTGACTGCTTCAGATGATGTGCAAATTCTATGAAGTTATTGAGATACCTCAGTCATAGAATAAATATTATTACCTAATAAATACAAATGTATATATTATTTATACTAAAAAATATACTAACTTGGAGAAAAATGAATATAATAAAGATTTAAAAATATATATTGAGAAATAATAGAAGGAGGATACACCTCTAAATGACAGAAAGAAAAATGGTTTTTTATTTTTCATATTTGATAACAATCACCCCAAAGAATAATTAAATTATGATAGTGTTGAGTATGAGTCTATAAAATCAATTATAGACCTCTAATCTAAAGATATTTATTATTTCTAAAATGATCCTTTTGAATTCAATGAACTAAATTTTGAAAAAATAATTCATTAATTGAAATATGATGAAATGGATTATCAATAGGATAAAAATATTCAAAAGAGAAACACTAATATGAAACATTTCCAAAATAATAATAAAAATCACTATTATAAAAATGAAGGATAATGTTGAATAAAGAAGAAGAATAAATTGAATGTGATGATAAATTTGATACTAATAAAATATTTAAATACATGATTTATACATTGAGTGAATTCATTAGGGTCAAAGATGACCATTTGTTAACAAACAATTAATTAATAATGTATTGAACATTACTTACATGATGTGAGTAATAATTATAGTGGAAAAATTCATAAGAAAAGAATTGAATGAGATTATAGTTTTAAATTTCATATATATTGGAAAATTAATACAACTTTCATGTTTCTTGAGATAAAATTAAATGCAAGAAACATGGATGTTATTGAATATAAATTTTATCATGAAGCACAATTAAATGTTTCCTCCAAGAATATTTTTGAAAGGATTCATAAATATGAAAATACATGGTTCAGTTGTATAATGTTATTATAATTATCTAATGATAAATCCAATCAATGTTCAAAGAAATCTATAACCATTTCCGTGAAAAAAACATGTTATTGTATAAATTATAGATTTTTAAAAGTGGAGACACATTTTGTGGAACCCCCAAAATCATCAATGTAATATACATGAAATATAATTAATTCCTGATCCCTAAGGGATAATTAATTGTTGTTTTGTTTATTCACAATATAACAATGAGAAATAGTTTTCCAATTTTTTTGAAAAATGAATGAATTGGAATTTTTTGGCTACAATGGGTGCTGTAAAAAAATTAGACAAAATTCCATTGGTTATTGGCTGAACATGATAATTATTGAAAGAATAAAAATTCAATCATTATGTTGGGGAACTAGTGATTTAAATAAATATCATATTTAAATGATGAATAATATATAGAATAAAATATATCACTTTGCTTCAAATATATTTCATCATCATGAAATATTATAGGAAGATTACTATGAGAGTGTTAAATGTGAACAATGGATCTAGTTTACACATGATATTCATTATTCATCTTCTACGAAGGGATTAATGAACTAAAATAGGAAGTCAAATGAATGGAAGAATGATGGGGACATTATATTAGGATGAAAGAAAAAAGAATATACAAAAGAATTATTAAAAAACAATGTAATTTAATATTCTAAACCATTGAATAGATTCATCAATATTTAATATAAATTCCTCATTATAGATCATTACAAGAAATCCGAAAATAATAATTTTTGAATAATAAATAATTGACAATAAAGATAATCAATATAATAATTCATATTAATTGTGGGTTTGGTGGAAGACATCAGTGATGAAGAGGTTTAAATTTTATAGATTTTTTCCAAAAATAGGTTTCATACTAGTTGATGAGGAACTACATGGAATATGAAACCAGTTTGGTCAAACTCCTAAAAAGTGTAAAAAATTTCTAATTGGAAATTTGAATTGATTTAATTGAAATAATCAATCATCATAGGATTCTTATTCTATATAGTTATTGTGAAGAATAAATTTATAAACAAGGAGAATGATGAGAATGTTCCTAATGAATTAAAACTCATATAACCCAGAATGTAAGAGATGACCTGGAATATAGTCACAAAATATGAAAATTATTATAATGTGGTAGTTATAAAAAATCATAATCCAAATAAGAATAATGTTAATGAAAATGTAGAAGACAATTATTCCCATCCAAATTCTTATTTAGAATATCAAATAATGGGAAATCATGGAGTATTCTCACAGTTCTAGAATAACAGAAAAATAATTTTCATGTTGACAAATATCACATCACATTTTTTCTCTAAATAAGTAGAAATTATTAAAAACAATATACTCACAAGTATTTCATTGTTTTTTTAAATAATTTTAATTGAAGGTGATGTATGTATTCAAGTGGAGTCAATTATGTAATATTTTTTCATTAATTTCAAATATTACTATGGAAGATATCCACTTTGGAGTAAATTATTATATTGGTTATCAACCAAAAAATATGATTCAGTATTATTAATGACAAAGAACTAGGTTTATGTTCAACCCATGAGTATGATCTGAGATTTTATAGCATCAATAAATCAACATCTAATTTAAATCATAAAATATAGAACGTGAAATAATATTAGATATGGACATCTACTAAATCAGGGTAAAGGAGATAATGTTCTTTGAAATATAATGATTTCATATCCCAGACATAGATGTTTTGAATGAGGGGATTTTTAATTCCATGATTCTTTATGATGAGGTGATTAGTTATTTTGAAATTATAGAAATTAAAATATATCATTGATGAGCTATGGTTATTATTTTCTATTATCCATATATAAATAGATTGGTATATTTTATTAAAGTGGAATGATTTATTATTTAATGTTAATAGGAATGGGACATGAATGTGTAGAAACTTACATTGGAATGATTATTTTTCATTTACGCTGAATGGATCATATATGGTGAAATATATTAACTTATACTAGAAATAATATTTAAATCTTGGAATTTCATGTTGAATTATCAAAGGATAGCCTTGAGGTCTATGTAAAGATATCAAGTTTTATACACTAATAAATTATAACATAGATCTAAAGTTGATTTGTTTATGAATAATTTTTTATGGAAACAAATTTCAACCTTCTCTACATTCAATCAAGGTAGTAAATTTATAAAATATAAGATAAGGAGGAGGAGATGAAAAATCACTCTTTACTAGAGAATTACATGAGTATGAATTTTTCTTACTCAATAATCCTAAAATAATAAGAGAAGAGAAAAATTATAATTCTAATCAAAAACGGTGGAGAAAGTTAGTGAACATTTATTTTGAATTTGAATTGTTTCTTAAATATATCACAATGAAGGGTGATATAAATTCTGTTATAGTGAAGAAAAAATATGAATGTGCTAATGGTAAAGATGAGGAATGATGTTAAAGACACTAGTGAATAAAGAGGTTCATCCATGTGACTATTATAATGATGAAATATGATGGATTAGATGTCAAAAATTTATTATTATAATAATTCTTGTTATCATTATAGTGGGTGTGCCATATGTTAACAGACTAGATATAAGTAGGGTCCTAATTTAAATCCAAAAGTTTATAGTAATATAGTTTTTATGTCTGGATGATTAATCAAGATCATGAAATAGAATGTATTTTAGGAATTTATATATTCATTTTTATTTATGATATTCATTCTGTGGAATAACTATGAATAAAAATAAATATTAATTGTTTAACTACACTTATATGATGAAGAATTAAATGAATAATAGGAAGAGTTATTATAGAAAATTAATTTAGAGTTCACACATGTTGATGTCACACATATAGATGTACCTATATGTTTTTCTAGATATGTTATAGAAAAATAATATTTATAGGGAAGATAAATATAATGGTACTATGTCTACAATAAGAAGTCATGTTGATGTGATAAATCCATCCAAATAAACTTCAAGAATATAATTCATGGATTTAAAGTGTTTTTATCTAAAATATGAATTAATAAGAATAATAGTTTGTTGAGAAGGCATTTTGAGTTATAATATTGAGTTCTATTAATTTGGTAAAGGCGTAAAATCATATCTAAATTATATTTTATTGGATGTAGACATGGAAAATTAGTTAATGAGAATGAATTTTTTGAGATTAAGGATGTATAAGAATTGAATATGGATCTAAATGATTATCTTTTAATTTACATTATTGTTTAAAATCAAAACAGTATTACATCATAATGATTTTATATCTTATATGATTAAAATGAATAATGATATACTAAATGATAAAGAATATGGTAAGAGGAAGTTTCTCATAGAATGTGAATCCATAAGATGAAGCACAATATGTTGAGGATTTTTTTGAAGTGTTAATTACTATATGATGAGTCCAAAATATGAAGAAAATCAATAAGGTTGATGCTAAAGCAGGGAAGTTGCTATTAAAATAATACTACATTTTATATATGGTATATATAGATAATATCAAATTAATAAGGCTTTTGAGTGACTAGAAGTAAGAGAAGTAGAGAATTATATAATATTCACTAATGTAGAAAAAAATCTGAAAAAATATTTAATTATATACGAATTAAATTAATTGAAGACTATTAGTTATTTTAGGATGATAATTTTCTAATTCCCATAAATAATTGATGAGAGAAGAATAAGGGAATGAGTTATTGAGGCATATATTCTAGAAACTCTCTTAATAATCATGATAATAAGATAGTACCAGAATAGACATGTTGGGTGGGTTTTTGAGATGAAATTAAATATTCATTTGAAGTATTATGAGTTCTGAATGAAAGGACGGATGAAATGGATGGATTAGAAGGTTTTAAATATCGAATTTTAAGAAACATTTATAGATTAGAATATGTGGTAGTTGATAGATTAGAATATGTTTGGCCAATATTTTTCATTTGATTTAAAAAAAATTAAATTAATGTTTGGTGAGTGTATATAAAGTTGAGATGCTTGTACAATTAATTTGGATTCAATTAATAGAGTTGTATTTCATGATTGTAAGATTATCCTTATAATTTTCATGATTGTGGAAAAATTCTTATGTATAAAAATACATGTGTCTATTATGATTGAGGATGACACATTTCTCAAAACAAGATGAAGATATCGAATTGAATAAGACCATGAAATTATTGATTCTCAAGTAGATTATGTTTATAAGAATAATTAATAAAAGAAAATGAAAAAACAATAGGTTCCCTGATGAATTGATAGATTTTTTTGTTTTATATTCTATACATTGAATAATTCTATGTATTTTTCAGTGTCAATTTTAGTAAAAAAAATATCCATCCCCAAGATAGAATGTGGGATATCTAAACTGTGGATATGGGCACATGGGTCACAATGTAGGAGACAGTCCAACAGTTAGGGATGAGGCAATAGGGCTTTGATATTGGTCATACATAGATCCCATGGATCATGAATGAGTGTGGGGAATGCATTTTCCAACTTAAAATTGGAGTTCACTATCCACCATATAGGGAGGAATACTAGCTTGAGGCCATGGTGTGTTAATGATAATGGTTCCCAACCCCACATTCATCATGTCGTATTGAGGTAATGGGATCTAATATGTAGAATATCTTGATTATTATAATATTGACATGGGATCATGTTTACACAACCATGTAGCTTTATTACTAAAAATATACAGATAAAAAATATCAGTATGATCCATCTGATCTGATCTATCTAATATGTATAGGTCATTAACCGAATACTCAATCCTTGTCTATGTATTCCAATCCACTGGATTCCTTGAAAATCCACCAATGATCAATCCCATGTTTTCCCTAAGTGTTCTTAGATCAAATTTATGATATTATGAAACTTCAAATGTTAATGTATGCAATCTCTATCTGGAATGCATGCATATATTATAATAATATATTTTTTATGAATGTAAATAGTGTCACTGAATGAAATTGAGAATCATGGATGTGTTTGGTCATTAAGTGAGAAAAATGAGACAATCACATGCACTTGAGAACTTCATCATGCGGAGTAAATACCAACTCGAGTAACAAAAGAGACCATTATTCTCAAGGTATATTGGATAAACACCAAATAATTTTGTGCTATTAAAATGTAGAGGACGCAAAATATTTTTCATGATATTAAAGATATCATAGATAAAGCATAATTCTTAGTTCTATGGTGGTGGGAGGAAGCAATATGCTTCCTTGAAATATATATGGCTTGTGATGAAGATTAAATACTACAATTCATATTTGACAGATCTCATTAAATAATGTATCTCTACGCACTTTCCACTACATGATTGTAAGGTTCTGTGATGTTTATACATTCTTTATGAAAGAAGTGGATCCCTATTATTTTATTTGTTTTCATCTGATATTAATGTAATTGAGGGATAAGTTTGAGGGAATCTGTTTTTTAATCCATGAATATATTATATTTTATGGAGTCTACTAGCTTAAATGAATTGGAAGAAAGGATGTCATCCGTTAAGGGTGAGAAACCATGTGGGGAATATGTCATTTTACCAAATTCATATAAATGTAAAAATTATAGAGAGATTTCAAACCTAATGGTTCAGGTATACCAATTACTCATGGATCCATCATTACTAATTGTATTAATTATATCAATTATGGGGGAGATTATGTTTGGCTAAAAAATGACATAGAGGTGGAGTTACTTATATAAGGTAAAATGTTCTTTTGTGGTTATTGAATTAAGTGTAAGATTTTTCATGAAAAAACTAATTATTCTGAACACCATAAAAGAGAGTTCATATTTTTTTTAAAATTATTCCACATGAATGGTATTTATAGAAAACATAGAAAACATTGGTTGTGTCTCCCTTGTTTTACACACTAGGTTTTCCAACACAGGCATTGAGTAGAATAATGAAAGGATCATTGTAATGTGAACTAACTGGTATTTTTCTTCTCTTAGGAAAAGGGGGAATAATATTAAAGAGATAAGAAGAACCCCACCTACCCATTTAATAATTATTTTCAATAAGTGGGATAGTGTTTTAGCACATATATTATATTTTTATAATATATATATATATATATTATCAACAAAAGAAAATTCGGGAGATTGATCAGCTCAAGTAATTCATTTTTTCAATGGTGTGCCAAAATGTATTTGGTAAATTTGGATGATGTTATGATTCTAGAATAATTTATATGGATTCAATAAATTGAATTGGTTGTCATTCAAGATGAATTAGCTTTATAATTGTGATGATTGTGGAAATGTTCTTATGTACAAAAAGTCATCTGTCAATAGTGATTGGCAATGAGACATATATTTCATCATAATGATGAATAAGAATTTAATAAACCCATGAAATTTTTTATTTAAATGAATAATTAGTTTAGAAAAATAATTAAATAATATCCATGAAAACAAATTGCATTGTATGATGAATTCATAGGGGATTAGTGGTCAATATTTTATACTAGAATTATTCAAAGTATTCTTTTGATTTGTAATTTTAATAATAAAATTGGACATACCCATGCTATCAAACAGTACATCTCAAATGTACATGTGGGATCATGGATCGAAAATACAGAGTCAATCCACAAGGTGTCAATAAGGTGAGGGATTTTATATTGGGAATGTTTAGCACCCATGGATCACACGCTGGTGTACGTAAGGCTCATGCAGAGTGATCATGGGAGTTACAAAGCCATTATGGTAGGTGTAACAATAAATAAAATATGTGGTGTGTTAGATATTTGGGTGATAAACCCCGATGATGGCTCAAAGAGATGATGGCACAAGATCTACTGTAAATAATCCCCTCACGACATAGAATATCAATGTGGGATCACTGATGCTCTATACTATAGCTTATTCATTAAACTTCTATGGATAAAATATATCCCACCAATCTATATGATCTGATATGTCTAACATTCTAGTCATATTTTCATCATCCTCAAATAAAATTTGAGTATTCTAGTTCATTTAATTTCATTTTAATCCTCTATTTACTGAACCTATGTTTTTATTGGTGTTTTATGATCATGTTTATTAGACAATGAGAGTGAAAACCTTTTTTGGATGTAATATCCATGTCTCATGAATGTAGATATTCAAATAATATTATTTATCCCATTTTAAATCAGTTTGAAGAATGAAATTTGAAACATGGATGTGTTATATATTTAAATGAATTGTATGTAATAATTACATGGAATAGAGCACATCACCATGGGGGGAAATCACATAATAATGTAAGACACGATTCTATTATTCTTAGAGTATATATGACAATAAGAGAATCCTTCTATGATATTAAAATTTAGAGTACATGAAAAATATTATAGAATATTCATAAAATCGTTTATGTGAAGTAATTCATAGAGATGATGTTTTTTGAGGATGTGGTATTCTTTCAGTTAATATCAAATCACCTAGAAAACGAGTTACTACTATAATTATTCTTTTTGAGATATATTGAAAAATAGAATCTATGATTATATCCACTGTAAGAAGGGAATGTTTATTGAATACTATTCTTTTGACAGTAATGAAGTGGATCCCATGGCCTATTGTTTTTCTAACAACTCACTAAATGGTTTTTTATTGAAAGTGGGATTCGAGGAACCCTTACTATATTTAATTAACTGTGTAAGATTTCATGAAACTATCTGGAATATCGTGGGGAAGAATTTATTTTATACCTATTATGGAGTTTTAAATGTTTCTACATGACATGCCAGATGATCACTTCTGTAAAGGAACATAGGAATATTGAGACACCTCATCCTTCTGGTTTTGTGAAACAATTTGAAAAATACATTGAATGATATGCAACACATGCACTTGTGAGACCCTTTGTTAATATATATCATTATTTTTAAAGATGAAAAGAACAAGTAAGGAATTCAGATTCATTGATAAAAAATTTAAATCGAACATAAAATAATAATGATAATAAAAGGACATGCATAATGAACATGAACTATGAATTATTGTATTCATTCATATATTGAGTTCAGAATTCATGAAGAGAAATATTTAATGTTGTGAATGATTATTCATACATATAATAACATAGAATTATTTTTTTGAATAACGTGCATACCTATAAGTTAGGTCCTATACTCATTTCAAGAAGGATATATATCTTCCTGATAGGTTATTCCACTGATGGAAATTATCAATTATAGGATATTTGAATTTTTTATCAAGACTAACAAACTCAATCAGGGGTCGTTGAAGTTACATGAAGTGTATATAGGAGTGTTATATCCCACTAGGCCATGGAGTAAGATAAAAAAGATAATATTTTAGTAGATCAATTCTATTGAATTGAATAATTATTTTTTTACACCCAAAAGTAGTGAAGTCACTCAGTTGGAGTAAGGAGTAGAAGATGTTTCTCAGTTGTAGCTGGGGGTAGGGGAAGTCATTCAGTCAGAGCTAAATGTATTGAAGTATCTCAATTAGATTTTGATGAATAATATGTCTCTCAGTTGGAGTCACATGAAGATTATGTCTTAAAGTAAGATATGGAAGGAGGATATGTATCTCAGTAAGATCTAGGAGAATTAGAGAAATTTTAGGGTGTATACCCACCCGGAGAAGGGTAGTTACATTATCAGTGGGTACAACCATGATCATATGGATGATCAGCCATGGGGGTGTATAACTAGTTTCTTCTTGAACCACTATAATTTATGATATTATTATAGTGGATAGTACTTGTTAAGTATATTAACCAATATGGACTAGAGTATATCATTGAACAAAACTATTTAAATACCATGTCTTATAATCACTATTACTGTTCCTATATATAAAGTGATATTATGAGGTATCACTATCTAGATCAAGAACCTTAACAAGTTCAAGTGTTCACATTCAATGAAAAATAATTCATAAAATTAAACAATTGATTCACCCACTCTCAGTGGTCAATCCGGTATGGGGCTCTAAATTTGGAATCATATGGTAGATTCCCCCTTAAGATCCATGGGAGTAATTATAATTTGAATATTTCAAGAAATGCGTCTGATAAATCTGAAATAGAAAATTGAATCTACTCTTCAGAATACTAATCATGATATTTATAACAATACTCAAAAGAAAATAAATTATATATTGACAAGTAATCTATGAAATAATATTGCAGTAAAAGCAGATACAGATCTAACTGAAGTTAATCAATGTAATAAATGATTCAACAATTATCTTGATTATGATTCTTAAGAAAATTTAAAATCAACTTGAGATGATCATGTAACATTTAGAGATCTTCATTCTGAATTAAATGAAATAATAAGAATGTTATGAATAAAGATGTATGTTTTATTGTAGTAATTTTTAAGGGACTTCACGAAGAAAAATTATCATAGTAATAAGAGGTAGTGGATATCGAACAAGCATTTTATAATAAGGTTGGATTATCTAATAGTCTTTTATAACATGTAATTTTAAACAATAAATCAATTTATCATTTAAATGAATGATATATTTATTTTATTAAATAATTCCAAGGAAACTTTTTTGAGATGGATTTTTTGATATCATTATTGTAGAATATTTCCATAAAAATGAAAAATTTATATATAGTTTCAATGGTTGAGAAAGGGGATTAATTAAAAGATAATACTAATATGGTAAATTAGTATGATATTTATTTTCAATAATAAAGAAATACATAACAATAAAAAATAAAGAGGGTAAATGTTTATTTGGAAAGAAAGATGAGATCAGTTTAGGTTGATAGGAAATTTCTCAACATAATGTGTTTAGAACTGCATGTGATATAGAAAAATTTGGAATAACCATAATCTAGGACATCCTAAATAGCTTATATAAGAGATTTTTCCAATCATGTTTTCATTAAGATTCAAAAATATAGACACTGTATGAGAAAATTCCCTAATAAAACAGAAACATCATCCACAAAGATGGTATCCCAAAACCAAGAAACAATATTCATATACTTATGTTGTTTCAAGTTATAGAAAAAGTTTCAAACTAATCTCTAGAAAATTATGGATAGTATAAATGTTGATTATCCAAATGCATCCAGGGCGGTTGAGTAAAGGTTTATGAAGAGTTGTCACCCATGAATTTTAAAAAAGAGTAGTGGTTCCACTAAAAAGTACCATTGTTTGAAAACATTTAATTATCAATAAACTATACAAAATAAGAAGAGAATATGGCTCATAAACTATTTCTAGTGTGGTTAGAAGATTTCTCACAAGGTATTATAATGATGGAATAACATTTCAATTCTTGAAAATCATATAAATCCATAATCAAGGTGGGATAAATGGTAATGAAAATAAAAAATATATGAACAATGAGAGATCATCTCTCACATCAATTAGATAATTAAATATGTCATAAAAATCACTACCCTCTATGTAAAAGAAGGATTTTGTGGAAGAATTTTACTAACAGAAATTGTCTATAATGAATACATATTATGTTGGAATATCCACGTTTAGTTTTTTTAGTAGGGTTTTAAAATGTATAAGAACAAAGCCTACTATTTCTGTTATAAAATTCCATCTCCATGAAACATGAATGAATCAAGTGTAGGTCTGAGTGAATATGTGAGAACATGTTCTCTTAGAATGAATATTTTGGAGACAAATGTATCCAGACATCTATTTCAAGAAAAATAAAAATTATATATATAATATTATAGAATATATAAGAAACATGGTTACATAGCTGAGAAATAAATTATATGAATACCAGAAGACATTATATATGTGGCGAAAGGGAATATGTTTTAGCTGAAAAGTAGCTATAAGTAATTTTATGATTCTTAAAAGATAGAAAATTTGAATAATGATTTCCCAGTTGTTTTCCCAAATCAATTGATTTTGGAAATGATTTTTTTTTAATTTGTAAAAACAATTAAATAAAAAGTTTATAAAGGCGGTACATAAATTGTGGTGGCTAGGGTATTCTATTAATTGTGCTAGAATTAGGGATATAAAAGCAAAAGCAATTACATTCCTTTCTGGATAGTTTGAGATATTTATAAATAAAATAAAATTACCTAGGTGTTCATGTGCCCAAATGACTGCAATAAAAATTAAAATTTGACCCAAATGAAAGGCTGATTTAGGATGGAAATAATATTCTTGAATGGGATGATTCTCTTATCCATATAGTTTCATATAAAAACAAAACATATTCCCACTTTATTAGATATTATTTAATGTCTTTTAAGAAAACATGCATGAAATTGAAGGATATGATTGGGTTTTTAACTTCTAGAAAACATGAAGATATAATACTTTATGGATTCTACTAATTTATATGAAATAGATGAAATTATTTCCTCCCTTTAGAGGGAGTAACATTGATAATAATAGGTAATTTCCCTAAATCCCATTAAATCTGGAAATTGTGGACATTTTTTGAACCTGATGGTTGAGGTATTCCAATCAAACATTCATCAGTCACTCTAAAAGTTTTTAATAATTTTAATTGGGGGGTATCTTGGTTGATTACATAATGAAACAATCGGTGACTTATGACATTTCAACTGATTATTCTAATTATTTTATTGATGTATGAGTAGAACTTTTCATTTCATTGAAAAATTTTAATATTGGAAATCTCATGAATGAGCATTGACAATTTTTTTGAATGATGTCACATACATGGTAGTTATGGACAACATATACAACCATAATTTTATCTCTCTTGTTTTCTACCCTAATTTTTCTTATGTATATTTAGAGTAGACCAACAAAAGACTCTTTATTATGTGAACCATTTGATATCCTTCTTCTCTCATAAAAATGAGGGAAGAAAATCAAGGATATAAGAATAACCCCAAATTCCTATTGCACTTTATTGTCAATAAGGGGTAGAATGTTTGATTAAAAAATATTGATTTTTTTTTAAAATTATAGATTTATTGAAAAAAGGAAAAAAGATTATATTGTTGGGTGTATGTGTTTCAATTCAGGATAATGAAGTGTCAATATGTTTTTGGTGAGTTGTGAAGAAGTTATAATTCTTGGAGAAAAGTTACAGATTCATTTAATGGAATTGAATGTCATGATTGAAAAATTATCTATATAATTTTGACATTTGTATAACTATTATTATGTTCAAAAATATATTTTTCTATTAACATTGAGGATAAAACATTTCTCGAAACATGAATCTGAAATAGAATTGTAGAATACCATGAAAATGTTTATTTTCATTAAGATTAATTTTATAAGAATAATTAAATAAAGATGATGAAATGATAATATTTTTCATGAATAATTGAGATAAGAATTGTGTTATATATTCTATACATGGAAGTATTCTATGTATTCGTTTTTGAATATTCGTTTAGTAAAAATCATGGACACCCCCAAGATAGCATAAAGGCTAGTGAAGCTACACTAATGGGAGCATGAATCACAACTTAGGAAATAGACCACAAGCCAAGCATGAGAAAATATAGATATGATATTGAAACTTTGTAGCACTCATAGAGCATTCATGGGTGTGCGCAAGGTGTGTGGATATCATGCATGGGAGTTCCAGAGCCACTATCTGGGGCAGAATGGTGGTGTATAGATGTGGTGTGTGAGTGTTGTGGGTTTCAAAACCCACTACTGGTGTGAAGCACTTGTGGTGATACATATAATATATAGACATGCTAGACCACTAAGATTATTGAAGTGGGATTGGGTATGTGCTACATTGTATCTCCATTATTAAAAATATATGAATAAAATTTATCCATCCAATGCATCTGATATGTTCCATCCAATCTTCCAAGAATGTTATATTCATCCTCATTCCTCATCGGAGTATTCCAATCCACCATATTTCAAGCTTATCATCCAATGATCAAACCTGAGTTCGCCATGGGTGTTCTGTAGTCGAGTTTATGAGATAGTGAGACTACAAACATCCATGCATGAAATATATGACTTGAATGTATTCATATATTTAAAGAATATAATTTTCCAAATGTAATTGAAGTTTCAGAAGGCTATTCATAGAGCTGGATTTGTATGAAGTTTAAATGATAAACATGTGAAAATCACATGCACGTGAGCACATCACTGTGAGGAGAAAATGCATACTCATATAAGAAAAGATGACATTATTATAAGATTATATTTTAGAATAAATGAATCCATTATTTATATTAAAATATTAGAGACACATAATGTTTTTTAAGATATTCATGACTGTCTTCATGTGACATAATTCATGGGGCTAAGGTAGTTTGATGAATTAATATTCCACATATAAACATCAAAGAACCTAACCGAGTTGTCGCTACATTCATTCTTTATTAATTGAGGTCATGTAATAAAGAATTATTGTGCTCTTCCGCTATGTAATGAAATGGTTCCATTATGATTTCTCATGATATATTAAATATTAGGATCCCATGACCTATTTATTTTTGAACCTCTCACCCAAGGGTTTTTTGAAGAAACCCATATTCTAAGGACCATTCCTTGATTGTGTTATATCACTAATATATCACACAGTTTTCTTATGTTACATGACAAATAATTATTGAATAACTATTTAGGTCTGTTCAAAGGGAATACTTCAATTATCCCGTGTTCACACATTTTAAGGAATTTGAGAATAGTGATATACCCAAGACATGTAGTTTCAATAAGTATTCCATGCAGCACTATGCATGATCTTCAACACCAGAACTTGTGAGACCACATGTTCATATATACCCATGTGTGAGGAAAAATATATAAATCAATGATTTCATTTGAGTTGAGAAAAACTAAAAGTGAAAATAAAATAATAAAGATAATAAAAGTACATGCACAATGAACATTCGATATGTATTATTTCATGCATGCATGAATTGAGGTAGCTATTCAAGAAGAGAATAGTTTGATATTCTAAAATATTATTCTTCCATAAAAGAATATAGAATTATTTTTGGGAAACAATTGAACACATATATGTGATTTTTGGTCTTCATTTGATGAAGGAAGAATATTTTTCTTATCTATTGTTGCACCGAGGAAACTAATCAATTACAAGTGCTCATAATTATTATAAAAGTCCAACAAAATCAATCAAAGGATACTGAAGGTACATGTGTCATACATAGTCATGTCAGATCGCAGATGCTTTTTTATGATGTTTAAAATATCATTATATAAGGGATCAAACCTATTGAAGGGAACGAGTCTATCATTTATATGTGAAATCATATAATCCTTTGAGTTGGATCCCAGAGAACATGAAGTCTTCCAGTCATAGAAAAAAGAGTAGAAGTATCTCATTTGGAGATGGGAGAAGATGAAGTTTCTTGGTTGGAACTAGGAGTAGAGGAAGTATTTTTCGTAGAGCTAGAAGTAGTAGAAGTATCCCAGTTGGAGATAGGACTATGAGAAGAAGTTTGGGGGTATAACTGATCAAGTCAGAATAGTTAGATTTCTAGGGGGTGGGTATAACCAGGATCAACTAGGGGATCAACTACTGGGGTGTATAACACATTGTTTCCTCATCAATGATAAACTATTATAAGACTATAATAGAGAATCCATGTTGTGGGGAATAACCAACATGGAAAGGAGTATTTCATTATACCGAACCTTGTAAATATCATGGTTTGTTCTCTCTCTTGTCATTATTTAAAATAAATTGAAATTTTATATTTAATTGATTAGATTGAGAACATTGTCTTATTCAATAGGTTGAATTAAATATAAAGAATTCATAAATTTAGACCACTGATTTACCCCATTTTAGTTTTAAATCTGTCTTGGGGATCTATAGAAAATTCTTAAATAATTCAATGGATTAGAATATACAGGTGATATTGATGAGGTATACATTATGAGATAAATAAAATGAGTCCAAATTTAGGGTTCATAATGAGAATTTTGGAATTGGTGGGGAAGGATGACTATGATTTTAATTTCATGAAATCTTTTTTATGTTGTATTTATCGAAATCATTAACAAGAAACAATAATATTGTATAATGATCAAAATTTAAAGAGTGTAATTATTGGATAATGCACTACCACATTTCACATATGATTAATTAATTAGTGATAGATGTTATTTGGGAGTAATCATCGATAGAGTGTATATTATGAGAGATTGGAGACATTAAGATAAGGGGATAGAACTTGTCCAACCTTCGTCGAACATATTTTGGTTTGAAGAGTTTGAGGACCTAGAATTTAAGATCATGAAGTTCATATTTCAGGTGATTTTAGTACATCAAGGTCTAAATGTTCATGAGAAAGGCTACTATTTAGGAGTAAATAGTAGAATATCAAAATAGTACATTACATGTGGAAGAATTATTTATTTGTATAGAAGTGTTGATATTTCTTTATGAAGTGAAATTTTTTAATTTTTTGTATCCTAAAAAATATTGAGACATTAGGTTATATGTGAATTAAAAAGGACAATGATTTAAAGCCATTATATATCATGAAGTAGATTCACTTAACGATGTGAGGAATACTAGCGATCTTTATACAATATAATAAATTGACATTTAAGATATTAATTGTATTAGTAAGAAATGATTCCAAAAAATTATGAAGTATCTGAGGAAGAACATTGTTGTCACAAAAATAAATAACCCGTGATAGGTTAATGAAGAGAAAATCATTTGAGATTAAACACAATCTCAAATGGTTTCAAATAGACATACTAAGGGTCTTCTTAATGAATATTCATTGAGGATACCCTCACCATCAAGATTGTGTGGGGAGTGGATGGAACCTCCGGGAGTCTGATTCCCCCCGCGACCACGCTGAGGCATTTAATGGAGGCCTTCACGAGTCTGACGGAGCCGTAGCCCTTCGTGGTACCCACCATTCTTCATGGAGCATCTCTTAGCATCATGAGACCTCGGTGCCTATAAATACCAAACTCAATCCACCTCAATGGAAAGGTGAACCTGATCTTATGAATTCGATCTTTTATTTTGCGAAGCGCATGAGCACTGTGAACCCAATGGAACATGAATCATTCTATGTACTAGATCATCGTGAAACACCATTCCCCTTATTTTTAATTACCTCTACCTAAAGTGGGGATTTTTTTGAAAAGGCCTTTTTCCATTCATAGAGGAGGAAGACCCTTAGGGGTTCCTAAGGCTTCATGGGGAATTATGACATCACAAAGCACTCCTCTTACGAATCTAAATATCACCCTAAACAGGGGGAACCATGTTTTGTGAAGCCTCTTTCTTAATGAATCCAATATCCTTTGTGAATCACCAAGGCTTTACAATGTACCATCATATGTATCCATCTACATCATGAAGCCTCTATCATGGGCTCCTCTATGTGGCCTCCCTTATGCTGACACCTCTTCACCATAGTCTATTTCCCTCACCTTCTATGCTCATCCAGGGTTGGATCTGCTACACTTCACATCCTCATGTGACATGTTCTTCCCTTTCCTATAGCTCGCTCTCCATGTGTGTCTCGATATTCCGATTTACATATTTCTTTTTCAGCATGGTTACGCTAATCGATTTTTATTTTTATCATAGCTATCTTAATGTGGACCCCGCGACTAACCACTCCTCCATACAGCTGCAACCTGGAATTGATGATGCATTCCCTTCCCCAAGGGTTGAGGATCATCATTTATTTAATCCCTAGGGGTATGGAGTGATTCCCCACTATCTTTCCTACAGTACATAAAACTACATAGTGTCATTTTACTCAACCCTCAACATTAAACTATAGCCTCAACCCATGCAATTCAAATGGGATTCTCCTCCTCAAGAATATTCCATTCCCATCCATCTCCATTAGAGTGAGATCTTCATCACATGGAATGAAATACTCCTCACATGGAATGATATCCTCCTTGGGTGGATTCTATGTGTAAGCCCTAGACTATATCATGTGCACACATCTTTCATGACATGACGATCAGGTCTACTGATTCCTCTTGTTTCTCACAAAAATCATGACACATGTTGGATTAGTGTTTTGTAGAAACTGTGATACCCATCCAACCTCCATCATCACAATGGTCCTCTTCCTTATGTGTAATCCATGACCACTTCCTCCATCCATGGGCCGCTAACCATGCACTAGTCCTGATCTCTTGAACTAAGTGTAATTTTATTCCAAACTGACTAGGGATATGTAGGCAACCTCTCTGGGTTTTAAGACCACCATCCATTACCATATTGATCCTTTCATTGAGTCACCATGTCTCAAGATGATCATTCCAAGACCCATATATCACCTATGTTTCGGGTCTCCACCCATGATCCATTTTCATGTGACACCTCCTTAGTTGTAAGCCCAAATTTGCCTCATCAGTCTATGTTGGATTTGATTTCTAACCAAATGAGATATTCAAGAAGCCTCCTTGAGGTACAAACCCATCATTCCACCCTCACATCATCCATCTCCATCATGATTCTTCTTTTGCTGCCCCATCTCAGTGAGATCATACCATCCATTTGGGATGGTCCTATGTGTATGACACATCCAATACATCACTTCTCCAAGAATCACCTGATAATCTAACCATGCATAGGCCCCACATCATCCAACCAAGAGAAATCCTCTTAAAAAGGGAAGAAAACCATGTGTAACCCATATAACATCCCCTCACACTACATGGGGTATGATTCTTATCCTCTGAATAGGGTATGTAAGAAGCCTCACTAAGGTTAAATCATATCCAATGTAATATCTTAGTCCCCATTATAAGTTTTCTACCACCCTCATCCACTTTTATCGGTGTCTTGATCATCCTTCCTCATGTGACATCTTTCCTTTATGGGACACACCTCTCGGGTCCGCCACTAAAGGGAACCTATCTTCCTTCACGGTGTTATATACTCCCTTTATGGGGAACACTTCTAGGGACTACCTACAGAGGGAACCAATCCACCCTCAAGGTGTGACATATTACTATTATGTGACACACCTCCAAGATTTAACTTCCTTGGGAGTTCTTATCCATCCATCAGTAATCCACTCATGTGTTCCCTCTTATGGACACTCCTCCTTAATTCATCTCTACATGATGTTAAAATCATGACCTATCACACTTATAACTCATTTTAAACATGGGATGAATGAGGTGAATTCCTTGGAAGATATTTCATTGGAATCAGATACCCCATTATTAATGTGGGATGCCTCTGGTTCTACACCTTAGATAGATCCACATAGATGACCTGTTTTTTAGTGTTCATAGATACCAGAGTCACATATTGTGACTACCCCACTAATTAAATGTTGTTACCCTATCAAGCCCCATTGAATTTATATACAATAGTAGTGTAATTAATCAGTATCAACAAAGAGATTCCACTGGGAACAATCTTTCAAAAACATATTCAAATCTGTGACGGATACCTGGACTAGTCAAAGAGATCCAAGGAGGAATCCATGGAGGGAGGAATCGACATCCCATCATCCTATTTTGATCAACAAGTAGACACCACCAAAAACGTGATCAACATCACCCGCCTTTGTAAAGTGGTAATTTGGGGTACAATAAAGTTTTACTGTCACACTATGATGTACATGATCAGTGGCCTTTCCCCAACAAAAGCATCAGAATGAGAAATGTAGAACCTGATGTGGAAGAGTTTCACCTAAAACTATATAGATTGGACATGTAGGTCATTAGATCAATAGATTAACATAACACTAGATCCAGATATCTAGTTCCATGACCCACACAGAAAAAAATTTGGCCAACATGTAACTCACTAGAGATTGGGGAAGTTTGAAATTTTGGGCATTTCGGTCCGAGGCATTGTCAGCATGGATTTCTCTATCATTCCATGGAAATTTGAATGACATTGGGGAATTATTCACCAAATTCATGGTATCATTACTGATAGCAATAAATTCCTTACTTAAAAGTCTCAATCTAAAGGGAACCAACATCTCAATTCCCGATGGCCCATGAGAATAATAAACAACAACATGAAAATCCCACACAACTCAATCCCTGCCGCAAATTCAGCCACGACCATAGCTATCGAGCAACCAATCCATGCCTCACCCTCAAAAATAATTAAAAATATGGAGATAGAAACCCTCATATAATGATATAAAAAGGATAGTACCATCCCATGGGGGACATGTCTCTCCAGAATGTGGAGACAACTGCACCGAGTCATCGCAACCACTGCCCCCAAGGGCTACACAGGGAGACTATGCTCTCCACTCTGAAATCCATCTTCTTTGGATGTCATTACCCAGAGTGGTCATTTAAAAATATCCCCAATGATGATGATATGGGGCATTCATGAGTTATCCTAACAATTACCACAACTCTAGAACCACCAAGGTGGGATCCCACTAGGCCTCTTCACCACCACCCATGATTAGTCATCCAAACTGATGAAAATGTGGATTGTACCCCTTCTCCACTAGCTCCATTTCAAAATACCTGATTCTACTGTCAGGCTCAGTCATAGGAGGATTATCATCAAGGATAATTATCTTCCACAACACTCATGGCTCTGAACACCACTGGATTATTCCACTAGGTTCCCACCACTTCAGTGTAGGTACCTATCCATGACATGTTGGGATCGATCTCTCAACCACCTTATAGATGAGTTAGGTTAACTCTGTAAACTACTAGAATCCCAAGAATCCATTACGGGCATACCAGTTGTGATCAATTTTAGTACATATTTCCTCTGCATACTACCTCTTCTTAGATTGGAGGTCCTCCCAACTCTCACCACCAACATGGAGGTCCACACTATTCTCCTAGCATCAATCAAAGTGGAGGTTCTCCCCAATTCTTTGACATCCATCATAGAGTTCCTCTCATGCCTATGGTTCTTGATATGAAGGTCCTCCCCATGTCATGGACCACCAATGGAAATGTCCAACTTGCACCATTTCTAGTCAGAGAGGATTTCATCCCCACTCCAATGTCGATCGGCACAGAGGTCCTCCCTCTATAAAATCTAACTAGAGTGGTCATCCTACCCACTTTTTCAATCACCGACATGAATTCCCTCCCTATATGTCCACTAGAACAAGTGACGTTCCTTTCTATTCCATCAATAATCAAAGTGGAGCTCCTCCCTACTCCATCAACAATCAACACGGAGGCCATATTTATGTCTAGTTAAACCGGTGTGAAGGTTTTACTCACACTTCGACACACCCATGTAGAATTCCTCCCTACTCCTGTTACCAACATGGAGATCCTACCCTTGTTCCCAGCAACAAATGCAATGGTAATCCCTACTACATAAACATCCAGAGTGGAGTTTCTACCCACTCTAATGATAACCAATACGAAGTTCCTACCCATATCCAATAAACCAAAGTAGAGGTCCTCCCTACCCTACCAGGAAATAGAATTATGGTCCACCTAATGCCGAGGAATTTACCTACCCTGAATAAGCATCCTGGGATAGAAGAGAGAACTGTCACCATTGTGGTCAAAATAGTGGGAAGAAATAGATCATCTTCAATATTGGCCACCTATCAGACTCCAATGGGGAATGTGATTCAATGATGGAGCCTTCACCCCAGGTTTATACAACATATTCTGGGGTAGGGTCCCGACAGTTGGGATTCATTATCTCTAATGTTGATATCCACAGGATTCCCAAATCCCTTTTCATGTATATGTAGGTGGAGAATGATTTGGATACCTTCAATGGTCTCTATGTGAAATACTATCTATTATCTCTAGTCTCATTCTCTAACTCTAGATGATATCATAAGGATTTGTTCTGGAAAAAGATACACAGGGAGCATTAGGTAGAGATAGAGATGACTATTGTTTCTATCACACATGGGTTTGTGTCTAGTACCAAGTACTCTAGGGATGTAGTGATGTAGATAGTGTCATCCTCAAGATATGGGATAGTTCGCATTGATCAGTTAGCTTATGCAGCGGCTTCATCATGGTCAGTCTACCACCCCACCAATCCACATCAATGTCGCTACATGTCTCTCAACTAGCGTTAATCGGTGCTTGGGCCGACCAAGATTCACACTCCATTTTAAAAAACAATATTTGTGGGACACTGTGTAAGTAGATCAATTATTGGTGGTATTTTGTATGTATGTAACATATAACTTAAACACCTTGGAGTTTCTCACTAATGATAAGGTCACATGTTTCCTCTAAACCACGTGGTTGAGGTGTTTTAACCTATGAGACCTCCATATAGTATATCTATGGATCCTAGAGAACTTTGAAAACATCAATATGCATTATTGAATTGTTTAGTGGTATTTCCATTGATGTTTGATCAACTCAGTTTCTAAGATCAATATTATCCAAACCATGATACTCGGAAAGTTAGGACTGATTAAGGCATATATGAGTCCCTCTATCCTGAAAATTCATGGATGTGACAGGACTCATTAGAAATGATGTGGCGGGATCCGATTGAAGACCCAATTCGGTAGCTTGGTAGAAAACCACAAATTCATGGCTGTCTCATATGAAACTGCTTATAATGTGTTGATGGGTAGTTCATGGATTCGTCTACATGTAGTAGTTTCCTCCACATATCACCAATGCCTCATGTACTTCCTTAATTGAAAAGTAGTAATCCTCCAAGGTGACTCTTCTCCCATAGACTCTTGTGAATCCCATTATACGGATATTCGATATTACCATTGAAAGGAAAAGAGGGTTCAGACCAATATGTTCGAGCATGAAACCACTATGACCGAGCCATGGACATACCTGGATGATGCTTTCATTCTCCCGATTCACTAGTTGGGAAACACGATTTCAGGCTTGGGAATTTTTTTAGTTCTAAGATGAGGTTGGGGGAATTTTATCTATTATAAGGAATATCAAAAGATTAATTAGAACTCTTATAACAGGAAGGACTGGATAATTCTAGAATTTCCTACCCCTGTGAAGTATCAATGTGTTCACCAAATATCATATGTTGTGTGTCATACCTATCTGTTTCCCCATGCCGGGTAATGTATCCATATACTACCCCCCAAAATTGTTTAGACATCAAGAATAGGCCATGTGGTTGATGTCCTGATGGAATCAGATCGACTGTTACTATCACCAAGGTTATAGCAGAGTAGGGGTTCCCCAGTAATGATTCCATATCATCCCAAGATGGAACCAGCATTCTTCAAGAATTAGTTATCTGTGATGAATTTTATCCTTATAATGATCCCCCTAATGAAGAGGTTTTGGATGGTTCTACTCTTTCATTTGAAGAGGGCTTCTCTACCACATATAATGAGTTGGTTTGGGTGCATCTTTTCCTTTAGATAGATCTGAGACCAACATTAATCAGTGCAGCTATTCATCCAGATGAATATTAGAAGTACACACTACTCTTGAAGAAGAATTATGATGTGTTTTTCTGTATGTATGAAAGGATTCCTAGATTAGACCCTCATGTCTCTATTCACTGCCTTGGTCTCCACGCAATCCATCATGAGTTCAAGTAGCCTCCCAGATAAATGAACCCCTCTCATGCTGCCATAGTCAAGTTCAATGTTGATAATCTCATCAAATACAAATTTATTATAGAAGTTCAGTACCCTAGATGGCTAGAGAATATCATTCATGTCAGTCAGAAGAATAGATAGATAAGAGTTTGCATCGACATCCATGACCTCAACTATCACTGTCTGAATGATGGTTTTCTCCTTCAATTTAAAGAGCTGTTGATCGATTCCATATATGTGTTCAATGATCTTCTCCTCAGGGATGAATACTCTGGGTATAATTAGATTTGGATTTCCCCCAATGATGAAGACTATACCACATTAAAAGTTCCATAAGAGACATTTTTCTGTCATGTAATTCCATTCAGAATGAATAATATAGGAGGCACATATTAGTGGTCCATGCACTATATCTTTATGCTTGTTCTTAGGAGGCCAGTTGAATGTTATATGGATGATATGGTGGTAAAATCCTGCTTCTGTCAGTTCCATCTTAGAGATCTTTTTAAAGTGGTCGACTTCCTCTACTCCTAGAATTTATAGATTAATCCCTTGAAGTGTACCATCAAGGTTACCTCTAGGATGTTTCTCAACATCATGGTTAGATATACAAGCATTATGATTGACTAGGGGAAGATCAAGACCATCATCCAGATGCCTACTCTATGCAACCTCCAAGAGATCCAATTTATCCAATGCCATGTAGCATATATAAACTGATTCATTGAGAATTTGGCTGACAAGTGTAGACAAATTTCTAGACTCCTGATGAAAGGGATTGTCTACCCATAGGATGTAGAGTGCTAGACTGCATTCGGGGAGATCAAAAAATTTCTGTTTGAGCCACCAGTTCAGATGCTACCTATCTTTGGGAAGCCTTTGGTCCTCTATGTGACTACCTTGAAATGATTTCTCCATTACCTGCTCACCCAGATGAACAACGAAGGGACATATAATAGTTTTTACAAGATTATTCACGTGCTTTTCAATCCACAGACCCGATACTCTCCCATCGAGAGGAGCTACATCATGCTAGTTTTCACAGTGAAAGAGTTGCAGCACAACCTAAAGCATCATGAGATACAGTTGGTGTCCAATGAGGATCATGTAAAGTATATTGTAAACCTCCCCATGTTGATAATAAGGTTGGAACGCTTGGCGGAAATTCTTCAATAGTTAGACATTCAGTTCGTTCCATAGAAACCCATCAATGTTTTGTCATTAGAATAATTCATGGCCTCCCATATGGCCCTAATAGTTTAGTCCATGGATCTTTTTTTCACGGAAAAGGTCATCCTCCTAGTGGATTAGAGTATGCCATGTTGTCAGATGCATTTTGATGGTGCCTCCTGGAGTCCAACCGACAGAATACTCAATGATCCTAGGCTCAACAGAGCTGGACTGGTGGTTGTCTTCATCACTCAGTCTTAGGATATCCTGCCATACACATTCATTTGATTAGAAGGATGTACTGACAACGAGATAGAGTATCATTCTATCATCACTAGACTCAATATTTCCCTCAATATTTATGTTCCTCACTTATAGATGAAGGGAGACTCCTAGTTAGTCCTTATGAATGTTAATGGTTATTATGTAATCAGGAAGCCTAGGCTCGTACCCTTGCTATAGAGAAATCACTAGGTGATGGCCCAATTCCCTTCTCATCCAAAGGTAATGGTAGTTCTCTTGTCACATAGTGGTCAATCCGAGGATTTGGATAGTCTATACGCATCTCTTACAGAGCCCGGCCAGGATGACTTATTAATTCATGTGGCATATTAGTGAGTCATCACTCTCATTGCCTCAAATGAAGATTACAATAACCTACAGGTCAAACATAAAACCATCAGTGCATCCACATCAGGACCACCAGATCCCCCTATAGCAGAATAATACTCAGACCAGATGGTTCTTTTTGATGAGTACATATAGCATGATACTCTCCCTCTACACAAATCCTAATTTGAGTTACTTTATCAGCGTGCAATGTAGTTCACTCTCCATAATGGGCCCAATCTGGAAAATAAAATATATAGGTATGGGTTTGATAGAATTATACTCCATTGCATCCAAGGAGATGAGATTCCCTAGGTTATGCAGGAAGTTCATGTTGGGTGTTGTGGTGCTCATTAAGAATGGTTGATGTTCTCTCACCATATTTGGATGATGGGTGAATTCGAGCCCACCATGGTCCAATAACGTATAATATCCTCCAAGAGTTCCATGTGTGTCAAATCCATGCCAATTTCGTGTATCAGCCCCCATATCCCCTCCATACTACAATGTATTCATGGACCATTACAGTATTGGGGTTCGATGTCGTGGGACTATATCCAATAAGAACAACTCACCAGTGCAGGTTCATTCAGACCATGAATTATTTCTCCTCCATATGGGTAGAAGTGTTCCCTCTCAAGAAATTCAAGGCTTGGAATATTATTGGATTACTGAGATCCAATATCATTCATGGATTTGGATTCCCTCATGTTATTCTCACATACAATGGAACCTCCTTCTGTGTGGATAAGCTGAAAAAGATTAATTTTATGTACAAAAAATAGAAAAACCATACATCCCACTACCATGGGCAATACAATATTCAGATTGAGGCATTCATCAAGACCCTCTCCAATATTTTGCAGAAGAAGGTGTGCTAGAACAATAAAAACTGGCCAAAAAATCTCCCCAATGCCCTATAAGATTACTGTGATACTACTTATAATTCCATCCATGTGACTCCAAATTCCCAAGTGTATAGATCATAGGTAGTCCTACCAATCGATTCCTAGTTTCCACTACTCCACATAGTTTCCTATGATTAGTAGATGTCAGAAACGATTTCCGATGTTTGTCTAGATGAGATGGAAGCTATCGATCAGAACAGGATTCGAGCCTTGCTTAATTTGAAGAGGCGCCAATCCAGGAAAGCTAGGGACTTCAATAAGAGGGTTCGCCTCTACTTCATCCTCCAAGGTGATACAATTTTAGCACTATGGACACTAATTATACCAGGTATGATGACACCAATGTTGGACCCCAAGTGGGAGGGACCATACATCATCCATGAGGTCTACCCCAATAGTTAATATTATTTGGTCAACATGAATGGAGACCACATGACTCCTCTAACCAATTCCAAGTTCTTCAACCATTACATCACATAAAGTGTTTCCAATATTTCCTTGAAATATGATGTAAAACTATGCCTCATCATCCCAACAACATGACACTAAACTATGTTATCTCATCCTAGACACATGACTATAAAATACGTAACATCTATCTTCCTTACCATATGCCATAAAACTACATTTCAACATCCCTGCAACATGATGTTAAACTGAGCCCCTATAGTCTGTGCTAGATGAAATTAAACCTCATATCCTTAGCGTCCCAAGCACATGATGTTAAATTGGGCACCTAAGCCCAATCATCATGACTTTAAACTATATGTGAGTTCCCCTTCCTAAGATTTTCATGTGAATTTGGGTCTCTTAGGATCTCATTCATGTTGGGTTATATTGGTCATGCTTGAATCATCCCCCGCAGAACTCTTCTTATCCATCATCCCTGCAAACACAATGTTAAACTGTGTTGTTATTTCCTAGTTTCATGACATTAAACAGCCTAATAATAATTGTCCTAGTGACTTGATGAAAAATGGTACAAAATTATTATGTTCTCACTAAAGAGGACATCACTCTAGGCACTGGTCATTTACCATGCCACATTTAAGAACTACATATAGCATGATTCTTATCTATACTAGATATGTAGAGATTCATAGGTTTTCCATCCTTTTCCATCCACTAAATAAATAACAAAAAAAATTAAAACAGAAAATGTTTCCATCTTTATGCAAGAGTGAAAGTTACCCCAGGATATATCGTTCTAGATTTTCATGTGGCTTGATTACCATCCTCATGAGATACATAGAGATGCATAGACATTTACCTTGATCCCAGTCACAAATTCAATATTTCTTTTGTCCTTAACCATTAGGCACTATTTATGCCATGTAGAGCCTCCTTGGATTCATACACATAGGGTATTTCTCCAGTCTACTCTATACTAGTGTCTACATGATCCATCTTGAGGTATTATCCATAAAATTATGTGGTGTGATGTTGGGCCTTCTTGGTCCTCATTCAGGTCAAGTATATCAATCCATCACACTACATATATTTTTTCAGAAGACGCAAGGTCCAAAATATATGACATTAATCTATGTTCCAATGTCCTAATCATATGATGTTAAACTGAAGCCCTACCCTAAATACTTTCAAGGAGCCTCCTAATAATTGTGGGATGCTTCATTATCTTCATTAGAGAGGATATACTGCACCATTGTTGGTCCCATACCACACTATATTTCAGAACTATGTGTGGCTTGATTCCCATCCTTATGGGAATACATAGTGATGCCAGCACATTTGGTCTATGGGTCCAGTTTCAGGTTTATCAAACCTCCCAGACCCTTGGCCAAATTATGGTCCAAGAATTATGACCTTAAACTAATTTTAACCCCTTAGTCCAAGAAACATGACTTGAAACGGTTTGCACTGTCTAGGTTTGGATAAAAAAATTTGGTATGTTTCAATCCACATTTCAAGTCCTCCATGGTTTTGACTTCCGTCATATCTTGAATCCAGACAGACCCCCGTTAATGGCTTGGTCACATGCCATTTGTGGATCTCCTCCCATTCTATTACAACACCCTATTGGATATTTGTTAATAAATTTAGTAACATTTGACTCAAATTTGGTCAATGTATCATTTAGTATTTTCTTCCCACGTACCTGTCTAGAATGGTTTATTCCTTGTGATTTGAATATGGTCAATGATTAATCTCTATATTTAAGTCTTCGTCTATATCTTGGATTTTGTGACCCCTCCCTTATATCATATTGAATTATATAACTCTTGGCATCACCCCTACTATGCGCATTTACATGCCAAGAAAACCCCCTTAAAGTTCCTTATTTCCCACACAAGGCATGACTAAAATGGGCTTAAGATTTTTGGTAGGGTGTATTGACATAGCCAAGATGAAAAAAAGAAACCCATGTAACAAACTATATGACCATAAAATGAGGGTCTCCATCCATGCATCACGAATTTAAACTGTATGCAGGTTTCTCCCCAAGTAATGTGAGGTGTGGTGGTGTGCCTCTTTGGCCCTCATTCATGTTGTGTTTTTTAAATCTATCACACCACACATATCTTTTTGGGATGTGAAATCCATGGTAAAAACCCTATGACCTTAAACTAGGATTCTATATCCTAGCAATATGTATTTAAATAGTTTTCCATCATCTATTTAGAGTGAAATTAAACTATATGCAACATCCTGGAAACATTATGTTAAACTATGGGAAACATCCTGATTACATGATGTTAAACTGTACCATGCATAATCCTTACCGTATGATGTTAAACTCCACGTCTATCATCCTCATTGTATGAAATAAAACTACAAAGTATATAAGGCCCTCACCACAGAGGCCCTCCCCTTTATTGTTGGCCATCTGCCACATCATTCTCATTCTTAGTTGTCGCTCAGCATCCGGGTGAATCTTCCATAGAATAAAAGTTTTCTCTTTGTTCAAACCAATGTGCATAATCCAATTTGTTTCAAATCCAAAGTGGCATAATCTATCGAGTGTTGGAGTCTATTCGAATAGTCTATCAATCAATTCCCATGCATTGTATGCACCTTATTTGGATCCTCATCCTCTTTCATGTTTAAATGGATCCCAAATGGCTTGGTTTTATGCCATTTCAATTCACATTCATTCCTAGGTCAATGTCGAGGAAAAATTTGGATGAAATCCTATGATAGGTTTCTTGTTTGCGGTCCTCCCTCATTTTTTTTATCACCATTTTATGATAATGAAATGGATGTGATGTTTTTAATTATATAGTTGTCATCTTGTATCACCATTCCAATCCAATTGTGTTCCATGTTTTGGGCATCCTAATTCACACATTCAATTCTCCTTTGTTTGGGTTGATTATCATTCCCTTAGAGTTATCAAATTCATTCACTATTGCATTTTGGATGAAGAAAGTTTGTTGTTCCATGAGCCGTGTTCTCCTGCCATAACCTCCTATAGCCCGAGCACATTTGATGGACCATCAATAGCATCAAACTGAGAGATTCTATTATTATCTAGAACTCTCATAAAAAGTGAAACCATATGTGATTTTCCCTTATTTCTCAAAATGGGCATTACCCACATGATCTTAGGGATTGGTCATTAGTTGCCTCATAGATGTGATTGAGGAGAAATAATTAAAGGAATAAAAATAATGTATGTATGCATACAGAAAGTTTCATGGTGAGAAAGCATACATGGTTATGGAAGTATTAGGGATATCCACACATTAGAGCCTCTCATGGGTCCTATAGAGATCACCATATGGATACCCCCTTTCAATAGAGTTCTTCATCTCCACCACCATTTGAAACATGGTCTCTAGGGTCTGTCATCAGCTACTGAATTCCCTTTCCTCCCCATTATCCATAGGGTAGAGCTCATTAGCCCTGATCTAAGCATGGTCCTACTCAGCACAGAGATCATGCACATGATGAGACACATATCTCAACTACTCTATGGATTGTTCAATCTGGACCCACAATCACATGAAAAGTTCTAATTTATTGGTAATAAAAGAGGAATGTTCATTTTCCTATTCTTTTAGGTGTTGGATCTCTTGTTTAACCTCCAAAAGCTTCTTGGATGATGTCAGACTTCTCTTGGAACCATAAAACATCCATGTGTGGACTTCTTTCACTCATCGTTTCAGCATGATTATCGTAGATTAGTGAATGGAGATCATGAGCATCCGCCCCTCTAGCACATAGACAATGCATCCAAAGGAAGAGTGACCCCATACAGCTCATTGATTTCATTTATGGAGTGTTTTAAATGAAATGCATGATGAAAATCTACACACAGTGCAAGATTATGTGGTTCAATATGGGAACCTTAGGATCAGAGTCGTCTATCTCTTTAGGGTCCTCATGTTTGTACTCTTAGAATGCATCCAAGAGTTCACCATTAAGATCCTCCTCAGGTATTCTCTCAAATGGTCTAGGATCCATGACATGATGTAAGTTGTATTCACTCAAACCACCCCTATACAATGTTGTCCATGTTATCCCTATGTTCATCCCCACCAGTGGTGTTACCCTTGACCACAACTGACTAATCTCTAGAGGTCATGTCCTATTCATCTCGAATGGCCAGATCCTTATGGGCCAGCGCCCCTATTCGAAATGTGATATTGGATCCCCTGGTCATTTCTCATACCATATCATCCACTACTCCCAGTAATTTTAAAATAGAAAACATGTTATTCCACCTTATTAGGGAAAAATAGATGTATTTATATAAGGAAAGAACTAATGAACTCTGATCGATGGCATCTCATCCTCTAGGGTTATCATTATTGGGATACTAGGGTGTGGAACCCCATATATGAATGAGGGGTCTGAGGACTCTGAGGTGGCTTCCTAGACCTCCTAAACTGTGGTCATCCCACCGAATCCTCCCCCTTGGGAGTAGGTCTTGGGATGTGATGCGCCGAACATATAGGTATCCCTTAATCTCTGTTAGCAGGGGTCTTTTGGGCACAATTTTCATACAGGGGATAAATTTCTATTAGGGAATCAAGATAAATTTTAGAGATGGTGAGACTCAGTTAGACAGAACATAGTTTGACTAATTTGGAGAATCCATCCATGGAGACGTCGAGCTCGACACTCTCCATGGGATTCCTTCGTTGGCGTGTTCACCCAATGATTCATTAGTTTATTCAGTCAATGGGAAATTTACTACTAGCTTGACTACTGATAGTTATGTAGGAGAGGTCTTGCGCAGCTGTACCTATACTTGATTGCTTAATGGTGGTTTAGTTCCCCTAGAATTCACTAGATCACCCAAATTCATTATGAATTGACCCCCTCTTCTGGAGATTCATAGAGGTGAGGGTTGATGTGACCAATCCAGGAGATGTAACTCCCATACCTATTTAGGTACCTCTAGATCTCATGACACCCTTGGTACTACAAGTTCACATCCCAGTTGTACCAAAACCCAAGAATGATGGTTTCGTTAGGATTATGTACTTGATGAAATTTTTTCTCAGGATCCTGGGATGGTGTCATGCAGATTCCCTTGGATGGTTCCTAGTCCTCCCAAGCCTTTCTGACATGGAACACCAGTCATGGTGCTAGTGCTCCTATTCCTTCACCTCTGGCCAGTACAAGCTCTTGAATTGGTGGATCCACTACTATTGCTCCACTATCATGATGTTCACTAGCCCCGTCACCAGGGAATTCTCCTGTATCCACCATTCCATAGACTCATAGAGGAGAGCCCACCACTTCATTGGCTCTGATGATTAGCTAACTCAGCATTTCTCTCGGGTTGGTTGCATCCCATTTATTTATATAGTCTCAGACTAGCCTGAATGCGGTAGTGTATGGAGGCTTCCCATTCTACATCTTTTACTCTTCCCATGTGAACATGATCCTATGATGCCTCATCACACATAGGTGATCGTCATGATTTAATCCCAAATATCACTTCAGATACAACCTCTTTAGACACCTAAACTTCCTCATAACCTAATGTGGGTTGAACAATTCACATATTGGCTAACAGTCCACCTATGTCACCAGCACCACACCTCAATAGGCTTGGAGATTTGACCGCTTCTCTTCAGTTCCTTTGTCGTTGTAAGTTATTACAATAGTTAATATTGTAAATGGGTGGTAGGTAAATTGGAATTCACATGCGTCTTTGCTCAGCAAGTCCATAAAGTATAGATTTAATAGGAAACTACACACAATATTCAATATTGATGTCCAAATTTTCATCTCAATAAGGGAGATAGGATTCAGATATTCATAACCTCCCATGTGTGCAGACACTTAGATGCATTGGAGGTGGACTTGTCCACACATTCACTATAGTTTTTTCCCACATTGATATGTCATTGAAATTTATATAGATTTTAAATCTCTAGGACCCCAATGTTGATGTGCCACCCTTTTTCAGTTTCACTACCATGATGAATGTGTTTTTCCGCACCTGCATGTATGCATCTCTCACCAGAAGAATCCACTCAAAGATGAGTTTCGCAAAGAAACCAGCCTACCTGATTATCAGGTTATGCTTTGTGATGATGTTTTATCCCCATAGTTTCCATTAGATTTCATTTAGGATATCCTAGTAGGAGACATCCCTTTTTCATTGGATCCCTTTAAAATAGGTTTGGGGCCTTGTTTTTAGTTTCATGGCCTTATCTCCTCCCTCAGTGGGCTCCTCCACTATGAAATTAAAGAAGTAGCCAACCCATTATTTGAAATGGACATCCCACATCCCTTTCTTTTCCTTTGTTGTACCCAGCACCAAATCTAGAAGAACCTTCTCTAAACATAGAATATTCTCAATACCCCCACAATGCATTCTTTTCTTGGAAGAACTTATCGTATATTTCCCCATGATATAAATTCCATATGTATGATAGAGATCTTAGAGGTTGATTCCAACCTCCCCATGATGCAAATGGAATGTGATGGTTGTTGATGACCATATGCTCTGTAGCTCAATCGTTATCTCCTGTGGTTGATAGACATGGAACTGGAAATCAGATGCCGCTTCGTACATACCGACATGCTTTAGTTATGCACCAAACATATGATAATATTCACATTCAAATTAGGCCTAGATCCACTCATTTGGGAAGTTTCTACCCTGGTGCATATACCAATAATCTATCCACCAATTCTCTGGGTTTCCTATTCCCATGTTGATAATTTTCATATATTGTGGTGAATGTACCTTATCCTCCATCTCTCTCACATCGATATCAATGGTATGATAGTAAAGGTAGTCTACTATGATAGAGAGTGATCCTTCCAGACAATTCCATTAGTATCCCTGTGCCACTAGTACTACCATGGTGTACCTCTAAACTAGTTGGCCAGTTTGTCCCTGCTAGAAGACTAGATGATGACTTCATCACTGAGACCCATGTCATTCAATGTAAACCTCTTGCATAATGGATAAACCTTTTGAGCTTCTGACTGCAGCACATATAGTGGTTTATGATCAGAGTGGCTCCAAACATAATATTTGATCATGATGTTATTCTCCATTACTTCTCTTCAAGAAGTATATGAAAGGACCTCCCAAGTAGCTTCTTGATTACTCATCAGATCCATGACTTAGTTCATTTTTTAAGGTTGATTGTAGAGATTGTTTGTGAATCTAATTTATGAAGAATCAGATCGGAGAGTAGCATTATGTAGAATTCTTATTGCGAAGCAGCATTAGATCCAAATACCATGTTCTCTAGAAATTGTTTGCAGAGAAAGGTTGCAAGGAAACCAATTTGGAATTATGCATTCGTCAGTTAAATATTCCTCATGAAAATAAAGATTGGGTGAGGTGGTTCAGGGATATCTCATACAGAAAGGTGACTCCATGATCTATTTATAGGTGTGTGGTTGACCGATCATCACAGTGGACTCTGAGTTTCATGGATAACATTGCACCCAAGCACTATACAAGCATCTTCACGACTTCTATTCCCATGTGCATCGTGAGATATTCATTGCGAGCCAGCCATGATCCTGGACATGTTTTCGGTGATCGTACCTCAGAAGCTAAACCTCCTTTTCTCATCAGTTTTTATTCTAGGGAGGGCATCTGTTAGCACCGAAATACAAACCCTAGGATAGGTCAAAGAGGTCACAACCATTTTATATTAATCCCAAACTCAAACAGTCTAAAAAATACATCCTAAGGGTCTACTTCAAGATTCAACATTGTGGATAGGGTCACCATCGTGGCTATATTGGGTGTGGATAGTACTCCTTCCAGTCTGATGCCCCCTGTGACTATGATAAGGTATTTGACGGATGCCTTCATAACTATGATGGACTTGTGGCCCTTTATGGAACCCCCCATTCTTCTCGGTGTGTCTCTAAGCATATTAACACCCTAGGGAATATAAATACGTGGATCAACCCTCCTTAAAGACATGGTGATAGTGACCTTTAAAATTCTGGTCTCCTAATTCACAGAACCCTTAAGCACCACAAGCCCAATGAATAATGATTCACCCAAATAATTGGAGCAGTGAGAAACCACATTCCCCTTGTTCCTAATTACGTCCACTTAAGGTGGGGAATCCCTTCATCAAGGACATTGACCTATTGTGGAGGATGAAGTCCCATATGGGTACTTGAGGCTTCATGGAGCATTATTTTTTCACAAAGCACTCCTTTTTTTAATGTGAACATCACCCTAAATAAAGGGAACCATGTTTTGTGAAGCCTCTTTCTTCACGATTCCACTTTTCTACATAATGTATATGTTCTTCATGAAGTACCTTCATGTGGAGCCTTATGCTTCGCGAAGCCCCTCTTCCGAGCTTATCTACTAAACCACCCTTTTTCTGACACCTCATCATTAATGTCAAGTACTGTCGTCTAGAATGTCCATCCAGGGTTTCCTCATGTGCACATAAAGTCATTATGTGACATGCACTGCCCTTTTTTGTGACCCATTCCCCAATTGTGGTCCAATATTTCATTTTACCTACTACTTTTCAGCATATGTATGCTAATTGATTTTTCTTTTCAGCATATCCATGATCTCATGGACCCCATGATTGTCCACTCCTCAATACTATTGCAACCTAGAATTTTATATTCCTTCCCTTACCCAAGGGTTGAAGAGCATCAATTGTGTACGCCCAAGGGGAATGGAGTGATTCCCTTCCATCCTTGTAGGAAGGCGTAAAACTGCCAAATGCCATCATCCTGAGCACTTGATATAAAACTGTAGCCTCACCCCATGAAATGCACATGGGATGCCTCAACTCATGCATTTTCCACACCCTATCAATTCAATGGGAGTGAGATATTATTCACATGGAATGAAATCCTCCTTACATAGAATGAGATCATCCTCAGTCTAATGACCCCCACACCATCTCATGTGCGTGCATCATCCCATACATGACTGTCAGGTCTGCTACATCTTCTTGTTTCTCACAAAGAGCATGACTGACATCAGCTTAGTGGTTTTTAGTTACTGTGACACCCATCTAACCTCAATAATCACCATGAGCCTCCTCTATTTGTGTGATCCCCGACCACAACCTCCATTCACAGACAACTAATCATGCATAAGTCCCAATCTCCAAAACTATATGGAATTTGATTCCAAACTAACATGGGATATGTAGGAAACCTCTATGTGGTTCAATCCAGCCATCAATTCCCACCATGATCCTTTCCTAGAGACACTATGACTCATGATGATCATTCCCTAACCTAGAGGTCACATCTCTTTTAGGTCTCTATCAATGATCCATTTCCATGGGACTCCTCAAGTGTAATACCTTATTCCCCTCATCGAGCAACACGGGAATTGATTCCTAACCAAATGTTATACGTAGGAAGCATCATTGAGGTCCAAACCTAGAATTACATCCAATACATCCATTCCACCCTCAAATAATCAATTTATATCCTAATTATTCTCAATCCACCACATCTCGCTGAGATCGTGCCACCCATTTTTGCATATCATATGTGTACTCCATATAAACTCCATTGTTTCTCCTAGTAGAACTTAGGAAGATGACCATGCATATTCCCCCAAATCATCCAACAGTGATCAATACTTTTACGAAGGGAAGAAAACCATGTGTAGGAACTATACCATTTCCTCAAAATACATGGTTTTGATACCTGTATTCTAAATAGGGTACATAGGTAGCCTCTCTGAGGTTCAATCACATCCAATAGTAAACCTCGGTGCCCCCTCCTAGGGGTGTACCTCCCTAATCCACCCTTAACAGTTTCTTGATAAAACTTCTTGGTGTTACATTTTTTCATTAAGGGACCAACCTCCTGGTTCCTCCTACAATGGTCACTCATTCGCTTATACTGTGTGACATCTTCCCTTTATGGGACACACCTCTCTGGTTTGCCTCTATAGGGAAACTGACCACCTTCATGGTGTGATATATTCAATTTATGGGACACACCTCTCGGGTCTACCTCCAAATGTTACCCATCCTCTTTCATGTATTGAAATATTCCCATTATGGGATACACCTCCTGAATCCACCCACTTTAGGAATTCTGATCCATAAATTGGTGACCAACTCAAGTGTTCTCACATGGGAACACACCTTTTGATCCATCATCATAAGAAATTAATATCATGAACAATCCCACTACTACCTCATGTTAAACATGGGATACCTAAGGTGAAATCATTGAAAAATATTCGTTTGGAATCAGATACCCTCTGATCGATATTGGATGACTCAAGTTCCACGCCTGAGATGGCCCATACAGGTGACCCATGTTCCAGTGTTCAAATAAGCCAGTGATGTCCAACATGACTATTCCCCTGATAGAAGGTAGTTTCCCAATCAATAACCCTTGGAATTTCTAGATATAATCAATGTAATTAACTTGAATCCTCAATGAGATGGAATAGGAAATGAGCTTTCGTAAATATACTCAAATCATTGAAGGAGACTCAAACTAGGCAACGAGCTCCAAGAATGAATACATGGAGGGAGGAACTAACATCTCATCCTCTTATTTTGATTAAGGAGAAGACATCCCTGATAAGGTGATGAATGTCACCCACCTTTGGAAAAGTGGGATTGTGGGGTACAATGTTGTACTAGTGTCTCACCATGATGTGCTCGGAAGCCGCTTCCCAGTGAAAGAATCAGAAAAATACATCAATTATTTTCAAACTATTCCAATTAATTATCTCATTAGTGGTACTGTTCTAAACTTTAAGGACCAAGTATAAAGAACTAATCATGACAATTTAAACATTTAGAAGACCATATAATTAACAAGTTGGGGGAGAAAATTCATTTTCATGATATATTATATTTTGGAAAATAATGATACATTCCCATTTTTTAATATTTGTTGAAATGTGAGGGGAATATATTTATTTGGCTAGAATCAAACATAGTAAGGAGTTGATACCCTCATTAAGATCGACTATTTTCGTAATCCAGTGTGTCATTATTAATTTACATTCAATCTTGCATGTGGTGTGAATGTGTTGGTGATCATATATGTTCCTTTAATACTAACAGGTGAAATGGTTTGAATACAAAAACAATTTAAATGCTTAGGAATTAAGGAATTTTTTTAAACAAATTTACACAAGTTCACCCACAATAAGTGTGATTTCATTAACTATTAAGAACATCATCCATGAATAATATACATATACATGTGCATATATATAATTCAAATAATTTCTTGGTCTTACTATAATAAATTTTAATCATGGTGACATTCTTTTCAAACTCATTGATATTTGATGGATGTAAATGATTATTTATTCAAAAACATTGAACCCACATTAGATTTTTATTCTACTGCTAGATATAGTAATAATCCATATAAAAATATATTTCAAACTAGTAACATTTTCACATATGGTGAAATGGTTATATGAAGATAGTAAATAACATTAGTAATTTTTCGGCCATCCTCAAACCATTCAAAATTGACTGCAAATAGATTTTGAAATTTAATATTTTGTTTTATTTAGTTTAATAATTCATCAAATCAAATATAGTTGTTCATTAACTATGATTATTTATATTTCAAATACAATACATTATGATACTACTTCATTTATAGTTAAATTTAATGACTGGTATATCAATTGTGATAAAAAGAAATGCATATCTTATAAAAATATTTTCATTCCCAATAAAATCAAATTAATGGTGAGTTAAATATATAATAAAATAAATCATGTGGTAATCATACAAATTAATTTTCAAAGGACTTAACAACAACTAATTTTTAGAAGATGATATGTATGAATGGGATTTTAATATTAAAATTATATCATAATGAATTCATGGGGTGTAAGTATTGTTTTACTCTCTTTCCCTCCATAATGTTTCTTGCCTATGAGTTTTCCTAATAATGATTCTAATTAGTTATATATAAAATTGTTATGGAATTAAATTATCATGGATTCAATTATATTGTTTCCTATAGGGTTTATTTTCATGAAGGATAAATAATGGTCCATTAAATTGATGACATCCAGGGTAGTGTGTTATGACTTATTATTTATGTAATCATTCTCAACCCTTGGGGTTATTTCCACATAATTAATTTCTAACTCCAATGTTTGATATTCAAACCATTCACATTCAAACTTTTTATATTCATATTATTTGATGTGAAAAATAATGTCGGAAATAATCAAACCATAAATTATATTTACATGTAGTATATATATATTTAAACATAGTAATAAAGTATATGAATGTTTAGCCTCTATTGATCTCACTATATTGTTTGTTTGTTATTTTAAAACTGTATTTTGATTATAATCTTGTGTTTGTTCTTCATCATTTTAACCTTATATTGACATGATTTTTTATTTATGATCGAAAATGTGCTTCTAGTTTCTGAAAACATTGATGTTTCATTTTTTATTTTGAACTAGATTGGAAATATTAAATAGTATATTATAATGTTTTAAAAAAATAAACAATATTTAAAGAATATATCATGAAATTTAAAATTTTAATGTTTCTAATTTTTTTTAATTTAAACTATATACAAACTATTATTATTTTTTATCAAAACGATATTCATGAATAAATATATGAATTACGAATATTTATAAACATATTATTTAAATACTATCTATACTTTTATGGTAATAAATTTTACAAATACTTAAGAAAACAATGAGTGTTTCGTTTCTATAAATAATGATTTGTATGTTTAAAATGATTAAATATATTTTAATCATTTTTTAAAATAAATAATGAAATATAACATTTATAAATAAATAGTTTCAAAATAGTTAATGGTTTATATTCTTATACGCTACGTTAAAAATAACTTATAACATATTTTTTGGAAAAAATCATAACTACTCTTCAATTTTTTTATTAGTTTTATAATAAATATTGAATCACAATTTTATAAATTTAAAATATATATATATATATATATTAATAAATTAATAAATAATGTATATATTTAAAAATATATATTAAATAATGTGTATATTTTTATAATTTATTAAAAATATTATATTTTTCCAAAAATCAAAAATTTTAATCCCTTTTGAGTAAGTGGTTTTTATGGTACCATTCCATTCATGATCATGAGAACATTCACAAAACTATACTTATATTAGAATGTATTTATGTGTGAGATTGTTTATGACAATTAAAATTGATTACATAATATTAAAATATATTAAGTAGTATTTAAATAAAAAATACGGGTTACTAATAGTAAATAGGTAGGAAAAAAATTGAAAAAAATATTTCAAATTTCAATAATGTTGTAAATTTGATTTTCACAGTATAACTTTTTTAGTGGGATAAAAAAATTATTTTCAAACATTATAGAATAAATAATGATTTTTAATGATGATTAACCAATTTTCTTTATATTTTTTAAAATTTAACCTCTAATAGTGAATTAATAATAATAGTATATAATGAATTCCCAAAAAAATGAATTGGAAATTTAATAACACATTGATTTTGATTTAGAAATAAGTTCCACTAAAAAAATATTGACTTTAATTTTTAATAATAAAAATTAGTGTGGATTACTTCTAATTTAGATATTCTATTCAAATTCACAATATAAAATTTATATTGAATATCTTATTAGAAAGGAAAATCAAACAAGGAGACATGTTCATGTTTTTAAATTATAATTTTTTTGCAACCAGAAAAATAAATTTAATTCAAATCTGATTATTAAATGTTCAACCACTTATTGTATATCATGTATCATGATCAAATTTTCAATTTCCAATTTCCACAGTCAATTTATTCATGTACTCATGAATATAATATTAAAATATGATATTTTCATTTAGACTATAAATATTATTTATAATATTTTTTATGATGATAGCAATGTCCTTCGGTCCTTACCATTGATGCATTCAATTTTAAAGGATATGGATGAAATTTATTGTGAAAATAATATACCTAAAAAAGATTCCATTATAAAAAAATTTATGGTTTTATTTTCACTAGAAACATACTTTATTCAATTACATACTAAAATCCATACTCATGGTTTATGAATTTTTGTGTATGTTGGTGTTTTCTAATGCATAAGTATATGAATGTAACTGAATAATGTTTATATTTCAATATATATTTATATATATATAAATAGATAATGTATATACATTAATGTATGTAATTAAATAATTAATATATAATTATATTAATATAACAAAATATATGTATGTATTTATATATATATGACATACATTTGATATTTTCACCATTAAAATTTTAATAAAATTTTACACATTCAAAAAAATTACTTTTCTCAAAATATTTCAATAAATTATTATGATGTATATTTATAATAATATGTGGGTTCTTGTATATATAAATATAATTCATTTTCCAACCATATATTAATTGGTGAGATCATTTCTAGGATGACATATATTAGATTTTTTGACTCCCTTCCCATTAAATATTCTTTTATAGGCATGATCATGTCAAATGTAGTGTATCATATAGTTTAATTAATTTAATCATCTGAATATAATGATTCACACTAATATTAACTACCTAGAATATGATAATCAATGATAATAATAATTATATATATATAAATATTAATATACTTACCTTTTCCCATGTGAGTCCGTACATGAGAAATAAATTATGCACAATCATTTATTGTTATACTAATATATGTGTCTATATATACATATTTTAATTTATAATTAACATTTACTCCAGTAACCTCTTTTTTATAAATCCATTTAATAATATTTTTTGTTCTCACACATGTAATACTATGTATGTATGTATCTATATCCCTATGTGAATTTTCATTCATTTATTTTTATATATACAATAAAATATATATTTGAAATATAAATATGTAGATTTCATATTCTAATTTATAGTATATATTTATATTATATTTTTTATTGTTTATGTATTTTTAATTACCCACCATGTTGGTTGTTTTGGGAAATAAAGAAATGTTGTAATATCATGGGTCTTGATCCATTAATGTTTCATTTGATGTAATTCAAAAGAAATTTTCTGACTATTTCTAATGAATGGAGTATGATTTTAAATTCATTTTAAGGATATATAGGAAAAAATAATTTTTTGGATGTGATGTAGGAGGGGTATTATTTTTGGTAAGGGTAGTTAATAACACTGAGTACCTAGTGGAGCTATATTGTGTACATGGTGCACCTGGTAGAGTGATGACGTATTTTTTTAGACTACACCAGGTACTCAATAGTGATATACTTGGTACACCATGGGGGTATTTATAAGGAAGTGAAGTGTTTGGTAGTCCATGATGTACATAGTTGGCTCCCAGTGGAACACAATAACTTCCCCTGCTAGGCACACTCTACAATAAGTAGACTTTTGGAAACAAGACCCCTAAGCCTCCTCCCCATACGCAAATGTCTTCTAACTATTAGTGATGGGTTACAAGATTATCATTGGGAGACAATACATTCATAGTAGTGAAGAAAAAATTGAAGACATAATATACAACTTGTCATAAAAAATGCTATAAATATATACCAAAAAAGAAAGTCAGCATAAAAAATATAAATAAGACCCCACTTCCTATAACCAACATCCCGTGTACCATGTAACATGATTCAGGAAGATTTCATAAGATCCTCCATGGGTAGATCATATTAAACTCAACCTTAAAGAAAATAAATAAAACCCAAACCCAGTCCTTTGTCACAACCCAATCCAGTTTTATGAATCTAGATAAGCTCTCCAAATCAATTATCCAATACTGTATATCTTCCCTACCAATCCATACAATCAGTAAAAATGTGTATGAACCAATATGAAGGGTACAACCATGTAGGGTGTTTGTAAAACTCTGTAAGTCACCCATAATAGTGGCTCTTTCATAACATGTGAATACACTATATGAAAAATGTGATATACAAATAAAATAATTAAATCAGTTAAAATATAAAAATAAATATATTCCATTATTGTGTTCTAATGTGACACCTAAGATCAATTGTAACTAATTTTTTCAGTATCATAACTCTATAATAACGATATAATTCCATTATGTCGAAATGGTCAACCATGATATCTCATTTATATACAAACCTAGTTGAAATTTAGGCTTCTATGTAATCTCAGATATATACACATATCTTATTGAAGTTAAAATTTTATCAAAATATTATATATAATTCCATACATAAAAGAATTAGGACACCTATTATTCTTATTTATATATACACTAATCCTAGAGAAAATATTTTTTCTCATAAAACTCACCAATTTAAACATATCAAGGGGAAAATTGGTCTTCTTGGTAATATCATAAGTAGATGAATATCAAAAAGAATATATTCAAACCCATTAAAATCATAAATAAATAATTAGGGGGTGGGGGGTTAGGAAACCCAGCCAACAAAATATCATATATAAATAGATGGGGGAAAAGCAGTAAACTTGGTAATGTCAAATAATTTAGTGATCCGAAAAAATCATCCCACCATGAATTATGTCATATATCATCGAGGGAAAAGATTCATGCTAAATAATGAAATAATATATAAATTAGTGGGAAAATATCCCAATCCATAATTGTAACACCCCTATATTTTATGAGATATATTTTTTTTAATTGTACACTACACCAAGATTAGCGTGTACTATACGCAACACCGTATTAGCTTGCAGTATACGCAACACTATTCTTGGCTCGTGTTACACACAATTTCAAGTTTTTTTTATTCTACGCAACATTAAGTATAACATTTGTTTAATTTATAAATGAAATAAGTTTTTATTATGTTATACACAACACCAAAGGGAGCTTGCACTACACGCATCCCGGACATGGCTTGCATTACACGCAATCGCGACCTTCCTCGATAGCATGTGTAGTACGCAATATCGGGTTTTACTAAACAACGATATATTGTTATAATATTATTATGAACTAGACTTTATTAATAGTAGTAACTACATTTTAAATTTTATAACATTATTATTCATCTTACACATTTTATAGAACATGGTATGAGAACAAAATAAATTTTTCAGGTAAAAAAAGTATTTTTCAAAAAAATGCAGTTTTTCCACCTTTTGATGGCGCACCCACTTTAAATCTAGTTTTGACATGTTTATAAGTTAAATTTGAAAAAATAAAATTCTTCTTTGGAATCAGGATTTAAAAAATTTCTTTTGATAAATGTTTCATATTATTCTGATAACTTTCATATTTTAATGAATAGTAAAAACACGCTATATTTTAATTAAAAACCAATTTTTTCATCATAAAAATTTATATGGTTAAATTATAATATTGAATGGAATTAAAGTATAAATAGAATATATTTTTACCATTTAATATAATGTATATCATTATCATTGATTTTACATTGAATATATAGATAAAATCATTTCAATCTTTTGCAATGTTTTAACTTTTAAAACTCGTTTTCATAACAATGGGATTAATTTTAAATTAATTACTGCAAATTGTGTGTTTTTAATTTTGAAAAATGGATACCATATTTGGATTTAGTGGGTCTAAATTATGTTAATATGTTACTTTTTTTTGATATTATGAATAGTAACTATAGTAATTTTTAGTTACTACAGTTAAAGGTAAATTGGGTAATTAAGGGTAAAAATAAGATTATAAAATTACCCTAAAACCTGACAAAATTCTATTGGATAAATAAAAGTCGACCCATATCACCTAAGGGTCGGAATAGAATAATTTCATGGACTTTTGACCCTGAAAATTACATAATTATTAATAAAACCAAAAAATGTGACAACATGTCACTCTCTTAAATCTTATAAGTGTAATAATTTTAATTTAGTGATAAACTTCATAAAAATTCGAACATGAATAGTCCCAAGAAATATAATAAAATTATCTACATCCGGTGAATTTATTTATAATTTTTTGGGATTAAATAGTTATCATTAATAATGACATAATAGTGATGTTGGAATTATTTTATTGATTGAAATATCAAATAAATGGTTTTAAAAATATTAAAATAAATATTATATGAACTATTTAATGTGCTCCATGAATTTTATAGTCAAATATGACATGTTATGAATCTATTAAATACTTTGGTTCGAATATATCCCCTATGTTGATTTTATTTAAATTCAAATAAATTAATACTGTCAAAATTGACACTATTGTTATTTTATAAAAATTACATATTATAAATTTGTTTAAAAATAAAATAAAAAATAAAAAATTATAAATTAAAATTTATATTGTCTACAATGTCATAAAGTATCCAATTGTGGACAATTCATAACACATACATAATTATTTATAAAAATTTAAAATTTAGAATCTTATTATCACAAAATAAATTAAATAGATTAAACAAGGCCTTTGGGCCAGTAAGGCTTTAGGGAAACCTCAAGGCCTTTGGGAAACCTCAAGGCCTTCAGGCCACCTCAAGGCCTTTAGGCCACCTCAAGGCCTTTGGGCCACCTGAAAATGGTGCTTAATGATCAGACAGACTCTACAATGGGCAGCCTCTAGATGGGGATTTAGAGCTGGCACATTCACCAGAGAAGAAGCTAAGAGGATTGTCAGAAAGGGAGGGTATGGCATTGACATTAGGACTAGCCTATTATTTCACAGGAAGCCTAGATGATCAGCCATGTGAATGTGGAGAGCAGATATCACGATGAAGAAAGCTGGGAGGAGGAGTTTCAAGTTTAGTCTGTATATTTCCTAAGACTTACGGTCCATGTAATCTCTGAGCCTGCTGGCATTGTAAGGGTTCCCCCACATACCTTGAAATAGGGGTTATCAAAAATCAATAAAAAATAAGGCCTTCGGGCCCTTCGAGGATAAGTGGGTTTTGAATTTTTTATAAATTAATATTTTTAGGTTTCCAAAGGTGCCCCTCTCCTCCCTTATAAAAGGGCACATCCTCCCTCTCCAACTCACACTATTTTGAGCCTTCAAGATCAGCAAACAACTAAACATTTCTCTTCTCCACTTCCGTAGAAACATACCTGAGGTCCTGGTATTCTTCAAAGATCAACTTTAGTGCCCTAAGAGGATGTTTAAAAGAGGCGCGTCGAAAAAGAGGTAATATCCTTTACCGACTATTTCAAATTTATTTCTTAATATAATTCCTATTCATCATTTGTTTCAATATAATGTAATAAAATCAGCATCACTAATATACTGATACCTTATTATAAATATGAAATAACCCTATTTCACCTTCTATCCATCCTACGGAAAACAAAATCACTGCGCGTGCATACGTACGGAATATCGTCTCCACGTCGTGGTGTAATCTATTTTCCACCACTACCTTACTTGGATTAGTATAATGGCGTAAATAATAAATATATATGATTATTATAACATGATACTAATTCTGAGATATTATACCATAATCTATATTTCCATTCAATAAATATGAGAACGATATCATCGCTCGTGCGTACGTACAGACTACCGTCTCCACAACGTGATGAGATTCATTCTCCATGATTAACCATTCAAGAATTATTATATAGTATAAATAATAATGCAATATATGAAACAATAATGATACTAGATATATATATATATATATCATCTACTTACTTCCATTCAATTCAATAAGGATATGAAAATAGCGTTCATGCCTACGTACGACCTACCGTCTCCATGAACGTTGTAATTCATTTTCTATCTCCATCTATCTATTATATATATATATACTGAATATATATGATATATAAATCATTTTATACATTCTATAAGTAAGTAAATCATGAATAAAGTAATAATAATATCATGAACAACAAGTCTAAACACGTACAATAAATGAAACGAAAATTACCCAAAACCGTGCTTTAACATGGAATTGACAAATGAACGGGTAATATAAAGACCTAAGTGAATCATATATGATCTCATAAGAATGACTATGATTCTGTAATAAGTCAATTAAATTATTTAAATCATTATATAGGAGGTTAGGATATGTACAAAGCATATCAGACGTAATGTAAGGGGATAATTTTCCAATCTCATTCTAACTGAGATTGTTTATTTGTAAGTATCTACTGAGCATATATTTATCATCCACATCCATGTTTTCTAAAAATGTTCTCATAAAATGTTTAATATTCTTCTATGTATGTTTAAAGTAATTTTTACCCTTTTTTAATTTTATTACATGGTATGGAAGGAATCTTTCTTTTGTTTACCATACAAGGTACCTTTGACTTTTCTAGCAAAAGTATGAGAAGAATGGTTTTTTTAACTTATACAGCATGAATGGAGTTTATGGTCTCATAACTCCTTATTTCCATGAAGATTCCTCTACAATATTTCTTGATTATTTTCAACAAAATTCATTTCTTTTAAAATTGCATGACAAGTTGAGAAAAGTAAATGATTTTGAAGAAGAAAGGATATTTTCCTCAGGAATTCATTTCAAGTGTTTTATCAAAACAATTTTCAATCTAAGATGACATTCTTTAATATTTTTATGTTTCATGTAAAATGTATCTATTTTTTACATGGTTTGATTTTTATTATGAAGATATGATATCCATTTTCTTTATATGGATTATGTTATGATGGGATGATTTTTATGAAACAAATTTTATTCTTTGGGTTGTGATGAATAATTTATGTTTATTTTGAGCCACACGTAAGAATGATTTCATTATGAGATGGGTGGGACCTATATCTCCCTCTAATGCATTGGGTAAAGATTTATATCTTATGAGATAGACATGGCTGGAATGATAAGTAAATCTGGTTCAGTAATACAGGGATGGAACGGCAAGTAAACTCAGTTCAGTAATGAACTTTGTCCACTATGATGGTCTTGGCATAAATGCCTTGGCTACTATGGAAATCATATCATGTGATTTATGCTTTTCCACAATTCCATGTTTTATTCCCATTCAATTTTATCATGATTAATGTTCCTTTATGATTATATGCCCTATGTACTACCATGATTTATGTCATTGCTCAAGATTTTGATGTTTTATGTTCATGTTTTTACGTTCAAATGTTTCTAGATTGTTTTCATGTTCTCCATGTTTACCCTTACTGAGCATTTGAGCTAACCCTTTTTATGTTTTATTTTCCCCAGGATATAAAGAATGGTTTTAGGTGTGAAAAAAAAGGGGAAGATCTTTATGGGAGATGTTGAAGATCTTTCACCATAATTCCAAGATTATGTTACGATTTTCTAAAGACACTAAACTAACACTGTCTTTGGGCGACTATTTTTTTCATGTATTAAGTATTCTGCAAAAGTAATGTAATGTCAATATACGTAAATCTTTGGGTCATTATAGTTGGCATCAGAGCAAAGGTTTAGTCGAACTTTGGAAACTAGGATGAAAAAACTTTAGTGATATCCATAGAGATATTTATGAGGTATGTCAAGGGATTTCCCTAAGGATAAGTATATGTATAATTTATAGTCCTAGAATTATGGTAAAAATATTTGAATTAAACCTAAGATGTTAGATATTGAAAGCAATCCACCTTTATTAAGTTGTTTTCCTAGCATGATTTTTGCCTCTTACAGTATTCTTATTGGGTTTTAGATGATGGTTGGAACTCGAAGGAACTGTGTTGATCAATGTAATGGGAAATGCAATGATTGTCCTCCAAAACAAACCAATTTTATGGGATATGGAGTGCAAAATCTTATTGTTATAATTATGCAAGCGATGAATCATTCTGGACTTCCGAATGAGCAGATAAGGGAACAATATTCTATTGAGTCCTTCATGAGGCAACGTCCACCTTCATTCAGTAGGTCTTTTGATCCAATTTTTACTGAACAATGGATCAGTACCATTGAAAAGATATTTTCCATACATCGATGTTTGGAACATGAAAAATTAATTCTAGCTGTTTACCGTTTAGAAGGTGAAGCAAACCAGTGGTGGACTCTAATTTAGAATACAAGTCCCCAAGATGAAATTGAATCAATGGAATGGGATGAGTTCCGGAACTTGTTTTTCAATAGGTACATTCCTCGTATTATTTGAACGAATATAGAAAAGGAGTTCCTTGAGCTTAAGAAAAAGGATGATGAATCTGTTGGTATATATAAGGCAAATTTTACACGGCTTTCAAGGTATGCATCTGGATTTATCATCCAACCTGAAAGCAAAGTTGATCGATTCTTCAGTGGCTTAAAACCAAGTCTTCAAAAGGCATTAGCTATAAGAGACTTCAGTAGCTATGAAGAAATTTTGCGTTCTGCAATCAAGGTAGAACTAGAAGTTAGTGTTACATATCCATCTCATGGTTTTGACAAGAAATGAAAGATGTAGTTCAAGGAAAAATCTCAAAATAATGGTGAATAGAAGACGAATGTTTCTTTATGTTCAAAGTGTGGAAAGAATAATGGTGGAGATTGTCTTAAAGGGACTATAAAATGTTTTAATTGTAGAAAATAAGGTCATCGAGCAGCTGAGTGTTAAAATAATGGGAAAAGAGTATCTAATGATGTTAATAAAAAAAGACTGCAAAGAATGCACCACCAACACTTCAATTCTACAAGTGTAAGGAAATGGGGAATTATGCTAATCAATGCCCTAATACAAGGGTTAATCATGATCGACATCAACAACCTCTTAAGGAAAAGGAAAAAGGGAAGTCACATGCGATCACTATTGGCGATGTTGAATATGACAACGATGTGGTGGAATGATAAAGTGTTTATGTAATGGGATTCCAAAATAATGTTGTAATATCATGGAATATTGGAATATTTATGTATTGGTGTATTGTGGTTTTCAATAATTTCATGGTACTAGTAACCATGAAAAGTGATTGAAATGTTTTTGGAAAGTAGATTAAATACTCACAATGAAGGGATAAGGAGAAAATAATATGTATGATAGTATTCATGAGCTCATGATTGATATAAGGAAAAAGTGATATCATGGTTTGAGTATATCGAAATTTTGGGATTTTGGTATGTGGAAAGGGTAAACTTTTGACAGCATTTATGTTTTCAATAAGGTTCTTTGGTAATTCATGTTGCAACAGAATACATGATAAGGTAGTCACATGTTTGGAATGTGATCAACAAGACATATCATATGATATGGGGGATAAATGATGGTATTCACATGCTTGTTATGCGACCTTTCATGTAATAATTTTCTTTATACTAGGAGATTGGACAGATGTATTTTGGATAAGCCTAAAGATTGGAATGGATTAATTTAGACATAAAATAATATTGTTTAAGGCTAGAACTTTATTTTGATATTATTTATGGAATGTTATAATAGTATTGTTTTAGAAAAAGGAAAACCTGTAGGATGGGCGACAACCCATCACGTAGGACAAGGTTGCGGGAATCGAACCCACAACTGAAGTGCGACAGGCCTTTATCACCTACTACTGGCCTACAGGAAGTCCCTGGTTAGTATAAACTAGTTTTATTTTATTAAGAAAAATGATAGATGAAGTATAAGTCCATTTTAGAAACCATATATGATTAACCTCACCATAGATGGGCGTATGTATGTTTAATATCTTGTGCTAACCATTTTTTTATAGAGATAGATGGAATGACCTATCATTCTATTTCATGATCTGCTAATACTTCAGAAATGAAAAAATCAACTTCATTTCTTTAAGAGATGAAGTGAAAATTGTTCAAGGCACAAAAAACGGTGGGATTGTACCAAAATCAAGTATGTATTTATTTTAATTAAAAAATTCTTCAAAATTTGGGAAATGATCTTGAAAACCAAAAATTTTGTCCTATTACTCTCATAACCGATGAATCAGATGGTACCTTAGATCATCACAAATTTATGGCCTTGTGATTGTTGGCTTTTTCATAGCCATGTCCTCTACCACTCTTCATCAGAAGTTGATGGTTATATTTCTCTTCCATATCCATATTTTCACCTATGTTATTCTATGTGGAAACCCAGTGATGAGTTAATTTGGGTAACCATTACATTTCTTACATCACTTTTTAAAATTAAGTTTTATTATTCCTTTTTACGATGTGGGTTTCTATGAAAGAAACTTTCAAGTAGTAAAAGATTTATAACCCCGAAGAATTTTGTGGGATAAATTCATTTTAAGGGGGGTAGAATGTAACACCATGAGATTTTATGAGATATATTCTTTTTAATTGTACACTACACCCTGATAATCTTGTACTATATGCAACACCGTATTAGCTTGCAGTATACGCAACACTATTCTTGGCTCGTGTTACACAAAATTTCAAGTTTATTTTATTCTACACAACATCAAGTATATATTTTGTTAAATATATAAATGAAATACATTTTGATTATGTTATACACAACACCAAAGGGAGCTTGCACTACACGCATCCTTGAATTGGCTTGCATTACACGCAATCGCGACCTTCATCAATACCGTGTGTAGTACGCAATACCGGGATTCACTAAACATCGATATATTGTTATAATATTATTATGAACTATCCATTATGAATATTAGTAACTACATTTTTAATTTTATAATATTATTATTCATCTTACACATTTTCTAGAACGGGTATGAGAACAAAATAAATTTTTCGGGTAAAATAAGTATTTTTCAAAAAACTACAATTTTTCCGCCTTTTGATGGCACACCCAATTTAAATATAGTTTTTGACATGTTTATAAGTTCAATTTTACTGAATAATTTTCTTATTTTGAATCAATATATAAAAATTTACTTTGGATAAATTTTTTATATTATTCTGATAACTTTCATATTTTAATGAATAGTAAAAACACGCTATATTTTAATTAAAAAGTACTTTTTTTCATCATAATAATTTATATGGTAAAATTATAATATTTAATGGTATTAAAGTATAAATAGAATATATATTTTTACAATTTAACATAATGTATGTCATTATCATTGATTTTACATGGAATTCATAGGTAAAATCATTTCAATCTTTTGTAATGTTTTAACTTTTAAAACATGTTTTTTTAACAATGGGATTAATTTTAAATTAATTTCTACAACTTCTGTGTTTTGAATTTTGAAAAATGGATTCCATATTTGGATTCAGTGGGTCCAAATTATGTTAATAGGTTACTTTTTTTTGATATTATGAATAGTAACTATGGTATGTTTTAGTTACTATAGTTAAAGGTAAATTGGGTAATTAAGGGTAAAAATAAGATTATAAAATTAACCTAACACGTACCAAAATTCTATTGGATGAATAAAAGTCGACCCATATCACCTACGTGTCGTAATATATTAATTTCATGGACTTTGGCCATGAAAATGACATAATTATTAATAAAACCAAAGAAAGTGACAACATGTCACTCTCTTAAATCTTATGAGTGTAATAATTTTAATTTATTGATAAACTTAAAAAAACTTAGAACATGAATAGTCTCCAGAAATATAATAAAATTATATAAGTCATGTGAAATTATTTTGAATTTTTAGGGATTAAATAATTATCATTAATGATGACACAATAGTGATGTTGGAATTATTATATTGATTGAAATATCAAATAAATTGTTTTAAAAATATTAAAATAAATATTATATTAACTATTTAATGTTCTCCACGAATTTTATAGATAAATATGACATATTATGAATCTATTAAATACTTTTTTTCGAATATATCCCCTATGTGGATTTTATTTAAATTCAAATAAATGAATAGTTTCAAAATTGACACTATTGTTATTTTATATAAATAACTTATTATAAAATTGTTTAAAAATAAAAAAAATATATAAAAATTATGAATTAAACTTTATATAGTCTAAAATGTAATAAATTATCCAATTATTGACAATTCATAACACATAAGTAATTATTTATAACAATTTAAAATTTAGACTCTTATTATCACAAATAAAATTAATTAGATTAAACAAGGATAAATCAAGGTGATAGGTTTAAAATAAATTCCCAACATGTCTAAATTTTATTGGATGATGATATTACAATCCTATCTCATCTAAGCTTCGGATTTGAGTCATTTTGAATTTTTTTAATTGGGGTTCGAATTTATTATAAACTAATTTATTTAGGTTTCCAAAGGTGCCCCTCTCCACCCATATAAAAGGGCACCTCTTCCCTCTCCTCCTCACACCATTTGAGCTGTCAAGATCAGAAAAAACCTGAAAATATCTATTATATAGTTCCCTACGAACATTCTATATGTCCTATTCTTCTTCAAAGATCAACTTTAGTGCCCTAAGAGGAAGTATAAAATAGGCGCGTCGAAGAAGAGGTAATATCCTTTACCGATTCTTTCAAATTTATTTCTTCTTCTAATTCCTCTTATTTTATTGTTTTCATTATAAAGTAATAACATCAATATCACTCATATACTTATATGTTATTGTAAATATGAAATAACCATATTTCACCTTCTATCCTTCCTATGGAAAACGAAATAACCGTGCATGCGTACGTACGGAATATCGTCTCCACGCCATGGTGTAATCTATTTTCCACCACAACATTATCTGGATTGGTATAATGGTGTAAAAAATTACTATATATGATTATTATAACATGATAATAATTCTTAGATATTATACAACACACTCTAATTCCATTCAATAAATATGAGAACGATATCATCGCTCGTGCGTACGTACGGACTATCGTCTCCACGACACGATGAGATTCATTCTCCATGATTAACCATTAAAAAATGATTATATAGTATGAGTAATAATGAAATATATGAAATAATAATGCTAATGGATATATATATATATATATATATATATATATATGTCATCTACTTACTTCCATTCAATTCAATAAGGAAATGAAAACAACGTTCATGCGTATGTATGGCCTACCATCTCCATTAACGGTGTGTTTCATTTAATTTATCTATCTATCATATATATATAATGAATTTATATGATATATAAATCATGTTTTAAATTCTAGAAGTATGTAAATCATGATATAAGTAATAATAATATCAATAACAACAAGTCTAAACACGTACGATAAATGAAATGAATATTACCCAAAACCTTGATTTAACATGGAATTTACAAATGAATGGGTAATTAAATACCTAAGTGAATCATGTATGATCACATAATAATGACTATGATTCTAGAATAAGTCAATGACATTATCTAAATCCTTATACCTGAGGTTCGGATTCGTACAAAACATATCAGACCTAAGGTAAGGGGATAATTTTCGAATCTCATTCTATCCAAGATTGTTAATTTGTAAGTATCAACTGGAGATATATTTATCTCCACACCCATATTTTCTATAAATGTGCTCATAAAATGTGTACTATTATTCTATGTATTTTTATAGTCATTTTTACCCTTTTTTACTTTTATTACATTGTATGGAATGAATCTTTCTTTTGTTTACCATACGAGGTACTTTTTGACTTTTCCAGAAAATGTCCGAGAAGAATGTTTTTTAACATATACAGCATTAATAGAGTTTATGGTTTCATAACTCCTTGTTTCTATAAATATTCCTCTACAACATTTCATGATTATTTTCAACAAAATTCATTTCTTTTAAAATTTCACGGCATGTTGAGAAATGAAATTGATTTTGAAGAAGAAAGGATATTTTCTTCAGGAATTCATTTCAAGTGTTTGATCAAAACTATTTTCCATCTAAGATGACATTATTTAATATTTTTATGTTTCAAGTATTACTTCTCTATTATTTACATGGTTTTATTTTTCTTATGATGAAATGATATCTATTTTCTTTATATGGGTTATGTTATGATGGGGTGATGTTTATGAAACCAATTATATTCTTTGGGTTATGATGAATGATTTTTGTTTATTTTGTGGAACACGTAAGAATTATATCATTATGAGATGAGTGAGACCTATATCTCCCTACAATTACTTGGGTAAAGATTTATATCTCATGAGATAGACATGGCTGGAACGGAATGTAAATTCAGTTCAGTAATACAGGGCGGGAACGACAAATAAACCCGGTTCAGTAATGGAATTTGTCCACTATGATGGTCTTGGCATCAATGACTTTGCTACTATGGAAATCATATCATCTGATTTATGATTTTCCACAATTCCATGTTTAATTCTCATTCCATTTTATCATGATTAATGTTCCATTATGATTCTTTTCCGTATGTACTGCCAATATTTTTTTCATTGCTCAATATTTTGATGTTTTATGTTCATGTTTTTACGATCAAATGTTTATGGATTGTTTTTATGTTCTCCATGTTTACCCTTACTGATAATTTGAGCTCACCTATATTAAATTTTATTTTACCTAATATATAAAGAAAGGATTTAGGTATGAAAACAAATGGGGAAGATCTTTATGGGAGATTTTGAAGATCTGTCACCATAATTAGATGATTATGTTCCGAGTTTCCAAAGACACTAAACTAAAACGGTCTTTGGGCATCTGTTTTTTTCATGTATTAATTATTCTGCAAATGTAATGTAATTTCAATGTACTTCAAGCTTTGTGTCATCATAATAATCATTCGTAATGACCCGTGCTTTTCCACAGTGGTGTTTTGAGCTAAAATATGAATTCTTTATTTCAAGTGCCTCTAATGTGGTAAAATGGTCTTTTACCTCTATTATATGATCTTGGAAAATTTCTTTAACCACTCCTTTCATTTCAAAATATGATTTTTATAGTTAGACATGGGTTTTGTAGAAATTGTAGTCATTCAAATTTTAGCATAATAAATAATGTTTAATATATAATAAATTATAAATTAAATTAATCGTGTTGGCTAGTTTGGCCATATATTTTAATAAAATGAATGGATTGAGATTCGGTATCCTCTGGTGAGTCTATAATTAGGAGGTTTTTTTAAGTTGGGGCATAAACTTAAGTTTTGTATCAGGGCCGGACCGGGCCCTGTTTTTTTCTTTTTCTTCACTTTTTCAAACATTTATTTTTTTCTTTTTCTTTTCATATTTTATTCCTAGGTTCTTATATAATCCCAAATGGGTTTTTCTATTCCATTATACCGAGTTATATGGATATTAAGATAGATATAAGATAGAGGGAGAGAAAGAGGTACTGTTGTGGATCTCGGGATGCACATGATCATCGTGCGGAAACCATGGACTGTAGAACATGTGAAGCTTCAATGGATTCCAACCAAATCTTTAACATTATTATGTTTTACCAAAAATCCCTATATTTTATTCATTTTCATGTTATAAATACCTATAATTATTTCTTAGGACCCATTTAGGGTCTATCTACTACTTTTGGGGTAAAAAAGGTGGTTTTGAGGCGATTCGGTGGATCTCAATTTGAGAAAACATGCTTATAGGGTGTGTAGTTCAGGGAACAATCCCCATCCGTTCTTACTATTTGGAGAAGGCAAAAAATTTTATGTACATTCCATGTAGGGATCGTACACACCATGTATTGGTACTTGGTATGTAGCCGAGTACCCGACCATGTTGTTCGTGTAAAAGGCATATGCGTGCGGAATACACAGCCGGACCCACTGTGGGTCGCACACCATGTAGATTTACATGGCCAGGAAAAGTAAATGGATGGGACATTTGATTGATAGAGGAAGGAACCTCATGTAGCGTACATGCAGCGTACCCATCTTACACAACTTTTACATGGGATTTTTCACACCCAATACATGCAGATTTACATGTCAAGGTGGGGCCTTGATGGTACACGTCATGTAGGGTCATTGCATTCTATATAGTCCTCTTTTGGTACCCTTTGAGGGGCTTTTCATGATTTATTCCCCATAGTAAGATTTGATGTAAGATTATACCATTTTTAGATGTTTTCTATATAGATCACAAAGGTGATATCCTTTGAGTGATTGAGAACTCCAAACATGTGTTATGCGGGTTTTACATAAATAGAGAGGTTCATCCTTTGGTAATAAAATCTAGTGTTTCTTGAGAGTGAGACTATGATCTGAGATGATTCATGAGCTATCTCTATATACCATGGATTCATAGATCATCCTTTTAGGACATCTCCCTAGTGATACTTTCCCTTTAGGCCTAGGATGTCGTGAGACCAGTTGCCTTCAAGGATCCCCTGTAGGATTCCTCTTGTTATATTTCAACCGTGAGTATCTAATGTAGGATTCCTATATCATTTTAATTTTTCCAAGGGTCTCATATGGTATGAATATGAATATGTGTGGACCTAGGGAATCCTATTTAGGATCCATTTACATGTCAATCCATTCTGAGTATCTAGTGTAGGATCCCTCTATATTCATACTTGGTTCTTGAGGGGCCCCCTGTAGGACACCCTTTCCTATATACCATTGTGAGGATACCATGTAAGATGAATCTATTGAACATCCATTAGATGATCCCTTATATAATTCCTTATTTATTTTTACATCTAAGGATCCCATATAGGATAGATTCACTTATTCATGGATCATGGGGTCCCATGTAAGGATCCTCCATTTATATTTTTACTCTAAGAATCCCAAGTAGGATGAATTTTATTGTGTTTATACCTTTATGATCCCGAGTAGGGTGTATCTATTGTGTTGTGATGTGAGGGACCTGATGGGATACCTATTATTGACTGACCCTGATCTAGTAAGTCAGCTCTGGGAATAGATAATAGTAGGTGTCACTTAAGAACCTGTGTCAAACTTGTATGATCATGGGGTTGTGGCAGTAGTGTTGGGTTTAAGAGTTCAAAAACCATCACTTTTTTTGGCATCCACATGTTAATTGATTATGCAGGAATGATTACCAAAGGTAATTCCAATCAAAACTGACGTGAGGCATTTTTCCGTCTATTTGGGATGCCTAGACGGTCTTCCAAGGATAAAGCTTTTGAGCCATGTTATTTCTGATATTTAATTGTATACCAAGAGGTACTACCAAGGATATTGTTTTTGAGCATGTATATTCGATTATTAGATTATTAGGATTTTCAAAGGTGCTTCCTGGCATATAGCAGTTGAGACCAATATTATGATATATGAGCATAGAATCCCTATTACTGATACTCGTGGATTATTACGCTCTCCCGAGTGATGAGAATGATTATTCTCTACTCATCTCATGGGTTTATTGAGGATGATTGTGCTCTCCTCATCCGAGATTCATTGGGGGATGATTATTCTCTCCTTAACTTGAGGTATATATAGGATGATTATGCTTCCATAAACCTATGTCTTATGGAGGATGACTGTGATCTCCTCGATTTATCATATTATATGGATATCTACACATTCCCTATAGGATCACGCTTATGTGACCTTTTCTTTTGAAGGTAGTTGAGCTTGGAATCTCACACCCATGATTCAATTTCTCATTTGGATCTCTAGGCGTGCGCATGGTGTCTCATTGGTAAGCTCTCATACAGATCACCTAAGGGTCATACTGTTAGGGTTCATATTAGTCGCAATGTCGTGACCACCTATAGACAGAGACCTAGGGTTAAGACATTCGATAGGATATACATGTCATGACCGGTATGATGACTAGCTCAGTCACCATCTACAGGATGTCTAGGTGAACATCCCTAGAATCCTTTATTTTAGTGATTGTATGTGAGTATGGTTAAACCCAGGTGTATGATGAGTATCCCCCCATGGTGACATATCTTGCTCAGAGATATTTTCAGCATTGGACAATGCAGGTATATGTCAATTAGGAATTTGAACCCAGAGATAGACTTAATGATACATGACATGGGTGGTACAAAGTCCAGTACATTACAATTTCATTAGATGTCTTGACGATCATGATTACAAACACAAGTATTGACTACTGATTGGTTTTATGTTATTTTATTCACTTACTCATGAATATTAATATTTATGTATATATGTATAAATATATTACTATACATGCATATGCATAAAGATATGGATATCCATGGTGGCACATGCCTAGTAGACTGGGGTTACGAACCTGAGGTTCGACTATGGTTTCACATTTATTAGCTTTACGTATCTTTTTGTTGTGTCTCAGCTAGGCTGATCACTCTTCATTTTCATATACTCATATAAGCGTATTTTATAGTTTCATCATTGGGGTTCCCTACATAGATTATTTATCACCCCTGGATATACACCTCGATGTATGTGTAAAGCTCATGTATGCTTTTCATGTTGATCACATTTTCATGGTGTATAGGGTTGGGGCCTAATGTTGTGTGATCGAGCAGAGATGGTCGTATGATTCTTGATCATTTTAGTGTAGTTCGATAGTGTCTAGAGACTGGGTTCGTGGTCTAGATCAGAGTCAGTAGTAGAGCCATGTACATTTATTTCAGATCTTTTATATTCATGTATCTATATGGTTGGCCTAGTTGGTGACCTGTTTTTTATGTTTGATATAGTTGTTCAGGCTTTTATACCATTTTCAATTATTATGACAGCACATTCTATTTCAGTTTATTTATTGCTACCACATTGTATTTATTTACGACTATATATGATACTTAGATATTTAATATATTTTCATACACTGATATGAGGGCACAGTCTCCCAAATATCACACCCTAGGCCCTCACTCATAGTCGACATCCTCTAGGATACAAGAAGGCATGCTTGAAGACTCGTGACCAACCGGTCGAGGAACCATTTTAGTGGCATCTGGGTTGGGATGTTACATCATATATCACAACAAGGGACACTACAAAAAAATGATAATTTAGCAATGATTTTAGAAAAATGTAGCTAATTTGGTGGTGTTTTTTAAAAAACATTTTTACTTTAGTTATTTTATTGGTAAAAAGCCGCTAAATTCTAAATAAGGGAAGTCTTCTGAAAAACATCTCTAAGTTCACCACATTTTCTAAAAAGCTCGCTACATTCGCCACAAATTCAGAAAATATGGATTAATTTAAAATTACCAACATTTTTAAACATGGATGTTTTAGTGAAATTTTTTACCAATGTTTAATTCTAATAATTTACCTATATATATATATATAATTTTATAATTATATTAATATATATTTAAATTAATAAATTTATATTTATATACAAATGCATTAACCTATATTTATATTTCATAATATATATTTATATATAAATACACATACACACAAACAGATATATATATATATATATATTTATTTAAATAGCCATCTGGGTGTAGCTCAGTAGTAGGCGCCCATGTGGGTCTCAACGTGGCCTCGTCAAATTCATCCTTGAATTTGTGTGTTGCATGTTTTTTTAGAAATATAGTACATTTCCCTACTTTAATGTAAATATCAATTTACATATATATATATACACAAAAACACACACACATATATATAATATTATATGTATATATGTATATATATATATAAATAAACATAAACATAAACATATATAAATATATATATACATATATTTTTATCTAAAAAAACATATTTTAAATTTAGCCATGATATTAAGAAAACATGTCTATTTTAGTGAAATTTTTACCAACGTGTTAAAAAGTGACTCTTTTAGTAATATTTTTATTAGTGTTTTAAATTTTGGATAATTATATACATATATATATATGTGTGTTATAATTATATTAATTACATATATATAAAATAAAATGTTAAAATTATAAATATAAATATAAAAATGAATACACACACACACACACACACATATATAAACACACACACACACACATATATATAATATAAACATTTATATATTAATATAAACTTATAAATATCTATTAATTTATATAAATATATATATATTAACATAAACACAGACACAAATAAATATATATATAAACATATATATCTATATGTGTGTAATTTGTAATTCTATTAAGTTTAATATATATAAAAATTGACATATGTATTAATATCAAATAAAAACACACATATATAAATTTACATATAAATATATATAAATATATATATATATATATTTATATATATGTTTCTGTATACATATATAAGAAAATATTTATTTATATAAACATATATATTAATATAAACAAATATATATATATATAAATTATAAACACACATAAATAAATTATGCATATATATATAAACACACACCCACATATATATATACATCCATACATATATCAACACACACATGTAAATATATAATTATATATACACACTTATTTATATATAAAAACACATACATATTTTAGATGTGTCACATTTTTTAGAAAATGTGGCTGATTAATAATATATATACAGATACAAACATATATATATTTAGACACACACAGACATATAAACATATATTTTTATTAAATATAAAATATATATATTAATATATATATATATATATATTAATCATATATATATAATATAAACATATATATATATATATATATATTAATATATGTATCTTAATATATTAAAAATTATATATATATATGTGTGTTTTTTTAAATTTTAAAATTTATAAATAAATATATATATATATATCATAATATAGTTTTAAATGTACATGTTGTTTAGTGGAGTTGCTTAATTTGTCTAGTAGAAGACACCATGGTCATGTGTATAAATCTCATCTATTGAAATATTTGATGATGGAGGGTATTTAAGTGAGGTGTGGGCTCACATGTGGAGGTAGATTTGTAATGGCATCAGGGAGTGTCTTGGTTATGCATAGGGGGGTTGTGATCTCATCCATGTCTAGGTTAGTAAAAAAGAATAATATTGTTTAAAAAATAGATTGATTTGATAAAAAATTCTATTTTTTTTAAAGATGTATTTTAGAAATGTTAGGAAATGAAATTTCATTTACTGACACATCCAAAAAACATTGAGAAATGAGGTATAACTAATTTTATGATGTTTATAAGCATCAATAATTTGAAATTTTTATAAACATCACTAATTAGATACAGTTGTAAAATTCAATAATTCTGTGACGTTTATAAATGTAACAAAATTAAAAAAACTTGATTTCACGACTTTTTCTAGAAACATTTGTAAATGAATTACATACCTACATAAACGTCGCTAACATACATTTTTTGTAGTGGGAGAATTATTCTCCTCCATGGAATCACTGATTAATTAATGTTGACATAATGGATTTCCTCTCACCCAAATCGAAACACAATTTCCTATTTTGAAACTCATGAACACAAACCATACCAAATATGACACTCATACTGGGATACAACCTTTCTATACTTATGTTTTAATTCTCTCAAGGATTATCCTAAGATAGGGAACCCAATCTTTCCCCTTACGAAACTATCATGGTTAAGAGAACACACATGAGTTCCTCTAATACATTTCCCAACTCTATGGTCATGGACAATCATTTAAATGGAACAACATCCATTAATATAGTTATGATCATATAATGTCATAATCAAGCTCATATAAAATACAATAGTGGGAACACACAAGATAGATGTTATATGACCCATATAACATATAAGATCAATTGGGGAGTTCCACTAAAAGGACCAGCCTATAATGAGAAACCCATGTATCCCCCTCAGGTACAAATTAATACCAGTGGAGGGGACAACACACACTCCAAACCATGTCATCTATCTATAATAATCTCATGATTTTATAGTTCCCTATTTCTTATTCGTAGGTTTATTATTTCTCATTCATAATCCTTCGCTCTATATACATAATAATAAGATTATATTTCATGGCCTAATACGTTCCACTCCTTTTATTCAAAACACTTAAGGGTCCATTTATCACATAAGAAACAACTATTTTCAATCATGCCACTTTTAGAGGATGGAGTATCAAAATAGTGATCGTGTGTATATTGTGGCCCTAGACACATCTATTACTTTTATGGGAGTCAAAATGTTATGATTTACAAATAAAATCATTTTTAATCACATAAAACTGATAATACCGCATATCCCAGGCACATAACACAATGCATAAATAGTAGTAAGTTACATTGTGACCACATACAACATCTTGAGTTACCCCCATTAAGAAGCTCTAATTCCATTTCTTAAGAGAGTCCATGATTGTTCATTTATCTGAGATCCAATCTTAAGTCCATATATCCAAATAAATAATCATAACTATTTATAATAAATTATTATATTTTAAACTTCAGATGAATAGAATCTAAAACTTCATTGAGTGTATCTAGATTATAAGACCACGATCTATGACATGCCAAAATCCTTTAGCATTTAACTGGTACATCCATATAAAAAATCATTACCATACATAACCCAGTGACTCTCAGATATCATCAAATTTGATTAAAATCTATTGAAACTTTTATAGGTAAATTTACCTCCAAACAAACTTTGATGATATGAATGAGATTATTCTAAAGGGTTAGACTCTGTCAATTTTCCACACAAACCATGTTTTTCTAGATTATAATACAATTCACTAGTGTATTTTTCACTCAACCCCAAATCATTATAAAACAAAGTTAGTGATTAATATGGGGGAAGAATATTGGATGGAAGTACAAGATTCCATGCCTCTATAACATAGTTAAATTGTTACCATAACCACTAAATGTTTATGGGGAATCAAGAGAGGTTGTAGGATGAGACTCATCAAAATGGCTAACCCTGAACCCTTTTTGATCTAAAATCAATGAGGGGTGACTAGTAAATTATGGGATATTGCATGTTTCAACAAACTAGATCTGAAAATAATTACATCCTAACCTATATGGATCATAAAATTAATCCATCTACTAAACTTTAGTCCTAGCCTGAATACATGGTTTACAGTGTGACACACATCACTTGGAAAAAATTGGATATCTTATAGCCATTCCTGATGGTGTAACCCCTATGGTGATGGTGTAGAACAACTTTCAGGGGAATAAATATACATCCTAAATCCCTAACATCCTTAGTATTTCCTTAATTCCACAAATATCACAAATCATCCCAATGGCCAACCACACAATGTAGCCCATCACCTGATGAAAAAACATGAACATCATCAAGCATGATCCCTCTGGCTCTATTACTATCCTCCTATACAAAATCTAGCATCCCTTATTAAAAACAATTAAGTGGTGCCCCGATAAGGTTGGCCACATGACCTCAAGATCACCTCCCATTATTCTAAGGCCTTCAAACTAGAAATGACAGCATAAGATGTGACCAAGGGGAGACTATGGAATCTTGTTTAGGGTGTAGTTAAATGGTAATTAAAAATGATAAGAAGTTGAAAAAATTATAAATAAGTATTAGCAGAATAATAATAAATCATCCAACTAAATCATCATGCGGAATCCAAATCAATTTCAGACATAAAAATGGTGATCATCCCATTATTCTATACAAAAATGGAGATATATAGGATAAATGAATATACAACATTAAAAAAAAACAAAAAAAATAAAAAACACTTCCTTCACTTGTATCAATATCATAGGCTCGGTCCTTGTCACCCATAATCCATCCACGTACTAAAAAGAAAACAATATAAGCTTGGAACATCACTTTTTATACCCCTACAATCTTATAGTTTTCTCAAGTTACATAGGCATCTTAAATAGGGTGTGATATATACTATGTAGTAAACCACCAATGGTGTCTACAGCTATCTCACCTATGAAAATAAAATTTGAATTGTGATGTTAAATTTAATACAATAATTAAATAAATAAACTAAATCAGACCGGGTTCCTCATGGAACCTAGCCAAAACATCCTGCTTCGGACAAATCTATATATTTATAAATGGAATTTGATCATTATAGATATAATGTGGGTGTATAAAAGGGTCATCAAAAGCATGTATCACATATAGACCAAACCCAAGAATGTTATGTGGCTTTGTGGATGTTCCATTTAGTGTAATAGTTATAAATTATAAAATTTTGATATAAAATACATACTTATAATTTAATATTGGAATCCTAAGACTGTCCAAATTGATCTATAAAGTGGCAAAAAATATCTCTGTAGGAGCAGTATATATACCCATCACAACAAGAGTCCATCCAAGGAGATCTATATAAGGAATCCAAAATATAACTCTCAGTATAGTGTATATAATGACTCTTTGAACTTGTACCAGGTATACTACATAAGGGACATGTTATCTCTCATTTCATGGTATGACCATATTTCCCACCAATACCTACCAAGTTTGTTCTCTAAGGGACGCAGTATTACTCATGGGTAAGTATGTTATCCTCCTGGTAAGCCCGTATAATCAATTTACTAAGGAAACTATGTATCACTATTGTTTTATTTAAATTCATGTGTAAAAATTTAATTATAATGCACTGTGTGACCATCCAAGGAATCCTTAAATAGGGACCCTTGTATCACCCCTGGAATGACATAAATGTATGATTTAGCCATCAAGAAAACATACCCCATCACAAGTCATTATATTCATCAAAAATTATTTAATAGTAATTAAAATTGATTCCATTGAACAAGGTAGTTAAGACTTTAATGAATGAAAACCAATAATGGTGGATCATGTAAATGTAAAATTCCTGATGTTGTGAATTCATGAGTTTATAATATTATTGTTAACATGGGTTATCATTTATTTTAATTTCATTATAATTCTAGAGGTGTCACCGAAGATGTATGGCTTGTGGTACACAACACATAATAAAATACAAAAATACTTTTAAGGAACTGTACTAGAAAACCTTCCTTATGACACTCCCCTCATCTGGTATCATCCCATGAATCAAGCTACAATGTGAGAAATTAGAGATATAGAAAAAAACATGATAATAGGGAATATGAGATCACACAAAAATAGTACAAAATATGAAAACATAAATGATTGAAGGAAAGAATTTGGGCCATGAGTTTATCATTATGTATCCAACATAAATTATGGAAAGTTGATCAGATCTCAGATGATGAAGACGCATCAGAACATTGGATAGGCATGGGAGTAGGATATCATGTGTCTGGCCTACTATGCGAGAGAAAAAAATGGGCCCCATTCAATATAAGGGGCTCTCACCCCTTTAAAAGTAATCCCAATATTTTAATGGTGTTAATATTATACAGACAATGTATTGAATCGATGATAACTGTTACATACACTTCGTGAAGATCTTAGGTTTTACCTTCCTAAGAAAAATTAGTTCATGATGTGAAAGGGGTCTAATCAGACCATTACACATCATGAATTTGTAATACATGTCATGTATCATTCCTATATCCATGTTCTAGCCATCGTGCTACTTTATTCCAAGAAGTAACCCAACCAGCATAAGGTCCTTTTCACCATGGTCTAATTCAAAAATTAAAACAAAAAAGAGGATTTGACCAAAATTAAAAGAATACATACCACTATGAAATGTCATAACATTATAACCTCTCCATATTAAATCAAATCACCCCCATGTTTCCCTTCTAAGGGTTGTAAAACATCACCTGAAAAATGTTCTAGTCACATAGAATGTACTTGAACCTATCAATATCCCAAGAGTTTTCCTCTACACCATCATGATGAAATAGAACAAGAACCAAAGGAACATTCCTACCACAGAGAGTCATTTTACTCTGATCAATGATATGTATCAGATTAGCCTTAAATGACACATCCACCTCAAGATCAATATATTAAGGATCGAAAAAATGAGATGGGACTATGTGATAATGTAAATAAATTTATAAATAAAAGATGCCAGGCATGACCTAACACCATTGAGGTAAATCCAACTATTGGGCTATGAGTATGATCTCTCTAATATCGTGAATGGACCAATATATCAAGTTGATACTGTTCCCTTTCTATGATTTCATCTAGGTTCCAATCATGTTGAAACTCATATAATGACAAGACTTCCAACCTAAAAATCCTAATATCAGTGGAAATGATCGGTATTAGACCAATTCCTTGATTGAATTATATACATATGAATCTGAATCAGTTTGACCACCTCTGATGTATACTGGATGGGATGAGGATGCAATATCTCCATCTCATTTTCCTCTAACCAGAAATGTAGTGAATGACACACCCTATAATATAGGGCCTCATAAATATTCCTCATAAAAGTTTCTTGAATGATTTGATTATAGAAAAACTCATTGAGGTTCAAGTGCTTCTCCCAAGAACCTCCAAATTCAAGGAAACATTCCCATAACATGTACTTTAACACATTTATCATACATTTGGATGAAATATTGGTTTCAGAGTGATATAATATACTCAGTATGACATGTAATACAAGTATTTTTCTACGCCCTTCAATAATTAAGATTTACACTAGGCATAACATTCTGATGATATAGAATGGGGAAAACCATGAAGGTGAAATATCTCTTGAATGTAAATCCATCAGATCTCATCAGCTGAAAAGGTCTCTAGGATATGTATAAAGTGTGTGACCTTGGTAATCCTTCTTCATATCTTCCATTATGCATCACTTCTTCAAAGGGATCATATCAAACTAATCACAAAAATCCATAGTGACATCATTCCATTTCTACTCAGGAGTAGACAGAGGTAGTAAAAGTTCAGCAGTTTGTTGGTGCTCCCCCTTCAACTACTAAAAGGTGGAGCACTAAGTGATAGAACATAAAATATTTATGTTCATACCTAGGCACCAATATTGAAAATGTATGTATTGTTACATCTTGGTAATCCCATTGTGTACATCCCAAATAGATGCATCAGATTCTTGCATCAACTCTTCTTGTATATCGGTATGAACATAAACACATTTGCAAAAGTACAGAATCTTATTCTCATCGATAACCTGACTAGGAGGTGGGTCCAAAACCGAGAAACCTTCCCTCAGGAATAGATCATCAGAATTTGAAATATGTCTCATCCAAACCCATTACATAAGGGTGGATGTCACTTCCCAAGCTGGAATAATAGGCTGCCCATGATATTCCTAAACCTCAAAGTGCATCCCAAAAAACATAGTCTCAAACTGCTACTTACTATTGGCCTCTTGGATGAATTTATCTGAGTCTTTGGGTCTATGAAATCATCTATATGATTTCCATTTATCAGTGTATAATAATTCTCAAATTCAAAATACATTAGGTATTCTACCCACCTATACTTTCTGAGATTCATATAACACTATTTGCAAAGGTATGTGAGACTTTTATGGTCAATGTAAACAATGAACTATTACCTTATGTTATAAGGAATGAAACAACATAAATCATGAACCACATCTTATAGATCAAGGTCATGTGTTGTATAATTAATCTGATGAGGTCTTAACTTGATGTACATGTATGCCACAACCCCATCCCCCTGCATCAGAACTCCTCCAAGCCCAATTCTGTAAGCATCACAATGGACTATATAAAATTTTCCTAGATAGAGAAGAATCATGATTTCTTTTTAATTCCATCTCACTTCTAACTATTGAGATTATTTTTCATTGGATATGATCTATAGCAACATCACACCCTTCTTAGTGACACATGTGGGAGGTGCTTCTATGAAGGAAAATTTCAGATTAAAATGCCTATATTAGTTTCCCAACCCCAAAAAATTGTGTATGTCGAATACATTCTTGGGTTTATACTAGGAAACTACGATATTCACATTATCTAGGTCAATGGATACTATAGCCTCAAAGTTAATTAGACACAGTAAGGAATCATTATTGATCTAATAGTTATATTTGATCAGATTGGAATATACCTTGTTATCTCTCATTATATTTATCATAATATCAAGATATTTCTACTTTTCATATCTTCTGGTTGAATACACCAAGATTTATTCCATGAACACCACCATAATTGAATCTAGAAATGGGTGGCAAGACAAATTCGTAAAATCCATAAATATTATAATGGAATTTTTAATCCCAAATGGTATGAAAAAATAATAATTAAATTCATAACTTCTCTAAAATGTTGTAAATGGCATGTCTTATTTCTTAACCTACACCAAATGTTAACCCAAAGAATAATTCAACGTTAAAAAAAATTTCACTCCTAAATGCAGGTCGCAGAGGGAATCTATACGCAGAAATGGATAATGGTTCATAACCGTAAGACCGTTCAACTGATGGTAATCCAAAAAAATATGAGGGTACAATCCACTATGTTGGAAAAAAGGACCGGTGAACCCCATAGATAAGTACTTGGTCACATAAAATCCATAGCTTTCAAGTCATTTGGATTCTTCATTTATTAATGGTGCTCTATTGGTGAAATAAAATAATGGGGAAGGTAGATTGTCATTACCCTCTATAATAGCTAAATGGTGAAATCTAATTATCTCAGAGGAGGTAATCTAGAGAAGTCTTAAATGAAGATGTCCCTATAATGATCCATAGTATGAGGGAATTCCATACATCGAGTACCCTTTCCACTCATAAAGTGACTATCTATCTGGGATACCACTCATCCCATCCCACAATGATCAGGTGCATATGAACCTTCTTGGACATCTAATTCACCCTTATGAACATAGGTATTTCGCTCAGGTGGAGTAAAAGGAACACTTCGACGAAAGAATTCAATATCAGTGAGGTATGATCTAGTACATTATGAGTCTAAAATCGAAACTTTTCATCTAGAATAGAGATATATTCCACAATAATCGATACCCACAAATATAAAGGGGATATCCTTACACTGGTGCACAATCTCTGATTGATCCCCTAATGGTACGTTGAGATCCATCAGTCCACAAAATAATTTCATATCTAGGCCCAATCATTCTGTAATTTCCATAGATATAAATTATTGTGAAGTGCCAGTACAACATAATAATGATACTACACATGAGACTACAGGAATAGTACCTCAAACTGTAGATTTCCTTGGACATTTCTTCTCGAGTGTGGGATGCACTACATAGATATGGCTAGATTATTGGCACTAAGATGTAGCCTGATTAACCATGGCCTGTCTGATCTGCGGGATCATAACGTCTAATGTCGGACTACTTCATCCATGACCACCTCATTGGCTTGATCAACCAGTTATGTAACATCCAAGGTAAATAAATAATATTACATTCTATGTTTTATCAATATTTGTGAATAAAATGTTAATATTACTTTAAAGGGAATTCCATGCTCGATGGCGTACCCAATACGCAACAACGAGTTTCTTTGAAATCTTACGTTGCACACTAATAATATAATAATATAATAATTGTTAACGCCTAGCCATTACAATGGATGGAATGAACAGAAATAACTAAAATGAATACATATGTTTGTTAAATATTTTTACATTTATCTAATAAATTTTAGAGGCTTAAAATCCAAATGAATCCAATTTTAAGAATAAATACTCTAATATTTTTAAAAGATTGTTTTACCGCCTTTTAATGGAGAAACTTTTTTAAATATAACTTTTGACAATTTTATAAGCTCTATTTGTCAAAATAAACTTATTCTTTATTATTGGGACATTGAAATTTACTTTGGATAAATTTTTGCTATGTTTCTGACAATGTTCATTTTTTTAATAGTGAAAAACATTGCATTTTACATCAAAACTGCCTTTTCATATAGTTTAAATATATGGTTAGATTATATTTTTAATTTTATTTAAAGTTTAATTAGAATATACTTTTACAATTTAATTCAATGGTTGTCATTAGAATTAATTTCACTTTGAAAATGGACATAAACAAGTGCCAAACTTTTCATAGATATTGCTTCCAAAAAACCCACTATTTCTTTTGACAATGGGAATTAACTCTATGATTTATTAATGAAACTTCTTTGTTTCTAATTTGGTAAAATGGAAATCATTTCTGAATTTGAAATATAAAATATATCTTAGTGTTAATTTTTGGTATTTTTCTGATAATGCTTTTTTTAATTAATAGTGAAGAATACTGTTTTTAATTCAAAACTGCCTTTTCATCCAATTTATTTATATATTTAGATTTTCATTTTAAATGTTTTTAAAGTATAATTGAATTATTTTTTCTCACTTAATACAATTTTGTTCATTTTAAGTAATTTCACTTTTCAATTGGATGTAAAAATAAGTCAATCTTTTGATAAATTTTATTTCTTAAAAACTCGTATTTTGTTTTGACAACGGGATTTACATTTAAATTAATTACTAAAATTAATGTGTTTTTAATTTGATGAAATGGATTCCATATTTTTAATCAGAAGTTCCAAATTATGTAATTAAGACTCTTTTGTTTTTGGACATTATGAATAGTAACGACGGTAATTATCTTTAATTATCGTGTTTAATTAGTAATCGGGTAATTAAGGGTAAGAAAATAATATCATAAAAATATAAAATGACCCCAACATGTGTCACACTTCTATTTTTGGTGTCATGGACGACCATGGGATGCCTTGTGCCAACCTTGGGACCCCATGGAATTACTTTAGAGTGATAGTGACCTTTTATCAAATTTTTTTTAAAGAAAGGAAAATGTAACCAAAGTATGTAACAACTAAGTAAAATAATTTTAATTTTTTCTAAATAAACGATCTCTTAGACTATAAATAATAATTGGTAAGATAAAAATATTTCCTACATCATGAATTGTTTTTATAATTTTTAGACATTAAATAAATTATTTTATTTATGACACCGTGATGATGCAGTGATTACCTCATAAATGAATGATTTAAATAAAATGAGAAGATAAGGTAAAATATAAGTCTTAAACATGTCACAAACCTATTTTATGGGTGGATTTTGAAACCTTATAACCTTATCCTAGAAATATATCCTTTTGGGACCTTTAAAATCCGAAAATCATTTTATAATAAAGTAATATTTTATAACTTTCCAAGAGTGCCCCTCCTCTTCTCTTATAAAAGGCCTCCACCTCTAACACCTTACCCACACCTCTCAAGCCTTTGTCTTGGCCAAAAACTTCCCATTACATCTCTCCACATACCTCTCTTCATCATTAAAGCCTCACCGTTGGAATAATTCTCTTCAAGAAACCCTTTTGGTTCAAACCAAGAAGAGTTACCAGATTTAAAGGTAATGTCTTCACTTGTGTTCTTTTGTTTTATTTTGCTTCTCCAAACCAATAAACTCTTTTTATTCCCTTATTTTGTAACAAAAACAGTATATTAAATATACACGGATGTTTTTATTTGAATTATTTGAGCTACACTTACACACGTCTCCGTCTAATGGTTAAAGAACATACTGTTTCTGTGGATGGCGAATTACTGCCTCACGAAACAATGATTGTTCAATCTTATCTTAAAACCTTTCATGGTGGCCATTATGATGTCAATGTATTTTATATATGATATATATGTTATTTATGTTTTCCATATGCTACTGTATTTTATATTTAAAACATACCTTTATGCTTTGCATGTTGTTCAAATACGATAATTTCATACGAGGAAGTGTGGACTACCGCCCCCTCAAGTGATGTGACTCGTTCATGCAATACATGGAATGTATAAAGAATGAAATTAATGGACTTATTGACCTATAAAACATATATATTATACTGTAATTATAATATATATATATCTCAATTATTTTTAATTCCATTAATATGACAAAGAAATGAAAGTAGCGTTCATGCGTAGGTACGGACTACCCTCTCCATGAATGGTGCATTTCATTTGTTTTTATCTCCAAATGTTATGGAATAGTATAAAATGAATATGTACTGGATATATATGATATTTAATTAATTAATACTATTCTGGAGATGATGTACTTATAACTACATGGACGATTCTTTTCAAACAAGTTCATTTTTTACTCATGTACCAAACATCGACGAAAACATTTGATATGAACTCACATAATTAACTAATTATTATAACATTATAATATGTGATATGAACTGAATAATAATATTTAAAGGATGACCTTAAGAAATTATAAATTGACCAAAGTTTATTATTCAGGAATATAAAGAAATGAACAAGATAAGTCGGACTTGAGGTAAGAGATCATACCTATCTCTTTCTATTTAAGTACTCTCTTTTATGTCGTTTCTTTTATAATCCTCTTTCTTATGTTGGGGGATGTTATTTTATATTCCTATTACTGTATTTTATATTTTTATATGATGAGATTCCCTATTTTATTTCATCAATCAATTTTTTTGATGTTTTAAGTGGCACCGTTAGGCTGTCGAGTTTTCGTAAGGGATTTTTTATCTCACTTTTATTCCCGTGAGATTTATACAACATTTTCCACTATTTCCTTTCAGTGGTTTATGTACTGACCATTATTCTAATATTTGTGTAATATAATTTCTTTTCTGGGTATTTACATCAATGTTGTACGTTCCTTCTTTCATGGGGTGAATGTTTCGAAAGTTACCCAAATCGGTAAGGGAACCTTTCACCCTCCTCTTTTTAAAAGACTAATTTTGTTATGTCTTTAAATGTACATCTTTTTATATTGGGATATGTTCTTATATATCCTTATTGATGTAAATTTTATGTCCAAGTTATGAGATACCATTTTCTCTCTCATCAACTAATTTTATGAATTTTAATGTGATGTCGTTAGGCTGTCGAATTTTACCAGGGGAACTTCTTAACCCAATTTCGATTTCTTTGGGTTCAACATGTAGTTATTGAATATGTCATTCTATACATATGTGTGAATTACCTCTGGTTTTTTTAAACTTAATATCCACTTATATTGGGTGTATTTATATTTTTCACACATAATTATGAGATTTATTTGTCGTCAATTTAAGGATACCTTATTTATAAAGGATTTCATATCATTTTACATTTCTATTGAGGATTAATTGTTGTTATACACCAATTCACTCTTATATGGTGTATATAATGTCCTTTGGAATATTATATCATGAATCCATTTATTCTCATAATATTATAATGTTCTGATTGAATGTTATTCCCCAATTATTGTATTCAAGTGTCTCTCATTTTGTTAAAAACCCTATAACTAAAATACCGTTTTAAATGTTTTACTGATTTATTCTTATAAATATTTCTCATTAATATCCATGTTTTAAAAATTGTTTTAAGGATTTATTTAAATGGATATTAATGGTTTAAAATGTTAAAAGCTTCAAAGTGGTATGGGACACTTTGATTCAAAAATCTCTTTATTAAATGTTTTAAATGGTTTTGAAACTGGTTTTTAGAATGGATTCATTATTTCAATATCTTAAAATGTTATATATTTTTTTGCAATGTGGTAATGTTATCTTTCCTTTATGATTAAGTTATGTGCTATGATTATGTTATGGTTCTTGTGCATTGTTTATGAAGATGGGTGGTTCGGCGATAAACTAAGGGCGGGTGAGCTCGATATAGCTCTCCAATGCATTGGGTAACGCGAAGGAGTTAAACGTTAAGGTTTCTCCGAAGAGATTTAGGGAATATACTGTGATGGGTATTCCGAATGTAACCATGATGGTTACTACCTACGTAAGAATGTTATGAATTCCTCGTGTTACCATTATGTCTTATGATTTCTATGAGTTATTCGTAAATCTTATGATTTCATGAGGTATGTTAAATTGCTTATGATTTATGAGTAAATTATGATTACATTGATTCTTATGTATACATGGACTAATGTTTTCATTCCATATTGTTATAACCCTTACTGATATTTTTACGCTCATCCCAAGTTTTTTTGAAATGTTTTTCATAGGACATAAAGTTGAATAGGTTCAAGGATGAGATCAAGGAAATGTCAGGATGTCTAAAACAAGGAACTAGACATGACTCTTTTTTTCAATAGTTTTTATTTTGGTGAAAAAAATGGAAGCTGAGTAGATGCGTCTACTTTGTAATCTTTGATATGTAATAGTTATGTTCTAATTCTCTAAAACTCTAAACCTGAAAAGATCCTCAATGTGAAGTATTCATTTAACTCAATAATAAGTAATGTTTAAGGCCGGGTCCTTATAGTTGGTATCAAAGGTCGGTTTAGATAAATTTAGAGGCTAGAGTGTTGTTTTAGCATAAGTGACAAGATGCGTATAACCACAATGGTTATTATATTAGATAGTGTCATTGTTATTTTGAAGGTTGGAATGAGTTTGAGATAACTTGGATAAGTATATCTTAGTGTTTATCTTCCTCTTTAGTACATGATGATTTTGTTGATATACTCAAACTGAACTTTTTGGATTTAACAAATGGATGGATCTAGCAGGCACCAAAGTGACAATGGGTTTGAAGGAAACTGTGGTGGTTCTCTGATTAAGAGACTGGATGAAATGGGGGATTCAATGAGAAATATCGTGGTTATTCTAAACCAACTATCAGGAGTCATGATCAACCAATTGAACCTTGGTGAGTTCTCTAATGCCTCTTGTATGAGAGAACCAACTTGATGTGGAATTTCATGTGATAATTATAAAGGTAACCATTAGGGTTTATATGATCATTACGTTTGAGGTAATTATGGGTTACTATATGTTATGATGGAAGTTGAAAGTAATGAGGTAAAATTGAGGTTAAATTATGTTATGGTTATTTTTGAAGATTTTATCTCTTATTTGGGAATGTTTTAAGAATTATATAGTTTTGGAAAAAGGAAAACACGCAGACCGTGTGACAACGCGTCGCGTCGGACAAAGCTGCGGGAATCAAACCCACAACCAAAGTGCAACTGGTATTTATCGCCTACCACTGGACTACGTGAAGTCCCTAGTTAGTTTGAATGATTCTTTTTAGTTAGATGATTTTATGAATTAATAGTAAGTTGATTTTGGGTTATCAATGGAAATTATTAGCCTATAATGGAGGATTTGTGATTAGGTTAATTAATTTTAACTATGAGACTGTAAGAGTAACTGATGTTATTTTGGGGAAAAATGATAAGATTTATCTTAGGAGACTATGTGATTAAATCCTTCAGAGATTTGGGTTTCAATCTTAGTTTGCATTACTTTGAAGAATTTTATGGATAGATGTTTATTGAACGTTCTTTGTTGAACTTTGGGTTTTGTGTGACAAATTTTGGAGATTAGGAGTAGTTTTTCTTTTTGTAAAAAAATATCATTTTTGGGTATTATATGTTATCGTACTAAACTTTTTGGTTTGTTTTTGGTTGATATCTAATGACATGGGAAATATATAGTTCTCTTTTGTGGATTAGGTGATTCCCAAGAAGTTGATTATAGTACTCTTAATGCAAAAAAAAGTCTTCCTAAATACTCATCTTTTGTAGAAAATATGAGTTTGATTAAGGAATATAGTAAAAGTTAAAAGTCTACGTGACTGGTAAGTATTTTTAATTATGATTTAGTTAATCTCAAAAATAAATTCCTTAATGAAGAGTAACTTAAAACAAAAATGTTGTCTGCTAACTTTTCTTACTGGGGAATCGAATACCGTTTAACCCATCACAAGTTTGTGATTTTATTGTGGTTAACTTTCTTCTAGACATGTTTACTATCACTCTACATCAAAACATGACCCTTTTTTTAATTCCATATCCATATTTTCATACTTGGAATCCTAGTATGGGTTAACTCAGGTGACCTTTGTACTTCTCTCCCTTTCTTTTAAAGTGATAGTTTTAGTGACTCTTGTTCTGATTCGGGACTTTAAATGAAGTTTCCATGCCCAATTTTGAAATTGTGAGGACACAATTCCCAAAAGGGGGGAAGGATGTAACATCCCAGGTAAATAAATAATATTACATTCTATGTTTTATCAATATTTGTGAATAAAATGTTAATATTACCTTAAAGGGAATTCTATGCTCGATGGCGTACCCAATACGCAACAAGGAGTTTCTTTGAAATCTTATATTCCACACAAATAATATAATAATATTATAATGGCTAATGCCTAGCCGTTGTAATGTAGGGAATGAACAGAAATAACTAAAAATTGATTACATATATTTGTTAAATATTTTTACATTTATCCAATAAATGTTAGAGGCTTAAAATCCAAATGAATCCAATTTTAAGAATAAATAATCTAATATTTTTAAAAGATTGTTTCACCGCCTTTTGATGGCGAACCTTTTTTAAATCTAACTTTTGACAATTTTATAAGCTCTATTTGTCAAAATAAACTTATTCTTTATGATTGGGACATTGAAATTTACATTGGATAAATTTTTTGTATGTTTCTGACAATGTTCATTTTTTTAATAGTGAAAAACATTGCATTTTACATCAAAACTGCTTTTTCATATAATTTAAATATATGGTTATATTATATTTTTAATTGGTTTTAAAGTTTAATTATAATATATTTTTATAATTTAATTCAATGATGGTCATTAGAATTAATTTCACTTTGAAAATGGACATAAACAAGTGCCAAACGTTTCATAGATATTGCCTCCAAAAAACCCACTATTTGTTTTGACAGCGGGAATTAACTATATGATTTATTAATGAAAAGTATATGTTTTGAATTTGGTAAAATGGATATCATTTCTGAATTTGAAATATTAAATATATCTTCGGGTTAATTTTTGGTATTTTTCTGATAATTCTTTTTTTTAATGAACAGTGAAAAATACAGTTTTTAATTCAAAACTGCCTTTTCATGCAATTTATTTGTATATTTAGATAGTCATTTTAAATGTTTTTAAAGTATAATTGAATTATGTTTTTATCACTTAATACAATTTTGTTCATTGGAAGTAATTTCACTTTTCAATTGGATTTAAAATTAAGTCAATCTTTTGATAAATTTTACTTCTTAAAAACCCGTCTTTTGTTTTGACAACGAGATTTACTTTTAAATTAATTACTAAAATTTATGTGTTTTGAATTTGATGAAATGGATTCCATATTTTGAATCATAAGGTCCAAATTATGTAATTAAGACTCTTTTGTTTTTGGACATTATGAATAGCAACGACAGTAATTATCTTTAATTATCGTGTTTAATTAGTAATCAGGTAATTAAGGGTAAGAAAATAATATCATAAAAATATAAAATGACCTCAACATGTGTCATAATGCTATTTTTGGTGTCATGGAGGATCATGGAATGCCTTTTTCCAACCTTGGGACCCCATGGGATCACTTTAGTGTGATAGTGACCTTTTATCAATTTTTTTTAAAAAGGAAAATGTAACCAAAGTATGTAACACCTAAGTAAAATAATTTTAATTTTGTAAACATAAATGATATATTAGACTATAAATAGTAATTGGAAAGCTAAAAATATTTCCTACATCATGATATTTTGTTTATAATTTTTAGACATTAAATAAATTATTTTATTTATGACACCATGATGATGCAGTGATTACCTCATAAATGAACGATTTAAATAAAATGAGAAGATATGGAAAAATATAATTCTTAAACTTGTCACAAACCTATTGGATGGGTGGATTTCTAAACCTTATCACCTTATCCTCGAAATATATCTTTTTGGGATCTTTGAAATCTGAAATGCATTTTATAATAAAATAATATTTTATAACTTTCCAAGAGTGCCCCTTCTCTTCTCTTATGAAAGATCTCCAACTCTACCACCTTACCCACAACTCTCAAGCCTTTGGCTCAGGAAAACCCTACCAATTTAATCTCCCCACATACTTCTATTAATCATTGAAGCCCCACCTTTGGCATAATTCTCTTCAAGAAACCCTTTTGGTTCAAACCAAGAAGAGTTACACGATTTAAAGATAATGTCTTCACTTGTGTTCTTTTGTTTTATTTTGATTCTCCAAACCCCTAAACTATTTTTATTCCTTTATTTTGTAACAAAAATAGTATCTTAAATATACTAGGATGTTGTTATTTTAGGTATTCGATCTACACTTACACACACCTCCGTCTAATGGTTAAAGAATATACTGGTTCTGTGGATGGTGAATTACTGCCTCACGAAACGATGATTGTTCAATCTTCTCTTAACACATTTTATGTTGGAAATTATGATGTAACTTTGATTTATATATGATATATATGGTATTTATGTTTTCCATATGCTTCTGTATTTTATATTTAAAACATACCTTTATGCTTTGCATGTTGTGCAAATGCGATAATTTCACACGGGGAAGTGTGGACTACTGCCCCCTCAAGTGATGTGACTCGTTCATGCAATACATGGAATTTATAAAGAATGAAATTAATGAAATTATGTGACCTATAAAACATATATATTATACTGGAATTATAATGTATATATCTCTAAATTATTTTTAATTCCATTAATATGACAAAGAAATGAAAGTAGCGTTCATGCGTACGTACGACCTACCGTCTCCATGAACGGTGCATTTCATTTATTTTTATCTCCAAATGTTATGGAATAGTATAAAATGAATATGAACTGGATATATATGATATTTAAATCATTAATACTATTCTGGAGATGATGTACTTATAACTACATAGACGATTCTTTTCAAACAAGTTCATTTTTGACTCATGTACCAAACATCGACAAAAACATTTGATATGAACTCACATAATAACTAATTATTATAAAATTATAATATGTGATGTGAACTGAATAATAATCTTGAAAGGATAAACTTAAGTGATTATAAATTGACCAAAGTTTATTATTCAGGAATATAAAGAAATGAACAAGACAAGTCAGACTTGAGGTAAGGAATCCTACCTATCTCTTTCTTTTTAAGTACTCTGTTTTATGTCGTTTCTTTTATGCTCCTCTTTCTTATGTTGGGGGATGTTATTTTATATTCCTATTAATGTATTTTATATGTTCATATGATGAGATAACCTATTTTATTTAATTAATCCATTTTTTGGATGTTTTAAGTGGCGTCGTTAGGCTGCCGGGTTTTCGTAAGGGATTTTTCATCTCACTTTTATTGCCGTGAGATTTATACAACATTTGCCACTATTTCCCTTGAGTGGTGTATGTAATGCCCGTTATTCTAATCTTTGTGTAATATAATTTCTTTTCTGGTTATTTACATCAATGTTGTACAGTCCTTCTTTCATGGGGTGAACGTTTCGAAAGCCACCCAAATCGGTAAGGGAACCTTTCACCCTCCTATTTTTAAAAGAATTATTTTGTTATGTCTTTAAATTTACATCTTTTTATGTTGGGATATGTTTTTCTATATCCTTATTGATGTAAATCTTATTTCCAAGTGATGAGATACCATTTTCTCTATCATCAACTAATTTTATGAATTTTAATGTGATGTCGTTAGGCTGTCAAATTTTACCAGGGGAACTTCTTAACCCAATTTCGATTTCTTTGGGTTCAACATGAAGTTATTGAATATGTCATCCTATGAATATGTGTGAATTACATCTGGTTGTTTTACACTTAATATCCACTTATACTGGGTGTATTTAAATTTGTCACACATAATTATGAGATTGATTTGTCCTTAATTTTAGGATACCTTCTTTATAAGGGATTTCATATCATTTTACATTTCTATTGAGGCTTCATCGTTGTTATACACCAATTCACTATTATATGGTGTATATACTGTCCTTTGGAATATTATATCATGAATCCATTTATTCTCATGATATTATAATGTTCTGATTGAATGTTATTCCTAAATTATTGTATTCAAGTGTCTCTCATTTTGTTAAAAACCCTTTAACTAAAATATTGTTTTAAATGTTTTAGTGATTTATTATTATAGATATTTCTCATTAATATCCATGTTTTAAAAATGGTTTTAAGGATTTATTTATATGGATATTAATGGTTTAAAATGTTAAAAGCTTCAAAGTGGTATGGGACACTTTGATTCAAAAATCTCTTTATTAAATGTTTTAAATGGTTTTGAAAATGGTTTTTAGAATAGATTCATTATTTCAATATCTTAAAATGTTATATTGTTATTGAAATGTGGTAATGTTATCTTTCCTTTATTCTTAAGTTATGTGCTATGATTATGTTATAGTTCTTGGGAATTTTTTATGAAGACGGGTGGTTCCGTGATAAACTAAGGGCGGGTGAGCCCAATATAGCTCTCCAATGCATTGGGTAACACGAAGGAGTTAAATGTTAAGGTTTATCCAAAGAGATTTAGGGAATATACTGTGTTGGGTATTCCAAACGTAACCATGAGGGTTACTCCCTACTTAAGAATATTATTAATGCCTCAAGATACCATTATGTCTTATGATTTCTATGAGTTATTCGTAAATCTTATGATTTCATGAGGTATGTTAAATTGCTTATGCTTAATGAGTAAAGTATGATTTCATTGATTATTATGTATACATGGACTAATGTTTTCTTTCTGTATTGTTGTAATCCTTACTGAGCTTTTTATGCTCATCCCAAGTTTTTTTGAAATGTTTTTCACAGGACATAAAGTTGAATAGGGCTAAGGATGGGATCAAGGAAATGTCAGGATGTCTAAAAAAAGGAACTATACATGACTCTTTTGTTCAAGAGTTTTTATTTTTGTGGAAAAAATGGATGCTGAGTAGATGCGTCTACTTTGTAATCTTTGAGATGTAATAGTTATGTCCTAATTCCTTAAAAATCTAAACCTAAAAGATCCTCAATGTGAATTATTCATTTAATTAAATAATAAGTAATGTTTAAGGCCAAGTCCTTATAAGTTATATATTATCTCCTAGATTGAAATGGAGCTATAGATCCTATACATGAACTTGGTGTCAGTACATATCACTTCTCACTATGAAATGGAGGGAAAATTCGGTAGATACCTGGAATGTAACCCATACAACCCATTCTCGACACTCGATATGATTCATCTTACACAACAAATTCTTAATTTTTTTTCCTACAACACAGGTGACACACTATAAAATGGTCGATGCACATAATATGACTTTCTCTACCCTCCCATCCAAACACAAAATGGTATTTCCTACCTATAGACAAACCATCCCCTACATCAATGCAAAAACAGTCCAACTCACACTGTAATCTACCCATAGGTTTGGCTCAATTATGAGGTCTAGATTCACAATCACTAAATCAATGGACATACAAAAGAAATTCACTAAAAATCAATGACATACAAAAGCACACCCTTAATCATTCTTGCAGTCATCAACTCATCACTAGTTAGTGTCGATGTGAAATGATTGAGTTCAGTGAAATGTTATGTATACTCAATCACAAACATAGAAATCTATATTGTGCGTATAAGCCCTTGTTATATGTCTTCTTTCAATATCTACAGAATGAATTTGTCTTTGAAGACTCTCTTGAAGTCCATCTAGTCTATACCATGATGATGATCAGCCTGAGAGATGAAATCCAACCAACATTTGGAGTAGTGAAAGATCATGCATGTGTTGAGATTGAACCTCCTATCTGGAGGCATCTTTAAGTTGTTTAAGATGAAGAAAATGGAGTCTAGCCACAATTCTAAATCCTGAGGTCTTTCATCCCCCGAGAAGGTGGGTGGATTCTGCTTCTAAAATTTTCACATCAACTCTAAAATAGAGGTGATAGGTCGCGAAGATCACAATATATATTACATGAAAGTAAAGAAGAAAACTCAAAACTAATCATTAGGTCCCATTGGATAATCAACTAGAAGTGTCTCTAGTGGCACTATATGAGGTAATAGTGGTTGATCAGGATTCACCATAACGAAACCATGGCTCTCACAACCCTCCATGCATATTACTTGAGGAAGTCATGGGGGAATAGAACTAAATTGGTCAAACCTAGTCCTTGGATCGTATTTAAAAACATATAGAATCAACAAATATGGACAAGTACATGTAAAAATGTTTCCCATAAATGATTCACTCCTATTTTCATGCTCCAAATTCCAGGTTTTGAAAAAATGACGGATCACAAGAGACACTATCTACTGCCCACAACAAAGGTCAGTTTAGGACCATGGTCTAATAAAACACTTTAGAGTTTCTAATATATATTTCTTAATTGCATGATATAGAGGGAAACACCCATTTTTCTTCAATTGGATTAAACATTTAACAGTACCCATTTTAATTAAAAGCATAAATTTATTTATGTTCAGAATTATTTATATGAATATAAATATCAAAGTCCAATGATATGTGTCACCATTACAAATTTATAAAGGCTCGTAGTCTTCATAATATTCAATTGGTGTGTCAATTAACATTGACCTAGCAATTGGATCCAACATCAAGATGTAATAGGTATTGGAAAATTATGTGGTTAAATGAATTACCATTCTCAATTTATAGAGGTACATTCTTTATAAATTAAAATTCACATTCATGGAATCAAACTTTTATAGAATTTCAACCAATAAAACTACTGGTCCCTAGATCAATCTTGGTATATGTGGTTAATTATGGTTACCTTATTTATATATTCATGAAAGCATAGTATAAATTGATGAAAAAATTATAATTTTACCAATTTTGTAATCTAGGCATGAAATGTTAGCCCATATACATATATAATAATCTACTCACTCAAAAAAATAATATGATATATATGCAATTTATTTTGTAATATAAATATGGCATGAAATAATTCATTATATGTGAATCCATTGGTTAAAAATATGATTCATGAAATGATTCCTCCTTGTTATACCAGGCTACTGAAAAAGAATTTCATAATAATAATAATGAAAAAAAGAATTTATACAAAACAAGTGCATTACCAAATTGTGAAATCATTACAATCATAACAAGTATAATCCAAAAAATAGTATCCCATCTCAGGAAATTTGGGTATCCTCTATATGTGGGTAATATAATGCCATGAACGGGCTCATTACCATATTTTCACATGTTCCTAGTCTTTTGTTTAATACTCAAAAAAATATGTTTGAAAAAATAATCCTTTTATACATCATTTTTGAATCTCACACCAGAAGCAACTAAGTGGTGCCCCTATATGGCTGGCCACATGACCTCATGCATGCCTCCACGTACACCAGAGGCTACTTACTAGCAGTGAGTCACTATGGCGTGTCTATTGTGAAACTATTCCCTTTTAATCATAGGGTAACACATTTGTAAGTAATAATGAAATACAGTGGAAACAGTAATAAATAACCAGCAACTGAATAATTACAAATCATCCAAGGTAAACAATATGGATAATTTAAAGCAAAATTAGATACCAAATTTTTTTCATACCATGATGCTATAAAAAAGGGAGACACATGGGATACTAGGATAAATACATATACAAAATTCTAAAAAAGGAAAAAAATACAGAACAATTCCCACTAGCATCATGAGTATATGCACAGTCATATGCTCCTATACTCTATCCCATTATTAATGGTCAAACATCAAAAGTTGGTAACTTCCCTTTATATACCCCTATAATCATGATGTATATTGAGGTAACATAGGATTCTCGGAGTTGGTGTGAGATATACTTAGTAGGCCACCACCAATGGTTTCTAGAACTATGCAGTCTATGAATATAAAATGAGTAGTGTGCATATAAAGGTTAAACTGTAATTAAAAAAATAAACCACATCGGATCGATTTCTTAACGAGACCCCCAAATAATATTACACACATAAGTCTATACTGGATATCTCTGAATGGAATTAGACATATATAGATACAATATGGGTGCATTGAAGGGTCATCAAAATCTGTTATCAAGTTTGGACTAATTCCACGCATGTTATTTTTCTTGGTGAACAAATCCTTATTTGTAATAGTTCTAAATTCTAAAAATTTGATATAAAAGACATCATTATAATTTAATTGTGAAATATTAAGCTTATACAATTTCATCCATAGAGGGGAACCCACGTATCACTCTAGAATCACTATAAAATATGATCACTAAAAGAGTCCATCCAAGGCGACACATATAAGGAATCCTAATTATCACTATCAACATTGTGTAAATGATGAAGATTTGAGCCAATCCCAAGTACACCACCTATGGGACCAAGTATCACTAATGTAATGGCATAACCATTTTCCCACCAATTGAATCCAAATATAATCCCATATAGAACCAGTATCTCTCATGGGTAAGTATGACATCCTTCCAGTGATCCTGTATAAGGTATTCTAATATGGAAACCAAGTATTACTCCAGACATGTTTAATTTCATATACAAAATTATAATTAAATATAACAGTGAGACCATCCAGGTAATCTTTAATTTGAGACCCTTGTCTCTCCCCCAGCATGACTTGATTGTATATTTTATCCATCAATAGCTCATACTATTTAACATGGCATTTTCATCGCACTTTATTTACTCTCAATTAAAAATAATTCCATGTCACATGTCTCATAAGCCATTAAATAAAGCACACCCGTAGGGGTGACTCATGTAAAGGTAACACACCATACGATGTCAATACATGAGTTGCCATAAGTATAAAAAGAATGAATAATCATTTAATATAAATAATTTATCATGTTATAGTTGTCACTGGAGAAGTTTGGCATGTGATACGTGACAGATAAAAAAATAAAACAAGACTTTTAAAGAAAATAACTAGACCACCAAACATATGCATCTAGAACTCTCCTCATTCTGTGTCGACACATAAATCCAAGTAGAACCTAAGAAACCAAAAGAACTAATGAAAAATTTCAAAATAAGGCATATATTATCACACCAAAAAAGTGAAAAAAGATGGTGATATAAACAATGAATGGATGGAGGATAAATGAGGAGCTTACCATTACATATTCAATGAGTAATGGTGAATAGAATGGAGCTTAGGTGAAGATTAATTAGAGGACCCTAGGTTAATAAAGGGAGGAAGCTATCATGAAACTAGCCTCCTGTGTGGGAGACAGAAATGATCCACTACCAAAATAAGGGGTTTTATTCCCATTTTTTTTAAAAAAATCCTAGAACTTACTTGGTGTGTTTTTAATACACATCATTTAATCAATTCAAGAATTGTATTATATATACATCATGTAATGATCAGGTTTTTACACTCCAACAAAAAAACCTTTCTTAATGTTTAACGAGTTAAGAGAGACAACTATACACTATAGGGAAAGAAAAATTTTATGGCGGTTCTCAGAGGTGTCGGTAAATATTATTTTGGGAAAAATTTAGCATTGATTATAAAAACCATCAATAAATGCTATTTTTTTATTTTTTTTATTTTTTTTATTTTTAATAATTTAATATTTATTTTTAGTGGTGGGTTTTTATATTCCAATATGAAATAGATGATGTTTTCTTGGAACCACTATTAAATTAAAGTAAAAAAATAAAAAATAAAAAATAAAATATTTATTTATGATTTATATTTATTTATTTAATATCATTTATTTACTATCATGTACTATTTATTAATTAAAGTTGTAATTAATATTAATATGTTAATTAATAAATATTTAAAATAATTAATTCATAATGAATTGAAACTTAAAATATTTATTAATTCAATTGAAAATTAGACCTCAATATCAGATGACCATAAAAATTGATCTGGGTGACCTTTTTAACTACACAGCCTGTCAAATCAAAAATTATGAAATAAACTAATCCCACATTAGATAAAAAAAATTCAATAATTAAATGAATAAAAATTATTATAGTTTTATGAAAATTTGGAAATCAAACTTCAACATCAAATAACCATAAATTTTGTTCTATGTGAATATTTGAGCTCTACCACATATCATATCAAATCATGTGGAATGATTTATGATATGTTGACTGAGGGGATAGTTGGTCACTGTATTATAAAGATCAAAAGAAGCCCGAAATGAATCCAGAATTAATTTTTTTTGTAATGATATCTTAATTTTTTTGAACATTCAATGAGATCTCGTCTTTTTTAAGAGTGTCCTCGTATGCTTTCTATATAATTTTTGATTTTATTCCATTAATTTACATTCATATTGATTTGAAGGTGTTGCAATTTTTAATGTTTCCCCTCTTTTGGTGATTTATTATCTATTATATATATATATATATATATATATATATGTAAATATAAATATTTTTGCTTATTTATATACATTTGAAAATATTTATACCTAATTTGGTTTATATAGTCTTATATCTAATATGTGTATATATATATTGATATATATATATACACTTGTTTTTATGTATATATTTATACTAATATACAATTATATATATTTGTTTGTTTGTATGTATTTATGTAACATAAATGTGTGTTTATTAATACTAATGCAAATTCTATTACATGTATATATATTTATAGAATTTATATCCATTTATTATTTATAATTTATTCAATTATTATTTTTTATTTTAATATTTATTTATTAACTATTTATTATTTAATGATTTTTTCCTTTATTAATTTTTTGTTAAATTAATGTGTAATATTTATTTATTATTTATTACAAACTGTACATTATTAAATATATTGAAATTTTATTATTAATTAATTATTATGATTTATTATTTAATTAATATTTATTAATAATTTAGAATTTACATATTATATATAATTTATTAAGTAGTTATTATTTATTACTTATTTACACTATTTCATTATTTATTTATTATTTATAACATATTAATTATTAATTATAATTAATAATTTTTTATTTATCACTTATTTATTGTTTTTCATTTATCATTTTCTATTCATTATTAATTTAATTATAATTTGCAATTTATTTATTATCTAGTTATTAATTATGTATTTTTCATTATTATTTTATTATGCATATATCATTAATTTGTTTATTAATTATTAATTGTTAATTTTTTTATTTAGTGTTTACAAATTAATAAATAATTTATTTTTAATTATTTTATTAATAATTTATTATTAACATCCCAATTATTATTTGTTTATTTTTCATTATTATTTTATTACATAATTATTAGTTATTTATTTATTATTTGTACTTAAATTATAAATTTAATTTTAATTTCTTATTATTTTATTATTATTTTATTATAAACAAATATGTTGTTTTGTGTAAATAATATATTCGTTATATATTTTTTATCTATTTATTCGATATATATAATTTTTAAATTTATTATTTATTTATTATATCTTGATTTATTGTTAAATTTATTTATTATTTATTCATTACATATATATTTTTTATAGATTATTTATTTGTTAGTTTATAATTATTAATGGTTAAGGATTATTAATTATTAATTATTTACTATTAATTATTTAATATTAATTATTTACTTTTATTACCATATTATTAATTTATTATTTAATTATTTTTAATTTATTAATTTTTAATTGTTAATTATTAAATATTAATAAATAATAATATTTTACAATTAAAAAGTTATTAATTATTAATTATTTAGTTCATATCTAGTTGTTATGTATTTTTGTTTTTTTATAACAATATATATATATAATGATATTAAATTCTTTTTACTTACCAAATGAAGAGCCAACTAGAGTAGTAAAGACATTGTAGAATAACCAAGAGGCAAGGGATTGAAATCTCACAAAATGAATAACTTAATGGAATATATGTCATATGCATACTTGACAAGTACATGTGTATGTGCATGGTAATAATTAATATTAATTATAAATTATAAATAATAATAAATTTTAAAATATAAATATAAAAAACAAAATTAATTACTAAAATTAAAATATTAATAAAATAAAAATAAAATAAAATAAAAAATAAACTATCATTAAATGATTATCCCGAGTATTAAAATGTGACTAATTATTTCTATATAATTACAATTCTATTAACTTAAATATATAAAAAATAAAAAATAAAAATACTAAATATTAAATTATAATTATAATTATAATTACATATGTGTATATATATAAATTTATAATGACACAGAAATATATAAACATATATTTAAATATCATTATATATATTTCATATAAATATATATATATACATAAACATATATATTTATATATAAAAATATATGGACACATATATAAATGCATATGTCTGTATGTGCGTGCACGCGGGTGCGTGTCTGTTCATGCCTGTGTGTATGTCAATAAACAAACACGAAGACACACACATATATATATAAAAAACACACACACACAGATATATATATATATATAAACACACATACACACCTATGTATATATTAACACCCACACACACATAGATATATATATGTATATATAAACACACAGACAGACACACTTATAACATATATATATATATATATATTATACATATATATATAATATAAAAATATATATTAATGTTATTAATTATGATATATATATATATATAACGAAATGTATATTTATATACACAAATTACATATACTTTGGTTGGTTGGTCATCAGAATAGAACATGATGGGTGTGCGGTTCAAAACCTGCTAGGAGGGATCTCGTTGGGTATGGGGTGCAAATCATTGCATCATCCAGGGTCGGTGTGACGTCTGATGCGATGCTAGTGGCTGGATAGTTGTACGTCATGTGTGGTGATTTTTATAAAAAAAATATTTTTTTAAAAACATTTTTTCTCATGAATTTAACTAAATAAATAGCTATGTTTACAAAAAAATATAGCTATTTTATTACTAATTTACTGACATCTCTAAAAAATTTTCTGTAAAAGTGTATCTATAATTATCCAAATTTATAAAAATTTATAATTTGGTGATTCTTATAAACATCACCAATTTCGAAAAAGTATAAATTTCGCTAATTATCAGTATTTAAAAACATCCCTAATTAGTGACACACTGTTTACCTACGATTTTCAGAAACATCGATAAATTCATTAGCGAGGGTTTTAAAACATTCCTAATGAAAACAATTATGGTAAATTGTAATTTTTGGAAGCTTTGACATTCTTTTCCCAATTCATAATGGTATATTCTTTAGTAAAAATCAAAAAATTCTTCCATGTAGTGGTGCATTAATAGACATGATGTGATCCCTCATCCAACCCCTCATCATGGCATGACTATCGTAAGTCATGTTGTGGTGCGGGGTTCAAATCCCATCGAGAGGGATCTTGTTGGGCATGGAGCGCGAATGGTGACACCATATAGGGTTGGATTGATGTCTAAAGTGGGGATGGTGTTTGGAATTCGTTAGTGAGGAATTTTAAACGTTCCTAATGAAAAAATACACTATATTGTAATTTTATATAGTCCCCACATCCTTTTCCAAATTCATAGTTCATAGTTCCCTAGTAAAAACCCAAAAAGTCTTCCATGTATTGGTGCATTAAGGGAAATGACATGATCCCACATCCAAACCCTCATCATGACATGACTATCAAATATCATGTTGTTGTGCAGGGTTTAAATCCCACTGGGAGTGATCTGGTTGGTCATGGGGTGGGATGGGTGCGGTGGTTCCTATAAAAAAATTATTTTTAAAAAACATTATAAAATCATTATTCTCAAAAACAATTAAAATATTCATTGTTTATAGAAAATGTTTCTATTTTATGAAAAATTTACAGATGTATATAAAAAATGTTGGTAAATATTGTGTGACTAATTAGAGACTTTTATAAACATTTCTAATTTTGAATTGTTTTTAAATGTCACATGTTTCTAATGTTTATAAACATTTTCTAATTACCAATTTCTTTAAACATCTCTAATTAGAAACACACAATTTATCAACAATTTTAATAAATGTTAGTAAATTAATTGGTGATGTTTTAATCCATTGCTATTGAAAAAAACTTTGCAAAATTTCAATTTTCATATAGTGTCATTATCCTATGGCCATTGCATGATGGTCTATTCCCTGGAAAACCCCCATTAAATTTTCCTTGTTGTTGTACATTAATTCCCTTGATGTGATCCATTATAGAACCCCTCTTCATGGCATGACTATCATCTATCATGGAATAATGAGCTATCTACCCCAAATTAACATTAGAAAGGCCACCCAAACCCTACTCTAATTCCAAACCATGCCCTTTAGACACCACTTAGGCTACTGATTACATTCAAAAACACAGTACATAGATGATTAAACTCTCAAAAACCCATTTCAACTCCCATATTTTTTAACTCCCCTTTTCAAGGACAGAAAACTCAATATTCCCCCATTTTTCACCAACCCATATAACACCGGTGAGGAAGATTTTATTTGATAAATGTTTTATACATCTATATTGGGTATTTTTTGAATTTTTAATGTAAAAATGCTCTTTTAATAAAGGATTATTTAATATCGATTATTTTTTCGAAGAAATTTTTATTCTATTTAAATGATGATGAAATTTTGAGTTTTTAGTGTTTAATTAATTAAATGAATAATTAGATAGATTTCACATAATTTGAGTATAATATATTTTTTTTATTTACGATGGAATAATAACTGATATGTAAATTTCAACGAATTATTTGAAATCTAGTGTTTAGAATTTAATTTTTAAAAGCTCCATGATTTTGCCTTGAATGTATTTTTTTTGGAATAACATATTCTACATTAACTCCACGATGTTTTGAAATTCTTGAAGAATATTTTTTGGTAAGCCTTTATTTTTTAAATACTTATAATTTCCTTTCATATAACATTGTTCATTTCCATATAAATTTGAATTTTAGGTCAAATGACTTTATCAATTCAATAAGTCCTAATTCCATTTCTTATATGACTTATTTTCAATTTTGTATGACCTTTTTCATTCTCATATGAATTAATTTCTATTTATTATGAGTTATAACATTTTAATTTTAATTATTTAGACATAAATTTCCAATTACTTTGGAAAATTGTTTATTACCTTCCAACATTTCCACTGGTCTTCATGATGTTCTGCATGACATCAGTTACACATTATGAAATCTTCACATACTAAACTGAGGCCAATGTGGGAGCATTCCCTTGATGGCCTGAAAGAAAACTGAGTGCTAATTGTTGACATAGAGCTTGATTAAAGAACATTTGAGGGAGGTGAACATCAAATATTATGAATTTTTCTATTGATAACTAGAGTAAACCAAGAATATAATTATTTCAAATATCAAATTTTATTTGAAGAACCAAATCAGCGATGAAGGAAATCTGGCTGAAGAAGACAATCAGATTAGAGATAGTGTCAATACTGATGGAATCATAGATGATGATCAAACAAAAATATGTATTCACTATGTTTACTCCCTATGAAGGATCCCCTTTAAAGAATATATGGGTAACATGAAAAATTATTATCATGGTTTTATAACCAAATATTTTTTCATAATTAGTGACTAAATAGATTCTTCTACGAATATCCAACTCCAACTAATATCTATTCATGTTGATTGGAATGATAGACCAACAAAATGATCTTGTTCCCATAGAATAAGGGAATACCTACATATAAATAGACTCACTTCAAGGTATAACAATCATAATGTCTAGGGGATCCAATTCTTCAACATTCTACATCATTGTATCAACGTGGCCGAATTTTACTTCAACATTAACATTGGGTTGTGTCAGTGTGACACTCCAATATTTAATGAATTTTGTTTCCAAAAAAATTTCAATTTCATTGATAGTTGCATTATGTGCATCACATAGTTTAACATTATGTGTTTATTAAAAAATAAATACAATGTTCGATAGAATACATAATACGCCACATCGAGCTTAAATGAATACACAAATATTATAATTTAAATGTTACCATTATAAACTAGTCATTATAATAGAGGGTATGAACAATATTAAATAAATTATGAAAATATGGTTTAAACACGTATATATAATTCTTTGAACTATTAATTATAACTAAATGTAAATCCTATTTAAAAATAAAAAGAAATGTTTTATTGATAAACTATTTAAATGTGCACAAGTGGGTTTTATAACAATAAATAATAAAATCACCCTTATTGGTTTATATTAATGATATATATATATATATATATATAATATTCAATATATTTATTAAAATTCAACTTATGTGTTTTCAATACATAATATAAGAACAATTCCAATTTTACACATAAAATAATTAATTTTCTAAAAAGGTAGTTTTTCCACTTTTTGATGGGGAAATTGTTTAAAATCTAGATTTTAAACTTTTAAAAATTATATTTAACAAAATAAAATTATTATTTTAAAGTCTAATATCAAAATTTATTCTGGATTATTTTTTTATATTTGTTATAAGTTTCATTATTTGATGAATAGTGAAAAAATACAACATTTTAATTTAAAACTGCTTTTTTCATAAAATATGTTTATAGTGTTAAATTATATGTTTTAATGGTTTAAAATTATAATTAGATCAATTTTTTATCATTTAATAAAATTTAGTTCATTATAATAAATTTCACATTGAATTTGGATATTAAAAAATTCGAATCTTTTAAATGTTCTTACCTTAAAAACTCATTTTATCCTTCCATCAACAAGATTAATTTTTAATTAATTTATATAATTTCATTATTTTGAATTTTAAAAAGTGTATTCCATATTAAGATTACTAAGGTACAAAATTATTAAATAGTTAGGTTTTATTTTTTGACATTATGAATAGTATCTTTAGTAAAAAATGTTATTAACACAGTTAAAGGTAAATCATGTAATTAAAGGTTAAAATAATATTATAAATACTATAAAATTACCCACACACAAGTGAATATTTTATTGGATGAGTATTTTTTGTCCCTAAGCATTAATAGATTGTTAATGAGGCCATTTATGGCCTTTTGAATGAGACCATTATAATATTATATTCAAAAGAAAGTATATTTAGTCATACTTTCGATTTAAACAAGCGATATATTTTTAATATGGGGTTATAGAGTAGATACGTTCCATTATAAATATTAATTTCAAAGATATAACTTTTTTAGTTATCATCATAATTTATTTTTACTTTTTTGTGAAGATGTAATTAAATTAAAGGATTGTGTAATGATGATAGAGTAATTGTTTAATTAAATAAAATATCAAATATATGATATTAAAAATACTAAAATAAATATAATCTGAGATGATTAATGTTATCCATGTATTATTTAGATACATGTGACATGTTAGTTATTTTTAAGAAGTATTTTTTAGAATTTATCATGTTTTAATGATATTTTTTAAATGTCAAGGAATGAATATTTTCAGAATTGACATTATTGATGTTTTAAAATAAATAATTTTTTTTAAAGATTAAAATTTATAAAAATATTAATATCATCCAAATAATTGTGATATGTTTTGAAGTTTAATCAATGTCTTATTTATTTTTCATTAGGAATTTTATAGTAACTATATTAACCCTCAATGTATAAATTATATGTTATCATGGTAAGAGTTAAACGAGTTAAATAATGGTTAAATAAAAAAAATATGGAATAAAGAAATTATAAAAACTTTTATAATTTAATTTAATAAATTAATATTTACCCATAATCATCCTAAATTCTAGATAAATCATTTTTAATCCATTTAGAAATATAATTATAATATATATTGATTTTATATTTTGATGAATCCCAAGAGTTCCCATCCCCTATCCTAAAAATGAAAACCCATTATTTTCATTTTAATACACTTAATAAACTATTTGGTTTGGATAATATATATACAAATAAATTCATAGAATAATTTCCCAAATTTGAGTGCCATTAGTTTTGGATTTACACCCTCTTAAAAGGTGTTAAATTGCTAATCAATGGAGATCATCTAATGGCGAGGTATAATTTTTAATTAAGTGTTTCTGTTTTATATCTTCTCCCACTTCCATCAAATATTATTCAACCATGATGAAATAATAACTCAAGTATCATCAATATAATTATATGTTATTATGTTAATACCATCACCTAAATCCATCTCCAATTTCATCAAATGGGAAATGGATTATCGTTCATGTTTACGATGGAATACCACCTCATCAACCAATATAATTCATTTTCCTTCACCATATCTCAAGACTCGTTATATTGATGAAATTAATGTTTATATTAGACAATCATGTCATATTTTTAATTATTAAATAATAATATATTTTTTACTCTCTTACCTTTCCATACACATAAAAATGATAATTCTGTTAGTGCGTATGAGTGAAATATCACCACCACTAAGCAATGCGATTTGTTTTTCCTAAGCACATCACATAGATGTAATATGTAAGTATATTTAAATGATTATTATGATATTTATTATATTATGATCATTCTGTATTGATAAAATATTAATTAACATATTTCTATAATGATCATTGTAAAATGGAAATGTTACTCATGCGTACGTATGTCCAACCATCTCCATGACTATGGCGTTGTCCGTTTTTCATAACCATGGATAAATGGTTTTATTTAAAATTATAATTTATGTATAAATTTTATTATTATTACATGAAAATTATTATGGATATGATGAACTAATGACCACTTTGAGTATTGACATCATACGAATGACATTTTGGACTCAAGTGCAGAGTATTAAAAAAATGCCCGACTCTAAGTTAAATAATTAGGTAATTGTTATAACATTATAATAAGTGGTATAAAATGAAAAATAAAATTTTAAATTTTAACAATCAAGTAAATAATTAACCTAATTTTATTATCCAAGAGGTCAAATATTTTATGTGATTAATTGGAAAAATGGTAAGAGACTTTCTTTTAAAAACACTCAATTAATGTTATTTTTACAAAAGTCAAAGGGAATGTATTTTAACATATACGACACGAGCTGTTTATCCCTCCTTCATTAAGACTTGTTACATTAATATTATATTTATAATTTTTAAAATTTATTTTTAGTGAAGTTGGTTTCAATATTATGTGTGCGGTTATTATATTTCAAAATGGATTTTTCCAAGAAAAGGGTATGTTGATATCTGAAAGTGTTTTTCTCATGGTTTTAATAGCATTTTTAATGGTTTTAGTCATGATCTATTCCTTGGAAATTTTATATTATGGGTTGATCCCATTATAAGTCAATATATGAAGGATTTATCACCATTGTATCTCATGTTATGATGGTTTGAGCCACATTATAGCTCAGGATATGATGTGTGAGCCCCATTAAAATTATCTAATGCATTGGGTACTCCAGATATAGATTTTCACCATATGGTTATTCCATTAGTAGGGGTGGATGTAAGAGTGATATAGTAATGATGTCCCAAGGCACTTACATGGTTTGTTTTCTTGCTAATGAGGTCATAATTTATGTTTTTAATGGGTTTTTAATATTAAATAGAATAAAAATTTACTTTCTTTGTGTACCTTACTTTTCTTTTTGTTATCATCACAAATTTTAAAAAACATTTGTCAAGGGTATAAGGATGGTTAAGAGAAATAATAATGTCAAGTTGAATGTTATGAATATTTTTCATGAAAAATAATCAATTTTTTTATTTTAAAAAGTTTTATATTGAAAAAATGGATATTATTTTTGCAGTATCCAATATATATGAATGTGGGATGTTTATATATGAATTATGACCAAAATATCATAAAATCTAAACTAAAATTGTCCTGGAATGTGAATTCTAGTTCAAAAATACTAGAATATATAATGTTAAAGGTTGGGTCTTTAAATCGATTTAATCCTTCATTAAACACAATGCATAGTATAACTTGTGTAATATGCAACATCGTGTTCATATTTCATTAAACACAACACCATGTTTTAATGAAACATGACATACTATTATTATTAAATGTGACATTTGTTTCCTAGCCATTGGAATGATGAGTAGGAATATGAATAAAAAAAATTAGGATAATATCAGAATTCGACCTACTTATAAAATGAATTTCATAGTTACCAATATATTAAATATGAAAACTAAAAACTTATGAAAATAAAGAAAATGTAAAAAACACTTTTTTTTGCACAGAAACATGTTTTATATAAATAAATTATACAATAAAATTTTTTTGAATTATTTTAATGGTTTTTAGTTAATATATATTCAATAATGTTTTTTAACATTAATCTTATTTGTTTACTAGGTATGAGATAATATTAAATCCAATTTGATGCTTAAAATCTATATTTTTATTTCAAAAAAGCGGTTTGTCGCGTTTTGCACATATTTCTTTAAAAAACTATTTTTTAAAAATTCACAAAATCTATTTGATAAATTAATTTAAATTTTTTAAATCATCCTAATAAAATTATCTTAAGGTAAAATTTTCAATTTTTTTAAAAGATACACTATTCACTGAATAGTGAAAAATACTAATTTTAATTAAAAATTTTCATTTATTTTAATTCATATAAATACATAAAAAATCTTTTAATATGGATTTAAAAGTAAAATTAGTTCTATTTTGTAATGATTAATGTAATATAGATTATTTTAATCAAATTTATTTTGATTTTTGATATTACCACATTTTATACTTTTGAAAATTTGTTCTTTGGAAAACAACTTTTTAGAGCATCTCGAGGTTTATTTTAAATTAATCTTTCTCTTTTATGGGAATTGAGTTTGGAATAATTTATTCCATATTTTTAATATTCATAATTTTTGTTATATAATATTTTAAAATTATTTTTTTACCATATCGAATATTAATAACAATATGAATTACTTACCATGGTTAAGGTAAAAACATGTTTTCCATGGGGTTAAAATAAAACGGTAAGTGGTAAAATGACATATAAACGATTAGAAAACACATTTTATGGATATGTGTAAACCTTATAAACTATAAGGTTGAATAATTAACCATTTTTTAGCCTTTTGGAAAGTGAAAATATATGGTTACAATTTATTCTATCAAACAATTGCAAGTGTGTCCTCTCCCCCACTTATAAAAGGCCACCACCTTTCATCTCCACTTTGCACTTCTAAAACTAGTTGATTGGGACTAGAACTGACCAAATAAATTATTTTCATTCATAATAAATTTTTATATGACTTTTATTTATTAGAAATCACTCATATGAATCCATTTGGTGAAAACAAAATGTGGTTTTTGGAAGAATAGGTAATATTCTCAAATGAGTGTTTGTATTTTATTTAATCATACACCTCCTTATAAACATATATAAAAGTTATGATATAAATTTATCTATTTATTTATTATAAAAATATGTTATTATGTTAATTTCATGACCTATATCTATCTCCCCTTCCATGAAATAGGAAATGAAACTATCGATCATGTTTACTGGGGACTACCACCTCGCTATTCGATGTAGTTAATTTTCCATCATTGCGTCTAAGTTATTCTTATAATGATGTATTTAAGGTATTTATATATATATTATGTTTATAAAATTATTATATCATAAATATATTTTCTAATTTCTATTATGTGGTGGATATGATATTGATGCTCATGTGTATGGCATACTACCACATCGCAAAGCAATGGGATTTGTTTTTTCAATAAATAATTAAAAGTGTTTTAATAAGGATAATGTTAATGAATATATGTGATATTTCTGAAAAACAAATAATTATGGAAAAAATAATATCACATCTAACATATTACCATTTAACCCATCAGAATGCATTAATGACCTGCATGTGGACTGCGAACAACAACCTCATGAATCGATGTGATGTGTTTTTCATTTTAAATTTACATGGTTTGTAAAAAAGTTGGATTAAATAAAAATCTAAGATATATATTAAAAAAAATTATTCTCTAATGGTAATATATTAATTAAATTTCTTTCATGTCATTCATCAAGAAAATGGAATCATCATTCATGCATATGTATGGCCTACTGTCTCGATGAACGATGTAGTTAATTTTCTATCATTAAAATTTATGGATTAATAAAAATACATATATACTTAAAATATATGATATATATATCATTTTTAACATTTATTAAATGATGTAACCATGATCAGTGTAATAGTATCAAGAATACAAAACCCAAACATACATGAAAAAAATGTAGTTATTACTCTAAAAATGATTTTAAAAATGAAATATTAATAAACAAGTAATAAAAGATTATAATTAAATCCTATATTGTTTGATATATAGTTTTATTGTTCTATAATAGAATTATTAAAAACAAATATTTATCATACAGGATTTTTGAACATGTATGAAATATATTGAGACTTAAGGTAAGGGATTTCAATCTCACTCTTTTTTTCAGGGAGACACATATCTAATTCATCACGTGATTCTTTTATATGGTGTATAAATTTCCTAGGAATGTATTTTATGAGGGATATCATAAATTATATAGATATGTACATATCCAATTGAGTATATATCGATCATGGTTTATATGATTAAAATGTTTCCATAGTCGTAATTGTTTTATGTTACAATCTCACTATATATCGGGATTAATTATCATTAATCTTTTGATGATGAAATATTTTAGTCTATATCTCAATAATATCACTAATTATCATCTCCATTCGTTATTTCTAGAAAATAATTCTTTCCCTTTAATTTTACTATATTAATGAATTGAAGAGGCAAAAATAGCATTTCTTAAAAGAACCATTTTTATTTCTCTCTTAGGTCGAAGACAATTTTTCTTCCATATCAATGTTTTCTAAAAAAAATTAATTAATGTTTTTAATATTCTCAAAATATTTTTAAAATTCATATTTGACCTTCTATTAATTTCTAATATTTTTTTTAAAAAAGAATCTTTTTTTCTTGAATATGTTACATTTTATTTTTTATCGAAATTGTGAAAGTAGTATTGTTTTAACATGTATGATATGGATAAAATTTTCCTTTATCATGACAAATAATTTCTTTGAAGATTATTGTCACGAACCGAATCTGGTCCCCGCCAAACCGGAACCAAACCCAGCCCGTGACATGACCCGAAGGGCGTTCCCTATCCCCACGGGCTGGAACAAGTTCCCGGGTATCATTTATTTTTGTTTGGGAACGATTTACCCGAATATGAAGGCATAAAACATTAAAAACAATCAATAAACTGAATCTGAAAAATGTAAACCAAACGATGTTTACACAAAAACTAGAACTGAATACATATGGTTAAAGACACTAAAAGTGGTATAAAAACAAATAATGACAACAAAATGACATCCCCATGGACTCCACACGACAAGGGGGTCATCACCCACAAACCTTCTCCACAAGTCTGGCCCAACGATGAGAACTAATAGCCTGAACCGCCATCACCCATAGCCTTCCCTTTACTAGAGTCAAGCATAACAAAGTCTACTTACTCCCAAGGGGTGTAAGTAGGGTGTGAGCCTAATCCCAATAGGATACCACCCAATTATTCCAAAGTCCATGCAATATAAGGTGAAGAAGAAAACCGTTTTAATTTGTAAAGAAAAACGACGATGAAATTCCAAGAAATGCAACTTTCATTTAAAAAAAAAGTTTTCAAACTATATTTTCCAGAATGTTAACATATCTAAATGGAAATTATATATACTATAAATTACTGAAAAAAACACCCAAATACAAGGGTAAATACTAAAAATCCAGTGAGCAACAAACCAGGAACACCCCTAGGCACTAGGTTGTCTCGGGCCCTATGTACCTCGTACCTCGGTGTAAATCAACCATAGTAAAATCCACTCTCGTACACGAGCCACTAGTAGTGAACATAACCACAACATAGTGGTTTCCAATCATCATCCACATAGTTTAGTTACAGTTGTCGTTATCCAAATGCTAGGTGAAATAGGGACAACACCCATCTGGTCCACTAGTTGTACTAGTACAAATCTTCCCACCTAAGTACCTGGGATTATCCTTTTGTGCTCAAAAAATTTCATCATTAAAAATACATCCATTTTCAAATAAAACACCACTACTAGTCACACACAATCAATATAGTATCTATCAAATATTTATACCACTTAAAACACACAATAAAACACTTAGATTTGTAATAAAACAATTCCTCAAAATCAAGTAGTGTTTTGCACAAAAAAAACACCTTGAGAACACCAATTGCACACTATGTGCACATTTTAGAATCACCAAAACATAAAGGTAATCCCAATACATTTAAATTAAAACAAAAAATCATTTTTAGGGAAGCCTCATATGGTTTAAGAAGTGACATCATTGTAAAACCTCCATTTTTACACAACACGGCTCTTAGAAATTCATGTGTTTCACAAACACCATTAAAAACAACTTTCACAGCAACAAACACATGGGAAAATCATCAAAAAAATTATTTTTAGTCCTATTATAGTGCATTAAAATCAACTAATTACTTACAGGTCAGCCCAAAATGAACCAATAAAATATTTGAATGAAAACCCCCCAATTTCACCAAAAATTGGACCTTAAAATTCATTTGCATTATAAATTCAACTAAAACCAATTTTTATAGAAACATTCAAGTGAAATAAAACTTAAGGTACCATGAACATAGAAAACTAATTCACAAAAATTGAACACACAATGGAATCACCTACCAAAACCAAGGAAACCCTTGAATCCTTTGTGCGAAAACTCAAACGCACCACAACTGCACCTCAAGGAAGGTAAACCAGACCTAAAACCAGAATTTCAGACCATGAAACACAAGATAAAACCCTAATTTTTAAACCCTACTTTCTGGAAATTATGAACCTCAATGATAAGGGAAGAAACCCTAACTACATTGGATGTAACCCTAAACAAATTGAAAGAAGAAAGAAGGTGAATAACTTACTTAAAATATCTTGTAGAAATCGCGCACAAAAATACCATTAGCTGATTTTAAAAATACTAAAACCTTCAAGGTAGGTTCGAACAAGGATAAAGAGATAATTTAGGAATTTGAATGGGGGAAAAAGAGTAAAAATTGAGAGATTTATGAAGGAATTAACTTACCTCTTCAAATCTGGACTATTTGAGGAAGCCTATGAAGTTCGGCACCCAATCCCGATTAACCAGAGCTCCAAAAATGGGGGAGAGAGAATGGTCGCACCGTTGGGTTCAGTGTACTTGGATTACACTAGGAATCACTGAAAAAGAACAAAAATTGAATAAGTTATAACATAATAAAAAATTATTTTTAAAACAGGAATTGGGATTTCGTGCAGGCCCAACCCCTTAGATAAAGACCCAAATAAACCCTGGTTATGGATTTCTAAAAGCTCCAAATTTCAATGGTGGTGTTAATAGGTCAGGGGAGGTCATTTAGGAAGTTTAATGGGTGGAAAATGTTGAAAAATGAAAATGTTATAAAATATACAATATTTATTTTTTAATCTGAAATTGGGCTCACGGTTTGGCCCAATTCATGAATACACATCTATTCCTCCCTAAAACCTAGGGAAACCCCCAAAACAAAGAAAGGATGTAAATTAAATGAAAAATAACTTTAAAATAAGTCATGGGTGTGACAATTCTCCCCACCATAAAGCATTCCACCTCTAGAATTCCACAACAACACCAGATGCAAAAGCAAAGCCCAAACGATAGACCAAGACAGACTTCCTTACCACGTTTTCACCCGCTTCGAAAAGGACGAACATCTCCAGTTGATCAAACAAAGGAAGATAATACTCTCACCAACCAAAAATAACCCCACTTACTTAAAATTATGAAATAAATTCAAAACACATCCCAAAACAATACACCTCAAACACTACAAGATGATGCTCAAGCAATCCACTTGAAACAAACAACGAACTCAAATAATGCTACCACAACATTACGTAAACAAAACCATTTGGTGTTCTCCAACCACAAATTTACCCAAGTAACAAATTTTTGGATTTATAGACTTGAACGATACTACCTCTTACCTAGAATACACTAAGGAGAAAACTGAGTCACTAGTACAGGGTGACCCAATCCGGACATCCCACCACCAGGGACAACTCAATTTCGAAGACAGAATAAGGATAACAATTGGGGAAGGAATGAACGGTCTCCCCATCATAAGGGGTAAACTAAAATTATTCCTTTTCCAAGATAACACACATGATACCCATGATGGGTCTCTCCACTATAATAATGAACACAACTTTCCTTAAGACAAAATCAAGACACTAACAGGGGGCCTCAAACAGACTTCCCAGCATTAGGGGTAGATTAATATCAGAATTATTCCAATGAAACTTACATGAGTCCCACTGTGGGTATACCCAAAAAAACCCAACCATATTAACTAAATAGTAATGTATAACAACAAAAAAACAACAGAATTTTAAGGAGCTGGCATGGCCGCACGGTTGGTTCACACGGTTTGGGAAACCATGAGTTAATTGTGCAGATCATTCTGTCCAAAGAGGAAACTTCACACAGTTTCCTTGTCCAATGATAATGGACGTGCAGAGACCATGCAGTGGCTACTATCTCTTATCACATGGTCCCCTGGGTTGGCACATGGTTACTAATAACCACGCAAAAACTAGGAACTTCAACCTGCTTAACCCAAATTTTAAACTTTTCTCCAAAAACAAAAGGGAACCCATAGGGGAAAAAAATAAACTCAGGGTATGACATGGGAAGAAGGTACTCACACCTATTTCCACCAAATGTGAGAAATTGGAACTAGACGACGACACCAGAGGTTTAAACTATTCTTATATTTCATATTGAGGATATGACCTTGACCAAAAGTTTGAATGACTCTAGGATTTCCCCTAACTATGTGCCAGTTTCTCTCCAGGGCCTATGTCTGGAGCTCAATGGATTGAAGTATCTTCGGCCTCACATTTTGGATTTGGAAACCCCTAAAATGAGCATCTTCTTCTGGTTACAGAAACAATTATACTGTAATCTCAGATGGTCTCATTGAGACATGACACACTTCAAACCCGCTTTTCCACAACCTATCATTTTACCAAACCAAGAACATAGAGGATGCACACACATCGCCCCTTTTTTTCTTTGGATGCTGAGCAGTGAAATGAAAGGACATATAGAAACAAATTTCTCTAGAACATAGTATTTAGAATTTCCTATAGGGAGAAACACATCCAAAAAATAGTGACTCTCATAAGATTGCACAATCTTCACCCTTATAGTCAAATGGACACATGAAATTGCAAGGCGTCACCGAACATGACCATTGTGGATAAAAGAAAACACAAGGAGAGGGACCTTGTACTGAGTCCCAAACAACACATGATTACAGAAAGTGTCCATAATAGCCACTCTTGTCCATATCTTGCACATTGGCGGCCTAACATGAACTATTTCTTCAATGAGACTGACGAAAAACCCAGAGGCCCTTTAAGAAATCATTCTACACTGACAACCCTGAACTTCATTGAACTTAGACAACTTAGGAAACATAAGAAACTAAGGTCTATTTCAACCTCCCACAAACACTCTCCCACTATAGGGGGATCCACATAATTGAAAAAGAAGCGGGTAAACGCAATCTCCAAACCTCAAGAATAAATTCCTTATGTTGATCAACTGGAGGATCATCCAACGGTGAATCACCATAGGCCAAACATGAATCATACATTAACACTTTATGGGGTAGTACCCTGACCTACAAGAAAACCAAAGGACCAAATCGATCTGGTCATTTGGTCACAACATACTAGAAACCTGAACTGAACACATGAGGGGAGCCACCACATTGGCCTCCCAAACTTTTCCTCAAAAGAGACCACTGACCAACACTTCATTCCTACTTATCAATGAAACACCAAACCAAAACATCGTTCAAACAAGAGGGTTTATTGAACTTGAAACATCCCACAATAATAATCTTGAAAACACATAATCCATACCTCCCAACCATACATTATCAAAACACAACACTTTACATCAAAAAAATTATTTAAAAAAATAGTGTTTGTCGGTTGTGCATTTACCGATGGTATCTCATGAGCCTCACACATGCTTGTTTACATGACACACTATGAACCCACCTCATATCCATCCATATTCCCAAATAAACCTATGCATGTGGTCACCCTTGAGAATACCAAATACCAAAAATCAAACCTTTCCTCTTTTTAAAATAAAACTTTTAACCACAATTTTCCTTTCTCAAAAACAAAAACCATAATATCGAAACCCAATTTTTCATCTCACAAACCAATTTAGAAAAGAATCCATAATTAAATAAAAGAACATATTCATTCCTTTCACAATTGTTTCAAAACATTTCAACCCATTTCAAAACACTTATAATTTCATGAAAAACACCATTTCAAAAATCTCCATTTAATTAAGAACTCAAGCCTTCTCATTTCAAGACAAGGTTCTAAAAGTTCATAATTTTTTTTGTTCAGTAGACACCAAACCCAAAATCCATCTTCAACCCCCACACAAAAATTCTAGAACACTTAATTCAATCCCAAAACACTTTTCCACAGTTTAAAAAAATTCCACTAGAAACATATTTTCAAAACCCCATTTAACATAGTTCATACTTTCCAAAGAGGTGTAAACACATAATTTACCCTTTTGAAATAATTCTGAAATTCCATTTATAGGAAATAAAAAAATAATACCATTTTTACTTTACTAGAAAATTACTTCACAAAAATTCACACTCCTTAATGTGAAGCCATTTTTTTTGCTAAAAAAAATCCAAGTCTCCAGGATTCCAAAACAAAGAGACAAGATAATGTGAGAGGAAACTAGTTTCGGTGGGTGACTTGGATATATGGTTGGCAGGCATATTCCAATCACTTCACCATCATAGAGAGTATTCTAGGGAAATATCCACAGCTCCACATCGCTTGCCAGGCCCTGCGAGCTCACTGAGATTATTCGCCCAACTCTCTTTTCATTTCCCATAGTCATCATTAAACCAAGAAAACCAAAGGACTCAGATAAATCCATAATTCCCCTGGTAACATGAATCCCATCATGAGGTTTGCTGGCCAGGCACACCACCCATGACTGAAATTTCATGTCCCTACAATCCTAGCTCCAGACTATCCTGACTCTTCCCCAAATAACATGACCCAAGGAGCGAACCTCCTTTGATACCATTTTGTCACGAACTGAATCTGGTTGCCGCCAAAACCGGCACCAAACCCATCCTGTGACATGAACCGAAGGGCTTTCCCTATCCCCACGGGCTGGCACAAGTGCCCGAGTATCATTTATTTTTGTTTGGGAACAATTTACCTGAATATTAAGGCATAAAACATTAAAAACAATCAATAAACTGAATCTGAAAAATGTAAACCAAACGATGTTTACACAAAAACCAGAACCGAGTACACATGTTTAAAGACACTAAAAGTGGTATAAAAAAATAATGACAACATAATGACATCCCCATGGACACCACACGACAAGGGGGTCATCACCCACAAACCTTCTCTGCAACTCCGCCCCAACGATGAGAAGTAACAGCCTGAACCGCCATCACCCATAGCCTTCCCTTTACCAGAGTCAAGCATAACAAAGTCTACTTACACCCAAGGGGTGTAAGTAGGGTGTGAGGCTAAGCCCAAAAGGATACCACCCAATGATTCCAAAGTGCATGCAATATATGGTGAAGAAGCAAACAGTTTTAATTTGTAAAGAAAAATGACGATGAGATTCCAAGAAATGCAACATTCATTTTAAAAAAAGTTTTCAAACTAGAATTTCCAGAATGTTAACATATCTAAATGGAAATTATATATACTATAAATTACTGAAAAAAACCCAAATACAAGGGTAAATATTAAAAATCTAGTGAGAAACAAACTAGAAACACCCTTAGGTACTAGGTTGTCTCGGGCCCTATGTACCTCATACCTCGGTGTAAATCAACCATAGTAAAATCCACTCTCATGCACGAGCCAGTAGTGGGGAACATACCAACAACATAGTGGTTTCCAATCCTCATCCACATAGTTTAGTTAGAGTTGTCGTTATCCAAATGCTAGGTGAAACAGGGACAACACCCATCCGGTCCACTAGCCGTACTAGTACAAATCCACCCACCTAAGTACATGGGCTTCCCCTTTTGCGATCAAACAATTTCAGCATGTAACATAAATCAATTTTAAAATAAAACACCACTACTGGTCACACACAATCAATACAGTATCTATCACATATTTATACCACTTAAAACACACAATAAAATACTTTGATTTGTAATAAAACAATTCCTCAAAATCACGTAGTGTTTTGCACAAAAAAAAAACACCTTGAGAACACCAATTGCACACTATGTGCACATTTTTGAATCACCAAAACATAAAGGGAACCCCAATACATTTAAATTAAAACAAAAAATCATTTTTAGGGAATCATCATATGGTTTAAGAAGTGACATCATTGTAAAACCTCCATTTTTACACAACACGGCTCTTAGAAATTCATGTGTTTCACAAACACCATTAAAAACAACTTTCAAAGCAACAAAGACATGGGACAATCATCAAAACAGTATTTTCAGTCCTATTAAAGTGCATTAAAATCAACTAATTACTTATAGGTCATCCCAAAATGAACCAATAAAATATTTGAATGAAAAACCCCCAATTTCACCAAAAATTGGAACTTAAAATTCATTTTCATTATAAATGCAACTAAAACCAATTTTTATAGAAACTTTCAAGTGAAATAAAAATTAAGGTACCATGAACACAGCAAACTAATTCACAAAAATTGCACACAAAATGGAATCACCTATCAAAACCAAGGAAACCCTTGAATCCTTTGTGCGAAAACTCAAACGCACCACAACAGCACCTCAAGGAAGGTAAACCAGACCTAAAACCAGAATTTCAGACCATCAAACACAAGATAAAACCCTAATTTTTAAACCCTAATTTCTTGAAATTAGGAACCTCAATGATAAGGGAAGAAACCCTAACTACATTGGATGTAACCCTAAACAAATTGAAAGAAGAAAGAAGGAGAAGAACTTACTTTAAATATATTATAGAAATCAACCACAAAAATACCAGTAGCTGATTTTAAAAATACTCAAACCTTCAAGGAAGATTCTAAAAAGGATAAGGAGATCATTTAGGAATTTTAATGGGGGAAAAAGAGTACAAATTGGGAGATTTATGAAGGAATGAACTTACCTCTTCAAATCTGGACGATTTGAGGAATCCTATGACGTTCAACACCCAATCGCGATTAACCAGAGCTCTAAAGAGGGGGGAGAGAGAATGGTCACGCAGTTGGGTTCAGTGGGCTTGGGTTACACTTGGAATCACCGAAAAATCCTAAAAATTGAATAAGTTATAACATAATCAAAATTTATTTTTAAAACAGGAATTGGGCTTTCGGGCAGGCCCATCCCCTTAGATAAAAACCCAAATAAACCCTGGTTATGGATTTATAAAAGCTCCAAATTTCAATGGAGGTGTTAATAGGTCATGGGAGGTAATTTAGGAAGTTGAATGGGTGAAAATGTTAAAAAATTAAGAAGTTATAAAAGATACCAAATTTATTTTTTAATCTGAAATTGGGTTCACGGTTTGGCCCAATTCATGAATACTCATCTATTCCTCCCTAAAACCTATGGAAACCCCCAAAACAAAGCAAGGATGTAAATTAAATGAAAAATACCTTTAAAATAAGTCATGGGTGTGACAATTACATTATATGTTTCAAATATGTTTTTAAATAAAACAAAATTTAAATTTTTTATGTTCTAGAATGCTTTTTCAATATAGAAAATGTGTTTTTTTCAAGAAATTTTATAAAAGAACTTGGAAACATTCAGTATAAATTTCAATGCTTATTTTAAGGAAAATGATTTTCAAAATGTTTTAATGTTTTTAATAGTTAATTTAAAATTCAAAATGATATTTTCCTTAAGAAATGTTCTAATTAATCTTTAAAAATCATTTTCTATCTAATCTGATATAATTTTATATTAATTATACATTACTAAGGGTATGATCCAAGTAAACCATTATTATTACATATATGAATGGTTAATGTTTAATATGACAAGATCTTTACAAATACCATTTCTTTTAAATGGGTTATGCTATGATGAAATTATGAATGGGTAATCAAATTTGTTACTTTACACCAGGTTATGTTATGATGTCATGTTTATGAAACCCATTTATTTTAATGGGATATGATATAATGAATATTTTATGATCTCTTAAAACAAATTTGTATGATTATAATTATATGAATTTGATTATGTTTTAACAAATAATTATTTTTTCATTATAACCAAGGATGGAGGTTATGTTCTAACTGATATGAATGAGACCTATATCTACCACCAATTCATTAGGTAACGATTTATTTATCATGAGACAATAGTGGGAAATGGTATGAATGTATTGATACACTCTGGGAAATAATAAAACCTACATTATCCAAAATTGGAAATAGGGTGATCAAACTTATATGAAATTGGGAATAAGCTGATGGGCTTGATCTATAATAGGAAATATACCAACAGGCTTAATCCAAAATTATTAATAGGTGTTGAAGACAGTCTAATATATTAGATGGTAATTATAGTTAATAATAATAAATTAAATTCCTTATATAATTATATTTGTGACACACATTTATGACATGATATTTTGGTTCATGTATTACGATGACTTCAGACACTTTTGAATCATGTCTTTTGGAATGATAATTATTTATGCCATTACACATGTTTATGATCTATGATAGTTTGGGTATTAATGTTGTAAATTATATTCATTATATCATAATTTTATTCGTTTCATATTATTTCATATCAGAATAGAATTATATATCATATGTTTATCCATACTTGGTATATGAGATCACCCTTTTTATATTTCACTTACCAATGTTATGAAGAATGATTTTATGTAGGGTATGATTATGAAGGGTATAAAAGGGGAAGACTTTTGTGGGTGATGTTGAGAATCTTTTACAAACTAATATGATTGTGTTCCCAATCTTTAATTACACTAACCATTAAGGTCTTGATTCTTGTTTTTTTAAAATGTTTTGAATATTCATCTAAAATGATACAATATTAATATATGAAATTCCATGATCTCTAAAGTTGGTATCACCTGATGTGTTTTGATAACAATTTGAATATAGGAAAAGAAACAATTATTGAGAACACTTAGGAGAATCCTAATTATAAGAAAAAATCATAATATATCGGTAAGGAAGTTATTATGTAGTTTATATAGAAATACAGTCCTGTATAGATACTAAAAGTTGATGTTGTTCGGGGATAGATTTTCTTAGGGGTAATTACTCTAAAAAAGGCATGTACAACTTTACTTGAGCATTACCAAGTACATGATAATGGGAATTACTATACGTCTTGTTTGACCCTCCCATTGGATAAGATTTAGTTTATTCTATTTTCTCTATGAACTGTTGTAAGGTATTTGAATATATGAAGAGAATGAATTACCTACGTTAAACATAATGTGTCATGGTTTTAAATTAATATGGCTTTATTTTGACATCTTTTAATTGTTTTTTTGGAAAAGGTGTATTCCCACTATGAATATTGCTTCTCACACAATGATTTTTGGTTTTAGTAAATAATTTAAAGTAGTTGGAATAATGTTAACATTGAATTAAATAGAAATTGTGTTGATGAGAAACCAAAAATGTATAAAAAATACTATAGAGATTATTGTGATTATTACTAATCAGTTCCCATGATATATGATTAACAATATACTCATTAAGAAAATCACAATCTCACAAAATAAGAGAAGCATGGTGTTTACTGAGAGCATTGGTATTGGAGACCATAGTGTAAAGAAGATTTAGTTTTCTATATGCTGGGAATGTGAAAAGAAGGATACAGGGTAATATTAGAATAGAATTATAATATGTTATATGTGTATGGAATAATAACACAAAAAAAGTAATTTCAAGGGAAAATAAAAAGCATTATTAACCTAATGGATGAGAAATTAAGGTATCCTTATAGAAACATCAACATTTGAATGTATTAATTGTTGAAAGAATGGGAATTAGGAGTGTTTATGTTTTAAAAAGGCAGATTGAGAAAAATATATTCAATATTTTATGAGTAATGGCTTTAATAATGACGATGAAGATACTATAAAGATATATTAATTCAAGGATTTATTAAGGAATAAGTTGAAAAATACTTTTAAATTGATTAATAATAAAGTGGAAATATTGAAGTTTATAAGTATTGGAATATGAATCATGAAAAATTTAATTAATGTTCTAGAAAATGTTTTCTTTAAGGATTCGAAATAATCTGTGGAAGGGTATGGATTACCTATAAATGCAATTTAAGAGAAATGTGTTTTTTTAATGAAAAAAATGATTAAGGGAATGATAAAAATTCATATGTTCCTATTATAATGATGTTTAGTAGGTATAAAGATATCATTGTTATGGATAAGGAAAAATGGAGCATGTTGATGGCCTTAGAACTGATCAGTGATTTGATAAAAAACTAATTTTTGTTTGATAGACTTTTAGCAATTTTTTTATTTATGGAATATTTTATATGAACTATGATATTATTTAAGGAAATATGGAAAGAATTAATTTTTTAAAGAAGGATTGTTTTCAATGAGTTATTAGGTTAATTTAGTTCATTATCATGTTTCAAGAGAATATATGACCAAGGAGTTATAATATCTGGTATGTGATGATTAAGAGCTACTCCATGATATTTATTGGATAAATCTTGAGTCAATTTTTGAAATATAGATTCCATATACATAATTTTTTATTAATTATTTGACTGTTAAAATGTTATCAAATTATGGAATGGTTTAATATGATATTTGGATGAAGTTTTAGAGATTAATATGTTATTTCATCTTATGAATATTTACCAATAATTGATAACATCTGTTAACCAATTTTCTTTTAATGATAACAAGAGAAGGAATGAATTTGTTTTTATTATTTTATTTATATTATGATATGTTAAATTTTTTTGTTATTCAGGCATGAAAATTTTACCTTCATTTAATAGATAAAGAGATAATTTAGAAATTGATCAATGCATCACCAAAATATGAGATTGTACTTATCAAGTAAAAATATTTTTACATGTAAACAATGTTGATTGAACAAATTCATTAAATGTTTATAAAAGGAATATAAGACATAAATCTCATCCAATTACTATCATTTTTTATGAATTAATGGTTCTATGATCACATTATAGATTTATGGTTTTTTTGCCAAAATATTTCTCATTATCACTCACATTATTGTTGTTAATATCAATGGAAATTAAATTTATTCCATGTCCATATATTCACTTCCTTCTAATGTTATCTTATTTTGAATCCTAATTTAGTGACATTTTTTATGGCCTCATATTTACATTTTTCATATATTTGAAAGAACATTTATTAACCCTTTTATGAAATGGGTTTTCCAAAAATTATTTTTCAAGAATAAATCCCTTTATTACTAAGAACATTTTCAAATTTTGAGGATGTAATTATTTTAAGTCAGTAGAATTTAACTCCCAGATATTTTATGAATTTTTTAAATAAATATAATTTTATTGATAGCTTTTGTTATATATAACACTTATTTTAGCTATAATTACACCAAAATCTATGTTTTTCTTTCCTTGTATTGAGAAATAGGAATATCTTTAATTACACTCAATACTAGGTTTATTTGGTGTTACATGCAACACCTATTTTTAATGATACATGACATACTATTATTGTTTAATATGATGGTTGTCACCTACCGATTGGAATGATAGGTTTGAATAGAAATAACTAAATTAAGAATATATATGGTTTATACCTATATATGAAATGAATGTTTTTTTCAAATTAAATACAAATTATAATAACAAAAAATAAAAATAAAGGAAATTTTTCTTTCAAAAAGTCTTTGTTTGTACACAAACATGTTTTATCTCTCTATGTTAAATAATCAACTTTTAATGAATTATCCGAGTAAAATTTATATATTATATATTAAATAATATATTTTACCATTAAAATTAAGTTTTTCTTATATATGTAAAATGAATAAGTCAAATTTGAAACATAAATAAGTATTTTTTTTTTCAAAAAATAATATCTGTATTATTTTGCTGAGATATGTTTAAAAAATTATTTTTTTTTCAAATTTTATGAAATTTATTTGAAAAAATTAATTTATTTTTTTAAATAAAAATTAAAAAATTATCTTAAAGTTAATTTTTTTAGAGTTTGGTGAAAAGTTATATTTTTCAATTATTAGTGAAAAATATTAGTTTTTCTTACAAATTGTCATTATTTAAAAACGTTTAACAATATAAATAAAATTATGAAAACATTAAAAGTAAAATTAGGTAAATTATTTATTTACCAATCAAATTTAGGTTATTTGAATTTATTTAATATTTTATTTCAATATTAAAACATTCTCTACTTATGATGATTTTCTATATGGAAAACTGCTTATTCATCACAAATGTGGATTTAATTTTATATTACAATTTTTAAATTCAATATATTTAAATTTGAAAACTGGATTATATATATATAATAATAATAATTTATATTATCTAATAATTTCAATTTAGTTTCTAATCATAATGAATAATATAAACAGTAAAAAGTAATTTAATATGGTTAAGGTAAAATTGAGTTTACTGATGGGTTAAACTAAAAATATAATGTTTAAATTAACCTATAAACATTTACAAAACTAAATGGTTAGAAATATTTATATATAATAACAAAAAAGGTTCTATATTTACCTATTTTGGATCTGTGTGACTTTTGAAAAACATCGATACACTACATTCATTTCATAAATTCAAACGGTATCTTCTCCCAAACTTATAAAAGGCTACGCCTTATCCTCTCTTGTTGACATTTAAAAAAATTGGATGATACATACCCATATACATTAATTAATAAAATCATCACTTTATAGTTGAATTTTTTTTAAAACCAACTCTCTTATGATTGTGTTTGGTGTAAACATAATGATGTAGATTGAAGAAAAGATAACTTTCTCAAAGGAGTTTATTTATTTTATTTATTATTCCACCTCCATAAAACAATATGCAACTACGGTGATATAATAACATGATAAAATTACATATATTAATTTTTTATTATGATATTTTCATGAACTACATATTTTCAACTTCCATTAAATGGGAAACAAAACCATCGATCGTGTGTATAAAAGACTATTGTTTGAGGAACCGATATAGTTTTTTTCCATCACCGACTCTCAGAACTTGTTATAATGATGGATTAATAGTATATATATGATACTTATAAAAAACATAATTATTGGATAATGATATCACACATAAGTTTTTTTAGGAATCCATTCAGTGGTGGATACGATAACCTTATTTTGTGTGCACGGTGAACTACCGCCTCGTGAACAAAAGTGATGTGTTTTTGATTTTTTTTACATTGATGACAATAAGAATGGATTTAATTAAAAGAAAAGATAAATATGAAATAAAAATTGTTATATAATGTTAATATATTATTTAAATTTATGTAATTTGAACTGTCGATAAAATGGAAATAACATTTATGTGTAGGTACACAGTACTATTATAATGAATAGTGTAATTCATTCTTTATCTATAAAATTAATGGATTAAAATTAATAAAAATATTGTGAATATATAATATATTTATATATTTTTTTATTTCTATTAATTATTGAACCATAGTCAAAGTAAAAGTACCATGAATACCACACAAAAACATACATGAAACATGATGTAGTTACTACCGAAAACATAATTTTAACAAGTAATTGGTAACAATAGGGTAAAAAAGACCTAAGTAAATCATACATTGTATGATATAAACAAGTATGGTTCTGTGAAATATGAATAACAAACAGATATTTTTTATAAAGGAGTTTTGAATGTGTATGAATATTTTCAGGACTAATGGTAAGGGATTTAAATTTCACTTTTATTTTATGTGAGACACATGCCATATTCACAATGTGATTCTTTTTTGTTTTTTATATAATACCAAAAAATGTAATTTTTGATTATTCTCCAAAAATAATTAGGATTAAAATTTTTAATTATGGATAAATATTTTATGGGGATTACGATCAAAATATTACCAATGTTATAATAGTTTTATGTTACAATCTCATTGTTTTTCGGGGTGGTCTATGATTATGCTTCAGATGATGAAATCTTAAGATCTATCTCTCAAGAAACTAAGGAAATTTATTCTCCTCTTTTTATTTAGGTAATATAAATGTTATACTGTCATTTTACTCTCATAAATTATGAATGATACCAAAAGATATTTTTGAAGAAATTTTATCTTTATTTATCCATTTCATCGAAAACACTTTTCGTCCATATCCATGTTTTCGAAAAATATTTTAACTAAATTTTTAAATATTGTCCTATCATTTTTAATTTAATTATTAATCTTACTTTATTTTTTAATAAATGTTTTATATGTAATAAATTTTTTATTTTTTAAATGATGAAATTTTGTCATTTTTCTTAAAATGTGAAAGGAATCTTGTGTTAATGTGAACAAAATGAAAATAATTTTCCACCAATATGAACAATAATTTATTTACATATTTTATTTTAAAATACAATTTTATTTTTAATTCAAATGATTTTTACAACTTTTTATTTTTTAAAAATTTTGTTTCCAGGTGAAAATAATATTTTTCTTATGATTTTTTTAATTTATCTTTAAATATTCCTTTATAAGATTCCAAGGTTATATTCAATTATATGGGTCTTTTAAAACGTATTTATATTTTAAAAAGTGATTTTCAATGTGGAAATGTATTTTATTTTTGAAATGTACAAAGTGATATTTCAAAATCACTTTTTATCTAATATTATATACTTTTATGTTCATTATTCATTACTAGGGAGATGATACTGGTAATCAATTATTATTATATCTATGAATTTTTAATGTTTATGAAGAGAAGATATTTATGAATCTAATTCCTTTTCAACAGGGTATACAATGATGAAATGATGAATGTATTACGAAACATGGTCCTCTCCAATAGGTTATGGTAAGATGAAATTTTTATGAAACTCATTTCATTCCATTTATTGTGATATGATGTTTTTTTAATGATCTTGTGGAACACAAGTGTGTGATTTTTATTATATGACTCTTATCCTATTATGACCATTGATGGGGGTTAATGATTTACCAAGTATGATGTTTTCTTTGTAATTTTGATGGTTGGGACCTATATATTCCTCAAATGTATTGGGTAAATCTTTATATGTCATTAAATAACAATGGGAATCATTCAGATGTGATTGATACATAATTGGAAATGGACTGATGGGCTTGGTACAAATATGTAAATAGGTTGATGGGCTTGATCTGTAATGGGAAAAATGTTAATTTTCTTTATCCAAAATGGGAAATAGGTTAATGATCTTGATCCAAAATGGGAAATATGTGACAAAGACATATCTACTATGTTTGATGGACTCGATAGTTATCCTTGACAAATGAAATGGTTTCTATACTTATGTTCGTGTCTTCATTCTTTTAAATGAGCTAATGGTTCATGAATTATGATTATTTAAAAATATTACGAACCACATATTTTGGAATGATAAAGTTTTGTTCCATGACACATGCTTATTATCTAAGAATGGTTGAGTGTGAATTTTGTAAGTCATGTTCACGATCTCATACCGCTATTCTTATCTTATACATTCATATGATAATAGGTTTATATCCCCCTTTTTTACCCCTAATGAAAATCCAACAATACCATTTCTTATGTTTAATTTCCCCATGTTTTGACGGATTTTTTTAAGTAGGGTATGTTTATGAATTTTATGAAAAGGGGAGGATCTTTGTTAGATATTTTGAAGATGATTCACCAAATAATAATATTTTTTAACTAGTTTCCAATGACACTAAACAATTATGAACATATATGTATGTCTTTGAAATGTATTGAATACCCATATCAAAAGATGTGAAATTTATATATGAAAATCCTAAGTTTCTATAGTCATCGTAATGTCAGTTTTCATGAACCTGTATAATGGTACTTTGATATTTTAATAGGGCTATATAAAGGTTAATTATTGAACCTAAAAATAGGTGACCTTTCACTTCATAGTTTCGTAAGGTTCATCAAGGATAGAGAAAACTATCAAAAGATATCATATACCTATCTCTAATTTAAATGAATGTCATTCTCAATGAATAGTTTTTATTTTGTAGGATTAAATTAACAGATAGAGAATTAAATTCTCAAGTCGGTGTGATAGCTCTAACTATCAAAAATGAGAAATAACTCAATTCATGTAGAAGAAGCCGGATGAAATAATAATGTTGAAGAGGGTTGCAGTATTATAAGGGGATAATTTGATAGTGCCTCCTCAAGGAAGATATTGAATAGTTGCCTGCTCTATTTAATGATCATTTTTCGATCAGGGGTATTGATCATGAGTAGTAGTGATTATAGTCGGCACTTGAAAACATTATAAATGGGGATGATCAATATATTTTTGGAGAAACTAGTCAATAATTTTTCAAAGGGGAAGTAAAGGGAGAACAAGAAGACTTGTAATTACTTAGGGCTGGGATGCTAGATCTCCTTGACATACACGACTTCACACTCTATTATGATTCAATAAATTTGGCCTATTATAGTTATAAATGGGTTTATATATTCATTTTTATCAACATGGTAGTATCTATTTTTATAATTGTAAACAATATTTATGTTTTTAAATCCATTTAATTTATTCTAAAAAAATATCTTATATTGGGTTTTTGTTTGAATAGATAAAATGAAAATATTTTATTATCAAAACCAACAGTAATCCATTTTTGGAATTAAGAATTTAGATGTTTAATTTCCACTAATTTAAATGAACAATGATCCATCACCATCAATATGAGATTATTGTGAACCCTTTTAATTTTAGAAACAAAGTTATCCATTTTCTAAATAATTATGTAATATCAATTTAATAGTAAGAAAATGAAATTTTCCCTATGTTCTAATTTGATTCTACCATAAAACATATTATTGAAATCCATCCATTTATTAAATAGTTTCATTTTTGTTTCATCATGGTTTTGTTATACTTATTTTTCCACTCATTATACTTAGACAATTTTATGTAATATTTTTCATCTATGATTTAAAATATTTCATGGTTTCTTCTAGACACCATAGTTATCAGTTAAACCCTTTTTTATATTTTGCTTGTTTTGGTAGAGAAAATATATAAATAATTTCAAATCGTTAAATAAAAACAATTTTTTTAATAATTTTCAATGAAGAAATCATGATACTAAGAGAGTTTTAAATACTCATTGAATCTACCAAAACAATTTGTTTCAACATAATTGGAATTCACATAATCAATTTGTATCATTCTATTTTTGAATGTTATTAAAAATATTTTTTTCATTATAATATGATTGCATCCCCTAAATCAAGAAACAATAAAACCAAAAATTGAAAATAAAATATTTGATATTATAAATGGAATGACTAATCAGAAAACCAAAGAGAGAGATAGATTGAAACTATTACCTATTAATATAACCTAGAACTTGAATGCATTCATCATAATGTTGAAAGTGTTGGGGTAAGAGTGTAATATCTTCCTCAAGTGTCAAGAAACCCATCATCAAATATGGTAACTGATAGGGAATGAAAATATGAGTTGAAAAAATTGTATATGTCCTACATTACCACTATTAATGGATTATATAATGGAGAATAACTACCCATAATTATAGAGTTCTATAATATAGTGTTGTTCTTTCCTCATTAAGGGATTATTTAAAACAATTTAAAAATGGGAGTCTTCAGTTTTTTTAAAGGGGAATTATATGAACTAGTTTTTTGATCTTTATAAAAACATAATTGAAACATGGGACCAAGTCTATGAAAATTGTTTCATTAAAATATTCTAAAATTTTACAATAGAGAGTTTAATATAAAATAACAAGTGTTTACCATGAGGATGGAGAGGTTTTCTATAAGCAAGAGAAATTTTTAGGGACTTACCCCTATAGTTTTACCACCACTATCTCTCTAACATCATTCTCATGGTGTTCTATTAGGAAGGTATTTAATTAATAAGTTATAATTTTGTTGATCAATCTATTTGAGGTAATTACACAATGAATATTTAATAAGAGCAATGAAAATTATAAAAAAATGGTTTCTCTCAATTTAAAACCCAAAGATTCATGTTGAAGAATAGTTAATAAGGGAGAGTGTAACCATATCTAAGGGATGTAAATGAATTATAATCATACTAAAATAAATTTCTAACATCAAAACCATATGGAGAAAACTACAAACAATTATTGATATATCTCAAAGAAAAGTAAAATATTATCTTTTCGAGGTAAATTACATCATTATTTCATGTTTTTCCTATCTTGAAACATCTTATAAAAATAGATTATAGTATCCTAATATTATAAAATACTAAATTTACAATGCATGGTCCAATAAATTTGGTCAGTTATGACTTATTTTCCAAAAACAAAAATATAGGGTATGAAGACCACCATATCCATTCCTTAAGAGAGTATATAGTGATGATACAACCTACCCTAGGACTCTCATAATAGCTAAAAACATAATGTTAAAACCAAAATAAGAAAGAGATAGCTAATTACCAAGAGTATTTATTTGGAATTTTCCTACATTTTATAAGAACATGTGCTTCTAAAAAAGATGAATTTGATTCAAAATGTCTCAAAATTAGCGAGACAAAGTCATAACTGATTCTAAGAAGTACAATATGATGTTTCAAATTAGGAAGTAAGATAAAAACATTAATTCTATATATTGGGGTATTTTTTACCCAAATAAACAACCAAAATCATTTTAAAATATCATTAAAAAATAATGAATGACTTTTGTGATGATCAAACTTAATTTCTTGGTCACTTTTGAAACCAATATTTGGGTAACATTTAATATGGAAATCTAGATATCTAGGAAGAAAATAATTTTAAACCCGTTGATCCACCATAATAACAAAATGAAAAATAAATCATTGTTATGAAAAGTAAATAGAAAGAATATAATAATTAATCACATTATTCAATACCCTCTATTTTGAGAAATATAACCCCAATGAGTCCATCCCATTAATGTGAAATGAAAAATTTATTTGAACTCTATTAAATCATGTTCCTTGAGTAGTTCAAGAAGATTCAAATCAACACATATTTCTATGAATATTTTTTTAGATCCCATAATAATTTAAATCATTAATAATATCTATGTAATAAAAAAATTTCATAGATGATTTCCCCATATACATCTTGATATTCGAGTTTAGTGTGATATTATTAAACAAAATACCATTTAATCTCAACATTCCATTAATATTTTTTTATCCCATATAATCTTTAAGATAGTGGGCAAAAAATGTCATTGAAACCATAGAACTATATTTAAATATATATGTTTAGTAGATTTGCATCCGGTTAAAATTTTCTTACAGCTCACTAAAAGGTCAGTTACTCATCCCGCTAGTATAGTTGATGAAATTCTCGTTATGTTATGTAGGTAATTTTTACCACTTAATCCCATATTTGAGATATGATGTTTGACAAGGAAGCCTCCATAATCCTGGATAATCCATTCATAGACACTAGAGTATGATTTATAAATGTTTTTAAAGGGAAAGTAATATTTATTTTGGGGGAACATTGTTAAAAGGTTATATTTTTGAAATATCCAAGGATACAACTGAGTTTGCAAACTACTCGTGGAATAATAATCTTAATTGTGAATTATATGTTAGTGAGGAAGATGAATAATTTTTTTGATGATTGAAGAGATTAATAAATTACCCTCCACTATATCAACCTTCATATTAATTATATTTAGTATATAGTTAGATCTTAATGATTATTATCAGGGTCATTTGTTTTTAAAAAACATAATAAAATTGTCGAGGAAGAAATATTTAGTTGAAATCTAGAAACTGAGTGTGAGTAACTATCCAATATGGATATCAATGAAATATTGGTCCTCAATATATCCAAATAATTATTTTGGAAACACATCGAAGACTATGATCCACTAAGACCCAAGAGTCTATATTCTAGTTATAAAGCACCAAAATTAAAACATAAAAAAACGTTGTTCTAACCTAAAATAATCATTTTTAGGAAATATATCTTTACTACGAGTTATTATATATGTTGAGTTATAAAAAATTCAAGTGGAAGGGCTATTGGATTTTTTTTAAAAGATATAAAAAATACCATAGGATAGTCTATAGATGAAATAAATGTTATTAACCCTTTATTAAATATTCATAAAATTCTAAGGAAATTGAAGAAAATGGATAATTGAGGCCAAAGGATGTCAAATCCCAATATGAAAGATGTTTTAGGGAATAAATGACTAAAATGTATAATGCATGTATTTTCTTCCCAATATTCCATAGTCTTTGGAATAACATGATGCAAGTGGTTCCTTAATTAGTATGAATCGTAATCACAACCAATGAAAATAGTGATCAAGTCCACATCAGAATAGTGAACAAGTGTAGATATTATATATACAACATAAAGATAAATTAAAACACTAGGGGGATTTTATTATGTGAATATTGGAAAAATTAATAGATATATTCTCTAGGAATGATTTTTATATGGATGGTTATTCTAGTTACAACTATATTCAGATAGCCCTAGAGGATCAAGTGAAACCCACATTCACCCAACCCTTTGGGAAATTTTCTTACTAGATATTTTCCTTATGAAGGTGTGGTGTTATTACCATAATTCAAATAAGTATGATGGATATTTTCATAGAAATGAATGGGAAAATTATTTAAGTATTAATGGATGAATTACAAATAGTTGGAAATAACTTTGAAATATGTTTGGGAAATATATAAATTATTTTCAAAGATGTGAAGAGGAAGAAATGGTTTTTAATTGGAGAAAACTTCATAACATGGTCACTAAGACATTATGAATTTGTTATTATGTTTTCAATGGATGAATAATGGTTTACAAATCTATGAATTGGTTGATTCAAAAGATTCTACCTCTGGAAAATGTTAAAAGGGATTGGAGTTTTCTAGGACACCCCATTTTCATCTAGATGTATATTAAAGATTTTAAATTGATCACTACAAACCTTTATTATCTAATTTCAAGGATACACCCATTGTTTTTTGATTATATGATCTTAGATTCATTCAATCATCATTATGAAAAAAATTCACATTCCCCATCATTGCTACCCCAACCTGGATACCACTGTTTGAGTTAATTTGGGATTCCAGTGACCTTGTCATTAAATATTCTGTAGAAAAAATGGATATAAATAAATTAAATGTGGTGTATTATGTTAATAGAATTATCAATAATTAAAAAAATAATTACACTATAACTGGTAAATAGTATAGGTTTATTATTATTTCACTATATATTTTCATGAAATACTTATGTAGATAAAATTTCATAAGTTCTACAGAGCATAATATCCCAAATTACATACTACCTAAGAAATATGAAAATTCAAGACTGATGAGGATGATCCCAATTAAATAAAAATATGATGTGGAGTTTCGGAATAAGAAAGGATCTAAAAATTTTATGGGTGACTACTTTTATAGGATACACTATACCAAAAATGATGAATAATGGAAGGGGACTACTTTCTGGTTGGCCTTTAAGCCTGTGGTCACGGTTTCGAGTTGCGGGGGAGGCATATTAAATCCTCTCCAGGCAGGAGACAGTTCCTGCCACGTGTTATCTGGGCCAGTCTGAGGTGGGGGCCTGTCTTCTTCCTGAGGGTGGGGGTCTACTATCTGCTAGAGGGCTGGGTTCGGGTGTGTCCAAGTTCGTTGGGATTTAGGACCATCGGGTTCATTACAAAAAAAATTAGATGCTATATTTGTGGTTGTAAAAATTGTATTCAAAAATAATATCTATGGGTTTTAAACTCAATTATTCATGGGATTCAACCAATAATAATATGTTTGTTTTTAATGTTTTTTAATTAATACTAAATATGATGTCTTTCAACCATCTAATGTTTATTTTCTCCCTTATTTGATGGATATTATGACTTATGTGAAAATATCTAGAGTATAATTCATATTATTTTTGAAGAAGAAATATTAATAGTTTTGGACATATAAGATTAACAATTTAATGGTTTCATTTATTATATGTGTATAAATTTATTTGAAATTAAAAATGTTTTCTCTGAAATGTGATTTCTTTAAGAGAATCAGAACTCCAAAAAAAATATGTTTTTATAAATTTTAAATTGATTTGTTTGATTGTGTATTGAATAATAAGATGTGTTTGGGTTATTGAGTTGTTTTTACGGAATATTTATGTGAGAATAAGGAACCTGAGGGATTTCACTATTATAAATGTTCCAAAACACACCAATGGTGTTTATTGTATTACATTGAACTAGGAATTTATGTATGGATGTGCTGTCTTTTATTGAACAAGATATTCCATATGGTAAACAATGACTGTGGAGAAATACCATAGATGATTGTTTTACTGAGTGTGGTTCCTAAGGGGAAACACCTATGGGAAGGGGAGAAATCAAAATTCCAAAGATGGCCATTTTTTGTTCCTATGTTCTTATCCTAGTGGAATTGGATCTATCCAAATTTTGGAAGAGAAGAGGAGGTGGATCCACATTTTGGTTGATGTGGTGTGACTTCGGACCATGATTCCCAGGTCACCAGGGTGTAGCCCCATATCTATGGGAATTTTTATAGGCTATGAGGACTACAATTACATGGTTTAAGGTAAGGTGGTCCTATAATTTTATTTTATTGAAATGGTGATGGAGGTTGTGAGAATATCTTTTTTGTTGGGAATGTTCATGGTTCTATGGGCCATTCAGGGGTGAAACAAGAATTTGGGAATTTTGTGGTGTATTCTATTTTTCCACCCATTATGGTTTAATTTTTGATAGAATTATTCTTTTTTCCCATTATCAATTGTTAACTGTTTGGTCCCCCCTTTCACTTCTCATCTATCATTCATGATGAGTAAAAACTCACCATATCTTCAATCAAGATCAATAATGGGAATGGGGTGGATTTTATATTATATATTTGGAAATTCACATTTTCACTCATCTATCTTTATTATATTCTTCTTCTCATTTATTATCCATTTGATTTTTGTTCTTCAGATTAAGGTTTAGTGGATGATTCCATTGTGGCATGGTCAAATCCATCTAATATGATGGGGATTAGACATATGATTGATAGAGGATATCATAATATTGTGGTCATGTGTCATTACATGTCTCTTCATGGAAATTTTTTTACCATGTGAAATAATTTAATGGTTTTGGTTAAATGAAATGATATTAAATTAATGATTGAATCAGTGTTTTATTTTTTTCATTCTTCCCAAAATTATGAAGGGAGTGTGTCACGGGACATATCTGGGGGTTGTCTGCTATTTTAATGTGGTAGAATAATATGTTGAGTTGTTACAAAATTAAGACACACTGAATGAATTTATAAATTAATTAAAAATTGTTAAAAAATCGAATAATTTATTATAAATATTTATACTTATTTTTTCATATTATGAGGCATGATATATGATCTCTAGAAGTTATGAAATCATTTATAGTCTTTGGAGAGGACGATAAAGAATCTTTAAGGTGTGGTAACTCTGTCTTTGAGGTAGGTAGTCCCTCAAATGTTCCAATTTGAGGAATGAAAATATTATTTATGGGGTGTAATATTCTGTTTCCCCATAGAGGGATGATCCAAATTTTAATTTAAATAAATTTTTATTTATATTTTAATGTATATGAATGAAAAGATAACATTCTGAGGACACCATTCTACCCTTGTACACTATCATGAAAGATGATAGTCAAGGCCCTGATAATATATATTTACCTTATTATATATAAACCCTTAGGGGTTAGAGTTTAATTAACATAATGATTTTTGTGGCCCTTGATAGGTTCCCTTAGACGCATTAATTTTGTATTTGTGTGGATTAAGATTGTTATAAAATGTTTTCTATGTGAGAAAATTCAGATTCCTTAAATACATCAGGTTAATTCAGATGATCCTGGGGGAGTGTCCCTCCACCACTGAGATGGGAGTACTATTGTTTGCAATCCATATCTATACTGTGGATCAGTTGGGTCAGAAGACGAACTTTAGATGACCTATGAAGTGAGATAGGAATTATGGAATATCTCAACGATGATGATTGAATAATTATTAATATGATGCCAGTGAGTTCATTATATTATTGTTATGATGTCAATGAAACTTACACCCACTATGTGATGAGTATTGAGAAATGGTGCGAGATTGATGTTGGGGATCCTATATTGGGTGCACATGTTAGTGTGTGGCCTAGGGGACCACAGTGAGTACCTAAGTGTGATATTGAACCTATGTAGGGGTAGTGTTGGTTGGTATATGCTATTGATTTTTTGTGACTCGGTAGAAAAAAACATATGATTTGAAATCGATGAGGCTATAGTGACTATAACATAAGATATTATCAAGGGAACCTAAACCCCTGAGTATTATATTCAAAATACCACAGTATATACATTGGATTCAACCTTATAGTCTATGTTGATTTTCTAGGTGGTTACTCAGCAATTAGCCTTTAACACTTTTTGGAATCAGCTAATTTTTCAATAATAATTCCTTCAGAAATCACCATGGATTCATCCATTATCCCTTTCTAATATATAATTTCATGGGAAATTCATATGTACATGGGCTATTGGTCTTTTGGAATTCACATGATGTTGTGATTTGGCCTTCTCTTATTTTTGATTGATTTGGAATTTCTCCCAAAATCAATTTTGATTTTTAACACTGGAATTCCTTGGTTTATCCTCTTATAAATTACTTGTGTGACTGATGCAACATGTTTTCCTTGAATATGATCCAATGAATCGTCTTCTGAGATTGATACCATTGGATTGTGTAGTATTACATCATAGAAATATGTTCTTTATCATAATAATATAGGTTTATGTGGAAGGTATTTTTTTCACTGTTAGATAACTTATATATAGAAACTCTGACATTGTATGAAGTACATATAGTCAATATTGAGTGTCACATTAGAACATGAGGATAAAAATGGTTATTTATTTACACTTTTTAATTGAAATATTTCATTCAGTTGATCATATCATATAATCATATCATTTTTTGATGGATTTTTATCAATGACATTTGTGGTTCCGTATTGGGTTATCTGGAATATTTTTTTGGGTATCCATTGAAATTTTGTACCCATGTAGTCTTCGCTAATTAGACGTTCAATTTTGGAAATTGATGAGTGATTTTTGATTAAGAATGATAGGATTATTATAGTCGGAACACTTATGAGGTACATGTAGAGGATGTAGTAGAGCCTCTAACCATTTATTCATTTATTTACATTGTTTATTAGACTATATAACATGATCATCATTCTATATGTGTTGTCCAAACCATGGTTCTATATGTCTATTTTATTTTGAATAAAATTTATTATTAAATTATTTTTAGTTTTTTGGGTCATTCCTCATAGAAGTTTTTACATTATATGACCTTTGGTTATTTAATCTAATATTTCTAATATAATATTTAGGTATTTTCTCAATACAGTACCACCATATAATCACACAACCAATCGAAAGACTCTAATGTATTCGGAGGCATGCCTGAGGTCCCAATAGCTCTTCAATTGTGTCACCTATTATGTTTTCCGGGTATGGGGCATCACAAAGATGAACTAGTTCTTTTTATTCTTTCCTACTATCATGAGAGATAGTAGAAATGTGATATTGGAATATTTTGGAGCATTACATAGACCTTAAACTAGTGCATCACAAACAAATTTTATTTTGGAATGTATAAGATACTAGTTATATGAGAATATTGATCTATTTTATACTTTTATATATGTATAATATATCCTATCATAATGACATGGATTTTAGATTAGGTATTTATTTATTTATTCTCATGGTCTAGCGGGAAAAGGTTTGTGTTCATGTATCATAATTAGCATATATGATTCACATGAAATTCTCCCACATGTGTGTGATTTATATAATTTATGATGACATTTCTTCAATTTAAATTTGTATCAACTTATATATATTTTCCCCATATATATTGTTTATGGTATTATACATAGTCATACTATAGTATATTTTCTCTAATGAAAATTCATATAGATATATGTTGACAAGATCCTCAGAAACAATACAATCCTAATAACATGGGATATATAGATACCCACAGTGTTATGATATATAAATTTTATTCCATGATACTTATTATGATAAAAATGGATTTTGTTATTTAAAGCATCATCAACATCATATATGGGGTTTTCTAAAACATCCATGCAGTATATATAAAGTTAAACTGACCATATGACAATGGTATACTCATTAATGAACTTCGAAGAATGATAATATTATATAAATTTTGACAAAGATGAGATTGTGATTCTTGAAGGGTATTCTCATATGTTGATTCTTGATGAAGTTCAGTTCCCTCATAGGCTGATGACTTAAAATATGATACCAAATATGGTCCTGAGAACCCTTGATTGGTTGTTTTACATTTGTGTTGTCTTGGGATATTTGAGACGATAAATATTAGGTGATCAATGTGATCTATCAGTTGTGCATGATATTGGATATATTCGTGGTGGGAGAGCGTAGTGCCTTTGAGATATAGCTCAGTATATTGGTGATCTAGGTATTATGGCTGAGATGTTTTTCAATTTATGTAAGGGTAACATGTGAGGCAGTTTACTCAAGACTATTAGTGAAATTTATATAAAAATCATGGGTAAATTGTACAGGATGAGGTTGTTTCAAAGGAGGTACTATGATGTATATCATATAGGTTTGGAGATTCCATTTTTTTATAATGTAAATAAAAAAGTGTTATGTTGGAATCAATGGTTTATTTTTATTACTAGGATAAGTGATGACATTGATTTTTCGTGAACCACTATTAAATTAATTTCTTATTTACCTAAGAATGCTCTATAGTGGCATACCGTAGGGCCAATCTCAAGGAGGCCTCTAACATAAACTATTTTCCTATTGTCACTATTATAAATATAACTAATATAAAACTATAATACTAATATAAATTTGTTGTATTGAATTAATTTATAAAATATAAATATAATAATAATCATTCAATGAAATCACAAAATAATGTTAGAATGAAATAATAAAGGCAGATGTTCTTCGGAGGCTATGATGATTGATATCATTGTTCAAAATAAATCTATATATTTAACTCAATGAGGTTATCAAGACCAGTCACACCTCACCTTATCATTTGAAATTTATTTACCCCATACATGGACCTTTGAATATATGGAAATTCTCTTCCTAATGTTCACTATGAGACCGCTTGGCTAACAATCACTACTCAATCCATACTCAACCATATGAATGACTTAGATAGTGAAGATAATGATGATTGATAAATGAGAAAAAGAATTTTGATGATAGAGAAAATAGGGTGAATGATTACCCTAATCATTTTAACCATTTCTAAAACTCTCATAATTGAATAAATAAAATAAAATAAGGCACATAAAAATTTATCAAAGCACCATTCCCTCCCTTGAACAAATTTTGAAGTTAGCTCTCCATTTTTTGGGGTTGAGAAGATAAAATGGTCGGAGAACACATAAAATATTAAAAATTGAAGAAGGGAGGAATGAATAAGAAAGATAATATATTAAAAGAGAACTTAAATTAAAAAAAATAAATCTATAAAAATATACTGAAATAGACAACAGAGACTACCCCTAGTTTCCAAACCTTTGAAAATGATAGGATACACTTTTTTATAAGGAGTGGGGGTGAACTTTTTGGCTCCAAAATCATTCTTACTATGAATCCATGTGGTCTACCCAATAAATGAAAGAATTTGGATAAGTATAATTCATTAATGGTGTTCATCTATGTATGCTCTGTTTACCCACAATTTGTTTTCTTCTATAGCCACATGTAGTGAGAGATATAGCCACTTTAGTCCAGAAATTTATTTCGGCCTGCTGACTCTTCGTTTTTGAAAACATCAAATTTCCATGCAATTATGACCTTGAAAAAACTAGAATCACGTGTGGTCTACTTCACAAATGATGTTCATTAATTCCTTATCCATCTCTATGGTTATCTTCATCATTATTGGTCCATCTCAGTTCGATATATAAACTCTTATTTATACATACCTATATTTGTAAAAAATTTGTGAGGCTTGGGTTGTGAGATGCTTTTGGGAATCCAATTGATAGAATAAGCTTCTGTTCCAAAATTTAGAAATTGATAAAATGATTTAAGGAATCCTAAAAAATGAATTCCACAATTTCAATTAGTGTAGAAAAAGTTATCGCCAAATTATAAAATAAAACTTAAATAGTTAAATCCAAAAATTATGCCATTTTTTAATTTAGGCTTCAAATTATTCTAAACCCAGAAAATGAGATAATTTACCTTATAATTACACTATGGTGGGATTATAAACATTGATTTACAGTATAAAATATGTGAAAAATTCATCTTCATAAATACATAGGATTCTAATTCTGTGGAGCATGAGAGTGGTTTTGGATGAAATTTGTGGATTAAATTCTAGATGGTCAGATCTAGGATGGATAGAGAATGGTTAGGTGATTCTAATTTTCAGATGACGTTAGTTAATGATTGGTCTTATGGTGAACTCAGAAATTTATAAAATGATTATTTTTAAATTTAATGTTCATGGTGCTCTAGTTAGATGAGACTGACATGCATAAGGATTGTGGTTATTGAATTTAGTGCATGAGAGTATTATTCATTTGATGTGAAACATGGTAATGTGAGTTATATTTTTTGATTGGGTGTATAAGAGTTTAAAACTATTTGAATTGGATACATTTAAGGTAGTATATGTTGGTTCCATGACTTTTCATTGAATTATGGATCAATAAGTGGCCACATATAGGCTAAGGACCGATGGAATTAAATGGATTCATTGAGAATTGAGGCACGATGTTTTGATGAGAACATGAAGCATCTAATCTATGAAAATGATAAAACAATGGATTCATGATGTTATGAACTGATAGTACATTTTCATGGATCCCCTAGAAATACACGCGTATGATGATGCATCTAATTGTGGATGTACACATGTAGTAGTATATAGGAAGCCATATGGTGGGGTTGTACACCATAGTTTGTTAGGGTGTTTGAGAAACATTGTTGATGGAAATTCATCAGATTTCATGGATGTCATTCTTGGTGAGATGGTAATGAGTACAGGTTAATGGTTTCGGTAGGTGGTTGGGTATGAACATAAAAATTTCAACCTGTCATAATGTTTGGTAATGGATGGATCTTGATCCAAGTGGTGTAACCCCATGTCAGAAGGGTTGATGGTAAAATGAGTCCAATTGTTTGACAGTCAACCGAGATTTTGAATGTTGGTGTATAGATACATTTTTCATTATATATCACATTATTGAAAAAAATATTTTTATTTAAGATATGATTTTGGATAATATCTATGTGTTGGTATCAGGACATGTCTGGCTTTCATGTTATTTGATGATGGCTATGATTAGATATGAACTGGTGATCAGGGTGAGATCATTATAGATGTTCTGTTTGATTGAGTATCCAACCATGAAATTGCACCAAATGTTGCTCTTATACAATGATGTTCCTTTTTGGATGATCATGAGCTTCCTTCATAAATTGTGGAATCATAGTTGGATGTTAATATATCTTGTGAGAGTGTGTGACTGAGTAGTTTCATGAATTTCCACACAGAGGATGTTCAACTAACGTATTTATATGTATTTGGGTGTGGTGTTATGGAAACATCATATAACATGTCAATGGATCCATGGTATTTTATTTCGTTAGGTGATTTAACTAGTTGATAACATCATTGATCAATATTAACAAGAATAAACTGAGACTTATGGGGGAGATTTCTATAGATTGTATGATGAATCGGTCAATGATGTAGTAAATTATATAGATAGATAAATATCTTTGAGTAATGATTCAGTGTTTTGTTGATGGAGATGAGTGATATATCAATTTTTATGAGTCATTGACCTCATGGTTGGATTTTTATAGTTGAAGCATTCAAATAAATTAGAGATTTGATTTATTGAATTATTAATAAGTTTGATATAATGGTAGTTCAAGTTAATAGTTGATGGATTGATTAAATTATCTCTATTCTGGTAAGTGATTTGATGAGGATCTTATAATGACTCTTGTAATTATTATTTGAGAAATTATAGGGTAATTTGAATTCTAAATCTCTAATGTGAAATTGTTTAGAAAATTGGGACTCACACTAGAGTTCTATGTATTTAAACATCATAATTAGATGTTTTTACAAATTTCTAGATTCATAGAAGGTGTTATATTTTATCATGAGTTAATTAGGGAATGTTCTGGTGAGAAAGTATCTCCAGGGTCTAGTCTCTATTAGAAACTCGCAAAAAATTCTTGTTTTTTTGAGTTTTTTATATTTCCGAAGGCCTTGTGATATGGGTGTGTTAGATACAATTTAATCGTGGGTTCATTTATGTTTTAAATATCTAGGAAGAAACACCATTGGTAATTATTTTTTATGAGAATGGCTCCTTAGGGGTTCCACTTATCGGAAATAGATATTCCAAATTGGTTAAGATGTGCATTTTGGGTGCTTGTAGTGAATCTCGGGGGCACACACACTGTCTAAAATAGTTTAGAGTAGATGGGGTGTCCCACCATGTTATAATATGTGGTATTAGTGTGTATCCTTTTGGGAAACAGGTCTAGGGTAACCATGGTGTAGCCCATTATCCTATTGTATTTTGGTAGGCCACATGGTCCACCATGATGTCATTCATGGTGTGGTGGAACTGGGACATTTAGGTTTGAAACAATGATGTAGGGGTATGAGAATAACTATTTTTCTGGTTTTTTGGGGATTCTTAGGGGTAACTATGGTTTGAACCATATCACATGGAATTTCATATTGCCTATTCCTTTTACACCCAGTGTGGTTTAAATTTTTGTGGAAGACTACCCTTTTTCCACTAGTGGATTATTTGGGAAACATGCCCCCCCTTTTTCCCTTTCCTCCATTATACATGATTACTATGAGATCTCCCCCTCTATTTAATATCAACGTCACATGGAAATAGTTTTAATTTGATATGATCACCTATCTAATTCAATGTGATATTCTCCTCTAATTATCTTATTCATCCTCACCCTTGTTCTCTATTTGATTTCATCTCTTCATATTTGGGTTTCATTGATGATTCTAATATAGGATGATATAATCTGAATGATATTTAATTTATTTTGTGTTTGATGGATGTATAATGTCATAAGATGATAATCATACTCTATTTCACATTTCTCCACTAAGGTTATGTATCTATAAGAATATTTTTAAAAAAATTGATTTAAATTTGGTATTTAATTACGGTCACATCTTAGGATTTCAACAAAAAAATGATAGGTGTGTTCCAAAATCCTTCCATGGAAGTTTGGCTGCAGTTTCATTGTTACAAAATAATTGGGTGAGTTATTACTGAAATATTACTAAATTAATTAATTTAAAAATTATTTATTTAATCATTTCTATAATATAATAATAAATTATAAATGTTTATAATTAATTATTTATATAATGTTTCATATGAATGGTGCTCAAGGGATGATGAACTCTTGGATAGGATTCAGTAAGGATAGGAAATTTTTGTTAAGGGATGGTAACTCTATGTTAGAGGTATGAGGTCCCTAGAACATTCCCTTTTAATAAATGAAATTTCTATTTATGTTGTAAGGTTTATGGTATCACCACTAAGGGTCATCAAACATTATAAATTTAATTAATTTTTTAATTAAAAGGAATTGGATATATATTTATAAAAAAAATTAAGGGACATGATATAACATTATGCATCGTCTTGATGCATCCCATATATATGGTCAATGCGACACTAATAAATTTATAACATTTGATGTAAGAACATTATTTGATGAAACATGAAAAAATTTGGAAATGTAGTGTACCTAGAAAGGTTCACTTCGACTCAATTAGTAAGGATGTGTATTGGACTAAGTTTAATGGCTTGAGTAGACCATTTAAAAAACTTAAGACACCATATATTCTTCAAGATAAGTGAGATGATAATGGGGAGAGTGTTCCTCCTATGATATGAAGGGAATTATTTGGTGGGTATTCTCTAGCTGTAATATGGATTGGTTGAGTGATATTAACAACAACATATTTCCATGTTTGTGTGATTGGAATTATTACATATCATGATATTTAATCTTATGTTGATATACCTATGAGAAGAAAGGATTCATGATATATTTTTCACGATGTCATGGGATGGTACACTCTCTATGTCATATGTGTTGACCCGATAGATGAGACTGACGTTAGGCAGACTATGTCAGTTCTATGTGTTATGTTGTGGTCTAGGGGACCCTGGTGGGTGCACAATTGTAATATTGACCCTATAGAGGGTAGTTCCAATGGGCATATGGTGTTGATGTCTTATTGTAACAACCAAAAATGTTATCAATGGAAAATCCATTATTATAATTATGTCATATAGTATAAACCACATAAAATCCCATAGAAAACACAATTCATACTTTTGAAATGAATAGTAAATGAAATAAGAGGTATTTCTTGAAACTAAGGAACCTATACTGATGAAATAACAACTTGACCTTAGGATTAGTAATATGACCCTAATAAATAGTAAACCGACTGAATGAACTATATCCTCACCCAGGAATGTATAAATATAATTTTTTCATCATATATATTAAATTATGATTTAATTATTGCATAGTCTAACTAAATAAATGTTATAAAAATAATTATTTAAGTGTTGGCATTTTTGTAAGTCAAAAATATTTAATTATAATTTAATAATTAATTAAATAATTTAGACGAAAATTTCTTTTCCTAAAATGTATTCATAAATTAATATTTATATTTTTTATGAATTTAAGATATTTTTATGATACCAAAACATGTTTTTCAAAGTGTCCTAAAATCCGTTATAATTTTGAAATTGGTTTTTTTCAACTATATTATGATTTTAATTAAATATTAAATTTCTCATACTTAAAAAATTAATTTCAAAAAATGGATTTTATTTTTTAATTCTACACATTGAAAAATGGTTAGGGTGAATTTTTGGGATTTTCTAAATTTTTTGAATTTTTGGTGAATAGTGAAATACAATAATTTACAATACGAAATAAATGAATTCTTGAGTAAGAGATGATTTAAAGATTATATTATCCCATGATATTGAAAAATTCTTGATTATTTTAATATATTTAGAGATAATTCTCAATCTATTCAAAGTCATGATCAAAAATAATAAACTAATCAATATAATAATCAGAAAATACCCATCTCTTACAATATAAATACCACCATCACCCCCTCTTCTCCTCACACATATCAATCTTTTTTCCTTTTTTAGGGTCTTAAAAATACTCTTTAAAACCCTCTTCTCCATTCTTATGAGCTCTTGGTCTCATAAAAAGTCCAAAACCCTTTCCCTAAGAGGTTCTCAAAGAGGAAAAATCCAATAGGGAAATCCTCTTTCTTTTCATTTAACTCCTTTTTAAGTTCTAGTATTTTATTATTCTATCCTCATCTCCCCTCATCAAAGTTTTGTTAAAACATAAAAATATTTTATATACTATAATTTTATCCTGTTTTGGATAAATAATCATCAATTCTATTCTCATATCTCTTTTATTCTAATTATGAAAATGTCATCTTTAAGGTGTTGTTTTATCACCTTCAAGGACGACAACATTCTATTTTAATTAAATTCCATCAAGGATGGTCATAAAAAATTATAATTAGTGAAAAATATATTTTTTTTATAAAACTTTTTTTATCTAACATATGTTTATAGTACTAAATGATAAATAAAACGAGTTCCTGATGACTGAAAAACTGCCAAATTAATCAAAATGACCATCTTTAAAATTTTTATACAATGAATCATCCTCAACCCAAATAAACAAATGAATTACATGATCACTTTAACTTTTGGATTTTCCTTAATATCTTATAACTTCAATTCTGGATATCTTTATCCATTTTACATTAACTTCAATACTCATATTCAAGTCAACTGACCATGAAATCTAAGAAAACGAATGCTCTCGAACAGAGAAATTAAACTCTATAACTCCTCAACAAGGCCATAAATGAACTTAATAAAACAATAATGAAAAAATAAATTTATAAAATGTTATGTATTTGTTAATTAATGAATCTAAATTTTATTATATAGGATATTAAAGTAAAGGAAGCAATCAGACATAAGGAGATAGGAATTCTCGAACCCAACTCTCTTTCATTAGGTTTTCCCTCTTTAAACACATTTTTAGTATGGATATTACATTATGGTTCTATAAATAACATTTACTCATCATTATCTTATATTTTATGGATATACATGTTAACAATATGGTTTTATGACATTTTTAATGATTTTTCTAAAAGAATCTTTTTTTAAAAAACACACGTTGTACTCCTCTTGAGATTGTTTCTTCTTCACTCTTGATTGATGATCATTATACCAAGAAGGTTATTCCCACATTCTATTGGGAACACCAAAGATTATTCACGAATGTGTGATTTATGAAATGAAACATGTTCCCTTCTATGAGTTATGCTATGGTAAATATTGGCATACATTCTATGATGCATTCATGATTATGTAAATGTTATGATATGGTGGGTGTACCCAGAATTATATTGAACAATGTACATGTTATGATATGATGGGTGCACCTAGAATTATATAGAACTCCAATTAAGTCATGGTGTTTCATTTTTTGCATTTCCACATATCATGCCTTTATCTAATGCATTCTATCATGATTATGATGATGATGTTATGATCACCCTATGTAATATGTTCTTATCAATCCTATTACAGGTCTTTTAGCAAACCCCATTATTTGATTTATATCATCATCTGATTATATGTACTATAGAGAACACGATGGAAATTAATAACCTAGATCAGAAGGAAGTAAAATAAATTTTTATGTTTTATTTTGTAAATGTTTTTTATAGTCCAAATTTTCCCATGACACTAAAATTGTGGATGTTGATTATTGTAAATATTTTATGTTGTTTATCCTTTAAATTATGTATGAGTATTGTAAAAAAATTAGGGTCATTATAGTTGGTATCAAAGTATAATATTTTTAATTTAGAATTAGTATTAGAGAACCTTAGTGAAAACCCTTAGTATGAGTCTAAGTATAAGTAAGCACTAAGAAGATTTTTTTTCAAAAATGTTAAACATACGGATCCCACAAGATATGACTATAAAGTTAATTTCACAAAGGATAAAATTATTTATTCAAAAACTTCTTACTTATTTTTTGTTCTCACATTTTATATTTTAGAAAATGGTGGGAACTAGGAGAAACCAGGCCAACAACCCATGCAAGGGAAAAGGAAGCGATTTCTCAAATGACATCCCCAATGAATTATATGGTGGATTTTAAAATTTCATGGTGATGGTTACCCAACTAACTCGGGCTCTAAACAATAACATGAATAATGTGGAATATATTCCCTCACCTAAGAGGAAGAATCTGGACATCGAGTCTTTTATTCAGAAACAACCACTGACATTTAGTAGATAATATAATCCAATAGTTATGGAATAGTGGGTCAAATAAATAGAGAAGATATATTATATTTTATTAAATAATTATATTTAGAAGGTGACTCTAGCCTTTTTCATGTCTATATGGAGAGGATGATAAATGGTTGTCATTAATTAAAAACACCAAGATGAGGGTTGAAATTGAAGATATAAAGTGGGAGACGTTAAGATAATTTTTTTTAAATAATTTCCCACGAACTCTTTGTAGAAGAATGTAGAGAGTATTTATAGATCTAAAGTAAAATGAAGGTTAATAATTCATTGAATACGAAGAAAATTTCGTAGCGCTTTCAATGTACGCTTCGGGGTTTTTATCAATAATGATTGAAAAATTGATAGATTCATTAGTGGTTTCAAACCCCACCTTCGTAAGGCTCTAGAAATTCAAGACTTTGGTAGTTATGAAGAAGTTGTTAGATGTTCTCTCAGAGTAGAGATGGATTTTGGGAAGTGGACCCATGACTATGGTGATAAAAAAATGGTGTTTCAATCTAGGGGATCTAGTTAAAATGTTGGAAACAAGTATCAACCACATATATGTAATATTTTTTAAAGAAGCATCATGGGAACTCTCTCAAATGGAAAGGAAAATGCTATATGTGTGGGATAAAAGGCCACCAAACTCATTAATTTCAAAAATACATAATGAATACAACTAATATGATGGAGGAAAGGAGAGCACTAAATAGAGTTCAATTCATAAACTATAGGGAGTAAGGGCACTACGAAGCCAATGCGCTAAACAATGAGTTCTCAAGAGAAATCAGCATCAAAACCCACTATTTCCAAAAAAATGAAGGGAAATTATATGTTATCACACTTGATGAGTTGTATCCAAACAATAATGTGGTAATAGGTGTTCTAGTTATTCACTCATGAATTGTGAAAGCACTATTTGATACTAGTTCTATGCATTCTTTCATATCTTTCATGTTTAGTAGAACAATTCAAGAACCACCAAAAAATATATAGGTTGAGTTATCAGTGACAATAGAAAATCAGGAACTTAATAAAACCAATGTATATAACTAATCCCTGGTTAATGACTATAGACTAAACCTCCCAACGAATCTGGTCATACTTCCTTTTATGGAGTTTGATGATATTTTTGGCATGGATTGGATATCATTATATAAAGCCAAAATTAACTATTAGGAATTGGAGATTAATATTCACATCCCAAGGAATCCTCAAATTCTATAAATTTTAAGGAGGAGGATGAATATTTTTTTGGAGCTATGGTCTCAAGTGTGGATGTTATTTCCATATGATCAAGTAAATCTTACTCAAATGATTTAGAAAAGGGAGAGAATCATACTCAAAGACATACCCATTATAAGGGACTACACTGATGTGATCCTTGATTTATTTCCTAGTCTTCCTCTAGAATGATAGGTTGAGTTCTCAATTAAACATATTTTTGTATCTCTTCCTATATCAAAGACACCTTATAGAGTATCCACAGTTTAGTTATAGGATCTAATGAAGTAGTTATAAGAGAATCTAAAAAAGGGTTTTATACACCTGAGTGCTTCTCCATGGGGTGCACCAGTTGTCTATTTGAAGAAGAAGGATGGATCAATGTGCATATCCATTGATTATCATGAGCTCAAAAAAATCATGATAAAGAACAAGTATCCCCTTCAATGGATATATGACTTGTTTGATCAACTACATGGGGCCAAGTATTTCTCTAAGGTGGAACTTCAATCAGGATATCACCAATTAAAGGTGAGGATAGAGGATATTCCCAAGAATGACTTTCAAACGAGGTATGGACACTATGAGTTCATTGTAATTCCTTTTGGACTAAAAAATCATCCAAAAATATTAATGAACTTAATTAATGGAATCATTAGATATTACCTCGAAAAATTTGTGGTAGTCTTATTGATGATATTCTGATATATACTCCAAGTTCAAGGATGAACATGAGGAGTATTTGAATACTATGATAAAGACATTGAGAATGGAGAAACATTATGAAAAGTATAGTAAATGTGAGTTCTGTATGGAAGAAGTATCATTCTTGGGGCATGTTGTCACCAACAAAGGAATATCTATAGACCCCTCCAAGATAAAGGCTATCGAGGAGTAGCCAAGGAAAACATCTATAATGGTGACCCATAAGTTTCCATGGTATAGCTTGATATTACAATTGATTTTTTAAGAACTTATCATGATTGTAAAACCCAATAACCAAGATGACACGGAAGGGATTGAATATTTTCTGGACCCAAGAATATGAGTAAAGCTTTAAGAACCTCAAAAATGAGGCTTATCATTGCACCAGTACACACAATTCCTTTATGTGGGGAACTCTTTATGGTATATAGATATTATTCAATGATTGGATTAGGTAGTCTACTAATGGGAAATGATAAATTCAAATCCTATTCTATAAGGTAGTTGAAGATCCATGAGAAGAAATATACTACGAATGATATGGATCTGCTCATGGTGATGTTTACATTGAAAATCTTGCTGCATTATCTCTATGGGGAGATGTGTGAGATATATATTGATCATACGAGTCTCATATATATATTCACACAGAAAAAGAATATTAATGACCCATAAATGTGGTTAGAGATAACTTAGGATTACAAATTATCTATCCACTACTATCTTAGAAAGGCAAATCAAGTGGCCTATGATCTTAGAAGAAAGAATCCTACAACATTTTCAATGATGATAATTGATTAAGATCTAATATTATTAGATTCTTAAAGGATAGAAATTGGAATTATTAAAAAGTCACATTGTAAATCATTTCTTAAATTATTTATCAACCATCCCACATGAAGAAAACAAAGGATGCTCAAAGAAATGATGTGTAAATTCAGAAAAGTGTGGAAGCTATCAGAAAAGGTAAATCATTTGAATTCATGAAAAATGGGAATAAATTTATGATATTTGGCTCATGACTATGTGTACCATCCAATCCGGAGATAAAGAAAGGTATTTTGAATGATTCACATAGATCAACCTTATCCATTCACCTAGGGTGCATAAAGATGTATTGAGATCTTAAAGAGAACTATTGGTGGGGCACTACGAAGAAAGAGATCATTGAATAGACATTGAAGTTACTAGTATGTCAACAAGTGAAGCCTGATGGAAAAAGGTATTAGGGTTTGATGAAACCATTACCCATACAAAAATAAATATATTAAAACACCACCATGGACTTTGTCACCAGACTTCTAAAGGCATTGAGTGGAAACAATGCTATATGGGTTGTTGTGGATCATCTTACAAATACAACTCAATTTATCACAATTTGAGATGAATTTTCCCTGGATCAACATGCACAGATATACATTAGATAAATGGTATGACTTCATGGAGTTATACTATCGATTTTATCTAATTGATATCTGAGATTCACCTCAAAGTTCTAGAAAGTTTCTAGCATTATCTGAAAACTGATTTGTACTTCAGTACTGCCTATCATCCTCAAAATGATGGCCAATCTGAGTGAAATATCTTAACACTGAAAGATAAGTTGAAATCATTCCTTATAGACTTCAAAAGAGGATAGGACCAACATTTTTCTCATGTTGAGTAATCTTAAAACAAATGTTTCCACTCGACCATCCAAATTTCCCCAATTAACCCCATTATGGTAAAATATACATAACCTCGACATGTTGGGATGACTTTGGTGAATGTAAGATGCTAGAACCTGAAATGGTCAATGAAATAATGGAAAATGTGAAAACTATTCAGCAGCACATCAAGGAAGATCAAAGTTGACAGAAGATAATTTTCAATGAGACCATGAGTTTAAGTCTAGAGACACGGAATTCCTCCACATCTCCCCATGGAAGTGGATTATGAGCTTTGGTAAGAAAGAAAAGAAGATTCCTAGGTACATCACCCCCTTTGATATCCTTGATCGTGTAATAAAAATGGCCTATTGACTAGCACATCTACCTACCATGTCTCAAGTAAACGATATATTCCATGTATCCCTCTTGAATAATTACATACCAGATCCCTCACATTTACTGAATTCAGAGGTGGTACAGTTGGAGAATGATCTACTTATTGAGAAGCATCCAGTGAAGATCTTGGACCGTAGAGATAAATTTCAACATAACAAGACTACTCACATTTTCAAATTACTATGGAGAAACCATATGTATGAAGAGATAAAATGGGTACCTGAGGAATAAAAGAAGGATAAGTATCCTCACTTGTTTTCACCGTAGAATGTAAAATGAAATTTCAAGGGAAAAATTTTATTAGGGGGGAATAATGTAACAACCCAAAATTTTATAAATGGGAATTATACTTTTATAATTATTTCATATAGTATAAAACACATAAAATCACATTGAAAACAAAATTCATACTTTCTAAATGACGAAGTAATGAAATAAGATGTATTTTTATAAACTATGGATCCCATACTGAAGAAATTGTAACATGACATTAGGAATAGTAATATGACCATTATTAATATTAAACTAACCAAATAAATATTAAACACACCCATGAATGTACAAATTTTTTTTCCATCTAATATATGATCTTATGATATAGTTATATAATAGTCTGAGTAAATAAATGTTTTAAAAAATTATTAGTTAAGTGTTAGGTTTTTTGCAAGTCATAAATATTTAGTTATAATTTTATTATTAAATTAATTATTTAAATGAAAATTTATTTTCATAATATGAATTCATAAATTAATATTTTTATGTCTTATGAATTTATTATAAATTCATGAGTCCTTAGATTTTTTTTCAAAGATTCATAAAATTAGTTATAATTTTAAAATTTGTATTTATCAATTAAATTGACATTTTAATTAAATATTGAAATTTTCATATTTAGAAATTTAATATCAAAAAATGGAGTTCATTTTTTAATTTTAAATGATGAAATATTGTTGGAGATAATTTTGGAGTTTTTTCTAAAATACATGAAACTTTGGTGAATAGTGAAATAAGATAATTAACGATAAATGTTGAATAAATGAATTATTGGGTCATAGATGATGTAAGGATAATGTAATCCAAAAATAATGAACCACCATTGATTATTTTCATATATTTTGAGATAATTATCAATCTATTCTAGACATGAGCCAAAATAATAAACTAATAAATAAAATAATGAGAAACCCCTCTCTTCTCCACTATAAATACCACCCCTCACCACCTCTTATCCTCACACCTATCTGGCATTGTTCCCTATCCAAGTTATTCCAAATCATCTTATCAAGACCCTTCTATACATTGAGGAGCTCTTGGTCTCATAAAAAGACCAAAACCATTTCCCTAAAGAGGTTCTCTAGGAGAGAAATCCAAGAGGTAAAATCCTCATTCTTTAATTTTAATTTCCCTTCATATTCTTTTATTTTCATATTCTCTCCCCATATCCCCTCATCCAAGTGTCATGAAAACTCAATTTTCTTATATATACTTGAATTTAATCATTTTTATGGATAAATATTCATCATATCTATTCTTCTCTCGCTTTTATTCTAATTATGGAAACAATGTCTGTGAGGTGTTATTTTATTGTCTTCAAGGACGACAAGGTTCCATTTTCCTTTAATGCCTTCAAGGAAGGTCATAAAACCATTATAATTGTTGAAATAGATTTTAAATTTTATTTTATGGATCTAACATATGTACATAGTACTAAATGATAAAATTAAACGAGTTCGTGTTGATTGAAAAATAACGAAAATAATAAAAACTATTTCCATTAAAAGATTTCCCTAATTATTCATCCAAAAACCAAAAAACCAATGGAGTTATATGATAATTTAAACTTCTAATTATTCGTTATTATCTTATAACATCACTTCTGGATTTCTATTTCCATTTTAGATGATCTTCTGGGAAAATATTCAAGTGAACTAATCATGAAAACAATGAAAACAAATGCTCTTGGATGGAGAAATAAAACTCTATAACACATCAAGAAGTCCATAAATTCTCTTAATAAAACTATAAAGAGTAAAATATATATATATAAATGGTTCTAGGTTTGTAAATAAATGAATCTAAATTTTATTATATTTGATATTAAAGTGAAGGAAGCAATTAGACATATAGTAAGGGGGATTCATGAACCCAACAGTCTTTCTTTAGGTTTTCCCTATTTCATCCCATATTTAGAATGGATATTCCATTAATGTTCCTTAAATATGATTTCTGCATCATTATATAATATTTTCTAGATACAAATGTTACCAATCTAGTTTATGAAATTTGGAATGATTTTTCTAAAAGAACTCTTCTTTTTAAAAAACACACCGTTTACTACTCTTGAGATTGTTTCTTCTTAACTCAAGATTTATGATCATTATACCAAGTATGTAACTACCTCTCTCCATTGGGAACCCCAATGGTTATTAATTATTTAGTTCTCTATGAAATTAAACCAATTCCTTTCCATGGGATAAGTTATGTTCAGGATTGGTAATCATTCTATGTGGCATGGATGATTATGTAAATGTTTGATGTGGCGGGTGATCCCAGAATTATATAGTGTAATGTAAATATTATAATGTAACAGGTGAAACTAGAATTATATAGAACACCAATTAATTGGGTAAAATGAATAATATCATGATATAAATTGAAATATGTGTGAACATGATTCTTTCTTTGTTCACAGCTGTGTTTGGTAGTTAACCCCTAAAACATGATGTCACGTTTTTATGGTTTGCCATATATGTTGCCTTTATCTAATTAATCCTATAATTATTATTATGATGATGTTATACTCACCCCATGGTATTTTTTCTTATCTATCCACTTACTAGGCTTTTAGGTAACCCATTTTCTTGATGTATATCCTCAGCTGATTAAACATATTATGGAGAACATGAGGGAAATTGAGAATCTATAGAAAGAGGAATAAAATAAATGTTTATATTTTGTTTCATAAATGTTATGTATGGTCCTAATTTTTCCAAGACACTAAACTTATGGATCCATGTTGTTATAACTATTTTATGTTGTTTATATTTAAAATGATGTATGATTAAGGTATAAAAAGTATGGTCACTATACATTTGGTTCCTAAGAATCCAAATAGATAGTGTGAGAATGATGTTGTAGTGACTACGAAAAGATATTTTACAGGGGGGTCACTTCTCACATGCCTTATATGTCGAATGCCTAGGTTGTTACCTTTTATATGACTATCATCACTTTGTGTATTTCTTATGAAGCTACATAGGAATCAACCTACGATTCTATCCATATTTCCTAAGTTGTTACCTAGTTCTCAACATACGAGTCTATGTGAAATCCTTGGTAAATACCCTTGTATATGGATATGGCACCTGTCTGATTTAGAATGTCTTATGAAATCCCATTGTATACATTCATATATTCCATTTATTTTTACCAAACATACTATAATTCACCCTTATAGTTTATCTGATTTCTGTGGATGTTTTCTATGGAATCAATTGTATTCCTAAGATAGGATTTACTAGGGTCATCCCCCTAGGAATCAGGTTTATGGAGGATTCAAAAATATTTCATAGGATATACTCTTACGAATCGACCATTGAACCAATAATATTTTATTTCATAATATTACCTCTAATGAATTGGTTCTTCCACCAAACGCTAAATGGTCATTGTTCTTGGTACATATTTTCATGGTTACATGACATTCTCAAAGATAGTCTTACAAGGGGATAATTTAGAATAACTTATCAGAATATTTTTTTTAGAAACCAAATTTTTTTTATGGTTATTTATTTAATCATATGAACTATATTTGTTTATTTAGGTGACCATATCACTTGTTCATACTCTAATTTACTTATTATAGTAGAGACCACATTGCTCATTCCCTACATAGTTTTACTTAGAACATACTTAGGAGAAAATGAAACTTGGAAACTCAAAATGATTTTACTATTCATTAGTTATATTTTAGTACTGACCCAGTGTTATATGATTGATAAGGATAGCTTGAATGGAGTCAATATATAGATGAGGTACAACATAGGGAGGTAGAATATCCCCTATCTTTTATTACCTATTTTATCTTATTTATGTCACTAATATAGAAGATGATGAGGCTTTTGTAATGGAATGTTTATGAGTCTATATAATTTATTTCTTTTGAATGCCATTAATATAGGATGATTCACTATTTAGTTGGATCTTATTAAATGGATTTATTTTTAGGTATGTAATTTGGATTTTTTCTACATCTACATTGATAATAAGGTATAATGTTTTCAAGGTTCCACTTTAGTCTACATATTGTAGTTGCACCCTTTGACATATGGGGATGCATACCTGAGTTCCTAGTAGCTCTCTAGCCAGGACACTAGTAGAGTGGTCCATGGATGGGGAATCACACACATTTCCTTCAAACTCAATTTTTTTTAACTATAATATAATCTAAATAAGGAGGAATGAGTCTAGAAAACATGATGAATTCACTCAAAAAAAATTGGTGTTGTTATTATATAAACCTATTTTCATAAATCATCTACATTATGGGATTTATATTAAAATTATTAAATATATTATTCTAATATTATTTCTATAGGAAATGTTTCTTAGTTCATCAATTGTATTTTAGACTATGAATGAGTGTTTGATATTATATAAAATCAATCCACTATATAAAACTATTGTGTGTGCTGAGTGGGGGGGGGGGTTGATTCCTCTAATTATTTAAAATATTTTAATGTGTTGGATTCATGATAAAATCAATGAAAATATTTTCTATATGTCTCACTATTTAATATCTTTTAGTGATGTAATTTTGGTTTGACATTTATGTTTTGTACATAATTGTAAATATATTAGAAAAATAAATCATGCATTAAATGATGATAATCATGTATTTTCTAGTGTTTTATATATGTTTCATCATTCTTGAAAACACTTTGGATGTTCAGATCTTGTATTTGGAAGTTTTCTATGGAAAATATTATTAGTTGACCCCCAATAACCCTTAAGGATGGATCAGAAAAAAATATTTTGAAATAAATTTTGAACTTAAAATGTCTTAAATTGATTATCCATCATTAAATTTCATCATTGTGGATAATGTTATGTTTTAATCATTTCTATGGTGTCATTAAATGTGCTATGATATATACCATTCAAAATATATCAATAGCGAATTAATTTTTTTAAAATTAACATCTCTGTCATGCAAAAAATTTATTATTTAGTGGTTGTAAATTTTCTATAAATTTAAGGATTATATTGTTTCTTTGAGTTTGTATTAATTTCATTTTCACTATATACAAAATATAGTAACATAATTTACATCAGTCTCTTAAAAATTATTTATTATGGTGAAATTTTTGAATTACGATTTAAAATAATAAATAATTTTGAAATATTTGAAATGAATGAAGTAGACATTTTTTTCACACAAATGGGCTATGAAATTCACTCATAATCCTAAAATAGTTGTAAATTATTTATGATAAAGCTATGGGTTGATTTAATTATAATTCCTTTTATTTATTAATAATCTAAATCTAATTACTTCTGTCTAATTATCATTTATAAATATAATTGTGTCTATTTACCAGGGAGAAAATGAGAAGATTATAATAATAATTAAATACAATGTGATTTTTTTTATATTTTCCAAATTAATAAATTAAATTATTTTTTAAAAATGATAAGAAATATTTTATCCAAAAAATTCATTATGATAAGTGTAATAATTCCAAAATACTGACTTGAGTTCATGAGGAGATACAATATTATTAAATAATTTTCACCATTCATGGTGACTCTTTCATTTTTAATATGAAAAAACATCCACATAATAAAAATAAATTACTTTTAAAGGTTCATAATAGATTTATGTTTTGGGGAATTTGTTGGGGATTTGATGTGATACATATTTACCAAATTAATTATAAATAATAAGTCAATTTCTATTTTTAAAATAAGATTATAACAGATTATTGTTGAATATAATCTAATTATTAATTGAAATTTGTTTCATTTAATATCTTGGTAAAATTTTGTGTTTTCAGTGCTAAATTGATTAAATGATTATTTGGATAATTTTCTCATATGTCAAGTTCATATATTTTCACCATTTTTGTGGAATATTCATTTTTATTTTTTTAAATTATTTATCTAAATTTGGAATTTGGAATTGAAATTTTCAATGACCAAAAAAATTAATATTGAATATATTTTATGTCTCAAAATAATCCATTTTTATTCTGTGATAATAGAAAATGTTTAAAGAATCTTGTTTTTGGGTTTTTTTGTATTTCATAAGTCATATTAATTATATTCTTATGGATTTTTTCATTTTCATAAGACTATGTAAGAAAAATCATATGGATTTACATATTTTTAAATATTTGATTACATTTCCCCTATAACATCATTTATGCTTCATATGACTTAATACAATCTTGAATGACTTCATTTATATGTTGTATAACTTTTAACATTTTCGTATGACTTCTCCACCCACCATTTTAATTTAACAATGTTCATTTAAACGTTTAAAATTTTCATATATTTTTTTCACATCTAGAAGTTCTATGATAACTCTGATAATTTTCCAAATATTCACAACACTAAATGATGTTGAAACTGACTATTTACATTGAGTTCATTGAATAAAACTGATTGCTGATTATCAATGTGATACTTCATTGAAGAACATTAGAGCTGGGTGAACACCTATGAATATTGTTTTGGATGATGTGGGTATGGATAAAGAATGTATAAAACCATGTCCAAGATATACATTAATTGAAATAATTAATTCAATGTTGGATAAAATATTAGAGATGGCGTCAAGCTAATTTAATCTGTTGTCCACGACGATGGAATTCATAGTGATCATCAAACGAAAAGATAGGTTCACAATGTTTTTCCACTGTACATGATCTATTTTTAAAAAATGGAAGGGAAATAATTTCATCTAATAATTGTGGCTACATGACTCTGCATATTTTCATATTAGGTTCTCAAATAATTGATTCTATGGAGTTTTGACACCAATACATAACTATGAAACATGATTAGAAAATAAGACCTATGGAAATGAATTATTCACACTACATAATGATACCACTACATCCCAATATATTTGAGTAAAGGTTATATTTTCACTACATCATACTGATCTGAAACTTCAACAAGCTACGTCAGTGTATCACTATGTCTGATGAAAACACTATGGTTATTGTTGTATTCAAATATATTTACAGTGATTCTAGTGTACTTTATTTTTGGGGAATTAAATTTATTGGTATTCATAATTTTACAATATTTCCTAAGTCATATATCTTTTTGGGATAATTTCTATCCAGATAAAATGGAAATTTTTTCTTCAAAAAACAATCATTCATCTTTATCTAGATTTGTGTATTTAGTGGTTGAATGATGACACGCTTCAAATAGATGAGATGCATCATCATTGACATGAGGTGCTATTATAATCATTGACTATTGGAAACATTTTATAAATTTATCAACTATCAATAAAAACTTACATTACCTTATCATTTGTTTCTAAATCAGATCTACTTCATGAATTGTATCCATTTCATTCACAAATTAATAAATTTTTCATCACGAATTTGATATTATTTTATTCTACATATGTCACTTCCTCAATTTTATTCCATTTTTTCTTCTAATTTATTATCTGCATTTTTTTATTCTTATACACAACATCCTTATAGGTTTTTCCTTTATTTAATTTATTAATAATATTGATAGGAAAAATAAATAAAAAACATTGTATGACATAATGGTTACCTATAAATAGGCTAATACAACCAAACACCATAGCTATTATGCTCCCAAATAAGTATCCAATTGAATCGACTGTAATCTATTTTAGTCGCTAATACCTAATGCATAACTCAATTTACATTCCTATGACTATTTATTGTCTTTCCCACATCTCTCCCAAACAAGCAACACCACTCAAAAACTCAAGGGCATGTGAATAGTGGCATTGATTCATTCCACCACCACCATTATAATTTCCCACTCATTATGGAATTGATCAATTCATAAACAATAGATTTCATAACCCATTCATTTGACAACATTGGTCTAGATCAATCTATCACCCACTCAGGGTCACATTGGAGAAACACATAGCCATTTTAATTAGAATTTATTATCTAATGTACAAGAATATAGAAAAAATTGAAAGTCCAATCCATTTTTACATGTTTATATGATATATATGAGAATTGATATTCCTCATAACCTAACATCATAATGGATTTCTCCCAGAACAATAGACCTTATTTTACTTCCCAATAACTACACAAAATTTAATAGTTGTCTTCTATTGAATGCACTAATTCAGTCTTATTTCCATTGACCAATACCCATCTAGGTTTTTTTATCTACTACACATAACCCAAACACTTGAATCTATTACCATTCAAAAAATATATAACCTCATCTTGATTGATTCCATTAACATGTTACCCTCGACATTCACCATAAATTGATTACAATGATTATCACATTCTCAATTTTCTATGGAATACTACCCAACATAGAAAATCCTTTATCATATACCCAAAATAACATACCCACTTGAAAAATATCACTATTTGAACACTGACTGTAATGATTCATATGAATATCTCTCAAATATGTTCACATCCAAAGTCATTCATGATAGTACAATGATACATAAACACCTAGGAAAACCCTTTTCAAACTATACTGTTAATTAACTATCATAATAATGGTCTTAATAGATCTATCCAAGGACTATGATTTTTTATTCCATCAGGAGACACTCACATTATATCTTACTATGAGCCCTTTCATGTCATACTATAAATTATCCATCATGTTGGTTTCCAACACCCAATAATTAGAGAATTGCATGATTCATTATCCAGCACACAGATCCATATGCATCCCCAAAATTTAGAAGGATCTAGTGATCATTCCACCACATTCATGATTCCACGTTGATCGTAGCTCATTTGTCACATGATATGATTAACCCATTATTTCCACTCTCTCTAAAACCATTCATTTAATTATCATAATATCTAATTTGATCACTATCGACATGTGATCATCCTGTTAGTCCTTGAATCTCTTGAACTATCTTTTCATATATAGAGAAGTTAAGAGTCTTATACACACATCACCACATACAAGTTCCTATCAATGTCATACAACCAAATGGGTCTCACGACACCAACCACATATATACAAAATGTATTATCTACCCTTTAAGATATATTCAAAATAATGACCAAGGAGCTTCATCTGTCATCATGACCTCAACATATTATTGATGTAACCTGCCAATGCCAATCTTCCTATGCTATATATTTTTGGAAATGAATCTATATCAAGGTTCTAAACCTCTAACAACAAATGGTGTGCTCCGTAACATATGGGTTTACATACACCCCCCTCCACTGTGAAAATCACCTGATGGGTTCCAAAATCACATGCATGTCACTCTTTTCGAGTGATTCTGACACACATCTCTAACAAATATTATCAGGGATCAAGCTCGGATAGACCTTACCACATTATTTTGATGAATATCTATGGATTTCACTTACAATAGAGGAACACTTCCAAGTCCACTCAAGGCATTAGGTCACCATGACTGTTTTACTCCAAAAAAATCCAACGGCTACCTCACATATCCATAACACAGAAAAACACCACAAGAATAGGAATCTAATTGATCATTGCGTCCATAACCAAACATCAATATCAAATGAACCAAATTCTTTACATCTCAAAATATTAGGGCATTTCACATTCTATTTCTATATAATATCTTTGGTATATATATCCATGATAACTCCTCCTATGCACTAACTGTATACACCAATAATCTACACACACATCACATTTTTAATGTAACTCAGAAGCTTGTCGATATACCCTGTCTCATGCTGCCATCAGATATCACAACATATATTAACAAAAAAAATCATCTTTGTGTTATATTATAGGACTAACATACCATTATCTAGAGTTTCATCTCATTGTCTCTATCCAATTCCACCTAGTATATTACCATACCCTTAATGGCTTATAAATTATGAAGTAACACTTATGATTCCATCTCAGATATGACTAGGAAACTCACTTTAAAATAAAAGCATTGTAGGGTTTACACATACATACATACATACATATATATATATGGATTCATATAATCAATCCATATACCCAATCTATGGATGTAATCCTCACTCCAAATTTTTATTCTAGGATACCCCTTACAGGTCAAAATATCATACATGTGCATATATAAATATATAAACACACACACAATACATTTATCAACAATGAATCATATTGATTGGATCATAACTATAGTGTTGTTAAATTTAAATACATTACTAAGTTATAGTTTAAAACAATTTATAATATTTTATTTAAATTTTATTTGATTGATACTATATGATAAGATGAACCGTCATGCATTTCATGAAATAAGGACTCATCTGGTATCTTTATGTAGATTTCCACTATGAATCTCTATTAGAATAAACTATATAGGATTTTGTTGAAATTTTATATAAAATAAATGTCACATACATGACATGTTTTAAATGTATTTTTCAGTTAATTTATATTCATGATTTGTTTTGGGGGTTTCACAAGATTTTATGGATAAATGGGTGAGTTTTCATGAATTGGGTCAAACCGTGAGCTCAATTCCAGATTTAAAAATTAATTTTGTTTCTTTTATAACTCATTAATTTTTCAATATCTTTCATCCATTCAATTTTAACGATTTTTCATAGATTCCAAGTCTCACCCAAGACCATTGAACCCATTCATGCGCCCAGCCTCTTTCCCCCCTCTTTGAAGCTCTTGTTCACCAAGAATTAGTGCAGAATATTATAAGGTTTCTCAAATCATCTATAATTGAAGAGGTAACATAATTCCTTTCTAACTCTCTCAATTGTTACTCCTTTTCAACCATTACAGCTCTTAAATCAACCCTTCCTCCTCTTATTCAATCCTAAAATCCATGGAAGCCCTCCAAGTTGCTCAAACCGCTTTGGAACCCCATTTTGGTGGGGGATTTGGTGGAGGAACTTCAAAGAATCTCATGTAAGTGTCTCTCCTGCTTAGTTCCACTCCTTTCCATTAAGTTGATTTCAAATTACTTGAAGTCCCAAATGACCAGGGGGCAGTGTTTTGAATCTAGGTTTTATCCTTGGGGGTTCTGGGTCAATTCTTGTTATTTTAGGTTCAATCTAAGTCCCTCTTGGAGCGGTAGTGGTGCAGATTGATTTTCACATGGTGATTCAAGGGTTTTCTTTTGATTTGGTAGGTGATTCCTTTTGGTATGTAATATTTGTGACCTAACTTCTGTGATTATTTAAGACTTGTTTGGCTTGAAAATTTGAGATTTATATTATGGATTATTTTTAATGTTTTATGATTTCATACTCGGATAAATCATTCCCAAAACAAAATTAATGATACTCGGGAACCTTATCCAGCTCGTAGGGATAGGTAACTCCCTTTGGACCTTATCGCGATCTGGGTTTGGTGCTAGTATTGGTGGAGACCAGATTCGGTTCATGATAAAATGGTATCAAAGGCAGGTTAATATTTTTGGGTTATCTTGCTATTTTGGGATGGGTAGGGATATATAAGAGTTAGGACTTTCTGGGTTCGGGGTTTTGGTCGCGAGTATGGTGCCTAGACCATACCTATTGTGGAAGACCTTGAGTAACCAAGGTACATTTAAATCTACTGATTCACTTCACTTCCAGGTGAGACGTGTGGGCTGCAGAACACATGTGGATATCTGGCAGGGGTGGAGTAGTTGTTTCTTTTATTATCGTTATATGTTTATATTAATTATATTTGATGTATTTGATTAAATTGTTTTTCTGAATTATGGTATTGACTATCGTTTTGGTGATTGTTTCATTTTGTAGTAACATGCCACCTCAGAAAGCTCCCATGTGCCCATGGGAGGAAGCCAGAGAGAGTTCTCCCACACCAATTGATCAGAGGCAAGTCGAGGCCATAGTCCTGGCTATCCAGGATCTAGGACATGGACCAAATCCTATTCCAGCTCTTATTAGAAGGGATGGGATAGGTCCTACAAAGGAAAAAGCCTACGATTTCTTGAAAAATAAGCCTCCCACCTTCCGAGGTAGCATAGAACCCCGATAAAAAAAGGAATGGCTCGAGAAAATCAAGTGCATATTCAGGTTCCTGGATACACCCAAGTAGTTCAGCATAAAGTGTGCCTCCTTTCTATTGGAGGGTCCTAGATGCAGGTGGTGAGAATCAGTTCTTCAGACTGGGAAGAATGAGAAGATGTGCTGGGGATATTTCAAGGATTTCTTCAATGAGAAATACTACCCCGAGGTCTTGGCAAATGACAGGTCCCAAGAGTTCATGGTTCTTGTTCAAGGGAATATTTCTGTCATAGAGTATGCCAACTGTTTCACTGAGTTAGTTCGGTATGCCCCTGAAATCGTCTCCAATGAGTGAGCGAAGGCCCAGAGGTTTGAGAAAGGCTTGAAACCAAGGATATACTCTTAGGTGTTCTTGTTTAAGACTAGGACCTATTCTGAGGTCATTGAATGAGCGTGAATGGTGGAGATTGACTAGATGGGAAGGGATGGTTTTTCTTGATCAGTATTAGTAGTGGGAAATAACATCTTTTTAGAGTAGAAAAAGAAGTAGGAGGAACATGTGAAGAAAGGAGTTGGCAGTTCAGGCTACTCCACTAGGTAGTTTTCACTTGAGCCTTCTGATGTGAGATCAGTCATGTGCCACCAGTGTGGGAAGTCAGGGAACATCCAACCACCATGGTCACTTCCTCCAAAGCCTTTGTTACAAGTGTGGAGGCATGGGGCATTTGCAGTGCTTTTATGGGGTGGCACGTCCACTTCTGTGCTGGGCAGGGTTAGTGTCTTTAAGAGGACTGCCAACATATTCTGAGCCATCGAGGACTATGGGATCTCGATTTGGAGGTCGAGGTGGCAGGGCTAGGTCATCTTCAGGGTGGATCCTATTCAGGGCACAACCACTGACTAGCGTTCATCCTCAGGCAGAGACTATACATCCCCATGCAGTGGATCAGGCACTATCAGGATCAGAGGCGAGACCATCAATAGTTTGAGGTACTGTTTTGATCGCATATTCTATAGTTGCTGCTCTTTCTGATATTGGTGAAACTGTTTCATTTATTTCTACCCTTTTTGTGGACATTCTGAATTTGAGAACTGAGTTGATGCCTTTCGCAATGGAGTTGGAAACACCGTTGGGAACGAAGGTGCAGGGCCTCAGGTGCCCCTCATGTGCGCTTTCTATGTCAGAGGTTGAGATGGAGTGGGACCTCCTGGTTCTATATATGGAACTATTTGACATAATACATGGCATGGATTGTCTTTTACACTTCCAGGAACACATTGATTTCTACAGTCAGTGAGTGAGTTTCACGACACCTGACGGGAGTCGTCGGGTTTTTCGAGGAGAATGGGATCCTATATCGGGTGGTGTAGGACCTCCACTCCCAGAGTTGGGAAGTATTACCTTCCAGTTATCATTGATCATGCTATAGTATGATGGTATTTCTCCTGGAGGTGCACTACCTTATGTAGTGAATGTGTTTCCAGGGGTATTCCCAGATGATTTCTCAGGTTTTCTCCTAGAGCAAGATGTGGAGTTTTAGATTTATCTGGCACCGTGAACACAGCCGATATCTCTCCCCTCTTATTGCATGGCCCCCACCGAGCTAAGGGAATTAAGTTACAACTGGAAAAATTAAAATCCAAAGGATTTATTCACCTGAGCGTCTCTCCTTGGGTTGCTCTTATGTTGTTCCTGAAAAGGGCTGACGGATCCCTCCAGTTGTGCACTGACTACCGGAAGCTGAATAAGGTAAATATTAAGAACAAATACCATTTTCCCAGAATAGATGATTTGTTCAATTCGTTGAAGGGGGAAAATTGGTTCTCAAAAATAGACTTGCATTCTGGCTATCACCAGCTTATAGTGAAGGAGTCATATATCCCTATTACAGCCTTCTAAAGCAGTTATGACCTTGGTCATGCCTTTTGGATTGACCAATGCTACAATGGTATTTATGGCCCTCATGAACTGGGTGTTCCATCAGTATCTTGATTCCTTCATTGTGGTGTTCACGGTTGACATTCTAGAATACTCTAGCTCTGAGGAGGAACATGAACATCACTTGAGGATCGTCTTGGGCACTTTGCGGGATCACCTCCTCTATTAAAAATTGTCAAAGTGCACTTTCTAGATTAGGGAAGTGATTTTTCTGGGGCATGTGATCTCAGAGCAGGGGGTTCGGTGGACCCTGAGAAGATCAGTGCGGTCATGTCATGGGAGAAGCTGAAGAATGTGTTCGAGATCAAGAGTTTCCTTGGCCTGGCTGGTTATTACAGGTGGTTCTTCTGGGATTTTTCTTGGATTTCTTCACCTATGACCGTGCTCACCTGGAAAGGGGTGAATTTTTTATGGGCCCCAGAATGCCTGGCATTATTCGAGGAGCTATAGGAAAGGTTCACTACCTCCGCTGTACTGATTTTTCCTAAGTTCGGGAAGTGGTATGTGGTATATCATGATTCTTCAGGTATAGTTCTTGGGTGTCTGCTTATGTAGGATGATCAAATAGTGGTGTATGGAACTCACCAACTCAGACCACATGAAAATAATTACCTGACCCACGACTTGAAGTTGGCAGCAGTGATGCATGATTTGAATACTTGGCATCACTATCTATTTTGGGAGAAGTTTGTGGTCTACTCTGATCATAAAATCATGGCCTATATATTCTCATAGAAGGACCTCAACTTGAGGCAACATCACTGGATTGAGTACATGCAGGGGTTCTACTTTGACATTGTCTACACCCCAGGAAAGGGTAATGTGGTGGCTGAATCCTTGATCAGAAGAGTTCCAACGAAGTCTTTGAGGAAGTCCAGTGATGAGTGGACTTTGATGGGACTCTTTTCTCAGATGCATGTTGAGACTAGGGAGAAAAGTGTAGGTGAATTATTGGTGAGCGTTCATTTGACTCCTTCTCTCTTGGAGTTGATTCAGCATGAACAACCTAGTGATGAGCTTTGTTAGTAGTCGATGCCATTTCTTTATGGTGGGGAGATGTCCACTGATTGTTCATCGTCTCCTAATGGAATCTTATGCTTCAAGGGCCCCTCAGTAGTGTCATCGTCTCTGTGGAAAGTGGTGATGGAGGATATCCACCAGTCTAAGTTGGTTATCCATCCAGGTGCCACCAAGATTTATTATGATGTTCTATGACTGGTATGGTGGCCATGTATGTGACGGGACATAGTGGACTTTGTGTCAAGATGTTATACATGCCAGCAGAAGAAAGTAGAGCATCAGAGGCCCTCCGGTTTGCTCCAGCCATTACCCATTATTACCTAGAAGTGGGATGAGGTTTCCATGGACTTCATTATGGGATTTCCTTGTACACCTCAAGGTAAGAATTATATTTTTGTGTTGATTGATCAGCTGACCAAATCATCCCACTTCATTCTGATCAGAGATACAACTAAAATGGATAAGTTGGGCCATTTGTATCCTCAGGAGGTTGTGAGACTCCCTGGCGTTCCATCAGCAGTTGTCTCAGATAAAGACCCATGTTTCACTTCTCGGTTCTAGTAAGGACTTCAGAAGGCCTTGGGGTGTCAGATTAAGATGAGCACAACATACCATACTTAGAGGGATGGTCAGATAGAGTGGGTGATTTAGATTTTGGAGAATATGCTCTGTGCATGTGTCCTGGACTTTGGAGGTTCCTGGGAAATTCATTTGGGTCTAGTTGAGTTTTCTTATAATAATAGTTTCCAATCCAAAATTTGAATGGCTCCTTTTGAGGCACTATATGGTTAGCCTTATCAGTTTCTCATGTGTTGGACCTAGGTAGGTGAGACCTCACTACTGGGGCCGAGTCTGGTGCAGGAGACGTCTGAGAGGGTCAAGTTGATTAGGCATCATTTATTGAAAGCTCTAAGTCACCATAAACCATATGATGACTAGAGGCATCGAGACCTAGAGTTTTCTATGGGTGATAGGGTATTCTTGAAAGTGGCCCCTCGTCTGGTCCATCATCGACTGGGGAAAGAAGGGAAGATGACACCACGATATATCAGCCCTTTTGAGATCACTGATCATATTGGAAAGGTGGCATATAGGTTGGACTTACCATCTAAGTCGACATTCATCCCTAAGTCTTCCATGTCTCCTAGTTGAATATATATAACTCGGATCTGTCACACCTACTGAGTAGGGAAGAACTAGTGATAGAGCTTGACTTGTCAGTTTTTGAGCAGCCAGTGACAATAGTGTACTCCCATGTGATGGTGCTTTGAGGGAAGTCTATTCTACTTGTCCACGTTCATTGGAAGCAAGGTAATGATACACATGAGACATGGGAGTGGAAGTCATGGGTTGAGGAAGAGTATATGTTCTTCTTTTCTAATCAAGATTCAGGTTGACTTTCCAGAAAAGAAAGTCTCCTGGTGGGGAGAATTTTCACATACATGAAATTTTTTAATGGTATTTTTCATTTAATTCCAATTCAGTCTATGTTTTGGGTTTCCCAAGCTTTTTTTGAGGAATGGGTGAGTTTTCATGAATTGGGCCAAACCATGATCCAAATTCCAGATTTAAAAATAATTTTTTTTCCTTTTATTTCTCATTCATTTTTCATAATTTTTCATCCATTCCAATTCCTATATGGAATCTAATGATCTATTAAAACCACTATGTCAATTGTAAGCCTTTAGAAATCCACAACCAAGGTGTATTTGGGTTTTTAGGGGATTGGGCCTTCCCAGAAGCCCATTTCCAATTTTAAAAATTAATTTTGTTTATTTAATAACTTATTCAATTTTAAGGATTCTTCGGTGATTCCAAGTCCCACCCAAGCCCACGGAACCCATCCGAGCTCCCAGTCTCTTTCTACCCTTCTTGGAGCTCTTGTTCATTGCTAATTAGATCAGAACATTATAGGGTATCTCAAATGGGCCAGAATTGAAGATGTAACTTCATTCCTTCTTAACTCTCTCAATTATTACTCTTTTTTCTCCATTATAGATATTAATTCAACCCTTCCTACTCCTCTTAAAACATAATATACAAGGAAGCCCTCCAAGTTGATCAAACCTATTTGGAACCCAATTTTGAAGGAGTATTCGGTGGATGAACTTCAAATAATTTCAAGGAAGTGTCTCTCCTCCTTAGTTCCTCCCCTTTCCATGAAGTTTCTTCAAAATTACTTGAAGTCCCAAATGACCAGGGGTAGGGTTTAGAACCTAGGGTTTAAACATGGGGTATCATGGTCAATTATTGTGGTTTTAAGTTCAATCTAAGTCCCTCTTGGAACAGTGGTGGCGCGACTTGATTTCCACACGGGGAATCCAGGGTTTCCTTTGATTTGGTTGGTGATTCCTATTGGCATTCAATCTTTGTGACCTTTATGTTATTATTATGGTATTTTAATTTCTATTTCATTTGAATGTTTTCGAAAAAATTGGTTTTAGTGGAAATTATAAAGAAAATGAATTTTTGGTGCCAATTTTTTGTGAAATTGGCGGTTTTTCATATAAATCTATTATTGGTTCATTAAAAGAATCCATATAAATACTTAGTTGTTTTATTGAACCAAAATAGCGATAAAGATACTGTTTAGAATGTTTATCCCCATTGGTTTTTGCTGAAAAAATGGGTTTTGATGATGTTTGTAAAGAAAGTGATGTTTTGGTGCCACCTTTGTGTGAAAATGGTGGTTTTACAGAGTTATCACTTTTTGTTTAACATGGGGATTCCCTAAATTTTATTTTTTGTTTTAATTTAAATGTAATGGTATTACTTTACTATTTTGGTAACTGAAAATTGTGCACATAGTGTACAAGTGGGTTTCTTAAGGGGTTTTTGTGTGCGAAAAAAATGCTGGATTTTGAGAAATTGTTTCATTAAAAATCAAAGTGTTTATTGTGTATTTTAAGTGGTATAAACTTTTATATCTACAATAGTGGGTGTATGTGACCAGTAGTGCTATTTTACATGAAAATGGAAATGTTTTTCATGCTGAAATTTTTTGAGCACAAAGGGGGATGCCTGGGTACCTAGGTGGGGAGGATGTGTACTAGTATGGCTAGTGGTCCGGATGAGTTTTGTCCCTCTTTCACCTAGAATTTGGATAATAAAAACAAGAACTAAACTCTATGGATAATGATTTGGACCCACTAGGTTATGGTTATGTTCTCTAATAGTGTCTTGTGCATGAGAACAAATTTTACTATGGTTACTTTACACCGAGGTATGAGGTAAATGGGGCCCGAGAATATCTAGTGCCTAGGGGTGTTCCGGAGTTTGTTACTCATTGTATTTGTGGTATTTGACCGTGTATTGAAGGGTTTTTGGAAGAAATTTATATTAGATATCATGTATATTTAAATTTGTGAAATTTCTGAGAATTTTAGCTTGAATACCATTTTTAATTGAAATGTGCATTTCTTGGAATTTATCACTACTGTTCTTTGTGTATTAAAACTGCTTTCTTTTTCACATTGTATTGAATTCTTATTGGAATCATTGGGTGGTATCCTATTAGTCTTATTCGCACACCTTAATTACAACCTTGGGTGTTAGTATAATTGGTTATCTTTGACTCAAGTAAAATAAAAGGCTTTGGGTGATGGAGATTCGCGGTGTTAGTTAACATCCTTGGTGCGGAGTTGTGGAGACGGCTAGTGGGTGATGACCCCTTGTCATGTGGAGTCCTTGGGGCTATCTTGCTATTGTATTTAGTTTTATTTGGACCACTTTTATTGTCATGAAACCAATGTATTCAGTTCTGGTTTTTTCTTAAGACTTGTTTGGCTTGAAAATTTCATATTTATATTATGTATTGTTTTTAATGTTTTATGGTTTCATACTCAGGTAAATAATTCCCAAACCTAAATTAATGATACTTGGGCACTTGTGCCATCCCATGGGGATAGGTAATTCCCTTTGGGCCTTGTCACAGGTCTGGTTCGGTGCCGGTATTGGTGGTTTCCAGATTTGGTAATTAACAAAAACCTTTATTTTGGGTTTACAAAATTGAGTATCCATTTCAAACCATAATGAACATTTCATTAATACATATAGATAATGTGATCCATGAAAAAAAACCTTTGGCCACCCCTATCCAAGAGAAAAAAACTAAACAAAAACAACAACATATGAATTTTATTAGGAATTATGTGAATCATAATAGAAAAAATTTGGAACATCATTCCTAACTCATCAACAACTTGATCTTAAGATCATGCTGGTTATGATGAGCTACACTACAAAACTACCATATTACTATTATTATTTCATGTATACCTCATTTAGAATTGAATTAAAAATAATATATTACAAATATTTCAATTTTCAACAACTTTGAACAGCTTTATTATTTGGTAATAAAACTAGTTTACTGTGTTCTAAAAAATTATCCTAGAACACCATAAGTTTCTGACTGGAAATGATGATATGAGGTTTTAATATGAGAAGAATACACCCTTATATCATAGTGAAAATATTATTTGAAATAATGTACAAACTATAATCAAAAATTACAAAATAATAACTAATAATCGTAACCAATGGTAAAAATATAATAATAATACACATGTTATAACAAATAATCCATCTTACATGTTATATTAGTCATGTAAACAACAAAAGACCCACATGGGATTATCATATACAATATAACTAAAAATAAAATAAATGAACCCCCAATTTGGTGTTATGTATTGTCTTGGTTCTATCTCTAGACTCCAACTAAAATATAAGACTCAGTAAAACAAAACTATTCCTCAGGCCTACCTATATGTGTTATGACAAAGATTTATCATGTACCTTAGTACTAGGGTTTATAGAGTGGGGAAAGAGTAAAAAATATTAGGCCACCTCTAATAGTTTCCATAATATCAATTGTAAATACAATGTATGGACAATGTAATATAGTCAAATAACAAATAAAATATTTAACAGAATTAAATAAATATTATTGATTACCTAGTAATAATGCGAAACTTGAGATCAACCATAACTACATCGAGTAGTGCTAGATGACCTTGAGCGTGATTCTAGATGACTTAGATCATGATACACAACTATTGGGGGGGACTATTTCCACCCTAAGATATCATGTATAAACAAAAATAAGGGAAAAGGGGAATATGTGCTAACCACTTATATATACTTATTTTTATGGCAAATCTGCCACCCTAGTAATCTCATATCTATAAATATTAATGGGGGAAACAATTATTGATCAACAATCTCATTTTTTAACACACATATTTTTAGGGAATTTTTTTTTAGTAATCTCATATATATACCCATATCTGGGTGAAAATAAATTTTAATGATAATCTCATATATATACACATATCCGGGGAAAAGTTCCTCACTTAGTAATCACATATATAATATCATATGTAATAACATTATCGAAAAGGGTCCCACTAGACCATATTTAATATTTAAATGAAAATGGAAAAATCATCACACCCGATATTATTGAATATATCAATGATTTTGGAAAAATTTACCTACATAGAAATATCTCATATATCATCTCAAGAAAAAGGGAACCACAAAAAACCATATAATATTCATCATTTGAACAAGGTTCCCTCCATTGATATATCTCAAATATATTTTAAGAGATGAGGGTCCCATCCTAAAATCAAATATCACATCAGGAAAAATGGTATGCCTCCTTAGAATAACCCACCAAACAACCTTGTAACTTATGTTTGACTCTTTCCTGACCAAAATAAAAATTTAATATGTATTCCACTCACGAATACAACCCAACCTATCTATGACACTCATATTTAGAAACAAATGTGTTATACCCAACCACATATCCTCCATAGGGTCAATAAAATATTCGGTAACCCTTGTAGACCCCAAAGTAAACATCATAGTCTGAATACGCCACATGTTTTACTCAAAATCATTTCCCAACTCTGTATTAAAAACCCATAACTCATAGTTCTAACCATTTTCAATGAATCTATGATCATGTCATGTACTAATCATCCTCATAGGTAATATAATATAGACATCACAGTAGATATATTTTATCTGGCCCATCTCACTTCCAATGTCAACAAAACTAGTCCTCTCACAAAACCAACCCAAAATATTTACCTAGTTATGACCTATATGATACAAATAGAATTTAGTATATGATAAAATAATCACCCCAAACCCAGTCATATTCAATAAATCTCCAATTCTTACTCAATTATTTATATCCCATTACTAGGCTTGTATATTCACATCGTACACACTTCCCTACTTGGATAGAAATAAATGAACCAATTTATATTACCTTCATGTTCATGTCATTTAATTTATACACCTAATACATAAATGTATCAAATAAGACATAATTTTTCTCAAACCATCACACATTCAATGTTGAGGAATGAAATTATAATTCCAGGGTCCATCATTTCCCAAAACACACTCTTTTGTTTCATTAATCATAAAAAGGATCAGTTTTTAATTTAATTCACAGTCAACAATATACAAGTTGTAATATATCTTGTCACCATAATATAACAAAATTCATAGACATTAGGGAGTTATTTACAGTTGTCCTATCGTATTTGAAATGATTCCCAATACAAAAAATTATAACAACATTCTATTCCCATCCATTTCTGACCTACACTGCATGCTTCTATCTCAATATATAACACACATATAAGTAATTATACCAGATTATAAATAAGAGTAATATTTTATATCAATGAATCACAATTTCTATTATCTCAAAATGTCATTGCAATATATAAAAACATCAATAAATTAATTTATGACATATTATGTAACATTTATCAATTCATCCAAAGGAAAAATTCCATTCACATGTCTCCCAACCATTTACTGGTTTCTCCGAATTTAATTAAAAACACTATAAAGATTCATAGGGAAATTTATGCCTATAAAATGTGGTAAATGATATGTAATCATCCTCGTATAACTTCCTACATCCATAAAATGAAAAAACACCATTGTATGGGAATATTACATGATGATGTGGATGAATAATATACCATATAATAATGATAACTATGTTAATAACAAACAATTTATAAAAATAATGAATCAAACAATATTGAAACATACCTCCACTACACCATAAAATAGACCTAAAGATCATGCCACATATATGGGGAATCAAGAGAGGAATAAGAGGTGGATGAGCTAAATAAAATTGATATACATAAATCCTTGTTTTCTAAAACATCAATGGGGTGTATGTGAGATCGAATTTATAGTTTTAATCCTATTTAAAAAACAACAAATATTTTAAATGAAAAAATGACCCATTAGGAAAACAAGGTGATTCCCCATACCAAAAAACCATCATGTCATGACCCCTTGGGCCGTGGAATGACACACCTCCCTACAATAGATATAGATACCATGCATCCATTACTCATGGTGTAAACCCTTTAGTCAAGGTGTGGTCAAAAATTTATAAAAATAATATGAAATATTAAGGCCCTTACTTCATGGAATGGAATTCATATCATTCTCACAAAAATAATTCCCCATAAATGGCCTCACGATGTGGCCTTGAATATTATCACACACTAAAAACCTCATCATGGCATAACCCCTCTTATCATGACCTGACCTACTTCATCTATAGAATTTAGTGAATCGAAAATATGTAATGTTATACAAAATAAATTTATGGGTTATTATACTTGATTCATCATAATGGTGTTACCTCTTCTACCATTGTTTGATTATCAAAACCCCCCTAAACACACATAATTGATATACCTAGCATTTTGTAAATATATATGTAATATATTATAGTATATTAATCAAATAAAACCATCACAACATTGTATCCACTGTATAACACCCACAGATGTGATTGTATCATAATTACATGACTAAAATAAAATATTTCATTATTATATATTCCAATTCTGTTTAATTTTTAGAGTTTTAATGAATTATGATATTAAATTAAATAGAAAAACCCTTATATTTTTAATTTTATGGACATATTGTTCACTATATAATAAATTTATTAATCCATAACATGTCTTCAATATCTCCAAAAAATTAATTATACATGAAAAAATTCTAGAAACCTAATATATATTACATTTCATCATAACCTGGGGAAATGTAGACATAAGAATCAGTTGAGGCCATAGGTTCTATATGGGTAATCATAAGATATAACAATCAATGATAAAATGTGAGTATAATATATGGATATGGGTATAATGAGGATACATGATAAATTATTGTTATAAAATTCCAAAATCTTAAGTCATTATATAACATTAGAACATATTATTAAATTTTAATATATCAAATTGGCAGAAAATAAAAAATTGGAATCAAAGTATAAAAAAATAATATTGAATCATTATAGTATAACATAAAGGAAATAAATATCTTATAAAATTCAAAAACATGGAATTTGTAATATCTTATAAATAATGAAATCATAGAACAGCTTCAAAATCATAAGCATATGAAATCCTGTGAGAGAACTCATTATTCCAATGAATTTTTGAACAAACACATTATGTCCATGCATTAAAATTTTAGAAATCATATTATTCCTTTTTAATTGTGAGAAAACATTTATATCCAATTCATAAAATGAAACAATATACCAAACATATCCATCTCATAATATGATGTTATTAGAAAACACCCATCATTATCCATACATATGTGTTCCAAATAAAATCATCCAATCATCATATAATAAAAATTATAGGAAAAAAAGAAATAGTTTCATATAATTTTTGACAATCATCAAAAAACATAATCATGTGAAATATTTGGATATAAAAAATATTCTTTTAAAAAAAATCGTAATAGAATAAATAAGGTGATCCAAACATTTCTTCATGATATAAAATTAGTAGTGGAAAACAATTTAGAAAATATAAATGTATTCAAGAACCCATTTAATCCTTTTTGTTACTAGTTGTAGATAAAATTTTTGTTCAAATAAATTTGGAAGAGGACGATAAATTACATTGAAGAAAATATTATAAGTGTTTCAATAATTGGAACCTTGAAACAAAATAGAGGCTAATATAATTAAAAGGATTAATAAATATTTGTTTTAACATGAAAAGGAATGACTTTCATTAACATTAGTGGTCTTATTAGAGGAAACATACATCTGAAATTTATTAAATTATTTTCCATTTTTGAAATATGTAAATGAAAATAAGTTTAATAAAAATGACAAAACATAGATGGGATTCATTAATGAAAATACTTTTAATAGGAAAAAAATGGTCGGGTAAGAGAATGACCCATTATTATGAGCATGAGTTATTCATACCAATGTCACTCTTTTTTTCAAGAAGCTATTTAATTAAATTTATTTTAATGATTAAGAGAACCTAAATCCAAAGGGAAAATAAATATAGAATATTTATTAATGAAATTAATTAATTAAGGAATCTTTTAAGATGAAGTTCATGTAGGAATTCCTATGACCCAATTATTAGAAAATTGAGTCGATGAAACAATCTCACCCTTGGTATGATTTCCATCAATGGAAAATAAAACAAAGACCATGATATATATTTATATAACCCATGACTTACATGAATAAACTATAAGTAATATATTATGAATTAATCAAACTATATTAAAGATATCATGGTGCATTATATAAAATATTACTTAGTAAATTAATTTTGAGACAGAGAACAGCTTACCTTAATTCTCAACTTCAAAGAAAGTTGTCAAATATCCTATTAAAAAAATTTTAATCTTAATCATCTATATTAGAATAATATTCAAATAAAATAGATTTTATAACCCTCATATATTATTACTTTGAACATTTATATAATATAGTTATTATATATTTTCAATATCGGGGTTGAGTATTCTTGATCGATTTGATCTAGTTTCATAATAGTGGTCTTGTTCATCACAAATCTCCACATGTTAATAATAATAATATAATAAATGGTACATAAATTTATGGTTTGTAATAAAAAAATAATTTTCCATTTTAATTCAATTGAAGTTCCAGTTCCTATTTTTAAATATGAAATAGGCGATGAGTAGGTTTCAGTGATTTTTAATGAACATTCTTTGGAATCATTATTTATGTGTTTAATATTTATTTTTCCATAGAACAATCAAATTCATATTTTTATTTTTATCATATATTATCAATTATTTAGTTCTCATAGTCCACAATGATATTGGTTTATATCATTCTTCAACAAGCTGGTTAGATCGACCTAATCATAAACATGCCATAATTATTGGATGAGGATCATTAAGAAAGATTAATGTTTTTATATAGTATCATTATTAAAAATATATTTTTATTATATTTTTATTTTTAATTAGGAAAATAATATATTAATATAAAATAATATACAAGAATAACTAGATAAAAATTGAGAAACTTTATTTTGTGGTAGCGGTTGTCTGCACAAACACAAGAATGCAATTTTATTTTTTTCTTAATGAAAAAGGGAAAATGTAGTTAATGGTTTTTACCATGGAATAATAAAATTCAATATATAAATAACTCCAATAAAATTACTTTTTATTTTGATATTTAGATTTTTGAAATTGATCAGGAAAATAAAACAAAGATGGAAAGATTAGTACTCACATTAAAAACATGGGTCATCACTAGGAAGTCAGTTCACAAAATGGTTAACCTATGATAAAAAAGAAGACCATATGCATATGAAAAAGATATTAGAATATATTAGAATAAATGTGGTATAGTTTTAGGCTGAATTTTGAAGGGATAATTATATCATGATCTGTAATCTATGATCCCCAATTTGTAAGTAAAAAAGAAGGCTAATTTTGGCAGTTCCCAATATATTCAATAATGGTATAATACTATTCGGGATAAAAATATAAAAAATATTAAAAAATGGATGGAATATGGGTTTTAAAATCCACCACTCATTAACACACTTTGAATAATATTTCAAAAATGCCTTTGGTCATTTATAATTAGTAAAACTCTTTTTATCCTATTTCCTTTTACCCTGAAAAATTATTTTCTAATCATTGAAATAAATTTGAATAAAAAAAATATAATGAACATACTACATAATTTTAACATGTATAATTAAAATATGACAAAAATTATATCAAATAAAATTTCTAAGGATAAAAATTTTTATTCCTAAATTAACATACAAAATGAATAATTTATTTTTTTGAAAAATTGTGGTTTTAGGAATCACAAATTATATAGATGATTAAACATTAAATGTTATTAACTTCCATGACATATTTTTCAGTTTAATGTAAAAAATGAATTGTTTTTATGGAATTAATGGAAATCCAAAAACCAAATGTTACCTTAAATTTTTTTTTACTAAAATGAATAATGACAACTATTTTTAAAATTAAATAAAATGATACATATTTTTGAAAGAAAGATCATGTGATTTATATATTTATAGTAATATTTATAATTCTTTCTTTTTCAAATTAAATACAATTTTTTTAATTTAAATTATTAATATAATTCTAGGTACTTACTATATAATGATAATGTTATAAAATTTAATGTTTTTTCAAAAACAATATTGTTGAATATTCAATTAAAAATCAACTATTTCAAAAAAATGCAAAACATTTAATCCAATATAATTTTGTATAAATGGATCTAAAATTGTAGTGAATATTTCCACTTTTATTTTCTAATATTTATAAATTCATAATTTAAATGAAAATAAAAAATATAATGTAATTTTCTTTACCAAAAAATTCCCTTTTAAAATATTATATGTTTTTAAAACTATTTCATACAATATCTAAAATTAATGTATTTTAATATTTTAGTTCCAAAATTGAACTATTATAAATTATAAAAATTACATTTTAGAAATGGTAGATTTAATATATTTGAATAAAATAAAAAAAAATTAATGAAAAATTGTTTGAGAATGAACAATCTTAAGTATTAATCACATAAATTGTTTATCAAAGAAATGTAATAATTTTTACTTGACAAAAATATTTTTATTTAAAAGAGGTTTTATTAATCATATAATTTTCTTAATAATATTCAACTAATATGTTTTGATTCATTTTAGTTCAGAGTTTTGTATGAGACAAACTATAAAACGTAGTGTTAATTTAGATAAAAATATATTCCAAAATATCTGGTTGTTACATTCGAGCACACCTTAAATAAATTGAGTCCTAAAAATTATAATTATAATTCAGTAATTGATAAATATAGGGGAAACAAAAGAAACAGATTATATGTATTTTAATGATATGTCCACCTCAATATATTTTTTGATACTAGAAAATTTTATATACCAAATATTCTTCTTTAACAGTTCTAAGGGTAATACTTTTCACAATATCATATTCATGATCAGATTTCGGGACAAATACTAAAACAAAAATGTTAATATAACTATCCAATAAAATAAGAGGAAATGATCATATGAATAGTAAAACTCAAGTATAATATTTTTTCCAATGATTCCATTATATAATACTTTGATAATATTATTTCGAATATGATATAATTGGATATACTTGTGATTCCTACAATTTATCCTAGGTTTTCGAGGGAACATTTTCAATTAGTTTCAATAGAATAACTCATAATATAATCCCAATACATTTAAATAATTCCTATGGGTTATTAATGAGAATTTGATTAACTAAATCATACCACAATAGATTATCAATCCATGTGTGAACACTTAGGCCCACTCATCATGAACATCAGTAAATATAGGGTTGATAGTCAACCATCCTTTTTATGGTGATTGGTTATAGACACATTTATTCCATTTTCACATCCACTTTCTAGTTACCATAAATAAATTTATTTTTTAAGATAATCACCCAATAAATACTTTACTAAATCTGGATGATTTTACCAAATATTTAGACTTATCCCTTTTACTATAGGTGTTTCAATAATTCACTCTTATTTTATTGTCAAATATCTCAACTATCCTAAATAGTTAATGTAAATTTTATGCTATGATAATACATAAAATTACTCACATTTTTTTTAATTCCAAAAAACAATAATACCCAAATTTCTATTTTTATTTAAACCATTCTATTATACCAAATATAACACCACTAGATATAATCATCTCTTAATTACATGAAAAAATAACACATTACATTACAATTCATTACCATGATATTTTTTGTTTTGAGTTTTTTAGAATTAGGATAAAATATTAAAAAACAAATCTCATAAATTTTATAACTAATGGAAATTTTTATAATAATAAAAAACTTATAAATACAAAGTAGGTCTTCAATATGACCAAAACATTTCTCACATTATATAATCTTCTAGAAATTTCTTCTCATTTACTTTTCATTAAAATATAATGAAACAAAATCATATGAATGGGGTGACATATTTTTCTCAATTTGGGTAATAATAAGTTATAACAATTAGAGAACATATGTGAGCTTATGATGGGAATATGGGTATAATCATGATACATGAGAATTTTATATTCAATAATGAATATATCGCAAGGCTTTGAATTACATAAGAACATATTAATAATTTTTAAAAATAAATGATTCGTTACTATATTAATATAGTTTATAATTATAAAAAAGTAATCTATAATCATAGGAACATAAAATAATGGTGTGAATTATCTTAGAAAATAAAAATAGAAATGGAATATGGGATATCTGAAAGTAAAGGAAACATATAATGGTTGCACAATCATAATAAAAGTAAACATTAAGAGGAATTCCAGTATTCCCACACATTTTTGAACAAACAATTATGTGAAATCCCTACTATCTCATGATATATCAAACTTATTAGATGCAATGGTTAGAAAAATAGGACCCCACCTACAATCCTTTATACATTTGTGGGCCACATAGAATCAATCATCATCATTCCATAAATTTCTCATGGGAAAATGAATGGGTTTTATAAAAGTATCATAAATAATAACCTAACATACACTTAGGAAATAATACGACATCATAAGTATCATTTACATAACTTTTCAATACGTATGAAAATGTACAAGGTGATAAAAACATTACATTATAAGGGAGATTCATTATAGGAAAATAGTGGTGGAAATATCAAAGTGTTTACAAAAAACAGCAAAACCATATAAATAATTGTTGGATAAAAAAATTTAATTAAAGAATCATTTGAGAAGGAAAATGAAGAATATTAAAAACCTTTCTATAATAGTTCTAAATATTAAATTCATGAAAAGAAGTAATGTCAAATCAAATAAATTTTTAGTGGAAATTTTTTTTGAACATGAAAAGGGAATTTGTTTTAAATCATTAAGGGCCTTATTAATAGAAACCCACATCTGAGAAAATAAAAAGGATTTTCATTTTCTAAGAGAGTTATATGGAAATAGGATAATGAATACCTTAATTTATAAGGTAATTGTTGATTCATTAAATCCATTAATATCTTATATATATTGGAAATATTATAACCCATTTATTAATAAATTCTTTCAATTAATCCATATCAACTTTGGAATTCATTAAATTGAAGACGATTTTAAGGAAGAACATTATATATCTCATTAATATCAATGAATTATTTTATTATTCTAATATAAATTAATTATTAGGAAATGAAAATATATCAAGGATATCTTAGGGCATACTATCAAATAACTCTATGGAAAACAAATTGAAGTCAAAATACCCTTTACCTTAATTCACAAAATCTAAAAAAGTTATCAAATCTCCTATAAAACAAAAATAACTACATCAATAACCTATTTTAGAACCATATTTAAATATATAACCTTTTATAAACATCATTTATAATTATTTTTTGCACTCATAAAAATTATTTATTATTTATTTGTGATAACGTGTGTGAGTAATATTGATAACTTGGAAGTAGTTTCATAATAATAGTGGGGTCCATCATTCTTCCACCAAAATTCCTTTTTTATGATCATAAAATTTATTTGAATTGATTCATTACAATTAATTATAATTATATAATTTCATTCATTAATATTATTTATTAGGATCAATAAATATGAAATTAATGAAGAAAAAGTTTCAAATATATATAACAAACAGAAGTCGGTATCTTAAGTAAAGAGATTAATATTAATGTTACAATTAAAAATAAGATATTTTGATATGTTTTTTAAATTTAATTTAAAATTTTGTCATATATATTGTGACATATTAAACATCAAAAAAATGAACCATGATTCTTTTATTAAAATAAAATATTACAATAAACCGCAATACTTAAATTGGAATTAATATCTAACTAAATGAGTAAAAGTAAATTTTAAGTAAATAAACATGTCGATAAAAATACCAAAAAGTTAAAAAATTCATCCCCTTGGATCTCATGGATTATTTTAACCCATAATGCCACTATTGGAAGAGGAAAATGAATGATGAATATTACACTCATGATGAGAGAGATGTATATGAATAAATATTAGAAAAGAATATATGACAATGTATTAGAATGTGATATGAAAAATATTTATATGGACACTATAAAAATAGCCTTTATATAAATATTTATTAGATATATAGACATTATATATCATTAAATTCAATTGGGTTGAAATGAATATGAAATATTTTTAAGTTAAAGGGGATGTATTTCATGAAAACTATTTTTATGAGTGGAATTTATTACAATATTAATAGATTAATTTAATAACCACTGATAAATTACTCTAATGTAATAGGGGGTTTAGATATATTCAATTTATTGAATTAATAGTCATTTTATTATTTTTATTAAGATACTAATGTGAATAACATCATTTTATGCTTTTAGAATACATTTTCATCAAAATGGTATTTATTGCATACTGTGTGTGGATAATACAATTAAATTATTCCAATTTTATTAATTTTATAGCAATAAATGGGTAATATATTTTTTAATCCTCATATCAATATAATATTAAGTTGAAATACTTGTATTTCTCTTAATAGATTTATTTTTAAGTGAATTGTAAAATAATAATGAATTTATACAAAACTATTTCTTCTATTAATGTATGTAAATAATCCCATTTTTATATTTGATTTTAAAATTTTAATAGTTACTTTATATTAATAATAATCCAATTAATTTCACTTGTTTTAATATTTTGCTAATTTTTTTTATTAAATCCTTCTTATACATTAAAACCTGTTATTTTGGAAAAATGTTTTTCTTCAGGTATTGAAGGATTATTATGGAAATATATTCATCCCTTATTGAAATTGAATTTATAAAAATTTATTCTATTTATGGAATCATAAAAATTAGTATAATATAATAAGTTCAAATTAAAATTTTTTCATTATAATTAGTAATTTTGTTAAACATTCCTTACTATGGTAAAAGTTACAAGACACAAACAGTGGGTCAAGCTAAATACTTAATGGTTAAAATGACCTAAACAATTATGTATAATAAATTCGACAAATTGTTATAGGTCATTTATCATCCTAAATTTTTATTTGACCCAATTTTTCTTGATAATTTAATTATTATAATTTAATCTTTTCCAAAATTCCATGTGTGTCCTCTCCCTCCTTTATAAAAGGATACCAACCCTCCACTCATCGTTATACTTCATGAACCTTCTAGGTCTACAAATACCTAAACTAATCACATCCTATAATCTTGCACCAATTATTACATATCTTGGTTTGATCATAAGACCGTCCACTCAAAGCATATGATGTAAGAAAAAGGGGGTTTCTCAAAAAAGCAATATCACTCTTAATTGAGTACTTTCAATTATATTTCACCGTAATCCTTTTCTAAATCTATTTTAACCATTCCTAAAAAATTAATTATAAATCATAATTATAATTGGTGATTATTATTTGGTTGGATTAAACATTAACCACCACATTTTCATCAAATGGGTAATGAAATTATTGCTTATGGGTACATGTGGATTACAGCCGCCACATATAGACATAACTCATTTTACGTCACCATAATTCATGATTAGTTATTATGATTTGTTTAAATTTTAAATATTATATTTATGGAATAATTATATTTAACAAACTATAATATATTACATATATTTTTACCATACAATTCGTGGGAAAAAATTAATGTTCCTCAAGTATATGTGTGGACTATGTCCTCCATAAAGAGATGTGATTCATTTTTCATTTCTAGAATATATGGATGAAAATAATGATAGGTGTAATATATATATATATGATATTTATGGAATAATAATTTTTACATAAAATTTATTTTTTATTTACCATTATTTTATTCCAATAATAAAACTATGAAAGAATCACTCATGCGTACTCACTACACTCGTGGTGAGGTGCGGAAAATTGAATGTATTATTCCATTCTAATAACTAGTTATCTAGTTGTTGTCAAGGTCAATCCCACAGATAATGATTTAAAAACCAGTACAAGTCAGCTAGACATAGTAGATTATCTAGAAAAAACAAATAAGTTATGGGAAGAGAAGAAAAAGGGAATCTATATGGAAAAATATAATTAAAGCTGAAGAAGAGGTAGAATAATTAGAAAACAAACATGTCAGGGTTTTAATATTATTAGAGGTAATTTCAATAGTGATTATTTTTTATTATAATTCTTTAAGAAAATATTTCACAGTGGGGATTAAATTCAATTACCTTTTATTGGTCTCATAACTGTTAATTATGTATTTACATGTCAAGTCATTAGTCTAGTAATTGAATTTTCAAAAACACATTAATACATTACCCCTAAAATAGTGGTAATGGGTTCCCCCAATGGTCATAGGTTTACCTATTTTAAATCCTTTTATTTTATCCATTGGTTTCATTATTGATAAGATAAATCAAGAACATTCAATATTTAATTAATTCATTATATGAATTATAATGAAGAATTACTCATAAAACGAACACATTATAATTTCAATTACACATCACCCAAAATCGTAGTATAACCAAAATATTAGAATCCTAGCACCTTATGACCATGGTCACAGTGTGAGGGTTGAGAAGAAACTCAACACCCACCATGGATACAAGATGGATGAAGGGAGAAATGGAACTTACACTAAAAAAATGAAGAAAATAAAGGAAAAATAAAATTTGAATTAAAGGGAGATCAATTAGCAGAGCTCACCACATTCCCCATTATTTCCAACCTTAAACTTGGTGGTCTCCATCTCTATTTATATTAAAATATATTCCATGTCATGTATCAAAAAGTACACACTGTGTACTTGGGTCCACTACTGTTGGCCTTGTTTTCTACACCAGCAGGTGATTTTTTATTCCACACATTGAATTTGACGTGTCTGTGGTTGGTTTGAGGGGGTACATGATGTGTGGTACTGACCAATATGGTGCGTAAAGGCTAATTCATCCATCAACCACATTCAGAAGGACATATATGGCATATGAGTAGTGGATACATGACGTGTTATCTGTGGTCAGCAACATGGGTGTGTAATCGGGAATCCATGTATTGGAATGGGTACATGAAGTGTGATTTTAATTTACAAACCATGTATTTTTTTTATAAATCATGTTTTTTGAATTTTTCTAAAGTCTATTGAAAAATCACCAGGAACACTAGAATAGAGCATTCTATCCACAAAACAATGTGTATCTAGTGAAAAGATGTTTTTATACCCAATAAAATGTATGAAAATATTATCACTAATAGAGTACATCATACTCCTTAATAGTTAGTCAATTTCATTCCCTAAAAAATCTAAAAAATTAATCAAAATAATACATACTCTAAAATGTTAAGCATTCAACTAATTATACATATAAGTATTATATCAATAGGAGATGATTTTAAATTATAGAAAACATGTTTCAATTAAAAATAAACTCTAATCATGACTCAAATATAATTCAATAAAATTCTTTCATCCTTTTTTACATATATTTTTTGACATTACTTAAATATACATTCTCCTTAATTATTTACCGCACCAGAAAATGAAACACTCATCACTCAAGATCAATTAATCAGAGTTATGCCCTATCTCAAGTATACAAAATCTATCTATAGGCTTCAAAGTATTCTAATTCTCCATTTATAAATAAAATCACAAAAAATAAACTGGTCATTCAATTATGGTCAACTGATTTTAAGGCTAAGGTTAGGTAGTTATTATCTAAAAAATAATCTTATAGGACAGAAAAGTGAGGATGAATTCATAAGTAACAAAGAATGATATTCAATAACAAAGTTCAATAAAGATGAATCCCCATCAAGATATTTCTAAATGCCACCATATGTAAGAAATTATTTTTCTAACATGGGTGTATAACCACAAATAAGTTTAATGGATTAATGTTATCCCTCTTTTGAGTTATTCAACACAATTTTTTCAGAGGGACCACTCGGGAATACTATCAACAATGGTTTTGGAACTCTTCTTCCCAAATGAAAAAGCGACAATATCTCCAACTCTTAATTACATGGGTTCTCAATAGAATATACCATGAATCTAAAAAATACCTTATTTAAAGATTAGATGAGTAATCATGAAATAATATCAATTTATAAGATTAGAAAAGAAAAATATGATTGTAATATGGATTCCTATCAAGGCAGTTCATGGTTTCTATGATTTTCAAATAGTCTAGATGTAGGGTGGGTCTCAAGGTCAAAGAGTCTGAAAATATAAAACAAATTCCTCAATCATTTTACTGTGATTCAAAATCATTATTTTTTGATGAGGAAAAAATTCATGTTCTAGTAGTCATGCATATACCAAGAATGTCTAATGAAATAAGGAATACAAAGAATATGACAATGGGATCAGAATAAATCTATGTAATGAGGATAATAAAGGGTGAATCCGGACATGATAAGAATAAAAATAATCAATCTACTAAATTAAAATGACCAATAATTTAAATAATAATAAAAATGTATCAGTAATCATTTTAAACCATAGAATAATTAAAATAAGCATGTAACATTTAATATTTCCATCAATGTCTTTATTATATATAATTATAATTAATAAAAAAATCAACATTTTAAAAAAATTCATATCTTTAATGATGTATTCTACATTAGTTTAAGGGAAAATTCCAGTGTTGTCAAGAGACTCTCCCCCATAGTTAATATCACACATGGTTCTCTATGTCAAACCATATAGAGGAAAAGTTGATGTGTGAAAAAAAACTAGGCAAGACAAAGGAAGAGAAGTGAATGAAGTTAGACCAAAATAAAGGAAAGGAAAATAAATTTTACAGTAATACTTCCTTCATTGAAATCTCTAAAAGAAGGAAATAAGTCAAAAGAAGATTCCCATTATTCTCTAGAGTACCTGTGACTATCCATGAAATTGAAAATGATTTATGAATGCATATCTGTTGATAGGATAGATAAGATCATGAATTATTTCTTATGGGATGCCAATTCTATCGGAAGATTCCATTGGGCCTCCTAGAACCATTTGCCTATACCAGTTGGGGAGGGGGTATTGGTCTAAGGGACATCAAAGAGGCCATACAAGCCATGAAAGCTCAATTAGTATGGGATTTTCTCGTGGGGGAATCGTTATGGTCCACTCTGTTTAGAAATCATTGTAGAAGAGATTGGGAAGATTGGAAAATCATCGGGGAAAAATCTTGAAGTTGGATAGATTTATTCTCCAGCATTTAGAAACTCTCCAGGAGGCAACACAATGGGTGGTTGGGAGAGGTTCAATTAACTTATGGAGGGATAACTGGGTGGGAGAGAATCTTTTTTTCCAGGATGTCCGGGTCCTGATATGACTATTATAGAGGCAAGAAATTATCCTTCTTTGCTGGAGGCTATTCTGAATAAGGAGAAGATGGGGGTCCATAATAGCATTTCCTTTTCAGAGGAGGCAGATATATGTTGTTTTACCAGATCTTCTTCTGGGTGCTATAATGGACATGATTTTAGAGAACTGCTACACCCACTATCAGTGCAAAGAGAATGGGACCCGCGGTTATGGTGTAAGAGTATCCCTGCTAAGATGAATTTTTTTGGTTTGGAGGTTGCAGAATCAGTCTATTCCAACAGATGAAAATATTCAATCGATGGGTATTTCTCTGGCGTCGCATTGTTTCTGCTGCAACAGTCCGAGTAGTGAGTCTATCTTGCATATGTTCTGTATGAGAGATTAGGTTGTTGGCCTATGGTCTGCTTTTGACTTGCGGATCTCTACTGGACATGATTTCAACTCTGTACAGGATTTCATCTCTTTCTGTTTTCTGAAGTCTGATCAAAACAAGATGCTGAAAAAAAATCAGCAGCATCACCTTCAGCGCCATATGCTGGATTATTTGGGAGTCACAGAACACAACCAGGATGGACAAGAGACCTGCTATCTCCAGTATGCTAATAAAGGTGAAGGTTCTCATTTCTGAACTGGTTGTTTGTTTAAAGGGTGGACATAATTCCCAGGCGCTGAACAGGTTCCTTAATAGACCAATGTCAAATATTAGTCTTCCAGGTCAGTGGGTAAAATTGAACCCTCCTGATAGTGGTAACAAGCTGAATGTTGATGGTTCTTTCATGAATGGATGCATGCGAGGGGGTGGTCTACTCAGGGATTCAAATGGGTTGGTGTTCTTGGCTTTCAGTGCGTTCTATGGTCCAGGTAATTCCTTATGTGCGGAAGTGAAGGCCTTTCTCACTAGAGTCTATCTTTGCAAAAGGTTTGGATTCCAGGTTGGTTTGATTGAATCTGATTCCGAGATTTTGGTGTGGTCTATATAGGGGAAATAAAATCCTCCATGGGATTTGATCTATATCGTTAGAATATGTTCGAAGGAAATCAATGAAGGTTTTTGGGTTCATTATATATGGAGAGAAGCAAGTTTTTCTGCGGATTTTCTTGCTCGTGCAGGAAGAGAGGAGGAACCATTGATGATTTACTCCACTGTTGGATCCCTTCCATAGGAATGTAAGGATGTTGTCTGGGGGGATGCCCTTGGACTTCAACATTTTCGACCCCCGTGATATGTATTTTTTGCATATGTCCTACCATCCTTTAATAAAAAACTAATTTTCGATAATTATGCATGCATAAAAACCATCACATCCCAAGAGTAAGACAAAATAGATATATATAATTAAATAATTGTAAAGAAAACAGTCATCGTGTCACTAATGAAGAGATACTATCTAAAATGGGAGGATCCATTAGAGAGGTGGCAGTGGATGTGGATGTTGTAGGTTATGGATACTCACTCTATGGGGTGGGCTAGACTGGTATCTTAATGTCCACATCAGTGGAAGGAGTGTGTAGTCTAGCAGTGGAGAGGATCACTAAATTGGTTTCCAGAGCTATAAACAGTGCATGTACTGTTAAAGGATGAGGATATGGAGAAGGAGTAAGAGCTGGGTAGAAATGAATTCCCAAGTGCAGAAGAATGAGGCCCATCATTCCCTCAATATTATTGAGTCTCTTGTCCATAATAGCCTATTGGTGCTCTATGATGTCCTGATGGCAGTCCAAGACATCCTATCAATAGAACAAGATGGCCAATCAGAGTGAGATTGGGAGAGCATCTGAAGGGTGCACTGTAGGTGGGGATGTGGATGGTTCAAGAAAGGATAGATTTGTGGATGTGGAGGGAAGGGAGGAATAAGTTGTATGAGTAGAAGAAGGAATATATGCTGGTGGATTGTATGCTACAATAATAGAAGCACCATCAGGGGGAGGTGGGTCATATCCTACCATAGCTAGTGATAGGGAATCCTACCTGAGTAAAAAGGCATCTCCCCGCCTATCGACCATCCTCATATAAATAATCATGATGAAGTCCATAATCTGGGGATAACCTAAGCATTTGGGAAAAAGATGTGGCTCAAACATCCTCAGATGGTGTTCCTTCTTGTGGAATAAAATCTACCAATTAGTTTTCTATGTTTTTTGGTGATCATAGAGTGGAAATGGGTGGAAGTTAATTGGGGTGGTTAGGTTGATCATTCCAAATATTTCAGGTAATAAACTCCATATCATGTATGGACATGACAACCATGTCTTCATGGATTGGAAAAATGATGACACTGATGGAATAGTGGATGAAATAGGGGGAGACAAAATAATGGGGATACTCTTCTGTGAGGTGGGGGTGTACATGTGGTTAGGTCCATCTAGATCCTGCCACACAATTATGAGCCTAGAATGATCAGGGTGAGTGAGTGATGAAATAGGGGGTGGAGTGGATGGATTGGGGGAGAAGTTTCTCCCCAGTCCAAACTTTGCTATGGTGAATGAAGAATGTCGTCTACCCAGATAGAATATGATTGGAGTCATTGTATTCTTGGAAGTCATTTGGGAAGTGGCCCCATCAATCTTGAATATTTTATAAAACTCTAAACAAATCTCTCAAAGTGGGAATGCTGACATGGATTGTGTCGATTAGGTGAGTGTGCTTGAGGATCTCCTTATTCTCCAGCCAGACACCCAGATTTTGAGGAACACATATGTCCAAGAATCGGCCACATAGCTAGATCTTATGTTTTAAACTATGTCACAACTTATCTGCCTTGGGATGATGCTCTTCAAAGCTGAGGTATTGATTTGGATGGGGTCTAGATATTGTCGGATCTAGCTACATTGGAACATCAGTCACTGGTGAGGAGGTCCCTACTAATGTGCTAATGGGTGGAGGTGTATCATCTGTAGATGGGGATAACCTAATGTGGTGCCAGTTGGGCTAGTTGTCACAGCTATTCTAGAGAATGTTGCTCTTATAGGATGGCCTCTTTTATTGGGGCCCTCATCATCTATAAAAGGGGTCGCAGTATCCACTGGGCCAAGAGGTGATGTAGAATATTTGGGACATAGTAGGAGAAGAGGAAAACTTTCCAAATTTGGCCGCTAAGACGTAGGTTGATCTGGTGCTGAAGGTGATATCAGCTTCTTGAGCCATATCAAATGAAGTGTGGGCCTCTCCCTCTCAGTAGAAGGCATGGGCCACTTGCTATGGGAATGATCACCATATTCCATAATCTGAAATGAAAATATAAGAAGTAAACAAATGAATACATAATGAAAAAGAAAACAAAAAAATTCATAAATCTAAAAATTAAAAGTACATGGCATGTACATACATAGTACACGACATGTAGTGTTATCAGGTTACCAACCATGTGTGTGTGTGTGTATAGGACATACCAAACCGTGTATGAGATGGGACATGACTGCTTTATTATGAGTCAGTAAATAGGTAAGTGTGGCCATGTATGGTTCTATACATGGGTTATCCTAGGCTGAGAATATTCACAAGTATATGGCATATTTTGAACACACAAGCCTTTGTTTTCAAATTTTGAACTGAAAACGTGGTTGTATACATGATGTACATGGAGTGTGTTATTTACTTATACACATGTATAGTGGGTTTGTCCAAATTCTACAACCAATTCTAAAATATCCTATACGCTTCAAAATCACTGAAACGAAGAGTGTCGTAGAACATTCCTTGAGCAAGGATCGAAATGAAGAAGGTTTCATGTCCTGAATCACACTAGTAAGAAGGATTAGAGGGAGGGGGTAGGGAGGTGTATGAAGGATTCCTAAAGGGGAGGTTGGGGGTCGTGTGACATGGGGTGTGGCCAGTTAGTGTTCCGTAGCTTATATAGATGAACCACATGGCATGTATAGGGACATTCAAGTTGTATATGTGTTTTCTCAATAACATTAATATTTGATGTATGATTAGTATAAAAATTATATGTTATTTTTTATTCATAATTAATAATACATATTATATATAGATATATATTTACATGAAAAACAAACCAATACAAGTAGTGTATTAGAGAAATACACACATTTTTTTCTAAAATTTGAAAAAGTGAACTACAACCTTTGGTCCAGTGCTCGGGGCACGATTTGAACTGGCGACTGGGATGATCCAATTGTTTTCCCTCAAAAAATGGAGTGACGGAGGTATTATTGCAATGTTTTATTATATTTTATTATTTAAATATTAGTTATGGTAATATACGGTGAAAAGAATGGTGCATGATGTGTGGTTTATTTATTGAGTGATTGGGATGATGTGGGTAGATTAGCCAACTTCGAACATAGGTGTTTTTAACAATATATTATTACTCTTCCAATCAACCCACATCTCTATTAGGTGATTTCTTATTTTTGAAAAAAATTTAAATTATAATGAAAACATAACAAATGAAATTTATTGAAATTCATTCCATGTGGTTTTTTTAGTAAAAAAAGATGGAACTGAACATGCTATAAAGAGTCAAACCTAGGTCTTTTGGATCCATAGGCTATGACCCTACTATCCAATTCAGCCCTACCATTGGTTTTCTTTTATTTTGAAATTGATTTATATAATTTTTTAATACTTAAGACATACCATTTAATAAAAACATGGGATTGAATAGAATAAATCATGATCCAATGGTAGGTATGGAGCAATTCAAACAAGCAATAGTTCGGATACACTCCATCAACCTTATAATAGGTAGATGGTTCAATCCTATTCAGTAACATAATATGTAATTATTTATAAAAAGTGTTCTATTATAATATAAACTAAATAGAAAATTACGTACTGTGTGTAAGGTGAACCATTCATGTAACCACATTTTACTTTTAATGAAATAGTAGATGAGAGAAAGGGTAGTACACGACTTGTAGAATAGAATTACACAAAGTATGTTTTTTAAAAACCGGTATGAAATAGTGAGGATAGTGGCTGGGTTAACTCTAATGAAGTACCTTTGTTTTTGTTCCTTGGCTCGACTTGAGTTACGACACATACCCGTAATCCAAAGGTGGATGTGGCTTTAGCTGTAAAAACCACAACATATGTCCAACTCCCTCGTCCTTTATCCATGTTTGTTAACATTATAGTGGTCTAGGCGGTGTCTTATAGTATCTATACCCATTGGCCATTAGATACCAAAGGTATAATTTTTTTCCTAGAATAATCATGTTCGTCCTCCACCTCCTTTTGTTCATTCTTTGTAATATTGATAAATAGACAATAAATATAGGAGTCTTCTAGATTTGGTAAATGATAAACTGAGGAGTTAGAAAGAATTAATTGATAAAATTCAGTATTAGCATGACAAGAAGAGTTCCCACATTCAAAATATTTTCTTTGAAAACATTTTTAGAAATTATTAATTTATTACAAGTGGGAACCATGTCATAAAGTACTTCCTTAGTTGAAATAGGGTTAGAATGCCTAGTCTCAATCCCAAATTAATTATACACATGAAGGAATAACTCTAAAATCTACTTGACAATGTTGATAAGCCATCTCATCCTTTTGGTCTGTTCCAACTGGCATGTGGTAAAGCTTTCCATCATTGATATTTATTTTTCAGTATTACTCAAAGATAGTTTTGGAAAAGAATAAGATATATGTGAGGTGAGGAATGTACATGGGTATTCCTCATATTGATACTCATCATCCATGTATGGATAATACTCTTTTGTATACGGGTACAACAGTGCCAGATCATTCATATAAAAATCCTCTCCAGGTGGATCGTGGAAATCTCCAATTAAATAGAAATCCATAGGAAATTAGGGTTGGGGTACCCAAGAAAAGAACCAAGAAATAGGAAAAGGAATGATATGGGTATGCCAACCTCAACTCAGACATTCCCTACTACATTCTTCCCCCCTTAAATAGTGCTAAAATTTGAACACTCCCTTCATGATGTTCAGAAAATTGAATGTAATGTTCCCTTCTGATAACTAGGTTTCTAGAGGTAACCAGGGTCGATACCACCGGGAATCATAAAAGAAATAATCATCACAATTCAATGAGTATCAACATATTATTCTAGGAAAAAATTTAGTGAAGGTAATAGATAACAAAGTGATACTTTTTACAACAATTAAATAAAAACAAAAAAAACATGAAGAACAATCAGAAAACAAATGTGTCGTGGTTTAAATTTTATTAGTGTTAATTACTATAGTAATTATTTTTAATTATAATTATTTATGAAAATAGTTTACCCTAGGGATTAAATTCTATTACCATTTCTTTGTATGATAATTGGTAATTATGTATTTAAACATTTATTCTGTGGTCTGTTAATTGAATATTCAAATACACATTAACAAATTACCCCTACAATAGAATTAAAGGGAAACCCCAATTGTCATGTGTTTACAAATTGTAACTCCTTTAGTTGTCTCCATTTGTGTCCTTCTTGATTCGATACAGCATCGACAGTAAACATAAATTAATTCATTAAGGTAATTATAAAGTATAATTCAAAATAAAACAAACACTTAAAAATTTCAATTACACATCACCCAAAATCATATTACAACACCAATAGATGAAACTAAACCTCATATAACCATGCTCATAATTTTTGGGTTGAAGAGAAACTCAAACCCTGTGATAGATATGAGAGAGAGGAAGGGGTAAATAGGAATTCAAATAATATAGAAATTACAAATTTAAAGGAAAACTTAAATTTTTATTCGGGGGAAATCAATAAAAAAAGTGATAGTACCTCCCCCATGGATGTCCAACCTCAAACTTGGATGCCCACCTCTCTATTAATAGAAAACTAGACTACACAGTGTGTGCCAACATTATACACCATTTATATGGGTCAGCTGAATTTTTCCTTGTTTTCACCACCGGTAGGTTATCCGCTGCACTGCCCGTTGAATTTGAATAATTAGCAGTTGTTTTGTGAGGGTAAATGACATGTGGAGCCAACATGCTGGTGTGTTGAAGCTATTTCAGCCACCAACCACATATATAAGGACTTACAAGATGTGTGAATAGTAACTAAATGGCATGTTATCTATAGTTGGCTACATGGGCATGTACTTGGGCTGGCCGAACCATTTCTGGGCATGGGTATATGGCATGGGTGTATAATTTACACACCATGTATATTTTAATTTTTATTCTGATCACTCCTGATTTCAGACTTTGGCTAGAATCTCTTTTAAAATCACAAAGAACACCAAAATAGATCATTCTATCAACAAAACAATGTGTATTTAGTGAAAAAAAAATCTACTCTATAAAATATATGAAAAGGATATCACAATCGAGCACATCATGTACATGCAAAAAACCTTCAATAATATGTGATGTAATTAAATTTTCACCACCAATATTTATGAATGGTTTTTAGAGAATAAATAATTATAAAATATTACCCATATACCATGATTTATATTAAGAAGATAATGAAATTATGTCTAAAGATAATGTACCTAAATCATCTATCCAAAATTTGTATGGAAAATGGACAAGTTTTCCCCCAAATGCCTATTTTATGAATGAATTGTTTGGGAAAGGAGAAATGGAAATTATTAAGGAATGATAAATAATATGTTATGTATGAATATGGTTATGGAATTTATGTATAATATAGTTATATATATTATTTAAGATATTTTAACACAAAAAAAACAATACGAGAATTGAGGTAAGGGTTTCTCGTCAAACCTTTGATTCTATGTTACATATGACATATTTTACACATGATTCCATAATGTGGTTTATATACTACCTGTTTGATTTGTTATATCTCAAATAACCTTATATTCATGTAACATAATGTTTTATTTTATGTTTTTTTCCTTCACGGGGGTTATGATTCACAAACTTAAAAAATGTAAAGGGGTAAATGTTATAAACTATTTTTATAGGATTTTGATTGAAATAATTCCACTGAGAGAAATAATATTGATATTAACATTTAAAACCTATATATATATTATCCTTTTATTATTAATTCTGATGTTTTTATGTATTAGTACCATTTTCCTCAATTTGGGACTTAAAATGACCAAGAAAATGTTTTTAATGAAAATATGATGTTACTTCCTCTTTATTTAATGAATATTTAACTCCATGTCTATAATCATAGAAATTATTTTATAAATGTTTTTAGTTATAGAAGAAATTAATTTTAAATGTGATTTTCACTCACATTGAATTTATTAAGAAATCTATAATATGAATATTTTTAGTGAAACATTTATCCAAACATGTAATTTTTCACTTTTTTCAAAGGTGTGAATGGAATGTTTTATTTTAACATATAAAAAATGAATTCATTTTACCACAATCATTAACAGTGTAGGATTTTAAAATTTTCTTAAAATTTTATACTTTTAATTTCAAAAAGAATGATTTTTTCAATATTATGAATTTTTTATTATAAAATGTTATAAAAAATGAAATTTTCTCATGTTTACAATTAATGGTTCAAATACTATTTCATTGGTATTTTCCATCTCTTATAACAAACATTTATGTTAATTATGATTTAATGTATATATAATCCAATGATATTGTCCTTATTATTTCTATATATGGTTAATGATTTTAATGATGACATGTTTATGAATTTTTTTATTTTCCACATTTCATACTATGATGATATGATGGATGTTTCAATTTTTTTATTGAAAATATTGGGGTAAACCCCCTTAATTAAAAAAGGGAAAAGAGGAACCCTTTTAAACTGGGTAAGGGTGGAGACAAAACAAACCCGACCTATAGGCCCATAGGCAAATAATCATGAAAAAAAGAATTGTCTGAAGCCCCAGTGGGATAAAACCCATTACAAATCCAAGTCCAATATACTACCTAGCCAGAAATAAAATTAGTCCAACCATTCTACCGTCGCCAGCCCGACTGCCTGGTGATCGAAGACCACACCCTTCGCATCGGAGTAAACCACACTGCCATGACCCCCACAAGAGCCATTGGAATTGCAAACCCATCCACCATCAGAACCGACGTGCCGCCACCAACATCTATAACTCACTCCGCACCCCCATGCGTTGTCGCGATGCCAGAAACCCCCACTATGTAGACCACCATAGATGATTCATGCCGCCGCCATCATCTTTGTTTCACCATCATGAAATCAGAACACAATCTCACCACTGTAGCCAGATCTTCACATGAATCTTTCGCACCGCACTACCGAAGCCATATCCCATCCCCGAACACCCAGATATGACCGCACCGGAACCACTGTAGCTAGATCCAGGCATCCTCACATACGATCACACGTCCATCACTGAGGGGAATCGCATCTCCTCTCATCACAACTAGAATGCCACCATGGTCTGAAACCCTAAAGCATCAGAGATCTCTCCGCCTTGGGGGAGAGCCACCCACACCCCCCCCCCCCCACTTGAAAAATGAATACGATGGATGTTTCATGATTTTGTGGAATACATATAAATATGTTATGACTATGTGTTTGGTAGGGTAGAATTATAAATCCCTTCAATGGATTGGATAATGTGATATTGACATTCAATTAGATGAGGATGATAAAGGATGAAAAGATCTTGAATTGGTTGGTCACATTTTTTCTATTAGTATATGCTACCTATTATTTATTCTCAAAATATTATGTAGGTAATCCACTACAAATAACATTATTCACGATTTGATTCATGGTTAGAACGTTTTCTAGATATGCTAATATTATTTTTATCAATATTATTTCAATAATCAAGGTTCACAATACTATGATTTTGTATGAAATGAATCTTATTTGATGCTAACTGTTTTTAATTACTTATTGAACATCCTTGTTTTTTACTTTATTTTAGAGTTTTTAATCTTTAATTTTTTGGTTATGAATATCTTGAGATGAGAAAATGAATGGGATTATTTTATCATAAACTTATTATCATTTTATTCTTTCTTATGATTGATATGTCCAATATTTACCCATAAATATTATATGGTCTCACCCTTTTTTATCTTTTTGTTCCCTATGTTTTTATGGAATTATATATGAATGATGAATCTAAAAGGGAATAGTATGTATAAAATATACTTGAGATGATGAAGATATTACATAAATAATATGTTTATTTGTGTAATATATAATTAAACTAAACCATTATATTTATCATGCATGTTTATTTGGATTTATATTGAATATCCATCAAAATTATGTAATATAAATGTATTATATACTTTGGTCACTAAGTTGGTATTAGAGTAGGTTTTAATTATTTGGGGATATTAGGGCTATTAAATATTTTTGAAACCATGGGGATAAGTCTAAATATAGAATAACATACTATATTTTGGTAATGTAGATATTTTTTATTTTCCTAAAAAATAAATCCTTATCTAGATATTGGAATGTAGAATCGAATATGAAATAGATTCACATAGCCATAACAACTTCTAAAGGGGATGATTGGGAAGTAACTCAGTCATTATTGGTACACAAATAGTGGGTGTCAGACCCTATTTTTTCTTCTTATATTATTTAATATTATTTATCATTATTTAGACTTTGGTTGTTTCTAAGAGTTTTTAGATGGGAGGATTTAAATTTCAAAAGTTTTATAGGGGCATAGAGTTACCCAACATAGTTTGAAATCCATGAAAAAATTATAGGTATGGTTATATATTGGGGTAGATCTATTTGGAATAGTTTGTTCATGGTTTATGAAACTTTGAAGGATCCTCAATATAACCATGCATGATAATTTTGGGAGTACATAGCGTGATTTGTGGCAACCACATAGTGTATTAAATACAGCATGTAAACCATGAATTGGAACTTCTTTTTTTTAAATAAATAAATTTTTCCCCTTCCCCTTATATTTATTTCTGTCATTCATTTTATCCCAATCCAATAACATAAACCTGTCTCCATACCAGCATCCTACCTATTGCATCCTCACATTCTAAAAGATCCCCCTATCAGCTAGTACCATCATGAAGATCCTTCCTGGATTATCTCTATCCTCTTCTATATTTCTGTCTTACACACGACTCCCCTAAGCCAAACCACATGGTCCACAAACCCCTCATATTACGGGTCTCTTCTTATATAGTGATTTCCACAAGTTTTTCTCTCTAATTTTAGTATGGTCTACTATGTATGGTCTCTAGTTAAAACCCCTATATCGTATCTATGGATATCATCCTTCCCAATCACAACTTTGGGTTTTTATGAACCCTAGATCTAGGGATTTACACAATTTTCAATTTTCACCTTGATATTAGGGTTTATGTGGTTTCCATCCACCCCATTTGGGCTCCCTCTATCAAAGGAGGCATGTTTTTTCCAACCTAGGCTACATTACACATTATATTTTATAGGTCTACCCATGGTTAATCTTCAAATTTAATATTCAATTTTTATTTATGCTTCAAATAATTTAATTAATTAATTTTGCATTAGTAAGATTGATGAATGGTATTTTGAAATGGATTCAATGTATTTTTCATTATGAATATTTACTATAAATGGGATTTTATGTGAAACATGAAATTTTGAGTAAATTATAAATACTAATATATTTATTTTCAATTAAATTGAATTATTTTAAAATGGTTTTAACCCATTTGGGTCAAAAAATATTTATTAATCATTAGTTAGATTTTTTAAATAATTTAAATAAAATTTCAATTGAAATATTCAATGCGGGGATTAAATTTAAATTTTATAAAATAATTTAAACAATATCATTGTAATGAGATTTTTGAATTGCTTTTTAAAATTCCTAGTATCAACATAATATTAAAATTCTGGATTCTTGATACAAAAGTGGAATTTATAAAACATCTATTAATATATATATATATATATATATATATTTACAAATTTTTTAGTTCTACTTATATATAGAGTAATATATATTAATAAATAAAAAAAATTATGTGTACAATCTCACTTTTCACTATGTGAATTTTTGAAATAGGAATATATATATATACATATATATATATATATGTATATGTATATGTATATGTATATTTATATATATAAAAATATATATATATTTACAATTATAGAAATGATGTGGTAAGTGTGGGTTTTTAAAATATATTTTAATGAACCCTTTGATATTTTTTGAGATTTTCATATCCGTACTTGAGTGGGATCTCCTCATGAACCCCGTTTATATTTTATTGAATGGGACTGTGGACCTTGAGGTGTGCTTTGTATTAAATATCATGGGATGATTATGCACTAACATTTATATTTTGAGGGGGGATAGGGGTGATGGAACATTATTTTTTTTCTAGTATTGAATGTTCCCATTGAATGTTTTATCACTCCTATTTACTTTAGTTACAAAAACCTACATTATTGGATAGGCTAAATGTGGTGATATGGGTTCCCGTTACACTAGCTACGTTAGTGAAATATGTTTACCCTACACCAGATAATGACAAGCTACTTTACCTTTCTAAAATATTCTAGCAAATGTATATTTGAGGTTATAGATCTGTAGCAGACATATGGTAGAGCCCATGACACACATTCCTTGATAGGAATATTAACATAGTTGGATCATCCATTTTCACTTTATTTCGTTATTTTTTTCTTGCAACGTAAGAATTTATTTTTCAATTTCTCTTATTTCATATTTAACATTTAACCTTTCTATATTTAATTTCATATTCATGATATGCAAGTTAGTTTCTCCAAAAAAATCATGAAAATGGTTTTAATGAATCTTTTAATATATTATGTAATAATGAGAATAATCCCATTAAAAAATTTCAAAGTGGATTTTATTGATTAATATAAACTATAATGAACTTTTATATATCAATTTAGAGTTGTTATTTGTTTTAAATATAATTAGGTATGAGCAAACTATTTACAATTAATATTTTCAAAGTAAAACTACATACATATTTCATTAAATATTTATGAATGGGGTGTCTTTTCACCTTTTCATTCCGATAATTCTTTAGCGCATGCCTTTGTACAATTTCAATAGTTATCTCTAATCCAGTATTTGGATACTCTTGATATCATTGGATTATCCGAGGTTTTTTTAATTTATTTTCTTTTGACATGTGGTTACTTTTATATCATTTCAAATTCCATTCATTCAATATTATAGAATGTCTGCTGTGTCTATTTGCATGATTTACATTGGCCAATTAGGAATTTATTACATTCTACAGATTGAGGGTAGTTATTTCTGTAAAAGGACATGAATGAAATGGAAACAAATACATTTATTAGTGTATGGGAGGGAGTTAGGGGTCTAGGGGGGATTTTTTTACTTTTCATTATAATTTATTGTTTATTACTAAAAATTTGATTCAGCATATATTTCATATATATCGATGGGTCATGCCATTTTTTGTGTTTTTATGAAATTATTTTACTCTGATTCAATAGAAACATCATTCCCTAGTGGTGTTTTTATTATGCATTGGAAATTGTTTTGGTTTAAGGTGATCAAGAATGCACCTTGAGCATTGTCATGGGCCAGATCGAGTCGAAAATGGATGGATTACTCAGGTTACATCCTAAAAAATTGGTATCATAGAAGCTGAGATATTTTCTCCATTGGACCCATTTCTCTTTTCTGAGTACCTATTGTGTTATATTTTTGTGTAATGATAGTATTGAGTTCAATTTTGGTCATTGGGACTCATGAGGTCGGTCATGAATAAGTACATGATCACTAATGAACTCAATGTAACATTATATACAATGGGCAGTTGTATATGTAGTTGAAGTTAGAAATTTTATATGATAATTTTTTACCTTTTGATGATCCTAGTGAGGTTATATGTGTTTCCATAGTGGTATGAATAGATTATGGGATTTAAATTAAAAATAGATCATGGATTTAGGTTGGTTAAACCATCCCGAACTGGATTTCACTAATTGGTTCCTCGATCTAGTGAGTCACATGAACTGAAGAAAATCTCCCTGAATGTCAGAGGTTGCTAACTAACACGAAGGTCTTAAGCTGTGTCTATGGGGAGAATATTCCCTTATCTCAGAGTGTATCAGAACAGTAGTAATCATACCAGTTCAAAGAGGAACCAGTAAATAAACCAGATAGAAGTTAATTATCTTAGACATTAATATATAAACAATACCAAAATCTATCTTATATAAAAATGATGTTTCATTTTCATTTCTCTACAATGAATCCAAATCAGGTATACATGCATCATTACGATACATTAATAAAAATACCAAAAAGATGAAAAATGGAAACATCCCAGCTAGCATCATGAATCATAACATGGTCTACTTGTCGAAAACAACTAAGCATAGCACAAATTAAGCATCAAACATTGGAATCTTTCCCTGGTCCCTACCTATATCCATAGAGTTTGTTTGGGTACCCAACAGAGCCCTAAATAGGGTGTGAGATAACACATAGTAGGACCACAACAATTGTTTCTATAATAATTATAGGCTATGTATAAAAATATAAGAAGTGTATAGAAAATAAATGTGATAGTTGTACTAAATATAATGTTCCTAAGAAATATTAAAAAATAGTGATATTGCACAACCAAATAAGTATCTCTACGAACAATAGTCAAGCTCTTGTAACAAAGGAAACTATATAGGAAAATATAAATAACCACCACGTCCATGTCATAGAACCAGTGTATCATATCAACCATGGCCATGTGACCCAACCATGTATAAATAATCCATCACAAACACACTGTATAATAAAATATAAAACATTCATCATGATCTCTCCAAATAATGAAGTCATCCACAATAGAAAACCAAAAGTGTCAGACCATGAAGGGATGGATCCAAGGAATATAAGACTAGGAAAACCATATCGAGTCATGGGGGAATCAATATTGAACAATGGTAAATACCTAGGTGGATTTCAAAGAGCATGTTAATAGAACATGTCAAACATGAGTCCAATAAAGCTGATTCCAAGGGGTAGAAAAGCCCAATGCATCCTGCAGAATCAAGACCCGAGGTGGAAACTGGTTCAAGGAATCTACTACTACAAACAAGATCCATGGGAGAAACATTAATAGCATCTAATAAAATTAGGACCCAATGTATACCAACCTAGTCACCCAGTACTATTTCAATTCATCATATCATTCACCATTTCATACTAAAATCAACTCATCACATTCAATTAGTTCATTCAAATAATATATCAATTCTATTTAAATAATCAAAATAGTTCACATCATGCTATTAGATGGATTATGAGGCATCATCTTCACTTAAATAATCAATTATATTCATTTAAAATATAAAAAGGCTTCCCATAACTCAGAATTCTCACACACACCTTGTTGGTGATATAAAAAATGTAAATTTTAATGGTCCTCACAATGGGTGCTCGTGGTTGGGGAAATAAACTCCAATGATCTCAAATGAACTAGTGGGAATATGTAATTGGAACCAATTCATTAAATTAAACCATTTAATAATTAAAAAAGGAATCACCATAAATTCTAGTGCATAGAATAGTGACACTATGCTTTAAAAAATCCAAACCACAATGGAATTGTATAAACCATCTATCGTAGGTCTATATTAGAGAACTCATCTGGTATCGATCTTTGATTTTGTCTCTATAGGGTGAAAAATGATGAATAATTGAGGAACCTAGAAATAAGGAATATAAAATTTCAGCTAAATAATTTTTTTGATACCATTTCAAATAAAGAATGAGAAAATCAAGAAATAACTCGCCAACACGAATCCAATGAGACAAACGTTGTTTGATTCCGAGTGCGGATGGAGTATCAGTGGAAAATCCAATATAATGGAATTCAATGGAGATCCAAAATGATACCTTTTATACAACTAAATATGAAAAAGAATATGTATAGGTTATAATATATTTTAAAGGTCAATTGTTCATTTTAACTAAAATATCAAGGCCACACAGTTTGGCAGAATGGTTTGCCAAATTGTGCACCAACCGTGCTCCTTTCACAACATTAAGGGAAACCTCACATGGTTTCATACACATTGTTAGGAAAACTATGTGCAAAATATGTCTCATCAATTTTCAAAAAAAATATTTGAGCCCCTCACGTGGGCATACTCCCCCTTCTACATGGTTTACTTAAACTGTGCGCCTCTTAATGGGGTCTTGGACCACTTTACACTATTAGGGGTAACTGTGTAGCATGCCCCACATGGTTTCTTCTACCAGTCCGGCCGACCATGCATGGTATATCTTAACTATGTCCCCTACCTTTTTTTAAAAACAACCAGGCTTCGGTCTCTGAACATGACCTCAACATCCTTGATACATTACGGATCTCAAAGGGTATTCATATTAGGCCATGAACAAGCATATAAATTGAATACCAAAAGATCTGTACCACATATTATGACCTGGAATCTTACAATATTACCTCTTTAATGTAGTCATCCATGGGTTTCCCACTCAAGGGTGGTCAAAAATTGCCTATGAATAACTCCAGTAATTGAGCATGTACGTCAGCCTCCCACTCCCAAATCTTATTCTATAAATAGTTCTGCTTTTATAGCAGCTATACTAGAGGAATTAATTCACCTTGGAGAACCATTTTTGCTTCTATCAATGGTAAAAATATGATTCTCCTCAAAGTACACATCTACTTAAAAATCTGCCTCATCAATCAAGAGAGTGTGAGACAGGTCTGAGTAATCAAATTCATGTTCATATATGTGGAAGACATCGTGCATGGTTCGATACCTCTATGGTAACTATAACCGATAGTATACCACCCCAACTCTATATAGAATCTTGACCGGCCTTACATATCACGATGAAATCTTTTCCTATCTCCTAAGGCATATGTGTCCTATCCTCAGTTGGATAATTTTAAAGACCCGATCCCCAAACTTGAACCCTAATGGTCATTGACGGATATCAGAATAAGATTTCTCTCAATACTGTACAATAAACATCAACTTCCAAATTAATTGGACCTACTCTAAAGCCTCATGCATGAGACACAGTCCATGTAATGATTCTTCACCTTCCTTTAACCAGAACATGGGTAATCGACATGGTCTACAGTACAAATCCTCATATGGTTTCATATTTAAATCATTATGATATCTATTGTTTTATACAATCTCAACTATTTTTATATTCCTCTCCCATTAGCCCCCAAAATCAAGGATGCATTCGTGCACCCTTCCCTCATGAAACTAAATTTTATAATCTAACATACCATTATTATTACGGAGGTATGTCATTATGAGAATCACATGTGTACCCTACACCCTCTAAAACATTTCACAAAAAAAGAAGTAAACCAGGAATCCCTAGCTAAAATGATAGTTCAAGGGACCCCATGAAGATTAATTATCTCACAGATGTAAAACTTCCAATGCTCATCCACTTATATGGTCCCCCTAATTAGAATGAAATGGGAAACATTCGTGAGCCTATCCAAATAAACCAATACAACACCCATGCCTCATGGGGACCACAGAAAACTAGTCAAGAAATTCATCATGACAGCATCTCACATCCACTCAGTAGTGAGTAACTATATTAAAATTACATCTTGTCACCACTGTTCTACCTTCACCTACTAATAGGTGGAACATCTCATAAAAAACTAGCTACATCACGTTACATTCTACACCACCAATACTATCTATGTGAATCAAGATACTTCTTTGTAACATAGAGATGTACCTCCCAAAATAAGGAATGAAACCCCCGCATTATGTCATTATTTATATCCAATGGATCCCAAAGTTGACCACATATACACATGATTTCATCCTTTCCCACAATCCACCTAAGAGGTGGGTCCACACCTTCCACACTCTCCCATAGGACGTGGACCTCTGAATCTAAAAAATGTCTTATCCTCACTCAATCTAGAAGAGTGGATGGAATAAGTGAGGATGAAATAAAAGTATGGTTGAGACTGTCCTATACCTCCAAGTGCATCATATAAAGAAATTCCATAAGTATTTTCTCAATTTTGGAAACTAAAACTACTTGTATTTGAGTCCTCATGCTTACTGCATCGGCCACTACATTAAACTTTTTAGGCATATAGGTAATCTATAATAAAAATATTGTTGATACTCAACCCACTTTCACTTCCAAAAATTCAAATCATGCTTTGTAAATATGTACTTGAGGTTTCTGTGGTATGTGTACACCACAAAACACTCTCCCTATAAGTAATGTCTCCAACACTGCAATCATGAACAACTGCAACAAACTAAATATCGAGCATTGGGTAATTCCTCTTGTGTTGTCTCAGATGATTAGACATGTATGGGACAACTCTATCTCCCTGTATCATAACTACTCTTAAATTGAAACCTAATGCCTTATAATGCACGTTGATGCTCCTACTTAGATCTTAATGAATCCAGACTAGTGCTAATGTTAGTCTCCCTTTCATCTCCTAAAAGGCTATCTCAGAGTTATATTTCTATAAAAACATCAAGACCAGCTTAGTAAAGCCTTTTAGAGGTGGTAGTAAGCTTGAGAAGTCCAATATTAATGTCATGTAATATCCATATATCCCCTAAGGAAATCTATATGTCAATGAAATTCTTGGGATTCTTCAAGGAAACTATAACTCTCATCTTCTCTAGGTCAAATTATACTCCTTTCTCTGGGATTATATGAACCATGAATTGAATAGGATTCACCTAGAAGTATAGATTTTTGATCTTATCATATAACTATTTTCTCTCATTCAATCCAAAATGATCCCAATATGCTTGGACTTGTAATTTAAATTATGTGAATACACCAAGAAAACCTCAACAAATACAACCACAAATGAATAAAGATAAGGATTGAAAATTTGCTTCAATTGTTACATGAAAACTACTTGCACATTCCTAAGACCAAAAAACATAACCAGATAGTCATATAGACGAAACCTACTATGAAAATATGTATGATCTATATCTATAGTATGAATACAAACCTATTGATATATATATATATATCAAGTCAATTTTAAAGAAAATAGAAGATCCTCAAATGAAGTAAAAATGATCATATATAAATGGCCAAGGATACCTGTTCATAACCATAAACAGGTTCATTTTACAAAAATCCACACATAGCCTAAATTTACAATCCATATTTTTTGAAAAAATTATTGGTGATCCCTATTTAGAAGTATTGGGTCATATAAACCCATTTTCCTCCATGTTCTCTATCAACCTCTTGGTTTATTACAGATCAATAGCGGACATTGTGTAGGGATAAATGGATAATAATAATTCTCCTAGAAATAGATCAACGGAGAACTCCAACTCTCTCTGGGGAGGTAAACAATAATAGTAATTTAGGAAAATACCTTAAAAAACAACCACTAGAGGAAAATCTTCAAGAAAATATCCTTGATCATCTAGATATAAACTAGAAATCCGGGATGCCATACCTCATATTCCGGGATGCTTTGGCCCTGCTCAGCTTTTCTGGACATCCCATAACCCATGTGAATAAATCATCTTCCCTCTGGTGATGTGAAATTCTCCCTCTGATGATGAAAATCATCATATGATTGATAAGATAACAGTTATCCTATCACCATTATGACATCAACCCTAGTAATCTTGTGTATTAAAAGATCCCAAATGATGTGAAACCCACCAATCTCAAGGGTGAACTCCCATTACTTGCATATACTTTCTATAATGATCCATAATGGTGTATCCCAATTCCTAATTCCATAAGAATACACAACAAAAATCCCAATGTTTTCCACCAAAGGTACAAATATGAAACATTGAGATTCACCAATATCAAAAAAAGGGAAGATAATACCATAGAGTATTATAATATTGTACCTATCACCATCAACTGACTGATGCTCTACTCCATAGGGGTAGGCTATACAGAATATATCTTGCCTGAACCAAATCCTTGTGAAACAACCTCAATACTAAGAACATGCCCACTATGAGGCCAATGTATTACTAGTGACATACATATTCGATGACAAGAACCTACACATCCTAACAGATTTTTATTTCTCAATATCCCATCCTAAAATGGAGTCGTGAATCCCTCTCTGGAGCTGTGTATTTGAGCGGATCCCCTTACACTAACTATTGGATGGATGGTCCTACAAACTGGCAGTACATGGCCCATGCTTCCACAATCTCAGCACTCAACTCGGTCACAATCACACTAATTACTCATATGTACCCATCTTCCACAATAATGAAAAAAACTGAGCAACCAACACTAAAATCATGGTTGGTACTACCCTCATGGGAAGCCACACAACATCTCTCTTACAATTTGAAGCTGACCCACTTGGCTGAGAGAATAAATTTCATTACTTTGGGCCCCCAAATCCCCTCAGAATATTCTATGTAATAAATTTCTAATTCAATATATCAGTAATAGTTATCAACATGTACATGTTGATCTGTGATCAATCAGAATGTATGATACATTCCTCAAATATTCTAACCCTTGATAAATAATCATCAAGATATATCGGTCCAAAACGATGCATCTCTATAAACCATGATGAATATTACACAAAAGTAATCACGCCCTGCTCCAAAAGCATGAACTCACTACTCCTCCCTTCACATAGGGTCTTAATGAAAATTTAGTCATAAAATATGGTCAGGAAATCACCTAAAACCATATCTTGTAGCTTAGTAGTCTGGTTCAAAACATCCCACCAGTGCATTGCTGATCCATGTAGCATATATGTCGCGAACATCACTCCCCTCTTAGGAGGTTTCTCTATATACTTGAATATCGAAAATGTATTTTCAATACATATCACAAAAAATTATGGACCGAAATCCCAAAAACACATAATAGGATGTTTCTATAGTAACAAAATCATTACCACTTCCATATATGTGGAAAGGTGTCGTTCCCCCTCAAATAACTGCATATAGGGTAAAACCCCTTGTAGAAATATCCATCCAAAACCGTTTCTAGAAAAAAAACTGGCGCCTCTACAAGGTTTATAAGAGGATATAATGGTATCTCATTTCCCAGCACCTCTAATGCATGGTTGTCACTACCCTCATGGCGTATGATTGGAGGTCGCCATGCTGTCATGTCAATACAATTGTGAACACATTTCTCAAAAAAAACAAATTGTGATCATGTCATAGATATAAGCATAAGAAAGGTCGATTCTATCTTATAAATAGGATATACCCCTCTAACTTCTCTTAAATATTTGAAATATTGAAAAGGAATAGTCATAAACATCAAAAGAGACAGTGCATAATTCCTACACATTAGTCATGTCAAGGTGAAGTTCTCTATTTACATATAAAATTTCTATTTTAATTCAATTTTTGACATGATTTTATTTTAATGTTTGAAACAATTGTTCCAATACATGTGATATATAATGTCCCATTCACCAATTAAACCAATGAAAAGTGGCTGCCCAATCTACACCATAACACGTTCCGATCAATGAGAACAATTGTCCATCACTTGACATTCCATATATTCCTCCTTTGGGTGTATTCAATAACCTAATCAAGAAAACAAATTTAGGTTACAACATGCACTCTATTTACCATCCATGTATCCCAATACCTTATAAGATAATTTATTAAACATTATGTATATCACATAGGGAATATATCAGAAAGTCATGTAGTCACGTAATGAATCCTATATGACTGACATAATGAATGGAATGTTAAATCTAGCAGGTGCCTAAAATGATACATGAGATTAATACAATCACATAATCAGGAAATGATAAAACTAATCCTCAATTATATCATTGATAACCCCAAAATTAAGGTTTATCACCAAATGGTGGAATCAAATCAAAAGTATTGGAGAAGATCTTGAAAACAACAATTTCTATTCCATACTATTTGGATTTTTCTAGTACTTGGGTTAACTACTCCTAGGAACATCCAATTCCCAAATTCCAATATCTTCCTAATACCATGCCTATTTTTGAATAATATTATACTAGAAAATAATAGGATTTGATACAACTTTGTAACGTCCCGACTTGGATGCCACAAAATGGTGCCCCGAGATGGTGGGTCACATGGCCTCTTGCACATCTAATTTAATAATAGATTCTTCCAACTGCCAGAGCAGGACTAGGGAGTGTATGTGGGGAGAATATTCCCTCATGTTAGAGTGTATCACAATGGTAGTTAAAATATCAGTCAGTAGAGTAAGAAGTAAATCAACCAAAAATATGATAAATATAAAAGATATGAATATATAAACAATTCCAAAAGATATCTCATATAAAAAAGATATATCAATGTTCATTTCTCTACTAAGTATCCAAATAAAGTATAAATGCATGAGTATAATAAATGAACCAAAATACCAAAAAATTCCAAAAAGTAACATTCCCAACTAAATTCACAAGCCTCAGCTCGGTCTTGTTCTCCCACACTCCAAAGAATACAACAAATAAAGAATCAAACTATGTATCCATTACCCTATCCCAACATAAATTAATATAGATATCCAGTTATCCAATAATATCCAGAAAAAGGTTTAAGATAACACTGTAAAAGATACCACCATGTGTGTCTATAGCAAATCCAAGATGGGTATTACAAGATAGAGCAATGTGTATTATATAACTGATATATCAACACTAAATGTAAAGTTACAAAGGAATATATTAAAAATACAAGTGATATTTAACATCCAAATAAGGCTAACTACAAAAACCAATATATCTTCTATAACAAAGGATGTTGTTTCATGTAAGTACCACTTTGATTATGGATTTTAGGAATATAAAGTGTTTGGGTGATATTTCAGAGGGTTTGGAATAATCTTTAAATGTTTTTGGACCTATTATAAGGGTGAAAAAGGGGGTTCATGGTTTGTGGAAACCATGAAACACTTATTTGAAACAATGAATAATTAGACAAGGGCTAAGAGGAAGTCACACAAATAAGAAATGGTTTGTATAAACTGTGTGTCTACCTTGGAGAAACCATAAAAAGTGGGATAATGAAATTTTTCATGGTTGGTGCATTGTATTTCTAACCATGTAGGCCAATATTTTGTATTCCCCACTTGGGGTAGTGGCTGTCACAAAGTTAGCACAGAGTTTTCCTAACTATGCGACTAGTCAGGAGTGGTTTAAAAACAAGATCCACATATAGTGGATCTAGGTTGGGATTTATAATTAACCCCTCATTTTATCCCATAATAGACCTTACTCGATATTTTCTACTCCCACAAGAATTATAAGATTCTCTCATAATTCCATAGGCAAACTAAAGGCATCACTCAATGTGTGGAAGATGGTTTCTTGCTGTAAGTCTTTATTCTTCGCAGTTTTTCTTAGTTTTACACAGATCTTATTTTCTCCCTCTCTCAGTTTCAAAGATATAATTTAAATGTGGATATATTTAATGTTTTTGATGTCAAATTTTATGATATTTTCCCTTGTTTATTTTATGTGAAGATATCTAAGGAATTTTTTTAGAGATTCAATGCATTTTTGTTCCATTTTTCATGTTGTTCGTTGTTTTCACCATAATTTCTGAATATATATGGCTTTACACATGAAAAATCTAATTATAAATTGGATTATTAATTTTAAACATATTATTTTTCATGAAATTGGATGTGAAATTAATTTTAATTTCATGTTGAAAACCCTCTTTAGAGATGGTTTATATAATTATGGAAATTTGGAATTTTTATGGAAAGTGGAATTTGTAACTTGATTTTAAAATGGTGATTTTAAAAAGATTTTTTGGTTTTGTTTAATGGAAAAGTGTCCTAAATTAATTTTTGATTTTATTGAAATGGTTTGTTTGAATGGTTTTCAATATAAGTATTGTTTTATTTAAATGGTTTAAATGGTTATTTTGGCATTAGTTTTTGGATGAATGGTTGTGTGCATTCATGTACATTAGAGATTGATAAGGGTAACAAGTATCCTCAATAATCAGTGGTATGGATAATGGTAAGGGATTTCCCCCATCATATGGTTCATTAATGATGTCTTAGTGACATGGGGACTCCCCAATCATGAATATAGGGAGGTCCAGTTTGAATGCATGAATGGATGTGTGGAGATATGTAATGGAATGGATTATGGGAAAATAAAGAATGTGAAATGTTTTTGATGAATTTTTTTCTATATTTACTTGGAAGATAATTTTTTTTGAGAAAACTATTCCTATATGGAACATGTTTAATATTTTGATATATACGGGTTTCAATTGTTTTATATAAATCATTTTATATATATGTACTAATGTGAGTTATCCTAGTTTCATTAGTAGGGAATTCATTTTGGTAAAGTTTATTGAGTTTCATTACATTCCCCTTCTTTGGTACTTTGTTGATTTTGAAGATGTTGTTTATTGGTACACAGGTAAAGGTAATGAATTGAACTTATTTAGTTTTGTTTCATGACTTGGGTTATCTTGTAGAGTTGGTGAATGTTGGATATTGGAGTGATGTAGTTTTCTTTGAGTTATGTTGGTTTTTCCTTTCGTTGTGTACTTGGATAATTTATAGCCATCTACTATGGTTTTCATGGTATTTGGTTTTGATATAAATGATATTGATCTGAGTAGTCTTTCATTGATATCGTGCATCATGTATTTGTTTATTTTTAGTTGCATGTTTGGTTGGTTGTTTTATTTTCAAAGCGAATAATCATCCCTCATTGTAAATGATGCCCTTTGCATTTATTTCCAGCCTTTGGCACCTAATAAATGTCCTTTATGGAAATTAACAATTCCTAGACTCAATATAATGTGGAGGGGAGGGATGTTACATGTGGTATCAGTCATGGTCCATCCAAATATTATTTTTGAATATGTTATATCAGCTTGTTTTGTCCTTGACTAACAAGGGGTCATTAGTTATGTGGGCCATAGAGTTAAAATTCATTATGTTCTATTCCTTATTTTAGTATGGTAGAAATGAGTTGCGTTGTTAGGACATAAAATGTAGATCATTAAATTAAGTAGCTATAATATTTATCTGGAACTTCAAGTTACTAGGGAGTTGGAAACCAAAGTGTTTTAGAGACAATTATAGGAGTGGAAATATCATTATCAAGGGTTTATCCAATGAGACGAGCATTAAATTCATTTTAGAAATTACATCCCACTAGGTTTTTTTATTGAATTTTGAATAATTCTCTATTATTTGGTGCAAAAGTGGTAATTTTAAAAAAATTTAAACTGGGTTTGAAATGTGAGAGTTTCAAAAATGAAAGAAATGGTTATTTTGAAAATGGATTGATTCTTAGAATCAGGGATAAATTTAAAAAACATATTTGAGCATGGATAGTGTTGATTTTTGAAAATTAATGAGGTGATTGTTATGAAGTGGTAGAATTTGAAATTGTTACGACATATATGGCTACAGAGTGAGACCTATGGAATTTTTTAATTTATATAAAATGGAACCCAATCATCATCATAGAAACCAAATAGAAAACGTTTGAGAGAATGTGGTAGCACCTGAGCCACAGGTGAACCAACAGCTGGTTCAGAGCATCATACAAGCTTTTCAACCTATGGACATAGGGAACAAGATTGATGGACCATGTAAAATGGATCATTCTGTGTAGTTCCAGAAGCAGAATCCACCCATCATTTTTGGGTGATTCATAACTAGAGAAGGTAGAGGTGTGGCTTAATTGTATTAATCAGATCATATATTTCATTAGAACACTAGCAAGGTTGAATGTCAAACTAGTGACATATATTTTAAAGGATATTTCATGAAAGTAGTTTGATTTAGCTATTCAAGCTAAATTAGGCCATGTCATTTTTTGATAGGGTTTTGAATAATTATTCATCAAACATTTCTATCCTCATACATTTAGAATCAAAATAATTATATAATTATTCATATTAATGCACGAAAGCATCGTTGTGATAGAGTACATGGAAAAATTCATGAAATGATTTTGCTTTTCTCTCGATGTTTCTGCTAATGAGTCCTTAACAGTGTACATATTTGAATCAGTTTTGAGGCATGATATTCTTTAGAATATTTCCATCATTTTTATAATAGATTATACAAAGATGGTAAATAAAGAACTGTAGAATAATAATACTTTTTAGGAGTAATTATTTGATGGAGTATATTTATACCTATAGGATGATGTGGTAACTCTAATTCTTGGAGAAATCATAAGAGGGACACTTATTTCCAAAGTGGGAGCATGCCTCAAAACCAAACAGTTGGATTAGTGAATCATCCTCCAAAACCAATGAGCCAGCTTAGATGCTTTTTCATGGTTCATTAAACTACATTAATTTATAGTGTATGAAACCACATATAGCATGCCACAAACACAATCATATGGGGAATCTTCATTTATATTATCACAGTGCTCTGTGGTTAGGTGTTCAGGACACTTCTCGGGTGTCGCATGCATCGTATGCATCAATGAGTTAAGGGAAGAATAATCAATCTCATCCTTAGAGTAGTGATGACCATAGTGTTTCTAGGAGTACCATGAATCCTCAACATGATAAATCTCAACATGAATACAATTAATAATGTGTTGCGAGGAAGTAAATATATGGTGATGAAAATGTTATCACAGATGATTAGTATGAACCTTTATTTGTGTTAGGTTTGATTAATTTGAATTCTACCCTCATGCATACTTTGTTTGATATAGGTAAATCGAATTCCTTTATTGCTTCTCATGTTGTTTATTTTATTCATTTAAATGTTGTGAAGATTCCACCTATTTTAAAACATCTATCACCTATTTTTCAAAGTGAATGTTGAGTCTTTTTGTGTAGATCATGTTATGTAATTGTTGATAGAGCTGATTTGATATGGGATTCTCTATGCTTGAGATGGATGTCTATGGAATAATTCAGGGTATGTATTAGTTGACAATTTTCAAGGCTCACATCAACCATTATAATAGAAGGGTTAGTTTTACGACTAAGGATGTTGTTGAGCATCTCCTTAGATTAGATCAGAATTTGAAGGCAAGTAAAAAGGTCTTGTTGGATCCATAAATTGAAATGATCTAATACTAGTTTTTAGTATTGACTTTGGCATCGATGCAAGTGATCAAGAGTATAATTTTCTAGAAGTTTTTGATCAGTTTCCTAATGTTTTTCAAGAGAATTTATCGTGGTTTCCACCCATATGGGAAGTGGATTTTATGATTGATCTTCCTCTAGAAATGAGGGTTATCTCACTCATAAAATATCAAATGGAACATACTAAATTAAGTGAATTGATAGTGAAGTTGGAAGAGCTATAAAGAAAATGGGTCATTTGGCTGTGCACGTCCATGTGAGTAGCGCATTTCTTGAATGTAAAAAAAGTTTAATAGAACTCCTCTTGTTTTTGTGTATTATTGTATACATAACCTAGTTATAAAGAAGAATCAGTCTCCACTTACACAAACTGATGATCAATTCAATTAATTACATGGATATTAGTGGTTCTCTAAGATTTACATACAATCTAGTTATCACCTATTGCGCTTAAGAAAGGAGGATATCCCAAAGATAGCTTTCCGAAGTAGATATGGCAATTTTGAATATGTGGTAATGCATATTGGTCTTAGAAATTTACCAATGGTCTCTAAGGCCTTGATGCATCAGAAATATTAGATACATATTGATTCATTTGTGGGGGTTTTTGTGGGTGAGATATTTGTGTATTCATGGACAACAGTCGAGCATATGAAACACTTGTTGATAGTATTGGGAATCATATAGGGTCATTATCTATATGAAAACATATAAATGTGTGATTTTTGGATACAACAGGTATGTTTACCTGACCATGTAATCTGTGATAGATTAGTTTCTTTGGACCCAAAAAAGATAGTGATTGTTATCCCTTGGAAGCCACCAAAGAATATCTTTGAGATATATAGTTTCCTTAGTAAGGATGGTTATTATCTATGATTTGTTCATGATTTCTCAAGACTAACAACACCAATGACATCATTAGTAAGGAACAATGTTCCATTTAAATGTGATGAGTAATGTTAGAAGACTTTTAAAGAGATGAATGTTCCACTTACATAAAAACCTATCATGATATTTTAGGAATCAGGAAAGGGGTACATGGTGTATTGTGATTCATTGGGATCCAGGTTGGGTTGGGTTCTCATATATGGATATCATGTTATTGAATATGGCACAAGATAGTTACTGTTTTAGGAGAATAACTACAAAACAAAGAATTTGGAGCTAGATGGAATATTACCCTCTTTTAAGACATGGTTTCATTACCCTTTTTTTGAAAAAATTACTCTGTTTATCCATCATAAGATTAGTAAACATATTTTCTCACAATAGGACTTGAATCTGAGAAAAATAAGAAGAATGCAGTATCTTCAAAATATTGACATTGACTTTATTAATATAACATAAAATCAAAATTCAGTGGTAGATGAATTTAGCATAAATCATATTCTCATTTGGAAAAATAAGCTTTAGCTAAGTGTTATTTGATATCGATCATAGCCAACATACACATGGAATATGAAGACTAAGGTGAAGTTGAAATTACCTTTCTCATTTATTTTGTTCCTTATTTTTTTGAGACAATTAAAAAGGCACATATGTCCAAATCAAATGTGTTTGTATGAGGTTTAAACTCAATGGTAGGGAAAACATTATAGTATGGATGCTGGAAGGGGGTTCAGTTTTGTTATTTCAACATTAGATGTTCATACCTATGGCTTGACAACAACAGCTTCTTAGTGTTTACCACTACATGAGATGGGTCATTCATCCTGGAATAAAGAACTGTATAAAGAATTGAAAAAATATTTTTGGTGGGTCAGTATGAAAAGGAATGTGGTTGAATTTTTTCGAGATACATAACATATTATAAAGTTAAGGTAGAACATCAACGTACAGTAGGTATGTTACATTCTTTACCTATTCCTGTTTTGAAATGGGAAAATATAACTATGGATTTTGTACCAGGTCACACAAGAATGGTTTAAAAACATGATTCAATTTGGATGATAGTGGATTGGCACACAAAGTTATACCATTTCATCCTTATTCATGAATCTCATACGGTGGAGGATAGGACAATAATCTATATCCAAGAAGTGCTAAAGAAGAATGGAATAAGATATTCAATAGTGTCAAACAAAGATATGAGGTTAAGTCTTATTTCTAGAAATCCTTATAAAAATCTCAGGGAACTATGTTCACTATGATTATAGCATATCATCCTCAGAAATATCAGCAATCCGAACATAGGATAAAACGTTGGAATACATGTTGCGGGATTGCGAAATATATTTTGGTTGCTCCTGGGAAGATAACATACCATTTGTGGAGTTATAATCAGGCATATATACAAATATTTCATTTTGAATCATTTTATGGGATTTTTTAGAATTATAAAATTTCTTGGGTGGAAATAGGGGATACTTCAGTAGTTGGGATGATCATTGTCCAAGAGACAACAGAGAAAATTCAGTTGATCAGGAAATGGATGGAGTCATCATTGAGTCCTAAAAAATATTATTTGAATCTCCATCAATAGCTATAGTTGTTCATAGTCATTTATCATGTGTTCTCGAGGATATTTCCAAGGATTTTATATCATCATTTTTTAATGTAGGTAAATTATCTCAATGATACATAGACCCTTTTATGGTACTTGAATGTATTGGTGTGGTTGAATATCGATAGGCATTACCACCATAGTTCAATGTTATGCATAATGTGCTTCATTTATCTTCGTAAAAAATTGATCAACCTGATCCTGACCATATGATTCAATCGGATAACATTGACATGGATTCATATGCTTTGTTGGTGTATAGCCTGATGCAGATTGTGTATAGGAACGAGTATGTCTTGCATGAAAAAATCATCAGTTTAGTGCGGGTTTTGTTGAAACATATTCATATTCAATAAGAGAATTCAGATTGGGAGAAGAAAATGAAATATCAATTGGGAAAACACTTGCAGTGCAATGACGGTTTTCGACATTCTATGGAACAAAATACCAAATCTGGGGAGAATTTAGATCCTTGTGTATCAAGAAAGTACACCTTCCACTCTTCTTATTATGTATATAAAGTGTTTGGGTGATTTTTTGGAGGGTATATAAATAGTTTGAAATGTATTTAGTGATTTTATAAGGTATCAAGGGTGTTTCATGGTTTGTGGAAACAACGAAACACATGCATGAAACCATGCGCAAGGTGACAGGGGCTAAGTGGAAAGTGTACAAGCTAACACATTGTTTTTCCAAACTACGTATACACCTAGGAGAAACCCTAAAAAGTGGGACTATTTCCTTTTTCATGGTTGGAGACCGGTTTTCCTTACTGAATGGGCCAACTATATGAGGTCCCCCATTTTGGCAGTGGCTGGTGCATAGTTAGCGCATGGTTTTCCTAACCTTGGGACTAACCTTGCACTGTTTAAAAACAAGATCCACAATAACTGGATCCATGGAAATATTAATAATTAACTACTATTGTTCCCCAAAATTTCCCAGACTCGACATTTTCACCTCCCAAAGGTATTAGAGGCTTTTCCCATTATTTTAGATTTAATCCAAATGATTCTTTTGGTGCGTTGAAGCTAGTTTCTCACTGTAAGTCATTGTTAAAAGTAGTATTTCTTGGTTTTCCATAGATCTACCCCCCCCCTTTCTCAGTTTCTTAGATCTACTTGCATTATGGATGTATATATATATAAGGGTTTTGATTCCAAATATGATGATATTGGGTCTTTTTGAGGTTAGGGGAAGGGATCTAAGGTGGATTTTTTGAAACTCAACCCGATTTTGTGGCATTTTTAATATCAGTCTTCATTTTTAACATAACTTCCTAAGGTAGTTTTCTTGACTCTTAGGTCCCCTATTTACAACATAATGGATTTATTTCAAAATTATTGTTTTTCTTGTAATTGGTTTAGAAGATGATGTGAATTTCATATGGGAAGCACACTTTAGTAAAAGTCTATAGAAATATGGGAAATGGGCATTTATGTGGAATGTGGAATTTTTAACATCATTTTAAATTTATTATTTTAAAATTATGGATTGGTTTTATTTCAAGAAAATTTTTCTTTAATAAAAGTTTGGTTTTATTAAAATGTTTTTTTCAATGGTTTTCAATAAAAGTACAGTTTTATTGAAATGGTTGATCTAGTTTTTTTGGCATTCATTTTTGGCATAATTATTTTGTGTGTTCATGTGAATTTGGGATGGATAAGGGTAATAATTCTCCACCATAAATAGTTCAATGAATATGGGTTGGGGTTTTCCCTCTTCAAATGGTTCATTAAGTGACCTCTTAGTGAACGGATGACTCACCACTTGTGAGTATATGGATTTCCAGGTTTCATGCAAGGTTGGATGTGTGGATATACGGAATGAAATTGATTGTTCCAATATGGAACATGGGAAATGGTTTTAAATCATTTTTGGTTGGTTTTTGTAGCATGAAGTTGTTTTGAGAAAACTATTCTTTTAGGGATCGTTTTTTATATTATGATATAATCTGGTTTCAATTGTTTTATATTAATAGTTTTATATAAACGTGCTAAGATGATCTATCCTAGTGGCATGAGTAGGAAAATAATTTGGGGGAAGTCTACTGAGTTTTATTACTGAACCCTCCTCTGGAACATTAGATATTATGAAGATTTTGTTTATTAAGAAACAAGTAAAGGTAATTCACCAAACTTCTTTAATGGTGCTTCATGACATGAGTTGTCTTGTGTAGTTGGATCATGTTAGAGCTTGGTGTTATATGGTTTTCTTTTAGTTTTGTTTGTTTTTAGTTTCACTATGTAAATGAATATTATGTGTTCTACTGCTGTGGTTTTCTTGGTTGTTGGTTTTGATATAAATTGGATTGGTTTGAGTATCCTTTCATTGATATCATGAATCATGTAGTGGATTATTAGTAATGGCATGTTTTGTGGGTTGTTTTATTTTCTAAACGGAAAATCGTCACCCAATTTAAATGATGACCTTGTAATTTATTTCCTTCTTTTGGCATCTTGGGGATGTATCATAAGGCCATGTAGCAATTCCACCTCAAGTCAAGCCAATAAGGAGTAGTGGGTTGTTACAACGCCCAGGTTGTATACCCAATGTATCATATCAATCATGGAAGAATCGTGAAACCATGTGAAAATCATCCAATGTGACCAAACTATATAATATGGTATATAAAATTTATCATGGCCTTGATATATAATCTAATTATCCCCAATAAACTTGCCTCTTAAGCAAAAGTTTGAGAATACAAATGGTCAGATCCAAGATGTAGAAGACGAAGGAATCCACATCGAGTACCAGGAGAATCTTGAAGGAATCTTCGTAAATGCCTAGGAGGATTACAAGGATAATTTCAATATAATATTTTCAATTCCAGTAAATGAATTCTAATTCCATGGGGTATCATGGATCAAGAAATACTTTGGAATTAGGACCCAAGGATGAAATAGGACTAAGGTGTCCACTACAACGAGCAAGATCTATGTGATAAACGTCTATGGAATCTAATGTAATTAGGATCCAATGTATACCAACCATGTAATCCACTGCCATTTAAATTAATCATGTCATTCATTATTTCATAATCAACTCAATTCATTACATTCCACGAGTTCATTCAACTCATATAACAATTCCATTTTAACAATGATAACAATTAAGGTAATGATATCCCATGGAATATGAGGTATCAGAATCTCTTAAACAATTAATTAAATTCATTTCAATTGTACAAGGGATTCCTCTAACTAGTAAAGCACACACACATCCCATGGGTTCTATAACAATGGGTTATTTCAAAGGCGCTCCCCATGGATTTCCTAGGATTGGAAAACAACCTCTAATGATCTCAAAAGGAACTAGTGGTAATCCCTAATAGGGTCCAATTCATTCAATTTTAAGAAAATAATATATTAAATGGGAAAAATCAGAATTTATATCTTCTGGAACAAAAACATTATTCTTATAAGACACCAAACCCCAATTGAAAGGTATAGACATCCTATCGTAGGTTCTTAGTAGGTCACTCCTCCTATTGTAATCTTTGATTCGATCCCAATTGAGTGAAAATGAAGTACGGGTGAAGAACCTTGAAATAAGGAATATTACCTTACTCCTAAATAACTCCGGTCATACCAACTCAAAATAATAACACCACTAAAGGAATGAAAAACTCATCGACTCGGATCCAATGAGACCGATGACGTTTGATTCTATGTTCGGGTGGATACTCAATGGAAAATCCTATGTAATGGCCTTCAAGGGGGCTCTAAAATGAATTCTACTATCTATAAAAGGATGATATAGAATAGGTTTAGTTTATAATTTTTTATGGTAAAATATTTCATTTTACCTAAAATATCTGACCAGATCGGTTTTGTAGAACGATTGGCCAAACCATGCACCAATTGTGCACTCTCTATTGCATTAAGGGGTGACTGAGATTTTTCAAAGTGTGTGGTTTGGAAAACTAGGCTCAAATAATGTCTCAACCACTATCAACAACTGCATAGCCTCATACACAATCATGTGACCCATTCCACTTGGTTTCCTTAAACTATGCACATCCTGGAAGACACTTGTTCCACATCGTATGGTTAAGGGTAACCATGTGACCTTCTCCGGATGGTTATTCCTAAACGTGTGACCTATCTGGTTCTTCCAAAAATTTAGGCATCAAGATCCATAAAATCCATTGACACAGATTATACACCAATGATCGAAAAGGGTAGTCATAGTACTCCCTAAATAAGTGATTAAAATGGAAAAACAAAATCCAAACCATTTAGGAAAACCAGAGATCATACATTATACTAAATGACCTGAGAAAATATTGAACAACCAAATACACTATTTTGTGATTTCATGGGAATTAATGTGGTGCTAGACCATGGTCCTTCAAGAGATATGGTTAGGTCAAGCATGGTTTAACATCCCATTTGTTTTTGATATTTATGATGGTCTGTAAGATTTCCTAGTGATTGGAGGCGAATCATGTTATCCTTCTAATATGTTGACCAGTGGTTTATATTTTGGTGTTCCTTTTCATGAGTGTATTTTCTTTTTGGAATTTTTTTGTGACTAATATAGGTTTTTAGGATTAATTTTACAAATTACATTTGGATAATATTTTAAAATGGTGAATATGGGAATGTTTTTTTCAAAATATTTGATTTCATTTGAAAAAATTGGATGTGTATGAATTTTAAAATTATAAAAAACTGAAAGATATTTAAATATTCTACAAGTAATGCATAGTAAAATGGGGGTTATTTTTTTGTTTTTGTGTCTTATAAAATGATTTGTTTTAAAAATGGAGGATTTAAATATGATTAGAAAATTGAAGACATGTTATATTTTATAATGAATGTTTTATAAAATAGATTTTTTTTTACATTTAGTTTTTTGATGTGTCTTTTTCTATTAGTTTTATCATATGGATTTGTCCCATGTTCAATGGGACTTCATGGTTCATCATTTAAGAGATGAACTAGTTGAGTTCAGGTTTTGTGTTATTATGATTCATTATATCCAATTGTTCATTGCAACGATGGATTGTATTTTTTTAAGGGATGTACCTCTTGGTGATTCTGTTTCTCATATGTGTAGTTATACATGTTGGTGGCCCTTCCCAAACTCAGAATCGAGTGGGAATTCTTAATTACTTATTTTTGATAGCTTTGGTTCGTAAAACTTTTCACTCCATCACAATTAACATTGAACGTAGAAACATTTCTCACCTTCTTTTTCATCTCTATATCTTCCTTATACACCTATTTAATTTTCACATGGTTGGATGGTTGAACACGTATTTCAGCAATATAATATTTCAACCCTTCCATTATGATCTACATATCATTCCTTTGAAAAATATAAAATATTTGAACCTTTGTGATCTATATCAGAGACTAGTTTTCCGGATCCATTAAACTAAGAGCATCACACACCTTATTTAAATTCTAATGATAGTAACATATTGGGCATTAATAGTCATTAAATAATTAAATCTATAATGCATGGAATATATTCCACTCTTTCTATGTGAACATATACATTAGTCATTTATGATTATTATATATATACCATTCACTTCCCCATAAGAACAATTCCTCTATTTATTTAATCTAAAAATACCATAACTAACTCTATGTATTCTGTTGGGAAATGTTTCTTAGGATCCATCAATTTTTAGGAGGCATAAGCTATAACCACATCATTCTGCTTATGGAAGCATCTGTATCTCATATTTGATTCATCACTATACATCACAAACCCTACTCTACTATAAGGTAGTGTGATTATAGTTGAAAAGAATATATATCTCTTTATTTCCTTAAAATTCTCTTCACATTCTTCTTTCCTTAAGAACTTTTCCCCCTTTCGAGTCAACTTGGTGAGTGCATTAGACAGTAATGAGAAATCTCACATAAATAATTTCTGGTATCTAGCATATCCATGAAAAGTAAATATTTTTGTTTCATAGTTTTCATGGTCCATTTCTGAAAAACAAATATTATTTAAAGACCTATCAATGTACCCTCACATAAGATTATATGACCCATGAGTGAATCCTTCTAAATCAAAAATTCACATTTATCAAAAATAATTAAAACATATAATTTCTCAGGGTTTTCATAACAATTGGAAAATTCTTTTAATGATATTACTTTATCATTGAATATATAATAATATAATATAAAATGACATCCAAAAAATGGTCATTGTAATCTATAAATAATGAATTCATTAAATACATGAAGATAGCAGTGGAATTAGTTAATCCAAATGGGTATAACTATAAATTCATAATGCCCAAAACATGAATTGATTTCCATATTGGTCATATAATCCATCGTAAACATCAATTTATTATATGTAGAATGGTGATATATTTTGGAAAGGTATTGATCTCGTTGTAATTGGTAAAAAAAATAATTTATACAGTATAGAGGATACTTATTCGTGATATTGATCATGCTATGTTATTGATAATGAATACATAGTAGCATTTAGATATCTAATTTCTTTACAAAAATAATGAGTGCACCCCATGGTAAAAAATTGGTAGAATAAATCACTTATTATAATTTTTGTAGATATTATTCTTCAATTCGTGTAACTCTATTAAAGAAACACTATAACAATTCTTTGAAATTGGTTTAGTGGAAGGTATGAGTTCTATTGAAAAGACAACATCCTGATTTAGAGAATGACTAAGAGACTCCTCTAGAAATAAAACAACAAATTCCAATAAAATTATTGTATCATTAATGTCATTTTTCTCCCCAACCAATTGAGATAAATAGACATCATTGTTATGAGATAGGACCCACAAGATAGAATTACTTTCCATTTGATGTTGGTATTCATCCCCGCATTGATAAACGATCATAGGTTCGTTTGTAAAATGGAATGTGACTTACTGTCCTCAAAAATTGATATCTGATTGATATAATGAATGTCAATCCATACCTATAATAACATCAAATTTAAAAAATGTTAGAATCACAAGATTTGAATGAATCAATTTCCCCCAGACTTCAGTATGACAGGAACTATAGACTTGAGATATGACCATCATACCGTTAAATTATTACGCTGAGGAATCAATATCAATTAATTTAGATATTATTTTAATAACCATTCCAAAATAATTATATATAAAAGTGTGGGTAAATATAGAGTAAAATAAGGAATTATTTTGTTTACAGTGGATTATATGTGTAACTTTCACCACATTATTCTCTTATCCAACTTTTTCAGTTATGATCACATTTGATTTCAATTTTTCATTAAGAATTAGTTTTTATTAAGACAAATTATCACCATAAACCTTGAGATTTATTCAAAATTTTCCATAATTACCATAATATTTACATATGAAGAATTGAAGAGTTTATTGTATATTAGTTGGGTTATTTATTTCATCCACTGTATTAACTAGAATATTTGTCACCTTTCTATATTCATATTTCATTTCCCCACCTTTTCACATTCAAATCACCACCCAGTTAAATTCATTAAATTTTAGTAGTATTTCTTTCGACATTTCTTGAAAGTATATTTCAAAAATTTCTTTCCACTGGTTAATTTATACCTATCTTCATGAGAATCGATTCTCCCTATCTTTTCATAACCATTTAATAATGGGAATCTGTATCATCCATTTCTAAGTTGAGTGCACATAAAACTATTTCATCATAGGTTCCAAAGTCTTTGTCGATAATTCCTTCTGAAGACTTCATTTTATGCCACAAATAAATCAATCAATTTTTCATTTAGGGATATTTATTAAACTATAATCATACATTAAAATTCAAAAAAATCCTCACAAGTAGCATAGGATTCCTGCACCAATTTCTTATACTTAATGAATTCAATCTCCTTTGTTGTAAGTAGAATATAACAGATGTAATTACTGAAAATTTATCCTCTTAAAAGGAAACCATTCCAGGGAGTTAATTTCTCCCTCTTTTATCATTTTTATAATATGGTTCCTCGATTGAACTATTTCCCCTTGAAAATGATAAAATTTTATAAAAATATTATCAGGTTATGAGAAATATATAAATTATAATATTCCAAAAATGGTGTTGATCCATCTCTCAACCACATAGGGATAAATAGAACTAATGAAATATTGTGGATGTGACCTCATGAAATACTCAACAATACATTATTCCCTTTAATAGCTGTTTGGATGCTCAAGAATGATTCATTGGGTGATAATTTTGTGTGAACATAAAAATAATATTATGCACTACATCACCCATAGAATTTTCTTTATTAGGTGGAAAATAATTTCATTATCAATCACATTCATTATTCTCATTAGGTATTTTGGTTTTATCCATTATCTAAAACCAAAAATAAATGTGTGAGAATAATGTAAAAATAAAAATAATGATCAATCATATAGTTATAAAAAATCCTTCATAGGATTTCTAAATCATGACACATTCTTCTCAAACTATGGGACCTTATGTTAACCTAGGTTATCCAAGGTCATTACCTAAACATTAGGATGTTGAATTATAATTACCCACCACCATAGTGTTTTCAAAAATGTATTCTAACCCTAATATTTAAATATTGACTAATCATTTCTATGATATTTATTATTTTGACACAAATATTTACATATAATTATTACATCTTCGTATAGTAATATTTAATACATTTCAAACATACACACCCGATGTCCGTAAAGGTTTAGTTCCATTGAATAATAGATAAACAAACATCTAATTTCATGAATGATCATCAAAATATCCCATAAATATCTTCAAAACCAATTCTCTCCATAGGCATAATCTACTTAAACAATTCTTCATAAAATTGGGAAAGGAAACATATGAAAGTTTGATTATAGATAATCAGTAAGGTTAATCATTAGAGGTATCAATCAATGACCGTATGAAGGCATAAGATATACATAAGTGTATTTAATCCTAATTATAACATACATAGTTCATACCCAATATGACATAGATTATAAACCTGCAACCTGGGATTTAATCTTATCATTTTAAAATACAATTATCATAAGAGTGATAAATATTCATAAATAAATAGTGAGACATTATTTCATTTCATAAAAATGTGGAACTATAATTACTATCTAATCCATTATATATATATGGGATAACTACCAGTAACATCAAATCATAATGGATCATAAATCTAGACATGTTCCCCACATCATAATATATTTTGAATCAACACATGTGTCCAGAGTGGAACATGAAAATTGACTTTTTCCCAATCATATTTCATGTATATCGACTTGTTTCCTTTAATGGATTTGTCACATCATCTTTTTCCCATTTTTGATCAAGCACATCAACTTATTTCCCATAATTATCTCACGTGATATAAAATATTACCTATTTCATTATAGGGGTATATAATATGGTCCCACATAACACATAATGAATACCTTACAAATTTGTTCATAAAGATCATAAAACAATAATCATATTATTATATCATAATCAATGCAAGGAAAACTTATTTCATAAACATTTCATAATTTCATTATAGAATAACCCCTATAAAATAGTTTGGTTTCATAAAATTCACATAATCATAATCATAAACCACAAAGACAAACAATAAGGATGGTGCAATTGGATCATATCCCCATTAAAACATAATAAACATTAAAGGATGTTATAAAAGATTAAAATTACATAAAAATAAATTGAATATTTCATAATGAAAATAGACTTCTCACTATAAATGAACTAATTTAAAACCTAAAATCTTCCCAAATAATAAGGAAATAATTTCTATAAAAGTAAACATAAAAACCTATAAAAAAATTCAATTCATTGAGTGGTCATATTAGAGGAAAATTATATTCATCCTATATAACGTAAAGGAAAATAATCCTTATAGATTATTACAAAAATTCATAAACTTCCTTATTCATAAAATGAGCGGAGTATTCCATATAAATATTTCATTAAAATGTGTAAAATTGGTAAAAATTAATTTCAACACTCATTGAATAATAGTCAAACAAAATTGAATGTAATTATTAGATAAATCATGTAATAGAAAGAAAACTACTTTCTACCAAAGGGAGAAATATGTTTTTTTCTTTAAAAACATTATTTTCGGTATTTTGGGTTCTTAAAGAGTGGAAAATGAAAATAAAACATGTAATATCCAAAAATAACCAGATGATATGTAAAATTAATGTGATAAATTTGGTAATGATCAATTAATTTTTACAATGATTATTCAGTCATAATCTATCCAGATTCATTAAGGATTGAAACATAAATCTCTTACAACATGAGTAATTACTGAAACAATGCCTCATGAATGAAAAATAAAATGAATGATTTAAAAATCCCTATAATTTTCATTATAATAACAATGAAATAAATTCATGGGAACAATGAAAATTACACAAAATAAAAATTAATGAATATGATACATGTCTCCCAAAAATAATTGAGTTGAAAAATACGTGTAACGCCCCAAGTATAATGAATAGGAATAATGTTATACTTTGTTGTATTGTTATTTCATTTTGCATTCAATATGGTTTAACCTGGATGCAAATAAAAGAATTCAAACCAAATGAATGAAACAAAAGAGAATTTGTATTCATTAAAATATTACATTGCATCAAAAGACCCCAACCTGACCAAAAATACCTACTACAAGACCAATTAGAACCGCCGAAACACCACTAAGGAACATAACCTAAGCAGCCAAATAGTAATCCTCCCTCGGGTCAGTCGTGATGAAAAACACGATGGCGAGTACTATGATGCAATTACTTTGAAATAAAGGAATAAAAAGAACCATCATCTAAGTCCTAAATATTTTAGGATACCCTAATATGAATTTATAAGGGTCATTTGGACTATTGGTAGAAAATATGACTATTGCCTTCCTTATGACTATTAAACTTTATGACCATTGGCCTTTATATTAAAATGTTTTGGAAGTATTAAATTCTTCTTTATATGCTTAGTCTTTATAAAATTAATTTTTAATGAATGTTTTATATTGTATTTTAAATACTTGGTTTTTAACATATAATTATTTTCAAGTATTTTAGTATGTCTTGTACTTTTTAAACTATACCATTAAATTAAATTGTTTAAAATTAATATGAATTTTACTTATAAAACGATTTTTCTTTTAATAAGAGTTTTATGTATCAATTAGAGAGGTATTTTATCATGTAAAAAATATTTTAAAATATAGTATTGGATTTTGGATTTCAAAATTATATGATCTTAGTACTTATAATAGTCTATATAACTTCATTTTATAATTGTTCATATTTTTATTAAAAACACTAACCTAATTATATATATATATATTGTTTCTAAAAAACATATATGTTTAGATATATATGTACTATTTTAAAACATCAAAGATATTTCAATATCTCTTAGTTTTAATAACAATTTAGTAGGTAACCATCCAACCGAGGGTAGCCCTTAGAGTCATGCCCTCAAAGTCAAGAACAGCCCGCTAAGGAACCCAGGGTAGCGTCCATCAGGGTTTTCGAGTGTTAGTGCATGCATGGTACATACTAAGTTGAGTTTGAGCCTGAGCATAATCTGGGTTAAGTCACGCGCAGTCCCGCGGAGCATTTTGGGTGATGGTGGGATAAAGCCCGTGAGGGGACCGTGTATAAGGCCCTGTGTGTGTGTGCGCATGTCATTGATATGGAAGTGGTGTGTCAAGGTTTATAAAGGGAGGACAGAAGCCACTCCACTTTGATGTGGGATGAGTGGTTGTTCCGAGGGAACGAATCCCAGGCGTCGATCACAGCCGCGTTGATCTGGACTGTCCACCATCATTTAAGTCACGTGTCTTTCCGTGACCATTTGATCAATCTAGGATCTAATCCCAGCTATTGATTTCTTTAAACCGCTCAACTCATCTCCCGCACTACTCCCAGACTTTTGATCAGGCTTGATCAATCAGAGCCATCTGTCTCTTTTCATCTTCTTCCCCATCGTTGTCTCGCACTAGTGAGCATGTCCGCCCGAATCCACCACGATCACTTTCATCTCCAATTCTCCCCTTTACTAATGCATACCCCACCTCCTAGGGAACCTTTTTCACATCTCCCCTCACACAGGACTACCTATTGGGTCAAGTCTCTTGCACCTAAGGGTCTTTATAAACCCTCTCCCCATGAGTTCCCTCCGACCCGAACCCCTCTCGAACTCCTAGTAAGATAAGAAGCTTCCCCCTGGTCTGAGATTCCTCCTCATTCTAGGTAATGGTGTTTTTATGTTTTAAAAAACATATCCTTATGCTTTGATATATACATAGTTTATGTATATATATATATTTCAACCCTTCGGTTTTAAGATGGTTTCATGGGCGTTTTCCTATGTTTTACGAAGAGGTTTACATGTATAAGGGGTTGTTTTCACTTATTATTGTAATGCAAAACCGATTATACATAAATTTTGTATAATCAGATATACTATATATGTTTATATATATATATATATATATTAACACTGGATCGATCTATGTTCTCTCTTTTAAAAGAAAACGGGGTGTTTAGTTTTGATATATTTTCTTTAAAAAGTATAGGGGTGTGTTCATAATAAGTTTTAATTTTTTTATACATCATGTACATATATATATAGTTTTAATATAAATATAGATATGCATACTTCAAATCTTTCCTGTTTAAAGGTTTTAAATGGAGACCATGTATGTTTTAAGTACTCAAGTAATCTATTTATGGTTTATTTTGAAAGGTTTTCATTAAGTAAAACCCATTATATACTATGTGTATAATCAAGTATAATAGTATATATAAATATGTAACCAAAACCCGATCTATTTTTAGGGTTAACAAAATGATTCAGTATGTTATACTAGGTAATATATATTTATAAAGATTATTTTGAACCTATGTTTATCATGCAAACCCCTTTTTTGTAAACATTGTATATATATACTTATATACTTATATATATATATATATATATATATGTAATCCAGTAAAAATCAAATTATGATTTTTAATTAATGAATACCCATCTTTAAATAATGTTTTATATGCGAACTATATATAAATGAAATTATGTATATAGTACAAAAACTAAATTTTTATTAATGTACATATGGTTACAAAATCAAGAAACCTTATATGGATTTAGTGGTCAGTAAATTAATTGATTCATGGTTGGAAATAATAGTATCATAAAGAATTTAACGGACCTTGTTTAAATTGTGTAAAAACCCATACATATACACTTTGTGTATTCATGGCTATGTGTATATATATTTATAAGTATAATTTACAAAAACCTATTTTTAAGTAATGATTACTAGGACTTAATTTATGCTTCGCTACATGTAAGATTTTAATAAATGATAATTTTGGTGTTTCCTAAGACAATATGTATTATATACATAAGTATACACTAATGAGCTTGTTTAATTTAAAAATTAATATTGACTTTTACCGTTGATATTATTTATGATTTAAAAGAATGTATTTGGTCTTGGATAAAATATATTATTGGATTAAGGGTTTATGGGGTCATGTTACCATATTGTACTTATTTATTGTTTTACTACATGATGAACCCACTGTGGTGAATTTTATTAGTTAATCAAGTTGTAGTTTAGTTTATTTTCATGTTTAATAACATGTTTATCACCATAATTAAATGAAAGTGTTTTCTCTATGAATTTCATTTCCATGAAATATGAATTTATCATTTATCAACTCATGTGGAAAACCTTATTCATCCATTGTTTTATGTGCATTAGTTATTATATTATGTGCAAAGTATGTTTACTAAACCGTTTATGCCTTTGATTAGAAATTTATTTATTCGCAATGTTATCTATCATATCATGTATTTAAAAAATAAATTTATAATGGTTTCATTATTCATTTTTTTAATTTTGTACATAATGCATGCATATGAAATATCACAATAATGAACATTGAACTTAATCTCCCAAAGTGGTATGGGACACCTTGGGCAATAGAAATAAAAATTAATTATCCAAAGTGGTATGGGACACCATGGATAATATGAAATAAAAATTAAATATTCAAAGTGGTATGGGAAACCATGAATATCGGAACTAACATGACATATGAGGAATGTATGGGACTTATTAAGTGACAGGTGAGGCCCACAATAGCCTATCGATGCATCGGTAGGTCTCAAGAGACAATTAGTGTCTTGGTACAAGACTTTGACAAAGAGATTATGATGTCCATCATTATGCATTCCCACATTATGAGGATTTCATTAGACTTATTAAGTGATGGGTGAGGACCGCTATAGCCTCTTGGTGCATCGGTAGGACTCCTGAGACAAACTAATTTGGGTTTTTACCCGTTATTATATTATTTTGGCACGAGGACTTAACCAAGTGGTTATGTTGTCCGGAATTATACATTCCCTCATTATGATCATAATGATTGTTATTCCATGTGGCTAGTTGACTAGTAGAATTCCCATGGTTATGTTTTATTATAGCATTATGTGATGACCGACAGAGTGATTATTCGACTAGTAGAATATCCTTGGTTTAGAGCTATTACTTATGAGTATGAGATTAAATGCACATGGAATATGATTATAAAGTTATGAAGTATGACCAGTTTTTCTTTACAAAGTTTTAATGCATATGTTAGTATTTCATTTAATCATGTGAATTCTTATTTGATAAGTTATAATGAATTTATTTATGTTCAACTCTGATAATGTAAATGTTTATTAGCATTTGAATTACTAGTATGATATGTTTTTTTATAATTTAGTATTCCATGCACTTTTTTTCAAGCATGCTTATGTTATAACTTGTTAATTAATTAAATTTTCACAAATGAATGTACTCTGGTATGGAATTCCAATAATCACTTTCTTGAAACCATTGAAGTATAGTAATGTTTTCAGTAAAGTAATTATTTTAATGTATGTAAAATTATTTTCAAAAGTACTTTCCAAAAGCATTATTAAGTATTTTCAAACCCTTTATTGAGTATTTTAAATTCTCACCTGACTTTTTCAATCTATTTTTACTAGATTGTTAAGATTTATCAAGAAATGGTGTTTTTCACTTTATATAATTTAAAAGATGAAGCAGTTGTTTCTGATTCTCTAGAACCTAAACCAAAAAGTTCCTCCTAAAGGGATATGATGTGTAATTTAATTATTCCCACAGTATGAAGAAAATAACACACCATATCCAGAGCACGAGCTTCGGGATACCAGAGGATGGGGCCTTATATTTGGTATTAGAGGAATGGTTTAGGAAGCCCATACAAATTAGAAAAACACTAAAACATTAATAATGTTTTACTAAGTAGAGTTTGTTCTTACAACTTTCAGATGGAAGTCGAAAGATCACCAACAAGTCTTTTGTCCCTTCCTACAGAAATTCTCGAAACTACAATTGTTAAGTCATGTTTAGATGACTATGTGCCCTTTGGGACCCTTTGACTTTCCTAAAAACTCCTTTATCAAATGTCGAACAACTCAAATTTCCTTCTACTTTTCCAAGGATCTAGCTATGTTTACTACCATATAGAATATGCAGAACTTCCATATAATACACGTAAGGGGAAATATATGAGGCTCTTTTCCTAAGTTTTACCATATTTTCAAATTATCAGGCTTTAACGGTTTTCCAAGAAGCTGCATAAGAGGTCAATATTCAAGCGGCCTATCTTTTACAAATCGTAATTTTTAGTTTGTATGGGAGACACTTTGACATCAAACCCCTCAACTTTAAGGTAGTTCGATGAATCTGTAGGGACCAAATCCATCTTGATATCACTGAGCTTTACACCACTCATGCCTCTATCTTGAGACCCAACTATTCCATGAGGGAGTTTAACCCCACTTTCCCAAGATGTATTTGGGCAAGAGAGATCGAGGAACTGGGTTCTACTTTGGGGATAGAGTTGAGGACGTCTTCAAACTGGTCGCAGTTGTGAGCCCTGTGAAGGAATAACTTAGTTGTTTTTCTATTCTTCCATTTGTTAATTGTTAATACCTGGGGTGTTTATGTAGGGAAGTCACTAAGGATGTCAGGGAAGCCTTGTGGACTATTCAGTGTGAATACGCCCATCGAATTACGAGGACACATTTCTGTTAAGAGGGGGATAATGTAACACCCCAAGTTTAATGAATAGGGATAATGTTATAATTTATTGTTTTGTTATTTCATTTTGCATTCAATATGGTTTAACCCAGATGACAATAAATGAATGAAAACCATATTAATGAAATACAATAGAATTTGTATTCATTATAATGTTACATTACATCAAAAGACCCCTAGCTAACCAAAAATACCAAATACAAGACCAATTAGAACCGCCAGAACCCCACCAAGGAACATAACTTGAGCAGGCAAATAGTAAACCTTCCTCGGGTCAGTCATGATGAAAAACATGATGGAATGTACTATAATGAAGGTAATTAGCAATAAAAGAATAAAAAGAACCATCTTATAAGACCTAAATGTTTTAGTATATGCTAACATGAATTTATAAGGTTCCTTTGGACCATTGGTAGAAAATATGACTGTTTACTCCCTTGTGACAGTTACACTTTATGAACATTGGCCTTTAGATTAAAATGTTTTATGAGTATTGAATTATCCTTTATAAACAGAGTCTTTATGAAATTAATTTTGAAGGAATGTTTTATATTGGATTTTAAATACTTGGGTTTTCACCTATACTGATTTTCAAGTATTTCAGTATGTTTTATACATTTTAAACTGTAACTTTAAATTTCATGGTTTAAAATTAATATGTATTCTACTTAGGAAACCATTTTTCTTTTAATAAAAGTTTTATGTATCAATTAGAGATGTATTATTTAATGTATCAAATATTATAAAATCTAGTATTGGATTTTGGATTTCAAAATTATAAGATCGTTGTACTTATAAAAGTATATATATATTCATTTTATAATTTTTCATATTCTTATTAAAAACATTAACCTATGTCTATATATATATACTGTTTCTAAATAACATATGTATATATATATATGTACTATTTTAAAACATCAATGATATTTCAATATGTCTAATTTTTAATAAATATTTAGTAAGGAACCGGCCAACCAAGGGCACCCCTTAGGGCCGAGCCCTCAAAGTCAAGACCACCCCCCTAAGGCACCTGAGGTAGTGACCAACAAGGTTCCTGAGTACTTGTGCATTCATGGTACATAGCCAGTTGCTTCTGAGCCCGAGCATAGTCTGGGCTAAGTCATGTGCAGTCCCATGGAGCGTTTTGTGCGAGGGTGGGCTGAAGCCTGCGATGGTCCCGTGTATAAGGCCCCATGTATGTGTGTTTGTGTCATTGATATGGGAACGATGTGTTGAGTTTTATAAAGCGCCGTCAGAGGCCGTGCCACTTCGATGTGGGACGAGTGGTTTTTCGAGGGGAATGAATCCCAGATTTCGATCACAGCCGCATTGATCTGGATTGTCCTCCATCATTTAAGCCACGTGTCTTTCTGTGACCATCCGATCAATCCATGATCGAATCCCAGACATTTATTTCTTTAAATCACTCAACTCATCTCCCACACTACTACCAGTCATTTGATGAGGTTTGATCAATCTGAGTCGTCCGTCCCTTTTCATCTTCTTCCTAGTCGTTATCTCGCACAGGTGAGCTTGTCCGCCCGAAGCCACCACGATCACTTTCATATTCACTCCTCCCCTTGACTCATGCACACCACACATCCTAGGGAAATGTTTTCTCATCTCCCCTTACACCGGACTTCCTCTCATGTTGAGTCTCGTGCACCTAAGGGTCTTTATAAACCCTCTCCCCATGGGTTCCCTCCAACCCGAACCCCTCTCGAACTCCCAGCAAGATAGGAAGCTTCCCCTTTGTCCGAGCATCCTCATCTTGCTATGTAAGGGTGTTTTAATGTTTTTAAAAACCTATCCTTATGCTTCAATATATACATAGTTTATTTATATATATATATATATATTTCAAACCCTTCAGTTTTAAGATGGTTTCATGGGCGTTTGCATACATTTCACTAAAAGGTTTACATGTATAAGGGGTTGTTTTCACTTACTATTGTAATGGAAAACTAATTATACATACATTGTGTATAATCAAATATACTATATATGTTTATATATATATATCAACACTGGATCAACCTATGTTACCTCTTTTAAAAAAACTTAGAGTTTAGGTTTGATATATTTTCTTAAAAAAGTATAGGGGTTTGTTCATAATCAGTTTTAAATTCTATTTTACATCATGTATATATATATGTAGTTTTAATATATATATATATATATGTATGTATACTTCAAATATTTCATTTCTAAAAGTTTTCAAAGGAGACCATGTATGTTTTAAGTACTCAAGTAATCAATGTATGGTTTATTTTGAAAGGCTTTCATTAAGTAGAACCTATTATATACTATATGAATAATCGGGTATATTAGTATATATAAATATGTAACCAAACCCCGATTTGTTTATATGGTTTCCAAAATGATTTAGCATGTTATACATGGTACTATATATTTATAAAGATTATTTTGAACCTATTGTTATCAGAAAAATCCCTTTTTTGTAATCTTTGTATATATATACTTATATACTTATATATATATATATACAATCCAGTTCAAATCAAATTATGAATTTTAATTAATGAATACCCATCTTTAAATAATGTTTTATATGCGAACTAGGTTTAAATTAAAGTATGTATATATTACAATTTTTATTATTGTACATATGGTTACATAATCAAGAAAACCTAGATGGATTTAGTTTTCAATCAAGTAATTGATTCATGGTTGGAAATAATCCTATCACAATGAATTTAATGGACCTTATTTAAATTGTGTACAAACCCATGGTTAGGTGTATATATATATATATATAAGTATAATTTCCAAAATAATATTTTTAAGTAATGATTACCAGGACTTACTTTATTCTTTGTTAGATGTAAGATTTTAATAAACCATAATTTTGGTGTTTGCTAAGCCAATATGTATTATATACAGAAGTATACAATAACAAGCTTGTTTAATTTAAAAAGTTATATTGACTTTTACCCTTGATATTCTTTATAATTTAAAATAATGGATTTTGTCTTTGTTAAAATGTATTAGTGGATTAAGGGTTTATGGGGTCATGTTATCATATTGTACTCATTTATTGTTTTACTAAATGAAGAACCCACTACAGTGAATATTATTAGATAATCAATTTGTAGTTTAATATATTTTCAAGTTTAATGACATGTTTATCACCATAATTAATGGAAAGTGTTTCCTCCATGAATTTCATTTCCGGGAAATAGGAATTTATCATTTATCATCTCATGTGACAAACCTTATTCATCAATTGTTTTAAGTGCTTTAGTAATTATCTTATTTGCAAAGTATGTTTACTAAACCATGTATGACTCTAATTAGTAATTGATATATTCAGAATGTAATGTGTGATATCATGTATTTAAAATATAAATTTATAATGGTTTCATTATTTTTTTGTTTAATTTTGTACATAATGCATGAAAATGATATATCAGGATAATGAACTAGGAACTTAATTACCCAAAGTGGTATGGGACACCTTGGGTAATATAAATAAAAATTTATTTTCCAAAGTGGTATGGGCCACCTTGGATAATATGAAATAAAATTAAATATTTAATGTGGTATGTGACACCTTGAATATTAGATGTTACGGGACATATGAGGAATGTATGCAACTTATTAAGTGACGGGTGAGGCCCGCTATGGCCTCTCGATGCATCGATAGGTCTCATTAGAAAATTAGTGTCTTGGTACAAGACATTGACAAAGAGATTATGATGTTCGGCATTATACATTACCTCTTTATTAGGATTGCATTGGACTTATTAAGTGATGGGTGAGGCCTGCTATAACCTCTCGGTGCATCGGTAGGTCTCTTGAGACAATCTAATTTTGGTTTTTACCCATTATTATATGGTTTTCACATGAGGCCTTGACCAAGTGGTTATGTTGTCTGACATTATACATTCCCTCATTATGATCATAGTGATTGTTAGTCCATGTGGCTATTTGACTAGTAGAATACCCCTGGTTATGTTTTATTATGGGATTATTTGATGAATGACAATGTGATTATTTGACTAGTAGAATATCCTTGGTTTAGAGCCATAACTTATGAGTATGAGGTTAAATGCACTGGCATATGATGAGTCAGTTATGAATTATGATTAATTTTCCTTTCAAAAGTTTTAATGCATATGTTAGTATTTCATTTAATCATGTGCATTCTTATGAGATAAGTTATAATGAATTTCTTTATGCGCAACTCTGATAATGTACATGTTCAGTAGCATTTGAATTACTTGTATGATATGTTTATTTATACTTTAGTATTCCATGCACTTTTGTTAAATCATGCTTATGTTATAACCTATTTAATTAATAGCCTTTTCACAAATGAATGTAATCTTGTATAGAATTCCAAAAATCACTTTCTAGAAACCTTTGAAGTATAGTAATGTTTTATTTAAAGGAATTATTTTAATGTATGTGAATGTATTTTCAAAATTAGTTTCCAAAAGCAGTATTAAGTATTTTCAAACCCCTTACATAGTATTTTAAATGCTCACCCTACGTTTTCTATCTTTTTTTATAGGATTGGTATGATTTATCAAGAAATGGTGTTTGTCACTTTACAGAATTGAAGAGATGAAGCAGCTGTGTCTGATTCTCCAGAACCTAAACCAAAGATTTCTTCTTGAAGGGATATGATGTGTAATTTAATTTTTTCCTTTGTTTGAAAAAATTACACACCATATCCAGAGCACTGGCTCCAGGCTACCAGAGGCTAGGGCCTTACAATACGTTACTTCAAGTCTAATCTTTCCTCAAATGCGTTCAAACATATTTTATAATAAATAAAGATTTATTAAAAATATATTGTAGAACTGTAATAATATTCATCGTACCATTTATGATTTACTTATGACATCTTACCACCCATTCATGAAGACATTTTTTTAATAGTAACTATTCTGGGTGTTCAATTCATTATTTGTCATAAATGTTTCTATTCTAAAGTCTCGAATCATTTACCTTAATCATGGATACCTAATCACCATAATTTTTATAATTATATAAATTTATATATTGGTTCATCCATAAAGGGACAAGATAGAAAAATGAATTACATTATTCAAAGAGATGGTAAATAATGATAATCCATTAATGAATAATTATATTATAATAAATATATTATATTAATTAAATATATACTTTCTACCATTCATGTAGTTCTGTGAGGAAAATAAATCACATCTCTTTCTAGAGGTGGTAGTCCACATGTATAAAGGAGCATTAGTATTGTCTTTAAACCGAGTGGAAGGTAAGAATGTATATATAATATTATATTTATAGAATAAAAATTATTTTATAAACCTAATATATAATTAATAAATCTTTCAATATAGCCATTCATGAAATATAGTGATGATAAACGAATTACAATACTTTATGGAGATGGTAAGTTGTACGTACGTATGAGAAATGTTTTCACTTTAAATAGGATGGAAAATATGTTTAAAAGGTTTTCCAATAGTAATAATAACTATTTAGAACACTAAAGATTATGAATTAAGATTTTTAGAATAGATAATATAGATTTAGATGATATATAATGAGAAATTAAATTGAAAACACTTGATTAAGAGTTATACCTCTTCATGAAGAACCCCTTCTTCGGCTTACTCCATAAGCCACTATAGGCATTAATAATAATGAAAAATATTATTATGTCATTATCTATAAAAAAACATCCAATTGATATATATTTTAATTTAAATTCACTATAGCCTAAATAACATCATTCAATGAATTTTATACATGTTATGGTGTCATTTTAAAGCAAATCATATGGTATAACCCCTTAGATGAACAATTTTTACATTTACCATTGATACATTTATTTTCAAGATTAATGTGTTATTATTTTACAAATAAGGTGAAAAATAACTCATAAATGGTCATGTGATGAAATTTTCACCCCAATCATAACTACCTTGTAATATTACATGGTATTTATTTTTTTAAAATAATATAATAAAATAAAATTTTCATAAAATATCATTAATGTCATTTCCAACACTATTAATTTAATTTTTGATTAATGACATCTATAAAAGTCTGAAATTAAAATATATTCCATTTTCACCTCACTAATATTAAATGTTACTCTATAAAATTCATTGAACACTAAAACTCAGTAAAATTATATTACATTTAATATCTTTAAAATAATTCATTTAATTTTTCTATTAATTGAAGAAATACCGTGTTGGCGTTGCAAAATAATTTAACGTAAATATAATTAATAAAATTTTAAATAAATTACAAATCATGAAAATAATTTACTTAGGGTAAAAATAACCATTATAATCCCCTCAAAACTATAATTTTTCTTAATTGTAACACATTAGATATATTTAAACATAGTAGAATTACATGTTGAAGTTTTCATAGATTTATATAATATGTAGGTCATTTTCATGGATATGTTCATCTGAAAAATTAAATTTTTGACCTAAATGTATAATTGTTGATGTATCATAATCCAATAATAGTTAAGATGAAAAATAGTGACCTTAACACTTAAATTTGATATAGGATAATCTGATTTTCACATTACTATGGTGAAAAATATTACCATAGTTATTGTTATTAAAGCCTAAAAATAACAGGGGCCAATTTAACAAATTTCTACCTCTTATTTGAATTACTGGATATATTTATAAAATTTTAATTTCTATAGGTGGGAGAAATTCATTTTGAAATAAGCACACAAAATTTGAAAGAAATTATTTTTATAAAAATAAAATTATCTATAAAACATAACTTTTTCACATCACATGCAAAAAAAATAAAAATATATTAATTTGGAAACATTTTAGTGATTATATAATAAATAAATTGTATTTTAATAATTAAAAATTTATTAAAACCTAATTTATTAAGACAAAAACACATTGTGTACATAAAAATAGAATTTATGAAAAACAACTACATTATTTGCACGTTATTTTTATGTTAATAACTAAATAAATTTTAACTAATAAATTAATTTTATATATGTGTAAGACATAATTTTGGTATAATTTAGTTATTTATACAAATACTCTCTAATTCATTGGCTATGTGATAATAGTATTCATTATTATTGTTCATGTATACTTAGTGTTTCTTGTAGCACATGCTATCAAAGTAATTAATATTATTTAAAGTGAAATGTATCGCAAATTTTTTGGGTGTTATATTATTAATGGTATTTGAAGATATTTTTTAATCAATATATTCCTTGAGGATATAAATGAATTGCTACCCATTCTTTTATTGGGTGTTTTCCACCACAAGTTTTATTCTTTGGTACCCAGGTTGTAATTTTGACATATTTTAGTTTGTGTGGTGAATTCATTACATTGGAAAACATTTATCCATGATAATCATGATTTTTTAAGGGATTTACAAGTAAATATTTTTATCCCCATCTCATATTATTTTGATCCATGAGTTACCTTTTTAAATGGGGTATGAATCATCCTATGTTTAGGTAAAGTAATAGTTTATGTAACTTAATAACAAATACATCATTAGATGCATACTAGAAAGTGGATATAGATCTAAAGGATATCCACCTAGTGGTAATCACCGTAAAAATTATTGGTTGTGAATTATGTAAACAATCATTGAGGTGTAAGATTAGTGGGCCTAATACTACACACATTGAGTGATAATACTAAGGTATATGCTTTGGAATATTCAGACCCTCTTAATAAAACAGGATGAAGGATTTTTCTTAATATTGACATGTTCTCTGACTAATGCAATCTATTGAATTGAAATATTGTCTTCAATGGATAAATTATCACATTCTTCAAATGATCATCATTATATATCTTTTACAGTGTCTCGTCATGTTACATTTATGTTACCCAATTGATTCCATTTTTATTAAGAGAAGTTCTCTTATACATCCAGATAATTCTATTAAAATTGGATGTTATTATATTAATTATTATCATATAATGATAGAAAAGTTTTTTATGAAGGGGTTTCTACGAGAATTTCAGAAAAGGTCACGATGAAACTTATGGATAATGCATTGGATTAAACCAAGTGATAGGTGGGGATCACAATTATATAGAACCTCGATGAATCCATAGGTCCTGTGAGGCAAAATAGGTTGTCTTCTGGGGTATTCCTCTTCAAGTGACAAGAAATTTTCTTGGTATAATGCCTCGAAAGCATGTTTTTGATGTCTATCATTTTGAATTATTCAGTATGAGATTAATTATTGTTGTTATGCATGTTTTAATTTATTTTCATGGATATATGTTTCCAACAGTTCTAGTTGATTATTGATTCATGTGGTTGATTTTTTATTAATATATCACTTATTCAATTTTTATGTTATGTATTCTTATATTGTTTTCAACTCCTGACTGAGCATATATACTTACACTTATTTCATTTCCTTATCCCAAATATCCTAGAGTAAGATTATGTATAATATTTTGTCATATTATAGAATGGGTAATCATACTCTTGCAATATGTTCATATTGAATATTATGTTTTCCCAGTGTAATGTATGTATGAATATGGTATTCTAAGACATCTTAATTGTTTCATCCTCCATGAACAGTTTTAATTTATTATAATTATATAATATAACTACCGACTCTGAGTTCTGGATGTATGAGATGTTACAATTGGAATTAAAGGATTCCAAATAAAAACCATGTGGATTATATTTAGAAGAACCATTTAAAATTGTTCAAGTACATTGAAATGACATAAAGGTTTCTGTGGAACACACTAGATAAAATTCTAGTATTTGTTTTTTATAATGAAATAACATGTTAAAATAATATTTATTCCATTATATGATCATGTAGATGATTAATATCAATGGGAACCATATCAACACCCATAGTCATTGATTAGATATCCTTCCTAATATTGTCAATTAATTTATAGTTATGGAAAATAGGATCACAACTATATTAGGGAATTTCTCCCATGTTATCATAAATAATACCATTCTCCTAAAATAACTTTCTAATACACATAATGGTGTAACTATGACAAAGAGTATTATCTAACAAAAACCTTTGTAATTCAATGTTACTATTAATACATTAGTAGTCCTGCAATGGATCAAGTCCCTAGGTAAGATGTTCCTCTCTTAGGGGTGTAGGGAAAAGAAAAATGTCACCATAAAACTCTAACTTCTGAAAGAATATATGTCACTTAAAGAATCTTTTTTAGACCATCAATGTATAAGAATACTTTATGAAATTTTGTTTAGATATGAATATCGATTCTTCTCTATGGACGAGGATTGTATTTTATGAATAAATGTTATACCCATGGTATAAAATTTCATTGCTTCTCATATTGAAGCATTGCCAACTCATCCACTATATCATAAAGTTCATTTCTCCATTGAAAAAATTATCTATATAAGACCCTACTCTAAAACTCTTTATATGTTTTTACCAATTATGTTTTTTTAGTTAAAGAAACTGATGTAGGAGTTGAGTGATTATGGATTTATAAAACCTAGTGACAGGCCCTGGGGTGAACCACTTTTATTCATGAAATATAAGAATGGGTCCATGCTATTGTGTATCTATTATAAATATATCAATCTCATCACTATATAGAATAAGTATTTATTACCATTCATTGAAGAATTCTTTGGTAAACATCAAGGATCCCAATACATTTAATGATCCATATCTACTGAGGTTCCCAACTGCTTATGGTGAATAAGTATGATATGTCAGAGAAGAAATTATAAAAATGTAATTGACATTATGAGTTTATGATAATGTATTCTTTATTCAGTAATTCACTATTCATATTTATTAATATATAAATAAAGTATTGAAGGTCAATCATTATAATTTTTTCATGTATTAATTGATTATATCATGATATACTATAATATATATGATGAGGTGAGAGTAATCTATATCATTACAAAAGGTAATAATTTTATTATTTCCAACAACAAGACATACATAGTTAGTGAGGATGAACAAAATTCAAACTGAGGGAACCCTCTCGAACAATGTCAAAAAAACTCTTGGGATAGAGAATCCAAGCTAGAATAAAAAGTAAATTGCAAATCTTGAGGACTCTTAGAAGCACAAAATTCAATATCTTTGTTACCTTCACTACATGCTTGAATTAGCTATACATATCCATTCAAAATAAGATTAATTCACTGAATGATGTAGTTGATCTTCGATAAAATATATTTTTTCTTATAAAGGGAGTTGTGAATGATCTATAATGATTTATCTACTGTCTCTAAGGAGAAGTTCCTACCAAAGAATATATTAATAGCACTGTGAAGCACATTGGATTCAAGCATAAGTGAGTAACTATGATTATAAGCGTCATAGAAGGAAACCAAAAAAATCCCCTATAATTACATACCACACCACCTCCCCACATGAGACCATTTAAGAATGATCCAATAGTGTTATGATTTTGACCATTAATAGGTGGAATCCAATTAACCCATATTCCTTGGGGAATAAACCTATGATTCATGGATGAGGCGGTAGTGCTAGATAAACATATCTCATTAGTTGTGTTGTATTCCAATTGATCTAAAGCATCTCAAGCTCCACCACCACAATCCTTTATCTGGCTATTATATTCATCTGTGAACTATAAATACCATCATGTCGATTATTATTCCTTCCATACAAAATTTTGCAAGACCTTACTTATAAAAGCACCACCCTCACTCTCTATTCATTTTTATTATTCCAAAAACTAATAAACTAGAGTTGGATAAATCCATAAATATTATAATTCATGGGGAAAAACCAAATATCTCCATATTCTTTTTCAAGACTACATTTTCCTACTCCCCTTCAATGAATTATTGATGGTTTGATTCATCCTTTGGCCTTATATGACAAGGTGATTTAGAGGAAACATGGATAACGTTACATTTGATCTCATTTTATAACGTAATGGCATAAGATATGATAAACCAATCCAAAAAATGGAACATTTCAGGGTTGTCATGACACCCTAGAATACTCCCCGCTCATCCCTAATAAATGAACTACATCCTAGAGAGTGGTATGCATTGGCGTAGAAAAATCATGAAAAGTAACTCATGTACACTAGACTATCCTTCTCATAATTAAGACTAATATTCAAAAACAATTCACACTATTGTGATCATAGAGCTTCTTAAATGAACAACAGTTATCTATTAGCTTGATTAATGGAAATATTTTTATTGAGGCACTTTAGAATTCCAAATGTTGAACTAGACTAGTTATGACTCCCAATATTAATGCCACCACAACCTATCATCCACTGTGAGTGTTGGTGGAGTTCTTGAACATGGCCATGAAGGCATTTGAAATTCATGAAGACCAGTCACATGGAACATCTAGAACTGAACAATATTTACTCTATATAAATTTATCCCATATGGGTCTCTTATAGGTCATTCAATGATAAATTATCTTACATGTAGTGCATGGAATCCGACACACTTATCATTGAAATAACCCTAGATTCCATCTATTTCACTGACCATTCCAATGATTCCCAATGATACTACCCCTCCTCATTCACATTCAATAAAAACTTGAAAAAAATATTATCCATTGGTATTATTACAGTTTTTTCTATCTAATAGTGGATAATTTATGCATGGTAATTGATGACATAATAAGTTTATCAGAGTAATGTGTCCCCCAAATGTAAGAAGTTTATTTTTCAAATTGGGGATCTTGTTAGATATTTTATCAATAAGCCACTTGAAGTGATGGATTCGAATTATACATCTTCCAATTAGAGTGCCTAGATATTTCATAGAAAAATTATTCCATATTATATCAAGATTTTACACAATATTTTTTCCACTTATCTCTGATAAATGATTGAAGATAAAAATATTTCTCTATTTCATGTTAATGATATATCCACTCTACTTTCTATATTCATCTAAATCCATGTCATAGTTACAAATATTCTTATTATTTCCATTAACATATATAACAATATCATCTGAAAAGAGTAAATGAGAAATAAAATTAACCTTTCATATATATCAAAAAGGAAGAATGATTCAATCATTAATGGTCTTTATGATAGATCTGTTGAATATATCATGGTCTAGAATGAGAATAATGGGAAATAATGTCTCCCCCTTCAATATAACCTTGATTTAATTAAACAGAAAACTCATTTTTCCTATTATTATGGGATATAACCATATATAACAACAACATCTAAATATGATGTGAATCACTAGTGTAGAAAATCCCATACTCTACATTACCTTGATAATACAGCTCCACTCTACACTATAGTATGTTTTTTACATATTTTGTTTGATTTAAATATTAGTCACTAGAATTTTAATGTTAATATCACCAAACATTTCTATTCTATCCCACTAATAACTTATATAGATAAGCCTTTGATAAAAATATGGTTATATTATGAGATCTGGTAGTGTAAGGTGAAATCATTTTATTAATAATATTGTCCAAAACCATGTATGAGAAATTACACATTCTTATGGGTCTAAATTTATAAATAGATGAAGTATTTTTATCCTTCTCAACAAGAACCATAGTTGTAGTACATTCCACCCATTGCATCCTACTACACCTAAAAAAATCATAAAAGATCCCCACCATTTCTTTAATTGTTATACTCTAATATGCCACATAGATAGATCCAAGGAAACCATTAAACCCTGGTATTCTCTCATATTAGAGAATTCAACACCTCCCAAACATTCTCATCCTTTGGGATGCTACTAAGAGAAAAGATAACTAGTTCTGAAACTGCCCTAGTGTCATTACAGAAAAAACTGAACTACCCATCGGGTATCCAGCCTGCATGGAAGGGTAATACTCACCATGGTTTGTATATCTATTGAACCCCCACCAGGAAGTATTGTTATTCGAATAATGGTCTGCATTAATAATTAAAATTGATGTTTGATGGTTGATGGTCTTATAGGATTACTATCAGTGATTTGGTAATGATTTTTCCTGGTTGTCTGACTTGTTAATCAAATTAAAATATAAAGATGTTAAATTAACATGATAAAGGGAATGTAAGGAATTTTTTTGACAAGTTGAATATGAGTCTAATTAATTCATCAGTGTTTACTCTAACATCAGTCAATGAAAGTTTTTTTTATTTTATATTGATGCATCAATTAAAGGACTTGGTTGTTTCTTGATATTGAATGAAAAGTTGATTAACTACGCATCATGGAAATTGAAAATAAATCAATAGAAATATCCAACTCATGACCATGAGCTAGAATCTCTAGTCATTACATTTAAAATAGAGATAAAATATTTTTATGATGAAATATGTTAGATTTATATGGACCATTAGAGTTAAAATTTTATAATTTCTAAAAAGGATCTCACCAATAGATAAAAAAGGTGGTTAGAACTACTAATGTAAAACGACTGCTCGATGCACTACCACCATGGTATGGAAAATATGTTAGATGATGCATTTCATAGTAGGGGAAAAATATTTTTGAACATTATGTTTTTTTATTAAGGATACCATCTAATGATATCTATAAAAGTTAGATATGGTTATTTCATGGAATGGGAGCTATTATTCCTTTTGAAATTAATTGAAAAAACTTCATTGTGATAATGTATTGAGATATCAATACATGATTATGAGAACATAAAAATGAAGATTAACATGGTGAGTGATGGAAAAATTATAGAATTCATCTATAGAGATGGACTATTGATGTTTGGAAAGAGTTTATGCATTCCATACAAAATAGAGTTTAAAATGAAACTATTATACAAAGAACATAGAATGATTTTATCTATAAATTCCATTAGAATAAAAATTTATAATTTAAGATAAAACTTTTCTTCTGAAGTCACAATTTGTGAAATTTCATTCTATGTCTCCAGATGAGTATTGTTTTAGGGGGTAAAAGTTAAAAGAAAACATCAATTTGGAGTCATGAAACCTCTATCTATACAAATATCAAATTTGTACAATGATATAATGTACATTATCACTAGAATAATAATGAATCCAACAATTAAAAAAGTTATTTCATTCATAGTTGAATGTATTACTATATTTTCTTATCCTATAAATAATAGAAGATATACCTCATGAGTGCCTTTACCAACTCTATATCAGTGAAATCATAAGGACTAATGGGAGACCTTTATTAATTGTATCACATATAGTCCCTCATATCAAGTAGAAATCATGGAAAAATATTAAAATGGAACAAATTACATAGATAAAATTATTAAATTCATATTATCCACAAACTATGGGTTTTCTAAAAGGACAATAATGACATAGAAAACACACTAAGATCATATTATATGGTCATAGAAGGTATGAGGGATAAGTATTTACCATATATAGAATTTATATACAATAGTATTTATCATCAATGTATCTAAATGGAACCATACAAATAATTTTATTGGAAGATGTGTTAAATGCCAAATTATTCCGAAAAGGTAGGAGAGAGAAGGTTAGTTATCCAACAGATTGAAGAGGAGAAAATTTTATATTGAAAACTATCCAAGACCACATTAAAAAACCAATATTTAAAGAAGTTCTATATTGATAATTAGATGAGAGATAATGAATTTAATGTTGTGGATCATGTATTCACAAATTTTTTACCTTTTAAATGAGTTGTATGATTAGGTCTAAAAGTGTAATTTAAGTCTATTCAAATTGTTCTATTTGAAATATTAAAATGAATTTTTTTAGCTTACTAATTGAATCTATCTTCCAACCATTATAATGTAGATGATATCTTCCATTATTCATTATTTAGGAGATACAAATATTAACCAACTCATTTTCTCAAATTTTATGTATTATATTGTACCCTAAGATTCTATAGAATGAGGATTTTGTCTCGATTCTTTAAATAGGAGAGAATTTATTTTCGAATCATACAACTCATTTAGTAAAAATACAGTAGATAAATCAAAAATTATAAGATGAATAATGGGATTGTGGATAAGATATAAGTTTGGATTACCATATTTATCTAGTAGCTGATATATAACAAAATTTTGAGGATGAAATTATTTAATACGGGTAGAATGTAGCACACAAGAATCTAATGTAGTAGATAAATACTTATCATGAACCATTTCAAAAATATTATATTTTCATAGAAATAATATAAAAGTAAAATTTTATAATTTAAATATGAGAAAATTAAATCCTTTTTTTAATTCATCATTTCAAAGTCATCTTAGTCTGAATTTTTTAGTTTTTTTATGAAAATGTTGATTTTTTTGCCAAAAATTACCATCTTCACGAAACATGTAATTAGTATGGCATTTATATTTTATAAAAATGGCCAATAATTTTAGAAAACCATTTATGTAAAAATAAAATTAATTTTTGGAATATTGTTATACCATTTTATAATAATCTTTCGACTTAGAAAACCCAAGGGAAAAAATCTAAACATAATTAAAATGTAACTTTAATATAGAAACTGTTTTCAGTTTTTCATTGAATCAAGTATTTTCAAGGGAGATAAAATGTTTGCAACCCATTAAATACTCATGTCATTAATTGATATTATGAAATATCAATTTAATTCTTTAATAATAGCAACCAATATAATTTTACCTTTTATATAAATATATATCTAAAAAATGGTATCTCTCTAAAAATGGATTTTCGCAATTAAGTGTATTAATTATACTATATGTTTTACAAAGATTTAGAATTATAATTTAATAAAATGATTATCAAATTTAAATTTTTGTAGAAATATTTCTAAAATATTCAATCAAAATCATTTCCATTAATATTAATTATCAATACATGTAATTAATTACCGATGTAATAGTAAAAGATGTAAATTGAGAGTAACCTAGTGTAAATGTCCTAAATTATTTACAAAATATGTCTATAATTGAAAGGATTAGTTTTGGATAGACCAATACATGTTTAATTAATTAATTTTTCTATTTTTTAACCATTTAACCATGAACGGTGATATGTATTTTCTGAAAAATGACAAGTTTCTCCTGAAACCACCCTTCCCTTTACTTAAAAATGGTGAAAATATTCACCACATCGAGACACGCCTTCAATTCAAATTTCACCTTCAAAATATTCCAATTTTATATCTATAAAACCATATCCCATGAAAATAATCCACATTTAACTAATAGTTATCCAAATTGCATCAAATTCAAGTATACTTATATGCAAAAAATAAGCCCTCGACGTTAGTAGTATCAACTACTTAGTGTTTATATTAATAAACTTATTTTGAATTTATTCAACAGAAAATAATATAATTATATTTATTATCATTTATATAAATTAATGTTACTATATAAAGGGTAATATCATTATTTATTCATATACTTAATCCATAATGAAAAAAACTATTCTCCATGCATTGTGCAGACTACTACCTCCATGATATAACATATTTCATTGCCTTTCCTAGATTCCAAGGTTTAATCAACTATTTTTATTAATGGGTTAATATTATTTTTATCATATCATTACCATTATAATATGAAAAAAATTAGAACATATTAATTATTTGACCAAAAAATAATCATCAATGCTCTAATATTTTAAATTAATAATACTAATAGGATAATATTTTATTCCAATTGCATACTTCTTTCATAATAGAAATGAAAAGGAGCTAGAAAAAATATACAATCCTAGAAAAAATAAATTAAATTAAAAGAATAGATTCATGGGATAAGATTATAAAGTGGGTGTGGAATTAACCCCTATATTAGAATCAGTGTTTGTTGAACAAGAAATGTGGTGCATAAAGGACCTCCTTGAGCATACCTCATAGACCTCCCTCATTGAAAGCACAAAAAAACTTGATTCACCACTATATATATGTTTGTAAAATTATATTTGATTTTATTGAACTAAATTAATCAATTAATCTAGTATGGTTGAATCATACAAGAAAAATTTCATGACCTCTTATATAAAGCCTTCACCTTAATAGAATAGTTAGATTCAACCGATTGTTGAATCTATCAAAATGCTTAGAAAATATGATGCTTCATATCTTAGAACATAATTATACCTCTTATATAGTAAAAAATTCAATATATCTAACAAAAAATCAATTCACAAATCCTTAGTATGTCCAAGAAGACCTCACCATATCCTGATATGCCTGGAGCAAAGAGGGACACTCCATCCATATTCAGTTTCAGCCTATCCGGAACTGGGGGAATCTGTATTATTGAAATCATTTTTAGAATTTTATTAACCCATTCTGATAAATAACAATAATAATATTTAATTATGTTTATTATAATCCATTTATAGGGATATTACAACAAAACCATCTCACAATTATCCAACAATCATGATACTATCATGTTTGGATATGTTTTACCTCGTACATGAACAATAATATACGACTTTTTCAATGATTGAAATGATAATTAATATACATGAATTATATGAGGTAAATGTGTAAATGATAATCTATTTTTTATGGTGATATTATATCAATATCTGTATGTTCAACTAAGGATGCACCATCTTTTCATCAAAAATCACCAAAACAAGTGTATTATAGACTTTATCTTGAATGCTATGGTCTAAAATAAACATGTAAGGAATTTGAAACATCATAAAGTATTATAAATAATAAATAATATTATCATTAATGATCTATAAATAATTCAATTAAGAATAAAAATGAATATATTCACCACTATTAGGGAACTAGTTCGAATGATAAAAACTATAAACATAGATGTGGAAAATCAGAAGAGTTCATGTAAAGAAAGACCATTTATGAATAGTATAAATGAAAATAAATATGAATAATGTTATTAATTAAGTTATTAAGATAGCTATGATTATGATATATGTGTTTAAAGATCATTCTTGTAATTCTGGACAAGTGGTGAGTTTTTTCCATCTCAAGCACCTTTCTTTGTGAAATAATTTGTATTATACACCTAATTTCTTTTACATGGTGTATATACAACCTATTTGATATTTTATATAAAAAATATCTATATTCATGGTATTTGGTGATAATGATTATTCCCTATATAAATATTTTTTTATTTAGCTTCTTTTCCGCTCAAAAGAACGCATGGGTCTTAGTGTTTGGTTATAAGGGATTGTGTACTGTGTAATCCTTAACTCCGGTTTCATAGTCTTTTTTTGGGCTCCAATGGGTTTATTCGTGGACCCAAAAACACCCAAAGGTTCTCGTATCCATGATTCATTGACCTAATTTCACTACTGGAAAACTAACCTTTACCAACGGTTTGGAACCGTTGGTATAGGCCTCCAAACCGTTGGTATAGCCTATACCAACGGTTTGGAGAACCGTAGCCAAGTAAGCCGTTGGGATAGGTCTATACCAACGGTTTTTGGAAAACCGTTGGTATAGACCTATACCAACGGTTTTGGAAACCGTTGGTATAGGTAATATGAAATCTATACCAACGGTAATGGAACCGTTGGTATATAAAATCAAAAAATAAAAAACCCGCTGGGATTTGATCCCAGGACCCCTCGTTTATAATCGAACGATTTAACCACTAAGCTAACATCACTTTTGTAAACATAATTTCATAAATATATATGTATTATCATCATTATTTAAAATTTTGATTTATATAATGTTCTTGGTTATTAGAACTGGAAAAATAATAAAGAAGATATCCCAACGGTTTTCAAAACCGTTGGGATAGCCCTATCCCAACGGTTTTCCAACGGTTTTGGTGAACCGTTGGGAAAGGCCACTCTTTCCCAACGGTTCACCAAAACCGTTGGGAAAGAGGCTCAAAAGACAGCCTTTCCCAACGGTTTTGGTGAACCGTTGGGAAAGGGTCCCTCTTTCCCAACGGTTTGCCAAAACCATTGGGAAAGAGGCTCAAAATACAGCCTTTCCCAACGGTTTTGGTGAACCGTTGGGAAAGGGTCCCTCTTTCCCAACGGTTTGCCAAAACCGTTGGGAAAGGTGGGGAAATATATGGATTTCCCAACGGTTTTGGTGAACCGTTGGGAAAGGCCACCTATACCAACGGTTTTTACAAACCGTTGGTATACAAGTGTTGGGAAAGATCATATTTCCAGTAGTGTTTCCAAAGTTAGGTACTCGTTGGATGATTTGTCCAACGACACTTAACAACTCACATTGGTCGAGTGGATGGGAACTCGGGCTCATCACACCCTTTTGGGGGGATGTTATTGCCTATTTAGGGAATCTCTTATAGATTTAAGTCATGTTTATATGTTTTTGAATCTTTGGTTTATCCCAAAGAATGCATCTGTGGATTACCCCTATGTCACAATTGATCATATATACGCATGGATTCAGAATCATTTATATGTATTTGAGGTTTCTCATCCCTCATATTGATAGATTAGTGATTCTAAGGTAATTTGAGTTCACCTAGATAGTACTATTTTTAAGACTTATTATTGGGTGTTCTGAAGATTATTTTCATACAGGGGGGACAAGAGCGTCTTGAGCATCAGGATCGAACACATGATACATGTTTCTTACATATCCTTGTGAGAGGAATCCGAATCCTCATAGTTTGGTGCCACATAATGGGACACATCACCTTTTAATGTCATGTGACGAGGACCCAAACCTACAATTTAATGTCACGTTGCAAGGAAGCCTATGAAAAAGGTGCCTAGTAATGGTTCAATGCAGGACTTATGCTGAGGTAGCCATATGGACCCGAGGGAAGGGGTTCCCTAGGTCAGAATATGTTCTTACTGGGGACATAGTCTGATAGGGATGGATTTGTGTATGAGGCTTAGGTTCCGTGCATGATCCTCGGGGAGGTCTCATATATATCCCATCTAATTTAGAATCAAATTCCACGTAGTTCTAAAAGGTTATTTATTATGTTTGATAGTTGTGCATTAGGTTGGGTATAATACCTAGGATGAGGCTCAGTCGGAAGGGGGTATGATTCCCTCTCTCAAGGGTGATGATACGATATTAACCTCGAGACATAGGAAGGAATCTGACATATCCTAGTTATGGTGGGAATGAGAGTTCCCATTGTTCATTGGATTTTGGGGCTTACACCTGGGAGGATGGCCTATTATGAAAAAGGGGAATGATTTCATATCTCAAGGGTGAGACAATATTGAGTTTAGGCATTAGGAAGGTGTCGTACGAATCCCATATATAGTGGTAATCAGATTTCTCATAGTTCATTGATGTTTATGTTGTGTGGGTGTTGTAATAATCACAAAACTCTATGCCCACGTGATTCATGCTTGGTGGGAGAAACAAGTTGATGTGAATGATTCAACAAACAACACACTATTCTTTTGTTGATGGAAGAGGATGACGACGACGATGGAAGAGGTCATGGCCATGGCAGAGGCCGGAGTGATAGATGATGAGGGTGAGGAGCAATGAACCTTAATATGTGGAAAAAGAAAAGGCCATTGGCTCCAGAAATAAAGGCTAGGGCCTTAAATCAAGAGGGATGACCTAACTATACCCCTGGGAGCAAAGGTAACATACACCACTGACCCTCATCGAATGGAAGGGTCAGTGGTTCCTCTTGATCCCGGGAATGAGGATGTACATGTGATTTACTAAAGGTTGGACCTTGGGTTATCATGGGGATGTTGACTTAGAAAAATTCTAGGGGTCAGTCCAATTATGGGGATTGCCCACATGACTCCACTTACCATGGGTATGTAGATATAGGAATACTCAGGATGTCCATCCTATGGTGGGGGGCACTCACACGACTCCACTTACCATGGGTATGTAAACTCAGAGGGGCATACTGATGCACCCGAAGTATTATACATAAGGTTCAGGTGGCTTTGGAAGAGGCCTTGGCCGGAAGCCAATGGACTGGTTCGTAGAGGGGATTTGGAAGATGTAATGGAAATGGAAGGGAATAACCAGTATTGAGAGATGGATGCATAAAAGGACCCCAACTCCGTGTAGCACTTGTTCATGTGAGGCATGGTACCCTATGCATAGCATATTTCTATGCTGATGAAGGGGTCGTATGCATACAAAGGTGGTACATGGAATTGGGGACCATCTGCTTACCAGAGCGGTGTGCAGGTTTGGATTTTTTCTATATACCATGGTGGTATGCTACACTTGGAGTCATCCATCTAGGTGAACGTTCCACAAAACAAAATTTCATCTATATAGGGATATGTTATGCGGTACGCTGGATTAAAGAAGGAGCATTGGGTTTTCACCTTGCAGGATGTGTATCCATGAAGTGAGCATGGTTCGTGGTTCACCATTTAGGTTTTTAGTCTACCCATTTTATGAAGCTTCCTTTATTTTATGTTTTTCGGTGAATTTATACCTGCTAAAAAGTGTTCATGGTTCATTACATTTTCAATCATTTGCCTTCCAATTCTAATATTTTTTAAAATACTTTTTTCCAAAAGCCAGTCTCTCCATGTCTCTAAAAAAACCAGCCCTTTTCTTCTCCCCCTCGATGTCCTTTTGTAGAGTTTTGAGGAGGTTGTATCAATGGATCACATGAAACTTTTTGTGGAGGCCCATAGGGAAATCACCCAGCCTACAGATGACTCAATCAACCGAGGTTTTCAGATTCAAGGATTGCGAGTCACCTTCTTCTCACCTCACCTGCGAACAGTTTAGTTTATGGGGGATATTCGTAGCAGCGTACCACTTCACCTCATTTTTTAAAATGAGAGGGTTCATGGGGGATTAGTCGTAAGTTTTCATTCATTCCGTGAACTTCTTGGTTCGCTGTCAAATGCCTCACATGCCAACATTTCACAAGATGTTCATGCACCATTCGGTTCATGGGAAATACCTCTGTATACCATTGCTGGGAATCAGTACGCGGACTACATTGGTCCTTTTCTGAATTTGAAACATCCACTATTTTTCTTGAAATTTCGATGGAAGTTTTTTCCTATTATTCCATCAAATTTAAGTTAGTATTTTCCATATTTTTGTTTATTTTTCAGGACCCTACAATTCCATCCCATGCCACAAATGGGGATTTCCCATCTCAATTTTCATTCTTTGGGACTCATATTATAATCACTGACTAGTTTAATCTGTGTGATGCATGAATTTCCCTGGATTTAATTTTTCCATGTTACTCATCAAATTTAAAGAATAAAAAGATTATTTTTTATCCCTCAATAATTCTATTTTTATTCAATAGGTACCATTTCCATAGTGTAAAAATCACACTATGTATTGTTAAATTAAAAGAGTGTGTAGTTTTCTCTAAATTTCATCCCTATATGGATACTAGAATGTGGATGCCGCTATGAAACAAATGAACCTTGGGATAATCATGCCAAAATACTTTGGATTATCATTGAATCAATCATTACCCTGATTCATGATGAGTGGGGCTAAGACTGTACACATGGAACGACACTTCCATTGGATATACTTCTGAATATTTACACACTCATAATGGGGCATGATGAATGATTTCAGCATTAATTTCCATGGTCTCTTACCATTTCAACATATAGATTCCAATTACAATATTACATGGATATCTGAGCAAAATTGATATACCCTTGATGGTATATTTCTGTTATTATTGTGCATCATGTTACATTTATGATACCCTATGGATTCAAAGTTTCTTATGAGACGTTCTCTAAGGAATCCACATTATTATAGTGAATATGGATGTATTTCATATATGTGATTCTCATTATATAGATAGCCATGTTTTTTAAATCAATAATACCTTGATGGAATGGTATGAAAGGTCATGTTGTCCCTTATGGTGAATGCATTGGACATGAATAGGTGTTGTTTGGGGAATGATTTTATATAGGCCCTTGATGCCTTAATAGTTATAATGAGACAAAACATGTTTTGTATTAGCTTATTAATCTTCTAATGATATGAAATTATATTGTCACATGGAATTGATAACAATTTTATAATTTCCATAATTATGCATTCCATCTATATCAGATCAATTGTTAATGTTAACCATTGGTTCATTAATTTTCTTGGAAATGGTATTCTCTCTACTTCATTTTATTATGTCTTAATTTTGATCAATTATTTTTGTCTAATCACTTATTCCATTTTTATTTTATATATGATTCCATTGAATTATACTCCCTACTGAGAATCTGAGGTCACCCTTATCTATTTTCCTTTCCCTAGTAAAACTAATGGGTGACTATGTGTATTTTTTTCGGATACGATGGAAGGGATTATAATGTTCTCCCAATATGTTCAAGCTGAATCTCATGATTTTCATGTGTAATGTATAAATGTATCTAGACTTCAAGGAATACTAAATAGTTTGATCCATTGGGGAAAATTTTACTTTGCAATAATTATGTAATATAACTACCGGTTCAATGTTCCTGGAGTATGTGGTGTTAAAAAATATCTAGGTTATTATATTTTATTGAATGTTGTGAGATACATCTTGAGGGTGGGAGGCCTATTGGTTGGAGAATTTTAATGAATTTAAAATTTCTGTACCATTATTTTAAAATATTTTTTTAAACATAAATTTTTATATCAGTTTCAAATTATATCTAGGAATGATAATGGTGGAAATGTGAATAAAATGTGGAGATATAGATTCAATATTATATTATATATTACCAGGTACATAGTGGCATTGTAGAATGTATGTGGTGTTGTCAGTTATTCAATAGACACATTTTTCATTATCATCACATACCCAGTGGACCTATATTGGGTACTTAGTAGATTCAATTATGAACTTAATTTCCTAATGGTTATATTAATCTTATTGAATATGATTTATTTTCCTAAAACCCTATTTATCCCTATCATACCTCCCATTCTAGTCGTGTTATGTTTTTTAGAGTCTTATATCCCATTCCACTATCTCTATGGAAATTTATATTAAATCATTATCAATATGACATAAAATTTATTCCAAGACCTCATCGACATATTAGTGTTGCATTTGGATTCATATAATCTCCCACTTTTACTTGATTCATCATGTATGAAATTTATTATCCCTTTACGATCTATATTAGTTATAATAAATTTACTAACCCATCTAAGTTTCTTTCTTACACGTTCTCATCTTCATAAAACATAGGTGAGTAGAAGGTGAAGCCTATATTTTATTTCAATATGGAAGACATATATAATCCATATTGTCTATTTTTAAAGGCTTAAAAATATCTATTACATGTAGATACAATTGAATGTGGTCCATGAAATGGAGTGGATCGGGGAATAATAATTAGTTAAACATCAATTTTGTAGTTCTGGATGTGTCTTCTTGATCATTTCGTAGTATAAACAATGAATTATCAAGAAAAATATCTTCCATTATTATTTATATAATTTTTAATATATAGAATAGTCTAATTTTGTTATCTACTATTGAGATGATTCTTAGAAACTGGTATTTTTACCTTTTCTTAACTTTTATATTTTTCAATGACACATATGTGGTAATGCATGTTCATATTTATCCAACAATTATAATATGATATTATTGATATATATATATATATATATATATTCATAAGTTATATATTCCATACAAAAAAATGAAACATATATTTTTCCAAATATATCATGTAAAATATGTTTATATATTTAAATTAGTCCGTGTTATATCTTTCATGTCTCCCACCCCTCTGTTGGCACCCATAAAAGTCTACCAATTAAGAGGAGTGATTTAAGAGTACCTCCCCAGTAGGCCCTAGGTTGGCGAATAACAAAAAAAGTTTAAAAATTCCCAAATAAGAGACATTAATCTCTTAATTACCATGATATATGATATATATTTAGAAAACTTTTACATATTTTACTATATAGTTCTTAACCTTAAATATAAAATAATTACAACACAATGATCATAAAGGCCTTGTGTCTTTAAAAAACTAGGTTCATAATACACAGAAGGGAGTTAAAACATGGATTCCATATTTTATTTTTCATTGTGATCTCCTAAACCCACTCAGTGTCCTAAATTTTTTTTGATAACCCCGGGAAAACATGAATTAAAGGGGTGAGCTAAAAATCCCATTAAGAGAATAAAAATGATAAGAAAACATAAATTGTGAGTCAAAGGTATAACATGATATCAAAAAAGAATGGTACAATATTAGTCATGTGTAAGAAAAAAATTAATATAATGGTGTCATAATTTCATGGAATCATGTTAATGTGTAAAAAATATAAAACATGATATAAATAGAAGTCAATTCTAACTTCCAAGACAACATCAAAAGGTGGAAAGAGTCCAATAATATATTATGTTCACTCCCAAATCACATATATGACATATTCTGAGACTAAAACATTACAACGTTAATTGGAGGGAATATAATTATGATCCCATCTATAACATTAATTTAATATAACTACATATGTGTTCCAATTAATTATATTAATCATAAGGAATAAATATAAATATTTCCCTTAGAAAGATGTTGGTGGCTCAATTCTTTATAATAAAATAATCCAAAGATATTCCTGAAAGAAATAATATGATAGATGATCATAAGAATATATTATCTAGCCAAAAGACGGTAGAATAATCTAGGTATAAAAGTGAGAAAAAAATATAATTAATTTATAATCCATCTATAACATAAAATTTATAGAATATGAATTAGAGAGATAATGCTCATAACCTGAAGGAAATGTTGGGTTAAAAAGACAAATTACAAATATCCCGATTCAACATGTGAATTCTTTATCACCCTAAATAATAAAATTATGTTAATTATTTAATTTCATAAGAATATTTTTCAAGATTATCATTATTTTTATTTTATACATTAACATTTCATAATAAATAACATAAGAAATTAATTTCACCCCAGGTGTTTTAATGATAAATGGTTCATATTTACAAAATCAATTAGGTATGTTGAATAAATACAAAGATATTATTATCTCATTATCCCCAGAATGGTAAATGATGAATATTTATAATTTTTAAACATAAATTAATCTTTTTAAACCATCCTTGACATAGGGTTATGAAAAATGAACTAAGTTTCAATCATGAAGAAAATAGTCCATACATTCGCATGTGTAACATTTCCATTATCTGATGATCAAGATGAAAATAAGGTAAATGTTATTACAATATTATAATTATATAATAAATATCATATTATATCTTCAAATACCATTACACATACAATTTTCATGATTCAGTAATAAAAATGAATCACATTACTTCATGAGGGGGTCGTTCGCTGTATACGCGAATGACGTTCTCATTTATTCAATGAATGATAAGATAAGAAATTATATGATATATTTAATTTAAATAATTGTTAATATGTCATTAATATAATATATAAACTTCAAATTAATCTTTAATACCTTACTTGTGAAGCATAAGTGAAAAATTAATCATATTATTTCGTGAGATGGAAGTCGGTCGTACACCCAATCGATGTTATCATATTACAGAAGGAATGGAATGTGAGGAGGTGTATATGAGATTATAATTTTATGAAATATAATTATCTTTTAAATATCATATATAATAATTAGATAAATCAATATATCTCTCTGTGATAAGCATTAATGTAAAAATAATTATGACGGTTCATGAGGCCGTAGTCCACCGTACACACACTCAATGGTTTCATTTCCCATTTCTAGGAGGAGGAGATGGTTTTTGGTTTTTACCATAGCATAGAAACATAAATTTAGATTTAATATATTTTTTTATTATATAATAATGTTTTAATAATATTTTATGGAGGTGGAGGAAAAAAAATTAAAAATCATTGTTGAGGACGTTACCTCTTCTTTAGATAACTTATTTTAGATTACAATAAAAGCATTCCACTGATAGAGTTATGACCATAAAAATTATTCAAGGAAAATAGGAGGGATGTATGATAGTAATTTTAAAATTTCATGTATGATCCAAGGTAATTTGGAAGGGTCTAAAAGAGAGGACAGTGGGTGGCCATTTATAATTATGGGAGAGGTCATGCTTGGATTATTAGAAAAGAATTAATTCCACCGATGTTTTTCTCAGTCCACAGGGCGATAAAATGGGCCATTTCCAAAAATTAGAATATATAAGTTAAAAATGTAACTATAAAATAATAATTATACATGTTTTTGGTCATTTTTATCCCTTAACATTTTAGTTTAACCTTTGTTAAACGCGTTTTTACCTTAACTGTAATAAATATTTTTTTATTGTTTTCACTATTCAGGATTGTCAAAAATAAAGTTGATATTATTAAATAATATAAATTATTTTTATTCCAAATATGGAATCCATTTTATAAAATTTAACTAAATGAATTTTATAAATTTAATTTATATTTAAATCCATAGAGCTGTTGAAAAAATTGTTTTTTCAAAATAACTATTTTCAATTGTTTAAAAACATTTTATATTATAATTAAATATCATATTGATTAAAATGACATAATTTAGTTAAATTTTAAAATATTTGAACAAATTTTACATAAATAAATTAAAATAATTTACTTTGGAAAATAATTTTAATCAGAAGGCAGTTTTCTATATAAAACAGTATTTTCACTATTCATCAACAAATGAATCATTTAAAAAATTCTATAAACTCCACCAAAAGAAACATTTTACAGATAGATTTAAATTTTTTTCATATTTTAAAATAGTTTTAAATATTGTGGTAAAAAATAATTTTAAATTATGTGTGTAAAACTTGACTAATCATCCTTTTAGAAAAATTGCATTTTTCATAAAACATATATTTATCTTACAAATAGACCTAATTTAATATATAATTACTAGAGACCCATTTAATTTATTTTATTCAAGTTTAAATATATGTTTATTAATTTATTAAATACAACTCTTCAGGTTGGGTTCTTTAGTTAAATATATCTACAAAATCATTTCTATATTTTTGGCTACAAGGTTCGCTTTGATTGCTGGCAAGATTGTTTCTCCCAATCAGTTTGGTTTTATCAAAGGGAGATCAATTCAGGATTGTCTTATCACTGATTCTGAATGTGTCAACCCATTTATGAAATCTACGAGGGGTGGAAATTTTTCCCTCTACCTTGATGTCTGGAAGGCTTTTGACACAATGGACTGGAGATTCATTTGAAAGATTCTGGAAATGTTTGGGTTTAATGATGTCTTTATTGATTGCGACCTTTCCATTTTTAGATCTTCTCATATTTATGCTCTTATTAATGGGTCCCCTGAGGTGTTTTTTGATTATTCCATAGGGATCAGACAAGGTTACCCCCTTTCTGCTATCATTTTCTCAATTGCGGAGGATTACCTTAGTTGACTTTTCTCCATTAAATGGAAAAATGAAAGCAATTAATGCATGTCTAGGTTTGGTTTCTCATACTCACTAGTTATATGCTGATGAAATTATTCTCTTCACCTAGGGAGATATGCGAAATAACAAGAATATCAAAATATCACTTTCTCATTATTCTTCTATCTCTGGTCAAGAGATAATTTGGGACAAATCTTTCATCTACTTTGGTAGGAACATCTCTATTCCCGGGAAGATTGATATTGTTAGAGAGTTGGGAATTCATGAGGGGTTTCTTCCCTTTAATTATTTGGGGGTGCATTTGGTTTGGGAGAGGCCTAAGTCTTGCCATTTCTCAAAGATTCATATCAAGGTCAGAAGATAGTTTGCTTCTTGGAAAGGTAAAACTCTCTCCATGGCTGGTAGGTTTTTATAAGTTAAATTTGTTTTTGTTTCCAAGATTTTTTATTCTTTCATGGTGTACAAATGTCATATTTCTCTCATAAGTAATATTAATATTCCCCTCAAGAACTTAATATGGAGTGGCAGCATTATTGAGAGGAAATTGGATATGGTTTATTGGAATAGTTTTTGTAAACCTTATGAGGATGGGGGGTTAAGTATTAAAAATCTTGAGCTCTTTAATTATTCCCTTCAAGATTCTTTTATGTGGAGACTCTAATAGAAACTATGAGGCTATTTCTTTCCTTGGGGATAAATTTTTGAATATGATTAATAATGGTGCTTTTAATCATCTTGATTCCTCTATTTGGAATGCCTTAAAAAATCTCCATAATTGATTGTCACTCAAGTTGGTTGGTTTCCAAGGATTCATCTCTAGGTTTTTTTAAGGGAAATTGGTGTGGTACCCCTCTTGTTAATTTTTCTGTGGGTGAAGACACTATCTTAGATTTAGATATTTATATCATGGATTAGCTGGTTAACAAGGAGGATATTCGGGAGAAAATTTTTAATCTTGTTAACAAGTATTGTTTCTCAAACAAGGAGGATTTCTGGGCATGGAAACCTGATGTGAATGGTTGGCTTTCCTCTAAGTTATTTTAAAAGTTCTCTTTGAATTTAAATGTGTATTTTCAGTGGATTAAGGGATTGAAAATGAATTTAATTTGGCCATCTCGATTTATTATGGCATAGAGAGTTTCTCATCAAAAAATCCCAACATATGGTTATCTTTAGTGTTTTGAAATCTCATTATACTCCTCATGCATCCTTTGCCATCAGCATGGGGAGGATGTAGATCATATTTTTATTAGCTATGTTATTTCTACGTCGATGTGGACATCCCTTGGAGATTTATTTTAAATCTCATTACCACAGATGACTCTCGTTCAATATTTTATTCTGAGTTGGGGGTCCCTCTCTCTTTCCACCCAGCTGTTTGATTTATTCCTGGTTGTGACATCAGAGTTGCTTCATTACATATGGTATATCAGTAATCGGTTTCTTCATTCTAGTGAGTCTGTTTTGGACCACAATGATCTTTCTTTCATTCTTGCTATTGTTAGGGAGGCAAGCATTCCAAGTATGCATTTCTACTACAATTAAATTCATGACTTGACTATTCTAAATTAGATTGGAGTAAAGGGGTCTTTCAGGCCTCTATATGGTACATTGGATGTTTTTTGGAAGCATCCTTTATTTGGATGGATGAAAGTCAACTATGATAGAGCTTATCGAGGAAATCTGGGTCCCTCCGGCTATGGTGCTATCTTCGGAGATCGCCAAGGAGATTCTCTTGGTTGTTTTCATGGTTCTTGTGGAGTTTCCTCATCAATTAAAGCTGAGATGCTTGGTGTAATTATTGCGATGGAGCAATCTAAGAGACATGGGTGGAATAATCTCTGGAGTGAGAGTGATTCTACGACTATTGTTTTAGCTATCATGTGGGGATCTCTTTACTTGTCTTCAAATATCACCAACCGTTGGAGTAATTGATTGGATTCACTTCATTCAATGCATCACATCATCACTCACACTTATCAAGAATCAATTTCGGTGGACAATGGCCTTGAAAATAAAGTTTTTGACGGCATTGATTTTCTTTGGTATGATCACCTTCATGATCAGTTATTACCTCTTTTTCAGAGGGATTTTCATTAGACTCCTATTTTTAGACATCTATAGGGTGATTGTTCTTATTCAATTAAGGAGCCTTTTTTTCTTGGAAAGGTCCCATATCTTTTAAAAAAAATTTATTGATTTATTTATTCATATTCATGCCAGTTAATTTTATGTTTAGGTTATAATGTTCATGTTTAAATAATGATGTTTTAATAGAGTTTTATATTTTGTCTAAAATAGTTTGTTGAATGCATCCCAAGAAATCAATGATATATTTATTATCTAAAAATAAATATATCATAAATTATCTATGTTTTACCTTATATTCTTTGATCGGCGTTGTGTGTCATATACATTATGGATCATGGTGTTCCATTTTTAAAATCACATGGTGTTACATATAATATATACAACCACTAATACATTACTATAAATGTTACATCTCGGACCCAGATTTCTGAATCCAATTCCATAGACATATACATTACATACATTCATTGAACCATATTATAAAATCTTGGGTATAAACATACATAGTATGAAAATAAAAAATTATTGTTCTATCACTTATATTGAAATCATATTTTCATTTTTACAACTTTAGAGAGTTTGGAAAATGCATAAATTAAAAAAATCAAATGGTATTTGTTTCAAATGGAATATTTTCCAATTATATATGAGGCTAGTAACTACATAATGAATCTTTAATATCTCCCATAAATTATTTCAGGTATGTTATCATTATAAAAATTTCACATGAACTAATGTTCTTCATAACATTTGAAAATGGGCATATAAGAAGGGGTGAACTCAAATGATTGATCAGGGAAGAATATAAATGATGAAATCATGGCATAAATATTATAGTAGGTATTGTTAAACTATATGTATCCATAATTAATTTGAAATAGGTAAACTTTTATATCAATGAAAATAAATGAAAAAATTGATACAAATAATTTTGAAGAAGTATTTAGGGATTTAATAATAATGATCATTAAAAATATATTATCAAGTCCATGTGAAAATTTTTTTACTTGTCATCGATACCGTAATCAATATATTAATTTTTTACGGGAAGATGCATACAATAAAACACATCCTATTTTTTATCATAAGAGATAGCAATGTATCAAAGGAATATATAATTATGGTCTCCACCCATCACCTAATTATGTCTAATATGTTAACCATAAGATCTATTAAGACTTTTCATGAAATTCTATAAGGAACCACTTACTAAATAAAAACCTGACCATCAATGTTATGATAAGAACATAATATCTATACAAGTTTAATCAATGGTAAGAGTAAATAATAATCTTGTATATTAATACATTTACCAATTTTAATAAAAGTGATAATGGTATCACCCAAATTTACCCACATTTTTAACGTGAAGTGGTCACTAGTAGTGTATATTGGGTTGTCGAATCCTCGGATACCTAAGAAGAACCTATACACACACAATCTAAAGAGATGGGTATTTGGATACAAAGTCTCCAACATGCGTTAGTTTTATGATGTGTCAGATGAACACTAAGAGGCCTAAATTAATTCATGTTATGAGAAGGGTTCATCCAAGGTTATTACACGGGATGGATTGGGTGAAATTTCTTTTTATAACAATTTCAATTTAATTACCTTATGAAGGATTGATTCAATGGATTCAAACTAACCTCATCACTTACTGGTTTAACACCGTCACATACACATGATAATAACTTATACACTAGGAGGAAAATTTCATGACCACTCCAAGTTAAAGGATTATATTAACACATGAAACATGCGGTGAAACAATTCAATAAAGAAGAGGAATAAGGAACACAATCGAACAAAAATATCAATTAAATTATGTGATAAAATATTAATAGTTTGAGATATAAAATCCAATCCAGCCCTTAATACACCCTTGGCTCAACCCATAAGAGCGTTATCCCTCCATTGATGTTATTCTATCAATATAAGTGGGTAGTAGACTCATAAAGGCATAATTGAAGAAGGAATAAACAAAACTGAAATAACGATCACTCCACCACTATGTAAAGAATGTCACAGGTTTTGGTATGAACAAGTTTACACCATGAGAAAAAAGTATCAACATGCCATGAAAAATACCAAAAAATGAGAAGAAAAAGATGTTTTATAAAGAAACTAAGGTAAATTAGAACAACTTACATGTGAAATCAAAAACATGAGAATACAAAATGGAAGCATAAGATTACACATGAAAATAAAACAAATCCTCCTCAAATACTTATCCACAACTACCTTAAATAATTATTTATGAAGCCTTGGGTTGAAATCCCAATTGTAAAATGCATCCTAATTGAGCATGGTAGGCCTAGGGTGGGGGAATGTAAGGGAGAGTGAACTTCTACACCCACGGCCCGAAATGGAATCTAGCTTGCATCCAAAAAATATAGGCGCCAAAATGAGATTCTATATGGAAAAATATGAGTGGGTCATAGATGAATAAAATGAAGACCAGGATGTCTCATAACATCCTGTAACATTTAAGACCAATAGGATTTATTTTTTCCCAGATATGGTTTAAATGGTGGGCTGTTTTTCTATGCTGTAAAATTTGGTCCAAAATGGCATCTTAAACATGGGCTGCTAGGAAATCTATTAAAAAATCTGTGTTAGCTCTTACTACTATTTGATGAATTGTTTCCCATGATGTCTTCTATCTCCATTTAACATTAGAGAATCATTTGGATTAAATATTGGACACTACATTATTTTTATTGGGCAATTTTCCAGTTCACTTCATCTAGAATATTGTTAGCTCAAGGCCCACTTTGGTTGTCTTCCAATGTGAATCTTCAAGTACTCAAAAATTATGAATTGTTCCCAATGTAATGAGAAACCTAAAATTTAAATTTGAAAATAAAATCAAGGCCATTGGGTATTTTAGATGGTGTTAAAAAATGTACCATGTAATAGTATATTTTAAGGACTTACTGTGATGACCTATCCCAGTGGGGCCCATGCCGCAAATCCACAAGCCCGCCTCCAATAGGCCAGGGGCTGGTGACTAGCACTGAGTAGGCATACCACTAACATGTGAGGAATTTCTTATAAACCTACACACACACACACACACATCTCCAAGCCCACAAAGCTGAAAAGTAAAAATTACTGAAAATGGAAATGCATGCATACACTAAAATCCCAACCAACAGAGTACCATAGGAATGTAAAGTACAGTAATGTAAAACCCTGGGTCAGAAGTACAAACCCATCAAAAGAAAGTATGCAACAAAGTCCAACCTGTAAAGAAAGGTACTGGGACTGCAATCCATAGTCGTAGGAACACACCTCGGCCTGTCTGATCTCACTGAGCACTGTTCGGTCCTGGTCCACTAGAATCCTGTCAAAGGCTCGCTCGTCTACACAAGACATGACACATACGAGCAAAGCCCGTGCAGGGGTGAGTATAACAATACCCAGTAGGACATCCTGAAAACCAAAAAGTAAATACAACAAAGGAAATTCCATAAAGGAATGATATTATCATCTCAACACAGTATATGTTTACAGAATATATAACAAGAATATCCAGATATACTCATACATGATCGATTATCACGAAAACCACCACTAAAATCCTGCTCAAAGATTCCACTAAGCACGTAACAGGGAGTACACACTCATAGGTCTAAAGAGAGAGATAAAATTCACTCGTTCTGGGAGAACTCACTCCACAAGTACTTAATAATATGATACTCAGATAAGGATCACAACTAGTAGCTATGGGGTGATTCCAACAACTCAGTCTGAACTAATCCGCTAAGCAGAGGATTAGAGCCCATGTAAAGTAGGTCACATCGATACCAAGAAACTCTTCCTGGGGTACCTTGAAGGATTAGAGGATCTAGCTCTAGGTCTCACAGAGGGGATTCCAACAACTCTATTCAGGAAGTCTTGTTGGAGGGATCATACTCTTGTATGTGGGAAATGATACCAGAAACCTTCAGGGGAAAGACCAAAGGAACGAACCCTAAGAAAACTAGTCCAATTCACGGAAGATAAATGGATCAATCCATGTATAAATGGGTTACACGATGTTTAGTAGGGTCACACACCGTGTTCCATGACTCCGGGTACTGCCCGTGTAAAACAGCCCATGTATTAAGGCTTTTCATATAAAACTAGACTACACATCGTGTAGAAGGATCACACGCCAAGTACAAGCACCTGGGGTTCACTCGGTGTATGCTGGCCAGGTGCCCGTACACGGTCTCAACCCGTGTATTTCAACCCGTGTAACTCGCACATGGGGTATCTCATGTACTGGCCTCGCCTGGTCGTGTGCTATAGCACATGGCCGTGTAGGCCATCCCGTGTCTGTGTACTTTCTATAGTACATTCCAAGTGATCCGTCGACGAACACACGCAGTGTAGCCCATACTACATATCATGTAGTCGGGAATTATCCAGAAGCACCATCTTCATTCGTGCACCATGGGTGTATCTCTGATCCTTGATCTGGTCGTCCGATCATCATGAAACTCAAGGATTGAGGTCGTCTCGCCTTTACGAAACCTATTCCATTAGTTTTGGGCCTCCGATTGGCCTCGATAATGCATCCTGATTCATCCTCACAAAAAAATATTGAAGAATGAGAACTCCCAAACCGTGTTGATTCACTTACTGCCATCGCTCTCACACCTCCTCTAGGTCATCCCAATGTCAGATATTTAATTCTAGATCATTGCGAAAACAATCGGATACGCAACGATCGATTCCTCAAGAAAGGGTTAACGCGGGGAGGAAAGGGATGTCACCACGAAGAACGAGGAACAAATCTCAGCCAAAAACAAGAGGGAGGAACTTCTATCGTTGTTCGTGATGATCCGGGTTCATCGTTTTTAGATCAAACCAAAACAAATCAACAGATTTAAATCATGGATGTTTGGATCTCCCGATAAAATTCCCAAATCACACCTACCCCGCATAACGAACGATCCGCGGGCAAATATGTTCGTAGATTAGTTAGTGTTCATCATAAGTCTTCAAGAACGGGAAAATAAAACAATATCAAGCGTCCTACCTAGATCCAGGGCGTTTGTTGGCGATGATCAGGCCGTCGTGTCGTCGTCACCCGGGAAATTTGTCAAGAACGTCGTCGTCGCATTGGGAGGTTTTCTCCAAAGCTTCCCAGCGCCTCTAGGGGAAATTCAGGGTTATGAGATATATAACCCTGATCCCCTTTAAAATATATAATTTAAAAGATTAAAATACTTCGCTGTAGAAAGATTTAATAAAATATTTTTATTAAATATTTTATTACGGTTACGTCCAAAAACTAGATTTCACCACCGACCTGCGCCAGCCGATGTTGGGTATCACCTAAGGTAAACTCACTGCTCTGAACGCAACAGTGCCCTCAGATTTTTGATGCAAGAAACTGTTCAAGAGATATTCAACTTTTTCATGAAAACCACACGCACATGTTATTTAATTTTTTAATTAAATTCAAACATTTGTTCTGGGGTAACCGGGCCTCATAATTGCATGCCGTCACAAAGCCTAGTCTCAAAAGAATTCCATATATAATATTAAAATAATACCTGGAAAAATCCGAGACATTACATCCTCTCCACCTTAGGGATTTATGACCCTGAAAAGCCAAAACAAAGGCTACTCAAAAAGATATGTGTACTGCACAGGGATCTGGGCGTCCCGCTCCCATGTACTCTCTTGAAGATTCTCGTACTGCCACTGGACACACACCAAGGGAATAGATCTCCCACGAAGGATCTTCTCCTTCCAATCCTCTATATCCACTGGGGACTCAGCAAAGGTCACTCCATCATCGATATCCATCTTACCCCAGTCAATAACGTGAGATATATCATGCACGTACCTCCGCAGCTACGACACATAGAAGTTGTTATGTACCTGGTCCATCTGAGGAGGAAGAGCCAAGTAGTATGCCACCTCACCAACTCTACTCATAATCTGAAAAGGGCCGATGAACCTCGGAGATAGCTTGCTGCCTCAGCCAAATCTTCACAATCCCCGTCGAGGTGACACCCAAAGGAACACATTGTCTCCCTCCTCAAACTCCAAAGGCCTTCTTCTCCTATCATCATAAGACATTTTCCATCTCTGTGCAGTATTTATCCGCTCCTAGATGACCTACACCTTCTCTATATTAGCTCGCACCATCTCTGGGCCCATGAGTGTTGACTCTCCTAGATCATTCCAATAAAGTGGTGACCTCCATGGTTTACCATACAAATTATAGAATGGGGCCATACCAATAGTAAAATGATAACTATTGTTATAAGAAAATTCCACTAATGGTAGGTGATCCTCCCAACTATTACTGAAGTCAAGTATGCAAGCTCGTAGCATATCCTATAGAACCTAGCTAGTCCGCTCTGTCTAGCCATCAGTTTGAGGATGAAAGTTGTGCTCATTCGTAACTGAGTCCCAAAATCTTCCTGCAATACCTTCCACAAACAGGATGTGAAATGAGTATCATGATCTGAGACGATCGTCATTGGCACTCCATGAAGTGGAACTATCTCATGCACATAGAGTCGTCCCAAGCTCTCTACTGAACTCTTCTCCCGTATGGATTGGAAGTGGGCCGACTTTGTGATTCGGTCAACGATCACCCAGATGGAATCATGTCCCCTGGACGTATGTGGTAAACCTGCCAATAAGTCCATGGATATCCCATCCCACTTCCACTCTAACACCTCAAGGGGCTGAGTCAAACCTACTGGAACCTGGTGCTTAGCCTTCACTTGCTGACAAGTAAGGCACCAAGAAACAAACTCTGCCACACTCTTCTTTATTCATGGCCACCAGAACTGATGTCGGAGGTCCTGGTACATCTTTTCCACACCTAGATGCACAGTCAAAGGAGATGTATGGAACTCCCTCAGAACCACTTCCCGCAAAGTCACTGGTACTACTATGATCCCTCTTAAAAGAACAACGTGCTCCCCACCTTTTGAATATCCATCAGCAGCATCACCTGTAGATATCTGAGCACGTAGAGTCTCACAGCTAGAATCCTTGAGTTGTGCTTCCCTAACATGCTATAAGAGTGGAGGGGTAACAACCATCAACTAAAGGTAAGCTCCCTCATCTCTATCCATGAAGGATAACTGTAAAGAGGCCAATTGCCTCATCACCACATCCAGCAACTCAGAACTGGATTTCCTGCTGAGAGCACCTACCAAAACGTTCCTCTTCCCAGGAGTATAAAAGATCTCAAAGTCGTAATCCTAGAGGAACTCAATCAATTGCCTCTATCTCAAATTCAGATCATTATGAGAAAAGATATATATGAGACTCTTGTGATCCAAGTAGAAGATAAACTCTTCGCCCATCAGGTAGTTCTTCCACATCTTCAATGTGAAGACAATCGTTGCCAACTCAAGATCATGGGTCAGGTAGTTCTGATCGTGTGGACTCAAATGATGTAATACATAGGCAATCACCACTTTCCTCTGCATCAAGACATAGCCAAGCCTAGTTCCTGATGCATCGCAGAACACTAAGTACTCGAAACCCCCTTCTGGTAATCTCAAGATCAAGGCGCTTGTCAGACTCTATCTCAACTGATGAAAAGCATGTTTTCATCTCTCGGTCCACACGAAAGGCTACCCCTTTCGGGTCAAAGCTGTCATGGGTGCTGAAATCTTGGAGAAATCAGGAATGAATCTCCAATAGTAGCCTGCCAACCCAAGGAAACTCTGCACCTCCGTCATGCTCCGGGGTGGCTCCCATGCTAACATTGCCTCTACCTTGGCTAGGTCCACTGCTACACCATCTGCTAAGATTAAGTGTCCCATAAAGTGGACCTCCTATATCCAGAACTGACACTTAGAGAGTTTCCCGTACAACAGGTACTCTCAGAGTGTGTCCAGAACCATCTACAGGTGCCTCATGTGCTCCTCCTTAGTCGTAGAGTACACAAGGATATCATCGATGAAGACCACCACGAACTGATCTAGATAGGGCTGAAAGATCTTGTTCATGAGTCCCATAAACACTGTTGGGGCATTCGTCACACTGAAGGGAATCACCAAGTACTCATAGTGACCATAATGTCATCTGAAAGATGTCTTCAGTTTATCCTCATCCCGTACTCACAACTGGTGATAGCCTGATCGTAGATCAACCTTAGAGAACCATTGTGCCCCTCTAAACTAGTCGAAGAGTTCATTGATCCTCGGTAGTTGATATTGGTTCTTCACAGTCACCTGATTCAAGCACCGGTAGTCCACAAACAGCCTCAATCTCCCGTCTGCCTTCTTAGAAAACAACACTAGGGCCGCCCATGGTGAAACACTGGGTCTCACAAAGCCCTTCCTCTCCAAGTCTTCCAGCTTCACCCTCAGCTTACGCAGCTCTGCAGGAGCCATCCGATATGCTGATGCTGATATCGGTGTCGTCCCGGGTTGCAACTCAATGTAGAAATATATCTCTCGACGGTGAGGTAGTCTAGGGACATCCTCCAGAAAGACATCCTCGTACTTAGCCACTACTTCTGGAAAATGGAAACTCATAACATCTACTATGCCAAGGGCTAGGCTATCCAACTGATGTGAAATCGGTTGTATCTTCTTACGCACGAGTCCATATTGTGCTGCCTGAGTCTCCTTTTCACCGATGAAGGAAAACCGCATTCCATCACTGAGGACACACTGCACCCTTCTCCTAACATAGTCAATCTGGGCATGAAATATGGATATCCAATCGATACCAATAATGACATCGTTAGTCCTCGACGCTACCACCAAGAGGTTCCAATAGAAACTCTCACCTCCAAGGGTTAGGTAACACTGTCTACAAAGGTGTGTGATCTCTAAATCTTCTCCAGTCGGTGTTTCTAAGTGTAAGGGTCGAGTCAACGGCTCAACTGTAATCTCAAGGTCTCGAAGAATATAAGAAGAAAGTAAAGAATGACTAGAACCTATGTCTATCAGTACAGTAGAAAAAGTCGAAAAGATATAGATTGTGTACCTCTAATCATTTCGGGAGTACCTGGGTCATAAGACTCTACTACCTGCAGTTGTCCCTGCCTCAGTCCACTAGCTCCCTGAGCCTCAGGTGGACCACCTAGGGGTGGTGGTGGTAAAGGGAAAAAAATTTGACCACCTCCACCTGCTCTCCTATCTCCTCTACCACGTCTGCCACCACACAGATCTGTCTACTCCAAATGTTACCTCAGCCTTGGTGGTCCATCCACTGCTCCACTGTCAGTAGTATGGTGGGTCGGACAATCTCAAGTGTGATTTTCCCTACCATCACATGAGTAGCAGCACCACTCTCGAGGTTGGATGGATGCGCCCTGCGAACCCTATACGGCAGATCCTCTATCCTGGGATCTCCTCTGAAAACGTCTCCCATGCCTGGGTCCCTACGTCGGCTCCCTGCTACCAAGGTCTCTGCTCTAACTCGCTCACAACTGACAACTGCTGGTTGTCTCTTCTCTTCAAAGAATCTCTCGACCACCAAATCCCACTCGAGCACCCCAGCATATGCAGGAATGATCATAGGGATGATACTAGCTTGGATATCTCTGCACAAGCCCCGCTCAAAAGTCTGAGATCTGAAGTACTGATCCCTGACCATATCCATCGATTACCGTGAGAGGTCGGTAAACCTAGATGAATAGTCATCCACAGTCATGGTTCCCTACAGGAGGTGAAGAAGCTCTTGTATATGTACTTCTCTTAGGGTAACTGGTGAAAACACCTCCCTAAAGAGATGCTCAAACTCTGACCATGAAATAGTCATCACGTCGTGAGTCTGAATAATCAAACTCCACCATCGCCCTACCGATCCCTACAGAAGGCTCGCTGCCAGGATCACCATCTGGTCTACTGGTGTCCTGACCAAACTGAAGACTCTGGTCATTGCCTCAAGACAGTCCTCAGATGTCTGAGGGTCAGCCTCACCTCAAAACCTGAGGGGTCTCTGTCTCTGAAACTCATGGAGTGAGCTCAATCTGTGCCCCTCTTCTACTGGTACAGTAGGAACTAAACACTGCTCCACAGGTGGTGGAATAACTAGCACACCACCCGAAGGTACAATTGTGGGATATGCTCCCTGTATCAATGCTTCATCACTGAGGGGTTCATCCTCATGATCGAGCGGCTGGATCCTAGCAGGTGCGCGTCGCGGAGGCATCCGGTAAAGAAACTAGATATATCACAGTCAGTGAGTATATCTGGAGAGCTGACTCAAAAAGGACATGGAAACCACAACAAATTCCTATATGATGCAGGTACCATTATTTTCCCCTGCAACTAGTGTTCTCATGTTCCGAGTCGAAAAGAAAGTTATCAGAGTCCTGGTGAATGGATACATTGGCCGCCCGTATCAAAACTGGGGTCCATGACCTGAAAGTTTAACTCAAAACACATAACAATGTTGCCCCAAACCAACTCACAGACTCTCGGTCCTAAGGTAGAACTGACCACCTTTGATACCACTCTGTCATGACCCGTCCCAGTGGGGACCATGCCGCAACTCCCCAATCCCACCTCCAATAGGCCCGGGGCAAGTGACTAGCACCGAGTAGAAATTTCACTAACATGGGAGGCATTGCCTCTAAAACTGTACACAAACACACATCTCCAAGCCCACAAAGCTGAAAAGTAAAAACTACTGAAAATGGAAATGCATGCATACACTAAAATCCCAACCAACTGAGTACGACAATAAAGTAATGTACAGTAATGTAAAACCCTGGGCCAAAAGTGCAAGCCCACCAAAAGAAAGTCTGAAACAAAGTCCAACCTGTAAAGAAAGGTACTGGGATGGCAATCCATAGTCGTAGGAACACACCTCGGCCTGTCTGATCTCACTAAGCACTGTCCGGTCCTGGTCCACCTAGAATCCTGTCAAAGGCTCGCTCGTCTACACAAGACATGGCACATGCGAGCAAAGCCCGTGCAGGGGTGAGTATAACTATACCGAGTATGACACCCCAAAAACCACAAAGGAAATACAACAAAAGAAATACCACAAAATAATTATACAGTCATCTCTACACAGTATATGTTTACATTACATATAAGAAGAATATCCAAATATACTCATACACGATTGACTATCGCGAAAACAACCACTAAGATCCAGGTCAAAGATTCCACTAAGCACGTAATAGGGAGAACACACTCCTAGTTTTTAAGAGAGGGATACGATGCACTCGTTCAGGGATAACTCACTCTAAAAGTACTTAAGAATACTATACTCAGATGAGGATCACAACCAGTAGCTATGGGGTGATTCCAACAACTCATTCTGAACTAATCCGCTAAGCAGAGGATCAGCTCCCGGGTATTTTAGGTCACGTAGATACTAAGTAACTATACCATGGGTACTATGAAGGAATAGAGGACCCGGATCTAGGTCTCACAGAGGGGATTCCAACAACTCTATTCAGGAAGTCCTACTGAAGGGATCATACTCCTGTATGTGGGAAATGATACCAGAATCCTTCAGGGGAAAGACCAAGGTTACGAAAACTAAGGAAAATAGTGCAAGTCATGGAAGACAATTGGCTCAAGCCATGTATAAATAGGCTACATGGCGTGTAGTAGGGTCACACGCCGTGTTCCTTGACTCCGGGTACTGCCCATGTAAAATGGACCATGTCTTAAGGCTTGTCGTATAAAACTAGACTACACGGCATGTAGAAGGATCACACGCCGTGTACAAGCACCTGGGGTTCGCTCCATATATGTTGGCCATGTGCCCGTACATGGTCTCAACCTGTGTATTTCAACCGGTTTAACCCGTACACTGGGTATCCCGCATACTGGCCTCGCCTGGCCGTGTGCTATAGCACACGACCGTGTAGGCCATCCCGTGTCCGTGTACTTTCCAGAGTACACGCCACGTGATCCGCCGACGAACACATGCCGTGTAGCCCATATTACACACTGTGTAGTCGGGAATTATCCAGAACCACCTTCTTCATCCGTGCTCCTCGAGTGGATCTCCGATCCTTGATCCGGCCATCCAATCATCATGAAACTCAAGGTTCGAGGTTCTCCCACCTTTATGAAACATATTCCGTCAGTTTTGGTCCTTTGATCGGCCTCGATAACGCATCCCGATTCACCCGCAAAATAATGCTTGAAGAACGAGAACTCTCGAATCGGGTCGATTCGTCCACTGCCATCGCTATCGCACCTCCGCTAGGTCGTCCCGGTGATGGATCTTTAATTCCATATCGTTTCACTAATAATCGGATACGCAACGATCGATTCCTCAAGAAAGGATTAACGCGGGGAGGAATGGGAAGTCATCACGAAGAACGAGGAACAAATCTCATCCAAAAATAACAGGTATGAACCTTGATTGTTGTTCATGATGATCCGGGTTCATCGCCATTAGAACAAACCAAAACAAATCAACATATTTAAATCATGGATGTTTGGATCTCCCGATAAAATTCCCAAATCACATCTGCCCCACATAACGAACGATCTGCGGGCTAATATATTCGTAGATTAGTCCACGTTCGTCGTAGGTCTTCAAGAATGGGAAACAAAAACAATATCAAACATCCTACCTAGATACGAGGCATTTGTTGGTGATGATCTGGTTGTTGCGTCGTTGTTGTCGGTGAAACTCATCAAGAACGTCGTCATCGCGTTGGGAGGTTTTCTCCATAGCTTCCCAGTGCCTCCAAGGGAAATTCAGGGTTATGAGATCTATAACCCTGATCCCCTATGAAATATTTAATTTAAAAGATTAAAATACTTCACTGCAGAAAGTTTTAATAAAATATTTTTATTAAATATTTTATTATGGTTACGTCCAAAAACTAGATTTCACCACCGACCTGTGCCAGCTAATGTTAGGTCTCACCTAATGTAAACTCGCTGCTCTGAACGCAACGGTGCCCTTGGATTTCTGATCTGAGCACTCATTCATGAGTTATTCAACTTTTTCAGGAAAACCACACGCGCGTGTTATTTAATTATTTAATTAAATAAAATATTTTGTTCCAGGATCATCGGGCCTCAGAACTACACGTCGTCACAAAGCCTAGTCACGAAAGAATTCCCATATAATATTAAAATAATACATGGAAAAATCTGGGACATTAAACTTACAATTATAATGTGAAATGATGTTTAAAGTGAAAAATTCACTAAAATAGTGTTTATGAATAATGAAGAACATGAATATTATATATATTAAAAATGAATATTAGCATCATTTAGTTTCTAATCACACCCCCCCCCCCAACTTTAGTTTTGCTGGTCCGGATCAAAATATATCTCAAAAATATGAAATTTGAATCCCCTTTTCCAAAAAACATTTTAATACACAATGATCACAAGAAACCCTTATACCAAAAAATTATGAAACACATCAAAATATTTTCATACAAGATAGTTTCATAAGAACATCCCAATCTCAAGCTCATTCCTTTGTTCAAATTCATCGCCACATTTCATCCAATATCAATGAAGTATGTTGATGTGTTGTGTGTCACAAAAGACATGGGGGATCATATTTATTCAAGGGGGAAATGATAGAATTGCTAGGTGGAATCAAATTTCAATATTAAGATGACTATTCAATTTTTTATTATCAGTTTTTTTATTTTTTTTATTTTTTATTTTTTGAAATTTTTTCATGGAAATTGAAATTGAACTCAATAGAGTCAACCCATGTAGCGAGGCATTGCAGATGACTCCCAGGCTCAAAGACCTTAGGAAACCAAGTGAAGCCCACATACTCGGGCATCATATCGAGTTAACTCAATCAAAAACAGAGTCAAATTTCCACCAATAGAGATAAAATTACAAGCCTCGATCCATACAACTATGGAGTCATGATCCCCAACTGTCAAAAGCCACGCATTAGGTCATTTCATTACTCTACGTGAAAATTTATTATTATTAGTTTCACTTTTTTTTGATTTGATTCTTTTTGTTGAATACTCAAATTAAAACTAAAATGATCACCAAATATATGCTATTTATTTGGGGGACCCCATGAACTCAAACTAATACCCCGCTATAAAAAGGACGTGCGTTGTGAATTTTTTTATTTGGATGAAAATATAAATGATAAAATATCACATTAGACAACCACACATTCCCAAATAAATGCTCATGAAATTATAAATGTATTAAAATCAGAATCAAGGCATTATAAATTATTTGATATTCAGTTTCAATGTTTTGAATATGTTTTATCATGTTCAAAGCTAAATGAATTGATCCTTCCATTTACACATATTTTTTATTTCGCTTGGTTTTTTTTCTTTCTTTTCACCCCAAGAACTTAGAATAACATATTCCCAAGTGTTTAAAGAAAAGAAAACATAGAAGTGGGTAGAGGTTGAGGAGGGGAGTTCAAATATGACATTGAAAATTTAAATCATGGAATGAAGTCACCTGGTGGTTAAAGTGGACGTTCGTGCTTCTCCAATTTAATCCTTTGATATACATGTCACACGCAGAGTTCCACAGTGGAACAAGGAAAAAACAACCCAACAAAACGAATATATATATATATAAGGTAAAATATAATTATATATATATAAATTATAGAAGATAGAAGCACTATAAGATGTAGGTTAGTGGAAAGCGTGAACCCCTGTCTCCCTTCTATCCCGGGTTCGAGTTCCCACGGCTTTACCGGTCATAAAAGGGTTTTGACCATGACCTATAATGTGTGATTTTAATTTTTTAAATTATTATTATTATTATTAGTTTTTTTAACCTACAAACACATAAAAGTAAAATAAAATAAACTGATAATACATTGTCTTCTTTTTAAATTTATAGACAAGGTATTACTCAGGGATGACAACACAAGACACAGATGAATATGGTGCTCCCCTTTCATATCCATCCATACTCATAATAGAAGAACATGTCAATAGTCTAATGTACTATCATATTCAGTGATGATTGATTAAGTATATTTTTTAATATCAAAATGATTAATTAATCCTATTTAAAAATAAAGATGATTCACAATTATTAGAAACATCAAAACCACGGGTTTCCTCTCATGTAACGATATTGTTTAATGTCAATTGATCAACATAGACCCATAGATGTTTAATTATTTTTCTTATCTAATGTTGGTTCAAAAAATTATTCATCAACCTCATGTTTTCGGAATGGTTCTATGAATATTTTGACTCAGTAAACATTAACTTTAAAGGATTTACCAATGGGTGGATCTAGAAATTCTATAGCCCCATGGGGGTACACATTATGCACTATGTATGGAACTGACCATCTGGACATCAAAATTCCTAGGTGTTATTGAATTTTAGAACTATACAAAAGAATAGTTTTACCTCGTATAATGTTTTTGGTTTAAATATTTCGAGACTGTTAGGCCTTTACTTTAGCTTTATTGATCCATGAATTTTCATAAGCCTTCATCCTATGTTCCTCGAGTTCATTGAGATGTAATTTCCATTTTGTTTTAGCCAATGAGAGTTAACAATTCATTTTATTACTTTCTTAAAAGGACTTATGTTCAGTCTCCACTAGAAAATGGCATGATTTACCATAAACCATCCTATATGGGGAAATTCCTAAAATGTTTTTAAATTCATTTCGATAGGCCCAATGAGCATCTAAGAATTTTCTCGACCAATCTTTCCATGATGGTTTTTCAATTTTCACAAGAATTTGTTTGATTTCTAGATTGGCTAACACAGATTGGCCATTGGTCTATGGGTGGTAAGAAGTGGACACTTTTTGAAAAATTCTATACTCATCCATGAGTGATGTGAATGGATGATTTCAAAAATGAGTTCCTCAATAAATAATGGTAACCCTATGAATTCCAAATATATAGAGGATGTTTTCATTGAGAAATATAATAATAGTTTGATGATCAATAGATTTTGTAAGAATGTACTCATCCCATTTTGAGACACAATCGATTGCAAAAAGAAAGTACATATATCCCCTAGTGTTTGGGAAGGGACCCATGAAATCAATTCACCAACAGTCAAATATTTCAATCACTAAGATGGGAGTGAGTGGCATTTGATTCTTTTTTGTGATTGACCCTAATTTTTGACACCTAGGACAGTTTTGAAAAACTTTATAGGAGTCCCTTGAGAGGGTGGGATAGAAGATACCACACTGAAGAACCTTAATAGAAGTTTTCATAGAGGAAAAGTGATCTCCAAACAGCTCACTATGATAGAATTTAATGATCAGCTCATGTTCAGATTATGGCACACACCTCCTAATGACTTTTTCAGGGAAGTACTTATATAGGTATGGATCATCAAACACATTTTTCCTAACATCAGAAAATAAGTTCCTTCTATCATGAGTCCCTAATAATTTTGGAATGACTCCTGTGACTAAGAAGTTGGCTATATCGGCATACCAAGGGAAGTCAGTCACAGAGTATAGGTGTTCATTAGGGATTAAATAAGACACATAAAGGTTATATAAATTTTCATTAAATTATATCCTAGAGAGATGATCAGCTACAACAATTTCAAAACCCTTTTTGTCCTTGATTGTGAGCTTAAATTAATATATGAGAGGGACCCCCCTAATCAGTCTATCCATAACATCTTGTTTCTGGAAGAGGTATTTCAGTGCAAAATGGTCAGGGAACACCGAGATGGGGGATCCTAATAGGTAGGAACAAAAATTTTCCAAGGAAAAAAACAGCATGTAACTCCTTCTCAGTGGTGGTGTAGTTGATTTGGGAATCATTTAATGATTTTCTTGCATAAGAAATTACATAATGAGTTTTATCACAACATTTTCCTAATATAACTCCTAAAGCAATGTCACCGACACCATACATGAGTTCGAATGGACGTTTCCAAGGGTATTCTATAACCAGAATGACATGCATTTGAATTAAAAGGTGCCAGATTGATAGGTGAATATAGTCCTCCCTTGATCTTCTAGGGAGACATCAATCTAATTGTACCCAGAATACCCTTCTAAGAAATAGTAGAAGACATGGCCTTCCACTCTCTCAAGGACTTGGTCAATGAATGATAAGGGGAAATTTTCCTTCTTGGTAAATGATTTTAGCTTCATATAATTGATGCAGACTCTCTAGCCACTACTCACCCTAGTTGGATGAGTCTCTCTATCCTAATTGGTAATCACTATGATTCCGACCATCTTTGGAACCACTTGGATTGGGTTGACCCACACACTCTCAGATATGAGATAGATGATACCTGCTTTTAACAATTTCAAAAGTTGTTTTCTTATCATTTACATGTGATTATGATTGATTCTTCACTAAGGTTGATGACATGTCTTTGAATAAGTTTCTAGAATGATCCTATGAGTCATGATAAGTGGGCTAATCCTAGGAAAATCAGACAGGGTCCATCCAATGGTTTTCTTGTGTCTCCTAAGGTCATCAAGAAGAATCCTCTCATGATTTTCTTGAAGAGAAGATGAAATGAAAATAATATGTGTTTAATTTTATCCAAGTAATGCATACTTAAGTGTAGTAGGATGTTCCATTAATTCAGGATCAGGTTGGTTAAACATTTCAGTAGAAGATTAAGACATTGGCTCAAGAACAGTTATTTTTTTTAGATTTTTAGATATGATTGATTCCCCATATATAGAAGTTTCATATACTAAATTGTTTTGATCAATGTTAGGGAGGGGAGTTAGAGTTGTCTTCATGATTGTGGTTTCCTGAAAGATTTCATATATTGTTTGTCTTAAGATTCCATCAGAGGAGAAAATTGAAAGTGATTATATCCCAAGAGATAAACATCATTCATGTGAGAAAATGAAATTAATTTCATCCAGACTTAAGAATTTATCAACTATTCCTTGATGTTATATGGATTCATTTTCAATGACTCCTATCTTATTTACTTCATGAATATCATCATCATCCCCTATTTTTGGTGTTTATTATAGATGTTCAAGTCTAGACTCACGTTTCAAAAGGTGATGGTCATGTTCGCATTTCAGACTCAGATAACAGAGTTGATTGTTTCAAGGAAAGGATGACCAAGGATGATTTGGGTTTGTTTCTTATTTCCTATATTTGGATTTTTTTCAAGGATAACGAAGTCAACATGGTAGATGATGTTTTATACTTTTACCATAACATCCTTTAAAATATTTTTTGGATCCCTAATTCTATGATCAGCAAGTTGAGTGTGAGAGATGTGGGTTGGATCTTTTCAAGGCCTAAATGGTAGTACATCATGTAGGGAATGAGATTTACACTGGAACCTAGGTCACACAGGGGTTTTATAAGATTGTTCACTCCTAGTTCAACATTGATGTAAGAGCATCATGTGTCTTTAATCTTTGCTGGAATGGTTCCTTGGATTGTTGTGCTAACATTTGCTGGAAGAAGGTCTTGGTTCATATGTGAGAATTTAATTTTAACTTTTTAGTGTTCCTTTATGAATTTTGAGTATACATGAATGGTTTGAATAGAAACATGGAGTGAAATGTTCAACTTGACTTTTAATAATATTTCCCTCAATGCTTCACTCAATTTAGGCTTGGTTTTCCCCCTCGTGCATTGAAGAAATGGTGCAGGTTGTCGGATTTTTTATTAAAGAGTTGTTTCCTTCACATTTTATTAGTTTTTTCAGTATGATTATGTGGTTCATTTGAATTTTCATTAGAGTTAGAAGCTTAAAATGGTTTTAGAATTAATTGTTCTGGTTTCTCAATTGATTTCCAACATCTTTAAATTGTTAGAAACTTTCATTGTTCATGAGTTGTTTGAGTGAAAATTGACTCTCCCCATGGTGTTTTTTTGGAATGGACTATGCTGTAATGGGTTCCTTTTCAGGTTTGATGGTTTGAGGTTCTTTTTAAAGGTAATTTACTTCTGAGATTAACCTTTCCATTTATTTGTATAGTTGTTCTATTAGGTTTTGTGGAACAGTTTGGGTCGGTGCTTGAGATGACTTGTTTATCCCAAGGGGATATTTTGGAGGTGGGATGTTTTTTTGAAAATGGACTACTAGATGTTGATACTAGACTGTTTCAAACTGGTTATGGGTTTGGTAGTTCTAATTAGGGTATGTATTTTTCCCCTATGGTTGGCTAGGTTGTTTGTTATCTTTCCAGTGGAAGCATGGGTGGTCATTATACCATGGCTTGAATGTTTTTTGATATTGGGGATTTTGGATGTTTAGTTCATTGGCTTCAATAGGTGGTCCTCTAAGAAGAACATAATTGATAGATGGAATGGTTGGGAAGTTGTCTATTTTGTGCTCATGTTTTTCACAAATTGTGAAAACAGGGTCAACAGATTGGATTTCATGGATTTTCCTAAGGTTTATCTCTTCATCCTTCTTAGTGAGTGTTGCGGGTTTAGATTTAAGGATTTAATCTTCTCTAATTGTTTTAATTATAGTATTTATTTATGGATTTTCATAATAAGGTGATGTTCCCCATGTTTGGTTTTTTTTTCAGCAAGGATTTCAAGATACTCATAAGCATCATTTGGGGCATTGTTTTTCAAGTTCCCATTACAAATCATGTCAATGAATTGTTTGTTCCCCGGGCCCAACCCTTCATATAAAATTATTACTTGTTCAAGAATAGAAAAAACTTGGTGTGGAACCATGTTTAGGGTCTCTTTGAACCTCTCTCATCTTTCATAGAATGACTCTCCCTATTTTTCAAAAATGTTGTGGATTCTCTTTTTAAGTGCAATTGTTTTGTGGAGGGGAAGTATTTTTTCTAAAATTCTCTTTGTAATTGGTCCCAAGAGTTAATGGATGATGGTATCACAATGGTTATCCAATTTTTAGCTCTATCCATATTATAAAAAGGAAAGAGGCTCATCTTAGCTAATTCTGGTTGATATGGGGGAAACATGGTTTCTACAATGTCATCGAACTCTTTAACCTGAAGGTAGGGAAACTTATACTCCATTCCATGGATTGTGGGAAGGTGGATTAGGACATGTGGTTTAAGAATGTATTTGGAATCTCTTAGGTAATTGTGTCTAATGCATGAGGGGGAATTGTTCCAAGATAGATTGAGGCAGTCATTTAGGGTTTGATCAACTACATTCCCTAGGTTTGGAGCTTCTTGGTTCGGGTTTCCCATTTGATCCCCCAGATGGATTACAATTGGATTTCTTGTAAAACCCGCCATTGGACTTGTTTTAATTGGTGACTTTGGATTTTCAAAAGAATACTTGGATCTAATGTAAACAAACTCTTATATAATCTTGACTCCCCTATCTTTGTACTTTCCACTGTGACTAATCTTTTTGAGTTACCGCAAGTGTATGTGGACATGTGCTAAAAAAAGTGATAAAGGGAAAATATAAGAGAATGTGGGTGAGAATAGAAGAATGGGGGTGGGGAAATAAGTTTTTTGGTCTAAGAAACATACTTTCTCCCCAGAAATAGCACCAATTTTTGGTCTCACCCAAATTTACTCATGTTTTTAGGTTTAAGTAGTCGCTTGTAGTATTGCTTGGGTTGTTGGATCCTCAGAGACCTAAGAAGAACCTATAGACACAAAATCTAATGAGACTGATTTTTGGCTATCATGTGGCCCACTTGGGTTTTTTTTAAGATGGTATAAATGAACACTAAAATACCTAATTGAATTCAAATTATGTTAAGGGTTGACCATAGGTTATTACAAGGGATGGATTGGGTGAAATTTATTTTGATAATGATTTCAATTTCATTAACTTAAGAAGGATTTATTCAATGGATTCAAAGTAACATCATCACTTACCAATTTAACACCTTCACATACACATGATAGTCACCTATACACTAGGAGTATAATTCTCATGACCACTCCAAGGTAAATGATTGTATTAAAACATGAAACATGCGGTGATAAAATTCAATAATGAAGAGAAAGAATGTATATCATCGAACAAAAATATCAATTAAATTATGTGATAAAATATTAATTGATTGAGAAATAACATCCAATCCATAATCTTACTAATCCCTTGGATAAACCCGTAAGAGGGATATCCCTCCATTGATGTTATTCTATCAATGGAATCGGGTAGTAGACTCTTGAGGGTGGAATTGAAGAAGAAATAAACAAAAGTGAAATAATGATCACTCCACCATTGTGTGTAGAATTTCACAGGTTTTGGTGTGAAAAAGTTCACACCATGAGACAAAAGTATATACATGACAAGAAGAATACTAGAAAATTACAAGAATAAGATGTTTTATAAAGAATATAAGGTAAATTAGAACAAAATACATGTGAAATCACAAACATGAGAATACAAAATGGTATCATAACATTACACATAAAAATAAAACAAAGCTTCCTCAACTCCTTCACCACCATTGCTTTAAATAAGAATTTTTTAATCCTTGGGATAAGCTCCCAATATTAAAAAACATCCCACTAGAGTATGGTATGCCTAAGGTGGTGGAAAGTAAGGGAGAGTGTACTTCTTCACCCTTGACCCAAAATGGCATCCAGCTTGCATCCACCAAACAGAGGCACCGAAATAATGTTCTATATGGAAGAATATGAGTGGCCCATAAAATAATAGAATGCATTACCGGATTTCTCCTAATAGCCTGTAAAATTTCATCCCAATCAAATTTATTGTTTTTAATATATGGTTTAAATGGTGGGTTGTTCTTCTGGGCCACAGAATCTGGCCTAGAATTGCATCTTCAAATTGGGCTGCTTGAAAATCCATTAAAACATCTAAATTAGCTATTCCCACTATTCAATGAAATGTTCCGAATGATGTATTGTAACTCCAGTTATATTTTTAGAATCATTAGGCTTGAATATTTGAAACTATAGTATTTTTATTGGGCTGATATCCAGTTCAATTCACCCAGAATGTTGTTAGTTCAAGGCCCACATTGGTGGTCTTCCAATGTGAATCCTCAAGTACTCCAAAAGTATGAATTGTTACCAATATAATGAGAAACCAAAAAATTAAAAATTATAATAAAATGAAGACCTTTGGTTATTTTATATGATGATAAAAAATGTACCATGTAATAATGCATTTGAAGCAGGACTTACAATCATAATGTGAAGTGATCTTCAGATTGTGAAATGTACTAAAATAGTGTTTATAGATAATGAAAAACATGAATATTATATATATTAACAATGAACATTATCCAAATTTAGTGGCTAATAAGATAGCATATTCATAAACTATATAAATAAATATATTATATTGTCAAACAATATATAGTCAGCTCTCCAATAATTAACTTTATTGGAATAACAATATATGGAATGAAAATAATTTCCCCCATTTAAATATGATAAAATACTATCAATGTGAATTTAATTTTACAAAACATATTTAAAATTTCATGTTCAATCCATATAGTACAATGGGTATACAACTATGACAATAGTTTAATAACATGATCATAAGCTATCCAGATAGATAAGATTGATGAATAAAAAAAGATATAACCCAAGAACTGAGGAATATCCTTCAAACAAATTATATTTTTTGAATTTATCTCTATATAATGCAAGGATATAATTATATAAATGATAATAAAAGGGTACAACATACCCTATATATATGAAATGTTTTTATGAATGATCATAACTCAATGAGTTCAAATTTAGTCACAAAAAATCCTCACTACTGGGGAAACAACTGAATCAGTAGACACGAAAAAAAAGGAAACACAGATGTTATAGTAGATCCCATGAAATAAAAGGATTATACTAAAATTATATCCTTGGGTAGTGAATAAATCTTAAAATTGAAACACGGTGAACAAAATGTAATTTCTCACAAGGATTTTTTGAAGACCAAGAAAACCCTTGAGGCTTGAGTGAAACATTAATCAAAACCCTATAAAATAGTAAGATTATAATTTTACACCAAATATGATGATTAAAAAACAATTATAAGTATTATATCTCAAATATGAGCTATATAAAATACATAAATGAATAAATGTGCATAATACCAATTCTGTCTCAATGAGAGGAAATTGTGATAAAAACCCTTACTTATTGTGTGAAATTACACAAATGATCCATAACCTCATATATCAAAAATATAACTATATTATTAACTTATTTCAGAACACTATTAAAATAAATTTCAATGTATACTCTTTATAAATATCCATTCACTCAATGAATTCAACAAAATTTCAACATCGTGTGATTATAGTTTTGATCATTTGTACTAGTTTCAAAACAGTGGTTTCTATTTCTAATATTCATTTAAAAATAATTTTTAATATAAATATAAAAATAATTATGGTTATAATTTATAATTACTTATATTGTTTCAAAATCATTTTAGGATTGTTTTCTTCTTTATCCATGAATATGAATTCGATGACTATCTTGGTTCAAAAATTCATGATGATCGATGATTGTTTTCATAATGAATTAATTATGTATTTATATATCATATATAGAACCAAAATAAATCATTATTATCTTATTTTTATAATATTACACACATATATATATGTGTGTGTTTTTATAATATTCTATTACATAATTTAATATTAACATTCAGGTAGGTTGTTAAACAGACCCAAACATAAACATAAAATGATTAAAGGATACTTTTGAGATTATTTAATTATAGTATATGTATACTAGAAGAATCATGATATTAATTAGTTTTCATTTGTGTTATATATAATGATTTTAATTAATAATAAAATAGTTATAATTTATATAATGAAATTACATAGATAAAATATACAATCTTTCACTTAGTTCACATGAGCAAAACGATTGAATTAACAGTTATCGTCTGTTGATAATATCATTAATAGAATCTTATGTTTTATATACCATAACCTTAATGATATCATAAACATTATATTCTCATGTAAACATTATCCTTATATCAATTTTTATAGGGAAATGATGAAATAAAAACATGATACTTCGTCGAGGTTGTAGTCCACACAATGCATGAACAATAGTTTTGTTTTTTTAGTGGATGCAATATATTAGTAAATAATGATAATAAACATATTATAGTATCATTAATGTAAATAAACTATTATAATATAAATATATTAGATTTTATAGAATAAATTTAAGGGATTATAGTTACTATGTAAACTATGTATTTTATAATACTCCCATCAGGGACATGAATTGTCCTTGGATGTATCCTATAATTTGAAGGGATGAGGATAAATATGAAGGACTAGGGATTGTTTTCGTGGGAATTGGTTTACGGGAAATTAAAATTATATATTTTTAAGGAAAAATTCAAAAAATTGGTGAGTCTTAATTTGTAGGAGGTTTATATTTTTACAATTAAAGGGAAGGTTAGTTTTGGGGGGGAACCCTTGAAATTTAAATTAATGTGAAGTAACTATTCCAAGGTGAAAGGATATGAAAGTGATTTTTTTGGGTTCACATGTATAAGTATATCTAATTCTCATATATTATATTCAAGGAAATTTTTTTAAAAATTTTAGGACTTAACACTAGTTTAAATTTTTTTTCACCATTTTTCTTTTATCATGATATTTATTTTGTTAATCATATTAATTTATTTTAATGAACAGTACTAAGAATGAAAATTTTACATATTATGATACATATAATTTATATTATATATATCATTCTTTCAAATAAAATTTTTAAATGAATGAAAAATTTATTTTCAAATTAATGTCCACAAATGTGTAAAACAATTAGGGGAATAAAATATTCATGTTTAAAACATATAAATGAGATAAAATTGTATTGGAAACTGATTTTATAAACATAAATATAATTATTAAAAAACAAATAAATCATATAATCCTTCAAAAGGAATCCAAAATATAATCTCCCTTTTAATATACTTGATTCATAGAAAAGACCGAAAATACTTGTAATATTAATGTAAAATTTTAATTACTTATAAAAATAAATTTCATAGGTTTTTTATGATCAATGAATATTTTAAAATAAAAACTATGATTCTATAAATTAATATTTTATAATTAATTAGTTTTATAAATTTTTATGTCAATTTTATATAATGGAAGAATCGTATAAAATAACTTTTGGTGAAATTATTATTTTTTTACTAAAAAAGATCTGTTTAGAAATAGCGGAAAAAATCAATCTCTGTAAATTTTGAAATATAAAATTCATAAGTAAATATATTTTTTAATTATTTTCAAATTCACAAATTTTAAAAACAAATTATTTGAATTTAATTGGTATAATATAATTGAACCCCCGTATAATTGTAATATGACATTTCAAATATTAACTGCTATTATTCTTATTTCATATCATTTACCATATAAATTGGTGATAACTAATATTTAATATCAAATATAATTTATTATTAATATTATTTATATTGAAATTTTTATCTATATCACAGAAAATTAATTTTTTTATAGATATATTTTTCTAAAATTTAAATGATATTAATATCGAATTTAGGTAAACTAATTAATGTTTATTCATATTAAATAAGCTTATATTTTCTAAATTAAAATTGTAAATCATTTTAATTCAAGATAATTCAATTTCTAGTTTTTTAATGGCTATATGTAGATATTTATATTTTATCTAAATATACCATGGTTTTTTTATGAATGGTTTTCCATGTGGAGAACAATATCAAACAAATTGATATATTTAAACTTAGTAATATCTTAGAATATTCGGTTGTAACATTCTATTCCAATAAATATATTATATCTTCACAATTTGTCTCATATGATCAAAAACAATTATATATAGATCTTATAAATAACCACGCACTTCTAGATGCTCTTGAGATTATAGGATGGGGAATGATTTTTTCCAATAAGAAAAATTGTTTTATATTCTTTATAAAGGGGTATATCCCACTTCTAATTTCACATAGAATCCTACTAGGTTCAGGATCCCTACATAATAACTTCCCACAAAATCATAAAATATTTTATATGATACTCATATCATTAGGGGTTTTAATTTATAACTCCATATCATTTATATGGTGGAAGCTTACATGAAATGATACTCTAGATATTATTGTGTAAGAAATCATTGTGTGATTCATTTGTAGTAAGTTAATAGGGTATTCCATGTTCCCATGAATTTTAGTGAAGATCTGCCTTGTTGGAACTTGTTATGGGTCATTATGTGGTATAATTACCAACACTCATGAAACATGACCAATTAATTTTTGTAGCATCCATTTTTGTTATACACTTTTGAGTTTGATAACCTTTTGGTGCACATATATATAATTTACTTTCCATTTATTTCAAAATCCCAAATGATTAATCAATAATTACTGACAAAATGGAAATTGATTTATTTTTACCATTAACCCCCTTCATCAGTTTATCATTTACGATACTACATTTCTCTCTTCCTTGGTCTTATTGAAACTTTGATTGTGTTCACTTCACTAATTAAAATTATTGATAGATGATTTGGAATATTTACATGATTTCTCACTCCATCCCTTATCCCATTAGGTTATTCAATAGGGTACTATATTCAATGTTTATTAAATAAATTGTTATCATGGTCCCTTCGGGATTCTTCCATTATTAAAACAAAGAGCGATAACAATTGTGGTGACCATTATAAGTGAATTATAAAAAATAACCACATGAAAATGTAACCTCAGGATGTCTGACTTTATAATAATTTAATGATTGCCTATAATTTTTAATATTCAACTTATATAAGAATATGTTTAACCAAAATCACTCTAATAATAATATGTCTCATTTTTTGTTTGATCGAGCTAATATTAAATTGGAAAATCTCAAACTTACTATCCTAATACATAAAATTGGAAAACCAAATTACAATGATGTTTCTTAAAATTTTATACACCCAGTTAGGTGCCGCCTTATATTGATGACGGGCTTGAAAAGCATGGGAAGGGATGTGTTCGTGCGGGTAGATCACCGCCATATCTGGATGGCGATCTTGAGAAGAGTGACCAGGATTTTTGGAATGCCCAAAATATGTCATTGTATCTAGATAATGGATCTCATCCTCAGAAACAAGGGTGATGACATGCTCCTGGTTATATGTCTGCAACTTTATATGGGCAGTTTGAGGGGTCTGTGTTTGGGGAACTTTGGCATGAGTCCTCAGTGTGGTATCCTCCTCAGAGCGAGGATAATGAGTCGTGGTGTGCTTGCGGTGAAGTATTCCCATAGGGGACTTCAAGAGGAACCCTTTTCCATTGGGGATGAAGTTATTGACATTGACACCATCCATCACCCTATGGTAATGGAGGTACTCATTGTCTTGTTACGAGGATAGGCTCCAAAAATGGTTTGAGAATTCTACTGGAGTCGCCTGGTTCTCGATCCCCGGTTGTTGCTGGGAAACCAGCCATTGGGATTTGGCCAATTGGAGGGCTTTCATGGCTACCTCCACCATCGGTAGAGTTCCATTATTGTGTTACTCTCTGATTATCACATTTGAGACATAGCATTAAAGATGGTGGGTGGTCAATGGGGTCCTTTTCTTGTTGAAGGACCCAGCCATCATTGTGATCGATGTGTATGTCTGCGAATACCTGTGAGATTTCATTGGATTGAAAGTAGCTATACCAAGTGTCTGAAAAATACATGACAAAGACAAAAAACAAAACCTATCAAAGAATAATCTCATGATTTCATGCATAATTGATTATCTTTCTTGGCCCTCTTCTTTTGGAACATGAATGGGGCTTGAAGTTGGGTAAAACCTCCAACTTGGTTTAAGATTCACGTCGGGTTCATCATTTTTGATTCACTCAGAAGAACACATGGGTCCCGATATTTAAATATATGGGATTTAGTTCTGTATAATCATTAACGTTGGTCTCATATTTTTCATTTGGTCTCCAAAAATATTATTTGTGGATCCAAAAACACCAAACGGTTCTCATTTCCATGATTCATGGACCTAATTTCCAAAGGAAGGATCTTGTTAGATTATTTGGACAAAAACATTTAAGAACTATCATTGGTCGAGAGGATGGGAACACGAGATCATCTCAACCTTTTGGGGGGAAGTTATTTCCAATTCAGGGACTCTCTTGTAGATTTAATCCATGTTCATATGTTCGTGAATCTTTGGTTTATCCCTTAGCATGTGTCTGTGGATTACCCCTCAGTTGCAATTGATCATATATACACATGGATTTAGAATCATCTACATTTATATGAGGATTCCCATCTCTCATATTAATAGATTATTGATTCTGAAGTAATTTGGGTTCATTGAGACAACACTAATTTTAAGCCTTATGATTGGGTGTTATGGAGTTTATTTTCATCTAGGGGGGGGGGGGGCAAGAGCAGCTTGATCATCAGGATTGAACCCATGATATGGGATTCCTATGTATCCTCTTGAGATTAATCAAAATCCACGTAGTTTGGTTCCACTTAATGGGACACATTGCATTTTAAGGTCGTGTGATGGGGACCCGACGATACAGTTTAACATCATGTGGAAAGGATTACTAGGCAAAAGGTGCCTAGTCAAAGTTCAATGCGGGACTTATGACGAGGAGGCCCGAGGGACTTGAGGTAAGTGGTTCCATAGTCAGAATGTGGTCCTACTAGGGATATTGGATGATAAAGATGGATTTCTGTATGAGGCTTAGGTGTTGGTGTTGAACCTCAGGAAGGTATCCTACGTATCCGACCTGAGTGGGAATCATAGTCCATGTAGTTCTACAAGGTTGGGTCTTACATATGATAGCTACCCATCTGGTTGTTTCTTATACCTAGGAGGAGGCCCTGTTAAAAGGGTTCATGATTCCATTTCTCAAGGGTGATGAGATGATATTGATCTCAGGCCTTAGGAATGAATCCTACATATCTCTGTTATGGTGGGAATCAGAGTTCTCATTCTTCATTGGATTTTGGGACTTAAACTTGGAAGGATGTCCTAGTATTGAAAAGGGGAATGATTTCCTATCTCATGGGGAGAAAATATTGAGTTGGGGCCTTAGGAAGGCATCCTGTGTAGCTTGTTTATGGAAGGAATCAGAGTTTTTATAGTTCATTAATGTTTAAATTCTGTGGGTGTTGGGTTCATCACAAAACTCTAAGCCCACGTGAGTCATAATCGGTGTGAAAAAAAAAGATGATGTGAAAGATTCAAAAAATCACACACTTCTTCTTTGCTGATAGAAGAGGAAAAGGACAGTGGTGGAAGGGACCACAACCATAGCAGAGTCCGAAGAGATGTTTGATGATGGCAGGGAGAAATGAAACTTCCCAAGTTGAAAAGGAAAAGTACATTAGTTCTGGAAAGAAAGGCTAGATGCTTACTCCATGAGGGATGACCTGACTGGCCCCTGGGAGAGGAAGAAACATGCACCACTGACCTTCATCTAAGGGAATGGTTAGTGGTTAATCTTGTTCTCGGGAATGGGGAGGTATAAGTGAGTTCCCAAAGGTTGAAACCCAGGTTACGAAGGGAATGTAGAGTTAGAAAAATTCTGACGGTCAGTCCTATTACTGGGATTACCCACGTGACTGCGCTTACCATGGGTATGTAGAAATAGGAATAATCTGGAAGTCCATCCTATGGCTACGACTGCTCACACGACTCCACTTACCATGGTTATGTAAACTCAAAGGTGCACACTGATACACCAGAATGTTTCGACATATGGGTTTGGTGGCTTTGGAAGAGGCCTTGGCCGAAGGCCAATGGACTGGTTCATGATGGGGATTTAAGGTATGGAATGGAAATAGAAGGGCATAACCGATATCAAGAGACTAAATCTTTGAAAGACACCCACTCTACGTACGACTTGTTCATGTGAGGCAAAGTACCCTATGTGTAGCATATTCCTACGTGGATGAAGGAGTCATCTGCAAACCAAGGCAGTGCACGGACTTGGGTTTTGTCCACATACTATAGTGGTATGCGGCACTGGAGTCCATCCATCTGGCTAAACGTTCCACATGGTAGAATTTCATTCACACAGTGATAGGCTATGCGGTATGCCAGTTTGAATAAGGGGCATTGGTTTTTCAGCTCACAAGATTTTTATCCACAAAGAGAGCATGGTTCGCGGTTCACCATTTAGGTTCACGATTTACCGATTTTATTAAGATTCCTTCTCTTTATGGTTTGTGGAAAATTTATATCTTCTCTAAACTGTTTGCGGTTCCATATTTCATTGATCGGTTTCCATATAAGTTCAATCTTTCTAAAAATCCTTTCCTCCAAAAATCCAGTCTCTCTACATCTATCAAAAAACAAGCCCTTTTCTTCTCCCCCTTGAGTTCCTTTTATAGAGTTCCAAGGTGGTTGTATTTATGGGACACACGAAAAAAAATTTAGAGGCCCATGGGAAAATCTCCCGACCCGCTGACGACTCTCTCAACCATGGTTTGTGGGGACAAGGTTCGCTGGTCACCATATGCTTACCTCTCCCACAAAATATTGATTTTACGGGGGATGTTCATGACAGTTTATTGCTTCCCCTCTTTTCGCAAATGATGGGGTTTGTGGGGAATCAGTCACCATTCCTCATTCATTTCGCAAACTACATGATTCTCTAGACAACACCTCACGGGACAACATTTCGCGGGTCGTCCGATTACCATTCGGTGTGTTGGAAATACCGTCTGCATTCCATTGCCTAGAATGAGTACATGGACTACATTGGTCCTTTACTAAATTTGAATTTTTCACTCATTTTCTCGAATTTTCGATCGAAGTTGTGTTCTATTCTTCCTTCAAATTTAAGGGAGTATTTTCCTTATCTTTGTGGATTTTCCAGGACCCTACAAATTCCCCACATCTAATTGGTTTTTGATCATGGTGAAGAGGAGGCTATTCTGATGTAGAAAGAATTTATAAAATAAATTATTTTGTAGTAGAAAGATGGACCCAATGCGGGGACCACACCAATATAAAGCTGGTCCAGCTCATTTTTGTTTATCAGATTTCTTAGTGAAAAGTTCTCTCGAGTTCTTCTACTTCAGAGTACTACTTCCTTCATAAAACCCATCACTTGTGAATAGTTCTTCGCATTCTATGAACTGTGAATTCTTCATGGTCTAATTTGTCTTTGAACTATCCTTTGAATCCATGAACCAACCTGTGATACGTAAAATTTATGTCTAAATGATGGTATATGCCGACTAAAGTTTAACCCAGTGAACTAATCATTAAAGTCCCAATTTAAATGTTTATGTGTTTTCTTCAGAAGACCATGTGGAGAGGCTCGGAATATGTTTCTCCTGGTCCGTAGACCATTCAATTCATTGGTCATCTCTTCACGGTCCAGTGTCTCGGGGAGCCTTCCATGGACTACTGGTTCTCGGGGAATTCATTCCACGAACCATTTATAGTGCACAGTATGTGGATCCTTGTCATGCAGACACATTGTAGTCCTTTTACAATTTTTTTTATTTTGGCCCAACAATTTCATTTGAAATGAACTTTTTTCTATGGTCGTCTCAATGCAGGAAAGAATGGTTCTTCCTCAAGCTACTACCGAAGTTGTTGATGATGATGCAGTTGTCAAGCCCCTTTCATCTGTTGATGTAATGTAGAAGGGTATGAAGGACTCTGTTGATGAAAAAATTATCTTCACCCCACTACATCAACCCTTATCAAGTTTTCCAACTATGGTTCAAAAATAATATCCAACTTCATATAGGCTTCCTAATTATGGTTTTGGTATGGTATCTGATACAGAGATTTTTCCATAGTGTCGAGCCAACCAACCTGCTACATGGATATATGATAGCACCATTCCCAAGACTGTTGTTTTGTCAAGAGGATTGTTCATTCAAAAGGGTACGACCACTTGGTCCATATTGAATTGTTCCTCGTTGTCCCTAATGGGTATACGATGAAATCCAGAAGAAACAACCCATTGATACCATAACATTGCATTGAGGGCCATAGAAAATGAACAACATGGATGGATGTCAAAGTGGGACCTTTGTTCTAGAGGTTCAATCGGTTTGGATATGTGGGTGGATCTTCTGGATTTTCCAGATCTGTGAGGAATTCTCGATGGAGCTGTAGAATGTGTGGTTATATGAGGTAGTCTAGGTATCTCAGACCCATGCTCATCAAACAATATCCCTCATTTCATAGCTTTGGATAAGATATACCTGAGACACAAACACTTCCCATTTATTCCATGGGGAAGTCGGCATTAGCCTCTAGGTTGTTCTACTGATCTCAGGGGTCCCGATTGTCATGGATATGTATGATAATTTTCTACCTACCTCTTCTACATGGGATCTTGAGGAGAGGACTCACCCTCCAGAAAATATGCTTATCGACCAGGAAAAATAACAATCAAAGGACATCTACCCAAAGTAAAGAATACATTTCCTTGACTGGATTTGTGTCTTTTCTATGTGAAGAAGAAGTATCTTAGAGCCCAAAGAACATAGGCCCAGGATCTTCCCTTCCAATGGAACTCAGAGGCAATAAGGTCCCTACTAGACTACCTTGGAAGAGGGAAAGTTCCATAGTTGGGGGATGGGAACTTGTTCCTGTTGTCGATCAGTTGTTCCGATTGGAAGCCTTCTTGGTCATGTTCTTGAGTGGTTGGATGTTATAATTACATGAATCAGGTGGTGTACGGGTTATGACATTCATCATGGAAGTTCATCTTCCCACTAGTAAGTGTATTAATCTAGACATTCCGATATTGGACAAGATCCATTGTTTACTCATCTAGGTTAGCGAGGTGAGGAAACCACGTCGGGTGTTTGTGCATTTCCAAATCCTCTCAGGCTGGATAGGGGCTCACATATACATTTATCAATCCACTTCCGATTCCACACACTGTTCTTTGTTCATATATTCATAGTATCGGTGGGATTATGAAGGTGGTCTGGGCTTTACAAGATAAGCAGGAATACCGAACCACTTGTAATGAATGAGAATTGCTAAATTGAATCTCCAGTTACGACTGATTTACTTATCATCCTTACACCTCCCCTACTGGTATCATCATTAATACTGAACTAGAAGACTTCATTAACTGAGGATACCTCTTTTAATTAAGAAAGGGTATTTTGGTTACACGTATTGACGTGGCCTTATCTGTGAAGGGTATAATCCTTGGAAATTTGGCCATCAATTTAACTGTGTTCAGATGATACTTCCCCCTTTCTTCAACAACACATGTTAGGAAAAGAATCTTATGATTTCCAGACAATTATGGTTGATGTTTACCTGGGAGGATACTTAGTGCATGATCAAGCATCTTGATCCTGTTGGTCCTATACCTTTCCTATCAAAAGGCCACACTGATGCCTTTGTCAAATCATATCCTGTTGGTTATTTGGAATATTGGGTTCTCATTGTTATGGCCCATAAGGCATCTATGGAAATGGGGAAGCAAAAGGAGGATGTTGAAAAACCCTAACCAGGAAAGGTCCTTCTGATGCCTCTTGGTTATAAACCCCCAGGGAAGGTTTTGAGAAACTGTGGTGTGACCTCAAAAACTATTGAGCAAGCGCCTGGGAGTCCACCACCTATCCCTCTAGATGTTGGCTTTCTAGTGGCCTATAGGCAATGTGATTTTTTCAGGGGTCACCAATCCTTTCATGGACAATACCCTTGTTCCTAATGGTGGTACCTTCAAGAGAGAGAGGTTTCTCTGACTGAGCAAGGTTACATGTCAGTACGTATTGAAATTTCCTACGATGATGTTCCCTAGAGGGTAAATTGTTACCATTGGGACCTTGAGGCCCTGATTTATGCTCAACAAAATCATTGTGAGTACACTCATCAAGTACATGCCATGTTTCCACCAGAGAATAATGAGGAATACAATCATGTTGAACAATCCTCATAGGGTGATGGAAATTATGGTTTTCCCATTGTGGATAGAATAAGGGAATTTCATCATTTGCATTCAAAACCTCATAAGCATTCCACCCCTGAGGGTTCCAGGGCCGTAGAGGCACCCAGGAAGCAACTGAAACTGATGAATCCCACTCCACTTCCATAGGAAAATATTCCAGTGGTAGAAATCCCCATAAAATATGCATTCCCAAGCTCTTGGATGGTTTGGGAAAATTTAAGGTCAAGCACATCAAATAAAGATATTTGTATATTACTTTAGGAAGGGCATTTTGAGCTTCCATGTTTTAGGGGAATTCGTCATCCCATCATTGTTTTCTAATGAAGAACAACCGGATTAGGTGGCTACATATTTGAGTGAGATGGAAAAATGAATGCACTCTTCCAAGGACATGTTTTAAAAGTCTAATCGAGTATCATGGATTGTGGTACTCTTGGAGACACATAATAACGAAGGAGAGGTTGTCCTATTTATATATCTGGACTTTAATTTGCTTTATTTTGAAAACTTTGAACACTCATCATTTTCTTCTGAAGGGGCCTAAAGAGTCTCGGGAGACAGTTCCTTCTCCGGTATACACCGCTAGGGGAACTACAGCAGGCGAAAATATCCCTTCAGATGTGGGGGTCACTGGGGAAGGTTCTCCCAGCAATGTCGGGCATATGAATGTAGTCATTGTGAATCCAACTTGGTCATTCCCTCATCACACTTCTCTTAATGTTTCTTCCTAGGATCCATACCCATGGAAGGTAATGAAACGTCAACATGATTCTCAACTGTCGAAACCTATCCGAAAAGGAATTACTGGTAACTTTCATATATGCATGTTTGGTTTTTAGACTAGACACATTATTCTTCCTTACCATTTATTTTGTCCATATTTTGATGTAGAACCTATAATTAATCAAGTGACAGTCACCCAAGCATCTGTGGCTCTTTTTCCTTTCATGGTGGAAGAGAGACTGCCCACCATCATGGTTGAACAAGGTGGAGGGACAGGACCTACTGGAGGGTCTTAGGGTCTTGAGAAGTCAACTACCCCAACATAGATAGACCTCACTCTCGTAGAGGGAACACTTTCAGTGGTCGATGCTCCGGTAGAGACTGTCAATCCTAATTTCCTAGAATTTTAATATATAGGATAGGATGTTATCCCAACCCCTATCAGCTTATAATAGACCATTGTGCTTTTCTCTACAACCCCTGGAGTGAACCTAGCCTCGGTCCCTATGGGATTAGAACCGGCTAACACATCCTTTCCCAGGTTGTTAATTTCGGTAATCTCAATTTTTTTAAGTGATCATGTAGAAGCTACACTAAAATCGGCTGGTCCAATCTAGTGCAACCACAAGTCTTGGGTACCCATGGATGTTCCTGGGACTCGATTACACATTGAGGATGTACTAATAATTTTGTCTAGCAAAAACACCAATATAAAAATTGAGGGAGTCAATATTTGAAAAGTGGAGGTTAGTTTCTCAAACCTCCCATCACCACCCCTACTTTTATTCCCCTTTTGAATTGATGGTATTTACATGCTTCTTTTTAGATGTTAGGATCATAACCAAACGTGTTGGCAACTGTGGAAGTAGATCTGATCCTACACTCTATTACAGCTATCAAATGTGAGGCTGTTGAGGGATCCAGTCATGTTGCGGCCATAAAATCATGTCCCTCCCTAGTGATGTTTATTACTGAATACATTTGGTCATCCATGGGTGATTTTAAGACTGATTGGGAGAGCCTAGTCAACCTTCAACTCACCATCCAAAGGGAATGAAAGAACATTTAGAGATTTATTTCTCAGGCACCACTCAGCAATATTCCAGTGAATCTGCTGAAGTTATGCTACCAATTTGTGGTCCTGGGGTTTGTAGGATTTGGTTACCATGGAATTTATCACATAGTAAGGTAGGTGGTCATGTCTAGGGAATGAGTTGGCACGAATGAGTCATGTCTTTCTACTACCGATACTAAGGCTTATTTTCTTGAGGCCATATAGATTATTATAAATGAAGCGGTTGATCAATATGTAGTGGTTGAGAGGCTACAAATTAAGCTCTCAAAGAAATGGTTCTTAGTGGAGGATATTGACTATGACCTGGAACAGTGGATGAGAAAACTAGAATGTATTAAATAGGAACAAGACCATGTTGCAGCCGCCGTTGATGAGGGAGAACGCCTGGTAGAGAAAGGGATGAAGGCTTTCATTAAGGTGGAGGCATTGTGGGTGTATGCAGAGGCTGAGACTACAACATTGTTAAATATGCATTAGACCATTGAAAACTTGATCCAAGAATTGATACATCTCCATGAGTCCACCAAACATCATTTATAATAGTCATGTCATATCCTCAGGGAGAGGCTCTGGGTTGTGGACGTCCTCGATAAATTTTTACAATATAAAAAAATGATTTTTGACTAAAATTCTCCTCTACACCCTTTCCTTGTGTTTTAAATCAATTTAAATTGTCATTTTCTAAAAAACAACTTACTAAACATTGATTAATCATAGTTTGATATAATCAAACTGAAATAATCAAATTGAGCTCAAATGTTTTCCATAACCAAGGGATCTAGCGAATACAGTTTGCCTTTTTCTAGGGATTCATAGAAACAAAACCATAAAAAAATTATGTCTTTTTCTAGTGATACCCTAATTTTTCCCTATTCCCATTTAATGTGGCCTTAGCAGGTATAGCTTTACTTTTTCATAGGCTTCCCTTTGCAGGTTTTCGACCTAACAGGGTATTGTGCCTCTACGATTTTGGTTTCTCAATATTTTACTAAGACCATACATTGTGTAGGTCTGGAGAGCTGATACTCATCTTTTTACAAAGATTACCATTACAAGATTTCATCCTAGCGAGTTCTATGTCTTTTTCTATAATCTGTTTATAGTCCTTTAAACAAGACTATCATTACTGATGTTTTCGGTCGAACAGCTTTGACCATGAATTGTTGGGCGGGGCTCCGATAGGATTTCATGATCAGGGGTGTCTCAATAATTTTTTTGATGTTCATGAGGGATGCTTCTTGACCCTAATAATCATGAGGCATGTGATATGGGTCGTAAAAGCAGTTTGGGAATACAGAAGTAGGAAAAGCGCTCACCTAAGGATGAATTTCCTTTGGCAGATGGGCCATGGGCCATTTTATGCAGATCCTCTAGGGCATGGTACGAACAGTCAAAAAAAGGTGTCCCTAGTTCAGTGACTATCCATTTCTGATGGCCGAATAACTTCATGGATGTTCAGATTATGATGACCACTAGGGGTGTCTTAGAGAGGTAGTGGTGTCTGGAAGTTTTGAGGATATTTGTATCAATTTTGATCATGGTTGAGAGTCCACTCTTACACATATTTGGTTTGTATAACAAAGGGTTGAAGCTTGGTGCAGTTTAGAGTCGTGCAGCTAAGACATTTGAGACACATTATTTTGAGGTCCTTCATGGTGGAATGACATTCCTTGGTTCATAGTAGCTGACATGAAATGTTCAACCATAATCAGACATAGGTGGGGAAAAGAGTGTAAACAGTAATCCCAGGGGTTTCCAAATCCAATGATTTTTATGATTAATGAGAGTTCATTAGGAGTACAGAGATAATAGAAGCCTCACCTAAGGAAGTCTTGCCTTTAGTGGAAAGGCCATGGGAAATTATATGTAGAGCCTCCAGATAATGGTATTCACAGTCAATCAAAGGTGTCTCTATGTTAATGATTGTCCCTTTCTGATGGTCGATAAACTTCATTGAAGTTTGGATTCAAGAAAACCAGGAGTGGCTTCTGGTTATTCAGACCTTTATGGACACATAGTGTGGTTCATGAAAATGGAGTGTCTAGACATGAGAGGGACATTCCACGTAATTATTTTCCATGATGGGTAAAGTCATCTTACATACACGGGTGGAGGGAGGTTCCCTGCGCAGGTCTAACCCACATATAAAAGAGGAAGGGGAACCTCACTTCTTGACTGGACCGATGATAGAATATTTGGGTTTCACTATGTATCATGCATGGGTACTAATCAATCTAGACATCGTTCATTTACATCTGTGTAGTTTAACATCATACAGTAAAGGCAAAAGAATTTTTTTATACACGGGGCCCCCTTTCATAGGGACATAGGGGGGAAGACCTTATTTTCTATAGAGAATTTCTGTGAAACACAGAATCACACACAGGGAAATTAGGTACATTTTGAATGCCAAGTATTTAATACATTGGTCTAAGAAGTTTAATGTCGTGCGGTAGGGATGCTGCCATATAGTCTATGATAGACTAGAAGGTAGCTGGGTCTGAATGCACTGATATTCCCAAGGCATTGAAAAGAGTGATAGTGTAAACCATGATTCTGAGGCCTCTTAGATCAAGATAAATAGTATGGGGGATTAGGGTCCATTAAGAATACTGAGGTAGGAAAATCCCTACTGTGGAAGACATTTCTTTCGTGGATGGGCCATGGGCCATTTTATGTAAAGCCTTCAGGCCATGGTATGAATAGTCAAGAGAAGGTGTCCTCGGGTCGATGGCTCCCCTATTTCAAACAGACATGGAGGTTTATGAGGATCCAAAATTATCCAAGTTATAGAGTTTGATGTATTGGGAAGACATGCCTAGAAATGGTAGAAACATTCATCCCAAAGTTGATCTTTAATTTTATAGAATTCTCTACAGAGATCTGACTCGCATGTGGTGGGAATTTTGACTTTTTCTGGATCCCAAAATTTGGAACCCAAATTCGAATCTCCTTGTACGAATCAACTCATGCATGGGGGGGGCATTTTTTAATATGGAATGATAGGTTACCAGTGTTAGGGGAAAGGCCTTTTATGAAAAGGGTATCTCCATGGTGATGTTATGTTTTATTGTCATAAAGAAAGGAACTTTTATTGGGCAGTTTAATGACTTACGATTAAGACAATTTCCATTCAATTTTTCATCATGTGGAGAGGATGTTTTCTATGCATTTTAATAGTGTATGGTAAGGATGATAAACATTTCTTTTATATGTCATATGGTAGGGTCCATGTCATGGGACCAGGATGTTACTATATATCATGTGAGGGGAAGAGTTATGTCGTCCGTAGTTGTTATGGCATCTTGGGAAGGTCCAATCAATTCACTAGGGAGGGACTTTTTCATCTTCTTTTGTTTTTTAATGTATTTCAGTAAGTATGACATGCTCTTAGTTTAATGGTTATAGAGCTCGGACCATTATCCATTGAAACTAAGATTAACTAGTGGATAATCGGGCTAGGATGTTCTGACAAGCCCCGATGAGGAGGGGAATGAAGGTGTAAACTATAATCGTGGGGTTTCTCAGATCATGAAAAGTGATATGGGGGCTTAGAAGCCATTAAGCATACATTGGTAGAAGAAGCCTCACCTATGTAATGCTTTCCTTTAGTGGACAAGCAATGTAAAACTTTATGCAGAGCCTCTAAGGAATGGTATGCATATTCCAGCAAAGGTGTCCCTGGGTCAAGGGCTCTCTACTTCTGATGGTCGGAGATGTTTATGGGGTTCCTGGATCACTCATTACACAGAGTATGATGGATGGGGAAGGCTGTGTTTGAGAATGAAATAGACATCCATATCATGATTTTCCATCTAGTTAAGGCATAATAGATTTATCATCACATTGCAATGATGAGACATCATAGGAACCACGGGTGGATATGATCCAATCTTGTAGAGATATTCTGGCATATCCAGACAAGTGGGGGGAATGTAAACCAAGATTCTAGGAATTTTTATATTGGGAGGGATGATATAGGGCTTAGAATCTATTAATCTTATAGATGTACAAATTCCTCCCATGATGAACACTTTCCTTTGGTGGTGAGGTCATGGTAAACTTTATGCAGAGCTTCCAGGGCATGGTATGCATCATCTAGAAAAGGTGTCACCATTTCAATGACTATCCATCTCTGATGGAAATGGATGATTATGAAGACCCAAAATTATCTGGGTCGCTGAGTTTGATGGGTGGAGATGGTGTGTCCAGGTATGTAAGGAATATACAGACCATGATTCACTGTGAAGCCTAGATGAAGTATGGGATTTCCCCCCTTTACAAAATAGTCTTCGCTCGTATGTAAGGGGTGAATGGTTCATTGATGGATCCTCGCTGTGGGATCTGGAACATGGGATCCTTCATGTAGACTTGATTCTATGAAGGAAGTGGGGGTGTTCTATTCGTGCGGCTAGGCCCAATGCGTAGGGTCACAGTATCACTTTGCATCCTATAAGGGTAGGAATAAATCAATATTTGGTTGTTGATATTCCATGCAGTTTAATGACATGAATTAAGGATGCGGGATATTTTAAAATGATATGCCTTGACTAAACTATGAAATTACCTATAGTCTATGTTCTTAAGCTCATGGGAGCTATGCTCAGTTAGGGAAACAAGGAACAACATAGGGTTATTTCATCATGTAGGATTTTCATAACCAAGAATCGGGAAATGTTTTGTTATATATTTAGCTGCTATCGATATTGGGTATGGGGATTTTAGTGCTCTTATGTCTCTTTCTAGGACAGGAGTAATCTCGGATGTAATTTTGTTAACAATAGCTTTCCTGAATTGGTCATGTCCATATGCAAGGAGGGGATGCGTTTTAGATGGTGGCTAGGATGGAATAAAATATAGGCGTCACTACATGTCTTATGAGAGAAATAATAAAACCACACATAGTTCTATGTGTACCATGCAGTTTAACATCATGTGGTAAGGATGAGGGAATTTGTTTCACCTGGTGGCTGCGCCAAGATAGGGGTCTAGGCATCACTACGTATCCTGTGAAGGCAAGAATCATTCTCGACATAGTTCTATGAAATATCATTCTTGATACTCATTTAGAATAGATACATGGAGGGATGTTTTCAACCATTCTTTAGAATGATATACCTATTGGGTACCACTCACTCTTTTCTCTTATGATGGAACCTTTCCTTACTTCCTAAACCCATGTGAGTCATACTAATTGTGGGAAACAATAAATAACGGGTGTTCTTATTCCATGACACGAGTAAGGGTATCATGGAGGCATTTTGTATGAGGTGGCGGTTGGACCAAGATTTGTGATCTGGGTGTCACTTCATATCCTACAGAAGAAGGCATCAAGCCACACGTTGTTCATGAAATTCAATGTGGTTTAACATAATGCAGTAAGATCGTGAGTCATAGAAGCCTGGAATTAATGGATGCTAGTTATGCCAGGATATTCTGACATGGTCCACACAAGGAGAGGGGAGTGTAATTTATGAAATGGACATGTTCGTGAAAATACAAATCATCGAGGATTTATCTAGTAATAGAGGTCAATGTTTCCCCACATAGACCAAGTTCATGTGTGGGAGGCTTCTTTAATGATGACTGGGCTATGACGTAGAATCCCAACATCACTACGTATCTTGTGAGGGCTAGAATCAAGCCACGCATAGTTCTTTTAAATCAATGCAGTATAACATCATACGGTAAAGGTGAAGGGAATTTTTTTTGGATGGGGACTGGGTGGAGATGTAGAATCCAGGCATCACTATATATCTTTTGGAGACTGGAATGAAGCCACATGTAGTTCTTCTCCCATTTTTTCTAAGGGATATTCTTACACAAATTCTACTTATACCCGGAGACGGCGCATTTTTTCTATGGGGTGGATGGACCAGTATGTTGGATTTGGGAATCACTATGTATCCTATAGATGTAGGAATTAAGCCACACGTAGTTCTTTTAATGGAAATCTCTAGGAAAGTCGGACCCATAAATAGGGAGAAAGAGGAATTTTTAACTATTTCTTTTAGGGTGGTTAGGCCAAGATGTAGATTCTTGGCATCGCTATGTACCATGTGATGGAAGGAATTAATCTATAAGTAGTTATTTAAACACAACATGGTAGGTGACCAGTGCTGGGGGGATGTCTTCTTAGGTGGAAACATTGTTTTGATATGAATTTTAGAGTCATCAGACTGAGACATATTGCTCTTAGTTTAACAGTTACAATGTTTGGACCAGGGAAAACATTTTAATGTCATGCTGCTTGGAATTACATGGAATAGTTTAAAATTATATCACATGGACACATCTCACTTAGTTTAAGTTCATAGAGTTTGGACCTTCGGCATTTCTACATGAAATATTTCTTTATAAACCTTTCATTTGTAAGAGATGGGGGAGCTTCCCATCCCTTGAAATCAAGGAATATGCTCCATTGGGGAAGGCTTTATGTATGACATACGGTCCCACCCATTTTGCTCCAAATTTATTGGTGTCTTTCCAGGTATCATCGGAGTTCTAAGGACCAGTACCAATTCTCCCTCATGGAATGTTTGGAGGGGAACCTTTTTGTTGAAGGCTTGGGAAATCCATTTCTGATATACTTCCAGGTGGTGAAAAGTATGCAACCGCTTCTCATCCAGTCACTCTAGATCATCAATTAATTTTTCATATTTCTCATCGATGGATAGCTAATTGCAGATGGAAATGTGGAGCGACGGTAATTTAACATCGATGGGTAGAACCGCTCCCATCTTGTATACCAACTAGTACGGGGTTGCCTAAGTGGCAGTGCAGTTTGTGGTTCGGTAACCCAACAAGGCATGGAGGAGCTTTTACAGTAATGAATTCTTGTCTCTGTTTACCATCTTCTAGAGTATATTAGATAAGTTCTTATTGAAGTCTTCTATCTATCCGTTGGCCGCCTAGTGGTAGTGAGAGGAATGTTTGGTCTTGATACCATTCTCCTGATACAGTTTTTCGAAATCAGCGGAGAAGAATTTGGTGTCATTATCCATCAGTTTTATATGAGGAAAACCAACTCTAGTAATGAAGTTGGATTTCACAAAGCTGACAATTCTTATTTCCCTGACGTCATTAAGGGGTACAACCACTACCCATTTGGAAAATAAGTCAGTCACTAAGAGAATATATTTTATTTGTTTGGCCGTGGCAGGATGATATGGTCCCACAATGTCCATTCCCCATATGGAACATGGCTAGGAGTACATAGATGTATGGAGTAACTATGGGGGGTTAGTGGATGAAAGTTTCATGAATTTGGCCGAAATGGCACTTTTTGGGAAAGATCACACAATCCAGAGCCACAGTGGGCCAATAGTATTGCAGCCATCAAATTTGACGGGGAAGCATGGATCCCGACTGGTGTTCCCCACAAATTGTTCCATGCACTTACGTCATGATGAAAATAGTAACTTCTCCATAAATTCACCCAAGATGAATTCCAACAAGTCCTCTCATATAGAGGACTTTGTACTGGCTTCTTCTTTCATATAGAACAAAGTTAATTTCTCTTCTCTATATTTTCTCTATTTCGGCCTTGTCTGGTGGGAGTTCTCCATTTTGGAGGTTGTTTGCTATAGGAGTCATCCATCTAGTAGTAAGACCATATGGTTTAGGGATGTGGATATCCTAATTGATTTCTTCCATGTTGGTTTGAACAAATGGTAAGATCATCTGATAGTGAACAATGATAATGATTGTTCCATCCTGGTCCTGGTCAACAAGTGTTGTGGATACATTTTCTAATGCATCATCTTATGCATTTTGTGATCGAGGAACATAGGTTAATGTCAGATTTGAAGGAAACTCTACCATTAACCCTCAGACATGGTAAAACTAGGGGACCAACTCTTCTTTTTAAATAGCATAGTCTCCATTGATTTGTTCGATGACCATCTCGGAATCACCGTTTATCTTCAAGTGTTATAACTCTCATTGGAGTGCAATCTCTAGGCCTGCAATGAGGGCATGCCATTCTACCTCATTGTTTGTGCATCCTTCTAATAGCATGATGTAATTATGAAAGGCAACCTTCTCCAGAGATATGAGTATAACTCAAAGCCCCACTTTGTTAAACTTGGGGTAGTCCCTTTATTTTCCTATCAGACTTTTGGATTCACCATCAATGTACATTCCCCAGGTTCAGGAATCCTCTTGAATAGAAAAGGTATCTTCATTGGGTTCTTCGTCATCCAGTGGAGTTACCTCTTCCAAGGAATTCTCTGCCAGAAAATATTCTAATGCTTGGCTGTTAATTGATTTCTGAGGCACAAACTAGATGCCAAACTATTGCATGATTAATTCCCATCAAGATAGGTGCTCGGTCAGCATTAGATATCTAGGAATGCACTTGAGTGGGTTGTTGCGCAAAATCAAATGGACTTCATGGTTCTATAGATAATTTTGCAACGTTTGGGCCATGAATATTAGTGATAAATAGCTCTTCTCGATATTTTAATATGGAGTCTCAGCATAATCATTGTCCAGATGAGATAAGAATGATTGTTCACACTCCAAGTATCATTCTTTTGTGAGAAGAAATCTCTTAGTGATCGGTCTAGGGCTGTCACATAAAAAATTAGTGGCCTTCCTTCTATATGTGGCTTAAGTATTAGTGGGATTAAGTGATATCTCTTATGACAATCAAATGCATCTTGGAAATCATCAGTCCATTGGTATGAAACCCCCTTTTTCATCAACATGGTGAAGGGAAAACATTTTCTTGTAAGGTTGGAAATGAAGCACCAGATATAAGCTAAGTTTCCCTAGATTCCTCTCAACTAAATAAGGTTGTGAGGAGGTGACATTACAAGGATAGAATTTTTCTTCTCATGGTTTACTTCAATTCCATGATGGAATACAATAATGTTGATAAATTTCCCTGAGGTAACACCAAAAGAACACTTCAGTGGGTTCATCTTCAGGTTGTGTCACTCTTGTTTATTGAAGGCAATTTCATTATTTGACGTGTGATCTAAACATTGTCATTATTTAACCACCAAGTTATCAATATAACATTCTATGAACTTATACGGGAATGGTTTTAATATGCGATGCATTGGATGTTGATATGTAGCACCGATGTTCTTCAAACCAAAGGGTATTACCGTGTAGAAAAATACTCTATGGGGTCTCTGAAGGTAGTATCATCTTCATCCTATTGGGTCATTCTGATTTTTTTATACCAATAATATCCATCCATGAAGAAGAAATTCTCATATATAGTTGTTTCATAGATCAAGAATTCAGTGATCATGACCGGAAAATCATTTTTTGGGCAATGTCGATTGATATATCTGAAATCGATGAAAACACAGATCTCTCCATTGTTCTTTTTGATGGGGACTATATTGGCCAACTAGATGTGATATTAGACCCCCAAAATGAAGTCTTCTTTGATGAGATTGTCGACTTCAGCCTCTATTTTGGCATCATGTGTCAGATGCTTCTTTCTGGCAGGCTATTTATAGCCCTGGTAATCTGTTGGAAGTCCCAAGTGGTGAGGGGCCACCTCAGGATCAAGACCTATAATCTTTGTGTAATTCTAAGTGAAAACATCTCAATTCTACCTCAAGAAGGATGTATATACCTCTTGTTCTTTGAAAGACAAGGATGCACAAATCAGAGTGGATCATGGGACTTCTTTGGTACCCAGTTTTATTTCCCTGAGTTCATCGAGGGAAGTAGAGTTTCCTTCATCGAACATGGGAGGGGAATATATAAGGTATTCTTCATATTCTTCCTCTATTTCCCTATCATATTCCTCTTATAAAGGGGAGATAATTCTTGAAATGGGTTATCCAGAGCTCAGAGATGAGTCGCCACCTTGTCATTCCACAACTGAGGAAACATCTTTTAATTTGGTTGGTAGTGAAGAATCTTCTAGAGAGATTGTGGTAGGGGAGTTATAAGTGTCTTGTCCTTCTTCTACCTTAGAGGGAAAGGTGGGGATTTCTTAGAGATCTAAGGATTGATTGAGGGTGCCCCCACTCAAGAATTCACCATTTTATTCAGGATCAGTGGATATTTCTGCACTGATATACATAGATTCCATGACTCGGATCATGAGGACTTCTGAATACATGTCTAAACATGTAATTATTCTCTCAACATGGTTGTTGGGCAGTACATATTCTTCACTAAACTTCTTGAGGGGGTCAACAGGGACCATTTCCATACCGTTCGGAGTGGTGACCCAATCAATACCATCGACTGAAGGTTTCTTTCCCTTCTTCTCATAGAATCCAACATCAATGTAATGTGACTCGGAGAATTCAAATGTTGTATTGTCGATGTGAAATGTCCCACTTTTTCCATTGATGCAGTATTTGATGCATTGATGGTATGAGGAGGGAACCACAACATGTTGATGCAACCAAGGCCTTACCAATAGGGCATTGAAAGCCGTGTTTTTTCGAACCGCTAGGAACTTCGATTTGCTCATGAGGTCACCAAACTGAGTCTTGATATTGATCTCATATAATGGATTCTATTCATTCTTGTCATATCCTAATAGGGTTTTGGCTGAGGGTGTAAGATTTTTTTCACTACAATATAATAGATGGAGTGTCCATAGTGGGAGGAGGTTAAATCATGAGCCATTATCAATGAAGGACTTTTTGACTTTGATATCATTAATTTTTTTCGACACATATGAAGGTTTGATGTGACCTTTTATGATTGAATATTCATCTCGATCTACTAGGTAGATGACTGCATGAAATTCTACAGAGATGGTATCCGTCCGATAGATCTCATCGGTGGCCACCATGGCTTGAAACTCCTGGGGGCTGAGCAGGGATTCTATAAACACTTTATTGAGGTCTTCTAACATTATTAGGGATTCTAGAATGGATATAATAACTATTAATAATGCCAAATGTTGTAGGATATCATATTTATACTATAAAGATCGACGCTTCCCAACCTGGGGGTGGTCTTTCACATGCACTTTAGGGGATTGATCATGGGATGAGGACAGACTGGACACTGGGATATGAGTTGGTGGTACTTTTTCACTTTTTGATCTTGACCTGGTCAGTCTACTTACATACACTGGGCGGTTAGACACAAGTTCTTCCCCCTGACGGGTATTACAGAATGATTTGTCCAGATTGACTACCTATAGAGGGAGGTGAATACTCTCGTTCCTACTGAGTCTAATGAAGGTCTCTTCCACGAGTTTCCACAACATCATTTGTTTGAGATGATTAATACCCATATAGATGAATTTTGTGACGATTATGTATTCCCTAGTTTCCCCAACTTCTTTGGTTTCTTCCTATGGTTCCCTAATCGGGTTTAGGGAACTTGGGTTCATGATCATACTCTCCATCAGAGAAGGATTCCATTAAATGGATGACATTAATGGAATCGAATACCAGTTCTTCATCTGATGATGGGTCATCCTGATTGGCTGTCTTTGGTGGTATATTTTTTGGGGAATTTCTAATGGTTCTAGATCTAATGGCATAAAATTTGAGAGTGTCAACGCTATCTTTTTCCTTGACATGGATTCCTCCTCTTTCACTTTCTCTCGACCATTACGACCATGCCTGGATAAATGACTCGTGGAGGGTTGTGGGGCCAAAGACATCAGATGTGTTGCATTAGGGACTATTGGGGGTACAGTTGGTTGTTTCAACTGTGCTTGAAGTATGCCATGAGCTTGGTTGACTGTCTTTTGGGTCATCCTACCATCAAACCTTTTCTCCCATTTGCTAACAACTTTTAGCTACTTCTTTCCTTCATCTGGGTCTGTGGTAAAAATATATCCCAAATGTGTTGTGGGTGGTCCAATTTTTACTTTTCTAGAATCAATTATCATTTGAAAGAGGTCATTTAAGTTGAATATTTATTGGATGGTATGTCCCAATATTCTGTGGTAGGGATAATAATCTGGCAGGTCATTAAGACCGAACTCATCATCTCTCCTCAGATCTGGTATGCGAAGTAAGTTATAATTCATGGTGGCTATGAAATAGTCATGAACTTGGTCCTCTCAAAATGAGTATGCTTTATTCGTCTGTTCCTAGAATTTGTTCTTCCTGGGCCTTCTCCAATCTTTTCATTGGGGTGGAATCCATTGTTGACTTCCAGGATTCCTACACGATTCGCTGCAGGCCTGGGTGGAAGAACCGGTGCAGGGGCTGGCATGAGTGTAATAGAGGCCACTTTAGCTCTACATGTTCCCATTTTTGGAGTATATGGGGCTACCCAAGACTTAAGGTTAGTTCATTTCAAGGAGTCTATTATTCTCTGGGCAATGACATAGAAATCTTATAACCAAGATTTGCACTTTATTGGGATGAGTAGTGTTTATAGATCATCTCAGAGGTTATCAATGTATATAGAAAGCAACTCATCTTGGGGAAATGACTTGTTCAGATAGTAGGTCAGGCCCTTCCATCTAGTGATGAATTCTGAGACCCTCTCATTCTCCCTCTGCTTTCAATTCATGAGGTTTCTAAATGTTTTATTGGGAAACATTGAGAGAAAATGAAACATGAACTACTATCAGAGATTTTCCCATCATGTTATCAACTGAGCAGGAAAACTATTATACCACACTAAGGAGAAACCTTACATGGTTCATACGAAGCATCTGAGTTTCACTACTTCATTTTGTTTTGGAGTTCCCATCATGTGGTCTCAATAAGATGCATAGTGCATCAAATGATGTTCCAGGTTTCCTGATCCACTGAATATGTGGAATATGGGGATCCAAAAATTCGGTGGAGATAGGGTATTGCTCACCAAATCTAGATAAGGCTTTCATTCTGATTGTATCGGATCGTGTCGATGTTCCATGAATTCCAATAGCGATTTCAGTGCTTCGATGGTGCTAGTGAATCCATAGTTTACATCATGTTGATCCCATCCATGGATGAGTATAGTAGTAGGAACTACTTGATGTGCTAGCTCCGCTGGGGATTCAGGTATATATTCCATTGGGGGAACCTTCAGATTGTCCACATGTACCCATTCCAGTTATTTCCTAAGCAGATTAAAATCATGATAACAGTATTCATCCATGTTTAGGTACTTTTATGGGCCATGTGCCATCTTGGGTGGAGGTCCTGGTCTTACATCATTTTTTAGGTAAAACACTTGTAACTAAGTTATAGCTACTCAAATTGCACATTGTGGCTCTAATTGGGGAATATATAAAATAGGAAAGTTACCCCAAAAAAGTTCAGCATTGATCTACACTAGATCTTTTATTTCCTCTTCCTATCGGGTGATCATTTCTTTGAGTGAAATGGGCTCGTTTGTATTGAGAGAAGGATGCGGGTTGAGTACAATCTGAATTTTTTTCTTCTCCTTGTTGTGAACTCATAGGTGAGGTAATGAGGGATTTTTTGGAGGAGCGTCCATGGTTTAACGCGTTCCACTAGTTCCGATTGTGCATGCCACCTGACTCATTGTGAGTCACATCCCGAACAAAACCATCTTCTCGTGATTCTTCTACATTTGTATCATTCTTGATATTACCTATGGTATTTAAATCTATGGAATTGATTGATTTATAATATGAGGTTGAAGTCATGCCAACTTCCAAATGGTAAGAGGACCCTCAACATTTCTTACTAATTTTACCCTTCCTTCCCTGGGATTCCCATCGGGTTTCCTGAGGAACGGTGACATGGAGGGACCCTCATTGTGACCTTTTCATGCACCTCCCTCTTGAAGGGGACGAGTTGTAATATTGGATAGAATAAGAAACATCCCTTCTGACTTCCCTCCCCAAATGAGATAATACTAATTCCCTTTGGGTAGGTTGTTGTTGTGGTAAAAATGCCACCAGCCATGTGGGTTGTGGTTGGTCCCATTCCTTGGGCATTGTGCCTCTTCCCATTTTTGTTGGTCTTAAGGGGGAATTTGTTGTTAAAAATGTCCTCATCCTTATGGGCTAGGTTTGATCTTGTATTGTGACTGCCACTACTGGTATTGTTTCCTTATTTATCTTATGTACCCCTATTCGAGGAAGAACTAGATGTGGTACTGGATACACATGTGAATTAATCACCTCTGAGGACAAAAACAGGTATTATTGGTTGGCTTAACCTAGGAAGGAATCCTACCGAATGTTCTCAATTTCCTAATTCAAGAGTTTATAAATGTCCTACTCTCATCAGGTCTGGCGCTTTTGATACTTACTTATGGCTGGTTCCTATCAGGAATATCACCTCTCCCGAATAGGAAATTCATTTGACCGACATCTAGAAATGACATCATTACCAGACATTATGTTGAACAGGTTCTACGGAATGGTATGTGGGGTGAAGTGCAAAGATCTATTCTCTCATCATCCCTGGATATAAACACAAGATGGAGCAATGCTGATGTGGTGACACAATTTTTGCATCGCATAGAGTCAGATCAACTCAAGATCTCTCTTTTGCCTCTCTAATTTTGGAAACCAGGAAGACGGAAGGGCTTCTAGGTCAATTTGAAAAAGGATCTCTTCTACTATCTTGACATGGTCTACATACCCTTCATAGGGTAGGAATTTTTCTTTCAACTGGCAGAGAGTTGTCCAGATATTGAGGCGTATGTCATGCACAAACCCTTCTGACAACATTATTGGTATGTTAAACTGAGAGGTGGTTGTGGGCCAAAACATTACTGGTATATAATCCATGGCCAGCTATTTCCTTAGGTGAAAAATATCTATTTTTACTTCAGCCAGAGATTCCTCTACTTGATCACCCCAACATAGATTCTCCTTGATAGTATAGTAAGAGGTAGTGGGTCCAGTATGGATCATATCATCATGTGGATGGTCCCAGGGTGGATCGGAAGATGAAAATAATCCCAGGGAATTTCTTAGTTGAGAAAGGATGTCTTTAATAAGTGACTGGGAATCTGACATGCATGATCCCCTCCTTTAAAGAACATCAGTATATGAGGGATTTCCTGTACACGATTTGGCAGGGGGAGGACCTTCCTGTCAATATGATGTATTACTATAGGGAGGGCCTTTGCAGTTGGCACTGCAATGGTGAGGGCTACCATTGAATCTTGATGTCTTGCTGCATAGAGGACTTTTTTTGTGCATAACCTAGAGAGGACCTCCAAGGTGGACTGTCATAAGGGGAGGACCTTCTCACCACTTGGTTTCATTATAGGGAGGGCCTTCGCAAGGAAACCCATCATGGTGGGGATGAAAATCAAAGATTACCATTCAATGGGAAACTTGGGGAGGACCTTCAAGATGTACTGCAACAATGGGAGTACCTTCTTGCTGCTTAAGGCCATTGTGGGGAGAACCTTCACAATGGATTCCATGGTGGAGAGGACTACCATCATAGCTTCCATAGAGAGAATATATGTGGGGAACACCATAGGGAGGGATTTTAGAATGTACCACAGTGAGGGGAGGACCTTCTCATTGTTTGAAATATCGATAGAGAGGACATCCACTATTACAGTGGCAAGGACTACCATTGTAATATGATGTCTGGCTACATTGAATATCATTGATTCATAGCCCCTGAGGAGGAAATTCAAGGCAGTCTACGATAAGGTGAGGACCTTCATGTCATGATGAAACATCACTATGGAGAGGGCCTTTACAGTTTCATCTATGATAGTGATTGCTTCCATCAAAATCCGATGTCAGGATACCTGGAAAATGTCTGTAGTGTATACCCTAGAAAAGACCATCAGGGTGGATGATAGTATTGGGTGGACCTTCTCACTGTCTGATCTTCTTCCCAAGAGGAGGGATGAATTGACTCTCATCAAGAGAGAGGATCTTGTGATAAATCATTTTTTACCAATGAGGGAGGCCCTCATGGGTACTCTGGGGTGGAACTTCAGTGATTTTGGTAGCTATATTGTGTGGAGGACCTTCACAACTACTATTTACACTTCTATAATATAGTAAAGGGTTGGCAGGATCCTGATCCTTCACTGATATGTCTATGGTGGAATCGAGAACCCCAGCATCAAGTAGAGATAAATCATAGACCTACTCTTTATTTTTCGGCTACTTTTGGTGAATTCGGGGGATCTATCTTGTGGGTAGCTGGGATGATCTACTTTTGATAATGGACTTAATATACGGGTTCCTATCTAATTGGTTCTTATGATGCTATCAGAATATGCTGAAGAACATCTTGAGTTTTGGAAGGACTATATGCCTACCCTGGAGCGGCCACCATGACAGACTAGTGTCCCCTAGTTCGAACAGGTACATGTGCCCAATTTGGTTGTCCTTGTATCACGTGATATAGATGAAGACCCTCCTGGATAGAAAAAAGGATACATATCTTCTCTGAGTGGACTATCTCATCTTATAGATGAGTCGCCTCACTTGGGGTGACAAGGTCACGGGCCAAAGACCTTATCGTTTCCACTGAAACAGTTACATTTTGACAAGTTTGCAAGATATGATCTGGGATCAATATATGTTCCACTATCATTTCGAGAATATGTAAAGATACATCTTTATCTGGAATGGGTATGAGGCCCCATTCTGCTGTCAGAATAGAAATATCCTGCTCTTGTCCTCCGTGGTTCGTTAGTGGATACTAACGGTTCTCTGATATCAGGGTTAGTGAACGAGTCTTCCACTGAGCTGGGATATGCCAACTATTTTCTTTGATTGTTTCCCTATATGGATGACAGGATTTGAATGCATCTACAGGATGTTGGCACTACATATATTTGTTTCCCACCATATCGAGTTGGTGGGATTTTCATTTACTATCATGGAGATGTGCCAGCTCATAGGTTGCTTCTATGTTGGATGGCGAGCTTGATAGGCAGTTGGAAGAATCTGGACCTACAAGTGCTAGATTTGCACCATATCTGGTTGGTAAGCTTTATATTCCCTATCAGGGAGAGGTTCCTTCCAGTCAGGTGTCGCCCAATGTTGATGAAATTCTTGACGTGCATGGGTGGAGATGTGTGCCTGTTCTTGGATGGTTGTCCTGTCTGGATGGTGGGCATGAGAAGAGTGGGAAATAATGTGAGCCTTCCCATAATATGTCACTATATCTAGATGACAAATATATTCCTTTGGAACATGGGTGATGACCTACTCTTGGTTATATGTTTGTATCCCTCTATGGGCGGTCCAATAGGCCTATGTTTGGGGAACATCGACATGAGACCACAGTTTGGTATCCACCTCAGAGCGAGGATACTGAGTCGCGACGTGCTTTCAGTGACATCTTCAAGAAGGGTTCTTCCGGTATAATACCTATTCGGTGTAGATGAAGTTATTGTTATTAACTTCATCCATCTCTCTAAGGTAGGGGATGAACTCATTATCTCATTTTGGGGATAGGCTCTTGAAACAATTTGAGACGGCTATTGGAGCCTCTAGGTTCTTGACCCTCGGTCGCTATTGGGAAAGTGTCCAGTGGAATTTGGCCAACTGGAGGGTTTTCATGGCTGCCTTTACCATTGTGAGAGTTCCATTCTGGTGGTACTCTCTGATCAGCGCATCCGAGACCCAATGTGGAAGATGCTAAGTGGGCATCATGGTCCTTTGCTTATTGAAGGGCCCAACCATTGTGGTGATCAATGTGTGTGTCTGTAAAAACCTTTTAGATTCCATCAGATTGAACACATCTCTATCATGTTTCTGCAAAATATATGACAAAGACAAACCAAAAAACCCATCATAATATCATTTCATAATCCCATGTGTAATTGATGATCTTTCAAGGCCCTCTTACTTCTGAACTAGAAAGGGGAATCAGGTTGGATAAAACTGCCACCTTGGTTAAGGATTCATGTCAATTTCGCCATTTTTTTTCTCAGAAGAATGCATGGGTCCTGTTGTTTGATTACAGGGGATTGATTTCTGTATAATCATTAACACCGGTCACATGTTCTTACTTTTTCCTCTAACTGGTTTATTCGTGGAGCCGGAAACACCCAATGGTTCTCATATCCAAGATTCATAGACAAAATTTCCAAAGACAGGTACTTGTTGGATGATTTTGCCAATGAAACTCAAGATCTCACATTGTTCTAGAGGATGAGACCTTGGGCTCATCACACCATTTTGTGGGAATGTTTTTTCCTATTTCTTAACTCTCTTATAGATTTAAGTCATGTTCATATGTTTGTGAATATTTGGTTTATCCCCAAGTATGTATCTACAGATTATACATGGGATACAATTGATCATATATACACATGGGTTCAGAATAATCTACATGTATCTAAGGTTTCCAATTCCTCATATTGATAGATTAGTGATTCTGAGGTAATTCGGGTTCATTGATACAACACTTGTTTTAAGACTTATGATAGGGTGCTCTGGAGTTATTTGTCATCTAGTAGGGATAAGTGCTAATTGAGCATCAGGATCGAACCCATGATACGAGTTTCCTACATATTCCTATGAGAGGAATTAGAATCCACGTAGTTTGGTGCCACATAATGGTACACATTAACTTTTATGGTCATGTGATGAGGACCCGACCACACAGTTTAATGTCATGTGGCATGGATGCCTAGAAGAAAGGTTCCTAGTCAAAGTTAAATATGGGAATTATGCCAAGGCGGCCCGAGGGGCTTGAATAAAGTGGTTCACTGAGTCATAACGTGGCCCTACTGGCACATAGTTTGATAAGGATTGCTTTTCATATAAGTCTTAGGTGCTAGGATTGAACTTCGGGGAGGTCTCCTATGTATCCTAATTGATTGAGAATCACAGTCCACATACTTCTAAAATGTTGGGGGATTACATATCATATTTACCCCTCTGGTTAACGGTTATACTTAGGAGGAGGCCTAGTTGGAAGGGGGCATGATTTCCTATATCAAGGGTGATGAAAAAATATTAAGTTCGGGCCTTAGGAAGGAATCCTACGTATTCCGGTTATGGTGGGAATCAGAGTTCTCATAGTTCATTGGAGTTCAATGATTAAACCTGGGAGGATTCCCTAGTATTAAAAAGGGGCATGATTTCCTATCTCAAGGGTGAGACAATATTGAGCTCGGGCCTTATGAAGGTGTCCTACATATCCCAATTATGGTAGGAATAAGAGTTATCACAGTTCATTGAATTTCACATTGTGCATGTGTTGTGATCATCAAAAACATCTAAGACCACATGAGTCATGATCGGTGTGAGAAACAAGAGGATGTGAAAGATTAAACATACCAAACACTTCTACTTTTCTGATGGATGAGAAGGAAGACGGTGGTGGAAGAGGATGTGGCCATGGAAGAGGATGGAGTGATGATTGGAAAGGGTGCGAAGCAATGAACCTTCCCATGTGGAATAGGAAAAGTACATTGAATTCAACAAGAAAGGTTAGGGGATTACTCCAGGAGGGATGCCCTGACTGTCCCCCTGGGAGAGGAGAAAACAAGCACCACTAACCTTCATTTAAGGGAAAGTTCAGTGATTCCTCTTGATCCCGGGAATGGGGAGGTACATGTGATTTCCCAAAGGTCGAACCCTGGGTTACCACATGAATGTAGACATAACAAAATTTTGGGGTTCAGTCCTATTATTTGGATTACCCATGTGACACCGCTTACCATGGGTATGTATACATTGGAATACTTTGGATGTCCATCCTATGGCTGGAGTTTCTCACATGACTCCACTAACAATGGGTTTGTAAACTCGGAGGGGACAGTTGATGCGCCCAAAGGTTTCGACATAATGGTCTGGTGGAATTGGATGAAGTCTTTCCCTAAGGCCAACAAACTGTATCATAGAGGGGATTTTGATGATGGAATGGAAATTTAAGGGCATAACAGATATCAAGAGATGGAACCTTTGAAGGACCCCCATTCCATGTACCACTTGTTAATGTGTGGCAAGGTACCCTCTGTGTAGTGTGTTTCTATGTGGATGAAGGGGTCATCTACGTACCATGGCGGTACGCAGACATGGGGACCATCCTTGTACCGAAGTGGTGCGCAGAATTGGGTTTTGTCCACATACAATGGTGGTATGTGGTGATGGAGTCCATCCGTCTAGCGAAACATTCTGCAGTGCATAATTTTGTCTGTATAGGGATGTGCTATGAGGTACACCAGATTGAATAAGGGGAATTGGGTTTGTAGATCGCAAGAAGTTTATCCACAAAGTGGGAATGGTTCGTGGTTCACCATTTAGGTTCGCGGTTTACCCATGTTATTAAGCTTCTGTCTATTTATGGTTTGTGGAAAATTTATACCTGCTGGAAACCATTCTCCATTCCATACTTTGTCCATGAATTTCCCTCTAATTCTAAGCTTTTAAAAAATTCTTTCCTCCAAAAAGCCAGTGTCTCCATGTCTGTCAAAAAACCTGTCCTTTTCTTCTCCCCCATTGGAGTCCTTTTATAGAGTGTCAAGGAGGCTGTATCTATGGGTCTCACAACACATTTTTCAGTGGACCATGGGGAAATCACCCATCCCACAAATGACTTAGTCAACCGTGGTTTGCGGGGCTGAGGTTCATGGGTCACCTTCATCTCACGTTTCCCGTGAACCATTTAATTTTTTGGGGATGTTCATGGCATCATACAACTCCACCTTATTTTCACAAATGACAGGGTTCACAGTGGATCATCCATCGTTCATCATTCATTTAGTGAGATTCCTAGTTCATGGGCCAACACCTCATGGGCCAGTGTTTCATGGGCTATCCATGTATAATTCAGTTCGCGGTAATTACAATATGCATACCATTGCCAGGAATTAGTATGTAGACTACATTGATCCTTTATTGAATTTGAATATTTCACACTTTTTCATGAATTTTAGATTTATGTTATGTCCTATTCTTCCATAAAATTTAAGGGATTATTTTCCCTCCATTTGAAGAATTTTCAAGACCCTGCGATTGCCTCCCAATCCATACATGGGTCCTTCCAGTGTCAATTTCATTATTTGGGACTCAGTTTATAATCACTAAATATTTTTATTCTGTGTGGTGGTTGAATTTCTGAGGATGGAAATTTTCCATGTTACTCATCAAATTTAAGGAATAAAAAGAATTTATTTTTATCCCTCAATAATACTATTTTGATTCAATAGGTATCATTTACATAGTGGAAAATCACACTATGTATTGTTAAATTAAAAGAGTGTATAGTTTTCTATAAAATACATCCCTTTCTGTATACTAAAATTTGGATACATCTATGAAACAAATGAACCACAAGATAATCATGTCCAAATGTTTTGGATTAAAATTGAATCAACCATTATCGTGTTGTATGATGAGTGGGGTTATGACCACACACATGGAACAACACTCCCAGTGGATATACTTGTGAATATTAACACACTCATAATGATGCATGATGAATGTTTTCACCCACAATTTCATTTTTATTATACCAGTAAAACATATATAATCCAATTACAAAATTACATGGATATCTGAGCACATTTGATATAAACTTTATGGTATATTAATTTTGTTATTGTGAATCAAGTTACATTTATGATACCCTATGGATTTAATGTTTAATATGGGATGATCTTGAAGGAATCCACATTATTCTTCTGGACATGGATATATTTGATATATGTGATTCTAAGTATATAGATATCCATGTTTCTTTATCAATAGGGTCTTCATGGAGTGGTATGAAAGGTCATGATGACCCTTATGGTGAATAAATTGGACTCAAATAGGCGTTGGTTGGGACATGACATTATATATCCCCTTAATGCCTCAATGGGTCTAATGAGATAAAACATGTTTGGTGTTGGGTTATTCCTCTTCTAATGGTATAAAATTATATTTTCACACAAACATGATAACATTTTTCTGATTTCCATAATTTTTCATTACATATATATCAGATAAATTATTATTGTTATCCATTATGTCGTTAGTTTTCTTGGACATAGTATGTTCTCTGCCTAGTTTTCTTATGGCTTCATGTTAATCAATTATTTTTGTCATTTCAATTATTTCATTTTTATTTTATGTATGATTCCATTGAATTCTACTCCCTACTAAGCATCTAAGATCACCCTTATCTATTTTCCTTTCCCTAGTAAAACTAATGGAGGACTATGTGTATTTTTTGAGGATATGATGTAAGGGAATATGATGTTCTCTCAATATGTTCATGCTGAATCTTATGATTTTCATGTGTAATATATATATGTATATGGACTTCTAAGACTAATAACTAGTTTGATCTGTTGGGGAAAAGTTTACATTGCACTAATTATGTAATATAACTACCAACTCAATGTTCTGGGAGAATGGGATGTTAAAACAAATATCCATGTTATTAGATTTCATTGAATGTTGTGAGATACTTCTTGAGGGTGGGAGGTCTATTGGTTGGAGCTTTGTAATGACATTCAAATTACTATATCATTATTTTAAAAAAATCCATAAAATTTTATATTAGTAAAAACTTATATCTATGAAGGACAATGGTGGGAATGAAAATAAAATGTGGAGATGGAGATTCAATTTTATATTATAGAATAACCAAGTACATGGGACTATTGTATAATGTACTTCATGTTGTTAGTTTTTCTATAGAAACAATTTTATTTAGCATCACATACCTAGTGGACATATGTTGGTTACTTAGTAGATTCATGTAGAAACATAATTTCCCAACGGTTGTATTAATATTATTGAATATCAATTATTTTCCAAAACCCCATTTATCCCTATCATATCTCCCATTCTAGTTGTGTTATGTTTTTTTAGAGTTCTATATCCCTTTCCGCTATCTCTATGGATTCTTCTCTTAAATCATTGTCAATATCACATAAAAAGTATTCCAAGATCTCATCTACATATTAGTGGTGTATTGAGATTCCTATAATCTCCCACTTCTACATGAATCTTCATGGATGAAATTTATTATCCCTTTATGATCTATATTAGTTATAAAAAAATTATTAACCCATATAAGTTTCTTTCTTCAAAGTTTTCATGTGCATAAAACATAGGTGAGTAGAAGGTGACAGCTATATTTTATTTCATTATGGAATACATATATAATCCTTATTTTATATTTTATAGGATTAAAAATATCTATTACATGTAGATCCAATGGAATGTGGTCCACAAAAAAGAGTGGATCGAGGAAGAAGAGTTAGTCAAACATCAATTCTGTAGTGTTGGATATATCTTCATGATCTTTTGGAAGTATAAAAAATATGAATTGTTTTAAAATAGATCCTCCATTATTATTTATCGAATTTTTAATATATAGAATAGTCTAATTTGGTTCTATACTATTGAGATGATTCTTAGACACAGGTATTTGTACGTTTTCTTATCTTTTATATTTTTCAATGCTACATACGTGGTACTGCATGTTCATATTTATCCTACAATTCTAAAATGATTTTATTGATATATATATATATATATATATAATTGTTATATCATTAATAAAACATAATGAAGGATATATTTTTCAAAATATATCATGTAACTTATGTTTATATATTTAAATTAGGTAATTTTATATCTTTCATGTCCCCCACCACTCTAATGGTACCCATAAAATTCTGTTAATTAAATGGAGCGACCCATGAGTCCCTCTCCCAGTAGGCCCTGGGATGGCGAAAAAAACCAAGGGTATAAAAATTACCAAATAAGAGTCATCAGCCTCTTAATTACTATGATATATGATATATATTTATAAAACATTTACACATTTTATTATATAATTCATAACCTTAAATATAAAATAATTAGAACACAAAGATCATAAAGTCCTAGTGTCTTTACAAAACTGGTTTCATAATACATAGAACGAAACTAAATCATGGAATCCATATTTTATTTTCTATTGTGATCTCCTAAACCCACTCAGTGTCCTAAAATTTATTTTGATAGCCCAGTAAATACATAAAAGAAAGGTGTGAGCTAAAAATCCCATTAAGTGAATAAACAAGATAAGGAAGCATAACATGTGATTCAAAGGTATAACATGGTATAAAAATGAGAAGTTACATGAGTAATATTTTTTAAGAACAACATTAAGATAATGGAATAATATGATCATGGAATCATGGTAATGTGTAAAAAATATAAAACATGATATAAAAATAAGTCAATTATAACATCCAAGACAATATCACATGGTGGACAAAGTCTCATAATATATTATTTTCACTCCCAAATCACATACATGACATATTATGAGACTAAAACATTACAAAGTTATTTGGAGGGAATTTAATTATGATCCCACAATTAACATTAAATTAATCTAACTACTTATGTGTTCCAATTAATGATATTAATAATAAGGAATAAATATAAAGATTACACTTGGAATGATGTTGGTGGCACAATCTTGTCTCATAAAATAATCCAAAGAGATTATATAAAGAAAGAATATGATAAATGATCATAAGAATTTATTATCCATCCAAAGGAAGGGAGATAAGATAAGTATAAATGGGGGTGACATATATAAAAAATTTATAATCTTCCTGTAACAATAAATTTTGAGACAGTGAATTAGAGAGATAAAGCTCACAACCTAAAGAAAATGGTGGGTTAGAAAGACACCATAAAAAGATCCTGATTCAACATGTGCGTTATTTATCAACATAAATAATAAAATTAAGTTAATTATTTACTTTCTCAATAATTTTATTCAATATTATCATTCATTTTATTTTATACATTAAAATTTCATAATAAATTACTTAAGAAATTTATTTCACATCGGACCTTTTAATGATAAATGGTTCATATGTACAAAATCCATTTGGTTTGTTGAATAAAGCCATAAAGATTTTTAACTCATTATCCCTATAATGGTAAATTTTGAATAATTATAATTTATATACATAAATTATTCTATTTAAACCATCCTTAAATCATGGTTATGAAAAATGAACTAAGTTACAATCATGGATTAAATAGGACATACATACACATGAGTAACCTTTCCACTATTTAATGATCAAGATGGAAAGAAGGTAGATGTTATTACAATATGATAATTATTTAATAAATATCACATTATATCTTTAAATACCATTACACATACCATTCGTATGATTCAGTAAAAAGAACGAATCACATCACTTCGTGAGGGGGTCGTTCGCCGTACACATGAATGACATTATCATTTTTGCAATGAATGATATGGTAAGAAATTATATGATATATCTAATTTAAAGAATGGTTAATATTTAATTAATAAAATATATAAAAATAAAATTAATCCTTCTTACCTTCCATGTAACTAATTAGTGAAAAATGAATAACATCGTTTCCCAAGACGGAAGTCCACCGTACACACAATCGATGTTATCATATTCTCTATGGAATGGAAAGTAAGAAGGTTTATTTGATATTATAAGTTGATTAAATATAATTATATAATAAATATAATATATAATAATTAGATAAATCAATATATCCATCTATGATAATCATTGATGTGAAATTAATTATGACAGTTCGTGAGGTGGTAGTCCAATGTACACATGATCAATGATTTCATTTCCCATTTCTGGGAGGAAGAGATAAGTTTAGGATGTTCCCATAGCATAGAAACATCTATGTATATTTAATATATATATTTTATTATATAATCATGTTTTAATAATATTTTATGGAGCTAGAGGAAGAAAAAAATTAAAATTCTCGGTTAAGGATATTACATCTTCTTTAGATAACATATTTTGTATTGCAACAAAACCATTCATATGATGGATTTATGACCATAAAAATTATTCTAGGAAAAGGTGAGGGAATTATGGTAGTTATTTGAAAATTTCATGGATGATACAAGAGAATTTGGAAGGGTGGAAACGAGAGGAGAGTGGGTGGCCATTTATAAGTGTGGGTGAGGACATGCTTGGAATATTAAGAAATAATTAATTCCACCCATGTTTTTCTCATTCCACAAGGCTATAAAATGGCCCATTTCCAAAAATTAGAATATTTAAGTTCTAAATGAAACTATAAAATAATAATTATACATGTTTTGGGTCATATTCATCCCTTATCCTTTTAGTTTAACCTATGGTAAACCCATTTTTACCATAAGTGTGATAAATAATTATTTTTTTAACTATTTATTATGATAAAAAATAATGTTGATATAATTAGATAATATAAAAAATTTTATTCCAAATTTTGAGTCTGTTTTTCAAAATTCAACTCAATTAATTTCTTGAGTTTAATTTTTATTTAAATCTATAGAACTATTGAATAAATTGTATTTTCAAAAGACAAAATTTTAAATTTTTTACAAAAATTTATATCTGAATTCAATATCAAATTGATTCCAATGACATTTATTAGTTAAATTTTAAATTTATTGAACCAACATTACTTTAAAAAAATAAAATTAATTTACTTTTTCATATAATTTTTATGAAAAGGTAGTTTTCTATAAAAATCAGTGTTGTCGGTATTCATCAAAAAATGAATCATTTAAAAAAATTTCTAAACGCCACCAAATTTTTTATATTAAAAATAGATATAAAAATTTATCTTCATATTTTCAAATATATTTAAATAATGTTGTAAAAATTAATTATAAATTATTTGTACAAAACGTCACTAATTCTCCTTTTAGAAAAAATCCATTTTTTAGAAAACAAATATTTATTTTACAAATGGTTCTAATTTTATATATAATCAGTAGTGACCCATTTAATGTATTTTATAAAAGTGTAAAACATAATTTTATTACTTTATTTAATCCTATTCATACTTTTTAATTTTACATCTAGGTTATAATTTTCATGCATAAATAATAATATTTTAATAGAGTTTTATGTTTTGTTTAAACTAGTTTGTTGCATGCATTGCAAGGTATCAATGATATTTTAATTATTTAAAAATAAATATATCATAAATTATCAGGGTTTTAAATTATTTTTTATCATCATTTTTGTGTGTCATATACTCTGTGGATCATGGTGTTCAATTTTTCAAATCACATTGTGTTACATTTAATATATAAAACAACCATGGAATTACTATAAATGTGACGTCTCGGACCTAGATTTCCAAATCATATTACATAGACATATATATTAGATACATTCTTTGAACCCTATTATAAAATCCTGGATATAGAAATACTTAGAAAGAAAATCAATAACTATTATTCTATCTCTTATATCGTAAGGATATTTTCATTTTTTCCACTGTAGAGAGTTTGGAAAATACATAAACAAATAAATTAAATTTTCTTTGATTTAAATGAAAACTTTTCCAATTATATATGAGACTAGTGAAATCATATTAAATATTTAATATCTATGATAAATTATTTCAGGCCTATTATCATTATAAACATTTCACATGATTTCATAAAATTTGAAAATGGGCCTATAAGAAGGGGTACCTCAAATGCATGACAAGTGAAGAATGTAAATGATGAAATCATGGCATAAATATTGTAGTTGGAATTGGTAAACTACATGTATCCATAATGAATTTGAAATTGGTGGAATTTTATATAAATGAAAATAAATGAAAAAATGGATACAAATAATTTTGATGAAGTATTTATGGAATGAATAATATTGATCATTAATAATATATTATCCAGTCCTAGTGAAAATAAAATTTACTTGTCATCGAGACCGTTATCAATGCATTAATGTTTTTTATGGGAAGATGCATACACTAAAACACAACTTATTTTGTATCATGATAGATATCGATGCATTAAAAGGATATATAATTATGTTCCCCACCCATCACCTAGTTATGTCTAATATGTTATCCACTAGTTCCATTAATACTTATCATGAAATTCTATAAGGAACAACTTACTAATTAAAAAATTTCCCATCTATATTATGATAAGTACATAATATCAATATAAGATTAATCAATGGTAGGAGTCAATAATAATCTTGTATTTCAATAAATTTAACCACTTTAATAAATTTGATAACCTATTCATTTCCTATCTAAATAAATATGGTAGATTTCCAAGAAATAAATAGTCACCTTTTCAATATTCAATTGTATTGGAATAACGACATATAAAAAGAAAATAATTTCCCCCATTTCATTATGATAACATTCTATCTATGTGAATTTAATTTAAAATAATTATTTAAAATATGATGTTCAATCCATATCGTTCAATGGTTATACAACTAAGACAATATTTTAATAACATGATTATAAGCTATCTAGATAAATAAGATTGATGGATGAAAAAAGTTATATCCCAATAAGTGAGGAATATCCTTCAAACAAATAATATTTTTGGAATTTATATCTTTATAAAAAAATGATAAAATTCTATAAATTTTAATAAATTTTTCTAATATACCCCACATAAATGAAATGTTTTTATGAATGATATTAACTCAATGATTTCAAATTGAGTCACAAAAAATCCTCACTATTGGGGAACAACTGAATCTGTAGACAATAAAAAACGGAAACATGGTTTTTAGAGTAGATCCCAAAAAATAAAAGGATTATGATAAAAATATATCCTTGGGTAGTGAATACCACTTAAAATGGATTAAGGTAGAATAAAATGTATTTTTACTCAAATAATTTTTATCGAGACCAAGAAAACCCTTCAGGGTTTAGTGAAATATTAATCAAAACCCTATATAATAGTTTCATTGTAATTTAACATCAAATATTATTATTAAAGACAATTATTTTTATAATATATCAAATATAAGGTATATAAAAAACATAAATAAAATTATATGCCTAAAACAAATCATGTCTTAAAGAGAAGAGTTTGAGATGAAAACCTTTACCTATTGTGTTGAATTCCACAAGTGTTCGATAACCTCAAATATCAAAAATATAACTATATTAATCACTTATTTCAGAACATTATTCAAATAAATTTCAATTTATACTTTTTATAAGTATTTATTCACTCTATGAATTCAGCATAATTTCAACATCATGTGATTATAGTTTTGATCATCTGTAATAGTTTCAAAATAGTGGTGTTAATTTTCATTATTCTTTAAAAACAATTTTTAATATAAACATAAAAATAATTATAGTGATAATTTATAATTATTTATATTATTTCAAAATCTTTTCAGAACTATTTTAGTCTTTATCCATGAAGATGAATTCGATTACTAGCTTGTTTTAGAGATTCATGATGGCCAAAGTTTATTATCATAATGAATTAATTTTGTATTTATATAACATATCTAGAACCAAAATAAATAATTATAATCTTATTTTTATCATATTACACAGATATATATGTTTTTATAATAATCAATGACATTAATTAATGTTAAAATTCAGGTAGGTTTTTAAACTGACCCAAACATAAACATACAATGATTAAAGGATAATTATGAGATTATTTAATTAAATTATCCTTATACTAGAATAATCATGATATTTATTAGTTTTAATTTGTGTTATGTATAATAATTTTAATGAATAATAAAATAAAGATAATTTATATATTTAAATTACATACATAGAAGATACAATCATTCACTTAGTTCACACGAGTTAAATTATCTAATTAATGGTTATCGTATGTTGATAATATCATTAACAGATTCATATATTTTATATACCATAACCATAATTATATCATAAACATAATATTCTCACATAAACATTATCCTTATATTAATCATTATATGGAAATGATTGAAATCAAAACATGATGCATCATTGAGGTCGTAATCCATACAATTCATGAACGATACTTTTTTTAATTAATGAAATATATTAGTAAATAATGATAATAAACACAATATAGTATCATTTAACTACATAAGTTATTATAATAAAATTATATTTTTCTTTAGAGAATAAAATTAAGGGTTAATAGTTACTATGAAATCTATGTAGTTTATAATACTCCCGTCGTGGACTTGAATTTTCCTTGGATGTATCCTGAAATTTGAAGGGATGAGGATAAATATGAGTGAATAGGGATTATTTTCATGGGAAATGGTTATAGTTAAATTAAAATTATATATTTTCAAGGATAAATTTGAACAATTGGAAAGTCTTGATTTGAAGGAGGTTTATATTTTTATAGGTGAAGGGAAGGTTAGTTTAGGGGGAACCCTTGAAATTTAAATTAATGTGATGTAACTATTCTAAGGTGAAAGGATATAGAGTTATATTTTTTTGGGTTCACATGTATAGGTATATCAAATTCACACATATTATATTCAAGGAATAATTTTTAAATTTTTTAGGACTTTATTGTAGGTTAGACTCAATTGCCCCGTTTTACTTTTATCATGATAATTATTTTGTTAATCATAATGATTAATTTTTATGAATAGTACTATGATTTAAAATTTTACATATTATGATACATAAAATTTAAAATATTCTTTTAAATAAAATTTTAAAACGTGGGAAAAATTATTTTAAAATTAATGCTCATAAGTGTGTAAAAACAATTTTTAGGGAAATAAAATATTCAAGTATAAAATGTATATATAAGATAACATTGTCTTGGAAACTACCTTTATACACATAAATTGAATTATTATAAAACAAATAAAAGATATAATCCTTCAAAATAATTTCAAAATATAATCTCTCTTTTACAATATTGGATTCATATAAAATAACGAAAACACTTTTTATATTAATGTAAAATTTTAATTAGTTATAAAAATACACATCATAGGTTTTCTATGTTCAGTGAATATTTTAAAATGAAAACCGTGATCCTATAAATTAATTTTTTTATAATTATTTTGTTTTATTAATTTCTATGTCAATTTTCTATAGTGGAAGAATCCTATAAAATAATTTTATTATGAAATTATTATTTTTTAACTAAAATATAACTATTCATAAATAGGGGGAAAATAAATCTATGTAAATTTTGAAATGTAAAATTAATATGTGAAGATATTTTTTATTAATTTCAAATTCATTAATTTTTTAATTTTCTATTTTAATTTAATTGAAATAATATAATTGAATCCCCATTTAATTGTAAGATGACATTTCATATATTAACTATTATTATTCATATTTCATATCATTTACCAAATAAATTGGTGATAAACAATATTTAATATCAAATATAATTTATCATTAATCATATTTCTATAAAAATTAAAATCTATATCACATAAAATATTTTTTTATAGAAATAGTTTTCTAAAATGTAAATGATAGTAATAACTAATTTAGGTAAACTAATTGATATTTATTCATATTAAATATATCCTATATTTTCTAAATTAAAGTTTTGAATACTCTTCAGTGAAGCTAATTTAATTTCAAGTATTTTGATGGCCATATGTAGATATTTATATTTTATCTAAATATACCATTATTTTTTTATGTATGGTTTTCCATGCGGAGAAAGATATTAAACAAATTGACATATTTAAAGGTAATAATATATTAGAATTTTGGGGTTTAACATTCTACACCATTAAATATATTATATCTTTACAATTTGTCTCAATTGATCAGAGAAATTTATATACAGATATTATAAATAACCAGAAGCTTCTAGATGATATGGGGATTATATAGGATGGGGAATGATTTTTTCCAATAAGAAAAATTGTTTTATGCTCTTTATAAAGTGATATATCCCATTTTTTATTTCACATTGAGTCCTTCTATGATCAATATACCTACATAATAACTTTCCACAAAAATGGAACATCAATTATATGATAATCACCCCATTATGGGTTTTTATTCCTAACTCCATACTTTGTAGGGGGTGGAAGCTTACATGGAATTGGACCCCAGATAATATTGTGTTAGAAATCACTGTCTGATTCATATGTAGTAGGTTCATATGGTATTCCTTGTTCCCATGTATTTTAGAAAATATCTCCCTTTTTGGAACTTGGAATGGGTCATTATGTTGTATAATTCCCAATACTTAAGATGTTTGACCAATTTTTGCAGCTTCCCTTTTTCTAATACCCTTGTGAGTTTGATAACCTTTAATTGAAAACATATAGAATTTACTTTCCATTTATGCTAATATCCCAAATGATTAATCCATATTTACTGACATAATAAAAATGGAATTTTTTTTACCATTCACCCTCTTCATGAGTTTATCATTTATGATACTGCATCTCTCTCTTCCTTGGTGTGTTTGATACATTGACTAAGTTCATGTAACTAATTAAATTATTGAAAGCTGATTTGGAATATTTATATGATTTCTCACTCCAGCCCTTATCTCATTAGGTTGTTCAATATGATAGTTTATTCAATGTTTTTGGAATAAATTGTAACCATGGTTCCTTCACGATTCTTCTATTATTAAAACAAAGAGAGATAACATTTTTAGTGACCATTATAAGTGAATTATAAAAATAAATCCCATGAAAACTTAACCTCATGATGTCTTACTTTATAATAATATAATAAATTCCTATAATTCATAAAACTCAACTTATATTAGAATAGGTTTCACCAAAATCAATTTAATTTTAATATGTCCCATTCTTGATTTGATCTTGCTAATATTAAATTGGGAAATCTCAAACTTATTAGCCTAATACATAAAATTGGAATACCAAATTAAAATAAGGTTTCTTAAAATTTTATAAACCCATTAATCAATGAAATCAATGCTCTGAAAATCCAATGTGTCATCCCTAAAAATATATTATTCATTTATACAATCATATATCAAACTTTGTTAAATTGTAATCATATACTATAAATTAAATATATTTTCAAAAACTCATCTGAATAATGAATAAATTAAACCAAAATGATGAAATATATTCCTCCAAAAATAAACTATATCATTAACCCTAAAATGGTATTAATCACTAGTTCATAAAGTCTTAATCTAGTAAATATATATCATAATCCAAAAAATATAATTATATTCACCAAAAATATCATCAATTAATTTTTCATTAAAACTGTATTACAATGTTTTCTCAAAAGAAATCAACCCTTTATTAACTACTCAGCAAAGTTATTTTTTTAAAAAAAGTGTAATCCAATTATCAACCCTGAATTCAACAATAGTTATCTCAAAAAATACAACCAAAAAATAAAACTATCTCTAAAACACAGTGATACCATTAAATATATGATTTCAAACCATTAACATGAAAATACGGAATTACAATCCATATATGTTTTACATAATCCTTGACAACCCATAGAATATACCATAATTTATTTAATAAATACCACTACACTAATTAAAATAACTAATAATATCAATAACTAATTCCTGTTATGATATCAACCACAATAAACTTGTTAAGACTAAGAAACTCACCTTTTACACATAATAGTCATATAATGACATACAAAACTATTTACATATGCTTCCTTTTTTGTTATATTTCATAGTGGTTTTTTGGAACACACAAATCTCATCTTCATTCCAGTGATCATATTTAAACTAAATACAAAAACCAAAAATATTTATTAATAATGTTTGAGTAAATAATAATATGAATATTAAAACACAATTATTATATTTCTTCTCTATTGGAACATTCATTTAATCCATTGAAACATCCAGTTCAATATAAAATTCATTATGATAAGTTCTTCTATACTGATTATCCTAATTACATAATGTAATTAGGAAATAAATCATCCATAATAGATCATAATGATAATGTGACTAACAAAATAATTTCCCCTAGGGAATCTATAACACAACAACTTCCACTTGAAAGTATCCAGACATGGATTTATTTCATGGAAAAAACCACATAATCTCGACTTTACCAAAACGTCAATATGTTATCCAATACACATACAAATTCATAGGTTATTCAATTAGGTTTTCTTATCATAATCCACAAATATAATGTTCATTATTTCCTTAATATTAAAACATATAATAATTATAATGTGTTATTTATAACTATAAATATATAATCAGCCCAAATATAACAATCCATAAATTATCCTCAATAAAAAACCAAAAATTCAATGTTATCTAAAACATTACTTTTTTACAGACTATGATGACCCCGACTAGAGTTTAGGGATCTAGTTCTATAATCACATTAATTTTATCCATTCTTTGAATTTAGTAGTTAAATTGTGGATTTAACCATCATTACTACAAAAACAATAATTATTACTTAATCTCATACATCATAATGAGATTTTTTTTAGAAATTTCATGGATTATCAAAAAAAAGATGAACCGCATAAGATTTATATTAAATGGATAATAATTACAATATATATGAAACTAATTAATCCATAATGAATATTCAACATATATTATAAAATCATTCAAAAGCTTAATACATCTTTAATTTTCATGTGTACTCTTCATCTTCAATACAAGGGGAATTGGAAACATATGATGGGGTGGTCTGAAAGACTATATAATGGAAGAATATAACTGAAAAAATACTGGAATAACCATATAATAAATATTTTTGATGGAATATTTAAAAAATGAAGCTATAAGAATCATGATAATAAGACAATTATATATCCATAAAAATAAAGGAAAACATGGATCAATAATACTGAACTCAGACTGCTGAAATTTATAATAACAGATATTAAAAAAATGTTAAGGCCCTATGAAATTACACATTACTTGTGGTTGAGACCATAGTGAAGACCATATATTATTATTGGAAGAGGAATACACTAACACTGAACCATTTGTTTCCTACTACTTTTCAATGTATTCAGGGGATTTATATTTTTATGGGAAACACCTTTCACTTTGTTATGTACAATTCATTAACCGTAACAGTAAATAAGTCTTTTCATGAAATTACTTAAGTCACCTATGATGGAATAAAAACATGGATATATATATAATGATGAATATGGAATATCATTAATTGATCATCCTATATTGGTAGTCAATATTCAACATGTAAGGAAATACTTTTCCAGATCACAACAAAATGGATAAATTTATCGTGACCCATCTAGATAAATATAGTGGATGGAAAAATAATTCATAGTCAAAATTCCAATATTCATATATATTGGAATATCAATATACGAAATACCAATGCATTTAACAAGTTAAATAGAATAACATAATTTATATATTAACATCATCCAAGATAAATTATGTAATATTTGATGTTGACAACCTATATAAAAATGGGTATATAGCTAAATAAATAATCCAGTGACTTGATCATATGAAAACTAGAGAATGTAGGTGGATTACTAAAAAAGACATAACCCATGAATTGATAAATATTCATCATAATAATTATGTCATAGAAATTTATACATCTAGAATACAATGAAATAATTCCTTATGATAAAATTAAATATTATATTGTACACAAATTATACGATATAAGATTAAGGATTATCATGACTAAATGAAATAAAATTGAGCCACAAAAAAAACTACTACTGGGGAAACATCTTAATAAATGGACATCTGAAAAAGGAACCATTAATTAGATAGTAAATCCCCTAAAAAGGTATGAATGAAATATATAAATGTATAGTGAATCCACTGTAAAATGGGAATATGGTGTATAAAATGTATTATTTATCAACAAATTAAAATTGAGTCCCAAAAACATTACAACTTGAGTAACAATGTAATAAAATCACCTTGAAAGAGTGGAATTGTAATTTAAATTCATAAAAAAAATTATTAAAGTTAATTAATTATATGATATATTAAAAATGATTTATATCAACAATATAAATGAAATTCGATTCATAATACAAAATATCTCTAAAAGAGAGGAATGTGTGATGAAAAACCTTACCACTTTTCTTGAATTTGATGAATATACATCAACCTCATATATAAAAAATTTATCTATTTTAGTTATAAAAATTCGAACCATAATAATATAAATTTTCATTTATTCTCTTCCTAAATAGTCATTCTATATATGAATTATACAAAATTTCGACTTCGTGTGTTTATGGTTTTGATCATTTGTACTAGTTTCATAACCAAGATGTTTGTGTTCTATCATTATCGATATTAATTCATTATTATCTCCATAAAAAATATATTAAGGATATCATGTAATTATTTATGATGTTTCAAATTCCTTCAAGAGTTTTTTACTCTTTATCCTTATAGATGAAATTAATAAATAATATGTTATGGAGATTCTTGTTGATCGAATGGTGTTTTTGTTAATTAATGAAGTAAGTATTCATATAAAATATCAATAAACAAAAAATAAATCACAATATTCTCATTTATAATCTATTATAGAATTATATGGGTTTTTATTTTCATCCATGACATAACATTATTGTATCATTCATGTTGGTGGTTAAACCATCCCAAACATGAACATTCCATGATTTGTAAAGGATTCTGAGATGGTTTATTTATAACACCATTATAAAAGAAGAATAATGGTATTTTTTAAAGATTAATAATGTGATATATTAGATTGTTAAATAATTATAAATGGAAGATATTTTTTTATTTCACTACATAGATATAAGAGATCATTTTCCACTTAGATCACTTGCTTTAAACAATTGAATTAACTCTAAGTTTTTTTTATCATAAAATAAATTTGATCACAAATATGACCAATTTTAACCATTATTATATCCTAAACATAATATTTATCATTTAATAACATCCTTACATAAATATTTTTTAAATGATTAAGGAAAACGAAACCCATTATGTTGTGGTGGTGGTAGTCCTCACAACGAACAACAATAATTATTTTTATAAATAGAAGTGGTATAAGAATAACTAATAATAACATCAATATAGAATATATATAGTATATAATGGACAATAATTTCTATATATTATTATTTCTAGAATAAATATAAAATATGATATTTATAAAGAAAATATAGTAGTTGTAAATACTCACATCGGGGTCTTGAATTTTACTTTGATGTTTTCTTCAATTTTAATGTCTTATACATATACTGAGTGACCAAAGGCATATTGTAGAGGAAAAGGGATCAAGGGAGTTAAAAACAAATGAATTTCAGGTATAAATTTTAGGAATAGGTCAACATTGAAGGGGGGTAGGAGTGTACCCTTTCATAAGTGATGTGAATTGAATTTTTGGGAGATTAACTATAATTTTATATAATGTGATGTATGTATTCCATGGTAAAAGGATCCAATATGGAAAACCACGTTGGGGAAGCAGGTATTTTTTTAATAAATATATGAAAAAAAAATCAAGTCTCGTTTTTTAAAATTTTAAGATCTCTACACTTTGATAAACCTAATTTACACATGTTACTTTAATGTAGTAATTTATTTATCAACCATAGTAATTAAATTTGATGAAAAAGATTATGTTTGAAGATTTTACCTAATTTGGTAATTATAATTTAAAATTTTAATATCATATTATCAAATAAAATTTCTTATGTTTTGAAAATTTAACTTTAATATAAATATAATTAATCATTTAAAACCTGTTTTTAGAAAAATATTTTTTTCACGATTTAAAAATATATTAAATAAAATAGATTCTCAGATACTAGTTTAAATTACATAAATTGAGTTACTATAAAAAATATAAAGTATATACATATTAACTAAAAATATGAAGCTGAATCTCCCTAGAAATATAAAAGATTCAAAAAAACATTCAAAAATAACTTAATATTGATGTATAATTTTAATTAGTTATTAAATTTATTTTAATATGTTTTATATGTTCAAAAAATATTGTAAAATGAATAATGGTTTTCCAACATTTTATATTTTTTTATATAAACCGTTTTTTATGTTTCTTGGTCATTCATATATTACTATAAAATCATAAATATTACAAATTTCATTAAAACTGTAATATTTTACTAAAATATAAGAATTTTAGAAAGGATAAAAAATTCATTAAAAGTAAAAATCATTATGAAAACTATAAAAATTATTTTAACTTTTTTTAATTCGAATTAAAAAACTTATAAAATTTGTTTTTGAATAAATTTAAAATTATAATTGAAAAAATATTTTAATTGTAAAATGATATTTTTAAATATTAAATATTTATTTTATTTATTTTATACAATTTACCAACCAAATTATTATTAACCAGTAGTTAACATAAAAAATAATTTATCATTAACCATATTTGTTTCGATATAGAAATTCATATCTCATAAAAGGCAACTTGTTTGAATAATAATTTTGTAATCAATAAATGATATTATTTCCTAATTTACCTCTTGAAGTTGGATTTTTTTCAAATTAACGGTAGTATTTATTGTCAATATAATAATAATTCACAATTCAGCAACTCATATTCATTCCTGATAATTCAATGGCTATATTTTTAAGAGTTATAACTAGATATTTATATTTTATCTAAAATTATCATTGTTTCTTTTATGATCAGTTTTGTTTGTGGATCAAGCTATCGAATAAATTGACTTATTTAAAGGAAATAATATATTAAAATTTTGGGTAGTTACCATCCATGTTCAAAATAACTTGAAATCAATCATCTTCATTCATATAATAAAAATTTAATATACATGCTATTAAATAAATATAAAATACATGCATCAAAACAATGAAAACTCCAAACATCCTCCAACTATAGTTGTGGTACCTGAAACACTACTGTAATCCCCATAGAATAATCTTGTAATAACTAGATAAATAATGTATAGTGAGAACATCAAGGTAAAAATTTGGATCATCCCCATAAACTGATCGATATATGTTAGAAATATATATTAGAGAATATGCTAGATTGAAAACATCCAAGTAAGAATAATAGAAAACATGTACACTTGAGAAAATAACTATAAATAAAATTTGAAAAACAAAATTTCTAATTCCACTTCCACTTATCCTTCTATATCAATCATCTACACTGATTTTATCATCGATAACTAAATGTATATCTAAACCATCAACATCCTCATGAAAAAAAGAATTTAATGTTAACTAAAACCTGCAATATCGTATATTCTCTTTCTCAAACTGATAGCATCCAGGTTGAATCAAATCATTGCTAAGTCCGAGTACACAAGTATGAAGGAACCCCATTGTCATATCATTAGCTATAATGCATTAACTAAAACACTACCTTTGATGTCCATCAATAAAGACACCAAATGTGTATCTACTCTAATGACACCAACTTCATATCACCTCTACTGATACCAATAACACATATCATATAATAGTAAAAAACTCACATCTCATTCCAAAAAATCATTTTTAGTGTAATGTAAACACATAAGACATCAAAATTGTTCACTCCTTTTTTGTTTGCATTCCTCACCAAAACATACTACCTATTATATTTTGTAATCATGATCATGTAGAAAATCAACATCAAGTCCTCGACATACCAACATTGACCCCAACAATATATCATCAACATCCAATGAATTTACCTATCATTATTTCCCATTTCACAGTATCAAATCTTTAATAAAATATCCTTTATATATCAAAAAAATCATTGAGTAAGTACCAATTTTAGTGGAATAATATTATCACAAGCACATCCAAGACTGGGTAAGGAAGAAGTCCAAGAAATAAATAATTTACATTAGTCTTATTAATACCAAAACACCATTCTCAGTTTTAAAGATGTCATTAATTTCATTATGATATCCATTAACACCTAAAAACACAATCACACAACTTAAAAACAATCACAACCCATTTATTTTTCATCCAACATTATCATTTCATTCATGATCAATCATTTTAAACATAATTTATTTCCATATATCCCAAAAATATTTGTTTCCCACCTAATATGCAGTCCCACAAGAATTCAATTTTCTTATTAACAATTCATAAATTAAATTTTCCCTTTAATTTTTTTATTTGAAAAAGAAAAATGATATATTAAACACAAAGATCTACACTAACAAAGTCATACAACCATGAAAGAAAATGATCAAGCCAGAGATGGTTTATGCCAAAAGACCAAAAGAATCCAAATGATTGGATACTTTATTTCCTTCCCTTTTGATGAAATAGAAACCGAAGGGTTTGAAGCTTTAATTGAGATACTAGATTTTTCAAATTAAGAAGCCAAAATATTGGAGGCCACCATCATTAAACCTGATAGTGTTGATGATAGTGAGACAATCCGATTCAATGTGAATATCATCCCATCCAAAATATTTTGCAAATTTCATCCTGGTATGGATAGCGTAGACCTGAGAAATAGTGGTCTCCCAAAGAGCGTGGTTTGACTTCTATTTAGCAGCAATGTTTTGACATAATAGTCTCAGACTATCAATCCAATTCCTTCAATTACATCCTTGGAGAGAGATGCATCAACATTAATCGTATGGATCCCTTCTGGGGGCGAAATCTTGTAACAGTTATGTGAGATCCAAATAGCACATTCTGATCAGGGTGTCGATTCCACCACACAATCCAGAAGGTTTCCCATTGAATACATAATCTAGAAGGTTGTGAAGTGTGATTAATGATGAAATCATTTCATCAAACCCAGATAATCCAAGCCATGATACACAATGAGGAATATTTATCAGTAGTGAATGAAGAAGACCACATCATCTGTAGTGTTGGGAAGTCAAGCCCTATATCTAGCATATGTTCCGTAAAATATCCCCAGGATATCTAGATCTCCTCCACCCTAGGGAACTAGATAATATCATGAAAAGGAGAGTCTAGAACACCTAAGAAAAGTGGAAGTTGCTTGTCATTTGTAACAAGGAAGAAAGATAGGAAGTCAAGATTGGGAAGAATACCAGTGAAAAACTACCACCAGAAATAGAGGTTTTGAGGGGGGGACATTTAGTTCCCAAAGTGTTTTCCAAATCCCCACCCTTTCCTCGAAATGAGAATCAAGAGATATCCTATAACCTGATTTCGGTGTATAGGATTTGGGAGTGTCATTTCTCCAAAAAAGATAGTCCTTCCCCACATCCATCACATAGGGGATGCTAAGAATAATCCTTTTTCCCTTTCATTGAACCATGAATTAATTTTATCCATATACCAACCAGTCCAAGAATCATCAAAAGGTAGAGAATAGTGGCATTTTCATATCCAATAAAGGTTGGAGAAGTCGTCAGAAGACTGCATTTATCAATCAACTAGGAATCATTCCAAATGTTGGCATTCGTTCCATCCTTGTTCCTCCAACCCAAACCATTATCATGTAATTTTCTTGATCCCCAAATACGTCACTAAAGAAATATGGGATGGGGTCCAAGAGTGGAGTTCTAGAAATCCGAGTGGGGGAAGTATTTTTCATGAAGAATCCATGCACATGGAGAAGATGGATGAATCATGAGGAACCAAACCTTTTTGGCCAAAAGGGCATCATTAAAATGATGGAGGTCCTGAAATCCATTTTTGTCGCCTATTTTAGGGGTGTAGAGTGTCTTCCAAGAAATCCAATGAATTTTATTCCTTCCATTATTATGACCCCACCAAAATATGGAAATCCAAGAGTGTATTTTGTCAACAATCACACCTCGAATCTTGAATAGTGACATTATATAACTAGGGATAGACTGAAGAGTGGCCTTGATGATATTTTCATTGCCTGCTTTAGAAATTCTTTATGGAATCCAACCTTGGATTTTTATCTCGATTCTATCCACCGTGACTGAGAAAATTTATTTTTTTGATCGACCAACTATCGTGGGTAGATGAAGGTATTTTTTATGATTATCAACCATTTGAATACCTGAAGTGAGACAATGCTCCTCTCTCTTGGTTGGTGGGACACCAATACTGAATGAAATTTCCGACTTGGCCTGATTGATCACCTATTTAAAATCCCTCTCATAAAGGATAATCACATGGAAAATATTGAGGCATTTATAATGTGTAGCTCTTGACAATAAAATACAGTCATCCGTTTACTTACATAAACTAATGAACCGGTATCATCAATAATCAATTGCGAAAAATTCAAAATCTCATCACACCAATAATAAATAATCAATATCAACATTTCAAATCTATATTTTAGATTTAGGCCTCTCTTTTATTATTCAACATGTCTAAATAATTATCCATTTTCTGTGTTCATAATTTTCATAGGTGATAACTAAAATGTGAAATAATAGTTGAAACAATTAAATCGAAAAGAATTAACGCATGGAAATATTATGAAAATCTTAAACCATATGAAACATCCTACCCACTTCCTCCAATCATCTATTAATAAGATATCATCATAATATAATTTTCATTGTACATTAATGGTACGTATTTATGTTTTCCCTGATGTCCCAATAAATTGTAACTCCCATGAAAATATTGTATAATAATAGGGAGAAAACAAAATATGAATATAAATCATATTGGGTGACAGTTATATAATATTGGTAAAAAGAACCCCTATGTTAATAGTAACTTCACAATTAACATGAAACAATGTAAAGAATAATAATAAGGATGCCAATAGATCTAGACCACATGAGAAGAACCCTAAACAAAAAAACCACATTGATTAGCTACTAAAACCACCACCCAAAATATTTAAACATGAACCAACAATGATAGCAATAATTCTAACAACATGACAGAATTGAATCATGGGGAAATACCATAACTAAAATTAGATTTCCAAATATCAATGTAACCAAGCCATTGATTAATTACATAGAAAATGAGCTAGAAGACATTCAAAATTTTCCAAGGACTCACCCGTGAATTGAGAAAAAATAAGTATGATGGATGTCGAGGGTGAAATATAATTTATTTCCAAGAATAGAAAATATCATTTTTCATATCACTAGGTATTAAATGACATAAATGTTTTAATTCCACTATCCACTAAAAATATTGTTTCCTAGATATTATAAACTAAGAAATAATTCAGTCCTTGAATAAATATTTAAAACTATAAATATTCATAACCCAGTATTACATCTGATATGTTATGATCATGTTCACAACATATCACATCATTAATGATATGAATTTATCAATAAACTCCAATTTTAGCTTCAACTCGACCATTTCCTCCACAAATTCCCTCCAGATGACTTAGACACCAAAAAATTAACAATATTATTAAAATTGAAGGTTTGTATTATAAAATTAAATACCCATCAATCAATTTTCATGATGGAGAATCAAAACCACACCGGAAAGGAAAAACCTACCCTTAAAACACACTCTCAGTAGATACCTGTGAAATGGAACAAACCTATTATAAAAATATATATTTATAGTTGGACCATGATAATATTAAAAAACATATACTTAAACTTTCATCACAAATGGGGATACCAATCTAATAAGACACCACAACCCAAAGAAGATAATATAGCACTAATCACCCCACTCAGGACCAACTCTCCCCAACTAATTATTTAACTATACCTAGGATTCAAGATATTTTCATCTTGGTATTAAATTACTTAATATTATTTTAGTATTTTTATTACATTTTAATGGTTTTCAGGAAATATTAATAAAGAAAAAAATAGTTAAATTTTCAGAATATTCATTATAGTTTTAAAATATATAATAAAATATAATATATGGTCATAATGAATAGTGTAGAACAAATTTCTGAAATTCACACTCTTCTAACACTCAATCAAAAATTAGGAAACCAAATGAGTCTATGTAATGTTTTTCTATATTTTTCCCCAACCATCGCACTTGAAATAGATCAACTCTATAGAATATAGATACCCCGAGCCAATGAAGCTAATAACTATAAATCCTGATCTATCCTTAGATAACCCCATCACACATTTCATATGTGAATATTGATATAAACAAACATGAGGAAGATTAGTTCAGGAAATAAATGTTTCTGGTGTATATGTGTTTAGTGCTTATTTTGTGATATGTGACTCTCTCAATGTAAAGGAAAATGCTATGATTCAAGAATTGGAGTTACGAAGATCAAATTAAATCTCATTGGAGGCTATTGAAATGGATTCCCTTATCATTCATGAGTCACTTAAGGGGAAGATTCCCACTCCCTAGTCAAATATCTATCACATTAGGCAATGTAAGTAACATATCACTAATCGGGTGGAAATCCCCTACATTTGGAACAAAGGGAATCAAGCAACGGTCAACCTCGCTTTTAGATCTACTCAATACCATCATTTCAACTATTTTTATAGCATGAAACCCCTTTCTAGTGAGTGTGTGGACATTGTGAGTGGTTATTACCTTGGACTCAATTTTTATAGACCACCTTGATGGCTACTCATGTTGTGTTTTGCTGTTATTCAGTCCATCTCTCATGAATAAAATTCCCATTTTGTTGTTGTTGTTGATACACACAACCTGGATCATTTATCTTCACCTTCCCAACAACTAAGGTGTTATATTTACATGAAAATATGAATAATTCATGAAATATTCACATGGTAATCTCTTATGGGTCAGGACACTACATCTCCCACTATCACTAAGCTTCTTTTTTAAATAATATAAATTCCAAAAAAACTCAAAATACTTTTCTGGTTTTAGATGACCAAAAAAGAGAAATAAACCTCATATAAATAATCCAAAATAGTAGGACAACATGATCCATCGAAGAACATCAGTATGAACCACCTCTTATAACTCAACAAATCCCCATCCCACGATAACATTTTCACCTTCTCATGTACCAAACCATGTGGTTATTTGATTAAATACATTAAATCATGAATCAAAATGTTATATGTAACCGACATAAGTACTAAAAAACACCCAAGGTAAATCCTCCCATCATAATATGAACATCATTATAAAGGAATCCTTACCAGTAAACTCCTCTTAATCAAACCACAAAAAATAATTTTACCAATATCCATTAAGAATAACACTACACAATCTCACTTAAACCACAAGACAACACTCTTCGACATAACTATTCACATATATAGTCTATACCTTGTAGAATATGTACCATAAATTACCACAATAACCACATAATGACTCCACTAAATGAAAAATTAAATGGACCCATCAATAGTATAGGATATAATTTTATTTAGGTGGTACTAAGTCACTAATATAGGTTTAAATTATGTCATTAATAATATGTGTCTTCCGGGGGAAGGGGTTCTTAACACTTGATATATATTAAACCATGGATGAAATACAAGTATATTCTCAATAAAAAAACCCAATCAACATGATAAAAAACAAATCAATTCTTGTCACTTATTCATAAAAATTTATGTGGGGAAAATAGATATTCATAATCAATTTAATTTTTTTTCAAAAAACAATATTCTATTAATGGAATTAAGTGGTTAACTATTTATAGATGGAGTGAAATTAAATCAATACAAACCTTCAAAATCACATAATCATTGGAGGGTTACATGATCAAAATAGCATGAAATGTCATCTTACTGATCCAACTATTTACTTGGTAATCAAAATAAATATTCATTTATTAAGCTTCAATATGGGACATATTATTTAAAATATACCTACAATAAGTAAATTTGTAATTTCAGAAATGATTTTTAGCAATTAATATAAATCAATAAATTTAAAAATCAATAAAAAATGCCACAAAAAACATGACTCAACATTTTGATGTCATTTTCATAGGAATCATTGTAGATTTAATTTAAATAACATGACCATTTTTCTTAGTTAAATTAAAAAACAAACATTTTTTGGAACTAAAAATACCTCACATCATACATAAACTAAAAAAATTACCCAAAGAAAATATGACTCCAAAAGAAATAAAACATCACATATAGTGAGATCTTAAATCTTCTTATCGATACCAAAAAAACATTTCATAAACATTTTATCTCTCTCAAAAAATTTGTTTATATTTCAAATAGAACATACCATTAGATCAAAAAATATTACCTCACTAGATGAGTCACTATATCTATTATTTGACATATAGGAACTGAAAATAGTTTAAACATTTCATCACGTAGGAAAATGCGCATATACATGGTCAATATTACCATAAATAGGTAACATGATTTTACATCTATTTTTAAATACAATATTATCATTGCATAAAATTAAATATCTAAATACAACCTATTATTAATCTACATGGTAAATATTTCTATAATTTGAATTTCATAATAACCACAAAAATATTATATACTTTAGATATGGTTCCCATAGTATACTAATGAAGGATTAACAATTGAGGAACATTTATTTTAGCACTAAACATTTCACTAATCTTGAAAAGAATAGATCCAATCATATTGGATGTTTCTAATCTCAACATGTTACCAAAAATAATGATTATAATTTTCAATGAATTTAAAATAGACGTAGTCCAATGTTACAACAGATGAATTACTCATGGAAGATATATTGATGAAAAAATATAACATAAGGTATGGAATTCATATTTTGATGTTTATTTATTATTTAAAAATATTCTAGTACAAAAATACTCTTAACCATTCATGGATGATGTGACATACTAGTTTTTTAAACATTCAAATTATTTATAAGGACTATATATTTTAGATAAGTTAAAATTCATACTATGATCTACAAATTATGTCACATGATACACAAAATCTACAGAAAAAACATTTTAAACATAAATTATTGCTAATCCATTTATAAACGCTTCGATAATAAACTATTAATAGTTATCTCCTTTAGATGGTACATAATTAAAATGATGTAATATAAAAATAATTATTTATGATAAAGGATGTTTTCATTATATTATATATTTTACTTGAAAAATATATATTTACATATTTCTGAATTTAAATATGGTACTTTGAAATTAATTTTTTATTTCATCACAAAAAATATATTTGGATGTAATTTTGTATTTCACTAAATTAACATATTTACATGTGGATAGTGAATATACTAATTTTAACAGTGTAACCGCTTTTATGAAATTATTTTATTATATGAAAACAAATAAATTTATTGAAACTTTTTCATATGAAATGATATATTATAATGTATAATAAATCAGTCTAAAATACTATTTTATATTTATAAATCCACACTAAATATGTTGAGAATTTCTACGGTGTTTTAATGAATATTGTTTTATGATTGTATTGTTTAACTAATTATAACATGATGAAATAATGAATTTGATTTATTTTATTTTTAAATAAATAATAATTTAATGATAATAATTATTTTATGTTAATTTTAATAAATGAAATTGATAACTCTATCCTAATATGAAATTATTTAACATAATTGTTTTTTTAATAAATTTTTTACATTTCATATGCTTGTGTTAAAAATTGTATTCCGTATACATAAAAAGAAAATTTAATAAAAAGACGATTTTATTTTTGAAAAAAAAATCATATTATTATATATTTCCATTTTTTTTGTACTTATAAAAGTTGAATTATAATGATTAATTCAAATAATAATGATAATTATGAAACAATTATTTTAAATTTATAGTTTTTTTAATATTAAAGAATTTCTATTAAATCAACTAAGTTAGATTTCATTAAATAATGAATATAATATTTTTTATAAACATATTAATAAATATATTTACACTCATTTAATTGTTCAAATATAGTAAATGAATCTAAGAATCCATAATGGTGAAAATGTAATTTTTCTACTAAAACAGTGTTTTTTACATTATCTATTTTTATTTAAATGATAGTTATATAATATTTGGGAACTTAATTTGATTAAATTGAGGATGAATTTAGTTCCATAATACAAAAAATATATGTGTTATTATATATTTTTATTAAAACATTGAATCACTTAATTAGAAATTAGTTTCCTATTTTTAAATTAAAAGAGTAAAATTTGAAATCATATTTGTAAATACCATTTAATATATTTAAAACATGTTTGGAAACACTTGAATGATGCATCCTAGAAACAAAATACACCAAAACCCAATATTTAGATGACTTGGATCCACTTCAATTGGAATTGTGTCGTGGACTTTTTAAAATATATTGTGCGTTCCAAAAAGGTCACTTTTCCTCTATTATAAAAGGGGGTCAAGTACACCCATTCAAATCAGCACCACCCATTCAAATATTTCCGGATATTATTCCTATTTATCATCTTAAATAATCCCCCCACATATTCTAATACCCCTTATCACACTAATTTTTCATAATCTCTTTAATTAGAAAGATTATACAAAAGAAAGTACAAGTTCCCAACATGTGTATTATCTCCATCAAGTATTTTTCATCTTAATCAGGCCATATAGAATATCATATCACCATAATAATATGATTAATTTTATATAATTATTATTATTTTATTTTATTATAATAATGGTACAACCCTTAATTAGTACCTTCTATACACTTATAAAAACAATAGATCACCAATCATACATATGCGCACACAACCTTCTCAATAAAGATTTTTTTATTATTATGATATTTTTTCCTTAATTAAATATTGTTCAACATTACATAAAAATTATGTAATATTATTATTCTTCAATCATAATTATATTATGTGAAAATAAACGCATATATAACAAAACACACACATTTATTTAAAACATTTTCATATTAGCTCAGTTTAACCACCTATATGGGCAATGATATAAAACACTATTATGGATGACTATGGGAGGATGAAAAAGATATTATGATCCAATAGTAAAATAATAATTGGTATATGGTTATTTAAATATTATATTAATTATTTATCTTATTACTAAAGTGAAATTTTCCTTCCCTTAAATAGTCAAAATAAGTCAACCATGACTGAGATTTAACACATCATTACTAAAACACATATTGATTAATATATGAGATTTTTAAATTAATATATTTTATATATTAAATTATCTAAAATTATATTTTAATGAATAAAATTATGTAATTTAGTGGTTGATTACCTCAACATTATAAAATATGTGAAAAGTGTTTATGTTACAAACAAACAATTATGAAAATAATATTTGACTAATTAATGTGACCATGAAAAACATTTACAAAAAGGATTAAAAAGAGTATAATTTATGGAATATGAAATTTATTAAGTTATGTTTTTTTGATAGGAGTTTACAGTGTTTTTAACTGAGAAATAAAAAATATAAGGAGTTGTCATTACTCAATTTCAAGTGTTTTAGTTATAATCGTTATACATGAACCCTACTCTTCTAAGATTAATTTTTTTATCCAGTGATTACATAAAATTGTATTTCTAGTTTCATTTCTTTTTATTCACAATTCCTTACCATGAATTCCTTTTATAATGATCATTACTTCAATGATTATGATGTTTCTAAGGGTTTTTTCATCTAAAATTCCATTATTTGAGGCATTTTTCTGGTATGCACCTATTTCCGTTATATAGTGTATATGATACACTTTGATATATGCTATGATGGATTATATTTTAATTTGGGTATATTATGTTAAATTACAAAACTTATCTTTCACATGGATTAATTAAAAAGTTTCTAAATATGTAAGAGTTTATTTGTCTCAAATTTGAATCCCTTAATACATTTTTAGCTAAAACCATGAATCAAATAAAACATTGTAAATACTTTCATATGTAAATTCCATTTAATAATTCCATTATATTTTATGATATTTACACTTAAATTTAATTTTATTCCTCTCTTTGGGGTTTTATACAATGTTTATAAAGGTGGTAAAGAATTATTTCTCTCAATTTATTTTCATTAAGACATGTTTATGTGTTTTGAACAAATTTCGTAATTATATGTTGTATATAATAATGAAAAAATTATTTTTCCATAATTCAAGATTTAATTCAAGGGATTTTAATATCCATGTTATTTAAAATATTTCAACGGATTTTGATAAATAATTACAAAATTCTTATGGGGTTTTCGTCACTCAAATATATTCAAGTGTTCATAATCACTCTTCATTACCTGGTATCATACATGAATGATATATTCAATCCAATATTGAATTTATGAGGAGTATTCAACATATTTTCTTGGTAAATGATGTTTCACAAAAATTTTGTGTTCCTTTATAATTCTATTTTTTTTTAAATTCATTTTTGTTAAGAATATTTCAAATATCATTTAATTTATTTTTCCTCTATATCCAATTTTTACATCGCACTAATATTCTTATTTATTTAATGAAAACTCTATTTTTTATCGCTAGAGATCCTTTTTTTCTCTTAATTAATTTTAATGGAATGTATTGGTTATTCTATTAATGATCTATTTTTTCAAAGAATGTTATCAAAATTTCTCAAATTATTTTTCCTTATTTTCATAAAAATGGTTTATCATACCATAAATATTTTCTTGTGATAAAATTTATTTATTTTTCAAGGTTACAGTATTAATTATTCTATTTATAAATAATTTTTTTCAAGGAATAGTCACCTACCACTTTTCAAATCATTATTAATGATTCAATTAAGACTAAAATATTTCAATTTATTCTCACTTCACCTTCAGATAACTTTGACTACTTTCATGCCTCCATTATTAATTAATATTTTATGAGTAAATTTTTTCAATCTACTTTAACATAACACTTTTGAAAACATCATTAATTTTCATGGATATTTTATTTAGAACTATTTATCATATGGTTTTTAAAAGTATTCTCTTTCCCTTAATCAATGAAATATAAAACTCGTAAGGGACATAATTACATAGAATGTTTTTCTTGAGTTATAAATTTTTTTATTTGATGGTAATTTTTATAGAATATACATTTATAAATAATGTTTTGTTTTCCAATTTGTTTGAATATAATATTTTGAACTATTAAATTTTAATGAAATAATTTCTTTTCATTTTTCATAAAAAAATGAGTCTTTTTAAAAAGAGACTGGTATGTGTGAATTTTACAATGATGAATACAAAATGTTATAAAACATATATTTTCTTGATTTTATTTTCATTATCATCAAAATTATTTACCTTCAATAAAACTTAGTTTCTCATTTCACCCTATATTACTAATTAATTTTGTCATTATCTCGGGTGGTCCTATTTTGGTTATCAAGCGGTTTCAATAATTAATTTTTTTATGTGGTTTTAAACCCATATTATTTCCATGGTTTCTTTTTGAATAGATAATGATTTCCACTTGGATATTTTATGAACCCCATATTACTTCCCTGTGATCATTTTTAAAATTGAATTATTTCATTTCTGTTATTCTATTAAACCCTTTTTATTTTAACGGGTTCTTTAAAAGATGATTTTAAAATGTCAAGAAAACTATTTTCTTTCTATGGGTCATATTATGATGTGAAAGTTTTTTACCATGTGGAATACATATATATAGATAATGTTATTTTTTTGACCTATATCACCCTTTAATGTTTTGGGTAAAGGATTATATATCATGAGATATAAATTTGATGTAAACAGGTTACAAAGTAGTAAGGTTCACATATGGTGACAGGGATGGTGTTTAACTATAATACAAATATAATGTGTTTATGGGTTGGTGGATATCTAGGAACTAAAAATGAATAAATCCCATGTTTATAATTTTGATACATTTTTTAGTATATTCAATGGATCTGGTTATATTCATCATGTTATATTTTTTAATTCAATTGTATTGTTAACATTTAATATGTTATGTTCGCCATTCATACTTGTAGTTAATAATTATGGAATAAATTTAATTTGAAAATTATATTTTTCCTTCTACATATTTATCCATGCTTTCAAGATCTATAAATTAAGGTTTTTTTATGTCATCCCTCCCTAAGTGTTTAATCTCACCCTATTCTTATGTTTCCAATCCCTAGGTAATGTTGATTCTATATGATGTCATATATCTATAAAATTGTTAGGAGTAGAATGATTATTGGGAAATGTTTGAATGTGTAATAAAATAATATTTATATATAGCTAATTTCAAATACACAATACCTTCTAGCCATTGGGTTATGAAAATATTTGTGATATTTAATATTAAAATCAAGGGATTAATGTATACTATAATTCATGTTTACCTTGGGTATTTTCATTATTAACATTCATTATTGATCATGGTTATCATTTTACAAATTATACTAATAAATAAAATAAAATGTAATTTCTTATAATAAATTCTCAACAAATTCTTAGAAAAGAAAAATGTATTAACAAAAAAATTACAATCATGGAAAATTTATTTTCTATGTTATTAGTTTCAATGTCATCACATTTAAATATATTTTTAATAATCATGATGGTCATTATTTAGGAGGCATAAATTGAACAAAATTAAATTTACAAAAAATTCCTAACACATAATCATGATTAATAATGAATGAAAAACAATTAATGGAAAATAAACATTAAAGGGAACTAGAATACAACCAAACATGGTTCCAAAAAAATAATTTCAGTATTTAGAATGAAATATACATAAGGTAACATGTTTTATAGAGGTCCTTATAATCTTGAAATAATTAACAAAAAATATAATAAGAATGATTTGGTAATAATTATGAACATCCAAAAAATAGGATATCATGTTATTCTCTTTAACATTGGAAAAATTTTAATTTTTATAGAGGCATGTTACAAAAGGAAAGGGAATATCACATTCAATTCCAAACATCAATTTAGACAAATAGTTCATGCTAGAGAATTACAATTTAACCCTTTTCATTCAGGTTATACAAAAAATTTAGGACAAAACAAGAGTTTCTTAATAACTACAATACGCAAATTGTAAGATACATTCATAGAAAATTCAAAATGTGAATAGACATGAAACTAATGACTATGATGTATATACATCCCTATAATCAACCTTGTAATGATTCCACATAAAACTAAACATGTTATGCAGGTTTTCAATGTCCACACAACATATTACAAAGTTCCCAAAAATAACTATTTCAATGTCAATCTCATTGGTCCACATCACATATTAGGATTCAGTTTCAATGCTTTCCTTCTAATATAATTTATTCATCACTTGTGCATCATAACAATCTGCATACTATCTCTCAACCAACAACATTGATTCCACTTTTTCATGAACCCCCTCTACTGGTACCCTATTAGGATGTTAGTGAACTATAGGAATGATATTTTAGTATTTAGTATAGTAGTCCTTGAGATGGTGATTATCATTGAGGATATTAAATAATAAAATAGTAGGAATTTCACTCTAAACTCACAAGAATGAAGATATAAAAATCCCCAAGAAAACAATATATATGTAAAATGGAACCATAAATCCATCACCTTCCTTACAATATCCAAACATTTATGTGAATTCCATAAAATTTAGATAATATTTATGTATGAAATCATTGATGACTCAAGACATCGTTCAATTATCACAAAGTTAACCAAATAGTAGCTATAATCTTCATAAAACTATCATGAAAATATGAGAAAATCATGGTTAGGTGAGCACATGAGAGTACTCAGAAGTCCTATCCCTCTAAAAAAGAAACATCCACATGTATGAAATTTTTATTTTTAAGAATTAGTGAAATAATACAAGTGTGAAAAATTGAATACGTGTACACATGAGTAAACAAACATAATGTGAATAAGCATCTCTATCACAAAAACTCCACTACCACCAATCCTACCATCCAAAAAATCAACAATAAGAATATAATAAACACAATAACATATAGCTGAATTAAAAAAATTATAGGGATAAAAACAACGTCATCTTATCTCCAATGTGCTAACTAAGGACTCTCCCACTATAAGTGGTGGTGATTCATTAGTATCACCTCTTCGATATGTAGAGATTCATGAGTATGATGTAATAGTATATCATATTATCATAAAACATGGTTTCCCCAAGACACAACATTCCATGTCAACCAATAACAACACCAAGAGTGTATCATATCTCATGACACTAGCAATATATCACATCTCACGCCACCAACTACACATATTGTCCCATTACACAATCTAAGTATCTCATTCAAACTATTATTGAGTAGTGTAATATAAATAATAATTAAATCAATCACATTCCCTCATTATTTCATATACAACCCCCATCAACATATAATTTTTTTGGTTGGGTATCTAGAACATGTTGGGATCAACCTCATTTTGTCACCATACCAGGAAATGTCCCATCATATATAATCATAATCTAATAAATTTGCATCAAATATAATACCGTTTTTTCACACCTTCAAAACAAATTAAATTCTATAGAAAGAAATAAATTGATAATTAAATACATTCCATAAAAATTTCATCCCAAGCATTACCAACATTGGGATAGGATGAATTCTATGTAGTCAGTAATTCTTCTAGGCTGTATTAATCCACAATGTTTAAATATAGTCTTACAACCATTATTAAATTCATTAGAATAAAAATTATACCATTATAAATATATTATTCTATATAAAAACTATCTATAATAATTATTTCCTCAACCAAAATTTTTATTTTAGTTATACACATTCTTTTCGCACTTAAGAAAATTATTAAAAATCTGTAATATATTTTCTTACATCCTAGTATCTAGTTCTCCAAAATTTCAATATTATTATTTCTAAGGAAATTATTTAACTTTGTAAATTTAAATAGTTAACTTAGGAACATGTCTCATATAAAACAAAGGGAAACAAAATATAACCATAGGCACCATGTATAAATAATTTGTATTAGTATTATCATTATAGAATTTACATTTAACCCAAACCATTATCCTTTAACATGTAAAATTAATTATCCCTTTATAGTGGTGATAATATTCATGTGTGAAAAAAATGTAATTTCATCAAAAAAAAATATTCAATAGGAATCAACCAATGGAAATATCATGAAAATTATAATCCTAATGTGTAACACCCTAAAATTTAGAATATAAACTTCATATTTGATAGTGTTTCTAAAATAGAACATAAAGCATATAATGGAATATAAAATCCTTAGATATTAAAATATATACAATATTTTAAATAAATTCAATATATTCTATATCTTACAAATCACACTACATAATGTTTATATTGCATTATGTGAAAAACTGAGTTTTGTTGAATGACATTATACTATTAACATTATTATTTAATATGATTGTTATCGTCGTACCGTTGGAATGGATAGTATGTAAAAACTAACTAACATGTGATAAAAAATATGTTACACACATTTATTGGTTATATATTGATTTATAAATAATAATAAACATCATTTAAAAGGGAAATAAATGTTTTCATAAAACAATTACTTTCATAAAAAACGGTTTAGTCACGTTTGGCGCAAATAACATAAAATTAATTTTTAAAATTATAATAAAATTTATTTGAAAAAAAACCTTATTTTTTTAAATTGAAAAACTAAAAATAGATTAGGGTGATTTTTAGGGATTTTTTTGAGCAGTTCCATTTTTTATGAATAGTGAAAAATACTGAATTTTAATTGAAAACATCCTTTTAGTTTAAATAATTTATAATGTACATATATTATAAATTAAATTTAAATTAAAATATTAAAGTTATATATTTAAAAATATAATTTATTTCATTAGATTTATTTTCATAGTGAATTTATATATATAAACTTTGTAACCAATTCAATATTTTTCCTTTAAAAACCGCTTTCGCATCCCATTTGTGGGATTAATTTAAAATTAAAATTATCCACATAGATACATTTTATTTGAAATAATGCACTCAATATTTGGAATAATGATAATTTTTAATTTCTAATATGGTCAAATTTATTTTTACATAAATTAATAGTGAGAACATTAATAATTAAATACAATAGTTAAGGTAAAAATTGATTTACCATAAGATTAAACAAAACACCTAAGGGTTAAAATGGCCAAACCACTGGTTTAAAAACTACTATATGGATATTTTTTAGAAAATTAAAAATATAATCATCATTAATGATCCATTATTTAAATTTTAACATATGGAAAATGTAGGATCACTCATTAATTTTCAAATATTCCATGTGTGTCCTCCCCCCAACCTATAAAAGGCCACGCCATCTTCTCTCATATTCAAACATTCACTCCAATTTGGTTTGTAAAATCCCTATAAAAATAAATTCACAAATATTATAAAGTAATTATATAATCCTTATTTTGTGCCTAAATCCAATATTTGAAGGCTTTAGTGAAAACATAAGCAGGATACTTGAACAAGGGGTAATGTTATTCAATGAGCGTCGTATTTTTACGTCCTTCTCCATATTCTTCAACTTTTTTAAACAAAAATAATATAATAAAAATACTATCTTCTATATAATGGGATTACTTCATAATATTTTCATGACCTAAAACCTTCTCCACTTCTATAAAATGGGTTATAAAATCATCCTTTGTGTGTACGAAAGACTACCGCCTCGTGGGTTGATATTTTCATGTTTCAATTATCACCTTTAATGTTTGGTATGATGATTGATATAAATTATATATATGATATTAATAAAATATTTATACCTCTGGAGTTACTATATCAGATATACTATTTTACATTCCATTCCATAAGAGATACGATAACATCACTCATGTATTCGGTGAACTACCGCCTTATGAAACGATGTGATTCTTCATTCACTAATGCTTCACAGGGAAGGTGATAAAGATAATTTTTATAAAAATATGTTATGTTAATAAAATATTTATTATATTTAAAAAATATTTATAATTATTTAATGATTATCTATATTATTTTCTTTCCTTCCTTTTCACCCATGTAATGATGATAACACCGTTCGTGTATGTGTGGACTACCACCTTCATAGAGAGATGTGACTCTCTTTTAATAATGAAACCACATGGATGTTATATATAAGTATATAATATGGTATATATGATATTATTATCATTATATAAATTTAAAATGTTTTTTATCTACTTTATATAATGATCATTGAAAAATGGAAAAGTTACTCAAGCATATATATGGCCTATAATCTCCATGATCATAACATACAACATTTCTCCTAACCATCATTAACAATATATTTTAAAATTATAATTGATGTCAAAATATGATAATACATTCTTGATTATTATTTTGGAGATGTTTAAATTATATAATATGTGTAGGAATTTTATTTTTTAGGACGAAACAAACATAAAAATATAAGACCATTAAAACCCAAGACAATGGAAATAATGAAAGATTATTAACAAATGGGTGATGAGATGTTATAAAAGGAACATATTTGATATTATAAATATTATTATTATATAATAACTTCATATTCTATTTAAATCTACTATACATGAGGATAAATATGATTTAACCAAATGGAAATGTAGGGTAAGGTATTTTTTAACTCAAATTATGGTCATTGGGTTAATCTTCTAGTTCATTGATTATATCATTCTAATAATATGTGTATAATGAATTTTTATTAAGTAAGGTTGTATTTATAATTTTCTTTTTGGATTTATATATTAAAAACATAAACAGTTCATTGATTATGTCTCACTTCAACATTATAGTCATTATAATGGTTTATTTCACAATCTCATTCTTATCAATATTATTTATTCTTGAATTTCAGTTGAAGAAAATTATTTGACCATTACTAAATAAAAATATTCCATATTATTATCCTCTATTTATTAATGATATCTTTAAGAAATATTACCATTTTTCTACTCTTTGTAACCTAAAATGTTTTAGAAAATGTTTATATGAAAATTCAATTTCATTTTTCTCTTTAGTAAGAAATCCTTTTTCATTCAAAACCCTGTTTTCCAAAACTGTTTTCAAAAATGTTTTAAACCATTTAAAAATTATTTATAACAATAATATTTACCAATTTATACACTTTTATTAATTTTTTCAAAGTAATATTATGTCGTTTTAAGACAATGTCCATTGGGTTTTATCGAAAATATGAAAGGAATATTCTTATCATTTTCTTAACATGTAACTTTCAGAAAATTTTTATAGCCAAAAAAGAATGTTATTTTTAACATTAATTTATTTTAAGGAATTATCATATATCATGAAAATAATTACATTGAAACTTACTTTTATGTTTGTGAGTTTCATATTAAAATAAACTGTTTTTTAATGTGATTTTCAAGGAAAAGGATTTTCAAAATGTTTTTCAAGATGAAAATGTTTTTTCCTTAAGAACATATTTAAATATGTTTTTATATTATTCATATTCATAAATAAAAAACCCTTTATTTTTATTCCAATGGGTATATATTATATTAACACTATCCATATTCTTGGTCAAGATGGTTTATGATCAATTTGATAAAGGAAAATATTGACATTAACTTTCTTGATACATTATTGTTGACAATTATATTCACTTAAAATGTTTACTTTACTATGATCAATGGATATTCTAATTCCCAAAAATATTCATATAATTTATCATGTATTTGTTTTTTCATAAACTATATATCATTTATACATATTTTTTTATTAATTTTATTGTTATTTTTTTAATTATTAAATATTAATAAATCCATATTATTTACTCAATATAGTTATTTGAAAAGGGACATTGTTTATTATTTAAATAGATTATTTATATTTGAGGAATGCATTGAATAGTAATGACATTATTGGGGCCCAATTACAGATAGCCCCTTGATGTATTAGTTTTCTCATTGGATGAATCAGTTGGGTAGCCTTAGTTAAATGGGTTTTTACACCATATGTTTTAAACCATCTTGTGAATGGTATTGAAGGTAAATGTATTATGAACATGGAAAACATGAATTCCAATAACTATGAATTTACTTAATTCATTTTTTATTTATTAATATCTTTGGTATATTAACTATGACATTGTCTCTATATGAATGTCAATATTAGTTATTTATTAGATGGAATATATATTCATTTATTTAACATTCCATATGGATTATTCTTTATCGAATTATGATACCCATGTTATTGATTATATGGAATGTATTTTCTGTTATTTAACATTCCATATGGAATATTCTTTATCCAATTATGATACCCATGTTATTGAATAAAATAAATTTCCATTCAGTTATTTTTCATTCTATAATGATTATTATCCATTAGATTTTTCCATTGAAATTGTCCATAGATTTACTTCCATCTCAGTTTATTGATTATATGACATGTGTGTTCATTTATTACCATACCATATTGACTATTTATATAGATTGAAGAATGCTTCCCTTATAATTATCCCTTACTAAGTATTTGAGGTCACCCTTATTTTATATCATTTCCAAAGTATTTTATCCAGTTAATTATGAAAGAAATGCATGAAATGTCAATTCAGTTATTTTCCATTCTATAATGATTATTATCCATGATATTTTTTTCATTGTTATTATCCATAGATTCACTTCCATCTCAGTTTATTGATTATATGACATGTATGTTAATTTATTACCATACCATATTGACTATTAATATAGATTCAAGAATTCTTCCATTATAATTATACCTTACTAAGTATTTGAGGTCACCCTTATTTCATCTCATTTCCAAAGTATTTCATCCAGTTATTTTATCTCATATCCAATGTATTTCATTCAGGATGTGATTCCATGTATCTTATGCCAATGTAAAAAACTAGGCACTGGCTCTGGGCTACCATGGATGGGGTTACTACAGTTGTTATAGAATGAAGTTTAGTAGAACCCTTGGAATCTATATTTAAGAAAACATAGATTCTAGAACAAACCCATATGATATAATTTGAGGATATGTATAGAAGAACATCCAAAACAATTCCAAGTTAGATATTATGTGTTTTTTACTATAATTACATACATCTTAGGATACTAAAAAGTGTACTTCATTCTAGAAGAGATATACCTAAGGGTAAAAACACTGAAAAGGGAACATTGGGCATAACCTGATCATCCACTAGTTCATGAAAATGGACCTTATTGTAAACTTCAGTTTACATGATGGAGAGATATGCTTAGCAAAATTTACATTTTACTGACAAACAAATATGAATGATTTTTATATATAATGATAATGAATAACCTAGGATAAAAATTTATTATCTTAGATTGAAAAATAATGTTTCAATATTTAGATATCCTATAAATGATATTATGGTTAACCACTTGACCAAGGAGGAACCTATGATGAAATAAAATAGATGAAGTAATTATGTTTAAGTGTTTTTACAATGGTATGTGTTTATAAAAAATATGAAATATATAAGGATTATGTTAAATTTTGGAATCATATGTGTCTTCTTTAATATATGAGTTCGGGATAATACCATTGTTTTTTGATATTAAGACTAATAATAAGTTCAGTGACTTAAATTCCACTTTTTAGATTTTATGTGATGAATGTTAACTATGATTAAGGACATTTTGAAAACATTTATTGTAAGTATATGTTTTATTTTATTAGTTATTTAAGTAATAGTGCCTTAATATTTTATAGAAATATGAATAAATGTTTTGATAACCATTAAGGTTAATATAATAATTAATGAAATTGTTATAATAGAGAAAAAATATTATCAGAAATTGTAAAAAATGTTTTGTGCTGAAAACATCAGTAAAAATATTAGTTACTGAATAATGTTTTTTCAAGTATTTCTATCTCATTATTTTTTATGAATGTTCTAGGAATTATATAAATATAGTTTGAAAACTGGTCAAAATTTATGTTGGGTGAAAAACCATCATGTCATGCTTGAACCCCTAATTGAAAGACTATAAGGTTTTAGCTCCTACAACTTTCATATGCAATGTCCTAGTTAATGCGTCATTGTTTTTAGTTAATTATTTATCAAATAATAATAAATATTAATGGTGAAATAGTAGTGTTAGTTTTATGGTTTAGATAATATTTTATTATAATGGACAACTTGTGTTAATCATAATGGTTTTATAAAATAGTTATATGGAAATACATGTCATGGATCTTACGATCCTTTAAAATTGAATTTTAGTGTTTTAAGGAAAAAATTAATTTTTAGATATTCATTGAATGGATTAAGGGAGGAATTTGAAATTGATCAAATATTAACTAAAGGATGAAATTTTGTTTATCAAATTGAAATATATCATGTATGTATATTTCATTGTATTCATATATAGAAAAATAACTCCTCAATTTTTAGAGATGGATATTGAAACAAAAATGTTATCCTATTATATTCATATCAAATTAATTAGATGTTATTTTGAATAATTAATTATTTATGGTATTGAAGCACTCAAATTTTCATTGATTGTAACATCCTATGTTTTTTTAAAAGGAACTCTATGATCGACTGCATACATGATATGCCACATTGAGATTAAACGAAAAAATAAAAAATATTAAAATTCTACCATTATAACCTAGAAATTTGAATATCGGGAAAGAATAGTATTAAATTAAAAATGAAAACATTACTTAATAATTTATATAAGATTAATTTTTTGGTGAAAAATTAATCATAAATAAATGTAAAACTTTTTTCAAAATAAATGGAAATGTTTTTCTAAAAACCAATTTAATTGTTGACAAGTGTGTTTTATAGAAATCAAAAAATAAATCACTTTTTTTGGATTATATGAATGAAATAGATATAAAATATTTTGAATTTAATTTTTAGCATTCACCTTATGTGTTTTCTTGACATGATATAAGAACAAATCCAATTTTACGCATAAAAGAAGTATTTTTCTAAAAAGGCATATTTGTCACCTTTTGATGGAGCACCAATTTTAAATATAACCTTTCATACTTTTAAAAATTATATTTGAAAAAATAAAATAATTCATTGAAATCATAACATAAAAATTTACATTGGATAAATTTTTTATACTTTTTTGCTAAGTTTCATGTGTTGACGAATAGTGAAAAAAATACTCCATTTTAATTGAAAAATTCATTTTTGTCAAATTTCTTTATAGTGTTAAATTAAATATTTGAATGCTTTTAAATTATAATTAGATCCTTTTTCTATTAGATAATCCTATTTATGTCATTTTTATCAATTTCATATTTAAATTTCATATAAAAACTTCGTGAACTTTTGAATGTTTTTACTTTAAAATCCAATTTTCTCGATTCGTCAAATATAATAATTTAAAATTAATTTTAGCCAAATAATTTATTTGAATTTTGAGAAATAAATTAAATATTTTGAATCATAAAGTCTAAATAATTTATATTAGGCCATTTTATTTGTGGATAATATGAATATTAACTTTAATAATAATTATTATTAGCATGGTTAAATATAGGTCAGTAATTAAGGGTACAAATAATATTATAAATATTATAAAATAACACTAAAAATAATCCTAATTTTATTGTATAAGTGTTATTCAATGAAATTAATCTTTAGGCCTAAATTATAACATTTGTATTCCACAAGGATGATAATATTACATTTATAATATAATATTTAAAGAAAAGTCATTTTTGTCACACTTTTGTTTTTAACAAGTGAAATAATATTAATATTAGGTTATATAGAAGATAAATTACACATATAATATTTATTATAAATATAATATATTTATATTCATCATGAATTTTTATTTATAATTTTTAGGGAAGAAATAATTATGTTAAAGGCTTTCATAATAATGACGTAGTAATGGTTTAATTAAAGTAAATTTCAAATAAATTATACAAAAATTACTAAAATTAATAAAATTTTGGAATATTAATTTCATTCAATAATTTTTTGATGACTTTTACATGTTATTGATGTTTCAGAAGTATTTGTTCTAATAAAACTTTTTCTTTTTTGTTTTTAAAAAGTAATGAAACATATAGTGTCAAAGTTGACACTAATGATATTTTGAAATATATAATATTTTATTAAATTATATAAAATTTTTAAATATCCATGATTTTGAAAAATTATTCAGATAAGTCATAAAATTTCATAAATTACTCATTTATTTTCCTTTTGGAATGTTATTTTAATTATATTAACCCTCAAAGTGTAAATTAAATGATAACACGATAAGAGATAAAAGGGTAAAATAAAGGGTTAAAAAAAGTTAATGATTAACAAAATAATTAAAACATGTATAATTTTTATTGAATGAGTGTATTTACACCTTGAATCATCTTATATTCTATATAACTCACTTTGGACTTATTTTGAACATAAAACTAATATATATTAACTTAATTGTTTGAAGATTCCCAATAGTTTCCCTCCCCTCCAGTATAAAAAGTAACTACTTCTTATTATTTCTCCACACATTGAAGCCTATTTGGTTCATCCAATATACTCCCAAATACCTTCCTTGAATCACACCCCACATTATTAAGGCCTTATTTTTATAATAACCCCCTTTTAGTGGTGTTAAGGTGATAATCAAAGGAGAGCGTGCAAAGAAGAAGTTTTGTTTCAAATTAAGTGTTTCTGTTTTATTTCTTCTTCCAATTCCATTAAATATTGTTCCACTGTGATGAAATAATAAATAAAAAATCCTCAATATAATGAGATGTTATTATGTTAATATAATTACCTAAATCCATATCCACTTCTATCAAATGATAAATGAATTAAAATTTTGGGCATTTGTGTGAACTCTTACCTCAATGAACCGATATAATTAATTTTCCATCATCATCTATAAATGCTGGTTATAATGATGAAATTAATGTTTATATATGATATTAATGAAATATTTATCATTATAATATAATAATATATCAATTAATTTCTTACTTTACATGCACATAAAAATGATAACACTGTTCGCACGTACGTGTGTACTATCACCTCTACGAAGCGATGTGATTCATTTTAAATCACCTCATCATAAAGATAATATATATATATGTCTATATTTAAATTATTAATATTATATTAACTATATTTTTATCATTTTTTAAAGATAAATTAATACTTACATACTTTCAATAATTATAATTACAAAATGGAAACATTAATCATTTGTACATACGACTTGTCATATCCATGGTTGTAACATTGTTCATTTATTATATATATATTTAATGAATTAATTTAAAAGTATATTTGACATAAAAAAGTTATTATTATGTCATGAATATTATTTTGAATATGACGGACTAATGAACACTTTGACTTTAGACAGCATACCAAAGTCATTTTGGACTCAAAGTTCCGAATGTCGACAAAACATCTGACATGAACATAAATAATTATAAAATTGTTTTAACATGGTAGTTGGTTATATAAAAAATTATAAACATTAAAAAGATTACAAATAAAAAAAATAAAATAAATAATTAAATTATTAAGGAAGATAAATAACCTAAGTGATGAATTAGACTCAAGGTACGAAACTTCGTCTTAGTGTCTTTTCAATGATGCATATTTTGATGTTATACATCACCTTATTTTATGATGTGTATAAACATCCCATTTAAATACTAATTTCATTCAAATTTTTTCAAAATGGAAAATTTTAATGTGTTCTATATAAAGAATCTGAATTGCATTAACAATGAAAAAAATGTTCCTTTTTAATGTATACAGTGAGAACAACTTCTACGTCACCTTTACAATTTTTTTCTATTTGGAATCCTCTGTAAGACATAATGTATTTAAAAGGTAAAGAATCGCATTTTTATCTTTTTTGGGTATTTTATTTTTGAAAATGGGTTTTGTAAATGGTTTAATTTTTATAATAACATGAAGTGTTTCATTATGACTAGATATAAAATTTTAATAGTGATATATTGATAATTTCAAGCTTTTATGTGTTTTGATTATATGGTAGTTATAAAACATTTTATGGGTGGTTACATGATAAACAAGTGACTGGTAGTTTTATAATAATCTATTTATGGGTGGGTCTGTGATAGCCCTCCAATTCATTGGGTATGTAAGTTAACCGGATAGTTATTTCATTTTAAAAAAGTTACTTGTATGGAAGTCGATCGCATGGTTATTAAATTTAAGTATAATTATGTCACATGTTACCTTTATGTGATATCTATTATTTATATGGGTTTTATGGTAGTATTATGATTACAAAAATGGTATTAAATGAGTTTTTTTTAAGGAAAGTATTTTCTACATCATAAGTGTGAAAAATAATACTTTATGATAAGCTATTCGTGGATTTACAAGTTTTCATAGGACTAACAGTTTTCCTTCTTTGTGTATCCCATCCTAAGATTTTTCTTAACACCCCATGTTTGAAAAATGTTTCTCATAGTATTTAAGGGATAATATAGACAACGATGGGATCATGAGAATAATTGTGACTACTTCACATGAAAAGAAACCATGTTTCATTTTAAAAGTTATTATTTTATGAAAAAATGTATATTTTTTAGAAATGTATACATTGTTATATTTGAGTTGTAGCATATGAATTATTGAATAATTATCTAAAACTCTAAACCTGAAAAGATCCTCAATGTTAGAAAAACATATTTCATGACTAAAACTCAAGATTATAAAATGTTTAAGGTTGGGTCCTTGTAGTTGGTATCAAAGGAAAGGTTTAGACAACATTAGATATTAGGATTGTTTTAATAGAATACCATTGGAAGATTTTATTCTTTGGATATGTTTAAATGATATATAATTTTAAGATTAAAATATTTCTTTGTCCAAACTATGTCCATTCAGAATGATTTTTCCTAGAGGAAACATGGTTGCTTCTGTGGAAAGGAACTGAGAGGAAAATATATTTCTAAATCATCATCCTAAGATGGATGGAAATGGATCTTGGTAGTTTATTTTAGTGATGGTTCAGTTGACACATGTTATAAATGGTGGTGGTGTCCATTCAAGAGAGTAAGTTTATCTACCATAGAGGAACATGAAGATAGTGGAGAATTTAATGAGACATCATCAACAATCATTCATAAGATCATCTCACCATGTGATAGTTGAAGGTTTGATTAAAGCCCTAGAAATGATATTTGATGTCATGGGTTATTTGGATCATCAAAATTAAAGTATTTTAATTTATTATTTTGAAGGTGAATCTGATCAATGGTGGTCAATGGTTAAAAATATTAGAGGAAGTTAAGAAATTGATTCCATATAATGGGATGAATTTAAGAATATATTTCACAAGAAATATTTTTCTATGGATGTTCAACATAGGATGGAAAAACATTTCACGGTATTTAGACAAAAGGAGGAAGATTCGGTGGGATCATATTATGAAAACATGACTGATTTGGTAAGTTAAATCCCAAATTTTATTTGAGGATCATGATAGTAAGGTAAATTGGTTTTACTTATGATTTAGGCCAATATATCAAAGTTAATTGGATTATTGTGTGTTAAAAACAATAATAAACTTATATGATGTGATGAAAAGGTAGAAATGGAGTTTATTGTAATTATTTGTCCCATGAAGACATGAAAAATAAGAGGTCTAGTTATTAAGAAATCAGAATTAATATATCAAAGATGATTGAAGGTATGAAAACAAAATTCCCACCTTCTGATAATTGTTGTAAAATGCATCATGGAGTATGTATTTCAATGTCACAGAAGTGATTCCAATGTGATATGCTTGGTCATATGTCTCTTGACTGCAAGGGAGATGATTATGAATGGAATGATAAGCCAAGAGTAATATGTTTTAGTTGCAATGAGTTAGGTCATTATGCTAACATGTGTTTGAAGTAACATACTAATAATAGAAATCATTATGATCGGAATCAAAAAGGTGTGGGAAAATATTTTTCTAATACTATAGCTGATTTTGAGACATCTGGTAATGTTATAGAGACTTAAAGGAGCTTCGTGTTTGTTGAAGGTTAGTCATATAATCATGGTTTTGTACACTCCATATGAGGATTTAAGTGATGTGATTATAAGTGATTAATGACTATTCTAGGAGATATTTTTTTGGGTTTATATTTATGTAAGTTGTTAGTCTAATGAGAATTATTACTTTAATTTTGAACATGTGTTTTAACGTATAAATACCCTTTTGGTTTTATATGATCTTTGATTGAGGTTATTTTTTTCATGAACATCATAATTATTGGAATTTTGTTAGGATAAAATTGTACTTATAAAATAGAAATATATCATTTAGGTATATTTACATATGTTCATATATATTAATGGAATTCCTTAACTGTTGGAAAAATATTTTGAATGAAAAACAATATTCGTTCAATTTTCTTACTAGGAAATAAATGAACTTTAAACTCATCACAGTCTTATGATTTTTTTATTATTAAATATCTCATGACCATTTTATCTATCACCCTCCATCGAAATATGATAGTTGGTTTTCCCTTACAGGTCTAGGTTTTCCAAAATGCATCCCTAGTATGTGTTTCCTCAAGTTACCTTCATATGTATCCTTCATTCTTTTAAAATAGATGTTATATTAATAATTTTTCCAATGCAGGATTTCAATAAATGTATTTTAAAAACTCAAACCATAGTTACTAATCATGATTTCAAAATTTTGAGGACCCAATTTCAAAAGTGGTGCATAGAATGTAACCTACTATGTTTTTAAACAGAAACTCTATGTTTGACATAATACATGATGCACCACATTGAGCTCAAATGAACAACTAAATAATATGTAAATGTTACTATTATATCTTATCCATAAAAGTAACATGAAAAAATAGTATTAACTAAATTATAAAAATATGGCTTACACATGTATATATAATTAATTTTTTGGGAAATAATTAATTATTAAATAATGTAAAACTTTGTAAAGAATAAATGTAAATATTTTGTTGAAAATTTATTTAAATGTGAACAAGTGTGTTTTATATCAATAAATTAACAAATCACACTTGTTGGATTATATTAATTGTATATATATATATTATATATTTAACTTAATATTTAACATTCATCTTATGCATTTTCTAGACATGATATAAGATCAAATCAAATTTTTTGCATAAAAGAAGTATTTCTCAAAAAATGCATATTTGTCGCCTTTTGATGAGACAACTATTTTAAATCTATGTTTTGAAACATTTAAAAAATATATTTTACAAAATAAAATTATTCTTTGAAATAATAATATGAAATTTTACATTGGATAAAATTTTGTTATTTTTTTGATAAGTTTCATGTTTTGATGAATAGTGAATAATTACTCAATTTTAATTGAAAACATCTTTTTCCTCAAATTTATTTACAGTTTTAGATTATATATTTTTACAATTTAAAAGCATAATTAGATCATATATTTATCATTAAATCCAATTTAAGTAATTGAAATCAATTTCACATTAAAATTGGATACTAAAAATTTGTAATCTTTTGAACGTTTTTTCATTAAGAACATATTTTCTTGATCTGTTAACATGACTAATATTTAATTTATTTTATCCAATTATGTTTTTTGAATTATGAAACTTTTCTCCCATATTTGGAATCAAAAATTACAAATTATTTTAATAGTTTTATTTTCTTTTTGGAAAATATAAATAGTAACTTTAGTAATTATTTTTATTGACTTGATTAAGGGTAAATTAGTAATCAAAGGTAAAAATAATATTATAAATATTATGAAATTACCCTAAAACATGTCTTAATTTCTTCGAATGAGTTTTTATCGACCAGAATCACCCATAGGACGAAATAATAAACTTTTGAAGCCACATGGATGAGAGTATGATATTTATAATATTATATTTAATGAAAAGATAATTTTTCCACACATTTATTTTTAAACTGTAAAATATTTTAATATGAGGTTATGTAGTAGATAAATTTTAATATAAAAAATATTTTGAAATATAAAATATTTATCTTCATCATGATATTTTATTTTAAAATTTTAGATAAGAAATTATTATTTTAAAGGCTTGCGCAATGATGATACAGTAATTATTCAATTAAAGGAACTATCAAATAAATGATATTAAAAATAATAAAACAAGTAAAATTTGAGAATATTAATGTTGTCCACAAATTTTTAATACACATTTGACATTTTGATAATGTTTTAGAGGTATTTTTTTAAATTTATCTTGTTTTTATGATATTTTTTAAAAGTTAAGAAATAAATAGTGTCAAAATTGACACTAATGATATTTTATAATATATATTATTTTATTAATTGATATAAATTTTATAAAAATCTAGGATTTATCCAAATAATTGGGATATGTCCTAAAATGTCATAAATTACTCATTTATTGGACTTTTGGAAGTTTTTAGTAATCATATTAACCCTCAAATTGTAAATTACTTGATAACACATTAAGAGTGAAAAGGGGAAAATAAGGGTTAAAACAAAAAGATAAGAATTAAAAAATAAAAAAGTCTAATTTTTGTTTAATGAATTTATTTTGACCCATACTCATCCAACATTCTAAATAACTCACTTTGGAACCATTTTAATTAGAAAATTAATTTACATTAATTTAATATTTGGAAGTATCCAATGAGTCCCCCTCCCCTCTCATATAAAAGGAACTACTTATTAACATTACATAAAATTCCAAAACCAATTTGTTTTAGCCAAGATCTACCCAAAGACTTTACAATTATTTCTAACCACTTTTTAGATGCCTTATTTTATGTGTAACACCATCATTATAGGTTTTAACATGATAATCATAGGACATCACCCGAACAAGAGGTATCATTTTTATTTAAGTGTTTTTATTTTATTTCATCTTACACATCCTTCAAATCATATTCAGCCATGATAAAATAATAAATACAAAATCCTAAATATATTTAGTTGTTATTATTTTAATATCATCACATAAATCCATCTCCACTTACATCAAATATGAAAATAATTAATCGTTTTGTGTGTACGTGTGAATTATAACCTCCATGAAGTGATATAATTTGTTTTCCATCATCGACTCTTAAGACTGTTTATAAAGATGAAATTAATGTTTATATATCATATTCATGACATATTTATTATTATAATAGAATAATATATAAATTATTATCTTTCTTTAAATGAACAAAAAAAATTATAACATCGTTCGTGGGTACATGTGAACTATCTTCTCCATGAACTGATGTGATTCATTTTTAATAACCAAATCACACGGATAATATATATATATATATATATAAATGATTTATATGATATTAATTATATTATGATCATTCTTTAAATATAAAATAATACCTACCTTCTTTTAATAAATATCATTGAAAAATGGAAATGTTACTCATGCGTACATATAACTTACCATCTCCATGATTATAGAATTGTTCATTTTTCATATACATATTTAATGAATTAATTTAAAATTATAATTTATTTATAAATGTGATTATTATGTTATTAATATTTTCTATAGATGATGTACTAATGAACTATTTGAATTTTTATGTCATACAAAAGTCATTTTGGACTCAACAAACTAAATATCGAAAAAACATCTGATTTAAATGTAAATTATTAAGAAATTGTTATAAAAACGTAACAAGCGATAAAAAATAAATAATAAACAAGAAAAAGGTTTAAAATCAAGTAAATAATTGTGATAATTTTATTATTCATTATGATAATGAACATACGTTATGAATTAGCCTCATGGTAAGGGATTTCGTCTTAATCTCCTTTCATTAAGGCATATTAAGATGTTATACACCACCTTCTTCTTTTAGCTGTATAAACAAACCCTTTTAATTTTAATTTTATTCAAAAGTTTTCAAAAATAAATCTTTTTATGTTTTTTATATGGATCTTTTATCTATATTTAAAAATTAAAGATGGAATGTTACTTTCTATTAATGTATATGGCGACGAATTCTATGCCACCATTATTTATTTTTTCTATATGGACTCCTCTACAATAAATCATTTATTTAAAAGGAAAAGAATCATTTTTCCCTTATCTTTTTATTTTATTTCTGAAAATTGGTTTTGGAAAAGGTTTTATTATTACAATAACATGAAATGATTCCTTATGATTGGAAATTAAATTTTAATAGTGACATGATGAAAAATGAATGCTTTTATTTGTTTTGATTAAATAATGGTACTTGGACATTTGATGGATGGTTTCATGATAAAACAGTGATGGGTAGTTCCATGATAAACTAATTATGGGTGGGTATGTGATATCCCTCCAATGCATTGGGTATGGAAGATAACCATATGGTTACTCTATTTTGTAATAGTGACATGTATGGAAGTTGACCGTATGATTATTCCATTTAAGGATAATTATGTCCCAAGCAACTTGTATGTGTTATATATGCGTTTTATGGGTTATATGGTAATAGTATGATTAAAAAATTATATGAAATGAGTTTCCTTTGTCAAAAGAACGTATTAACTACTTCTTATGGGTGAAAAGTATTACTTTATGATAATGTATTCATGGTTTTACATGTTTTCACAAGACTAACAATTTCCTTTCTTTGTGTATCCCTTACTGAGTATTTTATGATCATCCCATGTTTTTAAAATGTTTTTCACAGGATTTTCATGATAATTGAGGAAATTATGGGATCAAGGAAAAAATTTTATGATTGAACTTGAAAAAAACCATGTCTGGTTTTAAATGATTTTGTTTTGGGAAAATATATATTAAGTAGATTTGTCTAATTTGTAATATTTCAGTTGTAACATATGAATTATGAACTAATTCTCTAAATCTCTAAACCTAAAAAGATATTCTACATGAGACTAATTTATTTCATGACAAAAACTCAATATTATTTAAATTTTAAATCCAAGTACTTATATTCATCATTCACCTTCATGTGGTCAATGACCTCTATTACTCTTAATAGTTATTTATTCTTTTCCACCATTTCAATATATTCACATTCCGCTAATGTTCTCCAATGTAGAAACCTAGTTATATTTTACTCCATATGACTGTTATACTTCTCATTCTCTCTTATTAAGAGAGTATATTATTAAACCTTTTATTATGTGGGTTTTTCAACAATTTTATCTTTGTATATCAATATTTTGAAAATTGAGATCAATTTTTAATTTTGAGTAGACATTCTATTTAAGGTGGGGAGAATGTAGGACCCCAACATATTAAAATATGAACATCATATTCAATTATGTGAATATCATGAAACATTAAGCATAGAATGGAATATAATACCATGATACTTTATGATATATTTATTATTTTAATAAAAATCATTTTATTATATATCTTACAATTCATGCAACAATGAGTTTTTCATGCGTTACATACAAGATAGAGTTTTATCAAACAATAATATTCTCTGAATATTATTCTTTAATATGATTGTTATATCCTAGACATTGTAATGGTGGGAATTAATAGAATTATATATCAAATGAAAATATAAATTTTACAGATATTTAAATGATATTTATTGATTATAAATAATAATAAGAATCATTTAAATGAATAAGAAATATTTCAAAAAAAATGTATATTCCTATAAGGTTGTTTAGTCATGCTTGAAACACAAAATTTAAAATTAATGTTTAACACATATAGGAAATTTATTTTAAATAATAAAATTAATTTTTCAAATAAAAATACCAAAATAACATTATGGTTAACTGTTTGGATTTTTCTGAGAAGATTATTTTATTGATGAGTAGGGAAAAATACTGAACCTTAATAGAAAAAAACCTTTTTTGTTTAAATAATTTATAATTTTAAACTATATTTATAATTTTTATTAAAGTAATATTACTTCAATTTTATATCCTATAATCCAATTTAATTCATTAGAATCATTTTCCCAATGAATTTAGATTTAAAAACATTGTAAACACTTCAGTATTTTCTCTTTAAAAACCTTCTTTATCATCATGTATACGGGATTAATTTAAAATTGAAAATTTTTCAATTTTTAGTATTGAATATAATAAAATTTATTAAATATTTGGAATAAAAATAATTAAAATTGTATAATAATTTCAAAAAAAAATTAACCAAGATGAATAGTGAAACCAGTAAAAAATAATAACAACAGTCAATGTAAAAATTGAGTTAAAAAGTGGTTTAAACTAAGATTATAATGGTTTGAATGAACAATACACTTGTCTAAAAAATATTTTCTAGTCATATTTCTTCCAATTCTCCAATAATTTTAGATAATGATCCATGTTTTACATTATGACCTATGAAAAATGTGGGAGCCCTAAATTATTTTTAGAAAATACATAATGTTTTCTCTACCCCAGGTCATCCCATATCCTCTCTTATTCAGACCATCAAAAATATTTTTTATAGAAAATATCTACCCAAATAAATTTGAAACACTGATAAAATAATCTTATAAGACATATTTTGTGCATAAATCCAACCTTTGAATGATTCGTTGTAATCCAAATTATGATTCCTAAATAAGAGGCAATGATCTTCAACGAGTATCATTATTTTACTTATTTCTCCAACTCCATAAATTTTTATTAATCCTTATTGATTTAATAACATGTGTATCATTATTATACAGTGATGTTTTTTTTACATTAAGTTGATATCCAGCCACCTTCTTCACTTCCATCAAATGGGATGCAAAGTCATCATTCGTGTGTACAGAGGACTACCGCCTTCTGAACCGATATCGTTTATTTTTCTATTTCCACCTTTCACGATTGGGTATAATGATGGATTTAAAGTATATATATATATATATATGCTATTTCTCATTATTCATACATATTATGTACTTATAACATATATATATTTTTACCTCTCTTATTCTTAGGAGATATGACAATATCGCTCATTTGTACAATGGACTAACGCCTCACAATGTGATATGATTTATATTTCACTAATGTTTAACATAGAAGGTCATAAAGATAAAGATAATGATTATATGTGATATAAATAAAATATTTATGTTGTATTTATAATTATTTAAAGATAATATAGACCATTTTCAATTTACCCTTTTCACTGACATGAAAATGATAACATCATTCATGTACGTGTGGACTACCGCCTTTATGAAATGATGTGAATCTATTTTCATCCCGAAACTACATGTATGATATATATAAGTATATATTATAGTATATATTATTTTACTATTATTATTTTATGTTAAAATTTTACTTACCACTTTCCATAATGATCATTGAAAAGTGTAAACATTACTCACGTGTGCATATGGTCTATTATCTCTGTGATCATAACATACATCATTTTTTATAACCATAATTTATGATTTGTTTTAAAATTAATATTGATTTATAAATATTATAATAATTTAATAAGTATTATTATAGAGATTATGAAACTATATAATTTTTTTATGAATCATATTTTTCATGATGAAACGCGCATGATAAAACAAAGAAATTAACACACAAAATAATTAAAATAATGAATGAGTATTATGAAACGAGTGATAAGATATTATAAAAAGATCATATAAATTATTATAAATATTAATATGAATATATAATAAATTAATAACATTTTTAAATCTATTATAAAGTATTATAAAGCATGTTCAACCAAAAATTATTATAATGCACGTGATTTCTTAACTCAATTTTCGTTCATTGGTTTAACATTCTACATCATTGATCATGTTAATATAACATTATGTGTATAATAAATTTTTGTTAACCTATTATGTATTTCCAAATGTTTTATTTTGATTTATATTAAACATACATAATCAATTCATTTATTAGTTCTCACATCAGTGTTATGACCATTGTGAAGGTTTATTTCACAATCTAATTCTAATCAAGATTGTTTATTCTTGAATTAATTTTGAAGGAAATTATTTGAACATTTAATAATAATAAAATTTAATTTTCTTCAAGCCTATATATTAATTATATATTCATTTAATATTACTATTTTTACACACTTTGGTAGTTAAATATTTTTATAAAATATTTTTAAGAAAATATGAGTTCGTTTCTCTATTTAGTCGGAAATTTGTTTTCTTCCAAACCCATGTTTTCTAAAAATTTATAAAAATTATTTTAAAACTTTTCATAATGATTTATCAAAGGAATTATCACCCATTTTTTCATTTTTGAAAATTATTTCAAAGGAATAATTTGTCATTTTAAAGATAATTCTTGTTTGGTTATTCCTAAATATTTGAAAGGAATCATTCCATTGTTTTCCAAGAAAGGCACAATATTAAACATTTTATTGTGAAAAAAGAAATGTTATTTTTAACTTTTATGTAGTTTAGATAATTTAACATCCTTAGGACCATCATTTCTTTGAAATATGCATTGAAATTTTAAAATCTTGTTTTTAAATAAACTATTTTTAAAAGTTATTTTCAAAGAAAATGTTTTTCAATATTTTTTCATAATGAAAAGTATATTTTATTAATGAATGTTTATAATGATATTTTAATTATATATCTATTAATAAATAATAAAACCAATTTATTCATACTCCAATGGGTATATATTCCATTGATACAATAATTATTCATCCTCTAGATTGTTTATAATCATGTTGACTAAGGAATGTACTGACATTCACATCATTGATCCATTTTTGTAGTAAATAACATTCGACTAAATTTTTTGCATTACTGTGATCTTTGAAAATTAAATTTTCAATAAAAAACATATTATTTGTCATGGATAGGTTTTTTATTAAACCACAAATCATATCTATATACAATGTATTATATTGAATGTTATTTGATTAAATAAGGAAATATTGATAAATATGTATTCCTTACTAGATATGAATATATAATAAGGAGAATTGTTTATGAAATAAATATATAATATTATATATCAGGAATTCTTTGAATAGGTATTAAATGGGTTGGGCCTAGTAATATATAGTCGCTTGATGCATTGGTAGTCTCATGTGTTGAATCGGTTGGATATCCTTAGTAAAATGGTTTTTTACCCAGTATGTTTTAAACCATAATATGCATGGCCTTAACAATAAAGGTATCATGGACTAGGGAAATATAATTTCCAATAAATAAGGATTTCATTTATTTTGTATTTAGTTATTACTATCCATATTATTTTCACAATGAATTTTTCTCTAGATGCATATCATTATCAGTTTTTGATTAAATGGAATGTGGTTTATGTAATTTACCATTCCATGTTGATTATTCTATATCCAATTATGATTATGATTTTATTGATCAATGTAATTTTTTATCAATAATTTACCTTCCCATATTGATTATTATCCATGAGAAATTTTCATTGATATTATCTCTCCATAAACTTCCATATCAATTTATTGATTATATGGCATGTATGTTTAGTTATTACCTTCATATATTGATTATACTTATTTAAAAAATAAATGCTTCCACTACACTTAACCCTTAATCAGAATATCATATCACCCATATTTTGATTCCTTTCCCTAGGATTCCATGAAGTTTATTATGATAGATATGAAAGAATATACATGAGGTTATAATTATATTCTAAAAGAAACATGTTGTAATTTATGTATTAAAATGTATTTTATGGAAAATGTATATATATAGTTTACCAAGTATAATAAACTAACCTACCATTTAGGATGTTATTACTTGTATCATATGTTCATGTAATAAGGTAGGCACCTTCTCCGAAATACTTGTTTTGGGGTCACTAAATAATGAATCAATGAATCCTTTTTTCCACTTATTCTAATCAGTTACAATCGATATTTAATTTTCATTTTCATTCATGGGGGGTTTTCCCAATAAAATTTCTGATTCCCCGTAGAACAAAACACACCATAAACCCCTTTAGAATAATGAGGTGGAAAAATAATATAAAATTCATTCATATTAAGTATTAAAGATATAAGATAGGTATAATGATCCCCTACATCAATAAGAATATCAAAATCAATTGGGAATCATTTAGAAGATGGAGAACATATATTATACTAGATCTAGCCAATAAGAGGAACCCCAAACGACATCACAATAATGATTCCCCATAAAAATTTCATCACAAAAATCCTCAACATGACTCAACACTACTACAAATAATTTTGAATTGTAGACCGAAAGAATCCACAGAGAAAGGGGAAAATTTTCCTTAGATCACTTAATATTAATATATGATAGATAAGGATTGAATCTGAAAAAATTAGGATAAATTCACTAATAAATTTCCCTATAGTTCATCCTAGATCCAAGAATAAAAAAGAATAAAAAAATTAGAGGTGCTCTGTAATTTAAATATTGGACCAAAAAACATCATTCAAGACATAAAAAGTAATTTACCATGATGAATGATTCAAGATTAAGATCCAACGAAAATCATGCAATCTAGATTATAGAAACATTGAATTAAATCACATTGTTAATAAAGAATAACATCATGAATATTCATAATAATTAATTACACTAGCTCTGGACAAGGCATCTTAATGACCATCCATATCACCCAATCCATGAATTTTATTTATATCTAGAATTTGAGCTCAATCATGACCTCTCCCACCTCATAATACCCTTGGAAACCATTGAAACCCTAAAATAACAATTTAATTGACCTATAAGTTCTGAACATTACAATATACAATATATGTGCATCTCTTATAGCCTTAGGATATTTGGATATGCACTTGATGTGTTTTTTGTGACCTAATTTGATATTATTATGGTATTTGATTCACTATTGTTATAAATAGAATATGGTAGAATATCATTAGATCTACTTAAGATCTTTTTTTCCACAAAAAATAATTATTATTGGAAAATATATATAACTTTTTTTATCATAAAAAATTACAAGTATAAATTTAAAATTAGTGCAATACTAATTTTTGATTCATTGATTATACATTAACCATTTTAATAGTTCCTATTATATAAATACAAGTTCTTTTTCAAGGATGCCACCATGTACAAAATGAATATTGTCTTCCAAAATAAGAGATGAACCTCATTTTAATACTTATTGTTTAACAATTATTGTTTGGATAAATATAATGATAAAATATTCAAAATAAATGGGTATATTAACAGGGAAATTTGAAAAACATCTATGGAACTATTATCAAAAATTGATAATGGATATAGAGCACATAATTACCTACAGTGAACCTCTATATAAACTAAAGGATGTTGATTGGAAAAGATATTAAATCAATAATATTAGGTAGAATATTTTTTATATCAAATAACAACAAATAATTAATTTGAAATCAAAATATATAATCCATAATAAAATAATATAAAATAAAAATTTATTTTGAAAAAAAATTGAGAAATAACAAATATTATAAGAATTTATGTACACAATGAAAAACCAAACTAGTTATACATCAGTATTAGTATTTCCTTATAGATTGATCAGATATATAAAAAACATCTAAAATATAAAAATTAATAGAGACCTAAATTAAATTTGTATTAAGGCTCCACCTTTTGTAATATCCCACTCTAAATATCCAACCCAACAAAAAATAGTTCATATTGACATTTCCATTAATTGTATCACTAATAATTATTTTTTCCATTCCCACTAATGTAATGATGAAGGGTGTGAGAGATATACTAAGTAGTCTCCCACTAAAAATGTAGCTAAATAAATGTGACATATATGGGCTACGCATAATATAATATTTTGAATAAACATGAAGTAGATAACACCAATCATATCATGGATTCAAATTAGCTACCTGAATGTATAGCTGTATCACTCTAAGATAGATATGGAAGAAGATAATTCTACTACATTAAGTTAGAATGTATATAGTGAATGACTTGTCATTATTCATAATAATAGTCTTTTAAAATGGTGAATCACCATAAGATAAACGCATGTATCAATGAGAAATAAATGTATAACTACAATAATGGTTAAAACAACATCAGTATAATAGTACTATAGATGAAAATGGAATCAATATGTCACAAGGAGAATTTGAGTGATATAACACCATAAAACAATGTCAAGGTAAAAAACATATTAAAATACTACATTAAAAAGGTAAATCATATATAATTATTCTATTAAAATTAGTGAATGATATATCAACCTGTATATATATTAATTATTAATGATGAATTAGTGAAATAACCTAGAAGGGTGAGTGGAATATCATATACTAAACTATAAAAGAAGAAATATATACCCCTAATATGCTATTCTCGGTCAATAATGTATCACTTATACAATATCCTATAAAAATTATATATCCATCCTATAAGAAAAATATTAAGTGGTACTTTATAAGAATTTAAAAATATTGGTGGATATATAACCATGGTACCTCATGCCTGGCTTAACGATTGATCACAATCATAATAAAAATGGGTTGATGATATAAAATAATTTTGAAAAAAATCATTAATGGTATATTATAAAAATTTATCATGAACATATGATCACAATGTTACCACATTTATAATTTAATTAGTTATCAAATTCATACCTATAAATAACACATTCCCCATATACAATAACACTGTAGAAAAAATCACATACTAGGGTCCCCATTGTATAAGTTCCATTTGGATAAATCCATCTAGTCACACTCAACAACCATAAATAGTATTGTTTTTTATACCAAAACCGATCCATAAAGGGTGAAGCCATATTATTTAATAATGGGATAATAAAACATAGAAAGGCAAAAATAGACTACCCCAATTCTTACATAGTTGTTTTACCAATTATGAATGCTTAAATATTCCTTACAACTCTAACCGACTCATGTCATAGGCACAGATATCCCTTAGAGATTATGTAATCAATGAATTTATTAATATTCCTAGGGTAACATAGACATATGTGATAATGGGTTCATTGAGTATAGTTAGGATGACCGATCCTGATCAATAGAGTAAATAATTAACACTAAAAAAATATGTAAATAAATTATGTTCCAATTAATATAATTTTATCACATCTTCCAAAACCTATGCATTATATGGTAAATGTTTCTCATATAAAATTAAGGTAATATGTTGGGAACACTATATTTATAGTCTTAGAATCTCACTTGTCAGATATCATTGGATGAATCATTCTTAATAAATATAAATACCTAAAATTTTTAAGAACCCAAATTTATTGTTTCTAATTTTGAATTATAGTTATCCAATGATGGAAACCTAGAATTTCACTTCATTTAAGCTTAACCATATCAACTATTTACCAAAAAACCAACTATACATTAATATTTAAAGAATCAATGAAGGTAAATGAAAACATAGGAATAAATCTTGGTAGATTGCATAGCTAGATGTGTTTATTGGGGTGAGGAGATTGGGAATTTTATATAAAATTTTCAAACTTATATTTCAAAACCATATCCTCCCCTATTAAAATATGAGGACTAAGGACCCATTATAAATCTAGTGGTATAAATAGGTTTTTTAGTTTCACTTCATATTCTCAGAGAATGAAACTACCTCAAATGGTTAGGGGAGAATCTATAGATAATTCAACAATAATTCTAATACAATGCTACCATGCATCTTTTGGGAATATACATCATTTTTTGACATTCACTCGCTAAAACCATTTTCCATTTTATGGTCTCATACCTATACCATCCACTTATTTAATTATTATTATTGAAAATAAATATAATTTTATCAATGAAAAATATATTTTATACCATGGTGTATGTTTCTCACTATATGTTCCCCACTATAATATATCTCATCCTTCATTTCCATCATCAACAGTCATCAAATAAATTCTCCAACCGCTATCCTCAAATATTTTCCACTCATTCCTATATTTCAAAAATAATAAATTTGTACTACCACAATATATTTAAATGGTATACCATCTCTTTATATATAATTTTTATTCTCATGTCCATTTTTATATTGGTTTCTCCCCAGAAGACTTAGCATAAACCATGATAAAGTTATTCACACTAATCATACCTAGTAGGTATAAATGAAATCTCATAAAATGAGATATAAAGTATACATCACTCATCACACTATATCTTAATGGATTCTATAGATGTAACACCATAATACATATTATCTCTATAAATATAAATGAATTCATAAATAATGGAAATAAGATCCCCTATATTTGTAACAGAGTATTCTCAATCAGAGATGATACCCACAAAAATACCATGTTACATAACATGAACTATAATGACCCAGATCCGGGTGCCACTCAACTGGTGCCCCATACCTGATTTTCCACATAACCTCGAGAGCATTTCACCAAATGCTAGAGGCTGCCACTAGAATTGAGGGCCTTAAGTGAGTCATTGGGGAAACTATTCCCTCATTAAAAAAGTATGCACAACAGAATATAAACAATAAGAATTGTGGAATTAGTAATTAATAGAAATTGAATTAAACAACAGAAGTAGTATATATGATATTGATGCAGGATATATGTATCTACGAAAGTAGAAAAACAAATAAATATTCTGGAAATACAACTAAATCCAAAGTACAAAAGAAAACAAGAAAACTCTAGCAGCATTACAAGCCTATGCTTGGTCCTATGCTCTCCAGCTCCAACTGCAAATCATGTACCTAATGAAGAAAGGTGACTACCCCTATCTATACCTGCAACCATATAATCTATTTGGGTCTAAAAACATGACCCAAAAGGGTGTGAGACAAATCCCAGTAGGCAACCACCACAATATTTGTGCCTAACTATCAGTGATTATATATAGAAGGTAATAACAAGAACGAAGTAATGCAATATAAAGTACTCAAAAGTAAACAATCCTACAATTTCCATTTATATTTATTTAATATTTAATAGTCATCCATTATATCAAGTTACCCTAGGATCTAGCATATGCTATGTGTCCCCAAAGCAAAGAAAGTATAACAAATAGGTATCTCAGAAGATGACCTAAACAAGACCGAATCCAAGCTTGTTCTTTCGCTTGAAAAACGTGTTACAATCTTTCAATTCAAATATGCACAAAGACCCTCTAGGAGGATAACACAGTCTAACCCCTATGTTCAAGAATTCCAACAATATAACAAAGAAACTCTAAGGAAGTACTTTCCATCAATTACCCCTATAGTATTTCAATGATATACTACAGAATCTCTAAGGAAGCACTCAACGTCCCTTCCCCATGTGGTCTCAAATTGAATAGTAATAGACACTCTGAGGAATCACTCAATGTCCATTTCCCCCTGTGGTCTCACAACGGTAAACAACAGACACTCTGGTGAATCCCTCAATGTCAATTCCCTTTATTATCTGACTACAACAAGTTCACACATCTCTGTGTAAAACAATCGTGCACATAAGATATTCAATAGCCCAAAGTAATATCAACTACTACTTGGATAAATAGTTACAATGCATATAATAGGCATTTAACAATAGGTAATTAAGCAATAAAATCTATCCAAATAAGACAAGCAAGAAAACAAGGAATGCTTCATAGGAAAATTGGACCAAATGGCCCTAAATAGTCAGACAAAGAAACACACACATGGGGTGTTACTTAATCATGCAATCCAACTTTTCACATTAACAAAAACCCTTAATCTATCAAGAAATGTATAGTAGATAAAAACCAGGTATAATTCCATAACACGAAATACTAGAAACATGGGTAATCGACCCTTAGACATATATACCTCAAAAACAATATACTAAATGCAACAATCCACCTACCTCAATGTTGTATGGTCGAGATAGTTGAACGTAGATCCTTGAATAGACCTAGAATGACATAGATATGAAAAAATGTCTACACTGTTCAACCTTGGATAACTCATGAGAGAAGGGAAATCAGAAGGAGAGGTTCAGGAAGAATAAAGGACATGTCAATGGAATTCCAATGTAACCGACAAAGTTTTTTTCAGATAATGAATTAAAGATCGATGACTTGGGAAAGGATTGGAGATTCCATATGATCCTTGGCAAGACACGACCAGAAGAAGTCGATATGAAGATGATATGCGACCCTCATCCGATTTAATGAATAAGAAGGAAATTCCCTAGCATGTTCATTGAAATACACACCATTTAGTTCCCTTATGTGGCCTCCTACTTAAGCGGAGTCAGCCAGGTCATCACACGGAAAGTACTTAGCCAGTACATGGCCTGAACATGGCAAGCTAGGTATACTCCTTATACACAAAAGTACACGACATATACTTAGAAAAACATCTTTTCGTCCCTTTTCCTCAAAAATGACATGAAAATGACATCCATACCTAAAATAAAGATCCAGGTTCTTACAAACATTCCCTCTTAAATAAATTCATCCCCGGATTTCCCTTACAATGGTGGTGAAGAATAATCATCAAACAACTCCGGCCACTACGATCCCACATCGGCCTCCCTCTCCCAAGACTCGTCCTGCACTTGGTCGTGCTTCCATAACACCCATACCAGAGGAACAGACCAGCCATAGAGAACATTCGTGTTGCGATCAACAATCTAGATAGGATTCTCCTCAAAATATGAATCCACCACTAACTCAATTTCATCCCATTGAAAATCATGAGATGGGTCTAAAAATTAGCGACGTATCTGAGAAACATGAAAGACATCATGCATAGCTCTGTACCTCTGAGGTAACTGCAACTTGTAGGCAACCGACCCGACTCTCTCCAACACCACAAATGGCCTGGAATATCTTGGTTAAATCTTACCTGGTATCCTAATCATCTTGTGTCCCAACCTCATAGTAACACACAAGAAAACCTGATCTCTAACCTCGAACTCCAGCAGCTGTCTCCATCGATAAGCATAAGATTTCTGTCGGTGCTGCATGGTATCCATTATCTTCCAAATCAGCTCATCCTACTCTATGGTCTCCTAGATAGGATGAGTTCCCAGTATAGCTACCTCTCCAACCTCCAACCAACATAGGGGTGATCAGAAAGACCTACCATATAATGCCTCATAAGGTGCCATCTGAATAGTCACCTAAAAATTATTATTGTAGGAAAACTCCACCAGAGGTACATGTTTCTCCCAAGAACCAAAAAAATATAGGATACATGCTCAAACCAAGTCCCCCAGTACTTGAATCGTGTGTTCTAATTAGCCATCTGTCAGGGGATGGTATGCTATAATTAGAAGTACGTGTGTACCCAAATCCATCTATAGCCCTTTTTAGAAGCGTGAAGTAAAGTGGGAATCCCAATATGAAATGATAGTATTCAGAACCCTGTGAAAACGTAAAATCTCATGGATGTACAACCTATCAAGCTCATCAATATTGAAGGTCTCCTTGATCGGCAATAAATGTGAATCCTTTGTGAGCCTGTCGATAACAACCCAAACCACATCATTACTTAAAAGTGATCCTGATAAACCTATCACAAAATCCATCGCGACATAATTTAATTTACACTGGAGAATGGGTAACTGCTATTAAAGCCCAGCTGGTTGTTGTTGCTCCACCTTCACCGAATGATAGGTGGAACATATCATAATAAAACCAATTACATCCCTCTTTGTACCTGGCCACCAATACTAATGACATATATCTCGATACATCTTGGTCACAACAGGATGAACTGCCGAAGATTATGCATGAAAATCTTGCGTTAACTCATCGTGCATGTCTGAGGAAACCCATACGTGACCATGGAAATGAAAAACCACATCATCTTTTATGGTCCACCCAGAAGTAGGGTCCTCACCTGACACTGTCACCCATAGGACTAGGCCTTCGGAATCTGATTGCTGCCTCATTCTCACTCTATCTAGTAAAGTAGAGGTAACAACTATAGAAGAAAGAAACATCTATCCTTGTATATCGTTCACCTCTAAATGCATATCAGAGAATAGAGGCATGAGCTGCCACTCACTACTGGCCTCCTAAACTACCTGTATATGAGTCCTCCTGCTCAAAGCATCAACGATAACACTGCCATTCCTAGGCGTGTAGGCAAGATCAAAATCAAAATACTACAGGTACCCAACACGCCTCCATTGTCTCAAGTTCAAGTCACACTATGTAAAGATATACTTAAGGATTTTGTGGTCGGAGTACACCAAAAAATGCACTCCTAGAAGATAATGACTCCAACAATACAAGGCATGAACAACTTCAGCCAACTCTAGATTGTGTGTCAGGTAATTCCTCTCATGTGGCCTCAATTATTGAGATCCATACATAACTACTCGATCCTCCTGTATTAGCACTGCTCCAAGCCTGATACCTAACGTGTCACAGAAGATAGTATAACTATTTCCCAGCTCTAGAAAAATTAGTATCGGTTCTGAAGTCAATCTTGCATTCAACTCATGAAAGGCTGAATCTTAGGAATGAGACCTAACATACATCCCAACCTTCTTAGTCAAGCCCGTCAACGGTGCTGATAAGCATGAGAAGTCCTGTATAAAGTTCTTTTAGTAACCAACTAGACAACAAAAACTCCACACCTCAAGTACTTTCTTTAGCTTCTCTCAGGTAACTACTTCTCTCACCTTCTCTGGGTCTACTTCTACTCTTGAATCCAAGATAACATGGCCTAGGAAGTGAATTTGATCCATCCAAAAGCGGCACTTTGAGAGCATAACATATAACTGATTCTCTCTCAGTGTACTCATTATGATCTCAAGATGGGTGGAATGGTCCTGTCGATTATGATATTACACCAAGATATCATCCATGAAGACCACAATGAAAGAATTCATGTAATGATGGAAAACATGGTTAATAATTTCCATTAAGACTGTTGGTGAGTTCGTGAGACCGAACAGCATAACCAAATAATAATGTAGGCCATACCTATTCTGAAAGGCGGTAAGAGGTATATCTGATGGCCAAATGCACAACTGATGATAACTAGATATCATGTTAATCTTTGATAACACTCAGGCTCCCCGAAGCTAATCAAAGAAATCCTAAATCCTTAGTAAGAGATATCGATTCTTCTCCATCAACTAGTTCAGCTTCCGATAATCCACGCAAAGTCGAAGAGTAATGTTCACCTTCTTCATAAAGAGGATAGGTGAACCCCAAGGAAAAGTATTGGGTCAAATGAAACCCTTTGACTACAAATCCTTTAATTAATTCTTGAGATTCTATAACTTTGGTAGAGCCATCCAATAATGAAGAATAGACACCAGTACCAACCCTGGCATAAGCTCAATATATAAGTCTACCTATCGCTCTGGAGGTAAACCTAAAAATTCATCTGGAAAGACATCCGAAAAACAATTGACCATGGGAGGAAAATCCATATCTGATGTCCGATGGTAATCAAGATACAAACTAGAAATTTGGTCTGTAACATCTCATAACCCATGATGCTCGGGTCCAGCTATGCTCGCCTGGACATCCCATTCTCCCTTATGTAGATACGATCTACCCTTTGGTGAAGTGAAACTCAACCTCTAGTGATAAAAATCAATAAAGTCTTGGAAGGTAATTAACAATTCTATCCCAATAATTTCATCATAGCCCTCATCTTTAGGACATAATGATCTCACAAGACGGGACACACACCAACCTCAAGAAAGGAATACTTACACTGATTTACACCAGCCATTCTAATTCCCAAAGGAGTGTCTAGTGTCATAACATCATCAGATGTAAAGATACAGAGCCCAAGGATCTCTAAAACAGGTATATATATAAAGCTATGGCAAGCCCCTGTATCGAAAAGAGAAGAATCTAAAACTGAGGCAACTAGAATTTCTCCTCTAAACGTAGAGGGATCGGGATCCTTCTCCTGTTAGGACTATTGCACTACAAATGTCTGACCTGTATAGGGGCCCTATGACACTGCCTGGCTACCCTAATCAGATTCAGCTTGTGGTCATTAGAAACCCTAAGTTTGACCACTACAACCATGAACACCACCTCGGACTGAACAACCTAATGAACTCCATCTCCCAATATGATGTGGAACTGGTGGTCCCGCTCCTATAAGAGGAGTTGAAACAGATCCTCTTTTGCTAACTGATGGAAGGAACGTCGTGCATACATGTTGAAGATGACCCATCTTTCCACAAGACCGGCACTCAACTCGGTCTCTAGGGCACTATGGTTTCGTATTTCTACTCTTCCTGCACTAGTAGCACACCACCCAGCTACCTGAAGGAATATCCCATCTACTCAGATCATTGCGTGTAGACTCCCTTTGGCGCTTCCTGCTATCATTTGAAAGAGTACCAACTTAGGATGTTGAACCAACCTGGCTCACAGTTCCAGACTCCCTTGGATTTTTCTCAGTGATTAGAACCTGGTTGACTATAAAAGATATAGAAGTCAACTGGAATATGTTCACCTATGATCAGATGTCACACCTGAGACCTTCTTCAAACTTCCTAGCCAAAATTAACTCATCACCCCCCAAAACATGAGTGGAGTGTAGTAGCTCTTTAAAGAAAGAAGAATAATCTATGATTGAAAGAGTACCATGTTCCAGATTCATAAACACTCAGGCCCAGTCAGCCCTTAGTATCACTAGATATAAGAAATCATAAAAGGCCTGTTGGAACTCATCCTAATCCATACCCCTATAGTGTCCAACCTTCGAAATCACACCCCACTATCTTCTAGAGGAATGACGTAGAATATACATAGTGAGATTCACCCTCCTCTCAGGAGGTTTCTCCAGATGTTAGAAGATAGATATCATGGCTTCTAACCATGACTCGGCATGCTGAGGTCTTCCATACCCTTAAAAGGTGGGAGGTTGTTGCTACTGAAACACCTGCGTCATCTCTATCATATACTGTGCAGGATGTTGTGTTCCCAATAAAGTCTACATAAACCTCATGAATCCTTCTCAGAACTATACATCATCACCAATGCCCATAATGATGGCTAGTTCCATGACTAGAACAATAGGAGAAACTATAGGAAGTCTCGGATCTGCCATCTCTAGGGCACGGTCACTACCTTGTTCTTGGTGTATGACCGGAGGACGTCTTGGTGGCATGACTCTGCAAGTTCAAACACACACATTAATTCAATACTATCAAATTATTCAACTCAGAAGTGAATGAATGGAACGTGAGAGGAAAATACTAATGTTCTACTAAACATGGATACACGGCGTGTATAAATACTACACGACATGCTCCCTTAAGCATTGACATTGGCGTGTACCCCAACCAACCTGGTTTTGTAACACCCATACACACAGAATTTCCATCTCAATACATAGCATGTACATGGATATTCCCTCCTTCCCAGATACATATACCTGGATAGAACTACATGGGTCCTCTTAGTGTAGCACTACCCAAAATATTCCATCAAGACACGGCTTGTACAACCTAAGCTCTAACCATCTGTCTCGTTAGTCAAACGGACAGGTACACATATAAGACCACACGAAGTTTATTAATATCTAAATGGTGTGTACTCACAAAATTTTCATCCTCCAAAATAGAGTAAAACATGGAAAGTGTTCATGATACCACATGCCGTGTTTTCTGGGTTTCCGGATAGAAAGCCTGTAAAAACTCCCCAAAACCTCTAAAATCAATGAAACAAGAAACAATGTGCAAAATTTCAATCCGTGGGGGCCCATACTCCCCGTGAATCAAATCGTGGAATCATGTTTATGTACATATCAACATGTAATAGTGTAATAAATCTCATGATCCACCAAATTTTGATCCAAGAGGGCCCATAACAACTCAGGGACCAATGTTTGGCATCCATGAAAATGAAACATTACGATACCAATACCCTTTCATAATATTAGGTATTTATATCATGACATATATCACAACATCATGTATATCTAGCACAACATCTATCAAAATTACATGAAATTTATAATGCTCTCTAAATGTAATGGCATAATGCATGACATGTGATCTCTATCAAGTTCCTATATGATGCATGAGATGGCATACCCTCATCTCATTGGGTAGCAACTGAATAGTCCCGCAATAATATCAATGATAACATCACAATAAAAGTGCATCACCCAAAAGTGAAATCAAATCAACTATAACAATTGAAAAACTAGAAAAATTACAATATTCAAGGTAACATGTATTTTTCCTGTACACGGGTTTGAAACTCCCGGACACAGTTTATTACCAACTACCCATTACTTCCTATCTCTATCTATTATCTCTAAACAATAAGGAAAGTTAGAAAATAAAATGAAAAACCTCATATGATACAATATTATAATAACCTGGATTTGGGTGCCACTCAACTGGTGCCCATTCCCGATTCTCCACATAACATCAAGCGCATTTCCCCAAACAGCAGAGGCTACCGACTAGCAGCGAGGGCTTTGGTGAGTCATTGGGAAAACTATCCCTTCAATAGAAAAGTAAACACAGTGAAATATAAACAATAATAATAGTGTAATTAGTAAATAATAGAAACTAACGTAAACAAAGGAACCAGTATATATGATAATGATGCAGGATACATTTATTTAGGAAAGCAACCAAACAAATAAATATGCTAGAAATACAACTGAAACAAAAGTAAAAAAGAAAATAGGAAAACTACAGCAGCATCGTAATCTTAAGCATGGTCATATGATCTCCATCTCCAACTAAAAATCATGTACCTGATGATGAAAGGAGATTTCCCCTATCTATACCTTCAACCATATAATCTGTTTGGGTCAAAAATTGTTACCCAAATTGGGTGTGAGACAAATCCCAGTAGGCAACCACCACAAGATCTGTTCCTAATTGTTAGTGTGTATATATAGCAGTTAATAACAAGAATGGAGAAATACAATAAGAAGTACCCAAATGTAAAAAATCCTACAATTTCCATTTATATTTATTTAACATTTAACATTCATCCATTTAATATAGTAACCCTGGGATCTAGCCTAAGATCTGTATCCCTAAAAAAATAATGTCTAACAAATAGGTATCTCAGAAGACTACCGAAACAAGGTCGAAGCCAAGCTTCTGTTTTGTATTTGAAAACACGTCACAATCATTAAATTAAAATATGCACAAAGACCCTCTAGGAAGATCATGCAATCTAACCCATGTGGTCATGTATTCCAACAATATAACAAAGACACTCTGAGGAAGTACTCACCATCAATTCCCCCTATGGTATTTCAATGATATACTACAGACTCTCTAAGGAATCACTCAATGTCAATTCCCCTTGTGGTCTCTATTTGATTAGTAATAGACACTCTGAGGAAGCACTCAACATCCAATTCCCCATGTGGTCTCGCAACGATAAACAACAGTCACTTTGGGGAAGTCGTCAACGTCCATTCCCCCTATGGTCTATCTACACCAGGTTCTCACAGCCCTATGTAAAACAATCATGCATATAAGATATTCAAAATCCTAAAGTAATCACAAATACTACTTGGATAAATAGTTATAATGCATATAACAGGAATTTAACAATATGAAATTAAGCAATCAAGTCTATCCAAATCATAAACGCAAGGAAACAAGGTATGCCACATAGGCAACCTAGACCAAACGGACCTAAACAGTGAAACAAAGAAACGCACCCATAGGGTGTTCCATGAACATACAATCTAGCATTTCACATTAACAACAACACTTAATCTGTCATGAAAATCTAAATCTGATAACAACAAGGTTAAATTTCTTAACACGAAATACCCAAAATATGGGTAATCGATACTTAGGAATATATAACTCAAAGATAATCTATGAAAGGCAAAAAAACCACCTATCTCAACATTGTACAATCGATATAGTTGAACATAGATCCATGAATTGAACTAGAACAATTTAGATCTCAAAAAACATCTAAAATTATCAACCTCGGATAACTCATACGAGAACATAAATCAGGAAGAGAGGTTTAAGAAGAATCAAGGACTCACCAGTGGGATTCTAACGCAACCGACAGAGTTCAATTCAGAGAAAGAATAAAGGATCAGCTGTTTGGGAAAGAATCAGTTATTCTATACAATCCTCAGTGAGACACGACCAGAAGAAGATGTATATAAATATGAGACATGACTCTCTTTATATTTAATGAATAAAAAGAAAAGTAAATTGCGTGTTCTTTGAAATACACATCGTGTAGTACCCATAAGTGGACTCCTACTTAAGCAGAGTCAGCTAGGTCATCACATAGAATGTACTTAGCAGGTATATGTTATAAGGCCCCATCCTTAAACCTTACTTAATCATGAGTTATTACAAGATTACACATTGAGGATCTTTTCAGGTGTAGAGTTTTAGATAATTAGATCATAAAACTTTCATTACATTCCACATTTAAAAAAAGTGGTTACATAAAATATAGTATTCATTTTTCCCATCAACGGAAACATATTTAAAATAAAACATGGATTCTTTCTTGACACTTCCTTGACACTATCATCATATCATGTACCCTTCCCTTGACCTGTGAAAAACATTTCAAAAACTTGGGATGAGCATAAAAATCTCAGTAAGGGATATAAAAATATGGAAAGGAAACATGAGTACATGTATACATAATAATGAAATCATACTTTACCCATAAAACATAAGCACTTTAACATACCTCATAAAATCATGAATAAATCATATAAATCATAAGACATAAAGGTAACTTGAGGCATTCATAACATTCTTATGTAGGGAGTAACCCTCTTGGTTACGTTTGGAATACCCATCATAGTATATTCCCTAAATCCCTTCGAAGAAACCTTAACATTTAACTCCTTCGCGTTTCCCAATGCATTGGAGAGCTATATCGGGCTCACCCGCCCTTAGTTTATCACGGAACCACCCGTCTTCATAATAATGCCCAAGAACCATAACATAATCGTATCACATAAAACATGCATAAAGGAAACATAACATTTCCACCTTTCAATCACAAGATACAAATACAACACATTGATATAAAAACATTATGAAAACCATTTTCAATACCAAAATAAAATAAAAGTAAAACATGGTATTTATTTTTCTTTTTTAAAAAAAAGTATGGCTTGTAGAGGAAGCCGAAACTCAAATAATGGTCACAGCGGCTGAGAAGTCGTTGTCGCCGCATACGTATGACAAAAACATTCCCTTTTGTCGTTTAGTAAAACACTTCATATAAAAAATATTCCTTTAGGATAAACATAAAAGTCAAAGGGTTTTATACACCATATAAAAGAAGGTTGTGTATAAAACAAAATATGCCTCAATGAAAGGAGATTAAGACGAAGTCCCATACAAAGACGGTATCCTTGGATTAAGGATAAATCAATTACATAATTATGTGTGAAAAACAAATACACAAAATATAAGTGGATATTAAGTGTAAAACAATCAGAGGTTATTCACACATATTCATAGAACGACATATTCAAGGAGTACAAGCTTATCCCAAAGAATCAAAATTGGGTTAAGAAGTTCCCTTGCAAAAATTTGACAGCCTAACGGTGTCACTACAAAATTCAGAAAATGAGTTGATGAGAGATAAAAAGGGTATCTCATCACTTGGACATAAAATTTAAATCACTAAGGATATATAAGAACATATCCCAGCATAATTTTATGTGAATTAAAAGACATAACAAAAGAAGTCTTTTAAAAAAAGTAGGGTGAAAGGTTCCCTTACCGACATGGGTATCTTTCGAAACATACACCCCGTGAAAGAAGGACAATACAACATTGATGTAAATACTCATAAATGAAATTATATTACACAATGAGTAAAATAATGAGAATTACATACACCACACAAAGGAAATTGTGGAAAATGTAGCATAAATGTCATGGGAATAAAAGTGAGATGAAAAATCCCTTACGAAAACTCTGCAGCCTAACAGCGCCACTTAAAACTTCCAAAAATGGATTGATGAGATCAAATAGGGTCTCTCATCATATTATAATAAAATTTAAAGAAATATTAATATAAAATAACATCCCCCATCATAAAAAATAGGAGCTTAAAAGAAGTGACATAAAGGAGAGTACTTAAAAAGAAAGCGAGAGGTTAGATCTCTTACGAAAATTCAGCAGCCTAATGGCGCCACTCAAAACTTCCAAAATGGATTGATGAGAGAAAATAGGGTCTCTCATCATATGAACATAAAAATTACAGTAGGATTAATATAAAAGATCATCCCAATCATAATAAATATGAGCTTAAAAGGAATGACATAAAAGAGTGTACTTAAAAAGAAAGAGAGGAGTAGGACCCCTTACCTCGGGTCCGACTTGACTCGATCATTCTTTAACGTCCTGAATAATAAACTTGAGTTAATTTCTACTTGCTTAAGAACCTTTTTCAAGTTCATTATTCCTTTTATATCACTTATTGACATGTTATAAACATTATTTAATCATTTAAGTTAATAATGTTTGTTTTGTTGATATTTGGTTCTTAAGTCGAAAGTGGACTTCTTACAATTACATGTTTTTCGTGTGGTCAAAGGTTCATTATATACATAATGATATTCATGATTTTTATATCATATATATCATATATATCCAGAATATACATGTATTTATAATATTACATAATCATTTAGAGGTAAGAAATGAAATGCACCTTTCATGGAGACGGTAAGCCGTACGTACGCATGAACGCTACTTTCATTTCTATGTCATATTAATGGAATTAAAACTAAATGAGAGGTAGGTATATTTTAATTCCAGAATTATATTCATCATTTATATGTAACATACATCATATATAATAACTTTAAATACATCCTTTATACATCCCACATATGGCATTAACGAATCAAATCACTTTGAGGGGGTGGTAGTCCGCACTTCCTAAAATGAAATTATCGTGTTTACCCACAATGGAAACCATAAAGGTATGACAAAAAAGAAAAATACATAATCTTAAGTAAAACATAAACATATTATATATCATATATAAATATAGTTACATCTTAATGGCCACCTTTTAAGATGTTATATGAGTGTTGAACAATCATCGTTTCGTGAGGCAGAAATTCGCCATCCACAGAAACAGTATGTTCTTTAACCATTTGATGTAGGTGTGTGTAAGTGTAGCACGAATGATTTTTATAACAACATCCCAGTATATTGAAGATACAGGAGTTTTTACAAAATAAATGAATAAAAAGTGTTTAGGTGGTTGGAGAAGCAAAATAAAACAAAAGAACACAAGTGAAGACATTACCTTAAAATCGGGTAACTCTTATTGATTTGAGCTCAAAGGATTCCTTGAGAAGACTTATGCCCAAAGTGAGGCTTCTAGGAGTAATATAAGGATGTGTAGAGGCAAAAGGATCCGGTTTTGGCCGAGCCAAAGGCTTTGGAAGTGTGGGTAAGGAGGTAGAGGTGGGGGCCTTTTATAAGAGGAGAGGAGGGGCACTCTTGGAAAGTAAAGAAATGTTACGTTATTTGAAAATGCATTTCGGATTTAAAAGGTCCCACATTGATTTATTTCAGGGATAAGGTGGTAAGGGTTCGAAATATACTCATCCAATAGGTTTTGGACATGTGTAGGTCTTATATTTTACATTATCTTTCCATTTTATTTAAATCCATTATTAATGAGGTAATCGCTGCATCATCATGATGTCATAAATAATTTAATTTATTTAAGGTCTAAAAATTATAAAAAAACTATGATGATGTAGGAAATATTTTTATATTTCTAATGAATATTTATAGTCAAAAATATGACCTGTATAACCCCATTTAAAAATTATTTTAGTGAAACATCTCATGCTTGTGACATTTTTATTTTAACTTTAAATAAAAAGTTATTTATGTCATTTTCCAACCAAAGTGGCTTCATGGGGTCCCCAAGTTGACCCATGGATTGTCTTGGTCGTCCATGACTCATCCAATGATGGTAGGACATGTGTCTAGGTCATTTCATATTATTAAAATATTATTTTTACCTTAAACTATACTAATTACCTCTAATCACGATTAAAACTTAATAAGTTACTATTCACCAAAAAAAATATTTTAATCCCATTGAACCACATTTTACTTCTTAATGACAACCATGTATGTCGGATTTTTGAAATTCAAAACACAAAGGTGGCAAAATTTCATTTAAACAGAAAATCAGTTTTTATAACTACCACTTAGTGGTTTCACTTTTCATAAAAAATTAAAGTTTTTCAGAAAATTACCAAAAATTCACCCTAAGATATATTTGATATTACGAATTCAAAAATGAAGTCTATTTTACAAAATTCAAAACATATAAGTTGAATTAATTAATTTAATAAATAATTCCCGCTGTCAAAACAAATAGCGTGTTTTTAAGAAACAATAAGTATCAAAAGATTGACTCTAGTTTAAGTCCAATTTCAAGATTAAGTTAATTCCAACGAACACTATTGGATTAAATGGTAAAAATATATTCTAATTGAACTTTAAAACCAATTCAAAAGATAATCTAATCATATAAATAAATTAGATTAAAAAGTGGTCTTGAATTAAAATACAACATTTTTCACTGTTCATTAAAAAATGAACTTTATCAGAAAAATACCAAAAATTTACCCAATGTAAATTTTTATGTCCCGATTCTCAAGAATAATTTTATTTTGTCAAATATAACACATAAAATTTTCAAAAAGTGGATTTAAAAGAGGTTCGCCATTAAAAGGTGGTTAATCGACCTTTTAATGAATATTAGAATGTTTATGCTTAAAAATTGGATTCATTCACATTTTTAATCCTCTAATAATTATTGTAAAAAGTAAAAATATTTGACAAACATATATAATAATTTTGTAGTTAGTTCTGTTCATTCCCTCCATTACAACGTCTAGGCATTAACTACCATTTAAGATAATATTATTTTATTATTAGAGTGCAACGTAAGATTTCAAAGGAACTCGTTGTTGTGTATTGGGTAAGCCATCGAGCATAGCGTTCCCTTTAAATTAATATTGACATTTTATTCACAAATAGGGATAAATATAAAAATGTCATATTCATTATTTACTTGGGTTGTTACATATGGATAGAACACGATGAGCTAGGTACATGGTGTGTACACAAATGTAAAAAATATTTACGTAGAAAAACACTTTTCTTTCTTTTTCCTAAAAAAAGACCCAAAAACAAGATCCATTCTGAAATAAAGATCTGGGATCTTACATGAACTGTAGAGGTCGGCCTCACTAGTCCAAAATCAATGACATTCTTCATTGAGAAGTGTACAACCCATATTTTTCAATAGAATATGAATTTAGTAATCATACAGAAGACTCAACTCAATTACATACACCTCCTCCCCCTCTACGTAGCCTAAAGGGAATCATGACGATTGTTCTTATCTTTCATGAAATGGTTCCATATAAATAAACATATAATAACCTTATTATATATGAAATATTTTAATTTTATATAGATCCCCCAGGATCCCCCAAAATCAATGATGCTTGATCAATGAATTTCCACTAATAATTGTGTCATATTCTCAAATTTCCAATCAGTTAGTAAAATGAAATGTGTAATCAGTTTCACTCGATTTTCCATATATTTCTACTTCTTCTAGAAATTCGACATGAATCAAGATTCATAACATTGTAAGATAATCCTCACTATAGTAATAAATATTATATCCACTTGTAGTTATATCCTATATAGCTAATTAAATGACTAGATCTCCCTTATTAGATTGAAATGCACCACATCATGACCTTGAGTTGAACTAGGTATCCTAGTCACAAAATCAATTGTGACTAAAAATATTTTCTATAATATAATAGTTTTTTGAAAAAGAAAACAAGTGGGCCTTTGATGTGTGTGTATATAACCTATTGATGGGTGATACGTCAGGATATATATCCTAAATTTTACATATTTATCTCTGGTGACTAATATTTTTAGATGATTTTTTGATACATCTTTTCTAAATCCATTTAAGACACTCTCATATTTGATTGTGATAACTAGACCCACTATATTTCCATGACCATTTGACCCAAAAAACATACACATTCCTATAAGATCCATTATGATACTGATTAAAGTATTTTGGTGGAATAGAACTATATATAACATAAATCATAAACATGAAATATATGAATGTTATATATCTCTCTCCATAAATCAATACATGGTTTATGAGTTAATGTTTAGCATTAGGAGCGTAGCCCTACTTTTTATATATCATAAAAGAAACTCTTTAGATATGACCTACAACCAGCCACTCATACAACCTGATCATTATCCTTCTTGACATTCTGGTTAGCCACAACATTCACTTATCTATGGGTTTACAAATTATCAATGAATATTAATCATATATATCTGATCCACCACTACAAAAAATGTTATGGATTCCACTATGAGATTATATACTTAAATATATTCTTATTATTATACATCATTATATTCTCAACAACTAAACAATTCCACTAATAATTCAACACATGGAAATATTCCTATGACTTCGGGATGTGAATATTGGATAACATGTCATGCGGTCATACCTACCAAGATATGTATAAAACTATAGGTCCATCACTCATCTAAACTAATCTAAACATTGCTACTGATGAATAAAACTTCAAGGAGTACTAAATAACCCATATAATCATGGATTGAATTATCATGGATGTTAACTTTCTCTTAATATATTTGTATAATCCCTTATATAGATTAGACAACATTATCATCACCCCTTCATAATAAATGCTACCATTGATTATTCCAATAAAGTGAATTCCTGAATGAATCTCTTATAGTTACCAAAAATATCCTTGAAATACATACATCCAAAACTGATTAACTTTTATCTCCCAGTGAACCATATAATCTTTATTTCTCAGTTTTATAGATATATATAATTTCAATATGACATTTTTAATGATTTTAACATTCATGATAAAGAAACTGAAATTTATTAATGTTTTATAAAATTGTTTCTATATTAGTGGGCCCAATACTTCATTAGTGTTTCAACTATGATATTTTAGAATTTAAAAGTATACCAAAATCTATTATATGATCTCAACCATAATATAACTGAGACACATATGAAAAAACTTACAAAAGTGTGGCACCACATACCCACACTCCTAGGTCTACAACTATAAAATCAATTTTTTAACATAATGGAATTGACACAATGATATATGTTTTAATATAACATATTTTTTTAAAATAATCTCTAAAAAATATCACAACCTAGAGAATTGAATGTCTTAGTGTTTATTGATATTGGATATATAAAAATCTAGTTGTGAATATTTCTCTGTAATCTCACCATACTAGATCCCCATTTTAATATCTAATATTTTAAACTCATCTTAAAAATAAAGGGAATTGAGGCATATGAAAAGGGTGATCATCAATGCTGAATAAGTGAAATACTCATGAAAATTTCCAAAAGGGACTAGATATGATGTTCAAGTGAACCCATGAGTAGGGGAGAAATACAATAATATTATAACATGGCATAATAATATATTTATTGAAGGAATCATAAAATTACATGTAATCCCAAGGGATGAAACAAAAAAATGAAATAAGTGTGTGGAATGATGAGAAAATAATAATAATACTTTGAGGATAACATTAGTATATAATATAGAAATATTTACAAAAAAAATCATAGGAAGTAATAAATAAGTGTAGTGGCAATTAGTACCAGGTTCCTAACAACAGTTAGGATGTGATAAAACCCCATGTACTCTCTTGCATTGGGTAAAACAACTAGTATACCCTCATGGGCATGGAAAAACAACTCGTGTAACCTCTTGTGGTTAAAAAAATATTATACCCACTTTGGCCTTTGATAACAATCTGTACTCTATCTTATACTCAAGGTAACAAGATGTATACACTCTTGGGTTAAGGATACTACATGTATACAATTTTTAACGTCATGAGATATATATTTTTAACATATACATTAGAGGAATATTTATATTACCCCACATTTCAAATAATAACTAACCATTCAAATGTGTGCCATCAAATAATTCATATATTAAAATATCACCTTATTAAACTATTTACATAGATTTGGTTTTATGGAAACATCAGTTTTAACATTTCATAAGACATCTAGTGAATGGAGATGGATGGTTTCATATAATAAAATCCTACATATAACATAAGGAACATCATAGGATGTTGAAATAGACTAAAAACACTCATTGTATTAATATTTGATAATTTAAATTGAAAAATAGGATGAAATTTCACTATTGAAAACCATTATTACTTGTTAAAAATGTTTTATTTAAAATGAAATACATTGATTATTTTGAATTTTTAAAAAAATTACGCTTTAAAAAAAGGTTCTTAGAAAATACTTTTTTTAAAAGAAATATTATTTTCAAATCATTCACTGAGAAGTCATAAAAAATTAAGACTTCATTAGTAAAAATAAAATCCCTTAAATTCCCTTTATAAAAAACATTCATTTAAAATAAAAATTTTACTTTATAAAAATGTTTAAATGTTTATGTTTGTATTGAAAATAATTATAAATCCAAATTAGTTAATAATACTTTTGAATACCTGGAATGGATTGTCATAAGAATTCCATAGATGGATTATCATTCAAAATACTCTTGATTTGAAAGTGAACATGGTGGTGAAACCATTATGGATATAGTTACCCTTAATCTATATATACAATTAAATATAGTACATGAAATCTATATATAATCACTTATATACTAATTAATAGTATGGTAAATAGAAATCCATAGAAAATATATACACCACACAAAATTAAACATGCAATGTATTCGATATAATCATTAATGAAAAACATTGAGAAGATATACATATTATGTCCTAATTTCGATTTAATATTAAACAATTGGAAATTGGAAGCTTAAAAATGATTATCATAAGATATAAATAGAAGAAAAATTTTATGATTTAATATTTAATAGATAGTTTCAATACCATTTAATTGAAATTTGTTGGATAAAAAATTATTTCTCTCCAAGAATATAAATGAGTTGAAACACACTTGACATGACTTAGTAATTAGTTGAACGCACCGTACCTTCCTAAATAAAAATAATTCTCATAATTAATTATTTTATAATATTATCCATATATACTAAATTTATTAAAATTTAATAATAATTATTTATGATAAAGTTTCTAGTTAGTTATCCTTTATATTCACCATCAAATGATAGTGATATTTTTTAATTCACACACACGTTAAAAACACTACGATGATACTCATTAATTGATTAAAAGTTAGTCCTTCCCATTTTATAAAAGGTTCTAAAATATATTACTTGTAATTTATTATAAATTTCTATCATCATTCCAGGAATATTTTACTTATGATTCTTGAAGACAAAATCTGCAAAAATCTTATTTCAGTATGCCTTAACTTGGGAATGATGTTATATGAATAAGAAGTAAAATATTAATATAAAACAACTATAACATTTATATAAACATTATATTCACATTAATATCTTATAATAAATATTTAAATGCCTTATTATTTATTATTGATAGAAATTTAATGCATTATTAAAGTAGATTATTAAAACAACCAAATATTAAACATGATAAAGTTTGTGGGATACAGTGGTTTAGAATGTGATTACATTGGAATTATATCATTTATTTATAACTATAATGATATAATATAGTTATCATTGTGGTGGTGTATATGGGTTTATGTATTGGGGAGAATTAATAAAATATGAGTGAGACAAAAAACAAAAAACTCAACTTTGTTTGACAAGTAGTTTTTAGAGCACAAGGATAATGTTTATGTATTACATAAAATAGTGTAATGGTAGGAAATGTGTTATAATTTTTTATTTATATTATTGTAAAAAATAACCTATATAATCTTTTAATAACCACTATATTAATCCATGTATTATTGTTATTATTAATGGAAAACATTGTTTTGTGTGGATGGTAGTCCGCACACACACAAATGATGTTTTCGTATTTCTATGGGAAAATGGAAAAGGTTGCTAGTATTTAATAATTAAACATAACAAAATATCTATTAATATATAATGTTGACTCGATATTTTTTAATGGTTAATATTGAATTATTGGAGAAATACTGTTTAGGAAAAAATATTACAGATTCATTAGTAATCACAATAAGAATTTTAACATTCACTTGAATTATTTTTCAGAATTGGATATTTTGTGTGATTTACTATATATTACAATAGTGAAATAGGTTATAATGTGATATATGAGATGTAAATAAGGTAGTGGATCTAAATTAATTTAATATTTGAGTTATCTTGAAGTGTTGGTTGAAATCCACTTTAATAAGTTATGGGAGCGACATGGTTGTAATAGTATAAAAGAAAAAGTCACTATACAATGATCAAGTGTATCAAATAATGGAAAATAAAAGATTACAGGAGGAATTTGAGAAAATATATGGTAGATATGCTCAAATCCATTTATTATAGTGATAACATTTGTGAGTTTTTTTTGCTTTTTTCTTTACATCTAACATTTATCCAATCTTACTTTTACCTTAGAAAATAAAACTTAACATTGATAATTAGTATTAATGATGAAAATAATGATTTTAATTAATATAAAATTTGATAATAATTCATTTTTATTTGAATGGAGAAAAATTATAGTTATATTATTACCACACAAGTCATGATAAAACAAATATTTTGGAAAACATATTATGAGAAATGATTTTTGTATAAGAGAAAAATATCATTATTATTTATTTTCATAAAATAAGTTTTTATTATGAAAATAATAAAATATACAATAATTTATAATCAATACCAGAAAGAATTTTTCAACAAGAGTATTTAATAAATGAAAATCAAAAAACATAGTTTCTTTATTGGAAAATATTTCCTATATTTTTAAAATGTTATAAATTGGTTTTGTAAAATAATTATATTAAATTTAATTATATGTTACTACTCCTAAAATAAATATATATGGAATTAATAAATTTTAGGTCTTTCAAATAAAATAATAATGTTATAAATGATAATCTTTTGGTAGAAATTCAATTTTTTCAATATTTACCATTAAATATCGTATTTCATGAAAATATGAATAATTTTTACTAAATTAAATTTTCACATTTGAATTAAAAAATTAGTTTTTAATCATGAAATTCAAAGTAAAAAATATTTTGAATTAATTTTTTAAGTGAAAATATAATATGTATAATGAAAATTTATATTTTATAAAAAGATGTCAATTTTTATATTTTCTATTCTCAGTCATGATTCCTATTAATTACTAATGAAATTATTGTAAATATATTATTCATACAAATAATATATTTTACCCACAAAAAAATATTTTATATTTATTATCATAAAATTAATATACTTAGTGCCTGAACATTTTATTTTTGTGAAATAAATTTTAGTTAAAAATGTTTTATAAGTTATTAAGGTATACTAACTGAATGCTTTCAATGAAATAGTATTCAAAGTGACCCATTTAATTTTTTCTATATATTGATTTTAAATATAGTTTATTTTTATTTATAACCACTCAATAATTTGATACATTTTTATTTTCATATTTAATAAATATAATTTTATTTTAAGAAAATATATATGTATTTTTTTAGTTTACTACTTCATTTGAAGAAATATATCCAAAAAATAGAAATATATAATGGAAATATATGTAGTAAAATATTGTTATGTTACATTCCCCATAACTCATTAAATAAATTTTTCCCTCATATTTATATTTATCTCATATTAATAAAAGTTTATAAGGGTAAACACATTATAGACATGTCTCAAGATATAATTAGATAACTACCTTATTATCATTGGTATGACATGCGAACACATATTTTCCTCAACTATTTTTTTGTATCAACTATTTTTATTTGATGTACCATTATTCATAAACATCAATTCACTTTTGTAAGGAATTTAGGTTGATATGAAATTTGATTTCCCAATATTTGTAGTTAAAATATAATCTATGTGGAGATATCCAGATTATTTACAAAATCAAATTTATATAAAGGATTAATAATTGGAATTACCCCACAATCTGAAAATTGTATACAATATTTATAAAATAAGAAGTTTTATTAAATATTAAATAATTGATCTGGTGATCAAACACTCTTTGAAAAAATCCTAGATATACTTGAGTTTCATGAAATAAAATCCATTATGATATCCACTAATGTAAAGTAGAGGATAAGTTTTAAATAATTATCTTGACAAAAAAAATTTATCCTGATCTACATTATTCATTGTAATATCATAAGATTTTTCTTACACTATAATATTAGATTTATGATGATGTTTATTTTCACCATCAACTCATGATTTGGTGGAACATTTTTGGTAAATTCAATACTCCTTAATAATAATTAATTGGATTGAGGGATTTTATATTAGGATTGGAATTGTTATCTATCTATTACTTTAGTCAGTCTCTACATGTCTCTTCAAAATTCATGTACTCAATGACATTCTCTTCCTCACCAGAATCACATTCTTATTCCTTATAAATAGGCCCTCTATGATTCTTCATATAATTTATTCATTTAAAATATTGAATTTTAATTCCAATCTAGTTTTTATATCGTTAATCCACTAGAAAATACATTTTTATATTAATGTCCATAAAACCATGGAATAATTAGATTCTCTCATTTCCATTTCCACCATAATTTTACATTAAACAATATAATCAGTACATTTAAATTACCTAATAGGTAATGATTCTCAATGACTCGGAATTAAAACAAAAAATAAATGATCAATATTACAGTCATTTTGAATGAAATCACTATAGGGGTAACATAAATTTAGTGTAATGTTTTCATTATAGGTACTAATGAATTCATCATACTTTTTTCTAAACTAAAGAAATTATAGCACCATTTTTTAGAATATTTTAGAGAAAATATTTTCTAAATAATTCATACCAAATCGTATCCTATATCATGAAGTTTATTTCATCCTTTTTTAGGTGTTCTTGATTAGGGTCCAGAATTTATCATCTTCATTATCCCAAATATATACAACAAAAAAATAAAGTTCATTATCTAATCTCTCACCATTTGAAAATATAATTAATAGGATATTTATCCATCGATTAAGAATTAGTAGATCAGGATAACCAAAAACTTTCATTGGATATTTGTGTTTACAATTCTTGACAGAAAGTACATCCTTTCATACTTTGTTCAGGATCACAACATGGTTTGTGTTTCTATTTTTATCTTTGGATAACATTGACATGAATTTGTTCAATCCATTTTCAATCTTATTAAATTACATTCTTTTTCAATGTCCATGTTTTCTACTGCACCTATTACTGACTCATTTCCTCCATGTTTCATCCACTAAATTAAATAAAGGTTAGTTGGGAATGAGATATTATTAAATAAAAATAACGAAAACTATAAAACAAGAATAAATAGATCAATAATAATATGTATAAAACCTATAGTATTAACATTTATGATTAAATATATATAATCCATGATAATATCGAAATAATGTTCTTATATTGAACTAATCAGTAATTTAAATCATTTATAATTGATCACAAAGTAAGTGATAATTTACCAACGAATATCTCAAGAGATTTATAGACTATGTTTGTAGTTACACTACACTTTCTTGAACTAGGTGTTAATGGAGATAATACCCCATCAATAGTTTTATGGTTATTTCCCCTCAGTGCATCTGTGCTAGTACCCACATCCATTTATTGTATCCAGATAGGGATATATTAATTATGAATCCATAAACTCTTATATTTTTCTAAATTTTAAAATATTTTTAAAAAAATAGGAATATACATGGGGTTATGGACAATTCTTTCTAATAATAATTATCATAAATAATTAATATAGTCTAAAAAAATAAATAATCATTGATTGGATACAATATTAGGCACCCCAACACCACATTTTCTACTATTGTGAAAAAATAGTTTTTGATTATTTATTTGATACCTAGTTTGATTTTCAATGATAATATACATGTATTTGAATAATTTGAATATTAAAACTCACTAAAGATCTCGCATCCCTTAGAATAAAATTTTTAATTATCATTTTATATTAGAGTCATTAAAATATTATTGTGATGTTTTTTCTTTAATGACACATGACTAGATCCCCATATAGAAATATATTAAGATATACTAATATTGATGACCTATATAATGGAAACATTAGAAATTGGTTATATTAAATTATTAATAAGTGAAAAAAAAAATCTGCATTTGAAAAAAAATTATATTAAAAGAATAATAGAAAACACTAGTAGGGGAAAAATATACTATTTAAAGAACACTAAACAAAAAGATTTAATCATAAGGAATTATAGATGGAAATTCAATATAAATTGATCAAACATATAAAATAGTATAATAATTAAAAAACATGATAAAATATTTATGTTCAATGGAGGATAACATTATCATATAAAATTAAAATGAGATAATGAATAAGTATAAGAAATATTAAACTAGTTGAGCATTCATCACTATCTAATTCCAATAAACTAGTAGGCCTGGGATAATAAATCGGGCTCCCTCTGGGTCATGGGATCAAAACATGTGTACCCTCTAAGGCTATAAATAAAAACTCATATGAACATTGGTATATTGATAGCAAACTATATACCTTCTTGGTCTATGGATAAAAAACAATATGCCCTCAAGTTCTTTTACTAGAAACTAGTACCCAACATGGGATTTTTCTACTTTTTGTGTACCCTTTTTAGATTAATTGTTATAAATATATAACCAATTAATTAATGGGAAATATATGACCCCACATACAATTTAATAATCATCTATACATATGGGTTCCCTGAAACTGTCATATTTAAAATACCACAAAATTAACATGTGTAAAAGAGGTAGGATTAAGGAAAAATTCAATAGAATTTTCTATAATACATCCATAGAAATGATATTGATATTATTTCAAGAACATATCCCTTTTTTCACAAAATGAACATAAATATATTTTTATGTGGATGAAAAAAAAATTAAAATTATTTTATAATTCACATTGATAAAAAAATATTAAATACACCTTCTTGAACTACATGGAAAATATTCAATATCATTTCATTATAATGATTTACATTGAATTAGATTAATATTTAAACAGATCCCCTATTAAAAAAAGATATCTATTTAAAAAATTATAAGGGAAATATGCTTTTTAAAACATTCTTATTGATGAAATAAAAAATTGAATACTTCTTTCTTAAAAACATAGCCCAATAAAATCCCATTTAAATTTAGAATTCCTTTTAAATTAAAAAAATAATATTAAAAAATTATAACAATATGTAATTAAATTTTAAAAATAATTTTATGCCTATATCATTTAGAATAACCTTTTAAATATTGGAATGTAAGAGAATATAAATTCCAAAGAGTTATTATCAATCAATAAAACAAATGATTTGACAATGAGATTTGAGATGAAACCCTTTGAGTATTTGTAACTCTTGAACCATAAGCCCATGAAATATAGTACATGGGGTGGATCTAAAAAAATTGATGCTCATTAATTTTATAATAAAAAGACACCAATTGGTACAATATATACTTGGAAATAGAAAACAAACTAGTGGAAATAACATAAGCCTTAAAGAACAAAAGATGAGATAGGAAACCCATTGTGGTATAAAAAATATTTATAAGCCCCCTTGAATGTTAATTAATGAAATTGAACATTAAATACAAAAACCTATATAAATCATGATATTATATATCATATTGGTAGTATATACTCTATTTAAGGTAAATTAGGTTTATAAAATATATCATTTCCTAAAGAAAGGAAATTGAAATGAACCACACATACAATGTATTCCCTCTTAGTCGAACAGGCACTAACATTATATAAAATAGACATAAGCCCTATTAATAGCTTATTACAAAAAATAATCCATATCTATTACTTTTTCTACTATTACAATACAATTATTTATTATAAATTTATTGGTTAGTTTAAGTTAATTTTCATTATCGAATCAGAACTCTTTTGATTGTTTCACATAAGAAATAAAATATAAATGTTGAATCCGATACATTGATACCATGTACATCATTCAAAAATTATAAAATTTATTATAAAAGATAATTTATGTTATCTTTAAATGTTCAATGTTCATTCCATGAATGTTTTGTTTATGTTTTCTGGAGACAAAATTAGTTATGAACACTTTATAGATAATTTTTAATTAGTGAATGATGTTATATTAATGAAAACTACAATATAAATAAAAACAACACAAAACCTGAACATATCAAAAAAAATTATTAATATCTAATGTGACTATTATTATTATTTCTATATTCATACATGATATAAATTTATTTCATTATTTATATAGATGGTTAGTCCGACCCAAATTAGAACATCCAATAATTGGTGGTTGAGTATGGTTAAGAGTGTGATTACTATTGTAGGGTATCATTATTATAGAATTGTTATCATATTACTTATATAAAATTAATTTTTTGAATAAGATTTGATCAATATTTTATAAATAAAAATGATTATAGGAGATAAAAATGAAATATGACACATCATAGAGGTGGTTGTCTACATGTAGAGATAGATTTTGGTAAATAAACATAATAGTGTTATAAATATATAGCTAAAATATATTTTATCTTATTATAAAATGGAATTTATGTTGGTAAATGTACTTTTTTTGTTTGTACAGGTATTAACAAAACAATTTATCTTTGACTCTATATTTTTGGTAAAAACTCTATCAAATAAGTATTATTAAGATAGATAATATTGTTTTATTTAAATTATAAAAATACCTGTAGATAATACATATCTAGGTAAAAAAATTAGAAACATATTAATAAAAAATTATTTTTTTATAATATTATCTACATTTATCAGTCCATTTACTATATACAATAACAAATTTTTTATATGTTTGCAAAATAAATTTTTAATAACATATATTATATAGGTATTCAAATATTTCTTGATAAAATTGTATAATATATTTATTAATATAATTTTATGTAGTAAATTTGATTCATATTTGTTATATAAAAAATATAAACATAGCTTATATGAAACTCAAGGGCCTTTTTTAAAAAACATTTACACATTTTTTTTTAAATAGTGCTAATACTATACATAATTCTTCAAGAAGTATACTATAAATACATTTATACATTTTCAAACTCTAGGATACATTATTAAAGTTTTAAAAAACATCATCTACGTTCTATACCTCCCATATATTTTGGATTTTACTTTGGTGGGGTCCACAAATTTAATAATCATATGCCTCCATAATAAGAAATGCCGCCCATGCATGTTCCATATCTCAAAGACACCACCCATGATTCACTACTGGAACATCATTAGATCATGATTTATAAAAAAACTACACATTAATGATTCCCAAAAACACAAACCTCGGTGATTCTCTTGATAGTAATGACTTTCAACATGTACTATAGTTCACATAGTAGAAAATTCAATGTTTCTAGAAAAGATTTTCCTCACATGATGGGAATGATATTTTATGGGTTCAATTACATTGCCAATATAAATTATTATAAAATATTTCATATATATGTATGATTAGTTAATCATAATAAATTAATACCACTAACATTAAAGGCTAAAATTTCATCCAATTTATTTTATTATTATTTTAGTTATAATAAACAATCCAATATGATTGTTGATATTTTATATAATCTGATCTAGGAAAAAAATAAGAAACAGAACATATATTAAAATTAATATAAGATAAAACCTAATTTAATTATATTGTTTTCTAAAATGGTTGAATGATATTTGAAAAATAAATTAGAGTGAAAAAATAGATGAAACAAAAAAATAATTGAAAATTTATGAATAAAAAAGATAACATTTGAAGGTGAAATATCTAGAATTTTGGAACCAATCACTCATTTAAATCACCAGATATTATTCAGTTCAAGCTAGAAACTTTTATTCATCACAACCTGAAAACTAGTAAAATGTCCATTCTTGTCCTATAATCACCTTTATGGTGATGTTTTTCAATATATACAATATTCAAGATAATACAATTTTTTACGTTAATATTATTGCTTATTGAACATGTATAATATTTGATCAAGAAAGTGATGTTTGATAGAAATTTTAATAAAATGACGTTTTCTTAGTTATCATTCAAATAATTTTCCACAATCAAAATCCAAAATTTTAAACAACACGCATGAATGGATTTCATGGATCCCTCACACTGATTTTCAATGAATCAAAAAAATAATCATGTAAAATAAAAATTCAAGAACACCAGAGAGTGTCAACATTTATCAAACACATGTTCAATTTCAATGATTTTGGATCAGAATTAAATTTTAAGAGAATTTAAAAAATATTTAATATTTAAATTACATAAAAACTAATATAAAATACAGTAAACTCCCCTGATGATTATTGTTATCCTGAGAATTGAATTGAAAAAAATCATCCAACGTCTTATCCATAAAACATATAGAATTTAATTGCATAAAAATAAATATTCCTAAATGATAAAATAAAATATTAAATTAAAATTTTGTTTTCATTTAAAATAATTAAACTTGATTAGAAATTAATAATGTAAATATAAGATGATACAAGTTAGGATGGTAGATCACTACATAAGACACATATCTAAAAATTAATGTAATCATAGTTTTTATCACTAATGTTGAAATAGATATATCATATAACATTACTAAAAACGTGATGATTAAATGTAGTATATCGATTTGATTTTCAACCTAAACTATGGTCAAGGTCGGTTGGCCACTAGGCCTTATTCTTTTATCCCCGTATACTAAATCCAACATACTAGTAGTCTGGATCTTATTATATGACAGGGGAAGACTATAACCTTTGATGATGATAATAAAAATGGTAATATATATATAACATAGTAGAAGAAAGACCATAAAAACTAAAGGAACAGAATAAAATAGGTGTAATCATAATAAATGATAATAAAAATAATAAACAATCCATAAGGCGTATTAACAATTCTAGATGAAAAACATGTCATATAAGCTCATAGATCATAGATAAACATGTTTGATTGTGGATAACCATATAGGTGTATCAATATAAAAACCAAAAAATGACTTTCATCCTGATGCAATGGAACCGCGTGGTCTAATTCCATCCATCCAATACAAATGGTACATCTACAATTACTATGGTCCATCTCCCAAGCTCAATCCCTTACTTGATCTCAATGATAGAAAGTATACACATTTATAGAGGGGAACTTGTAAGGTTTCAGTATGAAATTAGTAGGCAACCACCAAAGTGTGCCTCTCATACATCCACAATTATATTGGTGTATAAAAATTATAACTAGAAAGGCAACACACGCACAAATTTAATATAATAAAATATTCCCTTTTTCTCAACATCTGCAAGGAATCCTTTATATGCTCTTCCAAATCCTAGTATATTTCTTAATTTTTGCCACAAATATATATTTGGAATACCATATAGGTATTTATATATATATTTTTAGTGGAAATGACCCAGGGCATAGTGCCCAGGCCTCCCCTGATGAATGTCATACCGGGAGAGCCCTTGAGAACCTCTCATAAATATGTCCTTGGTACCTCATATAATGACTCCTCATGTTCCACCAATCATGAATCTAGTGTCCTAACTGAACACTCATACAATGAGTCCTTGGTCCATTGGGCCTCAACTCAAAAAGACCCCATGGCTCAACATCCCTACATCTCTAGGAATAGTGATATCTTCCCTCCAATAAATAAATCAATGTCACCTCAACAGCTGATGTCCTGAGGAATAGTGATATTTATCCCTTAATAATCCCTTCCCATAATCCTCAGGTATATGGGAAAGACTAATCCCCCAACTAATTGTCTCAACAAAATCTTTTGATGGTGCATCATTATCCACCATGGAATTATATGGCCATTAGCTCCAACATCATTGATCATCAACAACATATACTAAGCTACAATATATATGGAGGCCTCTTCCCATAATGAGTGATCAAAACCACCTCAACAGAGTTATATCTTTATGTACATGAATCCAACAACACATCAGCCAACAACGGTGAGCAAAAATCAACAACATTTCCCTCAGCCACATCATATGGCACATCATTCCCCCGTGACATCATTGCTAATCCATAATGGTGAACACCATCTCAAGACACATGATCCATTCCCTCATAATGACAGCCTCTTCACCTCAAATCGATGACCATGTCACCTCAACCTGGTGATTGTCAACAACCCCATGTATCTCAGGCCACACCATCAGCCCAAGGACTGTTTTTATTGAGTCCTAGTGATCAATATCACCTCACGTAATCTAAGACATTCCCATGGGATCATACCAATCAAAATACAATATAATTAAATAAATTCACTGACCAACGTAACCTTACCTATCGATCAAATTACCCCTACCTAACATTTCTCCTATAAATATAAAAGCGAATTCTCAATGGTATCCCATAACAATGGTTAACCAATTCAAAAATGATATCATTAATTAAATAGTGTCTCACTTAGACTCCCCAACATGTGTAATTAGGGATGCACTAACAAAAAACCATTAAAATTTTTGAGAATTCTAAGAACCACCTACCATATACTAGTATGCAGTTTCTCTTCCAATATCAGCCTCTAACCCGAGCTGTATCTAGAGAAACATTAGTTTTAGAAAAACACCTTAAAAATATGGAAAATGAGGTCACACGGATTTTGAGTTCCATATAGTGATATAATAAGAAATGGAAGCAATAGGATTCAAATCCAGACTGATACACTTCTAAAAAGAGTGACAATATTCAATTTGATACTTAAATGGGTGGGAATTCTCATATCCTTGGATATAAAGGAAATATAAGAGACACTTATTTTATGTGCATAAAATGGAGGAGAAAGCATGAGAAAATCCTAAAAATGGGGTTGGTATAGTTTAATTAGTTCACAATTTTTAATGAACCCCATGTTTTTGGCCGTATGATTTAGTTAAATGTGTGATAAACATGTGTCACTCACTATCCACGTACCACAACTCACACGGCTATGAAAACAGTTTTTCAAACAGTGCAAAACCCGTGTGGATTACCTCTATTAAAAACTATAGACATCACCCATGGCTATAAGCTCCAAACTACACAGTTTCAAAATCCATGTCCAGTGACAAATTTTGGCTTCATGGTTTCCCTTTATAGGAAGCACAGCTTGATCAAATCATGCACCTCCATCTGGGCTTTCCCTAAATTGAGTTTCTGGGTGCTAACATTAAATAAACTCATATGAAATCCTGAGGATCAATTCGAGCCTTAAACCCCATGAAAAACATTTACTTGATTCAATCAAACTATTATAATTAGGTTCTGAATATCAAGATAAATGTTGGACCACTCACTATACTAAAAAATTCAAAAAGGATGAAAAAAAATTGAACCTCTTGAAATTTCAGGATGATACAGTCTCACCACCTTATAATTGATCATCCCTAAGATATCAGGATATACCCAAAGATAGTACCGAACATACCCATTTCATTTATTTTATCCCAGAATAAGGTAGTAATTATTCATGGTCAATTCCCCTTGTGGTGCTCCCCACCTTAGGAATTTTATATCTGGTGACTTCCCAACCCAAAATTTAAAATATCTTATGGTTCCACTAATGATCCTCATACTTACAAGTCCTCTCTTGAAAAGCATTCACTCCATCACCTCATCTAGTTCTCAATTCATTAACTTTTCATACCCGATTTCCATCATGTCCCACTTCTCAATAGATGCTCATTTTGTAAATATAACATATATAACACTCATCAACACCCAAACCACATAAGATTCCCATAATTCATGCACCTCAACAGATTATCAAATATTATCTTTCATCATATATATATATATATATATACATATATACATTCCCGTCATATTCATGATTATTACGCACCACATACAAAATAAATATTATATCAATTCCCAAAATAAATACTGGTTCTTATACAACTCATATGTATATATATAAATATATCATGTATCATAAATAATTAAAATAAACTAACTAGGTCATAATTAGTAATAAAACAATACCCATACACCTCATGAACTAAAACTATCTATAACAATCCAAAATGTGACACTACTATCAAGGTGTACCTCTAACTATCAGCAGCTTACTGGTTTTCTCAGAACCTAGTAGATCATCATTATTCACCTAGCCTGAATCGTGACTATCTGAGGTCTAGCTTCCCCATGGTGCTTAACAAGCTACAGGACATTGAACCCACTACTTGATCTCTATATCTCTTCTATGACCTCTACATGGATCTTAATCATAGTTATTAGCACCTAGTACCACTTTTGGTCCTATATCTAATCCCATATTCTGATATGGTCAATAGTTCCGAGATTTATGGGAAGGCATCCTATAGAACCTTTCCAAATGGCCCATCTGGCCGCATTTTGGACACTCCTTTGGAACTCGGTCACACTGGGTCCAAAAATGTCCTAGCTAGCCTCACTAGAATCACAATGTTGATGAACCACTCCTTATTGGACTTCCCGAGTCACTTTCCTAACAACTCTATTGAGACGCCTCCTAGCCTCACTTCCAGCTACCTGAAGATTCACTATTATGCTCACCTAATGTTGTCACCCCTCTCAAATAAGACTAGTCTGTTAAATTTCCCCCAACTATCAGCACCTGATTCACTACCTTCAAGATAGAGGTTCATCTGATGATATTCACTTTCACCCTAATTCCATGAAATAATCCCGCCATGAAATTCCTAACCCTTATAATTTTATCACCCACCATAGCAGGTGTGAATCGAGACAAGTGTTAGAAAATTGAGTCGTAATCCTTAATTGATGTATCATTTTTTTAGGTTTATTAAATCATATTCTCTATCTACCCTTATCATCTCTAGAAATAATTTATCAAAGAACCTAGACTCAAAATCTTTCTATGACAGTCCCTCATGTCTGGCTACCTATACCTATACATCCACCAACACTTTTCCGGTCCTCTATGAATATAATTATCCATCTTCACCCTTCGACTTGGGGGTATCCCATGCAAATCAATGATATTCTAAACCGACATGATATTATTATTTTCTGTCTATAGTCCACTCTCATGTTAATATAATTGTGGGTGAGGAGACTAGAAATCCTAAGTGAAATATTCTATGGGGGGATCATCTTCATGAGATCCCCTATCGATGCCATGTATACCTCAAAACATGCATGCCCTCAACTGTTCGTCAATCCATGGAGTAGAATATTCCATCTTATACAGTATTCCCATCAACATTGGAGCATGTACCTATGGATCATGATCATCTCCATCCTATGGGGCCTCATCCTGACCCTTTGAGGTATCATCCCATGTTTACTCTATAGGTTCCATTTCTCCTCCCTCATAATGATCCACCAGAAGCCATCGAGGTTGCATTGCACTAAAAACCAAACACCATGGTCAAATATCCCTAATATATATATATATATATCACATATTGAGTATGATTGAACTACAATAACATCTCACCACCCTTACACTCCCCTACCATACCCATGTCCCATGAAATCTGGACTCATGTACCCTTACATGCCCACAACAAAACAAGAAATCATGTATAATCTGTCCTCATAGCCCACTTCCAAACCATATTAGAGTTAAACAACATATATCATCTTGCCTCATGTCTCCATGACAACCCATAATAGAATCATGAATCCCATATCAAGAGTTATCAATATGGGGAAGCTGAGTAGAATTCATCAAAAAAGGCTATACAAGAAAACACAATTTTGCTTCATTGTTGAAAAAATAAAATACTCATCCCCTTTCATCATTCATGCCTAACCATTTAGGGTTCAGTCCCATATATCATATGTTGGTCTCGCCAGTAACCACACACCTGAGCTTCCTAAGTATAATTCCATGAAAAGGTCTAAATAGAAAAATGTTTGTTAGAATCTTTGTCAACACATTAAACATTCCAAACCCTCTTAGCTTATTTCACGTTCCTAATGTTGATTATTTACAAGAACAAAACTATATCATATAATCATTGTTAGGACCGTTAGTAATGAAATAGTGAATAGAGTGGGGTGAGTAGGCCTTATTGATTTATTATTAGAAATATAAATTAATTAGAGTTATAACAGTGTTAAGAGTTGCTACAAAAATAAAATATATAACACATGAAGTTTTTATAGAAGTTCAAATAAACAAGATACCAGTCCTCTTATCAATATCATATAATCCTATAAGAGATTGGTATACACTAAATCCCCACTTTATAATTTGACTGATTACCAGATTACATAAAAATATAAATGTACATTTTCAAACATGGTGGTATAACACATTACATTTAAAGGAGTCACAACCTGCATTCCTTTTTTTTAGGAACAACCCAACCATCCTTTTAGACCATAAGAATGACTGACAAATTATTTTAAATGGTAGGAATAACCCAATGACATACTATGGGAGGGAAAATCATAAAAAAACATTACAGGAAAAATAAGTAGTTGGACATTTTACAATGGAGAGATAATAGAAAATAAATAAAAAAACAGTTGAGGAGATGATGTAGAAATTCCGTTTAGCCCGTGTTTTTTTATCGCATTTGTGGATTAAGATAAAGGTGATGAAGATTATTAGTGATCATATAAGAACAATAGAAGTCAAATAACTTTATTGATCATTTTGAGAGAAGTAGAAACTATGTTCTTGTATCATTACTGAATGAATCATCTGCACTGTTTTATTGTCTTATACTTGAAGAGATGTACTGAAACATTAAAACTGAGAACTACATGAGCATTTCCAAGTCCAATTTCAACAAGAAAAATTTTATTGTATAACAACATTTTATAATGTATTTTACCTTTTGTTTTATTGAATCATCACAGAAAACAAAACACAATCGAGCATATATTTATTAATGAAATATTTAAATGAATGTTTAATATATTAACAATAATAATAATTAAAAAAAATAAAAAAAAATTGAAATAATAATATTATTCTAAATATTATATATATTTCAAAATACTATGAAAAACATAACATCGTATGAAAAACATTATCTATGAACAAGTGTTAGTAAAAAGTGCTTCGATTATTTTTACACACTATTACAATTATAATGAAACACAAAATAATAAAACATTCGAAAAAGAATGTATTTTATTAACAATAATTAGATATAATAAAATAATTAAATTTTGAAGAAATTTTTATCTAATGGGGGGTTATGACATACGGTTGAAAATAGAGAGCGGTGGGTATTTATATACCGATGGAAATGTCCCCTGGTTGAAAAAATAGTAATATTTACCATTGCAATTTGATGCAAAAATTAAAATAATTAATAAAAACTAAAATCAATTCTACAAATTTTAATAATAAAAGGATTTATGTAAAGAATAAAAAATATACTACAATTAGATGTCCAATGGTGGGTAAATTAACTACCATTGGATTCTAATGGGAACTCAGAGTAAACCAGGGAAAACAATCAGAATAAATATAAAAATGGATAAATTAACTACTGATTTTCATATTATCATGAAATAATAAAAATTATATAGAATGAATTTAAATGAAAGTCGATGCCATACTTCTATGCTCTGAGATGAATACAATGTCATGAAGACGCTGTTAAAAAATAGAGTTAAAAGTAAAATAATATTTTCAAATATAAAAGATAAAACGGATTATGACACTCCAAACATTTAATAATAAAACATAGAATTTGATAAAAGATACAAGATATCTTATGAGATATTATAGGTACTACTACCATTCCTTTTTTTATCATTAAACCAAAAATAAATTATTGAAATCTTTAACGACAAATGAAGGAGAAGACAAATGGACTTTGTCCCATAGAAAGGTGAAGGAAACAGCAAAACAATCATTGGGTAAAAATAGATCCCACCATTTATGGATAATAGTGGTGAAATTACCTACTGTAGAAGTGAAACAGTGAAAACATTTACTCACCGTAGATGTCTGGGCGGTGGGTCAATGACCCACTATTGGGTTCCAATGGTGAGTAAAACCACCAACCATTGGAAATTTTCTTATAGTGAATTGAATTACCCACTATTGTGTTCATCCAACAATGAGTTGATTTATCCACCATCGGTAAATACCAATGTTGGCTCGACAAAGATGAGCATACAACAAGAATGGCTTCGATACGAAGAGAAATGGAATCACTATGGAGAAAAGAAACAGAGAGAAACTTGAAGAAGATGAGGCGGAGACCAAAGATTGAGAATCATAAAACTAATATTGCAACTCAGCATGAAAGGGGAAGAATATAATTTTGAGGGAACATAGTTTATTCTCTCAAATACACAGGGAGGTTCCCCAAACAACGGAAGAGATATTGTTCAGCCGATGAAGAATAAGACTTCAAACGACTATTAACTCGAGTGAATATGCAAGACAAACTAGAAGCAAAATGAGATTAAACTGAAAGATTCAAGAGACATGGTTAACAACACCAAAGATATTGTCTTCCATAGAAATATACGGGAACCAATGGAAAAAATAGGGAGAAGAGACAAAAATAAAATAGGATCACGGGAGCTCAAAATATGAGCGCGCGATGTAAAGGAAATTGGCCAGATGAAATTTAAATGATTCAATTATTGAGATTAATTTTTTTTAACAGCATCCAACATTGAAAAAAGTGAAGTAAGCTGAGAAGTATATCATAAAAAGTTATCTATTGAGCATCTAGAAGAAAAACACAAAGCACACAAATAGCATGTGGGCCACGCGGTCGATCTATGACCAAACATTATGGGTGCACTCCTCAAGCCTCATAAATAAGCCCACACACTACAAGCACGCACTGTGATCTTATCAGCTTTAGTGCAGGCCATGAGGGCTAGACCACCCATGAGTGTAGACCACTGGGTCCCCTTAAAATTGGACGAAGGTTCCTCTTGACTGCATACACATATAGATATAATTTTGAAAACAAATATCAAAAGAAATATATAAAGAAAAGAATAACTGAAAATCAAAAAAAGTATTAAATCATGTTAATAGGAAAAAAATATTACTAAAATAAAATTGTATTTAATTAAATATTATGAAATATTAATTTATCGAAATAATGAGTGATATTAAATTTTTAAAACCCAATAACAAAAAAAATATCCCACTTTTTTAAAATTACAAAACATAATATTTATAAATTTTTAAAAAACATAGCAGAAAAATATTAAATCATAGGAAATATTTCCCCCCCTTTTTAAATTTATAAAAAAGATTATTATTATATAAATTTTAACCATGTTTCCTTTTAAATAAAAAAACAACTTTTTAAATGTAATCATATAAAAGAATTACCATAATGTTTATAGAAAATTGCAATGTTCAATTACACATTGATATCTAATTAAAAACTTGTTAATATAAAATAAAGGAAAATTAACTACAAAATAAATAAATAAAACATTGAATATATAAAAAACTATCTCTTACTGAATAATGTTACAATAATATTCAAAGAAGGAAGAAATAACAGTGTTATTTTAAGAAGGATTTTTTAACCAGAATGATCTAATTATCATTTTTGTAGAGTAGAAAATATCATTGAGAAATAAATATCAAGTAAAAAACAATCAATATATTTATCAAAATAGAAAGTATAGTAAGCAAAATTTAAGGATCCATCATACCCATTTCAGACTTCATTTTCTCAAATTTAAAAAATATATAATGGTTTTTTTAAAATATCTGCTAATTGTTTCTTAGATGAAAAAAACTCTAAATAAATAACACCTTTATTTAAATGATCCCTAAGAAAATTAAATCTAACATCAATGTGTTTAGTTTTTGATTTATTAAGAGGACTTTTAGAAATAGAAATAGTACAGGTTTTATCATAGTATATGGGAATTTTATCAAAATTAAAATTAAAATCATTCAAATTTTGCATTATCTGAATACTCTTTGATTAGAAACTAGCTGAAATCATTAACTCAACCTCAACTATTGACATTACCATTGACAGTTATTTCATATAGCTCCATAAAATTAAAATATTTCATAAAAAGTGACACAAACCTAAAGTTCTTTTAAGGATAAGTCTACAACCTCCAAAGTAAATAATAAAAGTAAGATATTAAATCAAATCAATTCTCAAAAGAATATTGTTGTCCATTGTTAATAGTATGTTTTATATTCCAAATTACTATCTAGAAACATTTCGATGACTTTCACTGGGGTTTGATGGATTTATATCACACATACAGACATGAAATATAATATAAGCCCTATAAGCTATATGATACAAAAGACATCCTTTCATGGATTTATACAAATTATCCCCAAAAAAAATTTATATATTTATCAACATCCAGTTCATATTTTCTGCACATATGGGTTCTCGTAGTTTTACAAGTATCAATTCCAAACATTTTAACAAGTTATTATCATTAAGTATCTTTATTTATGAAAATATCATCTTTCCTTTGATTAATTTGAATGATAAAATAATTTAATTCCCCCATTTATATCATCGCAAATTAATTTTTAATTAATTTTGAAAACACATTACTTTGATTATAATTTATTTAACCAAAGATAATATCATCAAAAAAATTGATTAGTATATCATTTGAAAATATTTTTATAAATAAGGATCGATCGACCTTTACCTTAACAAAATCATTTTTTATTAAAAACAATGTTAGTATTTCATACAACGATCGTGAATATTTCTTAAGACTATATAAAGCTTTAGATAGTTTGAAAAAATGATTTTTAAATTTAATATTTTTTAAACTAGATGGTTGTATAACATTAATCTCATCTGAAATTACACCATTTAAAAATTCCCTTATCACATTCATTTGAAAAAGTATAAAATTATTAAATATTTAAAATCTAATAAAATATGAATGGGTTATAATATAGAAATTGTTTCAAATAAATCATTAAAATCAATACCTTCTTCTTGAAGAGCACCATGGGGAAATAATATTTCCTTATTTCTAACAATATTACCATATTTGTCTGATTTATTTAAAAAGATACATTTTGTTCATATAGATATTATATCATTAGGTAACTCAATTAGATTCCATACATTATTTCTATCAAACTATTTAGGATTATCATACACAGAATTAACCAAATTAGAATATTTCAAAGAATCATTAATAATAATTTGAACAAAATCAGATACACAAGCAGAATTTGAATAGAAATTTAAAATAGAATGTCTAGTTCTAATTCCAGATTTAACATTTCCTATAAAATTTTAAAAAGGGTGATCAATGTGTGTTTTTAATATTAATGGCTCATATTATGAAGGTATATGATCCCCCTCAATAGGTACATCATTATTATCAGGTTTATCATCATCAAAGTTGAAATCATAAAAATATTTTTCATTAACAATAGAAATAGTACTCTATTGATAATTATTTTCAATCAATTTAACATGCAATGATTCTTATATTATCATAGTTATTTTATTGTATAACCTATAAGTATTACTATTATTTGATAATCTTAAAAATACATCATCCTCACTTTTTAAAAGAAATTATCAATATTATCTTTAGTATTTAAAATATAAAAAATACTACCCAAATCTTTAAGATATCAAATTTTGGGTTTTATATTCTTAAATAGTATATAGGGTGTTTTCATTAACAAGGGTCTGATATAAACTCTATTTAAGTTATAATACATAGTGTTAATAGATTCATCAAAAAAAAAATTTTGAAGGTTTAATTCATTAAGTATTATTATTTTAATTTCATGAATAGTTTAACTTTTCCACTCTACAAAACCATTTTGTTTTCATGTTCTAGTGGTGTAAAAATTATGAATATGTACATTAGTATCATGTAATTTTTCAAATTAAATATTTAAAAAAACTACTCCATTATTGCTTCTAATAGATGAAATTAAGTGACCTTTCTGATTTTGAATTTTCTTATAGAAACTAAAAAAAATTAATGTTATAGTTTTGCGAGATATGAAAATAGCCCAAGTAATTGTTCTAAAATCATCAATAATTACAAAAAAAATCTTTTAGAACCTAAATTAAAAGTTCTGATTAGTCTAGAAAGATCAAGGCAAAATAGTTCTAATAATTTAATAGTATTAACCATATTAACAAATATATATGATTCTTTGTGTTGCTTACCCTTTAGATAGGAATCACATACATAATACTTACATGTATTGAATTTTGGATGTTTCAGAACCTATTCATATTTATCCAGCTTGTACAAATATTTAATATGAACAATCTCTAACCTTTTGTTCCACCGAATGTGATCTTTATCTACAGTATTTAAGAATATTACATTCTTCTAGGTTAGTTCTGAAAAATCAATAGAATGTATATTTTCTTTTCTATTAGAAGATGATAAAAAAATTATCTTTATAAAAAAGACTTATTTTATCTTAAAATTTTACATTCATCCCAACATAAAAATGTTTTAATATGCTAATTTAGTTCTTTTAATACTTATATAAAAATTAATTTCTAAATTATAGCTGAAGTTAATATAACTAATTCTCCAAGACCATTAACCTAACCTTTAGAGTTTTCAGCAAAAGTGAAAATACCTCCATCACAAGAGTTAAACTATATGAATATAGGAATTTCACCATTCATGTGCCTTGATCACCTAATTTCCATATACCATGTGAATTTATAACTCTTTAGGCAGATTTCCTACAAAATAGATCAAGGAGATGGTTGTTTTGGTACCCAGACTAGTTTGTGTCCAACTGGATTGGTAGAAAAATATTTACGTACCTAGAAATATATGAGACATTTATTTTATGGTAAAATGGAAGATAAATGTTTAGAAATTAAATTTTTTAGTATAGACTAATGTCTGAGTAAACTTTAGAGAACATTCGTTTTCATAATTCCATTTCAAGTTACAACTAAAGCATGTAACATTTAAAATATTCCCATTTTTTCTTTAACAGAAATAGTTCTATACATCTTAAGAACCTAATTATTATTGCCACAACCCTTTTTATCATATGTGGGTTTTTTATAGCCATTATTTAATCAAATTTCTCTTGGCCTCGAACAAAGATTGAAAATGTTTCCTTTAAACTAGTAATTTCCTTTTTATAGTTTTAATTATCTTTTTAAATAACTTCTAGGTCATCACATACTTTCTCATTTGAAAATTATATAGGATTTTCTAGTTTCTTATTTTTATTTTTAAGACTCTTTCATTCTATTTTAATTTTATCTAAATCATTACAAACTAATTTTAATTTTCTGTGTTGATCTTTATCATTTTTTCGTAGGAAATTATTTATTCTTATATTATCATCTTTAACTCTTAACAGTTCTAAATCTATTGCCTTTTTATATTGTTTATTACATAAAACAAATTCATTTACTTTTTTATTTTCTTCTTTAATCTTATTTTTTTCTCTATGCAGTTCATTGTACAATTTATCCATTCAAAATATATCAATTTGTATTTTTTTCATTTTTTGTAGTTAATTATTTAAATTCATTTTCAATATCGGATTCAAATCCAGAACTATAATTATAATTAGAGTGTACCTAATTTATATTAGTATCCATCAAATAGAACTTAACATATTCATTTTCACTGTAAGAACCAACATCCCTTGATTTTGACTCTTATGTAGAACTCCAACTAGCATGATATGCCATTATTTGATCCTTCTTGTATAGCTTATATTTTTCATCTTATTTTATTTGCGGTAGTCTGATTTTTTATACCCTTTTTTCCTACAATCATATAATATAAATTCAAAAACATCATATTTACTAGTTTTACCTATTTTACTCCCATTTCTATCATCCTTTTGATATTATCCACTATGAAACTACTTAAAGAACCTCTTACCCTTCATGTACTTGTAAACACCTTTGGTGAAATATGAAATTTTATCATTCTCACTTTGTTATGACAAATAATCATAATAATTATAAATTAAATTTATTTTTGATTTAAATGTGATACCTTTCCTTTTATCATGGTCATCATCATTGTAATTCTTCATTTCTAGATTGTTTTGAAGTAGCGATCCTCCCAACTCATCCATCTAATATTTATTTAATTGATTACATTATTTAATAGAAGCATTCTTTGAATTCCATCTCTTGGGTTAATCTTGAAGTAATATTTCATTGAGAGCTTTATTCATTATGGTCTCACTGAGTGAAACCATGCTATTGAAAATTTTGGTGAATCTATTGTATGCCCCATTTATGCTTTCTTGATCATTCATTTTAAATTCTTGAAACTCAACTCTATATATACGTAGCTTGGTTCGCTGAAAATTTTCAGTTTTTCAAATAGTGAAATTTATCACCTGCCACTTATCAGAAGTTGTTTTCAGGATGAAATATGACTATAAATATTACTACATCGAGAGAAGTATAAGTATTTCATAATATTGTAATTTAAAATGCACAATGAATCATCATTAATAGTGAGAGTTTCTAAATCAACATCATGGTGTTTATATGGTTTTTTCATTATATCCTAATAATCAAGAACAATATTTTTATGAAATGCCTCAATTCTGGCCTTCTAGTAGACATAGTTACTTTCATTGAAGTGAGGTGGTCTAATAGGATTCAACACCTCAAAATCCTAATTAGCCATAAAAAACCATTGAATCATTTCCTAAAACTTTTAAATATTGGATAATGGTTAGTTTATAAATAGATAATGAATCAACTAAAACCAAATCATTAAAAATGAACCACACTCTGATTCCAATTGTTATGTCCTTGGGTATGGTAATAGTGACTAGAGGGGGTTTATAGTCCCTTTTAATTTATTATTACAAATACTAATTTACCAATGTTATAACAGCTTTAAATGTTTCAGTGGAAATAAAATGAAGGACCCCGGAACACCCTGAGAGGGGAGGGTTGAATCAAGGTGTCAACTTTTCCTTTTTAAAGTTGTGGATCTCATTCCCACGTTGGTGGGAACATATTTAAATCTATCAAACAAATGAAAGCAGGGAGATGACACCGTACTTTTACTTGGTTCACCGCAAAAGGGATACATCCATGGAGCATACGCCAACAGTGTGTCGGTCGTACCTAATTACACTACTCTTCACTATTTTGTAGATTACAAGGGTTCGGCCACAGTCACTCTGTCCCAGGCTCACTACCTTTACAAAGGTTCACGGACAGCTCACTGCGTCCCTTGGGTCACTCCCTTTGACTCCCCCTGACTCACTACCTTTGGTGAAGTCCCACTCAGTTTAAAGACGTGAAGGTCTATTCATTATCGCAAATTAATACATCCTCTATTGTATGTAGATGCTCTGTTGAAGTCCAACATTCACCTGTAGATGAATATCACATTGTACCGAAGTTATCGGGCAATCTTCCAACTTTCGCGCATCCCCAAAAAGACGGGCATGCTTCAACCACACCTAAAGCGCTTCTCCAAGATGGCGCTCAAGTTTCAAGACGACGCGCATGTTCACCTCTACCACTTTTGCGACACTCTCTTCTTCAACTTCAAACTTGCGAGACCCACACCCTTTTATGCCCAAACCGATTTGGGAACGCAACTATCAACTATCGCGCTTCTTCAAATCATGGTGTGCAAGTGTCACCAAACCACCTATGCGACACCTCCTTCACCAACTCCAAACTTGGGTGACTCACACCCTTTCTCAGCCAAACCACCTTGGATGCACAACAATCAACTGGCACACAACTTCTACTTGCGCGACCACACCACCACTTGCATGACCACGACACCTGCACAATGAGAGCTCTTATTTTCTCTAAGTGTTGAACTTTGTGAAAAATGAGGAGGGATGGTCCTCTATTTATAGGAATTCTGGACACCCTGCGTGACGGCGTGCAAGTCTCCTCTCAGTGTGCAAGTCCAGCCGCCCAAGTCTCTGTCACGCTAGTCACTTGCGCGACCAAAGCCAAAACTTGAGCGCCCCTTCTTCCTTTTCCATATTTTGATTTTCTGATCTTGAAAAACATATGGCGCACATGTTTCCAAGCCTCCAAGTCATCGGTGTGAAATTCCCTTTTCCAAAAACAATTTTCTCCATTTGTCAATTTTTAGGTCCTGAAATTTGGCAAACACTGGAAAACAGTGCCACCTTCAATACTATTATCTTCATGAACTGTATGATCTCTTTGTTGGAAAACATTATGAACATCCACTGAGGATTGACAAAAAAACACAAAACATACTCCAATTCATGCATAGACGACCATGGTTCCAACTATCTCCACCATTGGGTTTGATGGTAATTAGTAAATATATTCAATAGAGTACCAGCCACATGCAAACAAAAAACGCAAGAATAAACTCATCCAACACTCTAAGTATATGTGATCAATGCTCGGTGTAGAAAACAAGAGGGGAAGCATGAATTAGGATCTCGTGTTTTGGAATTCTCAATGACTCCCAATAAATTCTCTTAAATGTTTCCAGAATCATTACATGTCCAAGGAATGTTTTCTTATCCTATTCATGAATTCTCATTTTGATACCAAACATGTCCTGAATTTATTCTTTATCCCACGTTTCCAATAAACCCAAATATCTGTATTTGCTCATTGAACATCTCAATACACCCCTGGATAATATCTCCCCCATAAACCTACAACATATCTACAAATATTAAAAACAGTTAACATAACTGGGGAGAGGGGTATTTTGTAACCTCTTTATGCACCGGGAGGTGGCTGAATGCCGAGGTTCAACCGATGCTTCACAAACACAGCTGCTGATAGTGTCATGGTCAGGATATCAACCACTTTCTCATCAGTTCCCAGATGATCCATTCTAATCACGCCTTGTTAAACTTTCTATTTGATAAAGTGATACCTAATTTTAATATTTTTTGTACGAGAATGATGAACTAGATTATTCGTAAGATCAATTGCGCACTTGTTATCATAGTAAATCACCATTGGTTTCTTCACCTCATCACCAATATCTGTTAGTTGTTGCTTCATCCATAGCAGTTGAGCTCATGCCTTTGTGGCAGATATATACTCAGCTTCAGCAGTACTAAGAGAAGTACTTTCTTGTTTCCTTCTCAACCATCCAACACATTTATTCCCAATATAGAATGTGCCACCACTGGTGGACTTTCTGTCCACTACATCGCCAGTCCTGTCAGCATCATAAAATGTTGATAATTCACTATCGTATCCTGCATCAAAGTATAACCCAAAGTTATGAGTACTTTGAATGTACCTCATGATTATTTTTACTTCTTCCATATGTTCCTCCTCTGGATTACTCTGAAAGAGGTCCACTAGACATGTTACAAAGACAATATCTGGTCGTGTCGCAGTTAGGTACAGTAGGCTCCCAATGATTCTTCTATACATGGTGGGATATATAGAGGTCTCATCCTCATGCTTTCCAATTTTGGTTCCAACTACAATTGGAGTTGACATTGGTTTGGATTCATGCATATTAAATTTCCTCAGCAGCTCTCTTGCGTACTTTTCACGAGAGATGAAAGTGTAATCTTTCTTTTGAGTCACCTTTAGCCCTAAGAAATATGTGAGCTCCTCAATCATTGACATTTCAAATTTGGATTTCATGTGATTGGAAAATTCATCCACTGATTTCTGCATATTTCCACCAAATATAATGTCATCGACGTAAACTAGAACCATGAATAGATCTTTTGGAGAATTCTTCCTATAGATATTGTGATCTACTTCTCCTCTTTTGATTTCTAGCTTCTTGGGATAAGAATCCAGCTGGGAATACCATGCTCGCAGGGCCTGATTCAAACCACATAGATCATTCCTTAGTTTGCAAACCTTTGTTTCATCAGCACCAAGAAGAAAATCCACTGGTTGTTCAATATTTGTAGAGACCCAAGATTGACGTACATGGACATTGCATTACTTTCATGGAATACTTGATACATAAAAAAAACAAACACACAAGGACCATAATATTTTGGTGTCTTTGGAAACTCGGAAAAATAATCTTCTAATCATGGTGAAAGATCTTCAACATCTCCCTTAAATATCTTTCCCTTTTGTTTTCTTACCTAAAACCATTCTTTATATCCAGGGGAAAATAAAACATAAAAAGGGTGATCACAAATGCTTATTAAGGGTAAACATAGAGAACATAAAACATTCCATAAACATTTGAATGCAAAAACATGAACATAAAATCTAAACATCAAAATCTTGAGCAAAGACATAAAACTTGGAAGTATGTAAGGCATATATCATAAAGGAACATCAATCATAATAAAATAGCATGGTAATGAAACATCTTATTGTGGAAAACAATTAATCACATGATATGATTTCCATAGTAGTCAAGGCATTGCTGCCAAGACCATCTTAATGGAAAAAGTCCCTTTCTGAATCGAGTTCACTCCTCGTTCCAATCCTGTATCACTGAACCGGATTAACTTATCATTCCATCCATGTATATCTCATGAGATATAAATCTTTACCCAATGAATTGGAGGGAGATATAGTTCCCACCCATCTCATAATGATACCATTCTTATGTGTGCCATAAGATCATAAATCATATATCATAGCATAACACATGTAATAAAAATGGGATTCTTAAACATCATACCGTCATAACATAATCCATATAAGATAAAAGGACATCATAAAAATAATTCAATCATAACATAATCAAATCAATGTAAAAATAGGGATATAAACATAACCCTATATTATCTTAGATGGAAAATAATTTTGATAAAACGCTTGAAATGAATTCTTGAGGAAAATATCCTTTCTTCTATAAAATCATTTTCATTTCACAAAATTCCATTCAATTTTAAAAGAAATGATTTTGTTGAAAATAGTCATGAAATATTTTAGAGTAATCTTCATGAAAATAAGGTGTTATAAAACCCTAAAATTTTGTTCATGCCTTATAAGATAAAAAAACATCCTCCTCATACTTTTGTCGGAAAAGTCAAAAAGTACCACCTATGGTAAACAAAAGGAAGATTCCTTCCATAACACAAAGTAAAAGTCAAAGAGGGGTAAAATGACTTTAAAAAAATGGGGGAATATTAAAAACTTTATGAAAAACATTTTTATGGACATGGATGAAAAATATAACCCCAGTAAATACTTACGAATAAACAATCCCGGATAAGAACGATATTGGAATAATTATCCCTTACCTTAGGTCTGATATGCTTCGTACACATCCGAACCTCCTGTATAATGATTTAAATAATGTAATTGACTTATTAGAGAATCATATTCATTGTTATTATATCATATATAGTTTACTAATGACTTTATATTACCCATTCTTTTGTAAATTCCATGTTAAAGCAGTGTTTTGGATAAAATCGTTTTATTTATCGTACGTGTTTGGACTTGTTGTTCTTGATATTATTATTAATTACATAATGATTTAATTAATTCAAAAAATTAAATCATGATTTATATATCATATATATTCAGTATATATATATAATATATATAGATAAATGAAATGAAATACACTGTTCATAGAGACGGTAGGTCGTACGTACGCATGAACGTTGTTTTCCATTCCTTATTGAATTGAATGGAAGTAATTAGAGGAAATATAAATATACATAAATCCAGAAGCTTTATAATGTCATATATTTCATTATTATTCATTGTATATACTTTATAATCATTCTTGAATTGTTTACATGGAGAATGGATCTCATCGCGTCGTGGAGATGGTAATCCGTACGTACGCACGAGCGATGAAATCATTCCCATAATTATTGAATTGAATTGGAGTGGATGATATAATATCAAAGAATCCGTATGAAGTTATAATAAATATATATATTTATTCTTCACACCATTATACCCATCCAAGTAAGGTGGTGGTGGAAAAATAGATTACACCATGGCATGGAGACGGTATTTTGTACGTACGCACGCGCGGTGATTTCGTTTTCCGTAGGATGGATAGAAGGTGGAATGGGGTTGTTTCATATTTATAATAACATATAAGTATATTAGTGATAATTATGTTATTACTTTATAATGAAACAACTAAAGAAGAAGATGTTGAAGAAGAAAGAAAACCTGAATGAATCGGTAGAAAAGATTACCTCTTCTTCGACGCACCTCTATTAAGCTTTCTCTTAAGGCACTATAATTGGTATTTTCAGGAGACCAGAACCTCTATAATGATTATAGGGAATTTGAGAAGGGAAATGGTCAGGTTTTGGCTGAGCTTGAAGCTCAATGTTGTGTAAAGAGGAGAGGGAGGAGGTGCCCTTTTATAAGGGAGGAGAGGGGCACCTTAGGAAAAACTTAAAATATTATTTTATAATAAAGTCATATTCGATTTATAATAGCTCCAAATTGATTTATTTAGAAAATAAAGTGGGTATGGGTATAAATCCTATCAGAAAATAGGTTTTAGATAAGTTTAGGTTACTATTTTAACCTTATCATTTAGATTTAACTCTAAGTTAAATAATTTAACTTTTATCATGTCTTCTTGTTTTCTTACACTATATGGTTAATAAACTTACTATAAAAATCCAAACAAACCCAAAGTGGTTCATTATTAATATATATAACCTTATCTAAGTCATTTGGCCGAACATTAGATTTTTAAGAATATAATAACAATTAATAATATAATATTTGTTTTAAAAAACTATTTTATGTCAATTTTGACACTATTTGGTAATTGATTTTTTGGAAAATCATAACAGCATGATTAGTTAGAAAAAAGATAATTAAATCAATACTAATATGTATTATTAACCTATAAAATTAGTTTGATTAATAAAAATTCTCAAAATACATTTATTTGGGCATTTATAACATCAATTATGTTAATATTTCATTAATAAGGTAATTATTGCATCACCATTGTGTCATAAATAAATTAAATTATTTAATGTCTAAAAATTATAAATAAAAAACCATTATTTAGGAAATCATATTAGAGTTTTAATAAATAATTATAGTTTAATTTATCTTATGTATAACCCTATATTAAAAATGTTTTAGTTATTAAACATTTATTTTAACTATTTTAACTCTTCTTTAAATAAAATAATAATAAATGTCCTAATCTAATCCAAGTGTTCCTAAAGGGTAATATTTTATTCCTAAGTGTATTTTTGGTCGAATTAAACTTATCCAATAGAATTAGGACATGTGTTAGGGTAATAGTAATATCATTATTACCCTTAATTACCCTATTTACTTTTAACCGTGGTAAATAAAAGTAAAAAAGTTACTATTCAGCAAAAATTATTTTTATCTTATTGAACTACATTTTACTCATTGATATCAATTGTGTCTCTTGGATTTTTGAAATTCCACTCACAGAAGTGAAAAATTATGATTTATGTAAATTTTCAAATTCTCCTATGAGGTGGGTAAAAGAGGGTGAAAAGTTCTATAAAATTTTTATATATCTAAAATTATTATAAAACCACTCAAATGAATTACATTGAACTTATATAGGTATTATGTATCAATTTTGACTTAAAATAAATTTAAATTAAATAAATAATTATTTAAATAAAAAGTCGGTTTTTAAAATAGTAACCTAGTGTTTTCACTATTCATCAAAAATTGAAAGTTTTCAGAAAAATACAAAAAATTTACCCTAGTCTAATTTCGATATTCTGAATCCAAAAATGAAGTCCATTTTGAATGATAAAATTTATAAAATTTCAAAAAGTGGGTATTACTATTCATAACGGTTAGTTCATAATAATATTATAATAATATCTCATTTAGGTAAACTTGGTATTGCGTACAACACACGCTATCGAAGAAGGTCTTGATTGCTTGTAATGCAAGCCAAGTCAGGGATGTGTGTAGTGAATTCTCTGTTTTGTGTTGCGTATAACATAATCAAAACTTATTTCATTTTTACATTAAACAAAATCTATACTTAATGTTGCTTAGAATAATTTCCACAAAACGAACTTGAAATTGTGTGTAACACGAGCCAATAATAGTGTTGCGTATACTGCAAGCTAATACGGTGTTACGTATAGTACAATCTAATATTGGTGTAGTGTATAATAGAAGACATCAACAAAATTAAAAATAATATATCTCATAAAATCTCGGGGTGTTACATTCTACCCCCCTTAAAATGAATTTCTCCCTCGAAATTTGTCGGGTTTATAAATGGTTTACTACATGAAAGTTTCTTTCATAGAAACCCACATCATAAAAAATAATAATAAAAAGTCATCATAAAAAGGGAAGTTAGAATCATAACATTCACCCAAAGTAACTCAGCACTGGGTTTCCACATAGGACAACATAGGTAAAAATGTGGTTATGGAAGAGAAATATAACCATCAACTTCTGATGAAGAGTGCTAGAGGACATGGCTATGAAAAATCCAACAATCACAAAGCCATAAATTTGTGATGATCTACAGTACCATCAAATTCATCAGATATAAGGGAACTAGGACAACATTTTTGGTTTTCAAGATCATTTCCCTAAAGTTGAAGAAATTTGAATTAGAAGAAATACTTTCTTGATTTTGGTACAATCTCACTGTTGGTTGTTCCATGGAAAATTTCCACTTCATCTCTTTAAGAAATGAAGTTGAATTTTTCATTTGTGAAGTGTTAGTAGATCATGTGATAGAATGATGGGTCATTCCATCTGTTTCAAACAAAATGTTAGAAAAAGTTATCTAATATACATAAGTCCATCTATGGTGAGGTTAATCGTATATGATTCCAAAAATGAACTTATACTTCATCTATCATACCGCTTAATAAAACTAGTTTCTAATAACCAGGGACTTCCTGTAGGCCAGTGTTAGGCGATAAAGGCATGTCGCATTTCAGTTGTGGGTTTGATTCCCACATCCTTGTCCGATGCGATGGGTTTTTGCCCATAATACGGGTTGTCCTTTTTCTAAAACTATACTATTATAACATAGTAAAAAGTTCTAACCTTAAACAATACTATCTGATGTCTAAATTAATCGATTCTAATCTTTAGGTTTATCCAAAATACTTCTGTCCAATCTCATAGTATAAATAAAATGATTACTAGAAAGGTTATCTACCAAGCATTGAATACAATCATTTATCGCCCGTATATCATAAGATATATATATATTATTGGTCAAATTCCAAACATGTGAATTCCTTAATCATGTATTACCATAGAACCTTAGTGAAAACATTAGTGATGTCAAAAGTTAACTCTTTCCACATACCAAAATCCAAAAATTTCTATATACTCAAACCATGATATCACTTTTTCCTTATATCAGTCATGAGCTCATGAATACTATCAAACATTTCATTTTCTACCTATCCCTTCATTATGCGCATATCATCTACTTTCCAAAATATTTTAATCACATTTCATGGTTATCGGTACCATATTCTTATGAAAAACCACAATGGACCAATACATAGATATTCCAATATACCATAAAATTACCTCAACAACATTATTCTTGAATACCAATACATAAACACTTCAATCCATCATCTTCAATGATTGTCGTGGAATAAGTCCTTCCTTGATTTATAATTAACCTCTTAGGTCCGGGCATTGATTTGGGTAATGTCCATGTTCTCCACAGATAAGACATTGGACTCCATAACAGTCTGTCACTCTATGACCCTTCTCTCCACACATATAACATATTCCCCTCCATTTGATGTATTCATCAAGGTTCTTCTTCCCTTCTTTAGAAATCTCAGTCTTCATTTCTCTATGCTCCTCACCATGCGAATATGCATAAAAGTCCATCTTCCTCTTATTTGATGAATTAGGATTACCACTAAAGTTCACCTTGTTAATCATATATCATGATGACTAATTCGGTATAATCACAAAATCTTTCTTTCTGGGAATTACGCAATTTTGTTGCTCATAGTCACCAATTTGTCCATTGGATTCAATATTGACCCAATTCCTTCTGGTTTCCTCCATTGACTAAAACAAAAAACCATGGTGTAAGAAACAGTTAAAATAACAAGGAACCACATAATCATAAAAAGTCACTTATGGTATGTCTAACTTATCACAAATTATTTAATCCATGACACCATAGGTTCACCCTAGGTTATTCATGATCGTCAACTTAATTCTAGGACAGTAACCTATAGTTATAATAGACCTTAGGGACATCCCTATATATACCTTAGAAATATCTCTACGGATCTCACTAAAGTTCTCACATCCTAGTTTCCAAAGGTTGAATAAACCTTTCCCCTAATACCAACTGTAGAGATCCAATATTGACGTACATGGACATTACATTACTTTCAAGAAATACTTAATACATAACAAAAACAAACACACAAGGACAATAATAGTTTGGTGTCTTTTGAAACTCGGAAAAATAATCTTCTAATCATGATGAAAGATCTTCAACATCTCCCTTAAAGATCTTCCCCTTTTTTTCCTTACCTAAAACCTTTCCTTATATCCTGGGGAAACGAAAACATAAAAAGGGTGAGCTCAAATTCTCAGTAAGGGTAAACATAGAGAACATAAAACATTCCATAAATATTTGAATGCAAAAACATGAACATAAAACCTAAACATCAAAATCTTGAGCAAAGACATAAATATTGGAAGTACGTAAGGAATATATCATAAAGGAACGTAAATCATAATAAAATAGAATGGTAATGAAACATGTAATTGTTTCAAACCATTAAGCACATGATATGATTTCCATAGTAGTCAAGGCATTACTGCCAAGACCATCTTAGTGGACAATGTCCCTTTCTGAATCGAGTTCACTCCTTGTTCCAGTCCTGTATCACTGAACCGGATTAACTTACCGTTCCATCCATGTCTATCTCATGAGATATAAATCTTTAACAAATTCATTGTAGAGAGATATATGTCCCGCCAATCTCAGAATGATACCATTCTTATGTGTGTCACAAGATCAGAAATCATATATCATAGCATAACCCATGTAATAAAAATGGGATTCTTAAACATCATTCCATCATAACAGAATCCATATAAGATAAAAGGACATCATAAAAATAATTCAATAATAACATAATCAAATCAATGTAAAAATAGAGATAGAAACAAAACCCTATATTATCTTAGATGGAAAATAATTTTGATAAAACGCTTGAAATGAATTCTTGAGGAAAATATCCTTTCTTCTTTAAAATCATTTTCATTTCAAAAAATGCCATGAAATTTTAAAATAAAGGATTTTGTTGAAAATATTCATGAAATATTTTAGAGTAATCTACATGAAAATAAGTCATTATAAAACCGTAAAAGTACATTCATTCTTTATAAGTTAAAAAGAACATTCTCCTCATACTTTTTTCGAAAAAGTCAAAAAGTACCACGTATGGTAAACAAAAGCAATATTCCTTCCATAACACAAAGTAAAAGACAAAGAGGGGTAAAAATGACTTTAAACATACATGAAGGAATATTAAACACTTTATGAAAAACATTTTTATAGATATGGATGAAAAATATAACCCCAGTAAATACTTACGAATAAACAATCCCGGATAAGAACGTGATTGGAATAATTATCCCTTACCTTAGGTCGGATATGCTTCGTACATATCTGAACCACCTGTATAATGATTTAAATAATTTCATTGACTTATTAAAGAATCATATTCATTGTTATGATATCATATATGGTCCACTTATGACTTTATATTGCCCGTTCTTTTGTAAATTCCATGTTAAAGCAGCGTTTTGGATAAAATCGTTTTATTTATTGTACATGTTTGGACTTGTTGTTCTTGATATTATTATTAAATATATCATTATTTAATTACTTCCATAATGTAAATCATGATTTATATATCATATATATTCAGTATATGTATATATATAATAGATAGATAAATGAAATGAAATACACCGTTCATGGAGACGGTAGGTCGTACGTACGCATGAACGCTGTTTTCCTTTCCTTATTAACTTGAATGGAAGTAATTAGATGAAATATATATATAAATAAATCCAGTATAATTATAATGTAATATATTGTATTATTTTTCATTATATATACTTTATAATCATTCTTTAATGGTTAACATGGAGAATGAATCTCATCGCGTCGTGGAGACGGTAATCTGTACGTACGCTTGAGCGATGAAATCGTTCCCATAATTATTGAATTGAATTGGAGTGGATGATATAATATCACAGAATCATTATGATGTTATAATAACTATATATAGTTATTCTCCACACCATTATACCTATCCAAGTAAGGTGGTGGTGTAAAAACAGATTACACCACGGTGTGGGGACGGTATTCCGTACGTACGCACGCGCGATGATTTAATTTTCTATTGGATGGATAGAAGGTGGAATGGGTTTGTTTAATATTTATAATTTCATATAAGTATATTACATACACTGATGGTATTACTTTATAATGAAAAAAATAATGATGAAGAAGTTGAAGAAGAAAGAAAACTTGAAAGAATCGGTAGAAGAGATTACCTCTTCTTCGACACACCTCTTTTATGCTTCCTCTTAAGGCACTAGAGTTGGTATTTTTAGGAGACCATAACCTCTATAAAGTTTCTATAGAATTTGAAAAGGTAAATGGGCAGGTTTTTTCCGAGCTTGAAAGCTCAAATTTATGTAAAAAAGAGACGGAGGAGGTGCCATTTTATAAGGGAGGAGAAGGGAACCTTAGGAAAATTTTAAAATATTATTTTATCATAAAGTAATATTCGGTTTATAATAGATATAAATTGATTTATTTAGAATATAATGTGGGGATGGGTAGAAATACTCTCAGAAAATAGGTTTTAGACAAGTTTAGGTTACTATTTTAACCTTATCATTTAGATTTAACTCTAAGTTAAATAATTTAACTTTTACCGTGTCTTCTTGTTTTCTTACACTATATGGTTAATAAACATACTATAACAATCCAAAAAAACCCCAAGTGGTGCGTTATTAATATATATAACCTTATCTAATTCATTTGTCCAACATTATATTTTTATGAATATAATAACAATTATTAATATAATATTTTTTTAAAAACTATTTTATGTCAATTTTGACACTATGTGGTAATTGATTTTTTTGAAAATCATAACAGCATGATTAGTTCGAAATAAGTTAATTAAATCAATACTAATATGTCATATTAACCTAGAAAATTGGTTTAATTCATACGAAGTCTCAAATTACATTTATTTGGGAATTTATAACATCAATTATGTTAATATTTCATTAATAAGGTAATTACTGCATCATCATTGTGTCATAAATAAATTGAATTATTTAATGTCTAAAAATTATAAATAAAATATCATTATGTAGGAATTCGTTTTATCTTTTTTTGTAATATTTATAGTCGAATTTATCGTATATATAACCCTATATTAAAAAAAATTAGTTATTAAACTTTAATTTTAACTATTTTTACTCTTCTTTAAATAAAATAATAATAAATGTCCTAATCTAATCCAAGTGGACCTAAAGGGTAATATGTTATTCCTAAGGTTGTGTTTGGTCGAATTACAATTATACAATAGAATTAGTACATGTGTTAGGATAATAGTAATATCATTTTTACCCTTAATTGCCCTATTTACTTTTAATCGTGGTAAATAAAAGTAAAAATTTATTGTTCACCAAAAATTATTTTTATCTTATTGAACCACATTTTACTCCTTGATATCAACCGTGTCTCTCATATTTTCTAAATTACACTCACAGAAGCAGTAAAATTATGATTTAGGTAAATTTCCAAATTCTCCTAGGAGGTGGGTAAAAGACGGTGAAACGTTCTATAAAATTTTTATATATCAAAAATTATTATAAAATGACTCAAATGAATTATATTAAACTTATATAGGTATTATGTATCAATTTTTACTTAAAATAAATTTAAAAAAAATAAATAATTATTTAAATAAAATGTCGGTTTTTAAATAGTAACCCAGTGTGTTCACTATTCATCAAAAATTGAATGTTTTCAGAAAAATACCAAAAATTCGCCCTAGGATAATTTTGATATTCCAAATCCAAAAATGAAGTCCATTTTGAAAGATAAAATTTATAAAATTTCAAAAAGTGAGTATTACTATTCATAACGGCAAGTTCATAATAATATTATAATAATATCTCGTTTAGTGAAACTTGGTATTGCGTACTACACACACTATCAAAGAAGGTCTTGATTGCGTGTAATGCAAGCCAAGTCAAGGCTACGTGTAATGAAAGCTCCGTTTTATGTTGCGTATAACATAATCAAAACTTATTTCATTTATTCATTAAACAAAATCTATATTTAATGTTGCGTAGAATAATTTCCACAAAACTAACTTGAAATTGTGTGTAACACGAGCCAAGAATAGTGTTGTGTATACTGAAAGCTAATACGGTGTTGCGTATAGTACAAGCTAATCTTGGTGAAGTGTATAATAGATGAAATCAAAGAAATTAAAAATAATATATCTCATAAAATCTCAGGGTGTTACAATATTGACTTTTTCTTCGAGTACACCATTCAAGCATACTGCCTTGACATCCATTTGATATAATTTATATCCTCTTTGGAGTGACATGGAAAGTAAAAGCATGATTGACTCTAGTCTATCCACTGGAGAAAAGGTTTCTTCGACGTCAACACCTTTAATCTAGGAGTATCCTTTACATACCGGTCGTGCCTTGTTTATAATAACACTTCCATGCTCATCAAACTTGTTCTTGACGATCCATTTTGTACCAATCACATTGTGACCTTTGGGTCTCTAAGGAAGATCTCATGTCTGATTCTTGTCAATCTGATCTAACTCTTCATGCATGGTTATCACCCAAGATTCATCCTTTGCTGCTTCTTCAAATGAGGATGGCTCCACAACTAATAGAAATACAGATTGTGTGTTTTTCCTCATTCTCCTTGTTTGTGTGGGTGCACTCATATCCCCTATAATGTTTGATGTATCAATATCAGCTCTTCAATTTCTCCTGTGAGGTTCAGTCGCATTCTCTCCAGCAATGGTTTCCTCTTCAGATTCTTCTTCTGAGTCAATATCATGACATGACTGCTGAGTGTTTTTTGCACCTTCCTCTATTCATGTATATTATTTATTCCATGTTCATTTTCTTCCTCACTTTCTATCACATCACCATATGAAATCCTTGATGCAATTGTGGTTTTCTCTTCAATTATCTTAACATCCCTGCTTGCCACAATCCTTCCTAATCACTTGTTGAAACACTTGTAGGCTTTGCTGTTCATTGAGTATCTAAGGAAAAATCCTTCATCTACATTGTCACCATACTTCCCTTGATTTAATTATTTGTTCCTGATGAATCATTTACTTCCAAAAACACGAAAGTATTTCAAATAGGGCTTCCATCCATGCCACAATTCATATTCTGTCTTCACCTCACCCATATAAAGTCCTGTTCGATTTTGAATATATACTGCAGCTTGAACGGCCTCTTTCTAGTAATGACATGGATATGACTCTCAATCATCATTGTTCTTTCCATGTTCTTCACATGTCTATTTATGTGCTCAAAAAATCCATTTTGTTGTGGATTTCTCATGGCATCTACATCATGTTGTATCCCATGCTTCTCCAGGTAGTTTTCAAATTCAATGAATGTGTATTCCCCTCCATTTTCTGATCGCAACACTTTGATTGTTAGTTCAGTATCATTCTCAGAGATTCAACGATATGTTTTCATGTAGTCAAGTACTTGTCATTTCATATTTACAACCATTACACATTCCATTCTACTGTAATCATCTATGAAAAGAATAAAGTACCTTTCTCCATGAGTTCCGGCAACATTTATCAGGCCACATATATATGTATGAATGAGGTCAAGAAGATGTGATGACCTTTTCTATTTTGCCCTATAAGAACTACAAACCAGCTTCCCATGAATGCAAGCATCACAAGACTTTTCACATTCATGCTTTATGTTGGGAATTTCCATGACAATCCTCAGTTTTGATATTTTCTCCATGTCTTGTTGATTGATGTTCCCCAATCTTTGATGCCATAAATTGTTTTCTTCTTCAACATTCATGTACCAAATGTTTTCTTTACTATCAACATGATACGAGTTACCTTCTATTCTGCATCCCTTCATAAGTGAATTTTCTGTCTTTCCCTTGATAGTTCATTCTTTCTGATTAAAAGTAAATATAAGTCATGATTCATAGAGTTGACTCACACTGAGGAGATTATGATGTAGGCAATCTATATAAAGAACTTAAGCTTTATTTATCTCACAATTAGATAATTCAGAACTTCCACTGCCTTTGATTTTCAGAGCTCCATCATTACCAAACCGTACTGTTCCATCAACCCTCCTTTGGATATCCGTTAACAGTCCTTCATTACCTTTCATATGAGACGAACAACCGCTATCCAGAATATAGGTGTTGTTGTTGTTTGTAGCTTTGAGCTCCACCTCTGCAAGGTTGGATTTCTCAGTTTTCTTCTTTTTCTTCCATGATACATTGGATTGAGTATAGAACACTGATGGCCTTTCAATTATCTCTTCCATGTACCTAGGTTCTTCATAGTCGAAATCTTCTTTGAGAGAAGAAAACCTTTTTGAAAGAGCAAAATTGTCTTGCTGACAAGATTTGACTTGTCTCAAACTTCGGTATGAGGTGTCCATGTCCATTCTCTGCCTGCAATTAACATCTTCATGACCAAAGTTAGAACAAAAAAAATATCCATAGAAATTGATTGTTCTAAAAGAATTTGGATATGAATTTGTTCTCCTCTGTTGAAATCCCATATCTTCTCCATTTAGATAGCTTCTTTCCTCTTCTCCATAAGACATGGTATGGCCCAAATATCCACAGAACTGACACTTCATGAGAGGAAATGTCTTCTCACTTCTATTTATCCTCATTCCTTCTTCTGTGGGATAATAGTATGAGGGATCCTTTTTCCATTAGGCTCGAGGATAATCTTCTTTTCTTCTTTCAGATTGAATTGGGGGTTTCTGTTTCATCACTTCAGAAGACTTTTCTACATCACCCACTTTCAGATTTCCATTATTTTGGTCACCTTTAGTTGCAGCATTTGATGATTCTGACTCACAACCAATTCTACTATTTTTGAAGCAGGAAGGTATTTGATCAATTAAAATCTTTTCAACTCCATTAGAGCCATGTTTTTCTCTCTCCAATAGCTTAGAGTCTGAGAACCTTCCAAACTATATTTTTTCCCTTGATTCTTTTGAATTTTATTCAGTCTCAAGTTTAATCCTAAGAGTAAAAACTTCCCCATTATGACCCTCAACAGTCTTAGAATTTTCTTCCAGTCTGGATGTGAGGTCATTGATGACCTTTCCCTGCTCTTCATTTCTCGTCTTCAGATCCACTACATCATCATTGCATTCAAGGATTTTAGAATGTACTTTCACAAATTCTTTAAGACGTTTAATTTTAGCTTCAATCTGATCAACATATTCAGTTGATTCCTCTACAATTGATTTACACTTATTGCAAATCTTAAATTTTATCTCAAGATTGCTAACAGCATCCTTAAGTTGCAACTCGGGATTGCCACAAGTTTATAACTGATTATCTCCACCATTATCTTATGATTTTTCCAAAGTAGCCATCTTGGAAACATGGTTTCCAGTTTTGAACTCCAGTTCCTCTTCTTCAGAGAATTCATTATAATCATCTTCCCCTTCACAGACAAAACTCTTCTTCAGTAATTTCTTTCTAGATTTGAAGTCTCCTTTCTTGAGAAACATTTTCTAAGGCTTATCAATGTTTTTATCATCACTATCATCATCATCGATCTTTCTTAATAACTGAGAAGCAATGTTTCCGACTTTGCCACAATAAAAGCAACCTAGAGGCAACTTCCCTTTGAATTTCCCTTTTCCCTTATGGAACTTCTTTGAAATGAGAGAAAGAATTTCTTTTTCCTCATCATCTTCACCCCTACTGTATTTTGAAATTTTCAGTTTCTCCATGGATTTGAATGCCATTTCCTTTCTTACTCGTGTAGTAGCATCTTCTGGTTTGACTCTCATTTCATATGCCACTAGGATGCTCAACAGATCATTCAAAGAATGTTTGGAAATATCTCTTTCCTCAAGGGCTGACACCTTTTCACTGTACAGGGGTGGAAGTCTTCTTAATATTTTTTTACAATGTCAACGTCTTTGATTTCTTCACCTAGACCCCGAATTGCTCCAACCACTTCAGTAATTCGATTGAAGGAGTCAGCATTCTCATCAGGATGCATCTTCAGATCATCATACCTATTGTGTAGGACTTTTAGTTTCACCTCCTTCACTTTTCTATCTCCTTCATAAATATTTTCAAGTTTATCCGATATATATTTTTCTGGGGTGCAACTCATCACCTTTAGATAGATATGATCAGAAAGGGCTGCGGTGAGAGCATTCTTCACTTTAGCATCAGCATCATGAATTTTCCTATTGGCATCTGTCATAGCCAACCCTATTGGATCAGTAACATGTATACATTGGATAGTTGAAAAAGGACTTCCATTCCAAGGGATCTTAGATGAGATCTATTTCTATTCTTCCAAATCTAGAAATTACGTCCATTGAAGAGAGGGACTCTCCTGACATTGGCTGAATTTTACAAAACGGTATATTGACAGATCAAACACCAGTCAACCTCCCTCTGATACCACTTAACGGACCCCTAAACACCCTGATAGGGGAGGGGTGAATCAGGGTGTTAACTTTTTCTTTTTAAAGTTGTGGATCTTGTTCCCACATTGGTATGATCTTGTTTAAATCTATCAAACAAATGAAAGCAGGGAGATGACACATCACTTTTACTTGGTTCACTAGCAAAGGGATACTTCCAAGGAGCGTACGCCAATAGTGTGTCAGTCGTACCTAATTCCACTACTCTTCACTATTTTGTGGATTACAAGGATTCAGGCACAGTCATTCTGTCCCAGGATCACTGCCTTTACAAAGGTTCACAGACAGCTCACTACATCCCTTGGGTCATTCCCGTTGACTCCCCCAGGCTCACTGCCTTTGTTGAAGTCCCACTCAGTTTATAGACATGAAGTTCTCTTCATTATCTCTAATGAATAAATCTTATGTTGTATGTAGATTCTCTGTTGAAGTAAAACTTTCACCCATAGTTGAATCTCACTTTGTACCGAAGGTATTGGGAAATCTTCCAGATTTCACACAGCCCCAAAAAGACAGACGTTCTTTAACCACACCTGGTGCGCTTCTCCAATCTGGTGCACAAGTTTCAAGACGGTGCGCAAGTTCACCTCTACGACTTGCGCGACACTCACTTCTTCAACTTCAAACTTGTGCAACTCACACCCTTTTATGCCCAAACTGATTTTGGCGTGCAACTATCAACTGTCACACATCATAAAATCATGGTTCACAAGTGTCACAAAACCGCATGCATGAAACCTCCTTCGCCAACTCCAAACTTGGGTGACTCACACCATTTCTCGCCCAAACCACCTTAGATGTGCATCAATAAAGTGGCTCGCAACTTCTACTTGCGTGACCACACCACCACTTGCGCGACCACAACACCTGCGTGACTGGAGGTCTGATTTTCACTAAGTGTTGAAATTTTTCAAAAATGAGGAGGGGTGGTCCTCTATTTATAGGCATTATAGAAACCATGTGCAATGGTGCGCAAGTCTCCTCTCAGCGCGCATGTCCTTCCGCCCTAGTCTCTGTCTCGCTAGTCACTTGCACGACCAAAGCCAAAACTTGGGCGCCCCTTCTTCCTTTTAAATATTTTGATGTTCTAATCTTGAAAAACATATGGCATGAAAGTTTCCAAGCCTCTAATTCATCGGTGCGCAAGTCCCTTTTCCAGAAACACTTTTCTTCATTTGTCAATTTTCAGGTCCAGAAATTTTGCAAGCACTAGAAAACGGTGCCACCTTCAATATTGTTACCTGCTTGAACTGTATGATCACTTTGCTGGCACACATTCTGAACATCCACTTAGGATTGATAGTAAACACAAAACATACTCCAATTAATTCATAGAATACCACGGTTCCAACAAAAAACATATAACAAAAGAAGTTTTTTTAGAATATTGGATCACTAATATCCTAGTACTCTCATCAATATCCTCTACTCAAGGAGACTGGTATGCACTAAATCCACACTTTTTAATGGGAATGATAACTTGTTAACATATAAATGTAAATGTACCTTATTCACACCATGCGGTATAACCCATTACATTTGAAGGAGTCACGTGTTATCTTCCTTTTTACTGGAGGAACAAACTAACCCTCCTTTTATATGGGAGGAATAACCCAACCTTCCTCTTATATATGATCAATAACCCAATGACATATTTTGGAAAGGAAAATCATAATCCAAACCTCTAGAGGAAAAATCGAAATTATTAATTATTACAATGGAGAAATTACAGAACAAAATAGCATAGAATTTGAGAAGCTGATGAAGAAATTTGTTGTATCTTGTGTTCTTTGATCACATTAATGGAGGAAGATGAAGGCGATGAAGATTCTTTTTTATCACAATAGAAATAAAGTTGAATAAGTTTCCTGATCAATTTTAGATGAGTATAAAATGTATTATCATATCCTTATCGAATGATTCATCTGCACTAGTTTATATTTTTATCCTTGAAAAGATCCACTAACACCTTAAAACTGAGATCTACAGGAGCATGTCCATGTCCAATGTCTTCATGACAATTGTTAGTGTATAACCAAATTATAAAATGACTCTTACCTATTATTTTATTGAAGCCGCACTGAAGAACAAATCAAAATAAGGATTATATTTATTCATTAATAATAAAAGAACATTTAATATATATATATATATAATAATACTTAAATAATAATAATTTAAAAAATTGAAATAATAATAAAATTCTTTTGATTATATATACAGCATAATACTATGAATAATATAGTATCTTATGAAAAATATTTAGAAAAATATAGTGTCACTAATTAGTGAATCAATTATTTTTAAACTCTATTTCAATTATAAATCAACATAAAATGATAAAAAAACATTAAAAAAAATTCTTTTAATAACAATAATTAAAAATAAGAAAATAACAAATTTGGAACCAATTTTTAACTTATGGTGGGTCATGACCTAAAATTGAAATAGAGAGCGGTGGTTCATTACCTATCGTTGGAAATGTCCATCAATGAAAAAATATATTATTAAATATTGTTGCAATTTTAAGTTAAAAATAAAAGAAATAATCAAAAATATATGAAATTCCATTAATCTAAAAAATAAAAGGCTTCATATGAAGAATAAAATATTACCCACCATTGGATGTCCAATTGTGGGTAAATTACCCACCATTGGGTTCCAATGGTGTATTAGAGTTAAAAAATTGAAAAAATCAGAATGAAGATAAAAATGAATAACATAGCAAATGATTCTTAAATAATCATGAAATAAAAAAAATTAAATAGAACGAGTGAAGAAAAATATTTGTATAATAATTCTATGCTACTAGACGAATAGAACATCACAACAAAGTTGTTGAAAAAGGGAATTAAATGGAAAAGAATATTTTTTGAAAAAAAATATAAAATAGATTTAGCCACTTGAAATATTTAAGATGAAAACATAGCATTTGATTAAATAAACAATAGAACCTGTTAGATCTTGAAGGTGCTACTACCAAGGCATTTTTCATTAAGAAAACAAAAAGATAAGATAGAAATATTTAATAGTAAATTAAAGAGAATACAAAATTACTTTGTTCCAATGTTAAGTGCAGAAAATAGAAAAACAATTGTGTAAAAAAATAACCCACCATTGATGTTAAACTATGTGTAAATTACCTACCATTGAAGTGCAGTGGTTAGTAAATTTACACACTATGGATGTCCTAGTGGTGGTTCACTGACCCATCATTGGGTACCAATGGTGAGTAAAATCACCAACCATTTGAACAATTAAAATTGTTAATTGAACCACCCAATATTATTTTGTTCCAATGGTGAGATGATTTATCCACCATTGGTAAATACCAATGGTCACCCGATAAAGATGAGAAACCAACAAGAATTTCTTAAAACTAAAAAGAGACCAATACACAGTGGAGAAATAGAATGGGGAGAAGCTTGAAGATGAGGAAGTAGAGACCCATGATTGATACCCTTCAAACGAATATTACATCCCAACATGAAAGGGGATGTATAAAATATTTGGGGAACTTAATTATGATTGTCAAATACACTGTTCAGTTCTCTAGAGAGCTGGAGATAGATCTACCAGCTAAGGAAGAAGAGGATGTCGAGCCAATGGTAGCTTGATTGAAGATGTAAGGCAAACAATAAGTAAAAAATATATTAAACTGAAATATATAAGAGAATCAATTAATAACATCAGAGAAATTGTGTTATGTAGGTGTACATGGGAACCAGTGGAAAAATAAAGTAGATGAAGAAAAATAAAAATAGAGGAACTGGAGTTCAAAATACGAGTGCGCGATGAGAAGTAAATCGAAATTATGAAATCTAAATGATTCCACATACTAGATTATATCCCAGTTTTTAACAGCATCCCACTTTGAAACCAAATGAATGCAGCTGAGAAGTATATCATACAGAGGGTGTGATTGATAATCCAGAACAAAAACACACAACACATATATGGATTATGGTCCATGCGGGCGTCCTATGACCAAACATGGATGCCGCACTCCTCGGGCCATATACACAATCACTCGCGCTAATAGACTTCACTATGCTCCTCCCTGCTTTGTTGTGACCCATGAGGGATGGACCTCCTACGAGGGTAGACCTCTGGGTGCACTTAAATTTCATTGAATATTCAGTTTGAATTCCTACATAGATAGAAGTAATTTTTATAAATAATTACAAAAACAATGAAAAAAATAAAATAACAAACAATGGTCATAACAAAGTATTCAAACATGTTAATATATAATAATAATTTTGAAACAAAATTAAATTTAATTAAATGTTAGGAATGTTTTATTTCTAAAAGTAAAGATAGGTATAAAATTGTTAATACAAATTTTACAAAAATCCTATATTACTAATATAATTGATAAAAATACTCCCATTCCATATCAGGAAAAGGTAGACAACTATAGCTGATAAAAAACATACCCATGTGCATCACTTGAGGTGGAAATCAAATCAATAGTAAAATCACAAAGCAAAAAATTAGTTTACCACCCCTAAAAACTTGATCTATTTTTCATGCATGGGAATACAGGCACACAAACATTTACTTTGTACCCATTTAGGAATACATCCAATTCCTTAGACTACCATAGCCGAAATAGAAAGACAACATAAAAAATGAAACTCCTCTAAAATAATTAGTATAACCCAAACTCTATTTTAAACATAAACTATAATCTGGGATAGTTGGCTACTAGAACTTAGGAATGTCTCCACAAATTCCAAAGACTCTTGATTATCAATGAGGTTCTAATTAGGTTATATTGGCTAGACTATACTCAATAGTGATGATAATAATAATGTTCCATATATATATAAATAAGACAATAGAGCAAATACCATAACCATATAAGTAACAGAATAAACTAAATGGAAGCATAATAAATAACCACAGTAATAATCCAAAATCCCATAGTTGTGTTACTATTTATAGATAATACACATGTCATATTAGGTCATAAAATATAGAAATACAAGGTCTCCCATGGTAGATCATGTAGGTAAATATATATAACATACCTAAAAAAGTTATATTCTAATACAGAGGAACTATTAGGTCGAATCCACTCCATCCCATGAAAATAGAATATATAGGACCAATATTTTCTATATCCCAAGCCTGATCCCTCACATGATCTCAAATAAATAATGTTTATAAGCGCTCAGATGGTCCCATGTTGGGTGTGAGTATGAACATATTAGTCCACCACTAACTTGTTCTTTTCAGGCATCCATAATTATATAGGTGTATGAAATATATAATAAGGAGGAAATGCCAACACATTTAATAATTTAGCCATTTATATTGTGATCAACTACCATAAGGATGCCATTACATGATTCAGCCACCATGGCTATAATTCCTATTACATACCTCTGTAATTATATTAAAATACTAAACAGGTCTACAGATATATATTTGTAGTGGTTATGACCCACGTATTAGTTCCAAAGAATCCCCAAATGAGTCTCATATCTGGAGAGCCCCTGAGAACCTCCCATTAATATATCATCGGCACCTCAGTATTTTTAACAAATCTTGTTCCACTAATAAAGTATCCGGCTTCCTAAGTACATTCCCATACAATAATACCCATGTTTCTCAGACCTCCACTTATAAAGACACAATCAGCACAACAACCCAATGTCCTAAGGCATGGTGAAATCTTTCATCCAATAAATAAATTATTATTAGCCCAATAGCTGATTTCCCAAGGAATGAAGATATCCATCCTTTAATAATCCTAGACCATAGGCCTCAAGTATAAATATGAGCCTCATCCCCCAATCGATGGTTTCAACACCATCTCAAAATGGACCATCACCATCCACCTTGGCTTTCTATAGTGAGAACTTTCAACATTTCATATGGTCAACACTGTCTTCATATTTGTAATATCTACTATGGCCTCCACCCAAAACAAGTGGTCAAAAAACCCACAACTGAGCTCTCTCTAATTGAACAAAACTCTAATGGCACATCAGTAAAAAACAATGAGTAAAAATCACTAAGAAATCCCAAATCCATATCATCTAGAACCCCATTCCTCTGTGACCATTTAACTAAGTACTGATAGTGAATTCCATCCAAAGTCATATGGTTCATTCCCTTGTCTTTATTACCTCATTTCCTCAAATGAATGACCAGGGCGCCTCATCCGGATAATCATCAACTCCCCTAGTATCTCATGAAACACCCTCATCTTAATGAAAATGTCTCCTCAATCTAGGTGACCAATATCACTACAAGTAACTTGTTCCCTGACCAACATGTTCAAATGAAACCCTAGTAATCACAAAACAATATAATTAATTAAATTTAATGATCAGCCAAACCAATTGTATAACACCCCCAAGATTTTATGGTATGTATCCTATTAAACAAATTTGATTCATTCGATATCTTACAATTCATAGAAAATTATTTCATATAGTATAAATCACATAAAATATCATAGAGAACAAAAAACATTATAAATGAATAATGAATGAAATAAGAGGCTTTTCTATATTTTAAGAAACATATACCAATTAAATAGAAACTTCAAATTTCGAATTGTAGTGTGACCCATTAGAACACTAAATAGGGAAATAGAATATTAACATCACCTTTGGAAGTATAAATAAAATCTAGACATTTGAAAATATTATATAATTATGTCATAGTATAAGTAAATAAATATTTTAGAAATGATAAATTAAGTGTTCGTGTTTTTATAAAACATAATTTTTTTACAATTTTCTAATTAATGTTATGATTTGAAAGAAACTTTATTTTAATAAAGTGGATTTTTAAATTAATATTTTTTTGTATTATGATTCTAAGATATTTTTATGAGACCATAAATTATTTTTCAAAATATCATAAAACCAGTTATAATTTTAAATTTGGTATTTTTTGAGTAAATGATGATTTTAATTTAAAATTAAATTTACCATATTTTGAAAATTATTTTCACAAAATGGTGTTCATTTTTTTATTATAAACTTTGGAAAATTGTTAGGCTGAATTTTTGGATTTCTCCAAAATAATTGAATTGTATATGAATAGTGAAATATGGTAATTTACATTATAAGCTAAATGCATAAAATATTGAGTCATATATGATATATGGATGATGTAAGCACCATTGGATCAAACTCACATGAACTAGTTACTCACAAAAATCTTCACTATTTCTTGTCTTGATCCAAAATAATAATATAATATATAGAATAATAAAAAAACACCCCTCTCCTCTACTGTAAAAATACCACATCTCACCACATCTTCTCCTCACACCACCGAAGCCCTGAAGCATGACCAATTTATGCCCAATAATATTTCCATGTATCTCCACCATGTCTAGAACCATTTTCTCTCAATAAAATTCCAAACCAAAGTCCCATAAAGAGGTTCTCAAGGAGAAGAATTAAATAGGTAAAACCCTTAATCTTTCCCTTTAATTTTCTTTTATTTCTAGTTTATTATATTATACTTACATCAAATCCTTAACCAAACATGGATGATAACTCTAGTATCTTATATATACTGTAAATTTATTATTTTAATGGAAATTTTATCATCAAGCCGCTTCTTCTCTGCTTTTTATTCTAAAAATGATAACATCGTCCGTGAGGTGCCAATTTACCGCCATCATGGATGACATGTTTTTGCTTTCCAATTAATCCTTCAAGGCTATTCATGAAAATGTTTTTATTGTTACCCATATTATAATATAGGTAATACAATTTATTTAATGTTCTAGAACCAATATATATACATAATATTAATTAATAAAACAAAATTAGCTCGTGATGATCACAAAACATGCCAATCAGATCTAAACTATTATTAGTAACATTTTGTCTAATCATTCATCATCATACTATATAAACAAATGAAATATATAACCATTTAATATTATATAATATCATTATTAACATATAATTTTAAATCTAGAAAACTATTCTAATTTTACATGATTTTCCATACATATATACAAGTAAACCAATCAAGAAAAGAAAGGAAATAAATGATACCGAATGATAAAATTGTACTTTATAACTCATCAAAAAGGCCATAAATGAACATCATAAAGTTAGAATAAATAAAATACATGTATAAAAGGATTTTAATCTATTAATTAATGGATTTAATTTAATTATCCAGGATATTAAGATCCAGATAAGAACACATTCGTACATAAGGTAAGGGATTTAGTCTCAATTTCAATTTCATTGTGACTTACATGGTATTACGCACCTAATCCTTTTTGTATGGTTTATCTACTTCCCCGTTGAGATAATTTTTCATTTAAAATTATTTTCCTCTTAAATATCCATAATTTCATAGATATGGTTATTGTCATGGATATGATTATTATCATGGATATCAGTATTGTCTTGGATTTGATTATTTTCTAAGTCATATACCATTTTTACATATGGTGTTTACTTTGAATGTTGAAAAATTGACAAACCATTGTTTGCCACTCGATATGGATATTATCAAATGAAATATTTTTCTTGACCAAAATATATGTATGAATAATTCTTTTTTACTTTTAGTAAAGGATGGGGACTGATTTATAGCCCCTTGATGCATCAACGAGGCTCATGAGGAAAAATAGTTGGAAACAAACCCTTTGTGTTTGTTTCCTAGAAGAATTAGATGGGTTTTTACCCTTATACTTAAACTATGATAATGGTATAATTTTTCATGTCCCAGATACATGACTTCCAAAAATAAGCATCTTCTTCATTCAATATTCAGTTATTACTTTCCATGATATTTTTACTATGATAAAATATATGGATTATTTTTCAATCATAGTTTTTTGATGTCATGTAATTTTTTAGATTATTTTCCTTACCATAATGTCTATTCCTTTTTTTAATTTACTTTACTAATTATTGTTTTATATAACTCGTACTAAGCATTTGACCTCACCCTTTTATCTATTTTCCTTTCCCAGGTTGTAAAGATGAAATCATTGAATAAGTGAAAAGAAGTAGATTAAATTATTTATTTATGTACAATGTTTAATTAACAATATAATAAAGAACACCATGTATGTATATTATTTCTTAAATACTACTAAATAGATTTATCCTTGGTGATTTTTTATCTTTTATCTATTCCATTGTAAAAAAATGAACATCGACTCTATGATGCTGGGTCCGGGGTTTTTATAGTTGGTATCAGGGAATGTTTAGCAGAAACATTAAGAACTAGATTTAGAAAACACAGTTTAGGGAACATAACCCTAAGATATAATTTGAGGATAATCATAGAATAAAGTCCTATAATTTTGTTACTATAGATATTATGTTGGTGTTCCTATAAATACATCCTAGTATGGATATTATAAGTGGACCTGGTTAAAAAAAATATGTACCTAGGGGTAACACCTCCAAAAATATGCATCAGGACTGACTCAATGATACCTGGTACACAACAGAGGGCCTTACTGTCCACCTAGTTTGACACTCCCAAGAGATATACTTAGTAAAAATCACATTATCTTTATAAACCATTATGATGTTTTAAAAATTACTTATGTCCCCAAAAACCAGTTTTAAGATTATGAGATTAATTATACATAAATTTTATATTTATATTAAGTATGTTTTCTAGTTTCAAATTATGCATTATGTGTCATAATGTAATTTCTTGCAAGCCATTTTTTAGAAATGGAGCTTAATGGATGGAAACGAATCAATAAATTCAGACAATATAGGGATTTTACCAATGGGAAAGTCAACACAATTAGTGTTGGAGCAGAGCAGATCGCAACTATATTAGGATAACATACTCAAGTTATGATGAATAATTATACTATAGCTATGTTGGATCATTTCATGTAAAATAAGCCCCCATATTTGAGTGGTACTACTAATCTAGCAGAATATGAATATTGGATCAAGTCCATTGAAAAGATATTTCTGGAATTGGGGTGAAATGAGAATGAAATGGTAGTACTATAAGTATATTGCCTCAGGGGAGATGCTGATCAATGGTGGTATTTGATATAGAATACTAAGGAGGAAGTTGAATTAAAAATCATGTGATGGGGAACTTGAATGGAAACATTGTTTTACAAATACTTCCATCATGAACAATGAACTAAAATGAATAGAAAATTCATTATTTTAAAGACAAGATAAGAAGTGATTGTTATAGAGTATGAGGATACATTTAAAATACTAGAAAAGTATGCTATAGATTACGTATGTTTTTCAAAATAAATTATTTATAATTTCTTTTAAGGTATTAGACAATGTCTCTGAAGGGTAATATATTCTCTAACATGTTCATCATATAATGAAATAGTAGTATGTTCCATAAAAATAGAGAACGAATTTTATAGATCATATATGTTCAAGGGGAATCAAGACAAGAAGAGTTGTTCTAATAACCATGGAAAGGGTGAAGCATCATAGATGAAGAAGGGAATGAAGCAATTTCAATTAAGTAAAAATTGTGGAGAGAACCATCTTTGGAAATGATTGAAAGCCATGGGATTTTGATATAAGTGCTGAGAAAAGTGTCATCAATCTAATGACTGCAAGGGGAAAAACAAATGAATGATTTTCAATGCTTCAACTGTAATGAAATGATGCATTATTCAAATCAATTTCCCAAGCGTCAATGGGATCTACCACAAAAGAGGCCAATGGGAGATATCTAATCTTATGTGATCACCACCACTAAAGTAGAAGTACCTAATGATATGGTGGAAGTTACATTAATCTTATTTATTAAAATTAAGTAAATAGATTATTTTGTTTTGTATCGTCGAACGCTTTTATTTTTAAATAGTTTTCTTGGAAAATTATACATTACCCTTTTGATTGAACAAGGGAGTTATCGATCAAATCTCATAAGGGAAGTCTCATTGTAATAAAAATGATTTGGTTAGTCTCGCTTATGATACATAAATATTATTTAGTTGTTTACCATATCATAATACCCATGGTTGAGTATGATATAATCCTCGGTATGGATAGGGTTTCAAATTATGATGTGAAAAATTATTGTAGGAAGAAGAAAATTATGATATGTGAAGATTATTTAGAATCCCTAATCTTTAGAACATAATATTCATCATCTAATTATTATCTAAAACCAACCTTAGAAGATCTACTGAATGAAATTATTAAGAAGGAAGAGAAAACAACATCTAGGGATGAGAAATATCATATTCAAATTGAGAATAAACAAATTCTATTGGAATACATTGATGTTTTTTATGAGGAATTACCTAGAAACCCCCCAAATCATGAAGTTGAGTTTTCTATTGATTTAATACTTAATGCAAGACTAATAGTAAAGACTCTTTATAAAAAGGAAACTGTGTAATTAGTGGAACTGAAGTATAAACTATAGGATTTGAGTAATAAGGGATTTATTCACCCTTGTGTTTCTCTATGGGGAGCCCTTGTTCTCTTTGTTAACAATAATGTTGGATCCTTGAGACTGTTCATTGACTTTAGAGAAATCAATGCTATTTAAATAATGAACTTATTTCCTCTACCTCACATTGATGGCTTCTTTGATCAACATCATGGATCTCAATATTTTTCATATATTGAACTTCATTCTGTATATCATCAATTGTGTGTAAAGAATGAAGATATTATAAAGACAACATTTTGGACTGGGTATGGACATTACAAGTTTGCAGTAATGTCATTTGGAATGACTAATTCACCCTCTATTTTCAATGATCTAATGAATAGAGTATTCAAAGAATATCTTGATAATTTTTTCATGGTATTTATTTATGATATCTTGGCGTACACCAAAATCCAAGAGGTCTATAATAATCACTTATTGATTGTTCTAAAGACTCTTAAAATAAATGAGTTATATGGGAAGTAAATAAAGTTTTAGTTCTATCTTTATATAGTTTTATTTCTTGGCCATGTTGTTTCTATGGATGGAATATTGGTTGATCCTATGAAGATAATGGAAATCCATTAATAGTATATGTTATTTATCTTAACTGAGGTATGTAGTTTCATTGGTCTAGTAGGTTACTATCGGAATTTCTTTCAGAATTGTTATCGATTGTCTAACCTATTAACTAAGATCATGTGTAATGTAGTTATGCTTGTATAGACAAAAGAATGTGCACAATATTTTGATGAATTAACAGGAAGAGTTTTCAATTCTCCATTTTTGACTCTACCATATGGAAATGAAGGATTTTTGATATATAGTGATGCATTGAAGAATGGACTGGTTGTTTCCTTATGAAAAAAGGAAATGTAATTTTTTATGAATCAAGGAAGTTAAAGACTCAAGAAATAAATTGTCCAACACAAGATCTCAAGTTAAAAGATGTAATCATTACTCTAAATATATGGCGACATTATCTCTATAGTGGAATACATGAGATATATACAGATCATATGAGTTTGAAATACATATTTACATAGAATGAAAGAAACATGATGCAAAGACGATGGCTCGTGTTACTCAAAGATTAACATTTCCCAACACATTACCACCTATAAAAGGAAAATAAGGTACAAAATGTATTAACATTGAATGATCATGGACTTATAACCTAAATGGGGAGTGATAAAGATCATATGTTCATGGATCTAGTAATGATGGATATAGGAATTTTTAAGTTAGAGGAAACATCACTCCTTTTTAAAATTATTTCTAAACCATATTTACTGGAGATTATAAAAATTTCTCAATCTTATGATGATAAATTTTAAAAGAAAATTAATATCCTTAAGGATGGAAGATTAGAAGACTTCGAGTATGAGGATAGAATTAGGAAATTTAGGAAGAAGTTATGTGTCCCATTACTAACTGAGATAAAAAGTGAATTATTATATGATTCTTATAGATCAATGTTTTCCATAAACTCTTGTTGTACCAATATGAATAGATATTTGAAGTAACACTTTTGGGGTGAAATTGTTGACTATGTGTCATGATGTCTAGGGTGTCAACAAGTGAAGGCCATGAGAGATAAACCTAGAGTATTCATACAACATCTACCTATTCCAATGGGGAGTGGGATGACATCATGATGGTCTTTGTCATAGGACTACTAGGGGCACCCAGAATGAATGATGCAATATGGGTAATTATTGAACAACATAGAAAATATGCACATTTTCTCACTTTAAGTTAGAATTTTCCTCTAGAGTGCCTAAAAAGACTCTATATTAATGAATTTTTAAGACATCCTTGTGCACCTTTATTGATTGTTTTGGATAGAGATCCTCATTTCACATCAAAATTATAGAATATTCTTTAGAATCCTTTGGATAGTGAGCTTCACATGAGTACTTATTATCACCCTAAAACTGATGGACAATGAGAAAGGACTATTCGAATATTGGAAAACATGTTTAGATTATACTCACTTGTATTTCAAGGTATGTGGGATCATTATTTACCTTGGGTGGAAGTTTCCTACAATAATAGTTTCTATTCTGGTATTCAAATTGTTCCATATGAATCATTATATGGCAAGAGATTTCGAACTCCAAATTTTTGGGATAAATTTGGTGAGAGGAAACTTATATGCCTTGAACATATTGATGTGACCATAAAAAAGGTAAATAAAATTAAAACTCATATTAAAGAATTTCAAAGTTGGAAAAAATGGTATGCTGACATCTAGGTTAAGGATTTCAAATTTCAAGTGGGAGATCTTGACTTTCTAAAAGCATCTCCATGTAAGGGTGTCTTACGGTTCGGTGAGAAAGGGAAACTGAGACCTAGGTACATTAGACCATTTCAAATTCTGGAAAGAATTAGAGTTTTATATTTACATTTATAAATTCCACCATGTCTCTCAAAATTTAATTATGTGTTCTATATATCATTGATAAATAAGTATATGCCAGACCCAACTCATGTACTCACCTATGAAGAAATAGAACTGGAATCTGATTTGTCTTACTATGAAGGTCTTAACAAAATTCGTGACCTGAGAAAGAAGGTATTGATAAATAAGACCACAAAATTGGTAATGATTCTTTCTGGAAACTATAAAATGGAAGAAGAAATGTGAGAAATTTAGGATGTTATGAAGAAGAACCATCCACATTTCATTAGATGGAAATATTCATGAAAAATTTCACGGATAAAATTTATGAAGGAGGGATGGATATAACACCATAATATTTTACGATATGTATCCTCATAAATAAAATCAATTTATTCAATAACTCACATTTCTTAGAAAATTATTTCATATATTAAAAATCACATAAAATCACATAGAGAACACTAAAAAACATTATAAATGAATAATGATTGAAATAAGAGGCTTTTTCTAGAAATAAAGTAACATATATCGATGAATAGTAACATGTCCTTTTGAATAGTAATGTGAATGTTAGGAGTACTAATTTCAAAAATAGAATAGTAACATCTCCTTTGGAAGTATATCTAAAATTTTTGCATCTTATAAATTAAAATATTATTTAATTACATCATAGTATTAGTAAATAAATATTTTGAGAATGATAAATTAAGTGTTGGAATTTTTTTAAAACCAAAATGTTTATTTACAATTTTAAAATTTATATAATGGTTTAAAATAATATATATATTAATTAAATAGATTCATTAAAATTATATTTTGTTGTCTTATGATTATAAGAAAATTTTATGAGACCTTAATCAATTTTTCTTATTGTCATAAAGTCAGTTATAATTTCTAAATTTAAATTTTTTGAGTAAATTAAAATTAAAATTAACATAATATGAAAATTATTTTCATAAAATGGAGTTTATTTTTGTATTCTACATGTCAAATAATGGTTAGGTTGAATTTTTGAGATTTTTCTAAAATAGTTGATTTTTGGTGAATAGTGAAATATGGCAATTTACCGTATAAGTTAAATAAATGAATTATTGAGTAATGGATGGTGTATGGATGATTTATGCACTATTGGTTAGAACTCATATACACTACTGTTTCACAATATTCATCACTATTTCTTTTATAGAGACAAAATAACAAAATAATGATTTGAATAATAATAAAACACCCCTCTCCTCCACTATAAATCTCGCCCCTCACCACCTCATCTCCTCACACCACCAAACCATTTAATATTTTTTTAATTTCTACCCAATACTCTTCTTATATACCTCCCTCATGTTAAGATGCTTTTTTCTCAATAAAATACCAAACCCAAGTCTCTTAATGAGGTTCTCAATGAGAATAATTAAAGAGGTAAACCCCTTAATCCTTCCCTTTCATTTTCTTTTATTTTTCTTTTCTTTTATTATCCTTACCTCACCTTGTCTATCCAAACATGAATTATAACTCTAGTATATTATAAATAGTATAATTTTATTATATTAGTGGAAAATCAATTATAAAATCCCTTCACCTCTCCCTTTTATTCTCAAAATGCAAACATTGTCCGTGAGGTGCCTATTTACCGCCTTCATAGATGACGTGTTTTCATTTTTCAATTATACCTTCAAGGTTGGTCATAAATCCATTTTTATGGTTAAACCAGATGATGATATATTTATTATTGTTTATTTAATATTCTCAACCTGTATATAGACATAATATGAATTAATAAAACAAAACTAGTTCGTGATGATCTTAAAAAACACCAAAATAATCTAAACGATTATCAATAACATTTTATCTAATGATTAGTACTCATACCATATAACTAAAAGAAATATATAACCATTTAGTATTTATAATTTTTATTAATATCATATAATTTTAATTTGGTATAACTATTATCATTTTACCTAATTTTAACTACATATATACAAGTAAACCGATCATGAAAACCAAGGAAACGAACACTTCCAAACAATAAAATTGAACATTATAACTCATCAAAAAGGCCATAAATGAACATAATAAAGTTATAATAAATAAAATACATGTAGAAAAGTTTTTGGATTAATTACTTAATAAATTTAATTTGATTATATAGGCCATTAAGATCAAGTGCAGAACACATTCATACATAAGGTGTGTTATTTTGGCTCAATTTTAATTTCATTGAGACAGACATGGTATTGTGCACATAATAATTTTTATTTGGTTTATCCAATACCACTTTGAGATAATTTTTCATTTGAAATTATAATCCTCTTAATTATGCATATTTACTTGTATCAGGGATATGATTATTGTCTAATCCATATATCATTTTAATAAATGGTGTTTTTTTAATTTTGAAATATTGGAAAATTGGTATTTCCTACTTAAAATGGATATTGTGTTACAGAATATGGTTATTGAACTAAATAATTGTATAATGAATTATTTGAAATTTTAGGTATAGGTGGGGACTGACTTATATCCCCTCGATGCATCGAAAGGTCTCATGAGACAAAATATTTGGAGACAAACCCTCCATGTTTGTTTCCATGAAGAATCAGACTGGGTTTTAACCTCAGAAATAAACTATCTTGATGGTATAATGGTTCACGTTCCAGATATATGGTATCAATTAAACAAGAATCTTATTCATTTAGTGTTTAATCATTATTTTCCATGATATTTTCACTATGATGAAATATATGGATGAATTTTCATTCTCTGTTTATTAATGGAATCTGTTTTTTAGATTATTTACATTTCCATAATGTCTATGACCTATTGACTTTAATTCTCCTATTATTGATTAAAATAACCCCTATCAGTCATTTGAGCTCACCCTTTTATTTTGTTTCCTTCCCCAGGTTGTGAGGATGAAATATTTTCATATGTTATGAGAAACAGTTTATTTTCATTTGTTATGTACCATGTCTAACTACTAATGTAATAAGGGAACCATGTATGTATCTTTTTTTTTCAATACTTTTAAACTGATCGATCCTTGGTGATGTGATCTCTTTTACCTATTCCATTGTAATATAATGATCATCAAGTCTTCTCTAAAGGGTTTAGGTTTGTCACATACTCAGTTGGTAAAAATCTATATACCGATATTAGCTTATATAAATAGATTAATTCATGCTCGAACACATCCTATAACAATGGTCAAACAATTTAAAAATGCATTAGTTAGTTAATTAAGGCATAAATTGGACAACCCAACATGAATTACAACGAATAAACTCCAAAAAAACTATAAAATTAAAGATAAATATTAGAACCACATACCTTATACTCATAGGTGCTCACTCATATGATATTTACCTCTCAATTACATTTTATCGAGAGAAATCAAGAGTTTTAGACAAACACCGTGAAAATAGGGACAATGAGATCACATCCATTTTTAATTCTATATATAGAGATAACCAAGGAAGTGAATAAAGTGTATTTAAATCCATGCCAATATAATTTCAATGGGATTGAATATATTTAATTCCTAGCTTGGACAAAAGAGAAGGCTCAATGGATAGGGTATGAAGGAAATGGAAGATACCAGAATATTATCCATGTGAAATGGGGGGAAAGGAGGAGAAAAACCTAAAAATAAGAACGTTTATTTTTTTCATTTCACACGTTTTAATGATCTACATGGTTTGGATAAAAGGTTTGGCTGACCGTACACAAACTATGTTGTTCTCAATACCCAAGCACAAAACCTCACAAGGCTAGGCACACAGTTTTTCAAACCATGCACAATCCAAGAGGATTAACTATATTAAAAATGGAAGGAATCACATATAGTATTCCACCCTGACCAGCATGGTTTGTCAAACTATGTTGGTGAAAAATTGGGGTTGCATGGTTTCCCCTTACATGCCCCAAGGGATGATCAAAATGTGCACCTCAGTCTGCGCTTTCTCAAAACTCATCTGAAGCCCTAAGTCTCCTTTATGGCCTTAAAACCTATCTAAAAATAAGTCAATGGGTAAATCAAACTCTCTGAATTATTTCCCAATGAATATGAGAAAATTTGTCCCAATCAACAAATTCCAAAATTCAAATGTGTTGATGGAAATCAACCAGCATAAAAACTCAAGACGTTACATTTAATATTATATTGTAACAAAGAAGCTAAATAAGAAATATAAAAAGGTGAAACAGAAAATGATGAATGATTCAATGAATTATAAGGGATAAATATTAATTTTTTATCTTGATGATTCTAAGGACCACTAATTTGAAATTTATATTACTAATTCTAGATAGTTTATACATGTAAAAACTCCTAAATTTTTACCATTTCTAACCATCCATGCTAATTTCATGAATTCCCCTTGGTGAAGAATAAATATATTTGGTCGATTACAATTCCCTCCTATAAAGAGTTATGGAGAAACTCTCGCTGTGTTTTCATGCCTATATTGTATGGTATTGAATAAATCACATCATTTAATATTCTTAAACCTCTCTCTGACTTGTTTTCCATAATCACAAATAAAAATTTCATCTAATAAAATAATTATGCTCAAAACAATATCAGTGACTATATCTACATTTCATATTATTATATTCTATATATATACACTATAATATCCATCTTTAACTCAAATTATTCAAGTCTATGTAATTTTTAAAAATCCTTTTTTGATGACTTTTCTGCAAAAAATAAATATCACATGTCATGTTGAATACCACATGCATGCCAAATCATTTTTAGTAAATAATAAATGAACCAAATAACATCATGAATTTAACTTCGCATTATCCAACATATTATAATTATAATCTCATACATTAAATTGGGAATTTACAAGGAATTTTAAATGGAAATAATAAAAATTCCAATACTGAATCCAATTAACATCAACATGATACCAGTAGTAATGTTCCTAAAAATAACAGAGGCATCTCTATCATAACTTTAAACACTCATACAAGAACAATCTAGATATAAGAAAATATCCTTACACCAGTAGCATCAACAAACTCATTTTAGGAATCATTCATCAGCTTCTTAGACCAAGTAGAAACATATATGAATTTGTGTTATATAGAAAAAATTGGTATTAGAACTAGACAGAACCCGAATTTTTTATCTCTTCTCATTAAAAACTATTATAGTATTTTTTTTCGATCAATGTATATGAAAATCCATAAAATTAGATATATAACACTTCTACCAATAGTAAAAAAAGTTATATCACTTTACTCTATGAAAATTGGCTATACATTAATAGCTTGGACAATTGAAATTAGTGGCTCCAATAATCTATTCTATTACTAAAAATTTCTTGAAAAATATCAACACATGGAGACAATAATACAACAAAAATTGGGTTCTAGATAAATTAAACACTATTAAATATATACATAAATGGTCTTGTGGTTTGAACTAAATTCTACACAAACTAATAATTTCTCTACACTTTTAAAATCCACTCATTCTATAAACTCTTATTTTGTATCTTTTTTGACAATCAATACTCTTATATAATTTATAGTACATATCCATAAATTTTTAATTAAATATTCACACCAGAAATTGATTCAAAATCCATCATAGTACTCAAACATTAAATATCATTATTTTATTGAAACTAATCTTCAATAATAGTCATATTATCAAATAACACTTTCTTTCTTACACATCCACCACTTTTAATTACCAAATCCACATATATCTACATCAATTAATATGAATCACAAAACAATACCATCAGACAAACAAATAAAATTATAATAATTGACCTCTAATAGAAATAGGGAACACCATCATGAATATTACATCAACAAGATCATGAGAACATTGTAAAAATGTAATGGAACTTCTATGACCTAAGCAATAAAAATTTCCTCCATTTGATAACACATTATAAAAACTATGTATAAAATATAAAAATTACTTCTTAATACTGTCACATATTAAAAATAATTTCAAAAAAATTAATATGTAAATAATGCCTTATCCACATTAGTGAATTCTAACATTTCATCCTTATTTAAAACACATAAGGCATCATGTAAAAAATTTATAAAATGTATAATATTAAATACTATAATTAACTACAGTTCAATAACATGGAATACTTTTATTTTTTAATCACATATGATTATTATTTTGATTTACCAAATATTAATGAAATTCAATATTGATATCATCTTTTTTTGGATTTCATCACATTAAATCTATAGTGGATGCATTGAAAAAACCTTATCACTATTGATTGGAAATTTAAAATTCAATATTATATTAAAATAATAATTTCATAACATTCAAAAGTCTATGAATGTCATACAAGAACCTAAATTAACAAATTTTACAATAAATACCCAACTAAACATGCATACCATATTCCATGGATAATCCTCCAGTAAAACTATAAAACCTTGATATATTTATTACAACAATAATCACCAGGGAACATTCATAAAATATAAGGCCACTTCTATTATATGACCATTATAGATAGTCTCAATTTTATTTAACTATAAAAATTTTATCACAAATAACAAGTACTTCTATATACTTTTCCTTATTTAAACCAATAAAATCATCTATGATATTATCTATAAACGTTGAAATCTTCACTCACCTAGATCACCTTTAATTTATTCTCACACATAGTGCAATAAAATTCAATTAATATCAAACCCCTGAAAATTTGCATAAATGACCAATAATAACCACATATAACATGAAATATAAAACAAAATTCCATAAAACATGTGATCTATATTCTAATGATTTACCAAAAATACCAAGGAACTCAAAAATTCCCATTACATTGACAAAATATAGATAATATCCCAAACATATAAGGCCAATGCCTTAATATACTATGATTCAATAATATTTGAAAATATTTTTTTTAAATCACATAAATATATTAAAATTATGTTGCAAATATAAATGAAAATCAATTTATATTTAAACTATTATACTTATTTCAACATACAATACCTATAAGGATTCATTCTAAAAACTATTAGAAATATGGACTCGATATATAAAATTAAATAGTATATCAAAATTTATATAAGTTAAAATGAGTATAATTCATTTTAAGTTCAATAGGGAATGGGAATCATAAATTAATAATGAAATTACAAGTCATCAAAGAATTCCACACACCAAATCAAAAAATTATTTGTATCCAAATAATTTATTGAAAAACATTATTCATATAATTAAAAATCAATATCCTTCTATTAAAATGATTGGAGTTTCAACCATATATAAAACATTCAATATTCTCTAATAATAAATTTAAAATTTCTCTAAGGATTCTAAAATTTACAATAATATGTAGACAAAAAATAATTATGTTAAATAAAAATTACATTTGTACCTCTAATGAGACTTAAAAAATAATTTTTTTCAGTCATCAAATAATTTTGACTAAATATTAAATAGACAAACATTATTTATATCATTAATAAAGAATCGAAATCTGATATTATGATTGGAATGCATTTATATGTATGGTATTATACTTTTAAATACCCAAAAAATTACACATAGATATTACATCATTTTAAATAAATAGTTAATACATTTAAAAAATGCACACTTGTAAACCATGTAGGTTTAGTGTATTTGGAGAATTGATAGAAGATATTCTAATTTCATGAATGATCTTATGATTATCCCATAAAAATCATCCTAAATAGTACTCCTCATAGAAATATCCTATCTAAAATTATTTTTCACTACCTGGGAGAAGGAAACATGAGAAAGGGTGAGCTCAGATGCTCATTAAGGGTGAAGAAGGGAGATTTCAATATAACATGAGAATATGGGTATGAGAACATTAGAATAACATTTTAAAAATATAACTTACATATCATAAATCGTAAATGATAGAGAATTAATTAATCATGGATGTTCATATATAGAAATCATAATGGAATTGAAAACATTAACTATTAGAACATAACATTGGCATATGAAATAGATTTTTGGCATACACATTTTCTAGAAATTCATTTCCAAAGTAGCAAATCCTCATTCCCAAAACTATTATTTTGGATTGGGTTCACTCTCCAATCCATTATAGTAGTCAAGGATTAATCCCAAGTCTTTCATAGTGGTCATAGTCCCTTAATGAACATTGTTCACTCCCCATCCTAGTCTTAATTATCACATGTGATACTGATATTTACCCAATGAATTGGTGGGAGATATATGTCCCACCCTTCACATAAATATAATCATATGTATGTGTTCCATAATATCATAAATAATTAATAATATCAAAACACATGAAATGAAATTTTTTTCATAAATATTTCATCAAAATAGAACCTGTTAAATGAAATCAGTTTCATAAACATTACATCATAATAGATCCCATTAAATGAAAAGGGTATTGTAAACATTTAAACATAGAATATTATTTGGAAAAGAAAAAATTTTCATAGTCTTTAAATCATTTCATCAGAACGTAACCCAAGGAAAAATGTAGTGGGTTTTATACTCATTTTATCAAGTTATAACCCATGGAAGAGAAACAGGATTCTTAGAGAACCTCTAATCATAAACATAATCTACTTAGAGAATGAATAAGAATTTTTCCACTAGATTATTGTAACACCCCAAGATTTTATGAGATATATTCTTTTTAATTTCATTGATATATTTTTTTGTACGCTACACCAAGATTATCGTTTTCAATACGCAACATCGTATTAGCTTGTAGTATACACAACACTATTCTTGTCTCTTGTTACACACAATTTCAAGTTCATTTTATTATACGCAACATTAAGTATAGATTTTGTTTAATGTATAAATGAAATAAGTTTTTATTATGTTATATGCAACACCAAAGAGATCTTTCACTACACTCATCCCTGACTTGGCTTGCATTACATGCAATCATGACCTTCCTCGATAACATGTGTAGTTTACAATACCGCGTTTCACTAAACAAAGATATATTGTTATAATATTATTATGAACTAACCGTTATGAATAGTAGTGACAAAATTTTAAATTTTATAAAATTATTATTCATCTTGCACATTTTCTAGAACATGGTATGAGAACAAAATAATTTTTGTGTGTAAAATAAGTATTTTTTCAAAAAAACACAGTTTTGCCGCCTTTTGATGGAGCACCCACATTAAATCTAGTTTTTGACATGTTTATAAGTTCAATTTGAAAAAATAAAATTCTTCTTTGGGATCAGGATATAAAAATTTACTTTGGATAAATTTTTCATATTATTCTGATAACTTTCATATTTTAATGAATAGTAAAAACACGCGATATTTTAATTAAAAACAAATTTTTTCATCGTAATAATTTATATGGTTAAATTATAATATTGAATGGTATTAAAGTATAAATAGAATATATTTTTACCATTTAATATAATGTATGTCATTAGCATTGATTTTACATTGAATTCAAAGGTAAAATCATTTCAATCTTTTGCAATGTTTTAACTTTTAAAACTCATTTTCATAACAATGGGATTAATTTTAAATTAATTGCTGCCACTTTTTTATTTTTAATTTTGAAAAATGGATTCCATATTTGGATTCAGAGGTTCCAAATTATGTTAATAGGTTACTTTTTTTTTTGATATTATGAATAGTAACTATGGTAATTTTTAGTTGCTACAGTTAAAGGTAAATTTGGTAATTAAGGGTAAAACTAAGATTATAAAATTACCCTAAAACCTGACAAAATACTATTGGATGAATAAACATCGACCCATATCACCTATGGGTCGGAATATATTCATTCTATGGACTTTTGACCATGAACATTATATAATTATTATTAAAACCAATGAAAGTGACAACATATCACTCTCTTAAATCTTATATGTGTAATAATTTTAATTTGGTGATAAACTTCATACAACTTAGTACATGAATAGTCTCCAGAAATATAATAAAATATCTTCATCATTTCAATTTATTTATAATTTTTAGGTATTAAATAATTATCATTAATGATGAGACAATAGTGATGTTGGAATTATTTTATTGATTGAAATATCAAATAAATGGTTTTAAAAATATTACAATAAATATTATATTAACTATTTAATGTGCTCCATGAATTTTCTAGAAAAATATGACATGTTATGAATATATTAAATACTTTGGTCTGAATATTCCCCCTACGTGGATTTTATTTAAATTCAAATAAATGAATGGTATCAAAATTGACACTATTTTTTATTTTATAAAAATAACATATTATAACATTGTTTAAAAATCAAAAAAATATTTAAAAATTATAAATTAAACATTATATGGTATAAAATTTCATAAAGTATCCAATTATGGAAAATTCATAACACATAAGTAATTATTTATAACAATTTAAAATTTAGAATCTAATTACCACAAATAAAATTAAATAGATTAAAAAGGATAAATGAAGTTGATAAGGTTTAAAATAAATTTATAACATGTCTAGATTTTATTGGTTGATGAGATTACAACCCTATCACATATATGATTCATATTTGAGTCATTTTGGATACTTTTAAGTGGGGTTTGAATTTATTATAAATTAATATTTTTAGGTTTCCAATGGTGCCCCACTCCTCCCTTATAAAAGGGAACATCCTACCTCTCTTCCTCACACCATTTTGAGCATTAATTCTCGACCAACCCCATCCAATTCCTCTTCTACACTTACCTAGAAACATACTAGAGTTCCTGGTTTTCTTCAAAGATCAAATTTAGTTCCCTAAGAGGAGGTTTAGAAGAGACACATCGAAAAAGAGGTAATATCCTTTGCCGATTCATTCAAATTCATTTATTCTTCAACTTCCTCTTATATTGTTGTTTCATAATAAAATAATAAAATAAGTATCACTCATATACTGATATGTTATTATAAATATGAAACTACCCTATTTTACCTTCTATCCATACTACAGAAAACAAAATCACTGCCCGTGCGTACGTATGGAATACCGTCTCCACGTCGTGGTGTAATCTGTTTTTTCACCACCACCTTACTTGGATGGGAATAATGGTGGAAATAAAAACTATATATGAATATTACAACATCATACTGATTATGATATATTATATCATCCACTCCAATTCTATTCAATAAATATGGGAATGATATCATCGCTCGTGCGTACGTACGGACTACCGTCTCCACGATGCGATGAGATTCATTCTCCATGATTAACCATTCAAGAATGATTATATATTAATGAAATATATGACATAATAATTATACTGTATTTATATATATATATATATATTCCATCTACTTACTTCCATTCAATTCAATAAGGAAATGAAAACATCATTCATGCGTACGTACGGCCTACCATCTCCATGAAAGGTGTGTTTCATTTCATTTATCTATCTATTATATATATCTATATACTAAATATATATGATATATAAATAATGTTTTACATTTTTTAAGTAATTAAATCATGATATAAGTAATAATAATATCAAGAACAACAAGTCTAAATGCGTACGATAAATGAAACGAATATTACCCAAAACGTTGCTTTAGCATGGAATTGACAAATGAACGGGTAATATAAAGACGTAAGTGAATCATATATGATATCATAATAATGACTATGATTCTGGAATAAGACAATTAAATTTTCTAAATCATTATATCGGAGGTTCAGATACGTACAAAGCATATCAGACCTAAGGTAAGGGGATAAATGTTCCAATATCATTCTATCTTATATTGTTTATTTGTAAGTATCTACTGGGGATATATTTATCAACCACATCCATCTTTTCTAAAAATATGCTCATAAAATGTGTAATATTATTCTATGTATTTTAAAATTCATTTTTACCCTTTTTGACTTTTACTACATGATATGGAATGAATCTTTCTTTTGTTTACCATACGAGGTACTTTTTTGACTTTTCCAGCAAATTACGAGGATAAGGTTTTTTAACTTATACGGCATGAATAGATTTTTATGCTTTCATAGAAACTTATTTCAATGAATATTCCTTTACAAGTTTTCAAGTTTATTATCAATTACATTTTTTTAGTTTAAAATTGTATGACACGTTGAGAAAGGAAAAATGTTTTTGAAAAAGAAAGGATATTTTCCTCAGGAATGGAGTTCAAGTGTTTTATCAAAATTATTTTCCATATGATATAATATAGGGTTCTGTTTCTATCCCTATTATTACATTGATTTGATTATGTTTTGATGGAATTATTTTTATTAAGTCCATTTATCTTATATGGATTATGTTATGATGGAATGATGTTTAAGAATCCCATTTTTATTACATGGGTAATGCTATGATTTATGATTTTGTGGAACACATAAGAATGGTTTAATTATAAGATGGGTGGGACCTATATCTCCCACCAATGCATTGGGTAAAGATTTATATCTCATGATATAGACATGGCTGGAATGTCAAGTAAATATGGTTCAGTAATACAGGGCTGGAACGGAAAGTAAACCCGGTTCAGTAATGGACTTTTTCTACTATAACGGTCTTGACAACAATGCCTTGGCTACTATGGAAATCATATCATGTGCTTTATGTTGTGCCAAAATTCCATATTTTATTCCAATTCCATTTTATCATGATTAATGTTCCTTTATGATTATATGCCCTATGTACTGCCAATATTTTTGTTATTCCTCAAGATTTTTATGTTTTATGTTCATGTTTTTACGTTCAAATGTTTATGGATTATTTTTATATTCTCCATGTTTACCCTTACTGAGAATTTGAGCTCACCGTTTTTATGTTTTATTTTCCCCATGATATAAAGAAAAGTTTTAGGTATGAAAACAAAAGGGGAATATCTTTATGGGAGATGTTGAAGATCTTTCACCATGATTAGAAGATTACGTTCTGAGTTTCCAAAGACACTAAATTAACATCGTCTTTGGGCATCTTTTTTTTGTCGGGTATTAAGTTTTCTACAAAATTAATGTAATGTCTATGTATGTTAAGCTTTGGATCTCTACAATTATATTCCTAGTAAAGAATATGATACATCTAAGAATGTCATATCATATTGAAAATGATTTTGAAATACTACATTCACAATTTATTGTGTAAAATAGCCTTTCCAATTTGGAGAAATCATTTCCAAAACATAATAAATTTTCAAAATCCTTTTCTTTGAGAATAAATTTGGAAACTTATAATGGAATATTTATAAATCATTTAATATATTTCTTAAGGAAAATTACATTTCAATTGTATAAAATTTATTTAAAATATACATGTTTCCTAAATATTTTGGAAAATAATTTCTATGAATAGAACCATGAAAACATGTAATGGAGTCTTGATATAATTGACCGGTCTTGACAATAAGAATTATTGTTAATGACGAGTATGTTAAAAGAAATCTTTTCATATTTTTGTGAAAATACAATTGGGAATTTTTTTTGAAAAACTAATGAAGATTCCATGTAAAATATTTTTTAGAAAGTTTATAATAGGTAAAAAAATCTTTAAAAAAATTATAGAATTTTATAAACATATTTTGATAACATTTTTAAAAAACATGGTTTTGGAAGAAAAGATTTTTTCACTGAAGAGAAAAATGAAGTCATTTTACTTTAAAATAATTGTTTTTGAATCATCAGTACCTAAAGAGTGGAAAATGAATATAATACATGAATTATATAGACATAAATAGAGGGAAGAAAATTCATGAGTTTATTTATAGATGTTTCCTAATATTTCATCATCGTAGACGTAATCATAAACAATCACAATAAATAATGATATTATATCATAAAACTCATTCCACTTTGGTAACATTGAATCATAAGACCGATGAAAGAATAAAATTAAATAAAAATTAAAATATCATGAAAATAAATAATTTATTTATATTATATGTCATATGGTATATATATACATCTCATAATTGAATACAGGTGAATAACTTGACATATTCCTCAAAGAAGGAAAATTAAGACAAAAATACTTTACTGCTTGTGTATATTTTGAATTGTAAACCCCGTAAAAAAATATCCTCAAAATGAAATATAAATACCCCGAATATTCATTAGAATAAATATCATAAACATTCATGTACTCTATATAAAAAAATATATGTGAAATGCGGTGAATATGGCATGTATCTCATAGATATTAATGTTAGATGAATAATCCTTTACCAATTTAGTAATAATTTGAATTATGACCCCAATAAAGAGTAAAATAAAAATTAATCATTAAATATAATTAAAATAAGGATATTAATGTTATAACATGTCAAATGTTAATTATCTACACTACACAAAAGAAACAAGGGGTGAATTTGTATATGTCGCCCAAAAATAATAGAGAGACTAGAAATCCCATACCATAATTATTGACTTCTATCATACGCATTCAAACATATTTTATAATAAATATATGAAAATTATACATATATTATTGATAAATAATTATATATATCATTCCATATATGATTTATGTATGATCTTTTATTTACCATTTACTAATAATTCTTTGTTAAAATTATGTTTCAGGTAATAACTGGTTTGTTCTTCACGTATGTTTTGGTCTGTTCTTTTTGTTCCTCTTAATTTGAGAATAGTAGAAACATATGCATAATCTTAACCATAATAAAAATATCATATAAATTAATTATATATTTATTTATTGTAATCCACTAATTTTGTTGATAAAAAATGAAATACACCATTAATTGAGAATGTTGGGCATATGTACGCATGAACGTTGTTTTCATTTTGTTGATGGAGTGAAAGAAATAAGTGTAATTAACATATTTCAATTCCAGAATAAGATTTATTCCATATTCTTAACATATATTTATTTAAAAATATCCCCATTACCTTCTATGAAAACTATACATTAAAAAACACTCTCATCACTTCACGATGTAGTAGTCTTCCATACATGCGAACGATGTTATCATATCCCCCATAAAATTGAACACAAGAAGGTATATGATATTTTAAAAATTAGAAAAGTTTAATTATATTATAAAAATCATATTTATTCAATTAATAAAACCTTATTACCATCCATGTAAACAGAAATGAAAAACACATCACATAGGTTCACAAGGCAGTAGTCTGCCATACACACGAATGATGACATTGTATCCCATTTGATAGAAGAGGAGAAGTGTTTAGGTTATTCAATTAAATTAATAACATATTGGTATTATTAAGATACTTTTGTTATTATTTCATCATGTTTGAATAATAATTTAAGTAGGTGGAGGATGAAAAAACATAAAATGCTCAGTTAGGGATGTTACAGATTTTTTCAGAAAAATTCATTGGGTTTACCCTAAATGGCCTCTTAGGTTGGATTTATGACCAAAATAAGGCTTCTATGATTAGTAAAGTAAATTAATGATGTTATTTAGGTATGTAATTTCCAAACTAATGGGTTTTTAAGTATAAATAAGAGATTTGAGTGGGTGACCTTTTGTAATTGAGGTGAGTGGCACACTTGTAATATTTTAAACGAAAAAGGTGCACCCATGTTTTTCACATGAAAGAAGGCCTAAAATGGAAAATTATTTATAATATAATATATATGTTCTATATATGGTCATACATTGTATGATGTAAAAGGTGTGGTAAATTATAACCCTTTACATTTTAGGTTGACCCCAGGTAAACCAATTTTTACCACAATTAGGATAACTAATTTTTACTACCATTACTATTCATAATGGTAAAACATTATGCTCAGATTGATAGGAAATATAAATTATGCTGATTCTTAATTAGGATTCAGTTTACTAAAATTCCGCTCATATATATGACAAAATTAAATTTAGAGTTAAACCTCCAGATGGGATGAGAATATGGTTTTTCAATTACAAAATTTTCTAATGTTTAAAATGTTTTTAAATCAAAATACAATATTAATTTGATTTCAATGACCTAAATATGAATAATAGATATATAATTCATGTAATTTTCATTTTCAAACAATATTAAAATAATATTCTTTTTATTTATGTGATTCAATAGAAATGAAAATTATTAATAAAATCCTTTTCACTGTTAAGCAAAACAAATTATCTTCTCCAAAAATTCTCAAAACTATCAACCTAATATAAATTTTCCAAGGTGATTTTGAAAGTAAATTAATTTTTATAAAATAAATTTTATAAAACTGTAAACTATTAATATTAATATAAGTACACAAAAGGTTACAAATCTATTTTTAAGAAAAATGCAGTTTCTAAGGGTAAAATTTGTTTTAATATAATCTCTTATTTACAAAACTCATAAGATGAAATTTAAATTTTTTATTGAATAAATAATACATAAATTTCAATAAATTCATTAACCTAAATTTATTTGTTTAATAATTAATGTAAAACATATCTGTGTACATAAATATAGTTTTTTTAGAAATAGGATTCATCTGATATCAATTGTTTTTTGAATTATAATTAATTGGTCAATAAAGAAATAAAATTATAATTACTTTTAACCCATAAATATTTATAATTTATTTAATCCTATTCATTACCCCATTTAAACAGTCGAGGGATAAATATAATATTAAATAATAATATATTAATAATATATCTTGTTTCATTAAAACATGGTGTTGGATGTAACAAAAACTATCAATGAAAATAATATATATTTGAAAAACATATATTTCAAAAAATCACATGGTTTTATAGTCTACCCCTCATAAAATATAATTTTCCCTCAAAATTAAGTACTTTGGTACCAAAAACTATGGATACATCTTTTTCATTAGATTAAAAGGTTCCCATTTAGCTTCCTCAAACTATTGGATTCACAAGAGAACATTGACCAGGTGACTGGTCATTTTTCAAAGAATGTTCTTTATATTAATCACAATATCAATTAGTTATTCCTTCTAATAATTATCACACTCTAGCAGTATAAATTTTATGTTTAGTACATATGGAGGATTAGTTATTTAAAACCTCTAGAGAAATACACTAAAATAATTGTGGGTCTGTGAATGGTTTGGATGTAGTGAAAATATATAGGCTACCATCTTCATATAATGAAAATTCTATAATTGATTGATATACCAAGGTTTTTTCATTCCTTTTTATCAAAGGATAAATTTCATCCTTTTGTTGTTCTTTGATCAATTTACACATCATCTCTTACTCCATGAAATGAAGATGCATTTTTTATGAATGATGGAAAAAAGGTTCATAAGATCCATAATAGAATGTTAATTCATTCATTATTTGTCTAGTTATTATAAAAAAGGAACTGTTTTCAGAAGTTATCCAACAATATTCAATTATTAACAAAGTCTATTCAATGAATATTTTCATAAATGATTCTCCATGTCAATAAAAAATTTAAATACATAAATATAGAAATAAGATCACTAAATTTCCAATATCAACTAATCATTAATCCCCCAAATAGCCTGAAGTACCTCTTAATTTATTATTGAAAATATGTGAATACAATGCTCATATATTCTCATAAACCATTTTAATGTCCGTAATTTCCATAAAACATCAATGAAAAAATTCATGATTCCTCATTATATAAATAGAGCAAAATATTGTTGAATATATTCCATAAATACAAAAAATGTTGAAAACTCCACTATTGATAACATATACCACTTTTTCGATAAATCATTAATCAGTTCTAGCATCATCAATATTATCCAATTTTATTTGTCCAATTAATTCATATCTTTATCCAAAGAAGACACCATTTTCTCAAAATCATGAACATATTAAGGGTTATATTCAACTAATCATGTGTTTTCTATAAAATATCTCATTTACATTAAATCACATTTCTTTGTCATCAGTATCATTCAACATAATATTGTAATCCATATTGAAAAACATATTTAGAACAATCCTTATATATATTTCAGGACTCATATAACATAATTCTTTAATTCCCATACACATACACTTCAATCATTCCACTTCATTCTTAAACCATTAACTTTTCTTTGTAATCATATTCCATAATACCTATTTCCATTAATATTTCACTTGTTGTCTCCCCATATTTAGAAAATAAAACTGTTACTCATTCAACCTTGAAAATTTTCTTCATGAGATTTACCCTTAGGAAACAATTTTCATAATGCAGATACATTATACATTTGAAACATTCAACCATTGATGATATCAATGGAAGACCACTATTCTCATCCATTATCTTAACTGAAATTTTAATTTTTCATTGGAAATCACATACTCCATGTCATTATTCTCCATGCATAAGACATATTATCATTCCCTTGAGACAATCACTACTGGAAATTAGATCTTTCCCAACGCTTCTATACCAATGGTTTGCAAAAACTGTTGGTATAGGTCCCCTTTCCCAACGGTTTGTCCAAACTGTTGGGATAGGTCTACCTTTCCCAATGGTTTGGCCAAACCGTTGGGAAAGGTGGCCCCAATATTCAGAATACTACACGGAATAAAAATCTCAACCAAAGACCTATACCAACGGTTGTTAAAACCGTTGGTATAGGTCTATACCAACGGTTTTAACAACCGTTGGTATATTTACTTTCATTTTTTATCAGACCTTCATACCGAGAACATTATATAAATCAAAATTTAAAATATTTATGAGAATACATATATATATATATTTATGTAATTATGATCACAAAAGTCATGTTAGGTTAGTGGTTGAGTCGTTCAATGATAAACGAGGGGTCCTGGGATCAAATCCCAGCGGATGTTTTATTTTTGGAATTTATATACCAACAGTTCCATTACCGTTGGAATAGATTTCATATTACCTATACCAACGGTTTCCAAAACCATTGGCATAGGTCTATACCAACGGTTTTTGGAAAACTGTTGGTATAGACCTATCCCAACGGCTTACTTGGCTACGGTTCTCCAAACCGTTGGTATAGGCTATACCAACGGTTTGGAGGCCTATACCAATGGTTCCAAACCGTTGGTAAAGGTTAGTTTTCCAGTAGTGAATCCCTAGTGTGTTTATTTTAACATTACCAAAATTTAGGAAACTAAATATTCTTTCCTCCATGGTCTCAACCACCCGACCACTCAACAATCTATATCCTTCTCTTATTTGGAGAGTCTATGATTTGGTTAAGGTTCATGTTCATAATAATATTTCATGATAATTGGTTAGTAATAATCATAATATCATATTCTCTAGTTATCATAAAATTCAGTTTCTCATCAACACATTTTCTATAACATTAAATGTTAATCTAATTCCTCCTGGTTCCCTTTCTTGACTAAATCATAAAAGAATACTGTGAGTAACAATATTCATATTGGGAAACCAAAAAATAATGAAAAATTACTAATATGATGTAGAAATATTGTAACATAATTTTTAATCTCTACACCTTATGCTTATCATAGGTCATTCATTGTCATCATCTATATAAATCTTTCATGATGCTTTTTCAAGTGTATTTCGATTTCCAAATAATATCCCCAGTGAGTGTCCAACAAGTTTCATAGAAAGGACCACTGTATTTCACCAGGTGATGATTGATTCCAGTTCAATGCATTCTATTCATATTTATTACTAGTAGGTACCTCTGTGCTAAATCAACATCCACTTATACCACTCACATTGTCCTTTTACAAAATTCCAAGAAATTTTCCTATACATTGACTTATCCTTATAATTATACTTAGATGTATCCCTAGACATATCCTAATAAATAGACCCATGGGTCTCACTAATGTTTTATCATCCTATTTTCTAAAGGTTAACTAAAACTATCCTCTAATACCAACTATAAATACCAAATCTTCTCATACATTAGTTTTAAATATTTTTATATGAATATTCAATAAATTTCACAAAAACATTCTTGTGGACATTATACCTTTAGTTTAACAGGATAATAAAAACAAAATCTTATTATTTTTTTCATGATATTCAATATATCCAATAAATATCATCCCACATAGTACTCTTGTTAAGCATACCCTACCAAAAATGATATATTATAACCATTGGAAATGAATCATAATAAAGGGTGAGCTCAAATGCTCCGTCTGTGTAAAAAAAGAGGTATCAATATTACATGAGAATATGGGTACGATAACATGAGAATAACATTTTAAAACCATAACCTACATATCATATGTCATAAAAATGATCCCTGGAACAAATATTGTCAGTTCATAAGACATGAATCATAATATAATCAAAGAAAATAAATCATAAGAACAAAACATAGGAATACGATTTAGGATTGTGGAATACAAATAAGTATAGAAAATTATTTTCTTAGTATGTAAAGGCTCATTATAATATCCATAATAGTAGAATGGTTACACTCCCCAAACCATTATTGTAGTCAAGGATCACTCTAAAGAGTATCATAATATATAGGGACTCTTACTAAACTGGGTCCAATCCCATTCTAATCCTATTTGTATCATGATATATCAATCATTACCTAATACAATGGTGGGGGATGTATGTCTCAACCATAACATAATGAAAATTATAGATATTTATACTACATGATCATTATAAATTCAACATATCATAATCCATGAAAATACTTGGGCTTTATACATATTTCATCAAAACAAAAGCCATGAAAACAAATCGGATTTATAATCATTTCATCATAATAGAACCCATAAAAATAAATGTGTTTCACAAACATTTCATCATAGAATAACATGTGGGAAATTAAGAGGTTTCACAATCATTCCATCATTTTATAAAAGCATATCCTGTGGAAAAAATAAGCTAGATTCATAATCAATTTATAATAGTATAACCTATAGAATAAAAATGGGTTTCATGCACATATTTTCATCATAAAGATAAACCATTAAGAAAAAAAATATTAATAATGTCATATGTTCATATCTCTAAATCATAGGTTACATCAAAGGATGTCATCATAAATAGAAAATGATTTTGATATATTAGTGGAACATTTTTTGAGGCAATTATCATTTCAACATTGAAATTCATAATTTTAATATTTAGAACATTTTAAAAAACATATTACTCAAAAATAACATTAGAAACTTGTAATAGATGAATTAAAAAGAATTTTATACATTTCTTAAGGAAAATACATTTTCATATTGAAATCATTTATTTAAAACCTAGAAATTTAAAAAATATTAAGGATTAAATTTTCTTTAAAATGAACATTTAAAAATTAAAATAGAATCTTGAAATCCTTAAATATTCATGGAAACAAAAAATATTTTTCAATCATTATATTTTAAAATAATTATTTCTTTCATATTTTTGGAAAAAATCAAACTAGCCTTGTTTAGGAAAAAGATAGAAATATTCCTTTTAAAATATTTTGTAAAAAGTAAAACATGGGTAAAAATTAATTTTCAAATTCATTTGGAGAATGGTAAAGTCATTTTTGAAAACATTTTTAGAAATCATGAATTTGGAAGAAAAATGGTTTTTGGACCAAAGGGAGAAATAATGACTGTTTACATTAAAAACATTAATTTTTCATATTTAGTACATAAAGTGAGGAAAATGAAGGGAATATATGTATTATAAGGACATAATCATAGATTATTAATATTTATGGTTTTCATGAGAGTTGGATCATATGATTTTATCATAAGAAACATAATCATAAACAGTCCTCATAAACGATGAGATTGTTTAATAAAACTCATTCCACATTGGTAACATAGAATTGTAATCCCCAAGAAAAAATAACATTAAATGAAACATTAAATATAATTATAATAAATAAATTAATTATATTACATGTCTATATGGACTTATATACACCTCATAAAACAAGATAGGTTCATAACATGACATGTGTCTCAAAGAAGGAAAATTGAGAAAAAATCCGTTATTGCTTGGGTATCTTTTGAACTGTAAACCCCATTAAAGATATATCATAAAATTGATATTTGAGTACTTTTATTTTTTAGGAGAATAAATATAAAATAAATTCATGTAAATTATATACACCACATCTATGAAATATATAGTGAATATAAAATGTACAACATGGATTTTAAATTGAAATAAAAAATCCCTTACCACTATACTAGTCCTTGAAATCATAATACCCATTAAATAATAACATATATTCAAACATTTAATTTCATTAAATGAATTATATTCAATATATAACTTTTAAAATGGGAAATATATACATGAAAGGAATTAAATGAATGTTGAATTTTCATATGTCTCCCAGATATTAATGGGAGACTTTAAATCTATTAGCCCAAGTCTTGACATATTTCATACATGATAAAAAATCCTATATATTAAATTTATGTATATTATAAATCTTTAATAGAACCAATATCATATATATCATTCCATATATTATTTACTTATGAAATTTTATTACTCATTCATTAAAAATTCCTGGTTAAAATTATATTTCTCAAATTAACAAAAAAAAATCATATATGTTTCAGTCTGGTATTTTTGTCCTCTTAACTTGATAATTTTCATTAATATTAAGAATTATGACCATGATATAAATATCATATACGTTTATTATATAATTATTTATTATAATCCATAAAATTTAGATATATAAAATGACGTACATCGTTCATGGAGACTGTAGGTTGTAAGTATGCCGGAACAATGTTTACATTTTTTCGATAGAATGAATAAAATAAGGGTAACTATTATATTACCATTACATAATCATATTTATTTCATATTTATTACATATTATTATTTAAACCTTTTTTCATTACCATCCATGTAAATTTTACATGATAAAATAATCGTATTGCTTCACGAGGTGGTTGTATGTCATTCACTAGAACGGCCTTATAATATCCCACATGGAATGGAAAGTAAGATTTTATATGTGATATAGTAAATAAAAAGTATAATTATATTATAAATATATTTTTTATTCATCTAATCTCACTATATTATCATCCAAGTAAAAAAGTAAATGAAAAACACACCACATCAGTTTGTGAGGCAGTAGTCCGTCGTACACTCGAATAATGATTTTGTATCCCATTTGGTGGAAGAGGAGAAGGGAATAGGTTATTAAATTAACATAATAATTTATATTTATATGAATGATACATATTTTATTATATCATCATGTATGAATAAGAATTTAAAGAAGTTGAGGTAGAAATAAAATAAAACACTCAGTTAGGGATGTTACCTCTTTTTCGAACAACTTCTGTTGGTTTTCACTAAAATGCCTTATAGGATGGATTTATGAAAAATGGATAATAAGATGAGAATATAGAAGTAATTATGTTTTTTATGTTATTATTTGATACAAAAGGTATTGGAAGTGTTAAATGGTGGGGAGAGGCGGTGGCATTTTATAAGTAATGTGAGTTGAACACTTGTAATTTTTAAAAAGAAAAATGTGTAACCACCTTTTTCACTTGCGAGAAGGATCAAAAATATTTCTCTATTTAAACTAGAAGATATAAGTTCGATATATTTCTATTAAATACGGTTGAAAATAAATTCGGTCTTTTATAACACATAACATTTTATTTTATCCCCCAAAAAACCTATTTTTACCTTAACCACATTAATTAATTTTTACTGTATTTACTATTCATAATGGTAAAAAATTAATTTGATCGTATAATACAATATAAATTATCATTATTACAAATATGAACCCATTATTTCATATTCTATTCACATAAGTGAAACTTTACTTTAAAATTAAACCTAAAGATGGGACGAGAAAGTATTTTTTTCAAAGTGAAAATGCTCAAAAGTTTAAAGCTTATTTATTTCAAACTTTAATATTAATTTTATTACATTGAACTAAATGAGATAAATATATATATATATAATTTAACTAATTTTACTTTTAAAACCATGTTAGAACTATTTTAATGGTTTTAAAATCTTCAATAGAAATGATAATTCTCAACAAAAGCCAATATTTTTAACAATCCATCGAAAAATTAAACTTTCCAGAAAATTATCAAAAATTCACACTAATGTAATTTTTTTAATTTTTATTTAAAAATTTAATTTAAATTAATAAAATAAATTTTCTAAAATTAGAAAAAAAAATTATAAAAACATGTTTTCAAATGGTGACAAAACTGTTTTTTAGAAAAATATAGTTTTAAACCTTGAAATTAGTTTTATTCTTATAGCTTATCTAGAAGACACATAAGATTAATGTTAAATTTTTTATTGAATATATAATATAAAAATTTCATTAAATTTAGTCATCAAAATTTATTTGTTTAATTTATTGATGTAAAACGCATTTTTGTGCATAAAATTATTTTTCTGAAAAATATTTCCATTATTTTCAAATACTATTTATTTTAATTTATAATTAATTGGTAACCAAATATATCAATTACTATATATGTGTAAACCATATATTTTCCTAATTTAGTTTATCTTATTCATTCCATCTATTCCAGTAGATAGGAGATAACGTTTATTTATAATATTAATATTTCAATAGTATGACGTGTTTCTTTAAAACATGTTGTTGTGTAAAACACAATATAACATAGAAAAATAAATTTAACTGAACAAAATGTTTCATAAAATCTCAGGGTGTTATAATATTCAATCATAAAAAATCTATGAAACCTTTATCCATGGCCAATAAAATGTAAAATATAGTCCTTTACAGAATATTTACAACCATGAATTGGGGTATCATAATAGAAAATTAACATTTTTTGGCATTTAAAATGTTTTTTACAACCCAATTAGATTATTTCAAACATGAAATTATTATAAAATTATGGTATGGGGAAAAATAATATACAGGGATAGGGAAATACCAATGGTCCAAAGTGGATATTGATTAATGTAATCATCATAGATGGTGAAGAATGGTTTGGTGATGAAATGAGGGAGGGTGAATAGGATCTAGGAATGAAGAGTGATATGGTGATGAACTAGAGTGGGTTTAAAATTATCATGATAAATAAATAATTTATTTCATCTAAATTTTTAGTTTTATCCATGCACCAGTTATGGAAATAGCCTTCCTGTTGTTGGGAGAATTTGCGAAATAGGTATTATTTAATAAATATATTACATAATTACTATAATAAAAAATATATATCTTAAATTAAATAAATTATTATTTATATATCCCATTCCATGTTTTTTACTTTGATAGTTTATAATTTATTTATTTATAGTTCACATAAATTTTAATCATTTATCAATAGTTTTAAATAATACATATTAGATTGATGAGACATTATTAACTTATAAATAATATTATATAATTTGTATTAATATATTAATAATTAAAAATTACCTATTTCTATTATATATTAAATAAGTATATATTAAATTAGTAGTAAAATATTTTTCTATATAAAATAATTTATTATTATTTTTATGTTTAATCATAAAATATTTTTTATTAAAGAAAAATAATAAAAATACACCCATTTTTCTGTAAGATAATTTTTGATATAATGAAAAACATAATTGATAAAAATTAATTTATTTGTATAGAATAGTGAATATTAATATATTTAATGGTTGGTAAAATGATTTTTTGTACTTATAAATAATCACAATAGGATGATATATACGTTGAAATTACTAATTTTAACTAACTAAAATATTATATAATGAAGTATTTTATTGGTATGTGACACATTTTTTTAGTTTACCAATTTAATTTTATCAGTTCATTGTTATTAAAAATTATCCCTTTAATTCCCTTTCTACTAAGATTTCAAATTTTAGTTACATTTAAATATACATTTGAATTCAATGGCTACATTATGGTGGTTTTATTTATTACTTATAATATTATTTCAATATAATTTATTAACAGTTTTCATCTAGTTCTGTAATTTCTATGAAGAGAGCTTTCAAAAAAGTAATATTTATTTAAATGAAAGAAATTATGTAAAAGTGTGGAGTGTTACAATCCTAAAATCTATAAATACCATTATTGCATTGTTTTGACTGAAATTTGTCACAATGAATACATCTATATTTAAATTCAGTTTATTAAATTGTTGAAACTCTATCTGGAATTAAATGAAATGATTACATCATATTTATCTTAGATACTACATGTACTATTTCATAATATTGATAATGTATACAATAAAAGGTTGGGGATAGAGGATCATGTTTATCACCATGATATTCCATTGGTCTATCATGTATATACAAAAACATTATTCACCATATATAGAGAACACAACTAAGGAACCCTAAGAATACATGCTCAGGAAAATAATTATTTTTACCTCTAAGTATAGAGAATAGACCTCTTGCTCTCATTTCTTCATTTTACATTTGTAATATGTTATGGATAACAGAACTATAACCTATATAAGATCAATCATATACTAAATGTATTTCTACAGAATAATCATCCTTATGTTCCTAATAAATATGTCATGGTATACACCTAAAAATATAGTAAATATATTATTGTGTAATATCCTCATCATACCCTCAATTTAATATCTGTAATTGCTCTACGATCATAGAATCTAGTGATGGTCATGTCAAAAAATATCAGCTCTATAAATAACATTTTCTGACAAATAGATAAAAAATAACATGATGTGATGTAAAGGATTCTCATCAATGATAGATATAGTTTTGTTATTTATAATTAATTTACTAATCCATGCCTATGAGAACATATTGGATACCCATAAAAATCTCTAGAAAATCCCACAGATGCGTATATACACTGTATAATATTACATACCATTTAAAACTCTAATTACTCCCACATATCATTCCCAAAGGTGTATTTATAAAAAATATTCGAACTACACACACTTATAGATAACTAAAGTCCCTAACTGATGATGCATGAATGAAAGATAATTTCATGGGTAAATAAAAATTTATTTATGTTATTTTAAATATAAATGAGATCATACCACCGATTATTGAGTCTTCATATCATTGATCATTTTGAGTATGCTCGATCGCGTATATATGGCATAAACTGAAACCCAAGTCTGGGCCTCATGAAAACCTGACTACCCTATAGTTTACTATCCATGTAAAATGCATACCACAGGGAACTGAGAAAAAAAATATGCCTAAATTTCAAATAAAAGTTCCACCTTCCACTCTATGATGGAGTTCCATTACTGGATCCAAATCACTAAGATTGAATAAAACCTAAAAACTACTACAATATATTGATTTCATACACTAAGAATAATATTTCACCATATAACTATTGTAACATAACTCATTCATTTTTCAGTCACTATCATGCCATGTATATCATATCTGGTAACTCAAGAGGAACTTCAGGGTGGTATAAACTCACTAGAGAGGAGATATACATTGACGAGAAATTCCATGCATAAAAATTTCCTAGTAAGAACAATTGAATATATAATTCTTACTATATAATGAACCCAACTTAGTCATCGTAAATAAAGAAAAATGAAATTGTAATCCACAAACATTTGGGTTTCTCTCTACTATGAGTAACACTTTCAGAACCTCTAAAAAATATTTCATGAAAAACGTATTGATTAAAAATAAAATTAGGTGCATCAACTGTAACATCCCAACTATTTATTTCTCTTAATTTTAATTATTTTCATCTTTAGACTTTTTTTTATTTTTTTTGTTTGTTACATTAGTCAATGATGTGGATTGAGTTTTGGTGTGAGAGTTAATCTTTTTGTACAAAATGAAAAGCCACAGTACGTCCATTGGATCAGTGATGTGGACCCATATCCAGATTGGGGGCTAGTAGTGTTGTAGAAAATCATCTAAATCCACTAGTTGGATAGTGGGTCTCTGATGACCATTATGTGGAATGGGAAGTGGAGACATCATAATTTACTATATCCACCAGCTAGCTAGTGGTTTCCACTGAGTAGCCTGCATCATTGATAGGCATAGAAATTGGTAGGTGATTTTCGATCCACTTTATCCAGATACCTAGTTTTTTATTTTTTATCTTATACCATGATCTTTACATTAACATTTTGAAGCTAGAGTGTCACCATGTGTAATTTCGTCTTCCCTAAACTCAATTATTATTGGATCTATGTGTCTTTCATTAGAGTGATTCTGTATCAGCAAGTCTCTCTCCATCTGGGTGATGCATCTTGTTATTCTTCATATTTTTTTAAAAAATGAACAATGAATTCAATGGAAGATAATTGTATCCATAATTTTTATTTAGGTTTTGTTTCTCAAGGGACCACTTTCTCATATCATCAAATCACTTCTTTCTCCAAATTGTTTTTCACTTCAAATTAATGTGATTCTAAGGTATATGTCCCTATTATGTCATATTAAAATTGAATTTATGATTACATATGATTCCATATTATGAATAATGATGTGTAAAATTTTTTCCTCTTATATCTTTTAGTCATTTCAATTATTGAAATTTCATGAGCATTTGAAAATTGTGTAAAATGGTACTTAGTTATAAATAGATGTGAAAAATGTTTTCAAAGGAATATGGTCTTATTTTGGGAATGGATATGCATAGTTTTCTCTTTATAAATAACATTTTCATGTTTCTGATTGTGATTTCAAAAATAAATAGAAAAGTGTTATTTTATAATGATTGGTTGTTTTTGACCCATTTTGAAAGAATGTATTGAAAACTATTATATTCAAAAAGTTTAATGATTTTTAAAAGGTTTTGTTATGGGCCTTGTTTTTTTTAATATCTCTATATTCTGAGTGGAATGTGAAAAGGCTATGTTGGCTATTTAAATGATTTAATGGAAAAAATAAAAAACATAGGACCTAACCCTTTTTGTGCAATGGAAATGACAGATGTTTGAATACATGAAATGAAATTTCCCAATGAGGGAAGTTGAATTAAATTGAATTGATATTCTTGATAAAAGAAATGATCACATGTGAATTTTGAAGGACCGAGTGAGATAGTCAATTGTTTGAAAATAATAGGACATTATATATTATAATATATAGCGTGATATAATCATTAAAAACCACATATCCATTTAAATATCATTGGTAGACCTATGATTCATTGTGGTATTTCTAGGAAAACATATGCACAAGTATAATATTATGAAATGGCTAGTGGTCCTAGGTGGGATATAAGTCAACCAAGGGTTTATTCCCTTATATGGGTCAGGAAGGGTATGAATGTGTTTTTTGTCTAAGTTTAATTAATGTATTGATTGTATTTTAGTGTGTACATTTTATTTCATCAATGTCTATGTTGACTCTATTATATACTAATTCCCTTTAGCAGCTTCAGTTTTCATGATAATGAGTTGAGAGTATTTTCCAATGAATGGATATATTGGAAATTTGTGAAATTATATTCTATTTTCCATTAATATCCAATTAAAAATCCATTAATATGAACTTTATGAATATTTTTTTACATGAAAATAATTTTTTGTTTCACTTGGAAATGGTTCATATTTATAATAACCTTTTTTAATAAACCCATAGATACTTGTTTTTACTAAATTAAATTAGAAAAAAATTCATATCACTATTTGGAAACCGGCATTATATAGATTCAAATTTAATGTGATATGATATTAGTCGATAGTCCTCAATCTACTAGGACTTAAGCTCATGCCTATATACAATATAGTTTTAGCTATTTTCTCAATACAATAGATTTTTTATATCATTATGTTAGATCATTGGAGGAGGTGCCTATGGTGTTTCCTCACTCACACATAGAGATTTTGGTGATTTGGTATGATTATCTATTTTTATTATTTTTGTCATCCCTTGGCAATATTACCCTATCTATTATAATTCAATTTTTACATTTATTGATGAATATAACAATTTATTTCATTTTTGTATTTTATATCCATTTTTTATCCTTTTTATAGTTATTATTGTGTGAAATATTCCCCACTCAATTATTGATTATACAATAATAAATATCTCTTCTATTTGGGGATCATGAATGGAATTTAGGCTAGTGGAAAACAGATTCAATTTCTTCTCTAAAAGGTAATCCATTTTTCTTCATTTGAATTAGTATTAAGGAATGTATATACCTTTTTTTCATGTAATTTGATTAGTTTAGAGGTAAGAATGTTGGAATTCATGTAGATGCTCTTGGGAGGGTTCTTGATTATCACTGAACTAAGATGATGCTTGGTTTACTGGGGTTCTCTAATATTATTTTTTCTCGATTTTGATCTAGGTTCTTGAATATTTTTCAGATCTCTATATTTTGTTTGAGTTACTCTTGTGGTATTTATATTTCATGTTCTATATAGTGAAGCTCTATGTTCTTGAGTGGATCATGGAGAAAATATAAAAGAAACACTTTTACATTGTATGACTTGGAAAATCATGTATATTTCATATATCTTACTCAATATGAAATCTAGTAGACCTCACATGAATGTCCCATTGTTTTCCAAACATTAATGTCCAACCATGAAATTTTTTTTCCCTTTCATATTTTTTCATCCCTGTTATTCTTATGTTGGGTTTCTTTTCATTTCTCATGGTTTATTTTTTACATCTGGTAGAATTGATTGATATTATTAAATTTTTTTACTTTATCTTTTAAACAAAAAAATTTGGTTTCTTGAAATATTGTGGGGAATTTCTTATAGTCTATAATTTTTTTATTAATTTTCTTTTCATTGAGAAATGGTACCTATTTTTATAAATCTATGATTTTCCAGAAATGTTTTTAAAATTCAATGTCATGTTTTGTTTCTAGTAACTTTTAAATATTTTAAATTTAAAATTATGTGAATCATTTTAAAATTCCTATTGATCCTTTTTGTGAAAGGGTTAGAGTCATTAATATTTATGATGATTTAATCTAGTGTAAATAATGATTATTTGGAACCTTTTAAAGAGTTTGGGAGGATATTTTTTTTAAAAATGTATTTTGGATATTTTTTAATAAAGTTGTTTTCATTAATAGTTCTTATATGAGTGTAAACATTTTTTAATAAAATGAAATTATATTAATATGAAAATTGATAAAAACACATATTTGGTCAATGAGGTGGGATTACCAAATATATAAATTAAAAACTAGGGTTTGTTTGGTAGGATTTATTTAGGGTTAGATTTATTTTAAATTATATGGTGAGGTTTAATGATGATTTTTGTTTTTTCTTATGAAACATGAATTTTGATGGTAGTTTCAATGGGATTGGTTTCCTTGTTTATAGAGTACACCCACTACTATTTTTAACTGATGCTTTAGTTTGTAATGATTGGTTAGGGATAAATATAATATCAGCTATAGTCTCAGGGTCCTATTTATACCTCTCATAGACAAGAGTGAGGATTATCTTTATGGGTTTAAAATATAAAATGCTAATCAGTTATTTGGATGGTCATGATCATTATATTTAGTGATGTGGCTTAATATGATTGAGGAGATCATCTCCCAAATTGATCATATATAGTCTCTCAAATTTATATTTTTGACTTTCATGATGAAGAGTTTTGGATAAAAGTATTGTAAGATTGTTACCTAATATAATAAATAAAAGGATAGTTCTTGGGTATATTTTGTAGGTTTATTCATTCAACAATACATTATCAATTTAATAAATGTAACAAAATATATGGAATGACACATTTCCTAATAATTAGATAAAACAATGTTGGATTATGATCATTATTTTATCAAGTTGGAAACATATGGTCCTTATCTTCCTATGTATAATTTTGTAATGGGTTCATTCTTTTGGGAATATCATCTTCCATAATTTTCAATGGATGTGTTTTCATTTTCCTTTACACATATGGTATGTCACTAATGCATGATTTTAAGGTTGAAGCCATCTTGTCATGAGCACTAGTGTAGTGAAAATTTCTTGAGTTACTTGGTGTGATAAAGTAAACTCAATCACAGGAAAAATAAATTGTATCGAATTAGAAACCTAAATTTTTTTTATAATAACTCTATAATTTTTCATCATGCTAGATTCATATGAAAATAAGAATGTTATTTGATACTAGTTCATAATGGTGAACCATAAGAAATTTTCTTCTAAGATAACATAGACATTTTCTACTGAATTTTTTCTTCTGTTTCATCCTTATAGGTTCATCATGGATATTTTTGTTGTATATAGATATATTTAGTAATCATCATCCCCTAATGTTACTACAATACAACTAGATGTTCATATAAATAGGGGTCCAACTATAGGCCTCAAAGTGAATCTTTTCATATGATAGGAGAGCTACTAAAGGAAGTTCATTCTTTTCATCTTATTGATCTTGATATCTTAGAAAAGTTCATTTGTGTTTTACTTATGGTAGTTAGTTGCCTCTTGTATACCCTATGATGTTGGGAGTTATATTTCCAGTTACTCAAGGATTCTCCATGGCGATGTCTTCTATTTTCCCATCTCATTATTACATTATAACATGGTGAATTTCGAATCTATTTTAATAGAAATTTTCATTTCATTATAATGTTTTAATTTCTAGTTGATGATGTGTTTACATGAGGGAGTTTAATTCTGATGGAAATTTTAATATTCTAGGAATTCCAAAATTATGGAATTTCTCATGTTAAAGTTTTATATATTCATTCTATGATAATTCATTCACATGTATATACTAACATGTAAATAGAAATTGTGGTTTCCTTAAACTTGAACATTCCATTATATTTTGTAACCAAATAAGGATACTATTTCTCAGATATTGATGTGTTATGAAACTTTCCCCTTAGTTTCATTTGAGATATGTTTGAATGTATGGGTTTCTATGATGTGGTTTTTTTAGTATGCACTATAAAAATCCTCAAATGATGAAATAACATGTATATAATTGAGTGATCCTACTATGAGTTACTCTTTAGACAAGCTTGGTTTCTTTAGAAATGATCAATATGTGTCCATTATCAGGAATGATCATGTGGTAAACCCATACGAGATTTTCGTTACATTGAAAATAATTATCCCATGGTTATTTTCATTGCTGTTGTTGTTGTTTTTGTTGTTCACTTTACTCATTGTGAGGTGGGCACTTTATTAGGACAATTTTTTTAATAACATTTGTTAAAAATAGTAATTGAGTAAGTGTCTGGGTGACAATTTTGATGATGATGTTATGTTTTAAATGGAATTATTGAAATTAAGTGTACTTTTTCTGTGATGTTGATCTTTATCTATAGATAGAATATGTACCTCCCATTGGGGAAAATTATTCTTGATTTGTTTGCAACTATTCCCCTTAGTCCTCTCACATGAACGTTTTTCTATTATAGAAATTGAAACCTTTTTATGTCTTTTGTTTAGTTAATTTTTTGATTATTTCATGTTTAGTTCTTCGAGGATGAATTAGGGTTTTGTAGTTTTCTTCCTTATTGTGTGTGTAGTGAAGGAAGATTCATAGAGAATCTTCTTTAGAGATTTTCACATATATATTAAAATCAACACTCTTGTTTTCATAAGATGTATCATTTTTTGAATATATTCTTTAGAGTTATTATTTTTTTAATCATTACATCTTACATGGTATTAAAATAATCCATTCTAGTTGAGATGTACTAGATTTAGGAATCTATAGCCTCATTTTGTTTCAGATATCATGGTGTTTCTTGTTTTTCATTCCTATTAAACATTCAATTTCCACTTTCTTCTTGGTTGAATATTGTTCATAATGATTTGTAGGGGAAGGAAGTTTTATTGTCGGGATTATTGTTACATACCAATCATGAATTTCACCTCATTCTTTTTATTTTTTTCATCCCCATTATTATTCTATTTTTGGGGGGTTTTAACTTAATTTGATTATGTGTCATGATTTTTTTTCAACATTAGATCTTGAAAAATATCTTGAATAACTACAGTAGGTACACTAATTTTCCATTGTACACTACAGGTATTTTTTTGGCCTAGATTTAGTGTAGTAAAATTTTTAAAAACACCAATTAACTAGTGGGTCTTGACTGACAAGCTAGTGGGATTGATAATGGCAACAATAGATTCTTCTATATCCACAGTCTTGCAAGTGGTGGCCATTGGATAGTTGGTGGCATTGTAGGATGAGAATAATGGTATAGGATTCTAAATAAATTTTCTAAAACAGACCTTTTATTATATTTATCTTCTCACTTGAAATATCCTTGATAATTATAAACCTAGAGTCTCTTAATGGGTGGTTGTACCTTTTCAAACCACAATTCATGGTGGATATAGTTTCTGGTCACCATGGTGATTTCTTATTGATATTTCATTCTCTATATTAGACATGGTTCCCCTTATTTCTAATATTGTTAATTCTAATTTTATATGAAATCCATAGGAGTTTAATGGATCCATGGTTTCTAACTATGATTTGTTTCTCTTGGAATGTACTTATCATTTATTGATGACACTTATCTCTGCATCTATTGATTCCCATCTTGTTACTTTTAATCTTTGGTAAGCATCCTAATGTTACCCCATAAAATATAAATCTATGATTTATTATTCTATCATCTTTAGATATGTGATGTCTCCAAATGTTATCGATTATAACTTGTATCTATATAAATGATTGATTATTTCTAGAGGTTTTGTTTTAAGAGGAAAATTTTATTCTAACATTAATTGATTTGAAAACAATTTTGAATGGAACATGATGCTATTTTTGAAATTTATATGTTTGGTTATATTTAGATAATTTTACTTGAGATGATTATGATAATTATTTCCATAATAATGATAAATGGGTGGATTTCTATTTCATATTCTTGTATTTAACTTTTTTAGATAATTCTTTGAAAATAGTTATTTTGTTAATGTTCGATGAATTATAATAGGTTTTATTAATTGCCTTGTTTTTTTAATGGCTCAATAATAAATGTGGAATGTAAAACGTATCGGTTGGCACATTTAATGATTTTTTAAATAATGGAAAACCAACTAGATAATCCACTTTGTTTAATGGAAATGATAGATGTTTGAATGCTTGAAATGATGTTTCCTTTTAATGAATGTTGTGTTGAATTTATTTAATATGCTTGATAAATGGGATATTTTTATTTAGCAATCAGATGTTTCAGTAAGACATATTATTATTTTAAAATTATACTATTTTATATAGTATATGGTACGATACTATTTTTAAAATTCTCACATCAATTTGAATGTTATTTCTTGACTTGTGGTATGAATATTGATGTCTAAGAACAAATATTATACTCTGGGTGGTGGACCTAGTTTATAGTTAGTTCAACCTAGGGGATTATCACATGGTTAGGCACAAATAGGTAAGACTACATGTTTGATAAAAGGTTGATTGATGTGTTTATTGTATTCCTATGTGTGAAAATTATTTAATTAATGACTTTGTTGACTCAAGTATTGATTAATTCCATTGATCACCATTTGACCCATGATAGTGATTTTTTATTACATTCCATGGTATAGATATTTTTAAATTTTTTAACTGATATCCCATTTTAATTTGATCTTACAAAAAAGATGTTGTATATTAAAAATTATAAAAATTTTATTTTACGAATCTACTGTTTGTCGTTATATCGAATGGTTTCAGATTTATGAGAATGGGTGCTTCTCAAGGAAATCATTTGACACTATTTTTTAATAGAAAATAAAAAACACTTTTCATTTTCTTATTTTAAAAAATCTATGATATATATAGTTTTTTAAAGTGTTATGTTGTTGATCAAGGGTGGAGAACTATTGGTATTTTTCATCTTTATTATATAATATATATAATTTGTAAGTTGAACAACATATAAGATATTCGTATATCATTAAGTTTGAGCATTGATCGAGGTGTTTGTTGTGTTTCCTCAATCAAACATACATATGTTTGTGGATTATAATTTTCTCATTGTTATCAGTTGTATCAGAATCAGTACCTCTTATTTGAACTATGTAATTCTATTTTTTCTCTTATTGTTGGATACCATGATTTAGACTTATTTGGATTTTCATTCCATTGATTATATATTTATACAATTTTTTGGTAATAATCATTCAAATAATGTTCTTATACATTATTAGGTTCTTTTCACTAGTCTTTAGTGGTTGGGAAGGCCCATTATATAAATAGATAATTGATTTAATTTCAAATTTAGATAGTAATTCAATTCAGTTAAATAAATGAATTCTTCCATGAAATGCATAACCCATGATGTCTCATTATCCACCAACTTGATGGGAAATAAGTTTTATTATATAAAAATCTCAATGAAAATTTCCTATGAGTAAATCTATGATATATTTTTATAATAGAGTATGAAGACACAAACATTACAAATACACCTTCATTATCAATTTCAGAACCATGAGTTTATTAATTGTATTTGTTTACAACTATATTGATGTTCTATATTCATGATGATGAAAATATTATAATTCTCATGGTTGATCAGAATGATTTTTTAGGAAGTATAGATTTGTAATCCATTTATGGATTAATGAATGACTATAATTTAAGGATATGAAATAAATTAATGGAATTCTTTTAAATTTAATATGAATACTCAATCATATTTTTTCTTTCAAAACATGATCAAATTACATAGAATATACTAGAGTTAAATAAATTTGGATTGGTAAATTAATAATTCATCGTTGATTAAACTATTCCATATTAATTATTTATAAGCCATAGTAAATAGGGAAAATCTTATAATGATATATATAATATTATATTCAATTTCAATTATTAATATTTTTAACATGGAATTACAATCCAAGACACATGATAATTAGTACTATTTCAGTTCTAAATCCTACCATTGGGAAATGGTGAATAATACATTAGTTTTACTGATAATGTTATATTCATGGTGGAAATATGAAATTTAGGACATCATAAAAATGTGAAAATGAAATACAAGTAATTTTACATGGTACATAGATGATTGGAGTGATTAATTTTAATGTAACACACAGCATAGATGGAGACCATACTAAATAAGCTAGTGTTTTATGATTAAAAATTGTGTACACATTATGGGGATGATGAAAAATAGTGTAAAGAAGGCCATTATGAACATTATTAAAGAGTAACCAAAACAAACAAATAATGAGTAACATGCCTTCGAGGTAGGAAGGTTATTCATCAGGGTTTCTGGAGAAAGAGACATATGATCAAGAGTCCAAATCTATTGGTGTTAAGAAGGGTGTTTCAGTCTATAAATTTATTATTATGTTTTGTTGGTAGGAATATAATTTGTTCAACTTGATATAGAACTCTACATGGGAATTTTAAGCATGGTCCATGTCATAGGGATTTAAATTCAAATGGTAATGATAGATTTTGATTGGTCAATGGCTATAAAAAATATAAGTAGTATGAATTGAGTATTAATGACACAAATGTATTTCAACTGTGATTGTTTCTTGGATAATTATCCATATGTTAAACACAAAGGATGAGATATTATAATATGAGTGAGATTTGAATTGAAAATTTTAATTTCAAACAATTATCTTGAAATATGACGACTAGTATTTCATAGAAAATTAATGGATTTAAAGAATAGAAAATATAGAAGAAGGGATTGTGTGTTCTTATAGAAGTGAAAGGGTGTAAAAAAACATGTATGGTAATATAAATATGAATTTGAAATGAGGTATTGTTTATTAATTGGATCATAAGTAAGGTTAGATTTTTCAATTCATTTCATATACTATATGAACATGAATAAGGATAAATCCTACATAGTAATTATAATATATGATGTATTGCTAATAAGTGATGTATGATTGATTATCAAAGATTAATAAATTCTCCAAAATAGTTAATTGTATCATGTAGTAGAATTGGAATTAGCACAGTGGCTTTAATTAAAGCTTAAACATATAGGATTTAGAATATAGAATTTAAGTATAAATTATTGAGTGATAATAATGTCATTACAAATAGAAATATGACATAAAACTATATAAATTGATAAATTCACCCAAAAAAATGCATGATGGAGAATAAAATTCAGATATCAATGGGAAATAGTGAGATATCCAAATATAATTGTACTAGTAGTATTTCTTAGTAGGATGTGAAATTTTACTTCTTCCTTGAATAAACCAGTTATCCTTGGTGAAGAGTAACATAACCTAAAAAAATAAATATAAAATTGTTGATATAGTGGATTTGATACACCAATACAGTTCTTATTGTATGATCATATATGTATCCCAATTCAAGAAAACAATGAAAAATATTGGTGTAACTGCATGATTTACATTCTTTACATATTCATGATTGATGATGTTGATAATTTTTTAATTTTGGAAGATGGTTTAAGGTTGAATAGTTTTCATTATAGAACTTGAAAAGATAAAAATGAATTAGGGGTGAATAATTTTATAATTGCAAACATCCTATTACAACATCAATATCTCAATGTGTCCTAGGTTAAATAAAGTTGTATCAGAGCAGAGAGGATATAATGTAAATTCAACCAAAATTAAATAATACATCAATGTTTCTAGAGAAGATGATTTGTGTACCTTTATCAACATCATCATTCCAACCTTTATAATAAATAGTTATCACATGATATTTACCATTACTATTGGGATTGAGTGGTTGTTTAGGATAATTATCATCATTAGTGTTCATATTTGGGCCCTAGCTTTCACAATACCTATATTCCTGGAATTTGGAACACAGGATTGCGGGAGGTCCATTATGTGGAGATTTCTCTTTGTTCACATCAGTAGATAACTTCTTCCCACCACTTTGTCATTCAATGGCTCAATGACCTTATTTTTCACACAAGAAACATTTATTAGTCCTTTTAAGAAAATTTCTACCTTTTTTCTTTCCATACACTGAGTACAATGAAATTCCCCTCTTCATCCCTCCATGGTTTTTAGAATTTCCATTGAATCCCATATTTCTTTTCTCATAAAAACCATAAAATTGATGTTTAAATCTAATATCTATTTCCACCTTGATAATAAATCAAATGATTTATTCATAACTTCTAAATTCACTTATGGATAATATCTATCCAAGACTATATTTTAAACCAATAAATAAGTGATAAACCTGAATTTCATGTTGTATGATAATTCAAAAATTGTACATCACGAGTCTTGTAAAATATACCTCATGGGTACCATAAAATTCACCATTGTTCTTCATTAAATCATGGAATTACATCCACAATATTTTTCAAAGAATATTATGAAAGAACATATTGATAAATAATCTCCTATCATCATCCCACTCTATGAATTCAATCTCATATTAATCCCACATATTCTAGGTAAGAGCTAATATAGACCTATTTCTCCTTCCAAATGATAGATATCCAAAATAATATTTTCATGATCATAAAATTAGAGAACAAAAAATATCTTCTTAGTTGAACTAATACATTGCATATACATCATTAGATTGGTGGACCCACTAGAAGAATGTGGAAGTTTCCTCATGAATGAATTTATAGAACGTTGTTCCCTATGTTATTCATTTGGATGTTTATCGTGATACATAGCTTGAGAAAGATGTGTGAGAATTACAATTAGATTAGTCATTTTTTATCTACTAAAATTTATTTTCATAGGAGTAAAATAATTTCATTTTCCATTATATGCATCTTTAACACGATTAATTCAAGTTCATGTCACCAACTAAAGCCAAAAAATGCCTATTGTGAGTAAAATTAATCATTGTAGGAAACCACATAATCATGAAAAATCAGTTACAAGATATGTAAATAATTACATATTATTTTCAATAAATGAAACCTTATGATTAATGTAGGTTATTCATGATCATTAAAAAACTATAGGATGTAATCATATACATATACCTATCCCTATAGTTCTCAGTAATGTTTTCTCATCCTTGTTTTCAATGGTTAACTAAACATTTCTCTAATATAAAATATAGTGACCCATACTTTTCATACTTAAATTTTCCATGAGATAATTTAATGTGTCTACTACCTTTCAAAACATGGATACATAAAAAACTAGTATATTAGTGAAATATATCATCTCCTGTTTAGTTCTTCAGAACTATATCCCTTGTTTGAGACATAATACTTAATTTAGTTATCTATAATCTAGGAAAAGGAAAAATTATAAAGGGTGGTTCTAATATCCCATAACAATGAAAAGGGAGATATCTAGGATCACATAATAACAATATGATCCTAATTTTATGATAATATGAGTTTAACATGGGAAATTAATTCCTAGTATATCATTGATCATAATCTTGAGTCATGGTATAATTCATGGTAGATTAAAATACACTAATCATAATGGAATCAATGAAAATATGCCATGAGAGTGTAAAATTAACAAAAGAAATAGAATTTTGTCTTACAAAAAATCATATAAAACCTTACGTGTAGCCTACCCACCAAGACATTCATAACATGTTAGGATTTGGATAACCCCTCGTCTAACTGATTCAAGCATGGGATAGCTTCCCTTGTACCCTATTTTTGGATTGGGATATCTTTATGTGTACCTATTGAGCTCATTGAATATATGTAACTACTCATTTCATTAAAGGTAGTTATATGTATCAAATATCACATAATGAAAATTATACATGTGTGTGTTAAAATATCATACAATATTCATCAAATCAGAACCCATAAAATAAAATGAGTTTCATAAATATTTCAACATGGAATAACCTGTAAAATGAAATCTATTTCATAAAAAATTCTATCATCAACAACAAAAACCATCCATATAAATAACAGTGATGTTATCATTCAATCATAACCCTAGTAATGGATAAGTAACATTAAAGGATGGAATCATAGATATAAGCTAATATTTCAATGATAACATCACTGTTATTTTTTATTAAAATGAAATTATATTAATATGAAAATTGATAAAAACACATATTTGGTCAATGAGGTTGGATTACCAAATATATAAATTAAAAACTAGGGTTTGTTTGGTAGGATTTATTTAGGGTTAGATTTATTTTAAATTATATGGTGAGGTTTAATGATGATTTTTGTTTTTTCTTATGAAACATGAATTTTGATGGTAGTTTCAATGGGATTGGTTTCCTTGTTTATAGAGTACACCCACTACTATTTTTAACTGATGCTTTAGTTTGTAATGATTGGTTAGGGATAAATATAATATCAGCTATAGTCTCAGGGTCCTATTTATACCTCTCATAGACAAGAGTGAGGATTATCTTTATGGGTTTAAAATATAAAATGCTAATCAGTTATTTGGATGGTCATGATCATTAGATTTAGTGATGTGGATTAATATGGTTGAGGAGATCATCTCCCAAATTGATCATCTATAGTCTCTCAAATTTATATTTTTGACTTCCATGATGAAGAGTTTTGGATAAAAGTAGTGTAAGATTGTTACCTAATATAATAAATAAAAGGATAGTTCTTGGGTATATTTTGTAGGTTTATTCATTCAATAATACATTATAAATTTAATAAATGTAACAAAATATATGGAATGACACATTTTATAATAATTAGATAAAACAATGTTGGATTATGCTCATTACTTTATCAAGTTGGAAACATATGGTCCTTATCTTCCTATGTATAATTTTGTAATGGGTTCATTCTTTAGGGAAGAACATATTCCATAATTTTCAATGGATGTGTTTTCATTTTCCTTTACACATATGGTATGTCACTGATGCATGATTTTAAGGTTGAATCCATCTTGTCATGAGCACTAGTGTAGTGAAAATTTCTTGAGTTACTTGGTGTGATAAAGTAAACTCAATCACAGGAAAAATAAATTGTATCGAATTAGAAACCTAAATTTTTTTATAATAACTCTATAATTTTTCATCATGCTAGATTCATATGAAAATAAGAATGTTATTTGATACTAGTTCATAATGGTGGACCATAAGAAATTTTCTTCTAAGATAACATAGACATTTTCTACTGTATTTTGTCTTCTGTTTCATCCTTATTGGTTCATCATGGATATTTTTGTTGTATATAGATATATTTAGTAAACATCATCCCCTAATGTTACTACAATACAACTAGATGTTCATATAAATAGGGGTCCAACTATAGGCCTCAAAGTGAATCTTTTCATACGATAGGAGAGCTACTAAAGGAAGTTCATTCTTTTCATCTTATTGATCTTGATATCTTAGAAAAGTTCATTTGTGTTTTACTTATGGTAGTTAGTTGCCTCTTGTATACCCTATGATGTTGGGAGTTATATTTCCAGTTACTCAAGGATTCTCCATGGCGATGTCTTCTATTTTCCCATCTCATTATTACATTATAACATGGTGATTTTCGAATCTATTTTAATAGAAATTTTCATTTCATTATAATGTTTTAATTTCTAGTTGATGATGTGTTTACATGAGGGAGTTTAATTCTGATGGAAATTTTAATATTCTAGGAATTCCAAAATTATAGAATTTCTCATGTTAAAGTTTTATATATTCATTCTATGATAATTCATTCACATGTATATACTAACATGTAAATAGAAATTGTGGTTTCCTTAAACTTGAACATTACATTATATTTTGTAACCAAATAAGGATACTATTTCTCAAATATTGATGTGTTATGAAACTTTCCCCTTAGTTTCATTTGAGATATGTTTGAATGTATGGGTTTCTATGATGTGGTTTTTTTAGTATGCACTATAAAAAGCCTCAAATGATGAAATAACATGTATATAATTGAGTGATCCTACTATGAGTTACTCTTTAGACAAGCTTGGTTTCTTTAGAAATGATCAATATGTGTCCATTATTAGGAATGATCATGTGGTAAACCCATAGGAGATTGTCGTTACATTGAAAATAATTGTCCCATGGTTATTTTCATTGCTGTTGTTGTTGTTTTTGTTGTTCACTTTACTCATTGTGAGGTGGGCCCTTTATTAGGCCAATTTGTTTAATAACATTTGTTAAAAAGTGTCTGGGTGACAATTTTGATGATGATGTTATGTTTTAAATGGAATTATTGAAATTAAGTGTACTTTTTCTGTGATGTTGATCTTTATCTATAGATAGAATATGTACATCTCATTGGGGGGAAATTATTCTCGATTTGTTTTCAACTATTCCCCTTAGTCCTCTCACATGAACGTTTTTCTATTATAGAAATTGAAACCTTTTTATGTCTTTTGTTTAGTTAATTTCTTGATGCTTTCATGTTTGGTTCATCGAGGATGAATTAGGGTTTTGTAGTTTTCTTCCTTATTGTGTGTGTAGTGAAGTAAGATTCATAGAGAATCTTCTTTAGAGATTTTCACATATATATTAAAATCAACACTCTTGTTTTCATAAGATGTATCATTTTTTGAATATATTCTTTAGAGTTATTATTTTTTTAATCATTACATCTTGCATGGTATTAAAATAATCCATTCTAGTTGAGATGTACTAGATTTAGGAATCTATAGCCTCATTTTGTTTCAGATATCATGGTGTTTCTTGTTTTTTCATTCCTATTTAACATTCAATTTCCACATTCTTCTTGGTTGAATATTGTTCATAATGATTTGTAGGGGAAGGAAGTTTTATTGTCGGGATTATTGTTACATACCAATCATGAATTTCACCTCATTCTTTTTGTTTTTTTCATCCCCATTATTATTCTATTTTTGGGGGGTTTTAACTTAATTTGATAATGTGTCATGATTTTTTTTCAACATTAGATCTTGAAAAATATCTTGAATAACTACAGTAGGTACACTAATTTTCCATTGTACACTACAGGTATTTTTTTGGCCTAGATTTAGTGTAGTAAAATTTTTAAAAACACCAATTAACTAGTGGGTCTTGACTGACAAGCTAGTGGGATTGAGAATGGCAACAATAGATTCTTCTATATCCACAGTCTTGCAAGTGGTGGCCATTGGATAGTCGGTGGCATTGTAAGATGAGAATAATGGTATAGAATTCTAAATATATTTTCTAAAACAGACCTTTTATTATATTTATCTTCTCACTTGAAATATCCTTGATAATTATAAACCTAGAGTCTCTTAATGGGTGGTTGTATCTTTTCAAACCACAATTCATGGTGGATATAGTTTCTGGTCACCATGGTGATTTCTTATTGATATTTCAATCTCTATATTAGACATGGATCCCCTTATTTCTCATATTATTAATTCTAATTTTATATGAAATCCATAGGAGTTTAATGGATCCATGGTTTCTAACTATGATTTGTTTCTCTTGGAATGTACTTATCATTTATTGATGACACTTATCTCTGCATCTAGTGATTCCCATCTTGTTACCTTAAATCTTTGGTAAGCATCCTAATATTACCCCATAAAATATAAATCTATGATTTATTATTCTATCATCTTTAGATATGTGATGTCTCCAAATGTTATCGATTATAACTTGTATCTATATAAATGATTGATTATTTCTAGAGGTTTTGTTTTAAGAGGAAAATTTTATTCTAACATTAATTGATTTGAAAACAATTTTGAATGGAACATGATGCTATTTTTGAAATTTATATGTTTGGTTATATTTAGATAATTTTACTTGAGATGATTATGATAATTATTTCCATAATAATGATAAATGGGTGGATTTCTATTTCATATTCTTGTATTTAACTTTTTTAGATAATTCTTTGAAAATAGTTATTTTGTTAATGTTCAATGAATTATAATAGGTTTTATTAATTGCCTTGTTTTTTTAATGGCTCAATAATCAATGTGGAATGTAAAACGTATCGGTTGGCACATTTAATGATTTTTTAAATAATGGAAAACCAACTAGATAATCCACTTTGTTTAATGGAAATGATAGATGTTTGAATGCTTGAAATGATGTTTCCTTTTAATGGATGTTGTGTTGAATTTATTTAATATTCTTGATAAATGGGATATTTTTATTTAGCAATCAGATGTTTCAGTAAGACATATGATTATTTTAAAATTATACTATTTTATATAGTATATGGTATGATACAATTTTTAAAATTCTCACATCAATTTGAATGTTATTTCTTGACTTGTGGTATGAATATTGATGTCTAAGAACAAATATTATACTCTGGGTGGTGGACCTAGTTTATAGTTAGTTCAACCTAGGGGATTATCACATGGTTAGGCACAAATAGGTAAGACTACATGTTTGAGAAAAGGTTGATTGATGTGTTTATTGTATTCCTGTGTGTGAAAATTATTTAATTAATGACTTTGTTGACTCAAGTATTGATTAATTCCATTGATCACCATTTGACCCATGATAGTGATTTTTTATAACATTCCATGGTATAGATATTTTTAAATTTTTTAACTGATATCCCATTTTAATTTGATCTTACAAAAAAGATGTTGTATATTAAAAATTATAAAAATTTTATTTTACGAATCTACTGTTTGTCGTTATATCGAATGGTTTCAGATTTATGAGAATGGGTGCTTCTCAAGGAAATCATTTGACACTATTTTTTAATAGAAAATAAAAAACACTTTTCATTTTCTTATTTTAAAAAATCTATGATATATATAGTTTTTTAAAGTGTTATGTTGTTGATCAAGGGTGGAGAACTATTGGTATTTTTCATCTTTATTATATAATATATATAATTTGTAAGTTGAACAACATATAAGATATTCGTATATCATTAAGTTTGAGCATTGATCTAGGTGTTTGTTGTGTTTCCTCAATCAAACATACATATGTTTGTGGATTATAATTTTCTCATTGTTATCAGTTGTATCAGAATCAGTACCTCTTATTTGAACTATGTAATTCTATTTTTTCTCTTATTGTTGGATACCATGATTTAGACTTATTTGGATTTTCATTCCATTGATTATATATTTATACAATTTTTTGGTAATAATCATTCAAATAATGTTCTTATACATTATTAGGTTCTTTTCACTAGTCTTTAGTGGTTGGGAAGGCCCATTATATAAATAGATAATTGATTTAATTTCAAATTTAGATAGTAATTCAATTCAGTTAAATAAATGAATTCTTCCATGAAATGCATAACCCATGATGTCTCATTATCCACCAACTTGATGGGAAATAAGTTTTATTATATAAAAATCTCAATGAAAATTTCCTATGAGTAAATCTATGATATATTTTTATAATAGAGTATGAAGACACAAACATTACAAATACACCTTCATTATCAATTTCAGAACCATGAGTTTATTAATTGTATTTGTTTACAACTATATTGATGTTCTATATTCATGATGATGAAAATATTATAATTCTCATGGTTGATCAGAATGATTTTTTAGGAAGTATAGATTTGTAATCCATTTATGGATTAATGAATGACTATAATTTAAGGCTATGAAATAAATTAATGGAATTCTTTTAAATTTAATATGAATACTCAATCATATTTTTTCTTTCAAAACATGATCAAATTACATAGAATATACTAGGGTTAAATAAATTTGGATTGGTAAATTAATAATTCATCGTTGATTAAACTATTCCATATTAATTATTTATAAGCCATAGTAAATAGGGAAAATCTTATAATGATATATATAATATTATATTCAATTTCAATTATGAATATTTTTAATATGGAATTACAATCCAAGACACATGACAATTAGTACTATTTCAGTTCTAAATCCTACCATTGGGAAATGGTGAATAATACATTAGTTTTACTGATAATGTTATATTCATGGTGGAAATATGAAATTTAGGACATCATAAAAATGTGAAAATGAAATACAAGGAATTTTACATGGTACATAGATGATTGGAGTGATTAATTTTAATGTAACACACAGCATAGATGGAGACCATACTAAATAAGCTAGTGTTTTAGGATTACAAATTGTGTACACATTATGGGGATGATGAAAAATAGTGTAAAGAAGGCCATTATGAACATTATTAAAGAGTAACCAAAACAAACAAATAATGAGTAACATGCCTTCGAGGTAGGAAGGTTATTCATCAGGGTTTCTGGAGAAAGAGACATATGATCAAGAGTCCAAAGCTATTGGTGTTAAGAAGGGTGTTTCAGTCTATAAATTTATTATTATGTTTTGTTGGTAGGAATATAATTTGTTCAACTTGATATAGACCTCTACATGGGAATTTTAAGCATGGTCCATGTCATAGGGATTTAAATTCAAATGGTAATGATAGATTTTGATTGGTCAATGGCTATAAAAAATATAAGTAGTATGAATTGAGTATTAATGACACAAATGTATTTCAACTGTGATTGTTTCCTGGATAATTATCCATATGTTAAACACAAAGGATGAGATATTATAATATGAGTGAGATTTGAATTGAAAATTTTAATTTCAAACAATTATCTTGAAATATGACGACTAGTATTTCATAGAAAATTAATGGATTTAAAGAATAGAAAATATAGAAGAAGGGATTGTGTGTTCTTATAGAATTGAAAGGGTGTAAAAAACATGTATGGTAATATAAATATGAATTTGAAATGAGGTATTGTTTATTAATTGGATCATAAGTAAGGTTAGATTTTTCAATTCATTTCATATACTATATGAACATGAATAAGGATAAATCCTACATAGTAATTATAATATATGATGTATTGCTAATAAGTGATGTATGATTGATTATCAAAGATTAATCAATTCTCCCAAATAGTTAATTGTATCATGTAGTAGAATTGGAATTAGCACAGTGGTTTTAATTAAAGATTAAACATATAGGATTTAGAATATATAATTTAAGTATAAATTATTGAGTGATAATAATGTCATTACAAATAGAAATATGACATAAAACTATATAAATTGATAAATTCACCCAAAAAATGCATGATGGAGAATAAAATTCAGATATCAATGGGAAGTAGTGAGATATCCAAATATAATTGTACTAGTAGTATTTCTTAGTAGGATGTGAAATTTTACTTCTTCCTTGAATAAACCAGTTAGCCTTGGTGAAGAGTAACATAACCTAAAAAAATAAATATAAAATTGTTGATATAGTGGATTTGATACACCAATATAGTTCTTATTGTATGATCATATATGTATCCCAATTCAAGAAAACAATGAAAAATATTGGTGTAACTGCATGATTTACATTCTTTACATATTCATGATTGATGATGTTGATAATTTTTTAATTTTGGAAGATGGTTTAAGGTTGAATAGTTTTCATTATAGAACTGGAAAAGATAAAAATGAATTAGGGGTGAATAATTTTATAATTGCAAACATCCTATTACAACATCAATATCTCAATGTGTCCTAGGTTAAATAAAGTTGTATCAGAGCAGAGAGGATATAATGTAAATTCAACCAAAATTAAATAATACATCAATGTTTCTAGAGAAGATGATTTGTGTACCTTTATCAACATCATCATTCCAACCTTTATAATAAATAGTTATCACATGATATTTACCATTACTATTGGGATTGAGTGGTTGTTTAGGATAATTATCATCATTAGTGTTCATATTTGGGCCCTAGCTTTCACAATACCTATATTCCTGGAATTTGGAACACAGGATTGTGGGAGGTCCATTATGTGGAGATTTCTCTTTGTTCACATCAGTAGATAACTTCTTCCCACCACTTTGTCATTCAATGGCTCAATGACCTTATTTTTCACACAAGAAACATTTATTAGTCCTTTTAAGAAAATTTCTACCTTTTTTCTTTCCATACACTGAGTACAATGAAATTCCCCTCTTCATCCCTCCATGGTTTTTAGAATTTCCATTGAATCCCATATTTCTTTTCTCATAAAAACCATAAAATTGATGTTTAAATCTCATATCTATTTCCACCTTGATAATAAATCAAATGATTTATTCATAACATCTAAATTCCCTTATGGATAATATCTATCCAAGACTATATTTTAAACCACTAAATAAGTGATAAACCTGAATTTCATGTTGTATGATAATTCAAAAATTGTACATCACGAGTCTTGTAAAATATACATCATGGGTACCATAAAATTCACCATTGTTCTTCATTAAATCATTGAATTACATCCTCAATATTTTTCAAAGAATATTATGAAAGCACATATTGATAAATAATCTCCTATCATCATCCCACTCTATGAATTCAATCTCATATTAATTCCACATAATCTAGGTAAGAGCTAATATGGACCTATTTCTCCTTCCAAATGATAGATATCCAAAATAATATTTTCATGATCATAAAATTAGAGAACAAAAAATATCTTCTTAGTTGAACTAATACATTGCATATACATCATTAGATTGGTGGACCCACTAGAAGAATGTGGAAGTTTCCTCATGAACGAATTTATAGAACGTTGTTCCCTATATTATTCATTTGGATGTTTATCTTGATACATAGCTTGAGAATTATGTGTGAGAATTACAATTAGATTATTCATTTTTTATCTAGTAAAATTTATTTTCATAGGAGTAAAATAATTTCATTTTCCATTATATGCATCTTTAACACAATTAATTCAAGTTCATGTCACCAACTAAATCCAAAAAAAGCCTACTGTGAGTAAAATTAATCATTGTAGGAAACCACATAATCATGAAAAATCAGTTACAAGATATCTAAATAATGACATATTATTTTCAATAAATGAAACCTTATGATCAATGTAGGTTATTCATGATCATTAAAAAACTATAGGATGTAATCATATACATATACTTATCCCTATAGTTCTCAGTAATGTTTTCTCATCCTTGTTTCCAATGGTTAACTAAACATTTCTCTAATATAAAATATAGTGACCCATACTTTTCATACTTAAATTTTCCATGAGATAATTTAATGTGTCTAGTGCCTTTCAAAATATGGATACATAAAAAACTAGTATATTAGTGAAATATATCATCTCCTGTTTAGTTCTTCCGAACTATAACCCTTCTTTGAGACATAATACTTAATTTAGTTATCTATAATCTAGGAAAAGGAAAAATTAGAAAGGGTGGTTCTAATATCCCATAACAATGAAAAGGGATATATCTAGGATCACATAATAACAATATGATCCTAATTTTATGATAATATGAGTTTAACATGTGAAATTCACGCCTTGTATATCATTGATCATAATCTTGAGTCATGGTATAATTCATGGTAGATTAAAATACACTAATCATAATGGAATCAATGAAAATATGCCATGAGAGTATAAAATTAACAAAAGAAATAGAATTTTGTTTTACAAAAAATCATATAAAACCTTACGTGTAGCCTACCCACCAAGACATTCATAACATGTTAGGATTTGGATAACCCCTCGTCTAACTAATTCAAGCATGGGATAGCTTCCCTTGTACCCTATTTTTGGATTGGGATATCTTTATGTGTACCTATTGAGCTCATTGAATATATGTAACTACTCATTTCATTAAAGGTCATTATATGTATCAAATATCACATAATGAAAATCATACATGTGTGTGTTAAAATGTCATACAATATTCATCAAATCAGAACCCCTAAAATAAAATGAGTTTCATAAATATTTCAACATGGAATAACCTGTAAAATGAAATTTGTTTCATAAAAAATTCTATCATCAACAAAAAAACCATCCATATAAATAACAGTGATGTTATCATTCAATCATAACCCTAGTAATGGATAAGTAACATTAAAGGATGGAATCATAATGTAATTCATTCAGAAAATAGAAGGTTGATTTACTTTGAACAATTCTGTAAACATATAAAAATGGGTAAAAATGAATTTGAAAATAAAGTGATAAAAGTAAAAACCTTCTATAAAACATTTTTAGAATATAGGGATATGGAACAAAATGGGTTTTATACTCAAGAGATATATAATGTCAATTTTCCTTAAAAAATATGTTTTCAGTCTCTTGATCACATAAGATGAAGAAAATGAATGTAAAATATGTATTTTAATGAAATAACATGAGTGTAATAAATATAATATTTTTCATGATAGTTATATCATAATATTTCTTCATCAATGGCTTAATCATGATCAATCGAAATAAACAAAAATATTTCAACATAAAAACCTTACCATATTGGTATCTTTTGAATCACAAGTCCCATGAAAGAAACAAACATAGATTGATATTTAATTACAAATAATTTTCATAATAAGATTCATAAAATAAATTTCTCGGAATATATACACCACACAAATGAAACAAGTGATGTAAAATGCATGTGGAGCACATAAATAATATTGAGAAAATAATTCATTACCATGATTTCCACATGTTTAAAAAGTGTTCCAACCTCTGGTATAATAAATGTTAATATATTATACTTTTACACTATATTCACATAATTTTTTATTATATAATATATATTCAACATATATATAAATAAAGAGATATCTAAAATTTTAGAGATAGAAAATGAATTACATCATTTATGGAGACGGTAAACTATAAGTACACATATATACTTCTTTCAGTTTTTAATGGATTGAATGAATGAAAGGTAAATAATTATTTTCTTTATATGATTCATTATTATAACATATAAAAAATATTTATTTATAAAATCTATCCTTCATACCACTTGGGTAAGACAACTAAATCTCATTTGGGAAACCTCCTTTAGATCAATTCCTATGGATCATAGGGTTGGACTATTGGTGAGACATGCATCTCCAAAACATATATAAGGATTTAAATAAGACAATTTTCATGGAATATTTGAGCTAGTTTGATCAATTTCTTGTGAATAATAGAAAGAAATTATGTTCCTTTTTATGTGTGGGAGAGAACACACATGAGATTTCATAAATGATTAAATTATGATAAAATCAATCTATATCAAAAAAAATTTCTAAATAGACTATAAATTTAAATGGATTAAATTTTTTACCATAACATAACTCCTTAGTCTTCGTTTTATATTTATATGAATTTTATGTAATTTTTTAAAAATATTATTTTGATAAAATATCATTAATGGAAATTTTGATACTGATCATTTAATTTGATATAAATACCGAATGAATAAGTTGTAATTAGAATATAATTCTTTAACATAAAACTAATTAATCATATTCATCTTAAAAATTCATGTAACATGATATCTCACCAAAATTATATTACTTATATTATTTTTAATATAATTTATTATATTTTTTATTAATTGGAGAAATATTGTATCTATGTTTCATAGACATTTAGGATCATTATATAATTACTAAAAGTTATAAATAAATTTCTATCATGAAGATAATTTCATTATTCTTATAATTAATATATGGATATGTTCAAAACTAGTTTTTGTGCCTATGTAAATACATAAAATATATTTAAATCTAAGATAGTGTAACTTTGTTAATATCTTTATTTTAAATATTATAAATTTTATTTTGAAGGAATATTTTTCACTAAACAAATCAATTTCAAGATTAATGTAAAAATTGTATAATTAAATTTATCTAATAATAAATATATTGAATAATTATATCCTTATCATTTAGTTTTAACCTAGATTAACCTTATTTACCCATTATTGAGGTAATAAATTTTACCAAGGATGATATCCATATTGACCAAAATTAAAAAGTTCTTCTTTAAAAAATTTGAACCTCCATATTATAATTATAAAATTAATTTTTTTCAAATTAAAAAAATATATGTACAAGAAATTAATTTTGATGTATGTCATAAAAAAATGACAAACAATTATTCCAAGAAAATACAGTTTTAAAGCATAAACCTTATTTTTTCTTTATGTCATGCCTATTAGGTGAATGTTTAAAAAATTATATTGAATATATATATATATATATCATCAAAATAATTAACAAATACTGATATAATTAATTTACTATGATAAAAATACATTACGAACATAAATTTTTTATTGAAAAAAAACCTCATTGTTTTAAAATGGTTTTTATTTTTATTTATATTTAATAATAACCAATGAATTAATTTTACGAATGTCCAAGACATAAATTTTCATAATTTAATCAATCATATTCTTGTCCACTAACCAAATTACTTGTTCATAACATATAATAATAATAATAATAATATAGTATATCATGGTTTCTTTATTCTTTCTGTTACATGTAATGGAAGCTCACAAATAAATTAATTTATTCAAAAAAATATTTACAAAATTATCAGGGTGTTACAGTGAGTAAGATAAAAAATTCATTTTTACTTCATTAATAATCAAAAGTGTAGAATAAAAAGTTATTAGTGCATCAAATAAGGTAGGGGTAGTTAGACTCATTGACTAATCATTGATAAGACATGTTCTAAAATAAATATTTTGTAAAATATTGATAAATCATTTAATATTTACCATTTGTTTATGGGGAACATAGTAACTATAGAATTTACCACCAAGAATAATGTATATCAACACCATACTAGTGATAACCATAAGGCCCAATACTCTGGGTGAATAACCACCTTATTTCCAAACAACATTATTTTTAGCCTCCTAATGGGTGTCTATAGGGAATAGATATTCAACAAAATTATTATATGCCTCACCCCATTTCATCTTTTTCAGTTTTGAGCCTTCACCACTGACAAAAAAATTTCAATATGACAAAATAAATATGAATTGGGAATTTTTAAATAATATACATAAGTTAATGATCTATATAGTTTGTTACAATTTTAAAACCCAAAAAAAAATTAAAATGTATTTTATATGGAAAAACATAGAGAATTGTCTTGATTCGTAACTTTAGTTTCATTATCATACAGTTTAGAAACACTATTAAAAATGGAAATAGGGTTCCCCACTTCCCCCTTATGATTAACACTACAATGTTCTTCTTCTTAATTTTCTTTTTCTATTTCATGTCTTTTTGTATTTTGATCCATTTAGGCCATTAATTTTTTATTATATCTCTATGTATTTGTTATTATTCTATATCATGTTAATCAATAATTTTTCCCCATAAAGTTACAAAAATTATTTTGTGGGATTAGAACCAAATATTACATGAAATTTCATCATGGGATATTATCCACAATCAATTTCATTGGGATTTAAATTTATCATTATTGTCAAGATATTTAAGAAATATATTTCTATTTTTTTCATGTCTATAAATATTATAAAATATTTTTCTATCATTTTAAAATATGTATTTTTGTTTTGAGGAGTTAATAAATGAAAAATTGAAGGGTTAAATATCTATATAAGATTCATATATGATTAACAATGAACTTATTTATTGAATATGTATGTATATTTGAGTTATTTATATATTTTATAATATTTAATTATAGTTCATATTTAGAAATAAATTGAAGGAAGCATCAATGGTGAATTTAGAATCCTTGAGTAAGAAATATTGTGTATATAAACCAAGAGATATAAGTAAATATTTAAAATTATAAACATGGATTATTTGGTAGAAATAGAAAGATGTAGATAATTTAAATCAGCAATGGAAAATGAGAAATTATATTTGAGAGATATAGGAAGAATAGTGATTAAAATTTCTATTGAGAGGTAATTTCTAGTCACTAAGGATGAATAACTATATTCTTCATCCTATGAATGTTTAAAAAGATAAGATGGATCATTTCATGTGGATGATTTTTAATGTTCTAAATAAATTAAAATATTTTATTTTATAATAAAATAACCTAGATGATTTCTCAAATTTTCAATAAACATTTAGATATATTATTTGATCTTCAAATAATATTCATTGCACTACAATGAATAACTTTTGTAACCATTTATACCTCCATTAAGAGGAATAATAACATATTATATTAACTAATTATTTTCCATAAATATATTTATTTAACTAATTTTTAGTTGATATATACTGTAAAATATTAAATAATCATGATAGGAATTATTCTGTATTTCAGTATGTCTTGAATTTATAATATCAGGCAAAAAATCATGAATAACAATGGAATATGATATAAATCTTGTTTCAGGATTAAGGGTATAAAATACTTTATATTAAATCATCATAAAGGTCTATAAGAAATGAATGTAAATACAATTTTGATATTGAAGATAATATTGATAACATAATTAAACAAATATAAATCATTAATGACCATGAAATCATGTTTTATATTTCTATGAACATATAATCCCTAAAAATTAATAATATCAAAAGTGAATGAAACAGAAAAAAATTGAAATGGTGATAATGAATATACATGATTTTATGGTTCATTAATAATCCCTTTTCCCATAAGGAGTATAAATTATTTTCAAAAAGTCATTGAGTATCAATTATAATGATAATAAAAAATAGAAATACCTAAATGAAATATTGTGTTAAAGAATAATAAGATGTAGTAATACCCCACATTTGAAAATAATTTCACATTATGATAGTACATAAATATACATTTTAGTCCACATGAAAAAAGTACTATTCATATGTTTCAATGACCATATTCGCAACAGTTTTCAGAAAATTGAATTTGTTTATGAACTATACAATTTAGGACACTTATAGTTTTCCCGACACTATATAAATGACCAATATCAAGCACAATAACAAATGGTTCTGATCATAAGCTAAATACAATTATGACATTAACATTATTGAAATATTAAGATTCTTGAAATGAGATGTGTACAATGAAGAGTAGTAAATATAATGCATGTTTCAAGAGGGTTAATGTCATACTTGTAAATAAATGAACAAAAAAATCCAATAAAATTTTTTGACATAAATTTATAATTATAATGAAGAATGATTTCTAAAACTGACAATTTGAAGAAGAAAAAAATAATGAAGATATTCCATTGAATCTAGTGAAACTATGCCCCATATGGTAACCAGGTCATTCCGTGGTTGAATAAAAATACAATATTAAATAATAATAATAATAATAATAATAATAATACATCAAGGGATACACATAATAATGACAATAATAAATCTAGAAAAACCAATATAAAGAAGGAAAAATAATTTTATATGATTTATAATTAATGAAGTTCCAAACAGAACTTACACCCAAAGTATAGGATATGACAATCCTTGATGAAATTTATTGATTTAATTTCTATAATTGATCACAAGTTTATTTGATAAATAAAAATATCAATTCAATGATTAGGTAAAAATTTTATTTATATATTAATAAAAGTGAAAAATTTTACACAAAAATTGGGGATGTAAAAAAATATTCTAATAAATTTAAATTATGTAATTTAAGATAGTGTATGAGGATAAAGATATAATATATGATGTCAATTATTTTAATACCAAAAAAATAATATTTTGGACTTTGATAGAAATGAAGATAAATATCTATACAAAATGGATCAATACTACACTTGTAATATTTCAATAACAATGTTATTGAAATATGCTAACACCAACTAATAATCTTAAGATTTTGGTCATGGGATATATTTACATCAAATATTATTAATTTCTATTTTTATCATTATATATTTCAATTGATATGATTAGAATTGTTATATAAAACCCCATAATTAGAATAAAATCAAAACGAGAAAATATTTAAAAATAGTAAGCACCATAAATGTTAATTTCTGTTATTAGTGTAGTTATTAACTATTCTGGGAAAGAATTTGTTGTTCATGACCTTTATTTATATAACATATTTGATTTAATTGTAATCTTTATCATGAAATTAGTTAATGTGAGATGGGATTCAAGATCATTCAGACAATAATGTAATATTTAATTATTTACACATATGTAACATAAAAATTTTACAGTCATAACATCAGAGAGATTAAATATTTTACTCAAAATACTAATTTAATAAAACAACATAAAAAATTAGTGAGAGGATATAATAGTTTACATAAATTTGAATCAATTTTGTAATTCAAAACATTTGTTGAATAGGATAAATAGCTTAAAACATAAGGGGGGTGGAAATGAATAGGCTTCATTTCCTTTCCCATATTTTTTCATTACAATATAATTCCAAATGAGAAAAAATATTAAAACCATCATGGGGAGTGTAACATCCCACCCCTCCTAATTGGCTTGAGTTGAGGTATAAATGTTTCATGGACTTAAGAGATGTTCTCAAGGCATCAACGACTAGAAATAAATGGGGAGGGCTTCGAAAACACTTTGGTGAATCATTTTCCTTTGAAATGAAAATAACCAACCAAACATGACTTTATCAAAACCCACTACATGATTCATGTCAGGAATGTTACATAATTCAGAAATACCTAAAAGACAAATAAAACCAAATAAAAATAATCTAGAATCAGAGTACCAAGTGGAAGACTAAACAATAAAACATAAAGACACTATGATATAACTCCATAGCTTTATATCAAGCTCCAATCTCCAAACACCATAAGACCACCCAAGAATCACGAAAAACCACTGTAGGAATGTGTTGCCTTAACTTTTCTTGTGTCTCAAAATACAATATTTTCAAAATCACCAAATTTCCTAAGTAGGGGTTGGTACAAATACTCAATAGTTTTTTCCAAAATAACATCCCTACTCATGCCACTAGAATATAATAAGGTAGCACAATTTATATAAATAATTTATATAAAGCCATTTGAACAAGAAATAGTTTCCAACAAACCAAAGACACCATTACCAAAAGGCTTTACCAAAATCAACTCAATACCAAGGAAAGAAACCAAAACACATCATCACACATTTACCAAATTTCATAATGGTATAACCATTTCCATATTGCATGGTCTCACGCATAACACAATCATAACCACAAACCATACACATGATCTCGGTGTTCTATAATGGCAGAACATCATGTCCAACCCCATCCGCCTTTTGTAGAGGTGCTTTATTATCATGACCCGACCCAACAAGGTCCTGGGCATGACTCCCCAAACCTGCCTCCAATAGGCCAGGGGCTGGCAACTAGTGCTGAGTAGGATATCACACACATGGGAGGCCTTAGCCTAAAGTACCTGTACACACGCACCCACATACACTTACATGAAACAGTGCAGAGATATATAAATAAAAACTGAAAATGCATGCATACATCTATCCCAACCAGAGTACATGAAAAGTACCAAAGGGAAAATACAGGGCTCACCAAAAGAGAATTGTAAAGGCGTTCATCCTGCTCAGATGGAGGGGATCACTGTGAAAAACAATCATTAGAAAACTCCTCGGCCTAGCTTCATAACACCTCGGTTGGTAAAATCACTAGGATCTACCTACATCGGATCCTCTAGGGCCTCTATTAAAAGGAATGTGGACTGCACAAGACACACGAAGTGCGGGTAAAGCCTATACAGGGGTGAGTATAAACATACTCAGTAGGTGCCCCAAAAACCAACCAAAAAGGAGAAATTGATAGGCATCAGTCCGCTCAACCTAGCCAGAGGAAACCCAAACGAGAGAGAAACACCATCTCAAGACTGTCCCCGGCTAAACTCAACCAGTCATCCCAAGCCATTGGGTGTCCCATTGAAGATGTGACAACACCTCAAGGTAAAAACCTAGAAAACATGGTCATCTCTACTCATTTATATGCCCATACATATACCAAGTGTATCCAGATATACATGTCTCCATCACAAGCCTCAAGAGGTCCGACCTCAACTCAACCATCCTAAAATACACTCGTCCAAGAGATACACTCCATCTGGTTACACTGCCATCCAATATGACACATCCAAGAGAAATCACTCGATCTGGCATCACGAAACTGAAGGCACAACACTGCCATCCCAAGGGCTGACATCCAAGAGATCACACTCATCAGATATCACTGCCTAGAACACTTTGTTGCACAACAGCGGATCACGATACTCAGATAGGGGGATCCCAACCCATCCCTGATGGGGGACACTCCAAACCCTAGAGAAACTATATAAATATGCGTCCTTCAGAAATGGGATCCCTCCCAAGATCCGCTGGGGGACACCACAAACCCAGTATGGTAAACGGAACATGAAGAGATCATTTCATGATAACCCAACTCCGGAACTACTAACCTAGTATATGATCAGTGCTCGTGTAGTGTAGGTCACGCCGATACCTAGAACTCTGCCTAGGGAAACACGTCGCGGTAGATTGCCAGATGGAAGATAAGATTCTTGAAACACAGATAGGGAGTCTGTGCTTAGGGCTTAATGGGGGCTTTGTACCCTACTAGAAACAAACTTCTGGGTAAAGGATCGATGCCCAGGTAAATATTGGTCACACTGATTCCAACCCTACCAAGGTACACGGAGGGATGTGAGGATCGCATCGGGCCTCTTGGGGTGATACATGCTCCAATATACTGAGTCTACTATCAAAGCGGACTGAGATAACTCACTCCAAAAGGTGGGAAAATGCCAACGCTGCACGAATACACACAGCCGTAGAGGGGTCACAGTCTGGTGAAAGGGACGTGATACCAAAACCCTCATAGTAGCCGATGAGGGGTCACAGTCCAGTATAGGGGACATTATACGGAAAACCCTCATAGCTAAAGGACCAGGGGGACCCAATCAACCCTACCAGTCAAACCATTGAGAATTGGACCAGGGGGACCCACTCAACCCTGCTGGTCTAGGCATCGTCATCCCAAACGACCCATAAAAACATCTCCTATACACAACACCTTCTAGTCCCAAACCATGGCCACCATTGAGTTCTACATAGAAAAACACAAAAGATAGGCTATTCACTTGCCTCAAACGGGCACTTGATGCAAAAGATGTAAAATGATATAATGGAACCCTGTGGGGCCCACGGCCCGGTTCTGAAACTCATCAAGTGGATCATACCGTTTCGATCCCTTCGAAAAAATGCACAAGATCAACTACTCGTTTTTCCAAAACAGACACTCGAAGAAAAGGTCATGTTTCCTCCTAAACCCCCAAAATAGGCCTCATGGGGCCCACTCCCCAATTTCGGATTAAGCACCGAAAATTTATCTAAAAACATACTTCATAACATTAGGGTCACAATGCCACTAATGGCGTATCAATCAAATTCTCCGTGAAGAAGATATGGTAGGTTGAAATTGAATAATAATAAAATATTATTATTAATTCAACATTTTATGGCCCCGGCCCCGGTGTCCTTCATAGATTTCTCCATGATTCCTTTAGGGTTTCATCCCTAGTTCTTTTTTCTTCTATGTGGTTCCCTTTTCGGATTTCTTTTTTCTATGAAAGGTTTTGACGCTTGTTCGGTGATGGTTTTGTTCGTGTTTTTTCGTTTTATGTACTGTGATGGCCTTGTTGATCTCCAGCATGTGGTGTTTGGATGGCGGCATCGATGGTGTTGATTGTTTGGTGATGAGGAAAGTGGTGTTTTCTGATGGTTTTCAGTTTTTATGGAAACAGTGATGAAGACTTACAACGACCTCGTCGTTCTTGGTATGGTTCGATGGAGTTCTCTTCTTATTGTCGGTGAAGTTGTTTGCGGCATTCGGCGTGCTTAGGATAGGTTGTAATGATGATTGAAGGGAGATGATGATGCAATGGCAGTATCGTCTAGGGTGCATCATGATGGTAGGAGAAATGATTCCCCAGGTGGTGTGATAGCAGTTGGTTCGGATTTGCAATTCAAATTTGAATTTTGAATCTTCTGGCGCTGGGCTTTTTAATTTTGTTTGGTTTGAATCTTTGTTTGTTTTTTAATCAGGTATTTACCTGTAATGGATCATGGTTTTTGATATTGGGTTGGATCTATTGTCTGCGAATTTGTTGTGCTTGTGAGGTTCCCACTAACACAAAAAGTTTTTTATTCAGAAAATGAAAAAGATATGAATTTGGAGGAAAGGGTTCGTCTCGACGCAAGGGTCACATCGCCGCTGAGAGATCAAGATTTGGACTCCCAGTTTGCATTTTACGAGGGTTTAAAGAACCCCTGGAATGTTCTGGCCGAACCACCACTGGCTCACCGGAAAACATTGTGGCCGCCTAACTGGACCGCCGCGCCACCCCTGCCAGAGCTGCCATGCTGCCTCGCCAGACCACCGATGGAGTCATCGGAAAACCGCCAGAAAACTCCCCCTTACCGTAAAATCTTATGCGGGTCGCCGGGATCACCCCAGTGCTCCAGAAATAGATCTGATACCTATTTCAGAAAGATCAGGACCCGAACTACAGTGGCTTGACCTTCACTCAATGAATCTTCATCGTTTTAACGTGACGAAAAGTTGGAGGATCTTCTAATCACCGCCGCACCTCCTCCGGTGCCCGAAACTCAAAACTGTCATAGATCTGGAATCCCTGGATCACGAACTTCACAAAACGGTGCTTTGATCGAATATTGTACATCGTTTAGAAAAAGGAAAAATTTATTGTCGAAGAACAAATAAGAACACAAGGAATGATGAAAAACGCGAAGAACGTGAAGAACACGAAGAACGTGAAGAACACGAAGAACGGATTTCAAGAAAAATCGAATTACATGATGTTCATTGTTAGTTCAGTCATCAGCAAAGGATTCTAAAGTAGAGAATTCAAACAGAAAATGAATTTCAACAATTAAATTACAATCGGGGAGCTATAGAATCTGAAACTGAAAGCCTACATGGATTTTGGATCCGCCGATGTGTTCGCTGCGCTTTGATCTACCAGCACTTGAAATTTTTTCGTGATCCGACGAGGTTTGAACATTGAAATTCCATTGAGAGCATATGGACAGGGCTCTATAATCCGAGAGAGAGAGAAATGAGCTAGCCCATGCTCATTTCTCTAAACTCATATTTATAAGAAACTGCCAACGGTCGCGGGAACCGAAATTCCCACACCCTCTCACCTAGAGTCGCTCCTTGGGTAAACACCGTGCTATGAACTGAATGGTTCTCTCAAATTTACAATCCGAGACTTCGTTCAAAAGTTATTCGACCAGGCATCATAAATAAATTAATTAATTTATTAATGAAAACGTCGTTGATAACTTTTTCTGCATGAGACATGGGCCCGTAAAAGTTATATCCTAGCTAGGGTAAATGCCACATTCCGTACTCAACTGTGGCCTCAAATTTCTGATCCAAGCTACAGTTCAAGAGATATCCCATCTCTGTCACATGCATAGTATAAAAATACATAATATTTTTATAAAATTAATTTCGGGCACACCGAGCCTCGGAATCACACGTCATCTTCGTGCCTAACTCTGGAATAACTCGTAGGAATATTCCAATGTCTGACAAGGAAAAACCCGAGTCACTACACCCTCCCCACATTAGGACTTTTCATCCCTGAAAAGCTGTAAGCACAAGGGAAAGAAACGAAACTCTAAACTGGGTCTCCCACACCAGCGATTTCACCAAAACCCCCAGCAAATCCACCCAGGGTACCTGTGCTGCCAACAAGAACACATGCTGGGGAACCCCATGGGAACCACTATAACTACCCGGACTCGGCCAAGCACCCAAGCAGTTCCAAACGGGTCGGGTGTCACTACCTTAGGCACACCTCCCCTGAATGCCAAAGGCTGTTGACTAGAAGAGAGGGTCTGAATAGGTATAGTGGGAAGTCTATACCCACTCAGAGGAAATAAAGGTACTGGTTTGAGTATAATAGTAAATTATGCAGCGGAAATAAACAACTCAGCAGACTCAAACCAGACCCTCAAAGCGGAAGCATATCCAATAACGATAAACAGTGGAAGAAATATAAAAAAAACAAAAGTGGAAAGTAAACAAAATAACATGCCAGTAATCAACTGCAACAACTACTAAACAACCAAGGCATGCATCCACATATAAGTCAATGGTTCCAATGGTTAACCAACAGAAGATACAATATAAAGTAAGCATGCTGATACAATGTAAAGGAAACTACACAAAGTAACTCGAGCAAGGCACGACCTCGAGGTCCATACCAATATTCATGATAACGGCACTAAAGTCCAGCTCCTTAGGCTGACCCTCTACCTGCGCGCAATTTCCCAAAGTCTACACAAGTCCCGAAGGGCCCATGTAGGGTGTGAGATGAGTCTCAGTAGGATACCACCAAATGGTTAGTACCAAATATAAGTGTTTAGGAAGACATTATTATATAAGAAAAGCAGTAAATAGTACAATTCCCAAAAATAAACACAAACTTCACTGGTGCTCAGCATTCACCAGGAAGTGTCACCTGCTTTGGCCAATGCTGGAATCTCTGGTCTGTAACCCAGCACCATGTGCCACCTGACACCATGTGTCTCAAGTACCAAAGTCCTAAAGGCATTCCCGACAATCGTAACCTAGCTCGGAAGCTCAACCTGCGCATGGCACAACATCTGGATGAACAGAGATACCTGTCCTCAAATAATAGCTAGAGGGAAAGTGATGTTTTCCCTCAAATAAACACCCATAGGAACAGTGATCTCTTCCCTCAAATCAAGTAACCGGAGGCACAGAGATATATGCCCTCAAATCAAGGTGAGCCTTTGCCCCCAACTTGACAGCCTCTATGTTATCTCTTTAAGGCTCCTCACCTCCCATGTGGCTTCCTATGGAAAGCACCCCCAAACCAATGGTACCTAACCGCATCTATCGAGAGCCTCTACCCAGTGAGTGGTCATACCACCTCATCAGAGAGTCTATCTGTGTTCACACTACTCAAAAGTACCCAGTGAGTGGTAATCACCTAAATAAGTTCCCAAACCATATCAACTCTGACACCCCGTGTCCCTGTGAACCTATCGCTCAAATCTAATGGCATTTCCATCCATATAACTTGGGCCATATCCTACCTGGCAGTCCAACTGCCTCAAACCGACATCCATGATGCCCAATCCCATGGTAGAAACCATCCAAGTAACCCAGGAAAATCCCCAATCTGTGATCAACATAACTCAACAATACATTCAGGCCACTCCCTACACAACAAAACAGTTCCACATAGGAAATATCACACATTGAATAAACATACTCAAAAGCATCACATTAAACAGGAAATCACTAACAGTCAAATTGCACTAACTTGTGATGTCCCATACCAATACCTAAGGTCTTGAAAGCCTTAAACAATTCACATCATGCTTATTAAATTAAACTCAACAGTTTAAACTAATCATTTCAATTTATACTCATTTCGGCACCCTGAACGAGATGCCCCAAACGAGCAACGACCTCTAACCCGGCCTCGCTTGATCACAACAAAGGTCAGGGAATACCCAAAAGCATCCCACAATGCAGATAATCAATTTAATATAAATAAATAAGGGTCTCACTCGATACCCAACTTTTCCCGAAGGCCTAAACCCCCCAAAAGTCTATGAAAACCCAAAAGAAGGTATGCACCACCTACCTCGTACTCGTACAATGATACTCCTCCAATATCAGCCTCTGAATCGGTCCAAATCACTATAGATCTGCAATTCTATCAAATACCAGCAATTCATCTCAGATGGGATCTACAGAGAAATAGACAAGGAATCAAGGAAGAAGAAGGGTGTTCGGGTTTAGCCTCTCCAATTAGGTCCTGCAACCACCGACAGATCGAAGAAAAGAGGTCGTATGAAGAATCTAGGAGGGATTGTGTTCTTGGGTTTTCTTCGGACGAACCTTTCATCAATTGGGAGAGAAGAATACATTTTCAGAAATAAGACGTGATGGCGTCCCATATGCCCAAATAAAAATAAAAGAACACGGCATGTCTTCTAGGACTATGCGCCTTGTAGATTCCAATCCGTACTTTGACTTAAGCGGAGTCCAGCACACGGCTTGGACTCGTGTACACGGTCAACACGCGGCTAGAAACTCAGCCTATATGCGGAAATAGGATACACAGAGTGACAAGAAATACTACATGGTATGTATATGGAAATTTACACACGGTCACCACACGACATGTACATGGTCTCACATGGGAATTCACATGACTAACATATACACGGTGTGTACTTGGGAGTACATGGCGTGTAGTCTGGAATTTTCTAGAATCTGCCCAATTTTCCAGCATTTCTCAAAAACAAACCAAAAATTTACAAAAAAATCAGAAAATTCAAATAGGGTCAGAAAATTAACCCAGTTCAAAAACCTAGGTTATTACAAACTCCCCACATTAACATAGCTCGTCCCCGAGCTATCAAATGAAACCTGGAGATGGCAGCGAACGTACCCATCCCAGGTAACAACCTGGACTACCCCGGTCTCAAGGCTCTCGATAAATTCTTCAAGGGGATCCCCACCTTAGGAATTTCATAATACGGTCTCAACCAACAAATCTTAATCAATTAAAGCAAACAATAAGGTCCCATGACCTATTTCTTGGACCCATAGTACTCCTGTGACGCATCGTCACCCCTGCACCTCCTCGGTGCACCCGTGTCATTTCTGACACAAAAACAAATCCATCACTGCATCGGTGTCCGCCTCCAAGGGTTCCTGCATCTTATAGATGATCAAATCAAAACCTGGTTCCATGCACCTCAAGTAACCCGCATCCTCGATACCCCGATGCCAACGGCAACTCAAGTAACTTGCATCCTCGATGCTCCTGATGCTACGCATCTCACACACACACACACACACACAGATATATATATATATATATATATCACGCACCAGATATGGAGACAATCCAACTAACTAGCATTTGGTTAGTCCACATAAATCATGTGCATGTCGAGAAATCAAAATAGACACTCTCCCAATAGGCCATGCCAAAAATAAACTAGTAGAAAACTCAGGGACATACCCGCAGTGTACCTACAACCGTAGTCGGCTCACCAGCCAGCTCAGTCCCTGGCAGCTCCACGGTGTGCACCTGACCTGACACATGGCTGTCTGAAGCCTGTCCTAATCCCTACCTGCTGGCTGTCTGAGAAGGTTGTCTGCAGAACCTATCATGATGTCTGACCTGTCCACATGCCAGGCACTCCTTTGGAGGCTTATCACACTGAGTCCAAACATGTCCTAGTTTCCCACACTGAAATCAAACCACTCCTAAACTGCCCCGAGGTGGTCTAACTGAGTCCTTGGCCTACCCTCCCTACTAGAACTCATCTCTACCTCATTTCCTACTATCTGAACCATCTCTTGAAATCATCGTCCGGTTCAAATGAGATCTCTCCTTCTCGTTGCCCTCTATTATGAGCGCCTGATTCACCACTTCAGAGAACGATCCCAACCTGAAGATGTTCGCTTGGATCCATATGGCGTGTTTCAAGCCATCTTCGAAGCATCTCACCCTTACCAAGTCATCTCTTACCATAACAGGTGCAAAGAGAGAAAACTCTGTGAAAGTAGCGGCATAGTCCATGACAGACATGTCTCCCTGCTGAAGGCTCAAGAACTCCCGAGCTCTCTCCGCCCTCAGTGTATCTGGGTAAAATTGCTTGAAAAACATGGTCTCGAAGTCCTTCAATGCCAGTCCCTTGTGTCTACAAGCCTGAACCTGCACATCCCACTATCACTTTGCTAGTCCCCTCAGCATGTACATCTCCAGCTTGACTCTCCACCCTAGAGGCATCTCGAGCTGATCGAAAATCTTCTGCATTCTCTCAATTCAGTTCTATGCCTCCTGTGGGCCACCCCCACCCTGAAAAAGTAGTGAGTGATGCGACTAGAACTCCCCTGTCAGATACACCATAGAAGTCTCTCTACCATGTGTGCCTATGTCAATCCCTTGCAAGACACATACCAGGCTAGTCCGGAGCTTCTCATCGAGCCATGGTCTGAACGCTACCAAACCCGACTGCAGCACTGCCCACACTGGATCTTGAACCTGATCCTATCCCTGAGCCTGTATCTGCGGCTCATACTCTTCATGCATTAGATCCTGAACCAGATCCTTCGGCACTATCTCATCTCCTTCCTGACGCTCCATCGAACCGTACTGGAAGAACCCGTTGAATACCATAAATGGTCAGACAGCCCATATATATATAACAATATATTCTACGCAGATAAGGAATGTAGTAAAGAGGGAAGTGTATAACAACTACCGTTACTATCCCCTATCGCAACCCATGCTCATGGCATCCCGACCTCACGGCCTCCTTACCCGCCCTCAATAGAGCCAAGTATCAAATGTACCTCAGGCCATGCCCGTCCTGACAACCAAGTTTCCTAAAACCCGATGACTGAGTCGCCCAATCCTGACAGTTACACTACCTCAAACCATATTACATGTCTGCTCTCATAAAATCCAGACCCAATTACCCTGCAACATGCAATTCTAAAAATATATAAAGCATGGCATATCATATTGCAATTAACACAGCAATTATATTAGGAATTTCACCTATTCACATTTCAAAAGCACACAAGAATGGAAATTGATTTTCATTCACATGGTATTACCACTTCACAAAGCATAATTCCATATATGAAATTGAAATACCCTAAAAATGTGCCTATAAAATCCAAGAAAACAAGTAAATACGCCTTGCCATACCGAGCCAAGGTCTATCTCTTCCCTCCCCTCACCGGGGTCAAGGGTCACATGATACAATCAAGAATATCACATATCATGTGAGCCACCAAGGTGGAAATCAAATAAACTATAATATGAGAAAAATCAAACAGAAATTCTCACCCATGACGACTAAATTCGTCCCTCATACATGGGGTTGCAGGCACCCAATCACAAGTTCAAAATCCAGTTCCAACAACAACCTATCTTCAGTCTACCATATCCCAAATAGTAAGAATAGCAGAAATAAAAAGAGGGGCATCTTGATCTCATTAATAGCCAGTATCAAGAACTGCTACTAAATCCCTATCAAGAACAAAACTCCTCTAATACCACTTTGTAACAACCCGAACCCAGTCAGCCACCTAAACAGTGCCAAACAGGTTGGGTGTCACTACCTTAGGCGCAACTCCCCTGAACGCCAAAGGCTGTCGACTAGAACTGAGGGTCTGAATAGGTATAGTGGGGAGGTTATACCCTCTTAGAAGAAATAAAGGTACTGGTCTGAGTATAATAGTAAATTATGCAGCTGAAATAAACGACTCAGCAAACTGAAACCAGACCCGCAGAGCGGAAGCATATCCAATAATGATAAACAGCGGAAGCAATATAGAAAACTATAGCAGCGGAAAGTAAACAGAACAACATGCCAGCAATCAACTGCAACAACTACTAAACAACTAAGTCATGCATCCATATATAAGTCAATGGTGACAATGGATAACCTACAATAGCTACAATATAAAGTAAGCATGTTGATACAATGTAATGGAAACTACACAAAGTAACTCTAGCAAGGCATGACCTCAAGTTCCATACCGGTCTCCATGCTAACGGCACTAAGGTCCAGCACCTGAGGCTGACCTTCTACCTGCATGAAATTTCACAAAGTCTACATTGGTCCCGAAGTTCCTGTGTAGGGTGTGAGACGAGTCTCAATAGGATACCACCCAATGGTGAATACCTAATATAAGTTTTTAGGAAGACATGCTTATATAAGAAAAGAAGTAAACATTACAATGCCCAAAAATAAACCCAAACTTCACTAGTGGTCAGCAGCCACTAGGAAGAGTCACCTACTTCAGCCAACGCCGGAATATCTAGTCTGTAACCAGGCACCATGTGCCACCTGACACCATGTGTCTCAAGTACCGACGTCCCGAAGGCATGCCCAACAATCGTAACCCAGCTCGAAAGCTCAACCTGCCCATGGCACAACATCCAGAGGAATAGCAATACCTATCCTCAAATAATAGCCGGAGGGATAGTGATGTCTTCCCTCAAATAAACACCCAAAGGAACAGTGATGTCTGCCCTCAAATCAAGTAACTGGAGGAACAACGATATCTTCCCTCAAATCACGGTGAGCCTTTCCCCCAACCTGACAGCCATAATGCTATCTTCTGAAGTCTCCTCACCTCCCACGTGTCTTCCTATGAAAAGCACCCCCAACCCAATAGTACCTAACCGCATCTATCGGGAGCCTCTACCCAGCGAGTGGTTTTACCACCTCATCATGGAGTCTACCTATGTGCACACTACTCAAAAGTACCCGGTGAGCGATAATCACCTCAATAAGTTTCCAAGCCACATCAACTCTGACACCTCGTGTCCCTACGAACCTTTCTCTCAAATCTGATGGCATTGTCATCCAAGTATCTCAGGCCATGCCCAACCTGATAGTCCAACTACCTCAAACTGATGTCCATGACACCCAATACCATGGTAGAAACCACCCAAGTAACCCTAGAAAAGCCCCAACTTGTGATCAACATCACTCAAAAATACATCTGGGCCACGCCCAACACCACAAAACAGTTCCACATAGGCAATATCACACATTGCATAAACATAGTCAAAAACATCACGTTAAACAGGCAATCACTAACAGTCAAATTGCATTAACTTGTGATGTCCCAAACCAGCACCTAAAGTCTTGAAAGCCTTAAAAATTTCACATCAGGCCTAAAAAATTAAACTCTATAGTTTAAACTATGCAGTTCAATTTATACTCATTTCGACACCCCGTCCGAAATGACCCAAATGAGCAACGACCTCTAACCTGGCCTCGCTCGATCACAACAATGGTCATGGAATACCCAAAGGAATCCCACAATGTACATAATCAATTTAATATAAATAAATAAGGGTTCTGCTCAATACCCAATGTCGCGCCTGAAGCCCGCAACCCCCAAAAGTCTATGAAAACACGAATGAAGTATGCACCACCTACCTCATACTCGTAGAATGATACTCCTCCGATATCAGCCTCTCAATCTGTCTAAATCATGGTAGATCTTCATTTCCATCAAATCCTGGAAATTTTTCTCGGATGGGATCTGTAGAGAAATAGACAAGGAATCGAGGATGAAGAAGGGTGCGCGGGTTTAGGATCTCCGATGCGGTCCTGCAGCCACTGACGGATCGAATAATGGAGGTCGTATGGAGAATCTAATAAGTATTTTGTTCTTGGGTGTTCTCCGGACGAACCGTTTGTCGATAGGGAGAGAAGAAGACATTTTCAAAAATAATACGCGATGGTTTCCCATATGCCCAAATAAAAATAAAAGTACATGACGTGTCTTCTAGGACCTACACGCCATGTAGATGCCAATTCGTACTCCGACTTAAGTGGAGTCCAGTACACGGCTTGGACTCGTGTACACGGTCAACACACAGCCAGAAACTTGACCTATACGCAGAAATAGGATACACGGTGTGTCAAGCAATACTACACGATGTGTAGATGGAAATTTACACATGGTCACCACATGGCATGTACATGGTCTCACATGGGAAGTCACATGCCTAACATATACATAGCGTGTACTTGGGAGTACACGACGTGTAGTCTGGAATTTTCCAGAATCTGACCAGTTTTCCAACTTTCCTCAAAAAGCAGCCAAACATTTACAGAAAAAGAAGATAATTGAAATATGGTCTGAAAATTAACCCGTTCCAAAAACTCAGGTTCTTACAACCACAACCCCCTCAAGAAACTCGCATTCCAAACCAACATTGAACACGCGAGGGTACAAACGAACAAAACAGGGATGCCCGGCTACAAAATGGGTCTTACTGGCCCTCCGCAAAAATACCAACATGGTGTCTTACCGAATCCCCGAACAAAACCTCGAGAAAGAAAAAAAAGGGAAAGGGTTCCGCCTAACAATGTCTAGAAAAAATACGATAGAAAGTATAAATGACACAAGCGTACCTCTGTCCATCCGCGGAGCCTCTGGGTCAATAGCCTCTAAGGCCTACAGTTGTCCTCGCCCCCATCCTCCAGCTCCCTGAGCCCAACGTGGACAACTTGTGGGTGGTGGTGGTGGAAACTCATACTGCCTATCACCTCCCACTGTTTCACCAGCTCCATCGCCACGTCCTCCGCCTTACGGACCTCCATACTCAAGACATTGTCACTGCCAAGGTGGCCTATCAACCAGATCCCTCTTAGCAGCATGTCAGGTCAAACAATTTCTGGTGAGATGTCCTCGGCCATTGCAAGCGTAGCATTGCCTCTCCCGCTGTTGACCAGAACCCTGACTCGGATACTGGGTTTGGGCTTGGGTGCACCTCCGAAAATGACGATTCCTCCTACGATGCAGGAATGATAATTGCGGGTCTCGGTGGACCTGGACCTCAGGTGAACTCTGTCACTGAAGTTCATGGTATACGTGTGACCTCAGCGCATCATCTTCCAACACCAACAGAGCCATACACGGCTCAGTCTGATAGGCCACATCCTCCTGAACCATCACAGGTGGGTCAACACACTACTCGACGGGTGGTGGCTCCAACAGCTGTCCGACTGGTGAAGAGCGCGCCTCATGACCAGGCACCAGCAAGGAGACCTCGTCACTCATCAAGTCATACTCCAAAACCATATGTGGAAACATTGAAGGTTGTCATCGTGGAAACATCCTAAAACATAATTCAAGACGTGCCACTATCAAAGAGTATATCTGGGGAGCTGACTCAAGAAGGACAAGGACAAAAAAACCAAAAACATAGTCTTATATAATGCATGTACAATTATTTCTCTACGAACAGTTTCCTAATTTTGTGAGTCAAAAGTCAGGTTATCAGAGTCCTGGTGATTGGATATGTCAGCTGCCGCACCATCACTGGAGTCCCTGGACTGGAAGCCGAACTCAAAACATCCTAACACTAATGTTATGCAACCCAAACCAAGCTCACAGCTAGATCTCCTATACTTAAAGATCCCAAAGGTGGAACCTCCTCTGATACCACTCTATCACGACCCGACCCAATGGGGCCTGGGGCACGACTCCCCAAGCCTACCTCCAATAGGCCAGGGGCTGGTGACTTGCATCATGTAGGCTATCACTCAAATGGGAGGCCTTATCCTAAAGTACCTATACACACGTACCCACATACACCTCCATGAAACAGTGCAGATATATATAAATAAAAACTAGAAATGCCAGCATACATCTATCCCAACCAGAGTATAGAAAAAGTACAAAAGGGAAAATACAGGTCCCACCAAAAGAGAACTATAAAGGCATCCAACCTACTTAGATGGAGGGGATCGCTGTGAAAAACACTCACCAGAAAACTCCTTGGCCCAGCTTCGTAACACCTCGGTCGGTCTTCTCACTAGGCTCCGCATGCGTCGGATCCTCCGGGGCCTCCGTCAAAAGGCATGTGGATTACACAAGACACACGAAGTGCGGGGAAACCTCGTTCATGGTTGAGTATAAATATACTCAATAGGCGCCCCAAAACCCAATCAAAAAGGATAAACTGATAGAAATCTATCCACTCAACCCAGCCAGAAGAAACCCAAATGAGAGAGAAACTTCATCTCGAGACCGTCCATGGATAAACTCAACCAGTCAACCCAAGCCATTGGGTGTGCCATCAAAGATATGACAACACCTCAAGGGAAAAACCTAGAAAACATGGCCATCTCTACTCATTTATATTCTCATACATATACCAAGAGTTTCCAGATATACGCATCTCCATCACAAGCCTCAAGAGGTCCGACCTCAACTCATCCATCCTAAAAGACACTCGTCTGAGAGATAAACTCGATCAAGTTACGCCACCATCCTAGATGACACATCTGAGAGAAACCACTCGATCAGGAATCACGAAACCGAAGGCACAACACTTCCATCCCAAGGGATGACATCCAAGAGATCACACTCATCGGATATCGTCGCCCAGAATGCCTCACTGCACAACAGCGGATCACAATACTCAGATAGGGGGATCCCAACCCATCCCTGAAGGGGGACACTCCAAACCCAATAGAAACTACAAAAATCCTCATCCCTCAGAAAGGGGATCCCTCCCAGGATCTGCTAGGGGACACCACGAACCCAGTTTGGTAAACGGAACATGGAGAGGGAATTGTGTAACAACCCAACTTCGGAACTACTCACCTAATAGAGGATCAGTGCCTGTGTAGTGTAGGTCATGTCGATACCTAGAACTCTGCCTAGGGAAACATGTCATGGTAGATCGCTGGAAGGAAGGTAAGATTCTCGAAACACAAATAGCGAGTCTGCACCCAGGGAACACTAGGGGCTTCGTACCCTACTGGAAACAACCTCCTGGGTAGAGGATCGATGCCTGGGTAAATATTGGTCACACCGATTCCAACCCTACCAAGGTACACGAAGGGACTTGAGGATCGTGTCGGCCCTCTCGGGGCGATACGTGCTCCAATCTGCTAAGTCTGTTGTCAAAGCAGACTGAGACAACTCACTCTAGAAAGTGGGAACATTCACACACTGCACGAACATATGCTACCGTAGAGGGGTCATAGTCCGGTGAAAGGGACGTGATACCGAAACCCTCATAGTAGCCGACGAGGCAACACAGTCGGTGTAGGGGACGTGATACCGAAAACCCTCAGAGATAAAGGACCAGGGGGGGCAATCAACCCTGCTAGTCAAACCATTGAGAACAGGACCAGGGGGACCCACTCAACCCTGTTGGTCTAGGCGTCACCAACCCAAACAACCCATGAAAACATCACATGTACACCGCACCTCCTAGGCCCAAACCGAGGCCACCATCGCGTTCTACGCGGAAAAACACACAGCATAGGCTATTCACTTGCCTCAAATGGGTACCCAATGAAAAATTCATAAAACTCTGCTATAGAGCCCCATAGGGCCCATACCCTAGTTCCAAAACTCATCAACTAGATCGCACTGTTGCGATCCCCTTGAAAAAATTCATGAGATCGACTACTCGTTCATCCGAATTGGACACACGAAAAAAAAATTGTGCTTTTTCGTAAACACCCAAAACGAGCCTCGTGGGGCCCACTCCCCAATTTTGGATTAAGAACCAGAAATTTTTCTAGAAACATACATCTTTACATCAGGGTCACAATTCCACTAACGGCGCATCATTCGGATGCTCCGTGCAGAAGTTATGGCAGGTCGAAGATGAATAATAATAATATCTAATTATTAATTCAACTTTTTATGGCCCCAATCCACGATCCCAATTATTTATCCTCACAAACCAATATCAAAGGGTCTAACTCAACCCAAGGCTCACGTCATCACTAACGACTTTCAATTTGGACTACCGGTTTTCATTTTACGGGGGTTTAAAGAACCCCAAGAATGTTCTGGCCGGACCACCACTGGCTCGCTAAAAACCATCGCGGCCGCCTGACCGGACTACCGTGCCGCCCCTACCGGAGTCATCATGCCACCTCGCCAGACCACCGCTGGAGTTGTCAGAAAACGGCCAGGAAATTCCCCCTCACTGGAAAATCTTCAGCAGGCCGCCAGGAGCACCCCGGTGCTCCAAAAATAGATCTGAGACCTGTTTCTAAAAGCTCGGGACCCGAACTACAGCACCTTGACCTTCACTCGATGAATCGTAGGTGTTTTAACGTGAAGAAAAGTTGGCAAACTTCTGATCGCCACTACGCATACTCCAGCGACTGAAACTAAAGCCGTCATAGATCTGAAATCCCTGGATCACAACCTTCACAAAACCGTTCTTTGCTCGAAGATCGGAAGTCATATATGCGAAAGTAAAAAGTTCTTTTTAATGAAAAATGAAGAACGCCAAGAATGACAAAGAACAAGAAGAACACGAAGAACTCGAAGAATGTGAAGAACGCAAAGAATGGATTTCAAGACAAATCGAATTAGTTGATGGTCATTGTTAGTTCTGTCATCAGCAAAAGATTCTAAAGCAGTGAATTCAAATAGAAAATGAATTTTGACAATGAAATTCTAATCGGGGAGCTGTATAATCTGAAAAAGAAAGCCTACCTGGATTTTGGATCCACCATTGTGTTCTCTGCGCTTTGATCTACCAGTTCCTGAAGTTTTTTCACGATCTGACAAGGTTCGAATGTGGAATTTCCATTAGAAGCAGATGGTCGGGGCTCTGAAATCCGTGAGAGAGATAAATGAGCTAACCTCTGCTCATTTCTCAAAACTCTTATTTATAGGAAACTGCCAACGGTCACGGGATCCGAACTTCCCTCACCCTCTCACCTAAGGTAGCTCTTAGGGTAAACACCGTGCTATAAACTCAACGGTTCTCTCGAATTTCAAATCTGATACTTTGTTCAAAATTCATTCGACCCAGCGTCATAAATAAATTTATTTATTTATTTATGAAAATCTCATTGATAACTTTTTCTGTAGGAGACATGCACCCGCAAAAGTTATAATCTTCCTAGGATAAACACCACATTTAGGACTCAACTGTGGCCTCTGATTTCTGATATGAGCTACCGTTTGAGAGGTAACCCATCTTCACCACATGAATAGTATAAAATTATTTAATATTTTTATAAAATTAATTCTGGGTATACTGAGCCTCGGAATCGCACTCCGTCTTCACACCTAACTCTGGAATTATTTTTAGAAATATTCCAAAGTCTGAAAGGGAAATACCAGAGTCGCTAAATTTATGCCCACTTATCCTTGATAGTTGTCCCTAATGCCTAGAAATAGGCATCCTTTACAACCCACACATAACCCCAGAAGACAAAATCTATGCAAAAAACATTAACCAAATAACAATAACATAGAAATAAACTATTACCAAAGTGATGCCACACAACATGTTCCAATACAAAAAACCCATTAATCCAACACAATTCAAAACACATGACAAACCACATTTCAATAAATCAATTTTTATTGAAAACTATTTTTCACAAACAATTTTCCATGAATCCAACCAAGCCAATTATTTTAAAATCACTATTTTAAAATCCACATGAAGCACAATCCACAACAATATCAGATTTTATAAAAATCCATATTTTTCCTCAAAAAATGTTTCAACAAAGCTTCATACACCATAATCAAAATCAATTTCAAGAAAAACTAATTAATTTGAATATAAGCCTTCGAGTTCTAGGAAAATGGATTCAAGAGTGAAGCTACGTACCTAAGGGTTTCAGCGAAATTGACCAACGCACCACCGAACCTCAAATCTGGGTGTAAACTCCAGAAAACCACCATAGAACCCTTTTCATAACATCAAAAAGAACAAATATCATCATTTTAGCAAACAAAACCCTAGATATACAGGCAATGGAAGTAGATGTTGGAAACCAAGAGAGTGAGAGATAGATGTAGATCTAGAGAAAAAAAAAGAAACAACTAGGATAGGAGTTCTATCAAGGTAGAACCTCCTTCACCACACCTTGAAAACACTTTGAATCAACTTCAAAATTAGTGGGAGTGCCCATTTAACTCCTTATATGAGAAAATCCCATGTGGGGTTTCATTGGAAGAATAAATGGAATGTTTTGGGATAAACTTGAGCCCCCATCCTTTTTTAAAAATCCTTTTTAAAACCCTTGCATGGTTAGATACCCGGTTAGGAAAACTGTACACTAACTATACACCTGATACTTTCTCAAAAAGTGTCTCACATGGTTGGGCCACACGGTTAGACAAACCGTTCGACAACCACACAATTAGTCACTGTCCCATATAGGAATATTTTTCTGGCCATGCCGCATGCTTTGGAAAACTGAATGCCTTAACCGTACGGCCACCCCTTTACCTCTACCTCACTGTGAAAAGCTACATGGGTTTTGTTGAATAGTTTCTACTAACTGTTCTTAGATGAAACACCCTTCCAAAGGCTCCAAAACCTTCCCAAACCTCTTCCAAACTCTCCAAAACATTATTGAAACAGGTTATATACATGAAAAGTAATAAATAAGGGTTATGTAACTCAAACCAGGGGTGCTACATTCTCTCCACCATTGGCCATTCCATCTAAAGAATATAGAAAACCATTGCATAGCCAAAGGATCTCAGGACACTGCTCGACCATCTCTTTCTCTCATTCCCATGTCTGCTCCTGAATCTGACCATGTTGCTATAAAACCCAAACTAGACCGATGCTTTTACCCCACAAGACATTCTCATTCCTATACATAATCTACACTGGCACATGAAGCAATAAAGAATCTAGGTCTAGTTCAACATGATCCCATTGAATCACATGGTCATGATACGGATGATAGTTTTTCAACTGAGAAACATGAAACAAGTTGTGAACTGCACTATATTATAGTGTCAAGGACAACTAATATTCCACTTATCCTACCCATTAAAGTATCTGAAAAGGCCCATTATACCATAGTGATAACATTCCCTTTTATCCAAAACATATATTTCCAAGCTAATGAGAGATTCTCAAGAACACATGATTAACTACCTCGAAGGAAAACAACCATTGATGATGATCTGTATATGATTTTTGTCGACTCTGAGACATCTCCATTTTATTCATTATAAACTTGATCTTCTTTGTTGTCTTGTGAACAAGGCTCAACACAATCATCAATGTATTACCTGTTTCCACCCAAAAAATTGTAGAACGACATGGATTCCTATACAATAATTCAAATGGGTCCATATGAATTGATTCTTGATAACTGTTATTATATAAGAACTCCACTAACATCGAGTGATCCTCCCATGAGCCCCCAAATTCCATCACATAAGCCTGCAAAGTGTCTTCCAACATTTGTATCATTCTCTCAGATTTCCCATCCATCTAAGGATGATACGCCGTACTCAGAGTCAACTGAGCCCCATGTTATTTTTGTAAGGATTTTCATAAACAATACATGAACCTGGGATCTCAATCTGATTTAATTGAAATCGGTGTTCCATGCCTTTTTACCACCTCATTAATATTGATTTTGGACAGATCATCCATCACATAAGATTCACAAATAGGGATGAAATGGGCCGACATTATTAGCCAATCCATAATCACCCATACGGAATCATGTTTCCTAACCATTATCGGGAGACCTATAACAAAATCTATCAGTATCTACTCCCATTTCCATACCAAAATAGGTAAGGATAGAAATATATCTACTGGCCACTGATGCTATACCATGACTTGCTGACAAGTCAAGCATCCCAAAATAAAATTGGCCAAATTCCTTTTCATACCATCTCCCCAAAACTGCACATTCAATGCCTTATATATTTTCTAAATTCCATGAAAAATAACCCATATAGAATAGTGATAAGAACTGAGAAGTTTATCTTAAAAACCCACCAATACAACCATATGATCTCATACCAAAACCCTGAATTCATACCTAGTTTCCAGCCTTCAATGGTCTCCCCACCATTTAGTTTCAACCTCCTAGCCACAAATTCTAAATCAGACATTTGGGCCTCTGTAGTCAAATCAACCAAGTCAGTAACTAATGAAACTGGAAGGAAAACCACTACATCAACTCGTTCATCACATTCCAAACACATGTATGATATAAAAAACATCAATTTCCACTGATCTAATTCATGTTTCACTATATGATCGTATTAATTTCTACATAATGCATCCCCTACAAAATTGACATTACCTGGTGTATACATCAAGTCATAGTCAAACATTTGGAGATACTGCATCAAACTTAGTTGCCTTAGGATCAAATCACTCTATGAGTAAATTTTATTCAATATCTTATGATTGGTAAACACCATAAATTTCTCACCAAATAGATAATGACTCTATATTTCCAATGTATGAACCACTACCACCAACTCCAAATCATGTGTTGGGTAGTTATTCTCACGTATATTCAATTATAATGTGACTTATGCAGCCACATGATCCCCATGCATGAGATCCACCCCAACCTTGATCTTGATTCATATCTATACACCACATATCCTTTCCTTGTTTTTGAAAAAACCAAGATTAGTGCTGATGTAAGATAACCCTTTATCTCTTTAAAATATCTCTCGCATTGCTCATTCAACTAAAATGGGAAATTATTCCTTGTTAAAGCTATCATATATTAATCTAAATGTGAGAGGTTATGAAAAATGAATTGATAATACACAGATAGACCAAGGAAAATTCATATCTCAAAAAAATCATCAATGGTTTTCCAGAGATAACAACCTCTATCTTTTATAGATCCACTAAAAAACCTTACACATGAATAACATGTCCAAGGAAATGTACCTCTTATATCCAAAAAACAAGCTCTGAAAATTTGGCATACAACCAATGGTCTCTCGGGATTACCAACACTATTGCCAAGTGTTTCTCATGATCCACACTTTTCATTGAATACACTAGTATATTATCCACAAACACCACCATGAGGGAATACAGATACCTCTAAAATATCTGATTCATCAATTCCATGAAGACCACTAGTTAATTCATAAGACCAAAGGGAATAACCACATACTCATATGGCCATATCTACTTCTGAAGGATTTTTATTGAATATCCTCCTTCCATACCCATAAATGATGATATCTTGATCACAAGTCAATATTGGAAAACAGATGAGATCCCCTAAACTAAATGAACAGGTCATCAATGTGTGGAAGTGGATACTGATTCTTTATTTTAACCTGATTAAGATTACTATAGTCCACACACAACCGAAGAGTCTAATCCGTCTTTTTAGCAATGATAATTGGGGCTACCCCTGGGGATGTGCTAGACCAGATGAACCCTTTGTTTTCTAGCTCCTCCAACTACACTTTTAATTCTGTCATTTCTACTAGTTCTATCTGGTAAGATGTAATTGAGATAGGACTGGTCCTCAAAAGGGGATAAATCATAAACTCAACGTCTCTAAAGGGTGGTAATCCTAAGAATTCTTCCAGAAATACATCCTAAAACTGATCCACCACTGCTGGACAACTGCTTCTCCCAACCTCTTCCATTTACACCAATGACATAGCCACCAAATGAAATGAGATGGTCTCTAATGATGGTGCCTTTTCATCCACCTTTTCATACTTCTCTCCTCTAAAGTGACGCTCAACGCCATCCTCCACTGTAAAACTCACTGATCGGGAATGACAGTCAATGTGGGCCTTGAAATTCATCTACTTATCCATACCTAGGATTACATCATACACATCCATCTCAAGAACTGCGAAATACAAAATTAACTCAAACCCATAAAACATTATACAACATGCACTACATATGAAGGCTCGACACACTTTTTAACCCAGAGGAGTTTTATGATTCAAAAAAAGGCATTATTTATACATTTAAAACCAATAAATCAACATCAGAATAAGAATTGAATGAATGAGATGATCCCATATTAAAAAATACTTGCAAAAAGGTAGAGTTCTAAAGTATCATACCACTAATCGTGGAAGGTCCCGATTGATTGTCCACCATAACCTGCTCAGCTCCAACCACCTGCTTATTGGCCATGCTTTGCTCTTTATTCATTTTGTTATGAGTTATGGTGTTCCTCAAATCATTATGGATAATTTTATTCTACTAGTCAAGGTTATTCTACTTCCCCCTTCTCATTGACGCATATGATGCCTAAGACCCTTAAAGAGTTTCAAGAACACCTGACCTCAGAACACTGTGGTAGTAACAGTAGAGATTCTCCATCTGCTTGCATTTATGACATGCTCGAGGTTGTTTCAAACAATCCTGCTTCATGTGGGATAGAGAGGTGTACTGGAGACATCCTTCCTTGGTCTGAGGCTTCAGAGGAAGGTTCACTGATCCATTTGTAAGATTTATGAGCAATACTCCCACCCTAGAAATAGGTTTCCTTCTTCCACTTTCTCCTCGCATTGGAGTTCCCATTGTTTCCCATGGGTATAAACAATCTTCTCATAGTCATAGCCCCCAATTCATCCCTTTCAGCTAAAACATGTTATTGGGGGTTAAAATAAAACCCTTGATTTTCAAGGGAAAGTGTAAATAGTGAGGTTTAAATTAAATTAATGTGGTGAAAATGTAAGGCCATATACTTTTTAAATAATAACTTTATGTTTGATAGTATATAAGATATGAAAAACCAAGGTTATGAGACCTATGAAATATATTATTTAAATATGATTGTTATAACATTGACATTAAATTGGAGGGTATAAATAGGGAAAAACACTACCTGAAATATATATGAAATTCATAATAAATATAAATATATTGAAAAATTCATTTATAATAATCTCTACTTTTTTAGTAAATTCAATGTATTCTTCAAACATATGTTTCCTCATAAATGATTTATTATAATTTTTGTTGAAATATAGTATAATTAGCGTATTCCAATTTTTGAAAATTTATTTGATAAAAAGAACATTACTATTTATTTTAGAATATGAAAATTATGTTAGGGTGAATTTTTGAGTTTTTTCTAGAGATTTTGATTTTCCAATGAATAGTAAAAAATACTCATTTTTATCAGAAACTGTTTTTAAATTCATAATGTCTTTCCATTATAATTAATTAAAAAAATATTTAGTAATGAATATATTAAATGATATATATATATATATATAATATCTTAATATATTAATATAAATTCGTATAATGTTGTGGAATAGACAAATAGATAATGTAAGATCATCTTATGCTTGAAAAATACATTCCTTGAAAACCTATTTTCGATACATTTTGTAGGTTTATTTTAATTTCAATTTCATCCACTTATATGAATTAAAGACGATAATATGAATTTTATATTTAGATTTATAATAATTTGTATTTTTTTAAAAGGTAAAATTAATTTTTTGGTCATAGTTAATAGTAAAAACACAAAAAATCTATTACAATAGTTAAGGATAAAACATGTTATTGGGGGTTAAAATAAATAGAGAAAGGTAATAAAATAGCTTATACATAACGCCATAATTTTTGAAAAAAAATTCTTACCTCAAGAAAAATTCAAAGAACAACACATTCAATGATGCAAAAGCCACCACCATATGTGAAAACTATACTATGTTCATAAACAGGGCTATATATTCTGTCACTGATCATTTCTCATACTTCAGGATGATGAAATCTTTTGTCCATTGAATCTTTAATGTATGAGGGTAGAATTCTTTGTTAAATAATTCCTCAAAACCCTCCCATGTCATGTATTTTTCTCTTCTAGCTTGGACCACCAACTCCGACTAATGACATAAAATATCTTAAAACATGTGAAACATAAACATTACATTAACATCTACTGGTTTTCCCAAGAAAACAAATATTTGATTCATCATGTAAAATCATGTTTCTGGCATTTTTGGATCCCAATCACATCAAAAAATTGGTGGATTTTGCTATTGTAACTAAACCAATTGATTAACATGCCTTGTATCATCCCTTATATTCCAACATTAAATGGATTGTAAATCTTTCACTATACTTTGAACTAGATATTGGTTCCCCTGGGGCTGAGGTGCAACCAAATTTTCTGTAGCATCCTCTTGTCGGCTTCCACGATGACTACTCAGTTCCATTTTCAATCTACACAACAAACACCATAAGAATTGTTCCCTAGAAATTAGAGGCTTACAATTTCAAAATCAATCACATTATAGTACCACCGCCATTCTTTCAAACATTCCACCTTTTCCATATTCAATTATTATCTGAAAAATATCCCATGTTTTGAAAATCGACCCATTTTAAATTTACCACAACATTTCACTTTCCAAAACTGCACTTTTGAAAAAACATTACAGATATTTCAGAATTCAATATATTCATATCACAACATAAATAATTACATGAATTGAGATATTTAATCTTATTGGGAAGTCATTTCTACCATTCATGACATCCTCTTCTCATTGGATACACTCATGACATTGAAAACACACTCCTATAGGTTTCTCTAAAACATTTATGCACCCAACTCACTAGTAACATGAAGTTATCTATAAAAGGGTTAGATACGTCTGTTTATGTTATACATTTCAGGTTCCAACTATCCTACTCCTTTCAAACATCCCAACTCAAGGAATAGACAAAGTAAAAATGTCAACTCCAAGACCGACCACCAATGCCAATGAATCGAACAGGCCATTTTTAAGTCAAGGACCAAACAAACTATTACCACTTTTAACCTCCCACCCATCCTCATTGGTTAAGTGATGTTCCCAAGGAACAAATGGCTTGAATTAAATTACAAGGGCTTCATGAACACTTTTTTGAATTATTTTCCCTTAAATGAAAATGACCAACCAAACATGCCTAAATCAAAATCCACTACATGATGCATGAAAAGAATGCTACACAATATGAGAATACCCAAAAGACTAACACATCTAAAACAGAATAATCTAGAATCAGAGTACCTAGAAGAAGAATAAACATTAAAACCCAAAGATTCTATGACAAAAATCTATAGCTCCACAATAATATCCAATCCCCAAACACTATAATACCTCCAAAGCATCACAAAGAACAACTTGAAGAATGAGTTGCCTTACCTTTTCCCATGTCCTAGAATACAATATCTGCAAAAACAAAAAAGTTCCAATGAAGGGAGTGTATACAAATACTCTGTTGGTTTTCCACAAATTGCTTTTGTAATCATGCCAGTAGGATAGAAAAAGTTAGAAAAATATATTTAAATAATATATTTAAAACCATTTGAACATGAAGTAGTTTCTAATGAGCCAATCATACCCTTATTAAAATGCATTACCAAAATCAATTCAGTACCAAAGAAAATAAACCAAACACATCATCGCCCATTTATCCAATTTCATAATGGTATAAATATTTCCATATTTCCTGGAAGCATTCATAACACAACCATATCCACAAACCATACACACGAGCTCAATATTTTATGATGGTGGGACTTCATGTCTAACCCCATCTTCCTTTTATAGTGGTATTTCATGCCAACTTATCCTTGATGGTGCTCCTTCACACCCATAAATATCAATCCTTTAAAACCCATTCATAACCCCATATGACAACAACCATGAAAACAATATTTACCAAGTCACGATAACATGCCAATCAATAATTACGAAAGCCAAGCCACACAACAAGTGCCAATATAAACAACCCATTAATCCAACACAATTTCAAAACAAAACCCAAACCACATTTCAATAAAACAATTTTTTTTGAAATCCATTTTTCAGAAATGAATTTCCATTAATCCAACCAATCCAACAATTTTATAATCCACTCGAAGGACAATCCTCAACAATACCACATTTTTTCCAAAATCCATATTTTTCAACAAAAAGGGTATCAACCAATCTTCACACACAATAATCACAATCAATTTGAAGAAAAAACAATTAATTTCAATGTAAATCTTATAGTTCTAGAAAAATTGAGTTAAGAGTTAAACCACCTACCTTATGGTTTTCGAGAAATCGATCAATGCATAACCACACCTCAAATCGAGGTGAATACTCCATAAGATCACCATGGAACCCTTTTCCTAACATCAACAAGACCAAATCTAATAATTTTAGGGAACAACAACACTAGATCTACATGAGATGAAAGTATATTGAAGAAACCAAGAGAGAGGGAGAGAGATGTAGATCTAGAGAAAACCAAAGAAACAACTAGGAGATAAGGCTTACCATGGGAGAACCGCTTTCATTACACCTTGATAACCCTTAGAATCACCTCCAAAATGTGTGGGGGAGACCCTCTAACCACTGAGAATAGTTAATCATGAGTGGGGTTAAATTTAGTGGAGGAAATAAATTTTTTTGTGTTATACCAGGTCCCCCTCCTTTTTAAAAATCCCCTTTTTTAAAACCATTCATGGTTTGCTGCACAGTTAGAACAATGGCGAGCTAACCATGCACCTACTACTATCCAAAGAATTTCCTCGCATGGTTTCCCCACATGATTAGAAATTTTTTTCACCAAATGTGAAATTATCCAGTATCCCATAAATAAATGTTATCCTAGGATGGATGTATGGTTTGGAAAACTGTCCACCTTAACCACACACCAACCCCTTTATATATGCCTCACTATATACAGTTACCTGGGTTTATTGTATTGTTTCTACTAACCGTGTTCAAACCATGAACCCTTCTAAAGGCTCCAAAACCTTCCCAAAACTCTTCCAAACACTTCCAAAAATTACCCAACCACTTTATATACATGAAAATCCATAAACATAGGTTACATACCTAAAACGGTGGGTCCTACAGGGAGAGTAAAATCAATGGAATGTGAGTTCATAAGATGGTAATAATGTAGTCATATGAACTCATGATGGATTAATACATAATAGTAAAAATATAATTATCATTGATATATGATGAGTATTATTTTAATTTGTTTATTATTTCTAAAAAACAAAATATATTGATATTTATGTAATAATGTATAAATTTGGTATTAGTGATTCCATGAATGTATCATTTGGTATTTCATATCATAATATAACTAATTTAACATATATGATGATTTAATGAATAAAAAACCTGTTAATGAATAAACATTATAGTGATATTATAAGGTGAATACATACTTTTATGGAGATATAAATAAATGATTATGAAGACATCCTATGATTAGGATGCCCTGAAAAAATGTCCATCTTCAGAAAATGGTCAACATAATATATACATGGTTAATCTATTATAATTACTGAATAAAATTTCATAAATAAATTATATAAATAGTTTTAAAACATTATCAACTATATGAATTTTTATTGAAGGATTATATGAATTTTGAGGGAGTTCTAAAAAAATTTTAGAAGCATTAAAGGTATAACAATAGTGTCATACACATAAAAATATTATTGTAGATCATTTAGAGAATCTAAAAATATATATATATTACCATACTATTAAAGATGAATTAAAATCTCTAATTTATGACATGAATACATTTTTTTTATGGTATAAATAAAATACTAAGGTGGTGTGTTTATTAATCTCTTAATACATTAATTTAGAGAACACAAAACATACACTCTCTAACAAGCTTGTTAATGCAATAAAAATATTTCTGCATGATTGTAAATAACATTGTAATTTATTAATGTTAGGTTTATACATATCAAAGTATTAACATCCCATTATCTTATTTCATGTATTTCTCATTTCTTCACTTGTTTTACCCTTTAATTAGGTGTGTCTTGGGAATCATTAAGATTGAGTGAATTTTCTTGTAAAAAATGAGCTGATTTTTTGGTATGAAAGTTTTATTAATTAATGGAGTATATGTATAAATGAATAAGGTCTTAATGAGGTTATATAGATGATTGGAGAACTCCCAAGGCAGTTTGGAGGTTTGGGATGATAACATGAGTTTTTTTTGTCGGCTGGAAATTTACATGCCATGTAATTGGAGTAAACAACATGTATTATTTTTCAGGCGCATGTCCTGAATAAAATATATATAACATGAATATTTACACACCATGTATAGACTATACATCTTGTAAGTGGTAAAATACCGATTCTTAGTTAAAAGTCAAGTAGGTTTTTGGCATACTTGAGTATCATTGATTCCATGACATGAAAATGGATTATATTCCATACAATCATTGAGAGTTGAGATTTTAGGGTGATCAAAAGATTATTTCTCATTTCCTTCTTCTGAAGCCTTCATTCCCTTAGGCTAGGATATCTACCCATGATGTTTTGTAGACCTTTATCCCTTCCAGACCCTTTCATTTAATGATTGATCATCAGGATTGTGCGCGGTATCTATGCGGGTAACAGAATATTTTTTTCATCAATATTAACTTTGATCAAGGTAGATCCATTACATTTTGTTATCATATCTGTTGATCTAAAATTATTTTTCTCTTTATTCCATTCATGATTTATCATGTGATCTTGTTTTGAGGGCTTATCACTTTTTGTTGTTGTGTGGTGCATGCGTGTTCTTCAAGGGTTGTCATGATCTGCCCTTTCCTCCTTACATTTTACTGTGGAATCTATTCAAATAGATATCGGGATTGATTCTAGGTCTTTTATTAATGTCGATGTGTTCCTTCTTGTTGGTGGATCCTATTTTCGGTGTGTATAAACTATGTTTTGTGGTAGGTGGCTCCAACTCTAGCCTATCTTGGATAAACTGCATTGCTTTTGTTTTTATAAATTGTTTTATAAATTAAATATCTTGATTGAATGATGGGATTTGTGTATGTTGAAATGGTTTTTTTGATAAAACACATATCTCCCCTGATTTTAATAAATGATAATGTTTTTTCAAATCATTTTTAAATGGATTTTGAAACCATTTTCATTGAATTACTATGATGAAATGGTTTGTAAAATATATTACATGGGATGTCTTGTGTACTTAGGTTAAAGGTTTATTAATAGGAATATTCCATTGATACTAGTAGGGGGTCATTCAAGGGGTGTTCCTCTGATCACCATGTCTTTGTTTCTAGGGACATGAAATAAAATATAAAGGGGAGGGTTTAATTTCATGGTTGTGGATATACTCCCTAGATTTGATGAATATTTCTAGGGGCTTGATTTATACATGATTTTTTATTATGGGGGTATGAGTGTACAATTTATCCTAACCTAGTTTGTTACTTGGCATGATGTAACCTGTTATTTGGATGATTTTAGCTATTTTGTCTTATAATATTTATGTTTTTATGCTTTGGAATTTATATTATATGTGATACATTCATTGTATTCATTTTATATATCTTATTTTATACATTTATATTAAATTATTTGAAATTGATTTCCCTTTATTATATGGAAATGCGGAAAAAGTGGAAATTAACTTCTTTTTCCATGATTTTGACATAAAATAGTAAAATTGTTTATCATGCCTTGTTTTATATAATGATTAGAATGGTTGTATTATTTATATATTGAATTATTATGGACACCTGGGTGGGATCTTTTTGTGCCTATTAGTTAACACCCTATGCACACCTTCAGCAGTGTGTAGACCTTTGTATGTCTTTCAATGTAGATAAAATAAAGTCATCACAGTATGTTGGAATGGTTGTTTTCCAATTGGGTATAAGTAGCTGGTGGTGAGATGGTGTGAGTTTCCCTATGATATCACATGGAGAATGTTTGAGTAGCTATTTATGTTTTCACATCCTTTATAGCTGGACTTGTCTCTCAAAAATTGTTTTACTACCGTTTCAGTTGTAACATTATCATTTTTCACTGTATGTTTTGTCAAATATATTCATGTTTTTTTTCTTTTATTTTTTATGTATATATATATATCATGTTTTATTTTATAGGTTTGGAGAACCCATTCCCTCTATTTTTTTGATTCTTGGGTTCTAGATGCAAGCATGTAGGGATTGGGAACACCCTTCGGGAATGTGGAAATTCTGGTTACATAATAGTATCGAGAGGCTATCTGGGTTGGGTTTGTCACAATTTGGTGTCAAAAGAGGTATGTTCTCAATATTACTTATCATGGGAGGTTTGGATGGCTTGAGAGAGTATTATTGGAACATGATAGATGGGTTTCATTGAGTTCCTGGCTAGCTCTTTCTATAACGAGACTCATGTAACCATGGGATGTTGGGATGTGTGTATCCTATTTTGAGTTTTTCTATAATATTAGTTCTTACTTATGGTGTTATGGTTTGAAATGTGGTTATTCTATTGTATGATTGTTTCTTTTGTATTGGTGTTCCATAATATTCCTCTGATACATCTTCAATGGGTTACACATGTTGGTGAAGTTCATCCTTCTCAAGGGAATATATGTCAAGGTAAAAAACTAATCATGCTTATCATATGAAATGTTTGTGTTGTCGACCATAGTATACTACAATTCCATAACATAGTAATTGAGGTATAGAAAGGTGTTGTTTGAGACATGGATGAATCATGGATGTTTGAATGCAAGAAACGATCATACATTATAGTTATGAATAAACCTCAAGAGGTTGGGTATTAACATGACAATATCAATTAGATCTTTGACATGATGGATGCACATAAAATTATCAAGGTGAAGTGTGAGGAGTAATGACTTTAGGGACCCATAAACTAATGGTGGGATTCTATGTTATAGTTGGATAGGCACATGGGATTGGTCTGAATGGGTTTCGTGACTCACTTATTATAGAAATATTTTCCAGATTCACTATTGATGGTGATGACTTTTAATTTCATCTCTTTGTAGTAGGGATAGTGTACGATGTTGGAGTAAATCCATTGGTTTGTTGAGATGGTTCATTTTTCAACAATTTTTGTACTGAATTACCAGTTGAAGGATCAAAAGTGCCTATAGGGTTTTTGACTATATATCTGATCACATGTATTTGTGATGAAGCTTTCAACCTACATAGAAATAGAGGATAGGGTGATGATAGAAGATATGAATATGGAATGCATGTATGGCTATTAAGCCCTTTCTCTTCCACCTAATGGAAACATGAGTGGCATGCTATAGAAATGGAAAACGTCGAATGATAAACACATGATAGGTTGATGTGGTTTTCAATATAAATCCTCCTTTGAACCTTCAATTATAGATAGTAGTGTTCCCCTGACTTGGAATTAATGTGTAAAGGTTAGGACCACAATGAATTATATTCTTTCCCTAGAAAATATGTGAAATAGTAATGGTTATTATGTTCATCTGTAGTGTTTCTAGTAGGCTATTTGTACACCAAGATATGGTAAGGGATCATTGGTTTCAAAGGCTACTACATGGTAGTTTGATGCTTTATAGGCTATAGGGATCTAGCCACATGCCTTAGTAGTGAAGAAGCATAAAGCAGTAGATGAGTTTCAAATAGAGATAGATGTGGGTCCAGTGATAGTGATAGATATCATGTTTTTTATATATCTAGTATTGACAGATTTATTTGATTCTTATGATTTAAACATGTTTAAATTTATCTTTTTTATATACTTAAACATCTAATTAAGAACATATCTTTTGTTATGGAGTAAGTGATATCTCTTGGTATTAGGAATGGGAAGGGGTTTTAGTGTCATTCTTATGAGTTATCAATAGATAATGAAGTGCTATTATGGGATTTCCTCATTCTTCATCTACAATCATGGGATATCATCATAGGGATGGATTTGATTGTTTCTCATTATGTATTGTTTGAATATTATCATTCACGTGAACCATTTCATGCAGATAATGGGATATCTTTAGTTTTTCAGGGGGGTGGTATTTGCAGTATAGTCATGTTGGAACTTCCCACCCTATGCTCTAGGGCTTTTTTTAGTGGTCGTAGTTGAGCCAGATGATGATTCTTATATTTTTGAACTTCTCTTGGTTGATTGGGAATTTTTTGACATTTTACAAAACTATTCAACAGATTTCTTCTATAAGGGGAGGTGGATTTAATGATTAACATGGTTCTAGTTACCTAGAAAATTTTGTTACCTTCTTATCATATTAATTAAAATATATGAAATAGATGAATATTCAATTGAGTTATTAGGTGGTGAATGGTTTTGTCCACCCTAGTGTTCTGCCCAGGGAAACCCCATTGCTCTTTTCCAAGAAGAAATAAGGTTCACTCCATTTGTGTTTGGACTATTGGATCTTGAACTAAGTGACATTCAATAATAAGTATCATTTTCCATATTTTGATTATTTTTTTGATAGGATAAAAGAGAAAAGGTGGTTTTTGAAGATTTATCATCCATAGGGGTGTCATCAGCTTGGAGTTTTCAAGTCTAATATATCGAAGATGGATTTCAAGAGTAGGTATGGCCATTAAAAATATCTTATGATTCTATTTGGTCAGATGAATTATCATACAGTTCATTTGGCCTTGATGAATTAGATACTCCATCAGTGTATAAACACTTTTTTTTAGTTTTCATATATGATATTTTGGTTTATTCAATATCTAAGCATGTGTATGATCACCATTTTATTTTGGATTTAGAGTCCCAGAAGATTCACCATTTATATAAAAAGGAATTGAAAAACAATTTTAAATCCAAGAAGTTATTTTCATGGGGAATATGATTTCTGAGAATGGATTATTAGTCGATCCTAAGAAGGTGAAGGGTTTTTTTCTATGAGAAGAGCCACACACTTATTTTAGACACATAGGTTACATGGTATTGAAAGATATTATCAATGGTTCTTCAATAATTTTTCAATATTAGTGTCATTTTTTTAATAATATTACTAGGAAAATGGTGAAATTCATTTTGGTTGCTAAGTGTCAGTCATATTTTGATGAGCTAAACTGACATCTGACTTTAGGTCTTATTAAGATCTTAGCTGATTCTAGTAAGGGATATTTGGTTTTTTGTGATAGTTCTAGCACTATGTTTGGTTGTGTGATCATATAAAGTAATAATTAAGTGGCTTATTTCTTTATTAATATTTGACTGCATGAGAATAATTATGCTAATTATGATTTAGAACTTTCTGAATTTTGTCATTCACTTCAGTGTTGGTTTCACAATCATATTTTAGAGTGGTTCGTAGTTTTTTAACCAAAAAAATTGAGCAATATCTTTTTTCATAATTACATTAATATATGATAGTTTTGGTGGGTGGGATATCCTAATATGTTTAACTCTGATTTAGCATGACTCCTAGGGAAGGGTAAAATTGATTTAGAGACCCTTAGTAGGAATGTTCCATCACAGGATTTTTTGGAATTGAATGAAGAGTATACCCTCATGGGGTTTTCTGGCTTAATTTTACCTAGATGCTCAGGTTGATTCGTAAAGTATAGTTTTTTCCAGGGTTTAGTTATACTCAAATCTCCACATGTCTATTCTATATATCTAGAAGTTGTATGATGATTTGAGAGGAATTTTGATAGAACTTGTAATATAGGGAGAAAATTTCTGGTTGGTCTCTCTATTCAAACGGTATTCTCTATTATTGGGATAGGTTTTTCATCCCATCATCAATTAGTAGCTCAATAGTATTTTATTGTCCTAGTTATTCCATGGCAATTGATCTAAGTTCTATTGAGATGTATTGTGACATGAGATGCTGATTATGTTGGTCTGGTATGAAGTATACCATTCCGGATCTTTTGTCCCATTTCTACACCTTCTAATAGATAAATGTGGAAAATCTAAAACCTTCTAGTTTTTTCTAGACTCTTCTTATTCCTGTTTTAAATTGTTATAAGGTATTCATTGTATTTTTTGGATTACCATGAACTCCCCATGGGAGGAATTCTATCAGGGTGGTAATATATCAGTTGACAAATTCAGCTCATTACATTCGGATTAAAGACACCAAAAAGATGAAGATGTAGGTAAGCTATATGTGTATGATATTTTGAGTCTACATTGGGTTACTTCTTCCATTATACCAGATAGGGATACAAGGATTACTTTCAGGTCCTGTAGGAGTCTCTATAAGTCAATTTGGACTCTGTTCAGGTTAAATAAAACATACTATCCATAGATGTATTATCAGGCAGAGCAATCTATTTATATACTGGAGGATATCCTCCATGCATGTGTCTTGTATTTTTATGGATCTTGGGATACCCATCTAAGGTTAGTTGGGTTATCATATAATAATAGTTAATATTTTCTCATTATAATGGATCCTATTAAGGCTTTGTATATATATTCGTACAGATCACCTCATTATTGGGAAGAGGTTGGAGTTTCCTATTTGGTGGAATCGAGTTTGGTTCAGGAGATGTCAATAAGGATTCAAGATATATTTTTGTATCTAGTAACATCTCATAGTCGACAAAAATATTATATTGATTAGCAGCTTCATCGATTGACATTATCTATAGGTGATCAGTATTTCTTGAATGTATCACATCATCTAGGTCACTATCATCTTGGAAAATAGGCAAAGCTATCATGGAAATATGTTGGATCGTTCTAGGTCACTAAGTTGCTTTGGAATGTTTCTTATCAATTTTGATTGTTAGTTTGAATGATATACATTTATGAAATTTTTTGTGTATCACAACTACGTAAATATCATCTGTATCCCTCCAATGTTTTTATTTGGGATGAGATTGAGTTAGAACATTTTTTTTTTGAGCAGACAATAGAGATTGTTGACTCTTCTGTTAATGTAATATGTGGCAAGTTGATTCTATTGGTAAGAGTGTTATTGAATCACATATCATATTCTCAATAGACATTGGAGAATTTATCATTGATAAAGGAGAAATGGCCTCACCACCTTACCAAACATCGTTCTTCCACATGACATCACATGTATGGAATGTCTTATGGTTGGGAGTTTGTAACATCTCATTACCTCCACTTATGAATTCCTCAGCTATTTAATTTTTCTTCCTCTTTAACTGGATGTGTCTTATGACTCCCAAGTATGGAGTGAATTTTATGTGGGAAAATTATTTATAGTTCATGGATGTGTGTTTTTTTCTTAAAAAAATAGAGTTTGGGTATAAACATTTAATGGATTAATGGGGTTCTCCCTATTTTTTGAAGAATGGTTGATATAGTTTGGAGTTTTTCTACTGTAAACTAGATTTTTTGTTGTTTACTAAGAATATAAACATCATATAATGGGACTATATGATGTGTATTGTTCTCCAGGATAATTTTTTTTTGCAGAATAGAGATAATGAAAGAGTACACACCATGTATAGATTACACGCAATGCATCTAATAAAATATTGGTTTAAAAAAAAGACGATGGGGTTTTTAGCTTACTTGAGTGACATGTAGTACATGACATGAAAATGTATTCTATTCCTGGTAGTTATTTCTATTTTTGATTTTAGGGTGTTGCAAAACTGATTTATCAATTTTATTCATCTTTAGCCTCCCTCTCACCCTAGGAGATCTCCCCATGTGGTTTTAGAGACTTCTGACCCTCAAAGATTGTTTAATTTGGATTTTGATCATCAGTGTTGTGCAAGGTATCTCTCTGGGTAAGAGAATCATTTCTTCTTTTTCATTTCCATTGACCATGGTAGCACCATTACATTGCATTATTAGATATGTTGATCTAAGATGATAATTCTCTTGATTCCTTTCTTTATCCATCATGTGATCTTATCAGAGGGGTCAATACTTTATTGGTTGTTGTTCGGCAGGTGTACTTTCATTGAGGTTTTTCATGATCTGTACTTTATTCCAAACATTTTTTTGTTGAATTGATTCTAAGATATGTGGCAATTGATTCTACGAAATCCATTTTTTTTGTTTCTTTTAGTCAGTGGATATCATTGACTTCATGTGCGACCCGAGTTCTGTGGAAGGGGGTTCAATCTCTATCTTGTGTTGGATGAACTACATTAGTTTAGGTTTTAGAAATTATTTTATAAATGAAATGGAATGTTTGACTAATGTAATATTTTTAGGAGGACACAGGTTTTTGTGAAAATATGGTTTTCCACTGGTTTTGGTAAATGATAAGGTGTTTCCAAAAGCATTGTAAAATGGATTTGTAAAATAGTTTTCTAAGAATGGTATTAGTGAAATGGTCTGGAAAATAGAGAATATGGGAAGACTTAGGTATTAGGGTGGAAGGATTAGTAATATGACTCATCCTTTGATACTACTGGGAGTTCAGTCATGGGTTGTTCCTCTAATCCATATGCCTATATTTTTAGGGACATTATAGATACTATTGGGAGGGTTAACTTTCTAGGGTGTTTCAATGATTCCAAGATTCTATGCATATTTATAGGGTATTGATGCATGTGAAATTTTTTATATTGAGCGTATGAGTTTCCTAGCGATACTGAACTAGTGTGATCTTTTGCATGATGTTACCTATGCTTTGGCTAATTTGGGATGTTTTGGCTTGTAATATTTTTTTGTACAACCATGGATTTGATATGACATGTGATACATTCTTTGGTTAGATTTGATATATCTTCTTTGATACTTGTATATGAAATTTTTTGAAACTGGTTTTCCTACATTATATCAAAATGTTAAAAAGTGGAAATTAAATTTTTTTCCATGCTTTTGACATAAAATTGTAAAACTATTTATCATGCCTTGTTTTTTTAAAGTAGATCACTCTTGGATTATTTGTACATATACTTCTCTGAGAATAATTGGGTAGGATCCAACTGAGATTTTTTTTCTAACACCTTGTGCATCCATTTAATAGTGTATAAACCATTGAATGTCTTTTGATGTATGGAATGGAACAACACCACAAATTTGGTAGAGGGGTTTTCTACTAGCTGGGTTTGGGTAGATAGTTGTGAGATGATGGGAGTTTGACTATGATATCACATAAAGACTGTTACAGAACCTATTTTAGTTTTTTTATTTTTTGCAGTTGGACTTGTCTCTCGAAGATTGTATATCTAACATTTCAATTGTATCACTTCCATTATTATATATTAGTTTTGACATATATATACATGTTTTATTATATTTTTTCTTTCTATATATGTATATATTTCATGTTGTTTATTCCATGATGGGAAAAACTGTTCCCCCTATTGTTGTTGATGCCCGGGTGCTAGATGCTTGCCAGTGGGGATCCAGAATTCCCTTTCGGTATGTGGCAATTTGGGTCAGTTCCCATATCAAGTGGTTATTCGGTTCAGAATTTACATAATATGATTTGAATTTTGGATTCATTTTCAGGGTTTCAGATGAACATATCTATATAATAGTGTAAAATCACATATTAACTATGCCTAAAATAAGAATTTCATGAAAACTTATTCAAGATAATTGATAATATTTTTTTACTATATATTTTTTAATTAATGATCAAAACATTTATATATGTGTAGAATAAAATAAGATATATATATTCATTGATCAAATCATAAAAAATGAATAACTATATATTTTCATTCTATACATATCAAATGGACATGAAGTATAGAGCATTTTACTGAATGAAATATTTATAAAAATGATATTTTAATCCAAAGGTGAGTAATTGTTTTAGTAATATATGTATATTTGTTCATGAGTTTTTTAGTTGATGATGAAGGTTAAATTTCATTATCAGATATCATGTAACATATATTATTGTGAAATGAACATAGAGTATCAAATTATCAAGACATATAAAATACTTGTATTGATTCATGTGTATAAAAACACAAAGAAATGAAAAAAAATTATAATTTTTTGATACAAAATTCATTAAATTATTTATATGGGAACAATGTTACTAAATTATGATATATAAATATTATATATATCTTCTAAAAAAATTATATAATGAAACATTTTTATTTCTAATTGAATAATTTCATATATTTTCTCAATTAATTATCAAATATTTATATTTATCATGTTAAAATTTTCTATGATGAAATTTAATATGATTTGAAAAACTTTATATGATGTTATTCATCATAGAACATATTGATGAGTAAGTCAAAAAACATTTAGATTGAAATATTTGAAGCCTATAATTTTAGATTGATTATTGAGTCTAATATTCTTCTATATCTATCATAATATATATACTAATATTTTAATATATATTCCAACGGTTGGATTACATTTTTTTGTCACAAACCCTAAAAAATATTAATATTTTTATTATAGAATTTTTAACCCGTGCATAAACTAATGTTGTAAATAATTACTGTCTATTATATAGATCGTTATATTGGAAATCTATCACTGCAATTTTACGTGGTATGGATGATATTATCTAGATAATTTATAACACCCCTTGATGTTTAGTCCTTATAAAAATCTTATTTTATGGACATTAAAATATCCAGTTTTTAAAACTCTATAAATAAGAACTATTTTCCAATCTTTATAGTTGTTGGATTAGCTATTGTCTTCTATATTGAACCCCTTAGTGGGATTTGATATGTTATTCTTCATAGAGCTATTAAGTTAGGGGATTGAAATTACTAATTCATAATGTAATTTGGAATTAACATCTAGGCAGGAAATTATTTTAAACTCTTTTTATATTTCCAAAAAACATTATAATATTCACATTCCTTGATTTTAATGAATAAGTTATTGGGAAAATAATTACTTTTTGAATAATTTTTATTATTTTGGGTTATCTTTGGAGTTGATGATGAATTTTATTAGAAAATTATTTCCCTATCATTGTTGGTCATTTCACCATCCTTATTCACATTCTCAACCCATGCCATAGAAAAATGCATTGCTCTTCTTCTAGAATTGGATGTTAGTGTCCCATGTGGTGATGTAAAATCAATCATCCTGAGATCCAATCTCTCCATTGCCTCTTTCACTTTCATAGTGGGGAAAATTTATTAATTCCACCATTCCATTCAATGATTGGAAGTGAGAAAAAATAAAATGATTATTTGTGGATGAACATTGAACATGAGACAATGATGTGAACGTGGGGCTTGGATAGTGGGTCTAGATGAAATAATGCAATAGTGAAGTGGAAATTGATTAGATTAATGGATAGAGTTATGTGTTGTATGGTTATGGAGAAACATCACTAAATATAGTTTGTATTATGATTAATACCCCTTCTCCATGGTTTTTTAGATGGTATAGAATCCAGTTAATCTTTCCAAAACATATATTAAGGAATTTGGGATTCTACTAGAACCCCTAGTTAGAAATGTTTTATCTAGAGTATTCACAAAGACTATTATAATATTTCTTTCAAACCATCTTGAAAAATGTGTTTTCCCTTAAAATAAATTACTTATTAAAAGAGAATAATTCATGAAATAGGTGATAATAAATGTTACCCTATCGGTATGCATTGACATCCAATGCTAGTTCTGTATAGTGATTTGTAGTTGAGGTAATGGCATGGGGTCCACACAAAATATGGATATAGGTCCCTTTATGAGTAGTTATTGGAAACCACCCTCAAGTATTTAGATGCATTTACCCATCATATGATAATCATGGATTTATTCTATTTATCCTAGGTTTATGATTTTATTGATGTATATGTAGAGGTATGAAAAAATGCTAATAATGTGGGATTAATGGTTGTCCCTTGACAGAAGGAAATATATGCATCATCAAGAATTTAGGAGTTAAAATTCTATTTTCAATGAGTTGTAAGATAAAACACCATGTGTTATTTTTTTAGTTGATAGACTAATTCACTCTTGGTTTGGATTTGTGTTAGGTCATTTTAGGCATTTATGGGATTTCCGTATACTATTTGGGAGACTGATAGTTATTTATTAGCCTCTCAAAGTGTGGTTCCTAGATTTATGGCATATCGGTTTTCCTCAATCAAGTTAAATACATTGTAATTTATAGGATATTAGTGTCACAATAGTGTAATAGTAGCCTGAAATTATATTAGAATAATTTGGGATTGATGATGGAGGAGGCTCATGAGATCCATTCATTAGAGTGATTTACTATGAAATGTATAATGATATGATTCTCTTTTTCAATCAATAATAGTATCCCCACATGATTCAATTATAATAGAGGGTCCCATGGTGGTAATATTTACTTAGATTTCATATATGACATGGAATTCACCAACAAAGGAACAAAATGGTTTTTTAAACATATGGGAGTATATTATACACTATCTAGAGAGTATAGACTCTTTTACATATTTTTTTGTTAAATATCAAAATATAAATATTAATAATAGACAACCCTATCACAATGAACACTTTAATGTGACATATCCTCTGGATCCTTATGGGTGTACCCACCAAATAATAACTCCTTATATTTGATAAATAAGACGGTTTTCTCAGGTGGTTACAGAATTTTATCACTATATATTAGTGGGTACATTCCTAAGGTGTATATATGATAGAGTAGGTTCACATGAACAATTAGGACCATCCACTTTGGATTTTAGATTATCAAAAAAATTAATTGGAAGTGGTTTATTGGTGAGTATATTTACGAGGTTCCTAATATTCTCGAGGGGCATGTTGGATGATTTTTTAAAATATAAAGGAAAAAATTGATAGTATATGATATTGTATACAAGATTTTGGGAAATGAAGAAGTGGACTAAGGATTCCCATAGTTGATATGAAGTGGCTAAAAAATATAGCCTATGTTATCTTTATTCCATGACATGGATAAATTAGTAATATTCCTTAATGAAAGGGGGTGAAAAAGTAACTATCATAGGTTTATATTATATTTCATCCTTGAAAATATGTTGGTGTTAATTACTATTTATTTTTGAAATGCTCAGTGGTGGAGTGTTGTATTGAATGGTTTTCCACTTATAACAACCATCATGAATGATCTTAAAGGAGAATAATTAAGCCCTCCATGTAGTGATAAGAATTTGGAAAACTATTTTGAGATAGATGTCGATGGTTTTTAGATTCACTTGATCCTATGTGATGGGTAAGACCATTAGTTTGAATAGCTTCAAAGTGATGTCGCATGGAAAGTCTCACATGAAGTGAATCAAAGATTCTATTATGTTCTATCTACAATATGAGCTGGATACAATATAATTGGTCTTTTGAATTTTTTTATCCTCATTAATGGCACAACACCACATTTATTAGGATCTTGTACCTCTATAGTTGAAGCGTTTTTGTGCGATGGTGGGTTGTTTTCTCTATTAGCCTGATATTATAAAATTTCTTATTTAGGAGAATTTTTTTTTCATTTCATGTAAAAATATTTTTCATGATGGGGAGGATGTAGAAAATATTTATTATTTTTTATTTGAAGAATTGAATTTTCATAAAATTTTATATTTTATATATTTCTCTGTGCCTTCCCCCAATTTGGACAACTATAGAGCCTCAACATTAATAAAATAAAATTAGTCTATTATGTTAATATTGTATGATAATTTCTATAAAAATAATAAAATTTTATCAAATGCAATCTTTAAATGAGAAATTAGAAACCATGGTTTAATCTAGAATGGGGTTTTTACTCTATGAGGGATATTATTTTTGTTCCCTTCAATTATTCATAGGACTAAACCTAGTCATATGTGTTATTAAACACCCTAAATCCTATTTTCACTATTTAATCCCTTTTTCAACTTACTATATTAGAAGAATTTATAAAACACCAAATTGGAGAGTAGTATTGAGATAGGATTTGATATATATGGGAGTTTCATAACAAGAAATATATTATTTAATTTCTAATGACACCTTACAAAGACTTGATATTTTTCAAGGAATAATTCAAATATAATGTAGGGCTCTGTTATTTAAATTTTTACTCTATTCCAAATTTCATTTCCAAACCTAAAGAATTGTTTCTATAACATTCAAAATCAACCAATATATTATCCATATATTTTATATACAATCTTATCCCCTAACTTAGTATTTATTTTTGATGATGAACTAGAGTTATGGTGGACTAATAAATGATGGTATGTCTGTAAAATACCCATAAATCGCTCCCTTTATGTATGTTTTTTTACTTCCGGAATTACATGACACCATCATCAAGGAAACAAGGTGTTTCGCTAGTGGTTAGGTACTCTACCACCAACACACTTCCTCCCATCAACCTCTCTCAATTGGGCATGATAGGATAACTGATGGATGAAAAATGATAGGGTTATGGGATTTGAGGATGGTGGTGGTGAAAAAATGAGATGGTGGTAGTAATGTGTGTGATTTGGGTAATTTAGAAGTAATGGTTTCATATATGGTCTTCAATTTAGTGGCAATGTCTTCCTAGTCCATTGTGGTGTGAGGATAATGTCTAGGTGATTCTATGGTTATGCCCCAAATCACCTATCTATATGGGATCAAACATTACCTCATTATCCAGATGGTGGGGGGTAGAGCATAGAATGTCTGTGGGAAATCCCAGTTTATTCCCTATAGATCATTGACACTACAACATGGTCTAGCGTAGTGTCAACTTAATTACACCGCCAAAGATACAAAATGATGTTGAGTGGGCCCAACCAGTTGTTGCAGTAGGAATGTTGGATTTGGTCCCTGAAACTTAACATAGGAAACATTTCACGTGGTGTATGGATGATATAATGAAATTCAATACCTAAAATTTGGGGAACACATTCATTCTATTGGATCCACCACCTTCATGCATTCTACATTGAACAACCATAGGACACCACATCACCTATAATTTTTCCAATGAGCCATTTTTCATAACTATTTTATTGTGTGTAAAATCAAAGTAATTGAATAAACTATCTTTAGTTTATTCACATATATATCCTAATGATATTTTCACTTTAGTTATCTAGGGATATTTGGGAGTTAGGATATAATTATTTTTTATTTATCTTTATAGGGATTACTATTGGGTTTCAACTTGGTGAAAAGATAATTTTTTAGGTTAGTACCCCTTAGTGGTGAGAATATTTAATGATGTGTATATCCCACATCAAAAATAGTGTAAAGTACTCCATCACCTAGAAAGAGTTCATTGGTAGTATTTATAGAGTCTCCACTCCCTTATCTATGTCCTCTTATGAAGAATAGGTCCTCCACTAGTGTTGGATTCCCCTCAATTAGTGTGTGCTACTCGACATGGAATATTTCATCCATTATAGTTTTAAGAGGTGATGTTGGATTTCTCACTGAATTGCATATATGATATTAGTGATTGTTTAAGAATTTTCAAAAAAATATCCTTCATTGATGTGTGGGTTCCCTTATGGGTTTATAGGATCATGAACTGGTTATGAAGAATAGTAAGGTATGTTACTCCATTGAAATGAAAACCTAATTCATTTAAGAGTAGGAGATCCATTATTTTTTCAATTGTGTGTGTGGGTGAAAATATTTTATTATCTAAAACATAATGATATATGACTCCATTAGAAAACATTGGTTTACTTCGAGCTACAAAATATATTTTTTCCATCAGCATTAAATATTATGTGGTTGTTGATTCATTGAGTGTCACTATTGTTTCATGGTGTATGACCATCATGGATCATGGTTGATATAAAAGGGAATTCATTAGAACCCTGAGATTTATAATGGTAGATTAAATAATCCTTATTACATGTCTTATTCTAGGTTAAATTTCTAAATTACTTTTTGGGATGACTTGTTTCTTGAGTTTACAATGTTATTTTAGGGATTCCTATTAGGTATATTTATATTCACCCCAATGAAATATTTATGAACAAACATACCATGTATGTGTATTTTATGGATAGTTCGAAGAATTGTTTTGTGGAAGTGGAGTTATTGTGAATTTTTCAAAGATGACACATCATAAAGCATGGTGATACATAGTTGTTTCTTAGATTCATGATAGTGGTGGTAATCATTGTGGATATGGATTCATCCGTGATTATATTTAATACATATAATAGTTCTAGATTGGTTTCCTTGTTAGATTTAGATGCATGTATGATATATTTATCCTTGTATTATTTATATTATTTAGTGTTCATGAATTTTATGTCTTCTAAATGTATTTTATATTATGTAGTTATTCATTTTTATTTATTATTTGTGTTTATGTTTATTTATAATAAGGGAGATATATATCGATTTTAGTTTTATATTGAAAAATTCTACCAATATTGTTTGATATTCCAACTTAGTTTATGTCACTAGACCATGTCACATTGAATATGGTCTTGGGTTATATCACTATGTTTATTGTTTGCCCAGGTTGGGCCTCGATGGGTCTTTTCAACTCATAATACGTAATCATAATCATTATAAATCCCATCAGAAGGAAATCGATACATTTTCAGATCATAACGCATTATAAAATGATGAATCATATATTATCCTTTGATAAAAGTGGATTGTGGTAAATTATACCTAAATGTATGGAAAAAGGAGAATGGTTTATATATAAATGTGACAATATAAATTGAACCTATTAAGAAATAGGAGATTGAGTATGTATTTAAATAAACCATGTAAATGGACTTTTATGAAATGGGTAATGGAATTTAAGTGGTGATAACAGAATATAGACTTCCTCATTTCCAAAGATAAATAATCATACATTACATTGAAATAATGAATTTTTAGAAAAAATTTAATTTATTATATTTATTCATTTAAGTGTGGAGGATAATAAAAATGTTCATTTTTATTGGGTTTGATTTATAGATGAGATGGGAATAAAAACATCAAAACCTCTTATACCCACAAGAATAAATTAAGTAACTGAAATAATTTATGTATATATATATATGAAATAGAATGAAAAAAGTTAGATGAAGAATTGTCAATAGAGTTTGAAATAGAGGGATCACAAATTAATATAAAAATTAAGGTGACGGAGTTCACCTATATCTGATTCATATACAGTTTAAAAGGCACACCAAACCTCCTGAGTAATGAAATTAAATTTATACTGCATTTATAATCAATGTGTCTTTATTTTATGAATAATCCCCAAAAATCCTTCCCATCCTTTGCCTTTTCTTTTTTGATATCCTATGATGATATTCATATTCGTTATCGTAGATGTCAACCCTTAAGAAAATCATGTAATCTATTTTTGTAAATGATTCTTCCTATAATTCTCTCTATCCCCAAGTAATATTTATATTCATGTCCATTTATATCCAATGATGTTTAATGTCCTCCACTAATATAAAAACCTTATCCTCTCTTGAGTAACACCATTTTCATTTATCATCCTAGATGCACACTATTCAAAAATCTTGTTTAGATTCTACACAAAATAAACCATGTAATTATTATTTAACTTCTTCATTATTTTATGGTGTCTTTATTTTTCATATATTTAAATGTTGTTCTAGTTTGGTATATATAAGAACCCATCATATGTGATACTATACTTGTTATAAAAATCAAATATGCTACAGAACAATTAAATATGTTCATATAAGAATGATTTGGATTTTTTTTATTAATCTTGCTTCTATAATGTATTTCCCCTATTTTAATTCGCATCAACTACATTGATTTTTATGAATTTTTATCATCCATTTAATTATATTATGTGACATAAATCAATGACCATATTCCCAAAACACCAAGAAGACCGGATTTTTTGTAAAAACTGTATATATATCTTAGTGAGTTTTGTTTTTAAATAACATTACAGTTTCAATTTTTGATGGAACCTCCAATATTTAGGGTTCCATTTGGGGTTCTTGTAATCATGATATTACTTATAAACTCTTTTGATGATGTGTTGGTACTTTTAACATTTATATCCCGTCAAAACTATCTGGAGGTTTACATTAGTCATATAATAGTAGTCACAACTGAATTTGTAATCATAGATTTAACTGGATAGTTGGATGCCTTAATAAAAAATCATGAAATGTTATTATCAAGAGATGATTAAATGATATTATTTTGACTAATATGATTCATAAATAAAGAAATAATTATATCAGTTAAACAAGTAGTATCATTTCTTCTTTCTTTATATTTTGATGATTCTACTTGATTGTTTTCATGGACTGTCAATTGAAAATTTAGATTTACAATATAACATTTTTTTAGACATATAGCGTAACACCCATGAAAATTCCAATATGTTATTAATATAACTCCTATTTTATAATGAATGTATTATATTAAACGCATAGAAATTCTTTTAATTTCCATAAATAAATATTCACATCATAGGTTGATATGAAATTTTATAAAAAGTAATAGTAAATGGATATAAACAACTTACTAGAAAATTATCAACACATTATTCCATTATTTAGGAAAATGAAATTTAGTCTATAAAAAAAACTATAGGCATGAAATCTCCCAATAAGATCACCCGTGACATAATGATCATCAAAAGGAAAACAAGCATTACGAGAATAATAGACATTATCAAAGGATGTGTACAAACCTTTGTAAGAAAAGCTGTGAGTAATGATGAGATTATGTTAAGCTATTTATAGGTAAATATAACCATAAAATGTTCTATTTTTTAACGAATATAGTTGATTGTAATTATTACCTTCATTAAATAATTTATTTCATCATTATTCTTTTGGTTATATAGTTTCATTTTAAAGGATCGACAAGATTGTTTAATGATATAAGAAAACTATATTAATTTTCAGAACAAAAATACACATTATATTGAAAAAACAATAATTTTTAAGTATGAAATAATATTTTATTTTATATAATAATATTATAAATTATTTAAAATGATAATATATTTTAATGAATCCAAATGTAATTTTTATAGTCTAAATGATGATTTTTCTATTAACATGTTAATTTTTAATTAAAATAGTAATTAATTTAAAATTAAATATTTCATATTTAGAGAATTTATTTGGTGAAATAATTTTTTTTTGAATTAGAGAATAAAAATTAGATTAGGGTTATGTTTGGAATATTTTATGAAAAAGTTTAATTTTTAGTGAAAAGGTGAAAATTGTTGCTTTAAAAATCACTGTGATTTTATGAAGTCATTATTATGTCATCATGATTTAAAAATTTATAAAACACATTGTTTAATAAAAATATAATTTAATATGTTAAAAAATGACTTTCAAAATACAATTTTTAATTTAGAGATTTATACATTGCATTATGGAACCAAAGATTTGAATTTTAATGAAATTAATATTTTAGATTTTTGGTCATTAATTCAGTGGTTTGGAAAGTATAATTCTTTTTAGAAGGTATTTAACAAACACCCAGCCTATAAGACTCTTATATAGTATATAAATATGGTTGTAATTTATTAGTCTTACAATTTGGTGGCATATATTATAAAATAACATATATTTAATCACTTAAAACCCACCCCTCCTTGTATATAAATACCACTATTTCCCCTCCTATCCACTAAAAATTTAAAAGTGATGATGTAATGATATCCCCCCCCAACCAAATATTCCCTCCAATTTTCCAAAATGTGTCTCCAAGGTCCTATGGTTTCCCCTTCATGGTTTAGGCATCAACCCTTCAATGTGAGGGAAATTCTCATCTTCCTCATTTTCATTCAAATGTCTCTAATTTGCGAGTTTACATAATGTCAAAGATTATTTCTTTTCATGAACTTATTATCTTCCCTCTATATCCCAAGTAGAGTTTTATCAATGGGATAATTTAATTCCCAACCATTATACATTTTTTTAATTCAAGTTATGTAATATTATGTTGCTGAAATTTAGTTATGGAATACTCCTCCTATAATTTTTCATTCATGTACGTTCTTAATATGTTTCTATTATGTGTCTAGCCTCTTTATTTTTATTCATTATCTTTTTTTATCCCACTAATTCAAAAATGGTTTTTTAGCAATGTGAGACCTCTAGTATTTTTCATTATTATTTTCTCATTAACCATGTGGTATACCCTTATGCTGCCAAAAATTTTCCCTGACTTTTTTTCATTTTAATGAAATATTCTCATATTATGAACAAAAAATATCATCCATGGTTATTCACAAATATGTAAACATGTATTATTGATTATTGGATCTGCATATAGTAAACCCATATTCAATTTTCATTGATTAAAAGTGATATTTTTTTCAAGGCTTTATTAACATTATAGGAAATGATTTTGAAATGAAACCCATAATTTATTATCATGGCATATTCGTGAAATGAATTCATTTATGATCAATCTGGATGAAAAGATTTAATACATATGAGGGGTGTGACCTGATAATTCTCTTAACAATTGGGTAAATAATTAATCTCTAAAGATGACATTTTTATTAATATTGGTTGAATAACCTTGGTAATTATAATTTATGACACGTTGGAGATGGACCTATGTGATATGAAAACTTGGGGATGGACCATAATGATATGACACATTGGGGATAGACTTTTTGATATTCTTATGAATTTCCAATTTTTATGTTTTAGCGATATATACTGGTTATGATTTATGTTCTTTTTATTATGATATGTGTCATATTCATATGACCATTTATTATTTATATGCCTCTTGCGCACATGTTAAGCCTCACAATCTATATTTTTTGTATTTTCTAATGAAACTTTTAAGGGAATGTGTAAACCCTAACATTAGATAAAAATATTCACCCCATCCAAAAACTAAAACATCACCGCCCACAATAGCATTCAAGAACAGCGTCCGAATATTTTTAAAATACAAATTCCAAAAAAGTTGTCAAACGGAACACATGATGTTGCGCCGCCTAATAAACCAACTCTTGAACACCTCACCACCATCATCACATCACCTACATCAATCATCAATGCCAACCACCATCACCATCTCGCTGGAGTCCAACACAACCACACCGTCGATGGTCAAATCATCATCACCGTCCACCTCCTGACGCCACCCATTCATATTCACACCCCAAATACCCTTGAAGACCACTGCGTAGCTCCACCTCGGTGATAATGGTGGAATCTAGATCCAAAGAAAAAAAACAGAGTAGGCTTACATTGAAGAGGAAGATATCTAGAACCACCATAGACAGTGAAAGACCATCAACCCACCATAAAAAATCATCACTTTACAGTCATAATTCATTCATCACCGTACCAGAAACAAATATCACTCAAACCATTTATACAAACTTAACCGAACGAATGAGCATCATGCACCCCTAATTCCAACTTTCGCCGCCACATCTAGAAATGAACCTAAAAAAACCAGGATCACATATCAACATCATGTGAAAAACTGACAAACTAGGTCTGACTCTAGAAGCGACAAGAAATTCATTCACCATTATACCGTAATCCAAAACATCTATATTGTATCTGCTCCAGCTCCGACCTGGAGAGTCTCAATAGAATAAGGGGTCAGAGCAGGGCATGAGCGGCCTAGGACTTCAACAGTGCAACCTTCATTAGAACCACCAAAAACGCTTAGGAGAACTATCACCATGAGAATACCACCATCTTGAAAGAGACAACGTCATCAAGGCTGAAACATAGAGCATCATCAAGAAATCGAAACTGGGGAGAGAAAAAGGGTGAAAGGAGAGGCTGATATGAGATGAAAGGAGGTAGGGGGAGGCACTGGAAAGGGGCACCAATTCCCCACTCCAAATCGCTGAGGAAAACCCTAGGGCGAGGGGGAGAGGAGGCCGATTCCGCTTAGAGGCCATTTTCTTATATATCATCTCATTCTTATTCTATTAACCACGAAACATATTCACATTCTAAGCCATTCATTTTTTATTCCCTTTTATGGGCTTTATGATCACCCCTTTCTTTTATGTATGTCCCCATGAGATCACCCGATGTGATATGAGATACGATGGCGAAACAAGGAGTCTCTCAAAATAATTCATTAAAGATTATTCTTATGTTATCTTAATGTAAATATTTTAATATTTACCCATTTTACATAACACTAAATCCTTGTTTTTATATGAACAAGTGTATATGGATTTGGTAGAAATGTACATAGCGTTAAACAAAATAAGAAGACATTGATCTTTACTCGATTGAGAACTGGTTCAAAAATATGGGCCCTGATGCACTCCTGGTTCGACACTCACAAGGGGAATGCCCCGGTTAATTAGACTCTTATAAAAACCATTGTGAAGGATATAAAGATAATGTAAATCATTTTTTTAAATTGAATTATATCATCCTAAAATAATGATATTAGAAGATATTTAGATTAATAATTCCATTGTAATAGTTATTATCATTTTCTAAAAAATTAGTAGTCAATATGAAGAGCAACATGCTAACTAGAGGAAACAATGAGACAGAAGTACCCTCATCTATTTTCAATCGAGATTATGTGTTGAAATTGTGAGGAAAAAATTTATTTAAGTGGTGAAGAATGTAACACAACAGAAATTTCATTCGGTAATTAAAAGAACTATTATTTTATAATGAATGTTTTATATTAAATACATATAAATACTTTTAATTTCTATAAATCACTTTTTACATCATAGGTTGATATGGAATTTTACAACAAGGAATAGTAAAAGGATATAATACACATACTAGAAAACTAAAAACACGTTATTCATTTATTTAAGAAAGTGAAATTCAGCCTAAAAAACTCCATAGTCTTGAAATTCCACAAGAAGATCACCCCTTCCATAAAGATCATAAAAATAAAAATAAGTGTTAGGAGAACAATATAAATTATCAAAGGATGTGTATGCACCATTTTATGTAATGTAATGAGTGAAATTGAGAGTAAGATAGGCTATTTATAAGGAAATGTGATTATAAAAATTTATGTTTGTAAACTAATACAATTGATTGGGACTATGAACTTTAGTCAATAAATTAGTTGGTCATTGTTTTTTTAGTTATATAGAGGCCTTTTAAATGGTCATCAAGATTGTGTAATGATATAATCAAACTGTATTATTATTTAGGACTATAAAACGCATTCTATTAAAAAAAATTATGTTAAAGTATTAAATAAAATTTTATATTTTCTCATAATATTATAAAATTATTTCTAAATGGTAATATATTTTAATTAATACCAAATTAATTTTAATAATAGTATCAATATTGATATTTCAATTAAATTGTTAATTTTTTATTAAAATAATATTTCATTCAAACATTAAATGTCTCACTATTTGAAAATTATTTTTGATGAAATGAACATAATTTTAGGAATCATTACATAAAAATTAGATTAGGGCTCTTTTTGGAAAAATTTCTCCAAAAGTTGAATTTTTATTGAAAAAGTGGAAATTGCCACTTTAAAAAACACTAAATTTTTATGACATCATTATTTTGTAATCATGATATAAAAACTTTATTAAAAAATTTATTTAATAAAAAATAATTGAATAATTATAATAATTATTTCAAGAATATTAATTCTAATATATAGATTTATACATTTCATTTTGGAACAAAAAATTTGAATTTTAATGATAAAAATTATTTTTGAATAGTGTGCATTAATTGGGGGAGTTTGAGAGGTATATTTTTTTTAGAAAGTTCTTTATCAACCACCTATCCTATCACACTCTTAAATAGTTCATAAATATGGCATTAATTGATTGTTCTCATAGTTGGTTGGCTTATATTGTATAATAACCAATATTTAATCACTTAAATCCAACCCCTCTAAATATATAAATACCTCCCTTTCCCAACTTCTCTCCATTAAAAATTAAAAATTCTTGATGTTATGAAAATTTATCCTCCCAAGGAGTCCCTCCAAGGTTCCCCAAGGTGTCTCTGAGGTCCTATGGTTTCTCCCTCCCTAATTTATGAAGAAAATCTTCAAGGTAAGAGAAATTCTCATCTTCCACTTTTTCATTCAAGTTCCTCTTATATGTTAGTTAGATTAACATAAACTATTATTTATTTCTATTAACTTATTATCTTCCTTCTATATTACATGGAGTGTTCATAATGTATCGTGTTTTGAACTAGACAAAAGAGCAAAGAAAATTTGAATTTTCTTCGTTTACTGGATGGGCCTTTTTACAATGCCATCTTCAGATATTAATTTCAAGAGTTAGAACACTAAGATGTGTTTTATTTAAATAAATTAAATTAATTAAATTAAAATTAAATGAAAAATAAAAGGGGATTAAAAATAATAAAACGTTTTAATAATAATAATATTATTTTTATTTTTATTTTTATTTTTATTATTAGGTATGTTTTAAGATAACCCCTAGGGGGTCTTTCCTACCTCATGTGACTACCCCTTTGGCTGAACTCCATGGCCTATGCGACCCCCCCTTACATCCTCCTCTTGGATCGTCATTCTCTATTGATTTCTTCCATTATCTTCTCCAATCTGTCAAGGTAAGGTCATTGCTTCCTCATCTCCCTTTTTTTGTGGATTTTCATATCCCCATCACCCAACATATCTCGACCGAACCCTAGGGTTTGGGTTAATCATATTTCTGGTTCTTCTTCTAGTGTTAGGACATGAAAAGGCTCTCTCGGGACCCCTTTGTTCGTATTATATCAACTGTCACTGAAGGCAAAGTGGTTCGAATCATCTCAGACTTCTTATCATCAAACTAAAGTAAGGTTTTCCTCTGTTATTCATTGTCACTCAATTTATATTTTGGGATTTATTGATTTTTTAGGAGCTAGTAATTTTTCCTGTAGTGGTTGGTCCTTGCTGCATGGATTCTGAGTTCCTAGTAATTTTTGTCATTAGTTTGGTTGTCCTTTGAGGTGGGTTCATGTTTCCTTGGAAAAATATGACTTTCATGCTTATGCATAGGTAGGTATATATCTATATGAGTTCCCATGTTATATATATGTTCTCTCATGGCAGCGAGTATATTTATATCGGGCTACTAGTGCCCATGTATTAAAATAAAAAATGCATACAGAAGTAAGTGGAGAAGTGTATATTCATATAAGAATATATGTAAGGATCCCCATGAACATATTCATGGACATGAGAATATGTACATAGGGTCTATGTGTCCTTATGTATATGTGAAGCTACATATACTCAGTGGTGGGAGGAAACATCTTCGATTGTGTTCCATTGAAAATTTCAAGTGCCAAAATATTTGGCTTGGTCTCCCCTTTAAGGTTGGATCTATTTCCTTGGCCTTTTAAATTAAAATTAATTAGTTTTCTACTTAATTCTTCTTGGATAAGTTATATTGTTATTCATGAATGAAATTATTAGTTACGATAAATGTTTTTTCTTTAAACAAAGTCATGGTGTTATAATAAAAATCATCCAACTGTGGTGTGTTTTCTTTGAAAACACACAGTAATGATTAGACATTTATGCTTTCTTGTCTTATTTCAGTGCTCTTTCTCTATAATTTTATGTCTTGTTTAGATATAGGGAATTCTTGTAAATTTCTTTCATTGATGTTAGTAAATGGATCTTTTATTTGTTAAAATGTTTCATTGACAATTTCACCTCCTAAGTGTATGTTTCACACACTCCTACCAAAATTACTATTGAACCAAGATCTGTCCTAGGGTTTTTCATGACTTATAAATGGATTTTCCCAAGTAGTTAAATCCCCCATTTGTCAACAAAACCTTCTATGTGTCTCTTGAACATCAATAAATGAGCTTCCTTGATTTGTTAAATTAAATGGCATGTCTTTAAATTAAATAGTCTGATGTGAAATAGAAATGAATTTGTTAGTACGACCATGCCCATTGTTGTAATTTATTAAGCATGACATATGTGAATTTTATTAAATGTGTTAAATGAAATGAAATGTGAAGGGTGGAACATCCATTCCATTTATTGAATGCTATTCTTGAACATGCTTGTTAGCTTTTGTTATTTAAATTTCATGAATGACATGCATTTGGTGGGGAATGTTGATGAAATCCACCCTTTTTCTTGTATCCCATTGCTTTTAAAAGAGAATAATTATTATTCACATGTTTAGTGGTGAAAATTATATACTTTTCTAGTGATCCTACATTGTACATTTGGGTCTACTTTTGTGTTAAATTCATTACGCCATTTTCATGGTTTGATTTGAATCCATTGGCTAGCTTGGTAGCATTTGATCATTCCACACCCTTGATGGCATGAGATTTCTAATTGATGGATTTGAATTATATATGTTTTCATTATTATATGTGTCTTTATTGATCTTTAACTTAACACAAGCCATGAGAGAACATGAGTTCCATATTAAGGACTAATGGATGGACTTACGTTCTCAACAGGTTACAACCCGACGCACTGGGGCGATGCTTTGACTCTCTAGGTGAGGGCTTCCTTGGTGGTTTATTATACTTGTGAGTGATAATGGATCCTCATGGGAGAAACCGTGGATGAACCCATTTCAATATTTCTATTCCATTCCTTGGGTTAATCTCGGTCCCCTACGTGAGATACCTGAGATTGACTCAGAGTTACCATTCCCCGAGTGATACTTGGGACACCATATGGTTCACCTTGGATGGGCTTAGTAGTATGGTATTACATTATATGTTCACATTGGGGCACTTGGGATCCTTTTTAGATCTCCTTGGATGGGCACTAGAGTCCACCAATGGATTGGAGGGTTTTGAATGATTTATTTTTTACTCTTATGAGATGAATATTTTATTATTATTGGGAGAATGTTGTTTTATCTCTTTAGGATTATTGCTTATACTTTTTTATTCTCATTAGTTGACATGGATATGAGACCCCAAGACAGATCACAAGTTTATGGGCATGATTTTGTTAGTTTCCTTGTTTACATTGGCACATGTAATATTTTTTATGACATGTACATGTGCCTCCTTTATGATATCTAGAATATGTTGAAGCTAGTGGTATGGGACATGGGTCTATTTAGAAACCTATACCAAGGTGTTGTAATTTTATTTGTGATTACTCTATTCTTACAATATATGGGACACTGTCTTGTTTTATATTTCATGAACTGGATTTGGCCAGACACTGGTGGTGCTGGTCTACTTTGATTTATTTTTCACACTTTGCTAGGGCCACCATTTTATTGGGGTACCTGAGAAATCCCACATGTTTTTATTTCTTTGTATTGATTTATTGTGTTGTGTTGTGTTGCATACTTGGGAGGTAGGGATCATAGGGTTGGGCTCATGCTCAGGATGCTTAAGGAGTTGACCATTGGTGTTTTCTTTTCTTTTGTTATATTTCACTACTTTTACATTGTGGTAACACCTAATATTACAATCATTTTTATATGGAACTTGTGTTGGCGATTTTACTTTATTCATTTGATATAAATTTATTCTACCGATGTTGTTCTCTTTTATTCTTTCTTTTGATATTTTTCATTTATTACATATGCTTCCTCTATTTCCTATTGATTTACATTGGTTTTATCATTGTGCATTCTCTGATCTATGAGGTCATAGTCTTCACAAGGACACACATTAGGCCCTCACTACTAGTTGATAACCTATGGTGTTTGGGGAGATGCGCTTTAGGTCATGTGACCCATCGTTCCAACTACCCTCTTAGTGGTCAGTCGATCTAGGACATTAAAAAGTGGCATCCGAGATTATTTTTCCTTTTATCTTACTATTTTGGGATACTATATAGGAGACTATGAATTTATTGGTGCTTGGTAAATTGGTGTGACTGGGCGTGATCAACCCACATTCGGGGAAATGACCAGGTGGCCAAGGCTGGGAATGTTGTTCATGTTGTTTGCTATTACAGTTGATTTGATATCTCCTCGAGTTATTGCGGTACTTTTCATTTCATATTGATTTATTAGATTTATGGGAATTTTTTCCTTTTCCTGTTATTACAAGGAAGTATCATTTAATGCATCATAATAGGCACATAAGAATAAACATACCATTCAAATTCCATGTCATATACTTTACGTTATTAGGTTGTTTGAAATTTTTGATGATCCTTATGTGCCATTTGCCATCATGTTCTATACCATACTTAATGACTTTTTTTTATTTTGGCATGTTTGATTGATTACCATGTTTAGGTTATATATTTTGTGTTCTTTCAAAAATTTGCATGCTTCTGTGATGTTTAGCATAGGCTGAAATTTTTTGGTTGCACCTAAATGGCAGTTGACTTAAAATTAATAATGTGTATGGGTGCCTTATAAGTTTGAAAGTGACAACCCATCTGACCAGACCTTTGTTAATGCACAAAATAAACTTAATGATCATTTTATAAATGTTTAAGCTTCTAATAGTTTCATTTACCCAAAATACAATGGTTGTAGTTGGATGGGAACTACCTTCAACTTGTAATGTGTATGGGTGCTTTATAAATTGAAGTGGTAACCCATAAAACCAAACCACCTATTTTGAGCATTTTTAATTAAAAGCTTCATTAAATATAAGTGTTCTAAAAATCTTGACCATAAATGTTTTTATACCTTTATAAGGGTTGTTCCTTTTTTTATTTGAGCTCAATGACCCATTTGGGTTTTCAAAACATAAATAATTGAGAAACTACTATTGGGATGCTTTCTAGAGAACCCATGTTATCTTAGTAGGGCCCTTGTAGGTCACTTTATCTATTAAAAAGGAATTTATAGGACAAATTTTCTAATATATAAGAGATGTTGAAAAATGTTAAATGGTTAAAAAGATGTTTTATAAGTCATGCATGTTTTTAGTTTGAGATACTAGTTATATCATGTTATAATGTTTTTTTTTTGTTTTATAATGGGTACTTGATGTTTTGTTCAAATACATTTAAATTTTTATTGTTTTAAATGTGATTAAATGTGAAAGTCTTGGAAAGTGATCCATGGGAGGTGTCCTTTATTTTAAACCCTTGTTAAGGGTAGTTTATGTTTCTCTATGAGTTGCCTTAGAATGGAACTATAAGTGTATTATGTAGGCTTTCTTCTCCTTATACATGGATTGATGATAAAATCATGAGCATAGTGACTTTCATAGGCATAACCCTATTATGGGCCTATGATTTTCTCTCTAGTAAGGGGCCATCCCAAGGTAGGTATCACCATTAGACATTAAATTCCTTTATAAATGCTTTCGAGTTTTCTGGAAAAAAATCGTTTGGGTGCCACTTTCCCTAGTAGGACTTTTAGCTTCTAAACGACACCTTTTCTAGGATTAGTGATCATAGTAAATTTGAACCTTTTATGGGAGTAAGGAACTAGTAATGCCCAGTTTTAGCAGGTTATATACGCCTAGGGCATGGTCAGCTACTTCGCAGGTCTCTTAACCCTTCTTCTCCTTCGACAATGAGAAACTTGGTATGGGGTCATCCAAGTTAATGGTAGTATGGGGAAATATGACATTAGGTTAAATCATTTATACATAATACCTGATACTTGACTACATATCAAAAATAGCCTATGGATCATTTCGAGGGTGTTTCATCTTGAATTTTGAAACCTTGGGGTAGTATACATTGATATATGTGGTACCTGTAAAGTCGATAATGTTGTAACGAACTGGTTGGGTTTGGTTGAATTGTTGTGCCTTGAGAAGTTGATTATATTATTAGGTCATATTTATAGTATATTGAATAGTGTGTTAAAGAAATCTAATTCATCCCAATTCTTGGGATGTCTTTATTGAGACTCGAGTATTTTGACACAACTATTTGTTAGTTTTGAATTTCATTCCAATACCCACATCATGAGTGATCGTAACTAAGAGGAGTTTCACACATGTGTTTAAGTTGAATATGACCTATTTTTATTGTGAGTGACTGGTCTATCTCTTCATCCAATGACTTGGACACTCTGAAGTTGGAGATTTTCATGTTAGTTCTTGTAAATGTGTCCTTATAGGCATAAGGAACACAACCTTAGTAGACCATTGGTGAATGGTTGGTTTTAAATGAGTGCCTTTGAAACTTGTAAGTTTTTCTTAATTTCGGTGCTTTCTCGGTAGCATGATGTCTATGAATTTGGATATGTATGAACCCTATTAGAAACAACACTAGTCTCGGAGAACTTTAGCTGGTAAGCTTGAACGATCACGTCATGCTTCGGGTGGTGAGGCTCTGTGATTGGTTAATGATGAAAGTGTCAGTAAATCATTAGGTAAAGCCATGTTTCTTTCAAGGAAATTCCACTACTTATTGATTAGTCACTAAAAGTGGCTAATATTAATTGTTAAGTTCTTAATATTAATGTGTTTAAAAGTTCATAAACATCAATTTTAGTCCAATTCAGAAATTGAACTTCATTTCCCATCATTGTGCAATTCATGCTTAAAATGTCAATTTGGGCCCACTCAATAATTTGCTTGTGGAAATTACAATATTCATAATTTTAATTTGAAATTTTGGGATATGATTTATCACTTTGTTTGGAACATTTTATCTTTTAGGTCCGATGGATGAATCCCAAAGGAAGATGGATACTTTTGCGCCTGAAGGCAGAAACATGCTGGAAAAAGCATAATGGGCCTAAGGCCCATCAAACAAATGTGGGGCCCAGAAAACAAGCCCAATGAAGCTCAAATTTATTCAGTAGAAAGATAAAAATATGAGGATCATTTTATTCAACAGTGGCCAGAGCTAATTCTGATGTTATCATCATGATAAATGGATCTGAAGTTGAGATTTAAATGGTGGACATGACATTAATGCTCAAAAATCCGTCCCACCAGTTCGACTATAACTTCCAAACGGCTGAGCTAAATTTCCTGAAATTTTTTCATCTCATATAGGACAGATGGATGAAGATATTTCTCTTCTACAGCCCCTACGGATTCGGCCTTCTTAAATTTCGAATTCACACGTCAATGTGGTGGATGAATCTGGACAGTTTTCCGGGTCAAATTCGAAACATCAATTTCCTTTTAATTATTCACCCTCCATTTGACTCTATTAATTGTTGGGGGGTGAATTAATTGTTGGAGGATGTACCTAAGGCTCCTAATATGCCTATATAAGGAGCTAGTGGTGAAGGGAATGGGGGTGTAAAATTTTCTTATCATCTTGGATGCTTTGTTTCATTGTAATGTTTTGCTTCCAAATTTCCTTTGTAATGTTTTCCATTTCCATGTAAGTTTTTTTTTGTATCTTTATGTTCTTAATCAACTTATTCTCTTATATATTTTCCATTTCATTTATTAAAACTTTATAATCACAAAGCACAATGATATCTCTGTGTTGTTGTGGATTAGTTCACACATAGGTGTGAATTTCATTCACACACACGGAGGAGTGCTCGTTATTTCCGCGGTTTTAATTTCTTCAATCCAATTCTTGTTAGCCATCTTCCGCCCACCATTGAGAGTATACCATCAATGGAGGGCTAAACCCTATAATGGGTTGATCTTAGGAGGATGCAAAGTCTGGATTGAATGTTATTTTATGAACGAATTGTTGTTAAATGGATAATTAATTTAAGACATCCATTCTTCAGTTATTTCTACTCTTCATCTTTACTGTGTTTGAGCAAAATAAATTCAATTACTAAATGACCATATACCTCGGAGAGATCATGAATTTGGTTCTCTAAGTGTATAGGGGATTAGTAATTGTGTTTAGTAAGCACCAAACCAGAAAATGATGAAGGTAGTGTTATTTTTGAAGAATGGATTCATCAAGAATTAATAAAACCAAAATTGTTAAAGAAGTAAAATTCATTCAATCCACCCCGAGCATAATCCTAGATCAACCCATTTTCATTAAATTGAATTCACGTAGGTGTCTTAGTGTTATTTAAACTATCCAAAATCAAAACCAAAGTTGGCTACTTCATAGCCCATCCTTCACCAAATCATAGCGTCTCAAGGTTACTTCTTCGGTCCCTGTGGACTCGACCCCTACATGTACTACATCGATCGCTTTTACCCGTAGGGTAAATTTGGGCGCAACCAAATTTTGGCGCCGTTGCCGGGGACCAAGTAAGTTCCTTAGACCAAAAACCCTCTTTTCTTACCCCAATTCTTCTATTCTCATCCCAATTCTCTTATCTTTTCCCTTTCTCGCTTTTTTTTTCGGCGCATGTCCGCCTACACCCGCGATAACTCAAACAGATTAGTTAGGGTGGATACTCCTAGGGCTGGGGAGTCAAGCACTAAAAGAGGTCTATTTCCTTTAGATCCAAATCTTCCTAATACTCCAAATTCAGACGTTGAGTTCGATACAATGGAGAATATCCCACAAAACCAAATCATAAACCGGGGAGGGAACCAAAATAACGGGCAGGACCCTAACTTGGGAATTGTTGCAGACCCGACCATGAATGACTACCTCACACCAACCTGGACCAATGCACCCTCATGCATTATGAATGATAACATAGGATATGCCCAATATGTTTTCAAACCCCATGTCCTGAACCACCTTCCAACCTTTCATGGGATGGAGTCTGAGATGCCTTACCTTCATGTTAAAGAATTTAATGACATTGTCGAAACCATGTGCCCACCAAATCAAATTGAATCTGCTAAAATGAGACTTTTCCCTTTTTCCCTTAAGGACCGAGCAAATAATTGGTTAAACAATTTGAGACCAGCATCCATTCACTCTTGGGACCAACTTCAACGAGAATTTTATAAAAAATACTTCCCCCATCACAAAACAATTCCACTTAAAAAGAGCATACAAAACTTTTTTGAAAGAGAGGGAGAAACATTCTATGAAACATGGGAAAGGTTCAAGGACACATTAAACATGGTACCGCACCATGGTTTCTTAATCCCAGAACAAGTGAGAATTTTCTATGAAGGGTTGGGTCCCGGAAACAAACAATTCATTGATATGATGTGTAATGGAACCTTCAAAAACAAAGCCCCAAATGATGCTTACGAGTATCTAGAAAATCTTGCTGAACAAAACCAAACATGGGGAACATCACCATACTATGAGAAGCCACCCAAATCTGGTGGAATGTACAGTCTTGTAGAAGAAGAAAACCTTAGAGAAAAACTTGCTGCACTCATGAGGAAAGTTGAGGAGATTGATCTTAGGAAGGTCCACAAAACCCAAACTGTTGAGCTTGTTTGTACAATTTGTGACAAGAATGACCACAAGACTGATAATTGTCCAACCATTCCTTCCATCAAGGATGTTCTTTTAGGAGGACCACCAGAAGAAGTTAATTCAATGAACTTTCAAAAGCCACAATTCACGAACACCTTCAATCCAAGGTATAACGACCATCCGGGCTTTCGTTGGAAGGACAATCAACAACCAACACAACAACAATGTATCAACCCATACCCTCAACAAAACTTTCAACCTCATAATCAGTTCCAACCACAACCGGTCCAATTCCAACATCCTCATGTCCAATATCAACAACATATCCAACAATCCATTCAACAACCTATCCAACAACCAAAGTATCCTCCTGGAATAAACCCACAAGCTCAAGCACCAACCCAAAATGTTCCACAAAGCCTACTAGAACAACTGTGAAAACAAATGGACAAAATGAACTCAGAATTCTCATCCATTAAACAAGAACTTCAAACCATAAAAACTGGAAAGGCACCCATGCCCACACAGGCCATTCCACAACAAACATCAAGGGGAGAGACAAGTTTCACTCAAACAACTCACGAACAACTAAAGGCTGTGACAGTTTTAAGAAGTGGGAAATCAATTGAAAAACCTGAACAGATAAGTCAGAAACCATGTGAAGCTTCAAACTCTAATGAAAATTCAAATGAACTACAAGATCAAACTGAAGAAACTGATAATAATGTGAATGTAACAACACTTCAACAAACAACTCCACAATCTGCACCATTTCCTCAACGCATGAGGGGGAAAACTAAGCCTGAATTGAGTGAAACATTGAGGGAAATCTTCTCACAAGTCAAGTTGAACATTCCCCTTCTCGATTCCATCCAAACCATACCTTCCTACTCAAAATACCTTAAGGACTTGTGCACTTTTAAAAGAAAATTTTCACATAAAAACCAAGTCCTTTTGGCTGCTAATGTGAGTACCACCATTCAAGGGACCATTCCTCCTAAGATGAAAGACCCAGGATGCCCTTACATAAATGTTGAACTAGGAGAGAACAAAGTTGTCAAAGCCTTGTGTGATCTAGGTGCTAGTGTGAACCTCATTCCTTATTCCATGTACTGTCAGTTAGGGCTCGAAGAACTCCAACCCACATCTGTCACTCTTCAACTTGCTGATCGTAGTGTTCGAGTTCCAAAGGGGATCTTAAAAGATGTTTTGGTAAAAGTTGAAAATTTCATTTACCCAGCTGACTTCATTGTTCTGGACAATCACCCAAGCTTAGGTCCTAGGGAGCAAACCCCAATCATACTTGGTCGTCCCTTCCTTGAAACAATCAACTCTGTAATCCGAGTCCGAAATGGGAACATGACCATCACCTTTGGGAACATGAGTCTAGACTTGAACATCTACAATGCAAACTCTCAAATTGGGGATGATGAAGAGATCCATGAGGTTAATTGGATTGGTAGTGTTGATAATGAACTCAATTAACATCAAGGAGTTACCGAAGGATGGTTAAGTCAAGAAGAGATTGATTTTCTTTATTCACATGAGGGAAATTTGCCTCCTTGGATTGAATCTATTTCAGACAGCTCTATTGATGAATTTATAGAATCACCAATCAATGATACCATGGTTGAAATCAATAACATTGAGTCCATAGCCATTCCTGACACTACTCTGGAAAATTTAGTGGATGAAAATTCTGTTCACAAGGAACCAATTTTGTCAAGAAATCTGAACAAAGAAACTAAGTTCAATACAAAGTCTCAACCATTCTTGGAAAGTCATGACCAATCTGATCTTGAATTTAAAGTCTTACCTTCATCACTAAAGTATGCTTTCTTAGGGGACAATCAATCCTTTCCTGTTGTCATTTCTTCCTCCCTTGAATCCGATCATGAGAGGATGCTTCTAGATGTTCTTAGGAGACACAAGAAAGCCATTGGATGGACCCTATCTAATATCCCTGGGATTAGCCCACTTATTGGGACTCATAGAATTATTCTTGAATCTGAGTCAAAGCCAAGTCGTCAACCTCAGAGGCAACTCAACCCTAATCTCATGGAAGTAGTGAGAAAAGAACTTTTGAAATTGTTAAAAGCTCATATCATCTATCCTATAGCTGAGAGTGAGTGGGTTAGCCCAATCCATGTGGTTCCAAAGAAGGCTGGAATCACAGTAATAACCAACAAGGATGGAGAGATGCTTCCAACAAGAGTCAGTAGTGGATGGAGAGTTTGTATTGACTATAGGAAGCTCAACTCTTGTACCAAGAAAGACCATTTCCCCTTACCCTTTATTGATCAAGTCCTCGAGCGAGTGGCGGGTCATCAATTCTATTGCTTCTTAGATGGATTCTCAGGGTATAATCAAATCCAAGTCTCCTTAGAGGATCAAGGAAAAACAACCTTCACTTGTCCATTTGGCACTTTTTCCTTCAAACGCATGCCCTTTGGGTTATGTAATGCCCCTGGTACCTTCCAGCGGTGCATGATGGGAATATTCTCGGATATGGTGGGGGATTTTTTAGAGGTCTTCATGGATGAATTCTCCATCTTTGGGGATACTTTTGAGGGATGCCTTATAAATGTTGAAAAGGTTTTGTCAAGGTGCGAGGATAAGAATCTCATACTAAATTGGGAAAAATGCAATTTCATGGTAAGGGAAGGACTTGTTCTAGGTCATCTGGTATCTGGTAGAGGGATTGAAGTTGATAAAGCTAAGGTTGACATCATTCGTCACCTTCCCTCTCCTAAAAATGTTAAGGAAGTGAGGTCCTTCTTAGGACATGCTGGTTTTTATAGAAGGTTCATTAGGAATTTCAGCTCTATTTCTCGACCACTTTGTGCTCTATTGGTAAAAGATGCTCCATTTTTATGGACAGAAAGCTGTGAGGAATCATTCTCTACACTCAAGTCAACTCTTATATCTCCACCTATCATGCAATCTCAAAATTGGAAACTTCCTTTTGAGCTCATGTGTGATGCAAGTGATTTCGCTGTAGGAGCAGTCTTAGGACAACGGTGTGAGAAAACTCCACATGTCATTTCTTATGCAAGCAAATCTTTAAATGATGCACAAATAAACTACACCACCACTGAGAAAGAGTTACTTGCTGTTGTCTTTGCCTTAGATAAATTCAGGTCTTATCTCTTAGGATCACCCATCATTGTCTTCACTGATCATTCAGCCCTAAAATACCTTTTTCAAAAACAAGATGCCAAGGCTAGATTGATTAGGTGGGTCCTTCTTCTTCAAGAGTTCGATTTAACCATTAAGGATAAAAAGGGTGTTGAAAATATTGTAGCTGATCACCTCTCTAGGATGGAATTCAAAGACAACTCACACCACCTCTCTGTGTCTGATTCATTTCCCGATGAGCACCTCTATTCAGTGAGTGATTGCCCTTGGTATGCTGACATAGCAAACCATTTGGTGACGGGTGACATTCCAAAATTCATGGGGACCCAAGCTAAGAGGAAATTCCTTTATAATGTAAAACACTATGTTTTTGATGATCCTTACCTCTTCAAGTTCTGTCCAGATCAAATCATCAGGAGATGTAGTCCTGAGTCTGAGCAAGAGTCCATTCTAAAATTTTGTCATGGAGAGGCATGTGGAGGCCACTTTTCAACAAAGAAAACCACTGCAAAGGTCCTACAAAGTGGTTTCTACTGGCCGAACCTTACTAAGGATTCCTTCCAATTCTATAAAAGTTGTCCTCAGTGTCAGAAATTAGGATCCATTACCAAAAGGAATCAAATGCCCCTCACTCCCATTCTAGTCGTTGAAATCTTTGATTGTTGGGGAATTGATTTCATGGGGCCTTTTCCAAACTCTAAGGGATACCTCTACATCCTCTTAGCTATTGATTATGTCTCAAAATGGGTTGAAGCCATTCCCACCAAGTCCAATGACCACCATGTTGTGATCTGATTTCTAAAAGAGCATATATTTTCTCGATTTGGAATTCCTAGGGCTATAATCAGTGATCGTGGAACCCATTTCTGCAACCGCCCATTCTCTTCACTCATGTCTAAGTATGGTATTACTCATAAAGTTTCCACTACATACCATCCTCAAACCAACGGTCAAGCTGAGTTGGCAAATAGAGAAATTAAACAAATTCTTGAAAAAACTGTCAATCCCTCTAGGAAAGATTGGACCGAGAAACTCTTAGATTCCCTTTGGGAATATCGAACTGCTTTCAAAACTATCCTAGGCATGTCACCGTATAGATTGGTTTATGGAAAAGTATGTCATTTACCTGTTGAAATTGAGCGTAAGGCCTTTTGGGCAATAAAAAAAATGAACTTTGACATTTCTTTGGCTGAAACAAAAAGGAAATTAGATCTTAATGAACTCAAGGAACTTAGGATGGAGGCTTATGAAAATTCAAGGATCAATAAATCTAAAGTTCAAGCCTACCAATCTAGGAATCTCAAAGTCAAACACTTTTAACTGGGAAAATTTGTGCTCTTGTATAGTTCAAAACTTCATCTACACCCAGGAAAGCTAAAGTCCAGATGGTCTGGTCCATACCTAGTGCATCATGTGTACCCTCATGGGGTAATAGAGATTCAGGATCCCACAAGTGGTCATGTCTTCAAAGTCAATGGTCATAGGTTAAAACCATTCATTGAATCATTCAATAAACAAGAAACCAAGGAGGAGTTAACTGAGCCAACATATGAACCAGAGAAAAATTGATAGATTTAGGGTACAAGTCGGGCTAACGACATTAAACAAAAGCGTTGCACGGGAGGCAACCCGTGGTTTTCATGTTTCTAATCACTGGGAATCATCTTTTGTTTCCCTCTGCTTAATTTTGTTATTTTTTTTATATATAGACTGTTGACCTGTTCTTCTTTTATGAGTAAGGATGGGTATGAAAAGGGAGCACCGTATTCATCCGTGTCATGCGGTGTGATCCCTGAGTAATACCTTACCCAGAAATTTAAAGAAGACAATGTATCATCGGTTTATTTTATTTATGTTTTTGTAGGTTTAAAAAAAAATTATTAGACTCTTGACCTGTTCTTTTTTTATGAGTATGGATGGGTATGAAAGGGGAGCACCGTATTCATCCGTGTCACGCGGTGTGATCCCTGAGTAATACCTTACCCAGAAATTTAAAAGGAGACAATGTATCATTAGTTTGATTTTAAAAAAACATGAAAATGATGGTACTTGGAATTAAATAAATCATTGTGTTGTTTGTTTTGTCTGCTTTGTCCTTCTTTTTATGGTTTAGGAACTATTTTGGGTGATACATGTTCAATCAAGGAGGTGCCTACATCCCCAAAGATATCAAAGGAGTAATTTCGAGCATCGTGAACCTCAACTTTAAAAACCAGGTGAATTTGTTCCATGTTTTTCATTCTCAATTTTATCTTTGAACTCCTCTCCTACCCCCTTCTAACTTTTTTTTTTCTTTAAACACTGGGGACAGTGTTATTCTAAGTTGGGGGGGGATAAAAAAATGATTTTTATTTTGAATAAGAACATGCATGAAAAAAAAAATCCATTAACCATAAACATGATAAAGACACATTGCAAACTCTAAAATTGGATATCAAATAAATTTTGCATGCCTTGATTCTGATTTTAATGCAAGTTTAAGTTCATGAGCATAGTTTTTGGAAAGTGCGGTTGTCCGATGTGATTTTTCAAAGTTTACATTTTCATCCTCTTAATAAAAATGCCACAATGCACGTCTTTTGGATTGTGGGTGTAAATTTGAGTTCTTGGGTCCCTTTCATTATAGCATAGGGTTCTGGGGTCACTTTTAGTTTAATTTGAGTATCCAAAAAAAACAAAACAAAACAAAAAAAACAAAAAAAAGACCACATAGAGCAATGTTTTGTCCAAATGCGTGGCGTCCGGCACTTGGGGATCGTGACTCCATAGTTGTCTTGCCCAGAGTTAGGCTTTATATCTCTATTGTAGAGCATGAAATTGACAATATGGGTGGTGTCCGGCACTTGGGGATCGTGACTCCATAGTTGTCTTGCCCAGAGTTAGTCTTTTCATATCTATTGTGGTTAAAAAAAATAAAAAATAAAAAAATAAAAAAAAGGGATACTCATCTTAAGGTTTAATGTGATTCCCACCTAGCGCTTCCATTTTTTCCCCTTGAACATTAAAATGAGCCCCATATCTTTTATGATGCACAACACTTTATCATGCTTAATTGGAATTGGATGAAATGTGGCAATGAATTTGAACAAAGGAATGGGCTTGGGCTTGGGATATGCTTATGGACCTAGCTTGTTTTAAATGATTTTGATGGGTTCCATAATTTTTTTGGTATGAGATCTTTTGAGTGAGCAATGTGTATTTAAATGTTTCTGGAAAAGGGGATTTGGATTTCATATTTGTAATTTATTTTGCTCGGGACTAGCAAAACTCAAGTTGGGGGGTGTGATTAGTCACTAAAAGTGGCTAATATTCATTGTTAAGTTCTTAATATTAATGTGTTTAAAAGTTCATAAACATCAATTTTAGTCCAATTCAGAAATTGAACTTCATTTCCCATCATTGTGCAATTCATGCTTAAAATGTCAATTTGGGCCCACTCAATAATTTGCTTGTGGAAATTAAAATATTCCTAATTTTAATTTTAAATTTTGTGATATGATTTATCACTTTGTTTGTAATATTTTATCTTTTAGGTCCGATGGATGAATCCCAAAGGAAGATGGAGAATTTTGCGCCTGAAGGCAGAAACATGCTGGAAAAAGCATAATGGACCTAAGGCCCATCAAACAAATGTGGGGCCCAGAAACCAAGCCCAATGAAGATCAAATTTATTCAGTAGAAAGATAAAAATATGAGGATCATTTTATTCAACTGTGGCCGGAGCTAATTCTGATGTTATCATGATGATAAATGGATCTGAAGTTGAGATTTAAATGGTGGACATGACATTAATGCTCAAAAATCCGTCCCACCATTTCGACTATAACTTCCAAACGGCCAAGCTAAATTTCCTGAAATTTTTGTAGATCATAGAGTACAGATGTATGAATATATTTCTCTTCTATAGCCCCTCCGGATTCGGCCTTCTTCAATTTTGAATTCACATGTCAATGTGGTAGACGAATCTGGACAGTTTTCCGGGTCAAATTCGAAACATCAATTTCCTTTTGATTATTCACCCTCCATTTGACTCTATTAATTGTTGGGGGGTGAATTAATTGTTGGGGGATGTACCTAAGGCTCCTAATATTCCTATATAAGGAGCTAGTGGTGAAGGGAATGGGGGTGTAAAATTTTCTTATCATCTTGGATGCTTTGTTTCATTGTAATGTTTTGCTTCCAAATTTCCTTTGTAATGTTTTCCATTTCCATGTAAGTTTTTTTTTTGTATCTTTATGTTCTTAATCAACTTCTTCTCTTATATATTTTCCATTTCATTTATTAAAACTTTATAATCACAAAGCACAATGATATCTCTGTGTTGTTGTGGATTAGTTCACACATAGGTGTGAATTTCATTCACACACACGGAGGAGTGCTCGTTATTTCCGCGGTTTTAATTTCTTCAATCCAATTCTTGTTAGCCATCTTCCGCCCACCATTGAGAGTATACCATCAATGGAGGGCTAAACCCTTAATGGGTTGATCTTAGGAGGATGCAAAGGCTGGATTGAATGTTATTTTATGAACGAATTGTTGTTAAATGGATAATTAATTTAAGACATCCATTCTTCAGTTATTTCTACTCTTCATCTTTACTGTGTTTGAGCAAAATAAATTCAATTACTAAATGACCATATACCTCGGAGAGATCATGAATTTGGTTCTCTAAGTGTATAGGGGATTAGTAATTGTGTTTAGTAAGCACCAAACCAGAAAATGATGAAGGTAGTGTTATTTTTGAAGAATGGATTCATTAAGAATTAATAAAACCAAAATTGTTAAAGAAGTAAAATTCATTCAATCCACCCCGAGCATAATCCTAGATCAACCCATTTTCATTAAATTGAATTCACGTAGGTGTCTTAGTGTTATTTAAACCATCCAAAATCAAAACCAAAGTTGGCTACTTCATAGCCCATCCTTCACCAAATCATAGCGTCTCAAGGTTACTTCTTCGGTCCCTGTGGACTCGACCCCTACATGTACTACATCGATCGCTTTTACCCATAGGGTAAATTTGGGCGCAACCACTTATGGTTTGAATTTTTTTCTCCATTAGTCAGGTGTGTTTGATATGAAACTATTTAAATCCACTTATTGTATTCTGTGAAGTGTAGAGCATGTTCCCTATCTTGACGTCGTTCTAGATATACTAAGAGAGTATCAATATTACATCGCGGACAAGAATTAAAATTTATTAAGCTTATTTGGGTGTCCTCTTTTTATTTTGACCATTTAATTCTTAGTTATTGATTGAGGATTGGTTAGTCTTGAGTGACCCTTGGGTCCCCATGTAGTAATGCCTTGGATGGACTCTTTGAAACCAGCTGATTCTTCTGACTTGACTGCTAGGTGGATTCTGCTTTAGGCATATTTTTTGATCTGTTAAGTAATTTTTGGCCCTATGCCAACATCCCTTCTGTAAATATGTTGTGTGGGATACATTGGGATAATTCAAGGGACCTCATTTGTTTTGATCTGAGGTTACCCCTATCTTTTTTATGGGCTCATATTTAATGCTTAAAGGGTGACAATTCCAGTGGACTGGGTCTGGGTTACCCTCTTTTTTATGCCGAGTATTAATAGATAAAATGTTCAGGTGGTGGTTTGATTAGGTAATGTCATTGGAATTTAGTTATTGACTTTGGTGGACTTGTTTAGGGTAAATGTGCGGTGCCATGGGAGAAGGAATCACAGTTCAGTTTGTTAAGAAATTATCGTCTAAGTTGAGTGTCATCTTGAATGATCTTCCAAAGTGGGTAGACTTGTTATTCTCTTTGTTGGGGATTATGTTTGGTCAAAGACCATTTTTTGGCACATCGTCGGTTGGATGTGAGTATAATGTGTGTCGGCCCGAGCCTTTAATGAAAAGTCAGCTCGACCTGTCTAAATGAGTTTGATGGAAATCAATCATTTAATAGTTTTAAAATCATGCTAGTAGAATCGTTAAATCACTTATAGGCAAGATTTGAATGGAAATTTTAGTGGTGGAGGTGTCGTGACAACAACAAGATCATGTATCTAACTAAAAGGGATCAGGTAATCACTATTTCAATGATTTGGTTGGAAAATGAGCATTGTCTCGGATCTCAATGACTTATTTTTTTTATTATGTTTTTAATTATTAAAGGTTAATTTTTCATTTAAATATTCAACATGACCATTTGAGCTGGTATTTATGAAAATCGTAGGTCAGGTGATATTTTTTTGTTCATTAAGGATTCTCATGGATGAGATGTTCTAAGGTGGGGAGGTTGCAACGTTCCATGTTTTGATCTGAAAAAAAACTAAAGCAAATTTCAAATGATTTCATTTACTAGATAATAAATTATACAAAGAGAGCTTCATATCATTATTTCAATAGTTGGACCACTGTGATGTGTTTTATTTAATGAAATTAAATTAATTGAATTAAAATTAATGGAAAAATAAATGGGGTGAAAAGTAATGAAATTTTTGAATAATAATAATATTATTGTTGTTGCTGCTGTTGTTGTTGTTGTTGTTGTTATTATTATTATTAGGTTATTTTCTAAGATAACCACAAGGGGGTATCCCCCTACCTCGTACAACTCCCCCTTTGTCCAAAACCCCATGGCGCATGTGACTTCCTCTTCTGGCCTCCTCTTGGATCACAATTCTCCACTTATTTCTTCAATTTTATTCTTTGATCTCTCAAGTTAAGGTCTCTACTTTAACTTATCCCTTTCTTTTGGATTATTTTATTCTCCCCATACCCTAACCTAGCTCGTTCAAGCCCTAGAGTTTTGGATAATCCAATTTTTGGTTCTTCATCCAGTGTTAGGTCATGAAAAGGCTCTCTCTACACCCCTTGTTTCATATTCCAGTAACTGCCACCAAAGGTGAACCATTTCAAATCGTCTCAGACCACCCATCTTCAATTTTAGGTAAGGTTTTCCAATGTTATTCTTACTAGTCAATTTATATTTTGGGAATTTATAATTTTTGAGGTGCTGTTAATTTTTCCTTGGGCGTGTTGGTCCATTCCATAGATATTTTGAGTTCAAAATAATATTTTTAGTGTGTTTGGTCATCATTGAGGTAGGTTCAAGTTGCTTCTGTCAATGGATGCATTCTGGTGTATTCTTAGTTACGAATATATCAACATGAGTTCCCCTGTTATATATATATATATATATATATATATTCTCCAATGGTAGTGGGTATATTTGTATGAGTAAGGTGTGCTCATTTATGAATATGAAAAATGCATACACAGGTATATGGAGATGGGTATATGCATATATGCATATATGTAAGGATCCACATATACATATTCATGGCCATGCGAATATGTACATAGGGTCTATGTATCCTTATGTATATTAAAAGGTTCATATGCTTGGAGGTGGGAGGAATCAGCTTCGAGGGCTCACTCTTAAAAATTCCAAGTGCCAAAATGTTTTTCTTGGTCTTCCCATTGAGGTAGGATCCCATTCCTTAATCTTTTAAATAAAAATTATTTAGTTAGCTTCTATATAAGGACCTGGACTTAAAACATTACATAATATTGAATTAAATGAATAATTCAGATTGAGGATATTTTTAGGTTTAGAGTTTTAGAGAATTAGGACATAAATATTACATTACAAAAGATTACAAAGTAGACACTTCTACTCAGTTACCATTTTTTTCATAAAAAAACTCTTAAAAAGTAGCATGTATAATTCCATGTTTTATATAGCATGTCTTTCCTTGATCCCATCCTTGACCCTATTCATCTTTAAGTCCAATAGAAAACATTTCAAAAACATGGTATGAGCATAAAAAGCTCAGTAAGAGATACACAAATAAGGAAAACTGTTAATTTTTCAAAACAATAAGTAAATCATGAATACTTTATCATAAGTAATAATTTTCACCTTTATGAAGTATTAAATACTCTTCACTGAATAAAAGATCATTACTTACCCTTTTGTAACCAAAAGATTACCATAAAACCCATATAAATAACACATAACATATAAAGGTAACTTGCGACATAATCATACATAAATGGAATAACCATACGGTCAACTTCCACACATATCACTAAATGGAATAGTCATATGGCCGACTTCCATACCCAATGCATTGGAGGTTATAACGTAACCACTCATCCTGGTATTCATGGAACCATCCGTCATTTGGTTTATCATGTATCCACCCGTCAAATGTCCAAGTACAGTTATAATATCATAACACATTAAACAATTATAGGAAAGAAAAAATTTCCACATTTCAATCACAATATATCACTTAAATATACTGACATAACAAATCCATTATGAAAACCATTTTCAATACCAAAATAGATGAAATATTATATGGTATTTATTTTCTTTAAAAAAACATTATGGCTTTTTGAGGAAGCCAAAGATCAAATAATACTCGTGGTGGCGGAAAGGTCGTTGTCACCGCGTACGTAAAAAGAAACATTCCTTTTTTTGTTTAGTAAAACGCTTTGTAGAAAAAGATTCCCTTGGAATGAAATGAAAATTAAAAGTTGTTTATACACCGTATAAAAGAAATTTGTGTATAAATGAAAATATGCCTCAATTAAAAGAGATTGAGATGAAGCCCCTTACAAAGTCGGTATCCTTATATTAAGGTTAAATCAATTACATAAATGTGTGTGGAAAATATAAATACACCCAACATAAGAGGATATTAAGTGTAAAATAATAAGAATTCATACACACATATTCATAGTACGACATAATCAAGAAGTATATGTTTAACCCAAAGAATTGAAATTGGGTTAAGAAGTTCCCTTACAGAAATTTGACAGCCTAACGGTGTCACTTTAAAATTAAGAAAATGAGTTGATGAGAGATAAAAAGGATATCTCATCACTTGGACATAAAATTTACATCAATATTAATATATAATAACATATTCCAACCTAATAATATGTAAATTAAAAGACATAACAAAAAGAATTCTTTTAAAAAGTGGAGGGTGAAAGGTTCCCTTACCAATTTGGGGTAACTTTCGAAACGTACACCCCATGAAAGAAGGGTCATACAATGAAGATGTAAATACACATAAATTAAATTATATTACACAAATAATACAATCACGGGCAGTACATACACCACACAAAAGGAAATAGTGTCAAATGTAGCATGAATCTCACGGGAGCAGAAAGTGAGATAAAAACCCCTTACCTCGTTGTGATCAATCAAGTCGTATGAACAAAAGATAATAAACACCAAATTAATCACATTATACCATGAATATAAATAGAATCATGATAATATATATGAAATGGAAGTACACAATACACCACATGCAATAAATAAGTGGTGAACAATAGAAATCTCCCGGAATTAAAAGTGAGGTAAGAAATCCCCTTACGAAAATTCGGCAGCCTAACCGCGCTACATAAAACATCCAAAAATAGATTGATGATATCAAATAGGGTCTCTCATAATATGAACATAAAAAGTAAAGTAAGAGTAATATAAAATAACATCCCCAAACATAAGAAAGAAAATCTTAAAAGAAGTGATGTAAAAGAGAGTACTAAAAAAGAAAGAGAGAGGTAACATCCCTTACCTCAAGTCTGACTTGTTCTCGTTCGTTCTTTATATTACGGAATAATAAACTTAGGTCAATTTATAATTGCTTAAGGACTTCCATTTAAGTTTATTATTAAATTCATATCACATATTATCATGTTATAAACATTATGTAATCATTTAAGTTAATAACGGTCATTTTGTCGATATTTGGTACTTGAGTCAAAAATAAAGTTCTTATAATTACAAGTTGTTCTTGTGGTAAAATATCCATTATATCCAGAATTATATTCATGATTTATATTTCATACATATAATATATATCCATTATATACATGTATTATAATATTACAAAACATTTATAGGTAATAAATGAAATGCACCCTTCATGGAGACGGTAAGTCGTACGTACGCATAACGCTACTTTCATTTCTATTTCATACTTTAATGGAATGAAAACAATATGATACATAGTTATATTATAATTAAAGTATAATATAATATATAATATCATTAACTCCATTCTTGATACATCCCACATATGGCATTAATGATTCAAATCACTTTGAGGGGGCGGTAGTCCGTACTTCCTAAAATGAAATTATCGCGTTTACCCATTATGGAAACCATAAAGGTATGGCATAAAAGAAAAATAAAGATGCATAAGGAAAACATAAAAATAATATATATCATATATAAATACAGTTACATCTTAATGTCCCCCCTGAGAGGTGCTAAAAGAAGATTGAACAATCATCATTTCGTGAGGTAGTAATTCGCCACCCACAGAAACAGTATGTTCATTAACCATTAGATGGAGATGTGTGTAAGTGTATCTCAAATAATTCTCATAAAAACAGCCTAGTATATTTAATATACTGTTTTTGTTACAAAATAATGGAATAAAAATATTTTAGGGGGTTGGTGAAGCAAAATAAAACAAAAGAACATAAGAGAATACATTACCTTTAAATCGGGAAACTCTTTTTGATTTGAGCCAAAGGCTTCATCGGAAATACTTATGCCCAAAGTGAGACTTCTAGGAGAAAGAGAGGTGTGTGGAGAGATAATATGAGAAAATTTTGGATTATCCAAGGGCTTGAGATGTGTGGGTAAGGGGGTATAGGTGGGGGCCTTTTATAAGAGGGAGGAGGGACACTCTTGGAAAGTCATGAAATGTTACTTTAGTATGAAATGATTTTTCGATTTTAAAGGTCCCACAATGATATATTTTTAGTATAAGGTGATAAGGGTTCAAAATACACCCATAAAATAGGTTTTAGAAAAGTTTAAGTCTTATATTTTACCTTATCTTTTCATTTTATTTAAATTGTTAATTAATGGGTTAATCACTGCATCATCGAGGTGTCATAAATAAATTTATTTATTTAATGTCTAAAAATTATAAAAAAAATTACTATGATGTAGGAAATAGTTTTATATTTCTAATTAATATTTATAGTCAAAATTATAACTTATATAACCCCATTTAATAATTGTTTTAGTAAAATAATACATGTTTATGACATTTTTATTTTTACTTTAAAAAAGTAATTAATGTCATTTTCTTACCCAAGTGGCTCCATGGGGTCCCCAAATTGACCCATGGATTTTCTTGGTCAACCATGAATCATCCAATAAGGTTAGGACATGTTTCAAGGTATTTTTATATTTTTATAATATTATTTTTACCTTTAACTACCCTAATTACCTTTAATCGCGGTTAATAAAACTCAAAAGTTACTATTCCCCAAAAATTAACTTCATCCCAGTTAAACACATTTTACTTACTAATGACAACCATGTATGTCTGATTCTTGAAATTCAATTCACATAAGTGGTAAAATTTCATTTAAATGAAAAAACAGTTTTTTATCTACCACTTAGTGGTTTCACTATTCATCAAAAATTGAAGTTTTTCAGAAAAATACCAAACATTCACCTTAAGTTATATTTGATATTCCAAATTAAAAAATGATTTCCAATTTAAAAAATTCAAAACATATAAGTTGAATTAATTAATTTTATAATTAATTCTTGTTGTCAATAGTGTGTTTTTAAGAAACAATATCTATCAAAAATTGACACTTGTTTATGTCCAATTTCAAAGTGAAATTAATTCCAATGACCACCATTGTATTAAATGGTAAAAATATAATTTAATTGCACTTTAAACCCAATTAAAAAGATAATCTAACCATATAAAAAAATTAGATTAAAAGGAGGTTTTGAATTAAAATACAACATTTTTCACTATTCATTAAAAAATGAACTTTATCGGAAAAATACCAAAAATTTACACAAAGTATATTTTGATGTATTGATTCTAAAAAGGATTTTATTTTCTCAAATATAACATATAAAATTTACAAAAGGTTGTTTTAAAAAAGGTTTCACCACCAAAAGGTTGTTAATCGACCTTTTAAAGAATATTAGAATATTTATTCTTAAAATTAGATTCATTTTCATTTTAAGCGTCTAACATTTATTGGATAAATGTAAAACTATTTGACAAGCATATATAATCATTTTGTAGTTAGTTATGTTCATTCCCGCCATTACAACGGCTAGGCGTTAACTACCATTTAAATTAATATTATTATATTATTAGTGTGCAATGCAAGATTTCAAAGAAAATCATTGTTGCGTATTGGGTATGTCATCGAACATAGAATTCCCTTTAAAGTAATATTAACATTTTATTCACAAATATTAATAAATATGAAAATTTCATATTATTTATTTTCCTGGGATGTTACATCCTTCCCCCCTTTTGGAAATTGTGTCCTCGCAATTTTAAAATTGGGCTCGGAAACTTTATTGAAAGCCACATATCGGAAAAAGAGTCAATTAAACTATCACTTAAAAAGAAATAAAGAGAAGTAAAAAAGGTCACCCGAGACAACATATACTAGGATTACATGAAAACATGGATATGGAGGAAACAAAAAAACCATGAAGTTCTGATGGAGAGTGGTAGAAAACATGTCTAGGATAAAGTTAACAACCAGAAAATCAAAAACTTGTGATGGGTTAAACGGTATTTGATTCCCCAGTAGGAAAAGTTAACAAACAAAGTTTTTTCTTTAAGTTACATTTCATTGATAAATTTATTTTTGAGCTTAACTAAAACATAAGTATACATACTTACTAGTCATGTAGACTTTCATCTCTTATTAGATTTCTAACACAATCTCATATTTTCTCCAAAAGATGAGTATTTAGGATGACTTGTTCACATTAAGAGCACTATAATCATCTTCTAAAGAATCACCTAATCCAAAAAAGAGAACTATATATTTCCCATGTCTTTATACCATAACCAAAACCAAAATGGTTAGTACAAGATCAGATAATCCCCAAAAAAGGATAATCTTTTACAAAAAGAAAAACTACACTAAATCTCCAAAATTTGTCCAACAAAACCCAAATTTCATCAAAGACCATTCAATAAACAGCTATCCATATAATTCTACAAAGTAATCCAAACTAAGATTGAAACCCAAATCTCTGAAGGATTTAATCACATAGTCTTCCAAGATAAATCTTAACATTTATCTCCAAATAACATCAGTTACTCTTAATGTCTCACACTGAAAAGCAATTAACCTAATCACATATTCTCCATGATAGGTTAATAATTTCCATAGAGAACCAAAAATCAAATTATTCTTGATTCATAACATTATCTAACTAAAAATAATTTGTCATACTAACCAGGGACTTCACATAGTCTAGTGGTAGGCGATAAATACCAATCGCACTATGGTTGTGCGTTTGATTCCAGCAGCTTTGTCCGACGTGACGGGTTATCACATGGTCTGTGTGTTGTCCTTTTTCCAAAACTATATAATTCTTAAAACATTTCCCAAAAAGAGATAAAATATGAAAAGATAACCATAACATAGTTTAACCTCAAGTTTATCTCATGCCTTTTATTTTCCATCATAACATATAGTAACCCATAATTACCTCAAAAGTAAGGATCATATAAACCTTAATGGTTACCTTTATAATTATTACCTGAACTTCCACATCGAGTTGGTTCTCTTGAACATTATGCGTTAGATAACTCACCAAGGTTCAATTGGCTAATCATGACTCCTGATAGTTGGTTTAGAATAACCACGAGATTTCTCATTGAATCCCCCATTTCATCCAGTCTCTTAATCATAGAACCACCACAGTTTCCTTCAAACCCATTGTCACTTTGGTGCCTACTAGATCCATCCATTTACTAAAACAAAAATGTCAGTGTGAGTATTTAACAAAATCATCAAGTACTAATAAGGAAGATAAACACTATGATATACTTATCCAAGTTATCTCAAACTCATTCCAAATTTCAAAAATAACAATGACTCCATCTAATATACTTATCATTATGGTTATACACAGCTTGTCACTTATACTTTAACAACACTCAAACATCTAAATTTATCTAAAATGACCTTTAATACCAACTATAAGGACCCAGCCTTAAAAAATTACATAATCTTGAATTAAATGAATAATTCATATTGAGGATCTTTTCAGGTTTAGAGTTTTAGAGAATTAGGACATAACTATTACATCACAAATGATTACAAAGTAGATACTTCAACTCAGTTTCCATTTTTTTTATTAAATAAAAACTCTAAAAAAGTAGCATGTCTAATTTCATGTTTTATATTTCATGTCTTTCCTTGATCTCATCCTTTACCCTATTCATCTTTAAGTCATGTGGAAAACATTTCAAAAAATTGGGATAAGCATAAAAAGCTTAGTAAAAGATACAAAAATAAAAAAAACTGTTAGTTTTTTAAAACAATAAGTAAATTATGAATACTTTATCATAAGTAATAATTTTCACCTTTATGAAGTAGAAAATACTCTTCACTGAATAAAATATCATTACTTACCCTTTTTTAACCAAAATATTACAATAAAACCCATATAAAGAACACATAACATATAAAGGTAACTTGGGAAATAAACATACTTAAATGGAATAACCATACCATCGACTTCCACACATATCACTAAATGGAATAGTCATACGGCCGATTTCCATACCCAATTCATTGGAGTTTATAACGTAACCACCCATCCTGGTATTCACATCACCACCCATCATTTGGTTTATCACGTAACCACTCTTCAAATGTCCAAGTACCATTATAAAATCATAACACATAAAACAATTATAGGGAAGAAAACATTTCCACATTTCAATCACAATATATCACTTAAACATATAGGCATAACAAATCCATTATCAAAACCATTTTCAATACCAAAATACATGAAAAATTATATGTTATTTATTTTCATTAAAAAAAAATTACAGCTTGTTGAGGAAGCCAAAGATCAAATAATACTCGCGACGGTGGAAAGGTTGTTGTCACCGCGTACGTTAAAAGAAACATTCCTTTTTATCGTTTAGTAAAATGCTTCGTAGAAAAAGATTTAATTTGAATGAAATGAAAAGTAAAAGATTTTTATACACCGTATAAAATAAATTTTTGTATAAATTAAAATATGCCTCAACAAAAAGAGATTGAGACAATGTCCCTTACAAAGTCGTTATCCTTAGATTACGGATAAATTAATTACATAAATGTGTGTGGCAAATATAAATACACCCAACATAAGAGGATATTAAGTGTAAAAATATCAGAGTTCATCCACACGTATTCATAGTATGAAATAATCAATAAGTAGAGTTTTAACCCCAAGAATTGAAATTGGGTTAAGAAGTTCCCTTATAGAAATTCAATAGCCTAACGACGTCACTTTAAAATTCAGAAAATGAGTTGATGAGAGATAAAAAGGATATCTCATCACTTTGACAAAAAATTTACATCAATATGAATATATAAGAACATATCTCAACCTAATAAGATGTAAATTAAAATACATAACAAAATGAAGTCTTTTAAAAAGTGGAGGGGGAAAGGTTCCCTTACCGATTTGGGGTAACTTTTGAAACGTACACCCCATGAAAGAAGGTTCATACAATGAAGATGTAAATACACATAAATTAAATTATCTTACACAAATAATACAATAAATGGCAGTACATACACCACACGAAAGGAAATATTGGCAAATGTAGCATGAATCTCACTGGAACAAAAAGTGAGATTAAAACCCCTTACCTCATTGTGATCAATCGAGTCGTATGACCAAAAGATAATAAACACAACATTAATCACATAATACCATAAATATAAATATAATCATGTTAAAATATATGAAATTTAAGTATACAATACACCACATTCAATAAATAAGTGGCGAACAATGGAAATCACATGGAATTAAAAGTGAGATAAGAAATCCCCTTACGAAAATCCAGCAACCTAACGGCGCCACTTAAAACTTCCAAAAATGGATTGATGATATCAAATAGGGTCTCTCATCATATGAACATAAAAATATCAGTAAGAGTAATATAAAAGAAAATCCCCCAACATAATAAAGAGGAGCTTAAAAGAAGTGACGTAAAAGAGAGTACTAAAAAAGAAAGAGAGAGGTAGGATCCCTTCCTCAAGTCTGACTTGTTCTCGTTTGTTCTTTATATTCCTGAATAATAAACTTAGGTCAATTTATAATTTCATAAGGAATTACTTTAAATTTTATTATTCAATTCATATCACATATTATCATGTTATAAACATTATGTAGTCATTTATGTTAATAAAGGTCATTTTGTCGATATTTGGTACTTGAGTCAAAAATAAACATCTTATAATTACAAGTTGTTCTTGTGGTAAAATATCCATTATATCCAGAATTATATTCTTTATTTGGATATCATACATATCATATATATCTAGTATATACATGTATTATAATATTACAAAACATTTATAGGTAATAAATGAAATGCACCGTTCATGGAGACGGTAAGTCGTACGTACGCATGAACGCTACTTTCATTTCCATTTCATACTTTAATGGAATGAAAAAAATATGATACATAGGTATATTATAATTACACTATAATATAATATATAATATCATTAAATATATCCTTGATACATCCCACATATGGCAGTAACGATTCAAATCACTTTGAGGGGTGGTAGTCTGCACTTCCTAAAATGAAATTATCGTGTTTACCCATTATGGAAACCATAAAGGTATGGAATAAAAGAAAAATACAGAAGCATAAGGAAAACATAAACATAATATATATCATATATAAATACAGTGACATCTTAATGGCCACCATGAGAGGTTTTAAAAGAAGATTGAACAATCATCATTTCATGAGATAGTAATTCGTCACCCACAGAGACAGTATGTTATTCAACCATTAGATGGAGGTGTGTGTACGTGTAGCTCTAATAATTCTCATAACAACATCCTAGTATATTGAAGATACTGGTTTTGTTACAAAATAAAGGAATAAAAATAGTTTAGGGGGTCATATAAGCAAAATAAAACAAAAGAACATAAGAGAAGACATTACCATTAAATCGGGTAACTCTTTTTCAGTTGAGCCAAAGGCTTCCTTGGCAAGACTTCTGCCCAAAGTGAGGCTTCTAAAAGTAAGATAAGGGTTTAGAGAGATAATATGAGTAGAGTTTGGACAATCCAAGGGCGTTATAGGTGGGGGTATGGTGGTAGAGGTGGGGGCCTTTTATAAGAGGGAGGAGGGCCACTCTTGGAAAGTCATGAAATGTTACTTTATTATGAAATGATTTTAGAATTTTAAAGGTCCCACAATGATATATGTTGAGGATAAGATGATAAGGGTTCTAAATCCACCCATAAAATAGATTTCACACAAGTTTAAGTCTTAGATGTTACCTTATCATTTTATTTTATTTAAATCGTTCATTAATGAGGTAATCACTCCATCATCACGGTGTCATAAATAAATTTATTTATTTAATGTCTAAAAATTATAAAAAAATTACCATGATGTATGAAATATTTTTATCTTTATAATTAATATTTATAGTCAAAATTATAACTTATATAATCCTATGTAATAATTTTTTTAGTAAAACAATACATGTTTGTGACATTTTTATTTTTACTTTAAATAAAAAGTTATTAATGTCATTTTCTTACCCAAGTGGCTCCATGGGGTCCCCAAATTGACCCATGTATTTTCTTAGTCAGTCATGACTCATCGAATAAGGTTAGGGGCATGTTTCAAGGTATTTTTACATTTTTATAATATTATTTTTACCTTTAACTACCCTAATTACCTTTAATCGTGGTTAATAAAACTCAAAAGGTACTATTCACCAATAATTATTTTCATCCCAATGAACCACATTTTACTTAAAAATGACAAACATGTATGTCAAATTTTTAAAATTCAATACACAGAAGCAGTAAAATTTCATTTAAATGAAAAAAACAGTTTTTTAACTACCACTTAGTGGTTTCTCTATTCATCCAAAATTGAAGTTTTTCAGAAAAATACCAAAAATTCACCCTAAGTTATATTTTATATTATGAATTCAAAAATTATTTCCATTTTAAAAAAGTCAAAACATATAAGTTTCATTAATTAATTTTATAATTAATTCTCGCTGTCAAAACAAATTGCGTGTTTTTAAGAAACAATATCTATCAAAATATTGACACTTGTTTATGTCCAATTTCAAAGTGAAATTAGTACCAATGACCACCATTGGATTAAATGGTAAAAATATATTTTAATAAAACTTTAAACAAAATTAAAAAGATAATATAACCATATAAAAATAGATTAAAAGGAGGTTTTGAATTAAAATAAAACATTTTTCACTATTAATTAAAAAATGAACTTTATCAAGAAAAATACCAGAAATTTACACAGAGTAAATTTTGATGTCTTGATTCTATAGAATGATTTTATTTTCTCAAATATAACATATAAAAGTGAAAAAATTTATTTTTAAAAATGGGTTCTCCATCAAAAGGCAGTTAATTGACCTTTTAAAGAATATTAGAATAGTTATTCTTAAAATTTGATTAATTTTCATTTTAAGCCTCTAACATTTATTAGATAAATGTAAAAATATTTAGCAATCATATATAATCATTTTTTAGTTAGTTCTTTTCATTCCCACCATTACAACCGCTAGGCGTTAACTACCATTTAAAATAATATTATTGTATTATTTGTGTGCAACGCAAGATTTCAAAGAAACTCATTGTTGCGTATTGGGTATGCCATCGAACATAGAATTCCCTTTAAAGTAATATTAACATTTTATTCACATATATTAATAAATATGAAAATTTCATATTCTTTATTTACCTGGGATGTTACATTCTTAATGGTTCATTAATAAATTAAATTTTAATTCATGAATGAAATTCTTAGTTCTGATAAATGATTTGGTTGATAAACAAAGTCATGGTTTTATAATAAAACCCCTCCAATGAAGGTGTGGTGTCTTTGAAAACTCACAGTAATGATTAGACAACTATGCTTTCGTGTCTTATTACATTTTTCATTATCTATGATTTGATATCATGTTCAGATATGTGGAATACTTGTACATGGCCTTTATTCATGTTAGAAATGGATCTTTTCTCTATTAAAATTTTTCATTGAGCATTTGCACCTCCTTTGTGCATGTTTGAAACACTCCTAAGTAAATGACTATTGAACCAATGTCCTTATTAGGGTTTGGATGGACATATAAATTTATTTTCCCAAGTAGGGAAGTTCCCCTTTTGTCTATGACACATTAGAAGTGTCTCTTGAAGCTCAAAAAATGAATTTCTTTGATTTATTTAATTAAATGCGATGTCTCTAAATTAAAAAGATTGAAATGGAATAAAAATGAATCGGGTGGTATGACCACACCCCTTGTTGTAATTTAATATGCATGGAATATGTGAATTGAATCAGTTGTGCTAAATGAAATGAAATGTGAATGGTGGCATGGGCATTCCATTTATTGAATAATATACTCAAACAAGCTTGTTAGCATGTTTTATTTAAATGTCATGAACGACATGTATTGGGGGGCTTGTTGATGCCATGTACCCTTTTTATTGTATCCCATTTCTTATAATTGTGCTTAATTTTTATTCCCATGATTTTGGGATTCAATTATATACTTGTCTAGTGATCCTGGTTTGGAGCTTTGGGTCTACTTCTATGTTAACTACCATATGAAATATTGGTGTTTTTATTTATATCCTTTGGCTACCTTGGTTGTATGGGATCTTGTCATTACATTTATGGAATGAGAACTTTAATTGATGTCTTGGAAATATATATTATTTCTTTTTGATATTTTATGTGCTTGATGTTTCACTTGACATGATCCAGGATAGAACAGGGGTTCCATATTAAGTACCAATGGACGGACTCACGTGCTCAATGAGTTATGACTCGATGCAACGGGGGTGATGCTTTGGCTTTCCAGGCGAGGTCTTACATAGTGGTTTATTATACTTTTGAGTGATTATGATTCCCTAGGGGAGAAACTGTGGATAGACCCATTTTAAATATGACACTCCATGCCTTGGGTGTTACTCAGTCCCCTACATGAGAGACCTGAGATAGAATCATAGTTACCATTCCTTGAGTGATTCAAGGGATTCCTTATGGTTTACCTTGGATAGGATCAGTGGTAATGGATTACATCGGATATTCCCATTGTGACAATTGATATCCATTGTAGATCACCTTGGAAGGGCATAAGACTCCCCCAATGGATTTAACGAATTTGAATAAATGGTTTTTTGATCTTATGAGATGAATCTTTTATTATTGTTTTGAGCCTATTCTGCTATCTATTTATGCTTCTTGATTATACTTTTTGTTGCTTATGTGTTGACATGGATATGATACCCCATGCTAGAGCACAAGCTTGGGGGGATGCTTTTATTATTTTCCTTGTTTACATTGGTACATGTTATATATACTATGAATTGCATAGTTACCTCCTTTTAGATATCCATCAAAGATTGAAGAAGGCGGTATGGGAAAGAGGGTCCATTTAAGAACCTAGAACATGGTTTTTTCAATTTATTTGTTATTTCTATGTGTTGATTATATATGGAACACTATCGTAATTTATATTTATTTAATTGGACTGGGATAAACACAGGTGGTGCACCTGGGATTTATATGGAACACCTTTCTCAGGCTGCCATTGCACTATGGTAGCTGACATGTCCCACATATATGCAGTTCTTTGGATTGATTGCTTGTGGTCTGTTGTGTTGTATACTTTGGAGCTTGGGACCACATGATTGGGCTCATGCTTAGGATACTCGAGGAGTTTACCAATGGGTTTTTCTTTTCATTTGTTATATATTACTACTTGTACCATGTAGTGACACCCTACATTACATGCATCATTATGAAGAATTCTCACTATCTATTTTACTTTATTTAGTTGTTATACATTTGTACTTCCATTGTTGTTCTATTTTATTTCTGTTTCTGCTGCTTTTCATTTATTACCTATTCTTTCGTTATTTCCTACTGATTTACTCCTGTTTTATAACTATGCATACTCTGATCTATGATGTCATAGTCTCCCTTCAGACACACCCTATGACCTTACTGCTAGTCAACAACCTCTTCCATTTGGGGAGATTCTCTTGATTTCATGTGACCCACAAGTCTGGCTACTATCTTAGTGGTCGTTAGGGCCATCACATTATAGTTTTTTTATCAATTAGATACTTAAATTCCTTCCCATTATTCCTTTTTTAGTAAATGTTATTCACCATTATACTACCGAAATTTAGTTTTTTTCATCATCCTATTCTCTTTTTTCATTCAAGTACATTCATAATATTTTTCCTCTATGTGTCCAAACTATTTCTTTTTATTCATTCTCTTTTTTTCTTTCTTGATAATTCCAAAATGGGTTTTTATCAACGGGAGACATAAAATCTCTTTTATTATGCATTTCCCATAATCCATGTTGTATAATGTTATGTTGTGAAAAATGTTAAATGAAATTTTATCCTTTTCATGTATTATTCTCATACTATTAATACCCAAATATCATCCATGGCTATTAAAAAATATTTAAACATGTCTCATTGATTCTAGGATCGATATATATGAAACCCATATTCCAATTTCATGGGAAAAAATGATGTTTTTATCAATACATTGACCACTTTGTATGAAATGATTTTGAAATTAAACCCATTGTTTATTTCCATGGGTTATTGATGAAATGATATCCTTTATACTCAATTTGGGTCAAATTATTTAAGGCATATGAATGGTTCACCCTGATAGTTCTCCGATTCATTCGATAAATAATTAATCTGTAGTGATGACATACTTATGATACTTTGGTGAATAGCCTTAGTAATTATGATTTATGACACCATGGGGATGGACCTTAGTGATATGACACATTGGGGGTGGACCTTGGTGATATGAAATCTTGGGGATAGGCCTTGGTGATATGATTATGAATGTACTAATTTTATGTTGAATCCATATTTCTATTTTATGATTCGTTTTCATTCTATTATGATATTCCTCTTATTCATATGATCATGCCTTATTGATATGCCTCTTATGGACAAGCTATGTAATTCATTTCATTATTACCTTGTTGACTTTATGGTAACCCCTTTCTTTGATTTATCTCATGAGGAGTTTACCTGATGTGAAATTACATAGGATGGAATAATAATTATTCTCAAAACGTAATTCAATAAGGTTTTTTATGTTATCCTTATATAATTCATGTAATATATACCTAATTTCCAAGACACTAAACCAATAATATCATCCAAATTGTTAAATTTTACTTGATGAAATGAAATATTTATGTAATAAAATAATAGTTCACTATATATAAGTGTCATTTTCCTTCACCCATTCTATAGAAAATAACATTATGTTACTGATGTTTTGTTCTTTCATATTATTTTTCACTTTCAGTTTACTATATAGATCTCTTAGCTTCCTGATTTTAACTTCATGTTGTTCACTTTGGAAATCTCCTAATGAATTATGTATTTTACCTAATGTATATATAAATTTATTTAAAACATTTTATTATCACATATAACTACTTGGAAATATTTTTTAATAAAATAATATTTTCTATTTCAAATTAATAAAGATCCCTCCCACACTGAAATAATCATTGTGAGAGAGTTACATGCTTTATCCTTTCTGCCAATACATATTCCATTTCATCAACATCTAAATCTTGATATGACTATTTGAGGTATATTCCTTTGAAATATAAATATCTATGACTAAAAACTACAATAAGAACCTTTATCATTAATTCTTTAATTTTGATGAAAAATAATGATGTGATTTATTAAATTTATCTTTATCACATATTACACATGGTTCATAAGAGGAATAATATTCTAAAAATTAATCAACAGACTTAACACTCCGACTAGCTCAAGAAACTGCTTATTTATATTTCATCATTTATTTAATTTTTTTTTCATGTCTTATCACTAATTACTATTTTAGAAATTCATTGTTGAAAAATCAAATTCTATTCTATTAAGAATTGAAACATAATTCCCCATCAACAACTTTTCTAAAATCTCTTTAAATATGTTTGACATAAAATATAGCATAAAAACTATGCAATAATATATCATAGTTATACAAAGGGAATATTTTCATAGATACCAATTAAATGTCCCAGGGGATAAATTTGGAAACATGGAGGGGGTTATATAAATCAATGATTACAAAACATTAACTAAATTTATTTCAACACTTATCCATCTTTTTATGTTAATTTCATCACATAAAACCTTCTCCACTTCCAACAAATGGGTTAGGAAATCAACATGTGTGTGTATGGTGGACTACCGCCTTGCAAACAGATGTAATTAATTTTTCCATTACCACCTCTCACAGTTGGGTATAATGATGGTTATAAATTATATATATGATATTTATAACATTATTATACATTTCAAGTAATTATAACATACATATATTTTTTTACTTTCCATTTCATAAGGGATACGATATGGTCACTTGTGTGTAAGGAGGACTACCGCCTCTTGAAACAATGTGATTGGCCTTTGACTAATGCATAACATGAATGATTATAATGATAATGTCAATAATTATATGTGATATACATGAAATAATGATGATATTCATTAAATATTTATCATTCTTAAAAATATGATATATCATTTTCATTTTTAACCCTTTCACTCACTGAAATATGATTACATCGTTCATGTATGTGTAGGCTATCTCATTCATAGAGTGATGTGACCCTCTTTTCATCACCACACCACATAGACAATATGGTGGTAATGTGTTGTTGAAACCTGGATGCAGATGGCTGATTTGCGATGGATTTGCTCGTGACTCGAGGTGGTTTATGGTGTTCTTTTTTAATTTTAAAAGTTGAAATTGTTCGTTGAATGGGGTGTATTGGGTTTTATTGTTGTTGTGATGTTGGAATAGCTGGCACTCTTGCATTTTGTACTTTTTCTTTTATTAAATAAATGGTCAGGGGATTTATTCCCCTGGCAGACCTTCTCGGTATGTGTAAAGATATAAAATTGTATTTATTATATTGTTATCATTATTTTAATATAATATATTACTTATATCATTTTCATAATGATCATTTAAAAATGGAAATGTTACTGATGCATACGTACAACCTACCTTCTTCATGATCGCAATATATAACATCTTTTATAACCGTCATTAATGATTAGTTTTAAAATTATAATTTATGTAAAAAAATGATAATTATTTTTTTATTATTAATATTAGGATTATGGAAATTTATAACATTCACACAAACTGGAACTTTCATAAAAAATCATGACTGAGAGAACAAGACAATTAACACCTCAAAAAGGGAAAATACAGAATGATCACTAACAGGTGATAAGATGTTATAAATTGTTCATATATGATTTATTAATATTAATATGGTTCTGGTATAAGTTAATAACATGTTTAAAATAGTAATAAATGAGGTTAAAGCACATTTAACCAAACGGAAGCATTAGGTAATGGACTTCATCTCAATTTTCCATTATTGAGGCATATTGTAATGTTATGCACCTAATTTAATTTTTATGGTTTCTATACTACACATTTGACTTCTAATATCATGATTTATTATTAATTCATGGTATTTTATGTTTAAATTTTAATTATTTCATCCAATTGGGTTTGAATTTAAAATTACCAATTTGTATAGAATTTCATAACTCAATTTCTTTTCATTGGGTTATATTAAATCTTTGTTGTCTTTTAAATTCAAATATTATATGTGTAATGAATTTTTTACTATCAATTTTTGTATTTCTAATTTTTATGTGCATTTAAATGTGATATAAATAAGTGATTCATTTACTAATTCTTACTTTAATGTTATGAACTTTGTGAGCATTTAATTCATAGCCCCATTTTAATCAGGATTATTTAATATTGATTTTCAATTGAAGGAAATTATTTACTAATTGTAAAATAAACACAGTAATTTTATTATATATTTTTATTAAGGAATTTTAAAATTAGTTGTTAAATACAAAAAAAATCTAAAATAAGAACGTTGTATTTGATACCATATTTGACACGCAACACCAAGCATAGAATAAAATATAACACCTCAAGACTTTACAATATATTTACTTGTAAATAAATTCAATCTCTTAAATAGATTCAATTTTAGGGAACACTTTGTTTAGCTTCTGTTACACAAAACACTCAGTTTAGCTTGCATTACGAATAATATTGAGTTTATGTTTCATTATACATTATACCAAGTTTAAAGGAAACGTGACATATTATTAAAGTATTACTATTTAATGTGATATTTATCACCTAACCAGTAGAATGAAGAGAATGAGAAGGATTATCTATTTATAATGTTATATAATATTTTAAATTGTTTTTAATGGAAGATTAGTTAAATTAGATATCATGTAATCTTATTTATGTCATTGGAATAATTTTCATATTGAATTGTTATATGAAAACATCATAACATTTTGACCACTTTCTCTTTAAAAACATGCTTTCTTGTCACATCTATGGGATTAAAATTAAATTAAGATTTTCCACTTCTGTGAATCAATAAAAATGGATTCCATATTAGGAATCATAATAGTTTAGAATCTATAATATGTTAAAAATTCTTTTTGACCATAATGAGTAGTGAAAACAATAAAAATTAATTATCATGGATAAGGTAAAAATGGATTTACTGTCGGTAAAACTAACAAGATTATGGTTAAAAATGACCTACCAACTTGTCCAACATGAATTGTATGGTCCTATTTACACCTTATCGCATCTTGGTGCAAGAATAGACTGACTAAAAACTAACATTTTTATTGATTTTAAAAAGAAATACAGGAATATAGGGAACACAAGAAATCACGGAGGTCTAAATAGTGAAGGGCCATAGCATTATTAATAACAAACTTCATCCCCACTAGAGGAAAAGAACCTACGCTAAGAAAGGAAGAGATAATTGGATTTGGGGACGCCATAGACGCCAGAAAATCTGCAACCCGGTTCCCCACCCGCCATGTGTGGGGGATCTTAACGTGATTGCCTAGGAGTTATTTTCACTTTCTGACGAGATAAGCAACATTCCAAGGAAAGTGTCCAGTACGTGATAATGCTTTTAAGATGATTAAAGATTAATTTTCCACCACATTAAGCATGATGTGTCACTGCCCACACAACTCCAGCCCTATGAACATCGCCTACGCCTCAGGTTTTAAGGCGTATCCCCAGCCATAGAAGGCCGAGAAAGCACCTATAACTGACCACTCCTAGTTCATGATGATGCTACTACCTCGAATATCCCTCCTGATAAGAGAACTATCTGTGTTGATATTGATCCCAAGGTGGAGAGGAAGCCAATGAACCCAGTGCCCCTGTCTCAGATCGTTGCCCTCATTCGAAAGAAATTGGTTCAAGACAAGGCCTCTAACTGATTGTGCAGCATGGAAGTCTGTGCATAACCGAACCAGGACCTGAAACAAGTTCTTCATTTTGAAGAGAATGATAGTCTGAGAACCTCGTATACTTTTGTGGCATGCATCATTCCTTTCCATCCAAATTTTCTAGCATCCTGCCAACATAATAATCGCACATGCCTTCCACTTAGGATAATGTTCCCCTGCTCCCTGAAACCATGCTCTAAGGAAGACATCCTGCGTCCCTCCCTGACCACTCCATCCTATGAAAGCACCGATGTCCTGCCAAATCCAACTACCTCACTCACTATCAAAGAATTGATGTCCCACCATTTCTTTCTTGGGATCACGGCAGCACCAGCACCATGAAGTGATGTTCACACCCATCTGTTGAATGTTTTTGTTAGTGGGTAGAGCTCCATTCCTCACCTGCCACAACAAGAAGTCAAATTTTTAAGGAACCACCTTACACCACAGCATCACCCCACCCCCCCCCCACCCCCATGGATCATCATTGGAAGCATCCCTCCTCATCCGGGTAAAATCCTTCAATGAAAACTCCCCAGACATACAACCAGTAAATATAAGGTTATCAGGTTCATCATTCATAACCCCGTTATTGAAAATAGCATGTTTATTCTCATAGAGAATGGCCTGAAGAAAGCCTGGGTGACCACTAGACTATCATAATGAACGATTCGAGGTGGGGCATCTCAGGAGCCACAACCTGCTTGCCCCCCAATCTTGAAGATAGAAATTTATGTCTCCTATTCCCACCAACTAAATAGAATGCTGATGAAAGAATTCTGTGTACGGGTTAATTAGATTCCAAATCTTAGAGGGCCACATCCTTGACTCATTCACGTTCAGACCATATTTATCATGCATCATCCAGCCCCATACTATTCGTCATTCCATATCCTCCCATGAAAGTTTTTCATGCAACCCTCGCATGGTGAAGGAAACACTCCTCGTGTTAATGCCCCCTTCAGATAGAGGTCTAGCAAGATGCTTCCCCAACGCATAGTCATGTGTTCCCTCCATCTTCCCATCCCTAATGAAGGACACCATAATTATCTCTATGTTGGAGATAACACTATTGGAAACCTTCAAGGTGGATATAATGTGCATGGTAATGGAAACAAGGACACTATTAACAAGGGTTATGCGACCTCCAAAAGAGAGGAATCTATTTTTCCAGTTTTAGATGCGCCCCAAGATCTTGCATACAAGCTTATCAAAATGGTGAATTATAAGAGAGAAAGGACTCATCAGCGCCCCAAGATACTCCATAGGGAATGATCCCCTACTCATATTCACGTTTGCATCAAGGACCCTAACCCTTCTTTCAGATATATTCTTGGATGTATAATACATGCTTTTATCCCTATTCACCACTTTCCCACTCCACATACAATAATCCCCCAGAAGCTCATTCATCCCCTACACTGACCTCCTACTACCATTGATTAAAAAATTGTATCATCCATGAACATCATGTGCGATGTACCCCCTGTTGCATACCTATTCTGATAAGGTAGGATTTTTCCATGTGAAGGCCCCATTTGATATAGTAGCTAAAATCATTTTGGGAGATGATGAAGAGAGTGGGGATAATGGATCTCCTTGCCTGAGACCTCTACAGGCCTTGAAGAACCTGACCTCTACAGGCCTTGAAGAACCTGAATTTCTTTCCCATAAATGAGGTTGATATCCAAGCCGAACTGAGGCAACGAAAAAAAAGATCACTAGTCCAGTTGGAGAATCCCATGCAAGCGAACACCCTTAAGATGAAACACCATTCCAATAGGTCATAGTCCTTGCTCATATCTAATTTTATCTCCATGTTACCACCAAAATATTTATTATTGATGTCACTAACCATTTCTTGCACCACTCCGATTTCCCCTAGTATGGACCGCCCTTTGATAAATCCATGCTGCTCATAAGAGACCCGGGTGTTCAGATGAGGGGCCACCCTTTTGTTGAGAAGGCCGGCCAAAACCTTGTATGACATATTACACATGCTTATGGACTGATACTAATCAACGGATAGTGGGTTGAATATCTTCGGAATTAGATCCATCTTGCTTGCACAAGCAATACGCCCTGAATGAAGTCCTGCACTTCCCTCACTAAGTCTCCCTTAACAGTGTCCCATGGCGCCCTGTAAAAGGATCCTGGAATGGCATCGGGCCCTGGTGCGCTGTCCGGATTCAAAGACTATACTGCCTCACACACTACATCCTCCTCTGGAGTCCTCCTCAAATGAACATCATCTTCCTCGGAAACACTGCTGGGGATATCCTCAAAAAGATCAGCATCGCCCCTCAGGTACCCACCAGCCAAGCCAGGATTGGGGCCTGCCAGTATGGATTGGATGATATCATTTGTCAGGGATCCAATCTCATCACGATCATTATAATAAGTACCATCATCCCTGGTAATTTTCGGCCTCTGCACATGACGTCGCTCCTTAATGTAGGCATGGAAGGAGCCTGTGTTCTGATCCCCCTCATGAAGCCACCGAATTCTAGCTCCCTCTCTTTCCAAACATTCCTGCCTCATGAGGGTATCAGAGAGGAGGTCTTTTTTAATCCTTAACTCATTAAAAAGGCTTTCATACCATTCCTATTATAGACCCGCCTCCATTTGATCTACCTCCCTACTGATCTTAACCAAGTCCTGATCCTGTGCTGGAAATACCATTCTCCACCTGCATAAAAGGTGTTTAAGCCTCCTAATCTTGTTATGGATAGTGATCCATGGATTCCCCAGATGCTGGAGACTCTATTCCTCCCGAACCACATCATAGAAGCATGTTTCCTCTACCTAGGTATTATATAAATGGAATGGTTCCCCTCTTGATGACCCTGAATCCAATGAAAGGTGAAGCGGAGAGTGATCCGAGAGAAAATGCACAAGGTGAGAAACTTTGGTGTCCAGAAATGTTGACACAGCAGCCTCATTCATCAAGCACTGGTCAAGACGACACCAAGTATGTTGCCCGTCGTGTTGGTTATTACACCAGGTGAAGTTATCTCCTATTTACCTCACATCCAGAATGCCATTCCTTGACATGAACGAAACAAAAGATGGGCTATCGTACTATGGAAATACGCCACCTCTATTTCTCCTCTGGTCTTGCAATAATGTTGAAATCACCCCCGATGATCCAAGGAAGGCTATCTGAGTTTAGACCATCCAAATTCCTCAACAAAAATGCTATGTCATTAACATTACACTTCACAAATATGAAGGAAAAGAGAAATGAGTGAGACCCAATAGAGACTTTCGTGGTCAAAAATTGATCCGACACACTGTGAAAAACGACTGAGATATGGTCCTTCCAGAACGACCATATTTGAGGATTGGGAGGATCCCCATGCATGAAACCATGCAGCTGGATCCTTTAAGAAAACTACTTGATCTTACTGGACACATTCTTAGGTTCGAGAATCGCAATCATAGAAATAGAATTGTTACAAATTTCATTGACGATGAAATTGGATTTCTCCCGAGCTCCGAGACCACGAGAATTCCATATAAAGACTCCAAACATTGGAAAAAGCACATCTGGATTTGTACACAGACTCCTAGACCTTGACATGATGAAACTTCAATGGGAAGACCACCTCTCCAATTATGGATTGAGACTGGGTGCGGATACTACTTTGTGCTTTCGAATGAACTATCGCCGGAGAGTGCGGGCTATTGGACATCGCTCGGAAAGAGTTCTCGGGAGAGCCGAAGCATTGATTGTTCACCTTACTCTGAACAGACCCAGATAAAACTAAAGGTGATTGTAGAGGGTAGGTAAACACTTTCGAAGTAGGCGATGGCGAGGGAGAAGACACCACCGGTATAATAGAGAGCTCTCGAGACAAAGGAGGCGACTCTGTTTCATCAAAGCCCGACTCTATCAGAAAAACCTCTGAAATTAAAATTCGGGAGAGAACCCAAGGATCAAGAGATTATAAGTAGTACTCAGTTGCATTGTTGATCCATTCCCCCATATAAAGAAGGTCTCTAACCCTAGGCTAAAGAGAAGGGACCCCACCCATACCTCTGTTGAAGAGCACCAGGTTGTGGCTGAAGGGCCCTTGTCCTTCGAGACTGATGGAATGCTTGGACTAAGAATCCTCAAAAGGCTTCGGAAGAGGATCCACACCCTTACCTTTCTCACAGACCTTTGAGCCAGGATGGAATCGCGATTCAGAGAACCTTGTAGAGGGCCCAGAAAAAACCGGCGACCTTGAATACCCATTTCGGGCTCTTCTTCAAATCTGCAACGAATGGCCTAAAATGGGGCAAAATGAGAAAATTTTGTGAAAAATAGGATACATTAGAGTTTTATGACGTTCAAGAATCCATTCGATCCAAATCACCAAGTGGTTCTGAAGCGGACGAGAAATGTCCATTTCTATACAGATCCGAGCAACTGATACCTCCGCCATTCGAAGCATCCTATCATCCACACACAGAAACGATCCCAATGAATCCCCAATCACCTTAAGGAAGGATTCATTCATCAGGGGAAGAGGAAGCCCTGAGAGCGAGATCCAGTCCACCGCTTCGGAACACTCTTTGCCGGAGTGGGCTTCCATCAACCAGTGAGATAGGGAGAACCTCCAACACCCCACAAATCACGGGCCACTGCTCCAAGCTTTAAGAAAATCATCCCTCGAATCCAAAACAATACAGAAGGAATTTCGATCCAAAATCGACACTGTAGCCGGGAGATCTAAACCCCATCTTCGAACATAGTCCTGAAACACCGCAAGAGCGGGGTTTTCAGCACCAAAACCCGCTATCAGAGTCCACTTAAGATCCATGGACACCACCACAAAATAAGCCACTAGGACAACAAGCACAGGGAATCCATTTTATGGGAAGTAATGCGCAGGCAACGGGGCCACTGACGAAGATTCATGAGCAGCACCTTGCCTTGGGGGAGGCCGAAGGAGGGCATCCTTTAAAGAGTGTAGAGAAAGGCGAGCAAAGCCACCTCTTCTCCTCTGTTCTTTAAAACATAAAGCATCTTTTTTTTTTTTTAAATAATCCCCAACCAAATCACTTCCCAAATACACTCCTCTTATCCTAGAAGTTTTCGTTTATGTAGAATTCAATCCTAAGAAGGCATCCGTGCAAACCTAATAAGTATACCTGAGGAAGAGTTAATTTTATTCAACGATCATATTTATATTTTTCTTTATCAACCTCCTTGAATACTTATTAAACCATGATGATATAATAACCTTATTATCATCCTTATAATTTGATTTTTTTTAATATAGGTTCATGAACTAGAACTATCTACACATCCATCAACTGTGTTATGAACTCATTGTTCATGTTTACAATAGACTACCACATTGCAAACTGATGTGGTTTATTCTTCCATAAACACCTTCATGGTTGGGAATGGTAACATCTCTCCTCACACCAATTGTCTTCAGATGAGGCTGGTGTGTTACTATGCCTTTCCTAAAATCCCCAAAACACCAAATACAATCAATAAATGCAAAGGGATTCATAAACAATTGGGGGGAATATTTTCCCCCCAAAAACAATACAAACAACCCAAGACAACATGGCCCAAGAAGCGCACTTTATCATTGTATAAAATGAATTTGGATAGAATGGAAAAAATCTAGTTAACTGTCAACATTATCAATATGATTTCAAGATATTGGTCATCATCATCTAATGACTTCAAGTACTCTAAGATTACATCAATGAAAACCACCACAAACTAATCCTTGATGGTTGGGAAATCTAGTTTATCTTGGCAATGAATACCAGTTGTACATTCATTAAGCCAAAAATCATCACTATGAACTCATTCAAGCCATAAATACTCCAAATAAGTAGTCCATGGTATATATGATGGTATCACTCTCATTTGATGATACCTTAATCTCAATTCAATCATATAGAAAATCTAGGAAACAATCAACTAATTAAAGAGATCTTCAATGCATTTAAGGGATACCAGTTCTTGACAATCATCCGGTTCAATCTCTGATAGTAAACACACATGTACAATATCTCATCATACTTCATGGCGAAACGAACTCGATAACCCCATGGTGATGTACTCGGCCATATGAAACCCTTGTCTTCTTTATCATCCAACTAAACATTCAACCAAAGAAGCTTGACTATTTATTTCTTGAATAGTGGGATAGAAACTAGCTTTACACTCAGTCCCAGCTTAATGGTGATCTCCATCTCCCACTCACATGGTAAGATGTTGAATTCCTGGTGAAAGACATCCTAAATGGTTTACCACTAGTGGATACGTATCCTACTGTATTCCACCGTCATCTAGATAAATACCTATAATCTGATCTGTGAGATAATCCATTATTCACAAAATTGGTCCTATATGACTAGGCATAAGATCCCTCTCACCATGGTGGAAATAGTTGCCTCCTTCAAGATATATGAAGGTAACTCTCAATTTGTAACAGTTGATATGAGCCTACTATAGAACTAACCGATGGATACATAGAATAAAATCAAAACAAGTCATTTATAGCATAATAATTTCCCAAAATAAATTGATACCGCCAATTTCTAGAGAATAATCCTTGCAACATTTGACATTATCTAGTTGCACTCACAACAATGTTTAGATGGTCAAGACACCATCCAATAATTCCAAACAATGCCCAAACAGTTTTTAAAAAAGAATAGATATAATGGAATGCAATTCACATGCATCAATAAAATAAAAGGAAGGGTAGAGGATAAAAATTCATACCTTTGAAAGTAGATGGTAAAACATATGAATTAGAAAAATTAGACTTTATAGCATGGAGATGACATGCCACTCTACCTTGGGATCCAGTCTAACTCCCCTTGGATGTAACCTCTACTAGTTACTACCAGTCTTACACTGGGGTACCATGTCCACTACCTTGACCTGAAAATCTAGTGGAACTAAAGCTACCCGTATTCTAATGGGTAGTTATATCTTTCCCATACTGTAGTAACTATCATGATCCCCTACCACTCCTCATCTACTGTATTCCCATACAAAGACACTATAGGTGACCATGCCTATGATAAGAACTGAATGAAAAATCATGGTAAATACACTAAGGCTACTGGTGTCCAATATTTCCAATCAGATGGAAATGAATTGGAACATGGTCATGAGATGGTTTTCAACTTTTGTGACTACACTAAAAGCTATTTCCATGGACATAAATACCACAGTGGCACTTAATTCCACCAGAAAAAGACCCCAATTTACCTAGCTAAAACATTGTTATTATTGCTCAAGGCATATATCAGATTCACTTATTTAATGAGAGACTGATTTATCAGGTTCCAAAAGATACTCATGTTAAAAACATTCATCTATGACCTTATTTAATAGAGAATACCTTCCTAAAATATTATCTCCCTTGATATCTCATCAGCAGCTAGAGATGGTGAAAAGTGTTACAAGTTGGTGAAATTTCCAACGTAGTCCATCAATGAATAGACATCGTGTATCAGGTGGTTAATGTAAAGATACTTCTCATCGATCAATGTTTCAAGATAGGAAGTGGAATATAAGCATTTCCTGGATGCCCTTCTAGGAGAACTCATTTTAATTCTCATCATGCTCCAGAATTTCCCACCAACACATGGAAGGTCCATGAAGCATGTATGAAACAAGATTAAACATCCTATATGCCGGTGTATCAAGGTACATGAAGATAGAATTGATTGAAAAATTCCAGAACTCATCTTCCTGGAGAACACCATCCCTAGTATATATAGGACGGTGATGTTTCCAGGACTCTCTCTTTTAATCAGACATCGAAGGCATGGTGAGAAAAATCTCCCTTTCCACGGGTTGTATGAATCTCAGGATGTTGTTGCAAATATTAACATAAATATGATCCTTAAGAGGTAAAGGAATATTTGGTTTAGCTGTGTTATTGGCATTATGATTCCCACTCTCCAAATTCTCAATTAAAAGATGATGAAGATGCATTTTCTCTACAATCCAGATACACTTTTTGGAAAACTAGATAACAATAATTTTAACCTAAATAGGTGTCATCTATAGAGAACCACCGACACATGGTCTCTCTAAACATGGATTAACAAATGATTTACTATGACATAACTGTTCTTTCATTACATTTATCATAATTAATAGTGGCCTCATTTCATAGTTCATATAGGAAATATATCACATGCAATGTATATGTCTATATTATGAATGATACATGCCATGATACAACCCTATGAACCAATCATGATGCATGAATACTCCTCTCTTGAAATACTAGGCCACAAGGATAAATCTATAGAATCAATAACATCGCACATCATGTGAATCACCCAAGGTGAAAAAATATCAACTATAATAAGAGAAAATCATGAATAGAAAAATACATCCAAATGCACTAATATTTCCCCCATACATGGTAAATATAATCCCATGCACAAGCTCATTACAAAGTCCAAAAACATCCTAGTCTCCTTTCTGTCATTCTAAAATAGTAAATGAATCAAAAATAAAAACATTATTCTCTGATACTAATTTGAAATGTTCTCCAATCCAGCACACTCATGTTGCCAAATCTAGTTGGTTATGGGACATTTAGCATACCTCTGTGTATGCTAGATGATGCCGACTAATAGCGAGGGTGTAGAGGTCATAGTGGGGATAATATACCCCCTATTATTGAGTTACAATACAATAGAAATAAGTAAAATAGATAAATATAATATTAAATTAAATATAATCAAAAATACAATATTCAACTAGAAGATACAGTAAGAACCAATATACCAACTAATAATGAACCATGTAATGGTAGGTTGGAATGTTTTTAAATGTCAAACTGAATTCAATAAAGATAAAAGGCCATGATGAGACAAATAAACTCAAAAGTCCCCAATATCAAACCCCATGTCAGTCTCGTCCTAAAGCTCTAACCCATCTAGCTGGAAACAAATAAAAAATAGGTTCATTTACCTTATGTAATCTACTCTAGTACAAAATGGAGGCCTAAATAGGGTGTGAGAAAAACAATATAGGTTGACAACACCATGTCTCAACAAAACCAGAATGATAATAATTACATGGAATAAGGAAATAAACCTAATTATTAATTAATAAATTAATAAAATACACTAGCAAACATACTTTGGCACCATGCCAAAATATATCTAAGCATATAACACTACCATTCCACCCAAAACTACAAATCCATGGATTTTCTATATTACAAGGCCAAGACCTATAAGAATTACAATATAACTTGTCCAATATCATTATATAATCATTTCAACATAACCATAGAAAGCCTATTATATAACAATTTCATTCTAACTAGGCTAAGCACTTTTGATAAGAATTTCTTCATAACCGAGACAAGACCATTATATAATCATATCATTATAATGAAGTTGATAAATATTTTCATTATAAAATCACTGGGATGACGCATTTCTATAATGAATTCATTATAAATCAAAGCACTAGATAGAGAATAAATAACAAAACATATAACATTATAAGACACAAAGGTCAATTCATCCAATTACCATTTATCATTTAATAACCCCTTTAATTTATAATGTTGTTCTTAAACCATTATTATAATGGACCATACTTTACAAACATAGATATTACTTCAAAATTTAAGAATATTCATTACAATACAAAATAAAACCATGCTAGGACCATATATGTTTAGTGAAATTAGAAACTGGGAAACATAAACAACTAGTTTATAAGTCATCATCATTATCACCCACTTATTCTTTCATAAATTGACTGATTTTTGACTTATCTTACTTAATAACCTTCTTCATGACCTAGAGAAAAGAAAATATATGAATGGGTGAGCTTAGATTCTCAGTATATGTAAAAAAGTGAAATATACATCATAACATAATCATAAGACATAAGAACATAACATTTTAAAATATTATCCTGCATATGAAAGATTATCATATCATGTCCTGGGATAAATCATCAAGGTTCATAAGAATAAATAATCGTAATCCTAGAAGTCATTACATAAGACATGAAATTTTGTGTCATACAAATAATCATATAAAATCATTTCATATTAGTCCATGTTCATTTCCAAGACCATCATAGAGGACAAAATCCATTACTGAACTGAAATCACTCCCCATTCCAGCACTTTATTAATGAACTGGATTTACTTTACGTTAAGGTCCTGTCTATCTCCTGTGATATAAATATTTATCTAATTCATTGAAGGGATATATATATGTCCCACCCATATCAAAATTTAACCATTCATATGTGTTCTACAAAAATATAAATCATTCGACATAGCATAACCCAATAAATAAAATGGTTTCCTCAAACATCATTCCATTATAACATAATCCATGGAAAACAATTTGATTTCATAAATAACATTCCATCATAAACACAATAAAACCATAGGAATAATAGGGATAGTATAATTGAAACATATCATTATTAAATAAATTTATCTTGGATGGAAAATAATTTTTGATAAAACACTTGAAATTTATTCTTGAGGAAATTTTCTTTTCTTCTTCAATAATGTTTTTTTTCTAAAAATTCTGCACAATTTTTAAAAAAATATTTGAAAATAAACATGAAATCATGTAAAGGTTGCTTCATAGAAATAAGGTGTTTAGAAATCATAAAATGCCATTCCAGATGTATAGGTTAAAATAAAACATTATCCTCATACTTTTTCCATATATGTCAAAAGAACCTCATTTAGAAAAAGAAAAAAAGATTCGATTCACATCATTTAGTAAAAATTCACCAACGTATAAAATTGAAATTAAAAATTATTAGAAGAATAGGAAGAATATTTCATAATATATACTTAGAAAATAGTGACATGGATAATAGGTATACCTTAGTAAATACTTACGTATATACAATCTCTAATAAAAATGAGATTGTGAAATTATCTCTTACCTCAGGTCCAATATCTTTTGTATGTATCTAAAAATATTGTATAATGATATAAATAATTTAATTGACTTATTATATAATCATATAAATTTTTATGATATCATATATGATTATATTATCATTTGTTTTTTAATATCATTTCATTATTTTTCATTATTTGGGTATTAACTGTTTCATTTTTGTATGATTGTTTTGTCGTATAAGTTATGGTTCTCGCACATAGAGTATATTTCTGTAATATCTAGAATTATATGAAGGTTATATATAGATATATAATATTATTAATTGTATAATTTTATTGAGTCATTCTTTAATATAGAATAATTAAAATGAATCGCATCATGTCGTGGAGACGGTAGGTCGTACGTATGCACGAGCAATGATATCATTCCCCTCATTGTGAACTGGTATGGAAGTGAATGGTATATATGTTATTAAAGAATTTATATCATGTTATAAATATAATATATAGTTATTATTTCCATCATTATTCTCGTACAAGTAAAATGGTGAAGAACAAATTACACCATGACATGGAGACGGTAAGCCATACGTACGCACGTGTAGTGATTTTGTTTTTGTGGGATGGATAGAAGGTGGAATATGATATTTTCATATTCAAAATTAAATCTAAATGTATAATATATAGAAAATATATTATTTTATAATGGAAACAACTCAGGAAGAGGATGTTGTAGAAGAAATTAGTTTAGAAGAATTGGTAGAGGAGATTACATCTTCTTCGACGGGCTCCCTCTCGATCACCTCTTGAAGCACTAAGGTTAGTCTTTGGAGAAGGCCAAAACCTCTATAATGTCACTAGTAAAGTTGGGAAGGTAAATTATTAGGGGATGGCCAAGAATGAATTCTCAATGTTAAGTGAAGAGGTGAGGGATGAGCTGCCCTTTTATAATTGAGGTGAGGAGCACTTTTGGAATCTCCACAAATATTAATTTTTAATAAAATTAAACCACTACCAAAAACCACGAAAATGTATTAGTTTTAAATATGAGATTCAATATGGTGGTAATTTCATCAAACAATAATTTTTTGACATGTATTTATGTTAATTTAAATCTTATCATTTTAATTTACACATAGTTATTCTATTTAATTTTTAATAAGGTATCCAATATTTCAATATTAAAAGGGTGAAATATTAACATATTTTATGTTAATTAGACAATAAATGAATAATTTAGAATATTATTGACCATATAATAAATATTATATATTTTTAAATATGTTATATTATTTTTATATAATTTAATAAAACATTATTAGATAAACAATCAATAGTGTCAATTTTGATAGTATTCAATTAATTGATTTTTACAAATATCTTGATAACATGTTAATTTCGAAACAACTATTTTATTGTATTAAAATGAGGTCAATTTAATCAAGAAAATTAATTTTACATATTAATTATCCAAAATTATATTTATTTTAGTATTTTTAAAAACATTTATTTGATATTTCCCTTAATAAAATAATTACTCCAATAGTTTTGTGTAATTATTTAATATACTTATTTTTTCATAAAAATTAAAATTAAAATAATATGATGAATAAAAATCTACTATATTTTATAATAATACTTGTAGTTGAATATATCCTTTGAAAAATCCATCATTAAAACTATTATACTTAATAAAATATGAATGTGACAAGTTTATGATCTCTTTAAATAAAATAATATAAGTGTCATAATATTTTCCATATGGCTTCAAATGGTCACTAAATCGACCGATGAATGATTAATGTCGAGATATACTTGATAAATAAGATTTGGGAAAGTGTTTTGGTAATTTAGTATTTATTATTATTATTTTAACAAAATTAGTTTATTGATTTGTCATTAAGGAATTAATTTTCGCATCATCAATATATAAAACATTAAGGTAATTATTTATTTCCTAAAAATTATAAATAAATTACCATGATAAAGAAAAAAAATTAGATTTAAAATTTTTATTTAGAATCATATTTTACTTTTGTATAACCAAATATTAAAATTGATATATTTATTACAATTTGAGTAAGACATTTCTAACTTTTCATTAAATAAAATAAATTAAATGTCATAATCTCTTCCAAGTGGGTGAAAAAGGATACCATTTAAACCCAAGGAAGATCTAGTTAAAAAACACTCATATAATGATATTAAGACAAGTGTCAGGGTAATTTTATTATATTATTTTTACCATTAATTACCCAATTTACCTTTTTACTGTATTAATAAAAACTTACTAAAGTTAGTATTCATAAAGTCCAAAAACTAAAGAAATATATTTACATAATTTTGACCCAGTGATTTCAAATATGAAATATTTTTTTCAGAATTCAAAACACCAATGTTTTAGTAGTTAAATTAAATTTAATCCCATTGTAAGAATTAGAAACCATGTTTTAAAAGTTAAAATATTGCAAAAGATTGAATCATTTTTACATCTGAATTAAATATAATATTAATGCCAATAACCTAAATTATATTAAATGATAAAAGTATATTATATTTATACATTAAAACAATTAAATAATCTAATTTATCTAAATAATTTATTTTGATGAAAAAAGTTGTTTTCAATTAAACTTTATTATATTTTTACTATTCATCAAAACATGAAAGTTATCACAAAAATATAAAAAAATTATTTATAGTATGTTTTTATATTCCACATGAAATGAAAAAGTTTATGTTGTCATATATGTTTATTAATGTGGAAAAATTTTAATTTAAAAATGGCTTTCCATTAAATGGCAGTAAAATTACCTTTTTGAAAAATATAAGTTTTTAAACATCAAATAGGGTTTATTCATACCCTATGACTAAAATATCTATTGAATGAATATCAAAATTTTTTATTAATTATATAACATGTATATTTCATAACTTAATGTATTAATTATAATTCAATTAATTCACTAATAAAAGATTAAACTATATAATTGATTTATATTTTTCATAAATAATTGGTTGCCAATGAAGTCATCATACATTTTCAAAAGTTACTTATATATATATTCCCTCTAACATAACATCTAGGTTATAATGATCATTTTATATAAAGGGATTCTCTCGGTTTGTTTAAAATCATTAATATTTGAAAAATAATCTATTGAATAATTATTTAAAGAAGATATTTCATAAAAACATCCAGGTGTTACAATTATCATGCTTGTGAACACAACCATATCATATCAACCATCTCTAGTCATTACCATAAACAAGTATGTCATTTTCTAAGGTGAATCTATCCATCCAATCACTTGAGGTCTCATGTAATTCTAAAACATACTTTAATCCATTATCTAGTTCAATATTGTTCAATGGAAAGCTCAACCTACATGTGACCGCAAGCCATGTCACAACGCTATTGGATTCAAATGGATCCAATGGTAGTCCAAAAGATTATTTATCATCAAAAATTATTCTATTATTTAATTCATAAGTCATGTCGGAACAATCTCTCAATATTTCACATAATTAAACAATTAGAAATCGACCATAGGGTTTTGTTCTAGTAAACATACCTTTACCAGCAATACAATGTATGATTTATATAGGAAACACCAATAAGAATGGAGGCTATGGTGATCACCCGATGAAACTAGATCATAAAAACATCAAGTTGAAAACTCAAATGAACCATGGTCAAGGGATTTCACCACTAAAATAGAGACCAAGAAAAAAATAATGGGAAATCAAAGAAAAGAAACTCACCTGGGATTAAAAGCTTGACTAGGATGTCTATAAGAGAAGAAATCACTCTAAAATTTCTTATAAACTCACTAGGGTCCGAGAGAAAACTTCACGATGAAGAAATAATGAATCATATGCATAGTGTGGATTTAAAACCACTAATCCAAATAATTTCAATAAGTGAACCCTTTTATGGAGAAAATTTATCTATTTTTTACTTATGTGGAAAAAACATGTAACCTCAGGATAAAATAATCCCAATAAAAAATTACACAATGTGAAATTCTTTAATAGTGGGCATTTGGTCCATACCCTACACCAGTTCATGACATCTTCCAGGTGATAGTTTCACATTGTTTTACATGTTCACAGATTATAAATTTTCTACATAAAGATTTTAAACCAATTTCTATAAGGTATTCGTGAACAACATATAAAGCCTTCCAAACCAATGGATAACTCTCATAATCCATTAAAACATGTATACCTAGAATCCATTAATTATAAAAAATATACCTAAACTTAATTCATTTTCCCCAGTAATTTCTCTTTATTTCAAAAAGAGACTCGTCCATAAAGGTTTAATAAGGAAAAAATCCAACTAAATAGGTCCAACTAAAACTCAAAGTGGTATATACCTAAGAAATATGGGAACTTACATAGGTGATCACACCTACGACTACTAGGGGACACAAAAAAACCATAACTACTTCTCCTAATATTACAACACATAGATAGGGGATCACAACCTAGAGCATTGCAAGACACTGCAATTCCGAACTGGAACTTTGGATATCTGAACACATAGATATGGTTTCACACCTAGGAGTACTGGGTGACACCACAAACACCATTTGTAATAACCTAATATGTAGGGGATTAGCACCCAGGTATGTTGATCACACTGATACCTCAAACCCCACCTAGAGAAGATGATATGATAGAGGATCCCACTATAGGCAACCGTGAGGGATTTACCAAAACTAAATATGCAATAATTTGGTAGAGGGGATCAGAATATTTTTCTCAGGATTTAAGGCCACACTTTTTCCTCATAAGTATAGAAAATGGGGAAAAAATCAACTGACACTGATCTATGAATCTCTAAAGGAAGAATCCCACTAGTATCATCCCTTGTAATATCTTTGATGCCATAACAAAGTCCACCATCACATTCGACATGGAAAATCATTAACTATACACTACATGTGGCCCCAAATCCATGTTCTATATGTGGATATACAATAAATAAGTCTCTGAGGAGAGTATATGGAATATACCTATACTGCATAGTGTATCTCTTGTGGATGAACCTTGGTCACGTCCCCTCACAGTTTTCAGCATGTATAAGGAATATACATGATGTGTACATATGGTTACATGGTGTGTAGCCTCATTTGGACACCCTTGTTGAGTTAATTATATAAAATGGATTGGAAATCCATGTGACAACACATGACAAGTACGTTTAGTACAAGGTGTATTCGGCCATCTATGATGTTTGGTTGTTCCCTCTAGACCATTCCGAAGTATATCATCCCATGCCCATTTATTCTTCCCCATACCCATGTACTTGGTCATTTCCCCAGGAACATATACATCTGGGGTTTTCTAGATGGTTCCAATCAACCATGCCCCTTACATGGCGGATTCTTCCATGTAATCGGCCACATAACCAACTCCTACTACATGTTGTGTACCCCAGTGCATAGTGTGACGTTCCCAAATCTAATTCTTCCCCATATATGAAGAACACATGACATGTTCTCATACACTAAATTCCATGTGATAGGGATTTCCAAATGTAAAATCTACACGATCCTCCCAAACACCCCATTTTTTTCAATTTCTCACAGATCATCCCCTATGCGATCCATTACAACCATAACAGGGCTCTAAAATCTAAAACAAAGAATATATGTTCATTGGGACATAAAATAAATAAATCATCCAAAATAATGTAGAAACAATAAACCATTCTGAAAAGTAACATGTTTTAAAGTTATCGCCCCACAATCTAGTGTCGATCATTATCAAGGATGATGGCTGCTGGCACATCCACTCGATCCTTTCATCCATCATATATGGGATAAAACCTCCCCTCCCACTTACATAATCAATTATACAAATTGGGGGAGTATTATTAATTAAATATTACTTAATTAATAAATCCTTATTAATTAATGTCCCACCAATGATCGTCTCCAATCAAGTGTTAGATGCTGACAAAGATTATATCATTCCCATGATGAAATATGTTTCCCAATTTTAATGGTGATCTCAGATTTCAAATCTGAGAATCCATTTGGGGGTCATTTCATTATTTCTGAAAAACTACGCACGCATGATATAATATTTTCAATATCACCACACAAAGGCTCTTCATGACTCAGAATTAAGAACAATATCTACGCCCAACTCTAGAGATATTTCTGTAAATATTAAACAGTATTACATAGAATAATTAGGGTCATTACACTCTACCACATTAGGGATTATCATCCAAAAAAGAAAATAAGTTACTAACAATAGAGGACATAGATATTTCAACTGAGTTTCCCACTACCAAGAGTACTTCTAATGGTTCTCATGCCACTAGAAAACACACATTAAAGAAAAACACCATCCCATTAAGGGTCCCCTCTGGAAGGAACTAAAATTACACTAGGAAACGCAAAAATGAATCTCCACTCTCAATTTCCTTCTAATACCCGTTTAAATCATACAATGATTTAGGAACACTAGTCCTCAGCTATGACATGTGGAGTACAATGACAACTTGATCTCACTACAATAAGAGGGTCAAGTGGTATGTCACCCCACCATCCTAGTGAAATATCTATAAAAAGGGCCAACAACCCCTGAGGTTAGCATGTTTTCCATTCCAAATATCTATAATCCTAAACAAGGATGTATCTCTAAAAAATGTGATCTCCTCACTATCCACTCAGGGCCACCATCATCTATTCATAAAGGACTCCTCATGTGTCCTGATAGACCTCATCTATCTCAGATGAACTACACCTATTACAACCATTGCTAGAACCAACTCTAAGATCATAAGTGTTTACTCTCACTAGATCTTACTAGTACAATGGTGAGCTACATAGTCCCAAATACATGGGCTAAAATGGCGCTGCTCCGGTGGTGGAGTGGTAACTACATCAATACACAACCTAAAATGAGGGCACGATCCATACAGCTATAGATCGATAATAACATGAAACCCTAAATCATGTTCTATTGAACTTAAATGGTCTACTATCTAGATATCTATCTATGTAATAAAAGAAGATATTAACCACAACTGAGTCACAAATCCTCTTTCATCCTACCCATAATCCTTACATGAAGCGAGCATCACAGTTTGGAATAATCATCTTTTAAACTCAATGATGTCGGACTACCTCTTGCGCACATAAGCATCCCAAAATCTCTAACAATATTCTTTCTCAAATGAATTGTAAGTGGTCCAACTCGACAAGTAATTTGGTGATAACTTAGGAAGTGTCATGTCCTATTGCTGATCGGGGAAGTCCCTCTTGAAAACTACAGCAACCTCCACATTTCCACTACTAGTTGGGTGCCTCCTTATCTACCTACTGATAGGTGACACATCAAGAGCTAAGCAGAACAAAAATTGACATCAACATTGGACACCAAAACCACTTCCAAAGTATATCAGTACAAATATACCTTTTATAGGTATAATCCTAATTGAATGAAACTATAATGAACTACCTTGAGTCAATTAGAAATTCCACCCAATCTGGCCCATCATGATGATGTATAACAAAGAAAACTATAACATGTCATTAATATAAACAAAAAAGACATAAAATCATAGTTCAAAGGGAAAACAAATTAGATAAAACTAGGTCCATAGAAGCTGATCCAAAAGAATAATCCAGAAATGTATTAATCATATAGTACCACAAGTCACCATGTGACCAACCATTACCTTGAAATCAACCCAAACCGAAGGCAACAAAAACTAGAGAAGCTATCATGCTATAAGATGTCCATCACTTTACTTGGATACTACAATACAAATCTATGTCCACCCAATGGAAAAAGTAGGGTGTAATAAAAACCCCCCATAAGATACCACCATAGAGTTTATATAATTTCTAATATCAATAATGGAAATGTTCTATCTTAAAAAATGTTTTACAACTAATTTCCATAAATCTAATCCCATTGTAAATCATTTTCCTTTAGAATTCATAAAAGGAGTTCATATTTAAAAATCAAGAAATATTATATATAGATGTGATAAAACATGAATGCCAATCTATACATTATGTGGTAAGAATGAAATCAAATATCCATGAAATAACATATCCTGAGAATCAATGTGATACAAACTCATATAAAAACCTTTGAGAAATATTCCATTATAAAAACCCTTCATGTGATAAATAAATAAAAAATGAAAAAAACCACATATTGGGAACTAGACTATAAAAATACATACTAGAAATAAAATATTTTGAAGATGCATATGTTGTTACCAACCATTATCAAGTCATATCTTAGTATGTAGACATTCCAATGGTTACCTCATAGTGGTGCCACACTCACTATGGATACCCCATGTCTATATCCCATTACAACCAAGGTTTCCCATGTTCCAATTATCAAAATAAATTTCAAAACCATGCTCAAAATTTATACATCATTTTTCAATCCATGTTAAGCTATCTAGGTGTTTGAAAAACCATTTTCAAACTAAAACCAAAATACATGAATTAAAACAAACACTTCCTATAAAAACTCTATTTTTAAGAAAAAACTCTTTAAAAACATTTATCATTCCAGGAAATATCTTGAAAACACAAATCACATGAACTAACTGAACAACATAAATAAATTTTAAAATAGAAATAATAAATTATTAGAATAAGGCCTTTGAATAGAAACACCTAACTCAATAATGTTGGAACATTATCTTTCATCGACAATGGAAAATTAAAACTGATTGATTGGCCTTTGAAAGACATGACATGAAAATAGAAAACAATGGATTAATAGAAAACATCAATCGATCACAAATATGATTCATAAACATAGCTAATGGAGTATCCACTACCAATGATATGATGAAATAGAAGAAAAACATACCTAGAGAGGCACACCAAAACCAAAACTATGATCAATAATCAAATGAATGATCAAGAAGAAATAGTGATCTTTGAAACTTCATGGGGTGAACTCTTTACAGCGAGAGGGGGGATTTATGGTCCAATGAAATTTTAATAACTCATATGGTTCCCAAAATTCATAGCTCATACAAATTACATGCTGTGTAATTCCATTATACTATGTGAATTCCATGAAGTATAAAAAAAATTTAATATACACTGCTTTTTTATAAAAACCTAATTTTCACTATTACAGGACATGAATTCCAAATACACAACATGTAAACCACTCACAACCTATAAATATTCTAAAAATATTCATGGGGAGAAATACATTGTGTGTAACTATTATGTGGTGTGTAATCTCTTGGATGTTAGTATAAAACCCTAATGTCGATAGGAAAACACCAAATAACCATGTTTGTTCTATAAAAATGTTGATATCCCCTCAAATCTATTAGTACATTTACACCTATACTCAGTTAATAAAAACAAAAATACATCCTCCAACATTATTTAATTTTTCCCCACAAAGGCTCTCCATCCATGAGAATCCCACAAATTCATGAAAAGTTGGATGGTAAACAAAGCATGATCAAAGGAGTGACTAAAAAACATAATTGTATGATATAATATCCATAACATAAAAGTATTATTTCCTCATAAAATACTCAAAATATGAGATCCATAAAAATTGAAGTCCACTACTGCCTCATCAAACATTCCTTCTCCCACGTCTTGTGGCTATCTCATTCGCACTGACTTAGTACCCAAAGTAGAGTAATACATTTACCGCAGAGTACATTTTATCAGAAATACAAAATTTGAACTGGATGCTCAATCATAGTGGAATTGATCTCAAGATATCCTCACATCTAATAATAAGGGAATAACCCTATATATTCCTCCTTAATTAGGAAACATGAAACAATTCATGGATGGACATTAAATGTAATGTTAAGTAAAACTAATATGCCTCCTTCTATAGTAATCAAACAATATCAAAGGGGCATAAAAACCTTGGTTCTAGATTCTCCTGATTAACAAATTAACTATGTCCAAAGTGAGCTAAATCATTGAGAAAGACAAAATCACAAACCTCAAACTCTGGCAGATGATGATGATGGTCCATAGAACATATCTAATTACATTTTGATGTGATTAATCTCCTCCAGATCAACTAAACACACTCTGTTGTCTCCTAAATAAGACTCGAACCAACCAAGGACCACTCTTCCAATAATGTCTGGCCCATGATAGATCTACCTGGAAACCCATACAATGCCTCAATAGGATACATCATGATAGAAGACTGATAATTATTTTTTTATGAATGTATGACTGAAGGAAAATGATTTTTCCAGGATCCACAATAATCAAGAACGCAAGCCTAAAGTATATCCTCCTAAACCTGGATACCCCTCTATATTATTCAATACATATGCGAATGACATTCCATCTTCAATTTTCATAGGGAGCATATTTCCTCCTATAAAACTTTTTAAAATCTAGATGTGAACTGAAAGTCCTTATTAGAAACAATTGATGAGGGAACCCTATGACGTCTCATAATATCTTGAACCTATAAGTCCCCAAGCTATTCCACTTTTTTGTCTCTGTGATAGGTTGGAAATGAGGAAATTTCATGAGTCGATCAATGATCACCAAAATAGGACCCTTACCACTATGATTAAATGGAATACAAGGGATAAAATCCATATAAATCACATCCCATTTCCAAACTATAATGGTTAAGGGATGCAACAAACCCACATGTCTCTAGTGTTCCACCTTGATTCTCTGACAAGTAAGACACTAAATTACGAAAGCCACAAATGACCTCCTCATCCTTGGATAGAAATAAGGATGTCTCAAATCATGATGAATCTTGGTAGTTCCTCAGTGTACCGACCAGTATGAATAGTTTCCACATTCCATCAACTACTAAATCATTAATAAAAGAATAACCACCCTTAAAATGAAGCATAAAGCTACACTGGGATACCAAGACCACTCATCTGAGGACTCCCTACAATATTGAATTTTAATAAACTTTGGAACTCAGTGTCTATCATCTGGTCAAGATGAACCTACTCATCAATCAATGAGTAAACCATCATCAAATCCAAATATACCTTCCCATCATGCTCATCTATTCCTAAGATCATCTCAAAAAAGCAGATTCATCAAAGACCACTCATCAACTGATTCCCTCATGAATTGAGTTAGTATATTTTTTGTCAACACATCGTCAACTAATTTTCCTTTTACAGGAGAGAATGAAATTTCAAAAACAAATGTATAAAGATACTCCACATATATCCTCTATCATATGTTCAGATCCTTCTGAGTGAAAATAATTTTCAGTGTCCTATGATATGTATACACTCTAAACCACTCGCCAGAGAGATTATGATGTTGTGATTTTGAGTGCATTTAAATCTGTTAAAAATTGAATTACATGGCTATGATCATTCTTCTCATGGGGGTACAATAGGTGATATTCATAAGTTATTACATGTCTCTGCTACATCAAGAACTAGCCAAAATGTACACTATATGGAACACAAAAATCATCATAACTCGAACCTAGGGCCAAGAGAATCAAAACTAGAGGCAATTTCAATCTCATCTATATTTCCTAAAAGGTTTTTTGGAATATTTCATTCCACTCAAACATTACACCCATACATGTTAATATTATCATTAGTGTTTCAATATTGGAGAAGTCTTGAACAATCCACCTGTAATATCCATCCAACCCCAAAATCATCTGATCTCAAACACATTTCTAGAACTCTCCTAGGACATTACTTCATGAAACCATTCAGGATCCTCTAATCCACCCCTATTAGATGTCATATGCTGTAGAAATTTCACAACCAAGATCCAAGAATGACATTTGGATAGCATACCATACAAGGGATGTTCCCTGAAAGGTCTTAGAATGATATCCAAGTGGTCACTTTTCTCATCCTATGACTTGAAGTAAACCAATATATCATCCATGAACACAAAAACAAATTATTCCATGAATGGATGAAATATCTTTTTCATAAAATACTCAAATATTGTGTGAGAATTAGTTAATCTAAATTGCATGACCAAGAACATGAAATGTCCATATTGACTTATAAATGTTTTCCCAGGTATATCCTCTTCTCGGACTCCCAACTGTTGATACCCAGACTAAAAGTTGATCATTGAAAACCAATGATCCCCTCTATGATAATCAAAGAGATCATAAATTATGGGAAAGTTATATTAGTTCTTAATGATCATCTGATTTAATATATGATAGTCAATAATGCATCTGAGGCTCCCATCTTCCTTACATACAAAGCGAATAGACAATGACCTGGGTGACATGCTAGGAAGAATAAACCACTTAGCCCTTAGGTCATAAATATGAACATTAAGTTCCACCAACGCAATAGGTTCCATTTGATAAGATGGAATAGAAATGTACATCATACTAGGGAGATGGTCAATGATAAACTATACCAATCTCTGTGGACATAAAACCAAAAAACCATACAGAAAGACCTTAGGGTATGTACACCCAACCGCATGTAGCTGACTTCACAATAAAGGGTCAACTACATCTAGAGGAATCTATGAAAACTAAAATTATATTACCCAGGCATAAAGAACAACACACCTTTCCCTTCATGATATAGAGTCCCACTCGCCCATGAAAATGTGAGTGAACCCATTATAAGTTAAAAGTATACCCGATAGAGATAAAAATTTCTATAGGGTTTAAAACTAATCATTTAATCCATGCTGATAATCATGTCAATGATGTTAAGATTGAGCACTAATAATTCACACACCACTTCAATGTTGGAAAAAATCTCCTGACATGCCTGAAAATTAAGTCCCTATTTGAAATTATTTCCCAAAGTCATGGAATGATTTAATAAGAATAGAATATTATAGTAACACAAGACCAACATGTAAATTAAAATTTATGATTTAAAATGGTGATTAGCACCTATATAAAAAACTAGAACCATAGAATATTAAGTACAACACACCTCTAAATATAGATGGCCCTACATCTGATCCATCAAGTGCGTATTGTTCCACATAATATCTTATGGTATTGGCCACCTAATTATCCCACAAGGCATGTGGATTCATCCCACAAACCTTGGAAGTATCCACACATACCTATAAACACATATTTAGAGTAGACAATTCCTTATATCTCTAGGATATCCTTTCATAGAAATGCTTCATATGGCATGAGAATCCATTATTATGAAAAGTACTATGAGCCTCTATATAGTTATTCTGGGTATGATAATTCATCCCACATGGATAGCATATGACCAACTACTATTCTAATGGAGCCCCTGAAACTAGTCCTAAGGTGAACTGACCACCCTAATGTTTCATTTTTTTCAAGAAGATACACCCCGTCAAATAACTTCACAAAACAAATCCCCGCATAAAATTGTCATTCCTTCTATGTATGACTTAACCAAGTATTTTTTGTCAACTACCTCCAAAAATCTTAGAAAAAACATGAGTATAATCAGTAACCAGATATATGGCCTCAGTCCCAACTCAAACTCTTGTCCATTAGTTATTCACTAGTGACAATCTCTGATTGCAGATTCACAATCTCATCAAAATAGTCAGAATAATTTGGAACAGTACACTCCCCCTTTTCTTATGTTAGAAAGTCCTGGTTACTTTCAATATATAATTTCTCAAAATAAAATATCTGGTTAATGATTTTATTGAAGGAAGCCAATGAAAGATCCTCCTGAAACATAGTTTTCACAAATAGAGTCCCACCATCTCCTTCTAAGTCCCATTAGAATATACATGGAAAAACCCAATATAGTGTCATCGAGAGTCTTCAAGAATTTTAAGATCCTCACATTCCACTAAAGAAACTTCTCAGGTTCTAAAAGGCCCTTGTTACAACAGAAAATGGTTAGATGATGATTTGTGAATTCAGATACATGATCCACCACAAGTGTTGAGATCCCAATACCCACGTGACCTAGATTCTGAATGGTGTGGATTAATGCTTCTACTAAATAAGGTTCAACTAGAAGATTCACCTGTGGATCATGGGTCACAACTTCTATAATCTAATTTGGTAGATCTCTTCTAGGAGGAATTTGTTAATAATCAAAATACAAAAAACCAATCATTCATGATATGATTCCAATATCATAGGACAAACTTTAGGAATCAATATCAAAGCTTTTAAATATTTTTAATTTATAGAAATTATAAATTCCATAGATGAAAGGAGAACCTTTTATGAAGTAATAGATCCATTTAAATAAAATTCACATTTAGATCATTCAAATGACCTCAAACACCAAGTCTCAAACTTGGTAAAAAAAATTACCATCAAAGGAAAATCATGTTCCGACATAGAACTGAGATGTCCAGGAACCCTCCCACACTTTCTACCTAAATCCCAATGGTCATAACTTCCATATAACCAAGACATAGCACCAAACTCAGGCATTGATAACACACATCGGGTTGAGCATCCCAATGACACCAACTTGTAACAAACCTTCCTGAGTCAACTTGATAAGCCACCCAGGCTAGCGCGTCATAGTGAGGTATAAAAAAGATAATAGTAAAAACTATTGAATATAAACAAAATAAGACATAAAATAATTATACAATGTTAAATCAAAGTAGTTACAATTTTATCCATACAAACCAAGACAAATATGATAAAAAATAGAAGTATAAATCATACAATAGCACCAGTCTCCATGTGACCAACCGTCACCTATAAATCAACCTGATCCAAAGGTTAAAACAACTAGAGAAGCAGGAATACTCTGAAATTCCATTACCTTTACATAGATCATGCAATAAATCATCTACAACCACCCAAAGGAAAAATTAGAGTGAGCAAAAATACTAGTAGGAAACCACCAAAATGTCTATACAATGTCTAATAACAAGAATCAAACAATTATAACTTTAGAAAATATATTTTTACAAAGACTTTTCATAAACCCATTTCATTTGTAAATAAATTTCCATTGGCTTTGATAAAAGATGTTCATATTTATAATGCTAGAAATAATAAAATTAGAGGTGGTAAAATACAGATTCCATTCCAAACATGAAAAGGTAAGAAGGTAAACAACTATCAATAAAATAACCTATCATGCGAATCAATGTGAAACAACCTTATATAAAATCCAATTAGCAACAATCCATGATAAAACCCCATCATGCGATAAATAAATCACAAATAACAAAATACCTTTTATTCATCCTGGGCCTATGGGAATATATACTAGATATAAAAGTGTATAAACATGAATATGTTGATACCAAGAAATATCATTTCCTCTCTTAGTCCATCTATATTCCTTGGGTGACTTCTTAGTGGTTTGACACTTAATAAGGATACCCCTATCTATTAATCAACACACCTAAGGTTTCTAATGTTCCAATTGTCAAAATAAATTTCAAAACCATGATCATAATTTATAATAAATTTTTAAATCCTAAACAATCCACTTGGGAGTTTTAAAACCAATTTCCAAATCAAAACCAAGATACAAGCATTTAAACAATCACTTAATGTGAAAAAACCATTTTTTATTGAAATACCATTTAAAATTTTTATTTTCCCTCTAAAATAACTTGAAACTACAAATCAACTAAATTAAATGAACTATCTAAAGGAATTTTTCAAGATGGATAAGCAATTTATATAATTATCCCACTTTATAGAAACATATATATCAAAAAACAATTGAACCCTATCAACCTTCAACAATAGAGAATGAAAACTCGTCGATCATCATTTAAAATACTAGGAATGATTGAAGACTATAATAGATCTATAGAAAACAAAAGTTTATCACAAATCCAAATCATAATTCTAGACAATGCAGTTTTTGTGTCCAATGAATAGAAGAACTATAAGGAATGCTTACATGGAGAGGTCCACCACAATTACAATGGCGATCTATCACCAAATGAATGATCCCAACAGAATGAGATCTCCAAAATTATCAAGGGAGAGATCTAATTTGTTAGAGAGGGGATGAACAATCAAATGAAACATATATCACTCATACAATTCCTTAGACCACAGATCATAATAATTATGTTTCTGTAATCCCATTATACTACATGGGTTCCACAAAGGATGAATACCCTAAAAAACACATCACCTTTTTATAGAAACCTGAATTTTTACATTACATGATGTTAATCCCAAATACATGGTGTGTAAAACTTTAATGCCAATTATATTTTCAAGAAATATTCTTGTAAACAAATACACAATTTGTAACTATGACATGGTGCATATTTACCAAGCAGACATCAAAAAACTAAAATTTCAACAGAAAAACACCAAAGCACCTAAGTTGTTTTCTGAACATTAAGAGAACCCCTCGAATCCCAAAAAACATGTAAATACAGACTTTATTAATGAAAAAACATAAATCAATGAAATTTAGTTCATTTAACCCAACAAAGTCACCCCATCATTGAGAAGTCCATAAACGCATTCAAATAAGGACGTTGATTATAGTATGAACAAGGGAGTTCCTAAAAAGTGTAACGAAAGGCTACATCAACCTCCTCAATAGATAATCTCATAGAATGAACATTTTTATTTTCCATCCTAAGATTGATGACATAATCCCCACCTTACGAAACTCCATCAAGAACATTTATCATAGATATATTTTCATGTACAATCTTGTAAACAATATGACCATGTTTTCCCTCACTGACTCACTATAAATATAGAGGGGTAACAACCATCGAATAAAGATATGTTTCTCCATTCATGCCCTCATGTTCCAATTCCAAAAAGGTAAACAACATCATTACCATATTTAAAAAAAGTTGACTTAAACGTCCTTGTATATATCTATTTCCATGGAGACAACACCAGTTGTCTCTCAGTGTAGCAGTTCCTACAACCAAGGCCAGGTCCATTGTCACTCTGATGTACAAGAAGAAATATCCCATGAAGAGGACCCCCTAAATCCATAACTGGATCTACAAGAGCATCTCATTATCTAGTACACTTGAGTTATGTATAGAACCATACTCATGTGTTCTGCATGCTCCAACTCTAACTTTGAATACGCAGGGCTACCGATGAAAGAAGAATACCACGAATTCATCCAATAAAGATTATGTATCCATTTCATATATCTCACAAACTCATCTAGGGAATACATCATAGAAAAAGGTATCACCATGAACCCAAAGCAACCATAGTAGCATTATAATTATACCATTGGAATAACTCGTATTGAAACTAGAGATAGTTATAACCTTCCATTAGGTCTACTCTAACAACCACATTTCTCATAACACTCGGTTTATATGTTCTCTATTCTTAGAAGTGGATACCCCTCATTGGTAGTCACGTGGTTTAGGTGATGTCAATCAAAAAATGAACTCTTGATCTCATCTGCCTCCTAGGAGATTAATATAGATATTCCTACATGAACACACAAGTTTTGACAATACATGTTTCTATAAATCCGATAACATCACCATCAGATCATGAATCCATGTGGGTGGATATGGAAAATCTAGTACATATATCGAGAAAATCCATGCGTGAAAGTAAATATAGAAGACTATCATGGTGGGGACATATACTGGAGACATCCTGAGGAAAGGCATCTTCATGACCACCACCATTTCAAGATAAAGATAGCTTATTACATCTACTGCTACTAGGTAAATATAATACAACTAATAGGAATCAGTTGTAATCTCATGAGAAACAGATTATCATTCTCTGTCATGGATTACTACTTTCTAAATGAGGAAATATCTATCAAATATCACAATAAACCTCATTGAACATATAAAATTGATCATGGATGGTATCTAAATAGTCTATACATTTTAAATCATTGTTGGGTCTCACAGTCATTATGGAAAGGTTCTACATGAGGCTCTCTATCCTCCCAGAGTCAAGTCACCCTATCAAAAAAAGTGAGGGATCACTGGCCCTCTTTGTGAGAGCCTCCAAACAAAAGGTTTCAAAGAAAAAGTACCCTCTGGTATCATGAGGCCTCAAACAGGGGCAACACTCAGAGAGAAGTGGCTTATGACTCTATGAAACTACATTGAAAATAGTGAAGACACATGGCATAGCCCAATATATACATAATATGATGTAGTTATTATGACATCATAATGAAATGAATATGGTGTAATAATGACTTTAATGAATTGATTAACTAGAAATTTTTTATTTCTCATTTAAATAATTTATTTTAATGTAATAATATATATTTTGATGGAAAATAATGAACCATACAAGAACTAAAGTTTATTTTATGAATTAGAAACAATTTTTTATTAAATGGACACACTTATAATTCATCAATGTTATTATTTTATGTAATTTGGTATATAAACTAATAAAAATTAATAAGCCACCTTATTAGAAAATTCCTTGGGAAAAATACTTTGGAAGGGTTATGGTTTTTTATCTTTTTAATTAATTTTGTTTCCAGAGCATATGTATAGAAATTATAAAAACATTCCAACTATTTTTATATAAAACCAATAGACCACCCATTCCATCACACTCTTAATCCATTGAGAATGGATTTTCTCTCAATCTATCTATCTACTTTCTTTATGAAAAGATCTTATTCATACAATAATCTCTTCATATACCTTGATAATTAACCTATAAAGGTAAGGGGATCTCTAACTTCATATTTTAATTTATGATTTTCCTATTTTATTTTCCTTTTGATTTAAATTTATATTTATATATTTTATTGTTCATCCCTTACTACCAAAAACTCATACACTAACTTCCTCTCTCATTAAACCCACCACAAAAATTTTATGTGCACTAATTATTTTACCAAAATTATCCCTTGATTTTCCAAGACAAAATTTTCTTGAATACCAAATCCTATCATTAAATAAGAGTATTCATCAATATATAAATATGATTTATTGATTGTGGAATTATATTTAAAAAACCCACCTTCCATAGCCTTTATTTTAACTTATGAAAAACATATATTTGTAATATGACTTTTTTGGAACACATGAATTTTGTTATACGAAGGGTGTTCCATGAGATGGATCCAATTCATTGGGTAAGGAATTAATCTATAGAAAAAACATGCTGATGTTACCAGGGTCAATAACCATGGAAAAAAATTCTAAAATCTTGGTAATAAACCATGGTGATATCTTATTAATGTATCATCTATATGTTATACCAACATTCTAATTCCATGCCTCATGTAATTATTATAATACTATTAACTTATTTATAATTTATTAATGATAATGATGAATTTTTATGCATCATAAATATTCTATAAACATGTAATTCATATTTCCATTGGTATGTCTTTTCAGTATTTATGCACACCCTTCCATTGATATGTATCCCACAGATATACAATGATGTGAAGTGAACTATGATAGGAATAAGTGGTCTTTGAAGAGGACAAAATATTGACTATGGTCTTCATATACTATACATCTAGTTTTCACAATATTAATCCCCAAATGGTATTTTGATGTTATTAATGTAATATTTTAGTAATTGATAAAGTAAAAAATAATGTATGAAAATGGTGGTATTGGGTAATTAGTATTAGTGGAATGGTTTATTTATTTATGGAATTTTTTAGAATAGAAAAATAGTAAGAACAACATGGATATGTTTAAATATTTGAAAATCCCATTATTTTTTAGTAAAGTATAAATCATGTGGCTTCCAAAAAGTGAAATATAATTTAGTAAACTACAAGTTGATGTAGCTCTAGAACAGATACACTAAAGGGGAATAATGTTGAAAGTGATCACTGGGTATTATGTCAGCATGTATATTATTCATGCCAATGAGGCCTTGGTCTGCCCATGGTTTGACCCTCCCAGTGGAAAATCATTAGTTAATCAGACTATTTTTACAAACTATTTTTAATCACATATATATGTATATATATAATGTATTTTTATAGATGATTATAGTATTACATACTTGATGAAAAACATTGTAAATTTTTAATATTAATCTCCCTTTTTAACTTTCATCTTATGATTGAAAGTACTAAAAATATTCTTATTTTTGTTTATTTTTTAGAAATAAAGTTGTATATTGAAGAGATCATGTGAATAATTGATGGTATTGACAAAAAAACAATGATCATCCTAATATGATGAAATATAGCATTGAAAACCTGATGTTGATAATGAAGCCATCATCATAGTTCATTAATAAAAACCAAAACCATGTTGATAATTTGAGGTGACCATTGATGAAAGAACTACTGGTTGGTTCCCCCATTCATGTTCAACCACATATTTTTTTAGGAACCACTTATCCAATAATCAAATAATAAAGGATAAAAAATGTGCCTGTCTTTTTCCTTATATAAATTTATTTACATTTCAAGTTTAGTTATTTTAAACCTATGGTGAATATAGCTCTATATGTTAAAGGGTATTTTTTTAAACAATTTACAATTTAAATATATAAATTAGGTCATAAATAATGAATTTATATTGTAGGATGTTTAGAGTTTACCCAACAAGTTAGACTAACCCATTTATACTATTATTGACATATTATATCATAAGTAGAAAATTTATTCTGTAAAGGGCATTTTATGATATAAATACCATGTAAAAGGTGTTTTTACTTATTTTCTATTAAAATAATTCATCCCCTGATCATCATTTAATATTCCTTCAATTCTGCACAGTTTCACCTCAACTAAACCTCCTTTTTTCCTCTTCTAAAATTTAGTCATTGAGCCTCCTTCTCCATAAGGCATATATTTCACTATTTTTCGGTTATGTTATATCTATATTAGTATTCTATTAAACCCAATTGAATCAGTTCATTGTTTATCATTCCATATATAATTCTATATTCATGAAAGCTAATGTAACCTAATTTTAATTTATTATTTGATTCATAAAATTTCAATCACTATAGACAATATTAAAGGCTAACATTATTCAATAAGTCATCTACCACAATAAGATATGCGGTCTAGTATTCATTTATAAAAGTATCATTTCTATATATCATGCACCTTGATGCTTCAATGCTGGGATCACCATGCTTTGCGTCTAAAATTTGAAATTTCCTAAATTCAATTGTTATCCATTTTTGAAATACAACCATACACACTATTCCATTTTGGTGGGAATTCCCTTCAATTAATTCCACCTCTTGAGGTGTGCTTATGGAATTCCCATTGATTTTCTAAATGATTATTTGACCAATCCATCTTCTATATTTTCATGGCGTGACTCTTAAATGAATAGATTAAATTTAATTAACTGAAGGTTGAACCATGTCACATGACCCTTACATACATTGTGGATTATGAACATGAAAAAATATAATGTAAAATGGTTGGCACCCATAATGTGGCTTATGCTAATGCATGACTGACTTCTTTTATTATACATGACCCTAAGGCATGACATCACTTTCTATACATGATACACAGGCATGGAGGCCCTTATTATATATGATACTTTTGCATCATGTCCCTTATTTTTTATATTACATGGCCATGGAATTCCATATTATACAGACACTCAAGCATGGTTTCCATTATTATTTATTATACTTGGGCATGAAGTCCCCTATTATTTGTGAAACTAATGAATTTTTCCCCTCATTATTCAATGATACATGTGGGAATGGCAAACATTATTTAAAATATGTGGCTCTTATGATTATGAGTGGGTGCGTGACTTACACCTCCAGACATATCTATTACTATGTACCTATATATTTATCTTTACATGTTTTCATGAATAATGTGTATATATATATTTGTATACCAATATATATGGACACAAAATTATAGATTTCTAAACATGGGATGAAGTAGGTGGAGTGAGTTTGGTTTCGGTTAGGAAACTGAATTAACATGGTAATATTTTACATTATTTCATAATATTGTCATTCCTTCACACTGGTAGTTTTATATACATTGGCTAGATCATTATACACAACTTTTGTGGTGCCCTACTAAGTATATCTCACCTAATTTTCTGACCATTGATTGGTGCCCAAAATGATCTCATGGATGCCGCTATGGAAAAAGGGAAGATTTTATACTTGGAATCTTATATCACATCACTAGGAAGGAGTACATGAGTATAGGACTGAGCATATTCTCACGATACTAAAGGGGAAAGCTTTAGTATTTTGTTTAATTTTATTTATTATATTGTATATGCATGTTACATTGAATCTCATGTATTCCTATTTGATATAGTATCATGACATGAACATCATTTTTTTATGAGTTTTGTTATTATTTTATATAGCTATTTTGTATATTGAGATGTTTTGTTCCACTGATCATGTTTATTATCATCTCCATCCACTATTTATCCATTTATTATACCAATTTTCTCCACATTGAACTTGATGGTATTATCCCCCAAACATTCAATCATGGACCCTTGCTACTATAAAGAGGACTCTATCATACATGGTGGAATGACTGAGCCCATGTGGACAACTAGGTTCAATTATATATGAGTGAACGGGGTTTGGGACTTCATAAAGTGGTATCATAAGATATTTTATTTCTTCCCTTATTGTTTTGGTTGGTATACATAAGGCTAGTAAATTTTTGGGATTTGGTAATGATCTTGTTCCTATGAGTGGATGAACCTCATACAAGGAAAACCCAAATTACAAGGGATGGGACTTGTTTTTATAGATTGTGCATATTACAATTATACTTATTTAATAATTGGATGATGCACATGAGTTATGATGTTTGTTATTATCTTTAGTTATCTTTTACCCTTTTCCAGATATGGTATGGGGGTATCATCTCCTTTATCATTATAAGAACTTGAAGATTCATATTCAATGCATGTTCCATGCCATCTTTATATTATTATTCTAATTTCCTAGTATATATTGATGGTTCCTTGGTTATTATATTAGGAAAGTGATAAAATTTCTTTTAGGGATTAAATAAATAGATTAATTAATGTTTTGAAAACAACCTAAATGGTGTTTTCCTGTGTAGCTTTATAGAAGAACCTAAATTAACCAATTATCACATGTTTGAGAACTAAAACAATGATTTTAAGGGATGAAACATTAGTTGATTTAAGCTACATGAATTCCATTTTAAATTTATAAATAATGTACTTTTATAAATTTTTAATGGAAGTTAATGAAATCAATTCATCTTACATGACTTGTTACATACTGATACCAGATGTATGGGTTGGGTTGATATACATGATATGCCAATTACAACTTATAAAGAGTATGAAATTATGACATCATAATGGTTACTCATCTAATTGTACCATGACATATATATATATATATATTATGAACATGAATAAATTTACAATATTAAATAAAATGGTTTCTATTAAATAAAACATCCAATTGAAATGTAAAGGGTGTTTCCCTCTATTCTTTTGAATTGGAACTCCATTTACTAGGAGCAATGCTCTCTGATGTGATACCTTTATCATAACCAAAATATAATAATAGGTAGTAAGGACTATATCTTCTAAATATTACGATCGTCTAAAACTACCTTAACATTTCATTGTGAAAAGTATGATAGGTGTTGAATCTTTTATAGGAAGGCTCTATACCTATCCTATTCCTTTATCTATGTCCTTTCCAGTATCAAATTCTTTTCTGAGGCATGGGTTTGAATATTTTAGAAATATGAAACCGTAAAGGCCTTGGGTCGAGAGGAAGGAAAGTGGTGATGATCAATATCCTGATTTGGTCGGACTTAACTTGCCCATATTACCACCTATTCCGCCACCAATTAAACCTCCAGTTATACCAGATTTTGATGTTGATTTTTAGTTTATAGAGATCTACCTATGATTCATGAATTTTGTGGGAGGAGCTATGTGACCTGACACTATTATGGCAGAGTTGATGCAAGAATTAACGCTACAACATCTACCAACAATATCAGGGGAAGGTGGCCCACTATCTACTGAGTCATTTCAAGAGGACATGTTATCTATCTGTGAACACTTGAAGACACCAACAAAGAGGAGGTTCTTCCTAAAAAGCAATATGTTTTTATAGTTATCAAGCATTGGTGCGATGTTATTACTCAGGTAGATCATCATTTAGATATTTTTTATAGTGACTTCCAGATGACCGTCAATGAATAATTATTTCTGTAGATGCCTAGATCTAACTGTGCCAGAGAGTTTATACACATCTAGTGGGGTTTTATGTCTATGATGGACTATTCCGATCAAATTACTAGCTCCATCACTTTGTGGCCATTATTTCTTGAGAAAATTGAGTCATAACAAGATGATTTAAGGATAGGATATGATACTCCATATAATTGTTGGTGATTTTTTTGGTTGACTACCGTTTCTGAGATAACAATCCGTACCCAAATCACTGATTGGAACCTTAGTAAAGATGATGGTGTGGGCTAGGGATGTTCAACACCGAGATAGGGGAGTTCTTCATCAAGTATTATGAAGCATCACCTAGAATCTGCATATAGGGGAAGAGGCAGAAAAATGGAATATACTAACAATAACATGATATTCCACAAGTATGGGAAGTCATGAATAAGAAGAACTAATGTCCCAATGACCCCTTTGAGTGCTGAGGATATAGAAGGATAAGGAATATTTTGTTCTTTTAAAGGACATATCCATCTATTCCAAGTGGGAAAGGATTTGACCCAACTCTACCTTCAAAAACGAGGTCAGTATCTCCTTGTAAATAAGGAATCTAGAATATTGTCGGTCATTTATGTTGAGGAAGTGGTTGTGGCTAAGGGAGATGTACACATGACTTATAATAGTCATAGTATGGAACTGATCATGATAGTTGGATTTTATCTCAAGCCCTTGGATGCAGACATATTTATTCAGTACATCCTTCTCATAAGGACAAGAGAATCATTCTTTCTATTGTACGTGGTATGATGTTTATAGCCCCCACTTAAGTATATTATTTATTTGACATTGGTAATTCACATTATTTTATCGCTATGGATATTAGGTATTTTTTTATCCTTGAAATTGAGTATTACTATGGTGTAATTTCATTGGATACCCCATCGGTGATGGGATTCGACAATGTTGATGGATTCAATGGTAGTTCTGTCATGATTGAAATTTTTTGATTCTTATGGCACCTCATTATTCATGAGATTAAAGGCATTCATGTAATTCATCGAATGTGATGGTTTTTCATTTATCAAGACCAAATTGACTTTTATTAATGGAGGGTGTCATTTAAACCATCTAAGGGTGGTAAATGTGTTTTTAAAGGTAAATGGAATTTCCATTCATCTTAAGCTGGACCTGAGCGTCATGGGATGGGTAGAATATAAGACTAGTCTCATAGTATTCTGTTTGATGATCAGTGAGAACATTATATGGACTTGTCTCTAGTAGTGGATCATATTAGGGACATATTCCATAATGAATTTCCTATAATACCTCCCAAGGCATAGGTATATATTAGTTTTTCACTAGTGCCAGGCTCAAAACTGGATCCAATTCCTCCTTACAATATAAAGCCTACTGAGCTTCTGGAGTTCGATAGAAAACTATATGACTTTTATAATAATTTTTTTAGTATATATATTTTGGGATATTAAATCCTTTACATTATGATATTGAATGGTACCATCAGGATTTTTATGGATTTCTATGAACTGAACTATGTTATAGATACAAAATGATATCCCCTACCTCATATATATATATATTCATATTTTATTTTCTCCAAGGATCAAGGGACCTTTCAAAAATCTATTTGATTTCAACCTAATTTTAGGTATGTGAAAAACTGTCATATATACTGTGTAATGTTTTTCATATAATTTATGACCTTTTTGAGTATGCTTTAATATCATTCATCCTCACAAATGTGTGGAACATTTTTATAGATTTGATGAATTAGGTTTTCCACTTATATTTGAAATAATTTACGATTATCTTTATAGATGAAATATATTTCTACTCACATACTTGACATGTTCATGGAATTATAGTTGATATTATATTGATTAAATTTAGAGAAAACTAGTTATATGATAATAAAACAAAATTATATTTTTGGATCAATAAAATCAATGTCCTAGGTCACATAAACTCATAGATTGAAGTACCTATTGACCCATAGAAGTAGAGAGTTGTTGTTTCCTGGGAGAAGCTAAATAATGCATTTAATATATAGAGTTTCATGGTGATAGATGACTATTATAGGAACTTCACTCATGAATTTTCACACATAGAATCACCTCAAATATATTTGAATAAAAATAGAATAATATTTATATTGTATGAATCATGTGAGGAAGTATTTCAAGTGCTAAAAGGGGGATTGACTTCAGCACTGATCATGATATTACATAATCCTAGTGGAGGCTATATGGATTACTATGATGCATATGAAATCAGTCAGGGTGTAGTTCTGATATAGGATGAGTGAGTCATGGTGTATAAACCTCATTAGTTGAAACCTCGTAAGTAGAATTATATGATGCATGATCTTTAGTTGGTAGTTGTGGAATATTCCTTTCATTACTAGAAACACTAAATTTTTTTGTAGTTCTTTCTAGTGTATATAAATAAAATCCTCAAATATATCTTCTCACATACTGATTTGAATCTTAAACAATGATGGTGGTTTGAACACCTGTAGTCATTTGACTTTGAGATCGCTTATTCTCCTTGGATGGGTAATTCATTAGTGGACACACTGAGCCAGAAGTCACAAACACAGTCCATTGAAGAGGCCAGTAGTGAGTGGTAGTTGATTATTTGATTTTCTCTAAAGAAATTAGAGGTATAGAACCATATTGGTCAGCCCATACTCACATCATTATCAGTGAACTCATATCTTCTCGACTGTTTGAAGAAGAGTCAACTTTTGGATCTTGGTGTCTTAATCTAAATGGATATTATTTTAATTGAGGACCCACTACCTATTTGGGTCATTTATGGGTATAAGATATTGTGCATTCATGGGTCTATCTATATTTGGGGATGAAAATATAGGTATTAGGATTCGTTCATTGGTGTTCCACATATCAAAAAGTGAAGGTAGAACACCAGTGACCTGTACTATTTTTATACACATTACCCATTATTGAGTGGAAATGGGACAATGTAACTATGGAATTTGTGATCAATATACCCAGGTCACCATAAGGTAGTGATGAAGTGTGGGTTATTATTGATATGTTGAATAATGTATCCCACTTTTTACCTATCGTATAGACTCTTTTAGTAGACAAGATTGGGTGGATTTATGTTTGGGAGATTATACACATTTATAGTCTTCCTTATTCTATCGTATCAGATTGGGACACTCATATTATGTCACGGTTCTAAAAGGGGTTATAGAAGGATCTAGTTCACAATATATTTTCATTACATCTTGTCACCCAGAAACCAATGGTTAGTCCATGCATATGATTAAAATAGCATAGAAAATTCACTAAGAATATGTCCATGATACTGGAGGATCATGGGTGAAACACCCACCTCCCACCGAGTATGCTTATAATAAATGCTCTTAGGACTCTATACATATATCTCATTATAATACCTTATATGGTAGGCCATGAATTTCAACCCTTTAATAGTTAGAGGTTGGAGAAGAAGCACTAGTAGAGCCTCAACTTGTTAAGGGGACATTAAAGAAGGTGGATCATATCCATAAGTTCATGGCCACATCAAAGACTTAGAAGAAGTATAAAACTGATATTCATTTCCAACCACTGGTGTTTTATGTGTGACATTAGGTCATATTAAGTGATTCTCCTAGGTTAGGTCATAGAAAAATTTAGAGATAGAGAAAACTATCACCATTTTATGTTTCGCCTTTTGAAATATTGGAGAGTGTCGAGATGGTATCCTATCGGATAGATCTTCTATAGAGGTATTGGGAAAAGAACGATGTCATCCATATATCATAGCTTCACCATTTCTATTTATACCCATATCATAATTTTGATCCATTTTATGTAGTATAAGACTATGATTCTTCCATTAAGGAGTATCCTATTTGGATCATTAATCACAACATGAATGCTCTCTGAGGTAGGTTTGTTCATCCCGTATGGGTGTTATGGAAGAATGGTCATGTAAAATAGGGGACCAGTGATAGAGATGAGGATGCATGAAATATGTGGATAGATTTATTCATAAAAAATACTTAACCACTCTCATAATTTAATATTAGAAACATGTTGTTTTAAGGATAAGAGCTTGTAAGATCATGTCCTTTTCCAAGAACGTTTTTCTTTAGTTTTTAGGTTCTGTTGTTTAATGTTTGAGAAAATACAACAACATATAGGGACAGGTATATCTCATGGAAATTGACATCGTAAATATATAATTTATAAAGTAAATAAGTAATTTACACCATCCGTTATTTAGGGATTATCCCATATGTTTAGAGGTACCATTTATTCTATAAGTTAACATATTACAGTTTAAATTGAGAATTTATTCTCTATAATTCCATTTCATTCCTTAAACAATACAGGTAAGGTTTTTTTACTAGTTTTACTTTAAAATCATCTAACCCTCCTTCCTCTTTCCTTCTACCTCTCATTATTCACAACAACACACCCACTCGAGCTCCCTTCTTCCTCCACTCAAAGCTAGGATTTAATCTTCCTCCTATATTCCGTGTCTATTTTGCTCTCTATTGGTCATGATGGATCTATATATGTATGCTTTTAATTCCTCTTGAATCATTTAATCATTTATCTCTCTATATGGAAACCTAAATCCAAGAGAGATGATATTTCCTATTTTCAGGGTATACATCTATTCTTCTGATTTTGATTGTTATAGCGCATAGTAGAGGCTTACACTAGATGAGAAGTCATCTACCACAATACCGAAGGTTGTCTATTTGTCATAAAAAATTATCATTTCTATATATAATTCCGTGTTATGCTGCAATTCCATACTCTCTATGAATTTACTAAAAAATATGTTTTTTTTAATTTAATTGTTAACCATGTTAGAAACAATTCTATACACTCTTTTCCATATTGGGAGATGTCACCTTCAATTAGTTCCACATCTTTGGTTATTATTATGAAATTACCCATGATTTTATAAATCATTATGTGACAAAACCACCTTCAATGTGGTATTGTCTTGACTCCAAAATGAAAATATTAAACTGAATTATGTTGAAGTGAATGGTTCGATAATGTCGTGTGACCCTTTAATTCATCATGGATTTTGTACATGACTAAATGAAATTTAAAATTGTTAGAAACTATCTCTTGTATTATGTTAAAAAATGATCAAATCCCTTATTATACATCACCATAGAGAAAGGTGTATCTTACTATAACTGATACACCATGATGCCATCCCTTATATACATGATACTTGTCCATGCCATCCCTTATTATTTATGATCCATGAGTATGGTGTCCCTTATTATACATGATACTTTGGTATACTATCCCGTATTATTTATGATACATGGGTAAGGATTTTTGTAGTTTCCATGATACTTGGGCATGACATCCCTTATTATTCTATGATTAATGTGGGCATGAGGACCCTGATTTAAAATATGAGACTCTAATGATTATTCAAAGACAGTTTAGTTACACATCTCGTCTTGGATAGTACTAGTATCAATATATATATATATATATATATATATATATATATATTTCATCATGTATATTGTACATATATATACATGAAGATCAATATATATGTATTAAAATATATATGGAAACAATATCAGAGAAATGCCAACATAGGTCGAAGAAGGTTGAGTCGGTCTGGTTCCCTTTATGAAACTGATCTGACTTAGTTATATTTTAAATTTCAGCTTTATATTGTTATTACCTCACAATGAGAATTATATAAACAATGGATAGATCTTTGTTGAATTAATTTGTGGTAACCTACTGAGTTTATCTCACATTGTTTTTGAGCCATCAATTTCTACATGAGAAAATCAAACTAATGCAGGTAGGGATAGTGGGATGTCTCCATCTTTGGGCTCTTAATTCTATTCAGTAGGATATAGTACATGATTATAGGAATGAGCTTATGCCCATTATTCTATTTGGTATATCTTAATTCATTTTTTCAATTTTTCATAGAATGTTGTATTTGGACATTAATAAATATAATGTGTATTATCCTTATGTACAAAATTATGAAATGAAAATCATTATGTTTATTACTATGGTTATTTCTACTTCTACCAGTTCTATTTATTTAGATGTTTTGTTCCTTTGTACTTTTTTTATTATTATCTTGTTCCACTATTTATTCATTAATTATACCATTGGGATCCACTTTGATCATGAGGGTACAGTCTCCCCACCATACCATCATGGATGATCATTGTTAGTCTAAATAATCTAACAAATGGGGAGGGTCTCTTGAGCCCATGTGGAAAACTAGGATCAGTTAATTATGGGTGAACCAGGTCTGGGATGTCATATATCTATAATATAGAAATTTTAGTATATGTTCTCTATTATTCTAATCAATATTATGTTACATAAAAAATATACCATATAGAGGGATAATATAATCAATGGTTTAAACTAATCATGAACATGAAGTCAATGGATGAGGTTGAAGTTATGGAGTGTGAAGACATGAATAAATTATTTTCACCATTTATTGTTATCACGACCTCTTATCCATGACGTGAATGGATTTCCTTGAGCAGATGAACATGAAAACTGATTCATTCAGAGTTTATGTTTTGAGAATTATAAGACTTTTATGATACACTTCAGACAATGTCATTGACTATGATTGAAAGATTGGATAGCTCTTGGATGGCTTATGACCACATCTGTAGATATCTCTATAAATTAGTAACATTGGGAGTTACAAGGGAAAAAGTGTGATATTAAAGTGTAAATAGAGTATAGTGATTCACAATGGACTCATAGATTGAATTTTAGTAAGGGGAGGATGGAACTAAATTTTGGAAGGAATTTTGACCATGAATGATAAGGAAATAATAAACAACTAACCATGAGAGATAAGTGTGGGAAGAATCATTTAGGTAATTCGATACAAGTATGTTTACTGTTATACAAATGTGTAGGATATGTACTTCTAACTTGAGACTATCACAAATAATTGATCCTCAATATCTATGTGACAAAAATAAAGTATTGATGATTCCTGTACAATTGTTCATGTGTGGTGAGAATGAACATTTTTTCAATCAATGTCCAAATAAGAGGATAATAGATTGATACCATCACCAACTCTAGAATATGAAATGAGAATAAGGTCATTCTTCTGTAATAAATATAGCTGATGTTGAGGATTCAAATGATGTAGTTGTAAGTACTAACATTCAACACTCAATTCCATTGTGGTCATTTTCTTTATTTTGGTTCTATGTATTTCATTTTTTCATTTTATATTATGTAGAATATAAAATTAAGACATAAATTTCTAGTAGTAGAGTTTTCAGTTAAAACTCTTGGATGAACTATTGATGAATCGTTGATATATCGGGTTTCCACTATAATAGTAAGTGTGTAAAATCCATCCACAAACCTGGAGGATTTTAAAATGGTTGAATTTTACATTTTACCTATGATAGAATAGATGTCAATTTAAAATCCTAAGATCAAATATTGAAGAAATTATGTTTTAGTTGTCAGGAATAGAAAAGTGTAGTTATCTTTAAAAGTGATATATCTTGATTTGTGTAGTTTTATCAACCACCACCCACAACCATTTTGTAGAAATTATTCATGAATATGGAAATGAAATAGAATATATAAGGATATGATATATACACTTTTTTAGAATAAAATGATTATTTTTCATAATATTTACTTGGACTTCCCGCAAAAATTAAGGTAGAGTTCTCAATTGAGCTCATACTGGGATAAAAGTCAATATTGATCACCCTATATAGAATGGAATACATTTAGTTAAAATAAATAAAGATTAAGTATATTTACCTATTAGTTAAATGTATTATTTTTACATATTTTTTTTCTTGGAGATATCATGCTCTCATTACAAATAAGAAGGATGGATCAATGTGGTTAGCTATTGATTTTAGTGAATATTATCAGTTCACAATGGAAGAAATATCTCTTTCATAGACTGCTGATTTCTTCGACCAACATCTTCAGTGTTAATTATACACATAGAATAACCATTTAGCAAGACATAATTAGATGTGTGTGAAGAAATTAGATATTATATAAGAAAAATATCCAAATAAAATATGGTCATAATGAGTATTTTTTTTATACCCTTTGGTATTACTTATTCTCTTTCTATATTAATGGATTTGATGAATTGAGATTTTAGGGATTACAATAATAATTTTTTGGAAGTATTTAAGGGTGATATTCTAAAAAATAAAATAATAATGTGGATCATTAATATTATCTTACATTCATGAAAAATTTTATCAATGAATAATATTTTTGGAAAATTTAATAATTGTGAGTTTTTGAAAAAAAATTAACATTCATGGGAAACATTGTAACTAATAAACAAAAATCATTTAATAAAAAATTTAAATATGTCATCCTCGAGTGGAATTGACCTATAATAGGGACACATATTCAAAGGTTCATTGGTCTATATGGAGACTTAGAGTGTTTAAGAAAAATAAGTCATATTATTCTAATTCATTAACAATGATTACTCGAAAGGGATTTATGTTTATTATGAAAAATGAGTAAGATGGATATTTATATAAAATAAATAAGAATTTGGTTATTTTAACATTTAGTTCATTACCATTTAATTTTGTTGGGTTATTTATTTATAGTGATCCACACTTTAATCAAATTAGATGTGTACTGATGAAATTTGAAAAGTTGATGGCCTATGAATCCCAAGAGTTATAAAATAAATAATTTAATTATACTACAGAGTATTTTGAGTTATATGTATCTATATTTTCATTTATTATGTGAAGACATTCTTTTTATATAGGTTACTATGATATATACACTGAAGAACATATTCTAAAGTATTTAATGACAAAACATTAATAAAAGATGAGAGAAATAAGATAGTTGGAGATTCTTTTGGACTAAGATTATTTTATTTATTATCACCCTAGGAAATAAACACTGAATTTTATGTATTAACTATGAAAGAACCTTGAGTTCCATGAATAATGAGGATTTAAGTAGGCATACTGATCAAGTAACTTTGAAAAATATACATTTAAGTCATAATGAAAGTTACATCATTGATCCAATATATTAATATTTCCCTACCATTAGTTCTAGAGAAGATCAATATTGTACGAAGAGATAATCTCAAATTAAAATAGAAGAATTTTTTTTTGAAAAATGGGAAGCATTCACAGTTCAATGATGATACTAAGAAAGAATTATGGTTTAAAACATGGATATGTATTTAATATATTATATAGTTAATAAAAGTTTTGATGGATGTATGTAACATATATTTATTCTATATACACCATTGAAGATGAAAAATATATTTGGATCTGTAGGAGCATTATTGGATGGATAAAATGAAAAGGGATATTACTAATAATACTGGAAGATTCTTGTTACGTCGAAATGTTAATGAGGAGAAAAACATACCCAATAGACTACTAAAACCATTATATATTCTAGTATGGATGATGTAAAATATCTCTAACAATATTGTTATTGGGATTCCAAATAAATCCAAGTGAAATAATCACATATGGGTAATCATTGATAGATTAAAATTCTATATATTTCATTTTTCATATGAAGTGATTTATAAATTGATCACCTTTCTATTTTAAATATTCATAAAGTATTGAAATTTATGGGATACAAATATCAATTATTTTAGACCATGATCCATAATTGACATCTATGTTCTAGAGGATCTTTTAAGAGGCTATGAATACCAATTTAAACCTCAGACCAATTTATTATCCTTAAACTGATTAGCATTCTAAGAGAACTATTCAAACATTCAAGGTCATTTTGAGTGCTACCTAACATTATTTTTCTTCAGTTGGGTCCAATATTATACAGATGTCAAATTTTCCAATATCAAATATTTCCATTCTATTTTAAAGTGGATCCTTATAAAGAATTATATGAGAATTTTTGTCAAATTAATAAATGATGGGTTCATGTTGGAGAAGAGAAACTATTGGGAACACACATTATTGAAGATGCTATAAAGATGATATAATTGATCCCAAATAATCTCATGAAATATTAGATTCGAAAAAGCATCTTTATTGATAAAAAATTATAGGACATAGAGTTCCAAATCCTAGGTCATATATTCCTCAAAATATCACAATAGAAAAGTGTTAGGAGATTTTAAAATAAGTGGAAACTAGGTGAAATTTAAATGACACTAATTAAAATTCTGGTGAATATTGTAGAAGCTTTCAATATATTAACACAATGTCCAAATCAATGAAAATTTCATGAATTAATCCATGTGTCCCTATTAATAATGCATATATTCGACATATCAAGCATAGTGGAAAAAATAAAATAGAATTAGAACCTAATCTATCATATAGAAATGAAATAATTTAGTGACTTGATTAGAGGGATCATGCATTGAAAAATAAGACAACCTGAATCATGACATCTTATGGAGAAATAACATGTTTGATGAAACAAAATGTCACTACCTAACATCTGTCATCCATGAACCATACAACTGAGTTGACCTGATGAAAGGTGTGAAGGTAGTTCCTGATCCCCATGGGACATTGACAAGTGTCTCAGTATCATGAATTACCACTACGAGTGGTTTGACCCATAATGACAAAAATATGAAAAAATAATTGAATATTTAAAATAGAGTCAACATTTCATAATAGAGTCATACTATGGAAGATAAAAAAAATTAAAACAAAAATGACATGCCAAACAAAAATAGTTCAAAACAAGTAATCAAATAGTGTAAAATCCATCTCCCTGGGAACCATTTCACCACTGAACTCCCCCACCCCACTATCAAAAATATCCAATGGATAAAGGAGGCTCCATAACATTAACTACAGTATAGAAAATATGGTCCACACACACATAATGGTACATACAGTGTGTGAAAGAATAATCCTGAAGGTACCCCCCAAAGTGATCTGTAAGGAAGCATTATAATATTAACAAATTATTTTAATTTATGTAAAAAATGATGATATATATTATCATAATTTCTATAAAAAACAAAAATAAAATTTTTAAATATTTATAAAATCCTATTTAAAGAAACTAATGTACAGAAAATTAAAAATGAAACCATTTTCCCTTGAAAACATTCATTGCATCATATAAAATCTCAAATATCCAATTCATGAGAAAAATTCTTTCTCAAAAAGGTAGATAACATAGAAACTATGTCCTAGTAAAAAATAGTTCTAGGAAAGCCATGATCTTCATGCCATAATGAACAATTGTCACTAGTGATGATTAATATTTTCTTTTATAACAATCACATCACGTGAAATAAGATCACCCAAATAAGTTTACACCATGATGGTTTCATAAATTTATAGTTTTTTTAGATTTGTTTAACGCCCAACCCAAACCAATGGGTTCGAGCTAGAGAGCCAGAAGATCTCAAGAAAACCTCCCTGTATGTAAGAGGATGATGATTATTAGTGAGGGGTTGAATACTGATAGTGGGGAGACTAAAACCTTGGTATCATATACACAAAAAAATAAGCATAAAAATATAAACATAATAGTAATAAAAACTGTTGGGAATTAATTTTATCAATAATACACTATAATTTAGGAGTATTTTAATGCTCACAAATACCCTTGATTGTTTTCTAATGAAGTTTTCTTCACCAGGTTTTTTTGAATTTAAATATTGGTTAAAGGAATTTAACGTTACAAGAATTACTCTGGAAACAATATTTCAAACCCTACGATCAGTGAAAGAGTGTATGGTTCATCATCCCTACATTACACTGGAAAGATAATTCTTTTGGAAGGTATCAACCCTAGAATATGCTAAATAGTTTGTGCTTGGATCGAAATCATTACGATTGGAGAATCGACAATTGTATGTATCAGAAACTCTATGTTGGAATTTGGTATTACTATTCATCAACCTTACATTCAAGAATTTGAAAATATGGTTAATCAATGCTACGTTTGGGATATTATACTAAAAAGGTGAACATATGGATCATCATCCAAAGCTACTTTTGTTCCCTATATGATATAAAGATGAAATTATGGTTACAGAATCATATATTGGAAGGAACCTTATGCTACGTGAAAAAACCCTATGCTTTGTGAAGGAACCCCACGCTATATGAAGGAGCCCTACAATACATGAAGGAACCCTATAATACGATAAGGAACCCTATGCTACATAGATCAACCCTTAGTTATGTTCTAAATGACAAAGTTTTTCAAGCCACATTTTCAATCCTAGATTGTTGCAATGTTCAAGTCAAGATTAAATACCAATTCAATGATCATTATTATCTTTTCAAAGAACCTTATTCATCAGAAAAAATCACTCATGTTCTTAACGAATGTTATGATTCCACTGGTCAGTTTGAATTTGAATTTTCATGACCAGTCAGGCTATTCTTTTGGATCTAGAATATTGATGTAGGCTATCTGTGCTATATATTCCTTGAAAGTATCTTTTCAAAAATATGTATGATAATAGATTCACAGCTGTGACTACATTATTAAAATAATATTCTACAGTGCTACAACAAAAAATGATTAAATATCATATATTTTCATAAGAGGCTACGCATTGAATGTTTTACATATTTTAACCTCTAGTTACTACTGTAGTTAGGTTTCTATCTTATCAAAGATTATTGTGCAACAAAATTCACTTCACACTATTTCATTATTGAATATATTCTTTTTTGAAGAATAATAAGATCCATTAATTGTCAGTTGTATGCTGTGTAACTGTGAAGATCAACTCGAATCATTTCAAAACAATAACATTTGATTGGAGTTTCAACTGCTCATACTTAGTTGTGGTGGAGTATCATCTTCCTGGTCTATGCTGTGGATATCTAGTTCACTATTATAAGATCTAGAATTATTTATTATTAGTCTTGTTGAAAAGCTATCAACTGCCAGCACTCATTTGTGGATTTATGGTCTTGTGATAAGAGGACCATTCTAGTATAATCACCAAACTCACAGAGAGAATGATTGGTGGAGTAGACTAGGGGATCTTTGTGCCACAACCACTATAAAAAGTTGTGTTCTTTATTTATATTTATCCACTGCATATTTTCATACAGAATAAAACCAATGCATATCCACATAAATCATAGTGCGTTCCAAAAGCCATAATTGCGGAAGATTTTTGAAAAGATCCAATTCACTCCCCTCTTGTGATAATTTTTATATTCTAACCTAGAAATTCATATCATATGGAGAATTTGGATAATGATATAGCAAGATAAAAAGTATAAGGTCTAAGAAAAGATGTAAATGGATGATCCTAGAGAAGGAATGTCAATTCTAAGTTCTCCTTACTTTAATGGTGAAAATTATGGATGCTAAAAATCTTGAATGATTATCTATCTGAAGAATCTTGGATTTAGAGTCTATTATAATACCATTACTCCATATAAAATTCTTGAGAAATTGGTAACATGGGATGTCATAACAAAAGATGAATAGGATATCAATTCTAATGCAATGAATGCTATTATTTGTGGTCTTGTAGTAGATGAATTTAATCGAGTATCATAATTTTCAATAGCCTATGAGATGTGGAAAACTATTTCAGTGGCTTATGAAGGAATATACATTGTTAGAAAAATGAGATATTCCACAACTATGCTAATGTTTGACACCTTTAGAATGTTTGATGGTGAAAACATCACATAGATAAATGGAAGGCTTACAGAAATTATCAACAATATTATAGCATTGGGAGAACCCACCAAAAAATCTGATCAAGCTGTGAAAGTACTAAGAGTATTACTTTTAAATTGGAATGGCATATCTCCTGCTATTCGCCAATAATCACCTATCAAAGATCTTAAAATGAAAGAAGTATTTTGAACACTGATGATTTATGATGAAGAAATGTAGGATGAAGCTAAAGATCATAAGATTATAGTGAATAAATAAAATACTACTCTGAAAGTGACATCTCAAAAACACAACAGAAAAAAACAAGAAGACAAAATAGAGAAGAATTCAGATTTGATTGATTCTAAAATGAAACCAGCTCATATATCAAGAAAGGTCATCATGTTTTACATTAAGAAAATAGGATTTAGAAAATCCTTGTGGAAGGATGAAAAAGAACCAATAGATGTTTGATGCTATGAATGTAAGAAATTGGGTCACATCAGACCTGATAGCCCTAAATTTGAAGATGAAAAGAAAAGACCAGAAAAGAGATATCAGAAGAATACTGATTATGAGAAGAAAGGAAAAGGAGAGATAAAGGATACATGGAGTGTATCTGAAGAATCCAACAAATCATTAGAATATAATTCAGAGAAGGATCCATGAAATCTAAAGTCCAACATGTGATTTATGGCTATGGAAGAAGAAGAGGTACAATCCTATTACTCTTCTAATTCTGATTCTAATAGTTTTTCAAATGAAAAATTAGCTGCCTATTATTCAATGCTAGTTGAAAAATATGATTCTTTAATGAAGAAGCACAAATAATTGAAGAATATTCATACTGATATTTTAGGTTGAAGAGATACTTTGTTTAAAAACATCATGAATTACTTTAGATATTCAATTCCACTACATCAAACTATAATGATCATGAAAGAAGGATTAATGAATTAAAGGTTGAAGCATAACCATAAAAGAGTAATGCAAGTATTTTAACTAAAGGAAATAAAACATTAAATGAGATTCTGAGAAAAAATGTTATTAAAAAGGAAAAATTTGTAATATAAATCAAGGGTGAAAATTCCAAATTGTATAAGAATTATTCTGTTGTAACTCAAAATATGCTACTTGTTGTTTTTGTGGAATAAAAGGTCTTCTAACCAACCTCTCTCTCTCTTTTTAAGTACTATATTTTATGTGATTTCTTTTAATCCAATCTTTATTATGTTTGGGGATGTTCTTTTATATTCCTCATACTTTACTTTTTATGTTCATATTATGGGAGACCCTATTTGATCTTATAAATCCATTTTTGGAAGTTTTAAGTGGCGCCGTTAGGCTGCCGAGTTTTCGTAAGGGATTTTTCATCTCACTTTTATTCTCGTGACATTTATGCTACGTTTGCCACTATTTCCTTTGAGTGGTGTATGTACTTTCCATTATTATACACTTTTTGTAGTATAATTTCATTTATGGGTATTTACATTTTCATTGTATGACCCTTCTTCCATGGGGTATACTTTTCAAAAGTTACCCAACTCGGTAAGGGGACCTTTCACCCTCCTTTTTTTAAAAGACTTCTTTTGTTATGTCTTTTAATTGACATACTATTATGTTGGGATATGTTCTTCTATATCCTTATTTATGTAAATTTTATGTCCAAGTGATGAGGTCCCCTTTATCTCTCTCATCAACCCTTTTTGTAAAATTTTATGTGACACCGTTAGGCTGTCGAATTTTACCAAGGGAACTTCTTAACCCAATTTCGATTTCTTTGGGTTCAACATGTAGTTATTGAATATGTCATCCTTTGAATATGTGTGAATAACCTTTGATTGTTTTACAATTAATATCCACTTATATTGGGTGTATTTATATTTTTCACACATAATTATGAGATTGATTTATCCTTAATTTAAGGATACCTTCTTTATAATGGATTTCATCTCATTTTACATTTCTTTTGAGACATCATTGTTGTTATGCACAAATTCACTCTTATATGGTGTGTATACTGTCCTTTGACATATTATATCATGAATCCCTTTATTCTCATGATATTATAAAGTTTGGATTAAATGTTATTCCACAATTATTTGTATTCAAGAGTCTCATCTTGTTAAAAAATCTTTAACAAAAATATCGTTTTAAATGTTTTAAAGATTTATTATTCTAAATATTTATCTTTAATGTACATGTTTTAAAAATGGTTTTCAGTATTTATTTATATGTACATTAATTTTTTAAAATTACAATTCCAATAAAATCTTCAAAGTGGTATGGGACACTTTGATTCAAAAATCCCTTTTAAATGATTTTTGAAAATGGATTGATTAATTCAATATCTTGGAATTACTTATTTTGATTGAAAATGAAATGTTATTACTGAAATGTTTATATTTTCAATATTTTATGTGTAATGATGGTACTTGGACATTTTATGGGTGGTTACGTGATAAACCATATGACGGGTGGTGCCGTGAATACCAGGACGGGTGGTTACGTTATAACCTCCAATGCATTGGGTATGGAAGTCGGCCGTATGGATATTCCATTAAGTATGTGTGGAAGTCGACCGTATGGTTATTCCATTTAAGTATGTTTATGTCCCAAGTTACCTTTATATGTTATGTGTTCTTTATATGGGTTTTATGGTAATCTTTTGGTTACAAAAGGGTAAGTAATGATATTTTATTCACTAAAGAGTTTTTACTACTTCCTAAAGGTGAAAGGTATTACTTTGATAAAGTATACATGGTTTACTTGTTGCTTTGAAAAACTAACAGTTTTCATTCTTTGTGCATCCCTTGCTGAGCTTTTTATGCTCACCCCAAGTTTTTTTGAAATGTTTTTCACAGGACTTAATGTGGAATAGGGTCAAGGATGAGATCAAGGGAAATTCATGCTATCTAATACATGGAACTAGACATGTTTCTTTTTAAGAGTTTTTATTTTATGGAAATTTAGTAGAAGTGACTACTTTGTAATCTTTTGAGATGTAATAGTTATGTCCTAATTTTCTAAAACTCTAAACCTGAAAATATCCTCAATGTGAATTATTCATTTAATTAAATATTATGTAAGGTTTAAGGCCGGGGCCTTATAACTACTGCCTAGTAAAAAATTCCTTCTCCCATGTCTCGTGGCTATCTCATCCGCTCTAACTCAGTACCCAAACTATAGGAATACTTTTACCACTCATCACTTTTTCTTGGAGAAACATAATCTGAACTAGATTCTTAATTGTAGTGGTATCAATCTCAAGATATCCTTCCATTCAATAACATGGGAAGAATCCTATATTTTCCTCTTTAATTGGGAAATATGAAACAATTAATTGATGGACATTAAATGTGATGCTAAGTCAAACTGATATGCCACTTTCTCTAATATTCAAATGAATTCAAAGGGGAGCACAAACCTTAGTGCCAGATTATCCAGAAAACCAAAATTACTATGTCAAATGAAAGTTGAAACATTGGAATAGCCATAATCAGCAACCTCAAACTCCAGTAGACGGTTATGATAGTCCCCATAATATATCTGATGACTTTTTGACATGATAAATCTCCTCCAAATCAACTACAACCTCTCTGTTTTCTGCTAAATAATACTCAAACCAACCATGGAACGCTCTCCCAACAATTCCCATCCCAATGTTTTCTACATTTCCGCCCATAAAAACCCTCAAAAGGAGCCATCCATGCCTTTACGTGCCAATTCCAAATAGTTTAACATCTTCATGACCTTTTTCAAAAATAAAAGTGGATGGAAAGATCACTATAAGTATTTACATCCATGGAAACAACCCCGAGTGGCTCTCATGGTAGCATATCCTCAACCAAGGCTAGTTCAATTGTCACTCCATTGTCCAAGAAGACATATCCCAAGAATTAGACCTCCTAAATCCATAATTGAATATACAAGAGATTTCCATAAACTGGTTCTCTCAAGTCATGTATAAAACTATACTGAAGTGTCCAAAATGCTCTAACACTATAAAATACTACATGAGGCTACCAATAATTAAGACTACCACGAACTAATCCAAGAAGGATTATGTATTCATTTTATATATCTCAAAAACACTGCTCAGAAATCCAGCACACTAAAAGGTATCACCATGTACCCAAACAAAACCATAGAAGTATTATAATACTACCTTAGGTATAATTCCTCTTGAACCTAGAGATACTAATAACCTTCCATGAGGTCTAACACAAGAACCAACTTTCCTCTAAACACTTGGTGGATAATTCATCAGTTCTCAGGAGGGGATACTCCTCTTTGATATTCACTTGGTTTAGGTGATGTCAATCTAAACATGCCCTCTTGTTCTCATGTGCCTCCTAGGATAACAATATACAGATTCTCAGGTGAAAACACTGGTTTCAAAATCTATATTTCTATAAATCCTATAATTTCACCCTCATATAATAAATCCATGTGGGATCTATTAGAAATGCTAGTACACATATAGAGGAAATCCATGGGTGCAAGTAAATATTAAGGACTATCATCATGAGGATGTATACTTGAGACATCCTCAAGAAATACATCCTCATCACCACCACCAATTCATGATACTAATAGCTTATTAAATCTATTTCTAGAAGGTAAATATGATCCAACTGATTGAAATTAGTTGTAAGCTCATGAGAATGAGCTTATCATGCTCTGTCATGGATTACTCCTTTCAAAATGAGGAAATATTTGTCTCATATCACTATAACTATAAAGACCCGACCTTAAACATTTCTTATTATTGAATTAAATGAATAATTCACATAGAGGATCTTTTCAGGTTTAGAGTTTTTGAGAATTAGGACTTAACTATTACATCTCAAAAGATTACAAAGTAGACACTTCTATTATGTTTCCATAAAATAAAAACTCTTAAAAAGAAACTTGTCTAGTTCCATGTTTTAGATAGCATGACGTTTCCTTGTTCCCATCCTTGACCCTATTCCACATTAAGTCCTGTGAAAAAACATTTCAAAAAAAACTTGGGGTGAGCATAAAAAGCTCAGTAAGAGATACACAAATAAGGAAAACTATTAGTTTTTCAAAACAACAAGTAAACCATGAGTACTCTATCAAAGTAATACTTTTCACCTTTATGAAGTAGTATAAACTCTTCAATGAATAAAAGATCATTACTTACCCTTTTGTAACCAAAATATTACCATAAAACCCATATAAAGAACACATAACATATTAAGGTAACTTGGGACATAAACATACTTAAATGGAATAACCATATGGTCGACTTCCACACATATCACTTAATAGAATAACCATACGGCCGACTTCCATACCCAATGAATTGGAGGTTATAACATAACCACCCATCCTGGTATTCACAGCACCACCCATCATATGGTTTATCACGTAACCACCCATCAAATGTCCAAGTACCATTATAAAATCATAAGACATAAAATAAAATAATGGAAAGAAAACATTTCCACATTTCAAACACAATATATCACATAAATATATTGACATAACAAATCCATTATAACAACCATTTTCAATACCAAAATACATAAAAGAGTATATGGTATTTATTTCATTTTAAAAAACATCACGTCTTGTTGAGGAAGCCAAAGACCAAATAATACTCACGGCGGTGGAAAAGATCGTTGTCACCGCGTACGTTAAAAGAAACATTCCTTTTTGTAGTTTTGTAAAACGCTTCATAGAAAAAGATTCCTTTTGTATAAAATTAAAATTAAAAGGGGTTTATACACCATATAAAATAAATTCTTGTATTAGAACAAAATATGCCTCAATGAAAGGAGATTGAGACGAAGTCCCTTACAAAGACAGTATCCTTGGATTAAGGATAAATCAATTACATAATTATGTTTGAAAAATGAATACACCAAATATAAGTGGATATTAAGTGTAAAACAATCAGAGGTCATTCACACATATTCATATAATGAAATATTCAAGGAGTACAAGTTTATCCCAAAGAATCAAAATTGGGTTAAGAAGTTCCCTTGCAAAAATTTGACAACCTAACTGCGTCACTTCAAAATTAAGAAACTGATTTGATGAGAGATAAAAAGGGTATCTCATCACTTGGACATAAAATTTACATAAATAAGGATATATAATAACATATCCCAATATTAAAATATGTAAATTAAAATACCCAACAAAATAAGTCTTTTAAAAAGAGCAGGGTGAAAGGTTCCCTTACCGACTTGGGTATCTTTCAAAACATAAACCCCATGAAATAAGGACAATACAACATTGATGTAAATACTCATAAACAAAAGTATATTACTCAAAGATTAGAATAATGAGTAGTACATATACCACTCAAAGTAAATGGTGGAAAATGTAGCATAAATCTCACGGGAATAAAAGTGAGATGAAAAATCCCTTACGAAAACTCGGCAGCCTAACGACGCCACTTAAAACTTCCCAAAATGGATTGATGAGATCAAATAAGGTCTCTCATAATATTAAAATAAAATTTATAGAAAGGGGAATATAAAATAACATCCCCCAAAATAAAAAATAGGAGCTTAAAATAAGTGACATAAAGGAGATTACTTAAAAAGAAAGAGAGAGGTTGGATCTCTTACGAAAATTCGGCAGCCTAACGACGCCACTCAAAACTTCCAAAATGGATTGATGAGAGAAAATATGGTATATCATCATATTAATATAAAAAATTATAGTAATATTAATATAAAATAACATCCCAATCATAAAAAAGATGAGCTTAAAAGGAATGACATAAAAGAGTGTACTTAAAAAGAAAGAGAGGGGTAGGATCCCTTACCTCAAGTCCGACTTGTCTTGTTCGTTTCTTTATATTCCTGAATAATAAACTTTGGTCAATTTATAATTTCTTAAGTACATCCTTTAAATATTATTATTCCATTCATATCACATATTGTAATGTTATAATAATTGTTTAATAATGTTAGTTTATATCAGACGTTTTTGCCGATGTTTGGTACATGAGTCAAAAATGAACTTGTTTGAAAATGATTTACCATGTAGTTATAATTAAATCATTTACAGAATAGTATTAATGATTAAAATATCATATATATCCAGTAAATATTCATTTTATACTATTCCATAACATTTAGAGATAAAAAAATGAAAAGCACCGTTCATGGAGACGGTAGGCCGTACGTACGCATGAACGCTACTTTCATTTTTTTTGTCATATTAATGGAATTAAAAATAAATGAGATATATATATATTATAATTCCAGTATAATATATATTTTATATAGGTAACATATGTTCATTAATTTCATTCTTTATACATTCCATGTATTGCATGAACGAGTCACATCACTTGAGGGGGTGGTAGTCCACACTTCCTCATATAAATTATCGCATTTGCACAACATGCCAAGAATGAAGGTATGTTTTAAATATAAAATAAAGAAGCATATAGTAAAAATAAATACCATATATATCATATATAAAATACAGTGACATCATAATGGACACCTTTAAATGTGTTAAAATAATATTGAACAATCATCGTTTCGTGAGGCGGTAATTCACCATCCACAGAAACAATATGTTCTTTAACTATTATACGGATGTGTGTGTAAGTGTAGCTCAAATCCTTCTTATAAAACATCAAAGTATATTTAATATACTGTTGTTTTTACAAAAGAAAGGAATAAAAAAAGTTTAGGGGGTTGGAGAAGCAAAATAAAACAAAAGAACACTAGGGAAGACTTTACCTTTAAATCGGGTAACTCTTTTTTATTTGAGCTCAAAGGCTTCCTTGGAAAGACTTATGCCCAAATTTAGGATTCTAGGAGTAAGAGAGGGATGTGGAGAGACAAAATGGGCAGGGGTTTGCCGATCCAAAGGCTTAAGAGGTGTGGGTAAGGTGGTAGAGGTGGGGGCCTTTTATAAGGGGAGAGGAGGGGCACTCTTGAAAAGTCTTGAAAGTAACATTATTATAAAATTCTTTTCGGATTTTAAATGTCCCCAAATTATATATTTCGAGGATAAGGTGATAATAGTTATAAATACACACATCCAATAGGTTTTTGACAAGTGTAGGTCTTATATTTTACATTATCTTTTCATTTTATTTAAATCATTAAATAATGAGGTAATCGCTGCATCATCATGGTGTCATAAATAATTTAATTTATTTAATATTTAAAAAATATAAAAAACTATCATGATGTAGGAAATATTTTTATCTTTCTAAGGAATATTTATAGTCAAAATTATGACTTGTATAACCCCATGTAAAAATTGTTTTAGAAAAACAACACATGTTTGTGACATTTTAATTTTAACTTTAAATAAAAAGTTATTAATGTCATTTTCCTACCAAAGTGGCTCCATGGGGTCCCCATATTGACCCATGGATTTTCTTGGTCAGATATGACACATCCAATAAGGGTATAACATGTTTCAAGGTCATTTCATATTATTAAAACATTATTTTTACATTAAATTACACTAATTACCTCTAATCACGATTAAAAACTTAAAAGTTACTATTCACAAAAAAATTATTTTAATCCCATTGAACCAAATTTTACTTCCTAATTAAAACCATGTATTTTGGATTTTTGAAATTCAAAACACAGAGGTGGTAAAATTTCATTTAAGTGAAAAATCAGTTTTTTAAGTACCACTTAGTGGTTTCACTATTCATCAAAAATTGAAGTTTTTCAGAAAAATACCAAACATTCACCCTAAGCTATATTTGATATTCCAAATTCAAAAATGATTTCTATTTTACAAAATTCAAAACATAGAAGTTACATTAATTAATTTAACAATTAATTCCCGCTTTCAGAACAAATAGCGTGTTTTTATGAAACAATATATATCAAAAGATTGACACTAGTTTAAGTCCAATTTCAAAGTGAAATTAATTTCAATGAACACTGTTGGACTAAATGGTAAAAATATATTCTAATTTCACTTTAAAACCAATTCAAAATATAATATAATCATATAAATAAATTAGATTAAAAAGAGGTTTTGAATTAAAATACAACATTTTTCACTATTCATTAAAAAATGAAATTTATAGGAAAAATACCAAAAATTTACACAAAGTAAATTTTGATGTCCTGATTCTAAAGAATAATTTTATTTTGTCAAATATAACACATAAAATTTTCAAAAAGTGGATTTAAAATAGGTTCGCCATCAAAAGGCGGTTAATCGACCTTTTAAAGAATATTAGAATGTTTACGCTTAAAATTGGATTCATTCGCATTTTTAATCCTATAAGATTTATTGTAAAAAGTAAAAATATTTTACAAACATATATAATCATTTTGTAGTTAGTTTTGTTCATTCCCTTCATTACAACGGCTAGGTGTTAACTACCATTTAAAATAAAATTATTTTATTATTAGAGTGCAACATAAGATTTCAAAGGAACTCGTTGTTGCGTATTGGGTAAGCCATCGAGAATAGCGTTCCCTTTAAATTAATATTAATATTTTATTCAAAAATAGGGATAAATATATAAATGTCATATTCTTTATTTACCTGGGGTGTTACAATAACCATCATTGGTAATAATCAATTGGGCTTGGTTGGTATGTAAATATTATATACTATGGAAATTATTATTGGGTCTCACCGTCATCATGGAATGGTTCTATATGGGGATCTCTATCCTCTTAGAGTCAAGTCACGCTATCATAATAGTGCATGATCACTAAATTTCTTTTTGTGAGCCTCCAAACATAAGGGTCAAGAGTAAAAGTATCCACTAGTATCATGAGGCCTCGAATAGAGGATACACTTAGGAAAAAATAGCTTATGACTCCATAGAACTATAGCTGGAATAGTGAAGTCACATGTCGTAACTCAATCTATACCCAATATACTGTAGGTATTATGACATCATAATGAAACTGATATGATGTAATAGTGACATTACTGAATTGATTAATTATTTTTTCCCATTATAATAATATATTTTAATGTAATAATATTTATATGGAAGGACAATAAAGAACCATACAAAAACTAAAGTGAATTTTATTATTTAAGAAACAATTTTTTATTAATAGGAAACACTTCTACATCTTCAATGATATTATTTTATTTAATTCAGTACAAAAACTAATAAAATATTAATAGGAAACCTTCTTAGAAAATTCCCTGGGAAAAATCCTTTGAAAGGCCAGTGGTTTTTTATTTTTTAATTAATTATGATTCCAGATCCTAGGTATAGAAATTATAAAAAAATCATTCTATTTTTTCAATAAAACCTACATATCACCAATTCAATTATGCACCCAAAATATTAAGCATAAATTCCCTCTAAATTTATCTACCTATTGTTTTTATATGCAGAACTTAAGAATATTAGAAGATCCTCACATTCCTTGATAATTAAGCTATCAAGGTAAGGTGATCTCTCACTTCACATTTTAATTTAATAATTTCCTAAATTATTTTTATTTTTATTTAAATGTATGTTTTTATGTTATTGTACATCCCTTACTACCCACTAATTATACACTATCTTCCTCTCTCATTAAACCCTTAACTGAAATTTTATGTGCACCAATTATTTTATCCAAATTATCCCTTGATTTTCCAGGACATAATTTTTTGAATACCCAACCCTATCATTTATTAATAGTATTCATCTAGTTATAAATATGATTTATTTATTGGGGAATTATATTTATGAAAACCTCATTCAATTACCATTGTTTAAACTGATGAAAAAAATATATTGTGGAACACATGAATTTATTCATATGAAGGGTGTTCATTAATAAGGATCCAATTCATTAGGTATGGAAATAATCTGTAGAAAAAACAAGTCAATGTTACCATGGTGAATAACCCTGGGATAAATTTTTTGACAACTTGGTAATAAACCAAGGTGATATTATTATGAATGTATCATCTATATGCTATAAAAACATTTCAACTCCATGCCTCATGTAGTTATAATCATACTCATGGGTTATTTATATTGTATTTATGGTAATGCATAATTTTCACATGTCCTAAATTTTCAATGGACATGTACTTCATATTTCCATTATTATCTATTTTTAGCATTTATGATCACCCTTTACATTGATCTATATACCAAGGATAGTTAATTAAGTGATGTAAACTATGATAGGAATAAGGAGTCTTTCAAGTTGGTTGAATATTAAATATGGTCTTTGCATATTATATACATGGTTTTCATGACAGTAATCCACAAAAGGTCTTTCGATGTTATTAATATAATATTTTAGTAATGGTTAAATTTAAAAATAATGTATGAAAATTGTGGTATTGGGTAGTTAGTATATGTGGAATGGTTTCTTTATTTATTGAATTTTGGAATATAGACAATGAGTAAGAACCACAAAAATAAGTTTAAATATTTGAAAATTCCATTAATTTTTAGTAATGTATAAATCATGTGGTTTCCATGAAGTTAAATACAATTATCTAAAATACAAGTTGATAAAGCTATATAATAGATACACCAACGGGGAATAACCATGAATTTGATCACTGTGTATTATGTCATCATGTATATTGTTCATGCCATTGAGGCCTTGAAGTACACATGGTTTGAAACTCCCTTTGAAAAATCATTATTTAATCAAATTATTTTTACAAACACTTATGAATCATATATATGTGTATATATAATTTATTTTTTAATTATTTCAATATAACATCCTTGAAGCATTTTTGTAGAAATTTTTAAGAATAATATTAACTTTATAACTATCATCTTCTGATTGACACTAGTAGAAATATTCTTATTTATGATTTCTTATTTTAGATACATAGTTGTAAATATAAGATATCATGTGAATAATTGATGTGATGAACAATAAAACAATGATCATCTTATTCTGATGTAATCTAGAATTCTAAAATTTGGGTTGATAATGAACCAATTATCATAGTTCATTAATAAAAACCAAAACCATGTTTAGCATTTGATGTAATCATTGATGAAAGAACTACTAGTTGGTTCCCTCATTGATGTTTTGCCACCTGTTTTTTGAGGAACCACTTATCCAATAATCACATAATAAAGGATCATGCATGATCCTATCTTTTTCCCAGTATGATTTTCATTACTTTTCAATTATAGATATTTTGAACCGGTGGTGAATATGACACCGTATATTGATGGGTCTTTCTACAAACAATTTACAATGTAAATATATAAATAATGGCGTATATAAGGAATTTACATCATAATATTTTTTGAGATTACCCTATAAGTTGGAGTAACCCATTTATACTGTAAGTTGACATATTATAGCATAAATAGAAAATGCATTCCATAATTTGCCTTTTATGCTATAAATACCATGGGAAGGTTGTTTTTATATGTTTTACATAAAATATTTTTACCCACCTTTAGTATTTCATCTTCCACCCATTCTGCACAATGTCACCTCCACTGGATGTCCTTTTATTCCTCTTCTCAAAGCTTGTCTTTGAGCCTACAACTCGATACGCCATCTATTTCACTATCTTTTTGTTACTTAAGATCCATATCAATAGGCTCATAAACCCCCTTGAATAGTTTTTTTCATATATTTCTATAGAGAAGTCCATATACGTGCAAGATAATGTTTCATATTTTTAGTTTATATTATTATTATTATTATTATTTCAAATATTATAGATATTATTAAAGGATAACACTGGTCCAGGAGTCATCTACTTCAATAAGATAAGTGGTCTAGTATTCATCTAAAAAAGGTCATTTCTATATATCTTTCACTATGATGCTGTAATGTTGGGATCTCCACTTGTTGGCTCCAAAATATGAGTTTTCCTAAATTGAATTTTTATCCATGTTTGAAATTTTTCCATAAACTCTTTTTAATTTTTGGGGATATCCCCTTAGATTATTTCAACCTCTTGAGGTGTACAAATAGAATGACCCTTGATTTTTTAAATACTTATGTGACCAATCCACCTACTACATGGTCATGGGTTGACACCTAAATAAATAGACTAAATTGAATTAAGTGAGAGTGAATGGTAAAACTATGTCACATGACCCTTATATACATTATGGATTATGCACATGAAAAAAATAATATGTAAAATTGTGGGAACCCATCAATTGGATTATGGTATTTCATGACTGAGTTCTTTTATTATACATGACCCTCAGGCATGGCATCCCTTATTATACATGATACACAAGAATTATGTCCCTTATTATATATGATACTCATGCATTATGTCCCCTATTATTAATGATACATGGGCAAGGAATGCCATATTATAAATGATACATAAGCATGTTTTCCATAATTATTTATTATACTCGTGCATGTAGTCCCATATTATTCATTAAACTAAATCATGGTATCCATTGTTATACAATGATACATGTGAAAATGGTGAACATTATTTAAAATATGATACTCTTATGATTATGCATGGATGTATGAGTTAGACCTCATATCCTATCTATTACTATGTACCTATATATTTAAAATTATATGTTATCTTGAAAAGAGTATATATATATATATGTATACCTATATATATGAAAAATGTTAGAGATATCTCGACTTGGTCCGAAGCAGGTGGAGTTAGTTGGGTGTTATTTAGGAAATAGACTTAACTTGGTTATATTTTACATTTTTTCTTAATATGGTCATTCTTGCACATTAGAAATTTTATATACATTGGCTATATAATTATAGACACATTTGGTGGTGCCCTACTAAGTATATCTAACATATTGTTTTGACCACTGATTGGTACTCGAACAGATCTCATGGATTTCAATATGAACAAAGGGAGGCTTCTAGATTTGGACATGTATTTCTCATCACTAGGAAATAGTACAAGAGTAGAGGACATAGCATATTATCATGATGCTATTGGGGGTATCTTTAGTATTTTTTCACTTTAATATATCATGTAGTATATTCCTCTTACGTTATATCTCATGTATTCCTCTTTGATATAGAATCTTGACATGAAAATCATTTTTATTATGACTCTGGTTATAATTTCTTCTACATATTTTATATTTTAGGATGTTTGGTTCAAATAATTGTGTTTATTATCATCCTATTACACTATTTATTCAATTATTATACTAATATTCTCCACATTGATCATGAGGTTATTATCTTCCCAAAATACCATCATGGACCCTTTCTACTAGCAAGAATCCTCTATCATACACGGAGGAATTATTGAGCCCATGTGGACAACCAGTTTCAAATATATATGAGTGAACTGGGTTTGGTACTTCACAAAGTGGTATCATAGGATGTTTTCATTTTTTTCATTATTGTTTTTGTTGTTAGATAGGAGACTAAAAATGATTTTTAATTTAGTAATGAGCCTATTCCTAGGAGTGGTTGAACCTCATACAGGGAAAAGCCAAATTATATGGGGTGGGACTTGATTTTATATATTGTGCATATTATCATTTTATTGATTTCACCTTTGATGATGCACATGAGTTATGATTTTTATTATCATATTCAGTTATATTTTACCCTTGGAACGATATAGTATGGAGGAATCATCTCATTCATCATTATAAGAATATGAAGATTCAAATTCAATGCATATTCTATGTTATTTTTATATTATTTTTTCTAATTTCTTGATATGTATTGATGATTCCTTGGATATTATATTAGAGAAGTGATTTAATTTAATTTAGGGATAAAATAAATGTATTAAATAATGTGTTTCTATTGTCCTAAATGGTGTTTTCCTATATAAATTTATTTCAGCACCTAAGTTAACCAATTGTCACAAGTTTGAGCTATGAAATCATGGTTTTAAGTGCTAAAACATTAGATTATTTTTGTTACATGAAATCCATATTTCAATTATAAATGAAATACTATTATAAATTTGTAATGGAAGTTAATCTAATCAATTAATATTATGATGGTTGTTACATCATGATACCATATGTATTGGTTGGGATGTTGTACAAGTTATTCTAATTGCAATATATAAAGAGTATGAATTTATAACCTTAGAATGGTTACTCATCTAACTGGACCATGAATTGTATAGGTATATATTTTTTAAAAAATTATTAAGTACATGATTTTTTTAAAATATTTGATAAAATGAATAACACTTAATGAAACATCCAATTGTAATGTAAAGGGTGTTTTCCTCAATACCATGAAATTGACACTCTATATACTGGGACCCCTGCTATGTGATGTGATACATTGATCATAACTCAATCATAGTAATAGGTAGTATGGAGTGTATCGTTTGACTATTATGATAATTTGAAACTACCTTAACATTTCATTAGAAAAAAGTATATGGGTGTTGACTCTTATATAGGAAGACTCTATACCTATCCTATTTAATTATCTGTTAGCTTTAAAGTATGAAATTATTTTTTGAGGAATGTGTATGACAATTGAATAATATGCAACCATGAAGGCCCTGGAATCAAGAGAAAGGAATGTGGTGATGACCAATCTCCTAATGTGGTGGGACCTAATATGTCCAGATTCTCACATAAACCTCCTCCTATTATACCTAAAGTTATACCTAAGTTGGGCGTTGATTCATATATTATAGATATCTTCCTGCGGTTCATGAATTCTGTGCAGGGAGCTCGGCGACCTAACACCACTATGGTAGAGTTGATGTTAGTATTCTAGCAAGAGAATCCGCTAACAATATCGGGGGAAAGTGGCCCACTAGCTATTGAGTCATTGATAGAGGCCACATTATCTATCTTTGAACACATGTTGACACCTCTATAGAGGAGGTTCTAGCTCAAATAAAATATGTTTCAATATTCTCCCAAGATTTTGTGGGATATTATTATAGAAGTAATTAATCATAAAGATATTGTCTATAGGGACTTGAAGATGACCATATATGATTATTTATTTCTGTAGATGCATACAGCTGACTGTGCCAGAGATTTTATACACCTCTAGTGGGGTTCTATGTTTGTGATGGACTATTCAACACACTTTACTAAGCACCATCACTTTCTTCCAACCCTTTCATGTGAAATGTTAGCAGTGATAACAAGATGATTTAAGGATGGGCTCTTATACTCTATCTTATTGTAGGTGATTTTATTTGATTGAATACCATTTTCAAGATACTAAACCATACCCTAATCACTGAGGGGAACTAGAGTAATGCTAATGGTTTGGGATAAGGATGTTTGGCACTAATATTTGTGGAGTTTTATCGAGTATTAAGAAGAACCACCTCAAGTCTGCATATAGGGGAAAGGCATACCAATGGAATATACTAACAATTACATGATATGGCACAAGTACGGGATGTTAGGAATAAGAAGCCCCAATGTACCAAAGACCCTATTGAGTGATGATTCTAAAGAATTATAGGGAATATTTACTGTTTTTAAAGGGCCTTTTCATCTATTCATAGTGATAAGTAATATGAACCAGCTTCACCTTCAAAAACGAGGTCAGTAGCTCCATGTAGGAAGGAATCTAGAATACTACCAGTCATTTAAGCTAAGGAAGTGGTTGTATTTGAGGGATATTTACACAATAATTATAGTATTAATAGTGTATACCTGCTAATGATAGTCGGGTTGTATCTCTGGGTCATGGATCTGACCATTTTCATTCAATGTATCTTTCCCCTGAGGAGAAGATAATTGGGCCTTCAATTGTATGAGGTACAATTTTTATAGCACCCACTTAAGTAACTTCTTTATTTGACATAGGAACTTCACATTATTTTATCACTATGGATATTATATAAATTTTTATCCTTGATAGTGAGTAATACTATAGAGAAAAGACATTGGATACCCCATTGGGGATGGGATTGGATAATGGTCACAGTTTAAAGGGTAGATCCATCATGATTAGCGATTTTTGTTTCTTGTGGAAGCTCTTTCTTCTAGAGATGAAAGGGATTGATGTAATTCTTAGAATGGGATACTTAGTCTCTTATCAATCTCATATTGATTATTATCAATGGAGGGTGACATTTACACCATCTGAGGGTGGTAAATATTTTTATAAAGGTAAATAGAATGTCTAGGGATCTCATGTAGGACTAGAGCATCATGGGATGGGTGGAATATAAGCCCAGTATTCTAGTCTTCTATTGGATGATCATGGAGAACATTAGATGGACTTCTCTCCAGTATTGGATCATAAAAGGGACATATTCCTTGATGTATTTTCTATAATACCTTCTAAGAAATAGGTACATATTACTTTTGTGTTAGTGTCGTTCTCAAAACTGGTGTATATTCCTCATTATAGGATAATGCCTACTAAGCTAATGGAGTTCAATAGATAGCTATATGACTTTGAAAATAATGTTTTTATGATACCCAGTATATGTATTTTGGGTTCATCATTCCTTTTAACTATTATTTTGTATAGTATTATTTCGATTATTAAGGATTTTTATAAATTGAACTAGGTTATTGTCAAAAACCGATATCACTTACCTCATATAAAATTCATCTTTAATTTTCTCTATAGAGCCAAGTTATTTTCAAATATCGATTTGATTTCAACCTAAAGTAAGGTTTGTGATAGGATCTTATATATATTAGGTACTTATTTTGGAATAATTTATAACATTTCTGAGTATCTTTAATTGTCATTTATCCTAATGAATGTGTTGAATGTATTTATATATTTGATGAATTATGTTTCCCTCTTATATTTGATAAATTTATGGTGTTCTTTATTAATGAAATCTTCGTGTAATCACATACCTAACATGTTCATAGAATGATTATTTATATCACATTGATCACGTTGATAGAGAACCAGTTATATTCTAGGAAAACAACATTCCATATTTTGATCAATAAATTCCACTTCACAGGTCACATCATCTCATAGATTGAAGTATCTATTGACCCATAGAAGGAGAGACTTTTTTTTCTGGGATAATACCAATAATGTCTTTGATATATGGAGTTTCTTGGGGAAGTTTGAATATTATTGGCACATCATTCTTGAATTTTAAATCCTAGAATCACCAATTATATAATTGAATAAAGTTGGTATAATATATATATATAGTCTGAAGCATGTGAGGGATTATTTCAGGAGCTAAAAGGGTGACTGATTTCAGCACCAATCATGAACTTACCTGATCCTAGTAGATTCTTTATGGTTTACAATGATGTATCCAGAATCATTTTGGGTGCATTTCTGATATAGTATTAGTGATTCATCAAACATAAGACTCATTAGTTAAAACCATATAAGTATAATTATATGATTCCTAATCTTGAGTTTATAGTATTGGTGCTTTTCTTGAATTTATAGATGCACTACATTAATTGGGAGTGGTTTCTGGTTTATATAAAAAATAAATCCTAAAATATATGTTCTCACATCATGATTGGTATATTAAAAAATGACGGTGGTTTGAACACCCATATTCATTTGACTTGAAGATTGCTTATCCGCCTAGGATGGGTAATGCAGTGGTCGACACACTGAGCTAGAAGACGCAAACACTGTCCACTGAAGAGGCCAGTAGTGAGTGGTAGTTGATTGATCTATTTTATGAGATGCAATTAAAGGTATATAACCAAATTGGGAATCCCATACTCACATCGTTACTAGTGACATGATATCTTCTAGACTATTTAAAGATGAGGTAGATTTTAGATCCTTGTGTCTTGATCATAATGGATAGCATTTTAGTTGAGAGGCTACCACCTATTTGGGTAATTGATTGGGATAATATATTGTGCATTCATGGGTGTGTCTATGTTCATGGATGAAAAGGGATATAATATTCTTTTCTCCTAGCTGTTCCATATTTCAACAAGTGAAGGTGGAAAAATGGCGACCCATAGGGTTTTTATACACATTAACATTTTCTGATTGGAAATGGGACAATGTCAATATGAAATTTGAGATTGGTATATCTAGTTCACCTCAAGGTATCAGTCATTAATGATATGATGAATAATTTCTCCCAATTTCTACATATTAGATAGACGTTTTTAGTGGAAAAGATTAGGTGGCTTTATGTTCAAGATATTATAAATATTCATGTTGTTCCCTATTCTATCATATCAGATATAGACAATCAAATTACATCATGGTTCGGAAAGGGGTTATAGAATGATCTAGTTTTATATATACTTTTGAGTAAAACCTATCACCCCTAAACTGATGTTTTGTCCCAGAATGTGATTCAAATATTTGAGGAAAATCTCTAACAATATGCCCTTGATTTTGGATTTTAATGGGTGAAACACCCACCTCTCACGGATTATGAATATAGTAATTGCTTTAAAGAATCTATTAGTATATCTCATTATAATAACTTATATGGTAGGCAATGTAATTCAACCCTTTACTAGTTAGAGGCTGAAGTGGTAGAACTATTGGGACCTCATATTGTGTAGGGGACATCGAAGTAGGTGCATTATATTATGAAGTTCATGGCCACAACTCATTCTAGGAATAAGTCTTAATATTATAGTCAATTCCAACCACTAGTGTCTAATGTGGGACTTTTGGTAACATAATTTTTTTCCAAGGTTGTTTCATAGAAAAATTTGGATGTAGGTATAATTATCACCATGTTATTTTGGGGCTTTTGAAATATTTGAGGGAGTCAGGCTGGTTGCTTATCAGATTGATATTCCATAGAGGTACTGGGTAATGTATGATGTCATCTATATATCATAGGTTCACAATTTTAATTTAGAATAATCTCATAAGTTTGATCCTACATATGCTCAATATGATTATGATACCTCCTTTTATGAGTATCTTATTTGGATCATTAATCATAACATTAAGGCTCTCTGAGGTAGGTCTGTTCATCTTGTATGGGTGTTATGATAGCACAGTGATGTACAAAAGAGGACCTAGCTTAGAGATGATGATGCATGTGATATTTGGATGGTTTTTTTCATAAAAAATCCTAAACAACTCTTAGAAAGAAAAATTTGGGAAGAGTTGTTTTAAGGATGAGAGATTGTAAGATCCTGTCTTTTTTCAAGCACATTTTTATTTAGTTTTTAGGTTCAGTTGTTTTATCCTTCTGGTGAAAACAGTAGTGTATATGGAGGGGGTTTTATAATGAAAATTAACATTATAAATATATAATTTACAATGTAAATAATAAATTTACACCATCAAATGATTAGGGATTACCCCAAATGCTAAGAGGTCATATTTTTGTTATAAGTTGACATATTACTATTTAAATTGATAATTTATGCTCTATAAATCCATTTCATATCATAAACACTATAGGTAATGTGTTTTTACTAGTTCTACCTAAAAATAATTTAACTCACCTTCTTCTTTCCTTCTACCACCCATTATGCACAACAACACATCCACTTGAGCACCCTTCTTCCTTCACTTCAAGCTAGGATTTGAGCCTCCTCCTATACCCAACATTTTTTTCTCTCTTTTAGTCATGTTGGATCTGTATATGTATGATTTTAAATACCCTTGAATAATTTCATCATTTATCTCTCTGTATGGAACGCTAAATCCATGCGAGATGATATTTACTATTTTTATGGTATTAATCTATTCTTCATATTTCCATTTTTATAGCATGGTGTAGAGGATAACACTGGATGAGGAGTCAACTATGACTATGTATAAGTTTTTATTGTAGTTATAAAAAAAGTATTATTTCTATATATTAATCCATTTTATGTTGCAATTCCAGACTCTCCACACATTTCCTAAAAAATATCCTAAATTTAATTGTCATCAATGTTAGAAATGATTCTATGCACACTTTTCCTTATTTGGAGATGTCACCTTAGATTAGTTCTACAAATTTAGGTGTTATTATGGAATTCCCCATGATTTTATAAATGGTTATGGGACCAAACCACCTTTAATGTGGTTTTTCTTGACTCCAAAATGAAATGGTTAAATTGAATTATGTTGAAGTGAATGGTTCGATAATGTCATGTGACCATTAAATACACTATGGATTAGGTACGTGACTAAATGAATTGTAAAATTATTGGAACCTATCTCTTGGATTTTGTTAAAGTACGAAAAAATACATTATTTTACATCACCATTAAGAAATTTTTCCCTTGCTATACATGATACACAGGCATGACATCCATTATATTAGATGATACATGAGCATGGCATCCCTTATTATTTATGATACATTAGTATGGTGTCCCTTATTATACATGATACAAGGGTATATTTTCCCATATTAATTATGATACTTGGTTATGGATTTGCTTATTATTTTGGATACTCTGGCATGACACACCTTATCATTCTATGATAAATGTGGGCATGGAGACCATAATTTAAAATATGAGATCTAAGGATTATTCATAGAAACTTGAGTTAAACCTGAGGTCTGGGATAATATTAGTATATATATATATATTTCTATATATATATATTTCTATATATGTTATCTTGTATATGGTACATATATATACATACAGATCTATATATATGTATTCAAATATACATGGTAACAAAATCAGAGATATCCCAATATAGGTTGAAGAAGGTAGAGTCAGTTGGTTTCCCTTTATGAACCTAATCTGACTTAGTTATACTTTAAATTTCTACTTTATGTTGTCATTCCCTCAAAATGATAATTATATAAGAATTTTCTATATCATAGTTGGCTTAATAGATGGTATCCTACTAAGTATATCTCACATCTATTATGTGTTGTTGATTAGTACCTAAACAAATCTCATTGATGCAGGTAGGGACATAGGGAAGTTTCCAAAATTAGGCTCTTAATTCTCTTCACTAGGATATTATACTTGAGTATATGACAAAGAAAATTCTTAAAATTCTATAGAAATATCTTATTTCATTTGTTCATTTTTATATCATGTTATATATGACTATTAATCAATATCCACTGTATTACCCTAATGTATATAATCATGAAATAAAAAATCACTATGTTTATTACTCTAGTTATTACTAATTCCATCAGTTTTATTTATGTAGATGTTTGGTTCCACTATTCATTTTATATCATCTTATTATACTATTTATTCATTAATTATACCTTTGTGCTCCACTTTGATGATGAGGTTACAATCTTCCCACTTTACCATCATCGTCCATCACTGCTAGTCGAAATACACTGATATATTGGTAGGGTCACTTGAGGCCATGTGGAAAACTGGGTTTAGTTATTTATGAGTGAACCAAGTATAGGATGTCAAATATCTATACTATATAAATGTTATTATTTATTCTATATTATCCTGATAAAGATTATATTTCATAGTAATAATACCACATAGAGGGAGAATCTAATCAATGGTAAAATCAATCATGAACATGAAGACAATGGATGAGGTTGAAGCCATGGAGTGTGATAACTTCAATAAATTATTTTTAACATTTATTTTCATTGCTTTCTATTATCCATGATGTGAAGGGATTACCTTGAGCAGAAGAAAATTGCCACTGATTCAGTCAGACTTTATGTGTCGATAATTATAATTCTTCCCTGATACACTTCAGACATTATCATTGATTATGATTGGAAGATTGACTGGTTCTTTGGTGGCCTATTACCACATCTACATATATCTCTATAAATTAGTGACATTGGGAGTTAAAAGAAAATGAATATGTTGTGATATAAATATGGAAATTGTGTATAGTGATTCACAGGGCTCTCATCGACTGAATTATAATAATGGGAGGATGGTATGATATTTTCCAAGTAATTCTAACCATAAATGATAAGGAAATATTAAACAACTAACCATGTGAAATAAGTGTGGGAAGAAAAATTCAAGGAATTGTATACAAGGATGTGGAATTTTATACAAATGTTTATGATATGGAATTATATCCTGAGACTATCACAATTATTTGATCCTCAATATCTATGTGACAATAATAATGGAATATATATTCTACTACAATTCTTCACGTGTGTGGAGAATGAACATTTTTGTAATCATTGTCCAAATAAGGGGATAATAAATGGAAACCATAATCAAACCTAGAATAGGAAAAGGGAAGAAGGTCATGCTTCTAGAATAAATATAGTTGGTGTCTCGAATTCAAATGATTTATTTATAGGTACTATCATCAAACACTAAAATCCAATGAGTTCATATTTTTATTTTGGTTCTATGAATTTAATTTCTTTTATTCAATATTGTGTATAACATAAAATTAAAACATAAATTCTAGTAGTAGAGTTTTTAGTTAAAACTCATGGATGAACTATTGAATAATCATGGATATATCGAGTTTCCACTATATTCATTAGTGGGTACAATCCATCCACAAACCGAGTGGTTATTAAAATGGTTGAACTTTACATATTACATGGGATAGATTAGATGTCAATTTAAAGTGACAAGATCAATTATAGAAGAAATTAATTAGTTTTCAGGAATGGAAAACTATAATTATCCTTAAAGGAGTGATATCTCGATCAGTGTCCTTTTATCACAACCTCCCACAACCATTTTGAAGAAATTATTTGTGAATATGGAATTTAAATAAATATATAATGAAATGATATTTTTTTTAGAAAGAACTGATTATTTTTAGAACATTTACTTGTACCTTCCCCAAAAATTAAGTTAGAGTTATCAATTGATCTCATACCAGTATACAGGTCAATATTGATGACCTCATATAGAATGGAATATGTGTAGTTAATGGAAATGAAGATGCAACTTCATTAACTATTGGGTAAATTCATTATTTTTCTATGTTTGTCTTCTTGTTTAGATCATGTACACATTAAAAATAAGAAGTATGAATCAATGTGGATAGGTATTGATTATAGGGAATATTATCAATTCATAATAGAATCAAACCCTCTTCCATAGACTGATGATTTCATTAACCCACATCATCACTGTAAATTATTCACATAGAATAACATTTTATCTAGTCATAACTAGATGTGTGTGATGAAATTATATATTCTATAAGAAAAAGTTATGAACAGGATATGGTCACAATTAGTATATTTTTATACCCTTTGGAATTACAAATTATCTTTCCATATTAATGGATTTAATAAATTAAGTCTTTAGGGATTATAGGAATAAATTTATGGAAGTATTTATTGGTGATATTCTAAAAAATACTAAAAGTAATTTACAGTGTTAGTATTATAATACTTTCATAAAAAATGATATCAATGGAGAATATTTTTTGGAAAATTTAGTATTTTTGAGTTTCGGATAAAAGAAATTCACATTAATGGGAAACATTTTGACTACTAAAGGAAAACCATTTTATCACAAAATGAAAACAGTTATACTAGAGTGGGATTGACCAATAATAGTAACAAATATTCATAGTTTATTTGGTCTATATGTATACTATATAGAGTTTATAAAAAACTATTCATATTATTCGAATTCATTATTCATGTTTACTTGAACATGAATTATGATTATTATAAAAAACGAGTTTGATGAATGTTTCTATAAACTAAATTATATTTTGGTTAGTGTATCATTTCTATCATTACCCTTTAATTATGATATATTATCTATTTATAGTGATTCACCCTTGAATTCAATTGGATGTGTACTGATGAAATTTGAAAAGTTGATGGCCTATGCATCCAAAAAGTTATAAAATCAAGAATTGAATTATCCTACACAATAATTTGAGTTAGATGTATTTATATTTTCATTTATTATGTGAAGAAATTATTTTTATATAGGTTACTATGATATATAAACTAAAAAACATATTCTCAAGTATATATTAAGAAAACATGAATCAATAATGAGAGGAAGAAGATAGTTGGATATTCTTTCAGATTAAAAGTGTTAATTTATTATCACCTTGGAAAATAAAATGTTTTCTTTGATTCATTAACTAGGAATGAACCTAGAGTTCATAGAATAATGAGGATTTAGAGATACATACCGATCTGGTAACTATGGAAAATTGACGTGGAAGTCAAAATGGAAGTTACACCCTCGATTAAATCTATTATAATTTTCCAACCATCAGTACTGTAAATGATAAAGATAACAAGAAAAGATAATCCCAAATTAAAATAGAATATAGAAGTTGTGAAAAATGGTAATCTTTCCTACTTCAGTATTGATTATAATCAAGAGTTATGGTTTAAATCATGGATATCTATCACAAATATTATATAGTTAATGAATGTTTTATGGATGGATGTCACATATATTTATTCTCTATACACCATGGAAGATGAAAAATGTATAGGGATCCACATGATCATGATTAGAGGGATAACATGAAAAGGGATATTACTAACAAGACTAGAAGATGCTTGTTATGTCGACATGTTAATAAGGAAAAAAACCTACCCAATAAACTTATAAAACCATTAAATATTCCTGTATGGAAGAATTAGAAGATCACTAACAACAATATTATTGGGTTTTAAAATAAATAAAAGTGAAATTATTAAATATGGTTAATCATTGATAGATTAAAATTTAATATATTTTATTTCCATATGCGGTGATTTCTCCATTGAGAACCTTTTTAATTTTTATACTCATGATGTAGTGAACTTAAAGGGGCACCAATGTCAATTATTTTAGACCATGATCCCCAATTAACATCTATGTTTCATATGATCCCTCAAGAGGCTATGAATACTGATTTAAACATTATCATAATTTTTTATCCTTAAAATGATTATTATTCTGAGAGTAATATTCAAACATTCAAAAACTTTTTGTGTGTTACCTACCATTATTTTGAGTGGGTTTTTTCCAATATCTTCCAGATGTCAAATTCTCAAATATCAAATGTTTTCACTTATGTTTTCAAATGGATCCCTATGATGAATTATAAGTTAATTGTTACAAAATTAAAAAAAAATTGGTTCTTGTTGGAGAAGACAAACTATTGGGAACACACATTATGGAAGACACTATAAAGATGATGTAATTGATCACAAATAATCTCATAAAATCTTAGAGTCGAAAAAAGGTTATGGTGATAAACAATTGAAGGACATAGAGTTTCCAATAATGGGTCATATATTCCTCAAAATATCACAATAGAAATGTGTCATGATATATTTTTAAAAAGTGGAAACTATGTGAAATAAAAATTTCTATATTGAAAAATCTGGAGGAAATTATAGTAGTTTCTAATCTATTAACACTATGACCAAATCAATAAAAATTTCATGAATTTATCCATGTTTCCCTATTAATAAGGTATATTTTCGACACAACATACATACTAGAAAAAAATGGAATATAATTGTAACTTGATCCATCATATAGAAAATAAATGATCTACAGACTTGATTAAAGGGATCATGTGTCAAGGAATAAGACAACCTGACTCATGAACGTCTTATAGAGATATCACATGTTTGAAGAAACAAAATTTCACAACTTGACATGGGTTATCCATGAAACATACACCTGATTCGGCATGTGGCAAGGAATTAAAAGAGATCCTGATCCCCATGGGCCACTGACAAGTGTCTTAGTATAATGAATTACGACTGTGAGTGGTTTGACCCACAATGAAAAAAAATGAAAAATCAAAGGAATATTTAATATATATTCAAAATGTCATAATAGAGTCATAATGTGGAAGATAAAAAAATTAAAATGAAAATGATATGCCACCCAAAAATAGTTTAAACCAGGTAATAAAATAGTAGAAAACCCATCTCCATGTGAACTATGTGTCCACTAAACACCCCCACCTCGCTGTAAAAAATTTATAATGGATAAAGGAGGTCCAAAACATTAAATAGACTAAATAAAACATGACCCACAAACACATAATGGTATGTGCAGTGTTTGAAAAAAAAATCCTAGAGGCACCCCACAAAGTGATCCATAAGAGGACAATATAACTTTACCAATTATTTTGATTTAAGTAAAAATAAAGGAATGAAATATATTTTCATAATTTCTATAAACCAATGAAAATTAAAAATTTAAATAGTTATCAGAACCTATTTAAAGAATCTAATATACAAAACAATAATAATTAAACCATTTTCACTTAAAACATTCAATGCATAATAGAGAGTCTCATACAACCAATTCATGAAAATACATCTTTTTCACAATGGTAGATAACATAGAATGTATGTCATAGTATAAAATAGGTATGAGCTATCCTTGATCCTCATTACATATTGAATAATATTCACTAGTTACCGCAAACATTTTCTAGGATAACAATCACATTAAGTGAAATAAAGACAACCCAATAAGTGTACCCCCTGATGGTGTTAAGAAATCTATAGTTTTGTTAGATTTATTTAATTCCTCAACCCAAACCAACGTGTTCAAGCTAGAGAGCCATAAGATCTCAAGCACACCTCCCCATATGTAAGAGGATGATGATTATTAGTGATAATTTCAATGCCAACAGTGGGGAGACTAATCCATTGGTATCATATACTCACAAAAATAAATATTAATAATTATGACATAATAGTAATTAAAACAATAAGTGGAAGACTAAATGTAATAAAAAATGGAAGACAATTCATACAGTGAATAATCCAGACTCCCAGTGTGGCACTCTAATACACAACAGAAGAGTGAATGTAAAATAAAAGGCTACACTATGTAAATATCCATAGTACATCTCAGCACCCCCATCTAGCTCCATGATCCTCAGATCAACCATCTAGAATGGGCCCTTTCCCCTTGTTTGGATCCCCATATATGAATTCTTCATCCACATCAAGATTCCCATGAAAAGTGTGAATAATAAATCCCAGTAACAAACCAACAATGAATCCATACAAAAATTTTACTAGTTAAATAATTATTTTCTCTTATGAAAATAAATTTATAGGAAGGCATGAACAACAATATATTGATCACCCATGTTCTTTCCAAGACACCATGAGACCCAATTGAACCCGATTCACCTCCATACTGGAAGGGTAAAAAAAATATTGAAATTGATCCAAAATTAACTACAAGTATTATCTAAATATTTCATGTAATCCTAATGGAATCATGAGAACATGCCACTCAATATCCACTAATCCACAAGTTAACATGTTACAAAGAATCCATTAGAAAATGAGTGATCATCGAATTCAATGTCTACTATTAATAAAGAGAACATGCTATAGGAAATCTACTTGGAATCATGTAAATCACTCTACAGATATTCCAAGAGGGTTCACCGTACCTCATCCATGTTCCTAATCCCATCATCATCATCATTTCACTCCTTGTGCACTCCCCCTCTATGGAATATTAATATCATGACAGTCCAATTTTTTTGACCACCAAGAATAATACCACCAATGGGAAAAAATACAATGTAGATCATACAAGGAATGATATAATATATCATCATGAGAATATTTTAAAAAACTAAAATATATATGATCAATGTTAGAAATCGAAAAATGATACACATACATTCACATGGTAATGAAGTATCATCAATGGGTCTCATGGGCCACACCCACCCACCCACCCACATGTGATCTCTATCCTGAATGGTTAATAGTTTATTCTAATACATTAATAATACCATGGAAAATTTTGTTTAAAAGATCTCTAAATGATATGGAACATCCTAAATCATTGTTTTTCTTAATCAATTACAATATATGTCAAATGATTGAAGACCAAATCACTTTTATTACCCACATAAAACAATTTCACACATAAATGATGCCAAACTAGGATTTTTTTATCATCAATAAATATTTTTAGAATGATTCCAATTGAAATTACCTATAAATAAGGGTTATTCTATAATCACATTCATTAGGAAGATCATAAGTCGATGTAGTTATGTTGTATATCGAATGAGGATATGCTAATTAACCATACCTATTTTCGATTCAAGGACATCTCATTAATTCCTCTTATATTAAATATAAGAACCTCATATCTAACAAAAAATCACAAATCCATCTATAATATATAAATGTAAAATAGATTCAACATGTCGATAGTCACATGATGATTGATCAAATAAGACTTACCCAAAAACATCCACCATTCATGAGAGTTCGAACTATGGTTAAGGGGGTTTTCACTAACATGTATAGTTCTCCACAAATCTACAAAACGATCATAAATTTATTAATTTTATATCATCTATCTACAATTAATAATTTCTATGAGATGATTATTCATATGAATATACCCATTGAACACGTGAAATTGATGATTGATCTTGATCTGATGAAGAGATGTCATCAACTCACTATATCTTCCACTGATCTATGATGGAATTGTAAAATATACATCAGGTTATCATGGAAACCATAAATACATCATATATAAATGATCATATCTCAAATAGAATGTGTAATATTGTTTATATTTAATTTAAATATTTCATTCCAACATCATCAGATCGACCAGATATTGAAGAACCATGAGGTGATGAATGAGAGAGCTTTAGAGTCTAGAGAGGAGGTATAAAATTTAAAACTTGGATATAGGGTTATAATTGGTTAATAAATATGTATAAACAATTTTAAATAAAATCCATAGGGTTAAATTAATAAACACCTTTCTAGATGGAAATGGACCACCCGTCGGTCTCAACAGCGGGTAGATAGCATCACCAAGAGGCTGGTGACAAGCCTCTGGCTGACTAGTGTACTAGGAAGAACCACCTTAGTTTTTCCATCAACACCATCCTGTTGGGGTAACCCTACAAATAGGTTAGTACCAACCCACTATTCTACCAATGAGGGCTGAAAAAAACTTAATACCTATGGAAATTGTAACAACTTTTAGGTTCTCTACTGCAGAGAGCTGGTGGTAGTTTATATCTATCACTCAATAATCCCTCTAAAAATATCATCCTCCTTAAAAAATAAAACCCCTTTTCATTAGAAATCAACTTCATTAACACCCATACAAAATATGAATAATCAGAGAAACAATTATGTTTATAAAATTAAACATCTATTTTATTAAACTTAAGAAAAGACGTCACATTTATCCCCCAAAAATGTCTTATTTTTATTGGAATGTCACTTAAATAGTTATACTCAAATAGAATAGACCATTGAACAAAAAAATCATTCTCATTATCCGAACTATCCTCTTATAGTTTTCCAAGATTTCTCATGATGTAGTCAAGTGGTACCATCTTCCCTTGTATGAATTTCTCCTTCTGGTCTATAACCCTTACTCAGCACTTCACAAATGATGTGTCAATCTCAAGCTCAATATCCATATTTCCAGTGACATGTGTGGGATAGGGAATCTACCACTAGAGATGAGACACTTGAAACACACCATACATATCACAATAATCTTAATGGTGATTCAAGTGGTACACCAGCATCCTAACCCACTCAGTGATCTCAATGGTTCTGACATATTGTGAGGTTAGCTTATATCTCTTTCTCGAATGATATTTCCCTAGATTAGGAGTAACTCATAGAAAAACATTATCACCTACATAAAATATCATAGGTCACCCCCTATGGTCATCATAGGATCTCTACCAAATTTATGTGGTGAAGAAACTCTTCTGAATAAGTTATACTCATTCATAATTCTAATGTACCTTATTGTTCCCCGCCACAAATGCCTCCCAAGACTCATATAAATAATGAAATGAATGACATTTCCTACCACATACATCCTCATAATGTTCTATTTGAATCATTTCATAGTAAATTTTTTTCAATGTGAAGAAAAAAAATATTGGTGATCATCCAAGGCTTCAACTATGTCTAAGATAAAATCCTAAAGAATATCCTATAATATATGGATCATCCACTCTAATGTTATTCTACTTGGGGATGGAATGTTATGATCAACAACAACTAAGACCCTATGGAACCTTATAAGACCTTCCAAAACCATAATGTAGGACGTGTTTCTATTTTATAAATAATTCTCAAGGAAACTCTATAAAATCATACAATCACTTTTACATAATTCTTTCATAGCTCATCTACTAAGTGAGTCTCAATAATCGGTATGAAATGAGAAACATTAATTAGGTAATAAAAAATAACCCAAATAAAATTCTAGATCCTCAGGGTCCTATGTAACCCCATTAAAATGTCTATTTTGATGTCATCCCATATGAATAAGGGGATTGGATGTGGCTAGAGACACCCACCTGGATGCTAGTGCTTAGGCATTATGTTCTGGCAGGTATGATATCTAGAAATAAATATTATAATTTCCCTCTTTAACCCTAGAATCCAGAACTTCCACCAAATGTTTTAATACCTTTTTCACTTGGATAAACCTCCCGCATAGTTTTATGGAGGATTATCATAATATCATCCATGATATAGGTAGTTATAATAACTATATCTTGTACTAGGATCATATCTCCACCATCCTATGGATACCTAGGTATTGGGTTTCCACCATTTAACTATTCCTATATCAATTAATAGTTATGGAATGATTATTTACAAGCCTTAAAATGGTATAAAAATGAATATGTGATCATTTAGGGGGAACATGTCATGAATCCCTTTTCCTCAGAAAAATTCATCATCCATTTGATCAAAAGAATCATCAAGCACCAAAATTATTACAAAGTACATTAACCAAACTCATGAGATACATGTGTTTTACAAATATGTGCATCAAAAACATGGATTACATTAACTTGAGTAAAGATAATCTAAAATAAATCATCTTCAGGTACTCTACCTATTTCCTCTACATAAAATCCAGGTTGTGATCTATGATGATATTCTTTAGGATATTAGGGTCCATGTAAAAAAAACCCCTATATTTGATGAGATAGGGCTTCCAATAAATATAATAAAGGAATACAGATTCTAGATCTTATTCAAGAGTATGTTAGTTCTACTCATGGTTTTGCAGATGACATTACCCATAATATACTACCCAATTCTTATACATCTGAGTGAAACACCAGACAACTCATGATGCATCAATGTACATAGTATTTCTAATACCAGTCTCAAGAAGAATCAAAAATAGAGTTTTATTCAAACACTTACCCATCTCATTAAATTAATATTAATACTAGTCTATCTATTGAAGGATCAACCAATTATTATTTAAGTTAGTCTTGGTTACTGATAAAAATGAGAAGTCCAATATAAAAACCTTATTGTATCCCAATAATCCCAGAAATATCAATATATTGAAAACTTTCTATTGATTTTTTGATGATATCAATATTTCCACTAATCTAACTCCAAAGACATACTGTTCCTGGAAATAACATTCCCCAAGAATCTAACCTCTAGATTCCAAAAGGAAAATTATGATAGATTTTTATCAAGCTAATCTGCTTATAGTGTACTCTAGCCTATCTCGATATGTCTAGAATGTAGTTATATGGATGGTTGGAAACATATGATTTAATTAATGAATTCCATGATGAATGAGTAAGGTATGTTTCGAATAAATTAATCATGAGTTATATGAACACTAGTGGGGCATTCATGAATCCAAAAGACATCAACAAGTACCAAAATAGACAATACCTAATCTGAATGTCTATATCTGGTATATAATCCTCTATATCCCACAACTAGTGATAACTTGATTAGATATTGATCATATACATCCACTGGGGTCCACATAATTGATTAGTGAGATCTTTGATATTGGGAAAGGGTTTTCTATTATTCATCATCCCTTTGTTCAGCTTATGATAATCTATATAGAGTTGATTTCTACCATCTCCCATCTTGTAGAACCAAATATATGCACCACACATTTATTTACATGGTATAATAAATACCTACTATTCAAAGTAATCATATTTTACATTTCGATCCCTCTAGATAGCTAGTTCCAAATGATAAGGGGGTTTTGAGATTGGTTATGCTCCAAAAATTAATTTCAATCTCATTCTCAACTACTCTATCAAGTGTAAATCTAGTGATGTATTCTAGAAAGGAATCCTAATTGATATCCACAACTAGAGTAAAATATTGTGTCAACACCACTGATCTAGATAAATGAACCATGTCTCCAATATTCACTTTAATCATTCCTAGCACGCTCATGTCTAATCCCACTCTACATGCTCCAAACATTGATTCACATATCATAAAAAACTTCCCTCGCATGGGAGATGAACGTGATACCCATCTCTTATATCCATCAATGTGGTCTCAAAAATAGATTATCCATGATAGGGAAAAAATCACATCAATACTCATCATCTATATAATCATGCAGTCCAATAGATGTTTATAAATTTATATAACTCTATGACACTCATGGAGCCACTAAATATGGTCAATATACATGAATATGGTGTTTGATGGAAGGAAAATAAGAAGATATCTAGATTTTTAAGTCATGTATAACACTAACATCTATAGATATAATGGAATGGGAAGCACCGATATCAAACAATTTAGTTTAAAAAATATAAGTGGCCTTGACAGTACCAAAAATAGTATAAGATCACTCACTACCATCTTCTAGAGTATAGTAAACATTGTATACTTATCATGCTTCATCTCTTATAACCTTTTAATAAGGTATGAGACTCACCTAATACATTGATGTCTAAGACTACTATAGAGGACCCCATATGGATCCCTAGTTCCTTGACTGTGTATTCCTCGATCCCCTATGGAAACAAATTTACAATGATATGGAGTAGAAAAATTGAAGATGCCTCATATCAAAACATTATTTACGCCAGATCTAAGGATTAGTGAATAACATTAGTTATTTTAAATTCATCCTAGAGCTGAAGAACTTTGGAACTCCTCATAAAGGAAGATAATAAGTTGATCTCTACTCTACCAATATAAAACTACCCAGATTTGCATCCTCATTCATTCACTTCTTGCTAACAAAATATACACTCATCACAATTATAAGAGGTCAACCTATACATGTATGGAATTTTGGAAGAATAAAAATAATGAAATCTGATTCTATATCATTACAATTAGTCATTTTCTTGGACAAAACAATCATATATGTCATTGGGATGAAACTCTAAACCTACCACTTGATGCCAGGATCAAGATCAATATTTAACATCATGGACATGTATGCCTTGTTTCTTCCCAAGATAGAATAATTGAAATTCATCAAATTAAAATGTGTGGAGTTTGAGGATACATTATTGGAATCATACTATAACTCCACGTACTCTTCCACTTTGTAATGGATTGACATGTTAGGAAAATATTCACTGAAGAACATGTCTTTCAATGCCTCTCAAGTGATACCATGAAATATTCCAGCCTATCCAATCATGCCCCACCTCCACATGGAGGGTCCATATAACATGAATAATTTAAGATTTACCCTTATGTCATCATGTCTATCAATGAGGATGATGATACCCTCGATGTTATCTATATATTCCTCTAACACCTATAGGATATTAGTGGCTTTAAAGGCCGGTGGTTGCTGAAGGTGAATGTCTGTAGAATAGTCAACCATGATCCTCAGTTCCCCTCAAATTTAGACTAAAATTATTGTGAATTCTCTTTGATGAGGTGGTCCAACCATTTTACTACCATATAAGGTGTAAGAGTTTTCTCTAATACATACTTCTTTATAGTATGCACTAAACATCAGAATACTCACTAAGGGGAGAATCATAGCCCCTGTATACTAGTGGTCCCATCTATCTCCATCATAGAGGCACATATTATAAGGAGAATGAAACATTATAACATGTATTTCATTGGTAATGATCCAAATATATCTATGGGATCACATAATATATTTCCAAAGAGGTTACCCATAACCCATAGTATTTACCTCTTATAAACCATGGCTCTACATCCATTCTTGTTAGTCAAAGTCATTTGTATTCCAAACATAATAAAATGATTGGGATCAAATAATTATGGTCGACATAGATATATTTGATCACTATAAAAAATCAATATATCACAATATATAGAAAATAGTCATTGACAAATAGATATCACAAATCAAGGAATTAAATTAAAGAACATATATACAGTTCAATAATAATTATATTTATTTAAAGATATCCTATGAGACAACTCTGGATTCATGAACACACATAAGATCCCATAAAACATTAATAGAAATACTATCTATGAAAACATAGAGGTCTGTTACACATTAGATTTCCAAGAACATGGAAACACTCATACTGGAGTCCCACACATCAAATATATATTCTATCATTTCCTTGTATTGTAAAAAATAAATGAAGAATATTACTCAAGGATACAATTTTATAACACCCTTGCCTAAATAAACTGGTTTGAGCTATAGAACTATAAGAACTCATGGGATGATCCCCTATCCAAGAGGTTGTTTTCTAGCTGTGAGGTTCTAGACACTGACAGTGGAGAGATAATACCCTTGATATCATTTCCATAAAGAAATATCTCTAAATAAAAACATAATAGTAATCAAAATAATAAGAGGTAGAATTAATGTAATAATAGATGAATCAAAAGTCATACGGTTAAAAAATAGGTCTCCCAATGTGGAATTCAAAACAAGATAATAAGAGCTCTTGTAAAATAAAAGTTAACACAACATATATCTCTATATTGCATCCGGCTACATCTTCCAACTCTATGTTTCTCATCTCAACCATATTCCACAGTCCCCACCCTTTACTAGGATCCCTATACATGTTGTATTCATGTTCATTGAGACACCCTTGTAGAATTTTAGTTATAAAACCCATTACTACACAACTAATTCCTCATAAATAGATGTACAAAATTATAATAGTTTTATTCAATGATAATAATAAATTCACTAGAAAACATAAACAATCATGTACAAATCATCAGTGTACTAATAAATTGACCATGAGCCTAGGTCATATTTACATTGTCACTATGATTGAATTATAACCATATATATTGGAGATGATCAAGAACTAGATGAATGTCTAGTGGGAATATTTCTCATCACCCTAAAGACATCATGAATACATTCTACTTGGTATCCAATAGACCTCAAGTGAACATGTTACTCAAAATCCAATAGGCATTGAATGATTATACAACTCTAAATCTACTAAGAATTGAGAGAACATACAACATGAAATCAACTAGTCATTTTTTGAATGGTTCTAAAAGATTCTATGAGGCCTCCACACACCTATATACTATTCTATGGTCAATAATCAACATCTTCACAACTCATACACACTCCACCTCTATGGGATAACCATGTCATGATGGTACATCTCTTATGAGCAGCAACATCAATACCTCCAAAGGTAAACATAAAGGGGTAGAGCATACAATCTAGGGAATAAAAATCATCATGACAATATACAAGCCATAGAAAATAAATTTTATCATCATCCAATATATCAAAAAGTTACAAAAGAAAAATAATGGAAATAAAACATCATAAACAGGTCTCGTGGAAATTTAACACACACATGGGATATCTATCAAGCATCATATAAAATTTATATCAACAAAAAAATCATTCCAAGGAAATAGGTGCATACAATAACCCTATATGGTAATGAACTTCCTACATCATTGTTTTGATAATTTACTCTATGTTTATCAAATTATCATATATCGATTCATATTATGAACCTATAGAGAACTAGATCACACATTAATGAATCCCAACATAGATTCTAGTTCATCAAGATTGTTGTTTTTAAATGAATGTCAAGGAGAATAAATCTTAGGTATGGTGGTTCTAGAACCACAAACCTCATAGAGTTATTCAATGGAACTAGTTCCAAGGATGATGAATGAGAGAATCCCAACCCACTAGTTCCATTGTTGATTTATATAGGGATAATGATTTCTTCAAAAATTATAGAACAGAAAATGGTTTTATCTAATGGCCATTAGTCTATCATCAATATATCATCATAATGGTCATCTAAGATGAATGGAGTATCAATATGATCAATTTGAATTTACATACCCAGAAATTCAACCATTCATGAGTGTTCCTACACCAGTAATGGGGTTATCATTGACACATAATTTCCTACACATTAAACCAAAGGGTTATCAACTGATTATTTTTCTATCATCATTCTTCTATTAAGATGATGTGTAAGATGATGATTCATAAGAAAATAACCTAAATTATGTAATAGATAGCTGACCATGATCTAAAAAATAGACATTATAAACTCCATAGACCAGATACTGATCGGTTGAGGAAGGAATAATTAATCCTTATATCATCATAGAAACAAGATATCCCATATATATTCATGAAGATATATCAAAGATGAAATGTGAATTTTTATATATCTAGAATAAATTCATTGTTACACCATCACATGATTGATCCAAAATTGGAGAACAAGGAAGAGATGATTATGAGTTCCCTAGAGTCAAGAGGGACGGTCTAAACATTCAAATAAGAACTATAGTGTCAAAATTGGGTAATAAAGAATGTCAAAAAAGAGTTGGAATTAAAATCATGGTGGTGCATTTAATCCACACTCAGTAATAATTCACTGATGAGTTGATGGTAATCACTGGTAGGTTAGAGAATAATGAAACAATGATGTTTAAAGAATTTTACTTTCTTAAATAACTTTTTAAAATTATTATATATTTTACCCCAAATATCTAAATAAACCAATATTAAATTATAATGTATTATATTTCTCTACATTAACTAATATATTAAAATTCATTAATTTATAACATGATATGAAATAAAATTATGAACACTTGATGTTCAAAAAAACCATTTTTCAATTAATGTAGTTTTTCATCCTCTTTTGTATTTTCAAATATAATTAATTTAATAAATTTTATAATTTAAATTATAAAAAAATTATTTTTTATTTATAATGGAAAAATTATCTTAGCATGAGTTTGGAAATTTATCAAAAAAATTAATTTTTGTTTGAATACAAAAATATTCAGATATTAAAAATTTTATGTAATTATATGTATATAAATATGACATAGCTATATATAAAACCATTTTTATGAAAATCATGTATTTCAAAATAAAACTATAGAATTTAAAATATCTAATATAGTTTAAAACCCTATGATTTATATTTTGAAAAAGTAGTATTTTTTCACAAAAAATGTATAAATTCATTATACATTAATTACATAAAATTCTATTTTTAACACATTTAGAAATTAAACCATAAAAAATGATTTAAAATTAAAATTAAAATTATCATATTATATATTAAATTCAATTTTAATTTTTTATATAAAAAAATGGTTAATATGATTAAGGTTAATAACCAAGACAATGGTTATGTTTTTATTTTAAATAAAATGTTTTATTATTAGTGAATAATCTTTATCTATTAAATAAAATTTATCTAAATAAGAAAAATGTCTCTATAATGATATTTAATATTATATATAGTTATTTTATTAATTTTATAAATTATATTAAATACTATATATGATTTGGAAAAAATAATGTCAAAAAGTTACTTTTTCTACAAAAACATTTTTTAATTTTAATAACACATATATTACATGGTCAAAAACTATTTACCAAGATAAAACCAAAATGAAAACATGTAAGAAAACTTTTGTGAAAATGCTTTAATTTTTTTTAAAACACATTGTAAAATAGATTTTGGGGGCTTTATTAACCCAAAATAAACCAAAAATATATTATTTAAAAAACATTTAGTATTTTATCCTTTAATATTGTATTGATATAATTGAAAATTAAAGGGTTTCACAATTGTTCCCTTTTTATTCACATATAAAAGGGGACACTTCCGCCCCTTCATTATAAACCCATTCCATGGAATTCTATTGTTAATATATGAAATATTATCCCAAATATAATAATATATTATTTTTATATCCCTTTGGTCTCAATTAGTTTGTCTAATCCATTCATTTCTAAGGAGGCTTTCAAGATAATGGTCAAAATTTAGAAGTTAGTATTTCATAATCCTTAACTATTTATTTTGAATCATTATATTTTGAAACTATACATAAAATATTAATATGATATCCAATCATTAAATATTATAATTAAGAGTTATTATAATAATTTCATGACCTTTAAATTATCGTTTTCATTATCATAGATAAAAAAATTATGTTAATTATTTGTATTGCAGACTATTACTCCATGAAGTAACATTTTCCATTGTTCAAATTTATTTTCGTTCATTATCCAAAAACTTCATATGTAATTCAACCCCATAGAAACATATATATAATATAATATTTATTCTATTATAATGATATTATAAAATTCCTTATCAATTGTCACTGATCAGGATATATCGTGTTCATGTTTGGGGTTGGTTTTACCGCAAATGTAAATAATGTGATAATACTATATCAGAGATAGTTGTGGGCTGATAAATAATAATTTTATTAAAATTAATTAATTAATTAATTATTTATTTATTTATTTTATTTTATGTAATATTTATATGATATATTAATATATTAACATTAAACCCTAATCAATCACTAAAATTATCAAAATAAGTAAACACTGATTAAATATTCAAAAATTCTTTAGAAAAGCCCATATAATAAAAAATAGAATATGATAATAAATCCTAAAAATTATACTAAAAATATAATAATAAATTAAGGAATATTATCATTAAAAAACATTTTTTATTAAATGAGGATTTTAGGAGAACTTTCTACACTAATCTGAAATAAAGTACAGTTTTCATCTCAATATTTCCTTCTTTGAGGCATATTTTATTTTAAATACCCAATTTCATTTAAATGTTTTGCATAAATCCTATTGGTGACATAATATCATATATTATCTTTATTCATGGTATTTGAAATTCAACATCAATCTCTCTCTATAATGGGGTATTTATTAGAATGTTTCATATGCTGTAAGTGATTTTTCAGGATTCAAATATTTACCTTTGGTCATAATCTCTCAACATTGACTATTTTCATTAAATAATGATCTATTATGACCTATGGTAATTTTATGTTATATTTCTATATAATATTTTATAGAATAGTGTTTTATACAAATGTTTTCCTCCATGATGTTTCTAATATGGTGTGAAAATCAATTTTTGAGGAGAGTAATTTCCATTTTATTTAATAGTTTTTTATTCTATATCCATATTTTTACATCACACCAATGTTATCTAATCCCTAGTGGAAAATCAAATTTTTCGTATCCAAAACGATCCTATTACTCCAATTTATTCATTTTCAAATAATGATTTTTTCCTTTGATGGATTCAGTTTTTGATATATGTGCTTTCAAATATTTCAAAGGACTTTCCTTTCAATGATCATATTTTCATCCCATCTACCTGTCATTTTGATATATTATTTTTTAAGGTATCTTTATAGGAATCATATTTGATGTGATTTTTGAAGGAGTTTTTTTTCAACATTATAAAAATTGTTTTAAAACATGAAACTGAAAGCACATCTTTTAAGATGATATAAATAAATATTTTATAATAAAAACATGTTTCATAATTCCTCTTAAATTTTCAGAAAACCTTTGTCATCTATAGATTAGTTGTTCTTGAATCACCTTATATAATCTTTTATTAAATAAATATGTTGGGTGATCAATTTTTAGTATCATTTGATCTGGTTTTCATTGAAAATTTACTTTAAACAATAAAATTTCTTAAATTTATTTTACCCTATATAATTATATGTGTTATTTATGTTATTATAAATTATATTCCTTTCAGTGGCACTCGTATGTAGGGATAATAATGGGTATGGTCACATAAGCCTTTATAATGTATTAGTTGAGGTAATATATCTCATAGGGAGATGAAATGGTATGTTAATGGGATATGAGAATCATTCTTTGTATTTTTTATGTGAATGAGTTGCTGAAATCATTGACCATAAGTTTGTTGTGTGGATAAAATGTGGAATTATTTATTGTTAAATTAGTTTCATGAATGAGATGCTTGAATCATTGTTCATAATTTTTTTTACATGATAAGGGAATAATTGGTCACAAGATATTCTATGATATAATTTTGAAACAATTTGTATATATTCCTCATTTCAATGCTAAGATAGATTTTTGGGGTATTTCAAGTTATAAAGATATAATTCTTATATATGTTATGATTTCATGTTTTTTTAATTTCTTTATATGATTATAATTCATGATATTGATGATAATCCTTCATTAATATTTTTCTAGTCCATTATCATTTATGCTAAATCATGTTTTATAATTTTCACATATGAACCCATAATCTTTTTATCTGATATTTCTCATTTTCAATGGTTTTCTACCATAGTTGTGATCTAAAATATTGACTAGTTGATAGTGTTCCCTTATGAATAACTCAATGTCACCCATTTTTTTGTATACATTCCCTATGATATGAAAATTATTATATCATCGAATATGTCTTGAAGAGGGTCTAGGGGGTGAAATTATAGAGATAATTATATAACTATTATAAAATAATATGTTAATGTAGATAGTCTCTGTATGTTCCAGACGCATTGGAAGCATGGTTTGGGTGGTGCCCCAATTTTATTTTTACTAGATATCTATGATTAATTTGTATTCTACATAGTGATGAATGCCGTGAGTGATGAAATTAGATCAAAAGAGAGAGAGGAAAAAAGAATCATGCCGGAACATGAGGTTAGATCATCACATATTTATTATAATCAATTTAATTAAAACTAGAATTACCTAGAGGGTAATTCTTTCTTTGTTGATGCGTTCGATTGCATATCTGCAATGCACCTTCGTTGCACTATAGAATCCCAGCGTATGATTCCTCTAGTGGTGATCCACATGTGCTCCATGTATCTTCGGACATAATCCCAGGAGTCTCTGGGTACTAGTGTGGAAGATCCTGGTGATTGTGATGTCCTCCTTCGATCGGCTTAAGGATTCTTCCAAAGTTTTCTCAGATCTGGTGGAGGAAGATCAACTCTCATTCTTGAGAGTGTTCTTGGAGAGGAATATCTCTATAGTCTTTAGAGAGATCCAATCTGTTGTCGACAAAAAAAAGAGTGGTTGGGGTAATGATAAATTCTTATAATTGGGTTTTTATAATACTATGGTTAAAATAAATTAACTCCACAAGTTCCCTTACTCATTTTAATAATCCAAATAAAAACCACATGTAAAATAATAGTATTATTATTATTTCATTACATGCACTGAACCAGCGAATTACAATTAAATAATATCAAATATTATTTTTCTCACCAGACCTATAAACTCCCTCTCCCAATCCTCCACAATATTTATTGGGCCTTGAATAATGTTTATTTATTTATTAAATAAATGTCACCGAATTATTCTCCAATAAATATATAAATATTATATTCACTTAATAGTAAATAAATATTTATCTTTTATTCCATCCATAATATATTATCTCAAAAAAATAGTATTGTAATAAATTTGATTAGTCTTACATGAATAATTATTAAACCACAACCAGGAATAATATTTATTCAACTTATTAAATAAATAAATATTTAACTGAGATACTGGATACACTTATTTTGTGACCCTCTAGGCCTCTTTCTTAGCAGCATTAGGAGAAGCTGCCTAAATTCCAAGGTTATCATCTAGCAACATGCCAAGGCACCCATAGAGAAAGAACATAATGCCGCAATGACATGCCACCTCATGCAAACACTTACTGTGTAATATAATCCATTTGACACGATATATCTAATCAAGCGGGTTGCATGTCAGTGCCCTCAACCCATGTGCTTGATGTCTCTTTCTTTGACTTCTTAGAAATTGAACTTGCCTATAGATCACCATGGAAATGGGTTTAATTGGGCTATATCATTTCCATAAAAGGGACCGAGATATCAACTTCTATTAAATAATAGAAGGGAGAATTCCTTTCTCTCATTATTCATTAATGCAATATTACTCGTGATGCACCCAACATATTCTACTTCACAGGGAACATATTTCCTCATGGTTTTCTTCAATACATCTATGTGCATGAGTCATAATACTCTTTAATAATAATCTTAAAGTTTAAGGACCAATACACATGTCTGCATAGAGGAACATCTAATGACACTTATAGATGTGTATTTCCTACTATCGGGTCTCATTCTCAAAATATCCTCCTGGACATTACCAAGGGTCTAAACCCTGAGAAGGGGCATCAAAGTACTATGAGTCTCCAACCCTAATAGCTTTTATCATGTGTTCCCTTCAAATGATATCATCTGGATATAGAACATATATTTAAGAATAATGTCATAGCACTTCTGGGTTCTCATCATGGCAGGGATCTGCAATGACCTTTTAGTGCGAAAGCTACTCTTGGAACATTATCACAAGAAATGTTACACAGAAGAACAATAAAGATGTGATAAGTAGTTTATTAATATTCAAATCCATGAATAAAGGTTTATCATAAAGTACAAAGAAGTTGGTTCTGGGGAACCAACACCAGCAGACTCGCACTTGCACTGGAGCCAACTGCTAACAAACTTCATTCCGCCAGCTCTCACATGATATTTATACTTCTGTTGAGATATACCTTTAGTCATGGGGTCCACCGCGTTCTCTTCCATGGACACTCTGCTTACTACAACATCACCCCTCTGATGAAAATCCCTCAATAGGTGATACTTCAGGAGTATATTCTTTGTCTGTTGGTGTGACCTTGGCTCTTTTGAAAGAGCCACCGCTACAATATTATGACAATACAATGTGATAGGGTATTTACTGATAGGAACCACATCAAGCTCCTAAACAAAGTTCTGAATCCACATGGATTCCAAGGCTGCATTAGAAGCCGCTATATACATGGAATCCATTGTAGAATCAGTGAAAATTGGCTACTTTGAACTCTTCCAGCTCACAACTCCTCTATTGAGATAGAAAACATATCCAGATTGTGACGTCAGATCATTTTGCTCTGTCTAAATACCTGAATCAGCATACCCTCTGATGAAAAGATCCTCATCTCCTCTATACACCAGGAACATATCCTTAGTTCTTCTCATATACTTAAGGATAGTCTTAACAGTAGACCAATAATTTTCTCCCGGATCTTCTTGATATCATCCTACCATGATCATTGCATAGGAAACATCAAGTCTAGTACATAACAGGGCATACATGATAGATCCTATCGCTGAAGTGTATGGGATCATATTCATTCTATTTTTCTTTTATTTTTTCTGAGGACACATTTTCTTAGAAAGATGTAATCCTTGTGACACTGGAACCAATCTCCTCTTAGATTGTTCCATACTAAATTTCTTTAGTATCTGGTCAATTTATGTACTCTGACATAGCCTAATAAGCCTCTTGGATCTATCACGAATGATCTTGATCCCTAGAATGTAGGCTTCTTCTCCTATGTCCTTCATGGAGAAACACTTGTTCAACCAGTCCTTAACTAACTGTAGTACTGGTATGTCGTTTCCAATAAGTAATATGTCGTTGACATACACTACTATGATAATGACTGCATTCCCATCAAACCTTTTGTAAATTCATGGATTACATTCATTCTTAATGAAACCAAATTCTTTTATGGATTCATATAATTGAATGTTCCATGGCATGGATGCATGCTTCAATCCATAAATGGATCTATGCAACTTGAAAATCCTTTTGGAATCACCTGGAGTCACAAACCCTTCGAGTTGTGTCATATATACATCCTCCTAAGGGTTCCTATTAAGGAACACAGTTTTAACATCCATATTCCAAATCTCATAGTAATGGTATGTTGTTATGGAAAGTATGATTCTTATGGATTTAAACATGGCAACTAGTGAGAAGGTTTTATCGTAGTCAATTCCTTTATGCTATTTAAAACCTTTAGCCATTGGACTTGATTTATAGGTGCTTAATTTGCCTTCCAAGTCCAGTTTCTTTTTGAATACCCATTTGCATCCAACAGGATTTACATCAACTGGAACATTGATAAAAACCCAAACTTGGTTCTGATACATGTAATCCATCTCAAAATTCATAGCTTCTATCCATCTTGCAACTTCTTAGCTCTATACTGCTTCCTTTTAGGAGAGAGGTTCATCATTGTCCAACAATAGTGAGTGACCATCCTCAGTGACAAGAAAACTCTCTTTGGTTCTCTTACCTCTCTTATGTTCCTACGAGGTACTTGTGTGTCAAAAACTTCTTCTTCCATAGGGACTCTATGGAACTTGTTCTTATACTAACTCATGTGTATCATGAGCATCAACTTCATCAAAATAAATCTTTCTCCCACTATTCTTTTTGAGGATGTGCTCCCTCTCAAGAAATATGTCTTGTCTAGTGACATTCACTTTCTTTTCTGAGGGGTTTTATAGGTAATATCCATTTGTTTCCTTGGGATACCCTATAAAGATACACTTTGTGCCCTAGGGTGCCATTTTGTTTCCCGATAAGGACTTAACAAATGTCTCACATCCCCATACATGTGTATGAAACAAAATGGGTTTCTTTCCACTCCATAACTCGATGGGAATTCCATTTTCTCTTTAGTTGGTACTCAGTTTAATGTGTATGCTGCAGTTTTTAATGCATATCCCCAAAAGTAAAATGGAAGATCTGTATGAATCATCATTGGCCTTACCATGTTAAACAAGGTAAGTTTCCTCCTTTCTCTAACACCATTCAACTATGGTGTATAAGGTGGAGTGAGTTGAGATAGTATCCCAAAGTCCCGTAGAAAGTCAATGAACTCTTGGTTTAAATATTACACACCTCGATCCAATCAAAGCTTCTTTATCTTCTTACCAAGATAATTCTCTACTTAATTCTTTAATTCCTTGAATTTCTTAAAGGACTCAAACTTATAACTCATTAAGTAAATATAGCCATATTCACTCAAGTCATTAGAAAAAGTTATGAAGTAAGAATACCCACCTCTATCTTCTCATAGAAATTTCCCACACACATCAGTGTGTACCAATCCAAAAATCTCTATGGCCCATTCACCTTGTCCTCTAAATGGATGTTTAGTCATTTTCCCTTGTAAAAAATCATGACATCTATAAAGTGGTTTTAGCTCAGAAGTGTCTAAATAGCCATATTGACAGAGCTTTGTCAAATACTTCTCGTTTACATGACCGAGATGGTGATGGAACAACTGGTTGTTATATGAGTCATGAGAACATGATTCATTATCAATTTCAAACACTTCGTTTTCATAATTTAATACATACAGACCGTTATTTAAATGTGCCATTCTATAACATATGTTGTCCTTATAAAAGAAACAACCTTTATTTCCAAACAAGAAAATAAATACATCCATATCCAAACTTGATATTGAAATTATGTTTTTGGTAACACTAGTTACATAATAACAATCATGAAAAACCAAGATCATTCTCGTTGTCAATGAAAGGTGGTAGTCGCCAATGGCTAGGGCAGCCAGGCTCACTCCATTGGTAGCTCAAAGATCCCCCTCTCTTCTGGAAATTTTCCAAAATCTACTCGGTTCCTGCATTTGAATACAGATGTGAGAACCACAAGCTATATCTAATACCCAACTTGTAGAAATGTAATGAATGCACTTGATAACGAATGCACCATTAGCTTCCCCTTGCTTCTTAGTGCAGTTCCTCTTCCAGTAGCCTATCTTGCCACATGAAAAGCACACTCCCTCCTTTTCCTTGCCCTGCCTTTGGATTTTCCCCTTCTTGGAGGGATAGTGCTTAGGAGATTTAGATTATCTATAAATCTTAGGCCCATTTTCCTTGTCCTTCCTCTATTTATTCATCATGAGGACTGCGGGTTTTTCATGCCCCATGTCCTTATCCACTTGGCGAATTTAGGTCAGATTTTCTGACAGACTCTTCTCATTATTGCTCATTTTATAATTCACAATAAAAAAGAGAAGGTCTTTGGCAGTAATGATAGTATAATATCTGTACGCAACTCATCTGGGAACATAATCCCTAAGATGTCTAGGCGTTCTATGTATCTAATAAGCTTGACTACATGAGGCCCAAGTGGCCCAGACTCTCCAATCTTAGTGGTGAACAAAGTGCTGGAGATATCATACCTCTATTGTCTCACCTTCTCTTGATAGAGATCCCGAAGGTGAGACATCATGCTATAGGAATCCATTTCCTCATGTTTCTTCAAGAGCTCATTATACATGGATGATATCATAAAGCACTTAACATTTGTAGCATTATTCAGATGTTTCTCGTATATAGAGAGATCCACATCACTCGCCTCATTTCTAGTGGCAACTAGTAAAGGTTCTTTCAGCACATAAAGTTTCATTTCACGGGGAAGGATAACATGAATGTGCCTTTTCCACACCTAAAAATTAGTACCGATGAGAAGGTTTTCCTTCTAGAGTATGGATCTCAATTATATGTTCGATGTCATTTTTATTTCCATTTATAAAAAATAAGAAAATCAGAGTTTTAGTAATTTATCAGATAAAATTAAGACAAATAAATAAATTATTATTTATTAGTCTCCCACTATTTTATCAAAACCCAATAGCCCTCACCATTGGATTCAGAATATCATGTTTCTTGGATAATCAAGTGTAAATAATCCATATTTCCCTTTTCATTACCCCAACATTGGTTGGTCAAGAAAATTGAAAGGTTTTATGTAGGAATTGCAAATGCCAACTGTATTAACTCACAGTTCCTTGATCCACTGAGTGGGCTCCCCAATCCTGGAATCTTTTAATTTTATATTTCCTCAACCTTTGCCTCTTAGTTACACCAATAACTACTTTTGTAGTCAACACTTGATTTAAACTAAGTCAATTCAACCCAAAAACTCATGTTATAATTCCCCGATAATTGAACGCACCCCAACTTTGGCTGGTTAAGCACATTAAACTATGGTTCTATTCTTACCGAAGTAATGGAAGGCTATACCGACTTAAAATTTTATTGAGGGATTTTATCCTTTATGAATAAGTTTCCAATTATTATCTTTATTACATGCTTGTTAATTTTTAAGTGGGATTACTTATGTGATTAACCATGTCTTAGATAATTTTTATGCATAATCTGGTTTATTTTAGTTCTATCTTGAATGCTTGTTAATTCATTAATTTATGTGATCATAAGAAGACATAAATAATGAAATAACCATACAACATACATAATTAAAATAAATGATATGATCATGATATTCCTCTAATAGTTTGTTTATCTAGAGGTTGATAAACTAATCATTGACTTAGGGGAGAAACACCTTGAATCTTGTTAGGTTCATTTTTATATATTTCCACCTATCCACCTTTGTATCTCCTTGGATTGGTTTCGCCATGAATTCGTACTTGAACTACCTTCACTAGCTTGGGAGATCCATCCATTACATATGCTTTTACTTGCTTATAGTAAAGGGGTAAAAGGGATTTTACAATACAGAAACCATGGGCATGCATTCCCTATATATTAATGAAAGAAGGCATGCAGGCGAACAACTTAATAAAAAATAAATAAATAAAATAAACCAATCGCATACAAAGGACTTGGTCTAGCTCATGATCACCCGCATGAATGAAACATATTTATGCATTTAGTAAAACTAGCAATAAATTATTAATCGTTATTATTTAAGATAAATCGCACTCGTATCGATTAATTATTATATTTTATTAATCAATTATTTTATCTTAATCCTTTTCTAAATTTCTTGAGATTCTCATCCATTATAATTTTAAACAAAATAAATTCATTTAAAATTAACTATATACATAACTTGTACCTTGGAGGTAACCCAATGAATACTTGTTACGCAGATATTATTTAACCATTTAAATATTTATGTATATTAAAACCTATCACATGGTGTGTCCCATCTTTACGACCACATGCAAGAGCATGTATAATGGTTTAGATAGAAAAAATATTAAATTTTAAAATCTACGTAATTTGTATAAGTACACGGCGTGTAATTTCGATTACACGACATGTACCATCATCACCGTCCATCCGAGGTACATGCCTCGGGAATCAACGTGTGAATTGTACCTAGGAAATTTTTAGAGAACATGGCATGTCCAATGGGCCACACGCCATGTGGTCTCCGTGTTACATGGTCTTTGGTTGGGTAAGCCATGTATGGGATACATGACTCGGCCTATCCGGGAGGGACTACATGGCGTGTAGATCTGATCTACATGGTGTGTAATCCTCTAACCACTGATAATATATCTGGTCGATGAAAAATATTTCTTTTTGAAATATAATCTCAATTTGATTTGGAACAAAATATTTATATGAAAATCATGACTATATAGCCTATAATAATGATTACATGGTGTGTAGTCTTGTGTCATACGACCAAAACTCTCAACTCCTCTAGATGAGTTCCTCATTTTTATTTTAAACATAAAATAAATGGTATTTTTTAGATCTATGAGAAATGAAATAGGAGGAAGCAGATCTCATGAATTCAGATTTAAAGAATGATTAACATGAATTGAAAAACTAAATTCTGAATACGTAAAACATCAACGAAAACTAAATAACTATAATCAATGATGTGACCCCTCTGATACCACTTTTATATTTCGGACGTAGCAGAAGCACGGTTTAGGCAGTGCCTAACTTTTCTTTTTACCAGAACTTTATGATTAATCTGTATTCTACACAGTGATGAACATCATGTGTGACAGAATTTGATCAAAAGAGAGAGAGAAAAAAGGAATCACGCTGGAACTTGAGGTTGGATCATCACATGTTGATTATAATTAATTTAATTAAAACTAGAATTACCTCGAGGGTGATTCTTTCTTCGTTGATGTGTTCAACCAAAGATCTGCAATTCACCTTCATTGCATCGTAGAATCCAAGCATAGGATTCCTCTAGCGGTGATCCACACGCGCTCCACGTAACTCTGAATGTCACCATAGGAGTCTCTGGGTTCTAACACTAAAGATCATGATGCTTGTGATGTCCGCCTTCGACCGCCTTGAGAATGCATCCAAAGTGTTCTCAGATCTGGTGAGGAAGATCGACTCTCATTCTTGAGAGAAGTCTTGGAGGAGAATATCTCTCTAGGATTGATAGAGATCAAATCCATTTTTGACAAAAAAAGAGTTTCTAGGGTAATGAGAAATTATTATAATTGGGTTTTTATAATACTAGGGTTAAAATAAATTAATTTCACAAATTCCCTTACTCATTTTAATAATCCTAATAAAAACCCCATGTCAAATAATAGTATTATTATTATTTCTTGACATGCGTTGAACCAGCGAATTACAATTATGTAATATCCGATTTTATTTTTCTCACCGGACCTTTAAACTCAGTCCTCCAATCCTCCAAAATATTTGTTGGGCCTTGAATAATTTCTATTTATTTATTAAATAAATTTCACGCAATTATTCGCCAATAAATATATTAATATTATATTCACATAATAGTAAATAAATATATAACTTTTATTCCATCCACAACATATTCTCTCAAATAACTAGTGTCAAAATTAATGCGATCAGGCTTATATTAATAAATATTAAACCACAATTGGAAAGAATATTTATTCAACTTGTTAAATAAATAAATATTTAATAGAGTTAATGTATACACTTAGTGTGTGATCCTCTAGGTCTCTTTCTCAATGGCATTAGGCAAAACTACCTAAAGTCCAAGGTTAGTGTCTAGAAACATTCCAAGGAACCCATATAAAAGAAGTTAATGCCACAATGACATGCCACCTCATGAAAATGCTTACTGTGTAATATAATCCCTTTGTCACGATATCTCTAATCAAACGGGTTGCATGCCAGTGACATCAACCCATGTGATTGATGTCTTTCTTTGACTTCCTGGAAATTGAACTTGCCTATAGATCACAATGGCCATACATTTATTTAGGCTTTATCATTTCCATCAAAGGGCCTAAGATATGAACTTCTATTAAATAACAGAAGGGAGAAATCCTTTCTCACATTATTCATTAATGCAGTATTACTCGTGACGCACCCAACATATCCTACTTCATCGTGAACATATGTCATCGTGGTTTTCATCAATACATCGAAGTGCATGAGTCATAATACTCATTAATAATAATCTTAAAGTCTAAGGGCCAATACTCACATACACAGATAGGAACATCCAATGACACTTATAGATGTGGATTTTCTACTATCGGGTCCCGTTCTCATAATATACTCCAGGACATTACCAAGGGCGTGCCCCATGAGAAGGTGCATCAAAGTCCTATGAGTATCCACCCTTGATAGCTTTTATCATTTTTTCTCATCAAATTATATCATCCGCCTATATAATATATATTTAAGAATAGTGTCATAGCACTTCCGGGTTCTCATCATGACCGAGATCCACTACGACCTTTTAGTGTGACAGCTACTCTTAATACATTTTCACATGAAATGTTATGCATAAGAACAATCAATATGTGATAAGTAGTTTATTAATATTCAAATCCATGAAAACAGGTTTATCATAAAGTACAAATAATTTGGTTCTAGGGAACCAACTTCAACAGTCTCTAAGAAAAAAAACCTCTTGGTCCTTGGGTTGTGCAAATATTTATGAGATGTATTATCTAATAAATAAAATCTATTTATTTTTTATGTATTTTTAGATTGGTTTTTTAGTTTTTTTATTAAAGGGGAGTTCATTTATTTCATATTTCAGTTATGTTAGAATTTGTAATACAATAGAACCTCAGTGAAAGCACTAGAGATGTGCCCATGTATAAGATGATATCTTGAAATATTGGTAATTTAAAGATTAAGTAGTTTTCATAGTAATACATCAATTTATTGAAACTATAGATTGGATGAGGTTGTGGAATATATTTACGTCAGGGAAATATCCCTGAAAAGTAATTGTTTGGGCATTGAATTGATCACCCTCAAGATTCATGATAAGTAGGCCTAATAATGAACACCTGGAGAGCCACTCCTAGGACATTTTATTTGGATGGCCATATCCCATTTATGAACTCCTATGAAGGATTTATTTTATAGTTACCATGAGGGATTAAAGTAACATATGATAAAATAACATCAATATAGGTAGAACTAAAGCAATTATAGGCTAACACGATGGTATAAAAGTGTAATTGGTTTTAAGTATAAATAAATTTTATGAAATTTATTATGATAATACCATATTATGTAACAATATATTATCTCACATTAACCCATTTTGGTTTTAGTAATACATTTTTAATTGATAAATAAATTTAATAATGAATGTGGTGGGAAATATTGTTATTTTTTTTCAAGAGAAACCAAATGAGATGTGAGTAAGAGTACAGTTAGAGATTCTCAATCATATCTCCCAAGCATCAAATCATAACATAGATTGTGTTGTGATATCACAATATAATGGTAAAATTTCTATCTTAAAATTCATGAGGCTACATCAACACTCCTTTATTGGATCATCTAATACACTTATTCGTATTATATGTGACAACCTGAAAGAAAAGATACATTCTATTCTCCAATTCTCATAAGATGAGAATTATATTCTGGCCATTTGTCATTTTGATGGTCAGTCTAACCAATAATGGAATTTAATTAAGAATATTTTGGTAAAAGAATAATTACCATCTTTGTAATTAGAGGATTTCATTAAAATATTCCACATTGTAATATCCTGGGATTTTAACAGGGTCAAATTTCCCACCCATTTTGAATTTTTTAGTTTGGTGAGTGGGCCAACCATTTATTTGTGATTTCAGACCTAATTCAAATATATTTTGTGACCTAATGCCTTGTTTTAATATGTTCATTAAATATCAAAAAGTGTCTCAAGATTTTAGATTAGTTTCGAGTGCATTATACCCTGAAAACACATTTTTGGGAAAGCATAGGCAGAGGTGAACGACTTAATCAATCTGTGCATCCTATTTAGAGTAACAATGAAACATACATTTATAGTAATCACATTTATTCAATATATTCTAGTAGACGTGCATGACCATGAGTGATTTATGTAGTTTTTAATAGAGGTAATCCACATGGGTTACGTATGGGTTGTCAAACTATGTGTCTATCCATGTGAGGTGTGGTGCTTGGAAAGAGAGTACCACACTGCTGGTGCATGGTTACCCAAACCACTAGGCCAAACCATGAGTGTAATTTATTTGGGTAATATGAAATTTTTTCCTCTCTTATATTTCATTCTCTCCTCCCCTTTTCTACTTCATTTCATATACAGAAAAGGTATATCCTCCATTCTTATTCTATTATAGTCTTTGTCCCTCATCCATCATTTGAGCTCCATATTGAACATCACTAGGTGTGTTGGAAGTGTATTAGTAAGGATTATAATTCCCTTGATTCACTTTCTCATTTATCTCTCCATACAGAATGCTAAGTCTATGTGAGAACATTTTCCCTATTTTTAGTTATGTTTTCTAAAACTCGAATTTATCTTGTTTTATCTCAATTTAGAGGATGATATCTAATGAGTGAGTGCATACTAGACTATGGTAGGTGGTTTTTAGATTTTATATTAACTTTAGATGAGTTTTTGTTGTCTTCTTCAATACATTTGTTGTGTTAGACGGAGTGGGATCCCTAATAAATAAATTTTCCCTTTTAAATTGTAAATGGATGTCATGGTATGTCCTTGGGAGTTCCATAGCCAACAAACATAAATGGACTATGGTTGGTAAATGGATTTTTACCGAATGAGATTATTAGGCTAGTCATTGAATTTAATTAATTAAATTGTTATATGATTGAACTGGTTCCCTTGGAACATGTGGGGAATCACCCAGATTTACATGGGTGACTTTGATCATCGGGACTAAGGAGATGTGGTTTTTTAGGTTGGTCTTGGACTGAGATACATGGGATGATGATGATCAATGTGTTGGGGTTACATGGTCATCAGTTTGAGGTAGTGAGGTGGTACGGTTAAGGGAATGGACTTCAGGACTTTGGATGGCATTGTCCATCGGGATATGGGCGACATAGTCATAGGTTCATGAGGTGTTATATGATGTGAAATTTGTATTTTTGGTGATTTCCACTCACCTTTGTTGGCCGATGTTCCATTAGATTCATTTATATATAGATAGGACTCAGTCAAGGTTGTGTCAACAACTCATTGTTGGTGGAGGCCTTCAAATATATTTCATATGAGGGGATGGTCTTGAACATCTATTTTGTTTGAGGTTCTCACCATGGAAATCGATGATGGACAGTTATGGACTATCTAGAGACATTTTTGAAACCATCATATTGAAATTGTGGCTCACCATTAAACTTGAGGCCTATGGGCCGAGATTCTTAGAGGATAGAAATCACTATGCCTCGAGATGTCAGTTATTGATCAAATTACAATTAAATATTTAGAAGATGGATATCAATGTGCCTCAGGATTTGGGCTATTGAGATGATGGGAGATTTATGATCATAGGAAAAGGAAACTTGGGGAATATTTTTTGGGTGTGATGTTAAAAATATAGATACTTTATTGGTGCCACGTGAGGTGTTTGATGTAATTAGGTTCTTGTGAAGAATTTGGAGTCTAAGGGAAATCTAGTTATGATACTTTAGTAGATTCCTAGGTACTGATCCATGAATCTTCACCATTGTAAATAAATATATACGTACCTTCTAGGTATTACAAATATATATTTTGGGGAACATATTCAGAGATATACCAACATTTGACGAAGCAAGTAAATTCGTCCTTGTGGATGTTGAGTATATGCAAAGAAAGTTAATTATTAAATGGTTGTGTGTGTTTCACTTTTTAATTATGTTTTCCATAAAACTACATAATTATGGATGTAATATATACATACATTAGAGTGGGACTACTAAATTCAAAGTCACACACTACACGAGCCCTTTAGGATGTGTGTAGATATTATTACATTGAGATGTGGTTAGGGACCAGGATCGAGAGATAGGCCTCAGTGTTCATAGAGTTACCTTTTGTATGAGACATATTGAAATGGACCATGGTGGTTCTTTCATCCTAATGGAGATTAATTTTGAGATTTTTCATGATTTATATATATCATTGTATGGTTGGCCATGGGTGACATTTCTTATTTATTCCTTGTATGACTAATATTGGCATGTTTTATCATCTACTAATGGTATCATTCATTAGGAATTTTGTTATTACTACTATTATATATTAGTATTCAACTGATTTTGATATGTTCATTCATATTTTTATGGACTTCTACTAATGTGTTATATACATATAGACCATTATTATTATCATTTCTAAAGGGTATAGTCTCCTCATGATCAACTAATCAGACCATCAATACTAGATTCCATCCATTTTCTTATGGGAAAGTGTTCCTAAGGGTGAGTGGCCAACTGGCTTGGAACACTATTTAAGTATAAAAACATGGTGCGATGATAGAAATTGTACTAAAGGAGTTTTGTTTTCTTATTGTTCTTACTATTTGTGCTATGGTAGACCGTAGACTAGGATTTAGTCAAAACTGAGTATAGAGCTCTTATTTGGGTTCCTGCTGCCCCATGCATTGGTGAGAGACTATGTGGTAAGGGGTAGGAAATTTATGTTTGGATATCTACTTTTATAGTTGACTTTATTTCCACCTTGAGTGGAAATATTGGGTGTGATGTTACTGGATTACGTGGTTTGACCCTTGGGACAGTATGGAATGGGAGGTTGGTAATAAATCATAATAGGCACATAGGTTAACATGATAAATGTATGTGCTTATAAATAATTTTTTTGGAACCTAGAATATACTAAGAGTGGTTGGCCTATTTAAAGTGCTAATGAGGAAGCTAAAAAATGTTTTCCTCTTTAACCTTTTTGGTAGAATTCTACTCAGCCAGCCCAGGTGTGTAGTTCTCTATGAAACTTATTAATTATATACATGCATGAACCAAAAAATGGTATGCAGGTATTTTGAAAGGTGGTGAGTTAATTAAATTTTCCACAAAGAATTTAAACTTTGTTTTCCTGTATATACATTTTGTGGCATTCTACTAAACTACCCCTAGATGATTACTAATGATATATTATTCCGTACTATGTTATGGAAAGGGTAAGAACCATGAGGCTAGGTGATATATGATTTTTGAAAGTGATATGCGTAGGCAGGGGGCCATATGTTATGATTATATGTGATACCTAACTCTGATTTGGGTAGGTAAGGGGTCGCGATGCTGGACATCATGGGTTATTGGTATGGTAGGGGACTGTAAGGGTGTTGAGATGCGCTGCCTATTGAATCCTCCTCTATCTGTGATATATATATATATATATATATATATTATGGTTTTATAACCATGGTGTTTGGTATTCCACATGATTTCACCTAGATAGATTCTGGTGGGGCATTAAAAGGGAGGATATATGGTGCTTCTAGAGACTATATAGAATGAGGCCTCTAATGATTGGTATGTGGCCCATGGGGGTCTGTATGACCATGATCCATAAGTACAGGCTTCAGTATAAGATGTTTAGCTAAAGAAGATGGATGATTTTGAGCCATGTCTTGATGAACAGATCATGGAATGTATTTTTTGAGTCATAAAGGGAATTTATCAGAGATCTAATGGAGCTGATCCGTCCATGGAGTGTTTGACTTGCGAGTTACAATATTAGAACCCACTACTATTTCATTATGTGGGTAGACCATAGGCATCAGAAAACTTGATCAAATATGTGAAAATGATTTTTGATCAACTTGAGACAACCTCAACTTAGTGGGTGAAGCTATATACTTACATTATCAAATAACAAACAACAAATTATTAGGAGGAACAGGTGAAGGATACTATACATGAGGTACTTACATGGAAGAATTTTGAGTCCAAGTTTTTTGATCATTTATTTCTGGAGGTGTTGAGGGAGGATAGAGCTTGTGAGTTCTTGAATCTCTAGTAGGGGTACATTCGTCAAAGGTTATGTTTCAAAATTTAATAAACATATCACGTTTGATCATTTTATGGTGAGAGAGGACATCACCAAAGTGTGGTGATTCAAGGATGGATCGAGGAATACTGTCAGGGTTTAGGTGAACATATTTAGACTAACCAATTTCTCAATGGTAGTGAATCAGGCATTGATAGTTGACGGAAAAGTGATAGTTCGGTTGTGTATGATCCAGGAGATGACATCCAGTGAGCCTAGTGGTGATGCTTCATGTAGGTGGATGTAAAGTGGTTAGGAGTATTATTAGGTTAGTTAGTCCACATAATCGTTTAGGAATCCATTGGGTCATTCTTAGATAGTGTGCTTCCAGTGAGACCATCTGGGAAATATTCAGACCCCTGTAAGATCAGATTCTGAATGAGTATCGGTCGTGCGGCAAGATGGTCCATTTGGAGTGGTTCTGGAGGAAGCCTTTTCAGACAGTGGGGAGCTAGGGATTGGGTATGACTTAGGGAACTATGATAGGACTGGTAGTAGTACCAAGGGATGGTAGTCAAGATTCAGCTACATGCAGATGTATTGGCAGAGATAGCGAAACCAAATAGTGGGTTCAGTGTCTAGTAGCTGCTACAACACTATAGGGATGGAAGGCATCATTTGTTCGGGATACAAACTAGGTTCATTTTGTTGATCTACTAGGTTCAGAGTAGTTGGGTGATATGAAGATTTTTAAAGGTAAGCCTTGATCATGGAATGAACGTTTGTCCAAGCATGGATAGGTTTAGCTCACGTGGTGCACTTGTATTTTTTTTTGACTCACCTAGAGCTGGAATGAATGTTGGCATTATTTTTTATTCATTATATATATATATATATATAAGGTTTTTAGGAACCGATATTTATTATGGGAATTAGTATAGCATTTTTTTCTTATGGGGTGAGTCAGATTCGGGATTAAGATGGGAATTTGTGTGTGTGTGTGTGTGTGTATATATATATATATGATTCACGATTATTTTCAGTTTCATTTGAGGTATATGACTTATGATCATCTGATGAGATGTGACACTTGATAACAGTTTAGTATGACATGGGAATGATTTAAGAACCCGATGGGGTTCAAGAATAGTGATATGTCATGGGAGGACTTGAATGTTTAGGTATGATTGGTTAAACCACTAGATGATTATATTTTGGGTCAGGAAGTGACTGGGTAGGTAATTATTATGGTGGGTAGCACTATAAGGGGAATTGACCATGACTAATAACCAGGGTAGATCAGGTTGAAATAAATGAGATGGTTATGTTCAATACTATCCCTATGTAAATCCTAATGTCTTGAGGATGAGAAATTATATATTGGGGAGACTATAAAGTCCTGATTTTTTAAATGGGATAAATTTCACAAAATTATTGAATTTTTTATTTTGGTGAGCAGGTGAAATTTTCTTTTCGGATTAGGAACCTAATTAAAAGTATTTGTTTCACCCAATTCCTTATTTTAAATGGGTTTTATGTCCTGAAAAGTGTCTCATTATTTAGGATACATTTTGGGCGCATCGGGACCTCGTAACTCAATTTCCAGAAAGTGCAAGCAGAGGTGAACTATTTGATAAAACTATGGGGAAAACATTTTAACTATCCACGGTCAGTCAAACTATGTATGTAGGGGAGCACAAACCTGCATGATGCCTAATTTTGTTAATAGAGGGTATCTTAATGGGATGTGCACGGTTTGATAAATTGTATGCCTAACCATGTGAGGTGTGTTACTTGGGATGTGAGCACTACACAGTTAGTTCATGGTTATCCAAACCGTGTGTAAACACCATGTGGGTCATTTATTAGGGTAACATGATGTTTTAACATCTCTTATATTTCTTTATATCCTCCCATTATCTCCCTTATTTTATGCGTAGTAAAGGGGATCTTTTCTATTCTTCTCCTCCTCTATGGATTTGGCCTTCCTCCATCATCTGAGAACCAAATTGAACATTATTGAGTGTGTCTGATGGGTATGAAAAGGGACTTTAATCCTCATGCTTTTTATTCTCCATTAACCATGTATATGAAATAATAAATCAATGTGAGGTCTTTTTTCTATTTTTTAGGGTGATTGTATAAAACACTGATGACTCTATTTTCACCTGGAGTTAGTGGCTGATATCAAATGATAAATCACCTAATTCCATATGTAAGGTAGTGCCTAAATTTTTCCTTAATTATACATGGGTAATGGCTGTCTTCAAAAATATTCATGGGCTATATTATCGAGTGAAACCCCTCATGATAAAATAGATGATTTTAAAATCTAAATGGATGTTATTAGATGTCTTTGGGAATTTCCTAGCCTACAACCTCAAATGGACTATGTCAGGTAAGGGGATTTTGACTGACTATGTTGGTTAGGATGGTTATTGTATTGAATTAATTAAATTGTTATATGATTGAATTGGTTCCTTGTGAACATGTGATAAGTGTCCTAGATTTACATAGTTGATTTTGATCACTGAGACTGAGGCGACATGGTTTGTCAAGTTGGGATCAGCCTAAGATATATGGGGTAATGATGATCACTAGGATGAGGTGACACATTCATTAGTATGGGGCAATGAGGTCATCATGTTTAAGGAATTTCCAGTAGGACATTGGATAGAGTTGACCATCCTAATATTGGGGACATTGTCACAGGGGCATGCAGGGTCAAATGATGTGGCTTATGTATTTTTGGTGATTACTGCTAACCACTATTGTCTGATGCACTCTTGGAGTTGCCTACACATAGATGGGACTTGGTTGAGTTGGTTTTGATCACTCGTTATGGGTGGAGGCCTCCGTATATATTGAGACATTGGGGTGGTGTTAAACATCTATTGTGTTGTGTTTTATCACCATAGAAAGCCATGGGGGATGGAGATGGACCATCAATAGATGGTGTTGAGACCATAATTTTGGTGATGGGTCTTACCATTATACTTCAATATGATGGGCTAAAATTATTAGAGGATAAATATCATTGTGGCTTGGGATTTCATCTATTAAGCTGGTGATGATTTAATGTCTAGAGGTTGGATATCATCAAGACTTAGAAAGTTGATCTGTTTAGTTGATGAGGACATTATGAGTAGAGGTTTGAGGAAACTAGGATTTATTGTTTGGTCATTCCTTTCAGAGTTTGTAAGCATGATTGGTGGCATGTGAGGTGTCAAATGGAAAAGGGTGTTGGAGATGCCATTATGAGAGGAGACTGAGGACACTCCAGTTATGATATTCATTAAGGGATTCTTGGTAACTAATCCATGCATCTTCACCACTAAAAATTTATATTTTAGATCTATTGGATATTCCAAATATATATTTTGGGTTATGCATTTTTGAATATTTTAGTTTTTTCTAAAGCAGGTAAATTATTCCATATGGCTATTGAGAACAGGGGAAGAAGGTTAATTATTAAATGTATGTGTGTTTCCATATTTTGTTATGTTTTTCATACAAATGGATAATTATGGATGTAAGATAGGAACACATTTGTGGTAGCCTACATAGTTCATACTCAGACCCAACATGGGCCCCTCAAAACACAATAAAACTTTACTTTATTGAGATCAAGTAAGGGATAAGGATTGCTAACTGGACCATAGTGATTTTATATGTATATTTTTCATGGGATGGATGGAGATGTACCATGGTAGTTTATTCATCATGTTGGATTTTCCTTCTGATCATTTTCATGTTTTATATATGTAAATGTATGTTTGCCTACGAGTGACCTTTCTTATTTATTCCTTGAATGAGCTATCTTGGATTGTTTTATCTTCCACTAATGGTTTTATTATTTGGTATTTTTGTAACAACTATTATTGTTTATTATTCTTCCACTAATATTTTTTTGTCCATCTGTTGTAGTATGGTCTTCTTCTATTGTGATATATACCTATGGATGATTATTATTATCATCACCAGAGGGTATAGTCTCCCCACTATCACTTAATCAGACCCTCATTGCTAGTTGGTAGGCTTTGGCGTATGGGGAGGTGTGGCTATGGCCTAGTAGCCAACCGGCCCAGAGCATGGGTTATGTGGAAAATTTGGTGAAGATGCTACACTCATCAGTTATTTTCCTTGTGATTATTGACTAATATGGAGAAATTATTTCATGAGATGAAAGATTAAGAAGATTAATCTACTAGTACTCATGAGTATAATGGCACAAGACTCACATGGTATGAATCCAGTTTTACCACTAATCCTAAAAGAATGATTCACTGATTCTTTAGAGTACAAAAAATAATATCATTGGAAGGAATTAACAATAATAGATATTGGAGGTTATAAATATATAGTTTAATATTCACATAAAGGGGAAATTAAATATGGAAACACTCATTACTCAAATAGTTTTTAATAAAATTTAATGAAAATGGTTTTTCTTGGGAACTCAAGTGGGAAATAATTGGGAGGGATGAATGATAAATCACCAACATGCCAAAAATGTGGGATGAAGAATACAAGAACTTTCGTTATTGAAATATGTGAATGTTTTATGTGTGGGTTCGTGGGAAATATTGCTGATTATGGTGAAAAGAGGATGGGAAACACTATAAAATAATGGAATGTACAATGTTTCAAATGCAATGAGTATATGAATAATGAAAACCAATGCCATAATCTATGGGCTGTTGAAAAAAACATAAAAAACTTCAAAAAAAGGGTAAAAATAAATTACATTGCAATGAATACCACCGATGTTGATTGTGGTCATTATGGAAAACTTAATCTCTACTCTATATTTTTTAATGTATTCTTAAAGAATGATAATTGTAACCCAAGTATAACGAGGACAATTTTTAATTGAAATAATCCACAACACCTATGATTTGATTGTGAAGGAAAACATTTATATGTATTATTATTGTATACAAATATGATTTTTGTGGAAACATGATTTATTTTAATCCTATTAAATCTTCCATTAGAGGAATGTAATTTTATTTTTTACATTTAATATCTATCACTACATAGATCAAACATAAATTGTGAGAATAAGTAACTAAAATTTTATTTTTCATACCAACCTATGATAGTATATCAATTAAAATACAACAAAAAATGACCAATTTAATGAAATTATAAAATGTATATATTCATACCAAATAAGAATTGAATCATGTCACAAACAATTTTGGATGAACACAATATTAGTGATAAAAATATTTTAATTAAGGATGTTTGTTTCCAAAGATGGTATGTTTGATATCCCTATAGGATTAATATATTGATTCATTTCAATAATTTTAATGTCTTCAATTATTTATGTTTATTTTTGATAATTAAAATTGTGATAATAAAATTTATTTTATCAGGGGATAATCTAACAACAATTGAATTTAATTCAGATTTTTCATATAATTAACTCAAATATATTCAATATTTCTCTCCACACATAGCATCAAACTACAATGAGTCGAGGAATATTATATAAATATTATTAATAAATTTATAATAATATTACCAGACATTGGTAAAGAGAAGTATATTAAATTTCTATAAATTTTTACATTTAAAGGATAAATAATTAATGAGATTTAATTATTTTATCTTTCTCATATAACTTTTTTAAAAGTATTGTATATTTCATCATAAAATTCAATTGACCAATATTAAATTAATTTTTTTTTCTATTTTTTAAATGAAATAATATATTAGAATTATTTACATTAGAAATTGATATTAAATAATATTAAGAACATTGATTCCAAAAAATATCATTTTGTTCAATAAAATAATATTTTATTTATATTTTCTATTTTGAAATTAAAAATAAATTTATAAATTATTAATTCTATATTTTTTAAAAAGAACTTAATTTTTTTATTTAAAACTTCAATATTATCTTCGCATGATTTATTTTTTTATTTTTTCTAAAAAAATTATTTTTTACTGAATAGCATGATATACTATTAAGGTGTATTTTTATACCAATTTATTATATAAGTATGAAATATAAAATAATGAAACTATTTTATAAATAAAATAATTATTTTCTAATTTACATTACAGATTTTAAAATACTGATTAGAGTTTACAAACCTATGATTGATAGTTTATAATTGATTTAATATTTTTTTCTCAAAAAGAGTTGCAGTACATTATGAATTTATTATATTAAAAGTAATAATTAATATATATAGAAATTAAAATAGAAAAAATGAATTTCATATTAGATATCAGCATGATAATATTATGTAATATAAAAAATTTCTATTTTTTGCACAAATTTATGGTTATTAAGATTACAGTTGACCCTGATAACCGTATGATGGTTTCTTTCAATTAATTATTTTATAAATATTCTATAAATTTTATCAAATTAGTTATGTTTATAGAAATTAAATAATTACTATAATATATTTTTTAACCCTATATATAATTTTGTTAAAACTCATTCAGTTGTTAAACAATACTAAATGTTATTGAGAAAACATAATTCTTAAAATTCATCTACCTCTAAAAACTATTTTTATATATTTTATAATTTTATTTAAAAGATGATTTTATAATATAAAGAAAATTAATTATACTACATGCATATAAAATTTAGTTTCATCAAACATAAAATTTTTCTGATTAGTTACAATATATTTTTTAATATAAAATATAAATTTCTTGAATAAAAATTCGTTACCAATATATAACCAAAATGGATAAATTTAATCAATAAATAGGTAATATCCCTAAACAAGGTTTAAAACATGTCTAAAAATGTTTGTTATAGGCTTGATAAACCAAATCTCAACCCATAATCCATTATTTTCAATTTTTTTAGTCTTTTACAGTTAAATAGTGTGATGATATCATTGAATATTATAGGGTGTTCTCAGAAGATCCCTTTCCCACACTTATAAAGGTTGAAATTTACAACCCTTCATGACATGAAAATTCCATAAAATTCATTCATAAATAATTTCCATTTTTATCCTCATAAAATACAATTTCATTTTCATGGGCCTCTATTATCAAATATTTATCCTAATTATTTCATCCCAAATGATACGTTCATTGGAAATTTCAAAATACCAAAGTGAGTATTTCACAATCAATAAAAATTTTCTTCTTAATCATACTATTATAATCATGTCACTACCATAGTAATATTAAAACTCACTACTATTATTAAAATTATTTTTTATTATATTAAAGTAAAATATATTATTTATTCAATTATATTCGCATTTAAAAATTAATGAACAATAACCATATGTTGTACGGAGTACTGCCTCAATAAAGTATGATTTTCCATTTTTAATATAGATTTAATATAATTAACCAAAAAAATAAAATATCATTAAAAAATACATAAATATATAAATTATATCATTCTTATGCTTTTAAAATTTTATTATACATTTCTTTAACCGTAGTCATCTATCAGAATATAATGTGTTCCTTTTTAGTCTTGGTTTAACCACCTACTTGACCAAGTCTATCTAACTATATAATGGATCAATTTGGGATCATAAAGAGTAATAATATTATATATTAATAATAATTGAGTGGTTGTTTTTTGTTTTTAAAATGGTTATATTATTTATTTAATAGATTATTGAACTATTTTCTTCGATTGCTAAAATTACTAAAATAAACTGACAATGATTCAATTTGTACCCAAACGTTAGGAATTACAAGAAAATAAATAAACTTGATATGATTTTAAATTTTACATATTATATTAAATAATTAAGAATAAGGTTGTTAATAAGTTATATAATTAAATGAATTTTATTATTCAGTATGTTAGGTTCATGCAAATAATGAATCTAGAATAAGGTAAGGGCATCTTCTGAAAAATTCTTTCTTTGAGACATATTTTCACTTAGATGATTAATTTCATTTATATTCTATATATATGGACTATTGGATATATAATATCATGGATTATATTTATTCATTCTATTTGGAATTTAACTTCATGATCTCTCTCTCTTTCAAAGGGTTTTTATTATCACGTTTCACACTCTATAAGGGATTTTTTATGACCCAAATATTTTTCATCGGTTATAATAACACATATTGGACTATTAAATTTTAATTTTATTTTGTTATATCCTATAATGATGTTACATTATATTTCCACCTATTATTCTAGGTAATTATCATAAACAACTAAACTCATTATTCTGTATGATTATATTGTTTTTTAAAAATCTATTTTTTTTATGAGTAACTCACATTTCTTTTAATTTATCTTTTCTTACATATCTATGTATTAACATACCAAAATTGTTCCCCATTTACTATTGGAAGCCAATTTTTTTTTCAAATTATCTATTTATTCACCCTTATTCATGTTGGAGAATTTTTTTTCCATTAACCTTTTGGTGACCCAGGTTTTCAATAATAGAATTTTGAAATATTTAAATGGATTTTCCTTTCAATAATCATATATTAATCCCTTATACAACGAATTTTGAATATTTATTTATTCATTTTCATGTTATATTTAGTATAAATTTTTAAATTAAGTTTTTGAAGAGGTTGGTCTTCATCTTCAAAAAATGGGTTTTTAAGGTGACATAAGATTCACATCATATATGATGATATTAATAAATTTTTTAAAATATAAACCATTTTAAAAATTACATATATATTTTAAATACTTCTATTTTTAATAAAGTAATCATTCATAAATTTATATATATATATATATATATGATCATTTTAAAATAATCTTTTGGGTGACCTTGTTTTATTATCAATCGCTAATGTTTTCTTTGAAAATTCATTTTATGTCATAGTGCTTGGAAAATTTATTAAAAATATTTTCATTCCTTTGTTCATTATGATATTAATAATTGATTTTATTTTATATGTAACTCATATGGATGGATGATAATGGGTGGAGTCCTATTTATTATTCCAATGAATTGGTTATGGTTTCATATCACATGGTATGATGAAATATATTCTGAATGACATTGGAGATACTTTGTTCACATGTTTGATGTGAGAATAAGATGTTGGAATATTTTTTCACTATCATGTTGTGTGAATGACATCTATGATTCATTATTTAGAGTTTTTTTTGAATGATATACAAGATTCTATTTTCACAATATTTTTTTGAATGTGATGAAGAAAGCATTGTTCACAAGATTTTATATGAATATTTCCATGAAAAATATGATAATTGTACCTCATTTAATGATATGAAAAATGTTTTTTATATTCCATGTTATAAATATATTTAAATTTCATATTTTTTTATTCAATGATGTGTTTGATTTTCTTTATATGCTTCAAATTTAATATGTTGATGATCTTCCTTTTCTATTATGTTTTATTAACATGATACTTAATGATCAATCATTTTTTATTATTTTCACTTATGATCACATGATATTATTATATGATAATTCTCTTATTGTTAGGTTTTCCTTCATGATTATGATTGAACAGTTTTACTAGTTGATAACTTTCCCTTACTATGCATTAGTGATTTGTCCTGTCATATGTATCTATTCTAGAGGTTACAAGTATGATTGTATCACATAATATGTATATAATAGATTATAGAGTCACATGGTTAAGGAGAAATGATAACATTTAATGTAAAATAATATTTTTTATATTACTTATCTCTAAGAGTATAAACCATTCATTCCTCTAGTTGTGGGACTATTTTTCAAATGTATTATCTGAAACATGGAATAAATGTATTATTTATGTACAATTATCTTGGTTCATGATATTTTATGAATATTATGGATCTTCATTGATGTCTCTTGAACAAGGCATTGACCAACAGGAGAGTCTTTACCTACTTACGACCAATAGAATGGGGATTTTCAATGGCAACCATAATGATCCAAAAAGGTTTCCACTATAATGGAGGACTGATAAATATTGTTATATTCAAACTCAACTTGTACAAAATGGACATCCCATTAATATCTAGTATTTTTTATTCAACTATGGATCATATCCTCCAAAATTTAAATAACACACTTCTTCTACCCATCTTTCTGGAGATGGAATCCATGAAAAACATGAAATTAGATCCCACCACCTCTTAAGGAATTTTATTAAACCAAGATGTAAATCAAGGGTCCTTGACTGAGATGATAGCTTAAAGAACCCCATCAATTCTCATGATCTATTTCACAAACAACATTCTAAAACCCAAAACCTTGATGGTTCTCTAAATTAGATTGAAATGTCCATAAATAGTCAATTGATTGATCACCACCAAAATAGTATTCATTACTCAAGGAATACATGGTTGCTAAACAATGAAATCTATTTAAACATTATCCCACTTATACAATGGCACAAGAAGTTGGTGAAGAAAAAAATAAGATGTGTGTTTCTAAACATTGATTTTCTAGAAATTTTTTCAATGATACACACAAGAATCTATGTCACAAATTACACCAACCAAAAAAAGTTTCATTTCATGTCATGATACATATTGGTTTTTCTTAGGTGAATGGACCATTCAAAACAATTCCAATCTTGAATCATAGCCTACCACATGGATACTAGAATAAAAAGTAGTATCTTGAGGCAATTATTTCCTTCTTATGGATGAGGCTATTCACTAATGGAATCTCTAATAAATAAATAATTCTCAATAATCTAGAACTAGACATCCCATTGATGCTCCTGATGAATAAAATCAAGAACATATGAGGTTATATCGATGCTAGTGAGAATAATACCCGACTCTTTTTCAATAACATTGATCTAAATCTGAAAAAAGATTCCCATATATTCCCACAATTTTTTTTATTCCACTATATCACAATAATATAATTCCCTAATGTGAAAATAAGAAATACCATTCGCCTTTCCTGGGGTATAGACGATGTCAATGTCAATGGTTATAAGGTACCCTACCCCTCACCTCTACATGAGGTTCATGTCCTTTTGAGAAATTATATAACATAAACTATAATGATCATAAGAGATTGTGATCTTATGAAAAAAAATGAAATTTTTCCAACACATCAGATCATGTATAACTACTATGAGATAAATTTCATGTGCTTGGTACTTCTTTTAATGATAATGAAACTGATGTGTGTAATATGGAACCAGATGATCTCCAAAAATTAAAATACATACTAATAATATATCAATATGATTCTAGAAAACTCAATTTCCCCACAATGCTAATGATATGTTCAATATATGAGTTGGGGACATATCTCATTTTATTTCATCAAATAATGTATGCCACTTAAATTTACATAATAATCTTACCCCTTTATAAGAAATGTTAGTCAAATGTGATATTTGTTTTGAAAATTATTTTACAAATAACTAATTATATAAAGTGATTCCAAATAATCTTATCATATTAATGATGTTCTACAAAAAAACCCAATAAAAGAAAACAATCACATATTTAGGATCAGATGAGATTCAAATTTTTGAATAAAAAAATCCAAAAAATTAACTTTATTACTACAAAAATTTAATTAGGAAATTAAGAACAATGACAATGATACCTCAAGATTATAATGATATATTTTATCTAATATCATTCTCTTCCAATTATCTTGAATAAAAAAATATCCAAAATGAATACTAAAAAAGGAATCAATGCACTAGTGGAAAATATAGTTCATAAAATCAATAAAAACTATAATAGATTTATTAAGGGGAACCATGTTCAAAAGTTATTATTAATGTCCATACTAGCTTCTGAACACATTCTCTAGGATACACAACTCTTTAACTTTAAGATGGTGATATGAAAATCAAAGTTCATTTTATGAAAACCAATTTACTCAAATTAACGGATAAAAAAGTATTGAATTTGGAGAAACAAGTAATTTTTAATCCTTACTATATTAAGTATCTTATTATTAATACAATTACCGAGAATTCTATCATTATACTAGGAAAAAATTCGAGGGGCCATAAAAGGTTATATACTATAATGAATGTAACCTATCTCTTTTAAATCATCTAATTGAATATTTAACTGTTTAATTTTTTTTCAATGCGATAAGAAGGATTGGATGTACAAATTGATCTATAATATAATTAGATTGAGAACTATATCTCTCTATCTTTTGGTATATTAGTAAAATTATCCAAAGCACCAAAATAAATTATATGACTACCATAATATACTCACAAATATAGGGTTCATATCTATTCTCAATCGATAAAGATGAAATCAATCTTCCATGTCCCAATAACCGACAATAATCCCTACTATACCTTTGATACCACTCCACCAAAAATACCTAGGATATCCTATTAGATACAATAAAGGATTCCTGCTAATGATAACAATCAATAAATACCTTATGGGAAATCAACCAATCCATCAAAAAACAAACATCAATGATGCCTAAGTCATGAATTAGGATATCCCAATCTTGATTAATATAATAAATCAATAATGATCATGTTGTACCTCAAAACCCCTACCTCTAATTATCCACATGTGTTGTCGATGAATCCATTAACAATTTTATATGCTCTACTGGATGATTTTAGAGAATCACAAGGAATTATTATATGGAAGAGTGTGAGGAACAAGTATCAAATGAATAAGTCACTAAAGTTGAAGTAATAAACGTAGATCCAATCACATTATCTAGGCCCTCAAAATACTTCACTAGAAACACTTCCAATACATTTAAATTTATTGATCCAAAGACCTATGGCTAGAACCCTATTAAAATTTTAAAATATATATACACCACAAAATCATTAGGGGATGACTTTCTTGATCCAAAATGAGGGGTATTAATATGTTGAAGGAGCCTATAAAATTATCCATGGATTACACATGATTTATAATCCTTTAGAGATGTTAGAGAATAAATATTTTTGTTCTATGTATGATCACACTTGTTGAAAGTCAATGAACACTACTAGCTGCTACAAAAGGAGTGGAGTAAGCCTACTGTGGTGAGCCACTACCACCACTCTTGTGAAATTTTCTCTGCATCCTATAATTTCCATGGTAGACACTGAATATAAAAAATGGTGGAAGATGAATTTAATCCAACCCTAATATTACTTCATAGTCTATCTATTACATCATCTATTTGTCAACTACCTCATTATATGATGTATGATTGGAAATGAAATCATGATATTAGATAACTTCTCTCCTAACAAACTGAGACCGTTGAACATTCAATTTATCATTTCATTCCACCTCATGAGATAAATAGAACAACTCAAAAAATGATTGGATTTTACTATTACAGTTCAATCACACTACTAAAAGGTGTGTAAATAAATATATTTATCCATGTTTATTGATTTAGGATAGAACTGTCTAAGATAATATGATATTTTTGTATTTATAATCCAATACTTAATAGTTATTTTCATGAACAACAACATAAAAAATCTTATTTAAAGGTCTTAAAGATTAATCATACTGTTCTTTACCTAAACAAAATCCTGGGATTCCAAAAAGATTAAAATTAGTGTGATCATCCCCAATAATATATCCACATCTTCAGTATCATTCATCCTTTAAATCAAGAAATTTTTTCTGAAGAGAAACTCTTGGGCATAATAATTAGCTCCTCTTATTCCTATTCGTACCTATTAAGCTAGATCTAGGTCAAGGATAACATTTTGGTTCATGGCATTGACATCTCACATAACCTCTTCTACAGGGTTCTAATTATTTTGAGGGGTTCATCATAAAAAACTATCTTCAACACCCTCATAAGGAACTCTAGATAGTCTTCTAAGAGGCATGGTAATATTTCAAAGAATGAAATAAGACCACTGAAAAAATTATTAATTCTTAGTTCGAGTCAAAAAAACACAATTAAGGAACTAAGATAAAATGGAATCCTGATACAAGAGACATAGTTCCCAACACCCCTTAGTAACATTATGCTCTTTAAGATTAGATATTACTCTAAAATTTCTCATAAATGAAACATTATGTCTCAACAACTCTATATCATATCTACTAAAATGACCCAAGATAAAAAAAACATGGCCATGAATGAAGTCTTTCATTTGATACCAATATTTAATGACCTGAACTGAGTCATCCCAAAACTGGAAAACTGATCTGAAATGTTTCATGTCATGAAGGGTGTTCTCGATCCAAATGATATAGATAAATTAACATGGGAACAATTCAAATCAAATGGTATTTTATTATTCCACATATATAAAACCAAAAGAAGCGATAATGTAATATATAAAATGGATTCAATGTGATGCCTCACACTCATACCCCTAGATCTGGTGCTGAGAACACATACTTTACAAACTCCCTTTGATACCAATAGTAAAAGAATAGTTATAAAAATACAAAATCATTATATATAACATTATTATTTCATAACTTCTATCATAAGAGTAATTTTGGGTTTATATCATTATAGAATTATGACATATCAAAAAATATTAAATCCCTTGTATTTCCAAAAAAAATGTATATTTTATTGATATTATAAGAAACTAACTAATTAAGGATTATTCTCCAATAACTACAATAAAAAATTTCCCAAGTTATATCCTTCTAAACATGTCATGGATACTACTTTTCATCATAACCTGGGAAATTAGAACATAAAAAGGGTCATCTGAAATGCATATTAAGGGAAAACATAGAACTCAAGTAGTCAAGCTATAAACATGGCATAAATTTAATGGCATGAGTGAATAACAATATAATATAATAATCAATCTGAATTGATAACATGGTATATAAATAAAAATAAATAAATTCTAGGATATCATAATACTAATCTCATACGGATGTATCACATAATTTCAGACTTCAATACATATTATAAAGGCCTTGTTCAATGAAACTATCCTAATATGGGAAGTAGAATACATAAAAACCCAAACTATTATATATCAATTTTGGAATGTTGAATTCTACTCAAGGATACAAATGATCATCTTTGAGAAAACTGAAGACACACATTGACTCAGTAGAATGTTTGGAGAAATCCATGGGAGCCGCACACAAGATTTGAGGTCTGTATGAAAAGTAATATTCCATGTGTAAATCCTTTACATGCTCAATACGACATCAAATACACAATTTTTCTCTGGCTTATGGAAAATCACTAATCTAGATGTGCACAAAAGATCATCCCATGCGTGCATGTGACATAGGTTCCAATTGGGATGGAAACCATCAGATTCCACTCTGAGATCCTTCTGCACCACCACTTGGGAATTTTCCTATATATAGAATGGAACCCCCTTTGATAAGGGTATTACACTAAAATACAAAACATCACACTTTCATGCATAAAACAACCTCTTTTGCACCACGCGTAAGCGATGTATTCCTCAACATAGAGAATATTTCATGATAAGACCCCTATGGGTCCCCCTTCGTGGGGAACCAAAAGATCTTGACCATCACCCACATCCTTTTGGCCTAATTAAAGTGATTTAAAAAGACTCCTCTTGAATGAAGAGCATGGAATGTGCATGCAAAAGACTCCGCTTGTCTGCAAAACCTTGGCCATATGCTCCTTGACATTCCGACCACACCGTACCACTTGCACACAAGCTTCCAATCATGCACGCAACCCTTTACCTTATCCTCTATGGGTTTCCTTTACTCTGAAGAACCATGTTTAAGCCTCTTTTTCATGAACCCCGTTTGATTCACCCACACCACTCCTTCATGGCCCCCTAGTATTGTGCACACTAACTTCTTAGTCCCTCGTGTAGTGTCCTTTGTTGTGATGTCATACCTCTTTATTTTTGGAATAGGTACTCTAATCCCCCCATTGTTGTCATAGAGACACTAACATGGACCCCACAACTGACCAAACCTCCACACCACTCCAGAAGAAAATTCTTGATTCCCTCTGATACCCAAGCATTGGGTGGTACCAGTCATGTAAGTCCAAGGGGTGAGGAGTGACCCCTCGTCCATGTTGTAGGACATTAAACTACCCATCCCAATTTTCCTTAGCACATGATGTTAAACTGTAGCCTCCCTGTGTAACGAATGTGACGTACCTTGCCTCATACATTCTCTATGCACCTCCTAGGAATCCCTCCTAGAGAAAGCTCATTGACTTTATTGAAGTAGGAATTAACTTTTCTAATTCTTTCCTCCTATGGTCAAATACCTGAGAGGAGATAGGAACCGAGAAACTTTCTATCTTTCTCCCTTTATTTTGTGTCACCATGGACCACTCCCTCATGTAATCCCCACTCATACGAAATGATATCTTCCTCACATGGGATCTGATCCTCCGAGGGTAGCTTCTATGTATAAGCCCCAGACACCATCTTATGTGCACTCAACTTCTACGACATGACTATCAAGTCTAAGGATTCCTCTTGTTCCTCACACTGAGAATGACTCATGTGGGATTAGTGGTTGGTGGTAACCAGGACACTTCCTTCCATCCCATTCTGAACTATGCGGGTTTTTATCCCTGTCCTATAAACAGGGTACGTAGGACACCTCCATGAGGTTGAATCCCATCTGGGATTCTAACCTTGCATATGTCCTAGCATCCGTCATACATTCACATCCTAATCCTTCCCTCGAGTAACCATGTTTCGGGAGGATCATGCCCCACTCGGAGGTCATATCTCCTTCAGGTCCCCATGGGCCGCTAACTATGTGTAAGCCCCACCCATGCTTCATATCCATGGATGCCCCCACCAGAACTACATGGACTTTGATTTCCGACCAACTAGGATCTACATGAATCATCATTGTGGTTCAATCCCTACACCACAAAACCACCCAACCATTCCATCCATTCCTCCCTCACTTCAATTGTATCATTATTTTTCCCACCTATGATGCCACATCCAGGTGATTTCATGGAATCCATCATAGAATCTACCCATGTGTAACCCCCATCTTCTCCATTGCTACTCCTAGTAGCCACCAGAAAGCTAACCATGCATAATACTCACATCAATCATCAACCAACCAAGAGAAATCCTCTTACGATGGGCAGCTAACCACGTGTAAGCTCCATTCTGTTCCCCTCAAACTATGTGGGGTTTGATCCTTATCTTCTAAATAGGGAATGTTGGAATCCTCTCTGAGGTTCAATCCCATCCAATGGTAAACCCTTGTTGTTCCCACCTAGGTATGCACCTCTATAATTTATCGTCAGTGGCGTTTAGACCAGTATTTCTAGTGTAAAACCTTCTATTTATGAGACACACCACCAAGGGTCGAACTCCACCGGGTTTTCTGATCCACTGATTAGTAAACCCTCTTAGGTCTTCCATCCTATGGATACACCACCTTTATCATCCCCTATAAGGAGTCCAAATCACTCCATCTCCTTAATATGTTAAAATCATGCCCCCTTCATCACAAGATATTAAACTCGTGGCCTTACCAATGTTAAACATGGGATGCCTAGGAAAACCTCAGAAGGCATGCATTCAGCATAACTGTCTCCGCAAGATGTTAAAATTTTGGCATTCCACGTGTTAAAAATGGGATGTCTAGGAAAACCTCAAGAGACATTCCCATGACATAAGATACCCCATGATTGACATAGGATGCCTCTTGTTTTCACGCCCATGAGAATCTCACCTATGAGGAAGAATATAGGTGACCAATGTTCCAATGTTCAGAAATGCCCAGCGATTCCAAATGTGGCCACTCCCATGGTCGAATGTTGATGCCCTCTCATAAACCCTCAAAATATCTAGATGGATGTAGTGAAATTAACTGGAATCCAAAAAGTCATAGAACCAGGACGAGGTTCACTAACACAACATAAGTCTATATGGGAGACCCAGACTAGGTGATGAATTCCAAGGAGGAATCTATGGAAGGAGAGACTGGAATCCCATCATCCCATTTGATTAAATAGAAAACACCTATGAAGAAGTGATGAATGTCACGTGCCATTCGAAATCAGGAATGGGGGTAAAATGTGACTTCATCAATTCAATGAAACATGTGAGGTGGTTGTGCAATGGAGAAAGCATCAGAAAAATACTGGTGAACCTGACGTGAATCCTTCTCCCATTATTATGGGGATAATCCATGAAGAGGAATCAGATCTATAGATGAGTATGCCACCAGATCTATCTATCAAGAAATAGGTCCCTCGAAGAAAGTAGTAGACCTGGCATAGAACTCAAGAAAATTTGGGTTATTTAATCTTTAGGCATTCCAGTCTGTGACAATGTCAGCATGGATCACTCTCTCAAACCATGGAAGATTGGAGAGGACTATGGCATTTAGAATTTCCTTCCTTATATCTTGATTGATGGATTCATCTTTAATCCTTATAAGACTCAAGACACATGAAACCAATCACCACCCACCCACAGACGGTGGGGTATGAGGGAAAACAATGCCGCAGTCCTGCATGACTCCATCTGTGATGTGACTTCTTCTACAACCATGGCTACCGGGTGCCCATGCCATGTCTTACCCTCGGAGCTCTTCTAGGGGAGGGTGATAAATGATATTGTGTGAAAATACGAGTAATAGGTAGTCATTCCCATATGGGATATATCCTACTAGGACATGGAGGTCCTAGATCCACGATAGCACCGCCACCCTCAAGGGTTATGTAGGGAGCTACTGCACCTCACTCCTATGTCCAACTACTTTGGAAGTATTTCCCCGGAGCGATCAATCAACTCACCCCCCTATGACCAGGAGGTAGGGGATTCTCAAGTAATCATAGAAATGACCACCACCTGGGATAATCCATGGAGAGATCCCACTAGGCCTCATCAGTGCTTCCAACAACCAGTCTTCTAGGCTCAAGAATTGGTGGATTACACCCCTACTCTACCGACTGAATTTCAACTCACCCGACACTAATGTTGGGCCCAAGATTAGGAGTATTATCATCATAGGGAATCATATTCTATGTCTTTAGAGTCCCATGTCACCCCCAGTGCATTCTACCAGATCCCTACCACTACAGAAAAGGGACCCATCAGTACTCGATTGGGATTGAGGCCCCAGCCACCACACATGCAGGTTGGGTTGAATTTGTCGACCACTAATACATCCACCAAACATTGTAGGTTGACCCATGATGATGAAATATAGTACAGAGTTCCTCCTCATACGATCTCCAATAATAGTGGAGGTCCTCTACGATCTTCCACCAAGAATAAATGTCCACCCCATGTCATCAGCATTCATCCGAGTGGAGGTTCTTCCTATCTTACTGACATCTTGTATGAAGGCCCTCTGTGTGTTGCCACTACTCACCAACAAGGAGGTCCTCCCCGTGTGCCCAACATCTCCATTGGATGTCCTCCCTGCTTCAGTGCACACCACCATGGAGGTCCTCCTTGTGTGTCCACCAACCAGTATGGAGGTCCTCCATGTACCACATGTGGTCAACATGGAGGCCCTCCCCATGTCTCATTCGACATATGTCCAGGTTCTCCCTGTACCTCATCTAAAAAAAATCAGAGGTCATCCTCGCTCTCACAGCCAACATGGGGGCCCTACCCATGGTCCCAGTGACTCGAAGTTCACTCCTACTACATCAGCACCCAGAGTGGAGGCCCTACACACTATCACAACAGTCCTAGAGAAGGTCATCCCCACACCAAGAACAACAAATACAGAGGCCCTCCCTATATTCTAGTCATCCAAAGGGGAGGTCCTCCATTCTAAACTACCAATCCACACAGAGGTCCTTCCCATTTCTATGAATTACCCTACCCAAAAGAACCATCTCATGGAAGATGGACAAATCACCATCATTGAAGGCATAACTCCACGAAGCACCAAGTCATCATTAATATTGTCCTCTTTTTAGATTCTGAACAAGAATGAGACTCAATAATGGATCCTTAACCCTAATCCTCTGCATCAGAATCTTGGGAAGGATCCCAATGTGTGAGATTCATTATTCTTGAAGGTATGATCCATAATATTTCCAAGTTCTACCATAGGTACATGCAAGAGGAGTATGATTTCTCTCCCTTCCAAAGTCACACGGTGTATCCGCCTCTGTCATCACCAGTTTCATTCTCTACCTCTATAAGAGATCAGAAATATTTAATCTTCCACATGATGGATGAAAAGAATCCACCAGATTCACCAACAACAACCACTTTCCCCACACACCAGGTTGGGGTGAATAACCCATCCTACAAGGACATTATGATGCAGTTGGTACCACGTCTGAGAAAAACTAAGTAGGTGGCGGCCAGTCAACCCGCACAACATTTTCATCTGAAATTCCACCACCACACCAACCTATGTTTTTTCAATTCCAATTCCTTATATATCCTCAATTGAAGAGTGGGTCAATCAAGAGCCATACCCCTCTTCTGACTATAGAATATTATGGGATACCCTCGCCGCGGACCAATTGCTTGATATGTTCTGGCCAATAGTGACTCTTAACTTTGACACTACAAAGTCTGTCACCCAATATTAGATCATGTGTTTTCATTAGACCTTTTTGGTGACACATTTTCATCTTTGAGACCATCGGTTGGTATTCCTAAAGATCCAGAAGCACTACAATGATGTGAATCACCAATATCGCATATTTGAGTTGGTATTACTTCCAGTGGCTTAGTATCCTTCATCATCTAGTTACCACTAAATTCTCCAGTAAATATGCATGAAGAGATTTACAGTGCTCTGCCAAGTCACTATTGAGTCATCTTCACATGTGCAAATCTAAGGCTGGGGACAGCTGCATCCTTTCACTACAGTCCAATCCCGTGACAACCGGACTACCGTGGTGATGTTGAGGATATTCCCTTGGGTATAGTCATAGTGAATATGGATAATAATAACACACAATAGGATGTCTATGTATGGGTTTATGAAGAGTACTCTCCTCCATGGGAACCGTGATATCAGTTGAATCCTACTGGCATTATGACTCATCTATAAAGGACAATACACGATCTTGGAGACCCCTCTATATCATTTCCCAATAGAAAGAACCCCAACAAAGGAAAGGAGAAGATTAGGACCCCAAATCACCTTGACCCATATGATTCCACACAAAAGAGAAAGGTCGATCCCGCTATGATTTCTTTGAAATAGAAAATAGAAGATAAACATAGGATCATCGACGAGCTCTTCACCGAGAGTCACCTGGACTATATTGATCCTTGATACATTCCTTCCCTTCCTCCACTAGATTATAAGGGGCAGCTATGGGTCCTTCCTGATCAGTTTCCTCACATCAATCATGATAATCCTACACATCTTGATAGAGAAAATATTGTGTCCTAGTGCATGTGACCATAGAATTTGTCACCAAATCCACCAGAGTACTGTGATAATCCTCCTTTGGACCCAGCTCATGTCATTCTTCCAACAGTTCCACTGGTCATTCCACAGGTTCCACCACTAACTCCATAAGCCATTGAGCCTACCTACAGAGTTGAAGATCTAGTCAATGCTTTAGTGGTCAGGAATCCTTAGTAAAAAATGAATCATCATCAGAACAATAAGATTTATGCTCTCACTACTCATCGTAAGGCCCTTGAGATGCGAAAGGTGGAAATACCACATAATAGAAAGCCATTCCCATTGTGGGTGGACAATATGTGCACACCCATGGACATTGGGAATCCTACATTCACCCCTTTTAATGTGATGGAAGACCCGCTGCAACATATGGCCCACTTCATTTCATGATGCAGGGTCATGTTGAGAATCCCTAAGTAGCAAGAGGCCACTAAACACCAATGTTTCATACAATCATTGGAAGGGAAAGTGTTTTTATAGTGAAACCAGCTACCCATTGGGTCCAATTCCGGTTGGGAAGACCTTCAAATGCAGTTTTTATACCATTTCAGCTCCACCATGCGTAAGACAAGTATCACCGACCTCTTCCAATGCACACAATTTCCAGATAAGTGTGTCGTAGAAATTCTCACTAGGTGGAAGGGACTCACGTATTCACTTAACATGTTTTTGAGTTAGGAAAATATGATAAAAATGTGTGTGGGTAATTTTTAAGACTGAACTGGTCCTCTCCCTTATCTCTCAAAATTTCCAAAGTGGATTTTAGAATTTCTTTAACAAGGTTCAATGCCTATAAGAGGACTTACCTAAAAATAAGAGAGCATGTTCATTTCCTCTTCCATCTCCTGCAATAAAGGTCATTAAGGCTAGGACTGATTTTATCGGATAGATAGATTCCCCAGGCCACTAGATTTGTTGTCAGTAGATCCTAATCCATAGCATAACAGAGGGAAACAACCTCATTCCTAGCCACGTGATAAGCAACGTCCCATGAAAAATTGGTAGGTTCCACCTCATAATGCACCACACCTACCCAGGTGAGATAATCAAGCTCCATCCCCTCTTTAGGATCCAGGCCCTTATTATGGTCAGGCTCCCATATCTCCCTTCCTAGATAAGAGAAACTGAACCTACTCCCTTGATGAGGCACATGTCCCTGGTTATTTCTGTAGTGCCCTAGGGAATGGGATTCAGATGCTACCACAATGCAGAAGGCCCCAAGATGCTGATCTCACTAACCACTACGACTACTATTCTTGTCATCAATTTCATGGATATACCATCAAGTAGTTCTAGGAGTTCAAGAAATGGATTCATGACCATGTTGATAAAAATGTTGTCAGATTGGGCCTTTCCTCGAAGCATGTAGCATTCATCACTACCAAACCTGACCGTGACAGTGAAGTTGAATAGCATAAAGTATCCAGCCTTAGGTCATATATGTATAATGACTTTTTGTCTCACAAGACATTCAATTTGGAATATAGTATTATATGTGCCCATTTGAACATGCCTGAACCTCTTGAAGACATTTCACCTCCTCTAACTTCCACCTCTGCATCCACATCACAACCTTCTACCTCTTGGATGAGTAGGCTCCGACGGTTCAAGGGAAAGTGAAGCCCACTATCGATGGAAAATCCATATCATACTCTTATTCTTTTAATGTCTCTAGATATAGGAATTTCCCCCAGAAACCTTCCAGTCATGGAAGATTCCTTGGATGAAGAGAGATAGTCTGCCGCAGTAAATATATTTGAACTGGTGGGTCCTTATATGATTCCCAATGATAAAGAATATCATGCATGTCCTATGAATTTCCCTAGACGATGTCATCATCGATAGAGCTGTGGATATTTGATTCATAGATATTCTCATGTCAGTGCTTCAAGCCAAGTCGTACACGCTACTGATACCATCGAATAGGCTCAGGTAGAGCTCAAAAGATTCAGTCCTCTCAACCCATTTTGTCAGACATTCCACAATTATAGATCATGATACTCGACCAGGAAGAGAAGGTGATACTGCATCATGATCAACCACTTCAAGTTGGAGTCAATTTTCAGTCAGCTGATACCATGCCAGTAGTGATTCAGGGTAAGTCTCCACAACAATATATCCCTAGCACCAGCCAGAATCTGCTGGTTCGACCAGCAATGCTCATCATACCTCCTTCCAGAGAACAACCTCCTACTAGCATAAATGTACTCTTAGTGTTTAAGTATGATGTGTTTAATCACATTTCTATAATTTATGAAATTTTATCAATCCTTGCGGCTCTATTCTTGTCAGAGGATATGTGTTAATCCCTCACATAGGATTTAAGAAGCAATACCTAGTTCAAAATAGAGGTAAAAGATACAAAATCATTCAATGAAAAGCAAGTCGAACGAGAAGAATGTCAGTCTATAATCTCATTCTCTAGGGAAGATGAAAAATCACCCAAACTAGGGAATAAATGACTATTGTAATTCATCATCTGGTTAAATGGCGTGGAATTCTATCACTATCTAGTTCACATAGGTTTTGGGATCAATTTCATCCAAACCTAGACACTCCACAAGCTAGGGAAGGACTGAAGTAGATCTGAGTCCCTCTAACATGATGATACAAGGTTATGATAGGACCGAGTAGAGTCCATGTGGAAGAATCCACGTGTAGACCTAGTTTGATGGCTTGAATGAAAACAGTGATTTCATGGTTGTCTCACAGGATACTACCTACAACACATTAATGGGTAGTCCCTGGCTCCATCTTCACGCAACATTTCTTTCCTTGTATCACCAATGCCTTAAGTACTCCATAAATGGTTGAGTGTACATACTAAAACCGATGCATCACCCTTTTCTATTGTGAAGTATATTATTTGGATGCTGACTAAAATAAGTGAAGGAAAAACATGTTCTAACCAATGCGTTTGAGCATACAACATTTGTGACCGACCCATGGGTAGATCTGGATGACACTTTCATTCTCTAGATACACCAGTTGGAAACCACAATGCCAGACATATGAAATTGGTTTTTCATCTCTGTGGTGAGGGGTTAACATGTTTCCATGTATTCGGAAAACAAAAAGATTAAATTTTTCTCCTATACAGGTCAAGATTGAGTGATTCCCAAAGCCCCTACTTCTATTAAGTATCGAGACATTCATCCCTTGGCTACCACAGTGTGACATACCTATCTATTTCACTAAGATGGTTTAATACCCCACAGAATGAACCTCCACCATTTCTTCAATATCAAGCATGGGCTCTGTGGTCAATGTCTTGATAGAATCAGTTCAACATCTTTTTTCACCATTGTTTAAGTAGAGAAAGAGTATCCTAGTGCGGATTCTACATCTGCCTAAGCAAGAACCATCATTACTCAATGATTATTAATGTCAGATGAGTTATCTCCTCCAATTAATTCCCCTACCTCAAATAAAAAAAGTAAGATTTGGAAGATTCTCCTTGTGCATTTGAGGAAGTAGTCTCTACTACCATCGATTTGCTGGTTCAAGTGAATCTTGGTACAAGGGCAGATCTGAGATCAATAATGATCAAGGTAACCATGCCTGCAGAGGAACAAAAATAGTATGTGGATTTCCTAAAGTACCATCATGATGCCTTTTCTTGGATCTATGATGAGATTCCAGGTCTAGAACCTCATTTCATTTCCCACCATTGTGGCCTCCCTATAAGTCATCGCGGGTTCATGTAGGCTCCCAGGAAAATATACCCCTCTCACGGTGCCATGGTCAAGGATGATGTGAATAAGATCATCAAGTAAAACTTCATCATGGAAGTCGAGTACCCCAAATTATTATCCAACTGAATTCCCTTCATGAATAAGAATAGACCTATCAAAGTCTTCATCAACTTTTGGGACCACAAATGTCACTAATCAAAGGATTATTTTCCCCTTCCTATGAATGAACTTTTGATTGATTCCACGGAATTGTTCCAGGATATATTCTTCATGGATGGGTATTCAATGTACAATCAGATCCAAATAGCCCCTAAGGATGAAGATTCCACCACCTTCATACTACTACAAGGGATATTCTATAATTAGGTAATTCCTGTTGGTTTGAAGAATGCAGGAGACACCTATCAGTTATCCATGCACCACATATTTAAATTGATCCTTAGGATGATAGTGAATTATTTTGTGGAAGATTTGATGGTCAAATATAACCAACATCAGGACCATATCATTGATCTTGAGAAAGTTTTTAGCTTCCTCCACTCCCATAAGTTGAAAATAAGCCCCTTTAAGTGTGCCTTCGGGGTTACGTCTAAGAATTTCATTGAGTTCTTTATCAGATATAAAGGCATCGAGATTGATCGAGAGAAGATCAAGGCCATCATCTTGATGTATCCTATAAGTAAACTTCAAAAGATCCATAGTCTTCAATCCCACTTATACCACATATGTTGATTCAATATGAATCTATCCATAATGTGTAATACCTTTTCTAGGCTCATGAAGAATGGTTTCGAATATCAGTGGGATAAATAGTGTGAGTATGCATTCAAGGAAATCAAGTAGTATCTACTGTTGCATCCGGTTCTGATGGAACCCATATTTGGGATGTCATTGGTCTTTTATGTGAACACTTTGGAATGATCCCACGGTTCCATACTTTCCTAGAAGAATAATAAAAGAAAATATAATAGTTTTTTCTATCTTAGTCATATGCTCCTCTACGCAGAGACCTAATACTCAACAATCGAGAAGAGCTGCCTCATGCTTGTGTTCACCGTACAAAAGCTGTGACATTATTTGCAGCATAATGAGATACAGCTAGTATCCCATGTGGATATGCTAATTTATATCCTTAATATCCCTATGCTAATAGGTCATCTGACTCACTGGGCAGTGATCCTTTACCAGTTCAATATCAGGTTCATCCTGCGAAATTCCATCATGGATCATGTTTTGGCTGATTTTTTGGCTGCTTATCTATCCCCTACAGAGAAGTCCCTAGATCTTAATTTCCCAGAGGAGGCCATCCTCTCAGATCATCAGGCTATGGTATGCTGGTAGATGTATATTTATTGTGCCTCCTAGATTCTGACCAGTCAAAGGCTCAATGATCCTAGACTCAATATGGTAGGCTTGGGTATCGTCTTCATCTACTTGAAATAGGCAGTTTTGCTCTGTTTTTTCTTGCTATCAGAAGGCTGCACCAACAATCAGGTAGAGTATCAGGATCTTATAACTGGTCTCATGCTAGTTATCGAGAATGATTCTTCCTACCTACATGTAAAGGGAGACTCTAGGTTAGACATCAAGTAGTTCAAAGGTGATTGTACCATCAGAAAGCCATAAATCTTTCCCCTATTAGAGTGCACTAACCAGTTAATGGCCAAGTTCCCTTATCAATCGGAGGTGAATTTTATTCCAGATTCACTAAAGAGGTGAGCCAATTCCTTGGCCAGCTTGGTTGTGTATCTCATAGAGCCAGATCAAGGTGATTTCTTCATCCATGTGGTGCCTCAAAGGTTCATTTCTCCCATCACTCCGGACGATGATGGTGACCAACAAGTAAGTCACCTGACTACCAATGCTTCCACATTAGGATTGGAAGATCATACCATAGTGGTAGAAGTGTTCGAATGGACAACCCCTTTCATCGGGTATCTCCATCATGTTACTCTCCCATCATACAGAGACGAACATGAGTGAATCCATTGGTTTACAATGCAGTTCACCCTCTAGAGTATATTTAACCATGAACAGACTCTCAACAAAGGAGGTTTTGATTCCATTATCCTCCATTGTATTCTGGGAGGTGAAATCCCCTTGGTTATGCGGGAAGTTCATGTTGGGTCATGTGGTGCTCATCAAGATGGGCTAAATATCTCCCACCATATTCAAAGGTTGGTCTATTTATAGCCCACCATGGTCCATGACTGTGTCAATTTCTCCAAGAGGTTCCAAAAATGTTAGGTCCATAACAACTTCATTCATCGACCACCAAATCGCCACCATACTACCAAGTAATCTTGGCCCTTTGTGGTCATGGGACTCAATTTCATGGGACCATATCCACCATCAACATCATTCTAGTACAGGTTTATTCCAACCATGACATATTTCTTCTCCAAGTTAGAAGATGTGATCTAGCTCAAGGAATTCAAGGCTGGGTCAATCATAGAATTTGTGAGTTCCAACATCATCCATCAATTTGGAGTCCTTCACGCTATTCATACTTATAACAGCACTAACTTCTAGGCTTCTGAGTTGAAGAAGTTGTGTGCCAAGTATAACATCTGGTCCAACCATACTTCCTGCTACCATGCATAGGAAAATTGGTAGATTGAGGCATTCAACAAAACCCTCTCCAACATTTTAAAGAAGACGGTGATCCAAAATAAGATATGTTAGCCATAAAAAATTCCCAATTCTCTCTAGGCTTATCGAATAATGACTCAAAATTCCATCCGGGTGACTCCATATTCCCTGGTATATGGAACAGATATAGTTCTGCCCATCGAGATCCAGTTTCCATTACTCTAGACAACTACTTATGATTCGCAAGCATCAGACAAGATTACAGAAGTCTGTCTAGCTAAACTGGAATCCCTTGACATGAAAAAGATCCAATCCTTGCACAATATTGAGTGGCACCATAATAAGATATCTAGGTAGTTCAATAAATATATTCATCTCCTCCCCTTTCACCAAGGTGATGCAGTTATGGATCACTCAACGCCATTTATACCTAGTAGGAAGCCACAAAAGTTAGAACCCAAATAGGAGGGACCTTACATCATTCACAAGGATTACCCTAATGGTGTTTACTTTTTGATCACAATGGATGGAGCATGCATTACATCTCCAAAAAATTCTATGTTCTTGAAATAGTACTTCACATAAGGATCCCCTAATCCTTATCACATGACATTAAACTGCACAAATTGGTCATATCACGTGACTTTAAACTGCAACATAGTATCCTAGTTTCATGATGTTAAATCGTATAACAACTACCACCCAAGCTGTAGGATGTTAAACTACCAAGATCATGTCCCTGTAATATGATGTTAAAATATGATGCATTATGTCCTTACCACATGAATTTAAACTGCATGGAACTCTAGAACTACATTTGACCTGATTCACATCTACATGGGATATGTAGTGAAGCTTTGGTTTCTATCCTCGAGCCAACCAACAGTTCATCACCTCTTCCTTGGGAATGCTTTGTACAGTATTCGAAACTTTTGTCCTTCATTCACATTGGGTTTTTCATAACACCACAGCATGCCTAAAACATTGGAGACACCACCCCTCATAGTCTGAAATCTATGACCTTAAACTAAGAACCATCATCCTAATTGCATAAAGTTATACTTTGAAATAACCATCATCTTTATCGCATGATGTTAAAGATCATGAATCAGTACTATCACATGACTTTAAACTATAATATAGGATCCCCGTTACATGATGTTAAACTAAATAACAACTACCATCCGACTTGTAGGATATAAAACTTCCTAGATCATGTCCCAGTAATACGACATTAAACTATGTTTCATTATGTCTTTGCCGCATGACTTTAAACTGCATGAAACATAATAACTACGTAAGTATTTATTCTCATCCTCATCAGATATGTAGGAACACCCAAAAATTTTGTCTTTGGGCTAATCTATGTTTGAATCCTTTCGGGCCCCTTAACCTGAGTTTCCTCCGGGAGTGTGAGGTGTGGTGTGAGCCTCCTTGGTTTCATTCATCTCTCATTATTTTTCCACACCATACACTTCTCAATTTGAGCACTCCTTTCATATTTTTCCTTACCACATGATGTTAAACTACATGGAATTTCAAAAACTATGTGTGTATAGATTCCCATCCACATGGGATATGTAGAAACACCCATACATTTTTTCATTGGGATCAGCCACATGTTTTTCTCTAGTGCTGCATTTGTCCCTACAACATGAAACTAAACTGTGTTGTATCACCTGGCTACATGAAGTTAGCACTAAGATGTCCTCAACAGAAGGGATATCCCTTCCAACACTGTCCATCAACCATGCCACATCTATAAACAATGTATGGCTTCATTCTCATTCTCATGGGATACGTAGTGACACCCTAGTTTCTATCTTCAGGCCCAGTGTCTAGTTCATCACCTCCTCTATGGAAATGTGTTGTGTAGTGTTCAAACCTTTTCAGCCTTTACTCACATAAAGTTTATCATAACACCACACTATTCCTAAGCCATTGGAAATAATACCCCTCATGGTCCATACACATTGTCCTTAAACTATGAACCATCATCCCAGTTGTATGACATTAAACTACACAACAACCATAATCTTCATCACATGACTTTAAACTGCGGGAAAATGACTTTGTCAGATGACTTTAAAATGTATGACATTTTTGTCAAACAGACTCACCTGAAATAGTAGAAACCTTGGTCAAAGATTGGTGACCACAAACAATAAGCATCACTCATGAGAGATCACTCATATTCAATTCCAGTATCCTATAGTGCCATATTTTTGAAGGACCCTCATCCTTGAGAGGGGGTTTGAATCCCTCCATCTGATATGTCCCATTGACATGCTCAAATGTGTTGTGGCGTAAAACCTACAATGTTGGATTATAAATAGACATCATCCCAATCCATCACCATGCTTCATGTATCCCCATATTTAAATACCCAATCTCTTCCATGTCTGAAGGGACCCCCTAACAGTTTATTCTCATGCCATTTTGGCTCACCTACCGTACCGGGTAAATGCACTGAAGGACTTTGTGGAACATTTTGAGATTGATTCTGTGTCTCAAACATGGTCAGCGATCAACCCTCATTTGTTTTTCCACATCTCAAGTAACACGATATTAATGTTGTGTCTTGAACATGGTCAGCTGTCATCCTTCATCGTTATACCACCCTCATTGTAATCCAAATATCTGGTACCTTGATTCACACATTCCACATCATTATGTTTCTTTTGAGTCCCAACACCCTTGGTGTTACCCCTATATGCATCCATGAACATTGAGTAATCGGATCAGCGTCACTAATATATTCTCATACCGATATCTCTATTCCCCTTTTGTGTTCATCCATGTTTCAGGAAAATCCTATAACTACAACTTTTTTCCCACACATATCATGACTCGCATGGGATTATTGGTTTTTGTAGGATTTGTAATGATATAGTGGAGCCACAAATGATCAAATCTCTCCATGGAATTATTTTGTGTGGTTAAGACCCCTTGGGTCCTAACCCTATAATTTTATAGCTTCCACACGATACATATTCCTCTTAGAATGCCTCTCTTCCATATGTCCTCACAATAAGACATTAAACTATGTTGTATTTTTCTATATGCATGACACAAAACTGCAATGCATTGGTCCTTTCTTCATGACCAGAAATGGAAAGTTCCCCTCATTCTTACGTCAGGATGTTAAACCTCATAGAGTTTGATGAAATATGTAAGGATTGATTCTCATCCACATAGGATATATAGGAATTCCCAGACATTTCAACATTGGGCCAATCCAACTTTCAACCTCTAGGCCTGAGTTTCCATTGGGAGTGTCTGGTGTGGTGTAATCCTCCATGGACTCATTCATATTTGTATATTTTTTCATTCCTTAAACATCCCTTAAGAGTACCCCTCTCATCATTTCCCTAGCTATATGACTTTAAACCACACAACACTATGGTGATGTCTTCGCTTGAGAGGGTGCCTTCTCCAGCAATGATCATCCACCATGTCATATTCAACGAAATATGTGGGGATTGAATCACATCCTCATGTGATACATAGTGATGCTTGTATATTTCCACTTTTATCCCAGCCACAAATTCCACCCTTCATTTGTCAGGTCCCTCCTTGAGGGTGTGTGCTGAGATGTTGGGCCTTTTTTGTTCTCATTCACGTTGTGCTTCCATCACGATGTTGCACTGCACATATTCACCGGACTCCACTCTTTCATGGTCCATGAAATATTAGCTTAAACTATTTTCAGCCCTTATTTCCATGAATTTTTACTTTAAACTATATGTGGGTATAGTGTATCGTGTGGTGTTGGGCCTACTTTAATTCAATAACATTATATTTATTACAATACCATAATACACACTCCCATTGGGAAATCATCCCTTATGGTATAAGCTCTATGACCTTAAACTGATAGTAATTGTCCTCACCACATGAGATTAAACTGTATGGAATCCAAGAACAATGTATGGCTTGATTTCCATCCTCATGGGATATATAGCGACGTCTAGGTACTTTGTGTTTGGACCAACCCGCAAGTTCATTTTTCATCTATTATCCCAAACATATGAAATTAATCTAATAATTAAAGTCTAAGCATCATGACTATAAAATGTATTCAGGTTCTCATTTTGGTGATGTGTTGCATGACATCGAGTATCCTGGGACCTCATTCACGTAGGGTTATAATTGTCACACCCAACACATCCCCCTTATTCATCCCTATAATGTACTCGCTTGAGATGAAAATTTCTACAAAACTGGTCATCCACCTTGTTGTGATCTATAACTATGTGTGGCTATATTTCCATCCTCATGGGATATGTAGTGAAGTCCAAGAACATTTCATTTGGACCCAGCTACAAGATTTCCACTTTTCACATTGCTTTATCTTGGTCCTCCACACAAAATTAACCTACATGGAATTTTGAACTATGTGTTGATTGATTCCTATCCTTATGGGATAAATAGTAATTCTTGGACATTTCATCTTCGATCCCAGCCATTAAATCTACACCTACATTGTAGATTCCTTCCTCTCCAAGTATGTGGTGTGATGTTGGGTCTCCTAGACCTCATTCATGTCGGGATTGTCAATCTGTCACACTACATACATGTGTTTAGGTCTCCTACATCCTAATTTATGTCCTCTCTTGAGGGAACACTTTCTATGGTACTGGTCATCCACCTTTCCATGATTAAAAACTATGTGTGGATTTATTCCCATCTATGTTGGATACTTAGTGACACCAAGACACATTGTATTTGGGACCAGTCGCAAGGTCATTGGATATTTGTCCCCCTGGCCCCAATATAGTCCAAGAATCATGACATTAAACCGTATAATATCTTCCTTGAGAATTCATATTTGGTGTTGAGACCTCCCAGGCCCTCATTCACATTGGGTTATTAAACTATCATGTTACACATGTCCCTTTCAGAACTCTCACCACATGGTCAAAACTCTATGAACTTAACCTAAGAGATGATAGTCTAATCATCATGAAAATAAACAATGTTTAGGATTCATTGGAAATACATACATGATATGGTGTTATAGTTTCATCAGACCTCATTCATGTCAGGTTTGATCCGCCATTGTGTTTTTTATATTCCTCTTTCGAGGATCCTCAACCATGTTAGTCCGAAATCTATGATCTTAAACTAGGATTTAACATCCTAAAAACATGAAAATAAAATGTGATACTTCTAAGATCTAGCTCAAGATTTCGAATGAAAATTGAGGGATGCTTCATCTTCCCCTATAGAGAGGATTCCCCCACCAGTGTTGGTCTCCTACGAAGATGTGTTTCTAGAATTATGTCCTGCTTAAATCCCATCCCCAGGGATACGTAGCGATGCCAAGAAATTTTTCCTTTGTCCCATGCCATAGGTTAATAAAACACTTTCCTGTTCAATTTTCCTCAGTTACTATCCATGTATTGTGACCTTAAACATCATGCCATTTTTCTTAATGTGTGTATGCAATGCGTGGGAATCCTTTGCCTCATTCACATTGGATTACCTCCCATGTGTTGTATGCATACCCTATGAATGAACATCCCCCTAGTCCATGAGACATGACATTAAAATGTTCACCTTATTCCAAATATTATGAATTTAATCTGTTTTCCTTGGCCCAAGAAATATAGCCTTAAACTTTTTTCAAACCCAGATCTTATCCCACTCACTGTAAGCCCTTTCTGTACTTTGGGCCTTTCATGATCGAGGATACCACCAGCCTTCAAATCTAGATAGACCCCATAACATTGAATGTTTCATGCATCATTGGATCACCTCCCATATTGGTCAAATTCCCTAAGGTATCTATGGAAGTAAATGGCGGATCTAGTGTTTCCAATTTGGTCAATAGTCAATCTCATGTTTCCTTTCCCCATTCCTGGCTATAATGGTTATAGTCCATGTGTTTTGAATTTGGTGAACTGTCGGCCCTGAAATACCAGTCTCCACTTTATCCAGACCTTGAAATTCTATAAATCCTTCAAATCAATGGCTTTCCACTCTAGGTATCACCCTCAATGTGAACTCTTGCGTATCAGATCGACCCTTGTAACATTCATTGTTTCCCAGACTGAGCATTGCTCACATGGGCTTAAGAGACTGGTAAGGTTCCTAACAATTTAAATAAGCCACATATGAGCCTCTACGGTCCAAACTCTATGTTATTAAACTAAGATCCTCATATGGGAAAGTTTGGTGAACCAACAGACCTTCTATGGTCTAGTTCACGGTGGGTTTATCACTCATCCACACCACCTCTACCCGCTTTTTAGATGTCTCCATCCTATATGTCCCCTGATACTTGTATAGTGTACAAGCCTCCCATGTATCATTCATGTCAATTTAATTTCCTCTATTCCACAAAATCATTAAATGGTTAGACTTTAGTCCTTGATATGTGACCTTAAACTATTTACTAGCATCCATGCAGTATGACCTTAAACTATGTGAAATTTCCCAGTCACATGAAGTTAAACTATGGGATGCATCCTGATCACATGAAATTAATTTGTACCATGTATCGTCCTCATTGTATAACATTAAACTAAATATCTATCATCCTTTTTTCATGACATAAAACTTCTAGGTATCCTGGCTCCTTTCCCAAGAGTTCATCTCTCATGATGCTAGTCATCTACTGCATTGTTTGTATTTCCTGCTATCAGTCGGCATATGAGATGATGCTCCCCTAGAAAATGGATATTGATCTTTTTTCAGACCATTGCACTCATAACAATGTGTTCTAATCCATGGTGGCCTAATTATGAGAGTTTTGTGATCCATTTGATAATTTCAACACACCATCCCATGCTTTTCATTTCCCTTTATTATGATCCTCATCATCTTTCACGTTTGAAGGGAACCCTAATGTAATGGTTTTATGATGAATTGCCTCACTTACAAGCTTGGGCCAATGTCCAGGAATTATTTTTATGAAATTTCATGATAGTTTCTATATTCAATGGTTGACCATTATTTGTTTGTACCAATTTCAGGTTAAGTGGTATGGATACTATGTTTCAAATATGGCCAATAGTTATCATATATCATGATGTTTCCCCCCATTGTTTTCTGAATTTTGGGGTGTCGTGGTTAACACATCACATTACCCTTTGTTCTAATATATCCCAACACCCTTAACATTGTCCCACTCATTCACTAAAGCTCGTCAAGAAATCCAATTTGGTTGTTCTAGGATCCCTTTTCTCTATCCATAGACTCTCTCAGCCTGAATGTTCTCAATGGTCATTTAATAACATCAGAAACTGAGTGTTTGGGGATTATTGCTACTCTCATGTAAAATGAGCAGTTATGCAGTTGTCCCTTGTCTCTCACACCGAGCATGGCCCACATCTATGTAGATATTGATCATTATCTGTTTAAAAAAATATGGTTGAGATGCAATAATTAAGACAAGAAAGAATATTTTGTGTTCATGAATGTAGTTCAAAAATAAGCAACTAATAAAGTATGTTACAATATGTTTGGAAAAAACTCCCCTATGGATTTTCCCATTCAATGGAGTGCTTCAGATCTGCCACATTCTGGCGTGTGGCTGCCAAGGTTTTCTTCCACCGATTGAGCTCCCTCTCATCATCATCAGCCATAGAGTGAAGATAAACAAACATGATTTGTGCTCAGTCTCGTTCATCCTGGAGAATGGTAACATACTATATTGCCTTATTTTCTTACACTTATAACTCTAACATATGAGCTAAAAATTGTTTGATGATCTCTATTTGGGAAAGGATAAAGGAAAAATACTCACTTGATTGTCCCTCTAGGCATTGGACCTCATTCTCGACCTCTTATAGCTTTTGGATGCTTTTAGATTTCATCTCACACCAAGAAGCCTCCATGTGTTGACTTCCATCCCACATTTTCTCTATAAGATAGTCATGAACCAACTCATGAAGACCTCAAGCATCCCCCCCCCCCCCCGATGCACACACAGTGTACCCAAAGGTGGTGGGACCCTATCTGGATCACCAATTCCCCCTCTTTAATTCTGTAAATAATTTTATTAATGCATTTCCACCCCTTGAAATGGGTCATGCAACTTTTCTCAGCTGCATCCATATTAGAATCATTCAGCTCCTCAGGGGATATGGGTGCATACTTAGAAAAGTTGTCTAGAAATTCAATGGCAGGATATTTCTCTAATATCCTCTTCGAGGGACTGGGCTCTATGAAATGTGTAAGATCATCTTCACTCATTTATTCCTCATATTTCCCTTTTCCTATAGATTCAATTTATTCTCTCCTAGTAGAACAGTCTATAGCTATGACCTCTCGTTCATTTGTTTGCAATGTCGGATCCACATGAACATTTGAATCTTCACATATGGAAAAATTCATCGATTGGAATCTGGTGGATTGTCTAAACAAATCTGATTGCTTGGCGTGTAGTCTTCTAAGCACTAAATGAAATGGGAAGCCTATTTAACCTAATATTCATGTAGTGTTTATGTGTAAATGCAAAGACTAACAATATTCAATCCCCACTGGGTCATGTTTTTTAGTCACCAACAGAACCTCCACCAATGGGGACCCTTACACACTTGCTACATCGATGATTGACACCTTCTACCCTTAGGTTGTTTGAGTAGAGAATCCATGGAATAGGAAAACATGTTGATACATAGCTTTATGGTATTTGACCTTGATCAGACGATTCATGATCTACTCTTACCTTGGGGAGGAGAGATTTCAATAATTGCCACCTCCAAATATATAGACACCACTGCAGGGATACCAGGATATGGTTCCCCTTGGATAGTAGGAATGGATAGAGATTCTATGGTTGTCACTCTAATATCCTCAATTTTCTCACCACTAACCACCTCATTCACAACTGGTTCAGATTCTGGTTCAGCCTCTAGTACAGCCTCTGGAGCACATGCCTCTATGTCCATTGGTGCACTCTCACCCCTATTTTAGGGACTTCTTTCTTAGCATCGAGGAGTTCCTATAAAGACAAGGTTCAATAATTGGATCCAATTTTAGAAAAGAAAAGGTGCCAATAGGGGGTTTATGTTAGGACTTATTACCAAGAGATACATGGCATATTCTCTTTCAGATCCTGTGATATTGCCACTCTCTTGGGGATTCCTCTATTGTGTGAACCTTTATATGGTGATCATTCTATAGAGTTGAAGATAGATGTGTCCTCCCACACACACAAGGTAGTGGTGAAGAACATTCCCTATAGGGATGTGATGAGGTGGTTGGAACATCCCCCAAGAGATTCCCAGCATGTAGTGAATGTTTGACTCATATAGTGACTCCTCTCCTTGAAATATTTTAGTAGAACCGGTCACCATCAGTGCCTCCACCCCTATATTTTCCATCACCAACCATGGCATAGGTTTTCCATGTAAAGGAATCTTCCTCCAAAATAGATAGAATGGGGTCTGACTTGGCTTTTGACCAGTTATCATTACTGTTCTAGCTTCCAGGAATTCCAAATGTTGACATCTCAAAGTCCCTCACAAAGGACTAGGTTATTTTTTTGACTAGATCATTTGGATGATGTTTCACCACCTATGATAAAATAATTTGGTCTATGTAGGGATTCCATAAAACCATGATGTCATTGAACACTAATGAAAAATGGTTGAGATCACAATGATTCTTGTGGTTCGGCACCCTTCTTTTTGAAATTACTTCCATACCCTTTAACAAACCCATGTCAAGAGCCGAACAATGATCCTATAGGTTTTGGAAGAAGAATATATCCATGTACAGATCAAGGCATATGGATAATATGTTTCTCTCCTTTTCATTCCTATCATATGATAGTCCATCTCTCTGACTATGATGATAGTTCCCCTCTGGGTATATTTACTATGAGAATAGTCCTCCTCATCCCACCAGAGGGCTAGAGGGATGGGGTCAATACTACATGTTGGGTTATGGAAGACCTACCTTTTGGGATGAAATAGTACCAAGCATACCCACATAGGGGTTTCCTCACAGGTTAGTTAAGTTAGTCACTAGGACCCATTCACTATAATGAGACATTTCTTCCCCATTAGAATCTTAACAAGTGAAGCAACACCTTGATACCTCTTATCCCTTAATGGTTTCTCCAAAAGAAGATATGGATCCCATGGTATCTTCCTTTCTTCAGTGGATTGAAGAGAATAAAAGGATCATTGGTGATATTATCCTGATCAGTATCCGACATTCCTAAGAGATCCCATCTCAGCCATAGTGGGGAACAACAACAAATCCTCCTTGGCTAGATGCCCTATACTAAGCTGGGTTTCCATGTGTGGTTGGTTAGAGAAGAATCTAGTGCTTATGGAATACAACTAAGGTATGAGTCACTAGACCCACTTGAGTAGTGTAATTACCCTTCCCATGATCTTTGTCATGTTACTCCTCGAGTTAATAAGCCCTCTCTATGGGGTGATGATCATATCAATGAATTTGTGCTTAGAGACCCTCACTATGATAGAGAACCTATCTAAGATGACCTGATATCCACTCTTACCACTTTCCTTGAGGCCCTGGAGACATGATAAGTGGCGATCACACAGGAAGTAAAGTCATACCCAGCATGGGTGGACAAAATTTATGAATCATAATAATTTTTAAATCCAAGATTTCCCCCATTCAATGGTATGGGTGACCCACTGAAATAGTTGGCCAACATTATTTCAACGTGCAGAACTATGTTGGGAACCCCATAGAAGTAGAAGGCCACCAAGATTTAATGCTTCATTAGGACACTACATGGAACCACATTCATATACTATTTCCATCTACCCATAGGTTCCATTACTAGTTGGTAAGACCTTCACACATAGTTCCTCTACAAGTTCAGTTGCAACCTAAGTAAGATAAGTATCATCGAACTCATCAAATTAAAATAAATTCCAATTGAGTGAATTAGATATTTTTTCATTCAGTGGAATGACCTCACATATTCACTCGACATGTCATTGACCCAAGTACAACTACAAATATTGTCCATGGGGAACAAAAATGGTTATATGGTTCCTTCTCTCATCACCTAGAACCTTCCAGGTGAATTTTAGAAATTTTTTGATATGTCCCAGAATCTGGAGAAAGCCCTATAGAAGGCTATATAGTTACGCTAATTGCCTCTTATAACTCCTATGAGAAGACATCATAAATTAGAGGCTACCGCAACCATACATGAAGTGGTCATCGACCCGATGGAGCTATTCTCTCCTTTACTGGAAGAGGTTTGCTGAGTAAAAAATCCAAGAAAACGTATCCCTACCCAACACATAACTGTTATGTACCACCTAACTAAGAACAACTTCATTGATGATAGAATGTGGATATAACCCCTCATCAAGGATAGGCTTAGATATTACCCTTTATAGACCTAAGGAACCATACTTATACTTTTAAGGATTCATAGGTTCTAGTTTATTTCATGTGTTCCAGGGAGAAGGGGATTCTGAAGATACCATAGTGAAAGAAACCTTCAGAAGTTGGACTCACTGACAATCTTGATCATTTCCCATAACATAGGATCCTTAGACATTCCATTAATGAATTATATTTTTTCAATTATTGGATATAGGACAATGTGGATCATTGATTGATGAATTTGGGTGACATCTCAGAATAGGGTACACATATCTCCATGGACCCTAACAGTGATAGTAAAGGATCCGGTGAATAAGAGAAAGTTTTCAGCCATGGAACACAAAAATATTAGGACTGGTTGGCCTAAAAGGCAGTTTCCCACACCCAGGGTGTCATCCATACTTGTTTAGTTAGGCCAGAACCTCCTATGGTTTCCACTCTCCTTCTGTCTGTTACTTCTCTATTAGCATCACAACCTTCCAAGTCTTTTAAGAGAAGGATTTAGTGACGCAAGGGATATAATTGTACCCCTATAGTACTAAATCAGTTTTACACTCTTGGGGATGTCATGCCCACTGAGCTGGGAGTCGAACCCGGGGTTCATCCAAAACATGAATACATCACCAGTGATGAGCAAGAATTCACCTTCATGAATGCCAAGGAGATTGAATATCACTTAATGATGTCCAATAGTGGGGAGTGATATTCAAACCCCTCATGTGCCTTCAGTTGATTCCATCTGAATAAATAAAATGCATGTTACATCCATCCAAATACTTAGTTTAACATGTCTATTCATGCTACTGAGACCAGGGAACACATTCTACATAGAGATCATCAATCATTTTCCTCCCACGCCACTCTATCACGTACACCACTGCCAACCATGTTAGTTGACCAAGTATCTTATCCATGACTATGTTGCAATTATCCACATCAATATTGTTCCAAATACAATATAATTGATATTCAACCTCTAGTGGTTCATTCCAGGTTACTAGTTAGCAGTAAAATTCTTCCAGTACTAGGTAGAACCTAGTGGTTCATCCAGCATCATCTGTTGTTCCCCCTTATAAAGATTGGTCCCCTATGAGAAAAATCATACCTTTGGCATGGAATTATGACATGTTGAATCGATTTTTTAGCATAAACATTAATCTTTTGATCCTTTAGGGTCTATGATTGTCCAATGAGATGTACAAGGCCTTCACAAACACATTGAGAATCCCCCTCCAGTTCAAAGAAGAGTTAGATACCTCAGAGGTGTACTATGTATAGAAGGTCGAGTAAGGGGAGTTCCAATCCATCATATTGTTATCCATGGATGATGATGGTTCCCTCAATTAGGGGAACATATGACCATTTTACATCATGGGTCAGTTAAATTTTGTAGAAGTCCACCGCTACCTGGTGGTCATGGGATCTAGGACTATCCTCATCCCAACTAGGATACTCCACAAGCTAGAAATGAAAGAGGAAGATCTAACTCTCTCCAACCTCATGATTCAGGGTTATAAAAAGAGATAGAAGAAACCATGTGGTGGGGTTTTGCAAACTTCCTAGTTTGGTGGCATGGTATTAAGCACAAAATTCATGGTAGTCTCCTACAATACCTCCTGAAACACATTTTTGGGTAGTCCATATCATCATTTTCATGCGGAAATCCCCTCCTCATATCACCAGTGCCACATGTATTCCATCAATAGTCTGGTAGGGGTACTCTATGGTGATACATATCACTTTAACACTTGTGAATCCCACTATCTGGATTTCATCTACGTCAAGAGAGAGGTGAAGTGGGTTCCAACCAATGGGGTTGAGTTCATAAATGGTTGAAATGATATAAAAACCATAGTATCCAATCTATGGAAATACATGGATTATGATTTCATCCTACCAATTCATTAACTGGATACTACAATTATCGACATGGTATATATCTTCGTTTTCTCCATGAAGTAGTTTTTTAGCATACCTAAAAAAGAAAAATCATCTATAGATTACCTCATACTCTTAAACAGGACATGCCTGAGTCATACCATAATCCATTACTCCAATGAAGTACAGATAATTTTTTCCCATGACTACCATTTCACAGAATTGTTTTATGTTCCATAGAGTAGGGATGGATCCATGGAATCTGACCCACCACCATTTCATTATTACTAAGAATGGGCCTCACAATCATAGGCTGGATGGAATGGGATCTATAACTTCTATCACTATAGTCTAAGAAGATAAAAAAACCCTCAGTGGTGAATCTATGTCCACCAAAGAAGGAATCAATGTTATTCATGAGTTAGCTGGTTTGGATGATATTCCTCTCCTACTAATTCTCCTACCTCAGACGATGAGGAGGATTTGGAATATGTCCCTCCTATATTTATATAGAGTGTCTCCACTACCATTGATGAGTTGATTTTGGTGAACCTCGGTATCGAGAAAGATATAAGTAAATCTCTAATCAGTGCAATAATACCCTCAAATGAGATCTAATAGTATGTGTAACTCCTAAAAGGGCACAACGAATTATTGTCCTAGTGCTATGAAAATATGTCAGGACTAAACCCTCGGGTCGCCATTCACTAGCTCGGCCTCCCAGCTGGTCATCATGGGTTCATTCAATATTCCAGAAAAATGCATTCCTCTCACGGTGCTATGGTATGGCCGAGGCTGATAAGATTATCAAATATAACTTCATCCTGGAGGTCCAATACCCCATATGGCTATCCAAATTCATCTTAGTTATGATGAAGAATGGGAAGATCTTGGTATGTATTGACTTCTAGGACCTTAATCACCACTATCCAAAGCATGATTTTACACTACAAGTAGTTTTTTTTATTGATCATGAAGCTAGGTTTCAGTCCCTCTTCCTCATGGATGGATACTCTAGGTACAACCATATTTGAATGGCCCCTAAGAATGAGGAGTCTATAGTATTTAGGGTAGTACAAAGAACTTTATGTTATTAGGTGTTTACCATTGGCATAAAAAATGTAGTATCCTATTATCAGTGGTCCATGCACCAAATATTCATAACAATCATCAAGTTATTGATGTAATTCTATGTGGATGACTTGGTAGTCAAATACCAAGGGTTTCAGCACCATCTCAAGGACCATAAGAATGTTTCCAGATTCCTGTGCTCCTGAAATTTGAAGATGAACCCAATAATGTTTTCATTTGTGGTTACCTTTGGGTTGTTTCTAAGATTCATCATAATATATAGAGGTACTAAGATCAACCAAGATAATATCATGTACATTATACAGATTCCTCTCCCTGAGAAACCTCTGTGAGTTTCGAGGCCTCCAAGGACGCATATCTTACATCCGTTGATTCATAAAAAATCTATCCACAAAGTGTAATCCCTTATAAAGTCTTGTGAATAATGACACCATTTATCTATGGGATATGGATAGTTAGTCCTCCTTCAAGGATATAAGGAATTATTTGTTACAAACTCTGGTTCTAATTCCACCAATTTCAGTGAAAAATCTGGTTCTCTATGTGACCTCCCTAGAATGGTACCTCGATGCCCTTCTCATCCTAAAAAAATGAGGTATAAGAAAAAAATTTATAGTAACTCAGTCGCATAATCCTTGACATAGATACTGGAAAATACCTTATAGAGAAGAGATACCTCACATTTGTTTTCATAGTGAAGATGTTGCGTCATTATCTGAAGCATCATGAGATATATCTTTTTTTAGTAGACCCACTAAAATATATTCTCTATTGACCCATGCAGATGGGAAGGATGGAATTCTTGGTAGTGATCCACTAAGAGTTTGACATCAGGTTTGTGCTACAGAAGACTATCAAGGGTCAAAAATTGGTAGGATTTCTTACCGCTCACCCAGCCCTACAAGAGCCACCCTTGGTTGTTGATTTCCCAGATGATACCATCCTATTAGTAGATCAGGCTATGTTATTTTGGGAAAGTCATTCTAATGGTTCCTCTCAGAGCTCAAATGGTAGAATGATCAAAAATACCAAGCTCAATAGAGTATAACTGAGGATCATATTCATCATGCCTACGCATGCCATCCTACCATACTCATTCCTACTATCATAAGGATGGAACAATATCAAGGTAGAGTATCATCCACCAATCACTTTTCTTGTACTGGCCCATGAGATTAATGTCCCCTTCATTCATGTGAATGGAGACACTGAGATAATCATAAAATAGATCAATGAGGACTATATTGTAAGAAAAAAAGATCTCATTCCTCTAATGATGTGAACCCATCATATGATGGCCCAATTTTCTATGCATCTATAAGTGAAACATGTCCCTCATTCATAGAATGGTCAAGATGATTCCTTGGAAATACAATCCATGTCTCTTTTATTGGATGACTAGGAAAACCTAATCATCCATGTGGCACATCATAGGGTCACCACTCTAGTCATTTTAGATGATGATGGAAACCAACAAGTAAAATAGCTATCTGTCAGTACTTCTATTCCAGGACCCTCAAATCTCTCTGTAGTAGAAGAAACACTTGATTGGAAAACTGCCATTGTTGAGTATCTCCAATGTGGAATTATCCAATTACACTAAGATAAGTGTGACTAAATTTTTCAGTGTGTAGCATATTTTACCATCTATATTAGATCTAACATTGATAAAACTCTTAACAAATGTGGGTTTGATGGAATTAACCTGTGTTTCATGAAGTCCATGCTAGGTCATATGTCACCCATCACGTGAGATTGATTCTCTCCCAATTAATCCACTATTTTGGTTACTTATTCCCACCATGGTTCATGACTACATAATTTTTTCCCTGATGTTTCACACATTTAAGATCCATGCCAATTTCATGTATCGAACATCATAGATTCTCAAAAAATCAATTATTATTGGTCATCCATAGTATGGGGACTCATCATTGTGGGGACATACCCACTAGAAACTCACCAGTATAGGTTCATTCTTACTGTGATAAACATCTTCTCTAATTGGGTAGAATAAATTCCCCTCAATTATATCAAGGCTAGGTCAGTGATCGATTTCACGATCTCCCATATCATCCATCGATTTGAAATTTCTCATGATATTCTCACCAACAATGGATCCAACATCAATAGTGTTTGGTAGAAAATATTGTACGCCAAGTATATCATCTGGTCCAACCATTATTTATGATGTCATGTGCAAGAAAATGGAATGATTGAAGATTTTAAAAAGAACCTCTATAACATTTTGCAGAAGATAGTGGGGTAGAACAAGAAAAGATGGCCAAAAAACTCCCCAGCACCCTCTGGGAAAATCAATCAAGGACATAGAATTCCACCCAGGTGATCCCATACTCTTTGGTTATTGGAACAAAGGAGGTATTTCCAATTGAGGTTATATTTTTTTCACCTTGAATAGATTTCTATGACGAGAAGATTCCATAAAAATGAAAAAAGTCTTTCTAGTTGAGCTAAAATCCCTCAAAGAAAACATACTCCATGTGTTTCATAATCTAGAGAGGAACTCAAATAGGATAGAGATAGAATTCAAAAATAAGGTTCACCTCCTCTACTTCCTCTAGGGTAACAAATTACTAGCTCTCAAAATGAAAAGAATACCTGGGAAATAGCATCCAAAGTTGGAGACCAAGGGGGAAGGACCTTCTATCATTCATAAGGTCTATTCTAATGAAAAAAACTCTTTGATTACCATGGATAGAGAGTGTATCACACCTCCCACTAATGATACTTTTCTCAAATAGTACATTACATAAGGATCAAAGCATGTCTTAATCATAGGATGTTAAGCTGTGTGATTGGACTGAGATTTAATGGCCTTAAAATAATATCCACCCCATGGTCCAAAGCATTATGAACTTAAACTATTTACAATTCGTCTGAAATCTATTAACATAAATTGTGAATAAAAATCCATTAATCACAACATTAAGCTATATATGGGTCCCCATGAAGGTGTTCTCTAGAATTGGGGTTCTTTGGCCCCTCATTCATGTTGGGTTTGTTCCACTATACTGAACATATCCATTTGGGATACCCACCCCATTGGATGAAGCTCATCGACCTTAAACTAAGAGTCATGGTCTATGAAACAAAACCTTAAAATTCCTATAATCGGTCTAAGTATTATGAACTTAAACTAATTTTAACCCATATAGTCTGAGTTGTACAACTTCAAACTAAAAAACATGATGTCCTCAGTTCATGAAGATAAACTATGATCATACCCCCTATATATTCAGGATGCCTCTTAAAAACATATGATCATACACCATATAAAACTAATATTCTATCCATGATAAGTAGGATATGTGTAGAAACATTACCCCATGCCCAGAAAATGGGATGCCTAGAAAGTATTTCCCCACCGGTGTTGGTCTTCTACCACACCACATTAAAGAATTATGTGTGTCTTGATTCCAATCCTCATGGGATATGTAGCGATGCTTGGAATTTATCTCTCTAGGCCTAGTAACAAAATCATAAACCCTTTGGCCCCTTGGCACCCTTCATTGTCCCATATTGACAACACCAAAAGATGTTACGTTTGTCTCAAGGCTTGCATGTGGCATTGAGCCTCTCTTTGTATCTATTAATGTCGTGTTTTACCTCCTTTGTACTACACATATATCATTGGAACAAACATTCCCCATAATAGACTAAGCATCACAAATTTAAACTAATTTATTATAGTCTGTGAAAGATGAATTTAAACTATTTTCCATGGTCCAAAGCATATAAACATAAACTGTGTGAAACCAGCTTCAGGATTTCTTCACATAGAGAAATTCCTACTTGGCTTCATAAATGTCTAGTTTTAACTCATTCACCACACAAACATTCAGGAATCCCCCTCCCCATGGTCCAAAAATTATGACCATAAAAGTATATGAATCCTCTTCCATGAAAAAAATTCATTGATGGAGTAAAATAATTATTTTGACATTAATATGTTGAATTTTTTAATCAATGTTTTCCATTTTAGATCTTATGTTATATATTATTATATTATCAAACCATTATGATTATTATCATTTAATCAATTATTCACAATGATCAATTATATCTTCTTATTTTAATGTAACATAACTCTACATTTATTATCTAAAAATCATAAAATATCATGTGAAACAATATTATAAATTATTCAGTAAAAATTAATTTTTATTCTAAAAAGATAATTTACTTGAATGTATTATTGTTTCATTAACTATACTTTTTAAGAAAATAGTTTTTACCACCATTAAAATTTTAATCTATTAAACTTTTTTCAAAGCTATATTAATCATCTTAGAATTATGTTATTTGTCCATTATATTTTTATACATAAAAAATAAGCTATGAACATAAAGGATTTTCCCCACTGGCAAGGCTCAAATGATCATCAATTGGTTAAAATAGGCGAAAATCTCACAAAGATGAAAAATACCATATCTATAATTGATTGGATGTCTTTAATATAAACTACACATTCTTATGTTTAAAATTTTGCATATTTGGTTCAACTTTCCTTATAGAATGTCCTATATATTATTTAATGTTAATATTATTCACAAATGCATCACCCTTATTCCCTGTAAATAGACCCCACCCATCTATACCACTATCCATAATATTCCCTAAAATTTATAATTATCCCATACCCAAATTATATCCCCCATTTTCCTATTTCTTCTTTCGTAACCTATGGTCTCCATATGAAGCCCTAAATCCCTCAATTCCTAGAGGTCATTCAATACACGATTCAATCTCTCAAGGAGTTTAGAGCTTGTCTGACCATGTGAATATACAAGGAATATTTAAAAAATACCTATTCATTTTCATGTGTTAATTTACCTATTTTGGAATGATTAATAATAAAATGCTCATGTGTCTTATATATTTATATATTATCATTATGTGATGGATGAGTCTGCTAATCCCATCCAATGTACTTAGTAATATTTTATATCTCAATAGCCCAAATGATTACATGGGTAGTTATCCAAAGCCCAAGTTTCCAATAGTGGTTAGCTCTATCAAAAGGGTGAATGTGTAATATTCCTAATACTAAGGTTATACGGGTTGTTATCCCATGACAATATGGTATATGGGTGGATTCCACAAGCCTATTATACATTATGAATGATTTTTTCTAATCCTATTATGTTATGAATGTCTTTGATTTGATCGTTAACATGTTTTATGATCCCTATTATTATATTTTTACCATAGTCTTATTCTACCAACTGATGTAAAATTATTATATATCAAAATTTTCATTTATGACATCTTTTTTACATCAAAACCCATAGGACATGATTTATGCTTCATTATTCATGTCATATTGAGTATGATTATAATATATTATGTCATTATACATTGATTATGTTCTCATATCCATAAGATCATATAGTTCTCATTTGTGATATCAAATTGATATCTCACATGTTTACCATTACTATGAATATGAACAAACCCCTTTATTTGTTTCTATTTCCCTAGGACATCAAGTTGGGTGTTTGGGATGATATGTCTTGAAGGATATATTTATTGAAGAGTAGTTGTGGGATTTATTAAAGAAATATTGTGAAATAAGATATATAAGAATCAAATCATCAATTTTAATAATCTATTGGGTTCTGGAAATGGTTATTTATTTGGAGAAAAATGAGCACAGAGGCTCTTGAATTAAAATAATAAATGGTTACAAGAGACGAAATGATGGTATCTTATATTTCTCATGGGTTATAAAAGGGATCATGTGATCAGGTACATTGCATGAATAGATACATCCCTCCTTAGTGGCCCCTTTATTTATAATTCCATCTGCAAGATAGTTTGCTTCCCGAAATTTGTGTGTGACAATGTATCTCATATAGGAGAGCCTCTAATGGAATTTGATCCATTTACCTGTAAGCTTCCATGAAAGATGAATTTTCCCGATCCTTATGTCTTGAACAATAGTAGTTGAATCACACTCAAGAGAAATATTATTCCAATCCCTTTGACATGAAATTTTGACCAACTTGATAATCCCCGTCATTTCTGAATCATGAACAGTGAAATTGCCACAAAGACCATGAATACATTCCACCACATCCCAATTGTGATATCTGAATATAGCCCCAAATCCAGATGGTCCAGGGTTACCTCTTGAGGCTCAATCCATGTTATATTTCAACAAACCAAAAAAGGGGGATCCCAAAATACATCAATGGTGTCGCGAGGCTTGGGAAAATTACCTATAACATTCAGGCGTCGTAAGACCATGAACTCCCTGACAGAAGTGATGCAACTCTCTTTGAGCATACTGTTGGCATTCTGTATAGCCACAAGAATATTTTTAATTGTAGTGAATTCATTAAAATGAACCTGGTGTTGAATTTCCCTATTATGGGTGCTCCAAATGTTTTGCAGTAGCTCTACACATGCTACCCTGATAAGCGCAGTGAGCTCCTTGGACTCCTGAACACCAAAGATACCAGCTAAAAAATTAGAACTAAACCTATTTGAGGAGGATGTATTTTAAACATGATAAAGAACAGTTTTCCACATTGAAGAGGAAATTTTGAAGCACAAGAATAGGTGGTCCATGCCCTCATGGTGATGGTGGCATAAGATGCACTTAGAGCATAGGGAGATTCCAAATCACTGAAGATTCTCATCCACTGGTACTTTGTTAAGAGATATTCTTCAAAGAAAGGTGTATCTATATTAGAGAATCCTTTTTTTAGTTAAGATCACCAATCCACCTATAATCGCATTGAATAAAATAATTGTAGAAACTTTTAGAGTCAAGAAGACCATTCGAAGACAGTTCCCATATGAGTAAGTCATCATGATTGGTAAAATCATAACCTTCAATTGTTTCAGCAATATTGACTAGAAGAACATTTGTATTTTCCAGTTGTTCCTCGATTATGACATTGTTATCAACAGCATGAGCTTGGGATAAATTATTTCTAAAAGGAGGGATCTATTCCAATTACATGCCAGAAATAAAGGAAGGACCTGGAACTTAACATCCAGTGAGAGTGCCTGGGAATAATCTGGAAAACAATTTTTTGGCCATGCCAAATTGATGATTCTAGGTAGCCAACTTTCTCTTTAATTAATAGAGTAGGAAATATTTCTCTAAGTAACTCTAGAGTGGCAGATTTATTGTTGGAAAGATGCTATAATAATTTGGATTACAAAGCCTGGTTGAAGAATTTCAGGTCCTTGATGCCCAGTCCTCCAATAAGGGGAGGCATGCAACATTGTTTCCACTTAGCTATAATAATTTTCCTTTCCATCAAACTGCCACTCTAGAAAAAAAATTTATCATTGATTTTATTTTCTTAAGGATTGAGATAGGTCAAAGATACACAATAAATTAGTGAAAAATATTTGAAGTTACCACATGCTTGACAAGGTAGCTACTCCCTTCCATTAAGAGGGAATTACCTTTACAAGTGGCCAGTTTTTTTCTCATTTAGCTCAAGGATTATGAGAAATGTGAGATGAGAGGCTTTCCCCTAAACATTGGAACTCCATTATAAATAAAGGGATGGTATCCCTCTCTTGTTCTATGATCACATATGATATGAATATTCCTTCAAGTAGGAATGTTTTTTCCAAAATAAATAAACATTTTTCTCTAATTAATTTCCTTATGTGGGACACATTAAAAATTAAGGTGCGAATTATTTAGGTGGATAATGTTCTAATGGCCTTCCTAGGTAAGTATGACAATTTTGTCCGCAAAAAAACATAAAGGATGGAGTAGAGATACATATATCCACCCGGATTATAGAATGTTTGCCTTTATCCACCATATTGAGAAGAATTCATCTCAAATATTCCTCTATAATGGAAAAAAAAGAAATATCTGAAAAGGGATCCCCCTATCTCACCCCCTGGAGTAGGTAAAATATTTATATGGTGACTCATTAAAAAGGTTGGAGATGTGAGCTGACTCAAGAAGAGTTTTAATCCATTGAATAAACCTCACACTAAACCCAAAACTATGAAGCACCTTTCCTATGAAACCCCAATCCATTGAGTCAAAGGATTTTTTAATGTCAAGCTTAATAGCTATGTTTCCTCCCTAATTTGATTTCATGTGGAGATTAATAAATTCCTAGGTAGTAAGCAAGAAATCCTGAATATTTCTTCTAGTAACAGAAATGAATTGGTTCCATGATATAATCTTTCCATAAACACAAGCAAGTCTGTTGGCCATGATTTTTGTTATGACTTTATGAAATGTATTGATAAGGTAAACTGGCCTAAATTTTATTATCTCACTTGAATTATCCACTTTTGGAATAAGGGAACTGAACTGAGCATTGAATCCTGGATTAAAACCTCCACCCCTGAAAAAATGTTTAACAAGTTTTTTAACCGCATTTTTTATAATATCCCAATAGATTTGGAAGAAGTGGTTTGAAAACCCATCTGGACCTGGAGAACTATATTTTTTGAGAGAAAATATGGCGTCCTTAATTTCAAATTACATCGGAATAGATGTTAGAGATTGAATATCATCATCAGAAATCAATGTGGGAATGATGTTTTCTCTTACCATTTTAGTCCTTAGTGGACCATTAAAAAGATCCACAAAAAAAGAGACAATATGATTAGAATCATCTTTTATTTCCTCGAGAACTATATCTTCATCCTTAATAAGTGAAAGGGTTCTATTCACTATTCTTACCCTTTGAAGGTAATTTAAGAACTTGGTATTTATGTTCCCCTCATTGAGCCACGTGATTTTGAAGATGTCCTTCTTGATGTTATCCATGAGATTAATAAAATTCTATAACTTGGAAGACAACTTAGCCTCTTCACTCATGTCTCTAGAATAGTGAGATCTAGTAGAAAATTCATGGATTTCATGATGAAAGCATTCATGTCCTTCAATTTATGCATCCAGAGATCTGAATTTCATCTTGATCAATTTCTTAAGTTTTATCTTAAGAATTTTGAGCATGGAAACACATATGAGAGGATTGTTATTTCCCACATCCGAGGACCAAATTTCCTACAAAATATTTGAAACATCTGGGAGAGAGGTCCAAGAATTGTTAAATGTAAAGGGTATTTTTGTCACTTTTCACTAGAGAGAAAACATACTAGGATAGGGTGATGGTCAAAGTTTTTCCTAGCTAGTGTGACAGATGAGATCAATTTCTAAGAACCAAGCATGACATCATTAACAAAATCCCTATCAATTATTCCAACCCTCATTACATTTATATTCCTCCTGTATCACGTGAATTTACCACTGATTAGGTTGACTTCAACCAATATTACTTCCATAATACAGTCCCTTAACTCATTGGTAGAGATTTCATTTTTAAATGGACCAATCTTCTCATCCGCATGTTGGATTGAATTAAAGTCACCTATAATGATCCATGAATCTATGATAGAATTAGCCAGCTGTTGTAGTTTTCCCCATAATAACCACCTGTCAACATATATATTGTGTGAATACATAATAGAGCTTAATATTTACATACCAAAATCAAAGAAACTTTAAGTGAAAATCTGATTGTCTGCATCAATAATTGTTGGTGAGTCAGAATTTTTGTGATTTGGGAGGTAAATCCTATCAGGAATGTAAATATCATGATTAGTGCCCAACATGGAGTAACCTCTACTACTGAATAACATTCCCAGATTCACATAATTAATCTTGGGTTTAGAAATTCCAATAATATCAGGTTTATACCTTCCTGTAATGAGTCTGAAGGAACCTCATGTGTCAGGGTTGGCTATGCACTGACATTTCCAAAAAAGAATACTCATTATGATTTGGTATTGGTGTTTTGACTCCATTTTTTCCAAAATTCCTTTGTGATTTTATAGGTTTTCCTGCCTGTATGGTAGCTATAGAAGAAAGTGACTCTTTTTTGCATCATCAGATTTGAGATGAATGTAATCCAGGGGTTCCTCCTTCCCTGATTCCTACATAGTGCGGTCTCCAATTGGTCAACCATCTTAGATATGGACATTCTTTTCCTCATACCCCTTCTCAACTACTGTGATCTCCGGGGGTTCCTCTAAGACATGGAAAGGCAGCTCCAATTGTGAACTTATGTATTATAATATGGAATCGAGTAAGAACACTTTAGTTTTAAGGTCCAACAAAGTAGTGAAAATAGCTGAAGAAAAAGATAATAAGTGATCATCATATTCCACTAATGGGTTACTCCTCACATCACTTGCAGCTAGAGCAGTTATCTTTTCAAAAATGGAACTTTTCTTTTCCTCTTCATCTACCGATTCTTACCATGAGGGACTTTTTGTGATGGATTTGATGAAGTTACCTCCCTTCATTGAGTCAAGGACTCTTCCATTCTCCATGTCCACTATGTAACTTTTCTTTCCTCATGGGACTTCCTTCCAAACTAGAGCAATGGGAGCAGGATGAACTAGTTTTTTAACTATGCGACATGATTGAAAATTGTAACCTAACATCTTGCATTGCTCAAATACTTGAGGTAGGTTCTCAAACTCATATGTTATCTCCATTTTATGATCCTTCACAACCAAGTAGATTCATTCAGGAGGTTGTGATTCCATATTAATCTCTATCAGCACCCTCATATAAAGTCCAATGTCACCATTGACAGTGTGATGATAGATTTTCTGGGGGGTACCAATTACTAAAGCAAGGTCATTAAGAATATTTGGATTCCATTAGACCCATGGAAGTCCATGAATACCTATCCATACCTGGGCTATGGAGTGTCTCTACTTGAAAGGGTTGAAGATCGCATCCCACATCGAAATCCTGATGAAACCTGACTTAGGTAAATATTTCCAACATTCCAAACAATGTCAAGATCCTCCTTTAATTCTAGAATAACATGAAAGAGTCCCTTGCTAATCAAAATGAGTCTCCACCTCGAAAAACCCCAGAAGTGAGATATTTGATTTTTCACATCAGCGTAAAACCATGACATAATTCCTTTCTCATGAGAGGTTTGGCCTAATACCGAGAACTTTTAGAGATCCATTATTTACTTAAGTGAATATTGATCCACCACTAATGTGATCGATCAATCCCCCAATTTCTTAAGAATAAGCGGATTGTGGGATTCAGATGCACCATAGGAGGGACCGGCAAGTGCCTCTACAAACAAAACAACCTTTTGAGGAAGGGAGTAGGAATATTTATCCCCACTTTCGATGGCTACAGATGTGAAGGATTGCTCCCATTCCAGATTGAATGAATCCATTTTCATGCAAGATCTTAGAATAAGTCGGGATCATCAACATCAAGATTCACATAAGCACTTCCTTCTCTTTCCTTCACCATCCTTTTTTGGTAGTCATTATTCTCCATAATTCTACTTTATCTAGAAATGGTTATTGAGAGGTGTATTGTTTTCATGATGAAAAGGATACAAAATGTTTTCATGTTTAGATTGGTTTGCCTTAGTTTGTATAAAATTTTGTATTTATTGGATATTTTGTTTCCCAATGGACCCATGAGTGAGGTTTTGGGGTTAATCATTTATAATGAATTTATATATACATAATTTTTATTTCATAAAATGACTTCAAATTTAGAATATACAGATCTAAACTAGTCAGTGGATTGCTTTTATCAATCATTTAAAATAATGAAATTATCATGTGAATTATAAAACGTGACATGTGTATATAGAACATATTATGACACAATTTTTATGTTAAAAAGTTAATAAATAAAATTAATGAATGATTACTAAAAATTAATTAAATTTAAAAAATTATTTTTTATAAAATATAATATAAATTTCATAATTCCAAAATTCAAATTCAAAGGTCTGAAATATTTTATACTTTTTTAAAAAATAAAACATCTTAAAATCATGTCTTTATAGGAAATGAATAATATAGATAAATGGAAATTTGTTATTAAATTAATTATTTTATAAAATACAATTGTTCAAATAACAAATTCACAGCTCTAAATACAATAAAATTATTAATGGGATATAATTTCTTACAACATCAATTTAAAAATCCCATGCCAAAAAATTAAAAAACAATTATCCAACATTTGCTATAAATACCCACCCGACATTCTATTTTTCTTCATTGTTATATAATGGAGAATTTTTTAATATATTTTTATCTCACAAATATCTTTCAATGTTTAACAAAATGTTCTATAATATTTAATCTCAACCAGTAGGATGCTACATGTCATGACCCGATCCACCAGGTCTCTTCTGGTTGGCGGAAGACTGAGCCAGAACTACCCCAATCCCACTTCCATAGGATAGGGGAAGAAGAAAAATACAGAAATGAATATCTAAAATGGGTGACCTTTCCCAATGTACATGTACATACACACCTAAAAATATATATACAAAAGTGTGTAGGAATAACAATATAAGAAAACAACATATAGAGTAAAAAACATATTTGTAATAATATCTAGGGAATAAAAAAAGTTTTCATTAGTCAAATCCAAAATGTAAAGTGGGAAACATATACGCAACAAGAACAGAAGTCCCAACCTAGAAATATCTTGAAAGGAAATTATGAGAACGCTTGGATCTAGATATCCAAGCCTCTCCCACCATACACTATTAATTGAACCTGAGTATCGTAATGCTCCTCTGAAATCACTGCTGAGATGTCCATCATAATCATAAGACACGAAACATCTGAGAAAATCTCATGTAGGGTGTGTATATATATAACCAGCAGTAGGCCTCAAAAACTGAAAGGGGGAAATAGGATACATGATAGAAGTAGTCAACTCAACCTAAACGAAATTTGGGAACAAATACCAACAACCACAGATATTAATGCTCATAAAAGATACCTAGATGGGAGATTAATGGAATCTACATCTAATTGACTATCCCTGGAAAATAGTCTTCTAACAGTTCCAAAGGGGTCCACAAATGATGCCCATCATTTCATGTGTTTTATTTTAAATTTAACCACATGGAGATCCCAGACATCATCACTATTCTGCACAGTTGAGGGGGCATAATCTCCAAATAGAGGACCCACACCCTATTCCATCAGGGGTTACAACACAGTAGTAATAGGACCCATGCCCTAGTTTGTCAGGGGGTACCACTCATTAGGCAGAGGGCTCATGCCCTAGTCTATCAGGGGGTACAACTAGGTAGGTAGATTGAGGACTCGTTCCCTAGTCTATTAGAGGGTTCCACTTAGTATATATATAGAGGACCCAAACCCTAGACTAGAAATGGGTGCCACTAACTATATAGAGAATTCATGCCTTAGTATATCAGGGGGACCAATAAATAAATAGATAGAGGACCCACACCCAATTCCATCATGGATGTAGCACTCAGTAGGTAGGGGACACATGCCATTGTCTGTTTGAGGGGTATCACTTAGTAGATAGAAATAGGACCCATGACCTAGTCAATCAGGGGGGGTGGTACCACTACATAGATAGACGGATGACTGATGTCCTATTCCATTATGGTGGTACCACTCCATTCTCACTCTCATGATCATGCCCTACCAATTCCATTATCAATCATCTCATAAGGAAGTTCCACCCTTGGTACATCTTACATAATATTTCAAAATCCACTAAGAAGGCCACTATCATATTCTATGTAGAAAAACACTCAGTATATTTTACTCATGGTCCAAAATCAAAGTCCAAATGAATGAGATACGAGAGGTATATGTTTTGGAGGGAATTATATGATGTGTCAGGGCTCTGCATGGAGTGTTTCCCAACTCATCTTCCAAGTTATATCATCACCAATACATGGATCAATTTTTATGTATTACTACATGGCATGTAAGGGTACTACACGACATGTCTCGGCCAACTAAGGCTTGCTTGTGCTCTCCTAGTTGTGCCTGTGTACACTGGCCATGTGCCAGTACACTAAATGTTCCTTGTCATGTCTGTGTCCTTATACTTTCGGAGAACACAATGAGATTACAACACCAATTCACATGGTGTGTGGGGGTGCATCATAATTTGTGATATCTGACTAGCCCAAAAACCCTTTCCACCACAACGATTATCTACACATCATGTGTTCATTAGACTATATGGCATACATTCCAATATTTCATTGAAACCAATGAATCCTCATGTGGATTCCAGATTTGGCCTCAACACTAAAAATATGACCATTGAATGTATGAAATTGGTTGAGAACTCCTTCGATAGTCAATTCCATCCCATCTGTTGCATGAAATTGAATTTTTGATCCTTCTCTCAAATCTATCTCCGCATAGTGTGACTCCTGTGGTCTTATATAGTCTATCAATCTATCTTAGATCCTACATCGATGGGAGTCATCACCTAAATCCTCGCACAGATCATTATCTAGATGAAAATTTATATCAAAATTGTCATTCTCACATCCTCCATGAATTCAAGGGTTCGATCTTGCTCAATATTTTCCATGAAATGTTTAACCATGAACCCATTATCCAACAATGAAGAACATAATGAACAATGGGGGTAAAGAACCATAAAAAATGTGATAATAGTCATTTTCTAAGCATTATTGGCCAATTATTTAATTTGATGAATCCAAACTATGAAACTTGGAATAGGAATAGATAATTAATTTAATAAGAAATTTATTCATTAATATATCTCATGAGATGTTTGGAAATTTCCATGAAATCCAAGAAGATTAAAGATTCATGATCGATTAATTAAAAAGAAGGAAGAAACCAATAAATAATCTTCCCTAGCTTGATTATAAATGACCATTGGTGAAGAACATAGTTTCTATCAATAAAGAGGACCCATTGTGTTCAATACACCTAAATTCACCTTGGTATGTTTTTCATTCATTATCTGGTCTCTATTCACCATCGAAGGTTGGTGGAATCCTCCTCTCACCGATCATAGGATTATACAGCTAACCCTGCAGATTATACATAACCACATACATATAGAGGCTATCATGTATTTTTAATTAAATGAAATAAATATGAAACTAAATTAATTATTTCACTTAACACACCCTCCAATAGCTTCCTCATATGACATCTGGTGCTGACCAACTTTAGATCCCACTAAGGGTAAAGAATATGCTGCAGATTCAATAATGGTATTATATTTTCAATTTGACACACTGTTTAGGACATATTCTATTAAATTTGTAAAAAAGATGTATTCATGATAAAAAATATAAATAATACTTTTATAAAATTTATTCCAGGATAATAGGGAATTATAATCCCACACCGTCTCATCGCAAGGCTCAAAAAATATTTATTAAATTATTTTAAATACTTAATAGGAAAAAATATGGTGTCTAAATTATTCCATCCTTGAATCATTTTATCCAAAAAAATCATAACCAAAGAAAAAAAGTTAGTGATATAGAGACCACATCTAGCTCTTCCACTCCTAAGAGCAATTTTTCATTCTCCCATGCATCCACAACATATGAACTAAGGGATTGGTCAATCCATGTTGTATCCTCTATTGTTGATCCTCGATCTCCACTGAGTAATCAGAAAAGGTGGATCTATCTTTAATGGATATCCTACCCCATTAAATAATGTGTGAAGGATCACACAAGAAATTACTCAACTGAAAAACATAGAAGATGTCTTGCACCTGCTCCAATTGTTGTGGTAGGAAAAGGAATTATTAAACCTCACCAACCCTCTACAAGATCTCAAACAGCCTGATAAAACTCAAGGATAGATTTCCTCCCCAATAGAATCTCCCCAACTCTCATTTTAGAGAAACACTCAAGAAAATGTGGTTTCCCTGATATAAAATCAAGGGAATTCGAAGTCAATCATCATAATAATTATTCCTTCTCTAGGATTTTCTTATCCTCTCATGGATCATCTGGACCATCTCTATCATCATTTACACCATCTCTATCCCAACAGGACATGTCTCACAAATCTCAACTAAACATAAGGATGACACGTATGATATACTGTATAGGTCCTCAAATGTTTTAGTTCTAATAGAAAAGTGATATATATTATTATATGAAAACTCAACCAGGGGTATGTGATCCTCCCGGATCAAACTGAATCCTAACATGAAATCCCTCAACATATCCTCCAACTCCTTGTTATTTTTATAATTCTTCCCATCCATACTGGGGTAAAAATTTGTAATAATCCTCATCTAGTTCTTGAATGCCTCTAGCAGTAATCTACACAATAGTGATGTGAACCGTGCATCACAGCTGTTGACAATAATCAAGTTAACCCCATGAATGAGGATGATCTCCCGCACATACCACTAACCCGAAACTCTGTACTGAACTCTGCTCCCTGATAACAAGGATGTTTTCCAACATGGTAATTTGGTCAACTATAACCCAGATGGCATTATGGATTCTCTTTATCCATGGAATCCCTATAACAATTTCTATGGATATGACATCCCATTTCTTCTCCATGATATCAAGTGGATACAATAAACCTATTAGAACCTGGTATTCATCCTTCACATGCTGACATGTGAGACACCAAGAGAATAACTTAGAAACACTCTGCATCATGCTAACTGAAGGTCCTTGTACATCCTTTCTATATCATGATATACACCCAAAACAGAAGTGTGAAACACCCTCATCACCTCTTCTCACAATGTGACTGGAACCACCATCCGTCCTTCTAAAAGTATGATGTGGTTACATCCATTATACAATCTATCTGGTTAATCTCAAGAGGTAATATGGTGATGTAGGACCTCTCAGTCATTTTCCCCCAACTATTCCTCCCTCACATGCTAGAGATGCAGGGGCGTCATGACCATTAACTAAATAATATTCATACACTCACCTCCACTACGTTCATATGCAACACAGCTAACTACTCATATGTAGCCTCCACCATAAATGAAGTACAATTCCTCCTAATGGAATATTCTACCCCTTTTCCATTCCTAGGCATATAGACTATCTCAAGTTCATAGTCCTATATGATCTTCAACCAGTGCCTCTGCCTTAGGATATGATCCATACACATGAAGAGATGACTGCGACTATGATGGTCGGAGTAAACAACAAAAATATCTCCCAAAAGATAGTGCCACTGTATCCTCAGTGTCAATATTACCTCTACTAACTCTAGGTCATGAGTCATCTAGTTATTCTCATAGGGTCTCAAATTCCCCAACCCATATGATATTAATGTCTACCTATACCTCAAAATATGGTTGAACCTAGCTCTAAAGATATCGTAATATACTACATACTCCATGCCCTCCTCCATTAGTCTAAAAGAAAGATAACTAATAGCATTAGCCTGAACTACTCAATGGATTTCATTATCAATTTATTCTATTTAAATAGATTCCCTTTAAGCATTAAGGATGTTTAAGGGGATGTAATCTTGGGGAATTCAATCACAATCCTCCATTATTACCACACCAAGACAAGAAAATTTCACACCTATAAAATTCTCTTTATTGGATTCCAAGTAACCAACATATCAATCATCGTTGGGTTCATGGATAATCTATTCTCAGAAATTAGATGCCTTAGAATGTGTAGCTCATAGATCTATAACTGACACTTTTGGAGATTAAGATAAATATGGTGCTTCTGAAGGAAGCCTATGACCATTCTCAACTGATAATCATGCTCCTCCACTAACAGAGCGTATATGAGTATGTCATCATTGAAGACAACAAAAAATTGAACCGTCTATGGGTAGAATATCTAGTTCATCAAAGACATAAATATAGTAGGGGAATTCATTACACTGAAAGGTATCACCCAAAACTAATAGTGTCTTTAGTGACATCAGAATTCCACCTTCGGAATATGATCCTTGCCAACTTTCAACTGGTGGTTGATGGACCTGATATTGATTAATAAGAATAATATCAATCATTTAAAATTGTCAAATATGTCAACAATGCGTGGAAATGGGTACTTTTTCATTATTATGGCCTGGTTTGGGAAACTAAAATCAATACAAAGCTGCAATCTCTTATCATCCTTATTCATGAAAAAATCCAAATATTCTGAGGGGATATACTAGTTTTGATAAAATCATTCTCTCAAAGGTCCTACAATAAAACCCTCATCTCATAGAGCTTGATAGGTGTCATATGAAATTCCACAGAATACAGTAGAGTAATCCGGAGGTTCAAGTTGATGCTAAATTTCTCCTCCCGCCTTAGAAGTAGTCCCAAAACATCCTCAAGGGAACAATGTAATATGTGTGTGTATAAAAGTAACTGTGTGGAGAACCCACACCTCTCCACTCTTTCACATAGATGAGGGTGTAAAATCTAAAAATATAGAACACACTCCCTATTCTGTAAGGGAGTACCACTCATAGATAGATGACTTACACCCTAGTCCATCAGGGAGTACAACTAAGTTGGTAGAGGACCCATGCCCTAGTCCGTAATGGGTGAACCACTCGGTAGGTAGATAGAGGACCCACACCCTAATCTATTAGGGTGTAACTAATAAATGGATATATTGTGAACCCATTTCCAATTATATCAGGTGGTTACCACTTTTGGGTATAATACTCGTGTCGTAGTCTGTCGGGGGGGTGTACGACACATTAGATATATAGAGGATTCACACTCTAGTCTTTTAGGGGTGTACCACTCAATAGGAAGAGGACACATGCCCTAGTATATTTGTGGGGTACCACTCAGTAGATATATTGATGTAAGAACCCAGATCTTCATTTCAGGTATATCTTTCCTTTTCTGGAGTTTTTGAGAATTTTTGGAGTTTCTGGAAATTTTTAAAGTACACACCATGTACTTTCTGAGTACACGCCATGTACTCTTTTCCTACTCGAAGTCGTGTGCTGACTGTGTCCGGGCCACACACACGGTGTGTAGGGGTGATGTAGAGGCCGATTTTGGTGGAGTACGTAAAAACCCACTATACACCATGTACTTTAAAAATACACATCATGTACTTTTCTTTTCTTTCACTAAACAGACCGGGGTCACACCTAATCGCCATATTCGTCTTCTTCTAGGTCTGGTTCGACCGAGAGACGTCGTACGGCCACGAAACTTCCCCAGATTCCCGATCCTCCATCTGTTCTCCGATTTGAGCTCTGTCGATTGCGTTGGAAGCGCAGCGGTGATTTCTTCCTTCTGTTTGAGCCTTGTTTTTCAATTCTTCCTCCTTCTCAAGTTATCTAAGGTTGAACGTTTTGTGTGTTTTCTTAGATCTACAAAGTTCTAGGGAGAATCAGCCATCGTGTTTTAAGTATATCGATCTCCTAGGATCTAGGTAGGTGTTTTGTGCCTTACCATTCAAAGTCTCTGAGTTATGTAGGAATTTCCACCGATACTCGTGAATGGGGTATCACGTGTTACCCCTTTTTGCCCTCGCTGTTTTCCTGCCTTGCTTGTATGCTTGTGTAGGGGTAATTTGACCATTTTAGAGGATAATTTGTTGTGCTTGGATGTTTTTTCCCTTGCTTGTTCTGTTACGACCTTTGGGTCTCATTGCCTTTGGCTGCTACACCTGTTTTCATGCCTTGCGGTTATAGGTTGAAGTGAAACTCATGACATGCTTGTTTCCTTGTAGACTATTTAGATAAGTAGCTCTATAGGTGTACTTTGGTTATCCAAGTAGCTCTATAGGTTTACTTTGGCCTTATAGAATTATTATGCACTGACTGGCACGGGACTGAGAGAACCTGGTGCTATAGACTATAAGGGACAGACCGAGTGAGCTTTCCAGAGAGTCTTAGATATTACAGACTACAGAGGGGATGGACTGAGTGAGCTCCCAGAGAGTCTTGGATATTACAGAATACAATAGGTTAGACCGAGTGAGTTTCCTCAGAGAGTCTTACCTTGTTTTAATCTCTTTAAGAACCTTACCAGGCTAGAGGAGGAATTGACCAAGTGAGCTTCCTCAGAGAGTCTGTGGTATACCTGAGGCTATAGGAGGAATTGACCGAGATAGCTTCCTCAGAGAGTCTCTAGACCTTGGGGCTAAGAGGGTTAGACCGCATGATATTACTCAAGAGAGTCCCTGACTACCCTAGACTATAAGAGGAATTAACCGAGTGATCTTCCCCAGAGAGTCTCATAAATTTGTTTGACCAAGCCAGAGGGGTTAGGCTGAGTGCACTGCCCAGAGGGTTGTGGTACTTCTTGGATAGGACCAGAGGGGATGGATATGAGTACTTACCATAGGGTTTCCGGCTTATTAGCTGTTTGTTTCACTGATGTTGATTGGTTGTGGATTGATTGCTGCTATGTATCATCCTGTTTTACTGCTTGTTGTTTACTGTGTACTGCTTTCTGTTGCTGTTTACTGCTTACTGTACATTTACCTGCCATATACTCACTGACTGTTAGGCACATATCTTCGGGTGAATTCTTACTAGGATTTTATCTCACACCCTGTTTGGGCCATGATTTTGGGCCCAAGCAGACTATGTTGTTGTAGGTATAAGCAAGGGAAATCTCCCTTTGACTTTTGTAACTTGATTGCTTGGAGCAGGAGAGCATGGGACCAAGATCTGGCTTGCGATGCTGAGGAGATGTTTACTTTTCTTTTGTACTTGTTTCGGTACTTTAGTGTTTTCCATCATTGTGAGTTGTTTGGATGCTTTACTAGTTATGTATCATGCATCATTTCATATATACATATGTGCTCCAGTTTGTTGATTTAGTCTTCCGCTGTTATATTGTTGGTTATTACTACTTCCGTTATTGCATGTTTATTTTTCTTCCGCTGTGTACTATGCCAATGAGGGAATAGTTTCCCCACTATCACACCCAAGGCCCTCATTGCTAGTTGGAAACCTCTGGCATTTGGGGAAATGCGCTTGAGGCCATGTGACCAACCGGGTACGGGGTTCCTCTGGGTGGCTTCTGGAACCGGGGCGTTACAAAGTGGTATCAGAGGGATTATTTTCTCTTGAATTACTGTTTGGAGACTTCGCTAGGGATAGGATGAATTCATTACTTGTTAATAAGTTGTTCCCGGGAGAAGCTAACCCGTGTACAGGGAAAAGCCATACTACCTTGTTTATTGCAGTTTTCTAGTCTTGAGATGTTACGATTGATACGATTTCACCTAGAGTGATTCACATGCTTTGTACTGTTATTGTTTTGATATTACAGTTCTATTTATTTCCCAACCCGATGATATGAGGGTATTCCATATCATGCATCATATATCCAATTGTAGAAATCACATGCCATGCATTCTTGCCATGCCATCTAGGGTGGATTAGCGAATGCATGCTGTTGTGATAGACTTTGTGTAGATTATGCATGCTGTTGTGATAGATGCTTGATAGAATCTATGTTTCTTTGTTGGAGGATTGTTGTATTATACCTTGTTTAAATGAATTCCAAGTTTTGATTATTGAGGTGTTATGGGCCCTCTTGAATCGTAAATTGGTGGATCATGATCCTGTTTTCTCTTGTGCATGACTATAGGGGATGCCAAGATTTGATTCGAAGGGATTATGGGCCCTCGGGAATCGGAATTTGGCACCTATTTGATTTGTTTTCTGTGTTTCAGGGATTCTATGCAGTTTCTGAGCTACTGCCCAGAAAAACCCATAATACACGGCATGTACTTTCTGGTCACACGCTGTGTGGTTTTTAGGCCGTGTTACTGACTATATGTGTAGGAACACGGTGTTGTGAAAATAACTTCAGGAACATGTCATGTATGGTATGTACACGTCGTGTAGTGTAGAGCATTGTACCCAGCCATGTCACTAACAAAATGGGTCGAGAAGCTTGAGTAAAACACGCTGTGTTGTAAAGGAAGACGTCGTGTAGTTCTGTCTAGGTATTTGGCCATGTCACGAACAACACGGGTCGGCGTGACCTTCTCTAAGACACGTCGTGTTGCTTTCGGAACAAGCCGTGTAGTCTTTCCCAGGTACCCGGCTGTGTTATGAACAACACAAGATGGTGTCACCTTCTCCTATACACGCCGTGTTTGTTCGAAACACGCCGTGTAAGGTCCATCCATGTAGACGGCCGTGTAACTAACAACGCGGGCCGTCAAGTCAATGTCTAGTACACGTCGTGTAGTCTGGGGTTAGATTGAGCTGTGTGGGTTAGCCGTGTAAGGAGACTCGGGCAGGGGTTTAGAGTTCAAGTACACACCATGTGTGGGAACAACACGCCGTGTAGTTTGGGGTGTTACACGACATGTCGGGAAGGGGTACACGTCCATTTTAATGGATAATGTAGACATGTCGTGTAGTTTTATACACGCCGTGTAGTCGTGTTTTGTAAAACTTGATAGTTTCTTCCCCTTGTTCCCGTTTTTTACTCCAGTGTTTTCAAATCTTTGTTAATCCTGATCTAAGGTGTGCTTTTGATCTTTCATAGCTATGCCTCCGAGACGTCCTCCGGTCGTGTGATAGTTTCCAAACAGTGACCAGACACCGGATATGGCTGACAAGGGACCTCCTGCAGATCCTCCTATTGTGCTAGCCTTAGAACTAGCAGTTATACTAGTTGCAGGAGATGAGGTGCAATTTAGGGAGGAATTCCTGAGGATGATGCAGACCTTTTAAGGAGCACCGCCTCCTTCCCCGTCGATGGATGAGTTGACGTGGGTTTTCCAATAGCATCATCCTCCTACTTTTTCAGGGGATGGAGGACCCCAGGCTGCAGAGTCGTGGATAGAGGCCACACTGACCATCTTTGAGAACCTAGAGATCCCTCCAGAGAAAAGGGTAAAGCTGGCTACTTATATGCTCCGGGACACCGCCAAGAGGTGGTGGGAGGTGATCTCATGGTCAGGGCGTGTAACACCCCGAGCTTCCACGATATTTTTCTCTTTCAATAATGCAATAGCTTGTATTGAACGCAAGTTCGAGATTCTAACACACCGCGCCCAATCAAAATAGCCATTATGAATAGTAATACCCACATTTTGAAATTATATAAATTTAATATTTCAAAATGGAATTAATTTTTGGATTCACAATATCGAAATTAGCCTATGTTGAATTTTTGGTATTTTTCCGAGAACTTCCAATTTTTTATGAATAGTGAAAAATACTTAAAACAAATTTTTTAATCAAAATAATTTATAGTGATAAATTATACTATTGAGTGGTTTTAAAGTATAATTAGATTATTTTTTTACCATTTTATCCAATGGTGTTCATTAAAATTAATTTCACGTTGAAATTGGACATAAACAATTGTCAATCTTTTGATATATATTGTTTCTTAAAAACACGCTATTTGTTGTGACAGCAGGAATTAGTTATAAATTTAATTATTGCAACTTATATGTTTGGAATTTTGTAAAATAGAAATCATTTTTGAATTCGGAATATTAATTATAGATTAGGGTGAAATTTTGGGATTGTTCTGAAAAACTTCAATTTTTGATGAATAGTGAAACCACTAAGTGGTAGTTAAAAAACTGATTTTTTCGTTTAAATGAAACATTGACACTTCTCTGATTTTATTTTAAAAAATCTGACATACATGGTTTTCATTAGGAAGTAAAATTTGGTTCAATGGGATTAAAATAATTTTTGGTGAATAGTAACTTTTAAGTTTAATTAATCGCGATTAAAGGTAATTAGTGAAATTTAAGGTAAAAATGATATTATAAAAATATGAAAATACCTTTACACTTGTCCTACCCTTATTGGATGAGTCATGGCTGACCAAGAAAATCCATGGGTCAACTTGGGGACCCCATGGAGCCACTTTGGTAGGAAAATGACATTAAAAACTTTTTATTTACTGTTAAAATAAAAATGTCACAAACATGAGTTGTTTTACTAAAAAAAATTTAAATGGGGTTATACAAGTCCTATTTTTTTACTATAAATATTCATTATAAATATAAAAATATTTCCTACATCATGATATTTTTTTTATAATTTTTAGACATTATATAAATTAAATATTTTATGACACCATGATGATGCAGCGATTACCTCATTAATTAACGATTTTAATAAAATGGAAGGATAATATAAAATCTAAGAATTAAACTTGTCCAAAGACTATTGGATGAGTATATTTATAACCCTTATCACCATATCCTCGAAATATATAAGTGTGGGACCTTTAAAATCTGAAACTCATTATATAATAAAGTAACATTTCATTACTTTCCAAGAGTGCCCCTCCTCTCCCCTTATAAAAGGCCCCCAACTCTACCACCTTATTCACACCTTCAAGCCATTTGGATCAGCCAACCTCTTCCCAAATACTATCCCAACTTCCCTCTCTTACTCCTATAATCCTCACTTTGGGCAGAAGTCTTCCCAAGGAAGCTTTTGAGCTCAAATCAAAAAGAGTTACCCGATTTTAAGGTAATGTATTCTCTTATGTTATTTTGTTTTATTTTGTTTCTCCAACCCCCTAAACTCTTTTTATTCATTTCTTTTGTAACAACACCAGTATCCTCAATATACTAGGATGTTTTTATAAGAAGTATTCGAGCTATAATTACACACACCTACATCTAATGGTTAAATAACATACTGTTTCTGTGGATGGCGAATTTCTGCCTCACGAAACGATGATTGTTCAATACTCATATAACACCTTCAAAGGTGGTCATTAAGATGTCACTATATTTATATATGATATATAATATGTTTATGTTTTACTTAAGCTTCTATATTTTTCATTTATGACATACCTTTATGGTTTCCATTATGGGTAAATGCGATAATTTCATTTTAGGAAGTGCAGACTACCGCCCCCTCAAAGTGATTTGAATCGTTAATGCCATATGTGGGATGTATAAAGGATGGAGTAAATAATATTATATATGATATTATACTGGAATTATAATATACCTTTATATCATTATGTTTCATTCCATTAAAATACGAAATATTAATGAAAGTAGCGTTCATGCGTACGTACGGCTTACCGTCTCCATGAATGGTGCATTTCATTTCTTACCTCTAAATGTTATGTAATATTATAAATGAATGTATATACTGGATATATATGATATATATGATATCTAAATCATGGATATAATTCTGGAGATAATGGATATTCTACCACATAAACGAAGTGTAATTATAAGAAGTTTATTTTTGACTCAAGTACCAAAGATCGACAAAATGACCGTTATTAACTTAAATAATTACATAATATTCATAACATGATAATAAGTGATATAAAAAGAATAATGAACATGAAAAAGGTTCTTAATCAAATAGAAATTAACTCTAGTTTATTATTCAGGATATTAAGGAATGATCGAGTCAAGTCAGACACGAGGTAAGGGAACTTCTTAACCCAATTTCTATTCTTTGGGTTAATCTCCTACTTTAAAATTATTTCATGATATTATTATGTAATATCTTTTAATTTTTACTTTCTTTATGTGTACTTATAGTGAATACACATAATAGATATATTTTATTTTAAAAATGATCTTTGTGAGGGAATTTCTTAACTCAATTTCCATTCTTTGGGTTAATCTCCTACTTTCAAATTATGTCATGATATTATTATGTCATATCTTGTATTTGTACTTTCTTTATGTGTACATATAGTGAATACACATAATAGATATATTTTATTTTAAAAATGATCTTTGTAAAGACTTCGTCTCAATCTCCTTTAATTGAGGCATATTTGGTTTTATACACAACTATCATTTATACGGTGTATAAACCCCTTTGACTTTTACTTTTATTCAAAAGGAATATTTTTATACGAAGTGTTTTTACTAAATGATAAAAGGAATGTTTTTTATTATGTATGTGGCGGCAACGAATTCTCTGTCACCATGACTATTATTTTAGTTTCGGCTTCCTCTATAAGCCATAACTTTTTTTAAATGAAAAATAAATACCAAGATTTAATTTTCTTTTATTTTGGTATTGAAAATGGTTTTGAAAGTGTTTTTATTATATCAATGTGTTGTATTGATATCTTGTGATTGAAATGTGGAAATGTTATGTTTCCTTTATGCACGTTTTATGTTATACGATTATGTTATGGTTTATGATATGTTTAAACCTGTTCATATGAGGAATGTATTGGACTTAATAAGTGACGGGTGGAGCTCGCTATAGCTCCTCGATGCATCGGTAGGTCTCATGAGACAAACTAGTGTCTTGGCACGAGGCCTTGACAAAATCTTATTTGTAGTATTGGCACGAGGCTTTGGCTATGTGGTTATGATAGTCTGGCATTATATATTCCATCATTATGAAAGTGGTTATTGATATTGCATGTGATTATTTGACTAGTAGAATATCCATGTGAGTAAGTAAATGGCATTATTTAATTTTATTTTTTCCATATTATGCTGAAGTTCAAGTTTAAAAAAGATTTTGTTTTAGTTATACATTGCCTTAAATGTTAATGTTTATTTATGAAAGCTTCCGATATATTGTTATCCTTACTGAGCATCTGATCTCACCCCTTTGAATGTTTTAATTTTTCCAGGATGTGAAGAAGTATTTTATGAATGACCTACAGAGATAGTCAGAAGAGGATATGAGTGTGTACTATGGAGACTTTGTTATTGTAGTTATTCACTTTATGATGTAATGTAACATTTATGAATGTATCTAGTGTTTCCAAGGCTACTAAACTAATCGGTCTTTCGAGACTTGATCTTTTGTGATCATGCCAATGTTATGCAATAATGCACCGACTCTGGGTAACTGGGGTCGGGTATTTACAGTTGGTATCATAAGCAGTTTAGTACTAACCTTGGAAGCTAGATTTAGATAAACTCTGATTAGAGCACATAGCCCTAAGATAGACTTTGAGGATTAGTATAGAAGAACTTCCTAGAATTTTGGTATTATAGAGATTTTGTGAGTTTTCCGAGCAATACATCCCTGTCTGGATACGTGCAGGTAGAGGCAGATCTGGCACAGATGTACCTAGGGGTAAAACCCGAAAACACCGCTTTGAGCTAGACTCGAACAGGAACTAGTGCACGACAACGGGCCTTACTGTACTCTTGGCTACGACACTCCCGGGGGATATGCTTAGGATAATTCTCGTTTTTCTTTACAAACCACTATGAAGGGTTATGAGTATATACTTACTCAAAGAAAACATTTTTATGATTATAGATTACATCCATAAATATTTCAATTTATGTTAAGTGTTTTACAAGTATGGAATTATGTATTTTGATTCATAAACTAATCTAGTTTATGCCATTGTTTAGAAATGGCGCCTAGTGGGATGAATGGAAACCGTATAAATGCATGTACTCCATGTAGGTATTTCCCTCCTACTCAAGATAATTATTGTGGAGCTGGAGATACAACTGGTGCTGATCACCTTATCACCATACTGGGACAACTCACTCAGGTTATGAATAATAACCTTACTCGTATGGAGCACCCTGATCCGCAACGTGGAGGATCAATGTTAGACCTCTTCATAAGGAAACAACCACCAACATTAAATGTAATTACAAATCCCTTAGTAGCTGAGAAATGGATAAACTCCTTAGAGAAAATATTCCATGCCTTGGGGAGTAGCGAAAGGGAGAAGGTTGTCATTGTAGTTTACCGCCTCACTGGAGATGCCGATCAATGGTGGTCACTGATTCAAAACACAAAGTAAGATGATGAAGTGTCAAATATGGAATGGATGGAGTTAAAAGAGATTTTATTAGAAAAATAATTCCCTCGTGACCATCAAGAAGATATGGAAAGGCAATTTCTGAGTCTGAGACAAAAGGAGGATGAGAATGTCACAAAGTATGAGGCTAACTTTACAAGGTTAGCAAGGCATGCAGCAGATTATATACGTAACCCAAGAAGTAAGATTGATCGTTTCTTTGATGGGTTAAAACCATTTCTCCGTCGAGCATTAGTATCAAAATCTTTCTCGTCATAAGAAGATATTGTCTCATGTGCTATCAAGACAGAAAAGGAATTCTCTAAATCTTATGACAATAAAGTAAAGCAAGAGAAGAAGAGAACGGTGGAAAAAGAGATAGATTAAGGGAAAAAGGGAAAGAAGGATTTTCAAGTATGTGATAATTGTGGGAAGAATCACCCTGGTAATTGCCTAAAATGAATGGGAGTTTGTTATAAATGTGGAGAAAAAGGTCATCAGGCTCGTGATTGCAAGGGAAAGAAAGAGGCTATCAATGTTGAATGCTACAATTATAGAGAAATGGGGCATTATGCAAATGAATTTCCTAAGCATCAGAGAAACTTACCTCAAAAAATGCCAAGGGATCAAGGCAAATATTATGCTGTGACTACAGTTGAAGCAGAATAATTAATGTATTGGTGCTTTTGGACTCAAGGATTATATTCTGGTTATAAGAATAATGTGATATATATAAGGATTGTACTGCAGTACTTGTTTTTTTCATTAAGGTTTTAATATGATGAAGGTAATCATATTTTTAGTATGTGACAATAATAGAAACATTACTTTGTTTGGGGAATCTAATGTTACAATTGATTTTGTAATTTAAGGACCTTTTAGAGAAAGTCTGGGCGGAGGTATTTTGGATAACTATAAAGGTTGGAATGGATTAAATTGAACTTTGGATAGTATTGTTTATGGTTAAAACATTTCTGAAGAATATTTTTGGAATATTATAATACTATACTTTTAGGAAAAGGACAACCTGTAGGTTTGGGGATAACCCATCATGTCGGACAAAGCTGCAAGAATCGAGCCCACAACCATAGTTCGGCAGGCCTTTATTACCTACCACTAGCCTACAGGAAGTCCCTGGTTATTACAAAATAGTTTTCCTAATCTAAATGGTATGTGGTAATATTTGGAACCTTATAAAATTAGGATAAATAGAATATTTTTGAGTTCTGTTACCATTTAGAGTGAAAGATGGTTTCGTGGTAAAAATTTATTAAAGAATGAAAGCCTACATGACAAGTAAGTATATTTCCTTACGTTCTTATAAAATCTCTTAAATAAATTCCTCAACTTTATAAAAGGTAACTTAAAACAAAAATGTTGTCGGTTAACTTTTCCAACTGGGGATTCAATGACCGTTTAACCAATCACAAGTTTGTGATTTTCTTGTGGTTAACTTTCTCCTAATCCTTTTTTCTACAACTCTCCATCAGACCTTGATGGTTTGTTTCTCCTCCATATCCATATTTTCATAGAATCCTAGTATGGGCTATCTCGGGTGACCTTTGTACTTCTCTTTCTTTCTTTTAATATTATATTCTTATTAACCCTATTTCTGATGTGGGTTTTCCACAAAGGTATTTTCTATTTTCAACCTTTTATTTTCAAAGAAAAATTTCAAATTGCGAGGACGCAATTTATTGAAGGAGGGAAGAATGTAACACCCCGAGCTTCCATGATACGTTTCTCTTTCAATAATGAAATAGCTTGCATTGTACGCAAGTTCGAGATTCTAACACACCGTGCCCAATCAAAATAGCCATTATGAATAGTAATACCCACTTTTTGAAATTATATAAATTGTATATTTCAAAATGGACTTAATTTTTGGAATCAGAATATCGAAATTAGCCTATGTTGAATTTTTGGTATTTTTCTGAGAACTTCCAACTTTTTATGAATAGTGAAAAATACTTAAAACAACTTTTTTAATCAAAATAATTTATAGTGATAAATTATACTATTGAGTGGTTTTAAATTATAATTAGAATATATTTTTACCATTTTATCCAATGGTGTTCATTATAATTAATTTCACTTTGAAATTGGACATAAACAATTGTCAATCTTTTGATATATATTGTTTCTTAAAAACACGCTATTTGTTGTGACAGCGGAAATTAGTTATAAAATTAATTAATGCAACTTATATGTTTGGAATTTTTTAAAATAGAAGTCATTTTTGAATTCGTAATATCAATTATATCTTAGGGTGAAATTTTGGGATTGTTCTGAAAAACTTCAATTTTTGATGAATAGTGAAACCACTAAGTGGTAGTTAAAAAACTGATTTTTTTGTTTAAATGAAACATTTCCACTTCTATGATTTTATTTTCAAAAATCCGACATACATGATTGTCATTAGGAAGTAAAATGTGGTTCAATGGGATTAAAATAATTTTTGGTGAATAGAAACTTTTAAGTTTAATTAATCACGATTAAAGGTAATTAGTAAAATTTAAGGTAAAAATGATATTATAAAAATATTAAAATACCTTTACACTTGTCCTAACCTTATTTTATGAGTCATGGCCGACCAAGACAATCCATGGGTCAACTTGGGGACCACATGGAGCCACTTTGGTAGGAAAATGACATTAAAAACTTTTTATTTAATGTTAAAATAAAAAAGTCACAAACATGAGTTGTTTTACTAAAACAATTTTTAAATGGGGTTATACAAGTCCTATTTTTAACTATAAATATTCATTATTAATATAAAAAGGTTTCCTACATCACGATATTTTTTTTATAATTTTTATACATTAAATAAATTAAATATTTTATGACACCATGATGATGCAGCGATTACCTCATTAATTAACGATTTTAATAAAATGGAAGGATAATGTAAAATCTAAGACTTACACTTGTACAAAGCCTATTGTATGAGTATATTTCGAACCCTTATTACCTTATCCTATAAATATATAAGTGTGGGACCTTTAAAATCCGAAACTCATTATATAATAAAGTAACATTTCATTACTTTCCAAGAGTGCCCCTCCTCTCCTCTTATAAAAGGCCCCCACCTCTACCACCTTATTCACACCTTAAAGACATTTGGCTCAGCAAACCTCTGCCCAAATACTCTCCCAACTTCCCTCTATTACTCCTAGAAGTCTCACTTTGTGCATAAGTCTTCCCAAGGAAGCCTTTGAGCTCAAATCAAAAAGATTTACCCGATTTTAAGGTAATGTCTTCTCTTATGTTATTCTGTTTTATTTTGCTTCTCCAACCCCATAAACTCTTTTTATTCATTTCTTTTGTTACAACACCAGTATCCTAAATATACTAGGATGTTTTTATAAGAAGTATTCTAGCTACACTTACACACACCTACATCTAATGGTTAAAGAACATACTGTTTCTGTGGATGGAGAATTTCTGCCTCACGAAACGATGATTGTTCAATACTCATATAACACCTTCAAAGGTGGCCATTAAGATGTCACTATATTTATATATGATATATAATATTTTTATGTTTTAATTAAGCTTCTGTATTTTTCATTTATGGCATACCTTTATGGTTTCCATTATGGGTAAACGCGATAATTTCATTTTAGGAAGTGAGGACTACCGCCCCCTCAAAGTGATTTGAATCGTTAATGCCATATGTGGGATGTATAAAGGATGGAGTAAATAATATTATATATGATATTATACTGGAATTATAATATACTTTTATATCATTATGTTTCATTCCATTAAAATATGAAATAGTAATGAAAGTAGCGTTCATGTGTACGTACGGCTTACCGTCTCCATGAACGGTGCATTTCATTTCTTACCTCTAAATGTTATGTAATATTATAAATGAATGTATATACTGGATATATATGATATATATGATATCTAAATCATGGATATAATTCTGGAGATAATGTATATTCTACCACATAAACAAAGTGTAATTATAAGAAGTTTATTTTTGACTCAAGTACCAAAGATCGACAAAATGACCGTTATTAACTTAAATAATTACATAATGTTCATAACATGATAATAAGTGATATAAAAGGAATAATTTACATGAAAAAGGTTCTTAAGAAAATAGAAATTAACTCTAGTTTATTATTCAGGAGATTAAAGAACTATCGAGTCAAGTCGGACACGAGGTAAGGGAACTTCTTAACCCAATTTCTATTCTTTGGGTTAATCTCCTACTTTCAAATTATGTCATGATATTATTATGTAATATCTTGTAATTTTTACTTTATTTATGTGTACTTATAGTGAATACACATAATAGATCTATTTTATTTTAAAAATGATCTTTGTAAGGGAATTTGTTAACCCAATTTCCATTCTTTGGGTTAATCTCCTACTTTAAAATTATGTCATGATATTATTATGTCCTATCTTGTATTTGTACTTTCTTTATGTGTAATTATAGTGAATACACATAATAGATCTATTTTATTTTAAAAATTATCTTTTTAAGGACTTCATCTCAATCTCCTTTCATTGAGGCATATTTTTTTTATACAAAACTTTCATTTATACGGTGTATAAACCCCTTTGAATTTTACTTTTATTCCAAAGGAATCTTTTTATACAAAGCGTTTTTACTAAACGACAAAAGGAATGTTTTTTATTACGTATGCGGTGACAACAACTTCTCTGCTACCATGACTATTATTTGAGTTTCGGCTTCCTCTATAAGCCACAACTTTTTTGAAATGAAAAATAAATACCAAGATTTAATTTTCTTTTATTTTGGTATTGAAAATGGTTTTGAAAGTGTTTTTATTATATCAATGTGTTGTATTGATATCTTGTGATTGAAATGTGTAAATGTTATATTTCCTATATGCATGTTTATGTTATACGATTATGTTATGGTTTATGATATGTTTAAAACTGTTCATATGAAGAATGAATTGGTCTTAATAAGTGACTGGCGGAGTCCGTTATAGCTCCTCGATGCATCGGTAGGTCTCATGAGACAAAATAGTATCTTGGCACAAGGCCTTGACAAAATCTTATTTTTAGTCTTGGCACGAGTCCTTGGCTACGTGGTTATGATAGTTTGGCATTATGCATTCCATCATTATGAAAGTGGTTATTGATATTTCATGTGATTATTCGACTAGTAGAATATCCATGTGAGTAAGTAAATGGCATTATTTAATTTTATTTTTTCCATATTATGCTGAAGTTCAAGTTTAAAAAGGCTTTTGTTTTAGTTATACATTGCCTTAAATTTTAATGTTTATTTATGAAAGATTCTGCTATATTGTTATCCTTTCTGAGCATCTGAGCTCACCCCTTTGAATGTTTTAATTTTTCCAGGATGTGAAGAAGTATTTTATGAATGACCAGCAGGGATAGTCAGAAGAGGATATGAGTGTGGACTATGGAGACTTTGTTATTGTATTTTTTCACTTTATGATGTAATGTAACATTTATGAATGTATCTAGTGTTTTCAAGGCTACTAAACTAATCGGACTTTCGAGACTTGATCTTTTGTGATCATGCCAATGTTACGCAATAATGCACCAACTCTGGGTAACTGGGGTCAGGGCGTCAGCAGGATATGTCTTGGGACGAGTTTCAACGCACCTTCTATGACTAATTCTATCCGGAGACCCTAAGGTCTGATCGAGCCTGGGAGTTTATGAGTCTATAGCAGGGTAATCTTTTTGTTATGGAGTACTCATCTCATTTCACTGAGCTTTAGCGTTTCACACTGATCCCATCATGTGATGAGTTGTTTCTTGCTAGGAAGTTTGAGGACGGTCTCAGGTAGGAGATCCGTTCCCAAGTGAATATCTTCCAGTTGACTTCGATATCCTCTATCTTCAACTAGGCACTGATCACTGAGCACAATATAAGGGATTCTGGAGCAGTGAGCCAGGGCGGTTCGTCATCCAGAGCTGGTGTTCCTCCTACAGACAGTAGAAAGCGTCACAGAGATTCTTCTCGAGGAGATCGAGGTTCGCAGGATGCGTCTTATGGCAGCCAGTTTGTATGCTACCAGTGCAGTAGGAGTGGGCATACTAGGCCTCAGTGCCAGAGAGATCTGATGGAGTGTCGGTCTTGCGGCAAGATGGGCCATCTTCAGTGTTTCTGTCACATCTTCTCACCTTAAGCTAGTGGTAGGGGTTCCTATATGACCCTGCATTATGGATATGCTTCACCATTTTCCCACCAGTCCTAGAACTGGAGTTCTTCTGGCCGTTTAGTCCGAGGTGGAGGTCGTGGCCGTGGTGGTCAGTCACCAGGTCATCAGCGACGGTAGAGTGGATCAGCTCAGAGCAGTCAGCCAGGGGCGCAGGGCTGCGGTGCAGGCCAGTCTTTCACCATGGAGCAGACCTATCAGGAGCAGGATCATGGCCCTTCTATAGTTCGAGGTACGATCTTAGTAGCCTCAGTTTATCTTCATCCCTTTTCGATACTGGTGCTTCCCATAGCTTTATCTCTGTTGCTGTCGTGGAGATCCTTGGGCTCTACATCATTTCGTCTATCGACTTGTTGACTCTAGAAACACCTTTGGGGACAAGGAAATCTAGCGTACATCAGTGTAGAGAGTTCCCTCTTGAGGTTGCGGGCTGTCATTTCTTATGGTACCTCTGTGTCCTAGAGATGATGGGCTATGACTTCATTCTCGGGATGGACTGGTTAGTTCATTTCTGGGAAATCGTCGATTGCTATCGTCGCAGGGTGAGTTTCATATCACCAGAGGGCGAATCTTTCCTTCATTGTGGCGAGTGGGATGTCCAAGCGGGTAGAACTGGACCAGAGCATCATGGTCTAAGGGAGAGTTACAACCTAGATTTCTAGTCTTTATATGGATGACCAGGGGACTTCATAGTTAGACTTTCCTCCAGTGGTGGATCGTTTCAGGGATGTCTTTCCAAAAGACTTTTCAGGTTTACCTCTAGAACTTGAGGTAGAATTCTCGATTAAGCTCTTGCCAGGAGCGGCACCGGTGTCCATTCCTCCTTATAGGATGGTTACACCAGAGTTTCAGGAGCTCAAGAAGCAGTTGGAGGAGTTGCAGGAAAAGGGTTTCATCAGACCCAATACCTCTCCTTGGGGTTCGCCTGTCCTATTCGTGAAGAAGGCAAATGGTACCCTTCGGCTTTGTGTGGATTATCGTAAGCTGAACCAGTTGACGGTTAAAAACTGATATCCTTTTCCGAGGATCGATGACCTCTTTGATCAGCTTCGAGGAACCTGGGTGTTCTCAAAGATCTACTTGAGGTCTGGTTATCATCATTCGCGCGTTAGACCATCAGAAATACCTCTGAAAGCTTTCAGGAGCAGGTATGGTCTCTTTGAGTATACAGTCATGTCGTTCGGTCTCATGAACATGCCTGCAGTTTTCATGGAACGGATGAACCGAGTGTTCCATCTGTACTTGGAATCTTTTTTCGTGGCCTTCATGGACGATATCTTGGTGTACTCTCACACTCGACACGACCATGCCACACATCTTGAGATTGTTATGAGTACACTGAGAGAGCATCAGCTGTATGAAAAACTCTCGAGGTGCCACTTTTGGATGGATCAAATTCACTTCTTGGGTCACGTCATCTCAGAGTCTAGAGTATCTATGGATCTAGATAAAGTGAGAGCTTTAGTTTCCTGGGAGCAGCCTAAGAATGTCTTTGAGGTGAGGAGTTTCCTAGGGCTGGTCGGATACTACAGACGCTTCATACAATACTTTTTGCACCTAGCAGCACCGTTGACAGGTCTGACCAAGAAGGGGGCGAAGTTTTTATGGTCAGATTCTTGTGAGTCAGCCTTTCTGGAGCTGAAGGGGAGGTTGATATCAGCACCGATACTAGTCTTGCCAGAGACGGGAAAGGGCTAAACTGTTTACTATGATTCTTCGGGTATCGGGCTAGGAGTTGTGCTTATGCAGGGAGATGGGGTCATTGCATACGGGTCTCGGTAGTTGAGGCCACACGAGAGAAACTACCCGACGCACGATCTGGAGTTGGCAGATGTTGTTCATGCCTTACGCTATTGGAGACACTATCTTTAGGGAGAGCACTTTGTGGTTTTTACCGACCACAAGAGTCTCAAGTATATCTTCACTCAGCACGATCTGAATCTGAGACAGCGCAGGTGGGTTGAGTATCTTCAATCCTTTGACTTTGAGCTCGCCTATATGCCGGGAAAGGGAAACATCGTGGATGATTCTTTGAGCAGGAGAACTCAGATTCAGGCAGTTCAGGAGGCCAGTAGTGAGTGGAAGCTTATGGCTCTATTCTCTGAGATGCATCTGGAGGAGCACGACAAGCAGGGACAGACTGTTCTATCTCTTGTGGTTGTTACCTCTACACTTCTTGATCGTGTACGAATGAGGTAGCTATCATACTCAGAGGCCTTGGTCCTGTGGGAGAGTGTGTCAGGAGGGGACCTTCTTCCTTGATGGAAAGTGGGTGAGGATGAGATCTTGCATTTCCAGGGACGTGTATGGTTACCAGCAGACATACGCGAGGAGCTGATACGGGATTTTCATTCCTCAGTTTGGGCAATTCATCCTAGCGTCACCAAGATGTATCGTGATCTACATTGCCAATAATGGTGTCCAGGTATGAAGAGAGATGTTGCTGGTTTTTTTATGAGATGTTATACTTGTCAGTAGGTGAAAGCAGAGCATCAGCGACAAGCAGGGCTTTTACAGTAGTTACCCATTCCGGAGTGGAAGTGGAACGATGTCGCGATGGAATTCGTGACCGGGTTACCAAGGTCACCTTGGGGAAGTGATGTTGTTTGGGTCGTCGTCGATAGGCTTATGAAGGTAGCACACTTCTTGCCAATCAAGGAGACCTTCAGTGTTGATGATCTGGGATGACTATACATCCGAGAGATTGTACGTCTATATGTAGTTCCACACTGCATTGCTTCAGAAAGGGATGTGCGCTTTACCTCTTGGTTCTGGAAGGGACTTCAGAAGGCCTTGGGTACACAAGTAATTTTGAGTACAGCATACCATCCCCAGACTAATGGCCAGTCCGAGCACACGATCCAGGTGCTTGAGGATATGATCCAAGCTTGCATTCTAGACTTCGATGGTTCTTGGGAGAAGCATATACCTCTTGTGGAGTTTTCCTACAACAATAGTTTTCAGGAGACCATTCAGATGGCACCATACGAGGCTCTGTACGGTAGGCCATTCCGATCACCCTTATGCTGGTTGGAGGTAGGAGAGGCAGCTTTGCTAGGAACTCACCTTGTTCAGGATACCTCAGAGCAAATAGAGTTGATTCAGAAGAGGATGGCTATAGCACAGTCTCGACAAAATTCTTATGCTGATCATCGGAGACGACCTCTGGAGTTTGAGGTCAGAGATCAGGTTTTCCTGCGTGTCGCACCAAGGTTGGGACACAAGAGGATTCAGAGACTGGGTAAGCTTTCACCACGGTATATCGGGCCATTTGAGGTACTAGAGAGAGTTGGGCTGGTTTCCTATCGGTTGAAACTACCTCAGAGGTACCGAGATATGCATGACGTCTTCCACGTCTCTCAACTACGATGTTACTTTTCAGACCCGTCTCATGTATTTCAGCCCGAGGAGGTTGAGCTCAAAGCAGATGCGTCATTTGAAGAGAATCATATCCAGATTGTCGATCACAGTACAAAGGTTCTTTGAGGCCGGTCTTTTCCTCTGGTACGAGTGCTATGGCAGCACAGGCGAGTACAGGACAAGACTTGGGAGAGGGAGGCCGAGGTTCAATCATAGTGGCCGGAGCTGTTTGAGGTTCCTTCTTCTACGCCCATCTAGGGAAATTTGAAGATGAATTTCCTTAAGGGGGAAGTTTTTAAGAACCCAGATCTTCGTTTTAGGTATGTCTTTCCTTTTCTAGAGTTTTTGAGAATTTTTGGAGTTTCTGGAAATTTTTTAAGTACACGCCGTGTACTTTCTGAGTACACGTCGTGTACTCTTTTCCCGCTTGAAGCTGTGTGATGGTCGTGTCCAGGCCACACACATGGTGTGTAGGTGTGACGTGGAGGCCGATTTTGGTGGAGTATGAAAAAACCCACTACACGCTGTGTACTTTAAAAATGCACGCCTTGTACTTTTTTTTTTTTTCACTAAACGGACTAGGGTCACGCCTAATCGCCATATTCATCTTCTTCTAGGTCTAGTTCGACCGAGAGACTCCATACGGCCGTGAAACTTCCCCAAATTCCAGAGCCTCCATCCGTTCTCTGATTCGAGCTCTGTTAATTGCGTTGGAAGCACATCGGTGAGTTCTTCCTTCTTCTTGAGCCTTGTTTTTCAATTCTTCCTCCTTCTCAAGTTATCTAAGGTTTAACATTTTGTGTGTTTTCTCAAATCTACGACGTTCTAGGGAGAATCAGCTATCGTGGTTCAAGTATATCAATCTCCTAGGATTAAGGTAGTTGGTTTGTGCCTTACCATTCAAAGTCTCTGATTTATGTGTGAATTTCCACCGATACCCGTGAACGGGGTATCGCATGTTACCCCTTTTTTCCCTCACTGTTTTCCTACCTTACTTGTATGCTTGTGTATAGGTAACTTGACCATGTTAGAGGATAATTTTTTGTTCTTGGATGTTTTTTCCCTTTCTTGTTCTGTTACGAACATTGGGTCTCGTTGCCTTTCACTGCTACAACTGTTTTCATGCCTTACGGTTATAGGTTGAAGTGAAACTCATGACATGCTTGTTGCCTTGTAGACTATTTAGATAAGTAGCTATATAGGTTTACTTTGGTTATCCAAGTAGCTCTATAGGTGTACCTTGGCCTTATAGCATTATTATGCACTGACTGGCACGAGACTGAGAGAACCTGGTGCTATAGACTGTAAGGGATAGACCGAGTGAGCTTCCCAGAGAGTCTTAGATATTATAGACTACAGAGGGGATGGACCGAGTGGGCTCCCAGAGAGTCTTGGATTTTATAGACTACAGGAGGGTAGACCAAGTGAGATTCCTCAGAGAGTCTCACCTTGTTTTAATCTCTTTAAGAACATTCCCAGGCTAGAGGCAGAATTGACCGAGTAAGATTACTCAGAGAGTCTGTGGTATACCTGAGGCTATAGGAGGAATTGACCAAGATATCTTCCTCAAAGAGTCTCTAGACCTTGGGGCTAAGAGGGTTAGACTGCGTGATCTTCCTCAAAAGAGTCCCGGACTACCCTAGACTATAAGGGGAATTGACTAAGTGAGCTTCCCTAGAGAGTCTCATAAATTCGTATGACCAAGCCAGAGGGGTTAGGCTGAGTGCACTGCCCATAGGGTTGTGGTACTTCTTGGATAGGACCAGTGGGGATGGCTGCGAGTACTTCCCAGAGGGTTTCCGGATTATTAGCTATTTGTTTCACTGTTGTTGATTGGTTTTGGATTGATTGCTGCTATGTATTATCCTGTTTTACCGCTTGCTGTTTACTGCCTACTGCTTGTTGTTGTTGTTTATTGCTTATTGTACTTTTACCTGACATATACTCACTAACTGTTAGGCACAGATCTTCGAGTGAATGTCTACTAGGATTTTATCTCACACCCTATTTGGGCCATGCTTTTGGGCCCAATCAGACTATGTTGTTGTAGGTATAGACAAGGGTAAGTGCCCTTCGACTTCTGGAACTTGATTTCTTGAAGCAGGAGAGCATGGGACCAAGCTCTGGCTTGCGATGCTGAGGATTTGTTTACTTTTCTTTTGTACTTGTTTTGGTACTCTATTGTTTTCTATCATTGTGACTTATTTGGATGCTTTCCTAGTTATGTATCATGCATCATTTCATATATACATATGTGCTCCAGTTTGTTGATTTAGTCTTCCGCTGTTATATTGTTGGTTATTACTGCTTCTGTTATTTCATGTTTATTTTTCTTCCACTGTGTACTCTGCTAATGAGGGAATAGTTTCCCCACTATCACACCCAAGGCCCTCGCTGCTAGTCAGCAACCTCTGGCATTTGGGGAAATGCGCTTGAGGCCATGTGACCAATCAGGTACGGGGTGCCTCTGGGTGGCTTCCGGAACCAGGGTGTTACAATTGAGGACCCATTCCCTAGTCCGTTAGGAGGGTATCTATCAGTAGGTAGATAGAGAACCCTTTCCCTAGTCTATTAGGGGTACCACTCTAGCCGCTCTCTGATGATCCTTCCTAGTCACAACCATCATCATACATTTCCTAAAGAAGATCCATTCTTAGAAAATATCACATTGTATCTCAAAAGTCACTATAAAGTCCACCATCCAATTCTATATGGAAAAAACTCGAGAGAAGCTACTCACAAGCTAAAATCCATGTCCAAACGAAGGAGATATGAGAGTTAGAAGTTATAGAGGATGTACATGGCATGTAATGGGTCTACATGGAATCTAGAACTGATCCTATACATAGAAGTGTTTTTCATAGAATATAGATACATATCCATGTAGTACTACACAATGTTTAAGGGCAGTAAATGTTGTGTCTCAACCACCCAGGGCCTACTCATGCTCTCTAGGATTCGCCCATGTACACTGGATATATTATAGTACATGGAATATGCATGTTCGGGTCCATGTCCATGTACTCTTGGTGTGCACCATGAGTGGCCAACACTGTGTCACATGTCGTGCAAATGTCCCACATGGTTTGTGATATTTAAATCGACTGCAAACCCAAGAAGCCATGACCAGGGGTCTATACGACATGTGTTCATCAGAGTACATGACGTGTAGTGAAATTTTCATAGAAACTACATAATCCCCAAATAGGTACTTGATCCATCCTCGATTCCATGAAATCATCTTGCTAACTCCATGAAATCTAGGAAAAAATCCTCTGATAGTTGATTCCGGGCCTCATGTGGCATGAAATCATATTTCTGATCCAACACTCAAATCCAGCACAACCCCATGCACCTCCCTCTATCTCCCATTGTCTTTTGATCATTCCTCGATCCTATATCCATAGGAATAATCATCCACATCCTATAATGGAACACAATACATACCCAAATCTTCATCCCATTCATCATTCGTACAACCATGATGAATCCTCTATTTCGGTCATGCTTGAACCTTCCCTGATAAATTTGAAACACAACCCCATAAGACAATGGTGAAAAATGACTATAATGATGGGGTACATGAACCATAAAAAAGGTGATAATCATCATTGTCCTTGAAATTTTATCTAAATATTGTATTGGGGAAATCCAAGGTTGAGGAACATTGCAAAACAATAGATAATAAATTGAATAAGTAATTTATCCCTCAATGGGGATCGAGTTGAGTTTAAAAATTTTAAAGAAAAAAAATTAAGATTCAAGATTCATCCTAGATTAATTAAAAATATGGAAGAAACAAGAAAAATATGTTCCCTACCTCAATTTGGATTTATATTTGGTGAATCAAGTAGTTTCTAGTGATGAAGTTGACCTATTGTGTTCATTGTTCCTCGATTCACATTGATCTGGTTGTTATTCATCGACTGATCTCAATTCACCAAAGAATTTCATTGGAATCCTCCTCTCAAATTTCACAAGGTTATGTGGATATCCCTATAAATTCTATAAAATAACATACTTATTGAGTAGATTAGGTCTTGTATATTTAATGAATTAATTAAATAATTGAGTTAATTAATCCTCTTAATGATCCCGCTAATGGCTCCCCCATCTGAACATCCCTTTCCATCCAACATTAGGTCATGAAAAGGGTAAATACCACACTCCAGATTAAATATTGGTCTCAAATTTTTGATCCAAGAGACCATTTATTATATAATACATTATTTCTAAACAAACTGTGCCTCCATGATATAAAATTAATTTATTATTTTTAGAAAATTAATTCCAAGCTCCCTGGGCCTCAAAATCAAGGGTCGTCTACTCACCTGGCTCCAAAAAAATTTCTTAAAATATTTCAAAGTATTACAAATAAAAACAGTGCCTCTATAGTAAATTTCATTGTAAGAATTCTTAATCACTTATCTTCTTTTCCATATATTTAATCCATTTAATCACCATTAAATTTCAATATCAAATGTTGTTATGGATAATTATTATATTGCCTTTATTACAATATGAACAATAGATTAATAGTATGTCTAGCTATACAATCTTCATAATTTATTATAATGGAATCATATTTCCATATCCATAAACACTATTATTCAAATACCTACATATTCCATATCTTTATCACTCAAATACAACTTTTGTGAACCTATGGAACCTTCATGAATGAAATATATTTTCTTTATTATGATGATCCATCCATGAAAATTTATTTTCACTAAAATTCGTGAAACTGTTTTTACCATTTTACAAAAAAAAATTGTTTTGATGAAAACCATTCTTTTGAAATATTTACTTGAGACGAATTGGAATCACCGTGTTCTTTCTTCTTATAATTTGTTTGAGACTTTATCATTTTATCTATTATCCAATATAAACATGTCATAAAAATTATAATATTATTCATTAAAAATACTTTAACAACCTAATCAATTTGTCAACAAACATGACACGTCATAAAACTTAACCTATACCAACACCTAAATTTCTATGTAATACTTGGGAATATTTCAAGGAATATTTTCATAGTATGGCGTAGAGTGAACATGAGATTATGGGGACATAGTATCCTCTGTATTGATATATTAAAAATATTTAATATAATATTTTTTATGCTGAAATATGTATTCTATAGGTATTTTTTAGGATGGAACAGACGGTTTAAAGTGAATCTGAGCCTAGACAACCCAAAAATCCCTCAAAGGAGTCTTTTTTGTGATGATCCCCACATTAATGAATGGGTGAATCTCACAAAGGATCCAACTGTGTAGAGACCTGATGGTAATCTCAACAAAGTGACAATCGTAATCCATGGAGGAACTTATAGAGTGTGAGAAGTCAGGATACTGATGTTCACACTACATGAATACGAAATTGCATTTCTCTTCACGCTTGTGCAGAGGCCTGATAGTGATCTGTGCAGAACAACATTCGAACTCATGGAGCCCATCCATTCGTGAATCATATAAAGCAACGCAATAACCTCTAATCATCCCGAAACCCATATCCCTATAAATATCCCCTTCATACTGACTTTTAATGGGGAAATGACCTTTTGGAATTCTAAAAATTACACCATATTCGTGAACCCCCTGAGCATCGTTAGTGAATTAGAAAGTGCATCCCCCAAGGTATCCATTCATCATGTAACTGCCTCCCTTGTGTCATAGAGAACCTCAAACTATAGTGGAGCTGACTTTCACAAAATTCAATGCCCTTCACATAATATTAATTCCCTTTTTGGAACATAGATTTTTTCATGAAATCTATCCTTCATGAAGCCACCCCTATGGGAACTGGGACGTCACTCTAAGGAAAGGTCGCCCTATTTTGAAAACCATACTCATTCGCGAAGCCCCTAATGACCTCATGGAACCTATTCTTTATTAGAAAACTCTCTATTCGGCATCACTATTTTTGAAACACTTCATCTATTCCTCACCATGGTGCCTCCCTTTTACTGATAGACTTTCATGAAGGACCAGTGTGCAGGACATCTATACCAATCCATAACCAGATCAACTGCATCTCGAGTCCCTATGTGACCATTCCCACATACTCTTGTTCCCTCCCACTTCAATCCAAATGTGTTCAGGGCCTCCATCCCACCTTTTTATTTTAACCATAGGTACCCTATCCCATTTTACTTATAAGAATAGGGACCCGAACGTTAGCCTCTTCATTTACCACCCCTCCATGGTACTTAAAAGTAATGTCCTACCCAAAGGCACATGATTGTTGATCACGTAAGCCATATGGGTGAGGAGTGAGTCCCTTCATGTCCATAATGCATGAATTTAGACTACCTAGAACCATGACCTAGTTATATGAAATTAAACTGCATGAAAACATCATAATAACATGAAATAAAATTTTAACCTTACCCTTTGTGATGGAAAAAGGATGCCCCATATAGAATCATCATGAGATTCCACCTTCTACCCCACCAATGGTTAGGAGAACTGCAGCGGGAAGATTCTATGGGTATGACCCACACCATATCTTATGGACTCTCCTTTTGTAACATGAGCATGCTCACCACATGACGTTAAACTACATGGATTGTTCTTATCACATGACCATAAATTGTGACATTGAACTGCATGGGTTTTTATCCTTTTATTCTCAACATGGTATGTAGGATTCCTCCATGAGGTTTAATCCCTAAATTAGTAAAATGTGTAGGTATTCTCTCCTAGGTATTCACCTCCATGATCCACCTTACATGGTGTCTGATTTTCATTGGTAAACTCATGCATGAGATCTTACCTAATAGGGATGCACCTCTAGGATCCACCTCATAAGGAATTCAAACCACATTAGTATACTTAGGTGTGACATCTTTAATACTTAGGAAACACTTCCCAGATCCACCTCACAGGGTGTTATATCCAATTTGGTATACTCAGGTATGTTATCTTCCTTCCATGGGATGCACTTATGGGATAAAACTCTAAGGGGTTTTGATCCACAATGGTAAACTCAGCTGTGACATATTCCCTCTTAGGGAGGAACCTCCTGATCAACCTCATATGTTGTTCAATCCAAAATGGTAAACTCAGTCTTGATATCTTCCCTCAAAGGTATTCATTTCTAGATATACCTCATAGTGCATTCTATCCACAATGTTAATCTCATTTGTAACCTCTTCCATCAAAGGGATGCACCTCTAGATCCACCTCAAAGGGAATTCGATCCACAATGAAAAACTCTGGTGTGAAGTATTCCCTCTAAGGAATTCACTTTTTGATCCACCTCACAATGGAATTCAATCCACTTTGGTAAACTAAGATGTGATGTCATACCTTCAAGGGATGATCATATGGATATGCCTCATAGGGAATTCTACAATATTGGTAAATGTAGGTGTGATATATTCGATCAATGGGACAAACTGTCTGGATCTTCCTATATGGTGTTCAATCCACAATGGTAAACTCATATGTTATATATTACCTCCAAGGGGTTCACCTTTAGTTCAACCTCACAGGGTGTTCAATCCTCATTGGTAAACTCAAGTGTGACATCATTCCTCCTAGCGATTCACTACCAAATCTTCCTCATAGCGCATTTAATCATATTTGGTAAACTTTATAGGTGTTCCTTCCTAGGGATGCACTTTTGGATCATCCTCAAATGGAATTCGGTCCACATTGGTAAAAGCAGGTGTGACATATTCCATCCTTGGTACAAAAATCCATGATCCGTCTCTAAAAGGTGTTTGATCTATTTTGACAATATGTTTAAATAATTATATGATCTATCCCAACTATACATCTTGATCCATCTCCATAGGACATACAAGTTGTGACCTTAACTAGAATATCCACCCCATGCAGTAAAAGTGGTATTCTTGAGGGAAACAACCTAGAGAGACATAAAAATCTGTTGTTAATTAACTTCTGATTGACATGGGATGACTTGGGTTCCCCACCTAAGATGCCTCAAATGAGATTATCTCATAAGAAGAATATTTATAGGTGACCAATGTTCCCAATTCCTAGACATGTCCAGATATTCTTAGCATGACTACTCACTTGATCAATGTTTATTACCCTATAAAGCTAGAAGCAGTGTTATTAACTTGATTCAATAAAGAGATGGAACATGGATTGATTTCCACAAACATCACATAAATCTATAAGGGAAACCTATACTAGGGGACAATCTCTAAGGATGAATCTATGGAGGGAGGAGTGGAAATATCATCATCCAATTTTGATCAAGGAGAAGACTTCAACGATGAATGTGATTAAAGAGGCCCACCTTAGGAATGTGGGAATGTGAGGCACCAAAATCTTTCATGCACCATGCAATGTAATGGCTAACAAGGAAAAGGTGTTAGAATCAAAAATGGTGAAGTCAATTTAAAGCTCTTATTCTCTAACCATGGGGAGTAATATTGTATGGGGCATTAATATATTAGAATGACACCAGATTTAAACATTAAATTCCTAGACCCACCAAGAAAATGGTTGACCTAGCTTGGAACACACCTACAAATTGTGCCTATAAGCATTGGGCATCCTTGGTCAACGACATCGTTAGCAGGGGTCCTTTTATTCTTCATAATATTAAACGAAATAGGGGAATTATGCATAACATTTCTTGTACCTATATTGACAAATGAATCCACATGCCTTGTTGGAACAAACCACCATGAAAATGGTAATCTTGTGGCCATGGGTGTTGTGGCATGATAAACATTGGTAAAACAATCCTGAAAAACTCCACCCCCTCCACAAATTGTTCCGCAACTTCAACTACTGAGTGCCCACACCACATCTCACCTTCTAAAATCATCTAGAGAAGTGTGATCCATACACATGTATGCTTGTATGTGTACAAGGGGGACATATCTATAAGGGATATGGAACTCCATGACATGGAGGCATCAATACCTCATAAAAAGATATTCCCCAGAGGTCCACATAGGGAGAAACCACCCCCTATTCTGATGAAAAACCACTTCAGGAGTCTCTCTATGGAGCATTCTAATGGATATCTCCCTTTCACTAAGGATATAGGGGAATTCAAGTCATGTAGCTCATTCCTATAACTTAGTAGATTCCTTGGAGGGCTACCATGTTCTATCATCAATGCTAGTAATGATCGGTCCCTTAGGTTGAAGAGCAGCTGGACATCACACCTGCCCCATTAGCCTTGGTTCAAAGCACCTGATGCCAACTTCAAGGGTAGGTTCATGATGTTTCTCACCAAGGGGAATAAATAATGGATCCAGTGGCCTATCCCACTACTAGATAATACCTAGAGGTACTTGAAGAAGTATAATTGATATTCATCTTTTTCCAATTGGGATCGAGACCCCAGCTACCTCATAGGTAGAAAAAGATGACACTTTCAAGAACTGACACCACTGACAGCTGTTATAGTCCAACCACAATGAGGAGGCTCGATGCAGATTTCCTCCCCACATCATCATCGACCAAAGAGGAGGCTTTCCACACTCTTTCAACATTTAGCTTAAATGTCCTCCCTGTGATGCTACCAATCAGAGTGGAGGTCCTCCCCGCTCTTTCAACAACCAGAACAAAGGTCCTACCCATACTATCACTTCTCAAAAAAGAGGTCCCACCAAGTGTATTACCAACCAGTTTAGAGAGGCTACCTATATTATTGTCAACTAGGTTGAAGGTCCTCCCCACTCTTTCTCCAGTTAGAGAAGTGGTCCTCCTCACATTACAACCAACCAACATGGAGGTCATCCCCACAAATAATATGAACCCTACCCTAAAGAATAGTCTCGGTGAAAGAGATATGGCACTAATCAATGAAAGAGAAATCATGAGAAACAACAATACATTGTTGATCTAGTTGTTCTCTTAGATTCTGAGAGAAAAAACAACTCGATAATGGAGTCTCCTCCCAATCATCCAAAGTATGGTGTAGGAGATCACTAGTTGATGTTCATAATCACATAAAAAGAGCTCTACTATATCTTTAGATCCCTCCATAGGTACTTGTAGGTCAAGGATTCTCTAGCTCCCTTCCATGGGTTCACATTTTAGATGTATTTTTATCTGCCAACATTCCATCTCTTTACTTCCAACCATGACGTTGCAGAGATTCCAGGTTCATTGTGTGAACCTTTATATGGTGATAATTCTATAGAGTTGAAGATAGATGTGTCCTACCTCACACACAAGGTAGTGGTGAAGACCATTCCCTATAGGGATGTGATGAGGTGGTTGGAACATCCCCCAAGATATGCCCAGCATGTAGTGAATGTTTGACTCATATAGTGACTCCTCTCCTTGAAAGATTTTAGTAGAACCGGTCACCATCAGTGCCTCCACCCCTATATTGGCCAGCACCAACTATGGAATAGGTTGACAATGTAAATGAATCTTCCTCCAAAATAGACGGAATGTGGTCTGACTTGGCTTTTGACCAGCTATCATTAGTGTTCTAGATTCCATAAATTCCAAATGTTGACATCTCAAAGTCCCTCACAAAGGACTAGGCTATTTGTTTCGACTAGATCATTTGGATGATGTTTCATAACCTATGAAACAATCATTTGGTATATGTAGTGATTCTAGAAAACCATGATTTCATCGAACACTAATGAAAAATGGATGATATCACAATGATTCTTATGGTTCAGCACCCTTCTTTGTACAATTACTTCCATACCCTTTAACAAACCCATGTCAAGTGCCGAAAAATGATCCTCTAGGTTTTGGAAGAAGAGTCTCTCCATGTACAAATCAGGGCATAGGGATAATATGTTTCTCCCATTTTCATTCCTATCATATGACAGTCCATCTCTCTGACTATGGTGATAGTTCCCCTCTGGGTATATTTACTATGAGAATAGTCATCCTCATCCCACCAGAGGACTAGAGGGATGGGGTCATTACTACATGTTGGGTTATGGAAGACCTACCTCGTGGGATGACATAGTACCAAGAAAACCCACATAAGGGTTCCCTCACAGGTTAGTAAAGGTAGTCACTGGGCCCCATGCACTATAATGAGACATTTCCTCCCCATTGGAATCTCAACAAGTGAAGGGACACCTCAATACCTCTTATCCCTTGATGGTTTCTCCAAAAGAAGATATGGATCCCATGGTATCTTCCTTTATTCAGTATCTTGAAGATAATAAAAGGCTCATTGGTGATATCATCCTGATCAATGTCCAACATTCCTAAGAGATCCCATCTCAGCCCTAGTGGGGAACAACAACAAATCCTCCTTGGCTAGATGCCCTATACTAAGCTAGGTTTCCTTGTGTAGTTGGTTAGAGAAGAATCTAGTGCTTATGGAATGAAACTAAGGTATGAGTCACTAGACCCACTTGAGTAGTGTAATTACCCTTCCCAAGATCTTTTTTATACTACTCCTTGAGTTAATAAGCCCTCTCTCTGGGGTTATGAGCATATCAATGAATTTGTGCTTAGAGACCCTCACCATGATAGAGAACCTATCTAATATGACCTGATATCCACTCTTACAACTTGCCTTGAGGCCCTAGAGACATGATAGGTGGTGATCACACATGAAGTAAAGTCATACCCAGAATGGGTGGACCAAATTTATGAATAAGAATAATTTTTAAATCCCAGATTTTCCCCATTCAACGGTATGGGTGACCTACTGAAATAGTTGGCCAACATTATTTCAAGGTGCAAAACTATGTTGGGAACCCTAGATCAGTAGAAGGCCACCAAGATTCAATGCTTCATTAGGACACTAGATGGAACCACATTCATATACTATTTCCATCTAACCATAGGTTTCGTTACTAGTTGGGAAGACCTTCACAAATTGTTCCTCTACAAGTTCAGTTACAACCTAAGCAAGACAAGTATCACCGAACTCATCAAATGAAAATAAATTCCTATTGAGTGAATTAGATATTTTTTTCGTTCAGTGGAATGACCTCACATATTCACTCGATATGTCATTGACCTGAGTACAACTACAAACATTTTCCATGGGGAAGAGAAATGGTGATATGGTTCCTTTCCTCATCACCTAGAACCTTCCAGGTGAATTTTAGAAATTTTCCGATATGTCCCAGAATCTTGAGGAAGCCCTATAGAAGGATATATAGTTACGCTCATTGCCTCTTCTAACTCCTATGAGAAGACATCAGAAATTAGAGGCCACCACCACCATACATGAAGTGTTCATCGACCCGATGGAGCTATTTTCCCATTTGTTGGAAGAGGTTTGCTGAGTAAAAATTCCTAGAAAACGTAGCCCTACACGACACATAACTGTTATGTACCACCTAACTAAGAACAAATTCATTGATGATAGAATGTGGATATAGCCCCTCATAAAGGATAGGATCAGATAGTACCCTTTACAGACCTACAGAACCATACTTATACTTTCAAGGATTCATAGGTTCTAGTTTATTTCAAGTGTTCCAGGGAGAAGAGGATTCTGAAGATACCATAGTGTAAGAAACCTTCAGAAGTTGGACTCACTGACAATCTTGATCATTTCTCATACCATAGGATCCTTAGACATTCCATTAATGAATTATATTTGTTCAATGATTCGATATATTACTGGATCATGGATTGATTAATTTGGGTGACATCTCAGAACAGGTGACACATATCTCCATGGACCCTAATAGTGATACTAAAGGATCTGGTGAATGATAGAAAGTTTTCAGCCACGGGACACAAAAATATTAGGACTGGTTGGCCTGAAAGGAAGTTTCCCACACCTAGGGTGTCATCCATACTTGTTTAGTTAGGCCAGAACCTCCTATGGTTTCCACTCTCCTTCTATCCGTTGCTTCTCTATTAGCATCACAACCTTCCAAGTCTCTGAAGAGAAGGCTTTAGTGATGCAAGGGACATAAGTGTACCCCTCTAGTACTAAATAAATTTTTCACTCTTGTGGATTTCATGCCCACTGATTTGGGAGTCGAACCTGGGGTTCATCCAAAACATGAAGACATCACCAGTGATGAGAAAGAATTCACCTTCATGAATGCCATAGAGATTGAATATCACTTCATGATGTCCAATAGTGGGGAGTGACATTCAAACCCCTCATGTGCCTTCAGCTGATTCCATCTGAAGAAATACAATGGATGTTACATCCATCTGAATACTTAGTTTGGCATGGCCATTCATGATACTGAGACCAGGGAACACATTCTACATAGAGATCATCAGTCATTTTCCTCCCATGCCACTTTATCACGTACACCACTTCCAACCATGTTAGTTGACCAAATATCTTAGCCATGACTATGTTGCAATTATCCACATCAATATTGTCCCAAATACAATCTAATTGATAGTCAACCTCTAGTGGTTCAGTCTAGGTTACTAGTTATCAGCAAAATTCTTCCAGTACTAGGCAGAACCTAGTGGTTCATCCAGCATCATCTGTTGTGCCCCCTTCCAAAGAGTGGTCCCCTAAGAGAAAAATCATGCCTTTGGCATGGAAGTATGACATGTTGAATCAATTTTTTAGAATAACCATTAATATTTTGATCCTTTAGGGTCTATGATTGTTCAATGAGATGTACAAGGCCTTCACAAACACATTGAGAATCCCCCTCCAATTCAAAGAATAGTTAGATACCTCAGAGGTGTACTATGTGGAGAAGGTCGAGTAAGGGGAGTTCCAATCCATCATATTGTTATCCATGGATGATGATGGTTCCCTCAAGCAGGGGAACATATGACCATTGTACATCATGGGTAGGCCATATCATCATTTTCATGCAGCAATCCCCTCCTCATATAACCAGTGCCACATGTATTCCATCAACAGTCTGGTAGGGGTACTCTGTGGTGATACATATCACTTTAGCACTTTTTAATCCCACTATCTTGATTTCATCTACGTCAAGAGAGAGGTGAAGTGGGTTCCAACCAATGGGGTCGAGTGCATAAATGGTCACAATGATATGAAACCATAATGTCTAATCTATGGGAATACATGGATGATGTTTTCATCCTACCAATTCATTAACTGGATACCACAATTATCGACATGGTATATATCTTAAATTTCTCCACGAAGTAGTTTTTTAGAAAACCTAAAAAGAAAAATCATCTATAGATTACCTCATACTCTTAAACAAGACATTCATGATTCATACCATAAGTCATTACTCCAATTAAGTACAGATAATGTTTTCCCATGTCTACCATTTCATAGAATTCTTTTATATTCCATAGAGTAGGGATGGATCCATGGAATCCGACCCACCACCATTTCTTTATTACTAAGAATGGGCCTCACAATCATAGGTTGGATGGAATGGGATCTAAAACTTCTATCACTATAGTCTAAGAAGAGAAAAACCCCCTTAGTGGTGAATCTATGTCCACTAAAGAAGGAATTAATGTTATTCGTGAGTCAGGTGGTTTGTATGATCTTCCTCCCCTATTGATTCTCCTACCTCAGATGATGAGGAAGATTTGTAAGATGTCTCTCCTGTATTTATATAGAGTTTCTCCACTACCATTGATGAGTTTATTTTGGTGAACCTTGGTATCGAGGAAGATCTAGGTAAATCTCTAATCAGTGCAAGAATACCCCCAAATGAGATCTAGTAGTATGTGGAACTCCTAAAAGGGAACCACGAATTATTATCCTGGTGCTATGAAAATATGTCAGGACTAAACCCTCGGGTCTCCATTCACTAGCTCGGCCTCCCAGCTGGTCATCATGGGTTCATTCAATATTCCAGAAAAATACATTCCTCTCACGGTGCTATGGTATGGCTGAGGATGATAAGATTATCAAATATAACTTCATCCTGGAGGTCCAATACCCCATATGGCTATCCAAATTCATCATATTTATGATGAAGAATGGGAAGATCCTAGTATGTATTGACTTCTAGAACCTCAATCACCATTATCCAAAGGATGATTTTACACTACAAGTATTTTTTTTTATTGATTTTGAATCTGGGTTTTAGGCCCTCTTCCTCATGGATGGATACTCTAGGTACAACCAAATTTGAATGGCCCCTGAGAATGAGAAGTCTATAGTATTTAGGGTAGTAGAAGGAACTTTATGTTATTAGGTGTTTCCCATTGGATTGAAAAATGTAGTATCCTATTATCAGTGGTCCATGCACCAAATCTTCATAACAATCATCGAGTTATTGGTGGAATTCTATGTGGATGACTTGGTAGTCAAATACCATGGGAGTCAGCACCATCTCAAGGACCATGAGAATGTTTCCAACTTCCTATGTTCCTAAAATTTAAAGATGAACCCAATAATGTTTTCATTTGGGGTTACCTTTGGGTTGTTTCTAAGATTCATCATAATATATAGAGGTACTAAGATCAACCAAGAGAATATCATGTACGTTATACATATTTCTCCCCCTGAGCATCCTATGAGAGTTGCGAGGCCTCCAAGGACACATATCTTACATCCGTTGATTCATAAAAAATCTATCCACGAAGTGTGATCCCTTATAAAGGATTGTAAATAATGGAACAATTTATCTATAGGATATGGACTGCCAGTCCTCCTTCTAGGATATAATGAAGTATTTGTTACAACCTCTAGTTCTAATGCCACCAATTTTAGGGAAGAATCTAGTTCTCTATGTGACCTCTCTATAATGGTAACTCGATGCCCTTCTCATCCTGAAAAATAATGAGGTATAAGAAAACATTTTATAGTAACTCATTCGCATGATCCTTGACATAGATACTGGAAACTCTCTTATAGAGAAGAGATGCCTCACACTTGTTTTCATAGTGAAGATGTTGCGCCATTATCTGTAGCATCATGAGATATATATTTTTTTAGTAAACCCACTAAAATATATTCTCTATTAACCCATGCAGATGGGATGGATGGAATGCTTGGTAGTGATCCACCAGGAGTTTGACATCAGGTTTGTGCTGTAGAAGACTATCAAGGGTCAAAAATTGGAAGGATTTCTTACCGCTCACCCAACCCTAGAAGAACCACCCTTGGTTGTTGATTTCCCAGATGAGACCATCCTATTAGTAGATTAGGCTATGATATTTTGGGAAAGGCATTATAATGGTTCCTCTCAAAGATAAAATAGTAGAATGATCGAAAATACCAAGCTTAATAGAGTAGAACTGAGGATCATATTCATCATGCCTACACATGCCATCCTACCATACTCATTCCTACTGTCATAAGGATGGAACAATATCAAGGTGGAGTATCAGCCACCAATCACTTTTCTTATACTGGACCATGATATTAATGTCCCCTTCATTCATGTGAATGGAGACACTGAGATAATCATAAAATAGATCAATGAGGACTATATTGTAAGAAACAAAGATCTCAATCCTCTACTAATGTAAACCCATCAGATGATGGCCCAGTTTCCTATGCATCTAGAAGTGAAACATGTCCCTCGTTCACAGAATGGTCAAGATGATTCCTTGGAAATACTAGATATGTCTCTTTTATTGGATGACCAGGAAAACCTAATCATCCATGTGGCACATCATAGGGTCACCACTCTAGTCATTTTAAATGATGATGGAAACCAATAAGTAAAATAGTTGTCTTTCGGTACTTCTATTCCAGGACCCTCAAATATCCCTATAGTAGAAGAAACACTTGATTGGACAACTGCCAATGTTGAGTATCTCCAATGTGGAATTATCCAATTAGACCGAGATGAGTGTGACTGAATTTTTCAGTGTGTAGCATAGTTTACCATCTATATTAGACCTAACTTTGATAAAACTCTTAACAGATGTGGGTTTGATGGAATTAACCTGTGTTCCATGAAGTCCATGATAGGTCATATGTCACCCATCAGGTGAGATTGATTCTCTCCCAATTAATCCACTATTTTGGTTACTTATGTCCCACCATGGTTCATGACTACATCATGTTTTCCATGAGGTGTCACACATTTAAGATCCATGCCAATTTCGTGCATCCAACATCATAGATTCTCAAAAAAATAAATTATTATTGGCCATCCATAGTATGGGGACTAATCATTGTGCGGATATACCCACTAGAAACACACCAGTATAGGTTCATTATTACTATGATAAACATATTCTCTAATTGGGTAGAAGAAATTCCCCTCAATGATATCAAGGCTAGGTCTGTGATCGATTTCGTGATCTCCCATATCATCCATCGATTTAGAATTTCTCATAATATTCTCACCAACAATGGATCCAAAATCAATAGTGTTTGGTAGAAAATATTGTACACCAAGTATATCATCTGTTCCAACCGTGATTTATGATGTCATGCACAAGAAAATGGAATGATTAAAGATTTCAAAAAGAACCTCTATAACATTTTGTAGAAGATGGTGGGGTAGAACAAGAAAAGATAGCCAAAATAACTCCCCAGCACCCTCTGGGAAAATCAATCAAGGACATAGAATTACACCCAAGTGATCCCATAATCTCTGGTTTTTGGAACAAAGGAGGTATTTCCAATTAATTTTATATTTCTGTCACCTCGAATAGATGTCTATGACGAGAAGATTCCATAAAAATGAAAAAAGTCTACCTAGTTGAGCTAAAATATCTCAAAGAAAACATACTCCATGTGTTTCATAATCTATAGAGGAACTCAAATAGGATAGAGATAGAATTCAACAAGAAGGTTCACCTCCTCTACTTCCTCCAGGGTAACAAGGTACTAGCTCTCAAAATGAAAATAATACCCGGGAAATAGTAGCCAAAGTTGGAGACCAAGGGGGAAGGACCTTCTATAATTCATAAGTTCTATTCTAATGGGACAAACTCTTTGATTACCATGGATAGAGAGTGTATCACACCTCCCACTAATGACAATTTTCTCAAATATTACATTACATAAGGATCAACCCATGTCATAATTACAGGATGTTATGTTGTGTGATTGGACTGAGATTTAATGGCCTTAAAATAATATCTACCCCATGGTCCAAAGCATTATGAACTTAAACTATTTTTAATTCCTCTGAACTCTATTAACATAAATTGTGAATAAAAATCCATTAATCACAACATTAATCTATATATGGGTCCCCCATGAAGGTGTTCTCTAGAATTTGGGTTATTTTGCCCCTCATTCATGTTGGGTTTGTTCCAATATACTAAACATATTCATTTGGGATACCCACCCCATTGGATGAAACTCACTGACCATAAACTAAGAGTCATGGTCTATGAAACAAAACCTTAAAATTCCTATAATTGGTCTAATCATTATGAACTTAAACTAATTTTAACCCATATAGTCTAAGTTGTATGACTTCAAACTAAAAAACATGATGTCCTCAGTGCATGAAGATAAACTGCGATCATACCCCCTATATATTCAGGATTCCTCTTAAAAACATATGATCATACACCATATAAAACTAATATTCTATGTATGATAAGTAGGATATGTGTAGAAGAATTACCCCATGCCCAGAACATGGGATGCCTAGAAAGGATTTCCCCACCGGTGTTGGCCTTCTACCACACCACATTAAAGAATTATGTGTGTCTTGATTCCAATCCTTATGGTATATGTAGCGATGCTTGGAATTTATCTCTCTAGGCCTAGTAACAAACTCATAAACCCTTTGTCCCCTTGGCACCCTTCATTGTCCCATCTTGACAACACTAAACGATGTTATGTTTGTCTCAAGGCTTGCATGTGGCATTGAGCCTCTCTTTGTCCATATTAATGTTGTGTTTTAACTCCTTTGTGCTGCACATATATCTTTGGAACAAACATTCCCCATCATAGTCTAAGAATCACAAATTTAAACTAATTTCTTATAGTCTGTGAAAGATGAATTTAAACTATTTTCCATGGTCCAAAGCATATAAACATAAACTGTGTGAAACCAGCTTCAGGATTTCTTCATGTGGGGAAATGCCTACCTGGCTTCATACATGTCTAGTTTTAACTCATTCACCACACAAACATTCAGGAATCCCCATCCCATGGTCCAAACATTATGACCATAAACTGCTTGTCTTAGGTCCAAGCTATATGACCCCATCTAGGATACCTTTTCCAAGAAATATTACCCAAAACTTTTTTCATTCACCCCTCATTTTCATGGTTTGATTTTCAAGAATCGTGTAACTCCTCCCTATTACTAGAACTACGTGTGTCTTTATTACCATCCTCATGGGATACATAGTGAAACCTAGTCATTTTTTTCCTATGACTATCTGAAGATTCAATACAAAACCAATTGTTACTTGTGTTGCTATCACTCCAAAATGATCATGGGGAAATCCTTTTTAATATAAGTCCCATTAATTTACCTCATCCCATTAGCAGGACAAAATTCCATCATATACCTATATGAGGTATAAAATAATGGGTATCTCAAATCGCAATCCTGTCAACATCCTTAGTGCATGTTTTTAAACTATGATATCAATAAATTTTAATTCAGGATTCCTCTTAATGAGAGATGATCTTACCCAAGATAAATTTGGGTGTCCTCTTAATGAGAGATAAATTTAACATTAATCAAACCAAGATGTTCCATATGATAATTTCAGGATAAAAAACATCAACATATTTATCACAATACATTAAACTACAACCTAACTATGTATGGATTCAGGATGCCTCATATCCAAGTATTAAAAGCTTCAATATCCTTATTTGAGAGGGTAATCAGCCTTATAGAATAAGTATTTTCTACAGAGATCCCTATAACTATATAGGACTTGATTCTTATCCTCACAGGATATGTAGTGATGGCAGAATATCTTGTCATGGGCCTAGCCCATTTTGGTATGGGGTTTTCCTTCTGCAATTATATGATATAGTTTCAAGGTATGATTTTTCAAGAATTTTGTGGAAAATGGTCACTTTTTCACCCCATTCATGTTGATTTGTCTCCCTATCATATCACAAAAACCCACTTGGGACACCCTTACCCATGGTCAATGATATGTGACCACAATCTAGTAAAAACCCCTATAGTCTGAACTCAAGTACTTTAATCTAGTTGGATCCCCTATCCAGGTTGTATGACTTTAAAATGAAAAAGAAAACTTCCTCAACGCATGATGTTAAATAGAATCCTTACCCCATTCAAAATTGGGATTCCCCATACTATGAGTATGGGATGTCATGAAATACCATGTATACAACGAGGATGCCTCATGTGACTAGTATGAGATGAACCACACATTACCCCGTCTCAAATTATGATTCATCTTAACATGAGATGAAATGATATCCTCTCTAAAGAGTGTCACCCAACCAGCATCATTCACCAACAACTCCTTGTCTTAAAAAATGTATGGCTTGATTCCTACCCTTATTGGATTCATCAGGATGCTTGGATGTTCTATATCGAGCCCCAACTTTCCATCGACTTATTTATGGGCTATTCCCCACTTCCTCTGATGCATTTATCTTCCCTCAATTGGGAAAACCTTCATCCTCCCGATCTAGGAAGGCTCCCTAACAGAATGGCCTCATTCCACACTGTCTCACCTATGGTATTAGGAACATTACTCAAAGGGTTTTCTATAGCCAATATATGATCCCGTGTTTCAAACTTGGTCAATAGTTGATCCTCTATTTTCTCGCCCCATATTTTATCGACGCGAGTACATAATATGTGTTTTGAAAATGGAGAATAGTTGTTCCCCATATTTTGGTTATTCCTCTTTCACTATGTAGGTCTTGGATGTCATGAGTGCCCCAATGGGATTTTTTGGAAACTTATTCCCCTCACCATGTTATCATTTGTAAGTAGTAGTAACTCCATACCACTCCATGTTTATCTCACAAATATTGGATCTTGTGAGCTTAGGAATTGGTAGGGGAATTCCCACAAGCATTGTTAAAAAACATGAGCACTCCAGGTTCTGAGATTTAGGATCTTAAACTAAGATCCATGGTCCAAACCCTATGACCTTAAACTAGGAGTCCATGTCCATGCATCATGACTCTAAACTATGTGCTTGTTTCCTCAGGAATCTGTTACATGGCATTGGGCCCCCAAGGACCTCAACTAACATAATGTTTATCATTATTACACACTTCACATATCTATTTGATAAGACTCCATGATCTAAGAATTATGACCTTAAACTATATTCCATGACCTCAGGGGTGTGTTTCACAGTTTTTTTCTTCCAATGGCCCCTAATTAACATCGATCTATCACTCTAACGGGTTGCATGTGTCCTTCTAGGAAACTCACTCTTTGTTCCAAGCATCATGACCCTAAACTGTGTGAGGGTTGTTTATGGAAACATGTTTTAACTCTTAAATTGGCCTCATATTTCCCTCCATTCATGTTGGGTTACCTACCTTAGATATTTTTCATGATCCCTAAAGACACCCCCTCTATAATCCAAACTATATGAACATAAAATAAGTGCTACGGTCCAATAATCATGACCTTAAACTCTGTGCAACCAACCCCTCGCATTTAATGAGAAAAAGGTCCTCCCTTTTTCTCCATTCACATCAGGTCACTTCTCTTTCATAATGCACCAAACACTTTTGGGATTCCATATTCTGAACTCTATGATCAAAAACTAGGAGCCATCCCTAAGTCTAAGCATCAAGAATATAAACAACATTCTATCCCTCTTGGGAATGTGTTTTGTGATGATGGGTCTTATTGGCCATCCATTCATGTTGGTTTGTTACTCCAACACGCTACACATAATATCTTATGACACTCAACCTATGGTTCAAACTATATGACCTTAAACAAAGAGTCATGGTCCAAGCATCATGACTTTAAACTGTGTGTTAGTTTTCTCATAGATGTTCTGTGAGAAATAAGGTGGCCTCTTATTCCCCTTAATTTTTGTGAGGTAACCTTTCTCCAATGTCACACGCATTAACTTGAGAAACAAAACCCCATAGCCTAGTAATAATGACAATAAACTATTTCCCCTTTGTCTAAGCATCACGAACTTAAATTGTGTGCGACTCTCCCCAAACTATGTTTCTTGGCATGGGGTATTAAAATATTCCCTTTTCCTTATAGGCCACCCCTGGGGAGTACCAAAATTGTTCTAACCTCTTAAACCACCTAATACCTTGGATGGTAGGAATGTATTCATGTCGGTTCATACATCTGAGCCGCAAGACATAAAACTGCTCATCTGCACACCCCAGTCACATGAAATTAAACTTTGTGATACAACATCCTCATTGTATGATGTTAAATAGTGTGTCCAATGCTATCACTGTATAACATTATTTATGTGATAAAAATTAGCAAGTAATCATAGGTAATTTCCTAATAAGAAATTTTCTCTAGTTTCTCTCACCTACCACATCATTTATACCCCTCAACCATCACTTGGAATCTAAGATGACACTCCCCCTGGATGAGTAGTTTGACCTTTTTTAGACTGATATGCCTACCCAATGTATGACTTATCTTGGTGTATTAATTCCAAGAGTTTTGGAATCCATTTGAACATTACATCACATTATCTCCAAGCATTGTGTGGCCCTTATTTGGATCCTCATCCTCTTACACATTCAAGAGATATCTTTAATGATAATGGTGTCTACCCAAAATAGATCACCTACCACCCTAGGCCAATGCCATAAAGGTCTTTGGATGGAATTATTAGAAAAGTCCCATATTTCAAACATGGTCAGCAGTCAACCCACATTTATTTGTCCCCATTACCATCTAAGCAGTAAAAAATATTTTTTTCAAACCTAAAAGTAGGTGTATTGTGTCATCACACCACTCCCCTTGTGTTCCAAATTCTGGGAATCATGATTCACCCTCATCATACCACTTTGTTCAGGTAGAATTCAATGCCCCTGGGATTATGCAGTTCATGCACTAGAATGTGTTGGAAAAGGAATTTTTCACTTCATATGAACTCATTGTCCATCCGTATCCTTTACCGGTTCAAACACTCCGGGTGGCTAGTTAGTAAATTCACACCCCGAGTGCTTGATAATTTTTTGACACTATCATGTGAATAATAAATCACATGGTCATAACTTATTTCTTACACAAATAATGAATAATATTATCTTAGGGATTTGTCATTGTTTATCTAATGATTATGATTTATGTATGATAATTAGAAATGAAATAAATAATAACGTTCAAATAATCTCGAGTTTACCACAATATAGTAAATGTTTCAAAGGGTCATCCACATATTGGAACATCTTCTTCTCAAAAAATTCCTTAAATGTCTCCCTCAGAAATCAGGCATTCAAGATCTTATAACATCTTCTAAATGGGATCCATGGTCCATTCCTGCTCTACCAGATCTACCACCTCTTCATTGGGTTTGTGGCATACATCATCGGCTCTAATCTGCAGCCAGTTCTTCACTCACTATCACTTAGCCACCAGGGATATCACCTTCACCACATTGTTCGTGGACACTTCCAACTAGAACATCAGAGTGTTTATGAACTCAACCTGGGTAGTAACAACCACTGTGTTATATTTCTCTAGCCCTTCCAGGTAGGAGATGTGTAACACCCCAAGCTTCCACGGTACGTTTCCCTTTGAATAATGCGATAGCGTGTGTTGTACGCAACCTCGAGTTCTAACACACACCGCAACTAATTAAACTAGCCGTTGTGAATAGTAATACCTACTTTTTGAAATCATATATATTTTATATTTCAAAATGGACTTCATTTTTGGATTCGGAATATCTAATTTAGCCTAAGGTGAAATTTTGGTACTTTTCGGATAACTTTCATATTTTGATGAATAGTGAAAATTACTAAATTTTAATTAAAAACAACTTTTTTAATCAAAATAATTAATAGTGATAAATTATGAATTTTAGTAGTTTTAAAGTATATTTAGAATATATTTTTACCATTTAATTTAATGTTTATCATTGGACATAATTTCACAATTAAACCAGACATAAACAAGTGTCAATCTTTTGATAGTTATTATCTCTTAAAAACGCGCTTTTTATTTTAACAACGGGAATTAATTTTAAATTAATTTCTGCCACTTCTGTGTTTTGAATTTAGGAAAATGGATTCCATATTTGGAATCATGATGTTCAAATTGTGTAAATAGGTAACTTTTATTTTTACACATTTTGAATAATTACTGCGGTAAATATTTTATTTACCATGGTTAAAGGGTAAATCCGGTAAATAAGGGTTAAAAAATAATATTATAATAATAAAAAATTACCCTAAAACATGTCCTAACCTTATTGGTGGACACATACCCGACCATGGGCATCCTTGGGTTGATTTGGGGACCCCTTAAAGCCACTTGTATGTGGTAGGGACACATTATATTAATAAAGTTAAAATAAAAATAAAAAAGGCATAAGCTTACATCTTTTAGAAGAACAATTTTTACATAGGGTTATACATGTTGGATTTTCGATTATAAATATTCATTAGAAAGCTAAAAAGATTTACTACATAATGATATTTTATTTATAATTTTTAGACATCAAATAATTTAAATTATTAATGACACAATAATGATGCAATGTTTACCTCATTAATAAATCATTTAAATAAATAAGATTATAATGATTACAATATTATCTAAAACTTGTCCAATTCTTATTGGTTGATGTTATTTAGAAAATGAGTCATCTTATCTTCGACCTCAATGATTTTTGGACCATTATAAACCGAATATAAATATATTATAAAGTAATACTTTCACTCTTTCCTAAAGAGCCCCTCCTCTCCCTTATAAAAGGAGACCACTTCTACTCATTCCTCACACCTCTCAAGCCACTTGGCTCGTCCAAACCCTTCCCAAATACTCTCCCAACTTCCCTCACTACAACCTAGAGGCCTTAGTTTGATCATAAAGCCAACCTAAGGAGCCCTTTTGATCAAATCAAAAGGAAGAACCCGAAGAAGAGGTAATGTTTTCACCACCCCTTTTCCAAGTTCATTTCTTCTTCCACTTCTTCTTCCTTTGTTGTTACCATTCTAAAATAATAACTCCAGTATCATTTATATACTGTGATGTTATTATAAATATGGTACAACCATATTCAGTATTCTATCCACCCTTTTAATAACATGTCACCATACGTGCGTACGTACGGCTTACCGTCTCCACGTCGTGGTGTAATTGTTATTCAATATAATATTATTTGGATGGGTATAATAATGATGTGTAACTCATGTAAATAATAAATATAACATGTTAATGATTCTGTATATATGATATACCATCCATTTATATATTATTTTAATATCAAAAGAATGATATTGTCGCTCGTGCGTACGTACGGACTACCGTCTCCACGAATGCGATGAGATTCATTCTCCATCGTATCCATTCAAGTATAATTATCATTTGATGATTTAAAAATGATGTTTAAAGACTTGATATCATTCTGGATATGAATAATATACAACCTATACTTTACAAACATGTCTTACATAACAAAACATACAAAAGAAAACAAGTAAGTTCACACCCGAAACAACGATAATACTAAGATATTATTATCAAATCAATATTAAAAGATCATATATGATATCATAATAATGTATATGATTATTTTATAATTTAATAACAATTATTTCACCATTATACAGGAGGTTAACCTACCCCAACCAAGGAAAAGTACAAGGTAAGGGGTTTTCATCTCACTCCTTATTCCCGTGAGATTCATGTCATATTGCCACCATCACCTTTTGTGTGGTGTATGTACTACCCATAATTATATTCTTTGTGTAATACACTCTAATTTATGTGTATTTACATATTAATTGTATGATACCTCTTTCATGGGTTGTATGTTTCATAAGTTACCAAATTGGTAAGGGTTTATTTCGCAATCTCTTCATTATCCGAGGTTGTTTATACATAATTATCTACTGGGACCTCATTATCATCCACATCCATGTTTCTTCAAAATGTATTTCAAAACATTTTTAATATTTAAAATAATATGGGTTAAAGTCATTTATACCCTTGTTTGACTTTTTATAAGAGGTTTATAAGGGAATCTTTCCGTCGTTTTCCAAACAACGTACTTTTTAACCTTTTCGACAGAATTAAGATAAGAATGTTTTTTTAACTTATACGGCGGGTGCGGTTATTTTCCGCCGTTATAAAATCGTCAAAGCTTCCCTTACAAGCTTATAAGAATATTTTCAAAGAAAATGTTTTATTTTATATGGATCTTAAATGATTTCAAAATAAAAGGAGATATTTCTTTAAAAATAATTTTGATTTCATCTATGTCAACATCCTTTGATGGATTTTAAGATTATTTGAAGTTGATTTATTATGATAAAAAACTTCTATATTGTATTGAAGGTTTTGTGATATGTTTGACTGTGGATGTGCTATTTTTATACCATTCATAGTTTATGGTGAAAGTATTGACATTTTGTATGCTAGTTTTAATACGAATGTTTATGTTATGTTTAAACCTTTTCATATGGGAATGCATTGGACTTAATATGTGACAGGTGGAGCCCGCTATAGCTCCTCGATGCATCGGTAGGTCTCATGAGACAAACTAGTGTCTTGGCACAAGGCCTTGGAAAAATCTTATTTGTAGTCTAGGCACGAGGCCTTGACTATGTGGTTATGATAGTCTGGCATTATGCATTCCAACATTATGAAAGTGGTTAGTGATTTTTCATGTGATTATTTGATTAGTAGAATATCCATGTGAATAAGTAAATGGCATTATTTTATTTTATTTATGCCATACTATGTTGAAAGTTCAAGTTTTAAAGGCTTTTGTTTTAGTTATACATTGCCTTAAATGTTTATTCTTATTTATGAAAGTTTCTGCTATATTGTTATCCTTACTGGGCATTTGAGCTCACCCCTTTTCTATGTTTTATTTTTCCCAGGAAGTGAAGAATTAAGTTATGAATGACCTGCAGGGATATTATGTGGGGATATGAGTGTGGATTATGGAGACAATATGTTGTTGTAGTAGTTTTTCGTTTTATGATGTAATGTAAAACTTATGAATATATCTAGTGTTTCCAAGGCTACTAAACCAATCGGTCTTTCGAGATTTGATCTTTCTTGTGATCATGCCAATGTTATGTAATTAATGCACCGACTCTGGGTAACTGGGGTTGGGGCGTTACAGTTGGTATCAGAGGAAGTTTAGTACAAACCTTGGAAGCTAGATTTAGATAAACTCTGATTAGAGCACGTAGACCTAAGATGAACTTTGAGGATTAGTATAGAAGAACTTTCTAGAATTTTGGTATTGTAGATATTTTGTGAGTTTTCCGAGCAATACATCCCTGTCTGGATACGAGAAGGTAGAGGCGGTTCTGGCACAGATGTACCTAGGGGTAAAACCCGAAAACACCGCTTTGAGCTAGACTCGAATGGGAACTGGTGCACGACAACGGGCCTTGCTGCACTCTTGGTTACGACACTCCCGGTGGATATGCTTAGGATAATTCTCATTTTCTTTACAAACCATTATGAAGGGTTTATGAGTATATACATCCTCAAAGGAGACATTTTTATGGATTATATCCATAAATAGTTCAATTTATGTTAAGTGTTTTATAAGTATGAGATTATGTATTTTGATTCATAAACTGATCTAGTTTATGCCATTGTTTAGAAATGGCGCCTAGTGGAAGAAATGGAAACCGTATCAATGTACGCACTCCATGTAGGGATTGCCCTCCTGCTCAAGATAATTATAGTGGGGCTGGTGATGCAACTGGTGCCGATCAGCTAATCACCATACTGGGACAACTTACTCAGGTTATGAATAATAACCTTACCCGTATGGAGCACCCTGATCCGCATCGTGGAGGATCAATGTTAGATCGATTCATGAGGCAACAACCACCAACGTTCAATGGGAGTACAAATCCCTTAGTAGCTGAGCAATGGATAAATTCCCTAGAGAAAATATTTCAGGCTTTGGGGAGCAGTGAAAGGGAAAAAGTTATCATGGAAGTTTACCGCCTCACTGGAGATGCTGATCAATGGTGGTCATTGATTCAAAACATGAAGGAAGATGATGAAGTATCAAATATGGAATGGAGGGAGTTCAAAAATCTGTTTTTAGAAAAATACTTTCGTCGCGGCCATCGAGCAGATATGGAAAGGCAATTTCTGAGTCTGAGACAAAAGGAGGATGAGAATGTCACAAAGTATGAGGCTAACTTTACAATGTTAGCGAGGTATGCTGGAGATTATATTCGCAACCCAAGAAGTAAGATTGATCGTTTCTTTGATGGGTTAAAACCATTTCTCCGTCGAGCATTAGTCTCACAATCCTTTTCATCGTACGAAGACATTGTCTCATGTGCTATCAAGACCGAAAAGGAATTCTCTAAGTCTTATGACTTTAAAGCAAAGCAAGAGAAGAAGAGACCTGCTGATCAATCTTAGAATGGAAATAAGGGGAAGAAGGGAAAGGTTGAATATCCATCCTGTGGTAAATGCGGGAAGAAACATCCTGGTACTTGCTTGAAGGGAATGGGAGTCTGTTACAAGTGTGGTGAAAAAGGCCACCAAGCTCATGATTGCAAGGGGAAGAAGGAAGCTACCAACGTTCAGTGCTACAATTGCAGGGAGATGGGGCATTATGCAAATGCATGTCCTAAGCGTCAGGAGAACATACCTCAGAAAAGGCCAAGGGATCAAGGCCAGGCTTATGCTATCACTACTGTAGAGGTAGAAGCTCCGAAAGACGTGGTGGCAGGTAATTTAATGGTTTCCTCAAGTTTAGCAAATGCATTATTTGATTCTGGATCATCGCATTGTTTCATATCTTCCCAGTTTGCTAAGAAAATTAGATATTTCCAATTTGATTTAATAAGGGAGTTGTCAGTTAAAACTCCTAAGGGAAGTATCATTGCAACAAAATTTTGTGAATCAGTCCCCATTAGAGCACATAAATGTTCGTTATCTGCTGATCTCATCATCATACCTATGATTGAGTTTGACATAATCCTCGGTATGGACTGGCTTTCGGACTATGATGCGAAGATTTATTGTAAGAAGAAAGAGGTTACGATTCTTGATGATAATGAGAAGGAACACCTTATTTTTAGAGCAGAATCGTCACCACCTAATTCTTATTTAGATCCACCCCCAGTAGATCAACTTAATTCAATTATTGGGGAGAAAGAGAATGAAATAACTGTCGGTGAGGAAAGGAATATTCAAATAGAGGATGTACCTGTTGTGAAAGAATTTGTAGATGTATTTCCGGAAGATTTACCTGGACATCCTCCAGAACGAGAAGTTGAGTTTTCCATTGATTTGATTCCTAGATCAAGGCCTATATCGAAGACCCCTTATAGAATGGCCACTGTATAATTAGTCGAACTAAAGAAACAACTAGAGGAATTGAGTAATAAGGGATTTATTCGCCCTAGTGTTTCTCCATGGGGAGCCCCTGTTCTTTTTGTTAAAAAGAAAGATGGATCTATGAGGTTATGTATCGACTACAGGGATATCAATGCTATAACGATAAAGAACAAGTATCCCCTACCTCGCATTGATGATTTATTTGACCAACTACATGGAGCTCAATACTTTTCAAAGATTGACCTTCGATCTGGATACCATCAGTTGTGTGTGAATAAGGAAGACATTCCGAAGACAGCATTTCGAACCAGGTACGGGCATTACGAGTTTACTGTAATGCCGTTTGGATTGACTAATGCACCCTCTGTATTCATGGATCTGATGAATAGAGTTTTCAAGGAGTATCTTGATGAATTTGTGGTGGTATTTATTGATGATATCTTGGTATACTCTAAAACCTACGAAGATCATGAAAATCACTTGCGCATTATCTTGAAGACTCTGAGGAGGCATGAATTATATGGGAAGTTTAGCAAGTGTGAATTCTGGCTTCAGGATATTTCTTTTCTTGTCCATATTGTCTCTAAAGATGGAATCTATGTTGATCCTTCTAATACCAAGGCAATCCAAGAATGGCCAGCACCTACGATTATAACTGAGGTACGTAGTTTTATTGGTTTGGCAGGTTATTATCGACGTTTCGTCTAGAATTTTGCCCGATTGGCTAACCCATTAACGAAGCTCACACGTAAAGGGGTTAAATTTGTTTGGACAAAAGAGTGTGAAGAATGTTTCGAAGAACTGAAGAGAAGATTAGTCAATGCTCCTATATTGACTCTACCATCAGGGAATGATGGGTTCGTTATTTATAGTGATGCATCAAAGAAAGGACTTGGTTGTGTCCTTATGCAGAATGATAGAGTTATTGCCTATGCATCACGACAGTTGAAAATTCATGAACAAAACTATCCTACTCATGATCTCGAGTTAGCAGCTGTGATCTTTGCTTTGAAGATATGGAGGCACTACCTCTATGGTGAAAAATGTGAGATTTATACTGATCACAAGAGTTTGAAGTATATTTTCTCACAAAAAGAACTCAACATGAGGCAAAGGAGATGGCTTGAATTACTCAAGGATTATGATTTCACGATACACTACCACCCGGGGAAAGCAAACAAGGTGGCAGATTCTTTGAGCAGAAAAGACCATGGAGTTTTGAACATGATGAGAATTGAAAGGGATCCAATTTTCATGGATCTAGTGAAGATGGACATGGGAATAACCAGGGAAGGTGAAACATCAATGCTTTTTCAAATGGTTGCCAAACCATCTTTACTAGAAAGGATTAAGAGTTATCAGACCGATGATGAAGAATTTCAGAAGAAGATTAAAGCTGTGAATGATGGGAGATTGAGAGACTTTGTGTATGAAGATGGAATTTTGAAATTCGGGAAGAGACTTTGTGTTCCCGATTTACCTGATCTGAAAAGGAAATTTCTGGATGATGCTCATAGTTCCAATTTCTCTATACACCCTGGGAGAACCAAAATGTATAGAGATTTGAAGGAACATTTTTGGTGGGACAACATGAAGAGGGAGATTGCTGATTTTGTGTCAAGATGTATGGTTTGTCAACAAGTGAAAGCTGAAAGGCAACAGCCTGGAGGAGTCATGCAACCTCTTCCCATACCGGAGTGGAAATGGGACAATATTACGATGGACTTTGTCATGGGGCTACCAAAGACTCCTAGAAGGAACGATGCAATATGGGTTATTGTTGATCGTCTTACCAATTCAGCACATTTTCTTGCTATAAGAGAAGATCTACCCCTGGAACGTCTAGCAAGACTATATATTAATGAAGTTGTGAGACTTCATGGAGTACCCCTATCGATTGTTTCTGATCGTGATCCCCGTTTTACTTCAAGATTCTGGAAAAGTCTTCAGAAATCCCTGGATACTGAACTTCATTTGAGCACTGCTTACCACCCTCAGACAGACGGACAATCAGAATGGACTATTCAAACCTTAGAAGACATGTTGAGATCTTGCTCACTTGACTTTCAGGGTATGTGGGATCAATATTTACCACTGGTAGAATTTTCCTATAACAATAGCTTCCATTCGAGTATACAGATGGCACCATATGAAGCGTTATACGGAAAGAGATGTCGTACACCAACCTGTTGGGATGACGTTGGTGAAAGAAAACTTGTAGGCCCAGAACTGGTGGAGGAAACGGTGGAAAAGGTGAAAGTAATCCAAAATCACATCAAAGCAGCTCAAAGTAGGCAGAATAGCTATGCCGATAATCGAAGGAAGGATTTGGAATTTCAAGTCGGTGATCATGTTTTCCTAAAGGTATCTCCATGGAAGGGAGTCATACGTTTTGGAAAGAAAGGTAAATTGAGTCCCAGGTACATCGGACCTTTCGAAATTCTAGAACGAATTGGGGTTGTAGCTTACCGATTGGCAATGCCGCCAAGTCTCTCTAAAGTTCATGATGTGTTCCACGTATCTCTGTTGAGGAAATACATGCCTGACCCAACGCATGTACTCACCTATGAAGAATTAGAACTGGAACCTGATCTGTCTTATTGCGAAGAGCCCGTTAGGATTCTTGATACGAGAGAACAAGTACTGAGAAACCAGACGACGCGTCTGGTAAAAGTTTTGTGGAGAAATCATAAGATGGAAGAGGCAACGTGGGAACCCGAGGAACTTATGATGAAGAACCACCCGAGCCTTTTTATGCAGTAATACCCTAAAAATTGCGAGGACGCAATTATTTGAAGGAGGGGAGAATGTAACACCCCAAGCTTCCACGGTACGTTTCCCTTCGAATAATGCGATAGCGTGTGTTGTACGCAACCTCGAGTTCTAACACACACCACAACTAATTAAACTAGCCGTTGTGAATAGTAATACCTACTTTTTGAAATCATATATATTTTATATTTCAAAATGGACTTCATTTTTGGATTCGGAATATCTAATTTATCCTAAGGTGAAATTTTGGTACTTTTCGGATAACTTTCATATTTTGATGAATAGTGAAAATTACTAAATTTTAATTAAAAACAACTTTTTTAATCAAAATAATTAATAGTGATAAATTATGAATTTTAGTAGTTTTAAAGTATATTTAGAATATATTTTTACCATTTAATTTAATGTTTATCATTGTACATAATTTCACAATTAAACCAGACATAAACAAGTGTCAATCTTTTGATAGTTATTATCTCTTAAAAACACGCTTTTTATTTTAACAACGGGAATTAATTTTAAATTAATTTCTGCCACTTCTGTGTTTTGAATTTAGGAAAATGGATTCCATATTTGGAATCAGGATGTTCAAATTGTGTAAATAGGTAACTTTTATTTTTACACATTTTGAATAATTACTGCGGTAAATATTTTATTTACCATGGTTAAAGGGTAAATCCGGTAAATAAGGGTTAAAAAATAATATTATAATAATAAAAAATTACCCTAAAACGTGTCCTAACCTTATTGGTGGACACATACCCGACCATGGGCATCCTTGGGTCGATTTGGGGACCCCTTAAAGCCACTTTTATGTGGTAGGGACACATTATATTAATAAAGTTAAAATAAAAATAAAAATGGCATAAGCTTACATCTTTTAGAAGAACAATTTTTACATAGGGTTATACATGTTAGATTTTCAATTATAAATATTCATTAGAAATATAAAAAGATTTCATACATAATGATATTTTATTTATAATTTTTAGACATCAAATAATTTAAATTATTAATGACACAATAATGATGCAATGTTTACCTCATTAATAAATCATTTAAATAAATAAGATTATAATGATTAAAATATTATCTAAAACCTGTCCAATTCTTATTGGTTGATGTTATTTAGAAAATTAGTCATCTTATCTTTGACCTCAATGATTTTTGGACCATTATAAACCGAATATAAATATATTATAAAGTAATAATTTCACTCTTTCCTAAAGAGCCCCTCCTCTCCCTTATAAAAGGAGACCACTTCTACTCATTCCTCACACATCTCAAGCCACTTGGCTCGTCCAAACCCTGCCCAAATACTCTACCAACTTCCTTCACTACAACCTAGAGGCCTTAGTTTGATCAGAAAGCCAACCTAAGGAGCCCTTTTGATCAAATCAAAAGGAATAACCCGAAGAAGAGGTAATGTTTTCACCACCCCTTTTCCAAGTTCATTTCTTCTTCCACTTCTTCTTCCTTTGTTGTTACCATTCTAAAATAATAACTCCAGTATCATTTATATACTGTGATGTTATTATAAATATGGTACAACCATATTCAGTATTCTATCCACCCTTTTAATAACATGTCACCATACGTGCGTACGTACGGCTTACCGTCTCCACGTCGTGGTGTAATTGTTATTCAATATAATATTATTTGGATGGGTATAATAATGATGTGTAACTCATGTAAATAATAAATATAACATGTTAATGATTCTTTATATATGATATACCATCCATTTATATATTATTTTAATATCAAAAGAATGATATTGTCGCTCGTGCGTACGTACGGACTACCGTCACCACGAATGTGATGAGATTCATTCTCCATCGTATCCATTCAAGTATAATTATCATTTGATGATTTAAAAATGATGTTTAAAGACTTGATATCATTCTGGATATGAATAATATACAACCTATCCTTTACAAACATGTCTTACATAACAAAACATACAAAAGAAAACAAGTAAGTTCACACCCGAAACAACGATAATACTAAGATATTATTATCAAATCAATATTAAAAGATCATATATGATATCATAATAATGTATATGATTATTTTATAATTTAATAACAATTATTTCACCATTATACAGGAGGTTAACCTACCCCAACCAAGGAAAAGTACAAGGTAAGGGGTTTTCATCTCACTCCTTATTCCCGTGAGATTCATGTCATATTGCCACCATCACCTTTTGTGTGGTGTATGTACTACCCATAATTATATTCTTTGTGTAATACACTCTAATTTATGTGTATTTACATATTCATTGTATGATACCTCTTTCATGGGTTGTATGTTTCTTAAGTTACCAAATTGGTAAGGGTTTATTTCGCAATCTCTTCATTATCCGAGGTTGTTTATACATAATTATCTACTGGAACCTCATTATCATCCACATCCATGTTTCTTCAAAATGTATTTCAAAACATTTTTAATATTTAAAATAATATGGGTTAAAGTCATTTATACCCTTGTTTTACTTTTTATAAGAGGTTTATAAGGGAATCTTTCCGTCGTTTTCCAAACAAGGTACTTTTTAACCTTTTCGACAGAATTAAGATAAGAATGTTTTTTTAACTTATACGGCGAGTGCGGTTATTTTCCGCCGTTATAAAATCGTCAAAGCTTCCCTTACAAGCTTATAAGAATATTTTCAAAGAAAATGTTTTATTTTATATGGATCTTAAATGATTTCAAAATAAAAGGAGATATTTCTTTAAAAATAATTTTGATTTCATCTATGTCAACATCCTTTGATGGATTTTAAGATTATTTGAAGTTGATTTATTATGATACAAAACTTCTATATTGTATTGAAGATTTTGTGATATGTTTGACTGTGGATGTGCTATTTTTATACCATTCATAGTTTATGGTGAAATTATTGACATTTCGTATGCTAGTTTTAATACGAATGTTTATGTTATGTTTAAACCTTTTCATATGGGAATGCATTGGACTTAATATGTGACGGGTGGAGCCCGCTATAGCTCCTCGATGCATCGGTAGGTCTCATGAGACAAACTAGTTTCTTGGCACAAGGCCTTGGAAAAATCTTATTTGTAGTCTTGGCACGAGGCCTTGACTATGTGGTTATGATAGTCTGGTATTATGCATTCCAACATTATGAAAGTGGTTAGTGATTTTGCATGTGATTATTTGATTAGTAGAATATCCATGTGAATAAGTAAATGGAATTATTTCATTTTATTTATGCCATACTATGTTGAAAGTTCAAGTTTGAAAGGCTTTTGTTTTAGTTATACATTGCCTTAAATGTTTATTCTTATTTATGAAAGTTTCCACTATATTGTTATCCTTACTGGGCATTTGAGCTCACCCCTTTTCTATGTTTTATTTTTCCCAGGAAGTGAAGAAGTAAGTTATGAATGACCTGCAGGGATATTATGTGGGGATATGAGTGTGGATTATGGAGACAATATGTTATTGTAGTATTTTTTCGTTTTATGATGTAATGTAAAACTTATGAATATATCTAGTGTTTCCAAGGCTACTAAACCAATCGGTCTTTCGAGATTTGATCTTTCTTGTGATCATGCCAATGTTATGTAATTAATGCACCGACTCTAGGTAACTGGGGTCGGGGCATTACAAGATGTCCCATTTTGGTTCTTGGTATTCCTGGGTGACCTTACCCTTATTCTTTTTCTATGAAACGCAAATCTCCTTACATTCAGCACACTCCTTATTGAAAATGAAGTCTCGAGTTACATTTTCAAGGAATATAGAATCCACCGGACTAGTTTCTAGAAATACTATATAGTGATTGAGAGATCACACCATGCTTATTAGGTTATCTATCTAGGTATGAGTGATGAAGTTTCACACTTTCCTCCACACCTTGCAAAGAATGAACTAATTCTCTTTGGTCACAACTTGTCTGAATATTCAATTTCTTCAAATGGTGTAGGCTAATAAGGTGAGAAGACCTCCAACATATATCTAGAAAGATAATATATAGCCATAGCATCAAGGGTGGTCACGATGAAACCTAGAAAAATATCCTCATCCACCACCTCACCTGTAATAGATGCCCCTATATCCCCCTTGTGGAACCTCTTAGGTGGGAAAAACCATCCCAAATTCCTAAACATCCCCTATTGAGGGTGAAATTTTACCCTCATCTCGCACATCCCACACCCATGGAAATTCCATACTAGGAACACCCAACACCACTTCCTAGTCATCCAATTTTCCAATAAAATTTATGCCTCCTCCATGGTGACTTCAGCTTCATTAATCGCCTTAGGTGTAAGCTCTATGAATGACTCCACCACCAAAACTCCGCATCTAACCCAATCATAGGACCCATATTTACCCCAATAATACACTGAATGGTATAAGCTAACACTTCTAGTGGTGTACCCATAGTTTTACCAACCACAATAGTATCTCTAGGAATTACCTATAAGATAATATCACCCATTTTCGCAACCTCAGCCATAGGTGTCATCGACCTAGATGTGGACATTGGGTGTTGATCCCCAATTGTGGTGAGAAATTACATTTAAATATGATTTAGTTAAACATATAATGGGAATGAAGAATAGAAAAATGTGTATGTGAAGATGTGGATTATGTGAATAGTATAACCCTGTGAAAAGATCCTAGAGATTCATAGGTAATTCCCCCAACAAGGGAATTTACCTAGTGGCCACCACCTCAGTCACAGGAAAATTATTGACCTATGAATATTCACCTATGGGTGTAACATCAAGATGTCACCACACATTCACCCATTAAAGGTTTGAGGCTCTCTCGGTCTCTACCTTATGCTTGTCATGGACCACTCCGTCTCACGTACTCGCTGATTCCTTCAAAAGTGAAAAAAGGAATTTGGTGAAATGCTTTTGGGATGAGTATTTTTCAAAAAGATCACAAAGGCCAGAGGGTTTACATGATTGGTAGAAGGATGTATATCTCAATTTGAGTCTCTTATGAATCACTTCCACATGGATCTCTTGATTCTTCACACTCAACCGTGCTAGCAGTTACATGACCTAAAGAGACAAATAGAGGGGAAGACATTCAGATTAACACATTTAACTAGTCATTCATTTAACACATGGATCCATATGAGTAGACTACATCCTCAAACTCTTCCATGTATCTCATCGGCTCATCATGGGGGATAAAGAATCCTTACCTTGAATGACCTTACCTGGTGAAGAAGATCCCAATGGTGATGAGATACTACCACACCCATCGGGGGGTGGTGATCTCTATGCGGTGTCCAAAAATTTACAAATCATTTGGAATTATAACATTATTGGAAATATCTGGGTGACTTAGTCACATCCCTAGGCCTTGGACATGGACCCTCATGATCAACCCAGATGGTTCACCTTGTTCATGAGGTTGAATTCTTAAAGGAGGTGTTCTAGATGCTTCCCATCACCCCAACCTCCACCTATGCCAATCCCGCAACTGCTGCTCTGCACTCCGGACCAACCTTTCCTCCATGACATGCTTTGACAACCACCCTCCCTTGACCCTGAGTTTTAGGTCCTCTCCAAGGTCGAATCTTGTGGTTTGGTCACTCAACAGCTCCCCAGGATATATTCTCCCCAATATTATCATGTAATCATTAGTGATTCCATATGTGGTTGTAGGTATAAATATCTCATTATGTAATTTCACTTACTCATATGTAAACATGTTCCAGATCTGCATTAGGACTTAAGGATTATATTCACGAAACACCCATGTGTAACATTGGGGGTCATCCTTTATAGGCATCTGAACTAATGTTTGAACTCGTGTGGGTTTTACTAATCACAATTAATATTGTACTCGAATCTCGAAACTAGTACCCCACCTCAGAAATCATGGAGGTATGATCACTACACGATGGTCTCGGTGGCATCATCGACCACCATCCACATTAGAAGGGGGAATGAGTGGAACATGAAGCACTCTCCTAGCCCATCATTTTGAAGAATGTACACCAATCCCAACTTGAGCTTCAGACTTGTGGTGATGTTCAGGATCACTGTTCAGATGTACACAGTTGGTGGGGATATGGGGTTATTTATTTATATCCCCCCATGTGTGCATCCACCCAGCTATACAAGAAATGGAGGGGTCCCAACTCATGAAGTGGGGTATTCCATTGGCTGACTTTGTGGAACACCTCATATAGCTTCACTAGTACTGAAATAGGTAGGTTGACATGTTTCTGTATCACCAGCATTCCCTCCATGATGAAGGTACTTGGCCACACCCCCATGTTTGAATCTCTCACATGGATCATCCAACCACAATCCAGTTTGGAAATGAACCATACCAGCCTAACAATTGGATATTCAAGTTTGATTTTGTATCCCTATGCCTAATACTGTCTCACCTCTAGGATATTTCAATAGGTGTTCTCCATTCCCCCTATAACACCCTAAAAAATCTATTCAGCCTTCTTGGTAGCTTATCTAATAGATATTTTATGAAATAGTTAAATAATTTCTTTAATGGGATGTCTTTCATTCTCATCTTTTTCTCACTAGTCCCTTACAATATGTATATAAATGTCTTCTCGTGGAAGACCAGTGGCTCCCAGTCTTCCCACATGTTCTCTATGGGGAAGAACTCTTCATACATTAACCCTTCGATTGGAATACCATCAATCTAGTGAAGATCCCATAGAACAATTCAAACCTCCCCAGGATGCATGTGGAAGGTGTTTGTCCCCAGTGACCAACTTCTCAATAGCTCTGGCATGTTATCCGGGTGGTAATAGATGTGGAACAATAAGGCCGATGCCACATCATAATTTACTACTCAATTTATATTGGCCTCAAATTCAAACAATTATGCACTCAACTAATAGGATTAGGCCCATTAATCTATGAATTTTCTGCACTTGTGCATATCTCGGTAGTCGGTCCACAACATGAGTAGATCCCCCAAACCATCCTTGAGGATCACCTCATACTATCAGGGTTTGAGGATATTCCAATAGTTTCTCCCTATAAATTTTTATGACTTGGTTCTAAAGATTTTCATAAATTATTGAGAAAATTTCCATTTAGTCGTGTCCTCTAGTATCCCTATGACATGGGTACTATCCCGGCGTGCTTCTGAATTTATAGGCGGGCTCATCTCTACTTGTGAGAGGGATGAAAAAATCCCCCCTCATATCAAAACAATAATGTGGTAGCCTCTTCATAGAAGTTACTCCTTTGGAGCCTCTGTTAATAGTGAAATGAGTGAGTCATGGTCTGAGGTGCTCTAAATACTCTACATGATCATTATATTTCAAGACATTTCTTCCCGATGAGCAACAACTGTATTGTCTCTTTAAGTGGAAATTTCATTCAAGACATAAGATTTTTTCTTGGTCTGTTTCATGAAACTCTACTCACGGAGATCTATTTACAATGGTAGGGTTTGAAAAGGTTATTTCAAGAAGATTAGGCTCACAGAATATTTTTTTAGAGAATATTTCACTGAGATAGGATCGTGGAGAAGGTGAGATAGATGAGTGGTGGGGATTGATATAAAAAACACTCATAAAGGGTGTGAGGTTTGTGAAAAGAGATCAAAAAAATTCTATTAGTGAAATACATGTGGCCTATCTAAGGGGACCTTATGCTATTTATAGGCACACATCTTTTTATGGGTACTAAATGGTCTTCACCAAGAGGTCAGGATCCACGAATGAGCTTCATGAACGGGAGTTGACATCCAAATTTTAGAGATTCTCCCTCAGAATCATTCCATCCATTTTCCCCATCCACACCCATTATGAGGGTTGAATTATTTGATGCTGAAATATTAATTTTATGGGAATTGTTTTGGATGTAATGGCTAGTTCAAAGTGAATCCAATCCCAAACAACCCAAAAATCCCTCAAAGGAGTCTATTTAATGAAGCTAACCACTTTAATGAATGGGTGAAGCTCATGAAGGCTCCATCCATGAGGATACCTGAATATAATATCTATGAATCATTAAGAATTGTCTACGAATCACCTTTGAATGCTTTCAAAATCCTAACACTGAACTTTTTGGTATAGGAATAAGGAGTCAAGATGCTCATCACACCCATGTGGTGGCCAGATGGTGATCTCCACATAGTGACATTTAGACTTAATGAGTCTATACATTCATGAAGTACATAAATATTTTTTATGACCTCCAATATTCATGAAAACCTCATCGGTATAAATTCAACAATCAGGATTATACTTAAGGGGACATAGACCTTTTTTCTTCCAAAAATCACTCCCTATTCATGAACCCACTGAGATTTGCAAGTGAAAGAGAAAAGGGATCCTCAAAGGTATACATTCATCACCAAATCACTCCCTTGTGTCATTAGGATCCTAAAACTACATTGGAGATGCATTTTAAGAAGGTATATTCCCATCGCTGATGAAGAAATCCCTTTGTTCCACTTAGAGATACATGAGGCATCTATCCTTCATGATGTCATCCTTATGGGAACCAGGACTTCACTCTAAAAGAGGGTTACCCTATTACACAATGAATACTCCTTTTAAAATCCTATAAATTCATTTATTAACCTAATCATCATGATACACATATTTGTGTGGCCTCAAGCTTTATGAAACCCCTATTATGGGCCTCACCATGGTGCTTCCCTTCTGCTGACACCCTTTTGTGAAGGTCATGTTCCCAGGGCCCACATACCAATCTAGGACTGGTTCAACAGCATCTCGAGTACCTATGTGACCTATTCAAACATTTCTTGTGCCCATGAAACATCATTACATGTGTGATAGGAGACTCCATCCTTCATGTTGTTTTTGAAAAATAGTTACCCTAACCCCTTTCTCTTCTAAGAATACTTAACCTAATGTTAGCATCTTGATTTACCATTCCTCCAATGTAGTACCAATTCCATGTCCCAACCAAAGGCACGTGAGTGGTGGTCATGTTAACCCTTGGGGAGAGGAGTGAGTCCCCCCACATCTGAGCTATATTGAGTAAAATTTCCTAGCTCCATGTACTAGTCATACAATGTTATGTTACCTGAAAATATCCTCCAAACATGACATAAAAATGTAGTCTTTCCCTATGTGATGAACATATAATCCCCATGTTTGATCATCAAGGGATTCCATCTTCACACCCACCACGGGATGGAAAACCAATAGAGAGAATCTTTAACGTGCAATCCCCACACCAACCCTCATAGATTTTCCTTTAGAAACAAGAGCTTCTATAACACGTGATGTTAATATCCATGGATCGGTCTTATCACAGAATCGTAAACTTCGACATAGAACTACAAGGGTTTTTTATCACTATCTTCTAAACTACGTACATAGGATGCCTCCATGAGGTTCAGTCCTACAATTAGTAAAGTATTCGGGTCATCCCTCCAATGGAAGCACCTCTTGGATCCACCTCATAGGGATTTTGATCCACATTGTTAAACTTAGGTGTGACCTTATCCCTCCTGGAGGAACACCTTTGGGATCCACCTCATAGAGCGTTTGATCAACATTTGTAAACTCATGTGTGAAATATTCTCTCCTAGAGAAGCACCTCCTAGATCCGCCTTAAAGGGTGTTTATTCCAAATTGGTATACTCATTTGTGAAATCTTCCCTCCAAGGGACGCACCTCCTAGATCCACCTCAAAGGGAAATCAATCCACATTGGTATACTCAAGTGTGACCTCTTTCATACTAGGGATAAACCTCTAGATCCTCTTCACAATGTGTTTAATACACAATCTTAAACTCATGTGTGATATCTTCCCTATAAGGGACACACATCTAGATCCTCCTCATAGGGCGTTCATTCCTCAATGTTAGAATCATGTGTGACATAATCTATCTAAGGGATGAACCTAAATATCCACATAATAGGGAATTTGATCCAGAATGGTAAATTTATGTGTGAAATCTTCTAACCATGTGATGCTCCATCATATCAACCTCATGGCACTTTCGATCGACATTGGTAAACTTTGGTGTGACATCATCCCTCTAAGTGTCACAGCTCCATATCTTCCTAACAAGGTGTATAATCCACATTGTTAAACTCATGTGTGGAATATTTTCTACTAGGGATGCAAATCTCAGATCCACCTCATAGGTAATTTGATCCACAACTATATAATTAGGTGTGACATCTTCCCTCTAAGGGAAGAACCTCCAGATCTTCCTCAGGGGGTGTTCAATCCTCATTAGTAAACTCGAGGGAGACATCTTCCCTTCTAAGGACACACCTATGGATCAGCCTCATAGGGATTTCGATACAAATTGGTAAACTAACAGATTTTATAATTTAGGGACTCGCCTATGAATCTTCCTTATAGTTCATTCGATCCACATTTGTAAACGTAGGTGTAGTATCTTCCATCAAAGGGACACACCTCCTTGATCTGTCTCTACAGGGTGTTCAGACCATCTCTACAAGATTTTATGCTTGTTCCCTGATCATTCCCAAATGGAAATCCCATTATATCCCTATAGGATGTAGAACATTTCACGTGAAACAAAATACCTACCCATTCCATAAATGCAGTATTCCATGGGTTCTGCGCTTAAGATTCCTCATATGAGATTCCCTCCTAAGAGGATGATTTACACGTTAACAATGATCCCAAAACTCAGACATGCCTAGAGATTCCCATCATAACTACTTGCATAACTAAAGGTTTCTTCCCTATAAAGACAAAATCAATGTAAATAACAAGTATCAACAAAGATATGGCATTGGGATTGATTTCCATGAGAATGAAATAAATCTATAAGGGAGACCCATATTATGAAATTGTCTCCAAGGAGGAATACATAGTGGGAGGAACCAACATCCCATCTCCCCATTTTTCTCAAGGAGTATAAATCACTGATGAAATTGATGAAATTGATGAAATCCCCCCGCCATAGAAAAGTGTTAATATGGAGCAACAAAAGCCAGCACGCACCAAGCAACGTGAAGGAGGTCCCTGGTCAAAGTGTCAGAAACAAATATATAATGAACAAGTAGATTTTTAGAAATAATGATATATCATTTAAAAAAAAATTTATATGGGAAATCATATAAATATATTAAATTATAAATTTTTGTTTTACCCTAGTAACAATATAAATTTTGTGTGCATGAGGTGTTTGGTTTATGAATTTCCATGAGCATGTAAATAAATAAAAAATAAATTTATTATTTTTCACCTAGCCAAAACTAATCATCCTCTATTTAAAATGACTTATAGTTAAATCCATTGAGTTAGAAAAATAATCCTATATGGGATAAGTGGATGAAAATATCCAAGGGGAGAGCTTAGGTGGAGATTATGGGTGGAGAGTAAGGGTGTGGATGATCACGGGATCAAGGATAAAAGTTATGTGTTGATCATTATCACAAAATTTTCACCATGGCCTCACTAATGATATTGATGGAGAAATTTTATTCATTAGTTACTGATCAAAACCTAAGGTAGTGTATCAATTTCTTTTGTTTTATCCATTTTTATTAATTGAGACAAACACAAATTTATCCTTTGTAAATAAATTTGTGGATTGATCTCTGTTGGTTTTTCCAGCATCTAATTTCTCTGCCTAATTCATGGAATTTGAGATTTCATTCTGGTTTATTGTGGTTGTTTTGGGAAACCAACACTACATAGATTTTTACATTAATGAAAAAATTAACAAGACCATCTATCAAGGATTACATTGTGTCTTCTTCCATTCTCCCTATGTTCATGATTTTTATCATTAGTATTTCGATTCGAAAATAGATCAAAAATTCTTGGGAGTGTAGATCCTTGTGTTTTCATTATTTTCCATAATGGATCATGGTTAATGGTTATGTTTTGGATTTTAGATATGACATAGAGGCATGGAAATGAAAATGGGACTCTATTGATTGATCTTATATTAGTAGATCTACATATCGGATTGAGAGAAGCTCTCTGGATAAATAGTGATGGGAAATTCCAAGAACTGGATGGTTGGAATCTAGCCATCGATAACAGATGTGGTGTGATGTTTTCTTTATCATTGTGGTTTCCATAAGCCAGACAACATGGATCTTTAGGATAGGGGCCATAATTTATTTCCTAGAAAGGAAAGGATATAATCTAACATTTTCGATGGAAATGAAGGGTGGTCAACCTTGATCTGTGTTTTGTCTCATGATTATCAGTGGGATAAAAGGTAGTGGTGTTGCATGGGTGATGAATTTGAATAGACTGTAATATCTATGAAATTTCAAATTACTTACCATGTAATTCAGGTGGTCACAGACTTTTTAATTTCCTCTATGTAGTGGATATGGTTTCACAGTGAGTTAAATAGCACAAACAATATTAGCCACGCACACCTTGTGTGATGGCTAGCTAGATAGCTCAATGTCTAAAGGGAGTAAATTTAGAGTTGTCCATGTTGCCTTGCACACTGTGTATGGTGGTGAACACTCAATGTACATTAGAAGGTACACATTACTAGGTAGATGGTAGACACAGAGTGTTGGCCTACACATAACATCATATGTGATATAGAGTGTACCAATTGTACTTCTGAAAGTATTGGGACATGACCAACATACATGATCATGGAATGGGTACACAGGAAAGAACATAGTACACAAGCATGAGCAAAGTACACGAGCTTTGGAAAATGACACATGTTGAGTTCCAACTGACCTCTAAAAATCATGTAACAAAAATTAATACTCTATGTACATGAATAAATACATTTCATGTGAGATAGAAGGACTTGGGAAGTGTCGAACTCATAAACACAATTCATGCACCCCATGGGATACATTGTGTACTCTATAAAGGGATTGTTGGGCCCTTGATCTTCTTATAATAACTTTGGTGTGATCTTGGGTGAGTTATCATGTATCATTTTAGTGTGGGTGTGTTCTTATGCTCCATCCCTATGAGGGTACATTGATGCATAATGTCCTGAGAATAGGACATTATCTCCTCTATAGGATTAGACTCATAATGTATTCACGGATCTCCCATGCGGAACAAAGTGTGATCCCCTATATTTTTATCCCTTGGTTGGGATATCAAGCCTATTTTTGACTATCAATGAGTGTGTTCCCCAAACTAGTGGGTTTACTCTAGGTATGTTTAGGAATTCACCATTGGACTCACTAAGATCCACTATATATGTATCGATATATGTTTTCTTCCATAAAGTTATAGTATGATTGTGTTAAAATCATAGATGAGCCCTCTCAATTTCCAAGATTATTCTATATGGAAAGACCCAATGATTATATCCTCTCAGATGAGTTCCATGAGTGATATCAATAATTGTGTAGTGATTTTCCCCATATTAGTGTTTTATATGAGACTCTAGTAGAATTCTAGGATGGCAGTGAGGAAAAAGTCCTCAATTTTACATTTGGTGTCTAACTTTTAGAATATCTATGTTAATATGGTTATTTTATCTTATTAGGATTGAAATGAATTTATGTTGAAGAAATTAATCTCCCTTGATGATTTAGATGGTAATTTTTTGGTGTCATGTAGTGTATGTTTATACTCATCTCTATATGAGATTTGGCTTTACATGTCATGTATTTTACAGATTAAAGGAATTTCATTAGAGTTCTAGGTAGTATAGGTGATGTAGGATCTTAGACATTCCTGTTGGAACTTAGATATATCCAAGATTTTCTTTTTGATTGATTACTCCTTTTTTATATGTTTGGGTTCTTTTAATGATTTGGGTTCTTGTATTTGGTCCTTTCAATAGTTATTTTAATTCATGTTATACTCAGATGTGGGATCGATGTTATGAATCCATTTACAATAAATGTTTTTAGTGTTTCTTGATTATACTTAGCTATAGATATGTGTGGGAATCTATATATACTTACTGTATGGAATCCCATCTCATTGACATGCTTACTTGGTTCTAGTCTCCAACCCATGAACTATTGGTGGTAGGATTTTTTTGTCATTCCCATCTCACCCCTAGCCTTGTAGGCCTGGGAGGGTCAGTTCGTGATGGAGTGGCATCATAGGGAGGTCATCTTAGAACTAGAGTTCAATGATTTTCTAGCATTGAAGATTGGTTTCAGAAATAAGAAAATAGTGTTAATGTGTATCAAGATCATATTTCAGTATTGGGGAACCAAGTGTTAGTGAATTTTCTTTAAAATATATTCACCAGGAATCTGATATCCTAGGTGTTCACTCAGTTCATGTAGGCATTGGTTGGGAATACATTAGTACATGCATCTCATAAGAATGTGTTTTGGTTTTCATGTACTTCTTCAATCAAATCCCAAAATATTCTATTTTGATCATGTTGTATCTCAACTATAACTAGGTTAATCCATAATTAATAACTTTTAGGATTGGAAAGAATTATTTTTTTTTGTTAATCTTGGTGATGAGGCTTCAGTTTATGAACCATTGTGGGAGATAGATCCACTGAGTCTAAATAGAGTGACGCCTCCACAAGTTTAGAATTATGTTGACCCTAATTTGGTGGTTGAAGTTGATTTTATTTGTAATGTTATGTATTGATTGGTTCTTATTTTATTGGTAGATTAAATATCATTATGAGGTGTACATCATGAGATTTAGTGATAGTGATTTCCTAGTTTCTGTGTTGATCCAAACCTCATTCTCAAAAAGTTGAGGACTGGCTTGAGACTATGGAGTGAGTTTCCTTCATGCTTATGTCCCATCTTGAAGGGTTTTATAGTGGTTATATTTCACAAAGTATATTCAAATCATCAATAGAATCTTATGTTTGTGATGCTTGGTTTTTATTTGGGGACAAAAGGAAGAGGTACACAATCCCCACTAAGACGCCTTCTTGTAATGTGACTTAAAACCATGTGGGTGATATAATACCAAAATTTTTGTATATTTTCATGGGGTGATATATGTGTCCTTATGATTCATGTGAATAAGTTCATTTTGACATGCTATTGGGTCAGAGTAGGACTTGTCTATGGGGATAAGGCATGCAAGGGAAAAGATAGCTACAGGTAGTGGCTTCATGTGACCTTGAAGATTTGAGTGTGTTTCTATATTAAAATTGTGTCTTATCTTCCCAACTACATTTTTCATACATAGGAATAAAACATTCCCCTATAAAAATATCTTATTTGAGATCTAGAAATTCTAGTGGATCCCTTATTTCATGACCCTAGTGCTTGGAGGCTCTTACAAAAGAGAATCATTGATCATGCACTTCTATTGACTGTTTGGTGTAACTCTGGGAGGCAAGAGAGCCTCATATGTAATACATAATTGGTATTTGTGGTCCCCTATGATGTTTTCCTTGATATGGACTATTTTTCAACTATACATACCCAAATTTACTATTAGATGTGAGTGAACTAGTGTACCCGAGTTAGTGGGATGGAATTTTCATTCTTTTGTGATAAGTAAACCCATACAGAACAGGATACAATCATGTGAAAGAGAATATAGTTGATTTTTTATTAGTTGGCCAGTATGAACCTCAGAGAAACATATTCTATGAGCATAATTTTCTTGCTGTGATGGAGGATTATAGTGAAGTGTTCTATTAGTATTTTCTAGATATACCTTCATATCAAAAGTTTTTCTTCTATATATACCTTCACTATATGATAAATTGATATAAATTCCCTCATATCATATGAACCTATATAGCATTGAGAGATAATCGTGCCGTTAGAGAATCCTTAATATAGGTTATTTGTTAGACCCAGTGTATTCTCCTTGGAATCCCAAATTTTTTCTCATAAAATATGGAAGAGAGATTGAGTTTATGAATGGATTGATATTACATGATCCAGGTGACTATCAAGAATGAGTGTCCACCCATGATACTTGATGACTTATTCAACTAGTTGTTATGGGTAAGGTGATTCTCATAGTTTGAATTCATGGTAGGTTATCACCATCTTTGAGTATGATATGAGGATATACTGAGGGATTATTTCTAGTGCTTATATGGTTTCTTTATATTATTGGAGAACCATTCAACATGTTATACTATCTAGTTGTGTTTATGAGACTTATGAACCAGATATTCAACCATTATATAACTAGTTTAGGGTCGTCATAAATGATGACATCCTTATGTACTCAGTATCATAGGTGGTGTTCATGAGACAACTGAGGATATTTCTAGACATTCTCTAAGATCACCAGATTTATGTGAAGTTATCGATGTATAGTTTATGGATTCTAAAGGTCCAATTCAGAGGTTATGTCTTCTCTAACATGTATGTGATATTGGACTGAGAAAAATTTGAGTTTATGCTAGATTAGGTTCCACCCATGAACATGGTTGTGGGGAAAGGTGGAAGTGTCATTGGCCTCATTGCATTTGGTACTTACTTTTGAAGATGGTGTTGTGTACCTCATATCAATGGTTTTCTCCCCTCTGCATCTTAGACATGTTAGGGAGGCACCTCTTTGGGATATCAATTTTAAGATCTTGCATGACCAAATATACTCTAACCATGTTCTTAATTGATATTCTAAAGGTGTGCAGCATGTAATCTTTATTCTTGCAGAAATGATCCTTAAACTGGAATAATTGGAAAGGGAGAATGTCAAGATCAGATGGCTTAGTTAGGGTGATAGACACACTACTTACTTTTATGCATTTATTTAAGAGATGAAACACCCATCTCAACCAAATATTTTGAAAGAAGATGGTTCTTACTCAAATGAAATTGATGTTGTGGGTAACCTTTCTCACTCCTTCCTCAATGATTTTCTTGTTGTACCAAATCCTTACATGTCCCATGATTATCCGGCTGGGGATTCAAGGTTCCTAGATTTTATTTCAAATCATGTTTCCCTCTAAGACAATGAGGTGCTGGGGGATATTCCTGAGTAGAATTAAATAAATGAGGTAGTTAAGAATCTTAATGTAGACATTTTTCTAGGTCCAGATGTTTCTCCAGGTGCATTTTATAGGGAATCGTGGGATGTGGTAAAGAATGACATGTCGGCCACCATTCAAGATTTCTTCTGGGGTGGATGTTTTCCAAGAGTTGTGTGTGCCACTACCCTGGTGATCATTCCCAAAACAAAGAACCCCTACTCCATTCTTCACTATAGACCGGTGAGCATGGGTAACTTCCCCTACAAAATCCTTGCGAATATCATCAACTCAATGCTATCAGTTCATATCCCACGATGGGTCTTCATTGAACAACATGGATTTGTGAAGGGCCTCTCTATTCAAAGGGATATCACTTTGGCCCAATATATGATTAGGGACCTCAACTCCAATACTCAGGGCTCAAACCTAGCTATCAAACTGTATATGAACAAGGCATATGATAGAATTGAATAGATTTTACTTAACAAGGTGTTTTCAGGTATTGGATTCTCTTCCTAGTTGTTTGATCTCTTTTTTATATGATTTAGCTCCTCGTTGTTGGCAGTTAATTTTATAGGGAAGTCAAATGGTTTCTTTAATGTGACTTTTGGTCTCAGGCAGGGTGATCCCATATCACTGATCCTCTTCATCCTCCTCCAATAGCCCGAAGACCTTAATTTTTTTATTATTTTGATAAAGCCCCCTTTTAAAGGAAGAAGGGGGAAACCCAAACAGACTCCATGGACTTAAGACAAATCACACCCTAATGACAAAGATAGTAAAATTAGACTGACAACAAGGAGCTTCCCCTCCCTAGAATTTGATCATGATGAATCTCTCTACCATTGCAAGGTTGTTCGGCAAGCGTCTTGTGTCAAAGAATAGGCCCAATCCGATGGGTGATGCCATACCCTCTCAAAAACCAAATATGTAAAGATTTGCAAAGAACTGAGCCTCTTCATCCACATCCAGGACATCCTTAGTTGCATCATTCATAGAATCATGACAAATGAAGAGATTCCCCCATTCCAAATAAGGGTGAACCTCCCCTCCATCCCACGCCTAATGTTTGTAGATAACACCTTAATTTTTATGAATTCCAACAAGAGGTTATTATGAGGCTTTATTAAGGCATTGAAATAATATTGTCATTGGAGTGGACAGGTCAGCAATAAGTCAAAGAGAAACCTTTACATATATAATAGATGTTCTTTCATCTGGGTCTCCTTGTTCTACCTCCAGGGCATGCAAAGATGGAGTTTTCTTATAGAATACCTAGGTTCCCCTATTTCCTTAGGTAGACTTTGATTTTGTGACTTTGATCATATCATCGGCATGATTACTAAATGGGTCATCAGCTAGAAAATTAGAAACCTATCCTTTAGGGGTCGTATTTTATTGGTTAACACTATTCTTTTGGCCACTCCTATTTATTCCCTCTATTCCATCAATGTCCTGAAAGGTGTCATCACCAACATTGGTAATATCCTGGATTGTTTCACATGGGATGCCCTTGTTGGAGGTAAAGGTAATTGGGTTTCCTAGGGTAAGATTGCGAGGACCACTCAAGAAGGAGGAATTAATGTGTGTAGCCTTGTAGACACCCTCCTCTACATGCATGCTAAGATGGCTTCGGGAAATCATGAACAATGTACCATATGGGGAAGATCATTCTCAATAATTGAGATGGTAATTTGTAGATGGTCCATGACCATGCATCTTTTTTCTTATCCATGATTCTACCACTTTTCACATCTCTCTAACCCCACACCCACTAGATTATCCGGGAAGGTTCTCTATCTTTATGGAATCTTAACTGGGTTGGAATGATTATCAGATTCATTGGCTATCCAGCCACCAATATCAATTTCAGATAGGCAAGTAGATTCATAGCCTTCATCAATGACATTATGGATAAATACTATCATTCCATATTCAACCTTATTGACATCATCTAGGATCTATACAGGTGTGTGTTCAGCCCTTCACCCTTGGGGATATTCTCCACTAAAAAAAAATTCCACAATTTTGGTCCCCATGAGAAAGTTGATTACTAGTATGAGGTCCTGTGGTTTAAGAAATTTCCAACTAAGTTTAACATCTTCACATGGAGGATCATAAATAATGTGGTTCCCATGTATGGGAATATCAGACGATGTGTTATTCTCATGGTCTCTATCTATTCCTTCTATAACAACCATAGAGAGGATAGTGATACCCACATTTTCTTCAATGGAGAATGGGAGTGTGATGTCTGGTCCTTTTTTGGTGAGTTTACTTCCTTATCTTCCCAAACCCTACTTTTTGTCCTTTTTCTTAATCATTGGTTTCATGGCTCGGGTGATAGGGGTTCATAGAAAATGTGACAAACCATTATCTTGCATGAAAGTTGTTGATGATTACGGAAGGCTAGGAAAAAAGCAAGGTATGAGGGGATCCATTCTTGAGGGAGGTCCATCATTGCTAGATCTCAGAATCTAATCCTCAACCTGGTCAGACTCATTAGTAACTGGTAAGAAGCTCCATCCTTTCAACTGCTGCAGAACTGCTCTCAAGTCCTCTAGCCAGGCTTCAGTGCTTTGCAAAGTTAATGGGTCTGATGGAAACCACCCTCTATGGTCTTAAAACTCAATAAATATGGGTCAGTCATCTCAGGTTTGATGAGAGGATGAGGCATTTTTCATGAATCCAGGGGCTTAGTCATCTCGAAATTTACAATTTACCTTGGCAACTGATCTTATCTTCAGGTGGAGGTCCTCGCTTTTCTCATTGTCTTTACCTTATGCACCAAGGGGAAACTATTTATCTATAAAGCTAAAACTAATTATATGATCCTATTTAACTCCATGAATGACGCTATTTCAATTCATTTTTCAATTCACTACACCATCAAAAAATTTCAGGGCATGCTCTCCAGTAACATCTGAAGGGTTCACACCTCGCGTGAGGGAAATAAATTTATGGACCATCTAGATTCTCTTGTGGTTCAAGATTCCGTTATCTACAGGTTCTATAATTTGAACTTTTTGAAACCTAATTTGTTCAATCTTATTGGAGGGGATTCCCTTGGGTTACACTATTTTAGTCCCCCCTAGGTTCCTTCTTTCCTTTTCTTTGCCCTGTACTTTTCCTTTTCCCAATAAATAAATATATAATGATGAAATGAGTCATACTATGGGAGAAATTATTAAGAAGGATTCATGGTTTCCCTTAGTAGAAAATATTGGAGAGGTGTGGATGTAGAAAGATCTTTGGCATCAGGTTGGATAGACAAGGATTTAGTAGTGTGTTTCAATGCTTATCACTTGATGCCTCACCTATCAGCAGGTGAAAGATGGGGTTCGAGGATAGAGGTTTAAGTGGTATGGTATCAATATAGGTTTCATGATTTGGATTCCATGATTAGTGATAAATAATGATTCTATCTTACTGGTGTTCAACTGACTCACCAATTTAGTCCACATTCATACTATCCAAGAGAAATTATTTGTGGATAGTTTGAGATTCTTTTTCATGAATTATGTAGTGTAGCACCATGAAGTTTCCTTCATGATTTTTTAGTCCATGAATCCTAATTTGAATCATGATTATAGAGAGGATGTATAATAATTTTAGAATCAGTTTTGGATGAACATTGTGTTTTTAACAGAAATAGATATCCAGGAAAAGGATACCATTTATGTTCTGGAGAACATGATTTGGTGCTTTCATGATAATTTTTGACATATGTGGTAGGATCATTTAATGTTTCTATATTTTGGGTATAATGATATTTTATAATACACCATTTGGGTAACAATATTTGATTCCATGTATGGGAGAACCGGCAGGTCACTTCCATGTTGTTCATAGCCATAAGAACGGTATTTATGGGCATAGAGATGGTGAAAAAAATAGTTGTAAAAGGTGTAGTTCATCCAGGGGTTAATGATAACTACCCAGAGATGTCCATAATACTATGTGGACTAATGACTAACACCTTTGGGATTTTATGAGGGAGACATCATGTTCTTAAAGCTCTCACCTCAATGAGAATTATTGGTATTTGGAAGGTGTGGTTGGATATAATTGAGGTTTATATTTATTTTTCAAGATACTCTATAGGGTTAGATGTGTGGCATACCACATAACCCTTCCACTATAGTTAGATAGGGTTAATGGCATTTTCCATGTGTCATAGCTATGGAGATATTTTCATTTCTCATTGTGCATTATTGACCTAGGTGACCAAGTAATTGTTGGTGGAGTTTTCTTTTGGAGGTGTCCCCATGGGATTTGAAAACCAGTGGGAGATAAATTATCATGGGTGAGTGATTCCCTTAGGTGTGTGTTATATTCCATAATGGGAAACTCCAAGAGAGAACATCCTAGTAGAAAATCTAGATATGAGCTCAGTATATTCAACTATGTGAGTATGTTTTCCTTTTTGGGATGAAAATACTTAGAGAATGAGAAAATTTAGGGGCTTCAATATTTCTATTTAACACATTGGAATATTTCAAGGAATATTTTCAGAGTAAGGTGCAGGGTCTGAACAGGAATCAAGGACCCGAGGAGCCTCATTATTGGTATATTAAAAATATTTAATATAATATATCACATGTGGGTAGTTTATCAGAAATAATAGAATATATCATGAATGGTGACTCCATTGAAAAATCTGTTGACTACATTAAATCCATAATTTGGGTATTACACTAATAATGAAATTAATTTTTCACACTTCAGACGTTTTTTTTAAGAGTGGTCATTGTGGATAAATAGATAACGGAATAAATAAATTTATTTTTTAATTATGATATGACATAAACCTAATACACCTCTATTTAAACCTTATTTTGATGAATTCCATATGTTTAACCATGTAGAACATCTACTTTACATTCATATCTCTGTTAATTTGATTGTTTTCCCCATTGGAAAATTTTGGTTTGATAATCCACAATTCATTGTATGCTATGATGATATCCAAATGAACTCGACCATTGATCAAGGTTTATGTTGTGTCTTGTTCATTTCTCCCCATTTTCCTAATTTTCATCATCATTATTTCAATTTTTTCAAGGTTTTAATAGTACCTAAAGAGGAGGATTGTTGTGTTTTGGTTCATTGGCATAGTGGATTATGATCATGGGTTCAGTTTGCGGTTTTGGGCAAAAAATAGAGGCGTGGATACGAAAATGGTAATTCAAAAATGGATCAGATAATAGTGGATCTATGAGCTGGATTAAGAGGATCCCCATAGTGGGTTAGTGAGGGGATATTTTGATAAATAGATGGCTGGAATATGGACACCGGTGAGATCAGTGGTCCAGTGATGTAACATGAGGTGTAATTTATGTGATCCAGTTGACCTGAAGCATTGGTTTTGTGACCAAAATCGATTTTTTGGTGAAGAATGACCAAAATCAAACTTCTAGCTAGCCATGGTGGTTTGTTAACATATATTTTTCTATTATAGTGATATTCTTGATGGTTTTGAAGGTAACAGTGAAATGCATTGGAATATTCATGAATAGTATAAGATTTATATGAAATTTCAATCTATATATCCTATTATTTAAGGTGACACATATCATGAAGACCATATGGAGAGGTGACTAGATATTCATGGGTAGTTATGTTTCACATACTTTGTGCGCCTTCCACCCATAGTTTGATACCTAGCCATCAATCATGGTGTGTCAAAGTATTACATTCCTGGGGGGGTCGTGTCATCCTACATGTCACGTGTAGCAGGACACACCCCATATAAAATAGAAGGCACAAAGACTTATGAAGAAGACACACGCTAACTGCAATCCCATCACCAGCACAATATGTAATGTAAATTATACCACATGTAAATTGAAAAATACATAGATAGGGGTAACATACTTGTGCATGGACTATGTAAATAGTCAAATCTAGACTACATGAGCATGGCTATATTACATGGTCTTGGGAAGGGGGAACACATTGTGTGCTATCCAACTTCCACACAACATGTATTATAAAGTAACACACCGTATATATAAGGAATAGAATATAATGATAGACTATTAGACAATGGAAGTTGTATAATTAGATAGAGAAACTATACACCCTATGAGACATGTCATGTACTCCTTAAAGGAAAATTCAGAATCCTTGAAATTCTCTTAACACATTTGGTATGAACTTGTGTGAGTTTTCTTGGAATATTTCAATGTTTGTATGCTCCCATGGTCCATAACATTGACGGTAAAATAAGGAATCATAACCTAAGCATGGTATGTGATCCCCTCAGTGGGATAAGTCTCAGATAGTGTTTGTTGATCCCTCTATGTCACCTAGTGTGTGGTCATCTATCTTTTCATCCCTAGGGTTGGTCAGGAATCCCATTACTAAATATCTGGGAATTTGATCCCTATTCTAGTGTGTTAAATCCATTTAGGTTCAAGAATTCCCTATTGTCCCTGGGTGAGATCCCCTATCTCTATATGAACATCTATTGTCCTACAAAAAGTTATAGTTTAATTTAATGAGAATCTCAAATGATTCCTCTTAGAGTAATTGGAGATACAACATGGAAATACCTAATGAGTATGTCATTTTAGATGAGTACCATTAGTGATTATAAGAATCAAGGAGTGTGTTATCCCAGAATAGTGTTTCTTATGATCCACTAATAGAACCCAATGTTGTTAGTGAGGATGTGACATCAAATTGACACTTGGTGTCTATCATTAAAAATATCTGGATAATTTTTTCTATTTTCTCATATTTCAATTTAAATTCCTTCCTATTGATGAGATCACATTATCTATAATGGTTTATGTCTGGTGATTTTATGGTGTCTAACTGGGTATTTTTATACTCACCATTACATGGTTATTTCATGCACATATTGTGTATTATGAAGGTGACCATCCTTCCGCTGGAGTACTGGGTGGACCAGGAGCAGTTTGAGCATAGTCTTTCTAAACTGACCTCAGATTGATCCTTAGTTTGTTTTTGGTAGCTACCATCTAGTTGTCTTTATGTTAGGTTATTTTTCAGTTTTGGTGCTCTTGTATTTTCCCCAATTCAATTTTTGGTACTACTTTTTGTAATCTAATGTGGTGTAAATATTATACATGAATTTAATATATGAGTAGTTTATCTTTTAACATTATACTTGTGTATGAATATGTGTGCATGTGTAAAGGTACATAGGATAAGGCCTCTCACATGTTTGATATGAATATTTAGAGATAGTTTCCAACCCCTTGCCTATTAGAGGCATGCATGGGTTGTATTTCTTAGCTTACCGTAATCTAGAGAGGCAATAGTGGTTTGGGTAATGACAATAGAAAATATCACATTGGTTCTAACATATCCCACTTTGAATTTATTGACAATAGATATTTAGATTTACTTCCTCATATATTTTATATGACCATGGAATATCTCTTTCATCATAATAATTCTACAAGATCAGTTTTTAGTGGAGAAAACAATAGTTTGAGTTTGAAATCAATGACCTAAAAAAATACCACAATCACTCATATATCCATGAATAAAACAATTTCCATACCATGAACAACATATCCTCATGGATCGCATCAACCATTGATATCAACACTAGAAACCTTCTTAATAAATTAGTCCATTTAAGCTCCAAAATCACTTTTTGGTAGAATACAATATTCAAAACATTAAATTTCATTGAATATTTTTCCCCCATCGATGATAAACCAAAATTGAATGAACTATCCAAATTAGGATAAAAACTAATTGTAATACATAAAATGTGGAAATGGGAGCACCCAAATCACCTCAAGCTATGGGAGGGGGTTGAACACTGAGGATCAACTAATGAATCTTGAACATTAATGATACCAAGGTTTTTTCATGATATCATCTACTTACACATTTATTCTAACATTCACTATTGTGATGATCCATTTTTTAATATTTTCTTTAAAAAATGATGCTGGAATTAAATATTATTCTTATATAAGTGTTTTTTGAGATTCTTAATGAGATCAATTTCACTTTTTTTGTCACAAAATATCACCATATGTTCTTTTACTATTTCACTGATATATAATAACTATTTCACCAACCAAAGAAGTAGAGTATAAGGATTAGATATTGAGATATATTCTTCTTCTATAGTACAATCTGAAGTCATTTATTTTCTCTTACATATCCATCTAAAACAATTTTTAATTAAAATTTATCACTACATATAGTTTTATAATCTAACACATATCCTACCCATTCTGCATTAGAAAAAATATGATAAACCTTGATCCTTTCATATATCAAGGATTTAGAAATATATATGAGTTCCTTGGATGTATCTCATATTTTTTTTAACTAATACAAGATTATTTTCCATAAAATTCTCTAAATATATATTTTAATCATTTTATAAAGACATTATTTGGCCATGTATCAATCATCTATAAAAATATTACAATTATTTTCCTTTATTTTTTGGATTTATAGATTCCTCATCCCCAAACATCATGTGCTTTGTCTTAAATATAATCGATGTTTTGAAATTTTTAGAGTCATTCATTGTGAAATTTTTTAGTTTATCTCATATACACTTTACCCATTAGCCAAAAGTATATCTCTATATATAATCTGTGGATTCCTAATAAAATAAGTCAATTTTACAATAATTGACATCTCATATTTTTTCCTTATCACTCTTGAAAATTCTTCCACTAAATTTTGACTAATTCAACAATTTATGATATTTGAAATATAGGAATGAACCATGATATATTATTATAGGGATGTGTTTCATAATTATTGTTATCTACTCCACATATTTTTAATTAAAGAGTTAAAAAATATGAGTCATTTATATAATGCCATGCACATGGTTCCTGCTTTAGACTATACATGTCCTTCAAACCGCACACTTTTGTTTCATTATTTTTAATCATGAATCATATAGGTTATTAGATATAAACCACATCTTAATGTATATCAATCATAAATTCAATTTTAAATTTAGTTTGACTTTACATTAAAAGTCTCTGAATATCCATTTCCATGAAGATATGGATAGACTGATGTTTATCCATTTGTGAAAATGTTTCATTATCCTAAAAAATATTGATTTTTCCATATCATTGGGATAGAATTCATTCCATATATTGAATAACATTTCCATTCTATTCATTCTTATTTTTAAAAATCCATTCCACCATGATCATATTGTTATTTTATGGACTCCTCACAAGTTCATAGGCCTAGTTTTTTTTCAATCTGGTGATTTACTTAATTCATTCCTTTAATCCATGAAACATATTTTTCTTCTTCTTCAAATGTGGTTTTATCTACTTTGGAAAATAAAGAATCATGTTAAATGCAAATCATATTTCATATCATGGTCGGATTAGACTGATCACCTATTATATTAGATGGATCGATCTCCACTCTAATATTTTTCCTTCATATTATATTATGACATTGTTTACCAAAAATTTCCTCCTCTAATTGAGTATCTGAATATATATCATTTGGGGATTCCTGAATATTTGGGGAATATTCCATTTTATAAGTATTTAAATTGATTTTATTTGCTTCATCATCTTAAATCACACTAAAATATATTATAAAGTTCATTCCTTGTATTTTCCTAGTTTTCACTATAGAGATCTTAACATCATTGGTTTTAGAAATTTTTATAGTATATTTTTATTGAATTTGGAAGGAAATATTTTCATATAGTGTCCATGAAATAATCATTTTCATACTGAATATCCATAGTTTCACTAATAATTTAATTTTTTTATATATAGAATAGGTTTTGAAAACAAAAAATATTTTTAGTAAAGGCTTTATCCCATGCCACATTTCATAGGGAGTTCTATCTTCCCCTGGACTCAACACTACCATGTTTTAAGTGTACATAGAAACCTAAAATTCCACATTATAACTGATATGAGAAACCCCATATTATATAAATATAGTTTTTATAACACCATATGATTTTATTTCAAATAAATTTAATTTCATTGACAGCCTATGATACATGCACAACCAAGTTTTAATGAACCTTATAAAACTAATAATATGTTTACGTAAACATGATGATTATTACATAGATATTACAAAATGGGGAATTAATAATAATAAATGAATTTTAAAAATCGATTTTAATTGTTTTATATGAATCAATAATGTTGATAAAAAAGTAATTACTTTTTAGTAAAGTCTTTATATGCTTCAAAAAATACTTGTTTTCTCATGAATTGATTTGAATTGATTTGTTTGAACAAATAATAAAATTAATTTTTAACACTTTTATAAAATTAATTTTGAAAAATTAAAATCATTTTTTGATTAGAAATTTAATGATTATTTTATGTTTAATTTTAGGTATTATTCCTGAAAAGATTAATTTTTCGATGAATAATGAAAAATACTTGTTTTTATTGAAAACTATATTTCTATATAAAACATTTATAATATTATATTTTATTATAAAAAGTTTTAAAAATAAAATTATAATAAATTTTATATAATTAATAAAATATATATTAATTTAATCAAATTCATATTATATTTTGATAACAACACATTTAAAACATTTGAAAATTGAATCTTTGAAATAACACTTTTTAGTCGCATATGCAGGTTTAATTTTAAATTAACATTTTCCACATATGTTAATGGGGTTTGAAAAAAAAATTTCCATAATTGAAATAAAAATAATCAATATTATATAATATTATAAACATTATGTTTTTCAAAATTAATAGAAAAAATCATAAAAAATTAATTACGGTGGTTAAGGTTAAAACGAGTTTATCGGGGCTTAAACTAAAATGAAATGGGGTAAAATGGCCTAGATACATCTCCATAAACCATTTGGTTTATATATTGAAACATTATAACCTCTATGGTTTTATAATGAGACATTATGAATCCTTTTTTCAAGTGAAAAACATGGGTACAATCTATTCTTTTCAAAACATCCATGTGTGTCATGTCTCCAACTTATAAAAGGCCACCCCCTCTCCTCTCCTCTTCACACTTACAAAATGATTTTTTCATCCAATATCTACCCAAATATATTACCTAATTCCCAATATATAGAATAGTTTACTTTCATTATTAGGGGACCCTCCTATGAAGGATTTAGTTATAAACCTAAATACGTTCTCCCAATATGATGTAAAATTTTGTTTAGATTTATTTATTCCTCCACCACCATCATATCATATTAAATTATAATGATATAATAATAAAATTTACTAAAATATACTAATAATTTGTTATATAAATTTAATAACCTTTTCCTTATTATCATCCATCAAATGGGAAAAGAAGCAGTCAATCGTGTGTAAGGCAGACTACCGCCTCACGAACCGATGTTATTCATTTTCCATTACCACATCCCACAAAATTATATAATGATGAACATAATGATTATATATGATATTTATCATATTATTATACCTATGGATATAAAATAACACTTATACCTTTTACCTACTAACCCGTTGGAAAGCAATAACATCGCTCGTGTGTAAGATGGTTAACCGCCTCGCGAACCAATGTGATGTGTTTTTCATTTCTATTTTATGTTCATTGTAATATGGATACATTAAATCAATATATATATATATATGATATTTTTATGTTAAATATAATTGTGGAATTATTATATTAATAAAACCTCCTTATTTTCTACTCTATGGGGGATATGATAACGTTGTTTATGTGCATGGTGGACTACCACCTCACGAAGCGATGTGATTCATTTTTCTATAATGCTTTTGATGTATTGTAATTAGTGTAAATTGAAAGAATATATTTGATATATATTACATAAAAAATATTATTTAAAGTTAATATACTATTTCTCTTTCTTTTATTTAATTCTCAGGGAAAATTGAATTAGTGTTCAAGCATACATACGGCCTACCATCTCCATGAATGATGTAATTCATTTTCTCTCTAACATTAGTGAATTACTCTAAATATTTATATAATTAATATATATTATATTTCTATAATGTTTAATATTATATATATTGTTGGACCATGATCTAAATTAAAGGACCCAATATACCAAACCAAAAGATACATTAAATGAACAGTGTTATTACCTAAAACAAGATTTTTTCATGGATATTAAATTAAATGTTTTATAAATGGTCTTAAGTGGATAATATATTTTATTATAGGACTATTTATAGTAATTAAATATATTTATTATAAACCTATTTTTATTATACATGATTTTGAACATGTAAGAAGGAATTATATACTTAAAGTATGATCTTTTTCTCTCAATTAGACTTCTTTGGGACATATGGTATGTTGTGAACCTATAATCTTCCATGAGGTGTAAATAAATTCTATTTTTAATTTAATATGATGAATTTATTTTTTCTCATTAAATTTTATGTTGATTTAATTTTATTCTTTTATGGGGATTATGATTCAAATAATACAAAACTGGTAAGGGTATGATTCTATATTCTCATTGTTTATCATTATTTTTATTATTATGATTTCAATGATGATATATAATGATATATATCTCTTGAAAATCATTAATTTTAATCACCTATGGTTATTTCTTGAGAATACATGTTTTCCCATTACATTAATTTTATTATACACTCAGGATTCCAAAAATAAGGTCTTCAATGGAAACATATTTTATTTTTCTATTTGTATGAAAATAATTTTTTCTTCCATGTCAATGTTTTCTAAATGTTATTTGATTAAATTTATAATATTCACTAAAGTTTTTTTAAAATAATTTCAACCCACGTTTTACTTTTAAAACCATTATAAGGAATCTTTAGGTAGTTTTCCAAACAAGGCTCATTTGGATTTTATCGAAAATGTGAATGGAATCATAAATTTGATATGTACAACAGGAAAAAAATTTCTTTCCATCATGACCAATCCATGTTTTAAATAATCATTTATAGTTATCAATGTTTTTTTCAATGAAATTTTTTCCCAAAATATTTTATTCAAATTTAGTTTTTAAAAGTTAAATCCAAATAAAGGTTATTTCCTTAATTAAATATTTCAAGGGATCTTTCAAAATCATTTTCCATTTATGATGACATCTTTTTATGTTATTGTAGTTTTACTGGGGATATTATACAATAATATAAAATTTAGTCTTCCTCCTAATTTTTTTTGTTTAAGATGAACTTTTTTATAAAACATGTTCCTTTTACATGGGTAATAATTTGATGAAATGTCATTGAAACCCATTTCTTTTCATAGGCTCTGATATGATGGATGTTTTATAATCCTTTGGAACACATATATATAGTTTTCATTATGTGAAAGTAACTACATTATAACCAAGGATGGTGGTTATGTTATAACAAAGGATGATGGTCATGTTATAAACAATGGTGGTGATTATGTTATATCCAAGGATTGTGGTAATTTTATAACCATGGATAGGTGGGACTTATATATTCCACCAATTCATTGGGTAATGATTTTATATGAATGAAACTGATTTCATGTTCACAAGTTTAGGCATGGACCTACTTTCATCCCAATATGATTATGTGAGGGTCTTATTACATGTCCTTAATGAACATAGTGAACCTATTTCTATTTATAAATGTTGAAAATGTTATAATATCATGTATACGATAGAAATATATTTTTTATACAATGGTTATGATCTCATGGATTATATACATTGAATCCTTTTTTCCTCATTTCATATGAAAAGAAAATATTTATTCCATGACTCGGGTTTATGATCTATGATATGAAAGATATGGTTTTCAAATGGTAAGATCATATTATCATACCATTATTCTGTTGTTATTCTAATGTGATCATTGATATCTCCCTTTTTTACCTTTACTAAGCATCTAAGATAATAATTTATTATTATTTAATCCTTGTGTTATAATGAAGGGTATTATGTATTATAAGTCGATGAAGGGTTCTAGGTATAGAAAACTTAGTGGGAGAATATGTAGATCACATTTGAAGGTGGATTGTTGTAGAAGGTTGGATTGTATGTTCTGGGAGTTGGGTGATGGCATCGATGACTTGTGGTGTCTGCATTGGCTAATGGCAGTGAGTCAATGGGGGACTGACAACTTTTAGGATCTATAAGTCACAATGAATGCAATATTCTAGGCAGTGGTGGATGGTTGGGAGATTTCAGCAGTGATTTAGTGGTGTACTTTTAGGTGACGGTTCTAGCAAATGGGGGTTCATTATGTTGTGGTGCGGAATTCACAAACCAAGGTTTACCTTCAGGTATGGTGGGAATTTGGACCTCTTATTTTGGGATTAATTACTAGGCCTACAATGGCTATGTAATCGGATCCTTCTATCCAAAATAATAAAAGGTCTGCTTTGTTTCAATAAATATAAGGGTGGAATTCTACCCTACCTTTTAAGAAAACTATTCTCTGATCCCACATCACACATCCCATAACAACTCAATTTCTTTTCTTGTACATGACACATTCCATTAAATTATAATCATGACTAATGATAATAATGTATCAATCACCATATGTCCTAGATATAGTCATCATATCACACTTATAAGTGTGAATTTGATCAATTATATTCATCAAGGTTTTGTTCCATGGTCGATATAGAGTTTCAACATCATTAATCCCTCTATTAACAAATCACATATTATTTTGTGACCATGTTTCTAATTTAAAAAATCAACTATATCCTTCAACTTGGAAAATATATCCACACTCTATTGGATAAGGATTCCAAGATTTTGATACAACACGTTGATTAAAACATTAAATCTTTGAAGATTAGAGTCCTCTTTTAATTCCATCATGTATATATTACCATTAGATCTCTATCCTTTCATCATCAAATTCCAAGTTTTTTTATTCATAACTCATCCATTCTTATTGAATTTGATATTGATGTTTGAGTGACATTGTTAAATCAATCTTAATATATTCTATCATAATCCATACACATTGAGAACATTTGGTTTCTTTATATCAAAACTAGCCTAACATGTATTACCAAAACCTTTTATTTTTATGGCCCCAATATCCCGAAAACACATTGATCCATATAATCCCTCATTTACATTCTAAATAATATTATTTTTAGCAATAACATGAGATGAGCACTGTTTATTATGCTTCTTGGTTGTGATGTACTGATTTTCATGGACAATAATTTCTACATGATTATCCTTCTCAGTCTTCCACTTTTCAATATATGATATTTCAGGTGGAGATGGTACAAAAATTTAGAATCATTAATTTCTTTATTATAGGGAGTGTAATCATACTAATCATCATCCACCAATGGTCTATATCTATTTTCAAATCAATATTATATAGTTTGAGGACACTACTTTTCCAATTACTTAAATTTTAGGAATAACCTAATCCCTTTTCCTGGAAGACAATATATTTTTTCCTAATGATATAATAATTAATCAAATATCCATAGAATGAATTAGTTCTCAGATATGTTGGATATGGGCTCATTCTCCATCGTTTTCTTCCAGGTGTTTCTCGGTCAAAATAATTTCCTTCCTCAATACAATAGGTCATGTTGTGAGAAAGGAATTTCCAAGAAATACTTTTTATAAGAGGAAATATCTTCTCTCTTCTCTTCTTAAACATGTCTCTTGGAATTTTATATTTCATTTATTGTGGGTGAAACCATTCTGATTGAATTTTCATTCCAATCCTCTAATATCTGTAATTAAAGGTGTCCTTTTTTCAATATAGTAAATGTTTTATTATAGAATTCATTTTTACCAATATTCTATATTTTTTAAATTATCCATCAATTTTGAGACATTCGATGTCTCATCCTCAAATCCAATTCCCCCTTTTCCTGATAGTATAAGAGATTGTTTACCTAAAATGTCGATAACACATTTTGAGAAATTCTTGACACTTTATTTCAGTTAAATATCTGTGAACCTCCTAAAATTATTATACTAATATAGGTAAATTTATTTCATTCCATTCCCCAAATTTTACCTCAGATTTAAAATATATTGTTCTAGTGATTGTACCATATTCTTTCTCTATTGTATAAAAAAATATGTTCATCATCCACCTTAGTATGTTATTCTATCATTAGTTTGTAATTCAGAACTTCATAAGAATATATGTTACTCACTAATTGATCATCCAACTCTTCCCATAGTCCATCAATATCTTCTTCAATCAGTTTTATATATTCTTTTTATTTTATTAGTAACCCATTAATCATTTGATTTTTGATTAATTGAAAATCAAAATCTTCAAATTCTCTTTCATGTCCTACCTTGATATAAACAACTCCTTATAGGTAATTGATATTTTCTAATTTGGGGTAATTATTTTTATGAGTCTATATCATTGTATCTTCAACATTTGAATGTAATTAAATTTCAAAATTCTATAAATTGTGTTTATTATCACATTCTTTTTTATCACAATTCCCATAATCCAGAATTTTTTAACTAATCAAACTCCCAGTTTTGAATGGGATGTCTCTTCATGGAATATTTATGACTTATATTTTACATTCTTCATTATAAAATATCCTAATGCACCACGTAGAATTGTTCCAATATTTTATATAAAGAAATAATGAATGTGGTATCTTGAATTTGAATATTCCTTTCCCCTTTTGAATTTTAAATCCACAATTGAATGAAGACCATCATTAGAATATAATCCATTTTCATTCTTATTGATATTCAACTTTTCAAAAACCTTAAATGTCATTTCCATACTGGTATTAATTGTAATGGAATATAGTTCAATAGATATTTCATATGAACCAAGGCTACATTGAAGGTCATCTAGATATACTTATATTAAATTCTACTCTTCAATTACAAAAACAGTAGTGTTGTAGCTTGGTGAAAGATATTATTAGTTCTCTTTTATGAAGCATATATCCGTTATTTATTCTGTATGAAAATAAATATCTCCATCCACCTTAGTGATTCAATTAAAAATTAAAATTATCCATTGATCCATATACATTTTAAAACCTTATAATTTTTTTGTACAATATATGTACCTTTTCTTTATCCCCTTATTGTCTACTTCGTATATATTTTCCAATTTATCTCTCATAGAATTATCCCTAGTGGACCTCATTACATTAGTAAATATTTGACCTAATTGATCTCTAGTTAAGGAACATAAATCCTTACAATCCACATCAAAATGTTTTATTCCATTTTTATTCATCGATAATTATGTTGTGTTGCTAAACTGAACCACATTTAATTGAAAAAAATGAACATTCATCCCAATTGAATGAGATGTGACTTCATATTATTGTTTTATATCATATAGGTACTATAATCAATGAATTTAATTTTTAATATGGTGATAGTGTTATCCATGAGATCAAATATAAATACACCTATTATCCAAAATATTCTTCCTCTGATACAACTTATTAGACCTTGGAAACGTTTGTGAGGGGAGGGGTTAATCATGGTTTCAAAATTTTCTTTTGTTTTATGGATCTTTTCCCAACATTAGTAACAAATTGATAAACCTGTCACATTATATTTCATAACAATTAACCAAAAAATAAGTAAAAAATAATCTAGAACACAATTAATTTTATATGATTTACCACAAATGCTACATCCATAGATAATATGACAGAAATGTGTTGGTAATATGTAAAGACACAATGATTCACTATATTTTTTGAATTATAATTATTTATCTATGGTCACTCCATTCTAGAATAACTTCCTCTATAAGATTTAGGTATGGATCACTACCAAACAAGGATAATTTTTTTTATTCTACAATTTCTCATATCTTTAGGAGGGAATGATTTTTGGCTCATTGAAAAATTAATGAGTTAACAGGATAATAGTTGTTTCACTAATTGGTTCTTGTTGAGTTCAAATCAATTACATTTCACCTAATTTAATTGACTAATAGTTATATTCATGAAACTATTAACCTTTGAAACCCACTAATGAACATTTTGAAAACATTCAATTTTTCATGAATCACATGAATTTCATTCAAATTTAAATCAATCATGAATATCAATTTGTTTTAATAGACCACAATACTGTCTATGTGTGACAAAAAAAATTATTACTTTTCACATAACATTTTATTTCATAATAATAATTTCTACAATAATACATTCACAAAACATTTATTATAAAATTGACACAATACAATTATTCACTTAACTCACACTCCCATCACTACATTGAAAAACTTATTTTTCATTTCATAGACTTCTAATATTTAATAGTTATGTCCTCGCAAAATGATAGGGTAGAAACCTAATTATAAAAATTGTAAACCCTTTTCATGACTTCCATTTCCACTATTGACCATGAAAATAACATTCATTGATTAGTGAACATCCACTATTTATTATCTCCTTTAGAATAAAAGTCACCACTACCACAAAACTATCATTTTTATTTCATGGGTTCATACAACCCTATATTCAAAATATAGCTTTGAATTTCAGGAAGCTATAGAAAATTCATGAAACATATACCATTTCCTTCTTATGAGTAGGAAAACTCAAATATTAATTTTTCATGGAACATCACAAAACTACTAATACCTTTGAATCCATAATTTTCATTTTAATGAAAATCATTCATTTTTAATATTTCAATGAGATTTCATGGAATCACCATATTCACACAACTTCAAATTTACATGTGAATTCATCATTTACTATATTTTATTATTCAATATTTTTGTACAAATTCAAACACTTGTCCTTTAAAATCATTAAGAAACCTACAGTGGATTTAAAAAAAACAACATGCCATCAAATTCTATTAAATTTTTCCTTAGTTCTAACACTAATTCATATCGAATATGGGTTTCAAATACTCATAATTATTAGTAGATATATATCCTTTTTTTCATATATCTCTTACAATTGAAAAATATTATAATATATGATTAACTTTTATTTTCATATTAATATATTGAATTACCCCAAAATTGTAGTCCCATATATTTTTATCATTATTGGCACATTCCATGAAATAATGAATATACAATTTGATAAAAATTTATTTTGAATGATATTATTCATGATATTCATATTATTCCATTGGATATATGAATTATGAAACATTATTTTTTCATTATTTATATATGAAAAATTATTAATTACATAATAATTTTTATGTATGATGTTTGTTGGGAAGCAATATTAATTATATGTTTTATATGTTATTTTATTTTAATTGACTCATTGGACTTGTTATATGATTAATGGGTATCAAAATTATATACCCCCAAGAAAGTTTCAATTAGTTTAATGAGAAACATTAACATACTATATGGTTTTGATGAATTTGTTAAAATCAAAAACATTAATAACTCTATCATTATGGGTCTATTATTGTTATGAATTTGATTATTTATTTACATTTTTATGAAATATGTGTATTAATTTAAATTTTATTTTCATTTATATTAGAATATTTAATTATTATTATTATAATTTTATTTAGAAAATGATTATTACCTTTAATCTTGTCATAGATTCTATCCCATACTATGTGTTTGAGATCACCCACTATATCATTTCCCCCATTCCTAATGAAACTCTAAAAAACACAACATGTGTCCATATGATATTAATATGGAGATAATAAATGTTCATATATTAATAATATTTAATTTTAGTTCCAAATGTAATTTCATGATCATGTTTGTGTCTAGTATTCTTATTCTACATATCATGTTGATCCTATTTATTAGTACATTAATATTTTGTTAAAAATTTAATAAATGGACAATGACTCTTGTATACTATAGTTAGGGTTTATATAGATTTTTTTAGATAATTTTTAGAATAAATCTACAGAGTCGTATATTGTTGACTATAGCTAGATAGCACAAAATTATAGTGAACACAAATTACATTTTAGGAAAGAATCTATGATGAGTCTTATTTTCATATATATTTGACCCATATTTCTTGTATATTATGAGAATGAGATAATTATTTTAATTGTATTTTATAATATTTTGTGGAAACAATCTATATGTGATGAAGAAATCAATGAATTTGGATGCTGTAACATAGTTGAGTTATATTAAACCATAGTCTACATGTTAGAATATTTCAAATGTTGGACATTAATGAATGAAAAATTTTCAATCCATACTAACCATCATGAAAGAACTAACTAGACACTATAATGTAGACACCCAGTATCAAATATGTCATATAGTTTGAGTACCAACATGGAATTCCAATACAGGGTACCACATTCTTAAGAGGGAATTCACAAATCTTATGGAAACACTGTGTGGAGGATAAGATCACAAATGATGTGACCATGTTGAGATTCTATCATAGGGAGGTTCCAAAGGGATTTGATAAAGATAGTATTTGAGACACTATGGTAATATAGATTTCACATGAGTTATGTCTGATATGGGAAAAGAAGATGAGGAACTATGGAACAGTGCTACACATATCATCATAAAAGATCTAATGTTTCCAAATATTCAAACAACTAGGCTGATGTATGGAATGTAAATAATCTCTCTAACTATTTCCATAAGGGTCATTATTTGGAAGATACTCCAATCCCATGCAACATGCAGAATAATCTAAAGACACCCCACTATGATGAAATCCACAAGGAGTAGTTAGGATATTATTTATGACACCTTATGAGTAAAGTGAGTTGATGTTACAATGTTTATATTTAAAAACTATTATATTTTTTATATTTAATATCTATTTATGATTCATAGTGGTCATGGTCAGTAATTTAAAATATCGATTATAGTGAGCTGAAAATAAATTAGAATAATTATAAGGGCCAATGAACTATTTATTGTGGGTATTGATGAATTTTATGGAATAAAAAAATTAGATTTGGAAACACACTAATAGAGATATTGAGAAGCAGTGACCAAGAGACTAGTTTAGATATTCCTTATGGAGAATGCAGTACTATTTTGGAGATTTATATTCTTAATTATTATCCCTATATTCTAATTGATTCTTATATTCTAGTGAACTATTATTCATTAATTTAGATTCTTTTATTTTTTCTATTTCATTTTTATCATGGAACTTTCACAAATAGATACTAAAATGTTATTCATGATGAACGACCAATTCATCGTGTGTGAATAATAACATTGTGGATAGTGTATTATATGTAAGAGGACTAATATTTATTTAAGAATCGTTATTTTAAAAGTGAACTGCATCAAAAGGCCTAATATCACATTTAGAATAACTTTATAATATCACCTAATCAGCCAACAATAACAATGGTGGTTGGGGGACGAATCCCAATGTGATAGAGGCTAGTGGGATAATGATTTTTGATATTAATAAAAGCTTTTTATTGTGATATATAAATTCATGTACCATGGAATGTTTAATTAACAATACTAAAGGAATAATATAATCAAATATTTTTATAGTATCATATGAATGGAAATATTTTTCCGATGATGACTTGGAATTTTTTTTATTTTTCAGTTTTCAATGGGAAACTGTAATAACACATAGGAATATATTGTCTAAAAATAATTCACCATCTTCATATACAATTAGAACATTCATCAACCCTAATTATATCCTTTAATAATGGAATTTTTTACACAAATAATTTTTCTATATTATAAATTTTTGGTATTCAATCATATGTTCAATAGAAATAATAATTGGTTATGGTTAGATAATTTTGGATTCTCCATTTTCCCTATAGTTTGACATTGAGAAATTGATTTCAAATATAACTCTTTTGTGGTATTACTGAATAGTTATCATTTAATTTGGTTCTAAAATTTGGCCAATACCATAAATGGTTAATGATTTATCAGATCATTTCATGTTTTTAGTTTAATATTTAGGGATGATAATGAAAAAAACATGGAAACCAACAACCAAATTTTGTTTAATATGTCATTTCCTTTTTAGTTTTTAATTTTATTCCTTTTTGTAATGATCTGGTTTTCTTTTTTGACTCTCTGTTCATAGGTGTAGGAGAGAGATATTTCTAATAAGATCAAGGAGTTTTTAATTTGAGAAGCCTCTTGAATTCCATCCTAATATTGAGTGTTACATCTCACATACCCATAGAGTATTGAGAGTGAATAATTAAGGCCCCCATATGCCTATGAATAGATAACTAATATAGTTGGTGGTGGGTAGATAGAAAATCATGAAATGTCCATAATTACTAATACATTCCTTAAAATAGATTAAGCTACAATTATTATTGATTGAATTCCAATAATAGGCCAAAATGTTAAACTAATGTTGAGTATGCACTAGATGATCTGCAATTCAAGCCAATTAAGTGGACTACAAAATTAAGATAACAATATTTACCACATTTCCTTCTTAATATATACAACACATTGAATAAAAATTCATTATTATATCCCACTAAATTACTTCTTGAAATCACATTCTCGTTGGTAGGTAATTCCATGGAGAGGTTGAATTCATAGGTCCCATGATAAAAAACAATATGGGATAATATCACAAAAATGTTTTTACAAAAATTCTTCCCACTAGAAAAATTTTCTAAACTCAAAAAATGATTTATAGAATTTATCATAATAGTATGGGGATTCATCATATGAGTCTTTGGAGTGTTTCAAGAATATTCTACAGTGGTATGGTCATCATAGAGTGAATTTAAGGATGAAATTGTGGATTTCTTTTCACAATTGAAAAGTAATTCCAGTTCCATATTTGTTTTTTAGTAAGAGATTGATTAATGAGGAAGACCCCATATAAGATCCATCCATATTAGATAACATATTTATCAATGTGACACATTGGTATGGTAAGTGAGGCTTTGATAAGAGAGAATAACACCATGTTGTGGAGACAACCAAGTTGGGAATGTAGCTTGAATCCATGTCCATGAAAATTGATTCACACATTAAACTAAAAAATCGATGATAATACCTCAAATCACCCTAGGTGATATCATGTGAGATATATAGAGTTATTATACACATTAATTCCCTTTAATATGGTATAGAATTATGATAAGTGTATAATGAAAATTTTATCAATTATAACTAACATCAATTGAACTACCAAAATGTTTATGAACATAAGTGAGGTAGGTCCAATAAAATATATGATAGAGAGTCATTTTAGGAAAAAAAAATACTATGCAACCATTGGGTACTATAGATTTCTCACATGTCCATTAATATATTAGATCTACACAATATCTAGTTTAGAATAGTCATCTGTCATTTTTTCAATATAAAAATTTCAACGGTGACCAAATGATTAACGTATTTATTCTAGGAGATGGTTACAAAATATATAAATTAATACTAATATTGACTTGGTCATGTTGGGAGAATTATGGATAAATATTAGAATTTCCATAAAAATTATAATGAATATATTATGAATATGGGAACATAATATGGATATCATTCCAAAAATCATACTGAACAACCCCTGGTAGCTGTTTTTTTGAAATATAGAAGTTACATGATAAAATGGTGAAAAAATTACATTTCTATGTTAATGAAAAATATTGAAAAAATTAAAGTATTGAGAGAAGATAAAAGGAATCAAGAAGCCAACAAAGGACAAAGAGGAAATAATAAATTAAATGAAATATGATTCCTATAGTTAAGTGACTAACGATGAAAATCCATTAATAAAGCCATGGTTATAGCCCTAATGGCCACCTATCCATTTTCTAGAGCTGATTCACCATGTGAAAATGGAATAAAAAACCTAAAATTTCTATAAATACTTTAAAAACTACATATTAATATAACCTTAATGAAATTTATCCCACAAATTCTCTCTTACGAAAATTTTATAAGGATTTATATTCTAGTAAGATGAATGTAGTGGAATTTGGTGTCAGATCCTTGAGTGAATAATTTTCATCCATTTTGAAAAGAACATTCCATCCAATGATGTACCAAATAAACAGTTTTTAAATGAACTATAAAATTGGGTCTAGAAAATAAGGAATAGAAGTTTGTGACATGGATGAAAATATGAATCTAATGTTACTGAATGTGTTCATAAAGCACATACTATGAAATAGAAAACCCACATGGGTCACATTACATTTACTAGAAAGATCATTCATGTTACCAAATAATTTTTTTTAAATAGTCTTGGTCATTTTAAAAAATTTCTTTTTCCCCACAGACATTCTAAAATGTAATTATAAGGCCCCAGCCTTAAACCTTACTTAATCTTGAGTTATTACAAGATTACACATTGAGGATCTTTTCAGGTTTAGAGTTTTAGAGAATTAGATCATGAAACTTGCATTACATTCTACATTTAAACAAATTGGTTACATAAAAGACAGTATTCATTCTTCCCAACAACGGAAACATATTTAAAATATAACACGGATTCTTTCTTGACACATCCTTGACACTATAATCACATCATGTACCTTTCCCTTGACCTGTGAAAAACATTTCAAAAACTTGGGATGAGCATAAAAAGCTCAGTAAGGGTTATAAAAATATGGAAAGGAAACATGAGTTCATATATACATTAGAATGAAATCACACTTTACCCATAAAACATAGGCATATCAAATCATGAATAAATCATAGAAAACATAAGACATAAAGGTAACTTGAGGCATTCATAACATTCTTACGTAGGGAGTAACCCTCTTGGTTACGTTTGGAATACCCATCACAGTATATTCCCTAAATCTCTTCGGAGAAACCTTAACGTTTCACTCCTTCGCGTTACCCAATGCATTGGAGAGCTATATCGGGCTCACCCGCCCTTAGTTTATCACGGAACCACCCGTTCTTCATAACAATGCCCAAGAACCATAACATAATCGTATCACATAAACATGAATAAAGGAAACATAACATTTCCACATTTCAATCACAATATAACATTTTAGGATATTGAAATAATGAATCCATTCAAAAAGAAACCATTTCCAAAACCATTTAAAACATTTAATAAAGAGATTTTTGAATCAAAGTGTCCCATACCACCTTGAAGCTTTTAACATTTTAAACCATTAATATCCATATAAATAAATCCTTAAAACAATTTTGAAAACCTGGATATTAATAAGAACAAATAATTAAAACATTTAAAACGATATTTTGGTTAAAGGGGTTTTACCAAAATTAGAGACACTTGAATACAATAATCGAGGAATAACATTTAGTCAGAACTTTATAATATCATGAGAATAAAAGGATTCATGATATAATACTCCAAAGGACAGTATATACACCATATAAGAGTGAATTGGTGCATAACAACAATGAACCCTCAATAGAAATGTCAAATGTGATGAAATCCCTTATAAAGAAGGTATCCTTAAATTAAGGACAAATAAATCTCAAAAATATGTGTGACAAATATATATACACCCAATATAAGTGGATATTAAGTGTAAAACAATAAAAGGTCAATCACACATATTCAATGGATGACATATTCAATGACTACATGTTGAACCCAAAGAAATCGAAATTGGGTTAAAAAGTTCCCTTGATAGCCTAACGGCATCACATCAAAATGAGTTGATGAGAGATAAAAAGTGTATCTCATCACTTGGACATAAAATTTACATCAATAAGGATATACGAGAACATATCCCAACATAACAATATGTAAATTAAAAGACCCAACAAAAGAAGTCTTTTAAAAAAGAGGAGGGTGAAAGGTTCCCTTACCGACTTGGGTATCTTTCAAAACATACACCCCATGAAAGAAAGACAATAGGTCATTGATGTAAATACCCATAAACGAAAGTATATTACACAAAGAGTAGAATAATGGGAAGTACATACACCACTCAATGGAATTTGTGGCGAATGTAGCATAAATCTCACGGGAATAAAAGTGAGATGAAAAATCCCTTACGAAAACTCGGCAGCCTAACGACGCCACATAAAACATCCAAAATGGATTGATGAGAGAGAATAGGGTCTCTCATCACATGAACATAAAAATTACAGTAAGATTAATATAAAATAACATCCCAATAACAATAAAGATGAGCTTTAAAAGGAATGACATAAAAGAGTTTACTTAAAAAGAAAGAGAGGTGTAGGATCCCTTACCTCGGGTCCGACTTGACTCGATCGTTCTTTAATCTCCTGAATAATAAACTTGAGTTAATTTCTAATTCCTTAAGAACCTTTTTCAAGTTAATTATTACTTTTATACCACTTATTACCATGTCATAATCATTATGTAATCATTTAAGTTAATAATATTTGTTTTGCCAATATTTGTTTCTTAAGTCGAAAGTGGACTTCTTACAATTACATGTTGTTTGTGTGGAAAAATGTTTATTATATCCAGAATTGTATTCATTATGTAGATATAATATATTTCATATATATCCAGTACATGAATGCATTTATAACATTACATAATCATTTAGAGGTAAGAAATGAAATGCACCGTTCATGGAGACGGTAAGCCGTACGTACGCATGAACGCTACTTTCATTTCTATTTCGTATTTTATAGAATGGAATAATAATGATATAAAGGTATATTATAATTCCAGTATAATATCATATATAATATCATATTTCCATCCTTTATACATCCCACATATGGTATTTAACGAATCAAATCACTTTGAGGGGGCGGTAGTCCGCACTTCCTTAAATGAAGATATCGCGTATACCCATAATGGAAGCCATAAAGGTAAGACAAAAATGAAAAATACAGAAGCATAAATAAAACATAAACATATTATATATCATATATAAAAATAGTGACATCATAATGGCCACCTTTGAAGGTGTTAAATGAGTATTGAACAATCATCGTTTCGGGAGGCGGAATTTCACCATCCACAGAAACCGTATGTTCTTTAACCATTTGATGGAGTTGTGTGAGAGTGTAGCTCGAATAAATCTTATAAAAACATCCTAGTATATTGAATATACTTGTGTTGTTACAAAAGAAGTAAATAAAAAGAGTTTAGGGGGTTGGAGAAGCAAAATAAAACAAATGAACATGAGAGAAAGAATTACCTTTAAAAGTGTAACTCCTTTTGATTTGAGCCTAAAGGCTTCCTTTGAAAGGATTATGCCCAAAGGGAATCCTCTAGGATGAGGAGAGGGATGTGGAGAGAGTAAATGGGCAGGGGTTGGCCGAGCCAAAGGCTTGAGGAGTGTGTGAAATGAGGTAGAGGTGGGGGCCTTTTATAAGAGGAGAGGAGGGGTACTTTTGGAAAGTAAAGAAATATTACTTTATTTGAAAATGTATTTCGGTTTCAAAACGTCCCACATTGATATAATTCGTGGATAAGGTGATAAGGCTTCGAAATCCACTCATCCAATAAGTTTTGTACATGTGTAGTTCATAGATGTTACATTATCTTTCCATTTTATTTAAATCGTCAAATAATGATGTCATCGCTGCATCATTATTATGTCATAAATAATTTAATTTATTTAATGTCTAAAAATTATAAAAAAACTACTATGATGTAGGAAATCTTTTTAGCTTTCCAATTAATATTTATAATCAACAATATGACTTGTATAACCCCACTTAAAAATTTGTTTAGTAAAACATATCATGTTTGTGTCAATTTTACTTTTACATTAAATAAAATGTTATTTATGTCATTTCCCAACAAAAGTGGATCCATGGGGTCCCCAAGTTGACCCATGGCTTGTCTTGGTCGGCCATGATACAACCAATAGGTGTAGGACAAGTGTCATGGTGTTTTCACATTCTTATAATATCATTTTTACCTTAAACTACACTAATTACCTCTAATCGCGATTAAAAACTTAATAAGTTACTATTCACCAAAAAATTATTTTAATCTCATTGAACCACATTTTACTTATTAATGACAACCATGTATATTGGATTTTCAAAATTCAATACACATTAGTGGTAAACTTTCATTTAACTGAAAAATCAGTTTGCTTGATTACCACTTAGTGGTTTCACTATTCATCAAAAATTGAAGTTTTTCAGAAAATTACCAAAAATTCACCCTAAGCTATATTTGATATTCCGAATTCAAAAATGAAGTCCATTTTAAAAAATTCAAAACATATAAGTCAAATTAATTAATTTAATAATTAATTCCCGCTGTCATGACAAATAGCGTGTTTTTGTGAAACAATAAGTATCAAAAGATTGACACCAGTTTAAGTCCAATTTCAAAGTGAAATTGATTCCAATGACCACCATTGGATTAACTAGTAAAAATATTTTCTAATTTCACTTTAAAACCAATTAAAATAATAATCTAATCATATAAATAATTTAGATTAAAAAGAGGTTTTGAATTAAAATACAACATTTTACACTATTCATAAAAAAAATGAACTTTATCAGAAAGGTACCAAAAATTTACACAAAGTAAATTTTGATGTCCCGATTCTTAAGAAGAGATTTATTTGGTCCAATAGAATGTATAAGAGTGAACAAAACTATATTTAATGACGGTTCGCCATCAAAAGGCGATAAGTGAACCTTTAGTAAAAACTAGGGCATATATGCCTAAAATTGAATTCTTTCCGTATTTTAAGCCTCTATCCTTTATTGGATAAATGTAAAAACATTTAAAAACATATATAGTCATATTTTAGTTATTTATATCCATTCCCGCCATTACAACGGCTACATGTTAACTACCATTTAAAATAATATTATTTTATTATTAGAGTGTAACGTAAGATTCCCAAGAAACTCATTGTTGCGTGTTGGGTACGCCATCGAGCATAGCGTCCCCTTTAAAGTCATATTAATATTTTATTCACAAATATGGATAAATATGAAATGTCATATTCTTTATTTACCTGGGGTGTTACATCCTTCCCCCCTTTTGGGAATTGTGTCCTCGCAATTTTAAAATTGCGCTTGGAAACATCCTTGGAAGTCCCACATCGGAACAAAAGTCGGTAAAACAAAAACTTTAAAATAAAGAGAGATAAGTACAGAGGTCACCCGAGTTAACCCATACTAGGATTCCAAGTATGAAAATATGGACATGGAGGAGAAAACATAGGGTCATGTTCTGATGGAGAGTGATAGAAAACATGTTTAGGAGAAAGTTAACAATAAGAAAATCACAAACTTGTGATGGGTTAAACGGTGTTGGGTTCCCCAGTAGGAAAAGTTAATAGACAACATTTTTGTATTAAGTTACTTTTTATTGAGGAATTTATTCATAAGGAAGCATAATCACTTATCATGTTGACTTTCAACTTTTACTAGATTCCTTAGTCAAACTCATATTTTTTCCAAAAGACGAGTATTTAGGGAGACTTTTTCGCATTAAGAGTACTATAATCAACTTCTAGAGAATCACCTAATCCCAAAAAGAGAACTATATACATCCCATGTATTTAGGCTTTAACCAAAACCAAAACCAAAAAGGTTATTACAAGATCAGATAATCCAGAAAAGGATAACCCCTTATAAAAAGAAAATCTATTCTTAATCTCCAAAATTTGTCCAACAAAACCCAAAGTTCAACGAGGACCATCCGATAAACAATTTGTCCATAAAATTCTTCAAAGTAAACCAATATAAGATTGAAACCCAAATATTTGAAGGATTTAGTCACATAGTCTTCCAAGTTAAATCGTAACATTTATCTCCAAACAACATCAGTTGCTCCAAAAGTCTCACATTGAAAAGTAATTATCCTAATCACATATCCTCCAAAATCAACTTACTCTTAATTCATAAAATCATATAACTAGAAATAATTACTCAAACTAACCAGGGACTTCACGTAGTCCAGTGGTAGGCGATAAATACCAGTCGCACTTTGGTTGTGGGTTCGATTCCCGCAGCATTGTTCGACGCGACGGGTTGTCACACGGTCTGCGTGTTGTCCTTTTTCCAAAACTATATAATTCTCAAATCATTACCCAAAAAGGGATAAAATCATCAAAAATAACCATAACATAATTTAACCTCAATTTTATCTCATGCCTTTCACTTCAATCATAACATATGGTAACCCATAATGACCTCAAAAGTAAGGATCATATAAACCCAAATGGTTCTTTATAACTATGTCCACAAAATAAAAGATAACTATTACTTGAATAAATTTTTCCTATATTAAACATCAGGGTTACACATAATATAAAAAGTCTTCTAATGTAACCCCATCATCAAAAGAGACTTAATACTCTTAAGAATTTCACCCTAACTCTTGAAGCCCTTATATGTTGACATCTTACTCATTCAACATTCTTCATGATCCATTATCCATTCCTTTCCAACTTATTCCGAAATACCTCTTTCCTACAAACAAAATCATGAATCATATCCTAAGATTCCAAAATAAGAAAACAATAGTCATGAAATAGTACATACCTTTGATTGGTCATTGTCAGTTTCTTCATCCTCAATCGGAATGGCATTAGGTATTGGTAAACGAATATTGGTACGCTCTTGGTGACCCCATTCACGAAACTTCTTCATAGGACATGTGTTTGCATAATGACCATGCACACCACATTTAAAACATTCAATTGATCCCTCAGAAAAAACTTCTTTCCCTTTCCTCGAGTCAACTGGATGCTTCCTTTTTCCATGGTAGGTTCTTGCTTTATGACCTTCATTTCCACATCTATAGCATATTTCTGTCCCTTTGAAACATTTTCCTAGGTGTTTCTTTCCACATCTTTGACACATAGGTTTTTGAACACACTTACCTTTATGATTATTACCTGTACTTCCGTAGGGATTTTTTTCTGGCATATATGATGTCTTAGAGAAATCTCCAAGGTTTAGGTGGTCAATCATGACTCCAGATAGTTGGTTCAGGATAATCACAAGAGTTCTCATTGTAGCTCCCATATCATTCAGTTGCTTGCTCAAAACACTGTCACAGTTTCCTTCACATCCACTGTTACTTTGGTGCCTGCTAGATCCAGCCATTTACTAAAACCAAAAAGGTCAGTGTGAGTATATCAACAAAACCATCATGTACTAATGAATAAGATAAACAATAAGATATACTTACTCATTCACTTTATCTAAAACTAAGACTCTTGTCTGAAATCCTAACCATTATGGTAATGTTAGTTATGCTTAAAGAATACCCTAACCTCTAAAGTTATCTAAACCGACCTCTGATACCAACTATAAGGCCCTAGCCTTAAACCTTACTTAATCTTGAGTTATTACAAGATTAAACATTGAGGATCTTTTCAGGTTTAGAGTTTTAGAGAATTAGATCATGAAACTTGCATTACATTCTACATTTAAACAAAGTGGTTACATAAAAGACAGTATTCATTCTTCCCAACAACGGAAACATATTTAAAATATAACACGGATTCTTTCTTGACACATCCTTGACACTATCATCACATCATATACCTTTCCCTTGACCTATGAAAAACATTTCAAAAACTTGGGATGAGCATAAAAAGCTCAGTAAGGGTTATAAAAATATGGAAAGGAAACATGAGTTCATATATACATTAGAATGAAATCACACTTTACCCATAAAACATAGGCATATCAAATCATGAATAAATCATAGAAAACATAAGACATAAAGGTAACTTGAGGCATTCATAACATTCTTACGTAGGGAGTAACCCTCTTGGTTATGTTTGGAATACCCATCACAGTATATTCCCTAAATCTCTTCGGAGAAACCTTAACGTTTCACTCCTTCGCGTTACCCAATGCATTGGAGAGCTATATCGGGCTCACCCGCCCTTAGTTTATCACGGAACCACCAGTTCTTCATAACAATGCCCAAGAACCATAACATAATCGTATCACATAAACATGAATAAAGGAAACATAACATTTCCACATTTCAATCACAATATAACATTTTAGGATATTGAAATAATGAATCCATTCAAAAAGAAACCATTTCCAAAACCATTTAAAACATTTAATAAAGAGATTTTTGAATCAAAGTGTCCCATACCACCTTGAAGCTTTTAACATTTTAAACCATTAATATCCATATAAATAAATCCTTAAAACAATTTTGAAAACCTGGATATTAATAAGAACAAATAATTAAAACATTTAAAACGATATTTTGGTTAAAGGGGTTTTACCAAAATTAGAGACACTTGAATACAATAATCGAGGAATAACATTTAGTCAGAACTTTATAATATCATGAGAATAAAAGGATTCATGATATAATACTCCAAAGGACAGTATATACACCATATAAGAGTGAATTGGTGCATAACAACAATGAACCCTCAATAGAAATGTCAAATGTGATGAAATCCCTTATAAAGAAGGTATCCTTAAATTAAGGACAAATAAATCTCAAAAATATGTGTGAAAAATATATATACACCCAATATAAGTGGATATTAAGTGTAAAACAATAAAAGGTCAATCACACATATTCAATGGATGACATATTCAATGACTACATGTTGAACCCAAAGAAATCGAAATTGGGTTAAAAAGTTCCCTTGACAGCCTAACGGCATCACATCAAAATGAGTTGATGAGAGATAAAAAGTGTATCTCATCACTTGGACATAAAATTTACATCAATAAGGATATACGAGAACATATCTCAACATAACAATATGTAAATTAAAAGACCCAACAAAAGAAGTCTTTTAAAAAAGAGGAGGGTGAAAGGTTCCCTTACCGACTTGGGTATCTTTCAAAACATACACCCCATGAAAGAAAGACAATAGGTCATTGATGTAATTACCCATAAACGAAAGTATATTACACAAATAGTAGAATAATGGGAAGTACATACACCACTCAATGGAATTTTTGGCGAATGTAGCATAAATCTCGCGGGAATAAAAGTGAGATGAAAAATCCCTTACGAAAACTCGGCAGCCTAACGACGCCACATAAAACATCCAAAATGGATTGATGAGAGAGAATAGGGTCTCTCATCACATGAACATAAAAATTACAGTAAGATTAATATAAAATAACATCCCAATAACAATAAAGATGAGCTTTAAAAGGAATGACATAAAAGAGTTTACTTAAAAAGAAAGAGAGGTGTAGGATCCCTTACCTCGGGTCCGACTTGACTCGATCGTTCTTTAATCTCCTGAATAATAAACTTGAGTTAATTTCTAATTCCTTAAGAACCTTTTTCAAGTTAATTATTACTTTTATACCACTTATTACCATGTCATAATCATTATGTAATCATTTAAGTTAATAATATTTGTTTTGCCGATATTTGTTTCTTAAGTCGAAAGTGGACTTCTTACAATTACATGTTGTTTGTGTGGCCAAATGTTTATTATATCCAGAATTTTATTCATTATGTAGATATCATATATTTCATATATATCCAGTACATGAATGCATTTATAACATTACATAATCATTTAGAGGTAAGAAATGAAATGCACCGTTCATGGAGACGGTAAGTCGTACGTACGCATGAACGCTACTTTCATTTCTATTTCGTATTTTATAGAATGGAATAATAATGATATAAAGCTATATTATAATTCCAGTATAATATCATATATAATATCATATTTCCATCCTTTATACATCCCACATATGGTATTTAACGAATCAAATCACTTTGAGGGGGCGGTAGTCCGCACTTCCTTAAATGAAGATATCGCGTATACCCATAATGGAAGCCATAAAGGTAAGACAAAAATGAAAAATACAGAAGCATAAATAAAACAGAAACATATTATATATCATATATAAAAATATTAACATCATAATGGCCACCTTTGAAGGTGTTAAATGAGTATTGAACAATCATCGTTTCGGGAGGCGGAATTTCACCATCCACGGAAACCGTATGTTCTTTAACCATTTGATGGAGTTTTGTGAGAGTGTAGCTCAAATAAATCTTATAACAACATCCTAGTATATTGAAGATACTGTTGTTGTTACAAAAGAAGTAAATAAAAAGAGTTTAGGGGGTTGGAGAAGCAAAATAAAACAAATGAACATGAGAGAAAGAATTACCTTTAAAAGTTTAACTCCTTTTGATTTGAGCCTAAAGGCTTCCTTTGAAAGGATTCTGCCCAAAGGGAATCCTCTAGGATGAGGAGAGGGATGTGGAGAGAGTAAATGGGCAGGGGTTGGCCGAGCCAAAGTCTTGAGGAGTGTGTGAAATGAGGTAGAGGTGGGGGCCTTTTATAAGAGGAGAGGAGGGGTACTTTTGGAAAGTAAGGAAATATTACTTTATTTGAAAATGTCTTTCGGTTTCAAAAGGTCCCACATTGATATAATTAGTGGATAAGGTGATAAGGCTTCTAAATCCACTCATCCAATAAGTTTTGGACATGTGTAGTTCATAGATGTTACATTATCTTTCCATTTTATTTAAATCGTCAAATAATGATGTCATCGCTGCATCATTATTATGTCATAAATAATTTAATTTATTTAATGTCTAAAAATTATAAAAAAACTACTATGATGTAGGAAATCTTTTTAGCTTTCCAATTAATATTTATAATCAAAAATATGACTTGTATAACCCCACTTAAAAATTGGTTTAGTAAAACATATCATGTTTGTGTCAATTTTACTTTTACATTAAATAAAATGTTATTTATGTCATTTCCCAACCAAAGTGGATCCATGGGGTCCCCAAGTTAACCCATGGCTTTTCTTGGTCGGCCATGATACAACCAATAGGTTTAGGACAAGTGTCATGGTGTTTTCACATTCTTATAATATCATTTTTACCTTAAACTACACTAATTACCTCTAATCGCGATTATAAACTTAATAAGTTACTATTCACCAAAAAATTATTTTAATCTCATTGAACCACATTTTACTTCTTAATGACAACCATGTATGTCGGATTTTCAAAATTCAATACACATTAGTGGTAAACTTTCATTTAACTGAAAAATCAGTTTGCTTGATTACCACTTAGTGGTTTCACTATTCATCAAAAATTGAAGTTTTTCCGAAAATTACCAAAAATTCACCCTAAGCTATATTTGATATTCCGAATTCAAAAATGAAGTCCATTTTAAAAAATTCAAAACATATAAGTCAAATTAATTAATTTAATAATTAATTCCCGCTGTCATGACAAATAGCGTGTTTTTGTGAAACAATAAGTATCAAAAGATTGACACCAGTTTAAGTCCAATTTCAAAGTGAAATTGATTCCAATGACCACCATTGGATTAACTAGTAAAAATATTTTCTAATTTCACTTTAAAACCAATTAAAATAATAATATAATCATATAAATAATTTAGATTAAAAAGTGGTTTTGAATTAAAATACAACATTTTACACTATTCATAAAAAAAATGAACTTTATCAGAAAGGTACCAAAAATTTACACAAAGTAAATTTTGATGTCCCGATTCTTAAGAAGATATTTATTTGGTCCAATATAATGTATAAGAGTGAACAAAACTATATTTAATGACGGTTCGCCATCAAAAGGCGATAAGTGAACCTTTAGTAAAAACTAGGGCATATATGCCTAAAATTGAATTCTTTCCGTATTTTAAGCCTCTATCCTTTATTGGATAAATGTAAAAACATTTAAAAACATATATAGTCATATTTTAGTTATTTATATCCATTCCCGCCATTACAACGGCTACATGTTAACTACCATTTAAAATAATATTATTTTATTATTAGAGTGTAACGTAAGATTCCCAAGAAACTCGTTGTTCCGTGTTGGGTACGCCATCGAGCATAGCGTCCCCTTTAAAGTCATATTAATATTTTATTCACAAATATGGATAAATATGAAATGTCATATTCTTTATTTACCTGGGGTGTTACAGTAATATAGAGGTATAATGAGATCTTTTATCACCCCTGGTCATCCAATAATTTTTATTTCAAGAGAACTCATTTATGTCAATAAATGATAGTTGATCTTCTTTGTTAGAGGAAAACATATATAGTTTAGTATAAAATATTAGTGAAGAAAATATAGGAAATAGAAGACTATCATCACATCCCATTAATGGAAAGACAGAATAATTATTTACACATATAAACTAATACGGTGGTTGTCATTGAGGAAGGAAAGTGTTGCAAGAATTGGATGGTAGTGAGGAGTTGGAAATGACAATTACATTTATGGTTGAAGAGACACTCTAATGTTATTATATTCCCATGTTAACTTATTGTATTATAAATCCAATTGATCGAAATTATTATCCAAGAAATCATAATTACATTTTTCTCATTGATAGTGAAGTGATACTAGTGATTTTCAATGTAGAATTATCGATAATGTAAGAGTGGAATGTTCATTATATTTTTGTGCATCATTGGAAGGATATATAATGAAGCATCACCACATGAAAAGGTATCATATAAGGACCCAGCCTTAAACCTTACTTAATATTGAATTAAATAAATAATTAACATTGAGTATCTTTTCAGGTTTATAGTTTTAGAGAATTAGGACATAACTATTACATCTCAAAATATTACAAAGTAGACACTTCTACACAGTTTCCATTTTTTTTACAAAACATGAACTCTCGAAAAAAGGAGTCATGTCTAGTTCCATTTTTAAGAGAGCATGACTTTTCCTTGATCCCATCCTTGACCCTATTCCACATTATATCCTATGAAAAACATTTCAAAAACTTAGGATGAGCATAAAAAGCTTAGTAAGGGATACACAAAGAATGAAAACTATTAGTTTTTCAAAACAACAAGTAAACTGTGAATATATTAACATAAGTAATAATTTTCACCTTTATGAAGTATTAAATACTATTCACTGAATAAAAGATCATTACTTACCCTTTTGTAACCAAAATATTACCATAAAATCCATATAAAGAACACATAACATTTAAAGGCAACTTGGGACATAAACATACTTAAATGTAATAACTATACGGTCAACTTCCACACATTTCACTAAATATAATAGCCATACGGCCGACTTCCATACCCAATGCATTGGAGGTTATAACGTAACCACCCTTCCTGGTATTCACGGCACCACCCTTCATATGGTTTATCACGTAACCACCCGTCAAATGTCCAAGTACCATTATAAAATCATAAGACATAAAAAAAATAATGGAAAGAAAACATTTCCACATTTAAATCAAAATATATCACTTAAATATATTGACATAACAAATCCATTATCAAAACCATTTTCAATTCAAAAATACATAAAAGAGTATATGGTATTTATTTCATTTTAAAAACATTACGGCTTGTTGATGAATCCAAAGACCAAATAATACTCACGACGGCGGAAAAGGTATTTGTCACCGCGTACGTTAAAAGAAACATTCCTTTTTGTCATTTAGTAAAATGCTTCGTAGAAAAAGATTCCCTTTTAATGAAATGAAAAGTCAAAGGTTTTTATACAGCGTATAAAATAAAGTCTTGTATTAAAACAAAATATGCCTCAATGAAAGGACATTGAGACGAAGTCCCTTACCTCGTGTACCACTTGACTCGATCGTTCTTTAATCTCCTGAATAATAAACTAAAGTTAATTTATACTTGTTTAAGAACCTTTTTCAAGTTTATTATTCCTTTTATATAACTTATTGTCATGTTATAAACATTATGTAATCATTTAAGTTAATAACGGCCGTTTTGTCGATATTTGGTACTTGAGTCAAAAATGGACTTCTTACAATTACATGTTGTTTATGGGGTCAAAGTTTCATTATATCCAGAATGATATTCATGATTTGGATATCATATATATCATATATATCCAACATATACATGTATTTATAATAGTATAGAACATTTAGAGGTAAGAAATGAAATGCACCGTTCATGGAGATGATAAGTCGTACGTACGCATGAACGCTACTTTCATTTATATAATATTTAATGGAATGAAATCATAATGATATAAAGGTAAATTATAATTAAATTATAATATCATATATAATATTATTAACTCCATCCATTATACATCCCACATATGGAATTAACGATTCAAATCACTTTGAGGGGGCGGTAGTTTTCACTTCCAAAAAATAAAATTATCGTGTTTATCCATTATGGAAACCATAAAGGAATTACATAAATGAAAAATACAGAATCATAAGGAAAACATAAACATAATATATATCTTATATAAATACAGTGACATCTTAATGTCCACCATGAAAGGTGTTAAGAGAAGATTAAACAATCATCGATTCGTGAGGCAGTAATTCACCATCCTAAGAAACAGTATGTTCTTTAACCATTAGACGGAGGTGTGTGTAAGTTTAGCTCTAATACTTACCATAACAACATCCTAGTATATTTAAGATACTGTTTTTGTTACAAAATAAAGTAATAAAAAGAGTTTAGGGGGTTGGAGAAGCAAAATAAAACGAAATAACATAAGAGAAGACATTACCTTTAAATCGGGTAAATCCCCTTGGTTTGAACCAAAAGGGTTTCTTGAAGAGATTTATGCATAATTTAAGGCTTATAGGATGAATATAGGGATATGGAGAGATAATACTATTAGGGGTTCGACGAGACAAGGGCTTGAGAGGTGTGGGTAAGGGAGTAGAGGTGGGGGCCTTTTATAAGAGGGAGGAGGGGCACTCTTGGAAGGTCATGAAATGTTACATTATTATGAAATAATTTTCGGATTTTAAAGGTCCCACAATGATATATTTTGAGGATAAGAGGATAAGTTTTAGAAATCCACCCATCCAATAGGTTTTATACAAGTATAAGTCTTAGATTTTACCTTATCTTTTCATTTTATTTAAATTGTTCATTAATGAGGTAATCGCTGCATCATCATGGTGTCATAAATAATTTTATTTATTTGATGTATAAAAATTATAAAAAAATTACCATGATGTGGGAAATCTTTTTAGATTTATAATGAATATTTATAGTCAAAAATATAAATTATATAACCCTATGTAAAAATTGTTTTAGTAAAACAATACATGTTTGTGACATTTTTATTTTAACTTTAAATAAAAAGTTATTAATGTCATTTTCTTACCCAAGTGGCTCCATGGGGTCCCCAAGTTGACCCATGGATTGTCTTGGTCGTCCATGACTCATCCAATAAGAGTAGGACATGTTTCAAGGTAATTTCATATTATTATAACATTATTTTTACCTTAAATTACACTAATCACCTTTAATCGCGATTAATAAAACTTAAAAGTTACTATTCACCAAAAAATTATTTTCATCCCATTGAACCACATTTTACTTACTAATGACAACCATGTATGTCAGATTTTTGAAATTCAATTCACAGTAGTGGTAAAGTTTCATTTAAACGAAAAATCAGTTTTTTAACTACCACTTAGTGGTTTCACTATTCATCAAAAATTGAAGTTTTTCAGAAAAATACCAAAAATTCACCCTAAGCTATATTTGATATTCTGAATTAAAAAATCATGTCTATTTTACCAAATTCAAAACATATAAGTTGCACTAATTAATTTAATAATTAATTCCCGTTGTCAAAACAAATAGCGTGTTTTTAAGAAACAATATATATCAAAAGATTGACACTAGTTTAAGTCCAATTTCAAAGTGAAATTAATTCCAATGACCACCATTGGATTAAATGGTAAAAATATATTCTAATTTAACTTTAAAACCAATTAAACAGATAATCTAACCATATAAATAAAGTAAAATAAAATGAGGTTTTGAATTAAAATACAACATTTTTCACTTAATCATTAAAAATGAACTTTATCGGAAAAATACCAAAAATCTTCACAAAGTAAATTTTGATGTCTCGATTATAAAGAAGAATTTTATTTGGTCCAATAGAATGTATAAGAGTGACCAAAAATATATTTAAATCGGGTTTGCCATCGAACATAGAAACCCCATTAAAGTAAAATTAATACTTAATTCAAAAATATTAATAAATATGAAAATGTCTTCTTCTTTATTTACCAGGGATGTTACATCCTTCCCCCTTCTAGAAATTGTGTCCCCGCAATTTATTTACTTATCAAATAAGTGGGGGTATTTATCCCTCATTTCATTTTCAGATTCCCATGTTGCCTCTTCAACCATATGGTTTTTCCACAAAACCTTCACCTGAAGAATCACCTTACTCCACAACACCTTCTCTCTACGGTCAAGAATCTGGACCGGTTGTTCCTCATAAGATAGATTCTCTTCCAAATGAACTACTTCTGTGCTCAAAACATGAGATGGATCTGGCATATACTTTCTCAACCTTGAAACATGAAAAACATTGTGTACCTGGGACAAACTTGGAGGTAATGCCGCTCTGTATGCAACTGATCCAACTTTCTCCAGGATTTAATAAGGTCCAATGAACCTCAAACTCAACTTTACCTTCATTACAAAACGCATCACAATTTTCTATGGATAAACTTTGAGAAAAACATGATCACCTACCTTGAAATATAGATCCTTCCTCCAGTTATCCGCATAACTTTTCTGCCTGCTCTAAGCTGTTCTCATGTGTTTCAGAATCAACTGAACTTTTTCTGCCATCTCTTCTACCAATTCTGGTCCCATCAGCTTCCTTTACCCTACTTCATCCCAAAAAGCTAGAGTTCGACATCGTTTACCATATAATGCCTCAAACAGAGCCATCTGTATACTGGAATGAAAACTGTTATTATAAGAAAATTCAACCAAATAAAGATGTTGGTCCCAACTTCCCTGGTAATCCATCGAACAAGCACGTAGCATATCCTCCAAATTCTGAATTGTTCGTTCTGACTTCCCATCTGATTGAGGATGAAAATCTGTACTAAAATTTAATTCAGTACCCAATGACTTCTGAAGGCCTTTCCAAAATTTATAAGTAAACATGGGATCATGATCAGATACAATGGAGAGGGGAACTCCATGTAACCTGAATATCTCTTTAATATACAAACGAGAAAGTTACTCTAGGGAGAAAGTATCTCGTATAGAAAGTAAATGATCATATTTAGTCAAATGATCAACAATAACCCAGATTACATTATTACCTTGAGGTGTCTTTGGAAATCCCACAATGAAGTCCATGGATATATTTTCCTATTTCCACTCTGGCACTGGTAATGACTGAAGAATCCCTTTCAGTAACTGTCTCTCTGCTTTAACCTGCTGACAAGTCAAACACTTCATAGTAAAATCAGCAATATCTCTTTTCATTCCATCCCACCAGTAATACTCCCACAGATCTCTGCACATCTTAGTACTGCCAGGATGAACTGAAAACGGGGAACTATGAGCCTCACATAACAACTCATTATTCAATTGTGAATCACAAGGCACACATAATCTCTTCCCAAACCTCAAAACACAATCATTATCAATGTTAAATTCAGGAAAATTACCCTTCTCAACTAGCTCTACCTTTTTATGTAACCCACTGTCTTTCTTCTGCGCTTGCTTAATTTTGTCTGATAGAGATGATCTCACTGACACCTGAAACAAAATAGAAGAACTTCCTGCACCAAAAACTTATATGCCAAAGTTCATCAAATCAAAAACCAAAAGATCTCGTTCCAAACATATCATGGTTAATGAAGCATTACTTTTTCGACTCAAAGCATCAGCCACTTTATTTTCATTTCCCGGATGGTAATGAATTGTACAGTCGTAATCCTTGATTAATTATAGCCATCTCCTCTATCTCATGTTCAATTATTTCTGAGTGAATATATACTTTAAAATTTTGTTAATATTATATATTTCACACTTTACTCCATAAAAATGATGCCTCCAAATTTTTAGAGCAAATATAACAGCAGCTAATTCCAAATCATGTGTAGGGTAATTTAACTCATGAGTTTTTAACTGACGTGAAGCATAAGCAATTAATTGATCATTCTGCATAAGGACACAACCAAGTCCCTTCAATGAAGCATCACTATAGATAACAAACTCACCATTTCTGGAATTAAGTTCCAAAACTGGAGCATTCACCAATCTTCTTTTCAATTCCTGAAAACAATCATCACATTCTTTTGTCCAGATGAACTTAACACATTTTCGAGTTAACTTAGTCATTGGACTAGATAACTGTGAAAAATTTTCAAAAAACCTCTGGTAATAACCTGCCAAACCAAGAAAACAGCAGATCTCGGTTATATTTTTGGGTCTTGGCTATTCCTCAACAACTTTTGTTTTAGCAAGATCAATAGTTATGCCATTTTTTGAAACAATGTGACCAAGGAAAGAAATTTGTTGTAACCAAAACTCACACTTACTGAATTTTCCATACAGTTTATTTTCTTTTAAGGTTTGCAAGATAACCCTTAAATGAATTTCATGCTCCTCTTTACTTTTAGAAAACACCAAAATATCATCTATGAACACAACCACAAACTTATCCAAGAACTCATGGAAAATTATATTCATTAGATCCATGAATATAGTAGGTGCATTGGTTAAACCAAAAGGCATAACTACAAATTCATAATGGCCATATCTAGTACAAAACACAGTCTTCGGAACGTCTGCTTCTTTTAATTTCAACTGATGGTACCCCAACCTCAAGTCAATCTTTGAAAAATACTGAGCTCCCTAGAGTTGATCAAACAAATCATCGATATGAGGCAAAGGATACTTGTTCTTAACAGTGATATTATTCAATGCTCTATGATCAATGCAAAGTCTCATTGAACCATCTTTATTTTTAACAAACAATATAGGAGCACCCCATGGTGATGTGATGGGTTGAATGAAACCTTTATCTAATAACTCTTGAAATTGCTTCTTTAACTCTAAAAGTTCAACTTGAGCCATTCGATAAGGGGGTTTTGAAATTGGATTAGAATCAGGAACTAAGTCAACAGTAAATTCAACTTCCCAATCATGAATAATACTAGGAAACTCATCAATAAAAACATCAAGATAATCATTTACCACTGGCACATCATTAATCTGAGAAGTTCCTTTATTTTCAACAATATGTGCAAGGTAACATTAATTTCCATCTTTTACTAGTTTCTCAACTTCCTGATATGTTATCAAACGCAAGGGTTCATTCTTGTACACAAACTGAAAATATTTCTGAAATGAAACCACTTTAACTCTGTATTCAATCTTAGAATGATAAACAGAAAGCCAATCCATGCCCAAAATAACATCAAACTCTACTAGAGGAAAAACAATAAGGTTTGCAGGTAGATTCTTTCTGCACACAAGGATAGGAAGGTTCTTATAATTTCTTTTTGTCTCAATGTTTCCTTTGGGTGTTTTTACCATAAGTTCAGGATTCATATCTTGAGATGGAATTCCCAATTTACTAGAAAACTTCTCAGAAATGAAAGAATGTGTAGACCCTGAATCAAACAACATATTGGCATAATCTGAACAAACAAACAGTGTACCTGATACTACTTCATTCGATGGCCCAACATCTGCTGAAGTAGTTGCAAAGGATTTCACCACCACTTTATGCTTGTATTCTGGCTGCTTTCCCTCAGTTGAGTTCTTCATTAGACACTCATTTTCATAATGAACCATTTAATTACACTTAAAACATCTTACCGTTGTCTTTACATTTCCTGCTTGATCATCTTCCTTACAGTTACGAGCAATATGACCAGACTTACCACACTGAAAGTACTTTCCAAACTTGGATAAACATTCTCCAAGATGAATTTTACCACACTTCTCACATGATGGATATTTGGTTTTCTTACCTCCTGGCTTCTTTGATGAATTCTTTCCCTTTTCCTGCCAACTAGACCTCTTATTCTATTTTCTGTCAAAGAACACCTGATCATCAGAAAACTCCATTTCCACCTTCTCTGCACATCAAACAAGTTTTTCATAACTTTGAACTCATGAGAAGCTAAATCCCTTCGATACTATGGCTTTAACCCTGAGTAAAAATGGTTGATTTTACTATCAAGATCTCATATGAAATTTGGAGCATACATTGCTAGTCAAGTGAACTTTTCTTCGCAAGTATCCACGGAGTCATCCTCCTACCTTAATTCTAGGAATTATTTTTCCATCCTAAGAAGAACCACCTTAAGAAAATATTTCTCAAGAAACATACCTTGTAATTCATCCCAGTGAAGATCATCAATCTCATCACTATCCCTGATATTTTTCATCATCGACCACCACTGATCAGCTTCACCTTCAAAATGGTAAACAACAAGACTAAACTTTTGATGTTATGAACACCCCATGACATCAAAAATCTTCTCCAATGCTTTAATACACCCTTCTGCTAGCACAGGGTCAGATGATCCTCTAAATGATGGGGGATGTTTCCTCATGAAATTTTCAACCACTGACATGTTCCTCTACGGTTGATCTGGTTGATCTCGTGCTTGGATACCACCACCATTTATATCCTAAGTCAAATCTTCCATCACTGCAACAAACTATTCAGTTCCAATTCCGACCATCTCAGGTTGCTGATTTGGAAGGTTGTCTTCCTCCTAATTTTGTCCCAACATAGCTGCCTTGTTTCCTCTGCGGAAAACCATTATAAACACAGAAATATCTTAGGCAAAGCAACATGGTAATCTTTAAATGCTATATCATTTCAATCATACCATAAATTAATTTATTAATTTAACAATTTTCTAACTCCTAAAGTTGTCTAAACCAACCTTTGATACCAACTATAAGGACCCATCCTTAAACCTTACTTAATATTGAATTAAATGGATAATTCACATTGAGGATCTAATTAGGTTTATAGTTTTATAAAATTAAGACATAACTATTACATCTCAAAATATTACAAAGTAGACACTTCTACACAGTTTCCATTTTTTTAGAAAAATATGGACTCTCGAAAAAAGGAGTCATGTATAGTTCCATGTTTAAGACAGCATGACTTTTCCTTGATCCCGTCCTTGACCCTATTCCACATTATGTCCTGTGAAAAAAATTTCAAAAACTTGGTATAAGCATAAAAATCTCAGTAAGGGATACACAAATAATGAAAACTGTTAGTTTTTTAAAACAACAAGTAAACCATAAATACATTAACATAAGTAATACTTTTCACCATTATGAAGTAGTAAATACTCTTTACTGAATAAAATATCATTACTTACCCTTTTGTAACCAAAATATTACCATAAAACCCATATAAAGAACACATAACATTTAAAGGTAACTTGGGACATAAACATACTTAAATGGAATAACCATACGGTCAACTTCCACACATTTCACTAAATGGAATAGCCATACGGCCGACTTCCATACCCAATTCATTGGAGGTTATAACATAACCACCCATCCTGGTATTCACGGCACTACCCGTCATATGGTTTATCACGTAACCACCCGTCAAATGTCCAAGTACCATTATAAAATCATAACACATAAAACAAATATAATGGAAAGAAAACATTTCCAAGTTTCAATCACAATATATCACTTAAATATATTGACATAACAAATCCATTATCAAAACCATTTTCAATACCAAAATACATAAAAGAGTATATGGTATTTATTTCATTTTAAAAACATTACGGCTTGTTGAGGAAGCCAAGGACTAAATAATACCCACGGAGGCGGAAAAGGTCGTTGTCACCGCATACGTTAAAAGAAACATTCCTTTTTGTCGTTTAGTAAAATGATTTCTTAGAAAAAGATTCCCTTTGAATGAAATGAAAAGTCAAATGTGTTTATAAAGTTTATAAAAGAAAGTCTTATATTAAAACAAAATATGCCTCAGTGAAAGGAGATTGAGACGAAGTCCCTTACCTCGTGTCCGACTTGACTCGATCTCTCTTTAATCTCCTGAATAATAAACTAAAGTTAATTTCTACTTGATTAAGAACCTTTTTCAAGTTTATTATTCCTTTTATATAACTTATTTCCATGTTATAAACATTATGTAATCACTTAAGTTAATAACGGTCATTTTGTCGATATTTGGTACTTGAGTCAAAAATGGACTTCTTACAATTACATGTTGTTCATGGGGTCAAAGGTTCATTATATATAGAATTATATTCATGATTTGGATATCATATATATCATATATATCCATCATATACATGTATTTATAATATTACATAACATTTAGAGGTAAGAAATGAAATGCACCGTTCATGGAGACGGTAAGCTGTATGTACGCATGAACGCTACTTTCACTTCTATTTCGTATTTAATGGAATGAAATCACAATGATATAAAGGTAAATTATAATTCCAGTATAATATCATATATAATATTATTAACTTCATCCTTTATACGTCCCATATATGGCATTAACGATTCAAAACACTTTGAGGGGGCGGTAGTCCGCACTTCCAAAAAATGAAATTATCATGTTTATCCATTATGGAAACCATAAAGGAATGACATAAATGAAAAATACAGAATCATAAGGAAAACATAAACATAATATATATCATATATAAATACAGTGACATCTTAATGGCCACCATGAAAGGTGTTAAGATAAGATTGAACAATCATCGTTTCGTGAGGCAGTAATTCGCCATCCACAGAAACAGTATGTTCTTTAACCATTAGACGGAGGTGTGTGTAAGTGTAGCTTGAATCCATCCCATGAAAACATAATAGTATATTTAAGATAAATTTTTTTTACAAAATAAGGGAATAAAAAGAATTTATGGGGTTGGAGAAGCAAAATAAAAGAAAAGAACATAAGAGAAGACATTACCTTTAAATCGGGTAACTCTCCTTGGTTTGAACCAAAAGGGTTTCTTAAAGAGCTTTTTTCCTAAGTTAAGGATTCTAGGATGATGATAGGGATATGGAGAGATAATAGTAGTAGGGGTTGGATGATATAAGGGCTTGATAGGTGTGGGTAAGGGAGTATAGGTGGGGGCCTTTTATAAGAGGGAGGAGGGGCACTCTTGGAAGGTCATGAAATATTACATTATTATGAAATGATTTTCAGATTTTAAAGGTCCCACAATGATATATTTCTAGGATAAGGTGATAATTTTTCTAAATACACCCATAAAATAGGTTTTTGACAAGTTTAAGTCTTATATTTTACCTTATCTGTTCATTTTATTTAAATCGTTCATTAATGAGGTAGTTGTTGCATCATCATGGTGTCATAAATAATTTTATTTATTTAATGTATAAAAATTATAAAAAAATTACCATGATGTAGGAAATATTTTTATCTTTCTAATGAATATTTATAGTCAAAAATATAAATTATATAACCCCATGTAAAAATTGTTTTAGTAAAACAATACATATTTGTGACATTTTTATTTTAACTTTAAATAAAAAGTTATTAATGTCATTTTCTTACCCAAGTGGCTCCATGGGATCCCCAAATTGACCCATGGATTTTCTTGGTCGGCCATGACTCATCCAATAAGATTAGGACATGTTTCAAGGTAATTTCATATTATTATAACATTATTTTTACCTTAAATTACACTAATTACCTTTAATCGCGATTAATAAAACTTAAAAGTTACTATTCACAAAAAAAATTATTTTCATCTCATTGAACCACATTTTACTTACTAATGACAACCATGTATGTAGGATTTTTGAAATTCAATTCACAGAAGTAGTAAAGTTTCATTTAAATGAAAAATCAGTTTTTTAACTACCACTTTGTGGTTTCACTATTCATCAAAAATTGAAGTTTTTCTAGAAAAATACCAAAAATTCACCCTAAGCTATATTTGATATTCCAAATTAAAAAATGATGTCTATTTTACATAATTAAAAACATATAAGTTTCACTAATTAATTTAATAATTAATTCCCATTGTCAAAACAAATAGCTTGTTTTTGAGAAACAATATATATCAAAAGATTGACACTAGTTTAAATCCAATTTCAAAGTGAAATTAATTCCAATGACCACCATTGGATTAAATGGTAAAAATATACTCTAATTTAACTTTAAAACCAATTAAAAATATAATCTAACCATATAAATAAATTATATTAAAATGAGTTTTTGAATTAAAATACAACATTTTTCACTTATTCATTAAAAATGAACTTTATCGGAAAAATTCCAAAAAATTTACACAAAGTAAATTTTGATGTCTCTATTCTAAAGAATAATTTTATTTGGTCCAATAGAATGTATAAGAGCGACCAAAACTATATTTAAAGAGGGTTCTCCATCGAACATAGCAACCCCATTAAAGTAAAATTAATACTTAATTCAAAAATATTAATAAATATGAAAATTTATTATTCTTTATTTACCTGGGATGTTACATATCACCCATTCGATTTTCATTGACAATTTTAGGTTGGAGGAAGCAAAAATGCCTAAAATACAGCCCCATAGATGGCTGACCTTGATGATAAAGGTTGATCTAAAGAGGCAATTCATGATGCTCTAGGATATATAAAATATATAACCAGTTTTTTAATGTGAATGATTGAGTTAATATTATAATTTTCCAAAGGATATAAGAATAATTGTATTAACAAATGGTATTTACCTCATATCTATTTGAATTTTCAAAGTCTGGTGAGTGCTTGTGGATTATAAGATCTCGAATAACATAACCTAGAATGATCACTTCCCACTTCCATTTAATTATTAAAAGTTAGAGAGGATTCATTAGAATAAATTTGATTGTTTTTTAAATGGTTGTCCTAGATATAGTTTAATTCAATTATATCCAAAATATTAGTAAAATTAAATATTCATGTGTGCATACTAAACCTGCAGTTACTAGACCATTTGATTTCATACATGAAATGAACCCACAACTTTTTAGCAGTGAATAACACATACATATAATATTATGTAAGAGTGTTGGTAGAGTGTTTCATGGATTATTTCCAATTAAATGGGTTGTACTTTAATGTTTGAATAAATAATGGTGATTTTCTACTTGTATAAAGTGAGGAGATTTCCTTCATGTTGAATTGGGAGAAGTGCCATTTTATTGTAAAATATGTAATATTTATTGGATACTGGATCTATATCAATGGGATTGATATTGAACCTATTAAATTCAACATAACCATGGTATTTCAAGAGCCCACGACCTTGTGATAGATTAATTTTATCTTAGATTATGCTAATTTTTTTTCAAATTCAACATGGATTTATCATATATTACTCACCAACTCACCCACCAGTTAACAAGGGACATTGATCTATATTCTAATGATAAATTGTTGGAAGAATATTTTGGGAAGAAGATACTATTCACCAAATCTAGATTTATGTTTTCCATAAATTGTAATGAACCCTTTGAGCTACAGTGTGGAACTAGTGATTTCATAGTATGGGTGAACATTTTGATAAATAATATATGAGTGTTTTTTCAAATATATTATTATATAACTTCATTAATATTGGACAACTAAACTACACTCTAATAGAGATAAATATTCTTGTTGTGTCTATCAGTTATGATAATATTATAAAATTTTTCTTGATCCATATAATGGTGGTGTATACTAAACTTGTTACATTGAAGTAAATGATGATAGAAAGGGATTCAAACACATGAATAATTAGGTGTTCTCTCTTGATAAAATAACTTTACATTGAAATAAAATATAATAAAGGGTCAGAAAATATTATGGTGTAGCATCTACCATTAATATAATTCTATAATAATTCTACAGAACAAGACAGATAAATAAAAAAATTATAAAATGAAAAACTCCTCAGAGTTAATATAACTACTATACACTAGATTTTGTACATTAATATTTAAATGTACGCTAGGTTAATTATTCGACAATTAGCCTACCTGTATAAAATGAAATTTTAATCTAATATTCATCAATAATTTTTAGATGATCCATATATTTTCATAAAGTGATAGGATGGAGTTATTTTAATGTTTATAATCAAGAGATAAATGAAGAGTGTGTAAGAGTTCTATCAATTCTCCAATATAAGAGGAAATAAATCACCAGAACACAAAATGGAAACACATTTTAAATATGGATTCTATTTTTCAATAATTCATAAGGATATAATTTCTCTATTGGATGCTTGTGAGCATTTGTAAATTATTACAACGATTATTAAATGAAATGAAATTCTCTATAACCCTATGTTAAATTGTAATGCATTCAATGTTTGTGTAAAATATCTTATAGTAAAAATTCCAAAATTTTGTGGCCATTAGTTGATCCTAGGATACAATGTTACATCTCTATGAGGGTTAAAGATAATGTAAATTCATTTAATATAGATAAAGTAGACATTAAATTCTAGAAATAGAATATTTTCCCTTAGTTTGGGGTGTGCATACTACAAATTAGTTTTAAGGAAACAAATTTTATCAAAAATATATTTCATGAAGATCTGAAGAAACATGGGGTCATCAATAACACAATATAATTATACCACCCACAAATAAGTGGGAAGGTGGAGAATTCACATAAGGATATGAGGTATATTTTAGAAAATCCTACGTTCTAAAATGAAAAATTATGATTGAGTATACTTGAAATTATATTATTGGATTATAGAGAATCCTAAAAAACACCATTGGTGATATATCTATTTTGTATGGTGTACAGGAAACCATGGATTCATTTGGGGGAACAAGGGTATCTAACCATTTGGGTGGTCAAAGATGTAAACTAGGAGGAATATGGAATATAATAGAAGTTTTTAGTGTAGGATGATGATATTTAGGATGACCAGAGGTATTCCTTCCCAATTCCATTATATACATATTAACTACAAGGTAGTGGCATGATTTTATCATATGGATGAAGTATATAAACCCAAGTAGTAAGGATTTTCCAAAACTCTCACTTGTATAAATTTCTAGCTGATATTGTGGTGATATGTTCCATTCAATTGGATTTTATCCATGTATTCTATTTTGGGGATGTTTGAATCCTGAAGAGGGACGAACAACTGTTAATAGTAAAGGAACACTGTCAAAATTCATACATTTATATTGAGAATGTATGAGGCAACCTATCCAAGGATTTTAATTGATATAAAAGAAGAATTAATATCACTCATGTATATCTAAATTATGATAGGACTAGGCGGAAAACCAGGTATGTTTTCTTTTTTAGTTATAATTCATTTATTATTTGTTTTTTAGTAGATTTAGTGGAGTCCATATGGTAGTTTAAAAACTACAAAGTGTTTCCCTATGAAAAAATAAAATACCCTCCAAATATTAAAAATGGGAATGAAATATAGTAAGTGAAGTTAGAAAAAAAATATCAATGGATTTGATATGGTAATCTAGTTTAAATGAAAATTGGACGACCATGTCACAATTTGAAAGTGGGATTTTTGTCCATGGAACAATGTAGTATCATAATATCATAAAGAATTTTAGTGTCATGATAGAAGCATTAGGATAGCCTTGAATAGTTTTTCCCTTTATGTTATATCCTTTAGGCCATGCTGTAAAACCCTAAAGAATGAAAATTTTACATAAGTAGTCCTTATAAATTTTTAAACCTTCAACATTATATAATGAATATTGCATCACCATTTATAATTGTGTGGGGGAGTCAAAAAAATGGACTCCCTAGAAAATTCATCACCTCTATAACACATCTAGTAAAATATAAAATAGAAAATGTGATGAATATGATTCTAAAAAATATTGATTGGACCCCATATTAAGATACCTCATTATAATACATTGGGTTTAAGGAAAATTTAAAATAAGATAAAACCAAATATATTTTTTCCTTCCACTCTCTCTCATATGATCCCCCATCCCTTCCACTCTACTTCTCCAAAGTGTATGTGGGAAGTAATTATACTAATCCAAACTAGGTATCACATGTTAAAAAATAACCTTTTGGGTCACTCATATAACTCCATTTAAAATATTTCCTTTCATATTCATTATGCCATCTATTTCACCCTTATTTTCCAAAATGATTATTCTTTAAAAAAAATTATCCTTTTACCTTTCTAAAACCAATTTCCACCACCTCTCTCCCAACATTTTCATTATATCCTACACCATGGTGTGAGAGAAATTTGAGTGATGTCCCTATTCTATATCTAGCAACCCATCCATAATTGATTCTAACACCTCCTTATTATCCCATTATTTTCACACCTCACCTTCTTCTTCTAGCCTCACCAATTCTTCCATACTAGTACAAACACCCAAAATGTCTAAATCCAAACACCACTCATAAAAGTCCCCTGAATATCTCTCCACGCCTTTATCAACAACACACACTCCATAAAAATCCAAACCATCTCTAGTGATGTTGTAGAAAAAAAATGAGTCTATTACCTCCCAAGTAAATAAAACCTATAAGGAAAGAAATTATTATACCTCTAATACCCAAATATTCTAAAGCCAAAATACTATCATCATAGTAGTGGAATGTCCTAAACCATTATAAATCCCTAGAACCCACACCTAACTCAACATATTTTGACCCTAGACCCAACCCATCCTCCACCACATTCTATTACACCAAACCACTTTGGACTTTTTCAAATTACACAAGCCCAATAAAAAAAATTCCATCATTTTAGTGATGATATTCATTAAATCGGGATAGAGGAGATTGAAAAAAAATCCTATTAATAACAAAATACCAATACATTATTGAATAATGATGGGTATTGGGTTTGAGGTATAATTTTCAATGTCTTGAAATATATGGGCCTATATAATATCGATTATCTTTGTGAGAAATTTTTATTGGTGTTACATCTAGATTTCCTCAGCAAATTGGAACATGGAGTAGCAGATCTATCATTTTGGTAGGAAATTAAGGTTTACAAGATATCATATGCTTTGATTAGTGATGTTATTTGACCTCTCAATGTTTAAAATATAGATACCATAGACTATGGATCATTAGAATATTAACCAAAAATGGATCAGGTGAATTAAAATTGCGATTTTTTTGTAGTCGACCCTTATACTGGGAAGGATACATCAAAAAACAAGAGTAAACCATGGATAAATCACCCATATGTATCATTCATCAAGCCATTACCCATGCCTGGTTATAAATTTGGAACTCCCTGGGTCCAGTTAAACATTGCGATATTCTTGTTATTTATTTTATTTATAAATCTTCCAAAAAACATAACAATGAAATTTCCATTAAACAATATCATCCAGAGGATGAAAACAAATTGTACTATCATGGGTGGGAAATTTTTTGCTACAATTCCCAAGTATATAATTTCTTTAATATCATTATTACTTTCACCTCCCATTGAATTATGGAGTTGATTGATCTCCCATTATTAGAAAATATGGAACTAAATTACAAATATGGGCACAAGTTAAATTGGAAGGTAGAGTACAACATTGCTTCCACTGAGGCTGGGGGTTAGTGAAACCAATATCATAACACATCCAAACCATGGTATTTTCCTTTTAGACCATTTTAAAATTTGGGAAAGACAACAACCTCAGCCAGTTTCTAAGGGGAGTGGATTCAATATTTTGGTGAGACATTCTAGTTCATCTTTAGTACATTTTTGACTCTATACAATAGCTTCAGTAATGATTCCACTTAACCACTAGAGATACCATGATCATTCAATATACTCCACTATTATCCCTCTATACTAGAACCCCCATCATTTCCCTCCATCCTCCTAGACCCAAAAACATATGGGAATCCTAAAGTTGCTTTATTTTGGAATACTTTTCAACAGACACACCCTCATGACACACCTCCACTTGATTCAACAGTGCCTAATGATTTTGTATCCATTAATTACATAGAAAAAGATTTATAGATAAACAAAAATGGGATGTTTCTTTTGGAACCCCATGATATTCTACTTTCTGACCATTCATCCCATCATGATACTGGTTTTCATATTAGGAGGTGCACATTCTTATGAAACCTACACCTTATTTAAATATTATCATTATTATTAGGAGTGCATTGAAATATCAAGTACAATATCAGAGATGTTTTATATATATTCCCCTCCATTAAAATTAATTTTCTAATAGTCAAAGGATGATGTTCTACCTCATGGGTCAACTATGAACCACATATAGGAGTCTTAGGATACCCTTCACCCCTCTTCTTATTTTTCTCTCTTAATTTTCTCATGTATTTTTTTTTAATTTTTACCTTGTAAATTTTGTTTTAAAAGATTATCGTCATGGATTTTATTTCCAATACACATGTACAGTATTTTGTTACTATACTATTTTATTTTACTTTTCAAGCTTTGCTAGTTTCATTTAACACTATTTTTTCTACATCCTTCAATATTTAAAGTAGTAAGTTTACGTAAAAATATAACATTTTCTGGGAGCTTTCACACATTTTTTTCAATGCCTCTCATGCTATTATAAACTACTTCATATTTTCCTTGTCCATCCTCTTGTGAAAAAAAAATTAGATAGTGTATCATTCAATGTGGTGGGTCACCACTGGCCTCACTTAGATTATTTTTCTAGCGACCTAGCCCCAGAATCCTAGAGAAGGTGTCTACTATCAATTATATTGGAATTATTATAAGGTATCATTCCCTAAAGGACAGAAGATTTTAGTAGTCTTAGTAAAGCAGATACATATATAAATCTTGTATTACAAAAAAATAAGTTAATTACAACATAATTAAATTTTCTAAATAAAAACTTTGGTGGAAACATTATTACATCTAGTAAATCAATGCATATATTTCATAATATGATTCTTTGATTTATCAGATATAAAAAAAATATGGGCGATCTCAAATTCTCAGTATAGGGAAAGTGTAGTAGAAGAAATAATGAATCAATTAGAATAATAATTAGGGAATGTTAAACAACTTGACATGTATTTCATGTAATCAATAAACTGAAATTATAATTCATATGGAAAGGTAATAAATGATAACAAATTCCATTAAAGTAACTGTATAATTAAAAATAAATATGGAATTATAAGAAACATAAACACATTTCACTTAATAAATGAACTAAAAATGAAATTTATCCATTGATATGTCTACACAAAATCTCATGGATGAATAATAATTGAAACTAAACAAGGTAAATTCTTTCTTAATGAATGTCATGTCTAAGGAACATGAAAACCTATACCTTCAAGATCATTCACAATATGATTTAAAACTATGGATAAAAAAAATTTAACTTGAACAGCTTATTTTTCTCATGAGAACCTATCGATGCATCGAGGTACTATATAAAGTCTGGGCCCCACCCATCATTACATGTCCAAATCATTCCTCATATCGATTAAATAAATAATATTCCTTATCAAATATTTGTATAGAATAAATAATATAGATTTATCAATATTTCCCCAAATAATCAAATACCATTAAATGTAGACACCGTATGTAAAATGGTTTACCATTTTGGTAATAATAATATCTATGATAAATGGATGGATAATTAGGGGGAAATTCAATTATCAATGATCATAAAAGATTAAATATTTCAGGGTTAATAAAAAAAGATTCAAGGGAGTGAATTTGAATACTATCCTTGGAAAAATAAATAATAAACCGTACAAAATAAGAATAATGATGGTATCAACACAAAAAAATCCCATGTGGAGTAAAAATATATGGTTTTTGTCATTGATGAAATAAATTAATAACTTTTAAAAATATTTTTGAGAAATATATCCTTTTCATTAAAAAAACTTTTGAAAATATTTTTCTTTTTAAAATCTCTTTTAGAAGCCATATATTTAAAAAAAACCTTTTATGCTTGAAATGGAAGCTTCAAATAAATGATGGTGGATAAATCCGTACATATCGTATGAGGTAAAAAGAAACATTCCTTTTACAAGGTAAAAAGGGGTAGAAAAATGCCTTGTTTAGAAAGCGACAAGACGAGTCCTTTGAAACATTGGTTAAAGAAAAAAAAGGGTAAATATGTCTTTATGTAATCATTTTAATATAGTTTTTTAATTTTTTTAATAAATCATGGTTTTTATAAGAAAACATGTCCTCAAACTAAAGGGAGAAATAAATTCAGGTTTTAAAAAAAATATACATCTTCTTGAGTACCAAAGTGTGGAAAAATTACACTAATACATGAAAAAGTTCATGAATAACCATATGAGGGGAAAAGGAAAGGTTTTATTGAAAAATGGTCATATAATTTCCTCAAATTTAAATAAAATTGAAATATAATTAAATTTAGTGTTGATGAAAATAATCTTTAAACATTCTAGCATGTCCTATACAACTTTGAAATATCTATAATCATAATCCTCCTGAAGGAATAACATTAAATAAAACATTAAAATACCATGAAGATAAAAGTATTAATGATATTATATAACATAAGGGCCATTATTTTCACCACACAAAATATTTTAGTGGTGAATATGACATTTATCTCACATATGTAAAAAGTGAGATGAAAATCCCTTTCCTTGCATGTACTTTTGGGTGAACGTCCTCTAATTTCTTGTATAATAAACTTATGTTAATTATTTAATTTCATCAAAACATTTTTCATTTTTATTATTACTTTTATTTCACTTATTACAATGTTTTATACAACTACATAATCAATTATGTTTATATCAGGTTTTTTTACCAAATTCGGTTCGTGTGTCATAAACGACATTATTATGTCAATTATGGTCATAGTGTTCATTATATAAACATCTCAAGAATAATAATCATGAAATAATTATCAAATTTAAACATAAATTATATTTTTAAATCCATTCATTAATTATGGTTATGAAAAATAAAGCAATCTTACAATCATTGACACAATAGGTCGTACATATACTTGAGTAACGTTCTCATTTTTCAATGTTCATTTTGAAAAGAAGGTATGTAATATTAGATCATTCTATAATGATAATTATTTTATAAATAATATGTTATTAATTCATATACATATACATATATATATATATATTCTTGTGATTTAAATGAAGTCACGTCGTGTCGAGGAGGCGGTAGTCCACACGTCCCCGAACAACATTATCACTTTTTAGGTGTGTGAAAGGTTAATAAATAAAATGATATATTTAATTTATAGAAAGGTAATTATGTAGTTAATATCATATATATGATGTTTATATCACATATTTTTAATTTAAACCATCCATTATACATTCCAAGTATAGAGTGAACGGATCACATCACATCAAGGAGGCAGTAGGCCACACTTCCCCAAATGATGTTATTGTTTTGTACAAGTGGAAAGTATAAGGGAATGTGTTGTAAAATAATTACAGATTCTTAAATACATTATATAATTCATATAGAAAATATATAAACATATTTTTCATCATAATGAACACTATTAGATGCGGTAATGGAAGAATGAACAATCATCATTTTGTGAGATGATAGTTTATCGTTCATATAAATAGTATGATTGTCACCCATTAGATGAAGGTATGTGTATGTATAGGTCAAAAAATTTTCATAAAAACATCCTACTATAATTATGATAATATTTTTGTTAAAAAATCAAATATCAAAAATATTTTAGGTGTTGTTGAATGGAAATAAAATTAAAGATCTTAATAAACGATGTTACCTCTTAATCAGGTAACTCTTTTGGATTGTACCAAAAGGATTCCATAGGTGGTTTTCTACCCAACGTAAGGATTCTAGGTTGAGGGGAGGGATACTGGGAGACTATTTTGGTAGATTTTGTTTGATCTTATGTGACTTTAGAGGTGTGAAGATTGAGGATATTTGGTGGCCTTTCATAAGGAAGGAAAATGACTCACTTGGTATTTTTGAAAAGGAAGTTGGGTGTTTCAACGTTTTTAAATAAAAAATGTCATAAAAAACCAACCAAAATCAATAATGGAAGGTTAATGTCCGAACTTTTGCTATAAAATGGGTTTTGGACAAGTTTCTAGGTCATTTGGGCTTTTAAATATAAGGTTTAGTCCTTTATAAATCTTAATTTTACCTTAATCACTTTAATTAATTTTAATCACTTTCACTAATCATTTTGGTCAAAAATTGAGTTGATAGTATTAGAATCAAAATATTATACTGATTAAAACCATGTATTTAATTTTTTTGAAATTTAATTCCTAGAAGAGGAAACATTAAGATTAATGTTAATCCTGCAGATGGGATGAAATAATTGGTTATTAAAGTTGAAAATTGGTCAAACATTTGTTATGTTTTTATATTTAATATCAAAGTTAAATTGAATATAATGAAATAAATTTTATTAAAATAAGTATAATTGAAATTATTTGACTTTAAAACATGTTTAAAATATAATTTAAAATTAATAATTATTTAAAAAAGAATATAGTTTTTTTAACTAAAAAACAGTTTTTTTCACTATTCGTCGAAAATTAAGATTCTCAGAAAAATCCAAAAAAATCACCCTAAGATAAATTTGATATTCTGAATTAAAAAAATAAATTATAATAATTATGATATAAAATTTGTTCTCCATTAAAAGACGTTTAAAATGCCTTCATAAAAATATAGTACTTTGTGCATAAAACCGGGTCTGTTCTAATCTTCTGCTTATCAAATCTATTGGATGAATATAAAAATAATATTATATTGAATATTTATATATAACTTTATTACTCTCTAACTATAATTATTTTAATCTATTAGGGTAAAACATCTCTTTGATCATAAAAATAGTTTTCTATAAAAATATACTTTTAATATTCAATTAGTTCTTATATTCATTTCTAGTTAATTTTAAACCAATGAATTAATATTATATTATTATAAACCATATATTTTCATAAGTTAATAATATTCATAACCACTAACATAACAACTAGTTTATATAATATTATATTAAATGATAATGTTTTAATTATAGATTGTTTCTTGGTAAGACACGGTATTGTGTATAACGCAAGAAATCAAAGAAAGGTCATTGTTGAGCATGTTGTATGCTAACTCAGTATCACGTGAATTATAGGCTATATATTATATTTAATTTATTTAAAATATTAAATATATTATAAATTCTCAGGATATTATATTTCATTTACATTTGGTGTTACGTGTCATACATGCTATTAAATAAAGTTGAATTTTTTAGAATTTTCAGGGTGTCACATTCCCCCCCCCCACCTTAAATAAAGTATAACCTGTCAATTTAAAATGGATATTGGTAAGATATTGTTTGATGTTTCCTACATTGAAATTCCATATTTTTAGAAGGTTTCATAAAAAATCCTCTAGAAAAGAGAGAATGGGAAGTAAAAAAGGTCACATGGACTACCATGTAACTATTGCGGAATCGTCGGGAGACACAATGATAGAAAATGAGAAAACGAAAGAAAGGAAAAAAAACAACAATGAACATGGCGATTTATGTGGCTCGGAAAAAATCCCTACGTCCACGGGAGAGGCAGAATTTCACTATGATTCGGGAGCACGAAATTATAGAGAGTTTTCAGTAGAAACCCTAGCCCTAAAATGGGATATAAAACAATGGAGAAGACGATCACTGTTCGAAAAAGTGGTATGCGTCGCTACAGTGAACGGTGGCTGGTTTTGTCAAAAGCGCTACAGTAAAGTTGACCCTGAAGTCCGCACCGCTACAGTGCCTAACGGTGTCAGTCGGTCAGCTCCGCTACAGTGGTCAGCATTGCTACAGTACCAAAAAATTGGGTCAGGGGACTTCGGCCCCCGGACCCTCGGAGCAGGGGCGCGTTGCCCCCTGCAACCCCCAACAAGCTCACTGCGGAGCTCGACCCGTGACAATTGCGGGCCACAAGCATTCGGCCCAACCAGATCGGGCAACACCAATCCAACAGTAACTATGTCTCTAAGTAAGAGAATATTAGTGGCATGTATGGATACATACTTGGAGGAAAATGTAAATATGTATAGGGATTGAATGAGTTCATAAGTCACAAACACATGAATGATCAATAGAAAGTTGAGGGCCTCAAATCCATAAATCCTTGATGATTTAGAACACCATCAGTTAAACAAAAATTAAGTTATTAGGTCAACCTTTTTATATCATTTTCCTAATTTTGAGTGATTATTTTACTACATAAGACTTTTAGGAATTATACTTACTTGATACATATTTATATAAACATAATTGTCATCCTTTGGTTGTGCTTTGATCAATTTCCAATTAATCCATTACTTCATGAAATTGATATCCAAAAGTGAACTTTGATTCCTAAAGCACTAAAGCGCACTTTTAATGATTTGTAAGGCCCATAAAAGAGTGATATGTCTAACTATTTGTCTCTAAATATTTTTCAAAAATAACATGGTGAATTAATTAATTTCTAAACCCAAAAAGCAACTGTAGTACCCTCAGTTTTAGGTATGTGACCCCTTTTTCCATCCTTTTATGTTATTTTAAGTGGTTGATTAAAGTTTTTCCAAGTCTGGAAGAATTTTTGAGTTGTTTGGAGGCTTCTAGAGGGGCACACAGGGTGCCCAAACTGTGCAGCCAGCCTAGGAAACCGTGCAAGTCGAGACAGTGGGGATCTACACAACTTACACATGGTTGGTAAAACCATGTGAGGCAGACCGTGCGAGGCCCCCAGGAGACAGTAGAACCAGCATGGTTGGCACACAGTTTTTCAAACCGTGCGGGGAAAATTGTGCGGCCACTTAAAGTTAGGGTTTTTAAGTTCTGGGCCACTCAGGATTTTCCCTTTTTTCTCTAAACTCTTTCCTACTCATTTCTCACTCAAGGTTTTAAGTTCTCCAAGGTTGGATGAGCTCTTCCACTCAGTTTGGAGGAAAATAGAAGTGGTTTCTTGGTGGATTAAAGGTGTTCTCCATTGGTAAGTCTCCCTCTCTTCGTTCTTTTGGAGTTTCTCTAGATATGTTCTTCCCTTTATTCCGGTTTCCTTGCCTAAAGTGTTATGATTTGTTCTTTTGGATGATAGTCAAGGGGTTTTTAGGTGGTTTCGAGGAAGTGTTCACCTGGATTTTAGTGTGTTTGTGTGGTGGGTAGGTTTCACCAAACCCTAAGAGGTAGGTGGCTTCTATCTCGACTCCACTTTGATATAATTGTGGTGTTTATTTACAATTAAATTGCATGATTGAAATTAATTGTAAATATGATGTGTGAATTTCATTAGAAATCAAATTGAGTGATGAATTTGGGGGTTTTGAGTGAGAATGGAACTTTTCTGAAAAAGGGGTTTAATTGGGTGATTTTAAAATATTTATTTTTAAAATGGTTAATGGTTAAATCGTGAAATGTGTATTTCACTATGTAATTGATATTGGAAGTTGTTTGGCATGAAAATGGGTTTAGGATGAATTCAATAAATGGGTGTTTTATTGATATGGATTTTGTGGCCTGTGATGGCATAGTGATATAATGTGATATGAATGTGTTGGGATGTTGTGGAGTGGACGATAAGTACCACTATAAAATGAGGATGGATAATGGACAGAAGGGACAACATCAAAGGCCTGTGGGAGGGATATGCCACTTGATTGGAAGAGTAGTAACGGGTTGGACAGAAGCATCACCATGATTATTTGCCTTGTTATGTTTGCTGGCTTTATGGAGATGGCGGGTGATAAGGTTAAATGGTAATTATCTTATGGAATGTTTTATTTGTCTTTCCCTTTGGTTGCAATGTGGGTTATGGTTGTGTTTCGCTTATGAAAAATTGCTAACTTGTTTATTGGTTTATGTAAAATGTTTATATAAATGTGCTAATGGTTTTATCCTAGTGGCGTGTGTAGGGAAGTCAGTTGTGGAAATCCTACTGAGTATTTGTACTCACCCCCTACTTTGGAATTTTGGTGTCTTTGTAGATGTTGTTTTCAAGGATGTGGGCAATAGTAAAGAATCTATTTCCTTTAGTGGTGCTTTTTGATATATGGGTGGTGGGTGGAGCTTCGAGCATGGATCATGGTGTGGAGCTATGGAGTGGTGTCATGGCTTATTGGGTATTTTTGTTTAGTATTCTACATTGTAATCTAATTGTGGATTGACACCTTTGGGTTTTGTATTACATTTGGAATTAGTTATCTTATAGTTGGTTGTCTCTTGTTATTTACCTGGTTAGTTTGAAAATGTTGCATGCATCATTTAGTTTGTTGGGGAATGGTTAGTTGGTTTGGGTGTTTATCTTAAGGGAAAATCGTTCCCCACCTTCTTTTTGAATCCCTTGGCATTCATTTACAACCTTTGGTGCCTTGGGAATGTCTCTTAAAGCCGAGTCGCCCTCATCGTCTCCTCAATCCAATGAGGTAGGGGCGTGGTGTTACAAGTGGTATCATTTTGTTCGATCCTTTGGAGTTGATTGTTGGATTCCGAGTTGACATTCATTCTTGGTGTATTCCTTGAGTCGGGATGGTAGCAAGTCGTAGGAATGTTGGAACTTGGGATGTGTAGCATATAAGGATGTAGCTAACCCTTTTATGTTGAACCTCAAGTTACGAGGGAGTTGGGTACATAAGTGTTTTGGATACACTTATAGGATTTGGAAATCTCATTGTCGTGGGTGTAGCCAATAAGAAGTGCATGACATGCATGGTAGAAATGACTTCTCTCTAGGATGTATATTTCATTGGGTATAATGATTTATAGGGTGAATTGAGAAATTATGTTCAAATGTTTGAAAAAATATAATGAACATGGTACTTTGAAAATGGGTTTATTTTCATAAATGGAGCAACATGGGATATGTGGAAATGTGGGAAGCATGGTTGTGATAGTAGCAATGTAATGAATTTAAAATAGTAAACTCTTGATGTCCAAGGAAGTGAGACTCATGGTTGTTTTCTTCTGTTTATAGAAATGGCACCGGCTAGGCATCGTAGAGACCAACAGGAGGTGGCCGATGAGAATGTGGTTGCACCTGAGCCTCAGGTGAACCAGCCATTAGTACAGAGCATAGTGCAAGCTTTACAAGCTATGGGAAGTGTGAATAGAGCGGAGGAGCCAAAGCATGTTGATTATACAGCTCAGTTTCAAAAGAAGAATCCACCCATATTTAGGGGGGATTCAGATGTGAAAAAAGTAGAAGCGCGGCTGAACAGAATGAATAGAATTTTTGAATTCTTGGGAACACTAGTAGAGCTAAATGTCAAGTTAGCCACTTATATATTGGAAGATCTTGTCCTTCAGTGGTGGCAGTTGGTGGTCCAGGCAGGAATGGGCCAAGTGTTGACATGGGTAGTCTTGAAAGAATTATTTAACAAAAAATTCTACCTGCACACGTTTAGAATTTAGATCACAACTGATTTCTTTAGCCTGAAACAAGAGAATATGTCGGTGATGGAATATGTGGCTAAGTTCATGAACTTAGTCTGATTTGCACCCGAGGTGGTGGGTAGCATGTCATTGAAGGCAAGGATCTTCAATGCAGGATTAAGGCAAGATATCCACTCTAATATATCGGTGTTTTGTATTAGAGATTACACATAGATGGTAAATCAAGCATCGGTGGCTGAGCAGGATCTGTTGGGGGATCCGGGCGGAGGAAGCATGGTTGTACCCATAGGAAATAGTGGTAACTCTAATGTTGGGTTCAAGCAGAAGAGGGACACTTATATTCAGGGTGGGAGTATGGAAAAAAATCCAATGGCAGGATCGGTGAATCTTCCTACGAAGCCTCAGAGCATGCCGAGATGTTTTCAGTGTGGTTCTACGGAACACATCAAGCGAGATTGTATGGAACCACCTCAAGAATGTCACAATTATAAGAATATGGGGAATATTCAGTGTTATTACAGGAATTCCCTGAGGTCAGGTGTGTGTGACACTCCTCATGGATCCAAGACATCGTATGCTTCGATGGGATGGGGGCAGCAGCATACCCCTCGTCAGCAGAGCAAGGTTAGTCATGGTGATTCTAGAAACACAGCGACTCCTCAAAAGGGAAATAAAGAGCAAAGTGTGGAAAGCAAGACATTGTTCAGTGCTGATCAGATTGTGGTGGATGATCAGTTGAGACCATCCACGGTGCAAGGTACTATTCTTCTTAAATTCTACCTTGATGCAAGTGTTGTTTGATACCGGTGCCTCACACTCTTTTATTGTTGCATGTGTTATTGAGTTGCTCGGTTTAAGTGTGGAAATTATGCCTTCTTTTTTGAAACTTCAAACTCCTTTGGGTCGAAGAGAGTGTGAATCCTTCTTGTGTAGATCATGTTGAATCGATCATGGTGGGGTTGATTTGATGTGGGATTTCTCAATACTTGAGACGGACGGGTATGATATAATCCTAGGAATAGATTGGCTAGAATCATTTAAGGCTCACATCAACTGTTATGACTGAACAATGAGTTTTACGACACACGATGGCATTCAACATCTCTTTAGAGGGGAGAAGCATGAAAAAAGGGTGAAACGGGCTTCTTGGAACCAGCAGTGCACGATATCATATCGGCTGGCGGTGGTGTATTTGGAATCCATAGAGGCTATTGAGCATAGTGTTCTTCTAGCAGTGGTGGAATAGTTCATGGACATTTTTCCTGAAGAATTCTCTAGGATGCCTCCTGTGAGAGAAGTCGTGTTTACAATTTATCTCCTTCTAGGGACCAACCCTATCTCACTTTCATCTTACCAGATGTCACCTATAGAATTGAGGGAGTTGAAAGTCCAGTTGGAAGAGTTAGAAAAAAAAGGGTTTATCCGACCTAGCACATCTCCATGTGCAGCGCAGGTTTTGTTTTTGAAAAAGGTAGATGAAACATTGAGGGTCTATGTTGATTATTGTAGACTTAATCAAGTTATGATAAAGAACATATATCCACTTCCATGAATTGATGATTTGTTTGACTAGTTGCAGGGAGCCCAATGGTTCTCCAATATTGACTTAAGGTCGGGATATCATCAGTTTGCGGGTGAGGAAGGAGGATATTCCCAAAACAGCTTTTAGAAGTAGATATGTCCATTATGCATATGTGGTTATGCCCTTTGGTCTAATGAATGCGCCAGTAGTTTTAATGGAATTGATGAATTGGATATTTTAGAGATATCTGGATTCATTTGTTGTGGTGTTTATAGATGATATTCTTGTGTATTCAAGGACGAGGGTGGAGCGTGAGCAGCACTTGGCAATAGTGCTGGGGATCTTGAGGGATCATTGGTTGTATGAAAAATTGTCAAAGTGTGTCTTTTGGATATAGGAAGTTCATTTCCTTGGACATGTGATTTTTGAAAAAGGTGTTTCAGTTGATCCGGAAAAGATATAGGTTGTTATCTCATGGAAACCGCCAAAGAATTTTTTTTGAGATACAGAGTTTCCTCAGTCTAGTTGGGTACTATCGGCGTTTTGTTCATGATGTCTCACGCTTGGCTTCACCGATGATAGCTTTGATGAGGAAGAATGTTTCATTTTTATGGAATGAGCAGTGTGAGCAATGTTTCGAGGATTTGAATGGTCACCTAACATCAGCACCAATCATGGTTTTTCCAGAACCAGGAAAAGGGTACATGGTGGTGCATTATGATGCATCGGGATCAGGGTTGGGGTGTGTTCTCATGCAAGGGAATAATGTGGTTGCATATGGCTCACGGGAGTTGAGAGTTCATGAGAATAACTACCCAACTCATGATTTAGAGTTGGCAGCAGTAGTCCTTACTTCGAAAACATGGCGCCATTATCTCTTCGGTGAGAAATTCACAGTGTATACTGATCATAAGAGCTTGAAGCACATTTTCTCACAAAGGCATTTGAACTTGAGGCTAAAGAGATGGATAGAATATCTTCAGATGTTTTATTTTGAATTTATGTACACACCGGGTAAGGGAAATTCGATGGAAGATGCATTAATTATAAATTTATATGCTCAGATGGTGAAGAAGGCATCAGACCAGTGGCAGTTGATGTCAGATATAGCCAAAATGCGGTTAGAATATAAAGATCAGGGTGAGAGATTGGTTTTCCTTCCGATTTCATTGGTTCCTAACTTAGTAGTACTCGTTGAAGAGGCACAGATGTCTGATTCTGAGTGTGTGACGTTGAGGTTGAAACTCAATGGTGGGGAGACCATTGAGGGGTGACAACTAAATGGGGATTCAGTTTTGTGTTTCTGAAATCAAATTGTGGTACCAGTGGCTTGTCAGGAAGAATTTCTCATGGATTATCATCATTCCAGATGGGCTTTCCATCTTGTAATTTAGAAAATGTATAAGGCATTGAAAGCGTAGTTTTGTTCGGTTGGTATGAATAGGAGAGTGGCTGAGTTTGTTTTGAGATTTTTGACTTGTCAGCAAGTCAAGGTAGAGCATCAACGGCCAGCAGGTGTGTTTCAATATTTACCTATCCCTGTTTGGAAATGGGATAAAATAACGATGGATTTTTCACAGGTCTCCCAAGAACAATCAGAAAACATGATGCCATATGGGTGATAGTGGATCATCTCACAAATTTGGCCCATTTCATTCCAATTCATGAATCTCATACAGTGGAGGATCTATCCAAAATCTATATCCAGGAAGTGGTAAAGAGGCATGGTGTTCCAGTTTTGATTGTATCAGATAGAGATCTGAGGTTCACATATCGTTTCTAGAAATCCTTGCATCAAACCCTTGGAACTAAGTTTACCATGAGTACGGTGTATCACCCTTAGATGGATTGTCAATCTGAGAGGATGATACAAACCTTGGAAGATATGTTGCGGGCTTGTGTGATGGATTTTGGTGGCTTGTGGTAGGCGCACTTTTCATTGGTAGAGTTCTTGTATAATAACAGTTACCATGAATCCATACATATGGCTCCATTTGAAGCATTGTATGGGCAGCCATGTCGTTCTCCACTATGTTGGGTGAAAACTAGTGAGTCTTCGATGGTTGTACATAACCGTTTCCAGGAGACTATAGAGAAGATCAACTTGATCAGGAAGAGAATGGTGATGGATTAGAGTTGTCAGAAATCATATGCAGATCATCATCGACGATTGTTGTCATTCGAGGTGAGTGATCATGTTTTCTTAAGGATATATCCTAGGTTGGGACATCGTAGGTTTGGGAAGTAGGGAAAGTTATCTCTGAGGTATATCAGGACTTTTGAGATACTTGAGAAGGTTGGTGAGGTGGCCTATTGCTTTTCTTTCCCACCAAGGTTTAGTGCGGTACACAACGTGTTTCATGTGTCTCGGTTAAAGAAGTATCAGTCAGATTTAGGCCATTTCATTCGATGGGATCATGTTGAACTAGAGTCGGATGCTTCGTTGGTGCACGTTCCAGTCCGGATTGTGGATAGGCAATAGAAAGTCTTGCTGGGTAAAAGCATCGGTCTGGTTCGGGTTTTGTGGCAACATGGTCGGATTCAAGAGGAGACATGGGATCGGGAGAAAGAGATGGTTGAGCAATGGCCCAAGCTCTTTCAGCAAATAAATGATTCTCTACTATCCTATCATGGAAAGACCAAGGGTGGGGAGAATGTAGTACCCCTGGTTTGAGGTATGTGACCATTGTTTTTATCCTTTTATGTTCTTTTTAGTGGTTAGTTGAAGTTTCGCCAAGTCTGGAAGAATGTTTGAGTTGTTTGGAGGCTTCTGAAGGGGCGCATGGTTGGCGCACGAGCTTCCCAAACCATGAAGCCAGCCCAGGAAACCATGCAAGTCGAGACAGTGGGGATCTGTATGGCTTGTGCATGGTTGGCCAAACTATGCAAGGCAGACCGTGCGAGGCCCTCAAAAGACAGTAGCACCCACACGATTGGCACACGGTTTTCCAAACTGTGCGACCACTTAAAGTTATAGTTTTTAAGTTCCAAGCCACTCGGGATTTTCCCTTTCCTCTCCAAACTCTCTCCCACTCATGGATCACTTGAGGTTTTTGGTTCTCATATGTTGGAGGAGCTCTTCCACTATGTTTGGAATCAAATCGAAGGGTCTTCTTGGTGGATTGAAGTCTTTCTCCCTTGGTAAGTCTCCCTCTCTTGGTTCTTTTGGAGTTTCTCTAGATATACTCTTCCATTTATTCCAGTTTCCTGCATCTACACTCATTTCATGTTGATCTAGGGTTTGTTTTGCCTATTTTTTTAATATTTTGGCTTGTGGATGATAGGAAAGGGGTTTTGAGGTTGTTTCGGGGAGGCGTTCACCCAGATTTGAGTGCGTTTGTGCGGTGAGTCGGTTTCGCCAAACCCTAAGAAGTAGGTGGTGTCTCTCTCGACTCTATTTTGATATAATTGTGGTATTTATTTACAAATAAATTGATTGCTTGAAATTAATTGTAAATACGATGTGTCAATTTTGTTGGAAATCAAATTGAGTGATGAATTTGGGGGTTTTGGGTGAAAATAGAACTTTTTTAAAAAAGGGGTTTATTTTGGTGATTTTAAGATGTTGATTTTTAAAATGGTTAATGGTTGAATCATGAAATGTTGATTTCACTAAGTAATTGATAGTGGAAGGTGTTTGGCATGAAAATGGGTTTAGGATGAATTCAATAAATGGGTTTTTTATTGGTATGGAGTTTGTGACGTGTGATGGTATAGTGATATAATGTGATATGAATGTGTTGGTATGTCGTGGAGTGAACGAGAAGTACCACTACAAAATGAGGAGGGATAATTGATGGAAGGGCCACCATCAAATGCAAGTGGGTGGGATAGGCCACTTGATTGGAAGAGTAGTAAAGGGTTGGACAAAAGTGCCACTGTGATTATTTTCCTTGTTACGTTTGCTTGCTTTATAGAGATAGCGGGTGATAAGGTGAAATAGTAATTGTCTTATGGAATGTTTGATTCTTATTTCCCTTGGGTTGAAAAGTGGGTTAAGGTTGTGTTTGTCTTATGAACAATTGGTAACTTGTTTATTTTTTTATGTAAATTTTTTATATAAATGTGCTAACAGTTTTATCATAGTGGCATGTGTAGGGAAGTCAGTTGGGGAAATCCTACTGAGTATTTGTACTCACCCCCTTCTTTGGTACTTTGGTGTCTTTGCAGATGTTGTGTTTAGGGACGCGGGAAAAGGTAAAGCATCTCCTTCATTTAGTGGTGCTTTGTGATAAATGGGTGGTGCGGTGGAGCTTGGAGCTTGGAGCATGGTGTGGAGCTATGGAGTGGTGTCATGGCTTGTTGGGTCTTGTTGTTTAGTCTTCTGCCTTGTACTCTGATTGTGGTTTGACACCTTTGGGTTTTTTATTACTTTTGGAATTGGTTATGTTTTAGTTGGTTTTCTCTTAGTATTTACCTGGTTAGTTTGGAAATGTTGCATTTATCATTTAGTTTGCATGGGAATGATTAGTTGGGTTGGGTGTTTATCTTTAGGGAAAAATGTTCACCACCTTCTTTTTGAAGCCCTTGACATTCATTGCCAGCCTTTGGCACCTTGGAAACGTTGCCTAAGTCCGAGTAGCCCTCATCGCCTCCTCAAGCCAATGAGGTAGGGGAGGGGTGTTATAGCAACACTACTAGTTTATCATTAGTATCTTTTCATCAAAATTCTTAACTAAAACCAATAACATATTAACAAGGACAATATTTTGGTCAGTGGTTGGCATAAAACCCTTATCATCCTTCAGTCATGGTTTTACATCCCATGAACATACCAAATTTTACCGGTTGTCACCTAGATTATAGGTTGTTTTTTCTAAATCCATATAAGTATAATTTCCAAAATATGATGTGCATCCTCAAAAAAATTTTAATCGCTATATTTTATTTTAACTAAAGTTTTAAATACAACCTCAAAACATAAAAACTTCAACCTTTTATTTCCACATAGGTACTTCCTTGGTCTAGGGTTTGTTTATAATGTCAATTCTATGATTTCTAAATCTTGACACAGTTTTTTCAATCTAAAATACCTCTGGTATAACCTAGGTTATTAATTTTCATTATCTATTCAAATTCATCAGAATAGATTGTAATGGAAATGTGAATTATCCTAAGAATATCACCTGGGGGTATCAAACTAGGTGCATAGTAAGGCCTGTTTTCATGTACCAGGTTACCCCGAGTCAGGTTTGGAACACCTTCTCGGAGATATTACTTCTAGGTATATCTATGTTAGAATCATGTCCACATATATTATCCAGGCATGGGTGCATTTCTAGGAATATGCATATAATCACTACCTTACCAAAATTCTAGGATATAATTCTATACATAACCTCAAATTCTACCTTAGGGTTATGTCCTCTATCCTTTCTTTTCCTAAATTTTGATACTAAGTTTGCTACTAAACTTCCTTTGATTCTAATAGTAGCGACCTAACCCCAGAATCCTAGAGCTAGTGTCTATTATCAATTACATTGGCATATTATAAGGAATCAAGCTACGAAGGACTACAGAGTTTAGTAGTTTTATTAAACCAAATACATACATAAATATTGTATTATAAATAAATACACTATTTACAACAATATTTTTTTCCAAATAAAAACATCGTGGGAAACATTATTCCATCTAGTAAATCCATGAATATCATTCTTAGTACACTTATTGAATTCCTGAGATATAAAAATAATATGGGTGAGATGAAATGATCAATAAGGGAAACATATAGTTGAAAAAATAATGAATAAATGAGAATAATAATTATATAATGGTAAATAAATAAACACACATACCATGTAATCAATAAAATGAAATGATAATTAATATGTTGAGGTAATAAATGAAAATAAATTCCATTCAAATAACTAGATAAGGAATAATAAATATAGAAAGGTAAAAAATTAAAACACATTCCATTTAATCAATGAACTAAAAATGAAATGTATCCATAGATATTTTGATGCAAAATCTCATGGATGAATAATAACTGAATCTAAATGAGGGTAATGATTTTTTAATGGATGTCATGTCTAAAGAACATGAAATCCTATACCATCAATACCTTTCACAAGATGGATTAAAGCCATGGATAAAATTATATTTAATTTTCCCAAGTTATATTTCTCATGAGAACATATCAATGCATCGAGGGGCTATATAATGTCTGGGGACCACCCATCATTACCAGTCCAAACATTCCTCCTATCGAGTAAAAATATAATATGAATTATCAAATATCTGTATTGAAAAAAGAATATGTAATTAAAAATATATCTATAAATAATCAAATAAATTTTAATGTAGGCACCATATGTAAAATGGTATACAACTTAGGCAATAATAATATCCATGATAAATGAAATGGATAATTAGGGGGAAATTAAATGTTTAATGATCATAAGAGATTGAATATTTCAGGGGGAATAACAAATGATTCAAGGAAGTGAATGTGAATACTATCATTCGGGAAATCAATAATAAACCATACATAGGATGAATAAGGATGGTATCGATACAACAAATCCCAAGAGGTGTAAAAATAGAGGTTTGTTGTCGTTGATGAAATAAAATAATAACATTAAAAAATATTTAGGCAAAGAATATCCTTTTTTTTAAACATTTTGAAAATATTTTTCATTGACAATCCCTTTTAAAAATATTTTCATAAAAAATAAACCTTTCAAACTTGAAATTGATGCTTCAAATAAATGACAGCGGATAAATTCATACATGTCTTATGAGGTAAAATGAAACATTCCTTTTGCAAGGTTAAAAGGGTTAGAAAAATGCCTTGTTGGGAAAGCAACAAGAAGGTTCCATTGAAACATTGGTAAAAGTCAAAAAAATTAAAAAGGACTTTATGAAATAAATTTAAAAGTGTTTTTTAAAACATTTTAATAATACATGGTTTTTATAAGAAAATAAGATCTCTGACTAAAGATAGAAATGAAGTCGGGTTTTCATAAAAATAATTTATAAAACATATTGAGTAAGAAATAGTGGAAAATGGTACTAATAGTTGAAGAGGGTCATGAATAACAATAGGAGAGAAATATGAAAGGGTTTATTGAAAAATGTTCATGTAATTTCCTGAATTTATGTACAATTAAAAGATCATTAAAGTTATTGTTGAGTAAAATAATGTTTAAACATTCCATTATGTCCCATATCACTTTGAAACAATTTAAATAATAAGACACATAAAGGAATAAAATTAAATGAATGTTTAAAATACCATGAAGATAAAATAAGTAATGATATAATATAACAAAAGGTGTAGTAGATACACCACACAAATGATGTATGTGGTGAATATGACATTTATCTCACAGATGCAAAAAGTGAGATGAAAATCCCTTACATTGCATTTCCTTTCGGGTGAACATCCTTTTACTTGCTATATAATAATATTATGTAAATTATTTACTTTCTTGAGAACCATTTTAATTTTTATCATTAATTTTATTTCACTTATTTCTATGTTGTATACTACTACTTAACTAATTCTGATTATGTTGGGTGTGTTTACCAAATTTGGTTTGTGTGTTAAAAATAAATTTATAGGTCAATTATGGTCAAAGTTGCCATTATATAAAAATCTCCGTAATAATAATCATGAAATAATTATAATAATTAAACATCAATTATACTTTTTGAATCATTCAAGAATTATGATTATGAAAAATGAACCAACATTTCAAACATTGAGGTGGTTGGCCATACATACGCATGAATAACATTGTAAGTTTAAAAGTTCATTTTGGAATGAAGGTAAGTAACATTACATCATTCCAGAATAATCATTATTTTATAAATACCATGTTATTTATTCATATATACTTATATATAGAATTATTGTGGTTTAAATTAAATCACATCGTTTCGGGGAGGGGGTAGTCCACATGTCCATGAACGACATTATCACTTTTTATGTGTGTGGAAGGGTAATAGTGAAAATGATATATTATATTTCTAGAAACATAATTATGTCATGAATATCAAATAGATGTTTTGTATGTCACATATTTTTAATTAAATCTATCCATTATACATTTCAAGTATAGCATGAATGAATCACGTCGCTTTGAGGAGGTAGAGGTCCACCGTTCCACAAACGATGTAATAATTTTTTCACAAAGTGGAAAGTATAAGGGAATGTGTTATAAAATAATTATAGAAGCTTAAAGAAATTATATATATTATATATTAACCATATTAAAAGACTTTCCATCATAATTACCACCATGAGATATGGTAAAGGGAGAATGAACAAATATCTTTTCCTAAGGAAGTAGTTCACCGTTCACATAAACAATTTGGTCATCACCCATTAGATAGAGGTTTGTGTAAGTGTAGTTCCAAAAATTAGCATAAAACCATACTAGTATATTTATGATTCTTGTGTTGTAATAAAATCATATAATAAAATGAGTTTAGGGGTTGGATATAGGAAATAAAACTAAAGATCTTTATAAAAGATGTTACCTCTTAAGGGGGTAACTCCTTTTGGCTTGTACCAAAAGTCTTTCGTAGATGGATTTCTGCCCAAAGGGATGCTTCTAGGTCAAGGGGAGGGATGTTGGGATACAATATTGGTATATCATGGTTGAACATAAGTGGAATGAGTGGTGGGAATAAGGGGGAGAGCTGGTGGCCTTTAATGAGGGACAAAAAGGACACACCTAGTATTTTTAAAACAAGTAAGGTGTACCCACGTTTTTACCTAAAAAGACTTCAATAACCAGAAATAATCATGAAAATAATGTCAATGTCATATTTATTTCTATAAAATGTGTTTTGTAAAAGTTTATAGGTCATTTTTTTCATTAAGAATAAGGTTTAGTCATTTATTAAGCTTAATTTTACCTTAATCACTATAACTAATATTAATCACTTTCACTAATAATTTTGGTAAAAAAGTATGTTGAAATTTTTAGACTCAAAATATTATAAGGATTATATCCTTGTATTTAAATTTTAAAAAATTCAATTCATAGATGTGGAAAAATTAGGATTACTGTTTATCCCAGAAAGGGGACGAAATAGTGGGTTTTTAGAGTAAAGAATTAGTCCATAGTTTGTTATGTTTTTATATTGAATTCAAAGTTAAATTGATTAAAATAAACTACATTGTATTAATAGATTTATAATTGATATAATCTTACTTTTAAAAAAATAAAAAAATAATTTAACAATAATAATTGTTTAAACAAAAAGATAGTTTTGTAACTGAAATGCAGTATTTTTCACTATTCATCAAAAAATTATATTTCTCAGAAAAATCCAGAAAATTCATCCTAAGATAAATTTGAGATTATGAATTAAAAAATGATGTTTATTTTATCATGTTACATTTGTAATAGTGTAAAAATAATTATTTAAAATTGGTTCATCATTAAAAGGCGGTAAATGTGCCTAAATAAAAATATATTATTTTGTGCATAAAATTGGGGTTGTTCTTATCTTATGCATATCAAATATATTGGATGAATGTATAAAAAAATTACATTGAATATAATATATATATATATATATATATATTATTACTCTCTAATTGTAATAAATTTAATCTATTAGGATAAAAAAACTTTGTGAGTATAAAAATAGTTTTCTATTAAAATATTCTTTTAATATTAAATTGGTTCCTATATTCATTTGTAATTAATTTTTATCCTATGAATTAATCATATATTATTATAAACCATATATTTTTATAAGACAGTTAATAATTTTTAAAACATTTAACTTAATGGCTAGGTTATATCATATTATATTAAATAACAATGTTTTAATTATAGATTGTTTCTCGGTAAGACTCGGTATTGCGTATAACGCAAGAAATCAGATAAAGGATATTGTTGCGAGCGATATATGGTAACATAGTGTCACATGCATTTAAAGATTTAAATTATATTTCAATTATTTAAAATAGTAAATATATTATAAATTCTCAATATATTATATTCCCTTTACACTTGGTGTTACGTGTCATACATGCTATTGAATAAAGTTTTCTCTTTTAGAAATTTTGGGGTGTTAAAATTTTCACTGGAGAACTAAGAGAAGCAATTAAATAAATAAAAAATCCATTTTGGGCCATTTTATAACCAGAATCAAAAATATTTTGGGTATTTTGATAATGATGGTAGTTTCATGCTAATTTAAATATAAATGTTATTGAAAATTGGGCATTTATTAGGTTATTTTTACTTATTACTAATTATCAGAAACACACATCTTGGAAAATGGTTATTAGTATGAATTCCCTGAAGGATTTAACTCTTCCATTTTGTTCAATCGTGAAAGGATTTTAGGCCTCTTTTTTCCCATTCATTCTAACAAATTTCTTTGGAGATACATGGTGCATGTTGATGTACTAGAATGTGCATTACATATAATCAAATTGATTAATGTAGAAATTCTTATTTAAGATAAAGGGGGATTTTTAATTTATTTTTTTTATCATTGAGTCCCACCATTTCATTTTATTAATATTAAATACCATTGAGGAAATGTATAATCATTTTATAAATGACCCACAATACAAGATAATACAATCCTCCCTACAGTACTGTAGGTATTTTTATTGATAAAAATAATGTATGTGTCAGGGAGATGATTTTCATTACTTTTAGGAATGAATTTGATTATAAAGAACACATGATGTTATTTCAATAGATATTTGGGATATCTTAATTATATAATATTCATTGTAATCCATTATTTAATCCTATTGAAAAACTAAAATATGGATTAAGAAATGTTTATGTTAAGGGTGGGTAAAAATTAACTTCATAGAATAACATGCGATCATTTTATAAAAATTCCTATTAGTGTCGTGACAAGACCAAATTTGAGTTGTCTGAGTACTGTGAAATACATAAAATGTGAATCATTCAAATAAAAGATTCAAATTAAATTAAAAAATAGGAATGTCTTCAATGGTGTTATACTTTCCACACTTGTGAGCCTTTGTATGAGTTAGGGGATCGGGTTTATTCCATTACATAAAGGGGATTTCATTGAGAAATCCATTAATTATCATTTAATGCATTTGTAGAAGTAAACCTATATGTTAAACTACATGTTTTCACATAAATTACTTCAAACATAAAACTTCAATGAAGTTATAAAATCATTATGATGTCCTTATGAATAATTGTGGTATTTTTCATTATATATTGAAGATTTGAGAAATTTTTGAGCCTACAATTATGATAATATACTCTAGGTATGAGTATATCTCTATAAAGGTTATTTATTGGGTGTAAATAGAAATATTTAGAGTAATTTAGTTCATTGATGCACAAATGTTAATCACATATTGACTGATGGAAGTATAAAATAAGAGATTTCATGGTATGGAATTAAATAAAAACAAATATTTGACACAAATTAATTTAATACGTTTTCTTCATTTTAGATTTGTTATCCTGCAGACATGATTAATAGTGTGATGATATTATGGTTTCACAGGATGGTGGGTGAAAAAAATTTGATTTTATGTTGAAGATTGGTTATAGGTAAGAAATTATTTATATGTTGGGGGGGATTTATTGATTCATATTGTTATTTACATTTGGGAAACTATTAATTTCTTTTATCAATCAAATAAGTCATTTTCATTATATTTTCCACAGTTTTAAATCCAAACCATAATAAGCCTGGGATCTATTTTTTAGTCATTTAAATAAGGTTGAGTCAAAATGATATTTTGGTGCATCCATCATACCTTGCTACATAAGTCTATAGACACTGAAAATTATTTGAGAGATGATGAAGACTTCATCCACAATCCAAATCCTAAGACATAAAATTTATCAATTGTAATATTAATATGAACAAACAATTTTCTTGGCAACTCAACCACCATGGGAGATCTGGACGACCACCATGATGAATTAAGCTAATCTCAACCGAAGTATATCTGTTGAGCTTCATTGAGAAAGACTAGTTTCAGGAGATATTAACCTAATAGATTATATACTAAGATCATATCATCAAAACCCAGAGGCGAATAGCCCATGTGTGGTACAACATGGATACCTATTGGTATAGAGAGGTTCTAATGGGTTTTTATCTAGTTTTTTTCAGGTATCCATGACAATATAAGAGAGATCACATGAGATAATTATTGATATCAAAAAAAGTGATATGGTTGTATTTCATAGAACTACACACAACACAATATACGATATAAGGTTATAACATATTCCAAGATCTCGACTGGTGCATGGAATACACCACAACCATCTAGCTATATCATGTATGGTTGATATTTAATAGATAAATCAATCTTAGATTACTTGACATCTACACCATTTATACAATTTTATTCTTCAATCAACCCATATGAGATTTCTTATCTAAAGAGATTAATTCCCCGATCACAGGAGCAAATGGACATGATATGTGGGAATTTGAAATTTCAAAAGAGATATATTTTTTCTATGGAGTATCCTATGGAGTTTCACAATGGTTATAGATAGGAATTTATGATAATAATTTATCCATTTTATAATAATTTAGGCTTCACCATAAGGAACAAATACCTATATAAAGAAATGTAGATGACATTGAAGGAAAATAGAATATGGATTTCGAAACACGCTAATTAAGTGGAGGATGACATCAATAATGGTACTAGAGAAGAGTTTCATTTGAGAGATCTTAACATTATATTTGAGATTTCATTGCATGATTCTAGTAAACATATTGTGATTGATACTTTCATGATATGGATGTTTTAATTTCTTACCTCCAATGTATTTTCAAATTATGTTTCTTTTGAGTATTGATATTCAATACACTAAGAATTCTATTTCTTTCATTGTAAAAAACCCTTTATCATATGTTTGTAGTTTCCTAGGGGATAGAGGATTACAAGTTGGATGACTAATTCTTCAATGGGAATGATTCATTTTTATTATGAATTGTTTACAAATGTATAATATCACATTTTACAAAACTCAATATTATACCATTATAACCACACTAGAGTGATATTTATTGGGTGATGAATCATAATTTGGTAGAGTGAAGATGGATAGTGAGGGCTGACTTTACTCTAGTTTTATTCTCATGATGTCAAAATTAATACCCCTGAGGTTATTATATTACCTTGACCAACAACATTGAATATACATAGGTTTTTATTGTATCTTGATTAGTGAGATAAATTTTCCATGATTTCATCAAATTGGTCATCCATTATTGTTTACATGTTTGATAACTTATATCCCCTAACTGTTCATCCTCAGAAATCAATCCAAAATCATAGATTCCTATTATATGTTTCATTAATTTCAATGGTATCCCCACCTTATGAAATTTTCTACTATATTCCCTTGTATAAACAAGGTATTACCTCCAGTACTCTTTCTTCTATTCTATAGATATTACAATCATGAACAGTAATCAATGTGTTGCATCCCCTTGTTTCTTGTGGTTTGACCTCAAGACATTGATTTTGAATAATAATCATTAACGATGTTAGTGATTAGGGCTTCATCAATGTGATTCTAAACTCTAACCAACACCCATTAGTAGTTGGAGATGCCCGACAACATGTTAGTCTAGAATTTTCATACAACATGTTATTATTCTATGAGAAATGAAAATGAATGCACAATGAAAATAATATAAGAGTGTTAATCAATTTTATACTATGTTATGAAATTTGTTATATAATGGATATGGATGATGAAACCAGGATAGTGTCATCTATTATGTTTACACTCAGGATTATCCAAAATATAAAATATTTGATATTAATTGTATATTTTTGTAATTTTATGTGATTTCATATGGATACTAAATAATGCAACATCCTAAAATATATCAATTATGATCTGTATAAATAGTTTATTTAATATAATATAAATATATATGGCTAAAAGTAATAATATAACTTCATTTATTATTATTATTATGACGGTAATGGTCATAGATTAATTACATATTTAAAAATATTAAAAGGGATTCAATATTGAGAAATATTATTATATTGGATTAATATATCATTTACTAACCTAAGGATGATAATAATATATTGAATTTTATTGTTATTGTTAGAATATAATTTTTTAAAATAATTTTTATATCATTAAAATAATAATGTGATATGAAATTATTTTATTATATATCAAACATTTCATCATTTTCACATTATAATCATGCGATAAAAAACAATATTTGAAACCATATTTAACCTTTTATCTCTATTGGTTGTGAAGATAGAATAAAATGATCTTATTATATTCAATATTTCCATATTCATAAAATAGTCACCAATAAATTTTATTTTTTTATAGTAGATTGAAAATCAATCAAGTTATGTATATAAATATATAATTCTGTTTTCCCAGATATATTAAAAATTTATTAAGTACATTATATTTTAAAAAAATTATTTTTATATTTCAGAAAATTATATTGAAATAATTCTTATTATATATTAAAATACAAGAAAATAAATTTGAAATATATTCATGACCCAATTTCTCTCCCAAAAAATATTTGGAAAAAATTAATTTAATTTGTGATTAATTTTTAGCATGTTTATATCTAGTGCATAATTTAATGTACTATAGTGTAATAACTGTTACATGTAGATTTCTAAAAACTATATATTTTAAAATTTAATTTAAGAAATTATCATATATTTACCTATTTATTGTAAATTTATAAATTGTATTGAGGAAGTTACTTTAAGGGTGTAAAATGTGACCTCTAGGATTTTTATATGTATATTTTTATTTTATTTTCAAATGGTTACCTATGTAGAAAATTATTATTTATATGTATACTTTTGAATATAAATAATATTATCATTTAAGTATTTATCTATGTAATAGATAATGCATTGAAGTTTTGATCCCACAAATAATATTTTTCTGATTTAATCATAGAAAATAAATTAAGGTTTAACATTCTCTCTTATGGATTCATCTAGAACTATTGAACAAATACCATAAAATTATACACCATAATCACGATTTCTAGGGGATATATGAATTATTGAATAAAATGAAACATTTAAATTAAGAATAAAATAACAAGTGAGTGAATGTATATTATAAGGAAACTATGAAATGATATGAGTGATATATGGATTTAGAATCAACATTATGTATAATGTGTAATATGATCATTATGAAAGTAATGATGTCATTATATGTAACATAAAAGTGTCATGTAAAATATATAATATCATATTAATGTGATATAATGGATAATTATAATCCATAAATGATAAATCAATTCCATTTACATGTTTTAAAATAAAAATAATTATTTAAATCAAATTTCAAAATTCGACCACTAAATGCATGATTTTAAAATACAATTGGAGTATGCTATTTAATAATTGAACAAGTAATTTATAGAAAACATTTACCCAAAAATTTAAGTTAAATTTATAATTATCATGTCAAAAAAACTATTGAATTATTTTTTATATTATTTCAATTAAATTGAATGTCTTTGTGAATTGTAAAATATGGGTATTAAGTAAAAAATTAATTAGAGACCTATTTTCATTAGAAAATGTTTTAATGAAAAAATTATTTTTTGGAAAACCAAAAATATAATTACATTTTAGAATAATTTTTTAAAATAATAAAATTAATTTTTAAAAAAATAAATAAAATTCATAATGTATAAATGAATCTTATAGTTTTAAATATACCTGAAAACTATGAAATGGATTATCCATGTACAAAATTTTTTAAAAATGTTATTTCTATTTTAAAGTTTTTAATTCTAAATAATAAGATATTTAAATATTAATTCAATTTTATTGAACCAATGGATGTCCAATGGATTTTAATTTTTTATCTTGGATTTCTATATCACGTAAATAATAAATCTTCAATAGTTTTCCATGATTTATAATAAAAATCTATTGACTCCCTTATGACTCTCTATACAAAATAATTCATAGTTATCATCTAATTTCCTATTTTATGAGTACCCTTATTAATATAAGATGTTTCTATGGTGTTCATTCACAATCATTCAGAAGATATTTTGCAAAAAATGGTTTCATAATACCCTCTCCTAATTTTTTTATCTAATACTTTTCAATTACATTGCATTTTTCATATCTATTGTTATCATGTTTTGTAATTATAAATAAAATATTCGAATATTAATTTGTTTTTACCATTCCATTTCATTATAATATCTTAAAAATTCATTATGTTTCCAAACCATTTATGTAGAGAAAAACTCCGTAATTCAAACCCATTCACATACCATTTATTTATTGTACTTTTCTTGTGTAATTTCTAAGATAGGTACTCTACTAGGTCTATAGTAGAGAAAACCTTTTTTCTACGATGTATTGTTTTTTATCAATCCACCATTTCTTTAATGTTTTACATCATAGAATCGCCAATGCTAATGAAATATATGTGTAACATTTTCATAATTTTTTTACAGAATCTTTTATCATTATTATTGTAATCTATAATTTAGTACTAATTTATTAAATTAATTATTAATATTGGTATCATTATAAAATAAATATAATGTACCCTAATACTCCATTATGTTTCCTTTAAAAATGGATCATTCCATTACATTGTGTGTATCATATTTGTTTCAAATTTGAATGATCAATCCTCAGGTAACATGATATATAAGTATCATATTTGTTTCTAATTTCATTTATTAGTTTTCACCAAACTAGATAAATTATTCAATCGACTGGGGACACAATGAGTATCTACATATCATTTATTTAAATATTAATTATTATTGAGTACTTATCAATTTTTAGGTAATAAGTTTATTATATAATAATATAAATGTCATTGTATATTAATTATTTCAACATGATGGATGTGTTGGAAGTATTATATAAGGGTGAGTCATGGAATTATATATCCCCTCAATGAATTAGAGAGTCTAATGAGAATTATAAGAATATGTTCATGGAGGAATTTTTACTTAGTAATTATGATGCATTGGCACAAGGCCTCAAAAACATTCTCATGGTTTTTTGAATAATGCATTCAATCATTATAAGAATAATTTTTTTATCCATGAGATTATTTTTTTATGTCCACAGTCTGGTCTATTTGAAAACCATTGAACTGGTTATATATGGGACCAAATGTTAGCCTACATACATTCTAGACACATGAGACTAGTAGTGAGGGAAAATTAGTATCATTGGGGAGACTATTTTCACTCTATCAAATAATAATAGTAAACTGAGGAAGCAATAATAAACAACCAGAATAGAGTAATAACATAGTATGAATATTACATCTATGAGACAATAATAAAAAAATATTAGATATTATAGAATATTATAAAAAACTCTAATTTCCTAAAATTCAGACTATTGAACTAGATTACCACTATGGATAATCATACATAATTCCATATAAAAGAACAATTTCATATAGATAAAAAAACATACCTAGGTTGGAGACACATTCCTATTCGATCTATCACTCAAAATACCGATCTAGATTACCAAAATAACACATGTCACATTCCATTAATTTAATCCATAATAATGATATTAATACATTGTAAATGAATACCATGTACTGTTTATTTATAACACTACAATAAACCACAAACAATTTCCCCAAAAAATCTATAATATATAAGAGAATGAAAAATATAAAATACTTTCCATAAAAGAATAATAATATTGTATTCCATATTATAGAATGATATTTTTCCAATTCATTGTGGGACCATACTCTATACCAGTAGTTCTTAAAAAGCATTATACATCAATACCAAGAACATAATAATATAGTTAACAATATAGAAATCTTCATCTAAATAATCAATGGAAATAGGTCATCCAAACAAAATCATCTCAGTTGAATGAGTTATTTTCATTACAACATATATAGAAAATGATATAACACCATCCAATCATACAAGTTGAATGGAGTAAAATCAATTCACAATAATAGGGTGAGTTATTTATCACTAATATTCTCGTTCTAATGAATAATGATTCACTATACTCATATAAATGATTTATGAATAACCACCGAAATTAATGATGAATGGAAAAATATATCACTATACTCTTCACTATGGGAGGATAACCTACCACCAATCCATGGGTAGGGTGAAATATATATCATCAAGGTAACTCAAAAGGGGTAATGATGAACCATCTACACTTCAATGAGTTTTACTTGAGATACAAAAATTACTAATATGTTCTTGAAGGATGTATCATTATTATTGGTAACAACTCTGCATAACATTCCACTCACTCACAAATCATGATTTTTTTATTAAGATGGCAGTAAAAACCAGGAGGTACAAGGACAAACAAAGGCAGGCCAAAAAATAGGAAAAACTAAGGGGGCCTAAAATGATGTAAACCAAGAGCATCACTTCTAATGATGTTAACACCTTCCTCCTTCAAACTAAAGAAGTCATGGAAAAAAAAACTGAACCTGAACCCAAGAAATCCAACGAGGCGATGTAGTCCTCTGCTTGATTGCCCTCCCTCCAAGTATGAGAAATTCCGATACCGCTATTAAGGAGACTACGACTTTTCCTAATGATGTAGATGATGGACCAAGGAATATTACCTTTACCCTGCAAACCATTAAACAAAACCAGAGTCAGTTTCGATTTCACTAATAACCAGGTTGCGCTGCCTGCATATTTCCAGCCCAGATAACAAAGTCAAATATTCTGCCTATAGAGAATTCCCATGACCGAGCCTGATAGAGAAAGCCAGAATAACCGAGCCACTATGATCACAAATTATACCCCCACCCCTGATCAATCCAGAAATACAAGAACCATCACTATTAAGCTTGAGCCCACTTAGAGGAGGTTTCCAAGAAACCCAGTTGCCAGGCCTAATTCTGCTTGCTGGAGAAAAATAATAAGACCCACAAAATAAATTTTGACGACACACTGTTCGCAGCGAGGTAGGATACGTTGGGTGCGTCACGAGTAATACCGCATTAATAGATAATGCGAGAAAGGATTTGTCCCTTCCGTTCCATAACGGAAGTAGATATCTCAGGCCCTTTGATGGAATTGATATAGCCTAAATAAATCCATGACCATAGTAAGGTATGGGCAAGTTCAATTCCGGGAAGTCAAAGAAAGAATAATAAAGCACATGGGTTGATGGCACTAGCATGCAACCCGCTTGATTGGAGATATCGAGACAAGGGGATTATATTACACGGTAAGCGTTCGTAGGAGGTGACACGTCATTGCGGCGTTAACTTCTTTCTCTAAGGGTGCCTTGGCGTGTTGCTAGACGCTAACCTTGGACTTTAGGCAGGCTCAGCTTAATGCCACTGAGAAAGAAATCTAGAGGGTCACACACTAAGTGTGTCCATGTATCTCAGTTAAATATTAATTTAACAAGTTAAATATTAATTTAACAAGTTAAATAAATATTATTCCCGACTGTGGTTTAATAATTATTTAAGGATGTCTGATCGCATTTATTTTGACACTAGTTATTCGAGAGAATATATTGTGGACGAAATAATATATTTATTAGTGAGTAATGCAGTTACATTTATTTGAGAAATAAATAGTCATTACTCAAGGTCTAATAAATATGGTGGAGAAAAATGGAAAATAAAAGTACACGCCGTGTATATTAAATATACACGCCGTGTAGTTTTATGGAAAAACGAGTACACGCCGTGTATTAATTATTACACGCCGTGTAGTTTTTCCAGTTGGGATTTTGAGGATTTAATATTGTTTTAACAAATGATATTTATTATAATCAGCGTGGGCGCATGTCAAGAAATTAATAATTCGACATGGGAGTTTTCAATAAGAGTTAATGAAATAAATAAAACGCGTAACGCGTTTATTTATTATCATAACTCTATTAACCTCAAACCCAATTATAAATATCTTTACAACCCCAACATTTTGAAGGGTCATTGTTGTACACAACGGATTTGGAAATACTCTCAAGCCAAGAGAATTCTCTTTCCACCAAGAACGCCCTCAAGTTACGAGAGCAAGATCCTCCACCGGATCAAGGCGGTCGAAGGCGGACATCGCAAGCGAAGGTTCTTCCGCGCTAGCACCCGGAGATCTCTTCGGCAACGTCCGGAGATACGTGACACACGTGTGGATCACCGCTAGAGGAATCCTACACTTGGATTCTACAACGCAACGACGGATCACCGAATCGTGACCGGACACATCAACGAAGAAAGAATTCCAACGAGGTAATTCTTATGCATTAATTAAATTAATTATAATCAACATATGATGATCCTCCTCAAGGGTTCCGGGACTCTTCTTTTCTTTTCGTTCTTCGTTCTACTCTGAAGATTCGGCGTTTTATATCGTGACGGATCTCAGATTGAACGTTGTTTAACGTTAAAACTAAAGTTGGGCAAACCCACCAACGCGCTTCCGCTGCGCCCGGAACCTACACACTGAAGTAGTCAACAACACACTATTAATAAGAGAAAATCTGCCACCAAAGGATAGGAAAAGATTCTTCCAGTTCTGGATACGAGCAGAAATCCTACTAACAATATTATCAAAGTCACTAATCCTCAATCTGCCCGAAGAAAGTGGGGCTCCCAAGTAGTCCATAGGAAAACCACCTTTTTTCATGTCCAAACATTGACCCACAGATGCTAACTGACTCGTAGAACAATTGCTGGAAATAAAGAAACTGCTTTTACTCTTATTAACCATCTGACCACTCCAATAACAATAATCTTCCAGAATTTTGTTCAGACCCCTCAAAGATTTGTTCGAAGAATTCATAAAAATAAAGGAATCATCCGCAAACATTAAGTGATACACCAAAGAAATCCCCCTCTTACGGTAATAAGGCTGAATCACACCTTTGACCAGATTCCTATTTATGAGTCTACTTAGAACATCCTGGGCAATTATAAAGATACTAGGAGAAAGAGGATCTCCCTGCCTAAGCCCACAAATAGTCTTAAAAACACCAAAGGACTTACCCATAAAAGAAATCGCTAACCAAGGAGAAGAGACACCGAAAAAAAATATCAATGTTCCAAGAAGAGAGCCCCATACCTGCAAAGACTTTGATGATGAAACTCCATTCCATCCGATCATAAGCTTTGTTCATATCAAGCTTAATAGCCAGATTGGACCCCCTATTTTTTAGATTAATATCTCTAACCATCTCCTGGGCCAACGCAATAGCACCCTGAATGGCGCGCCCTTTAACAAAGCCATGTTGTTCATTCAAAATCCACCTGGGCAAGAAGTCTGAAAGCCGGCCATTAATCACCCCAGCAAGAATCTTGTATGACACATTGCACATACTAATCGGACGAAACTGAAAGATAGAAGAGGAATTTCTGGACTTAGGTAAAAGTACAACTGTTGTGGAAGAAGCAACCTTAGGTAAGTGCCCACCTCTGAAAAAATATTGAATAGCCTCAGTGATGTCCATCTTAATCACCTCCCAAGCAAATCTATAGAAGGAGGCAGGGAAAGAATCCGGGCCTGCAGTGCTGTCTGGATTGAGCCTCATCATAGCATCCCAGATCTCTTTTTCCTGAGGAAGATACCCAATCTTAGACTTATCACTAGCTGAGATACAATGCTGAATTGAGTCAAATAAATCAGTAGGGCCCCCCTGGTAACCATTTGGCATCTGATCATAAGGCCCTGCCAGGAGATTTCTGAAGTAAGAGCTCACCTGGCCCCCAATAACATCTCTGTCATCTGATAAAGTGCCATCCTCAAGAAAAACATTGGGTTTAATGTACCTTTTCCTTTCCTTTATACACGCATGGAAAAAGGAAGTGTTCCTATCACCTTACTTTAACCATTTCACTCTGGCCTGCTCCCTGGACAGCCTCTCCTGTTTAAGTAAAATATCCTCCAGAAGGTCTTTTTTACAAACTAACTCCTCAAAATTGGTTTCATCCCAGCCCTCTTCAAGATTCTTCTCCAGGAAATTAGCACACGGCATTGTCTCACGGAGTTCACTGTCAGGAGGGGAAAGATGACTCGCCCACCTTTGAAGATTAGACATGAGAAGTATGAGTTTATTATGAAAATGAGACCAGCCATGTCCCTGCACTGGAGTTTCCCAGGAAGACTTAATCAAGTCCAAACAGCCTGGATCTTTTTCCCAGTACTGGAAATATCTGAATTTCTCAGCATGTTTGCTCTCCGAAAACAGAGTCATCAGAAGTGGAGAGTGATCTGAAACCCCACGCACCAAATGAGAATCCTTAACATTGGGAAACAAAGAAATGGCCTGCAGGTTGCCCAAGCATCGATCCAGACGACTCCACGATCTATTCACCCCCGTTGATTATTACACCAAGTAAATCTGTCACCCACAAACCCATGATCCAGCAAGCCTTTTCCTGCCATAAACTGATTAAAAGAAGATGAAGCCCGTCTAGAAAAAGCACCACGCCCCTTCTTCTCATTTGGGTTGGCAATGATAATAAAATCACCCCCTACAAACCGTGGACTATTACCAGGATCAAAAAGATTAAGCCTACTCCATAAGGACTCCCTTTGCTGCTGATCACAACTCCCATAAACAAAAGAAACAATGAAGGAATGATCCTCTTTATACACCCTCACGGTGATGAATTGATCACCAGCCTGAATCTGAACCATACTAAAATCTCTGTGACAGAAAATCCAGATATGATTATTAACTGGATCTGCATGCATACATTTATGCATTTTAATCCTCCTGGAAAATTCATCAATTCTAGCTGGATTCTGTTTATGTTCCAGAATACCTACAATAACAACCTTATGCTTGGAAACTTCTGAGGCTATGAAGTCTGATTTTACCCTGGCTCCAATACCCCGGGCATTCCAGATAAGCATCAGAATCATTGAAACTGAATGGTTCTGGGACTGGCTCCAGAACAAATAGCCCTCTCAAAATGGGATGGAACCCTAACCTTCTGAAAACTAGACATAGAGTCCACCTTACACATCATTACTTCTGAATACTCAATACTTTCCAGAGACCGATCAGAAATCCGGGGTGAAACTGAGAAGGAACGACCCCACCGAAGTCTCCCTCCTACCTTTTTCAAAGGAGATCGCCCACCAGCCCTTCTCAAAAGAGAACAATTACCAGAAAAATTAAGCCCAGGGTCAAACTCAGCACTCTGCCTAGCATCAACCAGATTCCCCATAGAAGGAGACACTTCTTCAAAAGCCTTCTGCAAATAACCACTGGACTCCCTGCAATCTGGAGATCTTAAAACCTCATAGTTCTCTCTCAAAAACTCTGAATTAGGTATCTTCAAAAGCTGAGGAAATTGAAGCATAAGAATCACACATTGATTATCCTGCCCTGTCCAAACAAACCTGAAGCCCTGCATATTAACAGAAAGCCTTAAAGAACCAAGCACCTGCTCTGGCCACAGAGGATCAAAACCTGGATCAGAACTTAGATCCCTAGGGGAGAAAATCGGCTTCAAAAACGAATCAGGGGAATGATGGTCGTAAACTGTTAAAGCATCTTTCACCTTCTCGGCACCCTTGGGAACAACCTCAGAGGGCTCATCCAGAAAATTCTCAGGAACATTCCAAACACTTTGACGACGCTTCCTACAATTGTGAACCGAATGACCCTGCAAAGAGCAATTGGAACAGAACCTTGGAAGAACCGGATAGACTGTATCCTGATTCCAATCCACCGAGCCTTTCACTTTCAGAGATACCTTATGCAGAAGAGGCAAAGACAAATCCATTTCAACACAGATCTATGCAGACGAAACATCCACACAGTTACGAGTATTAAAATCCGAACATAAAAAACCTCCAAGACAGTCCCCAATTACTCTTAAAATGGACTCGTTGTGCATAGGTAAAGGAAAACCTGGAAGAGAAATCCACACTGCCGCCTTCGGACTTTCCTTCCCTTTATGCACCTCGAACGTCCACCGGGCCAGGTTGAACCACCAACGACCAAAGAAACGGGGAGCATTACACCAAGCGTGAGAGAAATCCGATTCGGTTTCAAAGATAAGACAAAACGAAACCCGATGAATCGACGAGATTTTTACCGTGGAAGAGAGCCCCCAAGAATCCACAAATTTCTTGAAAAGAGCTAACGGCGGTTTTGAAGATCCGAAACGCGCAACAAGAATCCATTTAAGACCTTCAACCGCCTCATCATACACCTCCGGCGGGATATCCACCGTCAAATCATTATCAACCCTGCAAACCTTCGGCGAAAATGGACGAAGTTTCGGGAAGCCACAAATCCTCGATCCCTTCGACAATCCACAAAGGGCCTCTTTGAAAGACGGACCATGCCCTACTTCACCAAAATATCCAAAGGAAGGAAGCACAGACCCAGGATCAAAGGTCACTGGAGCCGAAAATCTGACCGAAGAAGAAACCCCAGCTAGACCAGACGAAGAGAATGGGGAAAAGGGGGGCGCGTAAGGCGCGTACTTTGGGCTCGAATCAATCATTTTTCTTTAAAATTAAGATCTTTGTTGACCGAAACATTCCACCAAATCTTTGAATGGGGGATAATATTGGACTACAAAAACAACCACATCCAACATTAATTCTCCATATGGATTTAAATATTACCACCCAGGATAACAACAATGGTGGCTTATGTACCATCATAATGATACTCAATTTTATTAACGTATTATAGAAATTGAATAAGTGACTATATGATATATATAACAATATATCTTATTTATGTGGGAGATATATTTATTCATAGATAATGTATGTGAATTATTTGTCACACAATACCTAAACTGTAAGTGACAAATCTATTACCCACATACAAATGATGAGGCTTTAACATAACTATGCCTCATTATTTAGAATTTCTTACATGGGAAATAAAAAACACAAGATACTGTATAATAGATAACTCAAAGCATTTTTAACACATACCAAGGATTTCCTCCATTGAGGAATTTTGAAATAGATGTTACTCTACACCTTATTATATAAAGCTCACATGTACACACCTTGTGGCTCCAATTCAACATTTACCTCACCACTTTCCAAAGTTAAAAAGGCATTTGGAAACATTCTTATGAAATAACCATGCATAGATTCCCTATTTTGAGAAAACTAGACTACATTAATTTCTCATATAGAAATGGAACCCAATTTGGTTGTTTTATGGGTGATACACCAATAATTACATACTATGTGCATCAAAGGATATATCCAAACTCATATAAACTATCTATAATGGTTAGGCACAACATACATCATCATATTTGATCCACACTTATCGAAGATCATTAGAAAAAGGTATTTAAATGGGAGTAATCCTAAAACATGATATACCACCCTAAATTAGGGTATTCTGATCTATAATGGAAGAGAAGCGAGATACAAAATGATTGGAAGGAAGAGGAATATCAGTCTGGCACACCTTTATCCTTTGGGATATATAGTCTTTCAATTTAATAAGAAATGAGGGATATAAAATGTAAAATATGTGAAGCACAAAGGGGAATTGAGGTGTTTCATGTGTTTATTTGGTAAAAATAGAATGTTCCTAATTATAAAATATTTTCTAACCAAATTAATTAAATTATTAATATTTTTTTTAAAAAGGAAAATTTAATACTAGGTACAGAGTCACATATCACAGGTTACCCAGAACAACCCTGAGTATTAAATCCATGTCAATTGGGTGGATGGTGACATTTAAGAGCCTCTAATTCTCTTCTATATCTCGGGGTACCCTGTATCGGGCCATCAGGCACTAAATTCCATCTACCTTAATGTTTAAATTTGAAGCACTCATCCAGACACCTATGATTGAAACCCCTACATAGAGACCCATGCTTCTCATATATATATATGACATCAATTTATATGAATATTCAACACATTAAAAATGCACATGCCCATGGACCATAATAGTTTAGTGTCATTGGATACTTGGAACACAATATTCTAACTTGGTGTGAGATAGTCAATGCTTCCCACAAAGAACATCCAATTTATTACTCCTAATTAAAACCATTCATCATAACATGGGGATATGAAATATAAGAAAGGGTTAACTCAAATTCTTAATAAGGGTAATTAAAGGATATACATAAGAATTACATGAACTTAAGGTTATGAGTCCATGAGAATAACATTTTAAGATCATAACTAGCATATCAAAGAATATATACATGAGTCATGGAATAAATTTTGGGAGATCATAAGACATGAATCATAAGTGAATCGAGAGTATAAGCCATGAAAGCAGAACATAAGAATAACACATGGAAGTGTGAAAGACACGTAAGCCTAGAAAATAATTTCTATATTATTCAAGGATCATTTCTAAGACCATAAAAGTGGAAAAATACCATTATTAAACTAGGTTCACTCTTCATTCCAGCCCTGTATTGCTGATTTGGGTTCACTTACCGTTCCAACCATGTATTAGTCAACCAGATTCACTTCTCATTCTAACCTTATATTATTGAACCATGTTCACTTCCCATTGAAGCCCTATATTACAGAACCAAGATCAATTCTTATGCCAACTCTTTATTATTGAACCAGGTTCACTTCCAGTTCCAGCCCTATATTACTAAACCGAGATCACATCACATTCCATCCCTGTATTAATGAACTACATTCGCTCCTCATTCCAGTATTTTATATCATATTAGATATAAATCATTACCCTATGCATTAAAGGGAGATATAGTTCCCACCCATCACATAATGAAATCATAAATATGTGTGAAACAACTTAATAAAAAAATTCCATATCAAAACCCAAGAAATGAAATGGGTATAATAGATGTTTCACCATTTTATAACATGTGAAGAAGATATAGGTTTCATAATCATTTCATTATAAAATAAACAATGAAAAGAAGATGATTTCCAAGGTATCATATCACTATATAACATGTGGAAGTGGAATAGTTTTCATTAACATCATGCCATCAAAACATAAACAAATCATAGAAATAATAATAATGGTATCCCTAGATCGTATCCCCAGTAAGCCATGAGTAACATCAATAGATGTATTCTTATATGGAAAATAATTTTGAAAGTCATTTAAATTATTTCTGGAGGAAAATATAATTTCTTATTTGATTTTTAAAAAAATCATAAAACAAATTTAAAAATATTTCATTGAAAATATATTTGAAAACATATAAGCCAGGATTTAAAATTATTGAAATCCCTTACATTGAAAATAACCTTTGAAAACATATAATGAACTCATTGAAAATATTTGAAATATTTTCTATAAAAATAACATTTTAAAACATATAAACGAATCTTTGAAAATCATTAAAATCATTTTCTTTGAAGATAACCTTTGATAACATACAACTGAAGCTATAAAAATTAATGAAATCCTTTTCTTTGAAAATAACCTTTCAAAACATATAATATAATCTTTTAAAATAATTGAAATCCTTTTATTTGAAAATTATATTAAAATACCATTTAAAAAAAATTGAAAATATTTTTAGAAAACATGGTTTTGGAAGAAAATAGATTTTAGAATGAAGAGAGAAATAAAGACCGATTTTATTTAAAAAATCATAATTATTATATGTACCAAAGAGTGGATAAATGTGACCATTATTTTAATATATCATAAATAACCATAGAATAAAAAATATCATTATAATTATCATGATATGGATCATATTATTACATCAATGAAAACATAATCATAAACAATCTTGATAAACAATGAGATTATAACAATAAACTCTTACCACTTTGGTAATAATGAATCTTAATCCCCAGGAAAGAATAACATTAAATGAATCACAAAACATCGTGATAATAATGATATCAATGATATAACTTTTAAAGGGGATGTATATGCACTTCTTAAAAGAATATAGGTGCATAACATAACATGATTCTAAAAGAAGAACTATTGTGACAAAATTTATTTACCTCTTTGGTAACACTTGAACCATATACCCCATTAAAGTGATATCCTTAAATGGATATGTAAATCCCAATAATTAATAGTATAGGAATCATAAAATAAATCCATGTACATTATAAAATCCACGTAAAATTAATAGGTGGTGAAAATGGATTGTGTCTCATAGAAAATAAAAGTGATATGAAGATTCTCTTACCTTAAGTCTTGATTTCCTTCATATACATTCAAACCTACTATATAATAAATATATGTTTACTATACATCTCCCACATAAGAATATAAATATATATCATATCCTATATGATATTATGAACTTTTATTAAAATTTTATTACCAATTGCATGGTAAAGTTGTTTTTCAGGTAATAACAACTTTGTTTTTCGTATATATTTTGACTTATTATACTATTGATTATCATATATTAATCTTATTTTTATAATATCCAGAATTATAACTATAATATTAATATAATACATATTCCAGATATATTTATATATATACATTCATAAAATTTCATGATAGGAAATTAAATACACCATTCATGGAGTTGGTAGGCTATACGTACACATTAATGTTATTTCAATTTTCTTATCATACTGAATGAAAGAAAATTGAATGAGATATATATATATATATATATAATTATATTATCATTTTTATGTATTATATATCACATATTTCTATTAAACCTATCCTTAATACATACCATGTAAAGAGTGATTAAATCACATCACTTCGTGAGGCGGTAGTCTACTGTACACATGAACGGTGTTATCGTATTCCCACAAAATGGAAATCATGAAGGTATGTGTGATATAAAAATTAAATAAACATTATAGTATCATTAATATCATTTATATAATATATAAACAGTATGTACATATTTATTTCCAACCTTGAGATGTGGTAACAGAATGACGAACAACATCGGTTCACGAGGCGGTAGTCCGACGTACACACGAACGAGATTTTCTAACCAATTTGATGGAAGTGTGTGTGGTTTTTGGTCATAATATTATCATAAAAACATATATTCATATATAAGATAATGGTTTTAATATATAATCCTAATATAAAAATAATTAAGTGGGATTGAGGAAGAAATATAACAAAAACTATTCTTTATTAATGATACCTCTTCTTCGGGAATCTCATTCTGGTTTTCACCAATAGAATTACATGGTTGGATTTCTCCCCCAAATAAAGGCTTCTATGATTATATGAGGTATTTTTAGAAGTTATTTGGGCAGTTCTTGGCTGAAAAAAATGTTTTTGAAGGTGGGAAGAGAGGGGGAGAGTGGGTGGACTTCTGTAAGTGGGGGAGAGGATAGGCATGACATTTTTTAAATTATGTTAGTTTTACCCACATTTTTAATTAAAAAGGGATTTAATAAGACAAAAAATTAAATACATGAGGATTTAAGGACGAAATATGTCCATTTAGTGCGATTTAGAGATGTTTCTAGGTCATTTTCTTCTTATGTTCAATGTTTAGTAACTTTGTAAACTCATTTTTGTCTTAGGGGTCAAGATTAATGTTAACTGTTTTCCCTCATAATTTTGGAAAAAAATTATTCTGTAATTCATATAAATTATAAATTATCACAAATCCAAATATTGGGTTCATTTTTAAAAATTCAATTTATAGAAGTTGATGAAATTAGTTTAAAAGTAAATCGGTAGACGTATCAAGAAAGTGGGTTTTTAAAATGAAAAACATCAAAATTTTGCAATATTTTTAAATTCAACATCAATGCGAAATTTATTAAAATGAACAAAATTTGATAAATATATGCATCATAGATATAATTATTATTTAAACCCATTTTAATTTATAATTTGTCTTTATAAATAAATTAAATGATAATGAAGTTTTTAATTAACATTAATTATTTTTCACTATTCATCAAAACAAATATTTTCATAAAAATCCCAAAAATATACCTAAAGATAATTTTGATGTTCCTATTTAAAAATAGAATATTATTTTTTAAAATATAATTTATAAAATATTAAAAATTTCTATAAAATAAGTGACCTAATAAAAGGCCGTAAAACAAACTTTTAGAAAAAATACATCTTTTTGTTCTTAAAATTGGATTTTCTTATTTCTTGTCTAGAAAACACATAATATGAATTTGAAATATTTGATTGAATATATAGAATATATATTTCATTAAAATATTTATTAAAAAGTTTTTTTCTAATTTATTGAGGTAAAACGTGTTTTTGTAGAGAAAAATAGTTTTTAAAAAAATGAATCTCATTATTTTTAAATAGTTCTTACTTTCATTTCTATGTAATTTTTTACCAAATAATTCATTTTATAAAAATTCATAAACCATAATTGCATAATTTAGTTAATCCTTATTATACCATCCATTCCAACATCTAGTTGATAAATATAATAATATTTTTCTAATATGTCATGTTTCATTTAAACTCAGTGTTTCATGTAGCGTAATCTAAGCATGGTGTTGTGTGTAACACAATATAAATGTTGTATTTCATGTACCGCAAGACAAACTAAGTTATGAATTTAAAACAAGCTAAACTCATTGTTACATGTATCACATTCTTAAATGGGTGTTGCATATAAATAAATCTTAACTTAGTGTAGCGTGAGTGCAAGCCATCAAAGAATTTGAATTTATTTGAAAAAATTAAATCATAAAATCCCAGGGTGTAACATTATACCTCAATTAAAATGAATTTCTCCATTGAAATTCATCAGGTTCCTCAATGTTTTAATACTTTAATGTTCCTTTCAAAGAAACATGCATCGTAAAAATGAATAATAAAAATTCCTTTAAAAAGGGATTATTTGAAACATAATGGTTACAAAAAGTAACTCATAACTTGGTTTCCACATGGGAGAACATATGTGGAAGGTCAATATTAATACATGGATAAAAATCATAAATAAGTATAGAGAATGATATTGATTACTAATCATAAGAAATTGGGTGATCCATAGATAGTTAACGATCACAAAACCATAAATATGTGGTGATCTAAGGGGCCATTTGATTCATTAGAAATGAAGGTACCAGGACAACCTTTTTGTTTCACGATCACTTTCCTAAAGATCTATAATTTTCTCAAGAAGATATAAATACTTTCTTTCATTATATTTCAAATGCATAATCTCACCCTTGGGTTTTTCCTTGATCAATTTATATTTTATATCTAACATCTACAAACGGAGGAGGATTTTTTATGGCTGAAGCAAAAAAGATCATAAAATCCATATATAGAATGATGTGTCATTCCATATATCATTCATTATCATCAACACAAAATGGTCAGTACAGGTTATCCAATAAGTGTATATCTTTATATGGAGAAATAATACATTAATCTCTAAAACAAAATTCAACGTTCAATATAAAAAATTTCATAATTTTTTGGATTTATGATCCTTTCAAAAGATTGAAATACAAAACATGATAAAGAAGGTGACTAAATTTCTCAAAATCAACTTAACATTAATCCACCATATATCTTAAATTATCTCATGATTGTGAAACACCCAACATGTGGATACTTTCATCGTATAATCTTTTCAAACATGGTAATAACATGAATTTCCATAGAACATTAATAAAAAAAATCCTAACTTCTTATTTCACGAATAAAGTCACAAATTATTGAATATATTCCATATATCAAATAATTTTGTAAACTCCAAGAATGATATCATAAATTACATTTTCCATAAATCCTTTATAAGTTATTAGTTCATTGATAATATAAAATTTAATTTATCCATATCAACCATCTCTTTATCCAAACTAAACACCATTTTCTCAACATCCAGAATATGTTAAGGGGTACCTTCCCATAATAAAATTTTCACTATTATATTAAATCACATTTGAAGTCCATAATCATCATTCAACATATTCATTTGAATACTTAATAAAAAATTTATACTAAAGAATCCTTATATGTTTCAAAATTCATTATTCTTGAATCTAAATACATAAATACTTCAATCCTTTAACATAAATGATTGGAACGAAATATTTCCTTCCTTAGTAAATAAGTTAATCATTTTGATATGGCATTTATTTAGGTAATGACCGCGTTCACTATAGATAATGCATTGAAAACCACCACAATTTTTCACTCAATGACCCATTTTTTCACATAGATAACATCTAATCATTCCACTATAAAATTAACTTCAGTGTTTTATCACACATTATAAATACATAAGATACTTTATCTTCTTTATCCCATGGTATCCACTACCTGAGAACACATTGAGATACATCCTTTTATTCTTTGGTGAGTCTAAGAGTTGTTTTAGGTGCACATTGTTAATCATGTTCCACGATAACTAATTAGGAATGGTCACAATATTCTTTACCTCATTCATCATCCCAACTTATATCCCATCAGAAAATTTTCCATCACATTCAATGGTAACCTAGTTCCTTCTAGTTACAAAAAATGAATAAAACCATAAATTATAGGTTTAGAAACACTTCTCATAGTGTAAAACCACATAATCATGAAAAATTACATATAGGATATCAAAATTAGGACACCTTATTTTAAATATATGACATCATAGGCTTATCCTAGGTCATCCACGATCATCATTTATTTGAATCCTTCATGATGGTTTATAAAGAGTTTATGAATTTCCAAATCATATCCTCAGGGAGTGTCAACCTAGGTGTGCAGCAAGGCCCATTTTCATGTACCAGTTCCCAATCAAATCTAGCTCAATACAGTTTTTCCTTGGTTGTTACTCCTTTGTATATCTATTCCAGAGACACATCCAATTGTAGTATCCATAAAAGGAATGAATTTATTGGAATATTCACAATATTTCCTTTACCAAAATTCTAGTACATTTTCTTATACCATAACGCATCCTTAAACTTATCCTTAGAGACATCCCTAGACATACAATTAGAAATATCCTTATGGATATGAATAATTTTTTTCTCATACTTGTTTCCAAAGGGTGAATAAACCATTCATTTGATACCAACTATAGAAACCCAAGATTTTCATACATGAATATTAGATCATATTAGTTGAATATTCAACACATTGGAAAAGTACATACAAAAGGACTGTGATAGTTTAGTGTCACTATAAACATGTAAAATAATATTCAAAATTGTTGAAAGATATTAAATGTTTCCCACAAAGATCAAACAATTTAGTACTCCTCTTTAAAACCTTTCTTCATAAAATGGGGAAAGGAAACATATGAAAGGGTGAACTCAGATGCTCAGTAAGGTTAAATAAAGAAGATATGTAAGAAGAACATAAACATAAGGGAATGATAACATGAGAATAACATTGGAAGATCATACCTTGTATATCAAAGTTTATATACATGAGTCATGGAATAAGATTGGTAGATAATAAAAAATGAATCCAAAGAGAATCAAGAGCATAATCCATGAGAGTATAATAATGTAATAAGACATGGAATTGTGGAGGAAACATATGCATAGAAAATAATTTTCATATTATTAAAGGATCAATTACAGTACCATCATAATGGACAAAGTCCTTTACTAAATTGGGTTCACTACTCATTCTTACGATGTATTACTTATCCAGGTTCACATCCCATTCCATCCCTGTATTACTGAACCAGGTTTACTTCTAGTTCCATCCCTATATTAAAGAACACGGTTCACATCCTATTCTATACATGTATTACTGAACTAGGTTCACATCCCATTCCAACCATGTATTACTAAACTAGTTTTTCTTCCAGTTATATCCCAGTATTACTAAAATTGGTTCATTTCCTATTCTAGTACTATATAATTGAACTAGGTTTACTCTCCATTCCATTCATGTATTTCTGATGAGATATAAATCAATATCCAATTCATGTTAGGGAGATATAGGTCCCACCCATCACATAATTTAATCATACATATTTGTGACACAAGATCATAAAAATTCATCATATCATAAACCATATAATTAAATGTGCAACATAAACCAATCATCATATCTCAACTAGTGGTGAACTGATAGTTTTCATAATAATTAAATCATAGAATAACCCGGGAAAAGAAGCTGGTTTCATAAGGATCATATCATGGTATAACCCATGTAAGATAAATGGGTTTCATATAAAAAATTCTTTCAAAACATAATCCTTTTAGATAAATAATAGTAATGTTATCCTTTGATCATATCCCCAATAAGGACTTGGTAATACCAATGGATTTCATATTATATAGGAAATAATTTTGAAAGATCATTTAAAACATTTCTTGAGGAAAATAACCTTTCATCTTTAAAAAAAATTATACACAAAACATTTTGAAAACATTTTTCATTGAAATTAGATTTGAAATCATATAATCTATGCTTTGAAATCATATAAATTATTTTTGTTGAAGATAACCTTTTAAAACATATATAAGAATCTTTAAAGATCATTGAAAAACATTTATTTGAAAATAATCTTTGAAAAATTATAAAGGAATCATTGAAAATAATTATAATACTTTTATTTGAAAAATAACTTTTAAATCATATAATGTATGATTGGAAATCCATTGAAATCATTTTTATTGAAAATATCCAATTTAAACATATAAAGGAAGCTTGCAAAGACATTGAATTAATTTTCTTTGAAACTAAAACATGAAATACTATATATTAAGATTTAAAAATAAATGAAATATTTTTCATTAAAAATAAAATTAAAATATCATTTTGAAAAAAAAATTAATACTTTTTTAGAAATCAAGATTTTGGAAGAAAATATATTTACGACCAAAGAAAAAAATAAAGTAGGATTTTATTAAATACATTTTATTAATTATTTTATGTACAAAAGAGTGGGAAAATGGACTAATGAATTTAATATATAATAACTAAACATATTAGAAGAAAATTAATGAGAATTATTAGGATATTTATCATGATATTTAATTAATTTAACTATAATCCCAAACAATCTCGATAAATGATGAGATTGTAGCAATAAAATCATACCACTTTTGGTAACTTTGAATCATAATGCACATGAAAGAATAAAATTAAATTAAACTTTAAATATCATGAAAATAATTATATTAGGATATATCATGTCAAAGAGGAAATATATACACATTTTAAAAAAATTATAGGTTCATAACATAACATGTATCTCAAAGAAGGAAAATTGAGACAAAATTCTCTTACCGCTTTTATAACTTTTGAACCTTAAACCCCATAAAAAAGATACCCCCAAATGGATATATAAACCCCAATAATTCTTATTCAAATAATCATTAAATACATTCATGTACAGTATACAAACCACCTAATAGAAATAGGTGGTGAAAATGGATTATGTTTCATATAAAATAATAGTGAGACGTAAATTCCCTTACCTTAATTTTTGACTTCATTAATTCATGTTAAAAACTCCTATATAATAAATATAACTTTATTATAGATATATTAAATAAAAATATTCACATATATGATATCATATATTATTTTATTATGACCATAAATCCCATTTATTATAAATTCCATTTTAAAGTTGTGTTTTGGGTAATCAACACTTTGTTTTTCATAAATGTTTTAAATTGTTATATTTTTTATTTGAATACATTGATAAAGATTTAATTATATATATAATTATAACCATGTATTAATATCATATATATTTATCAAATATTTATTTAGAGTAATCAATAAAATTTATCTGTTGGAAATGAAATACACCGTTCATTGAGATGGTAGGTCGTACATAGGTATGAATGTTTTTTCCATTTTCATTCCATATTGGGAAAAAATAAAAGTAAATGATATATATATATTATCATTAAATTATAATTTTTATGTCATATATATCACATATTTATATTAAACCCATCCTTATACACTCCCTGTTAAGCATGAATTAATCACATCGCTCGGTAAGGCGGTAGTCCACTGTACACACAAACGAAGTTGTCGTATTCCCAAAAAATGAAAATAAAGAATTTATGTGTGATATAAAATTAAATAAACATAATAATTTCATTAATATCATAAATATCATATAAAAATAGAATTTCCCTAATTATTTCAAACCTTAAAAGTGGTAATGTAAAAATGAACAACATCGGTTTGTGTGGCTGTAATCCGCCGTACACATGAATGATTATTTCATAACACATTAAATGGAAGTGTGTGTGGTTATAATTAGCACCATTAACATAAAATAAATTCTATGTATATTGAATATAATGATTTTATTATATAATCTAGATATCAATGGATTTTTTTAGGTTTGAGGATGAAATATAACAAAAACATCCGTTGACAAATGTTACCTCTTCTTCAGGTATCTCCTTTTGGTTTGCACCAAAGGACCCTTTTGGTTGGATTTCTACCCAATCTAATACATATAGGTTTAGATTAGGGTTTCATAGAATTGATTTGGGATGATATTTATGAAACCAATCATATTTTAAGGTGTGAATAGAGGGGGATAGGGGGTGGCCTTTTATATGTTGGGGAGAGGAGACGCTTGGCATTTTTGAATGGATGTTAGGTGTGCTTATGTTTTTACCAAAGAAAATGAATCTATAATAAACCAAATTAAGTACATCAATGGTTAAGGTCGAAATATTTCCATCCAGTTGTTTTTTAAAAAGTTTATTAGTCATTTTTCCCATTAGGATTAAATTTTAGTCCCTTGGTAAACTCACTTTTCTTTTAATTATCGTTATTAATTTTAACTGTTTTCACGAATCATTTTTTGTCAATAAATTATTCAATATTTTTAGATATTATAAATTATTATAATTAAAAATATTAAACCCATTTTGAATAATATGATTGAAATAAGAGACAGAAATTAATTTAAAATTATTCTCATAGACGTGTCGAGAAAGCGGTTATTTACAGAGAAACATATCAAAAGATTAAAAAGATTTTATATTCAATTCAGTAATGAAATTAATACCAATTTACTAAATTGAATAAATAGATGTATAATTGAACAAATTATACTATTAATACAATTTAATAGATAGATTAACTTTATAAATAAATTAAATGAAAAGGAAATTTTCAAATTAAAATTCAATATTTTTCACTATTAATCAAAACATGAAAATTTTCAGAAAAATCCCAAAAATTTACCCTAAGATAATTCTGAAGATACGTTTTCAAAAATAAAGTTTATTTTGTCAAATATAATTTTTAAAAGTTTCAAAAATTAGTTCTAAAATAAGTGTTCCATTAAAAGGCGGTAAAACTATCTTTTAGATAAGTACATATTTATATATATATATAATTGGATTAATTCTTATATCTTTTCAAGAAATAAAATAATAAGATTATGAAATAGTTGATTAAATATATAATATATTTTTCTAAGTAAAATAATTCATTAAATTTGTTTTGTTTAATTTATTGAGAAAAAATGTGTTTGTGCATAAGAAAATATTTTTTTGAAAAGGAATTTTATTATTTTCAAATAGTTCTTACATTCATTTCAAATTAATTTGTTATAAAAGAATTCATCATGTAAAATTTCATAATCCAAATTTTCATAATTTAGTTAATAATTTTCATACCTTCCATTCCAACAGTTAGGTGACACTATAATAACATTTTCATAATATATCACGTTTTGTTTAAATTCACTATTGTGTGTAACACAAGCTAAGCTTTGTGCTGCGTGTAATGAAATATAAACATGGGATTGCATGTAACACAATAAAAACTCAGTTTTTTTTACATCAAGATAAAATTAGTGTTCTTTGTAGCACAAGATGAACATGGTGTTGAGTATAAATAAAGCATAATATGGTGTAGCATGCAATGAAACCCATCAAATAATTTTAATTTATTTGAAAAAAAATAATTCATAAAACTCTTCATGTTACACCCTAACATTCACCAAATCCTCTATCAAACCAAAACCATAAATATGTATATTTTCTATGAATAATTTTTTTAAACATACATCACTATATGATGTTTGTCACATCCTCTCTAAAATATTGTAGATCTTCATAGTCATTAATAATCGAGCCTCACAGATAGAAATATATTTCTATTGAGGTTGTGCATTGATCTCCCACACACATGAAACCACCTATATATTCCCATCCCCCACTACATATATACTATCGATATCTTATTATTGTGAATAATATTGTCACGTAATTATATTGTTCAAAAATTCCATTCCATGAACAATTACACATTCTTCATATCAACATCATCATCAATTATCACATGAGAATGTTCTTGAAAATATCATTGAACCTAAGTTATATAGAATACATCACTAGACACATTGTATCTATAAATAAGTACTAAATGGTATTCTATTTTACCTACCCTCTCAATAACAAAAAACAAGAAATCATTCCTATAGATTAATGTCCCCTAGATCCTAATCTATATGATACCCAACCATTGTGAGTCTCTCAAGAGTGCCTCAACTAGAAATTAAAATTTTATTATGAATGAGGTGTTAAGTTGAGAAAGTTACTATTTAAGGGTGCATAAATTTATGTCGGTGAAGAGTATCCTCATGTATAATAACATTACAATACATGGGATGAGAACCTAGTGAAGTGAAAATATTGTTATTAATTGTACCATCATCATTCATTATTAAACTCACTATCGTCCACTTCGTACGACACCAAGTGTGTAGGATAATTAGGTAATTATTTATCCTCATCATCAATTCCCACATAAGAATGATAACTAACAAATGAGCCAATGAGATACCTCGCATAAATTTGAGAAACTATTCTAGATCAAAATCAGGATATAATAATGGGATTCCTTAACTCTTGTAAATTCACAGTCTAATATGTAATTCCTAATTTTCTACACTAAGAGTGATACCCTTTTATAATATAAATAGTAATGGTGTATAGCCTATAATATTCAGACATTATTTTTGATGTATGAGATTATTATGTTAATAATATTTTTTATTATTATGATGTCTTATCTCTAACATAGGAGTTATGGATGATTGTCTCCAAAGTCTTAGTGGTATTGTGGTGAATGTTTAAAGAAGAGGACCTTAAGGGAAGCATGATTGCTAAAACATGTTCATTGGGTAGGATCTAATGTACAATCAGTGGTGTTGGTAGTGGGCCTTTAAAATTGAATCACCTACCATCCAACCAGTGTCCAAGGATGAATTCCTAGTATTCTTCCAAGAAAACTTTCCAGTCAGGGGACCACGGGTGAGGCCCATAACCTTTTTGGTGCACCTAGTCTAGGGGAATTAAATCCACCCCATGATTTTTATTCCCACAAGGTATTCCATCCTATTTAATAAAAAAATTAACCCTCATGGAATATTTATAATCATATTCCTCTCCTATTGGATCCTAACACCCATCATTCATTTTCCCTTTCCTACTCAACCATTGAATAGTTTGGTGGAATTATAATGGTGTCCTTTCTGAAGATATATGAACAATCATTATTCCTACTTCTTAGATAAGCATAGATCAATGTTATATCTATTGTCTCCTTGATGATCTGATGATGAATTCATTTTTTCCACATAGATCAGTAGAAGATCTAATGTATTGAAATTATTCATTAATCAAAATGAGATCTATTATTGACAATGGACATTAAATGGGTAATTATTAAGGAATAATCTTCTTTAATACCCTTCTTGATAGTGAATTGATGATAGAACCATAATCTGTTAAAGATTTTAGGGTATATTTGTGGTGACATTGAAAATTCATTGATGACCATTCTCTACCAAAGATAGAATTCTAACAAACAATGTATGATTCTAAGCATATTCCATAGATCGATCATCTTGAGACTCTCTTTTTATGGATTCACATCTCAAATCCCTTTTATAATTATAGATTTTGGATGGATTGATTTTTGGTTACTATACCTAAGGCTCACATTGAAATCAAGGATGATTTCATGATCCATTCTTTGAATGACAACATATCTGGTGAATAGGTATCCTTTCATCTGATATACCTCAAAATTGGCTCTGTTGAAGGACACCAAAAGTTATTTTATTCTAGAATCACCTTTTTGACATAAAATCTATTTAAATCATCTTCTAAACCTCTTTTATGAAAAATTAAAACCTAAGTTTGGCATCTTTAATGTGTGACCTTGCCCTATAATGTCTCAGACCCGGATGCCACATAACTATTCCCCAATCATGGTGGGTCACATGGCCTCAAGAGCATATCCCCAAACCATAGAGGCTTCCGACTAGCACTGAGGTCCTAGGGTGTGTTTATGGGGAGACTATTCCCTAATTAATATAGTGTAACATAGAAGAATAGAAATAATATTCAATATAATAAGTAGTATAATAGTCATACAATAGATAAATAGTAGGAATAATTATCAATGCCAAAAGAAAAGTCATACATAATGATGATGATACATGTCTCTACAATGCTTCCAAGATAGGTACATAATAATAAAATAAAATAAATAAGTCAAAATACTAAAAAGTCAACAAAGTTCTATCTCCAAATAGCATCACCAGCCTCATCTCGGTCCTCTGCTCCCATGATCCTAAGCATGGTACAAAATCAAGCATCGAACTATGGGATATTTCTTCAAACCATACCTACATTCATAAAGTCTATCTAGGTACCCAACGATGGACCAGAAAGGGTGTGTGATACAATCCTAGTAGGTAACCACCCCATGATCTATACACATCCTCTTTGTGCAATATAATAAGCCAAACAATGTTTAGATAAACAAGTAAGCAGTAAATAAATGTAAAGATCCCTGGAAAGTATGCTAGTAAACATGTGAACTTGTATATCCTAATGAGGCTCCTTGAAAAATATGGTCAATATCCTATACCAAGGAGGCTACAAAAAATTCATAAATAACTACATGGCCATGTCGTACATCCATACATATCATATCAACCACTGCCATGTCATACAACGAAAGTGGTTGAAAAACCACGATTGAGTCGTTCAACCAAGCATACCATATTTTCCATGGTAGTGATGTATGATCAAAGTGTCAGACCACAAAGGACTAGATCCATGTTGTATAAGACCAAGGCATCCTCATCATGTCCTAGGAGCATCTCGATGGAAACTCAGTAATGGCACTGCTTGGAGTCTTAGGAGCGTGTCATCTAAACAAGTCCTATACGAGTCCATGAAAGATGGGTCCAAGGGGTAGCAAGGCCCAACGAATCCAATGGAATCAATACCCAAGGAGAATACTATATCAATGGTATTGACTATTTTGTTCAAGACCCATGGGAGAAACATCCATTGAGTCTATTCAATCATTTAATATTCATTCCATTTATCAATTTATGAGCATCTAATTAAAAACAATAAGTATAACCACTCATAAATCATAGTTCACATTCAAAGGCAACCAATGATTATACCAAATCATTAATCAAATTTCTAAAAAAGAAATATAAGTAAGAACAATTCCATAAAAATCATTTAATCGATGGATTCAACATCCAAAAAAGGAAATCAATCTCTTATTCAACAAATTCAATTAACTTTAATAATATTTGGTCTTCCTCTAACTAGGAAATCATAATAACACACCCCTTGGGTGGTCTAATAGGTAATATACATAGGACATTTACATGACACACACCATGGGTGGCCTTAGTTGGTGAAATAACCTCCAAATCATCAAAAAAGAACCTAAGAGAATCCCTAGTAGGTCTAATTCCATTTAATTCAATTTTTCATTACAATTTTTGAGTCATACTAGAAATTCTGATGAAAGAAATAATGGCAGCTAGCCCTATAAAGCACCAAAATAAATAGGAAAAGTATAGACCACCTACCATAACTCGGTAGTAGATTTGTCATCCAGTATTAACTTTTGATTTGACTCAGATAAAAAAAATTAGAATAGATGAAGAACCTAAAAGTGGGGAAAATAAACTTCCACCTAAATATCATAGTCGATAGGATGAAGAAAAACTAAGGGATAAAAAGGAATTGATAACTCACCAATGCCAATCTAACAAGACTGATGGTGCTCAAATCAGTGATCTGATGGATGAACATTGGAAAATCTAGGATTTTGCTTCAAAGTGGTGGTTCTCATGTATGTTTTGTCTAATGAATGAGAAAATAGAATTAGTTATAAAGTTATAATCATTTTAAGGGACAAAATTTAATTTCACTAAAAATATAGGGTCGCACAGTATGGTCACACGGTTGTCCAAACCGTGCACCAACCATGTACCTCCTATAGAAGGAAGGGGCACATCAAATGGATAGTGAGCACGGTTTGACTAACCATGAAAAAACCATGAAAATTGTCTCTTCTAAATGTTCCTGAGGCCTTTCATGGTTGTGCACCCCAAATCACACGATTGTTTTAGAAGTGTGGACCATAGTCCTCCACCGTCTAGCCTCGTATGGTTAGAAATAACCATGCGGGCTACCCTGTATGGTTTAAGTTAACCATACCCTGGGAATATTTCACCACAAAGGTTGGGGTTTGAGCTCTAAATAGGAACCAGACACCCCTGATAAAACCATGACCTCAAAGGGTAATCACATTATGCCATAATTAAGCATTTAAAATGAAAATAAAGGTATCCTTACCTCATATGAAAACCTAGGTTCATAAAATCTTTCCCCCTTACAAAAATACATCCCTGAATTTCCCTCTCAAGGGTGGTCAAGATCCATTTGAGAATAACTCTGGACACTGAGCCCATAGGTCAGCCTCCCGCTCCCATGTCTCATCCAATAAATGGTCTTACTACTGTAGCACCCAAACTAAAGGAACTGACTAGCCTCAGAGAAATTTAATTCCCCTATCCTGGATAAGAATCAAATTCTCCTCAAAGGACACATATTCCTATAACTCAACATCCTCAAGGTAAAAAGTACGAGACGAGTCTGAATAATAATGGTTCAGTTGAGATGCGTGGAAGAAGTCATGCATGACTCGATACCACTCAGTTAACTACAACCGATAGGCTACCATTCTGACTCCCTCTAGAATCTCAAATGTCCAAAAATATTGCAGTGAAAACATACAAAGTCTTCTGATCTGACTTTGTACTATCCATGGTGAAGCACATAAAAATACCAGACCCCGACCTCAAACTCTGGAGGTCATTTTAGGCGATCGATGTAAGATTTATATCAATAATGTGATGTATCCATCTAATTTTACATCACCTAGACCTACATAGAAGTATCTTACATTATATGTGGTCCCACTAAAGCTGCCTCAACTACCTATATCTAGTACACGGGTGATCAGAATGACCTACATACAAAGAATCATAAGGCTTTATCTATATTATGGCCTAGTAGATGATATTTTTGGTGAACTAAACCAGGGTTTTGTGCCTCTCCCAAGATCCCCTAAAATACAAGATGCATTCTCATAAGATGTTCTCAAGAACTTGTATCGTATGCTCTGACTATACATCATTTTGAGGGTTTTATGTTGTTCTCAGAAGAACCTATATACCCAGTTCCCAATGTAAACTCTTCCAGAAACTATACATAAAGCATACATCCCTATCTAAAATGATTGTGTGTGGGACCCCATTAAGTCTTACTATATCATGAATATACAACCTCTCAAGATCATAAACACTAAAGGTTTCTTTGATTGGAAATAAATGAGAAACCATTATGAGAATATCAATAACAACCCACACACCATCACTACATTGAGGCGACCTCAGTAAACTGGTCAGGAAATCCATCATGACATCATCCCATTTCCATGTAGGAATAGGTAACTATAGTAAAATTGGGGCTGGTACCTGACGTTCTATCTTCACTGACTGATAGGTGAAAGACCTTGTAACAAAACAAACTACATCACGTTTTATACCCGTCCACTAGTATTGATGGTGAAATTCATGTTATATCTTGGTGACACTATGATGAACTACCCAAACAGAGGCATAAAACTCTCAAATTATCTTCTCAAGTATGTTCATTGGAACCCGAAGGTGACCATGGATATGACAGATCTCATCATTACCTACATTACAACTAGGTGGTGGATCATCACCTACCAAACTCTCCCAAAGAACCAGGCCTTCAAAATCTGATAGCTGCCTCTGATTCAGATCACATTGTCTAAATATGTAATTTAGGATTTTGTGGTACGTGTAGACCACAAAACACTCTCATAGAAAATAGTGTATCAAAAAATGAAAAAAATTAACAACTACAGCTAACTCAAGATCATGCATTGGGTAGTTCTTATTTTGTGGCCTCAACTTTCAAGACCCATATACCACAACTCTATCTTCTATCTTCAGCACTTCTCCAAGAATAATACTTGATGCATAACAATACACTATTTATCTCCTACGCTTCTCTGGCAGTATCATGACTGGTGTTGAAATCAATCTCCCTTTCAGTTCCAGAAAGGTTTTCTCGCATGTTTCTATCCACACAAACATCAAACCCTCCTTTGTCAAGCCTTTAAATGGTATTACTAAGCATCAGGAGTAATGTATGAAATGATGTAACACCCATATAGCCATAAGAAACTCCCTATGTAAAAGATAGTCTTGGAATGCTCCTAGGAAAATACAATAATCACCTTCTCTGGGTCTACTAATCCTCCATTTTATTAGATAACGTGACATAGGAAGTGAATCAGATTCATCCAAAAGTGGCACTTTGTGGGCTTAACATATAACTTATACTCTCTCAGTGTATCCTATAACATCTGAAGATGTTTGGAATATTCATGTTGATTATGGGAATACACCAAGATATTGTCCCTGAAAACTACTAAAAATGAATGAAGATGAGGATGGAAGACTTGGTTCATCAACTCCATGAAAACCGTTGGTGCATTCGTGAGACCAAATGACATAACTAGAAACTCATAAAGACTATACCTACTACAGAAGTATGTACAAGAAATGTATGCAAGTATAACATGTACCTTGTGATATTTAGACCTCAAATAAATATTTGATATCACCCTATCTCCTCAGATCTGATCAAACATGTCATCTATCTATGGCTAGGGATATCAGTTCTTAACCGTCAATTGGTTAAACTTACGATAATTCACGCAAAGCCTATGAGTACCATCGGCCTTTTCTAAAAAAGGATTAGAGAATCCCAAAGAGAAGTACTAGGTTGAATAAACCCCTTTTCCACCAAATCTTCCTATTTTGTCTTATGCTCCTGCAACTCGGTCATATCCATCTTGTATAGAGGAATAGATACTGGTGCAGCTCCCAACACTAGCTCGATGAAGAACTCAACCTCCCTCATAGGAGTTAAACTAGAAAATTCATCCAGGAACACATCCATGAAATGATCAAACACTGGAGGAAATTCCTCTTGACACTCTCCCTGATCATCTAGATATAAACTAGCAATCTATGATTTAATTCCACCCAGACCATGATGCTCTAGTCTAGCTCAGCTCACCTAGACATCCCATTCACCCATGTGGGAATGAACATCACCCTTGGTTAATGTGAAAGTATCCATGTGGCGATACCATTCGATGTAAGATCGACAAGCTACTATCTAGTCTGTCATGTTTATTACATCTAACCCAGTCATCTCAAGAAAAAAAATATTCTATACGAAGTGACACTCACCAACCTTAAGGGGGAACTCTCTTCACTGGAGTACATCCTACTTTCTGATCCCCAATGGAGTGTCAAGCATCATAACAGCCTTAGAAAACAATATAAAAAGACCAAGGATTTCTAACAGAGGCACATATATGAAACTATGTGATGCACCTATATCAAAAATATTAGATGCAATATTAGAGGCCACTAGGGTCATAACTCTCACTATAGATAGCCTAATGCCCTTCACCTTGGGGGTAGGCTGTATAGAATAGATATTGCATGAACCATGTCCCTGTGACACAACCTTAATGCCCAGTGTAGGCCCACTTTGATGTGTCGGTGTAACTGGTGTATGGATTCCTCGGCCACGACCACTACCACCACTACCTCAACCTGATCTACTAAGATTACTCAAACTACCTAAATGACATGGAGCTGAGAAAACAACTCCTGAACTTTGTGATAGAGCATACCTCCTACCACTCATAGCTGGAGGAAAGGTCCTGCAAAAACACTTCACGTGGCCCATCCTTCAAAAATACCATAACTCGACTGGGTCGTGAACACAAAGATTCTTTTTGTGGCCCTGTCTACCACACTAATAAAAGAACATTGTGCTACCAGTAATCATAGGCTAACGAGCCCGTACCCGAGTGGTAAGGGATCCTTCTTGGCATCCAAGAGACCCAAGTTCAAAACTGGGTGGAGGTGAATTTCTGGGTTACTGTAATAGTACTGTAGAAGGTACTGTAGAAGGCACTGTTTGGTACTGTAGCAGCCAGACTATTCACCTGATTTGGGCTTTCAGGCCACCAGTTTGGGCCTACGGGTCTTAGGGCCTTCGGGCCATCAAAGGCCTTTGGGCCACAGGGCCTTCGGGCCATTGAAGACAATGAAGTAGCCCAGTTCACATAGATCAGGCCCTAGATGAGGATCAGAGCACCAATATCAGTCACCAGAAGTAGAGCTAACTGGATTGGAAGAATGAGAGGGTATGGAAACCGCCATCGGGACCAAGCACCGTGCAGATTTGTACGAGGCAATGCTAGCCGATCAGCAATGCAGGTGGGGAGCTAAAGGCAATCAATGATGTAGAAGCTGGGGAGGGTCAGTTCTAGTGGGCTGGACCTACGGGTCATGTATTGGGCATGGTATGCCTCTGGGCCTTCGGGTCATGTATTACGGGTCATGTCGGGCCTTGTGCCTTGGGACTACGGGTCATGTACGGGTTCCCCTTCAACCCTTAAAAGGGGGATTATCTATAATAAAATAAAAATAAGGTCTTCAGGCCATTCGGGATACCAGTAATCATAGCCTGGATGGCACTCATCTCACATGAATCCTCAAAATGGCACTTTCTACCTAAAGACGTTGAACCACTAGGCTGAGAGACTGCACTTCTCTCCTATACACCCCCAGAATCTCTCAGGTTCTACTATGTAATAAACACCTGATGAACAATTTCAATAATAGAGGTCAATTTGAACATATTGACCTGATATATGATTACATTTTAGATACCTTAGTCGAAGCGTCTCGCTCTTGATAGGTCATCAGTAAGGTATGTCAGTGCAAAACACTACAAATCTATATAGTGTTCTAAGTAATCCATAACCGTCATAGCACCCCGCTCTAAATGCATGAACTCACCACCCAGCTTTGCCCATAGAGTCTCATGGTAAAAGTAGTCGTAAAACCTGGTTTGGAAATCAGCCCAAACCATATCTTGCATCTTGTTAGCCTGGTTCAGAACATCCCACCTACACTTTTCTACTCCATGTAGCATATATGTTGAGAGCTTCACTCTCCTATTAGGATGTATCACCAGATTCTCAAATATCAATAGAGTTGTCCCAAGCCACAACTCTAAAACATATAGAATTCCATCCCCTAAAAATGTGGGAGGATGGTACTGTTGGAGAACTCACTTTAGCTCATCCATAGACATGGTTGGATATAGTGCTCCCTTAAGAATCTGTATAAATCGATAAAACCCCTCATAGAACTATCCCTCAGCACCTGTGTCTGGTAAAACAGCTGGTGCTACAGCTGGAACTAAAGGAGGATCCACTAGTAGCACATGGATCATCGCCTTCAAATCATGGTCATCACCACCCTCATAGTATATGATTGGAGTTTGTTGTGGTGGAATTCCTCTACAATTTCAAACACATGCCTCAGAAAAGAACAACATAAATTTCCACATCTCAATGTCACAGGATAGGTCAAAACCCTCAAAAAACATTGTTAGACCACATAACCAACTCATAATGTTTGGAATATTTAAAATAAACTGTAGAATAATTCATTACAGATATTTCCCCTTTCCCACTAAAGATTCAGGTCAAGGTAAATTCATTACTTCAACATTCAATTTTCTATTTCATTTCATTTAATATTCATTTCCATAATATTACAATTTATTTTAAAGGATGAACCAAATCGTTCACCAAATTCTTATCCAGAAATTCCCATACTCCTCAGGAACCAAAACATAGAGCCCACATAATTCACACTATTTCACATTCTAGAAAGCCTATTCGAATAGCAGGCATAGCTATCACTATAGAATACAATCGAGAAATGCATCCTATATGGACTGGCATAAATCATCGCATGAGATTTCTAAAATGTGCCTAAAATGATGCATGAGATAGTATACCCTCATCTCAAAGGGTTGCAAAAAAATAGAACCCTCAATTGTATCAATATTAACATCACAATGAAAGTGCATCACACAATGGTGGAATCAAATCAACTATAATGGTTCAATTCCAAAAATCAGTAATTTCTATTTGAGGTAATTTTTCTTTTTAATGTATGTGGGTTAGCTACGCCCAAGCATAACTCATTACCAAATTCCATTTACATCCTATCTATTTATCTTGTCTATGAATAATAAAGCAACTAGAATAGAATTCCTCTGATACCACTTTATAATGCCTTTGACTTGGATGCCACATAAAGGTGCCCCAAGCCAGGTGGGTCACATGGCCTCAAGCACATCTCCTCAAATTACAGATGTAGATGACTAACAGTGAGGGTCTAGGGTGTATTCGTGGGGAGACTATTCCCTCATTACTGAAGTGTAACATAGAGGAATAGTAATAACATTCAATAGCAGAAATATTATAACAGACAAAAAATATATAAATGGTAAGAATATATAACAATTCCAAAAGGAAACTTAGACATAATTATGTCGATAAATTTCTCCACAAATATTCCAAAACTGGTATATATAAATACAATACAATAAATATGTCAAAAAACCAAAAAGACAAAATGTTCTTTACCCAAATAACATCATGATTGTCAGCTCGGTCTCGTGCTCCCCTTCTCTTAAGCATGGAACAAAATCAAGCATCAAACTATGGGATCTTTCCCCAATCCCTACGTGCATCAATAATTTCTATTTGGGTACCCAACAGTGGCCTGAACAGGGTGTGAGATTCAATACTAGTAGGTAACCACCCAATAAACTATACAAGTCTTGGATGTGAAATATAACAATCTAAACAGTGTACATGTAAATAGGTAAGCCGAAAATAAATCTAATATTCCCATAAAAAGTATCCTACTAAACAAGTAAACCTTTAAAGCATAATGAGGCTCCCTGAAAAAGATGATCATTCTCTTATAATAAGGCAACTACAAAGAATTCATAAAAAACTAAAATGGGCTCACTATATATCTATACATATCATATCATCCACAAACATTCCATGCAATGAAAGTGTCAAAACATCCATGATCGATCCATTCAACCAAGCATATCGTCTTTTCCACAGTCATTTCATATGATCAATGTTTCAAACCACAAACGGTTGGATACAAGGTGTATAAGAGAAAGGCATCCTCATCGTGTCCCATGAGCATCATGATGGAAACTCCATAATGGTACTGGTTGGATTCTTAGAAGCATGTCATCTAAACAGGCCTACGCTAGTCCAAGAAAGTCAGGTCCAAGAGGTAGCAAGGCCCAAGTAATCCCATAGATTCATGACCCATGGAGTATACTCTATCCAAGGTGTCTACTAGCATGTTCAAGACCCATGGGAGAAACATCCATGAAAGATATTCAATCATTCATCATTTTTTCCATTTATCAATTCACAAGAATACAGTTATGAAAAATGAGTATACAAACTCATAAATCACATTTCACATTCAAAGTCAACCAATGAGTATACCCACTCATTTGTAAAATATCTGACGATGCCATATAAGAAATACCAATTCCATATAAATAATTTAATTGGAGGCATCAACATAAAAAGGAGGCAACCCATCTTAAATTCAACCAATTCAATTCAATTTAATTATAATTCATATTCCCTGGACTTGTAATGCATAAGGACACACCCCTTGGGTGTTCTAATAGGGAATATTCATAGGAAATTTACATGGAACTGCCTATGGGTGGATTTAGTTGGGGAAAAACCTCCAAATCATTGCAAATGAATCTAATTTAATCCATAATAGTCTAATTCCATTTAATTTAATTTATCATTTCAATTTTGGGGTCACACTAGGAATGTCTAAAGGGCGACAGAATGACAACCATCCATATAAAGCACCAATCTAAATGATAAAATTATAGACCACTTACCATAGCTTGGTAGTAGAGTTCTCATACAGAATCAACTTCTGATTTGACTCAGATCAGGAGAAAAATAAAGAACATATGAAGAACCTGAAATTAGGGAAAATCTACTATCACCTAAATAATATCATCGAGAGGAAGAAGAATGATAAATTGATAAAAAGGAATTTATAACTCATCGATGTGGATCCAATGAGACTGAAGGTGCTCGAATCAGGAATTAGAGATAAGAATTGTGGAAAATATTATATTTAACTTCAATGTGGAGCTTCTCACGTACGTTCATTCCAACAAAAGAGAGAATAGTAGTAGTTTGAATGTCATAAAAAATTTATGGGAGAAAAGGTAATTTCACCAAGAATATAGGGTCTCACTATTTGGATGCAAGGTTGTCCAAACCATGCACCAGTACTGCACCTCATACTATAGAAAAGGTAACAATTCATGGTTAGTGCAAATAGTTTTACTAAATATTTAAAAAATTTCAAAATCACCTCTGTTAAAAATTGAAGATGCCTGTCATGGCCATTCACCCACAATCGCATGGTTTTTCTAAACGTGATGCATGTAGGAATCTACTATAAAGCCTCGCATGGTTAGAACAAACCATGTGGCCTGCTCTACATGGTTCAAAATAACTATGTTTCAGGCCTTTTATCCACAAAGTTTGGGTTCTAAGTACCTAACAAGCCCCAGACACCCCCTATATACCCATGACCTCAACAGGTAATCAAATTTAGCCGTAATAAATAATTTATACTAAGAAAAAAGGATTCATATGTCATACTGAAACCCATGTTCTTACAGTCCTCCATGGGTGAATGATTTGATTTGGTCTTTTTTCAATGATGAAATTTTGATTTATTCATAAAAAAATTATATAAGAAGTTACTTATCATTTGGGGCTATTGTATAAAGATTATTCCTTATTATAATAATTTTTTTGTTATAACTTGTTACTGTGGTGGGTTATCATCACATTTGGTCTTGTTTATAGCCTATAAAAACCATTTATGGTTCATTCTTCAATGGGTACTGAAAGAGTAGTTTCTACCATATTTCATGATCATCACACGATGTTGTATTCTGCTAATATAACTCATAATGAATTATATATGGTCTACCCTATTAAATATGTGTTACCATTCCTTGGATGATTTTTCTTGGTACACATTAATTGGGGACTATGGTAACATAATTATCCCATAGAGGAAGGGTGCTCATGGCTTGAGACAATGATCATAATTGACGTGAACATAACATAACCACATCTTGTACTATTTTAATAACCCGAGATAGTGGTATCAAGGAAATTATGGATTAAATTCCCTACCAAAAATAAAAATGGGGTATGAAAACCTAGAGCACTGACTCATGATTGATCTGTGGTATAATATCCTGGAGACATAACTTGTGATGTAGCTGAGATACGGTAGTCTAGAGTATTGACCCATAGTGATGCATTGATTCCTCAATGAAACATGTTTACAATCATTTTGATTTTATTTGGTCACATTGGACATCCCATTATTTATACATTCGTCATATAGCTGATGCTGGGACAATATTTATGTAGTATGACTAGAACATGACTGATCGGTATGAGATTATATAATTTTTAAGCTTTTTCTGCATTTATTATTATCGTTTCAAACACATGGTATAACTCATAAAAATTATTAAGGATGTATTTGTGGTGTCCTACTTGGTTTTATTACTCACACATTATATGATAATTTTGATACACATTAAGACATCATGTATAAGGATCCATGTATGGGAAATGGTCTTATGGATAACAACGTTGTAGAGGAGTATGGAGTAAGTTGTGTACTAGGACATAATCTAGAGTTTTCGAGAGTTTTTTAGTTATTATTCATCATGAACATATACATTGCTTCGGCTTTGTATAGAGGAATCCTTATTTATTCTTATTGTTGTGATTAATTTTCTAACTTTATAGTTTCAACATGTTACTCCAATTATATATTTAAATTGTTTATTTATATTTATTATGTATGGTATTGAAATGACCATTATGGTATAGACTTTGTACTAATGGTGTTCGTTACCTCGTTGTTAGTTTCAAGACTCTTGTCTATGAGGAGGCACAAATGAGGTATTTTGGCTCTCAAATATAAACTTAGAGGATTGAGTCTAGTTTTTATAAAATGGTATCAGTGGGGTGGTTTATTCATTATATTATGACTATCTTGAGACATGTTAGAAAGGATATAAAAAATATGGGACTCTGGTATATGAGTTTCTATGTTCCGATCCATCTCATGTGTAAGGGACATTTGAGTTACCATTAATGAGAAAACTATTACTATTTTATATTATTTGGGTGCCTTCATGCATCATGAGAATAATGTAGGGAAACATTCCATATTTATATATGTTTTTGTTCCACATATTATTTATTTACTTAAATTCCCTGATTAGTTCTATCTGATATTTATTGAATTTTATTTCTATTCTATGTGATATATCTATTAACCATGTTTTTTTGATATATCTATGATGAACATAAGAAGTAGTAATTTAGCATTATAATATAATTTATATATATATGACCATGACTAATGTGAAGGGATGGAGAAATTGGGTTTATTCTATGAAGGTTATACCTAGGTTTTTGGGCTTCCTCTTACGGAAAACATTGTGTGGTCTGATAGAATGGTTAGGGTCCAATGTATTTTTTGTTCTAATGGTTCTATCATGATACAAAGGATATCACCCCAATGGAGTTTGATGAGTCCAATGACTAACATGGGTTAGGGTGCTCATTCTTAGAAGCATTCCCTGGTTCCACCATCCACTGTGCAGGAGGATGCAATATAGAATGCTCTCACACCTTCTCTAATTGTGCATGTAGCTGGTATACCTCTTCGAGTATCCTTATTATTTATTTCTATATAGTTAATAGGGGAACAAAGGACCATGTTTTAATACCCAAAATATATCCAACTCCAACATACACAACCATTTTGTGGATCTTGGGAAGTGTAATATAATAAGAACTATGTAAATATCATCGAGGGTATATTCAACTATGTTAAGACATCAGCTGACATGATGGTGAAGCTAGAAGTGTTCATGTAGTAGGGAACCACCAGGAGGTGGTGGGATATGATGAAACAAGTTAGTTGATATGAGGGCCTCACCCAGTTTGCCTTTAAGGAACTATTCTTATGGGTGTATTTCCCTAACCCCCTAATGATTCACTAAGTACATGAGTTCAAAGAGAAACAACGAGTCTCCATTTTCGTATCTGCTTACTCGGGTTGTTTTACTAAGATTTATCTCATTTCTCCACTATTGTCTTGAAATAAGGCACATAGGTTTATGATGGTTGAGATTATACTTCATCCAGATGTTAGATGACATGTCCAATGTTTTTACATGATGACCTAACCTGAGGATTTCCATAAGGCCTTGATAATCATGAAGGACTTATATGAGGATTGATTAGTTAGTATTCCTCTAAACATAGATGCTCATGAATGTATACCTCTTATTACTAAAATGGTTACCTCTTCCTATAATAGATATTGGAATACCAGGGACATACAACACATCAGTTAGGTGCTGAAGAAGTAGGGTATGGATTTGTTACCCCCACCAACAAGTGATCCAAAGATCATTAACTGTAGAAGTATTAGACAATATTATTGGGCATGTAAATCAACATAAATCATGTTTTAGTAATGTAAAAAAGATTGAGAATATTTAATAGTTATTTAATTGCTAACTATGTTTGAGATTTAGTATGGTATTGAGGAATTCATATTCAAGGAACCAATTATCCAGTTAGGTTCGTCACCAGCAAGAAAAAATGATGATGAATCGTGTCAGTCATGTACCCTATGGATAAATAGGTGGATTTGAGGATGAAAGAGTTTTTTTAGTGTACCATACACTAGAGTATTGTGGTTAGGGACCATTGGTTATTCGAGAAAAGGTCTTCATCACTTCTATAGTGTATAATACATTGATTGATATTGTTGTATCTCATTCATTCATATTTTAATTTTTTTGATGGACCTATCTTATCATTCATGTCAACTTTTGAGTTACTATAACTTTATACACTATTTTTAATGAAATTGGATATTAATTAAGGATTCCAAGAGTATCTAATAGTAACTATTGGTTATGTATATCTATGTTACATTGTCTTTATGGATAAGATGTCCTTTAATGTGATTCTCAGCATGGCAATCATGGTCAGTTTATTAGTATAGAATTTTTATATCAGAGATGGTTATTTTTTACCTCAAAAAAGGAGAGATTTCCTTGATATTTAGTGAATGGGAACTAAAATTATGAAATGATTTTCTAGATATGAGCCATATTTAGATGATCATAGTGAAGATTTAATGCATGGATCTCCCTACAAGATAAATGAAATATCCTAATATTCTTTTTTCCAATTAAGGAAAATTATTAGGTTTTCTCTATAGATCAAATCACATAAATCCCACTAATAGATGAGTTTATATTGAGAGAGAAATCATGTTAGTCAGATAACCAATTTTGATACCCCTTATCACATGGTTTTGACCGAGTTAAATGTACTCAAGGTAAAATTTGAGGACATGGAGTATAAGGGCTTTATCAAGTAGGGTACATCACTAGGGGGTGGACCTATTTTATCAGGATGGTTGTATTCAATGACTCATAATATATTATTGGATGTTTAATCATGTGATAGTGAGGAATAAATCACCCTTTCTTAGGATTGAGGTTCATTTAGATCATCTATGGGGAGCCTAATGGTTTTCTTATGTAGATCTTCAATTTAGTGATCACCTATTGCGAGTTAACAATGAGGAAATCCCAATGATATCATTTCATAGAAGGTAAGGTCTACTTGAGTACATGGTGATTTTTTTTGATTGAATAATTCAACAGTAGTTTTCATGGATTTCATAAACAAGATATTACAACCCAATCATTACTAATTCAATATAGGGTTCATTGATGGCATCCTCATATACTCACTGTTCATGAAGTAGCACCCCAGACTTTGTGATACAGTCCTAAGTATACTTCAAGTACAATTTTTTTATGTCAGGCCGACATAGTGTCCCTTTTGGATTTAGGAGGTGATTTTCATGGGCAATGTTGTTTCTAAAAATGGTATATCTGAATCCCCATATAATTTTGATGTAGTCAAGTCATAGAAAATACCCTTGATTCAATTTGAGATTAGGAGTTTAATGAGATTCAATGGATATTAAAAATTCATTATCTATGACATCTATTGATTATCAACACTAATGAATGCATTAATGATGAAGAGTTTAATGTTTCATTGGTCAGACTAGTGTAAATAGGAATTTCATATGCTAAATAGGAGGTTGACTAGAGCTACAATGTTGATTCTTTTTATGCCAAGAGTTGGGAATGGTGTTCACTGAGATCCATAATGAGTGTCCTTGGTTGTAGTGCTGATGCAGATGTGAGTAGTGTCTTAGGGGTCACACTATATATGACCCCATGAGATTAACTATCCTAAATATGACCTTGATCTAGAATGTGTTCTCCATAATTTTATGATTTAGTGACACTAAAACTTTCATTGAAAGATTGTTTTCTACATGGTCCACAATACCCTTGACAATATTATCATAGAACAAGATCTTATTCTGAGGAATATGTGTTGAGTAGAGTGGCTGAAGATGTGTAACATAAAGATGGATCATACAATAGGTAAATGAAACGTCTTTATTGACTCCCAAAGTTGTACGTTGTGGACAACTCAAGAGTATGGTCAATAATCATTAGAGGATTAGTGGCACATAATGAGATTGTTGGTTGATTATGGGATGGATGCTTCTAAAGATCCTTGATCAATGATGTGTTCTCCATTGGTGATGTATATTGGGTTAGGGTTTTCATGAATATCACCTGAGTTTAATATTATTTGGAATAATCATTCATTACTTTATTCAATACCTTGGTGGTTGTTGGATGACGACAATGTGATCCTCCTACATGAGAGTGCCCCAATCCAGACTAAAATTATGGAAGAGAAGAGATTAAGATAGTCTTACATACCACTGGTATGTGGTACATCAATGAGTAAAAAAGATGTAGCATGAATTTAGAATATAGTCCTGGTGTCCATGAATGATTATGGACATTACTATATTTTTTTCACATTGATTTATCTTCTAGAGGATAAATATCAAGCATTAGTGTCCTTGTGGTTTTCTTCAGCCACATTTTGTGACCCTTTGGAAGTGGGAGGATATCATGATGTACTTTATAATGGGGTTACCAATGAATCCAAGGAGTTGTAATGTTTTCTAGGTGATTATTGATCATCTAATTAATGATTCTATTTTCCTAATAATATATGATACACTTTATAGATGATGTAGGTATGAATTATATCCATGAGATTTTAAACCTCCATAAAGTCCCCTTGAGCATCATATCTAATAGAGATGCATATTTTTTAGCATGGTTTTGGTAAGTCTTACAGATAGTCCTAGGGACTCAACTTATATTTAGACCAACAAACCATCTTCCAAAAGATAAACTATCATATCAAGCATCCAGTATACTAGAGGTTATGCTTTAGGATTCTATCCTAGACATCAGTGGAGGGTAGGATAAATACACAACCATGGATGAGTTTTCTTACAATAATAGTTATGAGTATTCAATTTAGAACAAACCCTATGAGGAACTTTATGGCATTCCATGTCATTCACATCTTTGGTGGAACATGTCTGGTGAGGCAGTGTTTGTTGGGACTATTATAGTTTAGGAGACCATCGAATGTGCACTTCTAATTAAGAAGTGGATGATTATAACTCAAAGTCAGTAGATATCATATATTAACTATACCATATGACATCTAGAGTTTTATATCAGAAACACTATTTTCATGAAAGTGGCTCCTTAGTTAGATCACAAACGTCTGAGGATAAATGGATAGATAGACACATATTATGTCGGACCCTTTGAGATCATAAAGTAGGTTGGGATAGTAGTTCATGGATATAAATTGTTTTAGGTTACCAAGATATGCATGATGTGTTTCAAGTGTCTCGTATCTGGGGATACATACCCAATTCCATTAATGTCATCAACTATGATTATGTTGAGCTAGATCCTAACACATCATATATATAGAATCTTATAATGACTATAGAATGGAGTGACAATGTCCTTTGGGGAATGATGATACATCTTTTCAATTTCTATAATGTCATAGATAGATCCAAGAGGATAATTGGATGTGAGAGGCTTATGTTTGGGCCATGTGTCTATAGTTGATTGAGAAAAATTGTTGAGGACACTTTTAATGGATGATATGTCTTTAGAGATGTAGAATTGTAATATTATCACATTTTTTATGATATATGTGATTTTTTTGTTAATTTGTTCCTCTGATGATCTGTCTCTTAAATGGGATTCTTGGAGGATGGTCTTTTATGTCATAGGGTTATCAAGGTTAATGATTATGTAAGGAGAGATTAAGTGCTACAATGTGCTAACAACGAGTCCACCAGCTCACTGGTGGGGATCCACCAACAATATCATTGTAATGTTAGAGATTCCATATAAGTGTAAAACCCATAGGCATCCTGATGGAAAATATATAATGATGGGTATTCTGTCAGACCCCCCAGCAGGAAGGTAAATCCCATCAGCTATCCGGTTCACCCAGTACTAGGGTTCATTAAAATTTCTTATTTCGACCGAGGGGAAAAATGTGTGTGCTGCCCGATGGTTGATTTGATAAGGTTGGGTTCTGCTTAATCACTCATATCAGGTGCACCATTTTCATTTTGAAATACCCAATGGTTCCACATCCAATGACACGTGGACCTGCTTTCCAAAGGCAGGCGTTCGTTGGGTGATTTGGCCAGCGACACTTAAGAACTCACATTGGTCAAGAGGATAGGAAGTTGGGATCATCTCACCCTTTTGGGGGGAATTATTTCCTATTCCGGGACTCTCTTATAGATTTAAGACATATTCATATGTTCGTTAATCTTTAGTTTATACCCAAGCATAGTATCCACAGATTACTCTTGGTTGGAAATGGTCAGCTGAATGCAGGGATTCAGAATCATTTAGGCTCGAGGTTTACCATACCTCATTGGATTAATGAATCTGAGGAGTTTGGACTCATTGAGACGGCACTGGTTTAAAGCCTCATAACTGGGCACTCTGGAGTTTATTGTCATCCAGGGGGGACAGATAACGACTTGAGTGTTTGGATCGAACCCGTGATACGGGCTTCCTACGTATCCTCGTGAGAGGAATCAGAATCCATGTAGTTAGATTCCACTTAGTGGGACACATCACCTTTTAGGGTCTTATGACAAGGACCCAACCATACAGTTTAACGTCATGTGGCAAGGACCTCCAGGCGAGAGATGCCCAGTCAAAGCTGGTGTGAGACTTACACCGAGACAGCCCAGAAGACCCAAGCAAAGTGATTTCTTGGGCCCGAAGATGGTTCTGATGAAGTATGAGGACATGTTCTAATAGGGACAGATGTGTATCAGACTTAGATATCAGGCTTTCACCTCAGAGAGGTTTCCTACGTATCCTGGTTGGTCAGGAATCGAAGTCCACATAGTTCTTGGAAGATTAGGGCTTACACATGAGAGCTGCCTGTTATTGAGATTGAACCTTGAGGAGGCATCCTACGTACCCTGTTTAGGATATAGGGATCAAAACCCACATAGTTCATTTCACCACTATCATTGTACGAGCACCGTGATCATTAAAAACCCCTAAGCCCACGTGAGTCATGCTTGGTGTGAGAAACAATAGAATGCAACAGACTTGGAAGGCCTCACACTTTCTCCCTACCGAGGGAAGGGGAGGAAGACGAAGAGCGGAGGAGAAGGCTGGGACCACTGGACTCTCCTTCTCCCTAATGTTGGAGGAAGGTAGAAGTCGCGCTAGCAGAGGTCGTGGCTACGGTGGAGGATTAATGAACCTTCCTAAATGGAAGGGGAAAGGCCATTATCATCCAGCCAGTGAGGATTGAGTGGGCCTTACTCCATGAGGGATGCCTATCCACTCCCAGGGGAGGGGAGAAGTGATCACCGCTGGAGCTCATAAAAAGGGAATGCCAGTGGGATCCCTCAATCCTAGTAAGTGGAGAGGCACAAAGGGGACTCCCTGGCTCGGACCCTGCACTACCGTGGGAATGTGAACCCAGGAATGCTTCGAGAATCCTCTCAAGGGTTGGGGCAACCCCTTTGTCCTCACCTACCATGGGTATGTGAACTCAAAGTGGCATGATAATGCACCTGAAGGTTTCATCATACGGTTTTGGTGGATTCAGTAGAGGCCTTGGCTCGGGGCCGGTGAATAGGCCAGAGAAGGGATTGCAGAGGATCAGACCGGATCAGAAGGGTTTTATATGGCTAGGGGAATGGAAACACCGAAGGAGTTGGTAGGCCCCATGGGTGCATGAGGAGTGGTTCCCTTCGCGTAGGGGAGTGCTACGCGATAGGAGAGGCCATCCACGTACCAGGGTGGTATGCGGACTGATGGGTATCCCGTATACCCAGGCATTATGCGGCTTCGGGTTCGTCCCGTGTACCAAGTTGGTACACAGAACTAGAGTCCACGCAGGCAGCGGCGTCCAGGGGCATTGCCGATCAGGGCTGTGTCCGCGTAAGAGGGTGCTACGTGGCACATTGGATCGAAAAAGGAGCACAAACTCCCTAGTCCGTGGGGAGTACATCTGCAGAGGTGGCATGGCTCATGGTTTTTATTTTAAGTTCATAGTTCACCAATTTTTATGTGTTTTTTGGTTCTTTATCAATTCGTTTCCAGTTATATACCTATGTTAGTTCGCGAATTGGAACTTCGCGGTTTGTGAAATCCTGAGCTCCTCCTTCGAAAAGCCGCTCCTTCAATCTCCTTCTAGCCGATTGTCGATTTTCGATCGATCTCCCAAAAGTCTGATCCCTTTCTTCTCCCCCTTGATGTCCTTTTATAGAGGGAGGGAAAAGGGGTGTATTGTGGTCATGCAACACCTTTTGCAGAGACCTATGACTGAAAACCCGGCCCTCAGATGACTTAGTCAATCCGCAGTTTGCGGGGGGTTAATTGAATGCACCTCACCCGCAAACCAAGTCAGTTCGATGGGTGCTTTGCAGCCGCGCAGGGATCCACCTCTATTCCGCGAACAATAGTGCGGGCGATGTGGGCCAGTCGGTGCGGTTCGTGGTGGGGGCAGTTCATGACGGTGGACTGTCCTGGCGTCCGTCCTGTTTCGCACCCGCGGAAGGGTTCCCGCCTCTGTTCTGCGAACTACAGCACGAGCGACATGGGCTGGATGGCGCGGTTCGTGGTGGGGGCGGTTCACGACGGTGGACTGGCCTGGCATCCACCCTGATTCGCGCTCGCAGAGGGGTTCCCGCCTCCGTTTCTTGGACGACGCTGGTCCGCAGAGGGGGCAGCTCGCTGAACCGGCCATGTACCATCAATGTTGAACCGGTACGCGGACCGGTTGGTCCGTTGCCAATCTTGAGTATTCTCCATGTTTTTTTCCAATCCTGTGAGGGAAATTGGGTAGAATCCTTTCTCAAATTAAGGGGGATTCTCTATTCTCCTTTTTTTATTTTTCAGAACCCTACAAATTCCCCCCATCGGAATGGGGTCCGATCAGAATGAAGAGGAGGCTATTTCGATGTAGAGTGGTCCTGAAACTCGGGTGGTCTGCGGTAGAGGAGTGGACCCGGTAGGGGACCACGCCTATAAAAAAGGGGCCCTTTTTTTAAATGTGGACCTAGCGGGTATTGCTCAGATTTTTCTTAGGTCTCCCTTTTTCTGGTTTTCGGCCTAACGGGATTTGCGCCTCTTTTTGTAAGCGGTTTAAAGTCCCACCAACAAGACTATAATTACTGATGTTTTAAGTCGAGCAGCTTTGACCAAATATGGTGGTGCGAGGGCCCCAATGAGGTTTGGTTGATTAAAATATGCCTTAATACCTTTCAGACACACACGAGGGGAAATGTTTAAATATGAGAAACATGTGGGGCATGTCTCGAGGCATAGGAGGCATGTCGACGTACAAAGGTAGGAAGAACATCGCCCAAGGAAGAATTTACTTTGGTGGATGAGCCAGGGGTGATCAATATGTAGATCCACTGAGGGCATGGTATGTATAGTCATGAAAATGTGTACTTAAGTCAACAATTTTCCATTTCTTATGTCCTACAAACTTCATGGAAGTCCGGATCATGGAAACCACCATAGGTGGCTCGGAGAGTTATGAAAACCACCAGGGGTGGCCTGAAGAGGCATGTGATGTCTGAAAGGGTTTGGGGACATCTGTATTAACCAGGAGTGTGGTCAAGAGGCCACTTTCCTACGCATTTAGTTAGTGTAAAGGATAGTTGGAGCTTGACACAGTTTAAAGTCATGAAGTTGGGACATTCTTTTTAAAATGGAATGGCTTCTCATGGTTCTTGGTAATCTTTCTAGAGACGTTCCACCATATCCAGGCAGGGTTGTGAAAAAAGGTTGGTAAACTGTAGCTCAGAGGGTTTCCGAATCCTGGGATGGACATAGGGGCTCAGAGGCCAAGAGGCTTATGGAGAGAAGCATTGCCTAAGGAAATCTTGCCTTCGGTAGAAGGGCTAGGGGTGATAAATATGCAGAGCCGTTGAGGGCATGGTATGCTTAGTCATGCAAAGGTGTCCTTAGGTCAATGATTGTATTATCCCGATAGCCGAGCAACTTTAGGGAATTTGAGATTCGGGACCACCAGGGGTGGCTTGCAAGGGTTCAGCTCTTTCTGGGTACAAAGTGTGATTTACGAGGAGAGGGTGCCTGGATACGAGAGAAACATCTAGGATAAATTTCCTAGGAATGGGTAAAGTCATCCCTTCTCACACTGGGGTGAGACGGTGGTTTGTGTAGGTCTGGCCCGTGCACTGAGGGAAGGAGGAAAACCTCTATTCCTAATTGAACCCGTGAAGTGTTCGACCATGTAGTTTAACATCATGTGGCAAGGAAAAAGGACATTGTTATTATTACTAAACATGTGCAGTTTAACGTCATGCAATGAGGATGAAGGGCATTTTAAATTCCGTGCAGTTTAACGTCATGCGATAAGGACGACTTCCATGCAGTTTAACGTCATGCGGTAAGGATGGTTTCGGTGCAGCTTAACGTCATGCGGTAAGGACGACTTCCGTTCAGTTTAACATCATGCGGTGAGGACGGAGGGCATTATTACTATTTAATACTGTGCAGTTTATTGTCATGCAGTAAGGACATATGAGTATTTTAAATTCCGTGCAGTTTAACGTCATGTGGCGAGGATGGGGAGCATTTTTAAAGATACCGTGTCGTTTAATGTCGTACTGCGAAGATGGGGGGAATTTTTAAATCTGTGAAAATGCTTCTAGTTGGAGACATTTCCATAGATGTTTAATTCTTGGTCTTTGTAGCTTCACGCCAAGCAGTAAAGACATGCTTCGTGCAGTTTTAATCGTCATGCGGTAAGGACGTAGTTGCAAAGGCCACTCTTGATTAGAATGTAACTGGGCTCAAATATCTCGGCATATCCAAGACGTGTAAAGGGGTTGATGGTGTAAACTGTGGTTCCAGGGCTTCTTGAGTCAGGAGAGATGATATGGGGGCTCTAAGGCTGGTAAGCGTACGGAGCTAGGAAGAGTATCGCTTGAGGAAATCTTGCCTTTGGTAGACAGGCCAAGGGCTATCAATATGCAGAGCCGCTGAGGGCATGGTATGCATAGTCATGCAAAGGTGTCCACGGGTCAATGAATTTCCACTTCAAATGGCCATGAATTATTATGAGGATCCGTGATTATCCGGGCCACAAAGTCTGTCATTTGGTAAGGAAATATCTGTACATGTCGGGGATGTTCATCCTTGGTTGCTGTTAAAACTCGAAGAGTTCCCTACGCTAATTTATCTTGCGCATGGGGTGTACCTTTACTACGTACAGTTTAACGTCGTGTGGTAAGGAAGAATTACTCTTAGTTTAACAGTCATAGAGTTGGACCATTTGGTGACTATTTCTAAAGTCACTCGAAGGATAACTGATTTAACATGCTCTGGTATACTCTGAACGGGGTGGGGTATTGAGGGTGTAAACCATAACTCTGAGGTTTCCTGGATCAGGAGATGTGGTGTGGGGGCTTTGAGGCCAATAAGCGTACGGAGCTAGGAAGAGCATCGCCTGAGGAAATCTTGGCTTTGGTAGACAGGCTAGGGGCAATCAATATGAGGAGCCGCTAAGGTCATGGTATGCATAGTCATGTTAAGGTGTCCACAGGTCGATAAATTTCCACTTCTGATGGCCGTGAGCGATTATGAGGATCCGGAATTTCTCATAGCATAGAGTCTATCATATGGGGATAATTGTGCCTGAGCATACAAGAAACATCTTCACTACAATTGTTCGTTGAGTTAAAGTAGACTAGCCCTGGCTTAATGATTGCTGGTGTAGATCGTCATATGAACCACGGGCAGATACATAGGCTAACCAGGTATGGGTACTCTGGCAACGCTTGGATGTGAGGGGGGGGGGGGATGAACCTGTAAACCACTACTCCAGCAATTTTTGGATCAGGAGAGATGATATGGGGGCTCTAAGTCCGGTAAGCGTACATAACTAGGAAAAGCATCACCTGAGGAAATCTTACCTTTGGTAGACGGGCCATGGGCTATCAATATGAAGAGCCGCTGAGGGCATGGTATGCATAGTCATGAAAAGGTGTCCATGGGTCGATGACTTTCCACTTCCGATGGCCATGTGTGGTTATGAAGATCTGCAATTATCTGGGTCGCGGAGTCTGATGTATGGAAAGGATGCGTCCAATCACGGAAAGAGTATTCCCATCCCGGCTTGCCGTGTATCTTAGGCGGGTCATGATGATTTCCGTGCAGTTTATCGTCATACTGTGAGGATACAGTCCATGCAGTTTAATGTCTTGTGGTGAGGAAGATGATGAACTGACATGAAAGGGGGATTCTGTGCAATTTAACGTCGTGCGGTAAGGACCCTAGACCGTGCATTTTAACGTCGTGCAGTAAGGACGAGGGGTATATATACTCGTGTTTTCTTTTATCGATGGTTTGGCTAGGAGATAAGATCTCAGCGTTGCTACATATCCTGCGAAGGCAGGAATCAAGCCACACATAGTTCTTTTTGGAGTACACCCCATGCAGGTCTGGTCCTTACACGGGGGGAAGGGGGCATATTTAATTTTTTGGGTCTGTGCAGTTTAACGTCATATGGTAAGAATGGAGAGCATTTTTTTAGGGTAGCTAGGCTAGGATACAGAATCCAGGAGTCACTACGTATCCTGTGAGGGCAAGAATCAAGCCACACGTAGTTCTTTCAGGAATACACCCCATGCAGGTCTGGCCCGTACATGGGGTAAAGGGAATTTTTTTTAAATCTATGCAGTTTAATGTCATGTGGTAAGGAGGAGGAATACACCCCACGCAAGTCCGGTCCTTACACAGAGGAAGGGGGTATTTTTAGCTTCATTTGGGGATGGCTGGGCCAGGATGTGGAATCCTGGCGTCGCTACGTATCCTGCAACGTTAAGAATCAAGCCATACGTAGTTCTTTAGAAGGGATACACCCCGCACAGGTCTGGTCCTTACATGGGGGAAAAGGGAATTTTTAACTTCATTTGGGGATGGCTGGGCCAGGATGTAGAATCCTGACATCGCTACGTATCCTGCAAAGGTAGGAATGAAGCCGTACGTAGTTCTCTAGAAGGGGGCACACCACGTGCAGGGTTGGTCCGTACACGGGGGGAAGGGCATCTTTCATTTTTTTTCATTAGAGGGTGGTTGGTCTAAGATATAGAATCTGGACGTCACTATGTATCCCGCAAGGGCAGGAATCAAGCCACATGTAGTTCTTTCTAATGTCACTCAGCCTATGTCCATGCAAAGGGACCTTACCATAATTCCTAAGCCCACGTGAGTAGTACTCACTATGAGAAACAAGGAGTGGAAGAGGTCCTCGTTGCGTGATGTAAGGGTAGATATGCCGAGAGGGTAGTTGTCAAGGTGGTGGCTGGACCCGGACATGGGGTTCGGGCATCACTACGTATCCTGCAAGGGCAAAAATCAAGACATACATAGTTCTTTGAACGAGATACACCCCGTGTAGGGTTGGCCCATACACGGGGGAAAGGGGCATTTTTTTTACTTGGGGGTTGGCTGGGCCAGGATGAGGAACCCCGGCGTCGCTACGTATCCTGAGAAGGTAAGAATCAAGTTGTACGTAGTTCTCTGGAATCCGTGCAGTTTAACGTCGTGCGGTAAGTAAGAAATACTCTTAGTTTAGGGTCATAGAGTTTGGACCAACGTAGTGATCAATAGTTTAACGTCCTGCAGCTCAGATGAAAAGGGGCTTGGTAGTTTAAAATCCTGCAGCTCGGATGATAACTGCTCTTGGTTATGCGAAATATTTCTTCAGGGATCTCACTTTTGTAGGGGCGGTAGTGAACTGCCCGTCCATGGAGATCAGAGCATATGCTCCGCTGGAGTTGACCTTGTGTATGACATATGGTCACTCCCACTTGAGATCTAGCTTTGGAGGTTTCTTTCCGGGTATCATTGGGGTCTGGAGGACCAACACCAATTCTACCTCCAAGAAAGACCAAAGACAAACCTTTTTATTAAAGGCTTGTGCGATCCGATTCTGATATACTTCCATATGGTGCAAAGTGTGCAACCGCTTTTCATCCAGATATTCCAATTCACCTAGTCGTTTCTCTGATTTCTCATCATTGGAAAACTAATCACAAATGGAAACACGGAGCGAAGGAAATTGTATCTCAATGGTTAGGACCTCTTATGTTCTGTACACTAATGAGTACGGAGTAGCCTGGGTTGCAGTGCAGATTGTGGTTCGATAATCCCACAATTCATGGAGAAGTTTTTCCGACCATGATTTCTTATCTTTGTCCACCATTTTCTAGAGTATGTTGGACAGGGTCTTGTTGAAGGCCTCTATCTATCTGTTGGCCGCCACATGGTAGCGGGATGAGTGGTTAGTCTTGATACCATATTCTTGGTACAACTTCTCCAATTCAGCAGAGCAGAAGTTGGTGACGTTGTCCATTAGTATTGTATAAGGGATGCCAAATCTAGTGATGATATTGACTTTCACAAAGATGACAATGTTTCTTTCCTCAAATGCCTTGATGGGTACAGCTTCTGCCCATTTGTAAAATAAGTCAATTTCTATGAGGATATACTTCAGTTGTTTAGACGTGGCAAGAGGATATGGTCCCATGACGTCCATTCTTCAGATGGCGAGTGGCCAGGAGTACTTGGCTTGATGAAGTAACTCCGGGGGCTAATGAATGAAGTTGGCATGAATTTGGCAGGAGTGGCATTTTGTGGTAAAGTGCGCGCAATCCCGTGCCACGGTGGGCCAATAGTATCCAAGCCTTCGAACCTGATGGGAAAGCATAAACCCAGACTGATGTGCCCCATATACTTCGGAATGCACTTCAGTCATGACGACAACAATTTCCTCTCCATAAATGCATCTGAGGATAACTCCGTCGAGGCCTCTCTTGTAGAGGACCTCCTGCTGACCCGTGCCGCTATATAGAACAAAATTGATTTCCCTTCTCCATATTTTCTCTTGTTCATCCCTGTCTGATCGAAGTTCTCCCCTTTGAAGGTAGTTTGTAATGGGGGCCATCCAGCTGGTAGCAGGAGCATACAGCTTGGGGACAGGGCTGATTTCATTTATTTCTTCCGTGTTAGTCTGAACAAATGTCAGAACCATTCAGCGGTGGGCGATGCTGATAACTGTTTCATCCAAATCCGGGTCAGCTAGGGCTATGGCCGCATTTTCTAATGCATCAACCTGGGCATTCTGAGACTGGGGAATATAGGTCAATGTTGGTTATATGGATAATTCCACCATTAACCCTCGGACATGGTCGAACAGGGGGATCAACTCCTCTTTTTTGATAGCATAGTCACCATTGACTTGCTTGATGACCAGTTCCGAGTCACCTTTTACCTTAAGGTGTTGCACCTGCACCTGGAGTGCGAGCTCGAGGCCTGCAATGAGGGCTTGATAATCCACCTCATTGTTCGTGAATCCTCCTAATAAGAGGAAGGAATATGGAAAGACTACCTTTTTTGGGGACATGAGTATGATTCCCTGCCCCACTTTGTTAAACTTGGGATCCTCCATCCTCTTCCCTGTCGGGCTTCAGGATGCACCGTCGAAGTACATTTCGGCAGGGGGAGGACCTTCCTGTCGATATGATATGCTACTGTGGGGAGGACCTCCAAAGTTGGCACTGCAATGGTGAGGACTACCATCGTAGCTGTTGCAGGGGGAGAACCTGCAGGGTACACCCTGAGGAGGGCCTTCAGAATGTACCGCAACGAGGGGAGGTCCTTCTTGTTGATCGACGTCTAGGCGGGGAGGGCCTCCGCTATCTATGTCATAATGGAGAGGGCTACCATTACTGCTTGACGCCTCACTGCATAGAGGAATTTTTTAGTGAATAACCTAGGGAGGACCTCCAAGGCGTATCACAGCGAGGGGAGGACCTTCTGGCTACGTAGCGTTGTTACAGGGAGGGCCTTCGCAACAACTGCCATCATGGTGAGGATGACCATCATGGTGAGGATGACCATCATGGTTTGAGTTTGATGTGTATCCTAGGGAGGACCTTCAGGACACACTGTGAAAAGGGGAGGACCTTCTTGTTGCTTGGGGCCATTGCGGGGAGGGCCTTCACAATGGCAGCGGTGGTGGCGAGGACTACCATCACAGCTACCGCAATGGAGAGGACTACCATTGTAGCTGCTGCAGGGAGAATTTATACGGGATAAACCCTAGGGAGGGCCTTCAGAATGTACCGTAATGAGGGGAGGGCCTTCTCGTTTCTTGATGTCTCTATGGGGAGGACCTCTACTATCCAAGTGGGGAGCACTACCACCGTGATCTGATGCCTAGTTGCGCAGAATGTCATTGCAACGTAAACCCTGGGGAGGACCTTCAGGGCAGGCCACACCAAGGGGAGGGCCTTCTTGTCATGATGAGACACCATGGTGGGGAGGACCTTCACATCTGCGATTGTGATGGTGAGGACTACCATCATAATCTGTGGTCCCACTACACGGAGAGTGTATGCAGTGTATACCCCGGGGAGGACATTCAGGGTGGACCGCAGCAAGTGGAGGACCTTATTGCTGCTCGATATTCTAGTCACGCGGAGGGTTTCCATGAATCACATCAAAAGATAAGCTCTCGTGATCTATCATTAAATTCCCATGTGGGAAGCCCCCTCGGGTGCTCTAGGGAGGACCTTCAGAGTTGCTGGTAGCAGCATTGCGGGGAGGACATTCGCAACTGCTACTGCCACTCCCATAATATGGTAATGGGTGGGCAGTGTTACAAGACTTTGATATATGTTTTACGGCATTGGGGACCCCAAATTCCAGCAGATTGGAGTCATGAACCCGCTCTTTATTTTCCAGCTACCTTTGGCGCATTCTGGGCACTTTCTTGAAGGTAGTGGGGACCCTCTGCTGTTGATAACGACCTTCACCTTTGGGTCCCTGTCTAATTGGGTCCCGTGATGCCACCAGGATATGCCGACGAACATCTTGAGTTTTAGCAGGGATATATGCCTACTCTGGAGCATCCACTGTGATGGACGGGTGTCCCCCAGTTGGAATGAGTGAAGCTGCTCGATCAGGTTTCCCTTGTATCACGGGATATGGCTGAAGAACCTCCTGGGTGGAAGTAGGGATGCAGATCTTCTCCGAGTTAGCTATCTCGTCTCTTAGATGAGTCACCTCAAATGGGAAGACGAGCTCACGGGTCCGAGTCCTTGCTGTTTCCACCGATGCAATCACATTCTGGAAAGTCTGCAAGATATGATCTGGGATCGATACCTACTCCTCTATCATTGTCAGGATATGCAAAGAGACATCTTTGGATAGAATGGGTATGAAGGCCCATTCCAGTATCAGAGTAGTAGTACCCTACTCCGGTACTCCAAGGGTCATTGGGTACTTACAATTCTCCTGTGTCGGGGCAGGTGAACGAGTCTGCCCCTGTGCTAGGATATGCCGGTTTACTTCTCCATTTTCTGCCACATCGGGGTGGTGGACTTTGCTTGCATCTACAGGGAGCTGGCCCTGAATATGTTGGTTCCCCACCGTATCGAGTCGGTGGCCTTTTTTGGTAGGGAGACATGCCCGCCTATTAATTTCCGCCACATCTGGATGGAGGATTTTGCTGATTATCACCATATCGGGATGGTAGGCGTCAAGAGCATCTGCTAGGAGATGGTCCTATAGGCGCTAGGTTTCCACCATGTCTGGTTGGTGGGATTTGTGACCCCGGGCAGGGAGACGTGTCTGCCAGGTAGGTACCATCTTGCGTGGATGATGGGCTTGACGAAGCTCAGCGGGAATGCGCACTTGCTCTCATGATGCCACCATTTCGGGATGGCGGGCTTTGGAGGAGTGGAAAGGTGTATGTGCCTGCTCACAATATGTCTCCATGACTGGGTAGCGGAGCTACTCCTCAGGGACAAGGGTGATGACTGGTCCTTGGTTGTACATTTTCTGCCCTCGTTGGGCAGTTCGAGGGGTCGGAGCTCGGGGAGCGAGGGCCTGGGTCCTCGGGGTGACTTCCTCCTTAGTGTGAGGATATTGAGTCACGGCGTAACCGCGACGACGTCTTCCAGTGGGGGACTTGGAGTGGAACCCCCGTTTAGCGGGGATGGAGTCCTCAGTGTCGACCTCATCTGCCTCCCTAAGATAAGGGAGGTATGCATTGTATCATTCCGGGGATAGACTCCTGAAACGGTTTGAGATGGCAACAAGAGCTGTCTGGATTTGTTTTCACAGCCGCTGCTGGGTAGGCAGATGGAGGGTCTTGGATGACTAGAGGGCATGCATGGCCGCCTCCACCGTCAATAGAGAACCGTTCAATTAGTACTCTTGGATCAACGCATCAGAGACCCAGCGTTGAAGACGCTGTGTAGGTGATGGGGTCCTTTGTTGGTGGGAATGCCCGATCATTACCTTGCTTGAAGTATGCACCTATGAGTTCCTTCGAGGCTCCATTGGATCGAAGGGAGTTCTAATTAGTACCTATAAAAATTTTTAACAAGTACAAACAACAAACTCGTCAAAGAATCATCTCATAATCTCATATGTAATTAACGACCTTTCTTGGTCCTCCTCATGAGCATGAGGGGGCATAGAGTGGGAGTAGGGTAAATCCGTCATGCTGGTTAAAGATTCACATCGAGTTTACCATTTTTGTTTCGACCGAGGGAAAAAATGGGTGTGATGCCCGACGGTTGATTAGAGAAGGTTGGGTTTTTCTTAATCACTCATATCAGGTGCACCGTTTTTGTTTTGAAACGCCCAACAGTTCCATATCCAATGACACGTGTACCTGCTTTCCAAAGGCAGACATTCACTGGGTGATTTGGCCAACAACACCTAAGAACTCACATTGGTCAAGAGGATGGGAAGTTGGTCTCATCGCACCCTTTTGGGGGGAATTATTTCCTGTTCTGGGACTCTCTTATATATTTAAGACGTATTAATATGTTCTCAAATATTTGGTTTATACCCAAGCATAGTATCCACAAATTACTCCTAGTTGGAAATGGTCAGCTGAACGTAGGGATTCAGAATCATTTAGGCCCGAGGCTTACCATCCCTCATTGGATTAATGACTCCGAGGAGTTTGGACTCATTGAGATGGAACTGGTTTAAAGCCTCATAACTGGGCACTATGGAGTTGATTTTCATCTAGGGGGGACAAATAACGACTTGAGCATTTGGATCGAACCCATGATACAGACTTCCTATGTATCCTTGTGAGAGGAATCAAAATCCATGTAGTTCAGTGCCACTTAGCAGAACACATCACCTTTTAGGGTCACGTGACAAGGACCCAACCGTACAGTTTAACGTCATGTGGCAAGGACCTTCGGGCGAGAGATGCCTGGTCAAAGCTGGCGTGGGACTTACGCCGAGATAGCCTGAAAGACCCAAGGGAGGTGATTTCCTGGGCTCGATGATGGTCCTGCTGGAGTATGAGGACATGGTCTGATAGGGACATATGTCTATTAGACTTAGATATCGAGATTGCACCTTGGGGAGGTTTCCTAGGTATCCCAGTTGGTCGGGAATCGAAGTCCACGTAGTTCTTGGAAGATTAGGACTTACACATGAGAGCTGCCTATTATTGGGATTGAACCTCGAGGAGGCATCCTACATTCCCTGTTTAGGAGATAGGGATCAAAACCCACGTAGTTCGTTTCACCACCATCTTTTTGTGGGTGCCATGAACATTACAAATCCCTAAGCCCCACATGATTCATGCTCGGTGTGAGAAACAAGATAATGCAATAGACTTGGCAAGCCTTGCACTTTCTCCCTACCGAGGGAAGGGGAGGAAGACGACGAGTGGAGGAGAAGGCCAGGACTGCTGCACTCTCCTTCTCCCTGATGTTAGAGGAAGGTAGAAGTCAACCCGGCAGAGGTCGTGGCTACGACAACGGAACATTAAACCTTCCCGGATGGAAGGGGAAAGGCCATTGCCGTTCGGCCGGTGAGGATCGAGTGGGGATTACTCCAGGAGGGATACCCAGCCACTCCCAGGAGAGGGGAGAAGTGATCACCACTAGCGCTCATCAAAAGGGAATGCCATCAGGATCCCTCAATCCTAGTAAGTGGAGAGGCACAAAGGGTACTCCCGAGCTCGGACCCTGAACTGTCGTGGGAATGTGAACCCAAGAATGCTTCGGGAATCCACTCAAGGGTCGGGGAAACCCATTTTTCCTTGCCTACTGTGGGTATGTGAACTCAAAGTTGTAACGACCCGAAATTTTGAATAAATCTTGTTTCCTAATTTTATGTGTTATTTTATTTTATTTTTATACTCAACAAAAATGTTTCATTTGATAACATGAGTATAATTAAAATGAGACTGTTGGGTTTTGACTGTTATTTGACCATTGGTCAATATGACCGCTGGAAACTAAACGTTTTGATTATTGTCTCTAAATACAAGCAATCTTGATTAATTAATATAGAAAGAAGATTCGATGGCCTCACCCAGTAGTCTTGGACTGATCGAAGCCCATCTAACAGAACTTGGGAAGGAGGTAGCACCACTGGGCTTTGCTCTGGACCAAACCCAAGCTGAACTTCATCGTGTGAAGCTAGAATGGGATCGCCTTCGCGAGAAGTTCAAACTGATAGAAATTACTACTCGTGCGATGTTGGCCGAGCCTCCCTCAGATTCTCTCACCTTAGCACACCTTACACTTAGGTCCTATGCTGGTGTGATAAGGGGCTATGTAAGGAGACCGTAACTACCTTGTGTAATCCTTTATTTTAAATAAAAATTGGGATTTCTTCTTATGATGAAGTTTATGAATTTTCAAATGTCCGGATAAATATAGTATGCATATTTTTGATGAATTTTAGAGAAAGGATATTTTTAAAAATGTTTAGGTAAACCTTAAATAAATAAAAATGTGTAATGATTTTCAAAAAATGGTCTTCTATAATTATGTTCAGTATGAAATTTCGAGTCTAATAAGATCAACTTGATTTTTGATGAATAATAAATTATGAATAGTGATTTTACGCTTAGGATTAGTAATGTGACCAAATGGATTAGTAATTTCACTCAAATAAAGTTTTAATATAGTTTAGACACCTAGATTAAGTAACGAGATTCAATAAAATGGGTAAATAACAGTTTCATAAATTGTTATTCAAGTATTAGTTTTTTCAGGTGAATAGTGTTTTTTAATTAAAAATTAAATTAAAAATATTTATAAAAATATTTTTATAAAATGGATTACATTTTTGAACTCAGAGCATCGATATTATGTTAAGGTAATTTTTGGGGATTCTTCTGAAAAAAATGAATTTTTGGTGAATAGTGTGTTTATTTAAAAAAAGAATTAAAAATATTTAGAAAAATATTTTTATAAAATAGAGTTCATTTATGAAATCAGAGCATTGATATTTGGTTAATGTGAAATTTTGGGATTTTTCTGAGAAAGTTGAATTTTCATTGAATAGTAAAAATACAGTTTTAGGGTTTCGGTATGTTTAATGACATCATAACTGTGTCATGATGATATCATGAGATATTTTAAGGGATGGTCGACTAAAGAGGACGCATTATTGTGTGGGGGTCCCCATGTGGCCTAACTCTATGGGAAGTACCATGGGAGGGCCCATGCTTTTGAGAAAACCACTTTTGAGGTGTCCCTTGGCCATTAATGCCTTGTCCCCTCACTTTCTCTATAAATACCAAGCCCTCCTCTCATCTTTTCGACTCCAAAACCATACTCAACTAAGTTCTGGTCTCCTTACCTCCAAAGGAGTCCTCCCAGGGTGACCCCAAGCCCTCAAGGTCCCAACCTTTGAGTTTTAAGAGTTACATTTTAAGGTAAGGGATCCGACCCCTCTCTTTCTTTTCAAGTGATCTCTTTTTTGTCATTCCTTTTATGCTCCATGTTCTTATGTTGGAGGATGTTCTTTTATACTCCTCTTACTGCCCTTTTTATGTTCATATAATGATATATCCCCTCTTACTCTCATTATTTCGTTTTATAAAGTTTTAAGTGGCGCCGTTAGGCTGCCGAATTTTTTTAACGGATTCTTTCTCCCTTCTCATTTTTCAAGATCTATTTTCATGTAAAGTATTTCAAGTTCCTTTTTATTATGTTGGGGTATGATCTCTAAATTTATCATACTGATATTTTATTTTAATATGATGAGAGACCCCATTTTATCTCTTCAATTCAGTATTTTGAAGTTTTAAGTGGCGCCGTTAGGCTGCCAAATTTTTAAGTGGTTCTTCACCCTTATTGTTTTGAAGTTATACTTTCATTTCAATTATTTCAAGTTCCTTTTTGTTATGTTGGGGTATGATCTCTATATCTATCATACTGGACTATTATGTTAATATGATGAGAGACCCCATTTGATCTCTTCAATTCAGTATTTTGACGTTTTAAGTGGTGTCGTTAGGCTGCCGAATTTATTAAGTGGTTCTTCACCCTTCTCATTTTGAAGTTCTGCTTTCATGTCAATTCTTTCAAGTTGGTTTTTGTTATGTTGGAGTATGATATCTATATCTATCATACTGGACTATTATTTTCATATTATGAGAGACCCCATTTGATCTCTTCAATTCAGTATTTTTAATTTTTAAGTGGCGCCGTTAGGCTGCCGAATTTATTAAGTGGTTCTTCACCCTTCTCGTTTTGAAGTTCTACTTTCATGTCAATTCTTTCAAGTTCCTTTTTGTTATGTTGGGGTATGATCTCTATATCTATCATACTGGAATCTTATGTTCATTTGATGAGAGACCCCATTTGATCTCTTCAATTCAGTATTTTGAAGTTTTAAGTGGCGCCGTTAGGCTGCCGAATTTTTAAGGGATTCTTTCACCCTTCTCATTCTTTTCAAAGTTCTACTTTAATGTCAAGTCTTTCAAGTTACTTTTTAATTATGTTGGGGAATTATCTCTATATCTATCATATTGAAATCTTATGTTCACATGATGAGATACCCTACTTGATCTTTTCAAATCATTTTTGTTGAAGTTTAAGTAACGCCGTTAGGCTGCCGAACTTTCATAAGAGAAATCTAATTTTTGTCTTCCTTCCATGTTTTTCATTTCAAATGGTATGTCCTTGAAATTTCATTACCATGATCATTTATCCTTCTTATTCTGTCCATATACTATTTTATGGGTCATTTATGAATGTTTGACCCATTTTCCCTCTCTTTTTAATGTCTTCTAAAACCTCGTAACATAGCCGTTATGCTACAGAATTTTCCGTCTCAAAATGTATCTCCCTTTTTCTAAAGTTCATTTATATTATTTAGTGAATACTCAAAGCTCTTTTTTCTAAAGGGGTACTCAAATATATACCAAAATGTTCTATTTTAAATTCTGGGATTTACATACATGAGACCCACCTTCCTTTTCTGTGGGTTTTAAAGTGATGTAAAGATCATGTCTTTAAAGCAGTTTTTAAAACGTTATGATTACGAAATGAAACCCATTTATTTTGTGCTACATGGGTTCTTTATGAAATGTTTGATGATGATATATGTGGCTCACATGATAATAAAGTCAAATTTAAGGGTGCGCCCTGATAGCGCTCCAATGCATTGGGTAAAGACTTAATCTCTAGAGATGACCATTTTTAACGACGCCTTGGTGAATAACCTTGGTAATTTTTAATGACACCTTGGGGATGGACCTTGGTGAAACGAAACGATTGTCAATATTAAATGTTTCAGGAACATCTTAAAGTTATGAAAAATTTTATTTTATTATGATATATCTCATGATTTATTTCTCATGCCTTAAAGTTCTTTTCATGACCTTATTGAAGTATCTCAAGTTCACATGTAAAATGTTTCTCTTGTTTCCCTTACTGGGCCTTCTGCTCACCCTTTCTTTTGATGTATGTCCCCAGGTTATGAGATGCAGTAATGAACCTAGGATGAACATGAGGAGAAGCCTTTCAAGTGTTTAAGAAGAATGTTTTATGTTTTCATGTTTTATGTTCCTGGTTTCCAAGACACTAAACCTTAAAGATCCTCAGTTTTGTGTAATGAAATGAAAGTTTATGTTATAAAAAGGCGGGATGATATAGTTGGTATCAAAGGATGGTTTAGTTATTTGTGGAAATTAGGATATGAAAACTTTAGGAAGAACCCTATAGAAAAGTTTAAATATAGGAAATCTTCCAGATATTTTGGTGAGTATTGAGTAAGGGGTTGCCAAGAAAATACATCCCTGTCTGGATACGAGCAGGTAGAGGTGGCTCTGGCACAGATGTACATAGGGGTAAAACCCGAAAACACCGCTTTGAGCTAGACTCGAACGGGAACTGGTACACGACAACGGGCCTTGCTGCACTCTTGGTTATGACACTCCCGAGGGATATGCTTTGGTAAATTCATAAGCTTAGTATGAACCATTATTAAAGGAACAAAGATAAAATAAAATAAAGATTCACATAAGAATATACGATCATGGATAACCTAGATTGGAACCTAGGGGATCACAAGTTAGGATATACTTTTATTCTACAAGTTTATCCTTTTATGCTTAAAGTTTTCGTTTCATGATTATTGGCGAAGTATTTAAGCCCCTAATTATACTTTATCTTCTTAGTTAATGGGGGGAAATGGAAGAACATGTCCCAACAACCAATGTGATAGGAAATGCGATGATTTCCGTATTAATATGACAGAGATGATTAGGGGATTCAAAGATGATTATTATTTTGGAAGACGTTCACTATTTTGGGGACCCTATATGATCGAGGTAAATAGATTACTACGGTATTTTTATTAAGGAGTAAGGTTGACTTATATTTTGAAGAATCGATGAATTTAAGGCATACTTATAGTAATTTAGGTTACTTATGGAAATGATTAACCTATCTTGGGGTAAATATGTTTAGGTTAGTTACTTTTTTTATAAGATGTTAGGAGTGGTTGATGTTGTTTGGAGATGAATGATAAAGTTTACCTTGGAAGACTATGTTATCAAATCCTTCTTGTATTTGGGTTTCAATCTTAGTTTGGTTTATTTTGAGGATTTTTAAGGACAGTTATTTACGGAATGGTCTATGATGAACTCTGGGTAGTACCATGGAACTTTGAAGATTTAAAATTAGTTTCCATTCCTATGGGATTATTTCTTTTTGAAGAGTTTTTTTACCTTAACCTTTCTGTTTTTGGGATAATGTTTAAAGATAGATGAAATAGATGGTTAATCTTTTGTGTATTATGTGATTCTCTAGAAGATGATTCTTGTGTTTTGATGAGACCAAGTGTTTTGAATGCTCATCGTTTGGAGAAAAGATTATTTTTGGGTAGAAACTTATTAAAGGATGAAACTCTACATGAAGGTAGGTATATTTTCTGATGTTTTTGTTCCATGTAGTAAATGAATTCCTCAAAATTATGAAAAGAAATGTAAAACAAAAATGTTTTTGGTTTACGTTTCCTACTAGGTAATAAAAGACCGTTTACACACATCTTAAGTTTGGGATTTTCTTATTGTTAACTTTCTCCTAATCATGTTCTCTATCACTCTCCCTCAGAACTTGACCCTTTGTTTTCTCCTCCATGTCCATGTTTTCCTACATGGAATCCTAGTGTGGGTTAACTCGGGTGACCTTTGTACTTCCCTTTCTTTCTTTTAAAGTAATAGTTTTACTGACTCCTTTTCCGATGTGGGACTTTCAATGAAATTTCAAAACCCAATTTTAAAAATTGCGAGGACGCAATTTCTTAAGGGGGGAAGATTGTAACGACCCAAAATTTTGAATAAATCTTGTTTCCTAATTTTATGTGTTATTTTATTTTATTTTTATACTCAACAAAAATGTTTCATTTGATAACCTGAGTATAATTAAAATGAGACTGTTGGGTTTTGACTGTTATTTGACCATTGGTCAATATGACCGCCGGAAACTAAACGTTTTGATTATTGTCTCTAAATACAAGCAATCTCGATTAATTAATATAGAAAGAAGATTCGATGGCCTCACCCAGTAGTCTTGGACTGATCGAAGCCCATCTAACAGAACTTGGGAAGGAGGTAGCACCACTGGGCTTTGCTCTGGACCAAACCCAAGCTGAACTTCATCGTGTGAAGCTAGAATGGGATCGCCTTCGTGAGAAGTTCAAACTGATAGAAATTACTACTCGTGCGATGTTGGCCGAGCCTCCCTCGGATTCTCTCACCTTAGCACACCTTACACTTAGGTCCTATGCTGGTGTGATAAGGGGCTATGTAAGGAGACCGTAACTACCTTGTGTAATCCTTTATTTTAAATAAAAATTGGGATTTCTTCTTATGATGAAGTTTATGAATTTTCAAATGTCCGGATAAATATAGTATGCATATTTTTGATGAATTTTAGAGAAAGGATATTTTTAAAAATGTTTAGGTAAACCTTAAATAAATAAAAATGTGTAATGATTTTCAAAAAATAGTCTTCTATAATTATGTTCAGTATGAAATTTCGAGTCTAATAAGATCAACTTGATTTTTGAGGAATAGTAAATTATGAACAGTGATTTTACGCTTAGGATTAGTAATGTGACCAAATGGATTAGTAATTTCACTCAAAGAAAGTTTTAATATAGTTTAGACACCTAGATTAAGTAATGAGATTCAATAAAATGGGTAAATAACAGTTTCATAAATTGTTATTCAAGTATTAGTTTTTTCAGGTGAATAGTGTTTTTTAATTAAAAATTAAATTAAAAATATTTAGAAAAATATTTTTATAAAATGGATTACATTTTTGAACTCAGAGCATCGATATTATGTTAAGGTAATTTTTGGGGATTTTTCTGAAAAAAATGAATTTTCGGTGAATAGTGTGTTTATTTAAAAAAAGAATTAAAAATATTTAGAAAATTATTTTTATAAAATAGATTTCATTTATGAAATCAGAGCATTGATATTTGGTTAATGTGAAATTTTGGGATTTTTCTGAGAAAGTTGAATTTTCATTGAATAGTAAAAATACAGTTTTAGGGTTTCGGTATGTTTAATGACATCATAACTGTGTCATGATGATATCATGAGATATTTTAAGGGATGGTCGACTAAAGAGGATGCATTATTGTGTGGGGGTCCCCATGTGGCCTAACTCTATGGGAAGTACCATGGGAGGGCCCATGCTTTTGAGAAAACCACTTTTGAGGTGTCCCTTGGCCATTAATGCCTTGTCCCCTCACTTTCCCTATAAATACCAAGCCCTCCTCTCATATTTTAGACTCCAAAACCATCCTCAACGAAGTTATTGTCTCCTTACCTCCCAAGGAGTCCTCCCAGGGTGACCCCAAGCCCTCAAGGTCCCAACCTTTGAGTTTTAAGAGTTACATTTTAAGGTAAGGGATCCGACCCCTCTCTTTCTTTTCAAGTGATCTCTTTTTTGTCATTCCTTTTATGCTCCATGTTCTTATGTTGGAGGATGTTATTTTATACTCCTCTTACTGCCCTTTTTATTTTCATATAATGATAGATCCCCTCTTACTCTCATTATTTCGTTTTATAAAGTTTTAAGTGGCGCCGTTAGGCTGCCGAATTTTTTTTAACGGATTCTTTCTCCCTTCTCATTTTTCAAGATCTATTTTCATGTAAAGTATTTCAAGTTCCTTTTTATTATGTTGGGGTATGATCTCTAAATTTATCATACTGATCTTTTATGTTAATATGATGAGAGACCCCATTTTATCTCTTCAATTCAGTATTTTGAAGTTTTAAGTGGCGCCGTTAGGCTGCCGAATTTTTAAGTGGTTCTTCACCCTTATTGTTTTGAAGTTCTACTTTCATTTAAATTATTTCAAGTTCCTTTTTGTTATGTTGGGGTATGATCTCTATATCTATCATACTGGACTCTTATGTTCATATGATGAGAGACCCCATTTGATCTCTTCAATTCAGTATTTTGAAGTTTTAAGTGGTGCCGTTAGGCTGCCGAATTTATTAAGTGGTTCTTCACCCTTCTCATTTTGAAGTTCTACTTTCATGTCAATTCTTTCAAGTTGCTTTTTGTTATGTTGGAGTATGATCTCTATATCTATCATACTGGACTCTTATTTTCATATGATGAGAGACCCCATTTTATCTCTTCAATTCAGTATTTTTAATTTTTAAGTGGCGCCGTTAGGCTGCCGAATTTATTAAGTGGTTCTTCACCCTTCTCGTTTTGAAGTTCTACTTTCATGTCAATTCTTTCAAATTACTTTTTGTTATGTTGGGGTATGATATCTATATCTATCATACTGGACTCTTATGTTCATATGATGAGAGAACCCATTTGATCTCTTCAATTCAGTATTTTGAAGTTTTAAGTGGCGCCGTTAGGCTGCCGAATTTTTAAGGGATTCTTTCACCCTTCTCATTCTTTTCAAAGTTCTACTTTCATGTCAAGTCTTTCAAGTTCCTTTTTAATTATGTTGAGGAATTATCTCTATATCTATCATACTGAACTCTTATGTTCACATGATGAGAGACCCTACTTGATCTTTTCAAATCATTTTTGTTGAAGTTTAAGTAACGCCGTTAGGCTGCCGAACTTTCATAAGAGAAATCTAATTTTTGTCTTCCTTCCATGTTTTTCATTTCAAATGGTATGTCCTTGAAATTTCATTACCATGATCATTTATCCTTCTTATTCTGTCCATATACTATTTTATGGGTCATTTATGAATGTTTTACCCATTTCCCTCTCTTTTTAATGTCTTCTAAAACCTCGTAACATAGCCGTTATGCTACAGAATTTTCCGTCTCAAAATGTATCTCCCTTTTTCTAAAGTTCATTTATATTATTTAGTGAATACTCAAAGCTCTTTTTTCTAAAGGGGTACTCAAATATATACCAAAATGTTCTATTTTAAATTCTGGGATTTACATACATGAGACCCACCTTCCTTTTCTGTGGGTTTTAAAGTGATGTAAAGATCATGTCTTTAAAGCAGTTTTTAAAACATTATGATTACGAAATGAAACCCATTTATTTTGTGCTACATGGGTTCTTTATGAAATGTTTGATGATGATATATGTGGCTCACATGATAATAAAGGCAAATTTAAGGGTGCTCCCTGATAGCGCTCCAATGCATTGGGTAAAGACTTAATCTTTAGAGATGACCATTTTTAACGACGCCTTGGTGAATAACCTTGGTAATTTTTAATGACACCTTGGGGATGGACCTTGGTGAAATGAAACTATTGTCAATATTAAATGTTGCAGGCACATCTTAAAGTTATGAAAATTTTTATTTTATTATGATATATCTCATGATTTATTTCTCATGCCTTAAAGTTCTTTTCATGACCTTATTGAAGTATCTCAAGTTCACATGTAAAATGTTTCTCTTGTTTCCCTTACTGGGCCTTCTGCTCACCCTTTCTTTTGATGTATGTCCCCAGGTTATGAGATGCAGTAATGAACCTAGGATGAACATGAGGAGAAGCCTTTCAAGTGTTTAAGAAGAATGTTTTATGTTTTCATGTTTTATGTTCCTGGTTTCCAAGACTCTAAACCTTAAAGATCCTCAGTTTTGTGTAATGAAATGAAAGTTTATGTTATAAAAAGGCGGGATGCTATAAAAGTGGTGCGCTGATGCACCTGAAGGTTTCATCATACGGGTCCGGTGGCTTCGGTAGAGGCCTTGGCTCGGGGCTGGTGAATAGGCCAGAGAAGGGATTACAGAGGATCGGACCGGATCAGAAGGGTTTTATCTGGCTCGGGGAATGTAAACATTGAAGGAGTTGGTAGGCCCCATGGGTTCATGAGGAGTGACGCCCTTCACGTAGGGGAGTGCTACACGGTTGGAGAGTCCATCCGTGTACCAGGGTGGTACGCGGACTGATGGGAATCCCGCGTACCCAGGCGGTACGCAGCTTCAGGTTCGGCCCACGTACCAAGTTGGTACGCGGCGCTGGAGTTTGCATGGGCAGCGGCAGCCAGGGGCATCACTGGTCAGGGCTGCATCCGTGTAGGAGGGTGCTATGCGGAGTGTTGGATCGAAAAAGGGGCACAAACTCCCTAGTCTGCGGGGAGTACATTCGCAGAGGGGCCATGGATCACAGTTTTTTTTAAGTTCATGGTTCACCAATTTGTTATGAATTTTTTGGTTATTTATCAATTCGTTTCTAGTTCTATACCTGCGCTGGTTCACTAATTGGAACTTTTTGCTTCGCAAAATCCTGAGCTCCTCCTTCGAAAAGCCACTCCTCCAATCTCCTTCTAGCCGATTGTCGATCGATCTCCCAAAAGTCTGATCCCTTTCTTCTCCCCCTCGATGTCCTTTTATAGAGGGGGGGGGGTGTATTGTGATCGAAACCTTTTTCAAAGGCCTATGACCGAAAACCCGGCCCTCAGATGACTTAGTCAATCCGCAGTTCACGGGGGGTTCATTGAATGCACCTCACCCGAGAACCAAGTCGGTTCGAGGGGAGCTTTGTGGCTGCGTAGGGCTCCGCCTCTATTCTGCGAACGACTGTGTGGGCGACGTGGGCCGGTTGTCACGATTCATGGTAGGGGCGGTTCGTGATGGTGGAACGGCCTGACGTCCGCCCTATTTCGCTCTCGCGGAGGGGTTTCCGCCTCTGTTCTGCGAATGACAGCGCGGGCGATGTGGGATGGCTGGCGCGGTTCATGGTGGGGGCGGTTCGTGATGGTGGGCCGTCCTAGCGTCCGCCCTGCTTCACGCCGGCAGAGGGGTTCCCGCCTCCGTTTCACGGATGATGCTGGTCAGAAGAGGGGGTGGCTCACTGAACCGGCCGTGTACCATCAATGTTGAACCGGTACGCAGACCAGTCAGTCCTTTTCCAGTCTTGAGTATTCTCCATGTTTTTGTCCAATCCTTTGAGGGAAATTGGGTAGAATCCTTTCTCAAATTAAGGGGGATTCTCTATTCCCCTTTGCGGATTTTTCAGGACCCTACAGTTCCCCATGAATTTTATTTTCATAATGAATTCAACCTTTTTTAATACCAATATTCTACCCCCCGTACATTTAAAATTAGTGGCCTCTCATCATGTATCTTGATACCCCTAATTCAACTACACTTTCATACTCAATCATTAACTAATCTGGTGGTACTTGAATGTTGAGTTTCCCTTAGATCAATGCTAAATACTTATTTATTATTTTAATATGAACATATATATATGTTGGATCAATGGTGTCTATGATGATATTAATATGAATTTCTTTTTCATCATAGACCTATAGAGAATATAACACTTTGGATGTATTTATTGATCAAACCAAGATCTACCCTCGACTATGGATGTTCCATAGGTAAGTGATTGCGAATAATTTTCTTAGGCCCCTTCTAGATGGTGGATTAATGATAGATCCCTAATTTTTTAAGAATATCATGGTAGATTGGTGGTAACATCAAAATTTCAGTGATGAACTCTCTTGAACTAATAGAGATTTCTCAATAATGATGGATGATTCCATGTATGATCTATAAATCAAACATCTTGACGGTTTGTTATTATTTAATCTCATCTTGAATCTTGTTTCATACAATGAATTGGTGATTTATCGATATTTGATGGTTATACCCAAGGTTCTATTCTCAATTTGATGATTAATTTAGGATTAATTATTCTGTTGGAGGTTGATCCTATTAATTGGAATCCCATCCTTTGGCATTCCTTGGAATTGGATCTATTGAAATTCACCATAAGGAATGTGATTTTAACATCACTTTCTTGACATGGAATCTACTTGAATATCATTCTAAAAAAATTTCATGAATTCCTAAATAAGATTTAGTCATCCCTAACATGTGATCTTATCCCCCATGGGTGCAAGAAATGACTCAGACTTCATTCCTTGATGAACATTAGATCTCTTAGTTAACAACATCGATGAAGGAATTTCCATTACATTTGGGGAACTCTTATTAATTTGTTTCCTTAGTGTAATTCATGTTTCATAATAAACTATTTCCCTACATGATTTTTATCACACATATATTTGTGTGCATAGCATGTGAGACCTGTTTATGGTTCTTGATTCCTTGAGTGTTGCTAAAGTGTCTTGTGACCTTGTTTGTTGATAATCAGATGTTGTTATATGTTCTTACTAATTCACATGATTACGTTATATGAATTTAATTTTATGATGTAACCTATTATTTTTGTGTTAACAATCCATAGAGGTTAGTTATTTGTATATATAATAGGTGGGTTGCCATGAAATGATTATACCGTAGAGGGGGGTTGTGGAAATCTTGCGATGAGTTTGATAGTGGAACTGACCATAGGGTATGAGAATTATGGCATGAAGGCTATACTTGAGTCAAAGACAATAATGACACAAGGTTATGGAGGCTGGACCCATGGAACATATGAGTTATGATGAATGGGATTACTGACCCATGATGGAGGTGGGGTACAATGGCTTGGAGGCATGACCCGTGAAGGAGATGGGATATGATGGTCTAAAATTTTAACATGATTAGATACTACTAACAAATATGTTTTCTAGGCCTCTTTCCATCTTTGTCCATTTCTAAAATCACTTCCTTCAACCTTATAGGAAAGAGATGAACAATGTATTTTGTGTGGTTAGGGAGGACTCATTAACACAAGACCTCCTGGTATGTTATTGGTTATATACTATTCTTGTTTCTTCATTTATTATTATCAGTATCTACACTTTATATATCTACGAATACATGTTAAAAACATATTTTATGTTCTAATGAGTTTTATTATTCACACATTGTATGATAATATTGTTCTGTGTGAAGACTTCATGTGTTGGGATACATGTAAGGTAAAAGAGAATGCTTATAATAGATAATCAATTGATCATGATGGTAGTTTCAGACTGATATGTACTTCAGAGGATTCCACAATGTTTTATTTATTATTTTCTGTGACATTAACTTTTTTTATCTTGAAAAAACAGGAGCCCTGCTTGTTATTTTTTGTATAACCAATGTGATACATTCATAAATTCATTATTTTAATCAAATTATTTATTTATAATATTTATTTATATGTATTATGTGTGGAAATGACATAATACTAAGGGTATAGTATCTCCAGTGATGATTTTTGAATACTCACTACTTATCGGTTGCTGAAATGCACGGTCGATTATCGCCTATCGACCGATCAAGGTTCCGGTGCTCTGCTAATGTGTATAGCAACACCCGGGTCAAATCCTCGGCGATGATACTTTTTTTATAGTTAGTTGTTTTTAGTTAATTGTATTTTGATTGGGGGATTTGTTTGCAGAGCTTATGAAATAATTTATGGATGATGTTGATTTAAAAAATTGATAAAGATCGGGGTGAGTTCATTATTGGGGATTTAAGCTTATGATATCCTTGAGCTTTGCTTTATATTTCATTAAATTAATACCCACTTCACAAGATGATTTTGATCGGAATTCCCTAGTGTTAAAGCTTTAATCCTAGCTATAACTTAACTTAGGTTTCTAATCATTACCATTAATTGTTTATGGTAGTGTATTTTTGGTTCCAATAATCCATGGAATCCACATATTAAACAAAACATGTCATTAACCCATGACATATAAAGTTCAACATACACAATATTAACTCAAAGAATACTCATCATTCAAAGGCTCTCAATCACTTAATATCCCCAAATTATAACTCACCCCAATGGTAGATTTACTAATCCATTTAAATGATTAGTAATATTGTTATAATGATTATGATGATAAATTAATAATATAAGGAAAAGAAAGGGATAAGAAAAGAGTGGTGCGTTGAACACACACACAAACAATAATGAGAATTAAAAACAAAATTTCGATTGAATGAGGAGGAAAAATAAGGGAATGGGTTTCAAATTTATTTCAAATATTTTAAGAGAATTAATATTTAATAATAGAGGGTTGATGATTAAAACAGAATACGAAGAAGAAACTTTCACTAAAACAAAATTACAAAAACAACACTTACGAGATTACAAATGAAGAAAAACACAAAAGCGAGTGAAATCAAAGAGAGGAGGAAAGGTATATCAAGTGAAAACTTGTTTATGGAATGTCCTCCCAAGACTTTTTCAAGGCTTTGGTCGTGCCAATTGATGCTCCCCTCTTCTTAAATTCCAACCCCTTGCAAGGAGAGGAGAGGGATGTATTTATAGCCCAAGGAAGTGGACTGTTTGCATTCCCAATCTGTCCATCCACTTGGATCAACGATTTGGACATCTAGAAAGCCTAATATCGAGATATATACTTCTTAAAAGTTGAAGATAATAATGTTTTCCGAGCTATCTCAAATTTTGGAGTCATTTGTACTTAAGGAGCCAAAGTTATGGCCGGTTGATTAAACAAAGTTAAACTGTCCATTTCAATCCATGCTTTTTCGATGGCCAAAATGTGAATGGATTTTGGAATAGAAATATGCCTTCTAATCCGAATTATGTCTTCAACAAAGTCGGCCACCTATATCTACTATTTCACACTGAAAATTTTTTAGCTTGATTTGATGACCAGATCAGGATATATTCTATTAATACTATACTAATTTTAATTCTCGTCCAGAATGATGTGCTGGAATTAAAAGCTTAATTTGGGCCCCTTGTTATTAGAGTTGGTCCATGAAATTTTTACCCATGATTATTTTGGATAATAAAGAACAAATGGAGGCATTTTACAAAATATGGTCTTCGGGAGTGAGACCAGTAACTCGATCATCATGGCTGGTCTGGTTTCTTCACAAATTATTTGGGTCATCTTGTGTGGTCCATATGAGCCTTCAAATGGCCGAATTGGCCCATGATTCCTTATTAATGATATGTGATAAATTGAATAGGGAATCCTAAAAAATAAGAACCACACAATTTGAATCAGTAGGGTGAGAGTTATAAATAAAATATTAAACTGAATCAATTGAACTACTTCTAAAAATGCTCAAAAATTATACATAGTATTAAAATATTAATATTTCACACAAATTATGCACATTTCATATAAAATAAGTAAAGGGAGTATATAATAAGTCATTAAAATATTAATAACATAAAATCCCCCACACTTAGTTTTGGGCATGTCCTAATGTGAAACAAATATAAAAAAATGACAAAATCATTTTCACTCACCAACAAATATTAAAATTTTGTTTTCTCCAATTAGGAGAGGTTTAGACTATTTCACTCGTCCATTTTGAATTCCACCAGAAGTTGTTATAGAAACAATGTTCCAAAAATAATTCATTTTTTCATGCTCAAATTTAGAAATGAAAAATGTGGACACTCAAAACTCACACCTCTCAAGATGATAAAATTTATTTATGGAGGTTCACTATTTCACCAACCAAAAGTGAAGATCTTAGAGTTTGAAAGAGATCTCAGCTTCCAATACCTATACAAAGTGCACAAGAATCAAGAGGTATTTTTAAGGTGTTTTTCTGTGGCTATGAGATGATAGAAATATAATGTCCAAGAGAGAGAAGAAGAGGGTTAAAACACCAACATAGAAAAAGCAATGCACATTTTGTTGAAATAAAACATGGAAGGAAATGAAAACACATATTTACAAGGGAATAATTGTGTGAAGAAATCCACAATAGAGGAATAAAATATGAAGGTAATGAGAAGATGGAATATTTACAAAACACAAAACTTCTCCCAATAAGAATATAATGCAAGTGTTCTTTTTTTTCTTTTCTTTTTTTTCTTTGTTTTTTTGAAATTTGACCTTGAAACAGATCTCACAATCATATCCCAACCCATGTTTGATCTCCTAATGACACTAATTGTAATAGTTATAACAATATCAAAGGTTTAGAAAGAGTTATTTTTGACCTACCCAAGACACAACCCATTTTTTCAATTTTTTTTTGATTTTTTTTCATCATTTTTGATTTTTTTGAACACTTGTCAATAACATTTACAAAATTACATAATTGGAAGTACATTAAATTCCCTGGAAACGGAGCCATTTGAAATGCATAGTCTATTGTCGCCTATCGACCGATCAATGTTCCAGTGCTCTGCTAATGTGTATAGCAACACCCAGGTCGAATCCTCAACGATGATACTTTTTTTATAGTCAGTTGTTTTTAGTTAATTGTATTTTGATTGGGGGTTTTTTTTAGAGATTTTGAAATAATTTATGGATGATGTTTGATTTGAAAAATTTATAAAGATTGGGGTGAGTTCATTATTGGGGATTTAAGCTTATGATATCCTTGAGCTTTGCTTTATATTGCATTAAATTAATACCCACTTCACAAGATGATTTTGATCGGAATTCCCAAGTGTTAAAGCTTTAATACAAGTTGTAACTTAACTTAGGTTTCTAATAATTACCATTAATTGTTTATGGTAGTTTATTTGTGGTTCCAATAATCCATGGAATCCACATATTAAACAAAACATGTCATTAATCCATGACATATAAAGTTCAACATACACAATATTAACTCAAAGAATACTCATCGATCAAAGGCTCTCAATCACTTAATATCCCCAAATTATAACTCACCCCAATGGTAGATTTACTCATCCATTTAAATGATTATTAATCTAGTTATAATTATTATGGTGATAAATTAAGAATAGAAGGAAAATAAAGGGATAAGAAAAGAGTGGTGCGTCGAACACACACACAAACGATAATGAGAATTAAGAATAGAATTTCGATTGAATGAGGAAGCAAAATAAGGGAAGGGGTTTCAAATTTATTTCAAATATTTTAATAGAATTAATATTTAAGAACAGAGTGTGGATGATTAAAATATAATATGAAGAAGAAAATTTCACTAAAACAGAATTACAAAAACAACACTTACGAGATTACAAATGAAGAAAAACACAAAAGCGAGTGAAATCAAAGAGAGGAGGAAATGTATCTCAAGTAAAAACTTGATTATTAAAGGTCCTCCCAAGCCTTTTGAAAGGCTTTGTTCGTGCCAATTGATGCTTCTATATTCTGAAATTCCAACCCCTTTCAAGGAGAGGAGGGGGATGTATTTATAGCCCAAGGAAGTAGACTGTTTGTATTCCCAATCTTTCCCTCCACTTGGCTCGACTATTTGGACATCCAGAAATCTGAATATCGAGATATATCCTTCTTAAAAGTTTAATATAATAGTGTTTTCCGACCTCTCTCAAATTGTGGAGTCATTTGGACTTAAGGAGCCAAAGTTATGGTCGGTTGATTAAACAAAGTTAAACTGTCCATTTCAATCCATGCTTTTTCTATGGCCAAAATGTGAATGGATTTTGGAATAGTAAGATGCCTTCAAATCCGAATTCGTTCTTCAAAAAAGTAGGCTGCCTATATCTCCTCTTTCACATTGCAAAATTTCAGCTTTATTGGATAACTAGATCAGGATATATTTCATTAATACTATACTGATTTTAATTCCCGACCAGAATTGTGGGCTGGAATTCAAAGATTCATTTGGGCCCCTTGTTATTAGAGTTGAGACCTGAAATTTTTACCCATGATTATTTTGGATAATAAATAACACATGGTTGCGTTTCAAAAAATATGGGCTTTGGGAGTGAGACCAGTAACTCGATCATCATGGCTGGTCCAGTTTCTTCACAAATTCTTTGGGTCATCTTGTGTGGTCCATATGAGCCTTCAAATGGCCGAATTGTCCCATGATTCCTTCTAATGATATGTGATAAATTGAATAAGTAATCCTAAAAAACAATAACCACACAATGTTAATCAGTAGGGTGAGAGTTATAAATAAAATAGTAAACTGAATCAATTGGACTACTTCTAAAAATGCTCAAAAATTATACTTAGTATTAAAACATTAATATTTCACACAAATTATGCACATTTCATATAAAATAAGTAAAGAGAGTATATAATAAGTCTTGAAAATATTAATAAAATCAGTAGCCTCATGCATATGATGTTTTTTTCATGAGTTCATGTGGATCTTTGTATGGAACCCAGTTTTCTAGGATAGGGATTTTATAACCATTAATCATTCATTATGTATTAATTTAATCCTTTCACAATAACATAATAACATGCACCACCAGTATTAGATTTAAAATTATACTCTAGAGAAAGCCACTACACCCAATTCATGTATTACCGACTATGAATATTGTTTTTTATTTTTATGAAAAAAGGAATTTAAGATCTACAAGGAGGATGAATGGTTTCACCCTTATATAGGTTGGGCTATATAATTAATATTTTTGAGAAATATTATTTTTATATATTTTCACTTCTAACTTGTGTTATGGTGATTTTTGTCACAAAATATTTCTCAAATTGTCAAATAACAAGAAAATAAATAAATATATCAATAGATTCTTTCACTATATGATCAAATAATACTATATAACTAAGTCAGTATAAAAAAATAAAACGAGGTGAGGCTGAGGATGATGCATATCGACTCCCCAAGGAACACTGGATGTAGAATTCCCAATCTCTCATCCATGAAATAAGTGTTCCACCTACTCTATTCAGGGTTATATAAATAATTGAATTTGGATTCAAATAATAAAAAATAGTAATAACTCAATCTCAGAGCTTTTTTATCTATATGGACTTCGATATTTGGCATCAAAAGATATCATTGGAATTAATGTATGATAATAATGTTTATAGAAAACTCAGTAATAATGTGATGAATCTCATAGGAAAAACCAAAATCTAGTACATGTGTTAATGCATTCCCTCTTGAATCCAAATAATTTGATTAAAGATTTAATAATTCATCAGATTTTACATTTTATATACAAATATATATCTATATAGTTACTAATAAAATCCAATAATGAAGATAAATATTGACTGTACATACCAATTTGATATGATACTCATATGAAAACTATATTTAATTTCTTTCTCTTAATCATAAATTCAAACTAGCATTTCATTAAAATTGATCTATCAATTTCTTGTAAATGATCTATATTTTTGAACTAGTTTATAATAAATCATATCACTCCACAACCTATGTATGGAATAATAATATCATTTTGAAATAAATAATCACAACATTCAACTTTGACACATGAATTAGAAATGACTGAATAAGACAAGAGGGTCACTAATACTTGAACTTCACTTATTGATAGGTATGTCATCTATAAACTATCCCTTAAATGGCCTTCTTCATCTTGGGCTATTGATATTTAATAATTATTTCATGGTATATCATGGCTAGCCCCAAGTGAAGAACATAACCCGAGGACTTTGATTCCATTATTAACTACTCAAACATGATCAAAGGGACCACAACTAAATGTCATGCATACAACATGTCATCGTTAACTTTCATCAAATTATAAGAAATATCCCCTCAAAAAATATTGTCCCTTATAACGTAGAAAGATGTATGAGAGTTCTGAATCCCCATATCCATATAAAGATTTGATGATGATGTGCTTGGTACTGTATGGATAGCTTGAGATTCCCTAGACCCTCACTACTTGTCCCTTTTCCTAAAACACAAACTTCACATACCATATTTGATATGATGTGGGATGAAAAAGATAAAAATTCATATACTTCAAATAAGTTTCAAAATATTAATAGTATTTCTCACTAATGATAGGACAAAACCATAAACTAAATGATTAGTTTATTTGGAGACAGGATATAATAAGTTTTTATTTCATACAATTTCATCAACATATCCAACAATATCTCAATAAAATGAATCCTTTTACAAAAAATACTTTGTGTATTTCCCTAGGGTAACTAAGGAAAATGGACTTAGTGGGATACGATTCTCATTATGTTAAAATCCAATAAAATAGACATTAAGGGTTTATATCATTAGTATATGATAAAACATGGAAAAAATATAGATAAATAACTATTTTACATGAGTCGTGATAAAATGACATGTAACCACAAATGGTTAGGTATAAACCATTCCATAAGAGTTTGGAAACATGAAACAATGATCATGTGTGGTGGAGAAAAATATAAGGATATGGTAAGGGAATAATAGTGTGGCACATGTACAAATATAGGAAATCATAAAATACATCATCAATAAACACTGAGACTATTATGTTATAATTAGTTTTGCCTCACTACTGGTTTCCCATCATATAATGGATCAGGTATCACTATTAATTTCCCATAACAGATCGAGAATCACTACATGTATCTAATTATTATATCATGTGATATAAATATTTTCACAAATGATATTAAAGTTATATAAGACCCATCAATCACTAAATGTTATTCCATAAACATGTTTTCCACTTGAAATCATTTTTACATAATATTTGAAAAACAAGAGGAATGAAAATTTGTTTCATATCAATTTTAAATGGTATAATATTAAATGAAAATAAGAGTTTGGTTATTTCATATCAAAATCCAGTGAAATTATATGAGTACTATCATTAGGTGATTTAGATGGATAATCCTAGAACTGAACTATACAAATAATTTCATTGGATTAAAAGATAAAAATAGAAGATAAACATTGAATATGTTTCTAGAAATATATTTTAAAAATTATAGTTGAAAAATATGTTTTGAGTCATTTTTAAAACGTTCAATTTTTTGTAGTCAAAATTTATAAAATTTAAGGAATTATATAGAAATAAAACCCAATATTGGAACCATGAAAAATTAATAGAGTTTATCCAAATTAAATGTGGAGTGGAAGATAAAATATATTATCATGAAAGGGAAACCTAATTTTAATATTTTAAAATTCAAAGAATCCAAAAGATAAAAAATGATAACTATTTTTTTTAAATAGGTGTAAAGATAAATAAAGATAATAGAAGATAGAATAAATATTTGGGTTTTATTTTTAAAAAATAAAACATTTATGGAATGATATAATATGGACATTGAGGTAAAAAAATTATTAATGAGGATGAGAATTATTCCTAACAAAGTCATATTTTTTTGGAGAATGAAATCAATATATGAAGAAGTCATTGATGTGGAGATAAAAATTTCTTATAAAAGATATTGTAAATACAACCAAATAAAATTATATGATTGAATGAAAAATTATTGCAAGAAAATTTTTAATGAGGAATGAAAAATACAATAGGAAAATATCAAGTCTATAAGACCGCTTATTGCTTTGAAAATATTTGAATAAAAATACATTGAGAAATATTAAATGAAAGGGACTTATAGAGAACATGAAATTATTGAATATTGGTATATGGGAAATTCATATTGTAGTATATATACCACACAAATAAATTATTGGTATGAAATTAAAACATGTCTCAGAGAACAGAAATTGAGAGATGGTAACCCTTAATGATACATTAATATTTGAAGTAATAACCCATTTGATGTGTAAAATGAATGAATTTTAAATACAAAGATAATAAGTTGGAGATAAATTTTTTACAATAATAAAATAAAATAAATCCAATTTAGAAGAATAGATTTTAGAAAGAAACATCATACTCAAAGAATGGAAATTGAGTTATGAATAATCGTTACCTTTGCACTTGTCTTCCAAGATATCACATTAACCTATGAAATTTAAAAATATAAATTATATATAACTTATTTCTACACCTTATCAATAATTACTTCATTTTACACTCCTTAATTATAATCATATATTATATATTCATTAGCAATTAATTGTGTATTTTGATCATCAAATGATAGTATCCTTGATTTTTTACATGTTTCATAATAATGATGTTGATAATCATTCATTTATTCAAATTTCAACATTCATAGATTATTTAATGTTACATAATAGATGTTTCTAAATTATTTTTAAAATTTTTATTTCAATTCTTGATAGAATTGTTTATGAATCATGAAGATGAAATCATTGATTTTCTATATATTTTTTAAAAAATCTAACCAATGGTGGTATATTAATGATGTGTTTAATAAATAATATTACATTTACAAAACTAAAAGGGCATTATTTAATTATTAATATATAATCTTATGACTAATTCTATTATCATAGTCTTCCATGATAAAAATTTGTTGCATCATTTCTATAGGTGGTCAATCCGACCTAGACATGAACTGTTATGATCAATCAATAAGTGTTCTTATGATGTGATGTAATTATAATAGAAAATTTCAATAATTATAAAAATAATATATTGGGTTTTTAATTGGGTAAATTATAATCCAATGGTAGTATAATAAAAAGGTAAATGAAAATGAATGATATGAATTTTTTTTCTCTTTGTATACCCAGTTTCGACTGTAAAATTTTCATTCATTATTTATTGTTAATATTATAAATAGTATTCATAATTTATATTTCTAGAATATAATTTATCTTATAATTTTTTTCATTAAACACATTCATAAAACTATCCATGTTTGTTGGTGATTAAAATGAAATGTTTCTTCTATAGAGGTGATAGTCCACAAAAAACACTATCAATGTTTTCATAGACTAATGTATATTAGTGAGTATATAATGGTTGTTCCATAAATATAATAAGATATTAGAAAAATAATAATATTTATTTCATTATAATATTATTTTTATAAATGATATATATGATTGTGAATGAGATTAACATAGAAGGAAATTTTAGGGAGTTGCTAATATATATATTAAGGACCTGAATCTTCTCTTGAAGTGCCAATTAAAAATGGAGGAATTCGGGATTGTTCCTCAGAATAGAATTTTCTATATGTGGATGATGAATTTAAAAGGTATAATTGGTAAGAATTTAAAATAAGTTTGAATTATAAGTTTTTCTTGAAGTGGTAGGTTGTGACCATATTTTTTGTTTGTTGAAAACAGGGACATTTTGTTGGTAACTAAACTTATGTGGGGGATAAATATTAAATCACATGATAAAAAGGTGTGTGAGGATAGTAAATGATGGTGGGAAATGTTGAGTTAAAATTAATAACAAAAACATTTATTTCATATGTTATATGCATCGAATTAATTTAACAAAACTTATTCCACTATAAGTTACCTCTTTTTACCCTTATAAATCAAGATTAATTTTTTTGGTAATAATATTATTACTAAAACTATAATATTACCCTTAATATGTATTTTTATATGATAACTCTTTAATTAGAATCTATTTAATATAATACTATTTCAAAATTTGTAGAATTATCTTTTAAATTAATAGATGATATATAAAGAATAAATGGGTAGAAAAATCATAGTTTACATTTTTTTTTATTTTTATAACATATAAAATATTAATCAAATGGGTGAAAATAAAATTTCCAATATGTTAAATCATAATATTAGAGTAATAAAATGTGTATCAATTGAATTTATTTAGATATAAATTACATAAAATTTATGAAAACTATTCTACAAAAAATAACTATTTTGCTGTGGTAAAGTATATTATGTTTGGTATCTTATTATAATGCCAATTAATATAATTTACATGTTACAAAAAAATTTATACGATGATTTGAAAAATTAAATTATTGTATTAAACTCAATTTTTTGAGATGATAAAAATTAATTTTAATATAACCCCATATAATGAATAAAACACTTTTTTTGATAAATATATCATTTAAGAATAAAATAAATTTATTATTATTCCATACCTAGTACAACCTATTCCATATTTGTTAATTTATTTTAATTTCTATATTATAATTATATTTCACTAAAATAAATCTATTGTGGATATTTATTAATAAATATTTAATAAATGTAATAATAGTTCAATTAAAAATATAAATTTCATATTAAATATTCATTATAAAATACAATTAAAATTAATTATTTCCATTCAAAAAAATTTATTTTAAAAATTCATCTATTATATAATAATTAACTTAATTTTTTAACAGTGATATTTAATAATATGTTTGAAAAAATAATTATATTAAATAAATATTTTATTTAAATATTATACCTATTGGACACATGTATATCTGATGACCATATTTCCAATGACCATATTTCCATTTTCCATATTTAAAATGATTTCATATTCATTCATGAAATATACTCATTTTTTAAAGATAATAAAACCCCTCATTGATAATAATTTAACATTATTTTTATATAAAAATGATATTTTTAAATAAAAATCTTTTAATAGATGAATTAATATTCTTCATGTAAAGGAAAAATCCAAGTTAACACCTTAAAATAATCTATGGATTATTTTTGGAGTTAGGCACAGAGATATCAAGGGATTGTGAGGCCCGTAGAGCCCCGGTGTAGACGGAATAAAAATATTAAACATATTATATTATGCGTCTTATATTATTAATTAAATAATTGAATATCTCCAAAATGGTAAATCAAATGATAAATCCAAAACTGTCATTATGTACGTTATGAGGGGTTACCGTAGGAAGGGAATATAATTTATGTGCATCAGGAATTTTGTAATATTTCATGTTAGGATAGTTTATTCAATATGTTTATTATATTATTTTTCTGACAATAATTTAATATCTCCCAAAGGGTGTGTTATATAAGATAATTGAGACAACCATTAGGTCTAAGACATGGGGTTTACTCTAGGATAGGGACATATTTTATGCGCATTGGGCATTTGGTAAGATCATACGAGGGGATAGCTTATATAATATTATTATTAGATTTTTTTAAAGAAATAATTTCATATCTCTAAAGCAGTGCATCATATGAGAAATATGAGACATCCATTAGCTCTAGAATGTGGGGTTTACCCTCATAGGGGCACAACATTTATGTTCATCGGGCTTTTGGTCAGATTGCTTGTTAGATAAATTATTTAATAATTTTATTATTAATTTAATTATTAATTATATTAATTACTATTCATATTCCTCTAATAAAGGTGTGGCCTCCATTTTTAACACACTGAGCTTCCAAAATTCATGATTTCTCACCCACATTGTCTGTAATAAAATTATAAATGCTTTAGTTAATTGAAATCAATGACTCTATATTGATTTTTAGGTTGAATAACAATTTGAAATTGTTTATTAATTTCATGTTGATTAACACGTGGCACATTGAGGTCTTATATAACCAAACCATTCAACTGTTGTTTGAGGTTGATCTCCTAAGTCTATGAAACCTCAAACTTCTGTGAGTTTGATTTTGAGGTCTCTTGAAATTGAGTTTTAACTCCTTGGAACGGTGACCCACTTCCCTTGGACTCCCCTGCAAGACTACATAATAGGTTTGAATTTTTTATTATTATTTATTTTATACCATTATTGTTCTTCCTTCCAATTTTTTTTGAGGAAAAAAATATAATAAGAAAAGTGGTTGAACTTTATTAAATTAAAAAAACCAAAAATATCAATAGTTGATTTCACGAAATTATTTGAAGATAAAAGTAAAAAGTCTCAAATGATAATTTCATCAAATTAGGAATATATAATTATGAATAATTATCACATAATCATTTTATCAAATTATCAATGATAATTCCACAATATTATCAAATTATAATTTTATCTAAATTTATCAATAGATGAATTTTTAAAATTCATCAAAAAATAATTACTGGGAAATATAAAAGGATAATAATGAAAAACTATCAAGAGGAAATTATAACAAATTATCATAGTATAATTGCATCAGATTATCGAAGATAATTTTATAAAAATTATTACAAGATATTTATAAAGTAATTATCACATGATAAATACTATCAAAATGATCATAGGATTATTATGTGGATTATTAAATGATAACTATTTTAATTATCAAATGATAATTTCAATATTATCAATTGATAATTTATTATCAAAGGATAATTATAATGATTAATTTATGATAAAATATAAAAATATAATTATTAAAGGATAATAGAGGAAAATTTATGAAAACATAATTATATAGGATAATTTATAATAAATTATTAAAGATAATTATAAATGGATAATTTAAGAAAAATTATCTAGAGATAATTATAAAAGGATAATTAAAAATAAATTAAAAAGTGATAATTATAATAGGATATTTTATGAGAAATTATCCAATGATTATTATTGTTATTGAGAATATTGTGAGTGAATGCACTGTTCAATAATGATAATTATAAAATTTTCTAGGATATAAAAAGTATCATAGCATGTGATATTTTATTTCATTTTGAAATAAATTAACCTTTTTTGGTTCTAGGGACTCTTGATGAATGTTGAGATTTGACGTGTCGATGTTTACGATAATAAGGACACGAAGAGGTGAATTTTAATGTTAAGGTTTGTACTCTAGCTATCAAACCACATAGGGTGGTTTATCCTTGCCTTGAAAACGATGACATTGGGTTAGGAGTTCCTTAACTTTTTTTATTGTCTCAAATGATGCCTTAATATGGTTTATTCATAGACATATTTGATTAACATGATATATTATGGTCTCATGTGGGTTTGTGTTTGTGTATCCCTGAAAATCTTATGTGACACTTATTTCTATGAGTATTTTGTATCTTATTCTTCATGTTCAATGTTAAAAACATATATTATTATGCTACCTTACTTATTATATATGTTATGCATTACCATGTATCCGACCACGCTATGTGGGATTTGTAGTGTTATTCTTGGAGATGAAGTAATGTGGAATATCATGACTTTTTTATCCCTTTGAGAGGGAGTGAACATGACTTGCGACTATGGTGAAAAGGGACCTATGCTTAGGATAGGGATAAAAAGTGCCTTTTGGATGCCGTGTGATGCAATTTATGCCTAGAAGATGCCAAAGGGTATGTTCTCAATTCCCAGTGAATGTCGAGTACCTCTCAATTCCTAAAGAATTTTAAGAACAAGAATTACTTTATGCATAGGATATGAGGAGTTTCACAATCACATTATGCTGATTAGAATGAATCACGAGCCTCATGGCTAGTCCTTTATTCTTGTAAGAACATGATTATCCTTCTGGCTTGGAGCTATAGTAGGTATGGTTGGAGGTTTGTAGAAGCTTGGTTAGCACATGAACACTAATTTTTTGATTATGTGTTACTATTCTTATTCCAAATTTATAATTAGTATGGGATAAACTTTTATACTTGATAAAAAATAAGGTTATGGATGCATTGGTGGTATCATACCGAGTCTTGTAATCACACCCTACTCATAAATTTCGATGTGCTTATAGATTAAATGGAGGATCTGGTGAAGGAAAACTGACCTATGATGGATGGTTGGGCAGTGGAGCACATATTTATTATTAGAATAGGGTGAACTCCATAGGAATGGCTATTTATCTATTTAATTTTGTAATGCTTATTCCACTAGTTTTTCATTCAACTTTGTGAGGTACTTTACTGTATCACATGTATTCCATCTTTATATTTTTTCATTTTTACACTGATTATTTATTATATTATTTATCGTTGATTTTGGTCATATGATATGATATTGTGGATATAGTCTCCCCACAGATAGAAACACACCCTATCTGTTTGTCAGCATCCTATTGCGTGCTTGGAGGCACACATGGGTTCATGTGACCTTCAAGATTTAACCTGATGGTTTGGGGCCGGATGCTACAAATTGGTGTCAGAGGATCAATATTAAGTAAAATTTTCTTCTCTTTCTCTTGGGATGATATAGAATAGATAGATATAGGAAAATTGGGACTCATGTAGGGGAAATATGCAAGTTCCTTGCTAGTATTATATAGTGTAACTCAGAGTTTCCATAATTTTCTGAATTTATTTATTCCATTACTGTTGATACATTCTCCTTGGATGATGAAAATAATGTTGATATGAAATTTATGGGATCTTTGGTGCATTAATGCATCATGACAAGGAATTTAGTTTCAGATTCCATATATATATATATGCTATTTTTTGCATAATAGTTCATTACTTAAATTCCTTGAATTGTGCTATCTTTCTATATTGTTTCAATTTGTGTGATATATCTGTGTTACATGATACTGTGATATATCTTTATTTTCATTATTTTTTTGAACTAATAAAGAGGTTTTGCTAATATATATATATGATGACTATAACTAAGGTGAAGTTATGGAAACCAGGGGTACTACTTGTAGGGTTATGCCATAGGATAAGGGTAAACTCCTAGGAGAACCTTGTTTGATACCATAGACTTGATAGGGAATTTCTATGTTCATAATGTTATTATTGTTTTATTGATTCCACCTCATATATGTTTTATGGGACCTCCATTTATGGAAACCTAGGATACTCTTGTGCCACCACTTGTAATATAGGAGGATATACTCCAATGTGCTACTATACAAGTAGAAGTGATTCATGATGTAGATACCTTTCAACTAGAACTCTTTCAGATAGTTCTTGTCCAAGGGGGAGAAACATATAGGACCATGTCCAATCATGCTCTAGATTTGCAGCTACAACAACCTCCGGAAATCTAGGGTATCGATGGCCTACAAGATGCATAGGATTGACTGCAATTTATTTAGATAATCTTTGATCTGGTCTAGAATCATGAGGTGGTTTATGTGATCCCAGAGACCTTCATGTTTCTAGGAACATCTAGGAGATATTGGACTACCATGAATCTATTTGGGAGATGAGAGGGTCTTATATGGGAGACCTACAAAGAGCAGTTCTCAAGACTTATTTTCCTGACATAATGAAGATGGACCATTACCATGTTTTGATGGAATTATGATAGGTATCCATGAGAATCTCTAAATTTTTTCCCAATTTAAAATGTTACTTATCCTTGCTCATTTTCTAGCTAGGAAGGAGGTGCAGAAGGATAGGATGTTCAATTTAAGACATTGAATGTAGCTTTGTAGAAAGGTTAGGGGATTTGACCTGACAATGTATACATAGGTCCTTTTCAAATTACAGACCATTGAGAAGGGATTTGATGTGGATATGGTAGTAGGTGTACTCCTAAACCATTCTAGGCCAAAGATTGATTTTCCCCTCACTAGTATGGGAATTTATTCTACCATTAGGAAGAGGAACACCGAAGAAAAGAAACAACACCCCCTCAAGAAGGTGTAACCTATTATATCATTATTAGCTCTATTGTGAGGAGTTTTATAGTGTTTCAACTATGGAAATATTGGGCATTATCATAGGTTCTGTATGGAACTTCAGAGCACTTGTCAGAAATGTGAAAATAAGGGGAATCTTCATCTATTTTCTTCTGAAATGTTAGGTGAGGTTTCCAAATAGGTAAGGGTAAGACACGTGGATTTGGATGGGGTTCTCAACAGTGGACTCAGACCTGTCATACACCCCAGGTGTAGTGAAGAGGAGATAAGGTAGGTATCATATACATTATCAATCAGACTCCAGTAAATGGTGGAGAGGGACCATCCACTATTCAACACATATCCTTGATCACCTCTACATTATCAACTGCTTTATTCAATATGGATGCTTCTCATTCATTTATATCCAAAAAATTAGTTATTGGAAATCACTTATCATTCATTTTATCATCTAAGTTAGTCTACCTTGAAACACTATTGGGAATAATAGTGGACAATCTTAACCGATGGATAGAGTGTCCACTAGTCATCGTTGTCTATGAAAATCAGTGTGAATTCATGATTCTAGAGATGATGATTTTTGATGTTATTTTAGGCATGGACTAGATGAATAGATTTGGAGCTTATATATATTTTTTCAATGATGGGTATCTTTTACCACACCAAATGGAGAGAAGATCATGATAATTGGAGAAAGGGTACTAGGAGAATGTAGAGTTGGACTGGACCCGAGTCATCTTAGGATGTCTAAAACACAAATGATAGTCTTATCTCTATTACCAAGATTAGTGGTGTCCTCCTCATCATTTCCACCTATCAAAGATCCCTATCAGTACATCTTTCCAGATAACATTACATGACTAACTGTTTATAGGGGAGATGAATTTGAGTTAAATATCATATTGGGTGTGAAACCCATTTTGATACCCCTATATCATATGGATCGAACCAATATGAAGGATATCAAGGTACAACTAGAAAAATTAGAGAGTATGGAATTTATCAGACATAGCACATCACTATGGGGTGCACCTATTTTGTTCTGCAATAAGGTGGATGGTAGTCATAAGAGATGAATTGATTACTGGAAAATGAACTAGTTGATGGTGAATACGCAAAATATATTTCCCTAGATTGATTATCTTTTTTATCATCAATGGGGAGCTCATTGTTTCTTTGAGATTGATATTCAATTAGGTGATCTTGAGTTGTGATCTAGAGAAGAAGACATTCCAAAGAGATAATTTTAGAGAAGGTATGAACTGTATGAGTACTTGGTGATGTCGTTCGGGCTAAAAAATGTACCAGAAATGTTCATGGTATTAATGAAATAGATATTCCATCCATACATGGACTTATTTATTATAGTTTTCATCAACAATAATCATCTACTCACTGAAACCATTACAATAAGATATGCACCTTGAGATAGTCTTGTGTATGCTTCAAGAACATAGGATTTATTCCAATCTACCAAAAAGTGACTTCTAAATTTCTGAGGAGAAGTTTCATGGATAGGTGGTTTCTGAGAACATTATATCTGTAGATCAAAGTGGGTTGAGGAAATCATGTCTTGGAAATGCTCCCAAAACATGTTTATGATAAAGAGATTCCATGGTTTATCAAGATATTAACGAAGGATTATCCATATATTCTTTTAAATATTAGTACTCATGGAAGTGCTAAAAAATAATGGAGTGAGGTTATAGTGGCCATACCAGTGTGAAGAGTAATTATTTGAGGTAAAGAGAAGGTTAATAAAATATCTTTTACTAACACTCCCCAAATATAGGATTGGTTATGTGGTGTATAATGAAGAAGAATACATTGGTATGGGAGTAGTGTTGATCCAAAGAGAGTAGGTAGTATCTGATGGGTCTCATCAGCTATGACCCCATGAGAGTAACTACCCTACACATGACTTGGTGCTGATAGTTATGGTCCATGCTCAGAAATTTTGGGGACTCAATCTCTTAGGTGAGAAATATATTATTTACATGGACCACAATATCCCTCTCTATATCATCACATAGAGGGACCTAAACCTATTATAGAGGCATTGGGTTGAGTATCTTTAGATGCTTGACTTTGAGATGACATATACACCTGGAAAGGGTAATATCATTATAGATACTCTTAGCTGTAAGATACAGGCAGAGCAGGATCATGGTGAGAGGTCCTTAGAAAAGTAGTGGTACTTAATGAGATTATTGAACGATTGGAGGATGGATGACATAGTGGAATAGGGTTCTATGAATTTTCCACCCTTGGTAGTAACATATACACATATGGACCAGGTAAAGGCTGAGAATAATTCATACTTAGAGTGTATTGTAATGAGGGAACAACTAGATGGTGGTGACTCAAAAACCAGTTTGTTGCTAGATGAAGATGATGTAATCATGGTACATGGGAGTGTAGTAGTACCTTAATCCATTAAAGTGGCGCTGATGAGAGATTACCATAACTCTTGATGGGAATGAAATCTTGATGTGACCAATATGTATAATGACTTTAGGTGGTAGTTCTGTTATAAAACAATGAAGAGATACATTTTTGGTTTTATCCCATGATTCCTTACCTATCAGAGGGTGATGTATGAGCACCATTATCTGGGTGGGTTTTTATAACCACTCAAGATACCTAGGTGGAAGTAGGAGGAAATCATTATGGTATTTGTGACTGGTTTACTCAGGACCTTGATGAGTTTTGATATTGTATGGATGATTATTGATTGGTTAACGAAATCAGCTCACTTATTACTGAACAGAGAGTATCAATTAATAGGGGAACTAAGAATGATATATGTTTCAGAGATTGTATGACTACATGGAGTCCCATTGAGAATTGTTTCAAATAGATATGTATTTTTATTATTTCTCTTTAGAAAGGGAATGCAAAAACCCTATGGAATCATCTTTTATTGACTATAGTGTAACATCAACATAACAATGGACAGTCTGAGTAGACTATATGTATATTGGAGGATATTCTTTGATATTCTGTACTATACGTTAGTGGAGTGGGGAATGATCAACGATCCATTATTGAGATAATATACAACAACATTTAATAGGATAATATTCATATGTAACCTTATGAAGTTCATTATGTGAGGCTTTGTCGCTCACCACTTTATTTCCAATAGGTAGGGGAGGAAACAGTTGTTGGCCCCAACAATCTTCAAGAAACCTCCAAGTGTGTGTAGATGATACTGAAGAGGTTGATCAGTACTCATAGAAGATGGATATTTTATGATAACAATAGTAGGAGGCTATTTGATTTCACTATGGGAGGTTAGGTTTTATTGATAGTGACTCCTCGGATAAGAAACAGATGTATGGGGAAGTAGAGAAGACTAGAACCATGTTTTGTTGGACCATTTGAGAGCACCAAGCAGATAAGGGTAGTAGTGTACCGTATAATCCTCCATTCTCTCTAGCAAGGTATGCACAAATTGATCCATGTGTCACAACTTTAGTGGTACATACCTAATCCTTTACGTGTTGATGATTTCGAGGATATTGATTTGGAGAATGGTGAACCATATATATAGTATCCTGTGTGAATCATATATCAAACTGATAAGGTGTTTTAGGGAAATATGATTCCACTATTCTGGATTCGGTGGCAGCATGGAAGTATCCCAGCGGAGACGCGGGAGCTCCAGTATGATGATTGAGATCAGAGGACTGATTTATTTGAGCAAGACCTATAGAGATACTTATTTGGGAAAATAAGTTTATATAGGAAAATAATTAAAACAATCTGAATGTTTAAAGATAATAAAAACCCTCATTGATAATAATTTATTATTATTTTTAATTGAAATTAATTTTTTTTAGTAAAAATCATTTAATATATGATTTAATGTGCTTTGTGTAGGGAAAAATCCTCATTAACACCTTCGAATATTATATGGAATATTATATAAGTTAAGAGAGATATATCATGGGATTCTGAGGTCAATAGAGCCTCAACACCTACTGAATAAATATAATAAATATATTATATTATGAGCATGATGTTTTCAACAAAATAATTGAATATCTCATAAAAGGCGTGTCGTATAAGAAATATTATACAACCGTTAAGTCTGAGATGATTGGTTTTCCCTAGGTGGGGCATAACGTTTATGAGTGTATGAAATTTAGTATTATTTCGCATGATGGTAGCTTATTTAATATTTTTTTATTTTATTTTTTGGAAATAATTTAATATCTACCAAATGGTGAACTGTATAAGAAATAAAATACAACCATTTGGCCTAGGACATGGGGTTTATCCTAGGCGGGGCATAACATTTGTGTTTGGTTAGAGTTTAGTATGATCTCATGTGAGGATATCTTATTTAATAATTTTATTATATTATTTTTTGAAAATTATTTAATATATCCTAAATGGTGCTTCATATGAGAAATCCAAGACCCAAAATTATGTACAGGTCATGGGGTTTACCCTAAATGGGGAATAAATTTTATGTGTATTGGGAGTTTGGTCAGATCCCACATTAGATTAAATTCTTTAAAAAATTTATTATTTACTTAATTATTAAATAAATTAAGTATTGTTCATATTCCACAAAAAAAACATGGATCCATTTTTAACACAATGAGAATCCATAAATCTCAATTTCTCAATATCATTTATTGTAATGAAATTAGATAAACTTTAATAAGTTGAAATCAATGACACCTCAATAATTTGTAGGTTGAATAACTATTTAAAATCATTTACTAATTATGAATTTGTGAACAGACGGTGCTTTGGAGTTTCAAATAGTACAATCATTCAGCTATTGTTGGTTATCAATATCCTCGAGTCATGAAAACCTTTGACTTCTAAGAGTGAGATTTGGATGTCTCCTTTAATCTGGTTTTAACTTCCTTGTATGATAACCCACCTCCTATGGACTCCATTGTGTGACTTCTTACGTGATTTTTATTTTTTTACTCTATAATATCTACCGTTATTCATCCTGCTTCCAAATTTTGAGATAGTTAAAAAATAATATTATTAAGTAAAATGGTTGAATTTTATTAAATGTAAAAATACCAAAATCATCATAGGTAGGTTTCAGAAAATTGTTGAAAGATAATTATAAAAATTATCAAATGATAATTTCATTAAATTATAAAAAGATAATTGTGAATTATTACCAAATGATAAATTTAATTTAATTATCAATGATAATTCTACCAGATTATATTATTATAAATTTTAATAAAATTATCAAAGAATGAGTTATTAATAATTACCAAAAGCTAATTATGAGGAATTATCAAAGGATAATAATAAATAACTATGAATCGATAATTAAAAATAATTATAAAAGAATATTTTCATTATATTATCAATGATAATATTATAAAAATTATTAAAGGATAATTATAAGGTAATTACCATGTGGAATATACAATAGGAATTATGATAGGATAATTAAATGGATTATAATATGATAATTATTATAATTATCAAACGATAATTGTGAGATTATAAATGGTTAATTAATTATCAAATGATAATTATAAAGAATAACTTATGATAAATTATTAAAAGCTAATTATAAAAGGATAATTAAGGATAAATTATAAAATGATAATTATAAAGGATAAGTTATAATAAATTATTAGAGATAATTTTTAAAGGATAGTTTAAGATAAATTATCAAGATATAATTATAAAAAGATAATCAATAAGAAATTATCAAATGATAAATATTCTTATAGAGAATATTTCATGTTCATGCGCTAGTCTAGAAGGACAATTCCGAAATTATCTAAGAGAGATAAAGTATCATTGCCTCCAATAATGTAATTCATTTAGATAGAAAATAACTTGTTTTTGATATAGGGACCCTTGATGAGAGCTTTGAAGTGTCGAAGCTTATGATAATAAGGTCACGAAGAGGTGTCCATGACTGTTGAGGTTTCCTCTCAAGATATCAATTCACATAGGGTGGATTATCCTTTCCATGAAATCTAGGACTTTGAGGTAGGATGTTCTTTAACTTTTCAGGCCTATTACACATGATTCCTTAATATGTTTTATATATATAGACATATTTTTTGACCGTACTCAATTATGATCGCATGTGGGTGTGTGTAGCCCTATGAACCTTATGTGACACTTATTACAATGACTACATTGTTGCTTATTAGTCATATTCGATGTTGATCACATGTATTTTTTTTACAATATTACATATGATGGTGAACAATGATTTCTCATGTATCCTATCATTCTATGTTTTCTTTTTTGGTATTATTCTTGGAGCCCACGAATGGTGGACCTTCATGACATGTTTATCCCTTCGAGGGGGAGTGCGTAGGAATTCCGACTATTTAAATGAGGGACCTTGTCATAAGGCATGGATGCAATGATGCCTAATGGATTCCATGTGATGTACTTGATTCCTGGAGGATTCCAAGGGGTATACTCTCGATGCATCATGAATGTCAAGAATCTATTTATGCCTATATAATTTTGAAAACATGAATTCCTTTATGCCTAGTGTATTCCAAGTTTAATTATCACATGATGTCGAGTAAAATGATTCATGATCCTCATGTCTAGTCCTTGATTCTTATGAGTCCTTGATTATCCATAATGAATAGAGCTGAAGTAGATACAGTCGAGGGTTTGTGGCAGTTTGGTTAGAGCATGCCCACTCGATTTTTGATTGTGTATTAATATGTTTGTCATGCATTTATTTTTATTATGGGATATACTTGTATACATTAGAACATCTGGTTATAGAAGCATTGGTGGTGTCATACCAAGTCTTCTACTCACACCCTACTTGGTTATTTCATTGTTTATGTAGATTTCATTAGGGATCTGATGAAGGAAAAGAGCCATGTGATGGACAGATGAGTAGTGGAGTGGAGAGATAGTAGCAGATTGGGGTAGACTCTATAGGACCTGTTGTTTATCTATTTACATATATACTTATTATTGTACATGTTTTTCTTACTACTTTAGGAGATACATTATTTTATAAAATGTATTCCGTTGTTTTCATTTTGCATTTTTTACTCTGGTTATTTAGTATATAATTTATTATTGATTTTGATCCTATGACATGAAACAGTGGGTATAGTCACGCCACTGATATACTTACACCCTCACTACTGGTTGACATTATATTGCGTACGAGGAGGCACACATGAGGTCATGTTACCTTTCATATTGAGACTGGTAGTTTGGGTAGGATGGTAAACTTTTAAACGACTATATTAACACAAGTACATCCAATAAATTCATTCAATTATAAAAATATAATTAAAAAATTTTAATTTTAATTTTAGATTTCTCAAAAATATTTATCTTTTGGTTTTTTTCATTAACATTTTAGATTTAGTTATTCTATTTTTGTTCCTAAAGGGTGAACATGATCCTGTAGATCTCAAATTATTAAATATATTATTCTTTTTATTTATGATCTTGTTTTAATTAATGTAATTTTAATTGATTTCATCATCCCTGGTATGTTAATATCAATGGGATTTTATAAATATTTTTAATTAATCTCTTTGGAATTTTATTTTGTGAATGAATATTATGTGGGATGTTTTTTAACACTCAGGATTAAATAATAGTAAATAATCTTATTTGTGTAATGAATCAATAACATAATGCACATAGAACTATTAAACAATGAGATTTTAACCTACATTTAAAATTTTTATAAATTTAATATTAAGAAATAATTTAAATTTTTTAATTAATCTTAACAGAATTAACATTGGATGAATATTTTTGATTTTTCAAAATTAGTTGATTTATAGGTGAATAGTGAAAAATAAAGATTTTAAAAAATTATAACTTTTAAAACATTATATTGATTTAAAAATTACTTTATGGTCAATGAATCCAGTTTAGAACATATATATACTAAATAATTAATATAATACATATGAAAATATATTTATCAATATAGAAATATATTCATAACATTATGGAAATCAATATAATGTTTTTATTGAAATTTAATCTGTTCTTAGTTCTCTTCATTTTATCAAGTATTTAAAAGGTACATTTTGTTTTTTTTGTTTGGTTGAAAAAAATTTATCCTTTGATTTAAATTATTTTAATTAATTCCATTATAATTAACATTTCACATTTTTTATAGTAAGGTCATTTTTATGATTAAAACACACTTTTTTCATTAAAATAGTTTTTGATGCATATTGTGAACATATATTAAGGGTAATTGACACCACATAAAACAGATGAATCATGTAAAATGGATTAAATATTTTGAATCATATGCAGAGACTTTGGTTTTTCTATGTAAGACTTTGGAATATTCCTAGGAATATTTTCGGAGCCATGCAATGAGATAGTGAACGATTCAATGGCCCGGTGAGGCAAGAATTAATTTTATAAAATATTATATATATTTTATATTACGCATATGTGGTTTTACCCAAAATGTGGAATATATCATGAATGGATTTCTGATTAGAAATCTGAGACCATGTTGGAATCCGTATCATGGGGTTCTCCCATGACATGACCTATGGTTTGTCGGTGGGGGACGTTTGGATGGGATAGCCGTTGGCGAGTGCATTGGATAAATTAATTTATTTATTTAACTTATATAAAAACTCTAGCACAAATAACTCACTAAAAATGACTCAGATGAGAAATCTGAGACCATCGTTGAGTTTGAAACACAGAGTTTTCCCTAAGTACTTCCTAAAGATGGTTGGTGCGGGATGTACAGTAAAGACAACTGTTGGCGGGTGCATTTAATTAAAATAAATAGTTTATTTATTTATTTTTAATTAAATGTCCTAAACCATTTTCTTATATAATTATGATTCTATGGAAGCTTTTCAGGTTTAGCTACATAACCATGGGATCATTGAGAGGATATTCCACCCCTTCTTCACTGGCAGATTGATACCGATGATGACCGGTGATGGGATCAAGGGGAATCGGCATGCGACCGACACAATGGGTTATATTCATCTCTAGAAGATGTGTTCATTACCAATTATCAATACATAATCATGATATGACTCATCATTTTTAGTTTCTATCATTATGATTAAAAGATTGAGCATGATAAAATCTATTTTCTTTGATATGTATTTAATTGAACATTCTCATGATCCCATGTATCGAAATAAATTATTCATTCAATTTATTTCTTCTCTATGCCATGTCTTCTCACCCCAGTTTCCACACTAAGAAATCATTGGCCAATAATTCTTGGCCAATGATGTATATCACACTTGTTATTGGTGTTTTCCCCAATTTTTCATCACATTATTCATCATTAAACTACATGGTGATGATTCAACTTTTCTAGGGTGGGTTAGAGTGTGATCGAACCCTCGGGTTTGTTGTGGTAGCATGAATGACATGTGAATTGATGGTTTATGGATAGATTGATAAACATGATAGATGTTTCTTTATGAAGGGATCAGTTCAGTACTGCTGGTGCATAATTGTGATCAAAGGGGGTTCGAGATCAGATCAATTATACTTGTTTTCCCATTTGACATTTGGTGATGGTGTGCAGTGTGATGGGGTTGGTTCCAAGTAGAGATCATGTGTGGGGTCTCATGAAAGATACTTCTCAACATTGACGTGGCTGTGGCCAAAATTGGATATTCAATGATGTTGTCAGACATGGTAAACATTGGGGGTGTTATTATTATTTTTAATAATAATAATAAAATTAAAGAAATCTTTTTGGTTAATTAAATGAAATGGGTTTAACTAAAATGATAAAGTAAAAAAGTGGTTTGAAGAGAGGAGGGGTTTGACGCATGACTTATGTGTTATTAAGGTGATTTACCTTATTTAAAACTACTATTATTGTTATATAAAATAATAATACTAATAATAATAATAATAATAATAATAATAATAATAATAATAATAATAATAATAATAATAATAATAATAATATGCAAAATTCAATAGAATTAAAGGAATTAAAGGAGGATGAATATGAACCTAGAGGCCTGTAAAGGAAAGGGGAGAGAGCCTGGTGCGTCCCTCTCAATTTTATTGAAGTTTAAAAAAAATATAATAATAATAAAATAATGTTATTATAATTTTTCTTGTTAAGCATTAATTCGGTCATAAATTTTTCATATGATGTTAGATTGATGAACCGTCTGTGGAAGCATAGTATTGGAAATCATACATCCATTTTAAGACCAATGTAGGATACATTTTTTGGACTTGTGTCTTGGTTCAACAAAACACCCAATAATAATAAAAATTAATATTATTGAGGAATATTATATCTGATGTAACTTCTACATACAGTGTCAGAATAATGAACCGTCAGTGGTGTTGAGACCCTGATATTGAGGACTATGTTTTGAGAATAATGTCATATATTTAATTCGAACTTGTGGCTCAGGCCCATGAAGCACCGTTCAACTGTTATGCGGTGAAATGTGACTTTTTCATTGGGTGTCTAATTTAGGCAATAAAATAGATTACCCCAAGTGTTGTTCCATGAGGATCTACACACTGTGATATTTTTGCCCATTTAGGACTATTTTTATAGGAATATCAGTAGAATTACATTTTTCTCTCAGACCAACGATGACCCTCATACGTTCATCAGGCTTTTGGTTGAGACACATAATATAGTTCCCTTACATGAAATATAGTTCTACCTGTATGGCATGTCTTGTGCTGAAAAGGGTATGAAAAGGAAGCCAAACGGTACCACATTCCATGTGGGACCCCTCACACTCGATGTACCACTTTGCTCTTTTTGTGGAAACATCATGCTTCTGTATCTCCTTTAGTTGAACTCAGGTTTTTGTCCCTCATGTACCCCATCTTAAGTGTTTTTACACATAAAACAAAATGGTTCCCTTAGTTATGACTTTTGACATATTATTTGGAATGTTATGAGCAAAACTCTAGGTTAGGTGATGCTAAAAAATGGTAGTTGTCTTGCTGGATCTCTAGAGGACTTATGAGTGGTACCCTCTAGTAGAGTTGGACAGTGGGTCCTCAATGCCTTCTAAGTGGTCCCTCTTTCAGAGCTGTTTTGTGGGTCCTCGATGACATCCATGTGGTACCCTCCAGTAAAGTTGGGAAGTGGGTCCTCAATGCCTTTTCGAGTGTTACCCTCTTTTAGAGCAGGGTAGTGGGTCCTCGATTCCTTTCTAAGTGGTACCCTCTAGTAGAGCTAGGTAGTGGGTCCTTGATGACTTCTAGAGTGGAACCCTCCATCTGAGCTAAGTAGTGGGTTCGTCATCAACTATTAGAGTTAAAATCTCCAATTATACCATGTCATTGATCTTTTAAATAGATTTTTTCCCTTGACTATTAGGGAGAGTGACAAGGTGTGGTTGGAATTGGATAGATAATACTTGGAAGACACATGAGATGGTAGAAATCATTGATGGACTTTTTGAATTGTTGGTGACTCTTCTTCCTGGGCTAAGCTATGAGATGGATATCCCCTTACTCTATCATTTGTGTTTATTTTAACTGATCATATATATATATATTCTTCTTTATCCACACCTTGGATTTTGTCAATATCATTCCATGAGAGGTGAAGCCACGTGGGGTATTCTACATGATTTCTATGTTTAGCTTCTCATGGTTGGATGATTATACTATCCTCCAATGAGTGGTAAAGACTCGATGTGTAGTTTATCTACTCACCATGTTGATCCCCTTGTTCTTGGATGAGGTTACTCTTTCTCTTGCTTTAAGTTGAAATGAACCTATTTACCATATACTCTACTTATATTCATGTTGTATCTCATACTACTCCCTCTTTAGATTTAGTGTAATCCTTATGGGTATGTATATACTCACCCTAGTATGGGATTTTTACATATGTTTTGTGTCTTATGCCGATGATGCATAGGGTTTTGGTGACTATAGAGGAGCTTAGGGATACCTAGTATATTGGACAACGTATGGTGGTTAGAGATTGGAGATTAGGATCTGGTCTCTCTCAGCGTTTACCTTCCAGTTTTTTCAGGATGGGATATATTTCTTATTGGGTGTGTATTTTTTCACATTACTTTTCTGGTTAAACTTCTTTAATATTTATTTTCTAGTGTTTTTTCATGAATGATTGTTCCCTTGACATTTTGGTTCTTTTACTTTTACTTCCTCTTCACTTATCCATCGATATGGCTATGTATGTTCATACCAGTAATTAGTAAAAGGCTTCCCCATGTTAGTTTTGTCTCTGTCACTGGTTGTGAGCCCCTGCCCTATGGAGGTAAGCATAGCGTAGTTGCGGCTCAAGCACCATCATGGGTCGTGTCATGACATATTGGTATCAGAGGTGGATCGATCCTTAGGATGATTTTTAATGTAGTTTCCTAACAAGGATTTTGTTGGGATTAGGGAAATAGTTTCAAACCTTCTAAAGTGTGGCTCTCATTCTAGGTTGTCTAGTGATAGTGCTTGTGTCTGACATATCTATTGATTATAAACTTGACTAGATTCTTGTCTACTTGGAATACCGATACATTGGTTGAAGGGATCAATGGTACATGCATCATATAGGATTGAGTCTTTGAATTTACTTCTTGAGTCAACTCCCCATTGTTATATGTATATATGCTCATTTGAACATGGTATGTCTTGATTACTTAGAGATTAATCTGCAAAGAAAAATAGCTAGGTTATCGACTATTGGATTGTGATGAGGATCAGATGAGTGATGAGGCCTCAGTTCAGGGTCCTTCCCATGAAATATTTCCTCTAGGATGGTATGTAGAAACACCCCATCCTATCGAGAAGTAGTTGATACTAGAATAGTAGGCTGAGGACACTCATAGGATTAGTGAACCCCATGAGTTCCATACCTATATCCCACTAAGGTTCCGCGATGAACTAGTTTACCAGGCAGTAGAATGATAGCTTGAGTCAGTGATCTGAGTTTTTGGACATCTGAATATCCTAACCAATCTGATTATTTCACTTGCAAAAAGTGCTCTTTGTAGAGCACCAATTTGTTAAGATGGAACTAGCAGATGACACAACCATGATGAGTGTTCATTTTAGGTTCTAGATACTGGAATCACCTAGGTTCCATGTTAAGATAGACTCAATTCTCATGTGGTTGAGTTTAGTATTGATCTGATGGTTTAAATACCATGCTCGGTTAGGATCCCTTTCGATGGTGTTCCTCATGTTGCTACCTCTCTAGGATGATGTTGGTCATCGATAGATTGATGTGATTGAGATTTTTTAGCATATAATCATACACACAAGGAAGAGGGATACTTTCCCCACCAATATACATCCTTGTGACATGATTCAAAACTATGTGGGTGATTCAGTGTTGTCCCAAAGTGGATAGTATCGAGGTGTGGTGGAATATTCCTTTGACTTACATGTTTTGGATGTGTAGATGCGATGGTGCTTTTGGAAGGGAGGATTGAGTGTGGTTTGTGGTACGACCCATGTCACTACTTCTTTAGCTGCAATTCTTAGCACAGAGTTGAATGCCACATTTCTTCATGCATAGCTGCTATTTGAGACATAGAGATACCAGGGGAGCCCCATTCACTCAACCCCTTTGTTGGAGGCCCCTATATAGATAATTGATTATCACACATTACCACTAATGGGGTGACCTTACTCTATAATAATAGAGATCCTCAAACCAGATATTTCTATAGCAACAGTGAAAGCCTATGATGATTTCCTCAGTATGGACTAGTCATCGACCATCCAAGATCAGATATTTTCTACCAGTGTTAACCCATGATTCCAGGTTGTGGGATAGAGTTTCCACCTTTATGAGGAGTGATCCCTAGATAGAGCAGGATGAGAAAATTTTTGGGGGTTATATCCATTCAATAGTTTCCATGTATTACCCTTGGATCAAAAGATGTTATGAGCTCTCAACTTCCTACAATGATGGTGGGTGTCGATGATGTCTTTTCGAAGGAAATGTATGGTTACCTCCAAATCATAAGATATAACTTTGCATAGAGTTTCACCAGGGATGTATCGATGCTTGAAATATCATGTCAAATGACCCAGTGGGGCTACGGGAGCTAGTAGTGTGGTTGTAGGATTCTGGAGAGTTAGGACATCATAAGACCCAGTGTGTTCACCTGGGCATCCCTCTCTTGTTCACCTGGAAGCACTATCTTGTTCACACTTGAGAATCGATGACCTCTTTGCACAATGGATAGAGGTGAAGTGGATCTTATTTTGACCTCAGGATTGGTTATCACTAGATTCAGTTTCGAGAGGTGGATGAGCCGAGCATGGTTTCTCAGACACATTGTGGTCTCTTGAGTTCTTGGATGAACAGAGCATGGCTTCCTAGACACATTTCCATATAACAGCTCTCTTGAAGTAAATTCTATATTCAAAGTTCAACTTCTTGGGACATGTTTTCTTATACATGTGAGTAAAAGTGGACCCTATATAGTTTGAGGCAGCAACAGCTCGAGGGCCATCCAGGGCCATCCAGGGCATGGTCATGGCAGGAAATGCTCACAAAAAGGATTTTTTTCCTCCATTGTCAAGTTAGGTGACAAAGAAGTGGAACACTTTGCAGTTAACTCTTATGTGTGAGGATGGTGTATCATTCCTCAGTTTGATTATTATTTCCCATTCCCCCCCTATTCTTTAGTGATTTACGAAGGTGTAACATGGGACTATCGACTAAGGGATCTTGTGTGACCAGATATCCTTAGGAGTTTCATCAAATGGATTTTCTAAATAGGGGAATAAATTCATTATTTATCAGGGATAGACAATGATTTTAGTCATGTTAAAAGAGGAGTTGATGAGGGAGTTTCATACTTCTCTTTTGGTTGTACATCCCGGTTTTGGGAAGATGTATGGAAGAATCAGATGAAGGCTCAATATCTCCACCGTTTTCTATAGTTTGTGATTTTTGGGTATGAAAATATTTGAATAAAGGAATAATATAGAGAATATGGTTTTTTTTTGTGTAAGAATTTTGAATATTCCTATAAATATTTCCTGCTATAGGAACTGAGACGGTGTGCTAGTCTGAGGCTCGATGATCAAGGAATTAATTTTTAAAAAATATTAAATATATTTTATATCACACATATGTGGTTTTCCTAAAAAAGTGTAATATATCCTAATTGGGGTATCTAATAAAAAACTAAGACCGTGGTTGAATCTGTAGCATGAGTTTTACCCTAGGTGTGGCCTATGGATTTTCGGTATGGGATGTTCGAATAGGGAACCCATTGTCAGGTACATTGGATAAATAAATAAATTTTATTTATTTATTTAATAATCTTAAACTAAATAACTCACAAAAGGGAATTCAAATGATAAATCTGCGACCACCATTGACATTGGAAGGCATATTTTACCCTAAGAGTGACCTAATGTTTGTCGGCGTAGGATGCCCGGTAAAGGCAGTTTTTGGCAGGTGCATTTAATTAAAATAAATAAATAATTTATTTATTTTGAACTAAATGAACTAAACCATTTTACTATATATGCAATCAGCTATGAAAAATCTCAAGGGTAAAATGTATAACCCTATGATTTTTGAGAAGATCTTCTACCCCTTCTTCATTGACAGATTGAAACCAGACGATGACTGGTGATGGGATCAAGGTGAATCTATAGGTGGTAGATGTAGCGAATCATCTTCATCACTACGAGATGCATTCTTCACCATTAATTGATCTATAATCAAGGTAAGACTCATCGTTTTTGGTTCTTCCCATATGATTAAAATATTTATTATGATCAAATCTATTTTAATTTATCTATATTTAAATCAACCTTCACATGAAACCGTGTATCAAAATATATTATTTTTTCAATTTATTTTTTCTCTATGTCTTTTTTTCTCACCCCAGTTTACCCACTATGAAATCATTGGCTAGTAATGATTTACTAATGATGTTTATCAGTCTTGTTATTGATGTTTTCCCCCATCATTCATTGGTTTATTAATCGTTAAACCATTGTGTCACCATTCGACATTGTCAGGGTGGGTTCGAGTGTGATCGAACCCTAGTGTTCAATGTGGTATCATGAATGAAAAAGGGGTCGACGATTTGAGGATGGATTGATAAACGAGTGGGATGTTGTTTTATGAATGGGTCGGTTCAGTACTGCAGGTGCAGGTTCGATATCGGAGGTGGTTTGGGATCTGATTAGTGATCCCCATTTTCCCAGTCGACATACGTTTATAGCATGCGATGCGATGGGGTCAGATCCAAGTAGATAATTTGATAGGGGTCTCATGGTGGGGGATACTTGATGTTGATACGAAAGTGACCAGACTAGGATCTCTGATTAGTTGGTCGGACGTGGTTAACATTGTGTCTATTATTATTACTTTTAATAAAAACATTAAAATTTAAAAATTCTATGTAGTTAACTAAATTAGATGGTTTTAATTAAAGTGATAAATGAAAAAAGTGGTTTGAAGAGAGGAGGGGTGCGGTGCAAGACCTCGGTGTGATATGGGTGATTTACATTATTTAAAACTATTATTATTATATAAAATAATATTGATGATGATGATGATGATATGAGAAATATAACAAAATTAAAGGAATTACATGAGGATGAATAGAATTTTGGAGGCATGTACATGCAATGTGGGATATCCTGGTTCATGCCTTTCAATTTTATTTAGGTTTTACAAAAATATAATAATAATAAAATAATAATATATTTTTTTTTCAAACCTTGATCTGGTCGTAACTTTTTCATACTACATCAGATTGATGAACCGTTTGCGAAACCTTGGCCCTGGAATTTAGATGGTCATTTTATTACTGATTATGGATACCTTTTTTGGAATCATGCATTAGTTCGTCGAAACACCAAATAATAATAAAATTATTATTATTGTGGAATCTTGTATATGACGTATCTTCTTCATATGATGTCTGAATGAAGAATCGTTAGTGGAGTTAGGACCATAATATTACGGTAGATGTTTTGAGACCAATGTATGATATTTAATTTAGACTCATGGATCAGGACCATGAAGCACTATTTGTGCGTTATGCGGTGAAATATGAAATTTTAACTAGGTGTCCAATTTCAGGAAGTTAATTGGCTACCCTGATCATTTTTCCATGAGGATCACAATGATGTAATACTTATGGATATCCGAGACTATCTTCAGAGGAATATAAGTGGAATTATGTTTTTTACCTTGGGCTGACAATGATCCTCATGCGTTCATCAGGATTTTGGTTGAGGCATGTCGTGTAGTACCCTTACACACAATGTAGTATGACATGGACAACAATCCATGTTCTGTATAGGACACGACTAGGAAGAAGAGTGGGACCATATTCCATGTGGGTTCGCTCACAGGCCGTATACCCCTTGGCTCTTTTTGAGGAAACATCAAGCTTCGGTATCTTCATCGCTTGGACTCATATTTTTGGCCCATGAGTAGTCTATCCTGTGTGATTTACACATAGAATGTGATGGTTCCCTTAGTTATAACTTTTGAGATACGATATGGAATTCTCTGAGCATGAATCTTTTTTAGGTGACACTTGACGATGACAGTGATCACACAGGATCATCAGAGGACTTATAAGTATTACCCTCCAAAAGAGTTAGATAGTGGGTCCTTGACAAATTATGAGTGGTACCCTCCAGTAGAGACTGGAAGTGGGTCCTCAATGCCTTCCATGTGGTACCCTCTAGTATTGATGGAAAGTTTCTTCTGGAAAAATCCAAAGTGGTACCCTCCATTAGATTTTGGCAGTGGTTCCTAAACACCTTCTGGGGGGTACACTCTAGTGGATCTAGGAAGTTAGTCCTCCACACCTTTCTAAGTGGTACCATAAAGTAGAATGAGGAAGTTATTCCTCAACACCTACCAAGTGTTACCCTATAGTAGAGAAAGGAAATGGGTCCTTGATGCCTACTAAGTAGTACCCTTCAGTAGAGCTGGAAAGTGGGTCCATAATGCCTTTCTGAGTGGTACCCTCCAGTAGATCTGGGCAACAGGTCCTTGATTCCTACTGATTGGTACCCTGTAATAGAGAGGGGAAGTGGATCCTTGATGAATTCTCTTGTGGAACCCTCCAGATGAACGTGGTAGTGGGTTCTCCATTGAATATAAGAGTGTAAATCTCCTATTATACCATGGAATGGTTTCATTACCTAGATTTGTGCCACCTTGACTATGTAGCACAATGAAGAGGCATGGATAGACTTTGAATGTTACTTCTGGGAAGACGTGTGAGATGATAGGCATTGTTGATAGACTTTTGGAACTGTTGATGACTCTCCTTCCTAGGATGAGTTGTGAGATGAAGATCCCCTTACTCACTCATTTGTGATTATTTTGACTAAACATATATATATGTATATATATATCTATATATATATTCTTCTATATGGACACCATGGATTTGGAACTCTATTTCAATGAGAGGTGAAGTCGCGTGGGGTATTCCATGTGTTTTTTGTGTTTAGATCCTCATGGTTGGACGAGTTTACACTACTGATATTGGTGGAGAAGAATCTATGTGTAGTTCATTTACAAACCATGTCAAGCCTCTTGTTCTTGGATGAGGTTACTCTTTCTCTTTCTTTTGGTTTAGTTGTACATATTTACTCTATACACTTTTTCTATTCCTGTTTTATCTATTTCTACTCCCCATTAAAATTTTAGGGTGTCTTACTAGGTATGTATATAATCTACCCTTCATGGGATTTTCCCTCATGTGTCTTGTCTTATGCAGATGAGGGACATGTCACCGGTGACTACAGAGAAGCTTAGGGATACGTGGTAATTTGGACCGTGTATGGTGGCCACATCTTAGAGATCAAGATTTGGGATCACATTATGTTTAATTTATAGTTTTTTAAGGTTGGGATATATTTTTGGTTGTGTGATTATTTTTTCCCATTATTTTTAAGTTTACACTACTGTTCACTTATATTATGTAGAGGTTTTTCATGCATGGTTGTTCCCTTCAAATTTTTCTTATTTTACTTTTATATACTATGCACTTATTCATTGAGATGGTTGTGTGTGCTCATACATGTTCTTATGAAAAGTACTCCCCATATTATTTATGCCTTTGACACTAGTCTCTATCCCCAGGAATATAGAGGCTGTCTTTTGGTAGTTTTTGTAACACCCCAAAAACTCTAAAAGAGTAAACATTATTAAATAGCATGTATGAAACATAACACCAAGTGTAAAGGGAATATAATATCCCAAGAATTTATAATATATTAACTATTTTAAATAAATTAAATAAAAGTTATATCTTGTGATGTATGAAACACTGAGATATCATACATCACACACAACAATGACCTTTCTTCATTTTCTTAAGTAATACACAATACCGAGTCATACTGAGAAAAAATATATAATTAGAACATTATTATTTAATATAATATGATAAACCATAGCCATTATGTTAGTGGTTATGAATAGTATTAACTAAATTATTAAAATATATGGTTTATAATAATATAAGATTAATTCTTAGGTTAAAAATTATTGAATAAAAGTACCAATTGAATGTAAACATAATGTTTTTATATAAAACTATTTTTTATGATCACAAAGATATTTTACCTTAATAAATAAAATTAATTACAATTAGTGAGTGATATTAATTAAATATATGTGTTAAATATTTAATCAATTATATTTTATATTCATCCAATAGATTTTATAAGCATAAGAGAAGGGAAAACCCAATATTTCACATAAAAACCTATATTTTTATTATGGCATTTTACCGCCTTTTAATGGAGAACCTATTTTAAATATTAATTTTTACAATCATATAAATTTAATATGATAAAATAAACATCATTTTTGAATTTATAATACCAAAATTATCTTATGGTGACTGTTTTTGATTTTTCCGTGAAACTTCATTTTTTGATAAATTGTGAAAAATACTGCATTTTATTTAAAAAATTGTCTTTTTATTTAAATATTTATTTATGTTAAATATTATCTTAAATTTGTTTTAAATTAATATTGGATCAATTATAAAATTATTAGTATAGTTTAGTTCACTAGAATCAATTTAACTTTGAAATTGAATATAAAAACATGACATTCTTTGGAACATTTTTCTACTAAAACCAATTAATTCATCCGATTGTGAGATTAGCATTAATCTTAATTTTCCCACTATTGCGATTTGAATTTTGAAAATCATACATACTGTGTTTTAATAATTATATTATTTTTCATCTAATAGTATCAACATAATTTTTAACCAAAATGATTAGTGAAAGTGATTAAATTTAATTACAGTGATTAAGGTGTAATTAGGCTTCAAAATGGACTAAACCATAAATTTAAGTGCCCAAATACCAATATACTTGTCCAACACCCATTAGAGGGAGTTTATTTGGACTTAAACCTTCCATTATTGAGTAAGGTTAGTTTTTATGTCTTTTTTAAGGTAAGAACATGGGTACACCTAACTAATTTTCAAGAATACGAAGTCAGTCCTTTTCTTCCCTTATAAAATTTCACCACCTCTACCCAATCATCACACCTCTCAAACCTCTTATTATCAGCCAGAATCTACCCAAGTAGACTCCCAAAATCCCTCCCCTCTAACTAGAGGCCTCCCTTTGATCATAAAGTTTTCCAAGAATGCTCTTTGATATAAACCAAAAGGAGTTACCCGATTTTAAGGTAACACATTCCAATAATCTCTTTTCTTTAATTTACATATCCACCACCTCAAATATTCATCTTTGATGTTAATATAATGACACCCATTTACATAATATAATGTGTTGTTATTATGAGGGTTAAACCTACACTTACACACACCTCCATTTATTGGGTAATGAACATACTGTTTCTGTGTGCAGTGAACTACTGCCTCACGAAACGCTGATTGTTCATTCTTAATTTATCGCCTCCCACAGTGGCCATTATGATGGAATAAATATTTATATTTTTTATATATGATATATATTATTTCTTTATTCCTCATTTATTCTTTCAAAACACATTCCATTATACTTTCATCTTTTTGCAAAAATGATTACATCGTTTGAAGAAGTATGGACTATCGCCCCCTCAAAGCGATGCGATCCATTCACACTATACATGGAATGTTTAAAGGATGATTTTAATTAAAAATACGTAACAATAAAAACATATATATGATATTCATGACATAATCAACTTTATGGAAATATAAGTGATAATGTCATTCATGGACATGGGGACAACCACCACCCTGACACGATGTGATTTAATTTACATCCCAAGAATTATATATATAAGTATATATGAATAAATAGAATGGTGTTTATAAAACAATTATAATTCTTGAATGAAATAATGCTACTTACTGTCTTACCAAAATGATCATTGAAGAAGGACTACATTACTCATGCGTACATACGACCTACCATCTCCATGATTGTAACATTGGTTCATTTTTATAACCATAATTCATGAATGGATTTAAAATTATAATTTATGTTTAAATATGATAATTATGTCATGATTATTATTATTTAGAATTATATATAATGACCACATTGACCATAATTGACATACTATAGTCATTTTTTACACAAAAATCGAATTTGGTAATAACACCCAACGTAAACTTAATTGACTAAGTAGTTGTATACAACCTAATAATATATAAAATAAGAGTAATGATAAAAATAAAAATGGTTATTAGTCAATTAAATAATTAACAAAAGTTAATTATACAGGATGTTAAAGTATTTTCACCTGAAGGTAAACTCAAGGTAATTGATTCTAATCTCACTTTTTTATATATGTGAGATAAATGGCATGTTAACCACATACATATTTTATGTGGTGTATCTACTACCCATTATGTTATATTATATCATTAATCCTTTTATCTTTATGGTATATTAACCATTCATTTAATATTATTTCTTTATGAGGCTTATGATTTAAAATATTTCAAAGTGGTATGGGACACTTTGGAATGATTAAAGATCATTTTCCTCAACAATAACATTAATTATATTTTCGTGGTATTTCCATTTGAGGAAATTATATGACCATTGTTCAATAAAACATTTCATTTTCTATACTCTGGTTATTCATGACCATTTTCAAGTATAAGAACAATTTTTCCACTCTTTGGTAATAAAAATGTTTTAGAAAATGTTTTTATGGAAACCCGACTTTATTTACCTCATTATTTTAAGAAACATTTTTCTTCAAAAAAATATGTTTTATTAAAATGTCTTCAAAAAATGTTTTTAAAATGGTTTCGTAATTCAATTTTTAACTTTTTTGTATTTTTCCAATGATTCAATGGAATCTCCTTGTCACTTTTCGAATAAGGCAGCTTCTTATCCTTTAACTGTGCAAAAGGAATGTTCTTTTTACCATATACGACTTGTATGGATTTACCTGACACCATTTATTTGAATCTTCATTTGAATGTTTAAAAGTTTACTTTTTAAATAAAATGTTTTTAAAAGTGATTTTCAAAGAAAAATGTTTTCAAAATGTTTTTCAAATTAAAGGTTATTTTCCTCAAGAATATTTTTTAATATTATTATTTTATTTCATCAATGACAACAACCCTCTATTTTTACTCCACATTGGATTTGTTGAATTGATACCATACTTTTTATTCCTCTGGATGGTTTATTTTTTATTTGGCCAAGGATAGTATTCAGATTCACTTCCATGATTTCCTTATTAATTCCCTTGAAATATTCCAATTTCCAATTATCATTGAACATTGAATTTCCCCTCATTATCCATATAATTTATCGTGAATGACATTATTGCCTAAATGATACACCATTTTCCATGCGGTGTCTACTTTTATAGTTGTTTGATTATCTAGGGAAATATTGATAAATCCTTATTCTTCATTCAATATGGATAATTGATAAAACACATCTTTAAATCAATTATTTGATCTATGAGGAATGCTTTGGGCAGGTAAGATACAGGTGGAGCCTAGTTATAGATAGCCCTTTGATGCATCAATCATCTCATGAGAAGAAATAGTTGACTAGCCCCTTTAGATGGGTTTTTACATGATATTCTAAACCTTATTGTGAATGTTCCAGATGGTACTGGTTCCATGTCCCTAGGAAACATGGCATCCAATAATTAACCACTTCTCTCATTTAAATTCAGTTATTGTTTATCCACGTGATTTTGCGTCGACATATATATGGATGTAATTTATTTTTAGTTTATTGTTCTATGGCATGTGTTTCAGTTTCTTAATTTTCCACATTAATTATTCCTTGTCTAGTTGTTTAAATGGAATGTTTGTTTATTTATTTACCTTTCCATATAGATTGATTTATTATTTTCATATTCATTCATTTCTTAAATTTCTATATTAATTTATTCTCATTGAATCATTATTGCTTCTGATATACTTTACTTTCCCTTACTAAGAATTTGAGGTCACCCATTTTATGTTTATATCATAGGAATCCAAGAAGCGTACTTTCAATGATATGTAAGGATTTACTAGATGGATTAAAGAATTTATCCAAGAAGTTATTTGTTAAGAAGAAGAAAAATTATATTGTGATTATTTTATTATTTTGTATACAAGAATCATTTATGTATCTGGTTTACCAATATTGCTAAACTCTAGGGTCCTTCTGGGCATGATTACTTTAATCATGACAATTTAATTGATAGTAGAAATTGGATCTGGGTTTAATGGGGTCGGTTTGATAAAGTTGGTATCAAATGAATTTTAGTAGCCACCTTGGGAACTAGATTTAGGAAAAAATATGTTATATAACATAACCCTAAGGTAGAATTTGAGGATAAGTATAGATGAACATTCTAGAATTTTGGTAAGGAATACATTATGTGGTTATTATTAGAAATAAATCCTTATCTAGATACTACAATAGGATTTGGTTCTAGAATAGATGTACCTAGGAGTAATAACTTTGAAATGGTGTTCTGAGCCTAACTCACGATAACATGGTACATGAAAATGGGCCTTACCGCACACTTGGTTTGCCAATACTGGGGGATTTTCATAGGATATTCCATGTCTTTTTTACAAACCAATATGAAGAATTTGAATGGAGACTAACAATTAATAATCAAGGTTAAACCTAAGGTTTTTTATATTTCAAAATAAGGTATCATGATTTAGATATCTTGTATATAATTATACACTTTTCTTATAATGACTACTATTTCTCAAACTATTCTTTTGGGTTTTAGTCAATGTCTAGAAACTGAAGGATTCAAGTTAACATCTAACATGGAGGACAAGGTGTTGAAAATGAGCAACCAAATGATGTGTTGAAAGGAGTGAAGGATATAGTGTTTGTACCAAATCAAATTTTCCCAAAATATTATTAGCAATATATACCACTACCAACCACTGAATGCACCAAAGAAGATAGGGATATAGGTTTCCAAGAGCTCAATAGGTAGATACCGTAAAGAATATAAGGCTCAATTCCTAATAAGTGAGAAGTGTGGAAGTAGAAACATCAGTAAGTGTATCAATGGAACAAGAAATTGCCTTATGTGTGGGAAAGAAAAACATAAATAAAAGTATTTTCTAGGAAAATTTAAGAGTATGATGGAAGGAAATGAAACACATCCTAAGGATCTATTTTCGGTTCATTAACTTAAATATGGGGAAACTAGTATTTACCTGAGTCAATTCCCACATTTAAAGGATAAACCCTAGTTCATGAATGTATGTACGTAGTAAATGAATGGAGGAAGTATTATATTTTGATGTTTTATTCAAAACCTTTGTTAAGAGTCTATTTAATGAATAAAGTTCAAAGATGTCCATCATAGTTAATTTGAAATTTATATAACCAAGGTTTTATAAAAGGACAACCTGAATGTCAAGTGACAACCAATCATGTATGTAAAGGCTATGGGTCTTGAACCAATGACTGAAGGACGATAATGTTTTGATGCCAACCACTGACCTACATAATGTCCTAGTTCATATTCTATTATTTTTATTTAAATAATTTGAAGAATAGATACTAATGATAAAATAGTATTATTGTATTTAGGTTTATAAATCAATATTTTAACCATGTTAGTTTTGAAAAAATATTTAGATACAAAGAGTAGGACTTATCACTCTTTTATGGGCCTTACAAATCATTAAAAGTATTATTTAGTGCTTTAGGCATCAAACCTAATTTTTGGATATCCATTTCTTGAAGTAATGTATGAATTGGAAATTGATCTATGAAAAACCAAAGGATAAAAATTGTTTTTATATAAATATGTGTTAAGTAAGTAAAATTCCTTATATTCTAAGGTAGTAAAAGAATTACTCAACATTGGGAAAATGACTTCAAAATAAAATGCTATCCTAATACCTTAATTTATGTTGAACTGATGGTGTTATAAATCATTAAATATTTATGGATTTGATGCCCTCAAATTTCTATCGATCAATAAATTTGTTGTTATTGTTGAATTAATTCACTCCCGATAAATATTTACATTTTCCCTTCAAGTACATATCTCTACTTTCCACTAATGTTCTCTTATGTAGAGACCTAGTTACATGGAAGTCCATGTGACCTTTGTACTTACCATTATCTATTTTATAGATTATATTTTATGAACCCTTCTCACAATGTGGGATTTAAATATGGAAAATATCAAAAATTATTTTACCAAGATTGATTTTAAATTACAAGGATGAAATTTAATTAGGTTGGGGAGAATGTAACACCCTGAAAACTCTAAAAGAGTAAACTTTATTCAATAGCGTGTATGACACGTAACACCAAGTGTAAAGGGAATATAATACCCCAATAATTTATAATATATTTATTATTTTAAATAAATTAAATATAATATAGAGCTTGAGATGTATGAAACACCGAGTTATCATACATCACACACAAAAATGACCATTCTTCAATTGCTTGCGTTATACACAATACCAAGTCTTACTGAGAAACAAACTATAATTAAAACATTATTATTTAATATAATATGATAAAAAATATGTGTTATGTTAGAAGTTATCAATATTATTAACTAAATTTTTAAAATTCATGGTTTATAATAATATAATATTAATTCTTAGGTTTAAAATTAACGAATACAAGAACCAATTGAATATAAACGATTTTTTATATAAAACAATTTTTATGTTCACAAAGTTGTTTTACATTAATAAATTAAATTAATTATAGTTAGTGAGTGATATTAATGTAATATATATGTTACATATTCAATAAATTGTATTTTATATTCATCCAATAGATTTTATGAGCATAAGATAGAAGCAAACCCAATATTTAACAGAAAAACCCATATTTTTATTAAAGCATTTTACCACCTTTTAATGGTTGATCTATTTTAAATCCTAATTTTAACACTATTATAAATTTAATTTTATAAAATAAACTTCATTTTTTAATTCATAATACTAATAATATCTTATGGTGAATTTTTGGGATTTGTCTGAGAAACTTCATTTTTTGACGAAATGTGAAAAATACTACATTTTAGTTAACAAGTGTAACTTCTTTTAAATACTTATTTATGTTAAATTGTATTTTAAATTTGTTTTAAAGTCACAGTGGATCAATTATAAATCTATTAATACAATTTAGTTCATTATAATCAATTTATTTTGGAAATTTAATATTAAAACGTATCAATCTTGGGAAAATTTTTCTACGAAAACCTATTAATTCATCCAATTGTGAGATTAAAATTAATCTTAAATTTCCATATTCTTTGTTTTGAATTTTGAAAATCTGACATACGCAGTTATAATCCGAATAATATTTTTATTCTAATAATATCAACCTAATTTTTGACCAAAATTATTAGTGGATGTGATTAAAATAAATTACAGTGATTAAGGTCTAATTAGGCTAAAAAATGGACTAAACCATATATTTAAGGGCTCAAATGACCAATACACTTGTCCAAGACACATTTTATGTACATGATTCAGCCATGAACCTTCTATTTTTAAGTTAGGTAGGTTTTTTATTACTTATTTATGTAATAACATGTGTACACCTAACTTCTTTACAAGAATACCAAGTGAGTCCTTTTCCTCCCTTATAAAAGGCCACCAACTCTACCCATTCCTCACACCTCTAAAACCAGTTAATTTCAGCCAATAACTACCCAAAGAGTTCCAAAAATCACTAACCCTTGAACCAGAAGCCTCCCTTTGATAAGAAATAATTTTAAGTAATCCCTTTGGTATAAACCAAAAGCAGTTACCTGATTTTAATGTAACACTTTCCAATGATCTCTTTAATTTTATTTAGTTCTCCACCACTGCAAATCTTATTCTTCCATGTTCATATAATGAAAATAGTATAATCAATATACTATGATGTCGTTATTATGATGTTTTTACATACACTAACACAAACCTCCACATAATGGGTAATGAACATACTATTTTTGTTTATGGAAAACTACTGCCTCACGAAACGTTGATTGTTCACTCTTCCTTTACCTCCTATCACAGTGGAAATTATGATGGAAAATATATTTATATATGTTATATATGATATATATTATTTCTTTATTCTTCTTTAAATTTTTCACAAAATATTCCCTTAACTTTACACTTTGTATAAAAATGATAACATCGTTTGAGGAAGTCTGGACTACCGCCCCCTCAAAGCGATGCGATCCGTTCATGCTATACTTGGAACATATAAAAGAATGATTTAATTAAAAATATGTGACACAAAAAACATATATATGATATTCATGAAATATTTAAATTTATATAAATATAATATATCACATTCTTAATTACACTTCTCACATACTATAAAAGTGATAATGTCGTTCGTGGACGTGTGGACTACTGCCTCTCCGACATGATGTGATTTCATTTACATCCCAAGAATTATATATATAATTATATAAGAAAAAATAAAATTGTATTTATAAAATAATTATCACTCTAAAATGATATAATTTTACATACTTTTTATCCAAAATGAACATTTAAAATTGACAACATTACTCAGTTACATATACGACCTACCTTTTCCATGATTGTAACATTGGTTCATTTTTCATAACCATAATTTATGAATGGTTTTAAAAGTATAATTTATGTTAAAATATGATAATTATGTCATGATTATTTTTATAGAGATGTATATATATTGATCACTTTGACCATAATTGACCTACTGTAGTCATTTTTAACACACAAACTGAATTTGGTAAAAACACCTGACATATTATTAATTGACTAAGTAGTTGTATACGACATAATAATAAGTGAAATAAGAATAATTATAAAAATGAATTAGGTTATAAATCAATTAAATAATTAATATAAGTTTATTATACATGAATTTATAGGACATTCACCCCAAAGGAATCTCACGGTAGAATATTCTCATCTCACTTTTTATATCCTTAAGATAAATGTCATGTTCAGTACATACATCTTTTGTGTGGTGTATCTACTAACACTTTTTTTATATTATATCATTAATAATATTATTTTAATGGTATATTAAACTTTTATTTAATATTATTCCTTCATGATGTTTATGATTTAAAATGTTTCAAAGTGGTATAGGACACTTTAGAATGTTTAAAGATTATTTTCATCAACAATAACGTTAATGATATTTCAATGGTATTTACATTTGATGAAATTATATGAACATTGTTCGATAAATACATTCACTTTATATACTCTAGATATTCATGACAATTTGAAAGTATTAGCACTATTTTCCACTCATTTTTACTCAAAAATTTTTTGAAAATGTTTTTAAGAAAACATGACTTTATTTCTCTCTTTAGTTGGAAAACCTGTTTTCTTCAAAAACCCATATTTTATTATAATGTTTTAAAAACTATTTTTAAAATGGTTTGGTAAATAAAATTTTACCCTTTTTTTTATTTTACCACTATTTTAAAGGAATCCGCTGGTCGCTTTTCGAACATGGAATCTTTCTAACCTTTAATCATGAAAAAGGAAGGTTCTTTTTACCTCATACAACTTGTACAGATTTACCCACCATCATTTCTTTAAAGCTTCCTTTGCAGCTTTAAAAGGATACAATTTAAATAAAATGTATTTAAAAGGTATTTTCAAAGAAAAATGTTTTCAAAAGTTTTTTTAAAGGAAATGATATTTTCCACAAGAATATTTTTTTTAATGTTATTCTATAATTTAATTAATGACAAAAACCCTCTAATTTAACTCTACTTGGGATTTGTTGTATTGATACCATCCTTATTCTTCCTATGTATGGTTTATTATTTATTTTTCAAAGGATATTATTCACATTAAATTCCTTTATTTCCATGTTAGCCCCCTTGAAATATTCCAATTTCCTATTATCATTGAACATTGAATTCCCCCTAATTATCTATATCATTTATCTTGGAAGTCACTATTACCTAAACCATATACCATTTTACATATGGTATATACATTAGTAGTTATTTGATTATATGAGGGAATATTAATAAATCCAAATTCTTCATTCAATATGGTTAGTTGATAAGGAACATTATTAAATTTAGTATTCGATCTATGAGGAATTCTTTTTACAAGTATGGTAAAGGTGGGGCCCGGTTATAGATATCCCCTTGATGCATTAGTAGTCTCGTGAGATGAAATTGTTGGCTATCTACTTTAGATGGTTTTTTACATGATATGCTAAACCGTCTTGTGAATGGTCTTTACGGTACTGGTTCCATGTACCTTGGAAACATGGTATCTAATAATAAATCACTTCCCTCATTTAGATTCAATTATTATTTATTCATGAGATTTTGCATCGACATATCTATAAATGTAATTATTTTTCAGTTTATTAATATATGGCATGTGTTTCAGTTTCTTACCTATACATATTAATTATGCCTTATCTAGTTTTTTAAATGGAATGTTTTTCAGTTATTTACCTTTCTATATAGATTGATATATTATTGGCATGTGCTTTCTTTTGTTACATTTCCATAATAATTTATTCTAATTGATTCATTATTTCTTCGGCTATACTTTAATTTCCCTTACAGGGAATTTGAGATCACCCTTATTATGTTTATATCTCAGGAATATAAGAAGTGTAATTTGAAAGACATGTAGGGATTTACTAGATAGTTGACGAAGTTATCCTATAAGCTATTTGTTCAGAAGAAAAAAAATTATATTGTAATTAGTTAATTATTTTGTAATACAAGACTCATTTCTGTATCTGGTATACCATGAATACTAAATTCTATGGTCCTTTGGGGCTTGATTCCTTGTAATCATTCCAATGTTATTGATAGAAGACATTGGCTCCTGGATTACAAGGGTCGGGTCACTACTGTTGCAGTTTGAGACCCAACTTGGGTTGGGTCATTACATCATAGTAATTAATATTAGGTAATATATTCAACTTAATTTTTTTATGATTAATAGAAACTGTGGTAAATATTTATCACCTTATTAAAACACAAAATGGGCTAAATGGATTAAATATAATGGGATAAAGATTCATGATAAAACAAATAACATTCATAAACCACATTGGTTAGTTTTAATTCAACCTTACCCTTATCATCATAAAATCTATTACATTTTAAATTCAGTTTCACATGAAAATGACTATAAATTATCTAAATCTTTTAATTAATTCCATGTGTATCCCACCACTAACTTATAAAAGGGAACCACATCTCCAAACATATTCATAAACAATGATCTCTCTATCTCATCGAATAACTAGAAAAAATATTCCTTGATTATTTAATTTAATTATTGAGATCTTTTTATTCTCCAAATACCATAATAAGAAGTCTTAATGTGAATATCAATGGTGTACCCTCAAAGAATAGGTAATCTTCTTTTTTGACTATTCCAAATTTTTCATCCTCTCTTAATTCCTATATATCTATTTCACCCATCATAATATATTTAATTTTGTACCATAAATATACTAATATCTGATTATGATAATGGGAAAACTATTTTCAACCTCTTCTACATCACATGAAAAATGAATGCATCCCTTGTGCATACATTTGTCCTACTATCTCCACATAGAGGCGTAATTTGTTTCTCATCACCACATTACATGGATGGTAATAAATATAAAACTAATGAACATATATGATATTTGTAAAATTATTATTATTAATAAATTATGATATATCATATATCTTTTTAACCTTATACCAGTTATGAAATTATAATGTCGTTCTTGGATACATTTGGGATACCTTCTTCATGAAGCAATGTAATTAATTTTGCATGCCTATCATTCATGGATTAGTATATATTTTAATATAATTAATATATATTATTTATATCATGATCCAAATTTTATAGACGATTTAAACAAGATAAATATACAAGGAAAAAAAATATTGGGCCCAAATTACATGGAAAATGAATCAGTTTACACTCATAAACAATGGTTTTAATAAGGAATTATTATTAAAAATGTATTAGAATGTCATAAGTTGATCATATATGAAATTATAAATAAAAATATTGTTTTGATATTAAAGTATTATAATATTAAATTTATTATACTGGAGGATAAATTCACTTACTAGGGAATTCAAAACATGAAGTATGGGATTCTTATTATAATCTCAATTTATATTAGAATGGTTTATGTTATGATTTCCTATAGAAAATATATATGATCTAAATCACATATATTTTAATTTTCTCTAGCCATGTATGGTATGATATGATTAATTTCCATTTTTGTCATGTTTTAGTAAGAATTAACATGTTCCATGTAGGGGACATTCGTTTAAAAATAGAGTTTTGATGTTTTCCTTCAAACTAATTTTTATCCATGTAAATATTTTCATTAAAATAATTTCATGAATGTTTTTGATATTGTAAAATGATTTATTAAATTCATTTTTATCAATTTTTTACATTATATTAAAATTATTAAATGGAATTAGTTTGTTGTTTTTTGACAGAGGAACTTTTTACCCAAGGTGTGAATTAAATGTTTATTTTTACATACACTACACAAAGGGATTTTACCACTATCAAGAATATATGTTTCCTTTAATATTACTATAAAATATTCCATGGTTAATTGCTGTGAATTTTTTTCTAATATTTAGTAAATTTTTAGATTTAAAATAAGTGATTTCAAATATAAAATTGGTATTTTCCTCAAGAAATGATGCACTGATCTTTTAAAGAAATACTCATTTATGAAGAAACCCATTTTTGTTATTGGTGATATGATCTAATAATAAAATCATTATTTTATCTATTGACAGTTTATAATTATGATTATGAAATATTGATGTTCTATATTTTTGATTCCATAGAAATAATTTTTTACTTATAACTCATTTTGATAATGAAGTTTAATTATTATTCAGAATAACAAGAATGTATAGGACATGCCTGTTTTGTGTGGGGCCTGATTATAAATATCCAAATGACACATCAAAAAGTATCCTAAGAAAAAAAATAAGAATTTAATATAATATGGATATTTATATTACAATATAATATTTATTTAGAATGATTACTTTGTTGAGAGGCCTTGATTATAAGATTAAAGACATATTGGTTGAGAGTCTTTGACTATGAATGTCCATAATTATGAATTTCCATTATTAATAATTTATCTTTTCTATCAATGTGATTCCTATGTTGATATTAGCTCTGGGTGATTACCGAACTCAAATTGTTGACTAAAATGAAATTTCTTTGATTATCTACTCAAATATAATGATTATGCTTTATTTACTTAGTATAGCTTCCACTAAACACAAAACATACTGATAAAAGAGATCCCCGTTATTTATTACCTATCCACTTGAAATAATTAAGAATTTTTTGACTAAAATCATGGATGCATGAATGTTTCTTATTATATGTTTTTATATTTCATATTCAATATAGGAATCATGTATTTATTTAGTTTAATAATACCGCTAAATTCATTGATCATGTATGGTTTTCTTCGTTATATATTATAAAAATTTAATAAAGTAAACACCAATTATATTTTATTGGAGACATTTTAAAATATTTGGTATCATAGCAAGGTTAGTTGGCACAATAGAAACTATGTTTTAAATTAATATAGCTAACCTGAGAGATTAGATAATCCCTTAAGGTATTTGAGAAATTTTACCATTATGGGTTTTATTTTTTATTTATTAGTAATCAAGATAATTATGAGATATCATATTTCACACCATTGATTAGATATGGATCCTAATAGAATAAATGGGAATAATTACTAATAGTCAATATAGTGACTACCCTACTAAGAAAGTAATTACTACTGGTGTCAAAACTGAGTAGATAATGTCTATATTAGTGTAGATGAATAAAGTTTGATGAATAACTATGATTGAATGGGGAATCTTATTCTTAAAAATTATGATTCAACTATGTTATATTACTTTATGTGATAAACACAACCACATTTTAATGAAAATACTAATCCATTAGTGACAGAACAATTGAAATAGTACCTCAAAAAGATATTTCTATATGAGGGATATAATTTGAGGTAAAATGTTATTAATTTAGTGTTAAATTTTTAATTAATATTTAGATAATGTTTTTTCTTCATCAAGAACACAAATGATGTTAATGAAATATTATATATGAAATTGGTAACATTGAAAGTAATATTTAATAAGAAAACCATCATTGATAATAATGGGTTTAAATGGAGAGGAAGATCCTAAATTTATTTTATAAGGAAGAATAATGCATTGAAATGTACGAGGATAACTTTAAAATATTATCTTGTAATGTTGTAAAATATATACGCAATTTGGAAGACATGATTGACTATTTATCTGACAGGATTATTCCAAGTCTCCAATGGGAACAAGTTTATAAAACATGTTTATTATAAAATGATATTGTATCATGTTCAATAATGACATGGAATTATATATAAATGTATGATATCTTTAAGAAGAATCAAGAAAAGTAGAAGATTTTTGGGAACCAAGTGTTAGGCGGAGAAAACCAAGGAAAATGATGGCAATAGGGGGGGTGAATTGCCTTTTTAAAAAAATGATTAACAAATAAAAATCACAGTAAAGAATGCAGCGGAAATAAAGGAGGCAAAACACAAGAATTGATAACGGAGTTCGGCCAAAAACCCGTCCTACATCTCCGCTCCCAACTCAACCGTTGAGAGATTCCTACCGCTTGCTTTTCAATGGTTTTAGCAAGAAACCCACTAGGCTTTGAGGTAGCACTAGGACCTATTACAACTTTCTTTTGAATGGTTGAGCAAGAACCCACTTGCTTTCAATGGAATAGCAAGAACCCACTAGACTTCTTACAGGTGAAGGCTAGCTCACCTATGTCACAAGCCTTTTAAAAGGAAAGGCTTGAAGAAACCTCTTCACACCTTAGTGGTGATGTGAAACCCAAAAGAAAGGGGGATGAGAAAAGGTGTTGGGGTTTGTAGGCACAAACCCAAATTTAAAGCTCAAAAAAGATAAAACAATAAAACCCGTAATTGGAGAAGCCTTGGGAGCCTTTGATTGATTGGAGATGTTGAAGGCCGCTTCCAAGCTTCTTTGGAGGAGCTCCTTGGATGTGGAAGTTGTTGGAGCAAGGTGGGTTCCTTGAAGGAAGTCCGCCGGAGGTACGCCAAATGATGTACAACGTGTCCGTGGGCTTGGTAATGGTTCCGGTATGTGTCCGGGGCTTCCTTGGCCTTTATTTATAGGCATGGAACCCATTGGGAGCCTTCGGAGCCGTTGGAGAAGTCTTCGGAGCCGTTGGAGGCCAAAAGAGAGTTGACTGGTCAAACCCAACGGCTAGTTTGACTGGGCTACCGGCTGGCCGGTGCCTTGGCAGAGGAGAAGAGTTTTGGTCCAGGCTCCACCGGCTGACCGGTGGATGGGCCACCGGTTGGCCGGTGGCTTGGCAGTAGCTGATTCTTCTTTTCCAGGCACCACCGGCTGACTGGTGCTGAGGCCACCGGTTGGCCGGTGGGGAGACAGTAGCTACCCCTTGAGTCTGGGTGCCACCGGCTGGCCGGTGCTATCACACCGGTTGGCCGGTGGACTGCAATTCAGTCCATTTGCCAGCTTTCTTGGGCCAATCCTTTGGCAATATTTTGCCTATCATCCACAACACTTAAAAACAAGGTTAGACAAATATGAAAGTGATTGTGATCATGAAAATCAAACCACGAGGGGATACGAGAGGTACAACACCAAGAAAACAAAATTTATCAAATAAGAAGAAATGAGGGATGATAGCACAAACATGTGATACCTTTTTAAAGAAACACCCATCTAAAAATTTAATGAAAACAATAGTCTCTTTCAAATGATGAGAAAGGGGTCATAAATCTCTTGAATACAAGTAAAATAATGAAACCACTACTATACATACCATTAACATTAATGATATGGGGCATTATTCAATTCATTTTCTCTTGATGGTAGATACATTGATCATATAATCATATTTTTCAAATTCATTAATTGATTCTGGATATTTTAACCTTCTTATATCTTATATAGTTTCTATAAAAATTAGATATTTCCCTTTCACTATAATATGATATTTACTAATCAAGACACCCATTGGAAAACTTATTGCATCTTGGATTTGAATTTAGGTTCCCATTATGGCTCATAGACATACCCTATAAGAATATTTTATCATTATACCTATAGTTCATTTTTATATTATTATTAGTATGGATTGGATTAAAAATTATAATGTAAAAAAAATTATTTCCAATAAGAATATATAATATGATTAGTGAGGAGATATAGAATCCCTTATATTCACTAGTGACACTATATCATCTGAATCAAGTATAACCCACCTCTAGAAGCCATCCATAATGAAATTATTAGATAATTGAGCTGACACAATCTATGATAGGGAAAGGTATCCTTACAATATAGGATGCAACAATTTAAGAGGAATACATTTATATGTTACATGTAGAACATCCTTTACATAAATATAACCATAAATTTCAGTTTTCTATTGATCCACTACCGGATGAAAATCGTATATCTCAGAGTACTTATATTATATACAAATTAGAATTATTATTATTCTAAAAAACTATAGGAGTTGTGTGATAAGGGATTTATACACCCTAGTGTTTCACCATGGGGATCCCCTGTTCATTTTTTATATAGGAAGATGGGTCAATGACATCTTTCATAGATTATAAAGTAATCATTTCTATTTCTAGAAAAAAATTATACTCTACACAAAATTGATGACTTCTTCCATCAACTAAAATGAGATAAACATTTTTCAAACATTTATATTCATTTTTTGTATCATAAATTGCATCTAATCAAGGATAATATTCCAAATAATAATTTTGAATGGGGTATGAGTATTATCAACTTTGGAAAATTCCATTTCGGTCGACTACATCATACTATTCTATTAGGGATATGATGATTTGGGTATTCATAGATCATATTGATAATATAATTTCAGTGTTATTAGTGACATTTTTATATACTCTAAAATCATTTATGACATTAATTGTTATTTGAAAATCATTCTAATGACACTTTAGGAAGAAGAGTTATATGGAAAATTTAGAAAATTTAAAATCTAGCTTTTGTATGTTTCTTTTCATATCCATATTGTCTCTAAAAAAGTAATATTTATTGATCCTTAAATGAAAAATGATGTGTATGAATTTAAAATGAAAAAAATATATAACTATGTTTAGTAATTACCTTGTATTGGAAGGTTAGTATTGATGAATTATTCAAAAATATTTTTAAATAGATAACTCATTATCAATATTGACATGTAAAGTGGATAAGATCATAATGTTAGAAGAATTAAAATAATTTTTTAAATAATTAAAGAATGATTTGGTCAATGTACTAGTAATAACATTACCATGAGGGAAGTATGGATTTTTGAAATATAGTGATGAATTAAAAAATTGGACTCAGATGTGTCCTTATGTAGAACGATAGTGTTGTTTTTTATGTAGAATTATAATTAATGATACTTATAAAGAATTATCAAACTCATGATCTAGAGTTTGTATCCATAATATTTTCATTAATTAAATGGAGGAAATACATTTATGGTAAAAATTATGAAATATAATGGAATCACAAATGTTCGAATTACAAATTATCATAAAAGGAACTCAACATAAGAAAAGGGTTCTGGCTATAATTTCTTAAGGATTATGATTTCCCCATACATTATGACCATGGTAAGGAAAATAAAATGGATAATTCATTAAGTAAGAAAAATCAAAGTATTTTGGATAAAATTAGGATTTAATCAATCGTATATTAATGGATTTTTAATTTTGATATGATAATCATTAAGGAAGTGGAAACAACACATCTATTCAAAAAACATTTCAAAAAATCATTATTATTGAAAAAAATTCACTACTTAATGAAAAAATATTATAAAGATATTCAAACCCATGAATGATGGGATTTTGGTATAATTAAACTATGAAGATTGTATATGGAAAATTATAAAGAGGCTATGTGTTCTATCTTGTCCTAGGCTTCAAATAGAAATATTTGATAAATATCATAGGTCAAATTTTTTATACACCATTTTATAAAAAAAATATTATGGTATTTGAATAATAATTTATGGTTGGATAATATGAAATGTATAATTTAAAATTAATTATAATGATGTTTGTTTTGTTAATAGTTAATGGTTGCGAGAAAACATCATAAAGGAGTCATGCATCCTCTACCTATTCCTGTATGGAAAATGGATAATATTACTATAGAATTTGTAAATGGGTTTCCAAAGACTACGAGAATGAATGATTATATATGGTATATTATGGAAAATCTTATAAAGGCTTCACATTTCCACTCTCTAGTGGAATATCTATTTCTTTATAGTGTCATGATACTCTATATTAATGATGTTTGAGACATAATGGTGAACAACTTTTGATTTTATCTGATATTTACCCAAAATTTACATTGAAATTATTGAAAAACCATTATAAATATCTCACCTAAAAGCTAAAATTGATCCATTATTATCATTATAAAATGTATAGATAGTCTAAAAGGGATATATAGACATTAGAAGGCATGTTTATTTCAACTTAACTTTACTTTTTAGTAGTGTGGTGTCATTATTTAACATTATTATAATTTTCATATAATAATAGATTGTATCTGATCATTCAAATAGAAATATATGAATTATTTTATGGGAAAATATTTTATATAACAACATATTTGGGTGAATATAGTAAAAGGATGATTATAAGACAAGAACTTGTTGTATATATAATAACGAATGTTTTTACTATTTGAGGTCCTATTCGGGAATCTCAAAGTAAGAAAAAGAGTTATTTGGATAATGAATGGAAGGGATTTGAAATTCAAGTGGGTGATCATGTTTTAATAATGATACATCTATGTAAGTGTGTTATAAGGTTCAGAAAAAATGGGACACTATTTCATTGGTACATTGAGACTTTTGAAATTATGGAATGAATTGGATTTGTGTCTTATAGTTTGAAAATTCCACCTAGACTCTCTATATTTCATTTTGTGTCTCATGTCACATTATTGTGGATGTACATTACAAACTCATAGTGTGTTCTCACCTATAAAGAAAGTGAATTTTAACCTGACTTATCTTACAATGAAGAGCCTATCAATATTCTTTACAGTAGAGAACATGTGTTATGTAATCATATGATAAGACTGGTAAATGCATTTTTTTAAATCATAATATAGAAGAGGATACATTGGAACTAGAAAAATTAATACTCATGAAAAACCTAGATATATTAATGAGGTGATATTCGGTAAATATTAAGAAAATAATATTTCAAATGAGGGGAGAATGTAATTTGTGATATTCAATAATAGTTTATAAGATTTTATTTTTAAATAAAAATAAAATAATGTATAAATATTTATTTATTAATGTGATTGATTTTTTTACCAATTTTATAAAATGAATTTAATTAATTGATATTAATTTTTGAATTCAATGTGTTAAAAATTAGCTTTTGGTTATTTTTTTAGGTTTTTCAAAAAAAAAATTGTTTTTTGGAGAATAATGAAAAATATTAATTTTAAAAAACCATCAAATTTATGACAATAAAATAGTATAAAAATACACAGATGGATTATGATAAAAAAATTCTAGAAAAATTAATTAATAGATAATAAAACATAACACTGAACATGAAATATATGATTAACATTTTCAAAATAAAACTAATTTTTTTGTTTAAATAAAAACTATTTTTATTATATTTCCTTTAAACATATATTTATTATGTACACTTATGTTTTTGTTTGGTTTGAAAGAAAATTAAGACAAATTTGATTTAACATAATCTAATTATTTACATTAAAATCAATGTTATATATTATTTTTAAGAAAAATAATTATTTTTATTAAGACAATTGTTTTGCTAAAAAATGGTTTTCAATGCATTTTGAGAACATATATGATGAATAATTTCTAACCCCTTTAGGAGTTTATTCATATAAAATGGATTCAATAATTGTAATTAGAATAATAAATATTATGTAACGTATTTATCTTATTTTTTTATTTATAATGAATAGTAATCATGGTAAATATAAGCCACCTATATTAATGGTAAAATAAGTTAAAATGGTTAAAAATATAGGGATAGGGAATAATAATGATACATAATTTAAATTATGATCATTATTAAAATAATAATTTATCTTTTAAACAAGAATTCATCTTAATGAATTCATATAAATCTTCTAAGATTTTAAATTTTATTGACTTAGGTCATATCTATTACATAAAAAACATCAAATGTACAAGTTGGACCCCTACTCTTTATATCAATTTTTCCATAAATAATAATTTTTAAATAAATCATGTTTTATTTTTAGGAAAAATCATCATGATCATTAACATGGATTCTTAGTTTTCTTTACTCGTTCTTAAAAGGTGTGAATTTGTTTTAAAACATATATTGAGCACAAAATACTTAGAAAGGGACACAAAAATGGATAAAGAAACAAGTTAACCCATTTTAAAAATGTGAGATAAAAAAGATAGTTTTCATTTATCTTAATTAAAATTTTGTTCAAATAATCGTTTACTAAAACATGAAATTAGTTTTTCTTATCAAAGTTTTTATAAAACACATTATAAAAAATCATAATGTAAAAACCAAAATCATGACAAAAACACAAAGTAGAAATCATAATCATGAGATTTTCCATGAAAAAATGAAAACCCATGAAAATTTTCTTCTTGAAAAAAACATTTCCTTAAAATGGGTAATATCCTTCCATTTAAAAAATATCATTAGTTTTCCTTTCAAAATATTAATATTTCAATGAAAACTCATTATGAAGAATAGAAAACTCATGTAATTTCCTTGGGACATAATTAACATAGAACCCTTACAATGAAACTTATAATTGGAACAAATAATACATTAATTTCCATCATAAATTTCCTGAGAATATAATTATTACCTAGTGCATTGGAATGTTATATCAATCTCACTCACCATAATTAGCTATAACGGGCACATCCATCACAAAGAGTTATATTGGGCTCACCTGTTATGATAAAAAATTTCTAATAACTATATATTAAATAAAATATTTCATTCTCTCACCTTCAAATCATAATTCCCTTGGAACATTCTTTTGAACCCATGTCAAAAATACTTTCAATTATCGAAATACCATTTCCTTTTAAAATTACATTTATAAACTAAAATACCTATGACCAAAGGAAAGTGGGGTTATAATTTATGTAATCATGAATTATTATAATGGATAAAAAACATCCAATAATGGTTATAATTACTAGAAAATCAATTGCATCCATCGAATTAAAATAGAATATTCCTTATACGTTTTCTATAGAATGTCAAATCATTTCGTATAAAATAAGTAACATGGTTAAATTTGAAAACCATTGAAATAAAGTCAAATATATCCTTATAAATCATTAATTTCCATAAAAATACATCAATAAAATACATTTATTAATATAAACATGGGAGAAATATATATATAGAAAATGAAATTTAAAAAAAAAATTAAAAATGATGTTTTTATGGTAATGTGTCCCTTACCACAATCTTGATTCAACATGAATGTTCTTTATCTTCTTCATTCCTAGACTTCCACCATTACATTACTTATTAATCCTTATATAGTTTTTAATCATCCAAAAAATACCCCTATAATGTTTCTAGGAATGTTAGAAATGTGTTTGGATAGGGCTTGTATGAGCTGTTCTCGAATGGTGTGTGGAATTGTGGACTGGTGGTTCCCTTTTTAAGTTAGGGGATGGGAACTCTTAGAATTAATTAATGTATTAAATTAAATTAAAATATTTTTTATTGAAAAACGTCTCAAAAATAATATAATTAGATGATAGGATGATTATGAGTTGATATTCTCTCATCTAATAAAATCTAAACAAGTATTGATTATGTTTTTACCCATATCCATTCATTATAACCCCCATTAACCCTCTTGACAATTACAAAATTATAAATGTTTTTTACTCATTAGTAGTAATGATAGTTTTGATAAAAGGAAAAACAACCCATTAATATACTATGGTTGATATTTTCAACAATATCCCATTCACATAGTTGACAAAGGGATTTTTTTGTTTTTAAAATAATTTAATAAAATATTTTTATTATAAATTTTCATTAATGCCTTTTTTGAAAATATTCATTTAATATGACTTTTAAGCAATCATGAAAAACTATTAATTTGAATATAAATAATTAATACATAAAATATTTCATATTTATCAAAATATTTCATGGGATACCTTTACTCACCCATACAGTGTTACATTAAGTAATTTTAAAAGTATTTACTTGGTTTTTATTATACTTTCAAATGCCTTGTGTTAGTGTTATTTAAGAATTTAAGGTAATTATATCATTACAAAAAAATTATAAATAAATTACCCTAAAAACATAATTTAATTTCACTCAAAATATAATTTATTATTAATTCATAACTTCTTTTTATCCCAACATGAACATATAAGAGAAATTTAAATGAATGAGTCTGAAATTTTTTATTTTTCTTTACATAAAATAATATAATGATCTAAATAAGTTTTAAAAGGAACTGTAAGGTCATGTAATTTATGTTTGAGTGATTATTAATAAAATTGAATCATAAATGAATTAAATAAAACTATATTGAGGAATTTTTGGACTTGTCACATTAGTTTTAACATAAAAAACTCATTTCACCTTTACCATGGTACAAAAATTTACTATTATTACTCTTCGTAAGGAATAAAAAATAAAAGGGAACTATAATCAAAATTTTTAACTTCTAGAATCCCAATGTGAAATCCATTTTTCATTAGACAATTTCCATAATTTGATAATTTTAAGTTAAAATTTAACCCGAAAATGTGATAAAAATATTTTTTCAGTGAAATTCCATATAATTGGAAGAATTTAATTTAATATTAAACCATAAAATGTAATGAAAAAAATTCAGAAAAAATCCATTTAAAGTATACAAATGTTTTTATGAAAAATTCAAGTGTAAATATCATTACAAAATCAATAATTGGGTTTTATTTAATCAAAAGGAAAGAATAAAATTTTAAAATTATTCCATAATAGAAGTTGTCATTTCAATACATGATAAAAATATATAGTTTTCAATGAAAATTAGTATTTTTCACAATTCATTGATTACATAATTTTTTTATAAAATTATCAAATGTCATCATAAGGTAATTTTAAAATATCAAAATTAAATACGAAGATCTTCTTGTAAAATTTAAATTCTATAATTTGTAAATATATATTTTAAATAAAACCATACTATGCAAGAGATCCCATTTTGGTTAAAAATAACCCTCTTTAATTTTGAATAAAAAATACCTAATATGAATATTTCTCTAAAAATATAATTTATTAAAAATAATAAGGAATGGAATTGATAAAAAATTTACATTACCTGGGATATTATATTTATCCCCCAATCTAAAAATATGTTCTCATAATTTTATTTACTAGTTAAATAAGTGGGGATATCTGTCATTCATATCATTTTTTGATTCCTATGTTTCTTCTTCAATCAAAAGGTTTTCTACAAAATTTTAACCAAATGAATCAATATATTTAATAATTACCACTCTCTAAAGTCATGAATTTTAATAATCTATTCCTTGTATATAGGATTATCTTCCAACTTAGCTAAACCAGAGATCAATACATTATATTCATTTGGCACATATTTTCATAAAAAAGAAACATGAAATATGTCATTTACCTAAGAAAAATTGATTATAAAGGCCACACATTATAAACCTATCCAAATTTCACCAAGATTTTATATGGTCCAATGGATCACATATTTATCTTACCTTATTTACCAAAAAACATAACATATTTACATTGAGATGCATTAAGAAAAACATGATGTCCTCCCATAAATGAAATATGTTTATTTTAAAAATATTCATATAATTTCTACTTATATTGATCTGAAATCAAGAGTTTCTAAATCATCTTGACCTTTATAACCATTTTTCTACCAATTCTAGTACAAAAAACATTATTTCTCTTAATTTATCCCAAAAATCTAGAATTTGAGACTGATTTCCATATAACTAAACAAAATGTGCCATCTGAATACTAGAATGAATACTATTATTATAAAAAAATAAGCTAATAAAATATATTGATTCCATCTCCTTGTACATCTATTGAACAAGCATGAAGCATGACTTCCAATATCTGAAAATTTTCTCTTGAATATTCCATTAGATTGTTGATGAAAGGACTTAATGAAATTTATTTTAGTACATAATGACTTTGTTAGTACTTTATATAAAATAGAGGTGAATCTTGGATCATGATCAGACACAATGGAAAGAGGAATTCCATTTAATATGAATATCTCCTTGAGGTAAATTTGAGAAAGATTATCTAAATACATATTATCTAGAATGATAAGAAACTATGAAGATTTAGTTATTCGGTCAAAAATAACCCAAATTGTATTATTATGTCAATATTTATTTATCAATCCATCCATGAAATCCATGGATATATTCTCTCATTTCCATTATAGCACTATTAGTGGTAGAAGTATACCATTAATTGTCTTTCATCTTTAAACTTATTTAAAGTCACATATTTCATGCTAAATTTAGAATTATATCCTTTCATTCCATCCCTCTAGTTTTACTCTTGATGGACTATGTAAATCATAGTGATTTCATAATGAATGAAAAATAGAGAACTTTTAGTTTCACTAAACAATTCTATCCTCAACTATAAATCATAAAGCACACATTTTCATTTTCCAAATCTAATAACACCTTGTTCATCAACAATAATTTTTAGAAACATACCCTTCATAAATGAATCTACCTTTTCCTGTAAAACATGATCCCTATTATAATCATTCTTAATTCATTCTGAAAAATATGACTGTACTATAACATGAAACAAAAAAGGCTAAGTTCATACATGCAAAATTTCAGGGATAAAATTCATCAAATAATTGACCGAATGGTTATATTCAAAATGAAATATAATTAATGTAACATTAACATTATTACACAATAAATTAGCTACTCAATTTTCTTTACTATGATGGAAATGATTCCTACTATATTTATCCTTTATAAATTCTATCCATCAACTTTGCCTTATGTTCAATTCCTTCAAAGTGAATTCATACTTCAATATTTTTTTATCAATATATATTTAACAATTTATTAAATAAAAAGGATTAAACCATGTTTTTAAATCAAATACCAAATTATCTTATTCAAAATCATAAATAAGATAACTTAACATGTGAGGTTTCAGTTTACATGAAGTATATGAGATTACCTTATTATTCTACATCATAAAAAACATGTCCCTTAAATGATGCTATAGTGACAATGAAAATTTTCTCATTTCTTGTAGGAATGTCCAAAACTGGAGCATTCACTAATTTTTTCAGTTCCTAGAAACAATCATCACATACTTTCATTGAGGTGAATTTATCTCGTTATCGATTTAACATAAATAGTGGTCCATAAAAAAATAATTATTTTAAATAAACATCCATTAGTAACCCATTAATCTAAAGAAACTGTAAATATCAATGACATTTTTTAATCATCGAAATTATTCAAAAACATTATATTTTTCAGGTTTAATAGTTTTTCCATCTTTAGAAATAATTTTCTTAAGTAATGACTTCTATTTTAACCATAATTCCAACTTTCAAAACAATCTATGCAATTTCTTTTCATTTAAGATATGTAAAACAACCGTAAAATATATCCTATAACCATCATATGTTTTATAACATATTAGGATATCATTAGTAAAAAATAAACCATAAAATTATCCATGAACTCATGGAACAATCTATTCATAAGTTTAGTAAATAAAATTATATAATTCATCAACACAAGTGTCATAACTACAAACTCATAGTGAATGTATGTAGTCTGAAACATTGTATTTATAATATCTTCCTTAATTACATTTTACTATTGGTAATCCAACCTTATATCAATCGTCGAATGATTATATAATCCTTGCATCATATAAAAAAATCATCCATATGAGTAAAAGGATACATTTCCTTAACAGTGATGTTACAAAAGGTTCTAAAATCATAGAAAATTCACATTGAACCTTCATTATCTTTAACAAATAAATTATGGTCACCCCATGGTGAGGTTCAAGGATGAATGGAACCATTATCAAGCTACTCCCCTAAATTTTATTTAAATTCAAAAAGTTATAATTAATCCATTCAATAAAAGTGTTTTAAAATTAACATACCATCAAATACTAAGTCAAAAGTAAACTCTACTTCCTAACTAGGTATAATACCATGAAACACATCAGGAAACACATCCATATATTCATTAACTATAGGGACATTACAGATTTGAAAAATCTATATCATCACAAAAATATGTTCAAGATAACACTCATTTCTATCTTTTAATAGTTTCCAAGCTTCTAGATATGTTATCAAAGGAATGGATTTATTCTTTTATACAAAATTAAAATAAACTAGAAAACAAATTATCTCTACAATATATCTTAGTTTTATAAATAGAATTCCAATCCATACAAAAAAATATTAAACTCTACAAGCATGAAGACAATATAGTTATCAAAAAAATCCTTTTCAATGATAACAAATAGAATATTCATCTAATTTAATTTTTCCTTAATAATTCCCCATGTGTTTTTACCAAAATGTATGTCTTCATTTACAGAGGGGAAATTTCTATTTTATAAATATAATTCATGGGAATGAAATACTATGTTGACCATGAATCAGAAAAAGATACAAGAATAATGTGAATAATCATGTAATGTACATGAAACTAAATTGATAGATGATTCAATATATTCTGATGTAGTCCCAAATTTTTTAGGCACAATATTCTATTTGTGATCGTGAATATTTCTATCCTTCATTCCTATCATTGGACATGTATTTACATAATGACCAATCTCATTACAATTGAATCATCTTACCATCATCATTTTGTTATCTATTTGATCATTTTATAAGGAGTCAAGAGCCAAATCATTGAACATTCAACATCAGAGACACTACCTATATTTTATATTTAATTCTACAGGTATATTTTTACCACACATATCACAAGGTGGAAACATAATTTTATTATCCTCATATTTATTTGATTGATTCATCCCTATTTCCATCCACCTGGATCTTTTCTTCATCTTTTTGTCATGTAATGCATAATTATCATCAATATTTATTTATACCTTCTCAGTAAATCAAAACATCTGATCATAACTTTTTATTTCATGGGAACCCAATTCCATTCATCATCTTTAACTCAATCCTAAGTAAAACTGAATAATTTCACTATCAAAATGATAGATAAAATTTGTTGTGTAAATTTGAAATTGGGTGAAGATTACATCATACATGACCCTTGAATCTTCTTCTTTTTTCCTCAATTCCAAGAATTGTTTTCCCCTCATATATCAAATATCAATAGAAAAATATTTCTCATCGAGTATATCCTTATAAGTATCTCAATCCATGCCATCAAATCATTTTTTTCACTATTATTCTTAACCATTTACTAATATTTAAAAGTGTTACCTTCAAAATTATTTATAAGAATAAATACCTTTTTGTTGATATGAACAACCCATTACTTAGAATACCTTCTCAATAGCTTTTACCCACCCATGAGCTATAAAAGGGTCAGACGATCCACTAAATGTTAGAGGGTGTTGTGTCATGAAATGTACACTATAGACATTTTCTTCAATAGTAAATGTGGTTACTCTCTAGCGTGGATTCTATCATAATTTATAGCCTATGTAAATTGATCTATCACATCAATAATATCTCTGTTCCTATTCTAAAAATTTCAAGTTACTGATTTGGAGTGATATTATCATCTTGGTATCTTCCTACAAAATCTTCTATATTTATTTTGAGGAAAACCACTATAATTTGACTTTTTTTTAATAAATAAACATGGTAATTTTTAAATTCTATATCACGATTACCATAAATTTGAATCTATTATACGTAATTAATTCAATTATACTATCCTATAATATTATCTAAACATTAACTTGTATAAAAAACTATAATGACCATATCCTTATTCAAACTGTAATTTTATTTTAAACAAGAATTCATTTTAAAAAATATTGAATAAATTTTTGTTTTAGAGTTTTAGAAAATTCGATCATATATCTTACATCAAAAACACATACCATAAAACATTGAAACCTCCTCTCTGTATTGATTTTTTCCACAATACATGGCTTTTAAAATAAAGAACATTTTATTTTCATGAAATTATTTATTATTTTCAACATGAAATATATTTTTTTTCCTACTAAACCATTAAACATTTAAAAAAATTTAAAAAAATGGGTTGATAAAAAAATCATTGTAAGTGAAAAAAAAGAAGAAGGAAACTACTTAATCCAGTTACAAATAATTATTTACTTATACACAAATTCATATATATTGAATTTGTTTTTAATAAAATACATCATAAAATAAAATAATTAAAAAATCATAACCATGAGGGTTTTATAGAAAATATAAGAACCAACTAGAAACTATTTCATAAAAGAATACATTATACCATACACTTGAATAATCCATCTATTATAACAAAAGATAAATAGATTACCTTTTGAGATCAAAGGATTACCTTTAAAACACATTAAAAATCATAAAATATTTGCGTAGGTTTCTTGAACCATCATCTTTATAGAACTATTTAAATAACCCTTACAAGTGGAATAACTAAAAAGATCTACTTCCATCATAATGCTCTAAGGAACATAACCATTACCCATTATATTAGAGAGCTACATCAGTCTCAACCATTATCATTATCTATACCAGACACACCCATCATCACAAACATTGTCCAAGGACTATATTATGTGTAAAACATTTTAAACTTGTAACTTCTCATTATAAATCCATTAAAAAATACATTCAAACCCATTTTAAAAAACTATATTATTTCAAAATATCCTATCATTTTAAACACTCATTTTCATTACTAAAATACCTAGAACAAAGAAATGGAGGGTTTTTGTTTAAATAAAACAAGAAAAATATAATGGAAGAAAACAAATCAGTTCTAGTTGTAGGAAAATCCATTGGTGTTGTACTTATTAAAGTAGAACATTCTTTTTTCCTTTTATAAATAATTTAAAATCGTTTTTTATAGAATTCTGTAAATGATTACTTTTTGAATCATTTGAAATAAATTCACAACTGTTCTATATAATTCATTAATGTATATATAATATCAATAATAAATTAATTTTATGATTATGAACACGAAATAATACCCTTTCATAAATAAAAATGTAAAATAAATATACATGTCGGTTTTAAGGTAAAGTTTTCTTAACCTCATGTCCCACTAGTGAAATACTATATTTATCATCTCCAACATAAAAAAAATCTTTTCATTACACATTATTCCATATAAGGTTGGTATTATTACCTAATTAGGACCTCTATAATGTGGAGAAGGATTTTACAAATGGATTTGGGTAGGAATTAGTAGATCTTGAGTGCTCAAATGGTGTGAGGAATAGAGGATAGAATGTTCCCTTTTATAACTTCGGGGAGGTACACTGTTGGAATTAATTAATGAATTAAATTAGAAAAATTTTAATTGAATGAAAAAATAGATCCATATTGATATAATAGTAATATAAGATTAGGATGTGACAAAATTATCTCATCAAAAAAATTTAAACAAGTTTTAATTATATTTTTACCAATATTTTCAATATTTTATCCGTCATTTCTCATTTTTATAATTATGGTGTCATCAATGTTTTTTAATCATTAGTGGTGATTAATTTCACAAAATATGAAAATATATCCCTTATAATGATAATAGTTGATATTTTACATGATATCCCATTCACGTTGAGGATGATATTAGTTGTATGAATTTTAAATCATTTAATAAAATATTATTTATTATAAAATATCATTAATTTCATTTTTTTGGATGTATTAAATTAATTGGTAACTATAGTAATCCATATGATAAAGTAATTAGAATCCACAAAATTCATCCATATCTAATATTTTATATTGATATTAAATATTAATATGTCACATATACTCACATATACAATATTACATTTGGAGTTTTTAAAATCATTTACCTGATTTTTCAACTTCTTACACATGTACTGTGATAGTGTTGCATAATTATTTAATGTAATTATTTATATAATCGAAATTTGAAATAAATTACCATCATAAAAATAAATTTATAATTTTCAATATAAACTTTAATATTCATTCTTATATTATTTTTATTGTTATGTGCACATATAATATAAATTTAAATGTTAGAGAGTTATATTTTTTATTTTCCTTCATATAATATTATATAATGGATAAATAAATGATAAAAGGAAAACATTTTATATTTTATAAGGTTTGATGATTATGTATAAAATAGATAAATCCAATGAAATAAATGAATTTGTTTGAATGAATTTGAAGCCTTATCACAATTGTTTTTTCTGTAATTAAATCATTTTACCATTACTGTGGTAATGATAATGTATTATGGTTAAAACTCGTAAAAAATGGAATATTTATCAAATATTGACCTCTAGATCCCAAATATGAAATTAATTTTTCTTGATTCAATTTATAAAAGTTTCCATATTTAATTTAAAATTCCATTCTCAAAACATGGTGAAAATAGTTTTTATTAAAATGAATTTTTATAAATAAAAGATTTTTCACATTAAATTAAAGAATAAAATTCATTTCAAAGAACATATTTGGATTTTTTTAATCAGAATCATGTAAGGAAATTTTATAAAAATAAAAAATATAATTTGAATATTTAAATTTATTATAATAAAACATAGTCTCCAATAAAAATCAGTATTTATCAATATTCATTAAAACCACTAATTTCATTCAAAATAATGCCTTTTTCCTTTTAACTAAATAATTATCTAATATAAATATAACTGTTTATATTTAATTAATGAACTATTATAAGGCATTGTATTGATTTACTATTATCATTATATGGGTTGTTATAAAAAACACAAGCATAAACCTAATCGGTTGATGTATTTTACATTAACCTGATCATGTAAAATTTTTGAAAATTTGGAGCAAATGTAATATAAAAAATACATTATTTTATTAAAATATTTTAAGTAAATCAATATGTGTCTCTCCCGTCTCTTATAAAATGAAACCTATTTTCTCCCTTTATTCATAGTCATTAACCAATCTAGCTTACCCATGACGTACAGAAAAATCATTCATAGTTTCATTCCATTGGTTCTACATCTTATAGTTTTCTCCTAAGACCATATTATGAAGTCATAAGGTGTATCTGAAAGGGTTTATCTCAAGAAATATTTAATAATTCCTACCAAATCATTCAATGATTGATTATTATTATATTTCATTACAAATCTATTGTGGAAATTATAAAATAATTAAACTATATTCATTAATATACTATGTTATTATTATGATTATGGTAAAACCATTTTCATCTTATTAACCATCCTATGGAAGATGAAATCATCAATATTACGTACGTATGAACACCCATCTCCACATAGATCTGTAATATTCTTTTCATAATCATGTTACATATATGGTTATAAATATGGATCAAATTAATATATATGATATTTATAAAATTATTTTGATTATATAAATATATAATATAATTTATCTTCTTACCCATCAACTAGTTAAAAACTGATAATGTCTCACGTGTATTTGTGTGGACTACAACCATCATTAATTGTTGTGAATCATTTTCCATATCCACCATTGATATATTATTCTAAATAAGTGAAAAATTAATATATATTATATCTATATCATGAGTAAAATTATGTATATAATGGAATAATAAAAAAATCCATGTCCTGAAAATTTCAACAAGGAAATTGAATGAAAAATTAAATAGTTATCACTTGTAAATGATGATTATAATAATTAATTATTAATAAAAGGATGTATGATTGTTATAAGTGGATAATATTTGATATAATAAGTTTTTATTTGAATCTATTATAGAAGTGTAATAAAATCAATTTCATTATAAAGGAGGATATAAGAACATATGAGGAAAGTCCAAACATGATGTAACATAATTTTATTACAATCAGTTTTTATCCCATGATTGTTTATGTTAAAATTTCTATTCCAAAAATTACATGATAAATATCATTTAAACAATATATTTTTTATTTTCCTATGGATATGTTTGGGTTGAAATATTAATTTTTTATTTATTCTATTATTTGATCAAACTCAATATGTAAGTTATATGCAAGGGACTTTCTTTTAGAAATATTGTTTTGATGTTTTCATTCCATAACATTTTCTTCCATGCCCATAATTTCATTTATATTATTTGAAAAATTATTATAGTACTCTAAAAGGATTTATTTAACTAAATATTACCCATGATTTAATTTTAATAAAATTTGTTAAAATAATAATCATGTCGTTTTCCAAAAATGGATCTTTTTATCAATGATGTGATCAAAATATTTCTTTTAACTTTCATGGTATTAAGTGATTTTACCACTATCGTGACTTCTCCTTAAATTATAGAATAATTTATATGTTTTTTGTGTTATTTTTTTAGGAAGATTATTTTTATAAAATTCTAGAAATATATTTAATATTAAATAATCAGTTTAAAAAATGAAAATGATATTTTCCTCCTCAAATGTTTTACTAAACTTCTAAATGTATTGTAATCAATATCAATACCCATTGATGTTACGAGAAAAATGATCTATTGATACCATCAATATTAGTTCCCTATATGTTTAATGATTATGATAGTGAAATATTGATGTTATTCATTATTAATTCAATATGGATAACTATTGAATTATAAAGAATTTAAGAATGAATTGTATTAATCATTCAATATATAAGGAATGCATAAAACATGAACGTGACTAGTGGGGAGAAGTTATATATAACCCTTTTGATGCATCGATAGATATGATGAAAAATAAATTATTGTAATTCCATATTAGAATGGTATTTTTTCACCTACACATTTATTTTTATTTATTTATTGGTCGATAGGTTGTGATAGTAAGATTAAATAAATCATGGTTGGGAGGCCATAAATATGAATGTATAGAATTTTGAATTTCTATTTCTAAAAATATAGTTATCGTTATTATTTTTTATTTCAACATTGATATTGTCCATGAATGTTCATTGAAATCATGTTTTTATTTAATTTTATGTGCCTTGATTATCCACTATTCCATATTGATTTTTCTTTATTTACTCATGATAGAATCTGTTATTTGTAACTCATACTAAGACTATGATGTCACCATTTATTTTGTTTTCTTTTTTATGGATATGAACAAGGTTATTATAAATGATAACAAGAATACAAGAAAATTTATTATGATATATTTTTATATGTCAAATATAATATGTGATGCATGTAATTATCTGGTTTACCAAGACTACTAAACTAATAAATCCTATATTGTATGAAACCATGTATCATTTAAAAATGTAATAATTTAATCATCATCATTGAGATACTAGAGTAGTGGTCTTAAATGTTTGACACATCTATTATGACCCATTTCAAAATCAATTTTACTTATTTTACATTTATTAAAAAAAACAATATTTTTATAGACATGTAATTTTTAGAATGGGAATGGATCCTAAATCATAAGAAGTTATATCACTCCCATACCCCCCAACCATATTAAATAAATTACATTCTTATAATAGAAATTATTTCTCATAAAGGAATTATAGGCAAGGTTAAGACTAGAAAAATAATTTTCTAACTCACATTAATGGGAACAACTATGATACTCAAATTTTCTTTAATAATAGTCATATATTAGGTTTCCTTACCATTTTTTCTATATATTCCTCCTTAATTGACTATAAGGATTATTATTTTCTATTGGAAATCCACTATCAAATAAAATTTACTGACCATGTTCCAAAAAAAATTATAAAACCAAACACCTATGATAATAAATAATTAAATCTAATTCTTTGATCAAATGAATATGAAAAATCAATCCCAACATGTCTTCCCCTATAATCCTTTCACTTATACCTATGATATATTTAGTTAAACTATTTTAAAATTGGGCCAGCCTAAATTTTTTTTAGATTAAACTATATTGTCGATTATCATATTTGTTTAAGGTTCTATAGCAAAACTAGTCATATAATTCATCATCAAATGCAATATAAATTGATTATAATGGTTTATAGTGGTCATAAAAATAAACCAAAGGATATCCATGGAATGTTTTAACTGGGTTTGTTGTCATGACCATTAATTTTCAATTGATTAATGATTTATTTTGTACTCAACAATCATTTTTATGTTTCATTACCCCTAGGTGCATATGAGCTAGAGCCTATATCAACATATTTGTTCCCAGTTAGGCGTGTAATTTTTTTTGAAACCACACACATATTGGATTTATATTTTTTATGATATTTATTATATTTATCATGATCCTTATGGTTTTATATAGTGTTTTATATTCTTAATCCCTAAAAGCTACTCAAAACAACTCTAATAAATTTTTTTTTTCTTTAGACCATATCTATTAGGTCTAGTTATAAAAATGCATACTTTGCATACCAGATATGATTCTAATTGGGATGACCAAAGCTAAACATATATATATTTCACAAAATTTTCATTATTTTATGATTAAATCTCTCAAATAATCATACAAATTTTAGAAATAATTTTTTAGAATCTGTAGAAATTTTTTCATAAAAAAATGTTTCCAAAAAATTTCATAAACATATCCCATAATATATCTATATAAAACATCCATCCAGAAGTAATTATATATATAATTCCATTGGTAATTTGGAGAAAAAAGTATGATGACACCATACACTCATTAGGGGAAGATATTTTTCCAAGATTCATTAATATTATTGATCATAAGAATATGATAAAAATTAGTGAAAGGTGTATGAATAGAAATATTGCATAAGGTTTTAGAAAAGGATATGTGACCTCAAATGATCATGATTATACCATGGCATAATAGTTCATAATGATTAGATAATGTTCTTGAGAAATATGGGATTACATGATCATATATTATAAAAATAATATTATAACACATGTATATATATAGAATATCATAACACATTTCATAGATAACTACCATGAAAATTATATCATTGTTGATTAAGCCTCACTACTTGTTTCCCATCATATAGTAGATTAGGCACACCTATTAATTTACCATTATTGATTGATCATTACTACTAATTTACCAATATTCTGTTCTGACATATATGCTTTACACAATTAATTTCAGTGTTATATATTACCCACCCATCAAATAATTATGCTACAGACATATGTTCACCACATGAAATCATTCATACATCATATCATGAAATAATAAATGAATGAAATGAATTTAGTATAAAATTTCTAATTGTACCACATAAAATAACAATAATAGTTAGATTGATTGATAGAAAAATTCAATCACAAAATAGTAGAAATATCATAAGGGTATTTAGAGGGTGAATCATGAAACATAACTCCATAAATAGATATTTTTAGAGTTAATAAAGAAACTGTATCTCAAACATTGATGTTTTATTACAGAAATAATCTCTTAAAATTATTTTGATGAGAAAAGGTATGAGTCAGATTCTAAAAGATAATATTTTATTAGTTTAAAATATAACATTAGAAAACATTATATAGAATTAAATCCCAATAATGTATCCTGAAAAATAAATAAATGTTATCCAGTGGAAATGTTGAGAGAATTTTAAAATCTAGGATCATTAAAGGGAATTTTTTATTATTATTTTATATAAAATTATTTAAATCCACATTTTATAAATGAAAATAATACATTATTTTAAAAAATTTGTAAACAGAAGTATGTATATCACATGACATAATATAAATTTCTCATTAGAAATAAAAAACTATTAGAATTTTTGAATGAAATAATATATACATTGAGGATAAATAATTACTAAAGAGGATGCAATTTTTTTGTAAACATGTTATATTTGTATAAAGAAAGAAATATATATATATGAGGATATAATTGATTTTAAGATGAAAATTATATAGAAATGAATATGAAAATAAAATATAAATATTTTATAGTACATAATAAAAGAATCATTTTATACCATTGTAATAGAGAAATGAATATGACTCAAGGAAAAGAGTCAAGTGAAGAGTATTTCTTATCAGTTTAGTAACATTTGAATCAAATTAATTGAAGAAGATAACAAGAAATAAATTCTTAGATCATAATTATTTTTTTAATTTTACATAAATGATATCCATATTGTAGTATAAACACACCATAAAATTTATCTTTTTTTGAAAATAGAAAATTTCTCAATGATAGAGAATTGAGATGAGAAAACCCTTATGAATATCATAACTATAATTTAATATTTATTTAAAATAAAATTCATGGGAATAATTTTTAAATATATATTCAATATAATTTATGATAAACATTTTTCTATAATTTGATAAAATAAATTAGACATTGAACAATGAAGTTCAAGAAGAAATATTATATCATAAAGAAAGTAAACTGAGTTATGAATAACCCACACCTTATTCTCAACATCATTGAATGTTCTTTAACCTACTGTAAAATAATAATAACCTTATTAAAAACTTATTTTAGAATAATATTTATAAATATTATTATTTACAATATTTTATTATAATCATTCATTACTCATTTATTTGCTAGTTATTACTTATTTTTATCATCGGAGGATAGAGTCCTTGATTCTTTCATAACATTTTAAACATGTTGATTTGGATCCCCATTTGTTGATTACATGATCATAATTGAATGATTATTTATTTTTCCATAATATATATAAAATATTGAATTTTGAGTTTATAATTTTATTTTATGATATTTTCAATTAAGATTCGTGATGATGAAATTGACGATGAGATACATTTCATAATACTATCAATAAAAATGTGGTATGACAATACTGATATAATTTATTAATATTTCATTTTTAGAATGTAAAAAAATAATTTAATTATTATCTTCTAATCATACTATTAATTTTTTTACTATAGTCATACATGATAGAAATTTATAGCATCATTTATGTAGGTCGTTATACCAACTTAAACAAGAAGATGCTATAATAAATGGATAAGAAATATTATAGAGTGATTTTTTTATAATATAATTATTCAATAACTATATGGATTATATTTAAATGATGTTAATATGGTAATAAATAAAATGATTTTGTAAATGTAAAATAATGATAAGAATAATTTTTTTTCCGATATGCTCAGCTTAGGTGGCTAAATATTTAATAACAATTTATTCCTAATATTATTAACATAAATAATATTTTATCATTGAACCATATTAATAACATCATAAATATCCTTTTAATTAAATAATAAATTCATAATACCATCTATTTATGGTGGTGGAAAAAAGTAATACATTGTTTTGGGAGGAGGTAGTTCGCACCAAAAAGAGTGACATTTTCATTTTTTTAATGGATATGACTACGATAGATAAGGGTTACTCTATAAATTAAATAAAATTTCAAAATACTAATGATTCTAATTTAATTATATTATAATTTCTATAATATATTTTTATGATGGTGTATGGGAATAGTGGAAAAGATAAGTTCAGGAGATGATAATATATATATTGAGGACGTGAATCTTCTCTTGAAGAACCTTTTAGAAATGGATAATTTGGGGCTTCTTATTGGGAGGATATGTTGGAAAATCTAGAATAAGTCTCTATTGGAGGTAAATTGGGTAGTTTTAGAATAAAATTTATTAGGGTTAATATTTTATTATGTTGGTCAATGTGAGATCTAATTAATTTATAAAAAGATACATGTTTCTTTATAAACTATTTTTATGTGAGTGGTAAAGATGGAATTAACTCATAGTCTGTGGAGTTATGTGGGGAATTTTTGGTTTGAAATGTTGGATTGATCTTAGTACCTAATTAATATTGTTTATATGGTATGAAAATCATGTTAATTTATCAATACTTTAGCTAATTTATTGTACCACATGTTTCCATTGTACACGTTCATTAAATTCTTTCTGTTAAAATTGTTTTTTTACTAAAAAAGACGAACCATCATAAAATAAATCATATTTAATTTATTAAATTTGAATCCATTTAATCATATTCAATTTATAAATATTATAAAGATATCTATTAAATAAAAATATATGATATCTAGAAAAAATGTCTTATAGAAATTTTTTTATATAAATTAAGGGTTTTTATTCTTACATACTATAAATTAATAAATAAATTAATGTTTAAATATTTTACTATAATTCTAAAAATAATTAATGTTATTTAAAATGGTTAAATATATATTTTTAAACAATACATAAATAGTGTTTATTAAAAAAGTACTTAGAAAAAAATTATATTAAAATGGTTACAAATTTTTACTTTGGTATCATACTATTATGTATAAATTAAAAATTATATTTTTACAAAACATGGATATGACCATTAAATTTATGAAAATGAATATATTATACTCAATTCATAGAGTTATGATAAATTAATTATAATATAAGCGTACATGAAACATACTAACATTTTCAGGAAAAATATGTTCGATAAGAATATAATGAATTTATATTTATTACAAGCCTAGTAAAAATAGTTGGATAGATTTAAAATTATTTTAGTGTATACAATGTAAATAAATTTCTTTACAATCATTAATTATTAGAGATTAATTATAACATAGAAACACATTTAATAAAATTTTATTTTCATAAATATCACTGTTATTATAAATAATCATAAAAAAGACTATTAAAATTAATTATTTATAGTATAAAATTTTATTTTTTAAAATAAATTGATATTAAAATACATTTTTGAATTTTATCATACCATGATGTAATAATATTTCATGGATAAAAATATTTTAATATAAAAATATTTTTATTTAAAATTATATTTTTTCTTAAATCATTATTATTTTTGCATTTTAATATTTTATATTTTTTTTCTAATAATACAAAAAATCAGTTTTACTATCCAATACATGTATTTATAATTAACATATTGCAATAAACAATATTTTCAATGACCACATTTTCCACAACCATATTTACAATGTCCACATTTCTCTTTATATTGTATATATTACTACTATTACCTAATATATAGTCATTCCAGTTATACAACTTTAATCACACTTCATAACATGTTTCTTATATTTTACAACATTCATTCTTATTTAATATTATTATTTATAATTAATATTTTAGTTATACTATTGGTGAACCTCATGTGTGAGGATGATCCCTAGGATCTCATAATTTTAATGAAATTATTGTTTTCTATTTAATGTCTAATTTTTTTTTCCAATTTTAATTGATGAAATAATCCATGGAATAAAACCATCCACAATATCTTTTACTAATTTTCTTTTACACTTACTATAATCTTCCATTATGTATGAATAAAGTTTTCATAGTTTGATTCAAAACTTGTTAGGATCATTTACTAATTATTTTTATTTCTTTTCAAGGATTAGAAAATTATTATTTAGAATTATAAATATATAATTTAAGAAAATATAATTATTCCTAAAACATTGGTTGTTATATAAATATTCAATGATTCTATTAAATTTCTAAATATGTCACTATGGTGAGAATAAAAAACTACCACTCACTACTATCCTCTCTAATTACATTGATCGAAAACGTCCAATTCAACATGTCTACCATAACATTCAATTTTTAAGGGGTACATACAATCTCAATGGTAGAGGACTAAAGGTACTCAACTATAACACCCTAAATTTTTTATAAATGATTATATTTAAATCAGTTATCATGTTCAATATCATTCTCTACACACAACAATGAATATAAAAAAAACCATAATATAATTATATAAAAATATAAATATTATAAATGATTATTAAAACATATCTATTAAATTAGAGATTATTAATAGGAGTGAAGATATTATAATATATTTAAATTATATATATAATTGATCCTCATAATGAATCAATTTCTATTAGTGTTTCTAACACAACTAAGAAAATCATTTTGTGCTAAAAAGTATTTTTTACTAAATTTAGTATTTTTCTTCATGATAATAAGTATATTATGATTAATTAATAATAAATTACATTAATTATATGAAACAAACTTACCAATATATTAATTATTAATTTATGGGAAATAATAACAATAAATAGTTAATATTTTAAAAAGCTATTTTCCATTATTAAAAAATTTGTACTATATTTCAGAATTATATATATATATATATATATATTGGATTAATATTTTTTGAAATTTAATCTAACAAAATAAAAATTATTTTTCCATTCATCTAGGTAACATTTTCTTATTGCGAGATGTGTTAATTTTTCTAAAAATACTGATTTTTATGTAAATAGTGAAAAGTAATTTTTTTTAAAATAACATAGTTCTTTTGGATATTACTTCAGAAGTATGAATTGGAAATTAATTGATCATTTTCTAAGAAAAATATGGATTTATATTTCCCTTTATAATTTTCTAGATGTTCCTTTTATGTTAAGAGCCCTTATTTGATTTTTTAAAACTCATGTAATATTTCTTCATAAATTGTTTTTAATAAAGTATACATATTCATTTAAAAATGAAATTTTATCATTTCATAAAAAATTAATACAATGATAACAATTTAATACATATATTCTAGTGGTGAAAATTATCTAATGAGGACAAAAATATTTTTAAGAATAACGATTCATTAATATTAGTTATAAACTAGTTACTGAGGTAATAACTTATATGGTAAAAGTAATTATTCAAGGTTTTAATGGGATATAAATATTATAGAAACATAACTAAAATTGTGTATAAGTGGTTTTTATCGCTCTTTTATCTACCACCAAAAAGTATTTTACAATTTGGTAGTGACTAGATATTTTTATCAATTTCATCCTTTATATTAAGTTGAAATATTTACAAATATTCTATTCTCACAAATTATAAAAGGGGCCTTTCAAAAATCCTTCACGAAAACCCTAAAAACTAGGTTTCCTAAAAAATAAACCATTTTCACTTCCCATATAATATTCACTCTCTATATTGAGGATTTAGCAAAAATATATTATACTAGTCCATCCATTTCCAGGTGTTCATCAAAGAAATATTAATGTTCCGAATGTGAGTATTTTTTTTACTTAACTTCTTTCTTTTAGTTTTTCAAATTTTATATTATAATTTTCAAATACATATATAGTGAAATCGTTATTTATTATATAATTAATTTTATTATAATTTTGAAATAGTAATTGATCAACTTATTAGATTTTTATTTAGAAAAATGATACTATAATTCATGTGTTGTGTGGACAAAACACCTCAACGATGCAACATGTTTCATTTTCCTTCAGTAAAACATAAAGATGAACTAAATGGAAAATTTAATAAATGAATATGATATTTATATAATTTTAAATATTCTTATATAATATTTCATATTTATCCATTATCCCATTCTATGGAAAATTAAAGCATCTATCTTGTGTACCTCTGGACTTTGGACCCCACTAAATGATTGATTTTCATTTTTCATTTCTTCACTTCCTTGCATGTGTTTTATTTAGGATGGTATTAATGCCTAAATGTTATTTTTATTATATAAATATTTTTTTCATAAATTTTTTGAGAAACTATTAATGATATTATTAACAAAGGATTACCATTAATTCAATCATTAAAAATGAGAAAACCAAAAAAAAGATCTCTTATTTATAAGTAATGAATTTATATAGAGTATCTTATAGTTATAACTCATTAATATTATTATATATTATAATAATAAATAATAAATAATATCATTAGGCTTTGTGTATAATGATATTACCAGTAAACTTCCTCTTAATCATCCATTATTATTGATTAGTTCATGTTTAGGTTCGTTTGACCACCTATTAGAACCATACTATGAATTTTTATGAATAATGATAATGATAACCCAATTAATTTTATAATATGATATAAATTTTAAATAATATTTTCTTGTTGGTTATGAAGTTTTTATTTTAAAAGTTAACATATTACTTAAGAAAATATATTTCATTCAATAATAACCCCAGAAACACGATTATCGTTGATTTCCTCTTCATAGTTAGTGACCCAAAATAACATGGAGTGAAATTATAGTGTTATAAACTAGAAATTATAATATATTCCATTTTATTATATGTTATTACAGTTACTTAATTTGTAAAAATAATTTCTACTAATATCTTTTTTTAAAATATAATTAAATGAAATAAAGATTCCTTACACCCACTTTTGGAAATAGGTAAAATCCAACTAATAATTATATGTATAGAATAAATGTAAATAATGAGAATAAATTTTTATTGTTATGAATATGGTGCTTTTATATGAATTTAATGAACATAATTTAATTATTCAGGATATTTGGTGCAAGTGAAGAACTAATAAGGATCATGGCAAGGATTTTCATATCAAAATCCACTTTTTGAGATATGTTTGGTATTAATGAACTAATTTTTTTAAATAGGGTATATATGCTTCCTATTTAAGATATAATATCATGAGTTATATTTTAATAATTTTATATCATGTTCAATTAAATTTCCTCCCTTTCAAGGGGTTTTGATTAAAATGATACTCAATCCCCAAGGGTTTTCTTTATGTTAATCTTGACTCACTAGGGAATGTTTCATTTTATTCAGGATTTTTCCATTGTATGGTTTTCTATTGAATTAATATCCCATAAATGTTCTATAATTTATCTTCTTATAATTATGGGGATAAAATAAGTCAAATAAATGTCCTAATATCACATATCTTTTGAATCATTCCATACAACAGTTGTAAGTGATTTTTTTGTAACTCACATTTTATTAAATGAGTTATGATTTTTCACCTAAGAACAATTTATATAATTTGGAAAAATTCTTCCCTTTTAAATTATTATGTGGTATTCACTGATTTAATTTACATGAAACTTATAAAACCATTTTTAAAATATACATGGTTTATAGAGTATACTACCCATAAAGGATATCTTTCACACCAAATTCAATATTTTTAAATTTTAAAATAATCACTTTTGTGGTTGAGTGAGAACCTCAAAAAATTTTAAAATAGTAAATACAATGTTCAAAAAAATCCCCAGTCAACTACTTTTAAGAAACTACAAGGATTTAAATTTCAAAATAAAGAAGTTAAAATAAATTTAAGGTAGAACTCAAAGCCCCTGGCTACAAATATAGCATCCCGCATTTTTCATTACATAAACTTTTCATTATATTTTACAAAACCGAGGATCTTTAAGGTTTAGTGTCTTGGAAACAAGGAACATAATACTTGACAACATAAAACATTCTTTTTAAAAACTTGAAAGTCTTCTTCATACTTTTTCATCCTATGTTCATTACTTCATCTTATATCCTGGGGACATACATCAAAGGAAAGGGTGAGCAGAAGGCCCAGTAAGAGAAACAAGGGAAACAATTTACATGTGAACTTGAGTTACATCAATAAAGTCATGAAAAATAACTTTAAGGCATGAGAAAGAGATCATAAGGCATTTCATAAAAAAAATGAATCATAACTTGAAGATGTAGATACAAAATTTAATTTATAAAATCATGAACATATCACCAAGGTCCATCCCCAAGGTTTCATTTAAAAAATTACCGCGGTTATGCACCAAGGTATTGTTAAAATTGTTATCCCTAGAGATTACATCATTACCCAATGCATTAGAGCGCTATCAGGGCGCACCCATAATTTGTATTTATTATCATGTGATCCACATATATCATCATCAAAATTTCATAAATAACCCATATAGCATAAAATAAATGGGTTTCATTTCATAATCATACTATTTTAAAAACTACTTTAAAGACATGATCTTTATGTTAATTTAAACCCCCAGAAAAGGAAAGAGGGTTTCATGTATGTAAATCCCAGAATTAAAATAGAACATTTTGATATATATGTGAATAACATTGTAGAAAAAAGAGCTTTGAGTATTCACTTAATAAAATAAAATAATTTGAGAAAAATAGAGAAACATTTTGAGACAAAAATTCTGCAGCATAACGGCTATGTTATAGGGATTTAGAAAACATTGAAAAGAGAGGGGAAATGGGTCATCCACTCATAAATGATACATAAAACAGTAGGGGGAAAGAATATAAAGGATTTAATAACATGTTAATTAAATTTTAAAGACATACCATGTGAAATGAATAACATGAAAGGAAGACAAAAATAAGATTTCTCTTATGAAAATTCGGCAGCCTAATGACATTACTTAAAACGTCAAAAAAGAATCGATGATATCAAATAGGGTCTCTCATCATATGAAAATAAAAAGGAAAGAATTATGAATTTATAATATCATACCCCAACATAAGAAATGGAACTTGAAAGGCATGACAAGAAAATAGAACTTGAAAATGAGAAGGGTGAAAGAATCCCTTACAAAAATTTGGCAGCCTAATGGCGCCACTTAAACATTCATAAAATGAAATGATGAGAGAAAGAGGGGGTATCTCATCATAATAACATTATAAGGAAAGTAATATGAATATAAAAGAACTTACTCCAACATAAGAACATGTATCTTAAAATAAATGACATAAAAGAGAATACTTGAAAAGAAAGAGAGAGGTAAGATCCCTTATAAAAAATTCGGTAGCCTAACAGAACCACTTAAACATTCATAAAATGAAATGATGAGAGAAAGAGGAGGTCTCTCATCACAAGAACATGATAAGTATAGTATTATGAATATAAAAGAATATCCTCCAACATAAGAACATGGAGCTTAAAATAAATGACATAAAAGAGAATACTTGAAAAGAAAGAGAGATGTAGGATCCCTTACCTTAAAACGTAGATCCTAAAACTCAAAGGTCGGGAATTGGGGACTTGAGGGGACCTTGGGAGGAATCCTTAGGAGGTAATGAGACCATATATTAGTTTAGGGAGAGTTGGGAGTGAAAGATAAATGAGGAAATGGTTGGTATTTATAGGTAAAGGGAGGTGATACTTTAATAATTTTAAAGGACACCTCACAAGTGGTTTTCACAAAACCATGGGCTTGCCCATGGTATTTTCCCATGGTGTTTGGCCACATGGGACCCCTCATACAATATTTAATCCCCTTTGGTCGACCAACCCTCAAAAAAACTCATGAAATCATCATGATGTGGTCATGATGTCATTAAACATACCAAAACCCTAATCTGTATTTTTACTATTCACTGAAAAATTAACTGTTTTAGAAAAATTCCAAAAATTCACCCTAACCCTTTTTTGACATGTAGAATTCAAAAATGAACTCCATTTTTTGAAAATAACTTTCTAAATATTTTTAATTTAATTATTAATTAAAATCATAATTTATTCAAAAAATTATAATTCAAAATCTATAACTCATTTTTAACACCTTGAAAATTAGTCAACATTCCAAAACCTTATAAACTTATGAAAATAAAATAATAATATGGTTTAATAATTATAATAGTCACATTACTATTCATATTACTATTCATAAAGGTAAAGTTACTATTCACCAAAAATTATTTTTATCTCAATGAACCACATTTTCACCTTAATTACAACCATGTCTGTCAGATTTTTGAAAATCATTTCACAGAAAAAGTTATTTAATAATTTAACATCTTTTTACTATTCATCATAAAAACACTATTCATCAAGCACTATTCATCAAAAATGAAACTTTTTAGAAAACTTCTAAAAATTCAGCCTAGATTAATTTTGACATTTCCAATTCAAATATGAAGTTTATTTTTCCATAAAAATTCTCTATGTAAGGGAATTATTGAAAATACCTTTTTTATTTCTAAAATCAGTTTATCAAAAATTGTCTTAATTAACTTATAGTTTATTAAGAAAATCTAGTTATAACACAGAAATGATAAAGCAACAATTTTATTAAAACTATGAGATTACATACTAGGGATTTGAAACATATCCCCTTAAAACACCCACATACGACCTAAGGGTAAGGTGTGCGATGGTGAGAGAATCTTGGGGAGGCTCAGACAACATTTCCCGAGTGGTAATCTCTAATAACTTGAACTTCTCCCATAGCCAATTCCGTTCAATCTTAACATGTTGAACTTAGGCTTGGGCTTGGTCCAGAGCGAAGCCTAGTGATGCCACCTCCTTCCCAAGCTCAAAAAATGGGCTTCATACGATTCGAGTCTACTTGATGAGACCATCGACTCTTCTTTTTTCATTTACCATTGTCGTTTCCAATTAATCATTAATATATAATACTATATAAAAATTTCGGGTTGTTAAATTCTCTTCTCCTTCAAAAAATTGCTTTCTTTCAATTTGAACTTGGGGGTCAGAAACTAAGGGTTTGACTTTTCAAAATATTTTTATTGAAAACCCACATGAAAGAAGGATTAATGAGACCTCCATTTTAAAACACAGAAAGGGTAGTTCAAAGGTCACCAGAGAAAGCACCTACTAGGGTTCCATCTAAAAAAACCTATACATGGAAGAAAAGACATGCAATAAAGTTCTGATGGAGTGTGATAGAGAACATGATTAAGAGAAAGTTTACAACCATAGAGCTATAAATTTGTGATGATCAAAGGGGCCATTTGATTTATCAGAAAAAGTACTAGGATAGTACTTTTGAATTATTATTATTTTTTTGGTTTCAAGATCCATTACCTAGATTTGAAAAAATTAAGATACTTTATAGACTAAGAACATAATGAAACATACTTACTTATTTAACATGTAGAGTTTCCGTCTTTAATAAATTCTACTGCAAACTCATCTTTTCCTCCAAATGATGAGTTTTCAAGATGAATTTTTTTGTACCTAAAGCACTAGAATAAACTTATAGAAAACCTCTAGAGAATAAAATAATCCAAAAAATATTAACTATCTATTTCTTCTATCTTTAAACATTAACCCAAAAACAAAAAGGGTAAGATAAAACAATTCTCTAAAAAGAGAGAACCCCACAGGAAGAAAAACTAATTTTAATATTCAAAATGACACGATATTACCCAAATTTAATCTTAGACCATTCCCTAAATAACTATCCATAAAATTACTCAAAACAAAACAAACTAATATTTAATCCCAAATATAATAAGGATTTGATAACATAGTCTTACAAGATAAACTTTATCATTCATCTCCAAACATCAAAAACCACTCTTAATGTCTTATAACAAAATTAACTAACCTAATCATATTTCCCCCAAGATAGGTTAATCAATTCCATAAGTAACCTATATTACCATAAGTCTATAATAAATTCATCAATTCTATAATTCAACCTTTACTTCTCAAAGAAAATACCATAGTAATCTATTTACCTTGATCATACAGGGTTCCCAAATTAGTGAACATATTCCAAAATAATATTAATCCCTTAATCCCCTAATCATTTTTTTCAAGAAGAACAGATTCACAACATCAACATGTGATACATAACCATAGATGTTTTCCCTAATGATATAAAACCATCTTAGGTAGTGACTCAATGTTCTTAGAAAACATTAAAGACATGCTCATAGAGGACGAACTAAAATACAACATGACATAGACAATTATTGTGAAGAGGTTACATGTAATTCAATCATCATGATCTATATCTACATCAGAAATGCATTGTTCCCTTGTCCTTGGAGATTGTTGATGCTCATCATGCTTCTCATCCCTTCACAAAGAGCATTCTCTTGGATAATGTCCATCTTCTCCACATTTACGACATTGAACATTATAAGGTACATTAGATTAAACCTTATATTCATTCATCATATTATCCATTTTTTTTATAGCAATTGGCTAATTTATGCCCTATCTTCAATTTTTTGAAAACGACTTTCTAAATATTTTTAATTTAACTATTAATTAAAATCATATTTTTTTCAAAAAATTATAATTCAAAATCTGTAACTCATTTTTAACACCTTGAAAATTAGTCAACATTCCAAAACCATAAAACCTTATGAAAATAAAATAATAATATGGTTTACTAATTATAATGGTCACATTACTATTCACACTACTATTTATATTACTATTCATAATGGTAAAATTACTATTCACCAAAAATTATTTTGATCTCAATGAACCACATTTTTCACATTAATTACAACCGTGTCTGTCAGATTTTTTAAAATCATTTCACAAAAAATTTATTTAATAATTAAACATATTTTTAATATTCATCATAAAAACAATATTCATCAAGCACAATTCATCAAAAATGAAAATTTTTAGAAAACTTCTAAAAATTCAGCCTAGATTAATTTTGACATTTCCAATTCAAAAATGATGTTTATTTTTCCATAAAAATTATCTATGTAAGGAAAATATTTAAAATACCATTTTTACTTCTAAAATATATTTATCAAAAATTGTCTTAATAAACTTATATTTTATTAAGAAAATCTAGTTATAACACAAAAATGATAAAGCAACAATTTTATTAAAACTATGGGATTACATACTAGGGATTTGAAGCATATCCCCTTAAAACACCCACATACGACCTAAGGGTAAGGTGTGCGATGGTGAGAGAATATTGAGGAGGCTCAGACAACATTTCCCGAGTGGTAATCTACACTAAATTGAACTTCTGCCGTAGCTGATTCTGGTCAAGATTAACATGTTGGAGTTCAGATTGGGCTTGGTCCAGAGTGAAGCACAGTGATGCCACCTCCTTACCATGCTCAGAAAAATGAGATTCATATGGTTTGAGTCTACTGGATGATTCCATCAACTCTTCTTTCTGCTTTTACCATTATCATTTCCAATTAATCATTAATATATCATACTATTCAAAAAATTTGGGTCATTACAGCAAACTGATTAGAACCGCACTATCACCAACAATCAATCATCACTGTCAAACATCTATCGCATATCCAAAACCAAGCTTGTCACCAACAATCAATCATCTATATGGATTCATAAATCCACATGCTAGAATAACCACCACAAAAAAAAATATCATGGTAATGAAAACACACAAGAACACCACCACTAAGTGATTCCGATCACCGGTGAGAACCTCCCGCCAGAATCCATCATTGCTGCCATTTTGGAGTCACCACAAAACCACCACCCCACTAGGAATGTGAACAACATGGAGAACTAGAAAGTAGGAAATCATCACCGTCATCACGAAGAATCACCGAATAGAACTAGCATCCAAATGATTCAAAATTGAACCAAAATCAAGAATCAACCACCAAAACTGAAACTATAGAACATTGGCCATAAAACGAAAAATATAAAGCCAATATGATTTAAAATAGAATCCACATAGATAAAAATGAACCACAAAAAATACCACAATTAAGAAAGGGGGAAGGAGACCCATAGAGGGAAAAAGAAGATGACAAAGTCAACCAGATAGGAATCGCCTTCATCCCTACCACCATCAACATCCCATAGAACCCTAAAAATATATCATGGTTGACTATAAATGGGGTATTTCATGGAAGGTAAGGTAATAAGGTAAGAGGAGGATCTCTAATGAGAATGTCTAGGCCGAGAGACTTGAGATCCATCAAAAAGGAACATGGGAAAAAAATTCACGAATTCGGGAGGTGAAAAGAATAGACTGGCCATAGTAGACCAACTAAATGGAAAGTATGAGAGAAATAAAATCCCAAAACCATCCAAAAAATCAGAAGAAAACCTCCCCAGATGCCACTAATAATCCTGAATCATCAGAGTTACATTGAGTTAACCCAATATGGGGTTTATTCATGATTGTTCTAGAAAAAGGAGATGTGGTCGTAGTAGTCGAGGCCCATGAATAAGAAATAAAATGTAGAATCACCAATCAAGACGATCGAAGGAGAAAATTAAAGAGATGAACTACGACAAGAGGAACACAAGTGGATGACTATGATAAAGGACCATTCTAGAGAAAAACCACTCACCGTAAGGGTGACAACAAGAGGGAGGGAACGACGGTGTTGGGAAGGAACCCTATAGTAGGGAGAATTGGGAGACCTAAGGAGTAGATATCCCACCTATAAAGAATAATGATACCTCAAGTCTCATATGATTCAAATATAATGTTTCATCATGAACATTTCATTTCCATGCAAGGGTTCTCTAAACCTAATATTTTATTATATGTTTTTTTTACAGTCCCTTTTTTGAAAATAGTGTTTTAAAACAAATGAATATTTTTTACACTTCATACAATGTGAGTTTTTAACAATTGTATTTTTAAATGAAAAAAAATCCTTCTGCTTTCATATTTTTCCCTTCCTCCTCCCATTTACCTAAAATAAACATTATTCCTTTTAAGGATTCATTATTAAAGACTCATTTAAAAGGTAAATAATTGAAAAATATTTCATGTTTCCATTTCAATGGATACCTTTGGAATAAACATGAAATTGTTTATTTTATAATAATGTTTATTTTTTTTAAAAAGATACTTTGTGTTTTTTCATCAATTTCCTTTATCTTTTTCAAAATAATTTACCCTAATGGGGATTATGATACATTATTTATCCTCTAATATATATATTCTTACCTTGGGGGAATAAACTCTTGGTACCAAACAATCTAATTCTTGATTTCTTCTTTTACTGTACTATTCCAAAAATTTGTTAAAGTTGTTTTTCAACTATGTCAATATACTTCTTGGTTTCCATGGTTAATCTAGGAAGATGATAATTTCAAAACCATAAAATAGATTTCAATTCATGTTTTATGATCACGTTATTACATTACTTACATAGTAATATTTTGATTTCTCTATACAATTTGAAAATCAAATTTTTGATAATATATATTGGATTATGTTCACCTAGAATGTATGTTATCTTAATGGAATGGGGAAATGTATTGGTGTTATGATTGTCAATATTATAATATGGATGGTTATGTTAAAGTTGAATGTCTTTTTTTGAACTATTTTCCTTCTTCCTCTTGATGGGTTATGATAATGTTATTGTAATAACCCAACCCATAGGGGCCTACCTGGCCAGTGATAACCTGAGTGTGATAACCCTAAACCCACATCTAATAGGGAAAGGGGTGGAAGAAAGTGGTGATTAGGAAACAACGAAGTGGGAAACCTTATGAAATATACTTGTAAGAACACAAATAAAAATATCCTTGAAATAGTGCAAAGATATAGTAAAATACAGTACCTAAATAGTATATATCATGCATGAAACAACCTCTAGAAAAGAAATAATGTACCTGCATAATAGAAATGTAGGAATGGGAAAAATACACCCCAAACTAGAAATATTGTCCTAAACTGATAGAAACTATGAAAATCATCATTGAAGAGATCCTTGATCACAATATACAAGGAAAACCACTAAACACAATTATCTCTTTTTGGAAAAACAATGCTCCTCTGAATCCTTCTCCACCAAGTCCACCACCGATCTATCTTTCATCTTCATAAGACATAACATGTGGGGGAAAATCATATGTAGGGGTGAGTATATACATACCTAGTAGGACACACAGAAAAAATATAATAGAGTAATATAAAAATAAACATATCTAATCAACCCATTCCCAAGAGGTAAATAAATTCCCAAATGATGTGTTCAAACAGCCCATAGAATGGGGAAATGAAACCCAAGAGATAGAGAAAGGGGATCTCTAACTCAAGAACCCATATAAGAGTGTTGAGTCACCCTATAACTCCAATGGTCTATTTATGATTCATATAACCATGTGTATCCTTAGAAAATTTATATTAGAAATTCCTTCTCATCACTTATGTGATCCTCAGTAGTGGGGGAACTAACTCCCCTGGAGGACATACTCACTATGGGAGCTCAAATACAAGAGGGTAACACTTCCTAGATAGGGAAACCATATCCTACTATAGTATGGGGGTGATTTGACTCTACTTGTGTAAAGAGTATGTGGGACCCACACCATTGTGTGACAAGGGAGTTTTGACACCAGAATCCCTTTCATGATCACACCAGATCACTGCCATCTATCAATCTTCACTAAAAGAATATGTATGCACATAAAACCTCGTGCCGTATCTATGATGAGAAAATAAAGGAATCCATCATGTTCAATGTATAAAATTTCATAGGATATGCTACTCACAGGCCCAAATCTGAGCACTATTTAAAGAGATATACAAGGTCATAGATTCTGAGGGAGATACACATTGTATACATAGGGTCACAGGGTGTGTGAACAAGCCTAGAAAACAAGTCATTTCCTTGCATGCACACAAAATGGATGGACCTATGGAACGACATAGAGTGTACATGATGTACATGGTGTTCCTTTACTACTTGAGGGTTACCATTTCTTCCATCCCTTTATAGTATACTCCAACTTGGGCCTGTGTACATTGTCCATGCCTGTGTTCACCAGATATGTCCTGATATATGGTCGTGTCTGAGTATATGGTTGTGTATGAGTATATGGTCATTCCCATATACTCTAGTCATTCATATGTAATAGGCTATGTCTATACCCATGTACTCCCTAAGTACACACCAAGAAACTGATACATGATCACACGATGTGTTTGGGTCATACATGGAATGTGGTATTTATTTCCATCCCAACCCTAGATGACAAAACTTTGGGACTACATGTCACATGTCATCTGAAATATACATTGTGTAAGTTAGTATTTTACAAAATCTAATATCACATAATTTATCTCTCTATCACTTCCAATATATTTTTTTTCTCCACAAATCCCAATGGGGAAATTATATCTTGGGATTATTGCGCTGGATCCTACATCGGTGGTCAGATTCAAGACACTCGAACCTTGTGTGGTTCATCCTATTATGATATACTTGAACACTACCTCACTCATGGATAAAATACCCACAATCCAGTCTCTAATACATGTATCCAACACTCAAATCCCATATCGCATCATGACCCATCTATAATACTTCAATTCATACATATTCATGCATCTACCATGAATCTGGGGGTTTGAACACCATTAAACCCGACCTAAAATTGTCGAACCATGACCCTGTGGGATAATGGAGAAGAACATAAAGAACAGTGTGGGAAAAGAAAAATAGAGAAGCCAATCCCAAAATTTTAGAGTGGGATTCAATCCAATGATTACATTTTTCGTAAAAAATTTTTGGCATCAGGGGTGAAATGAAGAAAATATATAATCAAGGTCATGTGAAGATAAAAAATCACTAGAAAACAATATATAATTATCAATGCTTATCAAAATAAGCAAGTGCGTAACATAACAAAATGAACTATAAAAACTTAGGATTGGATTTATTATTAGTGAATGATACATTCTCAAGTTATGAATATGATTATGTCTCTAAATTTATCATCCCTCTCACAATTCACCTCTATCTTTTCATCATCGATCCTCGATCATGATCCACCAACAACTACAAAGAACACTTCCTTCTTACAAATATCCTAGGGTTATGCATATAACAACATGGATTTTAAATAATAGGGCATTTATAAGGGACATTTATGTTTTGTTCTATTAATTAAATTAATTAAATAAATAATTTAATTCACTTAATGAACCTGAAAACAACATCATCAACTAAATGTCTGATGCCAAACAACATTTTTTCACACCTAGGGTAAAACCCATGTTATGGAATCAAAAATGGTCTCAAATGTACCATCCTAGGTCCTAATCCATAGGAAATCCATTTATTCCAAAAATATGTGCATGAACCTTTTAAAATATATTTTAATCTTTTAATAGATTAATTTTTGGTTCACATGAAACCCAAACACTATGAAAACTCAAAATAAAAATAGAGAGATATGTATTTAAATATTTTAAGGAAAAAATCGATAATAATAGAGTCATTAAATTCTCCCCAACTTCATATATTTACCTAAAAAAGAGTCAGTTACATAAAAAGGTGTGGTACTAAACTCATATCTAACTCTTACTCTCTTAAGAGATCTCTTTCATGCTCATGTAATACCAAAGAACATGAAAATATGGGTTGGTATATCAACACATGATCCATTCTCGTCTGTCCTTGATCACCAAAAGGTACTCCACAATATTGGATTCATCATCGATGGGTAGATCACCCCTATAAAAAACATGTATTGGGTCATGTATATATCTCATCAACTGTAACACATAGAATACATCATGAACTTGGTCTAACTATGGGGGAATGGATAATCATTATAAAGCCTCACCAATATTTTATATGATCTTGAATGTCCTAATATACCTCAAAGATAGCTTTCTTCTATATCCAAATATCTAAAACCCTTATTGTGGGGAGACTCTCATGAAAACATGGTCTCCCAAATCATTCTCGAATGGAAAATGACTTTGATATATGTAAGATTTATATCAGCACTAGGATCTCCTCAGATGCATGTGAATCACCTAAAACATTTCTCCCATATCATGTACCATCTCAGGGCCAATATGATATGTCTCTCCCATCTCACTCCAGAACAAGGGTGACCTTCCAGGTCTCCCATATAGGGCCTCAAAAGGATACATGCCTATAATAGAGTGATAATTATTATTATAAGTTTAGTATAGAAATTGAAAATTCTCTTCCATGCTCCAGTCAAAGTCTAACACACCTAAAATTTGAAAATCCTCCAATAGAAATATTTTACACTTACTTTTACCATCTATCTTGGGGGAAACACTATGCTCATAAGTGATATGGTATTAAAATCATCTTTAAGGCCTCTTCACAACTATCATGTGAACCAATAATCACTATAAAAGATTTTAATTGTGGGAACTCCATGATGAGTGACAATCTCAAAGATATAAAACTTCCCCAGACACTAATTTGAATATTGGTCTATGATAGTATGAATTTGTGAAGACATGGCGAGTCATTCAAAAATCACCCAGATAGCAGTATAGCCCCTTAATTTTCTTGGATACTATATCATGAAATCCATCTATATTCCATCCCACTTATATTTAGGTGTCTTGGGAGGATGGGTCAAACTTGTGGGCACCTAATGTTAACCATTTATTTACGGACATGTGAGACATCGAGAGACAAACTCACCAATGCTCTTACTCATCCCATGCTAACAAAAAATCTACTGATTTTCATTATACCTCATTTCCACACACAAGTGTACAATAATGGGTGAAGTATGAAACTCTATAATCACCATCTCATGAACCATGCCTATAACCACTATCCATACCCAGAAAAGGATGGTGTTATCCATTCAATCATAAAATCTATTTGGTGCATCACTTGAGGATATCTAGACACACAAAACCTCATAGTCAATATCACCCAATATAGCCTCTATCAGACTCTAATGAATTATTGGATTCACCACTATCAATTAAAGAAAACTTTCACCCATATCCTCTACCGGGGTCATCTTCCATGAACCCAACTACACAAAATCCTCATACGCCAAGCCAAAAACATAACTTCATACTAAGAGAAACAACCACCGCATTTCCTTTCAAAGGATTATCGACTTTCTCAATGTCATATTCTTGTGGGAACTCTAAACAATTTCTCTATATTAGGTTTAGAACCCTCTATGTGAATTTTTACCTGAGCCTCAGGTGGTCTGAATAAACTAAAAAACAGTCTTTAATAAGGTATTTCTCTACATCTTCAAATAAAATACTACTACTTCCAAATCCATGTCACGGTCACGTAATTCTACTCATGGGATATCAACATCCTAAAATCATAATTGGTAAATACCTACCACTATATCAATAAAAAAACTAAGCCTAGATCAAGAGGAATTAAAAATCACCATGTTCTCAATACCCTCCTATGGGAGTCTCAAAATAATGGAATTGGTCAATCATTGCCTCAAATCCTTAAATTGTCTTTAACACATCACATTATAGGTGAATGGATTCCCATTATGCATCAAGGTAGTGAAATTGGCCGGTTTCTTATAAAATTCGAACATGAACCTCCTATAATGCACTTCCAAACAAAAGAAACTCTGAAAATTTGACATGCTAATGGGTGGATCTTATGATATCAATGAATTTATATTCACCAGATCCATAGTTAAACCATTTCCGGATATCATATTCCCCATAAAATGAACCTTTCTTCTCCAAAATTAGCTCATCGATAGATTTTTATAATGTTTTTTCTCTAAAATTATGTCTACGAACATCCTCAAATAATATATATGCACCTATTTAGATAAAGAGTAAAATAATATTTCATTGATAAAGATGACTATGAATTGGTTCAAATATAGATGAATGATCTGTTTCAAGAGATCCATGATCATAGTGGGATAATTCATCACACTGATCGGAATCACCCGGAAATCATAGTGTCTATATAGATATCATAATTCCATCATTATAATATTATCCTTATGATCCCTCAACTGATGTTAGATGGACCTGAGATTGGTCATGAGGAACTAACAAAAACATTTCAACTAGTTTATTATATCATAAAACCTTGGCAAGGCGTGCGTTTTCCCTATTGATACCAGATTTAAGAGATAGTTAATACAAAAGTCACAAATTCCCATATTCCTTTTTCTTGAACAAAAATAGAGCTATATAGGGGGACATATGGGGTCTAATAGAACCATTCTCTGAAAGGTCCTCCGACTACATCCTCGGATCTAGGAGCTCAATAAGAGATATATGATATACCGTATAAGATATATGTGTTTTCCTGGGGGTGGAATTATTTGATGAAGTCCATCTACCACTTTGGGGGTAATCCTAAAATAGCTTCGATAACAAATATCATATGGTACTCTACTACTACTAGAAGATAGATTCCGGATGAGGTTTATGCACCAAGGGATAAAATCACCCACTAAAAGGTGTTGGGTTGTAGTTTCATACACATGTTTGCACTAGGTATGATGTGATATCTCTATCTCCCACCCTGGAGAATCTCATCCCATCTATATGAAGGAATATAAAATTTATATAATAATATTATATTTGGTAATGAACAATAGAAATCAATTATATCCCCATGATTACGTAATAAAGTCTCATCACAATTACCAATTGGTCCCATGGGAAACTCTCTCCTCAAAATTACAACGCGCACATCCATAGTTGTGAGATATAATAGAGTCGCTCCCTATTTGAACCATTATACATAGCTATTGGGATATATTTTTTGTGGGATTCTCTATATCTTACACAAGTTATATTGAGATAATGGAATAGCCCACACCTATGTCTATATGTACTGGGGAAGGAGTAGAAATGAAACATATCATACCATGGAACATCTCATGGGAAGCCTAGTACAACTTTACTATAGCTTGCTGATTCATTCACCCTAAAAATTCATCCCTCTAAGCATGGTGTTGGACACCTAGTGGTGGTTGTGGAAGTATCTCATAGTATCAACATCCACCTACAACTCGTTCCTCTGGATCTCCACCCTTTCCTCTTTCAGCAATGTCTCCTTGATGGTTGCCCAGGCTGCTCCTAGGAGATCCCTGATCATGATATATCCTTTATCACAGAGGTATATCCACATTCTTCCACCCTACTTAAGATTTTAGGTTATGAAATCGTGATATATGTGACCTATCCTATCAAATGAATAGAATCTCACTTATTCTAATTGCCTTGATCCTATATGCCAAACATGTGCTAAAAATATAAATTTATGATACATGAGTGGGTAGGTATCCTACACCAAGACCACGATAAGTAATGAATGATAGATTTTTTATTTGACTCATCCCCATGATGACCATTATCTTCTCAACCCTCCTAGAATCCCTTAACTGGGAAGCTCTTTGTAATCAGGGACCACTCCAACACTTTTTCATAGTTGGTAGGCATGAGGATATCATGATTACACAAATGTATATCCAGAGGCACCTCTCAATCATCCATTCTCGGAAGAAATCCTCTAACACCATTTTGGGGGAGTTATGTATGAGGTTGCTGAACCTTATGGTGTACTCAGAATAAAACATATCACATTGTTGCAGCTCAATATGATCCTAAATACGAACAAAGTGCATGATCAAGAGGTAATATTTTCAATGGAATAGATTCCAGGAGTCTAACTATGAGAACATCACCTCATCAAGGGTATGTATAATAAGGATACACTAGTACCCTTCAATAATAAGAATAAGGTTTGCCATAAGTACAACCATCTAATTGTCCAGGGTATGAGAAATCCAAAATAACATGGACAAATGATTCAAGACAATCCTATGATTACTAAGGGTATGAATCACCACTATCATCAATAGTTTGTATCATTTTAACTTTCTTAATGTTCTAATATTGCATACATCATTATCCCAAACTATTGAAGTAATAATTTGACCCACACACAATCAATCCTCTAGCTTGACTGCATAGGGAAATACCTCATTATTAATTCATTGAGCCGATGCCTCATGATTAGCCACTAAATTAGGATAATATTCATTGTTAATATATATAATATTCATGTGATTTATTATTCATAAACACAATTTTAGTGCATTTTACACTTTGAACATCATTTCACATTATGATTGTAATACCTTCTTAAAATGCACTATTATGTGGTACATTTTTGAACATCATTTAAAGTACCCAATGATTCATCTGATTTTAAGGAATATAATTATACATATTTTAATTTGATATTTTCTGAAATTTATTTACACTTAAATATGAACATGTTTGATTCAGGGATCAGTGGAGAATTCATGGAGGATGATGGAGATATTTGGAAATGAAAGGAAGCAATTCTGGAGAAGGCAGATTGGACACCAGCCCACTGATGAGACTGTGAGGCCCAACATACAGGCCCAATTAATCCCAAATTTAGTGAGATTATATAAGACATGTATACGAACAAATCACTCTTCAGGATATAATGATAATTCGGCCTCCATGGTGGTCATTTAGGCGTCCCAAGTTAGAGATAAAATTCTGGGCCAGATTCTGCTGCCCAGAAAAACAGCCCACTAATTTGATCATATCTCGGAATAAACAACTCCAAATGGGCCCAAATTTTACAGGAGGTTATAAGACATCTGGAGTTCCATTTTCTTCTTCTATGTCCCACTCTGATTCGGTGCTCTAGAAGGTCATCCAAACGCGTCTGTTCGGTGGATGAAAGATGGATGCCACCTCGGGTCAAATGTGGAAAAGTCCAAATTCCACAAGCTTTCCACCACCTATGGCCTACCAAAATTAATTTATATGCTTTGTACTGTTGGAGGCTCGATCCAAGGCTCCCAAAATGCCTATTTAAGGCAGTTTTGGTGAAGTAGTTTGTAATCTTGGATGCTTTGTTCAATTGTAATGTTATGCTGCATTTTTGTTGCCTCAAATTTGTCTTTCACATGTAAGTTATTCAATTCACTTTAGTTTCTTAATAAAAGTTCTTCTTCTACTCTTATTCTGTTGTTCTTCATATCACTTTGATACCGTTGGATCAAGGTGTGAATTTATTCACACCAACCCTTGTGAAATTATTCACACAACAATGGAGTGATCATTTTATTTTTGTTGCTTTCTTTACTTCTCAATTTCCTCCCTCATGAGTCTACTTTCCACTTCCATTGAAACCATGGGATCAATGGAGGGATAACCCACTTATGGGTTGATCCAAGGGAGTAGAAAGGGGCTGTATTGGATGTTATTTATCACCTAATTAATGTATAATCACTTCTTTAATTGGGATTTTTATTTGATGATTTTTAAACTCCATCGTCCTTGTTGAATTTAAGGCCACACACTTCAAGTACTAATACGAACCTTTAACTTGAAGTGCTCAAAACTTTGATCCTTCAAGTGTATAGTTGATTAGTATTAAATGGTTTAGGCATTAAACCAGTAAGTGATGATGTTGTTTTATCTCCTTAAATGAACCCATCTCAAATTTAAGAAATTGAAATCATTAAAAAGAAAATACGTCCAATCCACCCCGAGCGATAACCTAGGATCAAATCATTCTTTTAAATTGAATTCACTTAAATCTATTAGATATCTTTAAAAACCATCCAAAATCAATCCAATTTGGCCACTTCATAGCCGAAAACAGTCCATAGAATGTACGTGTCTATAGGTTTCTTCTTAGGTCTCTGTGGATTCGATAACCCAAGCTAAACTACAAGGACTGTCTTACCTTCTTCTCTTGGGTAAATTTGAGTGAGAATCAAATTTTGGAGTTGTTGCCGGGGACCTAAGTAAGTTATCTTAGACACTATCATCTTTTTTTTCATCCCACTTCTCTTTTCTCACCCCTCACTCCTATGGAAGTCAATTTTGAACAAGTCCAAACATGGGAAACCTATCCCCACTTTGATCACCCAACCCCATGTGTGATGTACAATGATCATCCTAATTTCTACATGTGGGATCATCAACAATATAATGATCCACAATATTTTTACTCCTATGATCCACAAAACATCTCAACATATAATGAGTTTCAATCCCTACAAAGACAATTTGAACATCCACCTATGGAATTCCAACAACATAATTATCCTCCTGGAATAGACCATCTGTCTCAACCCCTTATCCATCCTAATTCACACCCATTACTTGAAAAATTGTGTCAACAAATGTATATAATGAATTTTGAGGTTTCATAATTGAGGTTAGAACTACAAAGCATTAAACATTGTGAGGAACCCATCCCTACACAAACTGTCCCTTCCATAACCTTATGTGAATTGTCTAGTTTCCCACAAACCCCTCATGAATTTACTGAAGAGAAAACCTTTGGATTTGGGGAAGATGAGGAGGATCATGGAATTGTTGATGGGTGTTTGAATCAGGAGGAAATTGAATTTTTGGATTCACAAGAGGGAAATTTGACATCGTGGATTGAGTCTCCTAAGTATAACTCCATTGATGAATTTTCAAAAACACCAACCATTGAACCAATGGGAGAAATAAAAAACTTTGAGTCCATACCCATTTTTAACACTGATATTTCCAATTTTGTGGTTGAATCTTCTATTCCAAAGGAACCAATTCTATTGATAAATTTTGAAAATAAAATTGAGATCGATCCAAATTCCCAACCTATGTCTAAAAATGTTAGTCTTCCTGAACTCGAACATGTTTCCTTTCCATCCTTCCTCAAGTTTTCATTCATTGAGGATATCCAAAACCATCATGTTTTCATTGTTTCTTCTCTTGATATAAATAAAATTGGAATGACCCTTAATGTATTAGGCAAGACTAGAGAAGCAACTAGATCCACCATTTCTGATATTCCTTGGATTTACCAACTCATTTTAGAACATAGGTTTGTTAATGAAACAAATTATAAACATGTAATCAATCTAAACCTAGTTGAATTGGTGAAAAATGTGGTCCTTAAAATTTTTAAAGTTGGTATTGGGTAAGTTGGAGGGTTCATGTCACGCTAACGACATTAAACAAAGCGCTGCATGGGAGGAAACCCATGGTTTTCAAGTTTCCAATAATTTTGTTGTTTCAATAAACTTTATATTTTAAATAGGATTAATTACTCATTTTTATATTAAAAAAAAGACTATTGACCTGTTCTTCTATTATGAGTATGGATGGGTATGAAAGGGGAGAATCGTATTCATCCGTGTCACGCGGTGTGATCCCTGAGTAATACCTTACCCCGAAAATTAAAAGAAGACAATGTATCATTAGTTTGATTTAAAAAAAAATAGAAAAATAGGAAAAACCATAAAAGTGATGATACTTGGAATTAAATAAGTCGTTGTGTTGTTTTTTTTGTCTGGTTTGTTCTTCTTTTTGTTTAGGTACTATTTTGGGTGATACATATTCAATCAAGGAGGTGCCTACATCCACCAAGAGATCAAAGGACTAATTTGGAGCAGCAAGAACTTCAAATTCAACCACCAGGTGATTTCATTCCATGATCCTCAGTTTCAATTTCCGTTTTGAACTTCCATTATCTGCCTCTACTCCTTCTAAATTTTCATTTCTTCAAACACTGGGGACAGTGTTGTTTTAAGTTGGGGGGGAGATAAAATAAAAAATACTTTTGTGTCAAAAAAAAATGAATGATTTGAAAAAAAAATTAAATGGAAGGAAAAATTCCTTTAACTTTAAACATGGTAATACACATTGCACACTTTGATATTTCATCGTTTATATTTTCATCCAAATAAAAAAAATTCACAATGCACGTCCTCTGGATAGTGGGGTATTAGTTCAAGTTCATGGGGTCCCCTAAATAAATAGCATAGGTTTAGTGATCATTTTAGTTTAATATGAGTGTTCAAAAAAAAATTAATTTTTTTTGCGCGTAGAGCAATGAAATGACCTAATGCGTGGCTTCTGGCACTTGGGGATCGTGACTCCATAGTTGTCTGGCCCAGAGTTAGTAATTTTATCTCTATTTTTAGTAATTTGAATTTGTTTTTGACTGAGTTAACTCGAGACGATTCCCGAGTATGTGGGATTCACTTGGTTCCCTAAGGTCTTTGAGCCTGGGATTCATCGGCAAAGTCTCGCTACAGGGGTTGACTCTTTTGAGTGCAACTTCAATTACCATGGCAAAATTGCAAAAACAAAAAAAAAACAACAAAAAAAACAAAAAAAAATTATACAAAAAAAATGAATACTCATATTAATATTGAAATGTGATTCCACCTAGTGCTTCTGTAATTTCCCCCTTGAATAAAGATGAACCCCCATGTCTATTGTGATGCACAACACATCCTCATACTTAATTGATATTGGATGAAGTATGGAAATGAATTTGAACAAAGGAATGAGCTTGGGATTGGGATCTGCTTATGAAACTATCTTGTATTAAAATATTTTGATGGGTTTCATGATTGTTTGGTATAAGTTTTTTTTGTGATCATTGTGTATTAAAATGTTTTTGGAAAAGGGAATTCGAATTTCATGTTGTTGAGATATATTTTGCTCGGGACTAGCAAAACTCAAGTTGGGGGGTGTGATTAGCCACTAAATGAGGATAATATTCATTGTTAATATATATAATATTCATGTGATTTATTATTCATAAACACAATTTTAGTGCATTTTACACTTTGAACATCATTTCACATTATGATTGTAATACCTTCTTAAAATGCACTATTATGTGGTACATTTTTGAACATCATTTAAAGTACCCAATGATTCATCTGATTTTAAGGAATATAATTATACATATTTTAATTTTATATTTTAGGAAATTGATCTACACTTAAATATGAACATGTTTGATTCAGGGATCAGTGGATAATTCATGGAGGATGATGGAGATATTTGGAAATGAAAGGAAGCAATTCTGGAGAAGGCAGATTGGACACCATCCCACTGAGGAGACTGTGGGGCCCAACATACAGGCCCAATTAATCCCAAATTTAGTGGGATTCTATAATCAATGTATAGGAACAAATCACTCTTCAGGAGATAATGCTAATTCGGCCTCCATGATGGTCATTTAGCCGTCCCAATTTAGAGATAAAATTCTGGGCCAGATTATGCTTCCCAGAAAAACTGCCCACTAATTTGATCATATCTCGTAATCCACAACTCCAAATGGGCCCAAAGTTTACAGGAGGTTAGAAGACATCCGGAGTTCAGTTTTCTTTTTCTATGGACCACTCTGATTCGGCCCTCTAGAAGGTCATCCAAACACGTCTGTTCGGTGGATGAAAGCTGACTGCCACCTCGGGTTAAATGTGGAAAAGTCCAAATTCCACAAGCTTTCCACCACCTATGGCCTACCAAAATTAATTGAGATGCTTTGTACTGTTGGAGGCTCGACCCAAGGCTCCAAAAATGCCTATTTAAGGCAGTTGTGGTGAAGGAGTTTGTAATCTTGGATGCTTTGTTCAATTGTAATGTTATGCTGCATTTTTGTTGCCTCAAATTTGTCTTTCACATGTAAGTTATTCAATTCACTTTAGTTTCTTAATAAAAGTTCTTCTTCTACTCTTATTCTGTTGTTCTTCATATTAATTTGATACCGTTGGATCAAGGTGTGAATTTATTCACACCAACCCTTGTGAAATTATTCACACAACGGTGGAGTGATCATTTTATTTTTGTTGCTTTCTTTACTTCTCAATTTCCTCCCTCGTGAGTCTACTTTCCACTTCCATTGAAACCATGGGATCAATGGAGGGCTAACCCACTTAAGGTTTGATCCAAGGGAGTATCAAGGGGCTTTATTGGATGTTATTTATCACCTAATTAATGTATAATCACTTCTTTAATTGAGATTTTTATTTGATGATTTTTAAACTCCATCGTCCTTGTTGAATTTAAGGCCACACACTTCAAGTACTAATACAAACCTTTACCTTGAAGTGCTAAAAACTTTGATCCTTCAAGTGTATAGGTGATTAGTATTAAAGGGTGTAGGCATTAAACCAGTAAGTGATGATGTTGTTTTATCTCCTTAAATGAACCCATCTCAAATTTAAGAAATTGAAATCATTAAAAAGAAAATACGTCCAATCCACCCCGAGCGATAACCTAGGATCAACTCATTCTTTTAAATTAAATTCACTTAAATCTATTAGATATCTTTAAAAACCATCCAAAATCAATCCAAGTTTGCCACTTCATATCCGAAAACAGTCCATAGAATGTACGTGTCTATAGGTTTCTTCTTAGGTCTCTGTGGATTCGATAACCCAAGCTAAACTACAAGGACCGTCTTACCTTCTTCTCTTGGGTAAATTTGAGCGAGAATCACCTCATCACTACATAGGTTTCCTTCACAATCCTATACTGTAATCCTAGTTGGCTATCATTGTGGTGCCATCATGAATGTTATCCAAATGGACTTAATTTAGATGAGAATATATTGGGAGCTGAGTAAAGAAGTAAATTAAAGTCAAAATACCCTACCCTATATGATGATTGTATCATTTGTTCCTTATAATTGAATACATTCTATGATGATTCAATATGAAGGTGGTTAGAGTCCCGATAAATGGATACATCGACTATCACATTAACACTGGGTTCTATAACTTAATATCCACACTCGATGCACTCCAAAAATATTACCCTATATTCTCAAAACAATTCATACAATAAGTAAAAATTACAAACACCATTATAGAGAAAAGATCACCTTTGATTCCACTTATCATGACCTAACTCATTAGGGCCCACCAGGACTATGATAAGATGAGTTTGACAACCCCAACCCTACCATTAATAGGAAAGGGGATAATAAAAAATGTTGAGTAAAAAACACTAAAATGTGGGGACTTAAACTATGTACCTATATGCATGCACATTTCCAGCTCTATGCATTTGTGTAGATACATAATTGAAATTGAATATCTAAAGTGTAAACAATAAATGAAACTACCTTAAGAAAAGAATAAATATAATAAAACATTGTGTAATTGTATAATTGGGAAAAATACACGACCAGTCAGGAATGAAGTCCCAACTAGACAATAACTAGGAAAAGGGAGACTAATGAAGTCACAAGTCAAAATCTCCATGGATGACCACTAAAAATGGTTAGCTCTTAAAGATACAACTATTCAGCTTTGAATCCATCTTCTTCAGTGTCACTACTGATCTATCTATCTTCTGCAGAAGACACAACATGTATGGGTGGATCCTATATAGGGGTGAGTGTATACATACCTAGTATGATTACCCAAAAAACAAGAAGGGAGAACAAGAAATATAAAATAGTAATCATAACCCATAACCCATATGGAAATGAAAACCCATCATATTTACTCATAAAGAAACCAAAGAGATAAAGAGAATGAGAATCTCCATCACTATAGCCCAAATAAGAATTATGAGTCAACCTAAAACTCCTATGGTCTATATCCTTTACCCAATTCCATGTTCTATCTCATAAGTGATTGATTGGAGGGGTATGATCCTTCATAATATGCTTCTCATCAGAGGGAGCACCGACTCTTGTCAAGAACCCACTAATTTCTAGATCATGAGGATGGGTGAATATTAATTCTTATATAGTGGGAAAATTCTTAGTTTTAGTAAAGGGTATTTCCAACTTTACCTATTTTATGTTATTAGGGGAATTGCTCTTTAGTGAGATAGTAGATCACCAACCCCAACATCACTCTGATGATCACATCTGATCTATTCCCTCAACCATGAAATGCTGAAAGAAACCTCATGCTCATAACACCTTGTGTCATATCTATGATGTGATAATGAATTCTGCCATCATGTTTGATATGAAAAAATGATAAAGATAGGATACTTGCAAGCCCAAATCCATGTCCCTAAGAAATTGATACACAAGGTGGGAGATTCTAATAGAGGTGTATGGTGAGTACCTAGGGTCGCACGACGTGTGACCTCACCTGGACACTAGGTCATGTCCATACCTACACACATATTGGGAAGATATGTTTCACTACAAGACAGGTATGTATAGTAGATGGTGTGTCTTGGCTACTCGAAGGGTTATTATGCCTTCTGGTTTGTGTTCATGTGCATTGGCATGTGCACGTGTACAATTTTCATGTTCAAGTACATGGTCATGTCTATGTACACGGTCGTGCCCATATACTATAAATACACACATGTACATGACTGTGTCCATTTCCATGCACTACTAGTGTAAACACCAAGTCTCTGGTACACCATCACATGGAATGTATGGTTCATACACAATTTGTGACATTTATTTGCACAAGAAACTATATCTACCATAGCTAGTGGACCACATGACGTGTGCGTGTCCTATGGATTTCATTTCATATAACTCAGGATTTTATAGAATCTAAAGAAAACATCATACGTGTCACCCAAAATTCTACCACCATCGTTTTTATCCTCCAATCTGTTTGGGGGAAATCAAATATATGGTTTACCTTGCCTGATATGGGATAGTAGCTGGATTATGGAAATCCAAACCCCATGTTGTTGGCATTTCATGCCATAAAACCACATCACCTCACACATGGACAGAAGACCCACAATCCAGACATTGATACACGTCTCTAATCCCCACAACCTATATTTCATCATAACTCATCTACAAAATGGAAACTTAAACATTGATCTTGTAACTTCAAAAAACCAAGGGGTTTTATCGTGCTTGAATACTTCACCCCAATGCTGGATAGTAATCTCGTGTAATAATAATGATGAATATGAATAAAAATTTGTTAAAAGCACTATAATAATGTGAATCTAGTCATTAGATGGTGTGATTCCATCTATTAATTTCATAATGTAGGTACATGGTCAAGCAAATAAAATATATATTCAGTCTCATGTGATGAACCAAAATAACCTGAAAAGAAAATTAGATAACAATCAACACTTATCAAAATAATCAAGGGATGAATACCACAAAACAATGAGTCCTTTGTAGGGATTCAATCAATTTTTTTTTGTGAAAGATGAATTCGATAGTGATTAAGATGATGATTTTATTGTGCTTTCTATGTGTCCCATGATTAACCTAAATTCATTCATCATCGACCCTTGATCATGGTCCCCCAACGGAAACAAATAATTCTTCCTTCACTCAAATCACATATAAATATACGGATAACCCTAGTTATTATCCGTAATACGGTATTTATAAGAAAGGATTGGATTTTTTCTCAGATTCCTTAATGAATTCACTTAGCACACTTTCCAATGGAAGCCTCATACAAATGTCTGACGTCGACCATTGCCTAGGGTAATACATTTGTTTAAAAATCAACCATGGTCTCAGATTTTCCATCCATGGTCCCAGTACATGAGAAAACCATTAATTCCAAGAAATTTCATGTGTTTAAATTAATATATATATATATATTAATATTTTTAATTTATTAATTAAAAGTTCTCATTACTACCATACACCATGCTGACTGTAAGGAAAAATATAAAGATATATATTGAATTATTAAAAGGTCTAAATACACAAAACTGGAGTCATTGTAATTCTACCATTTTTTGAAATGGAGATATATGTTGATATTTTTATTTATTATTGACTTCTAAAAAAGGTTGATTATGTATTGATATTCCATATCATTCATTAATTGGATAGCCTTGTTTTTATTTTATAATAGGTTACATAGGGAATGGTATGAAAAATATTGTAGAAATTAGTAGATATTTATTTCAGAATAATCAGATGGTGGGTGGGGATTAGAATTATATATCCCCCGAGTGCATTGATGGGACAATTAAGACAAATCATGTTTGGTTTTGAGGTATGCCTCTTTCCATGATAGGATATTTTCATGGCATAGGGCCTTAACACAATGTTTTTTATGACTTTCATTATTCATGTAATTTGTATAAGATCATTAATATTGATATATATGTTTTCATTTTTGTTGTGGATTTATAATCCTATCAGTTTCATGTTTCTCATGGTTTTATGTTTTAACATATTACTACAATAATATTTATTCCATGTTTGTTTCCTGATTTCATTAGTTATATGTTTTCCCTTATTGAGTATTTAATATCATGACTTCTATTGTTTTCTTTTACCCCTAACTATGAATAAAATTAGTACATGTTACATGTTTAGTAGAATATCATATGTGGATGAATTTATGGTAGATTTTTAAGACTACTCATGGATTACTTAGTTATGAATATAGCTGGAAATGTTTTTATCTTGATGAAAAGTATATGGGATTTATTAATGTATGATGTGTACTATTTATTTAAAACTATAAACCTATAATTATATATGGGATTTAAGATATGAAATAATCATTCTGGATTTTATTCTTATGGATAGTTATATCATGGATTTTATAGGTTGTATCACTGTGAGTATGTATAGAATGTGATTATGGAACTCGATCCATGTGTGTGGTTTTGGGGTGTTTCAGTTGGTATTAATGGAAAGGATTAGATATCCTTGGAGATAAGAATCTTTATCATTGATAATTTAATGTATCATAAGTATGTGTTGGTTATGAATTCAAAGGTAAAGGTGACCTTAAGAGATAAATATATAATTTAATGTTAATGTAATAATGAAAATTTTATTTTGGTATTTGTATAAGCGAACTTTAGTGAATATACTTGGACTATGATTATGTATAAGATAATATCTTGTGGTTTTGGTAAATTCTTAAGAATGTGGATTTCATTGTAACTACATTATTGAATGGATACTATAAGTGGATTTAGGATCTAATGAAGATTTAATTTATGGTAATAAAACTGAAAATATGGAATTATTTATTAACTCTATCACCACCTGGTGCATAAAAAAGATGTCCAACAACACACATGGTATGGAACACCCAAGAGATATGATTTGGTAAAATTACATTATCTTTATGAACCATTTTAACAGATTTGAATATATTTAGGTAAGATAGAATAATAATAAATTGACCATGGATATGACAAATTATAATATAGGGATTCATATGTTATAGTATACATTATTTCATATGTGATTTCCATTATAAGAAATATGTTGGATTTTTAGAGCATATACATCATTGATATTTGGGTTTAGATTATTTTTGTAAAGTTCATTGTAATTTGGGATATATATTTTGAGGATTATATGATAAAGTATGAGAGAACCCAAATCAATGTAATAAAGGATGAACGAAGATTGATATAGGTTAAACTCATAGTGATTTAGGATGAAATAAATCTAATAAATGCAGGTTTGTAAGAACTATATGCTAATATGATTGTATCATATTGTATGAAATTTAAGGTATGAGTTTTAATATTCATATGATTTTTTTACATATATTTTATTAGATATTATCATAACCATTTTGTTTTAGTATATTGTTGGAATCATGCTCATGGAAATGAATCTTTTAGATGTATGTCTCTAGACATCATTATTAATTATATGAAAATTATGGAAGCATATTTAAATCTAAATGTAACGGTGCATGTTACTCTATAAATATGTTTATTAAGTGGTAAAATATGTGATTAAAAGTCTTAAATAATATAATAAGGTTTATCGTTTAGTAGAAATATTATTCGGAGTCATTCCTACCTTAAGGATACCCATATCTATTTTCCTTAGTATGCATTAATTGAAATTGTGAATCGATGAAACAACCTAAGGGTAAATAGGGAAAATAGTTACTAACAACCTTGAGAAAAAATAAAATCATATAGAACTACTAATAATTTAGTATGTAGTGGGTTTTCATAAAATATTTTAAAATTTCCTATGTCATGTATTTTTAACTAATTTCTGGATAATGAGTTATAAAAGAAAACATAGTGGTATGATTATCATTTAGATCATATTCAAGGTTTATGGGGGATGTATTCCTTATGGATATGGATCCTCTTCATATTAGAGTTAATGTTAAATCATGAATGGTTTAGCTACATTAATAAAGTTCTTATACAAAATTTCATTTAGAAAAATGTCATTACATGTCCTAAATTAACCCATGACCATCTAGGATTATATGGTCAAAGATGAGTTCCCTATTGAAATTTATCTATTCTTCTAAGACAAATTGAAAGGATGCAATTTATTTTGGGGGTTTTTTGCAACCGAATAAACATTTACTATATGTTTACTTTTAAATGATATAATTTTTTTTGATAGATTTATCTCTACACAATAAAAAACATAAACGAAACCGTTATATATTTAGATAAAATGTAATTATTAAATATGACTCTTAAAACCTAGCTACTGAATTAGAATAAGTGAATAGGTATAGACTATTTATGAAATATTTAATGAATGAAAATAAAGAATACATTTAATTAATGAAATTCAATTAGAGTTGGTAAAATAACAAAGAAAATCCATTTTTCTTTAAAAATATATTATAATAATTTATTTTAAATTTATATAAAAAATAATATTCTTATTAAATAATAATAAATATTATTTATATTATAAAAAATAGTTTATAAATAAATTAATTATGGATTGATATGAAATATTAATAATGAATATGTAAAATTCTAAAAATCTATTTTACAATATGAACATTTTAAACATTATTTTTAGAATATATTTTAATATTGAATTATTAAATTGATTAACTTTAACTTGAAAATAAACAATATTTTTATATTTATAAATTTAATATTTTAATAATAATAATTTCATGATTTTTTTATGAATATAATGCTTTTAGGTGGGTAGTAAAAAAATTCCATGTTTTCAAATAATATGATTTTTATGAAATTATTATTGAACAAGTTTGAAATGGATATTTATGAAAAAAATTATAAGAAAAACTACATGTTTTATATACGACATTCTAATTTTTAAAATTATGGTTAAAATTTTCAAACAAATATTATATTCCTTATATCATAAGGAATAATTTACCAAAATTTATTATTAATACATTATAAATTTTCATGTAATACTTAATTATTTTTAAATTGAAAAATTGAATCAAATGAAATTGATTTAATGTTTAGAATAAGTGGGTCAAATTTATCTAATAGGGGACACATTTTTATTAGGAATCATTATTATGTTACCATAGGAAAAAACTAGTCACTGAGGTAAATGATAGAATGGTAAATGTAATAAACCAAGGGGTAAAGTGATTGATACATGATAAAAACATGTCTACAATTGGGTGGATATAGTGTGGCTTGGCCTTATGTCTTCCCCACACAATTATTTCTAAATTTTGGAGGAACATTAAATGTTTAACATGTCATAAATTTCTATTTAGTTGAGATATTTACAAAAAAATAATTATCACCAGATTTAAAAAGCTCATCTCACCACTCTATAAAGGCAAGACTAAAGTTTTGTTTCCTCTAGAAACCCTTTCCATTTTCTATCACCTAGAATACTCCACTACCCTCCTGCGCATCTGATCATAAGATATTATCCTATTCTATAGATCTCCAAGAACCTTCCAAGAAAATATCAAAGTGATTAATGTACACAATTATTTTTACATAATATATTCATTTTATATGATTTCTATTCCAATTCGAATTTTCAAAACCACATGTAATTAAATTAGTATTGGTTATATACATAATATAAATACACTATGAAAATATTTATTGATTAAGTTATTAAATAAAATAGGAAATTTTAATATAAAATTAATTATATTCCATATTATTATTCATGAATTATAATTTATAGAGTTATAATCATTGTATGTATATTAGGTAACTTTTCAGTCAAAATAAAAAAATATTTATTTCAAATGAAATTGTGTTTTCATGTATAATATGATTTATTTTAAAATATAACATATACATTTTATAGTTTTAAATTTGTAAAAATAATATCATTTTTCAATCCATAATACCAAAATTATCCCTAGGTTAAATTTTGGGATACTTTTGAAAATACTGAATTTTCATGGAATATTAAAAATACTGATTTTTATAATATTTTCATTTTATTCATTTGGAAAACCCCTTATTATTTTAATAATATTAAAAATTAAAATAATTATAATTTTAATATAAATAGTATAATTATTTCCATAGTAATCAACTTTATACCTAACATTAGTATATGATCAATTTTGGGCATAAAAATGTTTTTTTTCTAAAATACTATTTTTTGTTGCATTATTCCATTTTTAAAATAAATTAATTACTACCAATTATATAAATTTATTATTTAAAAATGGATTCAATATTATAAATTAGGAGCTCTAAATATTTCAAAGAGGCCTTTACTAATTTTTGTCCTTATGAATAGTAACATTAGTAAAATACTTATCACCACGATAAGAGTAAATTGAGAAATTAAAGTTAGAAATAATATATTTAGGATTAAAATAACCCTAATAATTTATATATATAAATTTTATGAGTGTTTTTAGTCATTCCTCATTAATTATTCTATGTTATAGTATTTTATTTTTACATTTTCCTTTGAAAATAAATTATATAAAATTTTATTTAAAGAAAAATACAAAATGTCACTCTCTTGCTTTTAAAATTATATTATACATTCATATAGGGTTAATAATATGTTTTTAATGAATAATAATATTGAATATAAGAATAATAAAACTATTTTTATGATTTTTTATTTATTTTTAACTATTGTGATTAAAAAAATAACTTAAATTCTTACACAATGCTGGCATACTGCTTGTGAAATTAGTAGAAAAATCATGTAAATGGTTTTAAAACCTATAAAAATAATTTTTATTGAGTGATTTATGTTTCTTGAGATTTTTTTTGAAATATATGACATATTAGGGGGGTGGGAAATTATAAATACTAATTATATTGTTATCTTTATTACATTAAATTAAAATAAAATTAATAGTTCCAAAATTGACATTAATGAAATTTTATAATAAAAAATTATATTAAATGATTTAAAATTAATAAAAATAATATCCTCAGCCACGTTAAGTGGATAGGATTTAAAATATCATCCATGTACCATTTATGGGTCATGTTACATGTTATAGTAACTTTTTCAACCCATAAATAATAAAAAACATTGTTATTTCTATAACCATTAGAATGGTTGACAATGGTTAAAACTACGATGTAAGGGTTAATATATCACAAAATATTTCATAAATATTCTTGGATGATATTTTGTTAAATTATAATCATAATATATTATAAATATATAAATTTTATTAAAAACTTTATTGGAAATAATTTCTTTTAATGTAATACTTTATTAATTCCATTAGTGTCTATCCCCTCACTAATAAATAGGAACATTATATCTTATCTTATTAGAAAAAATTGTTCATGATATTTTCACCATTAACTACCCAAATAAAATCCTAAAATACCTCTTCAGGTCCTAGAGGAATTAATTTTTGAATAATACTATCCTTATAGGGATTATGAAATAATGAAAAATTGGTTGTCTAAAAAAGAGTTATAGCTTTTCACCAAATACTTTAGTTTTATTTATTCTTCTACCACCAAAAATATTCTACCCATTGTGAAATAATAAAAATAGTACCTATAATATTCTAATATTTTTTTTATATTAATCTATTTCCCTCTTCACACATATGGGAATGAAAGCATCATTCATGTGTATGATTGACTACTACCTCATAAACCAATGTATTTAGTTTTTCATCACTAAAACTCATGGTTGGAAATAAATATGGATTTATTATATATATATATATATGATATTTGTGAAATTATTATAAATCTATTAATATAATATATCATATATTTTCTTACCATTCTATCCATTAAAAATGATAACTACATTCTTCTGTATGTGTGGATTACCACCTCCATGAAGTGATTTGTTTTTTTCATCACAACACAAAATAGGTAATATTTATAAATTTATTTCAATAGATAATATTATATTAATTATAAAATAAAAATTATGTGTTGATAAAATGATATTTACCTTCATTACCTCATCTTTGTTGAAAAATGGAAATGTTTCTTGCGCATATGTAAGACCAACCATCTCTAGGATTGTAACATAATTCATTTTTCAAAAACATCTCAAATAGTTTGTTATCAAAGAATAATTAATGTAAAAATAATTATAATTATTTAACTATTATTATTCTTGTGATTATTAAATAATTAACACTTTTTCCATGGTCCACACACTGAAGTCATTTTTTAAATTATGAATTGAATGTCCCAAGCACTAGCCTTGGACTTAGAAATTTTTTTAATTAATTATGTAATTGAAATAAATAAACTAAATAGTTTAATTAAAAGGGAATAAAATAAGAAATTATTATTATCAATATAAAAAATTGGTAAAAAATTGTATTCATGAGATAAATAACACAGGAGTTATTTCAGACTCAAGGTAAGTGATTTCCAGTCTCAATTCCCTTTATTTTAGTCTTAAACTATTTTAATTGAATGTTTTTTTTCATATGGTGTTTAAATTTTCTTATGGATGTATTGTATCATTCTTATATATAAATTTAATTTTTCAAGAAATCAATCAAGTAATTTACTTAAATTATTTTCTACCTAAAATGTTAGAACACCTTAGAAGAAACTTTACCAGAAAAACCTAATTTTAAATGGTTTAAATATTTAAATTAGAAATCACTTTATTCCACTCCCAAATTATCCAAATAATCTTATAGATATATTTATATAGACATAAATGAATTATAGATTAAAATTTATAAATATTTTACATTATTTTAGTAGTTTTCAAAATAAATATTTTAACATAATTTTTACAAAACATTTTACTTTCTTTACATAAGGAAAAAGGAATGTTTCATTGTAATGAACACTACTTCAATTGATGTTACCAACACAACAAAAATTATTTCATTTTTTTATATAATTATAATAATCCATGTTTTCAGCAATGAATAACCATCCATATATTTTTTATAAGAATTTATATTGAAAATTGGTGTTTTAAATTAAAGGGATATATCAATATATGAAAATTTTTTACATATAGGTTTAAAAATATTTTTTATGAATTAAATGATTAAAATGAAATATTTTATATGGTTTTTACATGTTATCATCCTTGAAAATTGTTAATGATGATAGGTGAGAATAATATATCTTAGGATGATGGTGTGTGACCTATATAGCTCATGACGATGGGTGTAATGACCCAAAGTTTTTCAATGGAAAATTCCCTTATTATATTTATGTCATAAAAACACAAAATAATGAACTACTAAGTGATAAGTGACCTTTAAACATAATTATTTCACCCCTATTTTTGGAATTTTGAAAAATCCAACATACACGGTTGTGTTCAAGATGGTTTTTGGAGTCTAATGAAACAAAAATAATTTTTGGTGAATAGTAACCTACCCTTATGAATAGTAACCTACCCTTATGAATAGTAACATGACCCTTATGAATAGTAAATAAGAGGAACATTACCTATGAATAATAAAATAAAATTTAGACATCTTAGAAAGTGACAATTGGACCTTAGTAAACATTTTTGGTATTTTATAAGTCATAAATAACTAATTATAATTAATTAATTGATTTAAAAGAATATTTATTCTCCTATAATGTATTCATAAATTATTGAATCAATTTCTAATAGTTTTTAGATAATTTTATAAGACCCTATGTAATTTTTGAAAGAACTATAAAATCAGTTTTAATCTTAAAAACGGTTTTTTTAAGTAAATTATGATTTTATTTAAATATTAAATTAATAATATTTAGAAAATTATTTTTGAAAAATGGAATTCATTTTTGTATTCTACATGTTGAAAAATGGTTGGGGTAAATATTTGGGATTTTTCTGAGAAACTTGAATTTTTGGTTAATAGTAGAATACATTAATTTACCATATAAATACATTTTAATTAAAACCCACTATTCCTGACATCACAAGTGATGTAAGCACCCAAATCCATAACTCAAATGTCTTATTTACTATTATTAGTCATCCAAGACCCACTATTCCTTGTCTTAGGTGAAATTAATAAACTAATCAATTTTATATTAAGGAAACCCCTCTCCCCTCCACTATAAAAGCCACCCTTCACTCCCTCTTTTCCTCACACCTCTAAAGCTCCAATCCTTCTTTAAACTCTGCCCAAAAATCTTCCCTAGAACCTCCCCCACATCCAAAAGCTTCTGGTCTCATCAAAAGACCAAGCCTATCTTCCTTAAGGAGGATCTCAAGAGGAAGATTCTAGAGGTAATTTCTCTCTCTCTTCTCCTTTAATTTCCTTTCAAGTTCAAGTTCCTTTCTTGATCTCTCCCCACCTATATTCATCCAAATTGTTTTGTAAATCCAGTATTATACATATAATATAATTTTTATGATTCTAATATCTCCCCACACCCTTTTCCTCTTCCTTTTATTTTATTAAAGAGAACGTTGTTCATGAGGTGTTAATTTATCACCTTCAAAAACGACATGCTCTCTTCTTCCATTTCTACATTTATATCTGGTAATGAAACCATTTTTATGGTTGAACCAGAATATGTTATATGTATTATGTTCTATTTTAAGTTCTGTAAATAACCTATGTCAAAATTACTAAGTTAAATGTTAAAACAAGTTCGTTGTGATCCAAAAACTGCCCAAATTAACCCAAATAACCATCATAAAATTATTATTTAGTGATTCACCCACATGGATCTAATATAATTCATTATAAAAATCATTAAATCTCCTGTAATATCACTAATAACATTTAATTTAATTTCTGGATGTTTACCCATGATCTACCTGAACTTCAATTTAAGAATACAAGTGGACCGCTCAAGAAAACCATAAAAACGAACATCCCCAAACAACGTTTGTAAACTCTATAAGTCATCCAAAGGTACATAATATGACATAATGAAACCATAATGAACACTATTAATGTATAAAAGGTTCTTCAATTTCTAATTAATGAATATAATGTCATTATACAGGACATTAAAGAGAAGGAGGCATTCAGGTACAATGTAAGGGGAAATCTCGAACCCAATTTTCTTCCTTCAGGTTCTCCCTCTTTCACTCCATTTTTTTTATATGGTTACTCCTCAAAGATAATTTTTTCATAATTTACTTTACTTTTCTGGGATATACATGTTTGTCACTGGTTTTTATGTCCATAAAAATGTTTTCCAAAATAACTCTTCTTTCAAGATCTCACCTTTTACCTCTCATTCAAGGTTGATGGTTCTTGTATCAAGTATGTTGTTCCCTATTTATTTTGGGAACCCAAAGCTTATGAATGTGTTATTATGAGATGAAACCCATTACATTCCATGGGTTATTTATGTACATGTTTGATATGTGTTCTATGTGGCAAGCATGATAATGATGATGTTATGATGTGACGGGTGTGCCCGAAATTATATAGCGCTCCAATGCATTGGGTAAAGTGATGAATCTAATGAGTAAATGTGAAATGATGTGTGAACAATATGCTTTCTTTGTTCACAAGAATGTGTGTTAGTTAACCACTAAGACATGATGTTTCATTTTTATGCATTGCCACATTTCAAATCTTTTATTTATGCTTCTCTCATGTTCACGATCTTTTGCCTATGTTATGATTATGCTCACCCCATGATGTATTGTTCTTATCTATCCTATTACTGGGATTTTAGCTCACCCCTTTTTATGTATATCCTCAGGTGGCTACATGTACTAAGGAGAGGACAAGTGATACTAAGAAGCTATAGAAGAAGAAATTAAATGAATGTTTATGCTTGATGTTGTACTTGTTATGTGTGGTCCTAGTTTTCCCAAGACACTAAACCTATGGATCCTCCATGTGTAATTATATTATGTTGTTTATCTTTGAAATGATGCAATAGTAATGTAAGAAAAGGCAGGGTCGCTATAGTTGGTATCAGAGGGAAGGTTTAGTTAATTTGGGGATTAGGATTAGTGAACCCTAGAGAAAACCTACAACATGAGACTAAGTACAAATATGCACACAAGGATATTTACCTAGGGATCCCATATGTTATGTTTTTGGTATAATTGTTTAAATTAATAAGTTATTTGTGACTTGTGGAAGAACCATAAGTTTGAGGAAGCAACTTGGGAACCAGAAGAGGCAATGAAAGAGAAGTACCCTCACCTGTTTGTGTAAAGTGAAATTTCGGGGGCGAAATTTCTTAAGGGGGGAAGAATGTAACGACCCAAAGTTTTTCAATGGAAAATTCCCTTCTTATATTTATGTCATAAAAACACAAAATAATGAACTACTAAGTGATAAGTGACCTTTAAACATAATTTTTTCACCCCTATTTTTGGAATTTTGAAAAATCCAACATACACGGTTGTGTTCAAGATGGTTTTTGGAGTCTAATGAAACAAAAATAATTTTTGGTGAATAGTAACCTACCCTTATGAATAGTAACTTACCATTATGAATAGTAACATGACCCTTATGAATAGTAAATAAGAGGAACATTACCTATGAATAATAAAATAAAATTTAGACATTTTAGAAAGTGACAATTTGACCTTAGTAAACGTTTTTGGTATTTTATAAGTCATAAATAATTAATTATAATTAATTAATTGATTTAAAAGAATCTTTATTTTCCTTTAATGTATTCATAAATTATTGAATCAATGTCTAATAGTTTTTAGATAATTTTATAGGACCATATGTAATTTTTGAAAGAACTATAAAATCAGTTTTAATCTTAAAAACTATTTTTTAAGTAAATTATGATTTTATTTAAATATTAAATTAATAATATTTAGAAAATTATTTTTGAAAAATGGAATTCATTTTTGGATTCTACACGTCGAAAAATGGTTGGGATAAATTTTTGGGATTTTTTTGAGAAACTTGAATTTTTGGTGAATAGTAGAATACATTAATTTACCATATAAATACATTTTAATTAAAACCCACTATTCCTGACATCACAAGTGATTTAAGCACCCAAATCCAGAACTCACATGTCTTATTTACTATTATTAGTCATCCAAACCTCACTATTCCTTGTCTTAGGTGAAATTAATAAACTAATCAATTTTATATTAAGGAAACCCCTCTCCCCTCCACTATAAAAGCCACCCTTCACTCCCTCTTTTCCTCACACCTCTCAAGATCCAAGCCTTATCTAAACTCTGCCCAAACATCTTCCCTATCACCTCACCCACGTCCAAAAGCTTCTGGTCTCATCAAAAGACCAAGCCTAACTTCCTTAAGGAGGATCTCAAGAGGAAGATTCTAGAGGTAATTTCTCTCTCTCTTCTCCTTTAATTTCCTTTCAAGTTCAAGTTCCTTTCTTGATCTCTCCCCACCTATATTCATCCAAATTGTTTTGTAACTCCATTATTATACATATAATATAATTTTTATGATTATAATAATACCCCACACCCATTCCCTCTTCCTTTTATTTTATTAAAGAGAACGTTATTCATGAGGTGTTAATTTATCACCTTAAAAAACGACATGCCCTCTTCTTCCATTTCTACCTTTATATCTGGTCATGAAACCATTTTTATGGTTGAAACAGAATATTTTATATGTATTATGTTCTATTTTAAGTTCTGGAAATAACCTATGGCAAAATTACTAAGTTAAATGTTAAAACAAGTTCATTGTGATCCAAAAACCGCCCAAATTAACCCAAATAACCATAATTAAATTCTTATCTAGTGATTCACCCACATGGATCTAATATAATTCATTATAAAAATCATTCAAGATCCTTTAATATCACTAATAACATGTAATATAATTTCTGGATGTTTACCCATGATCTACCTGAACTTCAATTTAAGAATACAAGTGGACCGCTCAAGAAAATCATAAAAACTAACATCCCCAAACAACGTTTTTAAACTCTATAAGTCATAAAAAGGTACATAATATGACATAATGAAACCAGAATGAACAATATTAATGTATAAAAGGTTCTGTAATTTCTAATTAATGAATATAATGTCATTATATAGGACATTAAAGAGAAGGAGGCATTCAGGTACAAGGTAAGGGGAAATCTCGAACCCAATTTTCTTCCTTCGGGTTGTCCCTCTTTCAATCCATTTCTTTGATATGGTTACTCCTCAAAGATCATTTTTTCATAATTTCCTTTACTTTTCTGGGATATACATGTTTGTCACTGGTTTTTATGTCCATAAAAATGTTTTCCAAAATAACTCTTCTTTCAAGATCTCACCTTTTACCTCTCATTCAAGGTTGATGGTTCTTGTATCAAGTATGTTGTTCCCTCTTTCTTTTGGGAACCCAAAGCTTATGAATGTGTTATTATGAGATGAAACCCATTCCATTCTGTGGGTTATTTATGTACATGTTTGATATGTTTTCTATGTGTCAAGCATGATAATGATGATGTTATGATGTGACGGGTGCGCCAGGAATTATATAGCGCAATATGAATGTTTAAATGTGATGGGTGCGCCTAGAATTATATAGAGCTCAAATGCATTGGGTAAAGTTATGAATCTCATGAGTAAATGTGAAATGATGTGTGAACAATATGCTAGCTTTGTTCACAAGCATGTGTGGTAGTTAACCACTAAGACATGATGTTTCATTTTTATGCATTGCCACATTTCAAGTCTTTTATTTATACTCCTCTCATGTTCATGATCTTTTGCCTATGTTATGATTATGCTCACCCCATGATGTATTGTTCTTATCTATCCTCTTACTGCACTTTTAGCTCACCCCTTTTGATGTATATCCTCAGGTGGATACATGTACTAAGGAGAGGACAAGTACTACTAAGAATCTATAGAAGAAGAAATTAAATGAATGTTTATGCTTGATGTTGTACTTGTTATGTGTGGTCCTAGTTTTCCCAAGACACTAAACCTATAGATCCTCCATGTGTAATTCTATTATGTTGTTTATCTTTGAAATTATGTAATAGTAATGTAAGAAAAGGCGGGGTCGCTATAATGGGTGAGCCTAATTTTTCTCTATAATGCATTGGCTAATGATAATTTTATTCAATAAATTATGATTGATGTTGACCATATAGGTTATTCCACCTATAAGGGTTATTTTATTTTATATTGTATTATTTTTATTAAAAAAAATTACCAGTGTACCTACATGAGTTTTCAATGCATTCTAATGAGTTTTCATGGAAATAAATTGATTATAAAGGTAACCTAGTATTTTATTATTTTTCCAGAATTTTTAATCCCTTTTAGTTTCAAAAATTTATATTGAGATAAAATTATTTCCTTGGGTTCCCATGTGTTTTATAAATCCCTTATGATTATTAATTTTAAATTATGTTTTCTCATAAAGTGTTTTAGGAATCAATTGGCACAAAAAATCTAATTTAATGTGTAAATAATTGATTATTTGAGATAAATTTATATTTTGTTAAAGGAAAATAGTTTATTATGATTTCATTTTTTTAAATGGAATAATAAACATTTTTAGTCGTTTTATATGTCCCCTGCCAAGATTTTGATTCTCATCTAACTTTTTCAAAAGTGTTTCACTTAAAATAAGGATGAGTAGGGATATTGATGATGTCTTAATATGAAAAAAAGAAAAGGTGGGTATCATGGAAACAATTCTCACATAAAGACATGGGTATTATTATGTATGATTATTTCCTAATTATATAAAACTATAGACCTATACTATTCTATGATAATTATATGAAAAAATATTTATTTTTAATGTTGTATTTTTGAGATAGATAATATTAGATTATGTTTATTTGTATCAAATCAAGAATTATTATGATTATTTTATTCCATTGGATACATGAGTATTTGTTTCTGGTTCTTATATTTGGAATCGGGGGAGTGTTTAGATAATATTGGAGATTAGGTTCTTTTCATTAAAGAATAACTTAAGAGTTATGGAAACCATCAGGTTATTATATGTTTAAAAAATATCATAAGATCAAAGGTATTGGAAAACATTTTAAGGTTTTATGTAATGGTACATTACAATGAAAAACTGAATTTTTGGGAGATATTTATAGAAATACAATCCCTTAGATATGTTTTTATTTTAGTGACAAAGTCATTTGATGAATAATTTGATTATATTGTATGGACATTAGTTAAAATTTCCTTCTATCATTTAGGAATATGGTTATCTTTTATGTTGATGTAGTTAGGGTTAATAAGGATAAATTAGTTATTAAATGGTGAGAATATGTGATTTATCATATAGAAAACCATGGGATTGTAATTTTCTTTATTGACTAAGTCATTATTGTTATTTTTATTATGTTTTCTATTTTGGGAAAAGTATATGATTAATCTATATAGAAATACTTATTGATAAGTAGATAGTTTTATATAATTAATAAATTTTGAGTTATCTTTTAGATATATGCACGATTTTATTTTGGATTTATGGTGATTTAGGTTATTTGGTGAATTTTTTTTTTTATTTTAGAGATTATATGTTTAGAGAATATACATTTTTTGATATATGAGTTTATGAGTGACAAATGACATTTAGAGATTAATGTTTAATTGATCTCAGAAGAATATGTGATCAAATCCTTCTAGTTTTTGGTTTTGAACATAGTCATGAATACTCTGAAGAATTGTAAGGGTATTTATTCAATGAATTAATTATGTTAATATTTTTGTTTTATTGTTGTGTCATCTGAGAATACTATTGTATTTATTCATATGAAGGATTATTTAAATTGGATTTTATCTTTTCTTATGATAACCATTTTGGTTTTTTTAATATCTATATATAAGTGGAGTAACATATTATCATTTTATAGATCATCTAGTACATTACAAGTTTATTTTAGTGCTTCATGAATGAAAGTTATATCTTATATATTCATTTATTTGAGTAATGGATGTGATTGAAGTGTAAAATGACCAAATAAAAACCAAAGGAATAAATTATCCTTATGAAATTGAAAGAAATTAATTATGTTTATTTTATAGGGATCCCTTCATTTTATATCCATATTTTCACTTCCTTCCAATGTTCTATATTGAATAAATCCTAATTATTTTTCACTTTAGATAGCCTATAAATTTCTCACTCCCTCTATTAGAAAAGAAGTTTTAGTAACCTTTATTTATGTTTTAGGGAATAATAAAAAGGTTTTTTTATAAAAAAAATGGTATTCCATTCATGTATTCTAGTATTATATTTCACTCAATGGAATTGATTTAGAAAATAATTTAAACACATTCTTTAGGGAATGAGATAGAACTGTAATGAGGAAATTTCAAAAAGGGGGGAATAACATAACAACATCAATATTTTTAATAGTAAATCAATTTCATTAATTATTAAAATTCATGAATTGTATATTTAAGGGTTATATTCATTAAAATTTTTATTTCAAAATTAAAAATGATTTATTAATATCCAAATTGGGTTTTCATGAATTCTGTTGTTTTATTTTAGAATACAATTTATAAATTATGGAATTTGAATTTTATAAAAATGATATAAAATTTTCAATACATCATATCAAAATTTTCATAGGATAATTTTTTTGGATTTGTCTGAAAATACTGATTTTTAGTGAATATTGAAAAATAAATTTTTTTTATAAAAAATGTGATTTATTTTAATTGAATTATCCAATTGTGATTCTAATTGTATTTTTAATCAACATAAGCATCATTTATGGAGAAATAATCTAATTAACTACATATGAATCAGATTTATACCCCATTTTGTTATAAGTTCATTTTTTCACTTAAAAAACATTTTTTAAAATATTTTTATTTCATTTTCTATTATCATGAAAAATAAAATACATAAATTTAATTAAGTGGTGTACATTTTGTAATAGTTCCCTTTTATATGTTGTAATTATGAATAGTTACCATAGTAAGTATTTATCACCATGATTAGGATACATCATGTATTTAAGGTTAAGAATAATATAATAACGACTACAAAGAACCCTAAAACCGACTTATAATCTATATTTTGAATGATGTTAGAAAATAAACATCCATTATTATAATATATTAAAATTTTATTCTATTTTAAATTTAAATTTACTTAAATATTTTTTCTATAAATAAGTATACAAAATGCCACTCTGTTGCTTTTAAATTTTAATTATATGTTTACATATGAATAAAAAAAATTTCAATGAATATGAAATGTTATTTTTAGAATAAAGAATATTTTTTATGGTAAATTATTTTAAATTTTTTGTGATTAAATATTTATTTCATAAGCTTGTGAAATGCTTCCCTACATCTTTTGTAAGAATTATAATACAATTTTAAATTATTTTAGAAACTCTAAAAGTAATTTTTTATATGATTTATATTGTCACCAAATTTTTATAGATAGATAATACAAATTTGGTATGAATTATATGACTATATTTAAAATTCATTACAACTTCATAGATAACTAGGTATGCTCTTTTTCTTGTTTAGGGACTTGTCTCTAAAGATCAGAGTGCATAAGAGCTATTTTCCAGGTTTTGGTTAATCCTGGGTTGTAGGCAACTTGCTTGACAATATTACATCATTTATTTAAGATTAGAACATACATAATTCAATGGGAAACTAATTAAGATGGTGTATTGAACCATAATCTTGTATTACATAACATTATATTTACCCCTTAACTTCCTTTTACACCATAAGACCAAGTTTTACGTAGTCAAATCTTCAACCAATGTAAATCTAAATTTAGGCAATGTTATTTTTAGCGTATATGAGTTTTGGGATATTTAAAAAATATATGAGGTGAATACACTATAAATCCTTTTTCCTAGAAGGTTTTATCATGTGGAATTCTTTTACCTTTTCTCATATGATATTCAGGTTCCTCCATAAAACCCTAGGCATTCCAGTGTGATTTCCGATGATCTCCCACCTTCTAGATTGTTTTGTTTGGAATTTGATATTTGTGGAATTTTTGTTACTTCTCTCTTGCAATTGAACATTGTTCTTAGCCTCTCCCATTGGTTGTGTCATTGGAGTTGTGCTATATTTTTTATTTTTCGACCCTATGGTGATTTTTTTGATTATTTCAAGATTAGTTGTGTGGTCATCTTCAAGAAACTGAACCTTGTGTTGGTTGAAGTATGACATGTGTGTTATTTGAAGAATTTTTTGTTTTCTCTTCCCCACCAACCAATTTTCTTATTTAAATGATTCTAAAATGTGGGAATAAGTTCTAGGGCCTCTGTTGTTGCCTTTTCCTTCCTGCATATTTTTTTGTATCCCATTGCTGGTATTTGCAACCTGTGTATTACGTAACTGGTTCCGTATCTTAGAATTATTGAATGAACCTTTATTTCTACCATTTAATACGTTGTTTTATAAATGAATTATAATTATTATTACTTATGAATAAATGGATTTGTAATAAAATATTTTTTGTTCCTTGGTTTTGGTAATGGAAGATGGGTGTTTGAAAAGCATTGTGAAATGGATTAGTAAAGAATATTTGAAAAAAAAAAGAAAAGGTCTTTGTCAAATTGATTGATGAAATACATTTTGATATTCTTTCAAAAATGAAGCAATGAGTATCCTTGGGTACTTAGGAGGAAGAAGTAGCATTGTGACATCATCTATGTATTTTGGGGGGGGGTCTGTAACATCCCAGGTAAATAAAGAATATTAATTTTTCATATTTATTAATATTTTTGAATAAAATATTAATATTACTTTAAAGGGAATGCTATGCTCGATGGCGTACCCAATACGCAACAACGCGTTTCTTTGAAATCTTACATTGTACTCTAATAATAAAATAATATTATTTTAAATGGTAGTTAACGCCTAGCCATTGTAATGGAGGGAATAAACAGAACTAACTAAAAAATGATAATATATGTTTTTCAAATATTTTTACTTTTTTACAATAAATTTTAGAGGATTAAAATGTGAATGAATCCAATTTTAAGAGTAAATATTCTAATATTCTTTAAAAGGTCGATTAACCACCTTTTAATGGTGAACCCTTTTTAAATCCACTTTTTGACAATTTTATATGTTATATTGGACCAAATAAAATCTTTCCTTAGAATCGGGACATCAAAATTTACTTTTTGTATGTTTTGGTTATTTTTTTTTCGATAAAGTTCATTTTCAATGAATAAGTGAAAAATGTTGTATTTTAATTCAAAACCTATTTTTAATATAATTTATTTATATGATTAGATCATATTTTGAATTGGTTTTAAAGTGAAATTAGAATATATTTTTGCCATTTAATCCAATGGTGGTCATTGGAATTAATTTCACTTTGAAATTGGACTTAAACTAGTGTCAATCTTTTGATATATTTTGTTTCTTAAAAACACGCTATTTGTTTTGACCACAGAAATTAATTATTAAATTGATTAATGAAACTTATATGTTTTGAATTTTGTAAAATAGACATATTTTTTTAATTCAGAATATCAAATATAGATTAGGGGTAATTTTTGGTATTTTTCTGAAAAACTTCAATTTTTGTTGAATAGTGAAACCACTAAGTGGTAGTTAAAAAAACTGATTTTTTGTTTAAATGAAATTTAACCACCTCTGTGATTTGAATTTCAAAAATACTACATACATGGTTTTCATTAGGATGTAAAATGTGGTTCAATGGGATGAAAATAATTTTTGGTGAATAGTAACTTTTAAGTTTTATTAATCGCGATTAAAGGTAATTTGTGTAATTTAAGGTAAGGATAATGTTATAATAATACGAAATTACCTTGACACATGTACTACCATTACTGGATGAGTCATGGATGATCAAGACAATCCATGGGTCAACTTGGGGACCCCATGGAGCCACTTGGGTAAGAAAATGACATTAATAACTTTTTATTTAAAGTTAAAATAAAAATGTCACAAACACATATATTTTTACTAAAAAAATTTTTACATGGGGTTATACAAGTAATATATTTGACTATAAATATTAATTGGAAATATAAAAATATTTCCTACATCATAGTATTTCTTTTATAATTTTTAGACATTAAATAAATTAATTTATTTATAACACCATGATGATGCAATGATTACCTCATTAATGAACGATTTAAATAAAATGAGAAGATAAGGTAAAATCTAAGACTTACACTTGTCAAAAACCTATTGGATGGGTTTATTTTGAATCCTAATCACCTTATACTAGAAATATATAATTTTGGGACCTTTAATATCCGAAAATAATTTTATAATAAAGTAACTTTTCAAGACATTCCAAGAGTGCCCCTCCTCCCTCTTATAATAGACCCCCACCTCTACCCCCTTACCCACACCTATAAAGCCTTTGTATTAACCAAAATATGATCATTTTATCTCTACAAATCCCTATCTTAATCTTAGAAGTCTTACTATAGGAAGAAAGCTCTTCAAGAAACCCTTTTGGTTCAAACCAAAGGGAGTTACCCGATTTAAAGGTAATGTCCTCTCTTATGTTCTTTTGTTTTTATTTTGATTCTCTAACCCCATAAACTCTTTTTATTACTTTATTTTGTAACAAAACCAGTATATTAAATATACTAGGATGTTTTTATGAGAATTATTCTAGCTACACTTACACACACCTCCGTCTAATGGTTAAAGAACATACTGTTTCCATGGATGGTGAATTACTGCCTCACGAAACGATGATTGTTCTATCTTCTCCTACCACCTCTCATGGTGGCCATTATGATGGAACTATATTTATTTATGATATATATTATATTTATTTCCTCTCTATTCTTCTGTATTTTATATTTAATACAAACTTTTATGCTTTGCATGTTGTGCAAATGCGATAATTTCATTTGAGGAAGTGTGGACTACCACCCCCTCAAGTGATGTGACTCATTCATGCAATACATGGAATGTATAAAGAATGAAATTGATGAACTTATGTGACCTATATAACATATATATTATATTTTAATTATAATATATATATATATATATATATATCACTCATCTAGTTTTAATTCCATTAATGTGCCAAATAAATGAAAGTAGCGTTCATGCGTAAGTATGACCTACTGTCTTCATGAATGGTGCATTTCATTTGTTTTTATCTACAAATGTTATGGAATAGTATAAAATGAATATATACTGGAGATATATTATATTTAAATCATTAATACTATTCTGGAGATGATGTACTTATAACTACATGGAAAATTCTTTTCCAACAAGTTTGATTTTTTACTCATGTACCAAACATCGAAAAAAATGTCTGATATGAACTCACATTATTAACCAATTATTATAACATTATAACATGTGATATGATCTGAATAATAATATTTAAAGGAGTTACTTAAGAAATTATAAATTGACCAGAGTTTATTATTCAGGAATATAAAGAAATGAACAAGACAAGTCGGACTTGAGGTCACTAGTACAAAAACCTTTTTTTACGTCGGTTTTTTTTTCTTTTTAACGTCGATTTTTAAGCGACGTTATTGAAGCGACATTAAACATATGATTTTTTACGTCGGTTATTTAATAACCGATGTAAAAAATGGGGTAATATAGTTTTTACATCAGTTTTTAAAAAACCGACGTGAAATACATTCTGGAAAATAGCGATAAGAAGCCATTTTTTACGTCGGTTTTTGAAAAAACCGACCTTATAAGTCATTTTTTACGTCGATTATTTAATAACCGACGATAAAAGTTATTTTTAATGTCGGTTATTAAATAACCGACCTAAAAAATGTTTAATATCTTGTATAAAATTTTCTAAGCTTTCATTTGACAGGTCATAGAGATCAAACGGATTTACGGATCAAAAGTTATGACCATCAGAAGTTTGATATTTTTTTCGAGGAAAGATTGAATGAGCCAACCGTAACTTCATATTAGAAGGAATTTTTGAATTCGTAGGGGGATTTGTAGTTTTATCATGATATAAAGAATCATCCATCATTATAATAAATTAGCAATCGTTAAATGGTATATCGATTAAGAAAACTACTCATATAAAATATAAATCATGGGAAAATAATTACAAATACCTTGACGAGGTCGTGGAAATAAGAAATCGTTGATTCACGTTAAAGATAAAACAATTTGATTCGGTGTAATGATGATGGTTGAATGAAATTATCATAAAATGGTATAACAATTAAGAAAACAAATCATAAAAACCATAAATCATGGATGCATGATTAAATATACCTTGACGAGATCGCGGAAAGAAAAAATAATTGATTCACGTTCGAGAGAAAAAGAGTCGATTTGGGGGAATGATAATGGTTGAAATAAATGATCTTCAAATTATGATGGGTATATAATGGAAACATATAATTGATATTCTATGAGAAAACGCAGTATTAAAAATTTTAGGTGGCAATTCAAAATTTCGATGCCGCGATGTAAAAAAATTGAAATTTCGCGTTCGCGGGATATTAAAAATATCATTCACGTCGGTTTTATGATAACCGACGTGAAAAGATATTAAAAATTTCACTCATTTTTCATGTTGGTTATTATAAAACCGACGTGAAAAATCAATCTTCATCACTCTTTCACGTCGGTTATTAAATAACCGACGTGAAAAATCGATTTTCATGACTTTTTCACGTCGGTTATTTAACAACCGACATTAAAAGGTATTTTTCACATCGGTTATTTAATAAATGAGGTGAAAAGAGTTTAAAAAAATGTACTTCATTTTCCAAGATTTAATTTGACAGGTCATGGAGCTCAAACAGAGTTACGGATTAAAAGTTATGGCCTTTAGAAGTTGGACATCCTTAAGACATCGTTTAGAGATGATCAACTTCTGAAGGCCATAACTTTTAATCCGTAAATCCGTTTGAGCTCCGTTACCTGTCAAATTAAAGCTTGAGAAATGAACTACATTTTTTTAAACATTTTTCACATCGTTTATTAAATAACCAACGTGAAAAAGTCACAAAAATATATTTTTCACGTCGGTTATTTAATAACCGATGTGAAAATTAAGTGAAAATTTTAATATATTTTCATAGAAAAGGATTTTTCACGTAGTTTATTTAATAACCAACGTGAAAAAAGTTTACAAAAATGTACTTCATTTTCCAAGCTTTAATTTGAGATGTCACGAAGCTCAAACGGAGTTACGGATTAAAAGTTATGGCCTTTAGAAGTTGGATATTCTTAAGACATCGTTTAGAGATGATCAACTTCTGAAGGCCATAACTTTTAATCAGTAACTCCGTTTGAGCTCTGTGACCTGTAAAATTAAAGCTTGAGAAATGAACTACATTTTTTTAAACATTTTTCACGTCGGTTATTAAATAACCAACGTGAAAAATAAGTGAAACTTTTAATATATTTTCCTGGAAAAGGATTTTTGTGACTTTTTCACATCGGTTAGATAAAATGGATTTTTAACGTCGGTTCTTATATAAATGATGTGAAAAATCAGAGAAAATGTATTTTAACGTCGGTTATATAATAACCGACGTGAAAAAACTATTTTTAGATATTTTCTCGTCGGTTCTAAAAAACCGAAGTGAAAAATGGTGACGTAAAAAAAGGTTTTTGTACTAGTGGGTAAGGGATCCTACCTCTATCTCTCTTTTTAAGTACTCTCTTTTATGTCATTTATTTTAATATAATATTTATTATGTTTGGGGATGTTATTTTATATTTCTCATTCTGTACTTTTTATTTTCATATTATGAGAGACCCTAATTAATATCATCAATTCATTTTTTGGAAGTTTTAAGTGGCGCCGTTAGGCTGCCGAGTTTTCATAAGGGATTTTTCATCTCACTTTTATTCTCGTGAGATTTATGCTACATTTGCCACCATTTCGTTTTAGTGGTGTATGTACTTCCCATTATTCTACTCTTTGAGTAATATACTTTCATTTATGAGTATTTACATCAATGTTGTATAGTCCTTCTTTCATGAGGTGTATGTTTCGAAAGTTACCCAAATCGGTAAGGGAACCTTTCACCCTCCTCTTTTTAAAAGACTTATTTATGTTAGGTCTTTTAATTTACATCTTCTTATGTTGGGATATGTTCTTATATATCCTTATTGTTGTAAAAGATTTGTCCAAGTGATGAGATACACTTTTTATCTCTCATCGTCTCATTTTCTGAATTTTAAAACGATGCCGTTAGGCTGTCGAATTTCTGTAAGGGAACTTCTTAACCCAATTTCAATTATTTGGGTTAAACCTATACTTCTTGATTCTGTAATACTATGAATATGTGTGGATGACCTCTGATTGTTTTACACTTAATATCCTCTTATATTGGGTGTGTTTATATTTGTCACACATAATTATGTAATTGATTTATCCTTAATCTAAGGATACTGACTTTGTATGTGACTTCGTCTCAATATCCTTTCATTGAGGCATATTTTGTTCTAATACAAGACTTTCTTTTAAATACACTATATAAACCCCTTTGATTTATACTTTTATTCAAAAGGAATCTTTTCTATACGAAGTGTTTTACTAAATGACAAAAAGTATATTTCTTTTAACGTACGCGGTGTCAACGACCTTTTCCGTCACTACGAGTATTATTTGGTCTTTGGCTTACTCAACAAGCCGTAATGTTTTTAAAATTAAATAAATACCATATAATATTTTATGTATTTTGGTATTAAAAATGGTTTTGATAATGGATTTTTTATGTCAATATATTAAAGTGACATATTGTGATTGAAATGTGAAAATGTTTTCTTTACATTATATTTGTTTTATGTCTTATGATTTTATAATGGTACTTGGAAATTTTATGGGTGGTTACGTGATAAACCATATGACTTTTGGTGACATGAATACCAATATGGGTGGTTATGTTATAACCTCCAATTCATGGGTATGGAAGTCAGCCGTATGGCTATTCCATGTAGTGATATGTGTGGAAGTTGACCGTATGGTTATTCCATTTAAGTATGTTTATGTCCCAAGTTACCTTTATATGTTATGTGTTCTTTATATGGGTTTATGGTTAAAAAGGATAAGTAGTGATCTTTTATTCAGGGAAGAGTATTTAATACTTCAAAAAGGTAAAAAGTATTACTTTGATAATGTATTCATGGTTTACTTGTTGTTTTGAAAAAACTAACAGTTTTCCTTCTTTGTGTATCCTTTACTGGGCTTTTTATGCTCATCCCAAGTTTTTGAAATGTTTTCCATAGGACTTAAATATGAATAGGGTCAAGGATGGGATCAAGGAAATACATTCTATCTAAAACAAGGACCTAGACATGTTTCTTCTTAAGAGTTTTTATTATATGGAAACTTAGTAGAAGTGTCTACTTTGTAATCTTTTGAGATGTAATAGTTATGTCCTAATTCTCTAAAACTCTAAACTTGAAAAGATACTCTATGTGGATTATTCATTTAATTCATGATTATGTAATGTTATAAGGCTGGGTCCATGTAGTTGGTATCAGAGGTCGGTTTAGATAACTTTAGAGGTTAGGGTATTCTCTAAGCATAAGTGACATTACCATAATGGTTAGGATTTCAGAAAGAGTCATAGTTTTAGATAAAGTGAATGAGTAAGTATATATTAGTGTTTATCTTCCTCATTAGTGCATGGTAATTTTGTTGATATACTCACACTGACATTTTTTGGTTTTAGTAAATGGATGGATCTAGCAGGCACCAAAGTGAAAATGGGTTTGAAGGAAACTGTGGTGGTTCTCTGATTAAGATACTGGATGAAATGGGGGGATTCAATGAGGAATCTCGTGGTTATTCTAAACCAACTATCAAGGAGTCATGATTAACCACTTAAACCTTGGTGAGTTCTCTGATAAATCATGTATGAGATAACCAACTCTATATGGAAGTTCAGGTAATAATTATAATGGTAACCATTAGGGTTTATATGATCCTTACTTTTGAGGTAATTATGGGTTACTATATGATGGAAGATGAAAGGCATGTGGTAAAATTGAGGGTAAATTATGTTATGGTTATTTTTGAAGATTTTATCTCTTTTTGGGGAATGTTTTAAGAATTATATAGTTTTGGAAATAGGATAACACACAGACCGTGTGACAACCCGTCGCATCGGACAAAGCTGTGGGAATCGAACCCACAACCAAAGTGCAACTGGTATTTATCACCTACCACTGGGCTACGTGAAGTACCTGGTTAGTATCAAAAATTATTTTTTGTTATATAATTTTATGAATCAAGAATATGTTGATTTTGTGTTATCTATGGAAATGATTAGCCTATCATAGAAGATATGTGATTAGGTTAGTTACTTTTCAGTATGAGACTTTAAGAGTAACTGATGTTATTTGGAGATAAATGTTAAGATTTATCTTGGAAGACTATGTGATTAAATCCTTTGGATATTTGGGTTTAATTATTAGTTTGGATTACTTTGAAGAATTTTATGGAAAAATTGTTTATCGAATGGTATTTGTTGAACTTTGGGTTTTGTTGGACAAATTTTGGAGATTAAGAATAGATTTTCTTTTTAAAAAGGATTATCCTTTTGTGGATTATCTGGTCTTGTTCTAACAATTTTGGTTTTGGTAAGGGTCTAAAGACATGGGAAATATATAGTTCTCTTTTGTGGATTAGGTGATTCTCTAGAAGTTGATTATAGCACTCTTAATGTGAAAAAATCATCCATAATACTCGTATTTCGGAGAAAATATGAGTTTGTGTAAGAAATATAGTAAGAGATGAAAGTCTACATGACAAGTAAGTATGTTTCCTTAGTATTTAGTTAAGCTCATAAAAAATTCCTCAATGAAAAGTAACTTAAAACAAAAATGTTGTCTGTTAACTTTTCCTACTGGGGAATCACATACCATTTAACCCATCATAAGTTTGTGATTTTCTTGGGGTTACCTTTCTTTTAATTATGTTTTATATCACTCTTCATCAGAACATGACCCTTTGTTTTCTCCTCCATATCCATGTTTTCATGGAATCCTAGTATGGCTTAACTTGTGTGACCTTTGAAATTCTCTTTATTTATTTTTAAAGTGATAGTTTTACTGACTCTTGTTCCGATATGGGACTTTCAATGATGTTTTTGAGCCCAATTTTAAAATTACGAGGACGCAATTTCCAAAAGTGGGGAAGGATGTAACATCCCAGGTAAATAAAGAATACCAATTTTTCATATTTATTAATATTTGTGAATAAAATATTAATATTACTTTAAAGGTAATGCTATGCTCGATGGCGTACCCAATATGCAACAACGAGTTTCTTTGAAATCTTACGTTGCACTTTAATAATAAAATAATATTATTTTATATGGTAGTTAACGCCTAGCCATTGTAATGGAGGGAATAATCAGAACTAACTACAAAATTATTATCTATGTTTGTCAAATATTTTTACTTTTTTACAATAAATGTTAGAGGATTAAAATGCGAATGTATCCAATTTTAAGAGTAAATATTCTAATATTCTTTAAAAGGTCGATTAACCGCCTTTTGATAGAGAACCCTTTTTAAATCAACTTTTTGACAATTTTATATATTATATTGGACCAAATAAAATCCTTCTTTAGAATCAGGACATCAAAATTTACTTTGTGTATGTTTTTGTTATTTTTTTTGATAAAGTTCATTTTTAATGAATAATTGAAAAATGTTGCATTTTAATTCAAAAACTCTTTTTAATCTAATTTATTTATATGATTATATCATCTTTTGAATTGGTTTTAAAGTGAAATTAGAATATATTTTTACCATTTAATTCAATTGTGGTCATTGGAATTAATTTCACTTTGAAATTGGACTTAAACTAGTGTCAATCTTTTGATATATTTTGTTTCTTAAAAACACACTATTTGTTTTGACAAGGGGAATTAATTACTAAATTGATTAATGAAACTTATATGTTTTGAATTTTTTAAAATAGACATCATTTTTGAATTCGGAATATCAAATATATCTTAGTGGTAATTTTTGGTAATTTTCTGAAAAACTTCAATTTTTGATGAATAGTGAAACCACTAAGTGGTAGTTAAAAAAACTGATTTATCATTTAAATGAAATTTTACCACCTATGTGATTTTAATTTCAAAAATCTAGCATACATGGTTTTCATTAGGATATAAAATGTGGTTCAATGGGATGAAAATAATTTTTGGTGAATAGCAACTTTTAAGTTTTATTAATCGCGATTAAAGGTAATTAGTGTAATTTAAGGTAAAGATAATGTTATAATAATATGAAATTACCTTGAAAAATGTCCTAAACTTATTGTATGAGTCATGTCCGACCAATAAAATCCATGAGTCTACTTGGGGACCCCATGGAGCCACTTGGGTAATAAAATGACATTAATAACTTTTTATTTAAAGTTAAAATAAAAATGTCACAAACACGTATTGTTTTACTAAAACAATTTTTACATATGGTTATACAAGTAATATTTTTGACTATAAATATTCATTGGAAAGATAATAAGATTTCCTACATCATAGTATTTTTTTATAATTTTTAGACATTAAATAAATTAATTTATTTATAACACCATGATAAAGCAGTGATTAACTCATTAATGAACTATTTAAATAAAATGAGAAGATAAGGTAAAATCTAAGAATTAAATTTGTCAAAAACCTATTGTATGGGTGGATTTATAATCCTTATCACCTTATCCTAGAAACATATAATTTTAGGACCTTTAATATCCAAAAATAATTTTATAATCAAGCAACATTTCAAGACATTCCAAGAGTGCCCCTCCTCCCTCTTATAAAAGGCCCCCACCTCTACCACCTTACCCACAGCTCTCAGGCATTTTTCTCAACCAACCTCTGCTAATTTTATCTCTCCACATCCCTCTATTCATTCTAGAATCCTTAAATTAGGAATAAAGCTCTTCAAGAAACCCTTTTAGTTCAAACCAAAGGGAGTTACCCGATTTAAAGGTAATGTCCCCTCTTATGTTCTTTTGTTTTATTTTGCTTCTAAAACCCCATAAACTCTTTTTATTAATTTATTTTGTAACAAAAACAGTATATTAAAAATACTATGATGTTTTTATTAGAATTATTAGAGCTACACTTACACACACCTCCATCTAATGGTTAAAGAACAAACTGTTTCCGTGGATGGAGAATTACTACCTCACGAAACGATGATTGTTCTATCTTCTCCTACCACCTCTAATGGTGGACATTATGATGGAACTATATTTATTTATGATATATATTATATTTATTTCTTCTCTATGCTTCTGTATTTTATATTTAATACACACCTTTATGCTTTGCATGTTGTGCAAATGCGATAATTTCATTTCAGGAAGTGTGGACTACCTCCCCCTCAAGTGATGTGACTCGTTCATGCAATACATGGAATGTATAAAGAATGAAATTGATGAACTTATGTGAACTATATAACATATATATTATACTATAATTATAATATATATATATATCACTCATCTAGTTTTAATTCCATTAATGTTCCAAATAAATGAAAGTAACGTTCATGCGTACGTACGACCTACCGTCTCCATGAACGGTGCATTTCATTTCTTTTTATCTAAAAATGTTATGGAATAGTATAAAATGAATATATACTGGATATATATGATAGTTAAATCATTAATTCTATTCTGGAGATTATGTACTTATAACTACCGGGAAAATTCTTTTCCAACAAGTTCGATTTTTACTCATGTACCGAACATCGACAAAACGTCTGATATGAACTCACATTATTAAACAATTATTATAACATTATAATATGTGATATTAACTGAATAATAATATTTAAATGAGTTCCTTAAGAAATTATAAATTGACCAAAGTTTATTATTCATTAATATAAATAAATGAACAAGACAAGTCGGACTTGAGGTAAGGGATCCTACCTCTATCTTTCTTTTTAAGTACTCTCTTTTATGTCATTTATTTTAAGATCATCTTTCTTATGATTGGGGATGTTATTTTATATTCATAATTATGTAATTTTTTTTCATATTATGAGAGACCCTAATTGATATCTTCAATCCATTTTTTGGATGTTTTAAGTGGCGTCGTTAGGCTGCCGAGTTTTCATAAGGGATTTTTCATCTCACTTTTATTCCCGTGATATTTATGCTACATTTTCCACCATTTACTTTGATTGGTGTATGTAATGCCCATTATTATACTCTTTGAGTAATATACTTTAATTTATTAGTATTTACATCAAAGTTGTATATTCCTTCTTTCATGGGGTGTACGTTTCGAAAGTTACCCAAATCGGTAAGGGAACATTTCACCCTCCTCTTTTTAAAAGAATTATTTTTGTTAGGTATTTTAATTTACATATTCTTATGTTGGGATATGTTCTTATATATCCTTATTGTTGTAAAGGATTTGTACAAGTGATGAGATACCCTTTTTATCTCTCATCATCTCATTTTCTGAATTTTAAAATGACGTCATTAGGCTGTCGAATTTCTGTAAGGGAACTTCTTAACCCAATTTCAATTATTTGGGTTAAACCTCTACTTATTTATTATGTCTTACTATGAATATGTGTGGATGACCTATGATTGTTTTACACTTAATATCATCTTATATTGGGTTTATTTATATTTTTCACACATACTTATGTAATTAATTTATCCTTAATCTAAGGATACCGACTTTGTATGGGACTTCATCTCAATCTCCTTTCATTGAGGCATATTTTGTTCGAATACAAGACTTTCTTTTATATACACTGTATAAACCCCTTTGACTTATACTTTTATTCAAAATGAATCTTTTCTATATGAATCATTTTACTAAACGATAAAAAGTATGTTTCTTTTAACGTATGCGGTGTCAACGACCTTTTCTGTCGCCGTGAGTATTATTTGGTCTTTGGCTTCCTCAACAAGCCGTAATGTTTTTAAAATGAAATAAATACCATATAATATTTTATGTATTTTGGTATTGAAAATGGTTTTGATAATGGATTTGTTATGTCTATATATTTAAGTGATATATTGTGATTGAAATATAGAAATTTTTTCTTTCCATTTTATTTGTTTTATGTCTTATGATTTTATAATGGTACTTGGACATTTTACGGGTGGTTACGTGATAAACCATATAACGGGTGGTACCGTGAATTCCAGTATGGGTGGTTACATTATAACCTCCAATGCATTGGGTATGGAAGTTGGCCGTATGGCTATTCCATGTAGTGATATGTGTGGAATTCGACCGCATGGTTATTTCATTTAAGTAAGTTTATGTCCCAAGTTACCTTTATATGTTATGTGTTATTTATATGGGTTTATGGTTACAAAGGATAAGTAGTGATCTTTTATTTAGGGAAGAGTATTTAATACTTCATAAAGGTGAAAAGTATTACTTTGATAATTTATTCATGGTTTACTTGTTGTTTTGAAAAAACTAACAGTTTTCCTTCTTTGTGTATCCTTTACTGGGATTTTTATGCTTATCCCAAGTTTCTGAAATGTTTTCCAAAGGATTTAAAGATAAATAGGGTCAAGGATGGGATCAAAGAAAGACATTCTATCTAAAACAAGGAACTAGACATGTTTCTTCTTAAGAGTTTTTATTTTATGGAAACTTAGTAGAAGTGTCTACTTTAAAAACTTTTGAGATGTAATAGTTATGTCCTGATTCTCTAAAACTATAAACTTGAAAAGATACTCTATTTGAATTATTCATTTAATTCATGATTATGTAATGTTATAAGTCTGGGTCCTTATAGTTGGTATCATAGGTCAGTTTAGATAACTTTAGAGGTTAGGGTATTCTCTAAGCATAAGTGACATTACTATAATGGTTAGGATTTCAGAAAGAGTCATAGTTTTAGATAAAGTGAATGAGTAAGTATATCTTAGTGTTTATCTTCCTCATTAGTGCATGATAATTTTTTTGATATACTCACACTGACATTTTTTGGTTTTAGTAAATGGATGGATCTAGCAGGCACCAAAGTGACAATGGGTTTGAAGGAAACTGTGGTGGTTCTCTGATTAAGAGACTGGATGAAATGTGGGATTCAATGAGGAATCTCGTGGTTATTCTAAACCAACTATCAAGGATTCATGATTAACCACTTGAACCTTGGTGAGTTCTCTGATGCATCATGTACAAGTGAACCAACTCGATGTGGAAGTTCAGGTAATAATTATAATGGTAACCATTAGGGTTTATATGATCCTTACTTTTGAGGTAATTATGGGTTACTATATGATGGAAGATGAAAGGCATGTGGTAAAATTGAGGGTAAATTATGTTATGGTTATTTTTTAATATTTTACCTCTTTTTGGGGAATGTTTTAAGAATTATATAGTTTTGGAAAAAGGACAACACGCAGATCATGTGACAACCCATCGCGTCAGACAAAGATATGGGAATAGAACCCAAAACCAAAGTGCAACTGGTATTTATTGCCTACCACTGGACTACATGAATTCCCTGGTTAGTATCACAAATTATTTTTAGTTATTTAATTTTATGAATCAAGAATAATTTGATTTTGGGTTATCTATGGAAATTATTAGCCTATCATGGAGGATATGTGATTAGGTTAGTTACTTTTCAGTATGAGAATTTAAGAGTAACTAAAGTTATTTGGAGATAAATGTTAAGATTTATCTTGGAAGACTATGTGATTAAATACTTTGGAGATTTGGATTTAATTATTAGTTTATATTAATTTGAATAATTTTATGGATAAATTGTTTATCAAATGGTCTTTGTTGAACTTTGGGTTTTGTTGGACAAATTTTGGAGATTAAGAATAGATTTTCTTTTTATAAAGGATTATCCTTTTGTGGATTATCTGGTCTTGTTCTAAAAATTTTGGTTTTGGTAAGGCTCTAAAGACATGGGAAATATATAGTTCTCTTTTTCGGATTAGGTGATTCTCTGGAAGATGATTATAGCGCTCTTAATGTGAACAAGTCATCCTAAATACTCGTCTTTTGGAGAAAATATGAGGTTGTGTAAGAAATCTAGTAAGAGATGAAAGTCTACATGACAAGTAAGTATGTTTCCTTAGGATTTAGTTAATCTCATAAATAAATTACTCAATGAAAAGTAACTTAAAACAAAAATGTTTTCTGTTAAATTTTCCTACTGGGGAATCACATACCATTTAAACCAACATAATTTTGTGATTTTCTTGGGGTTAACTTTATCCTAATCATGTTTTCTATCACTCTCTATCAGAACACGACCCTTTTTTTCTCCTCCATATCCATGTTTTCATGGAATCCTAGTATGGGTTAACTCATGTGACCTTTTTAATTCTCTTTCTTTATTTTTAAAGTGATAGTTTTACTGACTCTTGTTTTGATGTGGGACTTTCAATGATGTTTCCGAGCCTAATTTGAAAATTGCGAGGACGCAATTCCCAAAAGGGGGGAAGGATGTAACATCCCAGGTAAATAAAGAATATTACTTTTTCATATTTATTAATATTTGTGAATAAAATATTAATATTACTTTAAAGGGAACACTATGATCGATGGCGTACCTAATACGCAACAATGAGTTTCTTTGAAATCTTACGTTGCAATCTAATAATAAAATAATATTTTTTTAAATAGTAGTTAACGCCTAGCCGTTGTAATGGAGGGAATGAACAGAACTGACTACAAAATGATTATATTTGTTTGTCAAATATTTTTACTTTTTTACAATAAATGTTAGAGGATTAAAATGCGAATGAATCCAATTTTAAGAGTAAATATTCTAATATTCTTTAAAAGGTCGATTAACTGCCTTTTGATGGAAAACCATTTTAAATACACTTTTTGACAATTTTATATGTTATATTGGACCAAATAAAATCCTTCTTTAGAATTGGGACATAAATTTACTTTTTGTATGTTTTTGTTATTTTTTTCGATAAAGTTCATTTTTAATGAATAAGTGAAAAATGTTGTATTTTAATTCAAAACCTATTTTTAATATAATTTATTCATATGATTAGATCATCTTTTGAATTGGTTTTAAAGTGAAATTAGAATATGTTTTTACAATTTAATCGAATAGTGGTCATTGGAATTAATTTCACTTTGAAATTGGACTTAAACTAGTGTCAATCTTTTGATACATTTTGTTTCTTAAAAACACACTATTTATTTTGACAATGAGAATTAATTATTAAATTTATTAATGAAAATTATATGTTTTGAATTTTGTAAAATATACATAATTTTTTAATTCAGAATATCAAATATATCTTAGGGGGAATTTTTGGTATTTTTCTGAAAAACTTAAATTTTTGATGAATAGTGAAACCACTAAGTGGTAGTTAAAAAAACTGATTTTTTGTTTAAATGAAAATTTACCACCTCTGTGATTTTAATTTAAAAAATCCGACATACATGGTTGTAATTATGATGTAAAATTTGGTTCAATGGGATGAAAATAATTTTTGTTGAATAGTAACTTTTAAGTTTTATTAATCACGATTAAAGGTAATTTTTGTAATTTACGGTAAAGATAATGTTATAATAATATGAAATTACCATGACACATGCCTTGAATTTATTGGATGAGTCATGGCCAACAAATAAAATCCATGTGTCAACTTGGGGACCCCATGGAGCCACTTGGGTAAGAAAATGACATTAATAACTTTTTATTTAATGTTAAAATAAAAATGTCACAAACACGTATTGTTTTACTAAAACAATTTTTACATGGGGTTATACAAGTAATATTTTTGACTATAAATATTCATTGGAAATATAAAATTATTTCCTACATCATAGTATTTTTTTTATAATTTTTAGACATTAAATAAATTAATTTATTTATGACACCATGATGATGCAACAATTACCTCATTAATGAACGATTTAAATAAAATGAGAAGATAAGGTAAAATATAAGACTTAAAATTTTCAAAAACCTATTGGATGGGTGAATTTAGAATCCTTATCACCTTATCCTAGAAATATATAATTTTGGTACCTTTAATATCCAAAAATAATTTTATAATAAAGTAACTTTTCAAGACATTCCAAGAGTGCCCCTCCTCCCTCTTATAAAAGGCCCCCACCTCTACCCCCTTACCCACACCTCTCAAGACTTTGGCTTGACCAAAATATGATCATTTTATCTCTTCAAATCCCTCTCTTAATCTTAGAAGCCTTACCTTAGGCATAAAGCTCTTCAAGAAACCCTTTTGGTTCAAACCAAAGAAAGTTACCCGATTTAAAGGTAATGTCCTCTCTTATGTTCTTTTGTTTTATTTTGATTCTTCAACCCACTAAACTCTTTTTATTAATTTATTTTGTAAAAACAACAGTATATTCAATATACTAGGATGTTTTTATGAGAAGGATTCGAGCTACACTTACACACACCTTCGTCTAATGGTTAAAGAACATACTATTTCCGTGGATGACGAATTACTGCCTCACGAAACGATGATTGTTCTATCTTCTTCTACCACCTATCACGGTGGCCATTATGATGACACTATATTTATTTATGATATATATTATATTTATTTACTCTCTATGCTTATGTATTTTATATTTAATACATACCTTTATGCTTTTCATGTTGTGAAAATGCGATAATTTCATTTGAGGAAATGTGGACTACTGTCCCCTCAAGTGATGTGACTCATTCATGCAATACATGGAATGTATAAAGAATTAAATTGATGAAATTATGTGAACTATATAAAATATATATTATACTGGAATTATAATATAAATATATATATCACTCATCTAGTTTTAATTCCATTATTGTGCCAAAGAAATGAAAGTAGCGTTCATGCCTACGTACGGCCTACCGTCTCCATGAACGGTAAATTTTATTTCTTTTTATCTCAAAATGTTATGGAATAGTATAAAATGAATATATACTGGACATATATGATATTTAAATCATTAATTCTATTCTGGAGATAATTTACTTATAACTACATGGAAAATTATTTCCTAACAAGTTTGATTTTTACTCATGTACCGAACATCGACAAAAACGTCTGATATGAACTCACATTATTGACCAATTATTATAACATTATAATATGTGATATGAACTGAATAATAATATTTAAAGGAGGTTCTTAAGAAATTATAAATTGACTAAAGTTTGTCATTCATGAATATAAAGAAACGAACAAGACATGTCGGACTTGAGGTAAGGGATCCTACCTCTATCTTTCTTTTTAAGTACTCTCTTTTATGTCATTTATTTTAAGCTCATCTTTCTTATGTTTGGGGATGTTATTTTATATTCCTCATTAAGTACTTTTTATGTTTATATTATTAGAGACCCTAATTTATATCTTTAATCCATTTTTTGGAAGTTTTAAGTGGCGTCGTTAGGCTGCCGAGTTTTCATAAGGGATTTTTCATCTCACTTTTATTCCCGTGAGATTTATGCTACATTTTCTACCATTTACTTTGAGTGGTGTATTTAATTCCCATTATTCTACTCTTTGAGTAATATAATTTCGTTTCTGAGTATTTACATCAATGTTGTATAGTCCTTCTTTCATGGGGTGTACGTTTCGAAAGTTACCCAAATCGTTAAGGGAGCCTTTCACCCTCCTCTTTTTAAAAGACTTCTTTTTGTTAGGTCTTTTAATTTACATATTCTTATGTTGGGATATGTTATTATATATCCTTATTATTGTAAATGATTTTTCCAAGTTATTAGATACCCTTTTTATCTCTCATCGTCTCATTTTCTGAATTTTAAAATGACGCCGTTAGGCTGTCAAATTTCTGTAAGGGAACTTCTTAACCCAATTTCAATTCTCTGGGTTAAACCTATACTTCTTGATTATGTCATACTATGAATATGTGTGGATGAACTCTGATTGTTTTAAACTTAATATCCTCTTATATTGGGTGTATTTATATTTGTCACACATAATTATGTAATTGATTTATCCTTAATCTAAGGATACAGACTTTGTATGGGACTTCATCTCAATCTCCTTTAATTGAGTCATATTTTGTTATAATAAAAGACTTTATTTTATATATTCTGTATAAACCCCTTTGACTTCTACTTTTATTCAAAAGTAATATTTTCTATATGAAGCATTTTACTAAACAACAAAAAGTATGTTTCTTTTAACGTACGCGGTGTCAACGACCTTTTCCGTTGCCGCGAGTATTATTTGGTCTTTTTCTTCCTCAACAAGCCGTAATGTTTTTAAAATGAAATAAATACTATATAATCTTTTATGTATTTTGGTATTAAAAATGATTTTGATAATTTATTTTTATGTCAATATATTTAAGTGATATATTGTGATTGAAATGTGGAAATGTTTTCTTTCCATTATATTTGTTTTATGTCTTATGATATTATTATGGTACGTGGACATTTTACGGGTGGTTACATGATAAACCATATGACGGGTGGTTCCATGAATACCTGGACGGGTGGTTACGTTATAACCTCCAATGCATTGGTTATGGAAGTTGGCTGTATGGCTATTCCATGTAGTGATATGTGTGGAATTCGACCGTATGGTTATTCCATTTAAGTATGTTTATGTCCCAAGTTACCTTTATATTTTATGTGTTATTTATATGGGTTTATGGTTACAAAGGATAAGTAGTGATCTTTTATTCATGGAAGAGTATTTACTACTTCAAAAAGGTGAAAATTATTACTTTGATAATGTATTCATGGTTTACTTGTTGTTTTGAAAAAACTAACAGTTTTCCTTCTTTGTGTATCCTCTAGTTGGATTTTTATGCTCATACCAACTTTTTGAAATTTTTTTCATAGGACTTAAAGATGAATAGTGTCAAGGATGGGATCAAGGAAAGAAATTATATCTAAAACAAGGAACTAGGCAAGTTTCTTCTTAAGAGTTTTTATTTTATGGAAACTTAGTAGAAGTGTCTAGTTTGTAATCTTTTGAGATGTAATAGTTATGTCCTAATTATATAAAACTCTTATCTTGAAAAGATACTCTATCTGAATTATTCATTTAATTCGTGATTATGTAATATTATAAGGCCGGGTCCTGATAGGGTCACTCATGTGATGTTCCTCTTCTCCTTAGGAAAATTTTTCTAGGGATATGATGTCGACATTTTTGGGTGGTTCACTCATAGGGTGTTCTATTTCCCTTAAGAAAGATTTATATTGAAATTACTGTGAACTAGTCATTGATATTAGAATGATTATTCTTCTATCTTGAACTTTTGGGATCCTTGGAGAGTTTTACCTATGCTTTGGATTGGTATTGTTCTTGATTTGATATACTTGCTTTGACATTGATAAATGTTTATGGAAAATATTCTTTGTAACTATTTTTCAAAGATTGTTTTTTGAACTATGGAAAAAGGTAAATATGTGTTATTTTTTTGATAAAAACAATTTTATCCATTACCACACCATTTTTTCTTAAAATGGGCTTATTTTGATTGTTTATATGGAGACATGATATAGATAACCTTGGTGGGATACTATTGAGTCTGAATAGCTCATACATTGCACACCCCATTAGCTGCGTATAGACATGGCCATGTCTTTTTGATCCTAGAAAAGGCAAGGATTTATTGTTAGATGGTGGGTTTTTCTATCAGTTGGGTATGGGTAGCTGTTAGTGAGACGGTGGGATGTTGCCCATATTTTCATGTTGAGTTCTATGTTTCTGTTTATTATCCTTTATTGTTGGACTTGTACTTTATGATTTTTTATGACTACCCAAGGTTGTGTTACTTCATTTTTCACATTTTGGTTGTGGCATATATTTTCTTCTAGTTTTCTTCCACTCTTTTCTTTTTGGTATGTATATAAATGGCATGTCGTCAGCTTCAGGTTGGGAGAAATCATCCCCTCTTATTGTTGTTGATGCCTGGGTGCTATTAACCATCTCTAGGGATCAGGAAAACCCTTTAGGTATGTCGTGGATTGGTTTAGGTTCCATTTTTTAGTGTATCCAGGGTTTTTTTGTTACAATAGATTTTATCTTGAGGACTATAAAGACAGATTAATTGAATATTACCAACAATTACATTAATGTTATTTTATAATAAAAAATATTTCATTAAATGATTTATAATTTATAAAAAAACATATATTTAATAAATTGGGTGAGATATGGTTGTAAATATCAACCATGGTCCTTTTATGGATCAATTTCCATTTTATTGTAAAGATCCTAACCCCTAAATAGTAAAACAATTTGATATAATAGTAATCGTAAAATGGGTTTACTAGGAGTTTAAATTAGGAGATATTAGATTAAGCACCACATAATATTATCAAAATTGTATTTTATAATAGTATTTAGAATTATAATAATCACATATTTTAAATATATAATTTTTGGGCCCCATTTATATGAAAAATAATTAATATTATTTTAATACTTTTAGTAATTCCAATAGTTCTCCTCCCAACACTTATAAAATGGAACCTCTTTTCTTAGTTACTAAAATTTATTAATAACTATATATCATCCAAAAACAAAAAAAATATTCCTAACATCCCTACCAATGTCTTAGAGGTCTTAGTTTGGTCATACCAGCAGAAATTTATGAATTAAGCTATAACTTAAAAGAGGTTGTCTGAATAAGTGGTATAAATTTTAACTAAATAATTTAGTTTTATTTCTTATTCAACATCCATAAAGACTCTCATAACCATTGTGATATAAAAAAATAAATATAAACCATATACTGGGATGTTATTATTATTATATCTTATCATCAATCTATCTTGATATTTCATCAAATATGAAATAAATCCATCGTTCATGTGTTCAGCGGACTACCACCTCGCGAACCGATGTAATTTTTCTTCCCTCACCACCTCTCATTTATATTTATAATTATAGATTTAATTTATATATATCATATTATTTTCAAAGATATATTTACGTAAAAATAATATAATATCTATTTTCTAATGATTCCATCCATTAAAAATGGTAACACCGTTCTCCCATATGTATGGATTACCACCTCCATGAAGCGATGTGGTTTTCTTATCATCACCCATCACTGGAGTGGTATTTATAGATTTATTTGAATATAAAATATGGTATTAATGATAAAATAATCATTATTGAGAGGTTAAATTAAATGTAACTTCTTTCCCACGTTCTCATCAAAAAATGGTAACCTTACTCATGCGTACGTATAACCTACCATCTCCATGATTGTAATATAATTCATTTTTCATAACCATCATAAATAGATATATATAAAAGAAAAAATAATGTATCAAAATGGAAATTGTGTCATTATTTTTATTCTATATATTATTTTATAATGACCTCATTGACCATAGTCAAAATACCAATGTTGTTTTGAAATTATGAATTGAACATCCTCAAAACACATGACATTGACTTAAGTGATTAATTCATTAAAAAATTAATTTAAATAAATAAAAGAAATGGATTAGTGATATGGGATTAAACATGGATATGGTTCTTATGAATGGAAATTATTGAAAATAATTAAATATATATGAGATAAATAATATGCATGATATGTCATACTCAAGGTAATGGATTTCTAGTGTGAATTCCCTTTCATTGAGAACTATGCTATTTTCACCACATGATTTGCTATTTTTCATTTATAAAATAACTTATGGATTTATTTTACCATTATTATCTTAACATTGAAGTGTTTAAAAATTTATTCATGTTATTCACTTAAATATTTATTTTTTTCAAATGTTATAAATTTATAAATTACACATTACCATTAAAACATTATTTTAAATGATTTTATCGTTTATTTTATATATATTTTTATTCTATGTACATATTAAAAAAATTATTTCATGGATATATTTATCAATAAATAAATTAATTATAAAGTAAATTCAATTTCAATTTTTGGATTCAGTAACTATTTTTAAAAATGATTCATTTTATGTATTTTATACAGAACATTTTGAATTTCATTAAATTGGAAAAAAGAAATGTTTCATTTTTACATACATAACAACCACTGAATTTTCTACAACCTCAACCATTCATGATGTTTGGATTACTTTATATGATTATATGTTTTCATCAAAGAAAAACACCACTTATATTTGTCTATGCAGCTTTATTTTTGAATATATTGTTTTAATTGGAATTGATATATAAATGTATAAGAATAATTTTATTATGGGTTTGAAAATATATTTTTCTGATTTTGAATATGGAAATGAAAGATATGATATGACTTATGAATTTTATGGTACTTGGAGATTTTTTATGATGATGGGTAAGCCCTATATATATCAAGATACTGAGTGAGCCTAAAAAATCTTGTGATGATGGGTAAACAGGATAACTATCTTAAATGAATTGGGTAATGAGCATGTTATCAATATTTTTTTTTCACGTTGACTATATATTTCATTTCATTTTTAAGTTTTATTGTAAGGGTTCTATGAGGATTATTTCTAAAGAAAGCTACATGACTATTCGAAACATTAGAATCGTTTTTCATGGAAATAATTTGACTAAAAATGGTATAATAAAAATATATATTTTTAGTGTAATGAGTACTCCCTTTTAGGGGAAAAGTGTTTGTTTTTAGGATAATATCTTTCATGGGTTTTCATGTTTTCTATGAAACACTTATAATTAAGATATTTACATTATTTTTTCTTATAAATTTTTCTATGGAAAACATTGTGAATTAAATACTATTTCATGTGTCCATAAATTATATATCGAAATCAATTTTTTTAATGTTAATGGAAAAATATATTTTTTTTAATTTCATTATTTTGAAACGGACTAACACGTTTCATTAATTTTTTATCTGTCCCTTACATAGTATTTTATCTTATCCCATGTTTTCAAATGCCTTCATATAGAATAGTCATGATAAGGAACAATGATAAAGGATTTATATTGAAAAAGAATAAGTTGGGTATAGTGGGAATAATTCTATGTTAATGACATCAGTTCTATTATGTAAGAGTTTTTCCTAATTCTCTAAAACTATAATACCAAAAGGAATTTGTGTATTTAAGGGATCAAATATTTTCATTTTATAGTTTATGTTTTATAGGTCTAAAATTGGGACATGTTTATTAGTATCAATTCCATAAATGATAAGATTATAGTTTTAACCCCAGATCTTATTGAGTATGATCTCATTTTTTATACCATATCCCATTTGTTTTATGAAAAATTATACAGTAATGTGTGTGTTATGAAGACTACCACCTCTACGATGCATCATGTTTTGTTTTCCATAATTATCAAAAAATTATGGATGAAAAAGTGTGTTTAATAAATAATTATAAAATTCATATTAAATTTAGGATTCTGTATCAATAAACCACATTACTTCTCTCATTTTATGAAAAAAATCATCAACCATACATATGTTTAGACTACTACCTCCACGAAATGACTTATTTTGTTTTTTATTTTTCATCACCGCAATAAATGGATAGTCATAAAGATGGTATTAATGGATACATATGATTTTTAGGATAACATTATTGTTCTTTTATAATAAAATGGATAACCTATTAATGATATTATGAAAACATGATTATCTTTAATTCAATTATTAAAAAGAAGAAAACAAAGAGGAAAATGATATCTTAATTCTATTTATTGGATGTATATATTTTATATCTCTTCAAAAGTCTTTCCAATTATGATATACCATTTTAATGGACACAAAATGTGAACATTTTTCTTCTCGTATAATGATATTACCACTAAACCACCACATAATAATCTATTTAAAATAGAAGGTTCATGTTTTGGTTATTTTAACCACATAATTAAAGAATACTATGAATTTATTTCATGAATGGATATAATAAATTATTTAATATTATAATATTATAAATATGAAAATAATGTTTTTATTTTTGTTCTATGATGGTAATAACAACAATTTACTTATTTATTAAGAAAAAACCATTACTTCGATAAGAATCACCAAATTATACTTACCATCGATTCCATATTGATGGTTTTTTGTCTAAAATACATTGAAATGAAATTATAATTTTATAATTTTTTTTGAAACATCTATTATAGTATATTTTATGTTCTATGACTAATGTAAATAGGGAAAATAATATATATAAACACAATTTTTATGAAACATTTTCAGAGTAATAATGATTACTTACACCTTGAGTTGAAAATAGGTAAAAACTAACTATTATTTATATTCATAAAATGATTTTAAACCTGGAGTAAAAATTTATAAAGTTGAAAATAATTTCCATAGTATTATATTTAATGAACATAATTTAATTATTCAGGAATTTTCATTCAAGTCCATAATAAATCAAGAAAAAGTTATGGGTTTTTGTATAAATTTGGCTCTTTGAGACATGTCTTATATTATTTAGCTAATTTCATTTATGTTGTGTATATAATAACTATTTTATATTTCATATCATGAATTAACTTTTAATCATGGTATTTTAATTTCAATTGGAAGTTATCTCTTTCAATTAGATATGTTTTAGATTTTATTAAAGTCAAAATGGTTATCTTGGTCACAATTCTAATTCTTTGAGAGTTGTTACATGTTATAAATAATATTTTATTGTATGGTGTTCAATTTTTTTATAATAATATTAATATTGAATACATTATTTATATCTGATTAATTTTTTAAATATGTAAAATCATGTTCTTTTCTTCATAAGTTTTTTTACTCATGTGTTACCATAGTCTTAGGAGTATTTTTTTGGTAACTCAATTTGTTTACATTGAGTTTTGATCCTTAACTTGAACATATTTCATATATTATGGGCCTTCAATTTTATAATTAAATATTATAAAATTATATATATTATTTACACATTACACCATCTAAAATGATTTATGCTTCATGTTGTATGTTACACATAATGATAATGACTTCTCAAATTTCTTTCTGTGAGTTATAATATTTCAACACAAACATTGAATTTCCAAGATTGGGGTTTCCCACACTATTATTTTATTAAATGTTATTTTATAACTAATTTTGGGAACATTATGTTTTATACAAATGAATTTTTTCTTATTAATTATTCAATGTGTGTTTTAAACAAATGTATTTTGATTATAATAAAAAGATTTTTTTATTTAGGATTCATATTTTTTGTCTCAATTCCCTCATTTCCCCAACATACACATTATGAAATTTTAGGGATATGTTGTTTGATATTACTTTCAAAAGTAATGATTTTAAACACCTTTTATTATATACCAGTTTATAAAATTTTCTAAAATTATATGTTATATTTTTGCTTCCATTTTAACTTTTAACTTTCAAAATGATTTATCATAATTTTATTTATGTATTTTGATTTATATTATAGTATATATATATTTATATATATTAATAATTTTGGATAATATACTCACATTAATAAACAATCCAATTCCCAATTTCATATTGGGTGGTATCATTCAAGAATTCATTTTTAAGGTTGTTTTTCATATATATCTACATCCATCTAGTTTTTATTTGTAACATTGGGTTGATATTATTTTTAAAAAAACCAAAAAATGTCTTCATTTTTTATCATTATATTATTGTAGTATTGAATTATCCTTATAATCATTTCCTTATAAAGTGTGAACAACACATTTTATATAATATATAATGGATGATATTGACCTATAATGAATGTTATTCTATTTAAGTGGTAAAATATATTACCATTTTATATGTTGTTTTAAAAAAAATGAATAATCATTAGTATGTTGAATATATATGGTATATCCATCCATATTATTCAAATATATGGGTTATAATGATGTTATTCCTTATATTGGAATGTTGAAATGTGATGACATGCTTGATGATTATTGAATACCAATGTAGGTTGATTATGTATTTGTATTCAATATATTTTATTATATGGATAAACTTGTTTTTATTCTGTAAGAGGTTATTTATAAAAATGATTGAAATTTCTTGTTAACTCTTAAAGGGAATTCATTTTACTTAATTAGGTTATGGTTGGTCTTTAGAATAATATATCCCCTCGATGCATCAACTGGTTTCATGATAAAAACATGTTATTCTTCAGTTTATAACTCATCCCATCATAGTATAATGTATGGGAACGAAGCCTTGAAAGAAGGTTTTTTTGTTTGGAATTATAAATTCCATTATTATCATATCAAACCTACTGATATCCTTAATTTAATTTATTTTCATTATAATACCATAATTTCAGTTTTATATTGATTATTTCATTATGTCGTTTACTTATTCTTTTCATAGTATTTATTCCATGTTTATTAAATGATTTATTCATTTAGATCATTTATTGTTCTGACTCTATGAGACCATCCATTCTAGAGATTCCATTACCCAATGATTTGAAGAATATTAGTAAATGTGAAATGTTTAGAATGATATCATGTGTTGTATAATTTATCAGAAATGTTCAATACTCATTATGGAATATGTAGTTTAATATATAGTTGACAAAAATTCCTTCCTGATAAAATTAAAATTAGACTTATTATTTTAATATATGTCCAAATTACCTAAATATATAAATATAAAAAGTTCATTGAGATATAATATGTGCAATAATCATTTTTTAATTTTTAATTATGTACTGTTATATTTATCATTTTCAACAGGAATCTAAGAACATATGAAAAGTGTGTGTTTATGGAATTTGATTCGGGTGGGAGGGTCTTGGGCATTATTTAAACCACCTTCTCTTCTATATTATTATATCATGTTTTGAATATATACCATTAATAATTAAAAATATATTCTATCTAGACCCTGAATGTTAGAAAAAAAATTATGTGTTGTCATTATCTCATTGCATTCACAAATACATTCATATCTAGATCACTATTTAATATGTTCCAGTTATATGAAAATAGATTCAATTGTATATAATTCAATACAATCTCATCTATTATCAACACCACCAAAAAATGAACGTGTGATAAATCACAATTCAATATATACACATTACCCCACTATAGTAATCTTTGAATTTTCATAGTCTTCAACCACCTTTTAAAATGATGGTAGGATCTATTTTAAGGATAAAACCATCAGAAGAACACTTTCTTGGTCTGTGTTTTTATTAAAGTGACCAATCTATATGGGTCTTGAATAAATATCTTATATTTCCTCCTATACCCCAAAATATAAATGGATTTAAAAATGGTTATCATTTTTCCCCAAAGAAATTTGGGGAATAACATATAATGGGACCACTTATATTCCTTCTATTTATATAACATTCACTAATAAAAAAACATTTAGAACATTAAATTACACTTTAAGATCACATAATATATTTTATTCTCTAATTGTATTGGATCTAATGGCCACGGATGAGAAGAATTTTGAATCATTCCTAAGTGGTCTCACAAATTCTACTATATAGAATAAGGACATGGATAATTTAATTTCCATCATAGTTAACAAGAAACATGATATATGAGAAAACTATGATGCTTAAAAAGATGAAATATGAACATATTTTAAGTGTCTTATAATGATGGTTAAATAAAGGTAATATGTGATGGTTAATTTCAATTCAATTAAATGGGGTGGTGTCTGTAAAATTGGTGTCACTCAATGGATAAATAATACAATGTAATGATGTGTATTGGATTCAAGGGTTTGGATCATCATGACTAACCACATTCCTCGAATTAAGAATAGTTATTTAGTAAACATATCCCATTTTATTTAAATTTATTAATTATTATTTAATTATATTTATTTTATTTGGCATACATGAATCATACAGTGAATATATTACATGGAATGATGGATTTGGAATATTATATAACACCTAAGAAGGATAATGTTTCTGAAACATGAATTTCAAGAGGATTCAAATATTATTTTTTAATGTTGATGTAGTATACATTTTTACATTGAATCTAATAATAAGTATTAGTCCCTAAAATATGGTATCAATCCCTTAATATATAAGAGGGTATCTTGTTGGAGAAGAAATTAAATTCCATTACTGGTTATATATTTGTCTGTTTGATTTACCTTATGACATTGATGATTATAAACACAAGATTTGGTTTCAAATGCTAAATGATTTATTGGGGTGTTTTTAACTCAATTATCAATGTCTACTTTCCACAACATTGAAATGGAGAAACACTATACAATGTATGTTCATAAAAATTATGGTGTATAATAATTTTATCACAAATATGGGTATGCATTATTTCATAATGAAATATAACTGCAATTTTTTTTATTATTCATTTTTCATTGATTTTCTTTTGTGTATGTGTGATGAAGATAATTAGAATATTTATAAAAATAGTTAATTTCAAAAATTTAATACATTTAAAGATTTAAGTGTGTAAAATTGATTTTATTAAAATAAACACTTGTTTATTTTACTCATTTTAGACTTAGTACGATCTAAGGATTTGTTAATGAAACATTTCTATATTTTAATCTCACTTTCATGAATAGTTTTTGAACATAAATATGATTGGAAATGTTTTTATTCTTTATTGAAAAATAAATACTTTCTCAATAAAGTTTATGACACGGCCTAAATATTTTAAAGTAGGTAAATGAAAAAAGGTACTATACGACCTCTAAATGTACTAAATGATATATACCTAAAAAGGGAATGAATGAAAAAAATATAAAGTTGATATTTTTATTTTATTGTTAATGTGGTAGAAAATAACTTCATCAATGATAATTCACACTGGGAATGGATTGATATTTAAAATATGGAGAGAATCTTTAATTCTCATAGGAACATGGATTTATGGATATAGTATAAATGAAATCTAAAATGGCGTAATATTGAATCTTGGTGGTAAGTTGTTTTATTTTTTATAATTAAAATATTATAATCATTATCATGAATTCATTGACAATAATGATATTGGAGTATGATAATGATAATGAAATGTATAAGACCATAGAATTCACCAAAGAGGATAGATGTTGTATATTGTAAGGAATGGTGTTTAGGGTTTAATGTATATTAAATCAATTGATTTTTTGACTATAATGGGTGTTTCCATGAACTTGTTAAGAATTAATTGAAGACTCTATAATTTAAATATGTTCAGAAAAGATATATATATATATATATGTGGTTCTAATAGTTATATTTTTGGTGTAATGATATGAGGAAACAAAATATCCTAATAAATCACAGTCATGGGTTTGAATATGATGAAAAGGGTTTTAATAAATATAGATTTTTAAATGAGAAAGTTTTGATTGGAGAAGTTTAATAAAAATTGTGGATGTTTTTAATTAATGGAAATTTATGGGGTCCCACATTATAAGTTTCCCAGGTGAATTTTGTATGAGTTATAGAAATACCATATAAGAACCAATAATTTGTGACTCAATCTGGATAATTTATAATGGTAAAGATGAACCATTAAAAAAAGGTTCATGTTATATTGTTGATATGGATTAGTTAGGTGAGTATATATATTTTATATTTCAGGTTCCATTGTCAAAATCACATAATTTAAAATCATATCATAAAATACAATTGACATTATTCACAAAGAATGAATGAGGTTGTTCCATGAAGGGGTTAAGATGCATTTAAATATAATATTTATTTATAGAAATCCATTCCTTTTATGTTCATTATGATACATATATGAAATTCAAATATGAGATTCATTCCACTATAAATTAGTCCATGGAATAATGTATTTTCTAAAATTGGACTGTCTTTTTTACAATGAATGGAGTCTTTTTTTCAAACTAAATTACTTTTAATTGTGGAATACTACACCATGATACAATAGGTTTGGAAGACGAGATGTATTATAGAATAATAATATGATTTCATTGAATAAAATGGGAAGATAACTAGACTCTAATTATTGATGTGCGTGATAAATATGATCATGCCATAGTGATAATGTCAATGTCATAAAAAAGTGAAACGATGAAGACCGTGTCTCAAATAGGGAGGTTATGTACAATGTGGAAGTTTTTGACTTATGTGGTTGATTTAGTTATAATATATAATATAGAGAAATGTAAAATTAATTTAGAGGTTAATTTGGATTAATTAGAACATCATTTCCATATCAAATTGTTGGATTACACCATTCATTATCATGAATAATTAGAAAAAGGAGAATTGATCACATACTTCACTCAAAGGATTAGTTACAAGATATATATAATTTTTTTATAGAAGTTATAAAAAGAGGAATTAATATAATAATTTCATATCATATTATTATATTAAATGAAGAGGGAGTAAATTTATTGAAATATCTATGATTTAACGAATATAAAACAACTAAATTAAAACATCTAGTCAGTAAAACAAGATAAAAAATAAGATAATTATATTTTTGGAAATATCTTCACCAGGATTAAATTCTTATTACTATTATATAGGGAATAAAATTATTAATCCCTTAAAAACAATCCCTCACATTATGTTATAAAATAAGATGATACCATAGATAACTCTACACAATGTGCTGTTCTTATCCATCATAATTAAGACATGTGTAGAAAACAAAGACTATATCACAACATCTACCTAGATATGATGATGAAAAATATTCAAGTGAGATATGATAAATTGGGATAGATAATCAAATCTATAAACTATTGATGAAGACCTAAAATTCCATAATCCATCTAATACTTTTCATGAATCAGTGCCTTTGAAGATAAGAATATTCATTTCCCTAAGATCTATAGTGGAATATTTTGACGGAAAAAATAAATACATGGAGTGATTATTGATAATTTATAATAAAACATGGAATCAACATGTTTATTCTCTTTTTTTACCTCAGTAGTTATCGATAAAAAATCAATGTGTTATTTAATATTTACATTCTATATCCATTTATTCATTAGTGATGAATGGAATATAAGAATGTTAGATTCAACAAGTTCCACATATATGGGAATAAAATCCCTCTAGCTAAATAGAATTAGGTAAAATGGTATTAATTAGTTAGATCCCTAATCCACCCCCACTCTTAGGGTTTCATTATTCACCATGGTCTCAATAAGTGGTAATTCATATAAATGGTTCTATTGTATAGTTCAATCTATTTAATTTTTGAATTTATCGTACATGTGGAATCTATGGTGGGGCCTTTATTATTCTGTGAATATAACAATGTTCGTTAAAAAGTTTAATTGACTATATAATTTCGGATCTTAGTATAGTGTTTATGGAATATATTTTCTAATCTTCTGATATATGAATTCCCAATTGTAAATTGAGTGGTATTATAACAGAAGAGATTTTTACTAATCCACTATCCAATGATGTTTATAGTAAAACTACTCATTATACTAATTCATTATATATATATATAATAAATTTGGATTATATAAGATAAAAATTATAATGTGATGGATATAGGGTTATAAACTTCAAAAACTAGTGATGACTACCTTCTTTCAAAATCAATGAACTATGAGAACTAGAAGAATTATTCTAAAAGGATAGTACTATTAATTATGGTTAAAATTTTAATTTTAATTAAAAATATAATTCTAAAATAATTGATAAAAATACACAATAATTAGAAAATTAATATTAATTTATGTAATATAGAGAGAATAATGTGTCCCTATATGAAGTGAAAACAAGACATACCCATCAGTGCAAAGAATGGATCTATAATGATCATGAAAATAATGAGTCACAATATGATAAGATGGATCATTATGAATCATTAATAAATATATATTACATTTATTAAAGACATTTGAATTGTGGATAAAATATTTAATAGATTATCGGTGGCTCAAAATGTTGATATAATGAAAATTGGTCTAATGAAGAATGACCGAATAGATTTACTAGAAAACCACTCACAAGAAATATGAAAGAATATAACCAAATAATGAAGATAAATGATATCATTATACCTTTCATGGAAAATCTTCAAGCGAAGAGAATATATTGAATTGGATTAAATTCAAGGCTAATAAGGATAGATATTAATTTAAAAATGATGGATGTAAAGTTTATGGAGATTGAAGGGAAGATTGGATCCTCAAATAAAAGAGATAGATGGAATAAACCCCCTATGGAGGTTACAAAAAGTTTATGAAAATAATGTTCAAACGTTGAATCTATAAATAAATCAAAGGAACTATTCATATAAGAAATTAAATTCTCAAAAAATGATAATATATATGGCATTCTATTTTTGTTGAAATTTGAGGAACACCATGAATGTATTCTTAGAAACCCAAGGGGTCAATTGTTTAAGAAAATTCACTACATCATTATCTCAAAAGGCATGTAATTACATGAAATATGACTTCAATAATAGATGTTTTTATTGAATTAATCCTATGAATATTCAAACAAATTAAATCAAGAAGGATTTTAGAAGTCTCATAAAGAATTCCTCAATTCCTATCACAAGACATAAGAATATTTACAATGATAAAAATATTATATGCTAGAAAATGGATATAATATTTCAGTGGGAAATCATAGAGCTCATATTGAGGTGTATGAAGAACCTATGACCATTAAATCATAAAACAATTCATGGATAGAATGAAATTTAACATGGATATTGGAGGAAGATAATCCAATGGGAGGAATTCATAGAAAACTGGAATTTAATATTCACTTTAAGAAACATTGTTTATAGTGGTTCCAATGTCCATTTATGATAAAAATGAAAAGGAATGCCTTTTTATTTTCCCAAATCACACCACTAGGATTGAAATTATTATTTGGGGGACCTCATATAGTTTTCGAACCCTGAAAAAATATTCATTAATATTGAAACAAATTATAATGTTTTAGATACATGATTGATCTCACTATAAATATTTTGTCGAAACCAAGGATCATAAAGAAACCCAGAGGTATAATCTATAGTGATGTTTGTTGAAGCTGTATTACAAAAAGAAAAATTTAAATTTCATGTAAGGAAGTGAAAATATATGTGTTTTTTTACCATTAATAACCATATTAAATAATTTGGGAATTATTAGTAGTATCCTTCCCCCAAATCATTTATCACTTTCTAATATCTATTGAATTTAGTGTAAATTTTTTGGTATAGAGATACATTCCTTTTATAAATATTGATACATAACTTTTGACATAAATATCCATTAAATACAAAATAAGGATCGAAAAGACTGGTGTCTTTAAGAGATAATGTATATAATTATAACATAATAAACTAGAATACATAATATATTTATTAATATATATAATGATCTTATAACTCCCATTTAACTCCTACAACTTCATTGGATAACATGGGGAATACATAGTCAAATTTGGTGAGCTAAAAATCCTAGTATGGGAATAAACATGGAAATAAAGTATATCACTTGAGTCAGGAGGTATAACATGATAACATAAAAGGAATGGCTCATTAATAAAAATATGTAGGCATAAAATATAGAATTTGGAATAATAAGACCATGGAGACATAGGAATTAAGAGGTAACATATATTAAAACATAAACATGAGTCAATGATAACTTCCAAGATGATATCACATGCTGGAGAGAGTCTTAAAATGAATTATGTTTACTCTCTAATCCAATACATAACATCTCATGAGGCTAAAACATTACCAAATTCATTATATCACTATCTAGGCACACCCATCATAACATGTACATGAATATGTGATCCAAATAATGAAATCAAACATAAGGAATAATCATAAAAGTTACCCATGGAATGAAATTGGTTTTATAATCATTTCATACGGCATAATCAAAGGGTGTATCATAATTTTATCCATAAAAGAAGGTATATCAGTAATTATTGGGAAGTTATAAATAAACAATATGAATAGATCATGAATATCGATATCCAACTGATGTGAAGAAAATAAAAATATTGCTTAGATAATTTAAAAAATGTTCCACTTCCGTGCTATTTTAGAGAATACAATAAAGAATATTTAAAGAGGGTAAAGGCATAATTATTTCCATAAAACAAAGAATAAAAAAAATGGTTTTTCCTAATAAAATGATTTATTTTAGAAAATTTAGATCCGTTAAAACATTTTGTTGAGTGTACGTGAACCTGGGTAATAAATAGAGAAGTTCCTTTTAATTAGGTTTCTTTATTGAGCAGAATTACGAAAAGAACTATTTAAAACATATATTTCCCAATTAAATAATGATTAATGGATATATATTTTCAAAATATTTATATATAATATAAGATAATTATATATGAAAAATGGAGATAGAGAATGAAAGTGTATCTCAAAGGAAATATCAGGGTTCAGAGAGAGATCTTACGTAAGGACCCGACCCCAGTTGTCTAGAGCCGATGCCTTATTTTATTTATTTGGCATATAAACAGGGAAGATTCATCCTGAAGAACCGAGTATTTTAGTATCATTGGAAAACTAGATACATACATAAGTTCAACATTACAACTTGAAATGTGATACAACATAGAAACTTCTATGTAAACACACATAAACTCATAGATTAATCTTGTTGTTCATTCATAATTCACATCTTCACATCCTGGGGAAAGAACATAAGTAATGGGTGAGATTAGATACTTAGTAAGGGTAATAAATACAGTGGAATTAATTATAAACATAAACATTTGTCATGGTGAATAACTAAAATCATTTGCCTTTAAAAATAAACTTGAGCATTATATGGAAGGAATGAAAGCTGATTAAATAATGGCACAATAAAACATAACCATGGAAATTCTACTAGATGAATTATCACATGGAATAACAATTACTAGTATTATAATGAGGGAATGCATAATTATAGACATCAAAACCATATTGTCAAGGCCATGTTCCAATACCTTACATAAACTGGTAAAAACCAGGCTAGTTTGTCTCATGGGACCTGTTGATGTATCGAGTGGATATAGAGGGACCCACCCATCACTTAATATGTCCAATGAATTCCTCATAGGAAAAAGGTGAAACATAAACAACATATACATTCAAATTGAAACTAAAATATGAAATGTAAATAACTTTCCCCAATCAGTAAACATAAATACTAACCTTTCAGTGTAATATGGTGAATGGTATCAAGATAATATATCCTTAGTAAATATAATCATAAACAATTCAATAAAATATGGTAGATGATATCATGAAATATTAATCCAAATTAAACATAAGAACCAATAATATTGTTTAAATATATGAAAATACTCATATAAAATCATCGAGTAATTATTGAAAGAAATACTCATTTAATTTTAAAAAGAAGAGTTCTTTTGGAAAAATCTTTCTATAAAACAAGATTTTAAATAAGATTATTTTTAAATAATAAAATTAGTAATTTATAAAAATAATAGTGGCTCAAACAATTATAGAGTGCCCTTAAAAATATGTAAGAATTCGAGAAGTTCTCTTGAATCAGGCTTGTTTATGAGGAAGAATTTGAGAAAGATTCCTTCAAAACATGTAAATACCCATAAAAGAAAATATGATTATGGTCGGTACATATATATATAACATTAACACATAATTTATGAGTATTACATAATAATAACTAAGAATTTAATTAATGTAAGTAGAGAATAAGAGTAACCCGAAAGAAATGGAGGTTTCGGTAGAAAACCATTACCTTAAGTCCATAGGTGTTTTAACCTTGATCTCAATGTCCTGGATAAAAAAAGTAGATTCATAATTAATAATTCTAGAACCATTTCAATAAGTAATTTATTTATAATAATTTTATTTATTTCTTTTAGGCCCCTTTTGATGAGTTATAATGGTCAATTTTATTGTTCATGAGTGCTCATTTTCTTAATTTTCATGATTAGCTCGCTTCTATAAGAGTATAGAAGTTCATGTTAAATGGATATTGTTGTCTAGAACTGAAGTTATAATTTATCAATTATTATACATAAGGTTATGTGATAATATAATTTTTTTTCTTATTTTGGGTGAGGATGAATCATTGGATAAAACATTTATGATAAATGCTGGGATAATTTTGAGCGGTTTTGCTCGGACAAAACTTCTTTTGTTTTATTATTTTTATCATGTTTTTATAATGATTCCAAAAAATTGAATAAGATAAAATAAATATAATATGATATGGTTCAACCATAAAAATGTTTTCATGACCATAATTGAATATGGTAGTAGAAATTGAAAACCTGCCTTCCTTGAATGCGATAAATTAACACATCTCAGACGATGTTTAATTTTTAGTATTAATGGAGGGGGAAAAGAGAGTTGATGATAAATTATTACATTAGCATAATAAAATTATATTAAATTTAATGTACTATATTTATCACAGCATTTGTATGAGGGGAGGTGATGAGAGAAAAGAAAAAAAAAGTAACATGAAAAAGAAATTGAAAGAAAATTGAAGAGGGGTTTACCTCTTGAATAATCTTCCTTGAGAACCTCCTTAAGGACTTTGGTTTTATCATTTTGGTGAGACAAGATGTTCTCATACATGTGGTAGGGTCTTGTAAAGTGTATTTGGTAGAACTTAGGTAAGGGTCAAGGCTTGAGAGGTGTGAGAGGAATATGAGGTGAGTGGTGGTATTTATATTTGAGGAGAGGAGTGATTTTTGAATATCTTATTCCTTGTTTTATTACTTTTCTAAAGAAAAGAAATAGTATTGATTATTGTGGAAAAAAACAATAATAAGTTCATGTGATTTCGAACAAGGTGGGCTTATATTAGCAATACATCACCTATGACTGAATAAGTCAAGTATTTATCATTTATTGTGAATTATCATATTTTTACTATTCAACAAAAATTCAAGTTTTTTAGAAATATCTCATAAAATCATCCTAACAATTTTTTGACATGTATTATTAAAAAATTAACTCCATTTTATCAAAATAATTTTCTATAGAAGAGATATTTAATTTTCAAATAAAATAATATTTTATTTAAAAAACAACAATTTTAAATCTATTATTGGTTTTATAACACCTTGAAAAATTAATCAAGGTCTCATAAAATTATCTTATAACCATAAAACAGTAAAAATATATTATTAAATTTTATGAAAATAAATTTTAATTTAAATTAGTAAATTAATCATAAAATCATAATTAATTATTTATGACTTACCAACACTTATACTATGATCATATTGTCACTTATAAGATGCCTACTTTCATGGGTGTGGTTACTATTCATTGGGTAGATTTACTAATCATAAGGGTCATATTACTATTCAAAAGGGCAAGTTACTATTCATAATGGTAAGTTACTATTCACCAAAAATTACGTGGATTCTATTAGAATTTAAATATCTTACTGATTGCAACTGCGCATGTCCGTTTTTTTAAATTAAAAACAAATAAGTAGTAAAATTATGTTTAATGTCTATAAAAAAGTGTTGTTTTGAAAATACTCAGTGTTGTGTGCAATTAATTCTAAATTAAATTTATTGTAAATCCTTGGGGTGTTACATTCTCCCCACCTTCAAAAATATTCATACTCGAAATTTCTAGAATGTTACCTCATAAAAAGATTTGGGTAGATCTTCATTATAAGGTCCCCAGGCTCCCATGTTCCCTCTATAATTATATGATTTTTCCAAAGTACCATTACCATCTGAGTCATCTGATTCCTCAACACTTGTTCTTTAGTGTCCAGAATCCGAATAGGCTCTTCACAATAAGATAAGTTAGGTTCCAATTCTATTCCTTTAGAAGTGAGTACATGTGTTGGGTTTGGAATGTACTTCCTTAACAATGATATGTGGAACACATTTTGTACTTTAGAAAGTCTAGGTGACATTTCCAAACAATAAGAAATAGGTCCAACTCTCTCCAGAATTTTAAAAGGACCAATGTACCTAGGGCTCAGTTTCCCTTTCTTCCCAAATCTTATAACATCAATACATGGAGATACTTTCAAGAAAATGTGATCTCTCACTTCAAATTCCAAATCCATCATTCGATTATTGGCATAACTCTTTTGCCTGATCTAAGCTGCTTTGATATGAGTTTGAATAGTAGTTACCTTCATTGTTGTTTCTTCTACAATCTATGGGCCCACAAGCTTCCTTTCACTAACATCATCCCGACACGTTGGTGTACGACATCTCTTTCCGTACAATGCTTTATATGGTTCCATTTGAATGCAAGAATGTAAATTATTATTTTAGGATGATTATACTAAAGGCAAATAATAATCCCACATACCTTGAAAATCAATTTATCATGATCTCAACCTGTCTTCTAATGTTTGGATCATCCTTTTTGACTGCCCGTCAGTTTGAGGGTGATAAGTAGTGCTCAAATAAAGATCAGTATCAAAATAATTCTGAATAATTTTCTAGAATTTTGATGTGAATCATGGATCATGATTAGAGACAATTAAGATAGGTTCTCTATGAAGTCTTATAACTTCATTAATATAGATATGGGCAAGGATATCTAGTGGAAAATATTCCCTTATAGCGAGGAAGTCTGCAGATTTGGTAAGGAGATCAACAATTACACATATTGCATCATTATTTCTTGGATTTTTTGGCTAACCATTGACAAAATTCATGGTGATATCATCATACTTCCATGTAGGAATAGGAAGAGGTTGCATTAATCCTCTTGGATGTTGTCTTTCATCCTTTACTTGTGACAGACTAAACATCTTGATACATAATAAGCAATTTCATGTTTCATGTTGTCCCCCTAGAAATGTTCCTTCAAATATATATACAATATAGTTCTATCATAGTGTAAAGAGAAATCTGAACTATGGGAATCATCCAATAACTCACTTTTATGCTAAGGTATAGGCAGAACACCAAGCCTCTTCCAAAATTTCAGAATTCTATCATCACACATGAAGTCAACCAATATCCCATCATTCAAACCATTAATTTTATTTTTAAGATTATTATCATCAAATTGAGAACATTTAATTATTTCTAATAAAGATGTCTGGGAAACCAATTGAAAAAGTAATGATGTTACACCTTCTTTGATAATTCCCATATCCATCATTACGAGATCAGTTTAAACGGGGTCCTTGGCAATCATCATTTTGATTAGAACTCCATGATCCTTCCCGATCAATGCATCAACTACCTTATTTGATATTCCCGAGTGATAGTGTATTAATTAATCATAATCCTTGAGTATCTTGAGCCATCACATTTTCCTCATGTTGAGTAATTTCTTTGAGAAGATATATTTCAGACTCTTGTGTTCTGTATATATCTCACATATTTTTCCATAGAGATAGTGTATCCATATCTTCAGTGCGAATATTACTTCTTCTAACTCAAGATAATGAGTTGGATAAATCTATTCATGAATTTTTACTTTCCTTGATGAATAGGAAAAAAATCTATCATTATTTATAAGGGCACAACCATATCCTTTATTTGATTCATCACTATAAATCACAAATCCACCATTTATTGAAGGTAGAGTCAGTATCAGAGCATTCAATAACATCCTCTTAAATTCCTCAAAACATTCTTCACATTCATTTATCCATACAAACCTAACCCCCTTACAAGAAATCTTGGTTAACAGATTGGCTAATTGGGAATAGTTCCAAATGAAATGCCGATAATAACCTACTAAACCAATAAAACTACGTACCTCAGTTATGTTCATTAGAGTAGGTCATTCCTTTACTGCCTTTGTATTTGCAGGATCAACTAAGATTCCATCCTTAAAGAAAATGTGTCCTAGAATAGAAATTATTTAAATCTATAATTAACACTTTATAAGCATCCCATATTACACTTTTCTCCCAATAGTCTTTAGAATACTATGCAAGTGATTCTCATGATCTTTGTAGCATTTCGAGTATACCAAGATATCATTAATAAATTCCACAAAAAATTAATCAAGATATTATTTGAAATCTCTATTCATTAGATCCATGAAAACTGAGGCTTCATTAGTCAGTCTACAAGGCATTACTATAATATCATAATGCCTATACCTGGTTCAAAATGTTATCTTTGGAATTTATCTCTTCCTCATACGCAAATAATGATATCCAGATCCAAGGTCAATATTTGAAAAATATTGGTCTCTGTTGTTGGGTCGGAGGTGATGGCAAGAGGGGGGGTGAATTGCCTTTTTAAAATTAATTAACAATTTAAAACAAATTTAAATGCAGCGGAAAGTAAAATGGCAAGACACAATTGATAACGGAGTTCGGCTTTAAACTCAAGCCTACGTCTCCGCTCCCAACTCAACCGTTGGGAGATTTATACGACCGCTTGCTTTTTAATGGTTATAGCAAGAAACCCACTAGCCGTTTTAAGGTAGGCTAGATCACCCTCTTACAGCTTGCTTTTTTATATTGGTTGTAGCAAGAAACCCAAATTGAAAGAAGAAAGAAAACGGGTGGTTTGTTTTAATACAAACCCAATTAAGAACTAAACAATTGAAGTAAATAAGTTAGAACAAACTAGAGGAAGCCTTGAGCGCCAAGAAGTGAGTGTAGTTGATGTAGAGGCAGCCCAAGCTTCAAGGGTGGCAATTGGATCCCAAGTGGCCTTTGAGAATTGTCGTAGGAGCCTCAAATGATCAAAATAGCTTTGGTATGCTTTGGTATAAGATCGGTAGTGTTCCCGGCATCCATGGACGTCTATTTATAGGAGAAATACTCCCAAATGCTTCAATATGGCCGTTGGAGGGCTTTTGGAGCCGTTGGGGATCAAGTAGACAAGTCTGGTCAAGCTCCAACGGCTAGTTTGACTTTGCTCACCGGCTGGCCGGTGCTTGTCCACCGGCTGGCCGGTGCCTTGGAGGGTGGAGAGAGCAACTGCCCAGCAGCCACCGGCTGGCCGGTGAGAAGCCCACCGGCTGGCCGGTGGTGAGACAGTAGGTCTCACTATTCCAAGGGGTTCCACCGGCTGGCCGGTGAGGAGTCCACCGGCTGGCCGGTGGTCTGGACAGAAGGCTTCCCATTCTGTCTGGACCCACCGGTTGGCCGGTGGCCAGGCACCGGCTGACCGGTGGCACCTGGCAGAGGGCAAGCCCTTCTGCCTTGTCCACCGGCTGGCCGATGGGCTGGATCCGGCTGGCCGGTGCCCTTACCGGCTGGCCGGTGGTCCTACACCGGCTGGCCGGTGGTCTTGAAATCAGTCCACTTTTCCTTTTTTTTGCCACTTCTTGCTCCTGAAATCATGCCTATTAACAAGAACACTTGAAACAACATTAGATCACTATGAGAGTGATTGTGATCATTAAAATCCAAGAGAGTGGGGTACAACATCTGTGAAGATGATCAAATAAATCATCAATTTGAGTAAGAGGAAACTTGTTCATTATCATAATAAAATTGATTTCCCTATTTTTAAAGCACATACTTATAGATCCATCTTTCTACTTAATTAAAAGAATAGGATCTACCCATGGAGAAACACTAGGAAAAATAAACCCCTTACTACTCAAATCCTAAATTTGTTTCTATGGAACTACTAATTCCACTGTGGCCATTCTATAAGGATTCATGGATATAGGCATTGCACCTAAATTTAAATCAATAAAAAACTCAATTTCTCTCTCTGATGGGTTTTGTTGGTAATTCCTTTGGAAATACATCAATGTATTCTTTCATGATAGGTACATCCTTAATTTGATAATTTATATCGTTTCCCATATATATTTTTTTCTCTTCATCCCTAAGAATTTCATTCAGTAAAGCTACTGGGGGTGGATATATATAAGTTTCCAATGATGATGTTTATACTCTAAAGTTAAGGGATTTGTACATCATTCTCAAAACATTTAACATCCTAATTCTTGATATATATTTTTAAATCATAATTTGAAATCCAATCTATACTAGGGATTATATTAAGGTTAATCATAGGTATGTTGATAAGGTATGCAACTAAAGCACGTTTATGTGTCATGAAGGGAACTGATCAACACCTCTCTGTTGCAATGATACTTTCCTTAGGGGTTTTGACTAGAAACTCCTTTATTATATAAAAATGGAAATGTCTAATTCGCATGGAAAATTGGGAAGATATAATAGAATGTGATGATCCAGAATAAAATAATTCTTTGGCTATGTCTGAGGGAATTATTAATGTACCTACCACTACATCATTAGGAACTTCCACTTCAGCAGTTGTGATCACAAATGCTTTTCCTTACTTTCTTGGAATTATTTGGGGTATTTTTCCTTAACACCTAGGAAAATAATTTTCATAATTTCCCATATATTTAAAATTTTATAATTGAATAATTATGGCTTCTTTATTTCCCTTGCAATCACGAGCTTGGTGGCTGTTTTCTCAACACTTATAACAAACTCACATTCCCTTCAGGAAATTTTTAGGGTGTTTCTTCCCACAATTATCACATGATAGAAAATCATTTCTTTTCTTATTCCAATTTTACTTGTATCCATTTTCATAGTGTCCAACAAAACTATTCTTTTCATTCTTTCCTTTAATTTCCAAAGACTTAGAGAATTATTTGTCTATCTTGATTTCACCTGAGACTATATCCTCATAGGATGAGAAATTTTGGGAGAATAGTTACCTTCATATTAATGGTTTTAAACCATTGATAAATATATCAATATTCGTCCTTTGATTACATTTTTAGTCTATATAAATCCTTGATAACCTTGTAATGTTGGTTACATACTTCGCAAAATTATCATCCTCCTTTTGCCTCAGAATCAATAATTTTTTCTCCATATCTGCTCGTTGTTCATGAGGGAAATATTTTTCTAAGAGGATTTACATAAAATCATTCCATTCCATGTCTAATATTTCTCCCCCCTCCTTCATGTTTTGAATTAATGACCACCACTAGTCCGCATATTTCGAGAGATGATAAACTGCCATGACAACATGCTCCCATTCATTACTTACCAAAGTGATTAATATATTCTCTTACAAAATTATCCATTTCTCCACTACAAATGGGTTCATATTATCATTGAATGATGGTGGATATAGTCACAAAAAACTTTTCTAACATTACTCCTACATGATGTGGATTAGGTTGGTCTATATAGGTAAGGTCATTATTCATAACCTGATTTAGTTTTCCCAGTATAGTAATAAGTTGCTATGCAGCAGTTTCATCTCTAGAACCAACATCATTATTTTGTATAAGAGGGGAATCCCTGCATGGATTACATGTGTTGGTGTGGTTTTCATTCCTTCTACTAGGTGCCAACTCTAAATAATTTAATACACTAAATTATGTTTTGAATCATAATACACAATTTTGAACTATAAAAATACTTAACATAAACTAATAATTTACACATAGCTAATCTCATAATCATAAACATGGTTTCTCTAGGGGATTACATAATTTTTAATACATCATAATGGTTTGTAAATAAAATTTTAATTGTCCTAAGCTTATCCCTCAGGAGTCTGAAAATATTTGTGCAATAAAGCCCATTGTCATGTATCGGGTTACCCTGAGTCCGGCCCAGAACACATTGTCAAATTTTTCACTCCTAGGTAAATCTATGGAAGAACCAAATCCACTTGTAATATCTAGACCGGGGTGTATTTTCTAGGAATATCCACATAATATATACCTTACCAAAATTATAGGATGTTATTATATGCCTATCCTTAATGTTGACCAAAGAGTTTTGTTCACTAATCTACGTTTTCAAAATCTAGATTCCAAGGATTCTACTAAACTTCTGTTGATTCCAAATGTGAGGACCCAACCCTAGTTTCCAAGAGCCAGTGCCTTATTTTATTGAATTTGGTATAAAAAAGGAAGATGCATCCCAAATAACTAAGTAGTTTAGTAGCATTGGAAAACAAGATACATACAGAAGTTCAACATTATAGCTTTAAATGATATACAACATAGAAAATTTTTCAGAAGCACACAAAAACTCATAGATTATTCCTACAAGTCATTCATAATTCACATATTCACATCTAGGGGAAAACTAAAACCTAAGAAAGGGGTGGAATCAGATGCTCTGTAAGGGTTTGAAATACATTAGAAGTAATCATAAAGATAAACATTAGTCATGGTGAATAACTAAAAGCACATGCCTTTAAAAATAAACATGATCATAATATAGAAGTTATGAAAGCTGATTAAATAATGCCGTAATAAAATATAACCATGGTTATTATACTAGTAGAATAATCACATGGACTAACAATTACTAGTATCATAATATGGGAATGAATAATTCTGAATTCATAACCATATTGTCATTTCCTCATTCCAAGACCATACATAAACGGGTAAAAACCCAAGCTAGTTTGTCTCATGAAACCTACCGATGCATCAAAGGGATATAATGGGCCCCAACCATCAATTAATATTCTCGATGCATTCCTCATTAGAAATTGGTGAAACATAATTAAATATATACATTTATATTGAAACTAACATATGATATGTAAATAACTTTCCCTAATTAGTAAACATAAATACAAACCATTCAGAGTAATATGGTGAATGGTATCAAGATAGTATATCCTCAGTCAAGCTAATAATAAAACATTAAAAAAACATGGTTAATGATATCATGAAATATTAATACCAATTAAACATATGAATCAACAATATAAGGCCCTAGCCTTAAACCTTACTTAATCTTGAGTTATTACAAGATTACACATTGAGGATCTTTTCGGGTTTAGATTTTTAGAGAATTAGATCATAAAACTTGCATTAAATTCCACATTTAAAAAAAGTGGTTACATAAAGATATTATTCTTCTTTCCCATCAATGGAAACATATTTAAAATAAAACATGTATTCTTTCTTGACACTTACTTAACACTATCATCATATCATGTACCTTTCCCTTGACCTGTGAAAAACATTTCAAAAAAACTTGGGATGAGCATAAAAAGCTCAGTAAGGGATATAAAAATATGGAAAGGAAACATGGGTATATATATACATAAGAATTAAATAATACTTTACCCATAAAACATAAGCACTTTAACATACCTCATCAAATCATGAATAAATCATATAAATCATAAGATATAAAGGTAACTTGAGGCATTCATAACATTCTTACGTAGGGTGTAACCCTCTTGGTTACGTTTGGAATACCCATCATAGTATATTCCCTAAATCTCTTCAGAGAAACCATAATGTTACACTCCTTTGCGTTACCCAATGCATTGGAGAGCTATATCGGGCTCACCCACCCTTAGTTTATCACGGAACCACCCGTCTTCATAATAATACCCAAGAACCTCAACATAATCATATCACATAAAACATGCCTAAAGGAAACATAACATTTCCACCTTTCAATCACAAGATATCAATACAACACATTGATATAAAAACATTATGAAAACCATTTTCAATATCAAAACAAAAGAAAATTAAAACATGGTATTTATTTTTCTTTTAAAAAGAAGGTATGGCTTGTAGAGGAAACCGAAACTCAAATAACGGTCACGACGGCGGAGAAGTCGTTGTCGCCGCATACGTATGACAAAAACATTCCCTTCTGTCGTTTAGTAAACACTTCATATAAAAAAGATTCCTTTTGAATAAACGTAAAAGTCAAAGGGGTTTATACACCATATAAAAGAAGGTTGTGTATAAAACAAAATATGCCTCAATGAAAGGAGATTGAGACGAAGTCCCATACCTCGGGTCCGACTTGACTCGGTCGTTCTTTAATCTCCTGAATAATAAACTTGAGTTAATTTCTACTTGTTTAAGAACCTTTTTCAAGTTCATTATTCCTTTTATATCACTTATTGCCATGTCATGAACACTATGTAATTATTTAAGTTAATAACGGTCGTTTTAACGATCATTGGTACTTGAGTAAAAAATAAACCCTTTATAATTACATGTTGTTCATGTATCCATTATATCCAGAATTATAGTCATTATGTATATATCATATATATCCAGTATATACGTGCATTTATAATATTACATAATCATTTATAGGTAAGAAATGAAATGCACCGTTCATGGAGACGGTAAGCCGTACGTACGCATGAACGCTACTTTCATTTCTATTTCATATTTTATAGAATGAAATCATAATGATATAAAGGTATATTATAATTCCAGTATAATATAATATATAATATCATAGTTACATACTTTATACATCCCACATATAGTATTTAACGAATCAAATCACTTTGAGGGGGCGGTAGTCCACACTTCCTTAAATGAAGATATCGCGTTTACCCATAATGGAAACCATAAAGGTATGCCCAAAATTAAAAATACATAAGCTTAAGGAAAACATAAACATATTATATATCATATATAAATATAGTGACATCTTAATGGTCACCTTTGAAGGTGTTAAAATAATTTTTAACAATCATCATTTCGGGAGGCATAAATTCACCATCCACGGAAACAGTATGTCCTTTAACCATTAGATGTAGGTGTGTGTAAGTGTAGCTCGAATCCTTATTATAAAAACATCCTAGTATATTGAAGATACTGGATTTTTTACAAAAGTAAAGAATGAAAATAGTTTAGGGGGTTGGAGAAGCAAAATAAAACAAAAGAACACAAGTGAACACATTACCTCAAAATCGGGTAACTCTATTAGATTTGAGATCAAAGGCTTCCTTGGGAAGACTTCTGCCCAATGTGAGGCTTCAAGGAGTAAGAGAGGGATGTGGAGAGCCAAAATGGGTAGAGGTTGGCCGAGCAAAAGGCTTTGGGAGTGTGGGTAAGGAGGTAGAGGTGGGGGCCTTTTTTAAGAGGAGAGGAGGGGCACTCTTGGAAGGTAAAGAAAAGTCACTTTATTTTAAAATGGTATTCGGATTTAAGAGGTCCCAAATTGATGTGTTTCAAGTATAAGGTGATAAGGGTACTAAATACACCCATCTAATAGGTTTTTTCCATGTGTAGTTCTTAGATTTTACATTATCATTCCATTTTATTTAAATCGTTAAATAATGAGGTCATCACTGCATCATCATGATGTCATAAATAATTTAATTTATTTAATGTCTAAAAATTATAAAAAAATATCATGATGTAGGAAATCTTTTTATCTTTCTAATTAATATTTATAATAAAAAATCTGACTTCCATAACGCCATGTAAAAATTATTTTAGTAAAACATATCATGTTTGTGTTATTTTTACTTTAACATTAAATAAAAAGTTATTTATGTCATTTCCCAACCAAAGTGGCTCCATAGGGTCCCAAAGTTTACCCATGGATTTTATTGGTCGGCCATGACACATCCAATAAGGGTAGGACATGTTTCAAGCTCACCTCATTTTATTAAAGCATTATTTTTACCTTAAACTACACTAATTACCTCTAATCGCAATTAAGAACTTAAAAGTTACTATTCACCAAAAAATTATTTTAATCTCATTGAACCAAATTTTACTTCTTAATGACAACCATTTATGTCAGATTTTTGAAATTCAAAACACAGAAGTGGTAAAATTTCATTTAAACGAAAAATCTGTTTTTATAAGTACCACTTAGTGGTTTCACTATTCATCAAAAATTGAAGTTTTTCAGAAAAATACCAAAAATTCACCCTAAGCTATATTTGATATTCCGAATTCAAAAATGAAGTCTATTTTACAAAATTCAAAACATATAAGTCACATTAATTAATTTAATAATTAATTTCCGCTGTCATGACAAATAGCGTGTTTTTATGAAACAATAAGTATCAAAATATTAACACCAGTTTAAGTCCAATTTCAAAGTGAAATTGATTCCAATGACCACCATTGGATTAAATGGTAAAAATATATTCTAATTTCAATTCAAAACCAATTAAAAATATAATCTAATCATATAAATAAATTAGATTAAAAAGAGGTTTTGAATTAAAATACAACATTTTACACTATTCATTAAAAAATGAACTTTATCAGAAAAATACCAAAAATTTACACAGAGTAAATTTTGATGTACCGATTCTAAATAAGAGTTATATTTGGTCCAATAGAATGTATAAGAGTGATCAAAACTATATTTAATGACGGTTCTCCATCAAAAGGCAGTAAAACAATCTTTTAGAAATATTAGTGTATTCCATGCTTAAGATTGGATTTATTTTCATTTTAAGCCTCTAAAACACTATCTAATTCATTAATAGACATAGATAAAAATATCTATTACTCATTACTTACTTGGGATGTTACAAACAGGATTGTTGAAACAGATGAACATACTCATATAAATTCATTGAGTAATTCTTGAGAGAAATACTCTTTTACTATGAAAAGAAGAGTTCTTTTGGAAAAATACTTGTATAAAACTTGAAGTGAAATAAGATAGTTTTTAAATAATAAAATAAGTGATTTTATAAAAATAATGGTGTATTAAAATAGATTATAGAGTTCCCTTAAAAATATTTAATAATTCATGATGTTCCCTTGAATTAGGCTTGTTATTGGAAAGAATTTGAGAAAGATCCTTATAAAACATGTAAACCCCCATAAAAGAAAAATGGATTCAGGTTGGTACATATATAAAGATCATTCACACAGAATTTATTATTATTACATAAGAATAAATAATAATTTCATTTACTTAAGTAATGAATAAGATTAATTCTAAAGAAATGGAGGTTTCAGTTGAAAACCCTTAACTTAAGTCTAAATGTGTTCATTCCTTTATCATAATGTCCTGGATAAGAAAATTAGATTCATTAATTAATAATTACAGTAATTTTTTGAAATTTAATTGATTTAGTATAATTTATTTAGTTCTTTTATGCCACTTTTGATGAGTTATAATATTCAATTCTATCATTCATGAGTGCTCATTTTCTTGATTTTTATGATCAGTTCATTTCTATAAGAGTATGGAAGTTCATGTAAAATGGAAATTAAAGTCCAAAACTAAAGTTATAAGTTATTTATGATTATAAATAAAGTTAAATTATCGTATAATTATTTTTGTTATTTTGGATGAGGATGAATCATTGGATAAAACAATAATGTTAAATGCTTGGATTATTTTGAGCGGTTTTGCTCAAAATAAACTTGTTTAGTTTTATTATTTTACATCATATGTGTAAAATGATTATAAAACATTAAATAAGATATAATTAATATATTATGATCTATTTCACCGATAAATTTTTTTTCTTGACCTGAATTGAATATGGTAATAGAATTTGAAAACCCGTCATCCTTGAATGTGATAAATTAAAACATCTCGGTCAATGTTTCATTTTTAGTATAAAAAGAGGGGGAGGGGAAAGATAGTTGATGATGAATTATTATATTAGAATAATAAAATTCTAGTATATGTATGTTACTATAGTTATTAGAGAATTTGGATGAGGCGAGGTGAGGATATAAAATAAAATAAAGGAACTTGAAGAAGAAATTGAAAGAAAACGGGAGAGGGGTTTACCTCTTGAATTATCTTCCTTGAGAACCACCTTAAGGCCTTTGGTTTTGGCCTTTTGGTGAGACTTGTAGGTCTTGGAAGTGGGGGAGGGGATTGGGAAGATTATTTAGCAGAACATAGGGATGGATCAAGGCATGAGAGGTGTGAGAGGAAGTGGAGGTGAGGGGTGGTATTTATAGTGGCGGAGAGGAGTGATTTTTGAATATCTTATTTATTATTTTATTATTTGGATAAATAAATGAAATAGTATTTATTCTTGTGACCAAAAATAGTAATATGTGCTGTTAGTTTGAACTTAATGGGATTACATTATCCAAACATCACCTATGACTCAATAAATAAATTATTTAGCATTTATTGTGAATTGTCGTATTTTTACTATTCACCAAAAATTCAAGTATTTTAGAAAAATCTGAAAAACTCACGTTAACCATTTTTCAACATGTAGAATTTTAAAAATAACACCATTCTGTTAAAATAATTTTCTGAATAAGAGGACATAATTTTTTAAATAATATAATAATTTATTTGAAAAATTACAATTTTAAATCTATAATTGATTTTATAACACCATGTAAAATTAATCATGGACTTATAAAATTATGTTATAACCATAAAAAAATAAATATTTATGATTAAATTTTAAGAAAATACATTTTCCTTTAAATTATGAATTTAATCATAAAATCATAATCAAATATTTATGATTTACCAACACTTATACAATGATTAAATTGTCACTTATAAGATTCTTACTTTCATGGGTGTGGTTACTATTCATTTACCTGATTTAGTAATCATAAGGGTCATATCACTATTCATAAGGGTAAGTTATTATTCACATGGGTATGTTACTATTCATAAGGACAAGTTACTATTCACTAAAAATTATGTTGATTCTATGAGGCTCTAAATATCATACTGATTGCAACGACATATATCCATTTTTTGAAATTTAAAATAGAGAAATGGAAAAATTATATTTAATTTCTATAATGAAGTTTTGTTTCAAAGAAACTCAATGTTGTGTGAAATACATTCTAAATTAAATTTATTGTAAATCATAGGGGTGTTACACCTTACCTTATGTATGAATGTGTTCTTCACTTGCTCCTAATGTACATGATAATCAAATTAAAGAATTAATTACATAATTAAAAACCTCTTACACATATATTTGGATTAATAAAATTTTATTAAGTTTATTTATTTCAAATCTAATGATTAATAATGTTTAATTTAATTGTTCTGGGGTCGTTCATTTCAATGTTTCCTGGTTGGTTTACTTGTGTACAATTTTGGAATTTATTTTTTAATGGTAATACTACACCAAAAGTGAAATTAACTAGTATTAATTCACTTACAAATGTTCAAATGTTCAAATATAAATATTTTTTATACTATGGATGAATCATTTAACAAAATGTTAAGGATAAATGTTTATTTTGTTTTGGTGGTTTATCTGACCATCTCAAACTAGTTTCAATTTATTTAATTTTATGGCTATGTACACATTCCAAAATGTGACACCCAATATATTGTATATAATTATTTCATTTAAAAAATTATTAGTGAATTTAAACCTTCCATGAAGGCATTAGTGGAAAAAAGTCGTCGTCCACAAAGGTTTTTAACAAACATAATATGTACAATGATTTAATTTTTTATTGAATAAGAGGAGATTAGAAAATGGGTGAGATATTTCGTCACCAATATAAATTTCCAATATATACATTATACTAGAATTATTATAATTTTTTTGAAGAAATAGTTGATGGGAAGGTTGAAGAAGAAAATAAATTAAAAGAGGTAGTTTGAGAGTGTGACCTCATGATTATCACCTCCTTGTGGATAGAACTAAAGCACATGGAAATGGAAATGAGTGGGGAGGAGAGGGTTGTGATGATATCTAAAAAGCATGAAGGCTTATATGGTGTGAGGAAAATGGGTGGTGAGGGGAGGTATTTCTAAGGGTTTGAGATGGGTGATTTTTATTATTATATTAATTAATTAATTATTTATTTTTGCTGAAGACAATAAGTAATATTGTTTCTTGGGAATATATGTAGTAAATGGTTCATGTGATTTTTAAATAACGGTCACTTGCATTATCCAAGAATCTGAAATTCTTGTATTTGGATTAGAATGTTAAATACTGTAAATTATAGTATTTCACAATTCACTAATAATTCGACTATTTTAGAAAAATACCAAAAAATCACCCAATTTTTTTTATGATTAGATTTAAAAAATGGAATCAATTTTACGAATATAATTTTATAAACATTAGAAATTAAATTTTTCAATCAAATTCTCATTTATTCAAAAAAAAAATACAGATTTTAATATTATAATCGATTTTATGAACCTTTGAAAAATTACTTATAGTCTCATACAATTTTATTATCTTTATAATAGAACATAATATTAATTTATGAATACATTTTATGAATATAAATTTTATTTTAAATAATTATAATTATTATAAATTTATAATTAATACAATTATGTTTTAAGAAAATTCTCACACTTAATATATATTATTTAAAATAATTATTTATTAAAACCATGATATAATATATCATATTTACATTTTATAATATACCTAAATAAATATTATTTTACCTTTCCATAGGTGAGGATACAATTCTAATAGTCAGGTTACTATTCCTAATGGTAAGATTAATATTCTAATGGTCAGGTTATTATCATGATGGTCATGTTATAGTTCCAACAACCTCATTATTATTACAATTGTTTGATTTGTAATGATCATACTGGTTCCATAATTTCTATAAATACCTATTATTTCATTAATTATTCATTCAATTCTATTTTCTCTCATGGTTATATATACATCCATATTCAAAATGAATAATTTATTACTTGTCTTATATTTTATTTTTATAGCTTTGTTCATGTGTGTGCTTATTCAGGTGGATCAAGAAAGTCCAAATTATTATATTTCACTTATCATATTTTCTATGTTTTATCTAATTGAAATATTTGGAATTCCTATTAGCTTAATTTAATAACGTATTACTCATTATTCATTTCTGAGAATAATTTTTATTGGATTATCTATGTGATGTATGTTCTTCATACTTTGTGACATAATTAAAAGAATGGATATTCCAATGATAAAATATTGGGTCTTTACATTCTTCCCCACTAAATAAATTTCTCTTTGAAATTTTAATTTTAAATACAAATGTTAAAATAGGTTTGGGTAATTCTATTTCATGGATTATTATGATTCCCATGTCCCCTCATTTGTATTTATGGTCACACTATAGAACTTTGACTAGGTGAGTGGTCTTATTGAGTAGAACTTTATCTCTATAGTCCAAGATCTCCTTCGTGTTCTCCTCATTAGAGAGATAATATTATAGTTTTACCACTTCTAAATTCTATATATATAAGGGATCTTGTAGGAACTTCCTTAAGAGGGATACATAGAATACATCATGTACTTGAGACATGCTTGGAGGAATTTCTAGTCGATAGGGCACAGTTCCAAAGAGATCAGGAATTTCAAAGGGGTATATGTAAATAAGACTCAGAATCATGATTTATGAAACTTCTTTCAATCAATAATGTGCTATGAATCTCTTATCATAAATTTATTTATGTGGATCCACTTTGATTCTTGAGTGGAAAGTATTATTGTATGCATACCAACCAGGGGGTGATGTTGGAATTATATAACTTTGATGTCCATTGAGAATTCTCTCAACATATCATCCAAAATTTGAATTGTTTTTTCAGATTGGCCAAATTTTTTGTGGTGATAATCCATAATAAAGTTTAACATTGTGTTTAGACAATATTGGAGACTCTATAAGAACATGGAGATGAATCTCAAATATCCATCAGATACAAGCGATAACGGTACACCATAAAACCTCATCACTTCTCTGATATACATCCATGCATGTTAATTGAGTGAGAAGTCCTCTCAAATTTCATTTAAGTTAGAAGACTATGTAAAATGATTCATAAAAACACATATTGCATTATTTTTTCTATATTTCATCTAATGTAAATTGAAAAAGTCCACGGAGATGTTTTCCCATTTCTATTTAGTTATGGGTAATGGTTGCATCATTCCCATAGACATTTTCATTCCAGCCTTTACTTACTAACATACTAGGAACTTTGATGTATATTCTATAATCATTGACTTCATTTTATCCCAATACTAATCTTCATTAAGATCTCAATGCATCGTTGTGGCACCTGTGTGGATAGAGACGTTCGAGATATGTGAATCATTAAATAGATCAATATTTATCTCAGGATTTTATGGTACACATATTTATTAACAAAATATTATAAATCCTTCATCATTAAATTTAAATTCAGAGGATTTACCATTTCTGATAGGCTCCACCTTTTTCTAAATTTCCACATCATCTCATTGAGAATCCTTTATCATCTCTAAATGGGATGGTTATTGAATCCTTTTTAAAATAAATAATTATGTTCCTTCCATTATGATTCCCATGTCCATCCTTTTCAAGTGAAAGAATATTGGAACCTTTTCAATTCACATCATTAATAAATTTTTAGGATCCTTTCAACCTATATCATCTCCCACTTTATTTTTATTTCTCGTATGGTAGTGGATTAAGGATTCATAATATTTTATAAGATATATCAGCCTTCACATGATAAAATAATGATCCTTTAATGTGAATATATATTTAATGCTATTATAATCAGTATTTGTCTCACATTTCTCCCCAAAGTCAAAATGCTGCCAGATTTTCAATGTGACGATCACAACCACTACCACCAAATCATGCATGGGATAATGTTTCTCATAAATGTTAAATTCCATTTAGGAATAGGATATCACTAAATTATTTTTCATAAAAACATAGAAAAATCCTTTTTTGATGCATTAGTATATACCAGGAAGAGTTTCCAACTTTTGGGTACTATATGTACTGGTGTAGTGACAAGCCAGTTTTACAACTCTTTAAAGAGATAATCACATTCACTGCTCCAGATAAACATTACTACATTCTGAGTTATATTTGTAACTGGGGTTAAAAATCAGGAGATGTTCCTCACAAATCATCAGTAATAACTAGCTGGATCAAGGAAACTACATATCTCTGTTATAGATATTGGCCAAGGATACTCCTTAATTCACTCTGGACTATAAGGGTCCATAGATATCCCTTTAATGATGATAAAAATACCTACGAATTATACTTTAGTTATCTAGAACTCCCATTTACTATAATTTTCTTATAGTTTCCCCCTTTTCAAATCTGTTAGCACAGTATTCAAAGGCCCCCATGCTCCGATTTTCTCTTAGAGTATATCAGAATATGATACATAAATACTAAATAAAATTTATTATTGTAATCTCTAAAGTCTAAATTATTTATATCCATGAAAATATCTATAAAATTAGTGAGTCTGAAGGGAATCACTATGAAAATTTATTTTAAATACCTCATTTGAAAATCTATCCATGTAATATAATTACATTCACTGTTACTTGGTGATATCCCAACCAAAGTTCCACCTTAAAGAAATACTTTTCCTCAAATAGTTGATCGAACAATTCATCTATCCATAGAAGGGGATACTTGTTCATTAACCTGATTTAGTTGATCTCACAATAATCAATGCATAGGTTCATTGTTCAATCATTCTTCATGACTAATAGGACCAACACACTGCATGGAAAATATCTTGAGAATACAAAACCATTTTCCATATTCTCTTGTAAATTATTATCCAATTCTTCTGACTTAATTGTATACATCCTATAAGGAGACTTTGATATGGATATAGATCAAAGAATAAGTTTAATTGAGAACTCAACTTCTCAATTAGGAGGAAGACTAAGAAATTCATCTTGGAATACATCAGTGTAGTCCCTCATAATGGAAATTTCTTCAGTAGTGATCCCCTCATTTGTATCAATCATATGAGATAGATATTCTTGTTTATAAGTTAGTAATATCCACTTTTGACATGAATATTCCAAAGTATATTCTTCTACCTCCAAATATTAGTACATAATTTGTGGATGCATCTTGATATGAAGAGTGATGTCCCTCTCTTAATAGTTGATGTTGGATTTATATAAAGATAGCTAATCAATTCCATTTAAAGCATCAAAATCAACCAAAGTAAGTGAGATGAGATTTCTTGTAGGTTTATTCCACAAACATTATCTGGGTAATAGTTATATACATTAGATGAAATAATTTACCAATTTTATTTTCTCACTGATTACTCAACCTCGATATTTTTAGGAAGTGTTTAAATATTTCTACTAAACCTGTAGGATATGCAATAATTCATAGAACTAGAATCAAATAGTACGTTCACGATTCTTGAATAAATAACTAGCATACCTATCACAAAATCATTGGTGGGATCCACCTCAGTAGTAGTGATAGAATATTCCCTTCCTTTCTTCCTAAGAGGTTGATTTATAGGATAATATCTCTACACCCTTGGCTTAAGGCATTGAATCACATAATTTTGGTGTTCCTTGAAGTTGAAACATTATAATATAGGCTGAGTGATGCTCTGAATCAGCATTTTTTCTTCTATATTAGTGGTCTTTTTTATATCCCCTCAGTAATGATTAACTTTATTCCCCTCTTTTCATCATTTTAAGCATCTATTGGTTCCTTTAAGACAATTCTCGAGACTCATCTTCCTTTTGATTCAGTTTGGGGAGCTCCCTCTCCATCTTATGATGGAGAGTTTGGGGACAATATTTATTAAAAAATATTTTCATATGTCCTTCCATTTCCATGAAATAAATTTTCTAGTAAGACTTCATGTTCTTGATTAGTTTCCACCACTGATCATCTTCTCTATCAAAATGATAGACCTCTAGAATGACTTTCTCCTCTTCTGATAATTTATGGACATATAACGTCTTCTCAATGGAGTTAATCAATAATTTATTGATGTGGGGATTATAAATCTAATAAAGGTCAGAGAAATTTGTCACATAAATAATTTTACATTAGTATTATCTTTTATTGGATAAAGAGGGTTCTATAAGATTAAAGTTACTATTCATAACATGATCTCGTAGATCCAATATTATCATGATGTTCTGATCTCCCATTCCCATAAATTTTTCCATCTCAATAGGTAAATCATCAAATTTCCTTTCACATTGGTTGTTTGAATGAGTCCTCTTATTTATCACCATTAAATATGGAAAAGAAAATAATTATGGTTATAAATATTATGCTAATGATAATATTAAAAAGGAATCTATGAACTTAAAAGTAATAATTTATAAATGTAAATTATGTCCTAACCTATGAGTCCCTATGTTTCAATCTAGTTAATCGATGATAATTATTACAAAACATAGAATTATCCCTAGGGTTTCCACTATGGTTTTCTAGTTTTGATAACCAAAATCAAATAGAACATCCTATAATACAATATATAGGGACCCAAAACATTTACATATATTGTTACATGAATTTTATCATATATATCCAATATATACAAAACAAGGATAAAAAATCCTAATGTCCTCGGAAGACTATATAAATAATTAAAAACAGGAAAATAGAATAAGGAATATTTTTATTAATCTCCATAATGATCTCATATCTCCCTTTGATCTCATTCAATATCATAGTCTGACTTGGGGAATAAATAGACAAATGGGGTGAGCTAAAAATCCCAGTGATGGAATAAACATGGAAATGAAGCATAGAACATGAGTATGAATGCGTAGTGTGATATCATAAATGTAATGGATGATGGAGAAACATATGTAGTAATAACATAGAGAAAATGGAATCATAAGATGATGGTTACAATGGAATGTGTATGAAAATTATATCTTGACATAAACATGATTTAATTATAACTACCAAAAAGATATCACATGGTGGATAATGTCCCATAATGTATTAGGTTTAAACCCTAATCCCATAAATAATGTATAATCAGACTAAAACGTTTCCCAATGTATTTGATAACTATATAATCATACCAATAAAAATATGTACATGCATATTTGTGCCACATAGACACATAAAACATAATAAATAAACATAAGGATTACCCACAAAACAAATGGTTTTCGTAATCATGTCTTAAGGAATAATCATAGGATGTATCATAATGGTTTGGCTGATAAAAAGGATTTAAATCAACATTTGACATTAATAAATGAAAAATAAGAATATATCATGAATAATTATTCCAAAGGGTGTGAAAATATGAAAATGTGTCGTTAGGTGAGTTTAGAAATGTACAACTTAAGCATAGATTTAGGGAAAATAATAAAGAGTATTTAATGAAGATGAATGAATAATTATTTTCATAAAACTAAAAATCAACTAAAATAATGTTTCATGATAAAATATGTTATTTTAGAAAATATGCGTTGAGAAAAAAAAATTAGAGTGTTCTAGAAACTTGGTAAGAAATAGAGCAGTTCCCTTCAATCGAGTTTTCTTATCAAGAGGAATTGAGAAGGGAACCTTATAAAACATATATTTACCCATAAAATAAAGATAAATTGAGATATATTCATATTTTTTGAAAATATATATATATATATATATATAATATTTGATAATTAAATTAGAATAATCAAGAGATAAATTTAGGCAAAGAGGGAGAAAGCATAACCCAAAAGAGATATGGGGGTTTGGAGAGGGTCATACTTTAATAATGAGTGTGTTTTGAAAATGAACTTACTATACTAGATAATAAAATTATATTCATTAATTACTTAATTAAAAACATCTTACACGTAAATTTGATTTATTATAATTTTATTAAGTTCAATTATGTATATTTTATTGAGTTATAATGTTCAATTTCATTGTTCCAGGACTGTCTATTTAATGGTTTCATGGTCGGTTTAGTTGTGTATAATTATGGATGTTCTAGTCAAATGGGAATAAACTCTACAAGTGAAACAAAATGGTATTAATTCACCTATAGATTTTTTAATTGTCTCATATATCATTTATTCCTGAGATGAGGATGATTCATTTAATAAAATGTTAGTGTAAAATGGATGGTTTATTTTGTAAGGTTTTCCAACCATCTCAAACTAGTTTCATTTTATTTAATGTTAAGGACATACACTCTTTTAGGAATGTGAAAAAAAAAATATAGCTAAAATTTTAATTTTAAAAAATTATAAGATAATTTAAACCTTCAATGATAGAATTAGTGAAAAAATAATGCAGCGTTCATGAAGGCGGTTAACCGACATAATATGGACAATGATTCATTTCTCGTTGAATAATAGGAGATGATTTAAGGGGTGGATATAATATATTACATTAAAAATATTAAATTCTATTATAAAAATGACACTCTAATTATTATTCTATGTTTGATAAAGGAGGCGATAAGAAGGTAGAATAAGAAAAGAAATTAAAAGACGTAGTTTGGGAGTGTTACCTCTTGAATATCGCCTCCTTGAATGACCCCTTTAGGAACATGGAATTAGTATTTTGGTGATACCCGAAGAACATGGATGTGGGGAAGAGTAGGGATGATATTTTGTTTAGATATTTGGAATGATTCAACTCTCATAATGAGCATGGAGATGGGGAGGTGAAGTGAAATATTTATAAGGGGGGAGAGGGGTGTTTTATTATTATTATACTCATTAGTTTATTATTTTGGCTCAATAATATCAATAATATTGATTCTTGTGACCACATTGAGTAACTAATTAATTTTATTTGGTGTAATTGGTTCTTTTATCACCCATGAATCATAAATTAATTTAATTGTCTTATAATGTCAAATACCGTAAATTACCATATTTCAATATTCATAAAAAATAAACTATTTTTTAAAAATAACATAAATTCAACTGAACCATTTTCTGATGAGTATATTTAAAAATATGATTCAAATTTTGAAAATAATTTTATAAATAAAATAAATTTAATGTTTAACTAAAAAACCCATTTAATAAAAAATATTGATTTTAATGTGATAATCGATTTTGTATCCCTTTTATAAATTAATTATGGTATCATAAAATTATAATATAATTATAGTAAAACATAATATTTATTTATAAATCCATTTTATGAATATAAATTTCCTTTTAAATCATTATTTTCATTATATAATTTCAATTAGTACATTTATGGTTTACAAAACTACCAAAACATAATTTATCATTTTTAAAACATTTATTTACATACACCATAATAAAAATATAACATATTTTCATTTTATAAGATATATTAATAAATATTATTTTCCATTTTATTAGGTGGGGTTACTATTATTATGGCCAAGGTATAACTCTTAATGATCAGATTAACATTCTAACTGTCAGGTTACTTTTCCAATAGTCACGTTTATATTCTGAAGGCATGGTTACTATTCCAATAGTTAGATTTGAAACAGAATATAGGTTCCTTAATTTCTATAAATACCACTTATTTCATTTATTATTATTCAACTATATTATCTCTCATCGTTATATATACTTTCATCTTCCAAATGAATTCTTTATTAGTAACATTATGCATTACTTCTATATCTTTGTTCATGAGTGTGGTTATTCTGGTGGATTGAGCAGATCTAAATTTTCATATGTTAAAAATATTATTTTATATTTTTTATCACATTATAATATTTGGAATTATTATTGGTTTAGTTTATAGCTAATGTATCGTTGTTAATATATCACAATAATTTTTTTTGGTTTCTCTATGTAATATATGTGCTTTATAATGAATGAATTAATTATTAGAAGGGAAATTCCATTAATAAAATTTGGGTTCATTACACAGTGGGTGATACGATCAATGGGGAATATACATTCAAATGAGATGACTGTGTAGTGAGAACTTTTTTGTTATGAAAGGAGATATATTTGAGAAATATATTAAGGGTTTTTTCTAGTTGAAAATTGGTATTAGATAATAGTCCAAATATCAAATAGTATCAAGTCCTTATTTTGACTCTAAAAGTGTTGATAAACCACTAAATTGTTTTTAGAGACAAATCTCGAGACACATACTATACATAAAGAAGTTCAAGTGTTAAAAAAATAATATTAATTTTTATAGCATCAACGTTGTATCTAGATGTTTTTGGGCTTTCAATACACTACTGAAAACCAATGGGTGACATCATGCCATTTTAAAATGAGGTATAAAAACAAATGATAACAATGAGAGAGATTAGTATTGTAGCAAAAAAACTAATATTTTAATATTTAATTATTCTCAATTAAAAATTTCATATCTATAACTACATAATCATTTATAAATGAAATTTAATTTTGAATGAATAATTATATTATTAAATAATGTAATTATATAAAACACATGCACTATATTTGGTATTTTGGACTAGTATAAAATATAGCCATGATTTCTACATCATACATAAAGGACCATTATTTTTCAAAACCATTGAAAATATAGTCACTTTATGGTGATGATAATATTAGGATATATAAATGGGGACAATAATATATAATTGACACAGAATGAAGAAGAAATAGAATCTACCGGTATGATCATGCCCTATGAAAACTAGTTTTTAGAGATTCTAAGGGAGATGACATAACTAGGTTATTCCATTCTCCAAGAAAATACTAAGATTCAATAATAGAAATATGATAAAAAAATTATAAAAGATGTTGATCATCATATAGATAACCACACAAATAATGTTCACCGAACAACCACGAGAATGTACTACAACAACACAACTTACCATTAAGGTGTCTACTGGTGTAATAAAAGGAAATTTATCTAGACCCTAGCAGTATGAATTTCGATATTTCCCTTTGAATAAATAAATATCATATTTTACCCTCTTATTATTACATATACATTATTATATAATGAGTTTTTGAAAAAAAAAATATTTTGATATGATGAAAAAAATTGTATTTTAGTGGATTATGTAATTTCATTTAAAAAACACATATTTATAAAATCAATAATATTGAACTAAATGAATTTTTCATGAAATGTTCATATTAAATATTCTTCATTTTAATATAAATGATAGTTCGATTTAATGTAGTCCAATGTAATTTTTGTAGTGGTCAGAATATTTTTAATTTCATAAAAACTATTATTTTCCAGTATATAAGGATTTTTATATGGGAGTGTAAATTATCATATTTTTAAAATTATTCTGGTAAATTGAACATTATTTATGATATTAGAAAGTAAAAATTATCCAATAGTTAATTATTCTTAATTTAATGAGACAACAGAATATTTATGTAAAAATTAAATATGATATAAATAGAAGGTACATATTATGACATCATAATAGGTAAAAAGTTATGTAATAAATACATTATATAGAATCATCAACTAAATGTAGATTTCCAATTTAAAATGATATATTTTTAATTTATTTGATTAATTATACAATCAATGAATGAATCTATAAAATCTTATACAAAATTTTATGATTTTAAAAACAATTCATTGTTAACATGACCGACATCTACATCATGAATGGTATTATTTAATGGAGTTAGCTTCGTAGGAATGTAAAATATTAAAAACCACTTCCATTTGGAAGAAAATATGGTAAAAACCATGGGCTGGTTTTTGGTTATAATTTCATCATCACTTAGAATGCAAAATCAATGTTTATAAATTAATAATGAATTCCCATCTTTTATTCTTTAAATACCCACCCAGCCTCGAATTCATCTTCACTGAAAACAGAATGGGAAAAAATTTCCTATCTCCCTACCTCTCTAAATCCCTCCCAATGTCATCCCAATTTCTTAAAAATCCTCCCCAACAAAAAGCATTTAATGAAACACTCTCAATACAAGTATTTTCTCCCTCATCCATTTTATTCATAAGAAATAATTATATTATGTCTTTTTACTTAAAAATATTCATGATTTAATGATGTTTTTATACATACCTTTATGATCTATTTTTTCCCCAGTTAGTAAGAGACAACTATTCACTCACTTTAAATACTCAGATGAACATTTATGTTCACCTATTATGCTGTAGAAATTATTCAATGATATTCCATGCCCAAACTTTTTGTTATGAATACACAACACCATTCTCAATCATGGGAATTCACATGGTTTAAACTATAAATAATTTACTGGATACATACATTTATATAATAAAAAAACCATTATTATTTGATTAAAGGTAATGAAATACATTCTTATTTTAAATGATCTGTGTGGAACACAAATGCATGTAGTTGATAAAAATATGAACTGCTTTTTAAAAATTATATACTCCTCTAATGTTTTGAGTAATGTTTTAATCACATTAGATGCTAATATTGGTGCATGGGTAGATAGTTTAAGATCCTATATTGTGATTTCTCAACGGTTAGCCATAACTTATTTTGATGATGTCATGTTTTATGTTGCTTCCACATTCCTATGATGCCTTGATGGTATCATCCAATATCATGATTTTTTAATCATGATTATGATTCTCACACATCTATTTAATCATGTTATTTCTCTTGAATCTTGTGTACTACATTACTTTTTTCTAAGCATTTATTATTAATTTATTGGGATTTCTAACACATCCCTTTCTTATTTATTTTCCTAGGTAATCCATTGAAGTTTCATAATATAAATCAAATTTTAAGGGATTGTCATTGAGTTTTTATATAATGTATTCGTATTTATGTTTCTTATTATAATATTATATATACCATTCCCCAAAAAAATTAGCCATATTAATATTTTGGGACTGTATTATGTGTATCTTTATGTAATAAATATTTAATAAAAGTGTATAAAACATACAGTTTGTCAGAGTTGGTATTTTAGCTATGTCTAGATATAATAATTTCAGATTATGATGCCAAAATCTATGTGATAACCATAGAGATAATACTAATAATGATAACACACACATGAATTTTGGTAATGTATAGAGTTATTTATTTCTAAAATAAAAAATCTATATTTTTATATTATATGTGGATGTGTCTTATACACAAATGTGCCTAAGGGTAATTACCTCGAAAAGGGATCATTGGTTACTAAAATGACATGTACTAGGTGCATAACAAATATGTGTTGTTGAACCCCAATTTTGACACACTTGGAAGATATGATTTCATAATTTAACTAGCTCTCTATAAACCAATATGAATGAAAAAAATCATATGATATTTCATTTTATTAAATAGATCCTCGATGAATTATACTGAATCCTAGAAATTAATAGCTTAAAAGATATATTTCATTTATGGTTTATCCATTGAATGCTAATATTTTCCTTTTTATATGTTTTATTTTTCAAATATTCTCATCCATAAGTATATTTTCAATGTTGTAAATTATTAGAATAAAAATGAATTAGTGAAATATAGTTTTATCGTCCTTTTATAAGATTGAAATTTCTAATGTGACCATGTATTTACACATTATTTAATATCATCAAAGATAATTATAACTATTAAACACAAAATCGAAATATAGAAAAATTTTTTTTACTTGAAATGAAAAATGGAACAATAATTACATACCCAACAAATATCTTTTCCCCAATCAATATTTTAAACAATAATTTCCTTGTAGACATTATGATACACCTATTAATAGAATTCAATACTATACTAGGTATTTATTTGTTTTACTTGTATAGATCCAAAATTAATTATTAGGAGAGGAAAATAACCCTCTATTTCAAAAATCACCCACCAATTCTATACCACTGTAAGTAGAATGATGGATTTCCATTGGAATCATTATCATTAGAATGGATATTATTTCTCTATATGAAAGAATATCTATCGCAAATGATTGATACTGTGGAATGTATTTTCTATTATTAATTTCCCATTGAATGTGAATATGAAGATGTGTCCCTCAAAGATCTTTTTGGTTATCCTTTGAGCAAAGAAGTTGAGTTATTAGAAAAAGTATACTCGAAGCATTTCTAATATGCAATAATTCATATAAATTTTATAATTTTAAACATGAAATGAAAAAAGGAAAACTATAAGTGAATCTTGATAATGTGTTTATAGACACAAGTGATTCACTATGTGGGGTGTTAATCCTTTTCTACAAATTGATCTTTTGGCCAATTCAACTTAATCATGACAAATAAAACTTATCTGCTACCATGGATTGATGAATTATCTGATAAGAAACAAGGTTACTAGTATTTTACAATGGTGGATCATTGGTTGGGATATTTTCATTTAAAGGTAATGGGGGATATTCCCAAGACTAATTTTCATACAATGTATAGGGAATATGTGTTTATTTTCATTCCATTTTTACTCACTAATTCTAATGATATCTTTATATACAAAATTAATAGATTCATAAGGATAATACCAATAAAATTTTTCTAGTCTTTATAGGCAATATTCTTATCTACTTAAAATGTAATGATTAACATGGGGTTTATTTGAATGATATACTGAAGACCTTTCAGAAGGAAAAATTTATCAGATGTTATATAAAAGGTATTTTTTGATATAGATAGTAACACTAATATATAATGTTATCACCATATAATTGATATATATATATAGATCCATCAAAGAAAGAGGTAATAAAAATATGCCTCATACCAATATCTATAATAGATATCTATAGGTTCCATTGATTGGATAGAAACTATCCTTGATTTTTAATGAAATATCATAATTATCCATAAAAAATCAAGATAAATTAAAATTAAGTGAAATATTATAGTTTGATTAATATGGTGAGATATTTAAAGATTTAATGAGGAGGATAATAACTATAAATGTTCAAACATTACCCACCAATATGAAGGATTTTAATTATACAATTAATAATTTAAAAAATTATTGGAATGTTTAGTCATGGAAATTGATAATATAATATCCAATTTCTCCCAATAATTAATAACAGATGAGAAGAACTACCTGATTCATGATCTGGAATTGGCTGTAGTAATCTTCACATAGAATATTTTGAAAAATTATCTTTATAGAGAGGAGAATAACAAATATATGAATGATAAAATCATCAAGTGAATATTCACACAAAGGATTTAAATATTTATAAAACATTGTGAATAGTTTTGATCAAGGATTATGATTGTTTAATACATTAGTATCATTGGATGGTTAAAATTTATAAAATCCTCTATGTAAAATTATTCCCTACAACCTTATCCTTGATAATGATTGAATGTGATCCAATATTATTGGACATGAATTAGATGGAAATGGTAAAATTAAATGTAAAATAATCCAATATTTCTCAAGTAAATTCTCAACCATCCATTCATTAATGGATCATGGATGCCCAAAACACAATGAGGAGATACATAGAAAGATTAATTTTTTTTGGATGTCATCATTTCTAATGATGGGATCTTATGGTTTAGAAATCGGTTATATGTCCCATGAAAACCATAATTGATGAGGGATATTCTAGATAATAGACACAACTCATCCTTATTTATTAATCTATTAAGCACTGTTATATATAGAGATATGATGAAAAAATTCTTGAGGGATAACTTAATGATGGATATTGTAGAATTTGTTTCTAAATTCTTTGTATGTTGAAAATTTATGTTATAAGGATCGAGGTATATGGGAATGATGAAACCATTTAACACACAATTATAGATGAAATAAAACATATAAATTAATTTTTTCATAGGATACCTCAATATATCAAAGGGGAATTATATTATTTTTTTGGTTATCGACCCCTTTTATAATTATATATATTTCATTACTCTCAAGGAATATTTCTCTCTTGAAAAATTTGCTATGATATACCTAAGAGAAGTGGTTACACTAAATGGTTTATCAATCCCCATTGTATCTGATTAAGATCATAGGTTTACCTCAAGGTTCTAGAGAAAACATAATTAAGAATTAGATATAGAGTTGGATTTTAGTATTTATTATCACCATCAGATACATGGTTAGTTTCATAGAACAGTTCAAAAACTAAAAGATATAATAAGATAATATTCAATGTATTTATAAGGATGTAGGTATCAACACCATTCCCTAGTGGAGTTATCATATATGAATAGTTTCTATTCTTGAATTTAAACGCCACCTAATTATGCATTTTATGGGACGAGGTGATATACTCCAACATGTTGTGATTATGATGGAGAGTGGAATCTAGTGGGACCAGATCATATCCAAGAAATAGATGGGAAGGTTTAAACCATTCAATTTCATATCAAATCCATGTAATATAGATAGAAAATCTATAAAGAAAATCAATGAAAAGATATAGAATTTGATATCATAGATAATGTGTTCTTTTATATAACATTGTGGAAGTGTGTTATGATTTTTTCTAAGAATATGAAGTTTTTCATAGATACATCGACCCCTTTGAGATACATGATCACATTAGATTTATTGACTATCAAATAGAACTCCACCATAAAATACCAAATTTGCCTAATGTGTTTGATGTATCCCCTTTAAATAATTATATAAAAGACTCCAAAAAATTATTGAATCCACAGGTGGTACAATTGGAGAATTACATTTCATATGAGGAGAAGATGGTGATGATCATACATCATAGAGACAATGTTATTTGAAATAATACAACTCACCCAGTTAATGTACTATGGAAAATAATTACATCGAAGAGGGAATATATGATATTTATGAGGAGACGACACAAAATTAATCTCATCTATTTTAGTGTATGAAACGAATTTTCATGGGTGATATTTCAGAATGGGGAATATTGAAATGACCCAAAAGTGTATTAATTAAATTTCCATTTTACTGAGTAAAATCATTGTTATGTAATGTTATTACAGAAGAATCATGAACTACACTTCCTATTTTGGACCATTATAAAATATTTAAATAATTTACATATCAGATATGAAAGTACATTATGCATCATAATTGATGATAATGTGTCCATTCTCTAGTGACTGTTATGATTAATATATAATAAGGGTCATAATAATATCTACTTCATACATAAGGAATTATTGATGGCCTAAACCAGTCGGATTGTACCCTATGAAGCCCATTTATCAGAGCACGTGAGGAAATACCCTATTGTAATAAAGTACTACCATCAAATACATTACCCATACAAAATATATATTTATATTAAGTGCTTGGGTGTATAATTAAATTAAACACAGACTAACACACCACACACATAGGCCGAAAAGGCAGGCCATACCCACCCCCCTAAGGGATAGTCCACCCCTCAAGCCCTATTATTTAGTATATGGACTGAAGGCCTAGTGGACACGAAGCCTAATACATAGCCCGAAGTCCTAGTGAAACATCTTTCCTTCATCATTAGGGGTTTTGTATCTAGAACGTAGCATCCTGAATTTTATTATTTTCATGTTAATAAAATAATGTTTATATTCAACCCTTTAAAACATTTCCTAATACACTATTAATTAATGTGTTTGCTAAAAATAAGAATTTGATATGAGGGAAAAAAATTTATTTATAGAGTATATATTGTTTTAATTAAAATTATATTTTTGATAAATTAAAAAAAATTATAATTAAATTATATTTTCATGAAATATTCATATTCAATATCATATTTATATATTTATATGATAATATCACTTAATTATGTGAAATGAAATTTCTATATGGGTTAGAATATTTTTGGTGACATGAAAACTAGTATTTTTCTGTAATGAAGAATATGAAATTAATAGTGAAAATTATAATATTTATAAAGTTATTTTTAAAAAAAATTAATTATTGTTATATCAGCATGCCGAAATTTTCCAATGGTGATTTTTTCATAATTTTCTGACAGAGTCATTTTTTTAGTTAAAAATTCAATACAGTATAAATATATGGTTTGTATTATAGAATCATAATATAAAAAATCTGATTAATAAATACAATATATGTAATACATTAAAAAATATTTTCTAATACATGTATTGTGGTTTTTATCTATTTTAATTATTATATAAACCTTTGATGATTCCCCCAAAACCAATATTATATTTTATGGTTTAAAAAAAATCTTTATGAGTATGAATCCCTTCCACATCATAAATGGTATTCTTTTAGGGAGTATAGTTATTTGAAAAATAAAAAATATAAATGTACTCTTCTTTGGAGAAATCCAAGGGAAAACCCAAAGTTTGTGTTTTGGTTTATATAATTTTATCACTTAGTGTCAAAAACCAATGTTTAGAAATTAATAAATACTTCCACTCACATTTAACAAAATACCCACCCAAATTCTCATTCCTCGTCACTCAAAACCAATTGAGCATTAATTTCACCTCCCAATCCATTTTTAAACCCTTCCATGTATTTCCAAATCTCATAAGAAGCTACTCTTAATCTTTTTGATGCAACATATCATGTAAGGGATTCTCATCCTATTCCATTTTAGTCATGTACATCCTTTGTATTATGCAATTTAATTTCATATTATTCTTGTTTTATTGAATATTCACACATACATTTATTGTAATTTTGTTTCCCAAGTAAAGATAGACAATATTTCACTAATGTTAAATCATTCCATGAGCCACTATGTACACTTGTTATGCTACTAGAATTATTCCATGATTTTCCATTGAAAAAATTTGTATTTTTAATCCCTATATCCATTTCCACTAATGGGTATTTACCTATTTGAAACTATTATTATTTTATTGGGTAAATATATCTTTTTATCTAACTCTATATAATCTTGGGATTAAAATAGTTAAAATATATTCATATCTTATATGATTTTCATGGAACACAAATGAATGATCATGATATAAATATGATGGTTGGGCCCATAATTATATAACCATCCAATTCATTTAGTAATTTTTTTATCTCATGTGACTAAATTGATGGTACATGGATAGTTATCCTAAGATAATTGTTTATAATGTCTCATGGTTAGCCTTGAATAATTTTTCTGATTTCATGTTTTATGTGGTTTTCACATTCCTGTGATGCCTTGATGTTATCACAATATACCAAGATTTATTATTCATTATTATTATTCTGAAACATCTATGTATGAATGTTATGCCTATTTACACACATGTGCTAAATTATATTATGCTATGCTTTTATTATTCCATTACTTGGATTTATAGAACCCACATTTTGTGTGAGCATCCCCAGGATATACCATGAAATTTTAGAAAATCAATGATATTTTAAGGGGTTGTTATAGTGTTTTTAAATAAGGTTTTTATATTCCTATTTCATGTTATTATGTTATGTATCTAATTAAACATTATCATTGGGAATCATGATATTATAGAATTTTATTATTTATATCTTTATGAAATAATTCATGAAATAATGCTTAAAATTTATATGGTTTTTCATAGTACCCTCTTGTAGTTTTCAGGATACCGAGAAGTTAATGAATGAATGTTTCATTACTCAAATGTGGTTATCTAAAAAACAATTATCTTATGATTTAATGTAAATAGGTTAAGGTAGTCAAGGGTAGTTATAAATGACTATATAATCTGTGATTATCCCATTGATGAGGTGAATAAAATCTATAATGAAATAAATGATAATAGATATCATTGGGTATCATAAGAGTAATAAATATCTATGGCATAAATTGATTCAGTATGTTGAATGTCATGATCATTTATAATTTAAGGTTTATCTGTTGAATGTTTGGTGCTAGGGTGACTAGGATTATAAGATGATTTTTATAATGGAGGGAAAGTATCTGACTACATATTTTTATTAATACAGTTGAGTGACATGGATAGATTTTATGTATGTGTATAAAAGACCTTATTTCCTTGATTATGAATTTACTCAGTTTTCTTAGTGGATATATTAATTAATCAAAATCCATTTTCTGAAGTAATATACTAAAAATCATGGGGAAAATGTATGATTATATGAGAAATTGGTTAGAAAATTGATATAATATATATATAGAAATATTCATTCCAATAATTTGTTCAATAAATCAAATGAGAAATCTAAAATTGTGCTCATTTTTCAAATGGAATCATCAAAAGTGGTAAGGGATAATATGTATTCTTAGGGTTCCATTACAAATAATGTAACAAAGAAGTGATAGAATGAGTGAATGGATCTGCTAAAATGTTTTTTAAACATGACAAATTTAATTTGTAAGTAGTTAAAATTTACCAATGTCTTTCGAAGTAAATATTTATGTGGTTGATAAAAATAATTCTATTAGTCATCAAATAGTTGTATAATATGTGTTGAGGATGATTACAATAAAAATGTTGTGAAAAATCTATACATAGAATTAATTGTGTTGAATTGTATTCCTCCAAAACGAATCATGTGGATATTATTTTTATAAAATAAAAAGAGGGTGTAAATTCTAATGGTATTTTTCCCATAGAGATTAAAAATATTTTGGGAGTGTGGTTGAGGGAAAATCCTGAAAGACATATAGAAATAATTATTTTCATAGGTGGAGGGAAGATGATGGAAGAATATATATCATGTTTATTTCAAAGGGTGAGAAACAAAAGGAATCATGAATCCATAACCACAAAATATAATGATATTTGACAAGGGGTGTATTCGGGTAGTATAGAAAGAAAAATACCCACAGTGAAATTGTTGGAACACAAGATATTTTGTTTTGGATTTAATTTTAATAACTATTTTTTTTCTATCATATAAGTTCCTAACCAATAAATAAAAAATCAATGAAGCCATGTGATTTTATTATTTTCATGGATTATTTTGTAAAGAGGATCACATTGATTCAGTAGTGTCTGAATGTAAAGAGATATCATGATATCTTTATATATGAAGATACAAGATTAGGAATTGATGTGTAGTGGTTTGAAGACTAAATTTGAAATGAGAGTATTAATTTGAATTTGGGATGTTTTATAAACCCCATAGATGATTTTGATTTTATAGAAATGAAGAATTTTCAAATTTAATGAATCATTTTTGTATTTCATACAAGTTATAAAATTATATTGTATGAGTCACTTCATTGTTACTCCATCTAAAAAATTGACAAATCCAAAAGATTAACAATAGAAATGAAGGCTATATCTTATTAATGATATAATGTATATCATTGGTTCAAGAGATTATAGGTTTCTCTTAATGTGTACAAAATATCAAGTTGCACCATTTCATTATAAGGTATAATTGAGATCAGATATAATGCAAGGAAGTAATTGCTGCATGGAAAATATTGAAGTTAGATTTAGTGTACCTAGTTATTTCATGACCTCTATATTATAGAGTAATATTTTAAAACAATCAATAAATATAATTTTGAGTTTTACATAATTCATGATAATACATTTCCACATCACATTCTCTATGTCTTGAAGGGAAATTTTTAGATTAATGAATGGAGTATATATTTTTTAACTACTGGAATTTTGTCCATTATAGAATATTTCACACTATAACATCCCAGAACTGAAAGCCATTGAAACATTCCCCAAGACCATTGGGTCACATGAACTCAATTCCATCTCCCCAAATACAAGAGGCTTCTGACTAGTAGGGAGGTCCTAGGTGAGTCTGTGGAAGACTATGCCCTCATCACCAGAGTGTAGCATAACAGATATATAATAACTGCTTAGTAGAAGAATTACTAAATCAATCAAACAACAAATGAAAAACACAAATAGATATAAATGAACAATACTAGAAGGAAACTCATATAAAAAAGATGATTATACATGGCACATTTCTAATAAAGGGTCCAAAATAGGCATTCATGGTAGGTGTACAATTCATGTAATAAAAGTACAAGAGGCCAAATACTATCCCGGCTAGCATCATGAGCCACAAATCAATCTTTTTCTCCATTGATCCTAAGTAGAAATCTTGAACCTATAGAAGGGATATTTCCCTTGTCCACACCTAAAATCATATAGTATGTCCAGGTACCCATGGATGACCTTAACAGGGTGTGAGATATAATCCTAGTAGGAAGCCACCCATGGTCTAGTTCCATCTAGATAGTGAATATATATATATATATATAATGATAATAGTGTTTAGGAAGTAAAAGAATATGTAAGGTAGTACTGAATGTAAACATCTTATATGGTCCAATTTCTCATTTAATAACCAATTAATTTACTCAATTTCATTTGAAAAGAAAGTCTCGGAATTAATAGTTAGTCTTATTTAATTTATAATAAAAATCATTTAATTAACCAATTTCAAGAATTTAATATGTCTCAGGACCTTATATGTATCTCAGTCTCCCCCATAAGCATATATAATCATGGGATTCTTAAATATGCTATCTATAAAGTGTAATACAATGAACGAATCCAAGCTTCTGCTTTAGCTTAAAAGATAGATCATATAACTCATTTCATTAATTATTCAATTATAAACCTTATCCCATCCTTAGAATTCCTCATTTGGAATATAGGTATCGCTCCAGGTGTTGCATGAACTAAGAACACTACTAGCCCCTCTTAGTTATTCTTCATGGGAATCCTGGTATTGCACTGGGTGTGGTTTAGTAATACATCCTCCTGAGTCCATCCATGGAATTCCACTATGGTAGACCAAGTCTCACCAATGGTGTATATAATCAACTGCCCTGAGTCCATCATTGGCATTCTGTAAGGATTCCATGTGTCACACGACAAATAATAGTAAATCCGCTATGAGTCTATCCATGAAAATACTTATATGGATTTTATGTTTCACTCGGGATTAAGCAAGGTAGAATCTCTATGAGTACTTCTATGGAGATTCTATAAGAACCCAAGTCTCACCCAAGACATATAATCATTCAATAAATAAAATTTGATTATATAAAGTTCATCACCGTATTCACTTTAATTTGATCTCACCACAAAAGGAGACACAAATCATTTATTAACATTCAATATCATTTAATTATTAAAAGGTCATCACCATGATCAATTCATTTATAACTCACCTCATAAGGTGACCCAAGTCATGGGCTAAGATTAAAAGGATTTCCTCTTAATTAACTCACCATAGAATTTCAATATAAGGGAAACTCATGCTTTAAGAATCCATTGCATGGATACTCCCAAGGGGTATAGTCATCCATCTATTCCCATTAATAAATTCAATGCACAATTTTTATTACCATTTAAATTATATATCAAATCACAATTCAATTCATCAATTTAATTTACAATTCAATTCACAAATGACATACCATAGGAAGGGTTAAAAATACACACCCTAATGAATCCAAATTCAATGGACACCCATGGTGGTCCATTTATATTATTAACACACCCAAGGGGTGGTTCCGATTCAAGGTTCATAACCACTATTCACAAATCAATGGTTTTCGCTAATTATATAGGTCATACAAATCAATTTAATTTATGGAATAAGATTAATTACAAGGGTGTGTCTCCAATAATTAGGGGTGCTGCATAATGTCATAAATATATATACACTTTAAACATAAAGTAAAAGTATGAGACAACCTACCATAGGTTCATAGTGGATAGCTTTTCTAATATCATCTCTTAATTAGACTCAGATCATAATAAAATTGATGAATGGAAAAAGAACCTAATAATAGGGAAATTTAGCTTTCACCTAAATAGCGCAGCTGATACCAAACCAAAAAAGCAATGGAACAAAAGGAATTGAGACCTTACCAAGACAGATATAATTATTATGATGTATATTGATTCTGAGCTCGAACGAAGAAGTTGTCTTGATTCATAGAATAAAAATCATCAAAATACTCTAAAGATGGTGGTTCTATCCATTGAAAGATGTGAATGATAATTATGTTAGAAATCAAATTAATTAGGGGCAGTTTTGTGACAACACCAAAACCACTGGGTCACACAGTTTGGTCGAACAGTCAACCAAACCATGCACCAACTATGCATGCTCTTCTATAGGGGGGCACACCACATGGTTTTTATGCACAGGTGTGTTCCTAAAATTGAATGGTTTATCAAACAATGCGACCTGTATCTTACCTATGTCTATCCTTTCATGATTAAAAGTAACCATGTGGCCTACCATGCACGGTTTTTACTAACTCTGCGCCATGCATTTTTCACCCCCAAAAGATGGGTTCCAGTCTCCGAACCAGCCCTGGACCCACTGATACCTCCATTAACTCCAAGGGAATTCATATTAGGCTATATTTCATCATTTAAACTGAAATATGAAAAAATGAAAATATTTTTTACCTCAAGACAGCATCGAGTTCTTACACACGCTATAATAGATTTGAAGGTATATAATAATTGAAGAACCATGCTTCAATTTATTGAACAAAATAACAATATAGTAAGATACAAATTGTGGATCTATGTGTTAACTCAAACCATGCTATAATGAAGATGAACACAGTACATATTTGATGAGATTTTAAATACTCTACCCTATAGAGTGAAGTTGTCTGGCAAAGTGGATTTTTCCAACATACCAAGTAGATTTAGATGGAAATTAAAAGATTGAGTAATAGATGTAGGTTTTAGGTTTAAATTCATATTAAATTAAATATAATTCCTATATAATTTTATCAAAATAAAACATTATCAAATCAAGGTAACATTAAAGAATGGTAATTGATTATGACACATAATCTAATGGATAGTTGTAGGAAATCAATATAACTAAACATAGTATATTTTGATGATAGATGAGAAGAGAAGAATTTTGTATCCTATTTTTTATAATAAAAGAAGAGATCATAAGTATATTGACCTATATATTATGAAGATAAGATATAGTAATTATATTTAATTATTTAGTTAGTGAGGAAATATAGAAAAAGATAATACTAGTTTTGGGATTATCATTATGTTGAAGAAACTCTAGCAACAGTTATTTAGGGAAGACAAAGAGTAATCCTCAGAAAAATTAGAATCTCATATTTAGTTTTGAAATAAGAAAATACAATGATTAAATATCCACAAATAGATGATCATAGCTTGATTCAAGAATTGGTGTGTAGAAAATGAGGATCATAACTATGTATTTACATGGAGTGTAGAATTAACAATTTTTTAGTATCCTATGATGAACTATAAGATACCATCATGTCTATAATGTATTTAATATGACCTAAATGATTATAAAATATCTTGGAGTTATCTTTAGGAAGTGTGTGGATATATAAGATGAAGGAGTCTTTAAAGAGTATTCATGTAACTTTTTGAATGAAAATTATAATATATAGGGTGATTAGGGTTTGTTTTTTGAAAACAATAACATCATAATTTGAATACTCCATGGAATATCCCTAAATGGTGGTCTATGTAAAATTCATATTTTTGTATAATTTTCATGACCTAACTCACTAACACCCACTGGGAAGGTGGTATGCCATGTTTGACACCCCATGCCTACCTTCAATAGGTCATAGGTTTGCTACTAGTGCTATGTAGGAATATCAGACATATGGGAGGTTGTATCATAAGGTAAATATACACATGTAAGAATCACCAAACACTAATACAAGGAAATGAAAATAAATAAATCAGACTAAATATGGAAGAATACAACAAATCCATCATCTGAGTACAATAGATGTATGAGAATGAAAAAGTGAAAAATAAAATCCCACCAAAACTAATAAAGGAGTCCAACCTTCTACATTTAGGAAACAAATAAGGAGAAGAAACTTGAATAATTGACATCAATAGCATAATATTTACTAAAATACACTCTCACCCAGTCCTCTTAACACTATATTGAAAAGCATGTCGTCTATGTATGACATAACATATGTGCGTAGAGCCCATGAAAGGTTGAGTATAACCATAACAACTAGTACAACTTGAATACACCAAATAGAATGAATAATATAAAGAGATTACACTTGATAAAACATTTTTTAATCAATTATAGGGTAATACAATAAAAATAACAACCAAGATATTCTCAAACTAGACACCAAGTCTCAATGTAAGTTCATGACCTCACTACCAACCTATGACTCTACTTAATTCTCTAGGGTAGCTCTCATTCAAGAAAACTCACCCCTCCATTTTTTCTAACATGATTGGTTCTTATCTAAGATAGCATGCCCATTGGGCCTCACCATAATAACATATACAGTGGAACTCAAAATATGTCGATATATAGATAGGGGATCACACCCGGGGTATGTGGGGGATACTTTACACTACCCTATGTAATTCACTATGATGGGGATCAGAAGCCCTTGAATGTTGGTAATGGGATACTAGACCCAACCTAGGGAATCATGATAGAATATCACTTCCAGATATATATAGAATGATATCTAACTCTATCTAAAAATTACCCATAGATGGGATCACAAATCATTTTATCAAGATAAAATGCCTCACTGTACCCTCATATGGTTTCACTAGAGTAACATACCCTGATAATAGTCAACTATAAAGAAGAGGAAATGAGATTAAACCATTCTACAAAGAAGTAAACTGAATTTATATGTAATACATGGTGTGTATAGGTACTACACAACATGTCTTGGATTGTCTGTACCAACCTAAGTACTTGAATATGAACGTGTCTGCTGGTATGTGACTATGTACTCTGGATGTGACCTTGTACATTGGATATTCCTATGTATCATGGTCATGTCCTTCTACTCAGGACATGTTCATGTACTCAGTCTATGTACGTACCAGGGTATCCCTGGAGAACACATTGGCTCACCAATCCATGGTTACATAGTGTGTGGAATGTCACATGGTATGTAATATTTAATTCTACAAGTAAGCCCTAACTACTGTGAAAGGGGATCTATATAGAATCTGTTACTCTGAACAATACACCTGGAAACGCTGTTTTTCAAAGAAGTTATAAAACTCTCATAGTTCCTCTCCAAAGACACTACATCCTCCGATTACACTATGGAATCTACTATATATCTTGGATTTTAGGTTATCTATGTCTGATCCATCTATAGTGATTGTATTACAACAATATATCAATATAGAATGCCTCCCATCAAATGAAGTCTTTGTAAAACTAAACTGTGAAACTAGTACTCCCAATCCAACAACCAATCATCCTCCTTCATCATCATACATTAACTAAACCTTCAATATCAAATATAGACATGTGAAACCCATCATTACACCTAATATGTATGCACAACAATCAGTATTTGGGGAAAATAAATTTTTTGGTTAGAGAAATTCCTGACTGAAAAAAATATGTATTTGATCGATCAGTTGATAGAGGAAATGATGAATCTATTATAATAAATAAGGATAAAAAAAATTATTTGGATATAATCTATCAAATATAAATCAACCATCTATCCATGAATTAATTCCCTATAATATATAACTATAATTTGACATGGGAAAATAAAATACAAGTATTAATCCAATCAAAAAAAATTAATTACCACAAAGTTGGATCGATCACTAAAGAAGAATGGTTCTATCTCAATGTCATTATTGAGATCCATAGACTTAGATAATGATGAAATCTCCTTTTAAAATTGATATTTATCTATGATCAAATTTTCAATGGTTAATAATCTCTTCTATGGCCCTGTAAAATCTCTTCAGTTATGTAGTAAAACACAGGATTTGGAAATAACTATGTTTAACTAAATAGATATTATGTCATGGATAAAAAAATTATTTATTTAATTTATTTGTTTAATATTCCATCCATGATTTCAATTAAACAATACACTTGACTTATATAAAGGATATGTCATGCCTATGGTAAAACCCAACTTCCAGATTTATTAATGGTTTTAGAATCATCATATAAATCACTATTCTATAGATATTCCAATAAATTTTATAAAAAAAATTCACTTGAAAAAATATAAAAAATATTTTTAGTAAATCCACAACAAGTCTATATGGACCCTATAATATCAAACTTACGTCACACATAAATTTGAAAATATTCATTAAAATTTCCCAATGATTTACATGGATAAATTAGTATTTTTTTCATTCTTCCCCCATATGGGTTTTCATCACAAATACAAAAAACCTTCTAAAAAGGATGAGGGTTCAGATCTCATATCTATTTTTCGAACTGATAGATTCTATTATAAATATTTATCTATAACTATGTGACAGAGGTCAAGTGAATTTATCACCCATAAATGATCTTCTATATTTGATCATAAATCTCTACTAGGTATTCTATGAAGGTAGAACCATCCTAAATGTTTAGCTTGACTATTTAATAACATTTGATGGGTCAGGCACATATCTCCTTAGCTGAGACACGAAGAATACATTATTCACCAAGAATAAGTGAGGTGGTATGGATAATCATTACAACACCTCACAAAATAAATGATGTATTTGGAAAGGTATAATAATGCTTGGATATAACATTACACCCCACTCAAATATTTTCAATCTTTACTGATGTGAGATGTCTATGAACATGTGGCCTCCCTAATCCAAATCCAAAATCCCGATTCATTGGTTCCCAAAATACATTGGATGGATCTGGTCCATCCTCATCCACACCTGGTTTATCTTCACTTTCATTGTTTTCCCATGAACCAATATTGGGTCCATGAGTGTTGACCCCACCAAACTAGTCTATCAAAGCACTAACATATAGGCCCCCCCCCCATATAAGGCCTTCAATGGTCTCATACCAATGTTTGACTGATAGATTTTATTATAAATAAAATATTCCAGTGGTAGATGATCCTCCCAACTATATACAATGTCCAACATGGATTCCCGATGCATTTCCTCCAGAACAGGAATGTTCTGCTCAGTCTGGCCTTCCAACTTATGGTGAAACACTATGCCCAACCAAAAATGAGTCATAAAGACCTCCAAAAATTATTTCCATAATCATGATGTGAAATGAGTAGAGTTTTTATACATTATCATCAAGGTAAATCCATGAATCCAGACTGTACCCAACATGGAAAGGTAAAACACCCTTCTAATAAACACTTCTCATGTGTTTATAGGAAGTTGGATGACATGGTCAGTCTTCTACAATCACCCCGATAGCATTGTAACCTCTACTTGATCATGGAAGTCATTCCATAAATCTTATGGAGGTATTATCCCACCTATACATTGAAACATAAAGGGGTTAATCCAAACCTAGATAAACCGGGTGCTCATCCTTCACCAACTAACAAGTGAGGCAACGTGAGTCAAACTCATCTACAAAACTCTTTATCCCTAGCCCCTAAAACTAATTTCAATGGTTGGTGTACATCATTTCCACACTTAAATGTACCATTATGGGGGATTTATTAAATTAGATCAAAAAATACTCTCACAACATGAATGGTGCTATCATCCACACATGGAAGTGGATTGGGTGATCCCCACCTTTAGAAAGTCAATTAAGATCATTTCAAGTTGATATTTGTCCATATCAAGTATCACAAAAGATATTACCATGAAAAGCCTCCCAAACATGCTGATGTGGTAGAGGGGTAATGACCATCATATGTTGGTATGATGAACTCTCAACATTCACTGAGGATAACTGTAATGAGACTAACTACTATGATGCCTCACTCAACAACATAGATCATTTTTTCCTATTGAGAGCATCATCCACCCCATTCCCTTTTTGGGATTATAGTCTATCTCAAAGTTGTAATCATTTATGACCTCTCACTATTTCATATATATTATGTTAGTATCCTTCTTTGAAATGATGCATCTAAGTCTCTTATGGAATGAATAAATGATAAAACTATCCCTCATAAGGTAGTTTAGCTAGATCTTTAGGGTGAAAATGGATACTTCCATCTCCAAATCATGTGTCATGTAGTTCTCCCCATGAGGTCATAAATTCCAAGACCCATAATAAAATACAACCAATATGTAAATTAAAACACATCAATTCCCAGTTATAGAGGCATTGTAGAACACCACATACTCAACAAACTCCTATAGCAGTCCCTATATTGGGCCACTCATGAGACTTTACCATGCTCTTGAAAATCATGCAAGCAACTCTCTATCAACATGATTGGATTCCCCTCTCAGGTCAATGTACTCAAGGGTTCTGATAATGTTGAGAAATTATGAACAAATCTTTGATAGTATCCTTACATACCAAGGAAGCTCTGCACCTCATACATGCTCATGGATGTCTCCCAATCTATCACTTTCTTAACCTTTGTTGGGTCTATTGTTATACACTCTGATGAGAAAATATATCTCAAGAAGTAAACATCTCCAATATAGAACTAAAACTTTATGAGGTTACCACAATGTTTGTTCTCTCAATGTACATAAAGAACCATCACCAATTTCTCCACTTTCACTTCCTCTAAAACCGAGTACACAAGGATGATGTCAATGAAGACTGTCATATACTATTTCATGAAGGGATGAATGATTAGGTTCATAAGTAGCATGAGAACTGATTGATATTTTTTCATGTCAAATGGAATCACTAAACACTCATAGTGACCATAGAGACATATAAATTTCATCTTTAGAACATCCACCTCATAGACACTTAGTTTTTGATATCCTGAAATGGGTTCAATATTTAACAACCACCATTTATATTTCATATGTTTTAAGAGAACATTGATTCTCATAAGTAGATACATGTTCTTAATGGTCACATGATTTAGGTGATGGTTATCCACATATAAACTCATGCTTTCTTCCACAGTCATTTTGAATGACACTATGTTTAACCAATTAGAAACACATACCTTGACAATGTGCTTCCTCTGAAAATTTTCTTCCTAAATATTTAGATCATGAAGCTCCATGGGGGCTATCTGATATGTTGGCATATAAATTAAGGATGTCTCTGGGAGAAGGTCTAAACAAAAATCAATATCATGTTGAGGACATGTTCTTGGAATGCCCTCTGAAAATATGTCATCATACTCACCACTACTACAAGAATCTATAAGAACATAAAATCTTATACTCCAAAGGTAATACTATCAAACTAATGCACAATTAGATATTTCATCATGTGTATGATCATATCCTAATATTCCTAGATTTCCATTTTCCCCAAAAAAGGAAATTATATTTCCATCAACTCAGAGGAACCACATCCTCTTCCAAAAACAACTAGTATATACATGAAATGATGGAATATAGACTATACATAGAATCATTTCATAATGTTTCATAATGGTACTGAAATTATCTAATAATAAGATATCTACTCCAATGGTCAGGTCACGGTATTGGACAAATATTATTATCATCGAATCTACCCTAGTTGGAGTCTCTAGATTCCAGGGTAAAGAAAATGGCTATAATGAAATTCCTAGATCTCGAACACGGTATGTGGCATGGAATGATTGGATCATTACTATTTCTATCAATGATATAGCTAAAGTAATGAAGACACATATCATACATAAAATCATCCCCAGAGCCATTGGGTGGTAGGAATCCACTTCATTTAGCTCACCATGTCCCTAACCACCGACTCTCTGAGCCCGGTGAGGACCACCTATAGTTGGAAGTGGAAACAAATAAAAAATTCCACCACCTCCCAATTCCTTACCATAACCTCTACCACATCCAACACCATAGGGATGTCCCTGATCTATCCATTTCATCAACCTAGGTGGTCCATCTCCCAACTCCCATTCTACACCATTCTCGTTTAAGAAATCCCACATGATATATCATCTCCCATCATAGGAGTATCATAGACTCTCACTCCAGTGACTTGATCCATCATGAGATCCATGAATGGGAAACAATTTTTATGTGAATATATCATGAAACATCTCATTCCCCTAGATCACTGAATCTATATTTCACTATGATCTACCAAATACCTATCTCAAGGCATCTCACATCTAAAACCAATAATAAACACCTTCTCTTCTTAAAGTATCTTCACCATCAAGGCACACTTAAGCACTCATATGTTGGAAGGGATACAAAGAGGTCCCACAAGTTCTTAGATACCTCCATGAAGGAAATAATTAAAGTTATAAGAATTAAATTACATCTCATGAACCATGTCCATGGAGTACCATGAGAGTTTAGTAAACATCAAAATATACTCTTCAACCATCTTTTTTCCCTACTGGGGATCCATAATCACTTGGATACATATCATCTACAACCTCACTGGGTAAAACTCTTCTATTAATAGGCACTCAAAATATGGCCATGAGAGAGTCTACACATAATGAATATGCATCATAATTATATGAAAACACCTTATGGATCCTTGGAACAGGACAAACCCTAGCACACCAATCTAATATGGTGGGGTCCCAACAAGGTTGAAAACATACCTAACTACCTTGACCCAATCCTATACTCCCTAGGGTTTTGGAATTCCTAAAAATATAATGTGTCTCCTCCTATGGAACACATGAATTTTACTCATCATGTTTACATCATAATTAAGTACTACTTTGAAAATTGGATACTTGATGAATAGAGGTAATATTGCCAAACCACCTAGAGGTTCTACATCATGTGTAGGACCTTAAACTAAAGCAGCATCACTAGGCAGATCATCATCATTATCAAATAATGGAATCTTAGATTTTTGTTGTTCTTTCGATGAGAAAGAGATGACATATAGGTACATTTGGTTTGACCCGATGGTTTACTATTAGGAAATTCATTTCTTAAACAATCCTTAACTTCTAGAAACCATTATCGTTCTTAATGGAAACTTGCAATAGTTTCCTTATCTATAACTGGTTATAGAATTGCATTCCAAAGGGAGGTGATCAATTGGGATTTTAGACCCAATAACACATAGGGACTGACAATAGTCGAGATGATGGAAGGTCATTCTCATCACACCCTATTGGGGAGAATTATCACCTACTATGGGTCTCTCTTATAGATTTATGATTTATTCTTGAATCTCTTCCTAATCCTAATAAGGGACCAGTTACCCTAACAAAATAATTATATGTTAAGTCCATTTGGTGTGTAGAATAAGGGGATCTCATTAGTGAATCAATCATTATGTATCCAAGGTTCTTTATCCATTTACTAATAATAAATTTCTACTTATATAATGGTTCCACATAACCTATATCTTCTTATTTTTCTTCCATGTAGGGAGGAAATTATTATTCTAAGGAGGGAATTGAGCAATTCTTAGGTGCCCTATGTATCCTAGTTATTATAGGTATCAATGACCATGTAGTTCGTTAAACCCATTTAGTTTAACATTCTATGGAGAGGACACATGTGTGGTCTCTTAGAAACTAGATATTTGAGCTTGATTCTAGAGAAGATGTCCTACATATCCTAGTTATAACAGGAATCAAATTTATCATAGTTCAATCATGCCCTTGAGTTTGGTGTCAAGGTAGATGCCCTAGTATAGTGAATTTTTATATCGTTTCAATCATTGGGGCTTACATAATGTGATTTCCCTGGATGGTGGAGATTCACAATGTGAAAAATATGACTATTATACCTATGTATTCCCACATGAGCTATGCTCATTGTGAGAAATAATGGATTATAAGTAATTTGACTTACTTAATTTGGGTGTGGGAATTAGGTTCTGGGAATTCACTTGAGAATTTTTTATATAGATATTGGACCTATGATAGGTATCCTATATATCCTAAGTATTGTAGGAATATGACTAACCATAGGTTAGTTGATTTCTCAGTCCGTTGATAGATGTAGTAAAATGATATTCCCATGGGAATAATTGGATCCAAATGGTTAAAATGATGGATACATGAGGGGACATACACTGTATTGGATTCCTATTCGATCTCAGGCCTTAGAAAGGTGTCCTATGTATCAGGGCATAAAAACTAACATTTCCCTTATTATAGTGGTCTACACACTAATGTTTCCCTTATAATCAGGGCATTCAAACTAATGTTTCCATTATAATTGTGGCATGAACACTAACATTTCCCTATTACATGGGCTTACACACTGAATATGGTCAAGGATGTCAAGTCTTCGGATTCCCTTCTAATCAGGGAATAAACACTACGTTACCCTATATGAATGATATGATTATTGCAACTCTCTAATCCTATATGACCTATAGTCGATGTAGGAAACAAGGGAAGGTTTATAACCAATCTCATTGCTTATGGATGTAAGAATTATTTGTTGGGACAACCAATTATTTGGTTAATATAGAGCTTGGGCCTCAAAGAGGCATCCTACATATCCTGGATGTGGCAGGAATTAGAGTCTTCACTGTTCCCGTGACTGGGTCTTACACACTATCATTTTCCTATTATTGGGGCATACACATAATGGATGGACAAGGTTATTGATTCCTATGATGCCCTTTGATCTAGCATTCTTGTCTACCTGACTTGTATGACTTCAAACTTGTCATTACTTGGTTATCTGCTTGAAATGTTAGTGAATGTCTGCCTGACATATCCAAGGAAACTCACATGATCTAGTTGGATTGTCTGAGGTATGTCTCATATCCTAGATTTAATGCTTGGGGGTCATTGTATTATTAATGATGAATTCTCTATTGGATATCATGTGACCTTCCCGACTAATCCTTTAATCCATTTCTTGATCCTAATGGGAATGTTCAGAGGGTGTCGCAAGATATGACTGACTTTCCATGGTGTCACCATGTAAGCTACCTAAGATTCATAGAGGGAATTGCGAGAGTCAATGTGACATGTTTGGAGGGTGACACATGATCCTGGATGAAATTCTTGGGGGACATCATGAGACCTAGTGGGCATGCCTAGAGGGTATTGTGAGATCCAGCTAACATACTTAGGTGCTACTGTGAGACTCAGTTGACATACACTAGTTTCATCACTTGGGTCGAGAAACACATTTTAAGGACACTATGAGGTTTAAATGGTGATCCCAAAGGTCTTCTCAATACTAGAGAGGCATGCATGTGGGCACCGTGTGGCTTGAATCGGCATGTACGAAAGAATTTTCAAGATCCAAATTGTATATTGAAGGAGCGTTGTGTGTCCTCGACGACATTCCCTGGTGCTTTCAGGTGTCATGGGTGGTTCACGTGAAGCACATAAGGATTAGTGAATATTTCTTTCACGTATTTCTACCATTTCTAGTCTTTGTTTCAGTATTTTATTGTGTGTGCCTTATATTTATTCAGTTTTAGATTATTTTTATAGTTCTTGTGTAACTATGTCGGTATGTGGGATGTTCTTCTAATGTCATTCCATAGCTGCTTAGTGTGATCTATTAATGATCACATGATGTTCTTATGCATGCTCTATGATTTATATGGTTGTTCCTTAGAACCTACCAGATGGAAAGCTTTTCTGGTTGTGAGATCAGCCGCACCGAGAAATCTACTATAGCATTGGTGTGAGGTTCCAATAATTCATCTATCTATGTAGGGACAAAGACTATCCTTATTTATGATGGTGTGGTGGATTTTTAGGCCTCTCCACCCTAGATTTTAACCTATTCTCAATGAAAATGTCACACGAATCAAGGTTAGAAATGGTTCAAGACTTCAGCATCACATGTCTTTGTGTGGTCCCCGTGGATCACTCTGGGGGTGTCACATGATTTTCTATGACTACCAGATTAATCCACAAATTCATCCTTTATTGGATTATTTCCAATTATAGATGCTTTTTTTGAATCATACATACATTCCAAGAGACTTTCATATTGTTCATTTGACACGTCTAGGTGCCTTTATGTGACTAGGGAGACTACTAAAAGGATTTCGTGTGATCTTCAAATACTTATCTATTATATTCCATGAGAAAACTATGGTCTACTACGACACCTTTGTGAAACCATGTTGGATTGTCAAAGGGTCTTGCGAGACCATGATGCGAACTTCCTATGTATGTCACATGAGTTTTATGGCTATGAGAGGCTCCCCCATCCTCCCCTTTTTATTTCCAATATTTATTTTACAATGGTTTGGGAGTTCACGAGGTTATATGAGTGTTGTCGAAGACAATCACTCTACCTATTGGTGATGTGTCATGTGACCAATAAGGGGGTCATGTGGAGATTCAAGATCATTTCATAGAAAATTCCATATGTTCTACATTATAGATTCAAAGGGGGAGTGCAACATCATATGTACATGCCCAAGGCCCTTCGCTTTAAGGGGATGATAGGCCAGTAGGATTTCATGAGATTAAGTGGACATTCCACTAGGGTCTCATAGTGCATTGTGAATTTCCAAGGGCGTGTCAAAATACTTTTATGATCACGAGAGGCTGTAAAAACCCTTCTTTTTTATTTCCTTTATTTCATTTACAACGGTTATGGATATCATGGGGTTTCTTGAATGTTTTTAAGGAAAATAATTCTCCCCATCGGTGATGCATCCACTAGGGCAAAAAATGTTTTTAACATCACCATTTTTTTCGGTTATAAATAACCGATGTAAAAATCTATGATATATGATTATTTAGGTCAGTTATTTTATAAACGACATAAAAAATACTGAGTTTTGTTTTTTTACATTGGTTATTTTTATAACGACATAAAAATCCAAGGCGCGGTGTTTTTTTACATCGGTTATAAAAATAACCGATGCAATAAATGTTATATCTGATGCTTTTTATGTCAATTATTATATAACTAACATAAAACATGTGTTTATAACATCGGTTATTGTAATAACTGACATTATAAATTTATTAAAAATATTTTATAACATCAGTTATTAAATAACTGACATTATAAACCATTTAAATAATTTTTCACGTCCCGTAGGGTCTCATTTTTTATTTTTTGATCGGGTGACGTGTAACTCCTCTCTCTCACACAAAAAACCTAGAAGCGATTCTTCCATCTCATGCCCTTAAAACAAATTTTGCAAGCATTTTTTGTCATATTTATTATCACTGAATCTATTATCTTTACTCACAACACTAATGTAAGCCTCACATGCCTCTATTTCATTCATCATTTTTCATGGATGCCTTAGTTTTACATTCTTTTTATATACTTTTTTAAACAAATAAGATTCTTTGATCTCGTGCCCTCCAATGTCATTTTTCCAGTTTACTTCTTATTCTCATTATATTGTTCTTATTTAATAGATTTATAGTCATTTTTAGGGGATGATTGATGTATTAAATATGTTAACCATCTTCTTATCTATTTAGAATTTTCTTTTATTGTACCCTATTGTGTAATTATTTTGGATAATGAATTCATGTAAATAAAAAAGATTTGATCCATTTTTATTAGTTATTAATTATTTAATTCACTTTTCATTTGTATTTTTAATTTTTCTATACTTGGATTTTCAATGTATAGACACTTAATACTTGATTTTTAGAAAGAATGTGCTACCATATTAACTCTTATTTGAATGAGAAAACATTATCAAGGGGTAATTTATGATTCCCAGAAACTAGTTGCTAACATTTAGAGGTTAAGAACACCCTCCAAGATTTATTATTGTAAATCCCATGTGATGTGTCAGGCTGGCCTAGGATAGTTCATGAAAAATTGGAATTAAAGCCCAGATTTTTGGAAGGAATAGGTTTTTGAAATGTCCCCTTGTTATGGAGGATGCATCTGGTAGTATAGAGATAGGATTTATTTGACTCTTTAGGTATGTTCTAGGAGAGTTGATCTAGCACTTTCTTCTTAGTAATCTCAAGTTTCCATGGGTGGTTGAGATTTTTGTCTTAGATTTTGATTTAATGTTGATTGGTTTTGGCACATTTTTGTCTTTCGTAAGTCACATAACATTCCTCTTTGATTTCTCGGGTTTATGGAGACAAAATATATAAACATTATCTTACAACATGGACATAAAAACATCCTTGATTAATTTTTTGGAAGGTATTCACCACCTTCCTTAGTGCACATTTATGTTATTAACATGCCTTTCCATCACCACCATCTTTTCAGTCATGATCATGGTTTGATCAACATGGTTTACTCATCACTTATCTAACCTTCACTCTATAAGGGGTTAATCATACGCATTACCCACCTTAACCACCATATACTTTTTATTTCACAATGTGATTGTGTTTATAAGGTGGCACCCATAGTTTTCCCTACCCATTATCATACACACCTACACACAGTCAGTCAATGAGTACCCACTAGGGTCCATTTAGTTATTCCAAATGGAGGCACTCCACTTGTATTTCATTATCTCAATAATTTCTTGGGTCAATACCCATTAAATTAAGGTTGTTACATCCCAAAAAATAATCAACTAGGTATCATGGAATTTTTGGATACACTATAACTCTCTAAATAGGAAACAATTAAGAGATGGCCTATGGCTCATATTTGTCCTCAAGGTTAATCTTGGTAAGTCCTCTCACCCAGCCTAAACCAAATCTACCTAAGGTTAACCTTCCCACAATAACACTTATCATCCTAGGGAAGTCTCATCACTAATTAAAATAACATACATAACCTACTCGATTAACTGATCTAGACTCAATTTTTTCTATGATATACCCCAAAAACATCGAACAAGCTTTCACTTTAAAACTCTAAACACAATGCAAATCATTTCTTTTATATTTCAAAATTGTTTCACATTCAAATTATGACATATTTCATATAAATATAAAATTGGATTATCTTAACAAGATGTATAATTTTGATATTTGTTATAGGTAATAATGAGTTGATGTTGGATTATGCACATCGAATGAGTAATGAATATGAGGAAGGTGTTGATGCTTTTCTGGAATTTGCTAAATGAAATGTTCCAAGCAATGAAATGTTTTTCTGTCTATTCCTGAAATGTTTGAATATGAAGATGTTTAAAAGTAGAGAAATCAAAGATCATCTGATTTGTCATGGTTTTAATTCAACTTACAGCCCTTGAATTTGGCATGGTGAAACTAGTTAGAATGTTAGATTTACTGATGATGATGATTTGTAAGATGGTAACTCCAATGAAATTAAAGAAATGATTCGTGATATTGCAGCAAAACAAATTGACATAGAACCGATAGTTGAGCGTCTCTATAGTGATGCTGAAAAACCATTGTATCCTGGTTGTATTGATTTTACGATTTTATCGGCGGTGTTAATATTGATTAACCTAAAGGAAAAACATGGATAGAGTGACATGAGTTTTACATAGCTTTTAGAATTGTTGAAATACATTCTTCCAAAAGACATGGATCTTCCAAATTAACATTATAGGGCCAAGAAAATATTATGCCCGATGGGATTGGGATACAAGAAAATACATGCATTTCCGAATGACTGTATGATATATAGGAAGAAATAAGAATTTCTCTCAGAGTGTCCTAAATGTGGGACATTACGGTATATGTTGAAAGAAAAATCACCGGCTGATATAGAGATTACATATATCCCTTCTAAGGTATTTTGGTATCTTCCTATAATTCCTCATTTGAAACGTTTATTTACTAATTCACATGATGCAAAAAAGATTAAGATGGCATGATAATGAGAGAATATGTGATGGAAAAATATGTCATTCAGATAATTGTGCATAATAGAATAAAATTGATGAGTACTATCCTACATTCAGAAATGAAATTAGAAATCTCATACTTGGGTTGTGCATAGATGGAATGAATTCATATTGAAACCTCAGTAGCACACAAAGTTCATGGCCTGTTTTATTGGTAATTTAAAACCTATCTTCTGAAGTTTGTATGAAGAGAAAATATTTCATGTTGAGTATAATGATATCTGGTCCAAAGAAACCCTGAAATGATATTGATGTTTTCTTGTCACCATTGATTGATGATTTTAAACTTTTATTGGAGGATGGTATTAGGGTGTATGATTCTTATAAAATGGAATATTTTCAACTACATGCAGTGGTTATGTTCACTATAAATGACTTCCCATCGTATGAAAATTTGTTCGGATACACTATTAAGGGTCATAAAGCATGTCCAATTTGTGAACAACAGACTTCATATTGTCAATTGCATCATGGGAGGAAAACAATATACATGGGTCATCGAATGTTTTTTCCTATGGATCACTATTATAGAATATTAAAAAAGGCATAAAATGGCTCACAATAATTTGATATTTCTCCAAAACCTTTATCCACTGATTATTATTTTGAGAGGTTGAAAAACCTTGCAGTTACATTAGGAAAGACACATAAATCTAGTAATGATAGACATATTTGGAATAAAAAGTCAATATTTTTTGAGCTACCATATTGGAGATATCATGAAGTGAAACATAATATTGATGTTATGCATGTGGAGAAGAATATCTATGACATTTTGATTGGAACATTGTTAGATATTAAAGGAAAGACTAAATATGTGTTGAATGCAAGATTAGACTTACTATCAATGGGAATATGTTTGGAGTTAGCTCCCACTCCTGATGGAAGGCGAACATTTCTTCCCCCAAAGTTGTCATACATTATCCCAGAGGGAGAAAATTATCTTTTTCTAGTGTCTTCATGATATCAATGTGCCACAAGGTTATTCTTAAAATTTAAAAAAAATTATCTCTCTGAAGGATTTGAAGTTGACTGGTATGAAATCTCATGATTGGCACATCATGATGCAACAACTTCTACTAGTTTCATGGTGTGGAATATTGCCCAACTGTGTCAGAAATATTATCATGAAGGTTTGTTATTTTTTCAATTCAATTTGTAATAAGGATATTGATGTGGATGCTTTGAAAATTTTGGAAAAGGATGCAAATTCTATACTTTGTGAATTGGAAATGTATTTTCATCCATCTTTTTTTGATATAATGTTGAATTTAATGGTTCATATGGTTCAAGAAATAAAGCTTTGTGAACCTGTATATCTTTGTTGGATGGATCCTTTTGAAAGGTATATGAAAATATTGAAGGGTTATGTTAAGAATCCATATCAACCTAAAGCCTCCATTATTGAAAAGTATATTTCTAAGGAGGTTTTGGAGTTTTTTACGAGGTACTTGACTATGGAAGAGCACATTGGTTTGCCTCCATCTCGCTATGAATGAGTTAGTATTGAGGGAAAGGGGATTCATGGCATGAAAGTCAAATTGTTTTTAGCTGAACAGATGAAGAGGGTATATTTGTACATCTTGAATAACATAGATGATGCTTAACCGTATATCACATTTCATATTAATGAGTTGAAACAATTTCATCCAAAGAAGAAAGAAAGGTAGATTTTGAATGAGCATAACGAGACATTTTTTACTTGGTTTAGAAATACCATACTTTATAGATCTGATGCATCAAAGATATTAAAATGGTTAGTGGGTGGTCTAAGTTTAAATGTGATAACATGGTCCAAGTATTACATTAGTTTCTATACATTTCATACAAAAACTCAGGACAATAGAAGTGTGGTTCAGAATAGAGGTGTATTGGTGTTTGTAGAAGCAATGCATTTTTCGAGTTCTAAAGCCAAAAACCCAATTTCTGAATCAAGTGCATATTATGGAGTCATTGAAGAAATATGGGATGTTGATTAATTTAAAATTAATGTTCCTTTGTTTAACTACAAATGGTTTATCGGTAACAACAGTGTTAGACATGATGAATTTGGTATGAAACTTTTTAATCTGAATAGATTTCATGACACAACTGATTCTTTTATAATGGAAACACATACAAAACATATTTTATATGTTTTTGATCAATCAAATATGCAGTGGTATATTGTTTTACAAGAAAAAAAACAGTATGTTGGTGATGAGAAACTTGATGAAGATGATGATTTATGTGAGATCCCTACTTCCATAGAAAGATTAGTAGAAAATAATGATGAATATGTTGTAGACATGGTTTGTGCCATAAGGAACGATCATGATGAAGGAATTTGGGAAAAAATCCATCTGTATATTCCTAATATTACAGGTAATCTATGTTTATTTCTCGTTTACATTTATTAATTTCATAAAATTTTAGATATTATAGTTTTTTCCTTTATTAAAACGTGAATTAAAACTAATAAATAGAAATATTTGTTTATTTTAGTTTTGTTTTGTTTTTTTACCATTTATACCATTACGTAACTTATATATTTATTGATTTTGTTGAATGAAAATTACTTTACCATGTTTACCATGTTTTCTATGTTTTCCATGTTTACCTTATTTACCATTACGTAACTTCTATATTTAATGATTTTGCTAAATGATAATTACTTTACTATGTTTACCATGTTTACCATGTTTCCCATATTTACTATTAGGTAACTTAGTTCATTTTTTCATTTTTTGTTTACATTATTATTGTTATATTTGAATTTGTATATTTTTTATCTACTGTTTTCCTATTTGATTTGAAGGATAATGATAGATCAATCAGTTGATCAACCACATACTTCTGGAGATGAGCATCATGATCATACATCTGGGGAGGAACATTCACATGCTCTTCTTGATGTTCCTCAATCTTGTTCATGTGCACCCACAACGACAAACAAGATTTCAAGAGTTGGTAAACGTGGCCCTACAAGTCTTCCAATACATTTATTCTAAATTCATTAAAGAGTCAAATCAAATTGGGATGAATTAGGCCCTCTGGATATCGAACATGTCTGACTATTGTAACAATGTTCTAATGATGGATCTATTTAGTAATTGGAGTCCATATACAAAAAATTTCAACATCATGTATGGTGAGGTGGAAATCAGCCTTCGGTATTTGGATTAAATATGTGGTGCAATTATGTTTGGGGAGATGTATGATGAGATTTTCCTCCCACGGTCCTCCTAGGGTGACATAATGAGGACTCCTCTCACCCACAAATTGATCAGGTTGGATGAAAAGGCCCTCCTAGAGGATCTGCTTCCAGGAGTGTATATCCCAATAAATAAATTGGTTGGATACCTTATCATGAAGTCTGTCTCTAAGCTAGAGGCTAAGAATCCAAATTCCAGGCTTAAAAAGGAGACATGTGGTGCACCATGAACTTAATATCCCAAGGAAGAAGAAGATAAATTTAATGAATGGGGATGGTAAGTTATCCCCAATGATGATCGGTTTTCCCACTATCTAGTTACCTCACTTAGTAATTGAATGGTACTTACTTATAATAAAGGAAAAATTTGGATTTAGAGTTTCCACATTCATGATGGAAACCTCCATATCAGGGGGGAGCATATCAGGCTATTTGTCCCTGTGTTGGAAAAATAATATCACCTTATACACCATGTTTTTAAGGGATGATCCCATTACAGGATTGTTGGACCCTTCCAAGTATTATGGGGTTGCATAAGAGCTCATCTTTAAGGCTATTAATATCTGAACATGCAGGTTATCACCAATGTTCTCTTTATACCATATCTATAATATATTAGTGGGGTAAGACCCATTACACATCCAGATTGAGATTTCAGGGCATATATATGATACTATGATCATTTATCCTTTAAACAGTATGTTCCAGTGATGATGAGTGATATTTTTGATACTTTCGAGGCTATTCTAGAGGAACATGCATATATAACATCACATCATGAGGGAGTTCGTTCCACAAATATCAAAGGGTATCTCCTTTGAGAGTGGTACACATCCTATATATTTAATCTTTAGTTCTTATGCATTCAATAAAGATTTCTCTCCCCGATTTATGTTCAATCTAAGGAACATCTGATGGTGGATTGAAAACATTTCATGTTGTTTATAGGGTGGTGGCTCAGGGTGAGATAAGCCTTCCTCATCACAATTCAGCCATTGGTTTATCTCATGGTTATACTGAGATTTTTATCCACTCATATCCCAATGGGAAATTATAAAAATTAGTAAGAGTGGTCTCTCAGGTTACTGAGCACAATCATAGGTCCAGAAACATGAAGGACCCTGGAATACCCTGAGAGGAGAGGGGTGAATCAGGGTGTCAAATGTTTTTCAAAAAGTGACAGATCGTGTTCCCATATTTGTAGGAACCTATTAAACCTTTCTGATGTGAACGATTAGTAAACAAACAATCACATGTAAATAAAAAACACAATAAATTTACATGGTTCACCACTAAGGGCTAGTCCAAGGAGAATACGCCGATAGTGTTTAGATGTTACCTAAGTCCACTATTACTTACTAGTTTTGGAGTACAAACATTAGAACATAATCATTTTGTGTCTGGAACACTACCTATAAAGTATTTTAGGGATAACTCATTGCATCGCTTAGATCACTTATGTCGACTCCCACTAGCTCACTTCCTTGGGAGGAAACCACACATAGTTTATAGACTTGTAGGTCACTTCATTTGCATGAAAACATGCATCATAAACTATAGGTAGATTATCTATCGAAGTCCCATTTTCACACATAGATATAATCTGATTTCCACGCATTGTTGGTTTTTGAAATATTATTCTGTGAACTATCTGCTTTCTCTGTGAACTATGATTCATGTTCCTGAACCACCTCACCTCCACGGACTATCCCTTATTCATGGACAGACTCTTCCTCTGCGGACTATCACTGCTTCAAAGATGCATTCTCCCTCTTTTGACTGCATATCTTTCATTGACAATTTTCTCCTATGTGGGCCTCTACTTCTTCCACGAACCATCTTCCTTTTGCAAACTCTCTCTCAAAATATCTTCACCTTTGCCGAATTGCTTCCCTTTGAACCACTTCAGACATCACTGAATTCCTCCCAGATTTCTAATCAATATCATTTAACTCAATGAAGGTATTAGTGCTCTTTATATAGGAAATTAGATCTGAAAAACATGATAATCCATTTTACATAAAAATTTGATGAGGTACAACCTCCACTACGTACCTATACTTTTACAAACCGTTTTCCCTCTGTGGTAGCTAATCTCTTCTACAAATGGATCTCCTCCTCATTTTTGTGAATGGTGAGCCATCCCATGAACCATTTTCCTTATGTGTACTGAAATACCTTCTATAAACCATATCCATATCATGAACCATTTTTCACTCATGGTTCACATATAGCACTTCATGGTGTGCATATCACTGCTATGCGGGAATCCCATTCCATGTACTGCCTTTGCGGTTTGCATACTGTTCACTCTTACACAAAAAACCTTAATTTTCCAAAAAAAACACCAGATTGTGAGGCCCAAAAATTTGGTAAACACAGGTAAACCGTGACACCTTAAACACCTACTTTATCATGTATTGTAATATCACATGTCTTGAAAACTCCTTGATCAAGCCATTGAGGATTGGAAATAAACACAAGCCATACTCCATTTCTAGAAAAGAACACCCTTGGGTCAAACAATCACCCCCATTGGGTTTCTTGGAAATCTGTAGACAAATTCAATGATGCTCCATCCAATCTTAAAAACTCATACACAAGAAACAACTCATCCAACACTCTAAGCCTACGTGAGAAAAGCTTGATTTATAAAACAAGTTTATCATGAATTAGGTTCTTGTGTCTTAGAATGATTAAATATTTCCAAGCTATTCTTTGACTATTTCCTCAATAACCAAGAACAACTTTCTCCATCCTCTATTCTCCTACAACCATAAAACAATAAATTTTCCATTTTCATTCTCCACCTTTATACCATTGAATTTATTCTCCATTCACCCGCATTGAAAATAAACTCAATGACCAGTAATTTGAATATGGATGATCTCAAAACATACTCCCCCTGGATTATAACTCCCCCATAATCCTGAAACACTTCCCCAAATAGATTAAAATAGCTAATAAAACTAGGGAGAGGGGAAGTTAATAAACTCTTCATGCACTGGGAGGTGGATGAACACCAAGGTTCAAACAATGCTTCTCAAACACATGTGCTGACAATGGATTAGTCAGTAGGTCAACCACATGATTGTCAGTTAAAATATAATCCATTTTAATCATGTCGTTTTCAATGTTTTCTTTAATAAAGTGATATCTGATTTCAATATGTTTTGTATGATAATGATGCAAAAAATTCTTTGTGAGATTTATCACACTCTTGTTATCGCAGTGAATCATCTTGGGTTGCTTCACCTCTTCACCAATATTAGTAAGTTTTTGTGTCATCCAAAGAAGATGAGTGTGAGCCTTTGTAGTGGATATATATTTATCTTCAACAGTACAACGAGAAGTACTTTCCTATTTCTTACTCCACTGTCACACACATATCTTATTAATAAATAATTCTACACAACTTGTGGAATTTCTTTCCACAACATTTCTAGCCCAGTCAGCATCACAAAATGTTGATAGTTCATTACATTTCCCTGAAGCCTAGTGTAAGCCAAAATTGTCAGTACCTTGAATGTACCTCATGATTGGTTTAACTGTCACCATATTTTTTTCCTATGTATTACTATGAATGCGGCCCATTAAGCATGTTACAATGACAATATCTGGTTGTATTTCCGTTAAGTATAGTAATCTTCTAATGATTCTTCTATACATGGTGGTATCAACATAATTCCCATCCTCGTGATTTCCATGTTTAGTTCCAATCGCTATTAGAGTTGACATTGGTTTGGAGCCATGCATATTAAATTTCCTTAGTAACTCTCTTAAATACTTTTTTTTGAGAAATATAGGTGTAGCCTTTCCTCAGAATCAATTGCATCCCCAAAAAGTATGTGATTTCACTAATCATAGACATTTCAAATTCTAATTTCATGTGATTGAATAATTTATCCATGGATCCATGTCTACTTCCAAGAAATATAATATCATCTATTTACATGAGTACCCTGAACTGATCATTATTTTAATTCGTTACATAGAGATTGTGATCCATTCCTCCTATTTTAAATTCAAGCTTCATTAGATAAGAATCTAGTCGAGAGTACCATACTCGTGGTGCCTGTTGCGTACCATATAGATCCTTCTTTAATATGTAAACCATCATTTCATCATTACCAAGAAGAAACCCATTGGTTGTTCAATATACACCTCTTCTTCAAGAACACCATTTAGGAAATCTATTTTTACATCCATTTGATACACTTTTTATCCACATTGAATTTTCATGGCCTGAAAAAATCTATTTCACTCTAGTCTTCCCACCAAAGAAAACGTTTCTTCAACATCAACACCTTCAATCTGTGAATATCTTTTACACACCAATCGTGATTATTTATGATGATATTTTTATGCTCATAAAATTTATTCGTAATAATCCACCTCATACTAATCAAATTTTGATGTTTGATTCTCTTAACAATATCCCATGTCTGATTCTTTTCAATCTGATATAACTCTCCATTCATGGCTTTAACACATGATTCCTCCTTTATAGCTTCATGAAATGAGGATAGTTTCAGAATAGATAGGAAGGCATATTGTGCATTATTCCTCATTCTCCTTGTCTATGTGGTTGCTATCCAATCCCCAATGATGTTAGATTGATCAATTTTTACTCTTCAATTTCTCTTGTAAGGTTCAAAATAATATTCTTCATCCATAGTCTTACCTTCTAATTCTTTAGCTGAATCAACATCATTTTGTGACCCTTGATTGTTTTTCACTCATTCTTGTACTTCTATATTGTTATCTATTACATCTCCATATTCTTTATGTTCTATCATATTAGCATAAGAATTATTTGAAGTATTTGAGATCTTATCATTAATTATCTTTACAACACTGCATTCCACAATTCATCTAAGATGATTATCGAAAAACTTATAGTCTATTCTCTTTATTGAATATCCAAGTAATATTCCCTCTTCAGTACCATCACCATATTTCCCTTCATTGACTTCATAGTTTCGAATGAATCATTTGCTTCCAAAAACACAAAAATAATTTAATGAGGGCATCCTTCCATGCCAAAACTCATATGGAATCTTGGTTTCCCCCATATATAGCCCTATATGGTTTTGATTATACACTACTGCTTGAACAACCGTTTTCCAGTAATGTTAACAGATATGATTCTAAATCATCATAGCTCTGGCCATATTTTTTACCTATCGATTCATGTGTTGAACAAATCCTTTTTGTTGTGGGGTTATTATATTAGCCACCTCATGCTGTATTCAATGTTTCTTCAGATAATTTTTGAATTCAGTGGATCTATATTTCCCTCTATTATTAAATGGCAGAACATTTATTGTCCTTCTAGTATAATTTTTGGTTATTCAGTGATAAGTTTTTATGAAATGAAGCACTTATTGTTTCCTATGTATACCCATCACATAAGCCATTATAATCTAATCTTCAATGAAAAAATGAATTACCTTTCTACGTATGTTCTAGTAACATTTATCAGACCATATATGTCTTTATAGATGTGATCGAGAAGATTTTATTTCCTTTCCCTTTTTGGTCGATATGAACTACATACCAACTTTGGAAAACACTGAGAAACTACCCCACATTAAACACCTTCATTGACCTATATTGTAATATCACTTTTATTGAAAACTCCATGATCAACCCAATGATGATTGACAAAAAACACAATCTATACCTCATTTACAGCAAATAACACCCCTAGGTCCTACAAAATCAATTAGCTGCTAGAGGGCCAACATCCCCAGAAGCCCCTCGTAAGGAGGTAAGGAATATCCCATCATCTTAATTTCTAGTAGAAGTGTAAACTAAAGTGGGTGCAGAAAGTGTAGTACATGAGGGAGTGGCCCCACAAGATTTATAATTTCCTGTTTCATCTTAACCGTCTATGGATTGGAGGAAGTAGAACTCAGAGACTTTGCCCTGTGGTGTATTATGCTAATCAGAGGAACTTTTGAAAGGTTTTTCCTATATCACTGTCCTTATAGGTATTAATTTCAATGACCTGTATGAGGAGTTTAGGACCCTTATTAATGTCTTTGACAAATATTTAGTGAGAATTAGGGTTTAGATATTTTATTCCTCATTGGTCCATCAAATGGTTTCTAGGGTATACTGGAAATTGTTGTCAATGAACAAGGTTATCCAGTCACCAAGGAATCAGTAAGTCTAGTATTATTGATATGTTTAAAAGGTTGTGGTTACATTGTAACTTTATTGAAATCCTTTATATGTTAACATAGAGGGAGGCTACTGAAGATCATCCAGTTCTATCATCCCCTAAATATTATTCCCATGGTAAAGGTCTGGGAGAGGAATTTGGCGGTGATCAAGGGATAATGATGAAGGGTCTCTGGGTTGATAGACTTAGATGAAGGTGATAATTGTTTCCTTGAGAGAAGCATTTTCATCTTTAGAACCTTCTGGGGATCCTTCCCTGGAAGGGAAGAATAAAATGAATCATTCTGCATTTTCAGGGTATTCTCTACCAAAATCCGCATGTAGGTGTGGTATTTCATTCATTTCATTCTTTGGAGAATCATGGAAACACATATTGATTTATTAAAAAATGTTCAGGTCTCCACTGAGATCACATGGAAAAGCATTTATCCATTTTGGAGGTTGTCGGAAAGAGATCAGTTCCTCCAGTAGACCCTTCTTTGAAAGGACCAACCCATCAAAAAGTGGAGAAGATTGTGGTGATGACTCAATCATGCTTGCTACCTACTGTAAACATTATGGTGATCACACCACTTAATTCGGTATGGGTGGATTTAATTTTATAGGATAATAACACATTTAGATAATCTTCTACCATGTTTTCCTTGATTGAAGTGAGTTTCAGAGAAGTTGAATACTTCTTCGAGAATGGACACTTTGATTATTCATGTAATATCTACTAATATTATCTTTTTATTCATATAGTCATTAAGGGTGATGATTGAATTATGTCTTTAAAAAAATCATCGGATGTACCATGAAGTTGCTCATCACAAGAAGGATACTCCACTTTACCTGAGGATGGTTTAAGGAAGTGGATATATCTAGCGACATGAGAAAGAAAGGTATGTTTATAAACATGGACATGTCCATTAATTAACTGGAGATTCTATATCATTTATCCATTGACTAATAAATCCCCATTCATCTTTCTGCATTGTCTTCACCTCAGGGTTTGGAGGCTCTGGACCCTACTCTCTAGGGGGTTCCACCAACTGGTTCTATAATTGTAGAGGTTGGATCTCTTCCATTATCATCAATTACTATGGGAACTACCCATTCTATTAGTGATCTTGTTCTAGAATATATTCTAATTCCTAGGATAAATCTATTCCAAGGCCCTAGTTCTACATCACATTATCAGTTAATGTGGTGACAAATGTAGAGGGAGGTCTGGATTTTAGTGATGGAAACCCAATAAGATAAGCTGAAGGATAGTTTGGGTAATCTTCGATTCATGTTTCCTAGCCGTGGTTATGAGGGTATATTCTATTCCACCCTTCATGCCTAGTAAAGAATGTTCTCTCTCTAATGGAGTAGAATAGGGTCCTTGAATTGAGGTCAGTATCTGTGGAGGCCTCCTCTTCAGTGACGTACGACTGGGAGAAGGTTGTAAAGGAAGCTTATGAGTTTGGGATAGAGGTGGCTACTCATGGGGATGTAATTGATTGTGGGAAGGATTAAACAGATAGTCTTTAGTCTAAAATCATTATTTTTTAATAAGAACTATATATGTTACATCATGAACTCTAGATATTATAGAATATAATGTCAGAGTAGAATGAACTCCTTGGCATAGTGGAGTAATCATTTCTTGATGTTATTTTCAGGGAGGAGGAGTTGCATTATGGTGTTAAGGTGGAGACATGACTTTCTAATAAGTTACGATAATCTATCAGCTCTCTGAAGAAGAGTCTTGTAGAACTCAAATACTCCTCTAATCAATTGTTGTAATGGAGTTGTAATTTTTTTCAAATTTTCTTTGGATCGTAAACTCATGAGAGAGGTTTCGATATGTGGAGACTCCACCCCTTAAAGGCTATTAGTAACCAGATCTACTGAACATTATATGTTGTTGTCTAGTTTTCTTTTCATTCATTACATGCATAACATTTTTTTGGTATGTTATTATGTGAATCACCAACGATATTGATCTATTATATAATATCAAGTAAAATTGAATGCCCAGATCTGAATATTTAAATTATTACAGATTCTTCTCATGAAGTACTCATGAATTCTCATCAACATGAGATTCTATATTGATGTATCTTCTCCAGCTATATTGAGATCACATAATTTGTAGAAGGCTAATTCATGTGGAATATACATCCCATAGGTAGAACTCTATTTCTCTTGCTAAACTCGATAGGCTGGGTGACTGTAGCCTTATTTTCAAGAAGGACATATGATGAGCCTTAAAGGATTTAACATTCTAGCAGTCTATATCGTTGTTGTGTTTTAGTTTAAGGTCATTTACCTCATACCTTCTATCATTTTAGTTTATTTTCTTTTAGCTTGGAACTTCCATCATTATAGTTTAGGGTCTTTTAACTCCGACCTTCTATCATTGTATTATATGGTCTTTTAGCTCGAACCTTCTATCACTATTGTTTATGTTCTTTTATCTCAGACCTTATATCACTGTATTTTATATTCTATTGACATGTAAATGATTAATGATCATAGAATATGGTGCATACATTCCATGAATGACCCAAAACACATTGATGACCTCAGTTATTCTGCGGTGCTACTAAGGCTCACGAGGATTAGAGCTCCTTCCATGCAATGAGGATATGCCTCTTCATGGTAGGTCAGAGACATTATACATCGGTATCATTTTCATATAGGGATGTCTCCACTGATTTCCAAGTGGCATGGATGATCTATGGGGGTAATATCAGTGGAGGGTGAAATGCAAGAGAAGTTAGGCTCACTAGGATAGTTTTAATATGAGTGATGATATTCATAACTCAAAAGATTGAGTCGTCCAATATGAGATGTTGAATATATGTCAGGGATGAACCATAACACCTTGAGGTTCCAAGTTCCTCTATGGTGTTTCCAGGGCACACAAGGATTGAAGCTCATTTCTGTAAGGAGTATATTCCATTTGTTGGTGGGCCAGGGCCCTTATGCGTTAGTAGAATGGTTAAGAAAGATATGATCTCTACTCCATTCTTAGGGCCATTAAAGAGTTTTTTAAGAATAAAATGTATATAATATAAGGTTGGGTATATGAGGAAGGATATCTAAAAGAGGTATCTAGAACCCTTGGAAAATTCATCTCTTATATTGTGAATCCCAAGCCCTAAACAATATGGGTTTAAATCATGAGGTATGGGCCATAAAAGGTTTGGGAATGAAGTGTCAAATTTCTTCTTTGAGAAAGGGTATAATAAACAGTGACATAACATCAAGGATGTTGAATAACCTAGATTAGTTTGTCCTGAGGATCATAAATAATGGTTCAATGTGTTCAGGTCATGAGGATGGTCTAGGAATGTCACACTGGGAATGGCCCAAAACACACTGAGGTACTGAGTTCTGCAACGATTATGTCAGGGATCGTATAGATTGGAAATACTTTTTTTCAGAGTGCTGTATTTGGTTGAAAACGATAGGTGAATATGTTGGAGCCATAGGAATACATGCACATTCAATGAAAGGGACCCTTGAATCTAGGTATCCTTTCCACGAGCCATGTAAAGTTGCAACAATCTGAGTCACCCACAACATGAAGTGTGACTACTAGAAAGTGTAAGATTAAACGGGGATTTGAACACCCTAAATGTTGTGTCACCTTATATAGACTATATTCTCATTATGATGCGATGTGAAAAATCATTATTCTAAATTTTTCTAGAACTAGGGTGTCCAGTGAGAATTGTATGGATTTTTCTAGGGCTGTAGAGTAGGTCATATGATAAATTTTCCTTATTTATTTGTACTATTATTTTTCATAAACTCTAGAGTTGAATATTTTAACATGAAAAGACATGACTTTTTCTCAACCCACCATTTGCTGGTTTTCAACCTAAAATTTTTTATTCTTCTTTCACTAGTAGTTAAATGTTAGGCAATTCAGACCCTCATAGGCTAGATTATAAGGATGTACAGCTTTCACTAAAGTGAAATAATTTTGAGGTCATGACTTACATGGACCTAACATGGGGGATGTTATACAAGATCTTCATTAGAATAACAAGGGTAAAGAGTTCTACAATATCCATATGAGTAGGAGGTAAGGCTATTGTAAATCATGGCTAGTGGTTCTCAGCACGTTACGGTGGTATGGGATAGTCATATCGGGAATGGCTCAGACCACACTGAGGTGCTAAGCTCGGCCACAGTGATTTCAGGGTTCACAAGGATCAGAAATCCTATTATGCAGAGTGACACATTTGGTTGTCGACCATAGGCATATATGCAAAATCCATAAGCATACATGCATAGTCCAAAAAAGGGTCTCATGAATCCATGTATCCTTTCAAAGGGCCATGAAAGATTTCTGGTAACTCGAGGTGCTCAAGATGTGATGTATGATTTATAGACCATGGTTTACAAAAGATGATGGAAGCACCCCATACTCTGGCTAAATGGGGTAATGCTCTCATGGCCCTTTAATAAACATTGAAACATGGGTGATGGTATGCATAGTTTATCTTCACGTAGTGTTGATGTATTGGTTTCCGTGTAGTTTAACATCATGCATTGAAGACATTTTACACGCAATTTTATCATCATGTGGTGAGGTTGTTTTTTTTTCATTAAGTTTTGAAGTTGTGCAACTAGGACATTCTCCATTCAGTTTAACGTCATGCAGTAATGATGTGGGAACAAACAAAAAAACTGTACACAAGTTATCGTGTGCATAAATAGGCCCCATGTAGATCTGACTCATACATAAGAAAAATTGGTCTTCTATGGATCATCCCCTTGTCAAATTGGGGTACATTTGTTTTATCAGTTGTTGTATATGGTCCCATTATTGTAGATTCATGTGTTACTACATATCCAATTTTGAAACAAATCAAGCCAAAGGTAGTTTTTGAATAGGAAACACTCTTCATATGTTTGGCCTGTATGTAGAGGTGGGAATTTATCCCATTGATTGTTGTATCCAGAACCATGATTGGAGATCCAGACATCACTTCGGATCCTGCAAATGTAAGAATCATGACACATGTAGTTCTTGAGGGACCGTGCAATTTAACATATTGTGGAATGGTCTTTGGCTTCCCAATGTGTATGGTGGCTAGTCCCAAGGATAAAACCTGGGTGTTACTTTGTACGCAATGGTAATGGGAATCAATCCATATGTAGTTCTTGAAGAGGGACATTCAAGTACATGTCTGGCCTATATGGACAGAGGGTTTTTTGTGAACCGACCTTGGGTTGATGATCTAGGTGTCACTACGTATCATGTGATTACAGGAATCAAGCCACGCTTAGTTAATGATTGGAGGTGTGGTAAGAGACTATAACCAACAATTGTAGTCTTCTCGGGCGAGTCCCATAGGAATGTGAAGCGTTTATGCTACATATGGGACATTAAATGTGCATTTTATCATTATATAGCGAGGAATCATGGTATTCCTTTTAAGGTCTTAAATTTTGGACCACGATAAACCTTTCACGAGCTGTTATGCCTTGTTTTTATAGGAAGCCCTTATTGAAATTCTTATGATCATGTAATCTATGCTCAGTGTGAGAAACACGGAATGGAAATGATACCTCCCACCATGTAGAGGAAATTAAGGATAAGACAGGAGTATTTTGTACCTTATGGTGGATAAACAAATATATAAGATTGAGAAATCTATATGTATCTCATTGGAATGAGAATCAAGACATACATTGTTCTAGAAACCTATGTAGTTTTCTGTTTTACTATAAGGACATCATCCATGTAGTTTAGCATCATGTGGTAGGGATGTATTGGATGGATGTGAAAGAGGAGGAATGTTGCAGCTAGAAACAAGATTAGAGATCTGGGTGTCACTATGTATCTTATGATTTCATTAATGAAGCCACACATAGTTATTTAGGACCATGTAGTTTAATGTCATGTGGAACCGACATCTTCCATGATGATTAATATCATGTTGTTATGACAAGCTCGGTACAGTTTAACATCATGTGGTCAGGATGTAAGATGTCCTCCATTTTTAAGTATTGCTACCAAGACTTATGTGTGTAGTTTAATGTCGTACATCTAAGATGTGGCTCACTTTCTGACAGCTATTAAATGTATTTCATGAGAATCCTTGCATTTATGGGGTGTGTGACATACTCCCCATCCACTATGGGTAGTGAGTAAGATCCATTGTGATAGACCTTTTGTATGATGTAATTTCCTTCCCATTCATCTTCTAGAATCAGAGGCCTCTTTCTTAGTTCCATAGGGGTCATCGGTGCCAACACCAATTTTACATGGATGAATGAATAGAGGAAAACTTTCTTATTAAAGGCTTGTGCAATCTGATTTTGATGGACTTCAAGGTTGTGCAATGTACACACCTATTCTCATCGACCTGAACTAATTCATCCAAAAAAAATTCATTGCTTATCCTCTGATATTTTTCCGAAAATGGCCATTCAGTCTGATTGTAGTGGGATTTCTATTGGTAACACTACCTTGGTCTCATACACTAATGAGTATGGTGTTTCTTGTGTAGCGGTACATGTGGTGGTATGGTATCCCCATAATACACGGAGGAACGTATCTGGCTAAGAATTTTTATACTTGTTCACCATCCTTTGGAGTATATTTGAAATATACTTATTGAATGACTCTATCTATCCATTTTCCACTAAATAATAGTGATATGAGGGATTGGGCTTGACATAGTATTATTGGTACAGTTTCATCAACTCTGTAGAACAGAATTTGGTGCCTTTGTCTGTCAATATTATTGGAGGATATCTGAACCTAGTGAAGATATGGTACATTATGAAGTCATTGACATTCTCCATCTCAACTTCCTTGAGGGGTATTGCCTCCTCCCATTTGGAAAAGAAGTCATTAGCTATAAGGATGTACATGAACTGTTGAGTTATGGTTTGGATATATGGCCCCACAACATCCATTACCCAAATAGAAAATTACTAGGAATATTTAGCTATATGTAGACATTTTGGTGGTTAATGGATGATTTTTTCGTGGACCTTTAATGCATGACATCACTTGGTTTATTCCACAATGTTTGTATCATGGATTTCTAGTAGTAACCCAATCTCCTAATTTGGTGGGAGAACCTGGTCCTAGACTGATGGGTGCCTTATGAGCATGCATGAAATTTTTCAATAATAGTGGGAATCTCTCTTTCTTCATTTCATCTGTGGAGGATTTCATAAAATACCCTATTATAGAGGGAATTCTATTCATTTAAACCATTATGGAGGGTAATGTTTACTTCATAAAGCTGGATATGATCACTCCTAGCTCTATCTGTCAGGAGGGTCTTTCTTTGGAGATAACTGATTATGGACCCCATCCATCTAGGGGGGATATTGGCACATCATGCTTGAGGGAGGTGTTGACCTGATTGATTCCATATCACATATAACAATTGATGAGACCATTCATCAATGTGTTATACAGAATATTACTTCCTATTGATTAGGATTGGCCAAGACCATTACTGCATTATCCAATGTGTCGACACGAGCATTATCTGATCAGAGAACAAGATGCAATGTGGTCTCAAAAGGGAACTCTTCCATCAGTCCCCAGGCATAGCTTGTGATATGGTTAAGTCCTTCTTTTTTGATGGAATATCCACAACTGATCTTCTTTATCAATAACTCAGAATATCATTTGATTTTCAGGTAGGATATTTGTAGCTGTAGGGCTACATCCAAACCAATAATGAGGGATTGGTATTATGCATCGTTGTTTTTGAAGCCATCAGATAGCGAGAAAGAGTAGGGAAAAATTTTATTATCTAGTGAGACGAATATGACCCCTAAACTTACCCAATTGAGCCTTGGTTTTTCCCTCCCTTTTAAAATTATACTTCAAGGGGAGCCATCAAAATACATCTCACATTTCTAGGGAGTGTTATAGGAATAGATGACCTACTCATCTGGAAGCTCCGTGTCCACCAGTGTATTCACTAAGGCCTGATGTGTTGTGAGGAAATCATCTAGGGCTTTCCCTTTAACCGATTTCTGTGATATGAACTGAATGTTACATTTCATTAAAATACCCACCCACCATGACAAGTGCCAAATCAACATGTAATGAAAAATGATGAACTTGAGAGGATCAATATGAGAGACCATATGGAATTAATGGTGCTACTTGTAATGCCTCAAATGTTTCACTGTAAAGATGATTGTATTGCAGTTCTTCTCGACATTAAGGTATTGGGTCTAGGTACATAGAATTGTTCGGATGAGGTAGAAGATATTGTTTGAGATCCCTATATCATTTTTGTGTGAGAGGAGTGTGACAACTTAGAGTTCCATAGTAGACACAAATAAGATGAGTGGCCTCCCTTCCAACAGAGGCATTAGAACTAGTGGGTGCATTAAAAATTTCATGATACATTCGAAGGAATCTTGGTATTCATCATCCCATTAATAGGTGATTACTTTATTCATTATCTTGGGGAAGGGGATATATTTTTCATCCATGTTGGATATGAAACACCAAATGTAGGTGAGGATCCCTTGGATCCCCCTCAGTTCATTGAGATTTCTAGTGGGTGACATTACTATACTAGATCTAGTCTTTTCTGGGTTATCCTTGATGTCTCGATGGCATGCCACAAAGCCATGGAACTTCCCTGATGTTACCCTAAAAGTGCATTTCAGTGGATTCATATTCAGAATATGATATCATATCTTGTTGAAGACTATTTGAATATCCACAATGTGATCACATCATTGTGAGTAATTGACCACTAGATCATTGACATAACATTCAGTTATTCTTCCCAAAACAGCTTAAGGATATGATGCATGGCATGTTGATAAGTGTTTCAAACATTCTTTAAGGAAAAGGGAATGGAATGAAAGAAAAAGATCCCATGTGGCACTTTTATTTCAGTGACTTCTTAATCCTGAGGGTCCATCTTTATCTGATTTTACCTAGAATACTATTCCATGAATGAAAGGTCTTGGAAGCCTACTATTTCTTCGGTCAAGAGTTATGTGATCGAAAATGGGAAATATTCCATTGGAATGTGCTGATTAAGGTCTCTAAAATCAATGCAGACCCTAATCATACCATTCTTTTTCATGACATGGATGATGTTGGAGATCCATATTAGGTATTTCACCCCTTGAAAAAAGATGGATTTGATTAATATACTATATTCTGCAACTACATTGGTGTTATGAAGGGGTGAATCCTTCTGGTTTCCTTCATGAAGCCTTGATGCTCATCGGGTAATCTGAGATGGTGTGTAGCCATATCTGGATTCATTATAGAAATTTCTGTATAGTTCCAAGAGAACACATATTAGTGTTTCTATAGAAATGTTATATACATATATTACTATTGAAGGGTCATGGAGGGACTAATCAATATAGGCTGCAGTTCTTCTTTTATTCCAAAATTCACATGCATGATCTCATCAATGGGGGTGGAGATGCCTTCCTTGAATGTAGGAGGGGTATTCCTGAGGTCATCTTCATCTTTATCCACCTTTAAACTTGTGGTGACATTTTTAGACGATGATGGGGATTTGGGGGCTTCTCTATCACTATCAGGGTGATAGAGGCCATGCTAAGAGTTATTATCATACCCTATTTCCAGAGTCGTTGTGTAGAGATGCCGAAGCTGGTTGTTATTTATAGTTTCACAGGGTAAATAGGGATCTTGGACATCTGAGGTGAGGTCTACCACCTAAACAAGATTTATGGGGAGCACATAGTAATTTTCAATCATACTCTGGGGATTTACAGGGGTTGTACCCAAGCTGTTGGGGGCTACAAACATCATATCATCATCATCAATTAGTTGTTTCCACCACATTTGTAGAATATTTCATCAGAATATGTGGATCTTCATTTCACAAAGGGGGAATAATCGTTGTGCAGTATGCTGACTAATCAATCAATGGGGTATTTCAGACATTGATGGAATATTGAAGGTACCGCCACATGGTTGTAGAGACAAGGCCTTAAGAGAAAGATATTATATGTATTGTCTTATTGGATAACCATAAACTCAATGATTGAAGTGAAATCCCCAAACAGAGCTTTGAGATTGGTCTTCCTAAGAGTTCTTTACTCACACATATCATACCTTTTAATGACTAGTTTTGTTGGAGATATATCTCCTTCACTGTATCCAAAACATCATAGGGTTTGAACCGAGATGAGTTTGATCCTGGAACCATTACTAATCAGAGCCCTACGAACAACGACATTATTGAGTCTACCCAAAACATATAGGGGCTTTATGTTCCCTTAGATTACTTCTTCCTAATCATGGTTAGTGAACAATATGGAGACATGGAATTCTGATGTCATGGTCTCCACTCGATAAACCTCGGCTGCATCGACTTCTGTATCAAACTTCTGTGGGATCTAGAGGGCTTCAATGAGTGCCTCCCTAAGTTATTTTGAAATATGGATCACATCCAGTATTTATATCATGTCTAAGGAAACAAATAGATGTTTCAAAATGTCATAATTTTTTTCCTGAGGTTGATTCTTCCTGATCTGTGGCTTCTACCTAACATATGGATAAGGAGATGAGGTGTTTGATGTGGATTGGGATGGTGATTATTCATGGGTTAAGGGTGTATCTTCTTCTAGTGGAATAAGATATTCCAACCTTCAATTTTTTCTGGGATGATCATACAATCTCACCCCTATAAGGTGGTCATGCAAGAAAATTAGGAATGTGCGACTGTAGGAGGGTTCTAAGACACCTTCATACCTCATTTGGTAATTCTGGACCACTTTCCCATGGGATACAGCTACATATATTTATTCTATGCAGAAGTGAAAAAAAATATTGGGTTTTACCATGCCTGTGTTGTCCCTTGTATCCTCGGTTCCTGTGCATCCAGCCTCCCATTCCCTAGTTATGTGTGGGAAACTCATATTCTTAGGAATATTCATCATCTGAAAAGGGGTTCTCCAAATGTATAATATTGATAGCAAAAAATATGATCTCTTTGTATTTTAAGGGTCCTATTTGGTGGGGTAGTGCCCATGCTGCAGATATTGGCTGGAAGAAATCTAAAAGAGTTAGATCTTATGTTAGAGTAGAATATTACTCCCCCTCTTATGTTTTTATAACTTTCGGTGGACACACCCACTTTCTGAGGGAATATTTGGTGTCTCCTTCTTGGGTGGTGGAGCTATTGTGGGTCTGCACAGCTATGCTCTCAGGGTGGCATGATCTTGGTCAACTATTTTTTGAGTCATCCAGTAGTTGATCATACTCTTCTTTTTACTAGGCGATAGTAATGTGGTCCACCTTCTATGTGGAGTAATATAATATCACATATACATAATCGACCATGACTTGAAGGACGTATTTAAATCCAAATTAGTATGGGATATTATGACCCAACCTTATATGGAAATCGAAGTAGTCGAGATGATTAGTAAGTTTGTCCTTATAAGGATTCCTTGACAGTAGTAGATTGAGAATGATATTATCCATGGTTTCCAAGAAATAATTGGAGACTTGTTCATTTTTGAAGTATTATTCTTTATTCACCAATTCTAAAAAACTTTGGAGATCCTATCTTCTCTGTGATTCCTATTGAGGGATATTTTGTGGTCACTGTCAATTGACATGAGTTTTTGGGTGGTTTGAGACATACCTAGGTGGTTGGACTAGAACTTTTGATGGATTGAGTGTGACATCTACATATTTTTCTCTTCCTAGAGTTTTCCCCTGCGATGAGGGCATGAGTCAAGACATGGATCATGTTCACTAAATGGATCCCTCTAGACATTGTTCTGTTTCTGCGAACTCATAGAATCTACATTGATAATTTATTGGGGTAGGAGGTGTATGCCACTAATCCTTGATATTATCATGATAGAGTTTCAAAAGTGTCTCCTTAAAGAGAGGGATGCTGAGTGAATAGTTAAACCTTTCCATATGGATGTGAATTCAGAAACCATATTATTTTAATGTTTCTTTCAGTTCTTTAGTTTGATGATTTTTTTTGAATCAGTGTCGAGATGAAATGATACATGAATTGAGGATGAAGGTCTTTCCATCCAACAACGGATCCTGCTAGAAGACTGTTGTACTATACAAAGGTTGGTCCTGTCAGAGTCTAACAAAACACCTTCACTTGGATGTCTCTAATTGATCTTGAGGTCCCATCATCATCCCACATCAGGATATGAAGTGTGTGAGATGTTATTTTGGGTCACATGAACCAAAAAAGGTAGAGAATTAATGATTTCTGAAATTGGGAGGGTGAAAAGTTTTTTCTACCTATTTGAGATATGGATTTCTCTCAGGCTATACAGGTGCACATCACCCTTCCATAGAATCTATTCGAGCGACCAAGGACTTTATGACATTAAAAAGCTCTGGGGGAAGTTCTTTCTGAGATGCCTCCCATCTACAAGGAGATGGTGGGGATCGATGAGGGGGCCCTGCCTTTATCTCTAGCTAATCCTCAATTCTTCTTAAGACTAAATAATTTACATGATGAGGGAGAGGCTATATCCACAATGGAGGGAAGTCATGATAATTTTCTACTTCATCATTTATATATAATATCATCCTTGATCTAGAGCTACTCTAATTCTCAGATGACACTTCAGGTCTTATGGGTGTATAAATATTCACCTCATCATGAAGATGATACCCATTGGGAATATTTCCCCTGCGTATCTCTTAATTCATTTTTCTAAGATTTTATATTTCAATATCATTTTGTGACAATTGTTCCTCTATGGGAGGAACCTCAACTTTTCTAGGTAGTGATTGGGATGTAGCCATACATTTCCCTTTTTCTCTTGTAGTGTTCCACCAGATAGGTGAACACTTGATATTGGGAGGTTATAGATTTTGGAGCCTTCTCTAGTTTTGGCTACATGAATCCTTGTTAGGCACATCTAGATCACCCTCAATTTAGGGAATATTTTCCTTATTATAGCATTATGCATTCATGTATGGGTCCACAATATCTGTCATCTTGATAGCGATGAAATTTATAGTGGCATATCTGGTAATGGTCATGAACACATTAATTTTGACACTATAGGATGATTTTTCACTGCCTCTATCAGGGTCATTCTTTGAACCCTTGGCCATATTGAGTTATTTTGGATTGCAACCCTAGTGGGGTATGATTTTATTAACTATACGCTCCTCACAACATGGTCTATGAATAGTTACATTGAGGGATTTTTTGGTCATGATTGCCGAATGAGCCTCAAATAGCATAGGTTTGTCTTGCAGTGGGAGGAATGGATGGGGCATAGACTATTAATTTTGACCTTATATCCCTAATAAGACTGATTTTTACTATGATGGTGATGATGATGAAAATTCCCCTAAACCGTTGGATTGGGGGGTTATTTCGGACATCAATTGGCATTGAATGATCATGTTATTGAGGATTCAATGATTAAAGTTGAGGATTTTATGAATCCCAAGAAAAAAATTAGGATATAAATGCCCTCATCCCAGTGGGATGAAGCTAATATATAATCATCATTGATTTCCCCAGGTCCCTTTTAGGGGATAATGAACCTACCGATAGAAATTGAGATATAAATACACCCAGCTCAATGGGCTAAAGTTTGTCTACAATGGGTATCGATATGGCATGAATCCTCTTAGGATTTGATTACCCAAAAGGTTGAGAATGAGTTATATATTCCCCCAACCTAGTGTGTTGGGTTCACTCCTTAATAGAGGATATGGAAGCTAATACTCCAGTCTTTTTGATACGGTGCAACTATGCTTGTGTAGAAGTGGGGTGTGATGGTATCCCATAATGGAAATCATTCCTTACAAAATGTTTTCAAGATGATCAAAAAAAATTTATGTGTTTGAAATGAATTTTATTTATATGAGGTTCCTAGTATGAAGCAATGTTTCACATTTACTCCCTTCATTCATGATGTATGAGCACGTTGAAGTATGGTAATTCTGTTGTGGTAACTAACTGTCCTGAGCATTACTTGGTCCCCTGATTTCACCAGAGGAAATGAAATTAAAGGACGTTGTATCTGAAGGGTTTTTGTTGTTTTGGATACATAGTGATGTTCAAATCTCCATATTTCCTTAATCGTATAATATGAAAATCTGGTGATGCTCAATAAATCAATCAGCTGAGTATTGTCATGACATGATAACGAACACTGCAAACTCATTTTTCATGTTCTTCCACTCCTGGGTATGGGGCTATGAAAAAGGTGGCCATATCTATCTAAAAACATAGTGAATTAATGATATATAGTTGATACTCATATATTGTATAGGATAGATATCGAGCCGTCAATCGATGATGAGTAGCCCACATATTTTGGCATAGATAAGGAATTCAGTCCTTTTCTACCTCATCAAGTACCTCATAGTCAGAAGTGGTGAGGGGGAAAACATGACGTGGAGGTTATTTCTGAATAACTATCTCCATATGTCAATGTTGGCCTCTTCTTAATCAAACATACATTCCTCCCTCTGGTAAAACCACAAAATATGCTTCTTGATATCACGTGATTACCCAAGTGGAGCGCTACTGGATGTTGATGGGGAACTATATATAGTTGAACCTGATGTTTTGAGAACCTCTCTATACAAAGTTATTTGAGTTTTAGACCCCTCTATATATGGAAGTGTCTGGGTAAGGTGAGGATTTCTTTTATCTATGGGAGATATCATCCTGGGGAGGCTCACCATAGTAGAGGCTAGGAATAAACTCCTTGTGATCCAAGTATACACAACCATAAGTTGGACTATCATGGAAATGATATGATTTTTCTTCACTTGGAGAGTTTACAGACCCTAGGGATGTTGATAATGTTTATCCAATGACCTCAAGAACACTAGCATTGAGCAGATTATAAATATGGGTCACGCCCTGCATTGTGTCCAAAATATGTCGACCATACTTTCAAAATTGTGTAGGGATGTGAGCGCAATGTATGATAGTAGATAGAACATGTTGATAATCTCCTTGTTCTACTAGAGTTGATCCCACTACTGAGAAGCTGCTGGAATATGCCACTGAGCTATGTCATTATTGATTGGAGTGTTTGAATATCCCATGGAATGTTCCATTCTCACTTGGTGAGCCTTGGAAAGATAGAAATATGAGCCAGATCTGGAGCCTTTGGAATATTCCATTGGTTTTTCTGGGCAGGCATATGGCATGCCCTGAGGCATGTTTCACTATAACATTATAAGCCTCAGTTGGAGCAGGAATATGATCTTGGTTTGAATATGTATTCTGTGATGGAATATGCCAAAAGACCTCCAAAATTGGAGAAAGGATATGAGCATCCACCTATATTTCCTCAGATGGATGATGGTCTATTCGTTCATTAGAGAAAGTAGGAATATGTTCCTGGGTTATTTGATATTCTAGGATATACCAGGAGGATTCACTTATTGGAATGTGATCATGTCTTGAGGCTTGCGCTATTCTCACTTGGTTATCTCCATCCAGAATGGGAATATATGCCTAATCCTGTGCCTTTGGAGTATGTCACTGGTCTTCTTTTATGGGAATATGAGGATGTCCCAAGGTATGTTCTCCTAACACTTGATGATCCCTAGCCAGAATGGGGATATAATCTTGATCTTGGGCCTCTGGAATATGCCACTAAAGTTTTTCAACATGCATGTGACCATGTCCTGAGTAATATTCCACTCTCACCTAGTTATCCACTATTAGAACAAGAATATTACCCCGTATGATGCCTCATCCTTTACCACAATCTACCGATAATCATTCTATATGGGGTCAAGAATATGTCCATACTCTGGATAAGCCACTTGTTCAAAATGATTAGACTATTGAGATGTCCTAGTTGTAGGGATAAGAATATACGCCTATCACTGTATCTATACCGATGATAGAATATGTTGGAATATTTCATCAACTATTGCTAAAAGATATTGGATTTTTAGAAAAGTGTGTAAAGGCATATAATCTGGAATATTTTTCATTTCCACTATACTGGAAGATGTATTTTATTGAAGTGGTGATATGATCTCACTCTTTTCCTCCTCCACCACATGAATATGCCAATGGACATCACACACTGGGGTAGGGATATATGTATCCCCCATTCTTACTATGGAAAAATTACTGTATACTTTAAACTAGTGAGAAGGGATATGAGCATGCACACTGGTTCATTTTAGAATATTCTAGTAGACATCGTCCGCAGGGGGTGGGGATGTGGGCCCACTCTTGGATAGGCAGCACCTTTCTCTCCTGATGATTCTTCCTTTCTTCCCATGAATGGGTGTCAGAGGCAGTAGTGTGTCAGGTGGTACCCTTAGAAGGCGACTGATGGGTACTAGTAAGATGGTGTTGGTGACAATGGTTGATAGGTTCCCTTCTTATCGGAACCTAAACAGGGAGGGACTATTTTTTTTGATTCCTGGTAAACCTTTATTAGATATTGAAGGTTAGGATTGTTGAGCTATTATGATAAGCCCCTGAAGAATTTGGTTGTGGAAATGATGGCCGATGGAATAGATGTAGGTTTTCCTAGACAATTAGGACTTGGGGACATCAGAACTCAAATACCCTCATATGCCTCTTCATGGTTTTGGATTGTACCACATTGGTGGTACACCCAAATTTTTTTTTTCCCCACCTAAGATTGAAGCTTTTAGGTAGGTGAGATCACATTGTGACTCAAGGGGGTTTCATCCATAGTTGAATTTTCACAATGGTCATTGGATGAAGAATTTTTCTTGGATTAGGGTGATTTTTATTGGAGGAATATTTTGATTCACGCAAACAACAAGGAACAATGACACTGATTAGCGTAAAATCAGAGGCATGACATGATCAATTGAATATGCATGGTTAACATAATTTTAAATTGATTCCTGATCCATCCATTCTACTTTCGTGGACATTTCAAAGTGAGGATTGACTTATTTCATGGGAACCCAAATTACAGAGGATCATATATAAGATTTATTTTAGGCATATCTACTTTTTTTATGTGGGATATGATGATAATGTGTCTTAACATAATGAAAATCGACTAATCATTTGTATTTGAGTGTTTCACATCTAGTTCACCATTTTTGTTTGCATATAGTGTGCAATCAAATGTCCCAATAGTTAATAAATTTATCATTTTGTTATTTCTGAGATTCATGTAAGGTTCACCATTTTTGTTCTCATATAGTGTGATAAAAATGGCCTAATGGTTATTAACATAATCATTTTGTTATTTGAGAGATTCACATTAGGTTCACAATTTTTTGAAGGGAAAGAGATGAATACTAGGATCATTTTGTTCGAACTGATGGTTGATTATGGGGGGTTCATTTCCTACACAATCATTAATGTTGGGCCACCATTTTAGTTCTTTATGGAAAATATCAACGGTTCCCTCATCTATAACTAGGTACAGACCTGCTTTCCAAAGGCAGGTGGTCAATTGAGGTTTCATACCCTATGATTATTAAGGACTCACATTGGATGAGAGGATGGGTGTTTGGGCTCATCACACCATGTTTCAAGGAATTTTCACCTACTCTAGGACTCTCTTATAGATTTAATATATATTCTTTAATCACTTACTAATCTCAATACAGGATATGTTACCCTAAAAAACAATTATTGGTTAATTATCTTTTGTGTCAAGGATAATGAGATCTCTATAGTGAATCCATTTGTATGTATCTGAGGTTCTTCATCCATTTTCTTATAATAAATTTATGCTTATATACTAAAATCACATAACTGGGCACTTCCAAGTTTTTCCATGATGGGAGGTAATTACTTTTTTGAGGAGGGAATTAAGGCATTATGAGGCAGTCTATGTAACTTGGTTATTGCATGAATCTAAACCCGTGTAGTTTCTTAATCCCGTGATCTTTAACATCATAAGTATAAGAAATATGTTTAGGCTCTTAGGAACATGATATTTTATCTCGACTCTCAAGAATTCATCCTATATATCCTGGTTATACTAGGAATTAGAGTTATCATAGTTCGATCATGCCTTTGAGACTAGCCCCATGGTAGATACCCTTAGATGGGGGATATTTATATCATTCCACTTATCAGGGCTTAAAATACTAAGATTTCCCTAACTGGTGGAGATTCACACTGATTATGATATTACTATTATTCCTCCCTAAGACCACATGAGATATGCTCACTGTGTGAAATAAGGGAGAGCATATAATTAACCTCATTTCATGTGGTTGTAGGGGTTATGTTCTGGGACAGCCCATGGGATGTTTTAATATGAAGCTTGGACCTCTAGGAGAAATCCCACATATCATGAATATTGTATAAATCAGGGTTCCTGTAGTTCAATTGATTTCTCAATATGCTTATGGATGAGGTAGAATGTTCAAATCATGGGAATATTTGGGTCTCGATTGTTGAAATGTTAGAGACATGATGGGACATATAGTAGAGTGGATGCTTGTTTGAACTTAGGGTATAAAAAGACATCCTACATATCCTAATTATTTCATGAATCAATGTTATCATTGTTTAGTTGATTGTGGCTTACATACTTAGTTTTCCCTTATAATCAGGGCTTACACACTAACATTTCCCTTATAATTAAGGGTTATTCACTATTATTTCCCTTATAATTAGGGCTTACAAACTAACATTTCTATAATAATTAGAGACTACACACTAATAATACCCTTATAATCTGAGCTTATACACTGACACTAACCTTATAATCAGGGCATACACTCTAACGTTTCCCTTATAATCAGGGATTACACACTGATGTTTCCCTCTGATCAGGGATTACACCCCAAGGATGGTCAAGGTTGTCGAGTCCTGAGATTCCCTTCTAATTAAGGCTTACACACTGATGATTACCTATATTAATTATATGGTTATTACAGTTCCATATTCCTATGTGAGTTATGCTTAGTGTAGGAAACAAGGGATGGAAGATAAACTGTATCATTGATTTTGGATGCTAGAATTATGTACTGGGATTGACCATTTCTTTGGTTAATATAGATATCGATCCTTAGAGGGGAATGCTACACATCCTGGTTTTTGAATGAATCAAAGTCATCATAGTTCCCTTAATTTAGGCTTACACACTAACATTTCCATTTGATCAGGGTTTCCAAACTGATGATGGATGAGGTTGTCGAGTCCTAGGATGCCTTATGATCTAGCTTGCTTATCTTCCTAGCATTCTAGACTACCTATTGACATGCCTTAGTTATCTAATTTATATGTCAGAGAATGTATTCCTAACATGTCTAAGAAAAAACACATGATTTAGTTTTCTTTTTAGAGGGACCTCATATATCCTAGATGGAATGTTTGAGAGTTATCTCATAATCAAGGATGAATTTTCTAGAGGACATATCAGACCTAGCCGGCTGATCCTAGAAGTAATATCATTATCCCAGCTGCTATATTTAGAGTGTATCACATGATTTGGATCACATTCTCTGGTTTCATCAGAAAAGATGGTTAACATTCTTAGAGGGTGTTGCAAGAGTCAATGTGACATGTCTGGGGGTGACATATGATCTTGGATGACATGCCTAGAGGACATCTTGAGACCTGGTTGGCATGCTTGGAGGGCATTGTGAGATCCAATTGACATACCCGGGTGCTAATGTGATACTCAGCTGACATACACTGGTGTCACCGCATGAGTTAGGAAACACATTGGAAGGACACCATGAGGTTCGAATGTTGATCATAGAGAGAATCTCAAGACAGGGGTGGCATGCTCGGGGGGGGGGGGGGGGACCGTGTGACATTATTTTACATGTACGAAAGACTTTGCATGATTCAAATTTTATAACAAAGGTGAATCATGAGAAATGGTTGACATGCCATGCTATTGTAGCATGTCTTGGGTAGTTCACATGTAGTGCATGAGGATTAGCGCATATGTATTTCAGATAAGTCTCAATTTTAGTCTTTTTTTCATCCATTTATGGTGTGTGCCATATATATATTTAGTGTTACCTTATTTTTAAGTCTCATGTTATCTAGAAGGTCTGCGGGGTGTTCTTTATGTTTCCTACCAAAGATCCTTTGTGTGATCTATGAATGATCACATGAAGCTCTTATGCATCCGGGATGATCACTCTAGTTTTTCTGCATATCTTACATGATGAAAAGATTTTCCAGTCACGATATCAGATGCTTTGGGAAATCCTCTCTAGCACTGGTGCGAGGTTCTAAGAATTCTTCTATCTATATAGGGTTGAATATTATCCTTCATTATACTAGGGTGGGGGATTTATAGAACATGCCACCCTGGTTGTTTGCTACTTTTCACAGCACATAGTGTACGAATCTAGGATTGAGTCAGATGAGGGATTTGACCTCAGGAATCTTCACAAGGTCCTGTCGTGGATCACTCTGAGGGAATCATATTATTTTCAGCAACCCAAAGATCACTCCATCAACAACTCTTTTATTGGATTATTTACAATTAAAGGAGACTTATTTGAATCAAGCTGACATGTTGAGGGACTTTCATTTTTTTCTTTTTGACAAATCCAAGGGGCTTCACGTGACTAGGAAACCTATTGAAAGGCCTTCACATTATCTTTTAAGCCTTATCTAGGATATTACACAATTCAAGGATGGTCTACTGAGGAAAATTCATGAAACCAAGTTGGCTTGTCATAGGGTCTTGAGAGACCATATTGCAGACAACCTATGTGAGTCTCATGAGGTTTATGACCACGAGACACTCCCACCTCCACCCCTTTTATTTAAATTTTCTATAAAGATTGGGGAGTTCACAATGTTGTATGAGTGTTGTCGAAGATAATCACTCTACCTCTTGGTGATGCATTTTGTGACCAATAAGATGGTCATATGGATATGGGAGAGACTTAAATGGAGAAATCCATTTGTTCATCCTTATGGAGACAAAGTGGGAGTGTGACGTCACCTAGACATACTCATGGCCCTTGGGATGATGTGGATGACAAGCCAGCGGGCTTTCACGAGATGATTTGGTCTTTCCATCGAGGTCTCACAGCTCCTTTTAAATTACTAGGGGTGTATCACAGGACTTTTATGATCACAAGAGGCTCCTTCCTCCCTTCAGTATATTTCCTTAGTTTATATTACAAAGTCTTGGGATCATGCAGGTTTGCATGAATGTTGTCAAGGACAACCATTCTCCCCATCAGTGATACGTCATGATTATTTTATGACTACACATGGTTTTAGATATTTTCATCCATTTTTAGAATGTCTTTTGGATGGTTGATCAGGATTCTACTGGCTTATAATCCACATGACCTATGGGAGTTTATCTGACTGTCACCGCTTGATCAATGATTGTTGGGGACACCATCAAGATAGAAAAAGGACTTGTCAGAAGGACTTCATGGGATCTTCCACATTTTGTTTCCTATATATGTATCCTTTGTGTGACCTTATTATGGTCATGTAATCGCTTATATCTTGGAGGCTCATGTGCTATGCGAGTCTTTTCCACCTTCTTATTTCATTTCTTTTGTGGGGAAAATAATACATATATTAAGGTAGTTCTTCCTTTGTGTGTTTGTCGATACTCGTTTATCGAGCATCAATAGTAATCTTAGAGGCATGATGAAAAATTCAAGGCACACCACAATCAAATAGTATAACTATGGATCTAACTCATGGAGGATATAGAAAAACAACTCATTCATATATGATTCAAGTACCAATTTTTTTATCATTAAATAGTTTGTACTACTAAAGAGTCAAAATCGGGTTATTAAATTTCTAGTGATTGGATATGTTAGCTACCACACCATAACTAGGTTCCCTATCATGAGACCTAAACTCTATAAAATTAAATATATTTTTTAGCAAGATCCAAAACCAAACCTCACAAATGTAAAATTACTAAAATATGGTTCTAAGATGAACCGACATTGATATTACTCTATCACGAAAAAACACACTATGGATTACATGGATAGTTGTAAGCTAATTGTGGCACCTCAAAACTGTATCCAGTAGGCTAAGAGTATCTGATCAATACTGAATGGTAACACTAGACACATTGGAGTCCATATTCTATGGTAACGGTACACACACATGACTCTAAATAACAAAATAATGGAATGGAATGAAAAAATTGATGCCAAATTTTCCTACTTACAACTAATCCCATATCAGATTATGAATCATGTTTTGGAATGAAAATATCCATATAAAATCCCACCAAAACTCATAAAAGATTTCAATATGCTGGATAAAGGGTATAGAAGATGAGTTGCTTCTTCTAGAAATGATTATAATCCATCTTGCAGTACTAACCTCCACTATATCCTAGTCCTCCTAGTAATCCATCAAAGTCACTATCATCTTCATAAGACATGACTTGTGAAGGATGATTCTATGTAGTGGTCTATATAATTATACATAGTAGGACCCCCAGGAAAACCGAAACATAAAGAATCACATAAATAAAGTCACTTTGATGTCATAATGGTGAGTCAATTAAAAGGTGATACAATAACAACAATAACACTAATAAACTCAAGATATAAACCAAGACTAAATGTATGGTCACAACCTCAATGCTATCATAGGAATATATTCAATTCACTATGGGGTCACTCATCTAAGAAAACTAACTCATTTGTATTTTCTAACAATGATGGTGTTCATCTGAGAGATCATTCCCATTGGGTATCACTGTGATGAGATATACGATGGGAAAAAATATATTCATAAATAGATAATGGATCAAACATAGGAACTATGGGGTATACCTAAAAATACTCAAATTATTCTACTAGGATGGAGATCACATTCCATGAATGTTGGTAATAGGATACCTAATATAACATTGGAAATAATGATAAAGGATCACACTTGAGGCCACATGGAGGGATACATGTCTCTAACTGAAACAAAACGATAGATGGGATCACATTTCTTATGCATATGAATTTATTCCTTACTCTACCTTGATATGGATAGACCAATGGAATATACCCTATCGATAAACAAGTTGATTGAAGAGGGTGAGTTAAAAATCCTTCCATGAAATAAGTGTGTGTTTACTCAAGCTTTATCAATGTACACATGTCATTTTTTTCCCAGGGTCCTATATAGTATACATAAAGTTTCCAAACATAGATTAAAAGGAATGTGAAATGTCACATAGTGTGTGATATTTAATTATGTGCATAAACCCTAGACACTTTAGAAAGGGATCCACATTGCATGAATTTATCTGAAGTATAATCCATGTAACTTGGGTTCTCATAAAACTTCCAGAACTCTCATGTACCTTCCCCATTTCATCCACGTCCTCTAATTAATCCATGAAACCTACTATAGATCTTTTATTTATGGTTAAATTCACTTGATCCAACATTGGTGATAGGATTTCAACTATACATCCAATCAAAATTTATCCATTTTCACTACATCACTATAAAACAAAACTGAGAAATTAATATTCCTGATTCAACACTTGATCCGTTATCATTATCATTACACCTTAATCATACCTTCGATTGTAACTCTAAAACCATGTAAATTATCTATTGCAAAAAATATCTGTTATGAAATTATTTCCCTTTGGGTATATTTAAACCGCTAGTTATTAAAATATTAATAATCCTCATTTGAAGAATGATGAGAGAAAATCATAAAACAAGAATATTTGGAAATAGATATTTTCCATTTTTTAGGTTCTCCTCAATCTGTTGATAAAGAATTTGATGAATAAAGAAGAATCAACATTGAAAAAAAATAATTATATGTATATAATCTATGAACTATATATCTTCAATAAATTAATCAATTAATTCTCAAAAATAATTACTCTATGTTCTACTTGAGAGAATCTAATACAAGAATTATTTTTTAAAAAATAGAACCCTTCTTTAATGTGAGATCAATCTCTAATGAATAACAATTTCACATAGATGTCATTGGTGAGATCCATAGACTCAACTGATAATGACAACTACTTGTAAAATCATTCATCGATCAATGATATCATTATTGTCATCCAAGACCGTGAACCACTCCCCTACAAATTCTCTGGGTTTATCTAGGTATCCCTAGATTTTTCCAATAAATGTGCTTAAATAAGTGGATATTAATTAATTAATATCTAATAATCATATAAATTATTTATTTTATTTATTTTATTTATTTTTTATTAATCCTCCAATGAATTCTCCTAAAAAACCCAACATATAGATAGGTTATGAGGCTCCTAGGGTAGAACACACATTTTGGATTTAATGGTTGTCTCAGATTTCCCATCTGAAATAATATTCGGTAGATATTACATTATTTCAGATAAAAATTCCCATACATGATAAAATATATTTTATATTATAGATATATTAAAATTAAGGATCAATGGGCCATATAATCTCAACTGGACTCTGCACCTATTTCCAAAAATATACATTAAAATTTCCCAATTTTTTATAATGAAAAATTAGATTCACTATAATGACTTACATTCATTAACTATTTGATCATTTGTGGTGAAATATGTATTTGAATGAAAGACTAAAAATGTTCCACAAATAATGTAACAATATCAGTATGCTTAAAAAATACTAAATAAATATTTTAATCCTTGAGTACCCTAACTCACTCACATATTGAGGTTTTATTTTTCAACATATTCCCATTTTTATAGTTTAAGGTTTTCAATATCGTAAACACTAATGTATAATTTAAGAGATTAATACTTCTTGAAAATTTATAGATTGATATAGACTTGATTTTATTTTTTATTATCATTATTTATTATGGATTAGTATGTATTTGATGATTTTTGAGACACTAAATGATAATTAGCTTAGAATGGACGGTGTTATAGATTTTTTAACATATGTGAGAGTATCTTGGAGCAGTTCTATTTCTCACATCAGAGTGATTATTCCATAATATTTATATTTTAAAATTATTTTGAGTTCAATCCACTAGGATAGTTATCATTCCATAGTGAATAGGACCACACAGTAGTGGATTACCCATTGAGTATTGGATAATTAAGAATTTATTTTTCACATAATAAATAGCATCATGATAGAACAATGGTGAGATTGGTGGAAATTTTAGATTATTACCCCATGATATTCATGAGTTATAAAATTGTGATTTACTGGGATATTTTAGATTTTGAGTTTGATGAAGTGTCATGCCACATTATTATATGAGACACCAAAATCAGTTGAATTTATATTTAATAATGCTACAATTCTGTAGATCACCTTGTTATATATTGATTCCCAATAGGTGTTTTATAATTTGAATAATTTTTTAATCTAGGATATTAATTATTGAATTTGATAGTTTTAATTAAGTAATTTTGTGAATTTTGGGGGTCATATAAAATTGTGAAAAGGTGAATTATTCAATAAGATTAATTTGGAAGAGCTTAATAATGCATTTTTATTATTTTAAAATTTCTTCATATGATGATACTAGGTCATAATTAATATTTTTTTATTCTGTTGATGATATATTTGATGATTTCATGGTTGTTTGAATTGAAAAAATTTATTTTTCTATTTTTTAGAATATATCAGACTACATTATAGTGTATTCTTTAATAAATTCATAGGAATTAATTTAACGAATTAAATTGGGATATTTTGGAATTTTTTTCATTAATACTGGTGAATATTTTATATCATTTTAATATGGGGAATATTTCACCATCATGGAGTAATGAATATTTTGGAACATTGACAATTATAGAGATTAATTGGAATTTTGTATTAATGGATTACTAAAAAGAGAGAATGTATGTATTTTTTCAATTGACATGAAATATTATAGATCTATACATTGTGGAATATTTATGTGAATCATTTTAGAGAAAATTTTATGATATTATTGAAATAAAAGTGCATGATTCGAATGGTATTTCTTTTAACCATTTATAGAGGGGATATTTATGGAGTATGTAAATAATTGTATTTATTAAAAATATAATATAAAATTGTAAGAGTTATATCCCTTGATGACATGTCATTATGGTGAAGATAGAATATTTATTTAAAGTATATATAATCCTGAAATGATAGAAAAAGGAATAAATTCACTGAATTATCTAGTTCGATTAATGAGAATTTTTTTAATGATCATTGATATATCCAGAAAATTTTAGGAGGGTTATATAGATGGAGTTCTAGGGATACATTATGTTATTAATGAAGAAACACAATAAAATAATTTGATTGTGGAATTATTCATCATCCTATGGAGTATATCCTTACTATGATGTTCTCACAGAAAACATCAAGCTATCTAACTCACTAAAAAGTAGATCTTATCCATCATTAACGAGGAAGAGTGAAGTGAATACTTGTTTAAAAATATCATCAACTATATATTTCTGATTTAATAATATTAAGGTTTAGATGCCGATCATGATGAGATTCCAAAGCCTATAATCTAATAAATACATTTCCAATGTCGTGTGTAGAGGTGAAGAAGAGGTAAAATTCTTTTTATAGGTTTGAATTGACTCTCTAAACAGTGAAATTGATGTGCACCATTTCACCGAGTAAACATTACAAAAAATGTATCATCTAATTTCTATTATAGTGTTTTCTGGTAGAATGATACATGACCTATTTTTACTCATTAGATGTGTCCAATTATTGTTAAACTATATAAAATCCATGTCTCCTTGTTCCATTTAAATTAATTAACTATTGATGACTTTTAATATGATCAATAATGATGTAGTGTGATATGGAACTTGTTCAATCAAATGAGGGAACAAGATCCAAAAAAGAGTAGAATGCAATCTAAGGGAAATATTCTATTTCAAAATCACCTATATTCTCCCACTAATTGGGTTATATGTATTCACCTATATCCCAATAATTGGTATAATTTCTTAAATTATATAAAATCAAGTTCATTCATTGATATTTTTTTATTACATATATGGATTTAAGGATGAATAATACTTTCTATAGTTATATTATATTTCATTCTTCAAAACATGAAATTTTTTGTTTCCATTGGGATTCTAGTTGTTAGATCATGGGATATGTGCATCAAGATACTAATTTTAGAGTGAACGATGAATTTGTATGTGATTTGGACACATAAATAACAGAAAAAAGAGGTATCTTAAGTGAATTATATAATATTTCCAATAATTATGGTCATGAACAATATATATGTAATCTCAAATAAGAAATTTTTGGAAAATAAAAATTTTCAATGGTATTTGTGAATTCTATAACATGATAAAATTTAAAATATATTATTTATGAGAAATAAGTGATTTTTTTCGGGAAAATACCTCATTTCCAAAGTCAATATGTAAAAAAAATATGATGGAGAACATGAACGAGATGACATAGCCGCCAATAAAGGTAATCAATGGTGAATCAATTAATAAATTTAAAAACAATATATCGTGAATGATTATTTGATATTATGATATACATGTTTTATAATATTTATGAAAAGGGTTGGTGATTATATTGAAGAAATAATAATAGAATCAGACAAAAAATCCAGAGATATTTCATTTAAAAACCAAGATATGGTCAAATAATTAAATTAAAAGGATGTTCAATTACATAACATACATAAAGAGGATTATAAATTCATAATTGAACTAGTTTTGGAGAATAATCAATTATTTATATATGTGATTCCATTTAATGAATATAGTAGAAGGACTTCAAAAATATTAATCCTCAAGGTTTTCTACTCCAAGATATTTAACATAAATTTAAAAACAAAAATATCATGGAGAAGGATCATCAATAAAATTTTAAACCACTAAAATAACATCATGATTATTTTATATTATATTAAGATGAATTTTGATAAAGGATATAGGTGATGGCTACCTAATAGAAGGACAAGGACATGAAGATTAATGAGATTGAAATAGAGGTTAAACCACTAAATGAAAAGAAAAATCACATCTACAGAATCTAAAAAAAGTTCAAATCTAAAAGGTATAATGATAATTCCATTGTCTAATAGTAATATTATAGATACAAAATGAAATCAAATTCAAAAAAATGTACCATAGAGGTGAAACTATTACTGAGTTATTTGAGAAAATATTTATATTTTCCCCAATGTCATAATCATTACCAATGGAAGTAAATATAATGAAAACATATAAACGAAGATATGGTTACATGATGAATGTTTTCAGTTGGGGATGATTTATATTGATTCAGTATGTATATATAAATATGCACTATGTAAGGGTAATTTATGGACATATGATGAAGGAAACCCGATATTCCATGTAAATTGTTATGTAAATAGAAATTTAATAAAAATCTATTACATTAAAATATACATATTTTTTTATATTGGAAGACTATGATGGATAAACAAAATGAAAGGTTCTTCATTGATTTATTTTATATTCATGCAATATCTTCCTTAGAAATAATAAATAAAATTATTGAAGAAGAATAAAATAAGAAGATACTCATAATTAATATGAATTTGTGAAAATAATTATGAAATTCTCAATAAAGCCAAAAAATATTTGTTTTCTATAATGGATGTCAATGTGAAAAATAATAAATAAATTCACTTTTTTCAATTAAATTACTATTTAACAAAATAGGATAGTGTTAGATTAATATTCCTCCAATGGAAGATGAAACATATAGAATGATGTAGTAGTGAATTATCAAATTTTGAAATATAGACATGTATTATTAGTTATAAAATGATGGTTATATCCAACCATAAAAATATGGATAATTTTAATTAAGATATAACAAATCAAATATGTATAAGTTGTCTTAATTGAAGGATATAGTTTCTAAATTCATTTAATCACATTGGAAAAAGTGTGTTGGTTCATCAAGGCCAACCAAATTTCTTTACATGGGGATGACCATGAGCTAAACCACTCCAATTTTATTTAATTATAAATACTATTATTGCAGTGTGACAAGTTTAAGGGGGGATATAATCTATGGGTTTAATATATTGAATGGACTGATAGATATGTGATTTTATTCCAATGTAGGAAAATTTAACAGTATCAAATGAATAATTTAATGTTGTGTTAAATTGAATTATGGAATTTTTGAGTGGTACCAATAATAATAAGAAATATAACTAGTAAAATAAGTCTATAAAAATTTGTATATGACATTAATGATTCAAGAGTTTAACATAGAGGTTGAGTTGTTAACTTTGACTAGTAAATGTTCATTTTTGTGATTGATTTTCCATGTAGTATCATCTATAATTCCAATATAAAAAATAAATCTAAATAGATAATCCCATGATATGTGTCAACTCCATATTTTTTGTCTAAATTTGAAAGAATTTATCATCAGATTGCATTGAATGTTCAAAGTCAAAAAGTCTTGTAACATCCCAAGTAAGTAATGAATAATAGATATTTTTATCTATGTCTATTAATGATTAAGATAGTGTTATAGAGGCTTAAAATGAAAATAAATACAATCTTATGCATGGAATACACTAATATTCTTAAAAGATTGTTTTAGTGCCTTTTGATGGAAAACCATTTTTGAATCTATATTTTGACAATTTTATAAACTATGTTTGTCAAAATAAACTTATCATGGAATACACTAATATTCTTAAAAGATTGTTTTAGTGCCTTTTGATGGCAAACCATTTTTGAATCTATATTTTGACAATTTTATAAACTATGTTTGTCAAAATAAACTTATCCTTTATGATTGGGACATCAAAATTTTCCTTGTGTGAAGTTTTGGTATTTTTCTGACAATGTTCATTTTTTAATGAATAGTGAAAAATACTGCATTTTACATCAAAACTGCTTTTTAATCTAATTTATTTATATGATTAGATTATCTTTTGAATTGGTATTAATGTGTAATATGAATATATTTTTACCATTTTATCCAATGGTGGTCATTGGAATCAATTTCACTTTGAAATTAGACTTAAACTGGTGTCAATCTTTTGATACTTATTGTTTTGTAAAAACACGCTATTTGCTCATGACAGTGGGAATTAATTATTAAATTAATTAATTTGACTTATATGTTTTGAATTTTGTAAAATGGACTTCATTTTTGAATTCGGAATATCAAATATAGCTTACGGTGAATTTTTGGTAATTTTCTGAAAAACTTCAATTTTTGATGAATAGTGAAACCACTAAGTGGTAATCAAGAAAACTGATTTTTCAGTTAAATGAAAGTTTACCACTAATGTGTATTGAATTTTGAAAATCCGACATACATGGTTGTCATTAAGAAGTAAAATGTGTTTCAATGAGATTATAATAATTTTTTGGTGAATAGTAACTTATTAAGTTCTTAATCGCGATTAGTGGTAATTAGGGTAGTTTAAGGTATAAATAATGCTTTAATAATATGAAATGACCTAGACACATGTCCCAACCTTATTGGTTGTGTCATGGCCGACCAAGAAAATCCATGGGTCAACTTGGGGACCCCATGGATCCACTTTTGTTGGGAAATGACATAAATTACTTTTTATTAAATGTTAAAGTGAAAATGACACAAACATAATATGTTTTACAAAAACATTTTTTAAGTGGGGTTATACAAGTCCAAATTTTGATTATAAATAGTCATTGGAAATCTAAAAATATTTTCTATATCATAGTATTTGTTTTATAATTTTTAGACACTAAATAAATTTAATTATTTATGACATAATAATGATGCAGCGATGACATCATTATTTGACGATTTAAATAAAATAGAAAGATAATGTAAAATCTATGAACTACACGAGTCCAAAACTAATTGGATGAGTGGATTTCGAACCCTTATCACCTTATCCACGAATTCTATCAATGTGGGACCTTTTAAAACCGAAACACATTTTCAAATAAAGTAATGTTTCTTTACTTTCCAAAAGTGCCCCTCCTCTCCCCTTATAAAAGGCCCCCACCTCTACCTCATTTCACACACTACTCAAGCCTTTGGATCGGCCAACCCCTGCCCATTTTCTCTCTCCACATCCCTCTCCTCATCCTAGAGGATTCCCTTTGGGCAGAATCCTTTCAAAGGAAGCCTTTTGGCTCAAATCAAAAGGAGTTACACTTTTAAAGGTAATTCATTCTCTCATGTTCATTTGTTTTATTTTGCTTCTCCAACCCCCTAAACTCTTTTTATTTACTTCTTTTGTAACAACACCAGTATCTTCAATATACTAGGATGTTTTTATAAGATTTATTTGAGCTACACTCTCACACAACTACATCAAATGGTTAAAGAACATAAGGTTTCCGTGGATGGCGAAATTCTGCCTCCCGAAACGATGATTGTTCAACACTCATTTAACACCTTCAAAGGTGGCCATTATGATGTCACTATTTTTATATATGATATATAATATGTTTATGTTTTCCTTAAGCTTCTGTTTTTTTTCATTTTGGGCATACCTTTATGGTTTCCATTATGGGTAAAACACGATATCTTCATTTTAGGAAGTGCGGACTACCGCCCCCTAAAAGTGATTTGATTCGTTAATACCATATGTGGGATGTGTAAAGGACAAAGTTAATGATATTATATATGTTATTATACTGGAATTATAATATACTCTTATATCATTATGATTCCATTCCAGAAAATATGAAATAGAAATGGAAATAGCGTTCATGCGTACGTACGGCTTACCGTCTCCATGAACGGTGCATTTCATTTCTTACCTCTAAATGTGATGTAATATTATAAATGAATGTATGTAATGGATATATATGACATATATGATATCTACATCATGAATACCATTCTGGATATAATGAACCTTTGACCAAATTAACAACATGTAAGTGTAATAAGTCTATTTTTGAATTAAGAACCAAATACCGACAAAATGAACATTATTAACTTAAATGAGTACATGATGTTCATAACATGGTATAAAAGGAATAATGAACTTGAAAAAGATTCATAAGCAAGTAGAGATTAACTCAAGTTTATTATTCAGGAGTTTAAAGAACGGTCGGGTCAAGTCGGATACGAGGTATGGGACTTCGTCTCAATCTCCTTTCGTTGAGGCATATTTTATTTTATACACAACTTTCTTTTATACGGTGTATAAACCCCTTTGACTTTTACGTTTATTCAAAAGGAATATTTTTTATACGAAGCGTTTACTAAACGACAAAAGGGAATGTTTTTGTCGTACGTATGCGGCGACAACGACTTCTCCGCCGTCGTGACCGTTATTTGAGTTTCGGCTTCCTCTACAAGCCATACCTTCTTTTTTTAAAAGAAAAATAAATACCATGTTTTACTTTGGTATTGAAAATGGTTTTCATAATGTTTTTATATCAATGTGTTGTATTTATATCTCGTGATTGAAATGTTGAAATTTTATGTTTCCTTTATACATGTTTTATGTGATATGATTATGTTATGGTTCTTGGGCATTATTATGAAGACGGGTGGTTCCGTGATAAACTAAGGGCGGGTGAGCCCGTTATAGCTCTCCAATGCATTGGGTAACGCGAAGGAGTGAAACGTTAAGGTTTCTCCAAAGAGATTTTAGGGAATATACTGTGATGGGTATTCTAAACGTAACCAAGAGGGTTACTCCCTACGTAAGAATGTTATGAATGCCTCAAGTTACCTTTATGTCTTATGGTTTCTATGATTTATTCATGATTTTATGAGGTATGTTAAAGTGCCTATGTTTTATGGGTATAGTATGATTTCATTCTTATGTATATATGAACTCATGTTTCCTTCCCATGTTTTTATAACCCATACTGAGTTTTTATGCTCATCCCAAGTTTTTGAAATGTTTTTCACAGGTCAAGGGAATGGTACATGATAAGATGATAGAGTCAAGGATGTGTCAAGAAATAATCCATGTTTTATTTTAAATGTGTTTCCATTGATGGGAATGAAGAATACTATCTTTATGTAACCACTTTTTTTATATGTGGAATGTAATGCAAGTTTTATGATCTAATTCTCTAAAACTCTAAACCTGAAAAGATCCTCAATGTGTAATCTTTTAATAACTCAAGATTAAGTAAGGTTTAAGGCTGGGGCCTTATAGTTGGTATCAAAGGTCGGTTTAGATAACTTTAGGAGTTAGAATTCTATTAAATGATTATCCAAAAATATTTTTTTTTCGATAGCATTTAAAGATTACCATGTTGCTTCATCTAAGACATGTTTGTTCAGAATGGTTTTCCGCAGAGGAAACAGGGAAGCTGTGCTAGGAAGGCATACAGAAGGAAATAACCTTCCGAATCAGCATCCAGAAATGGTCGGAATTGGAACTGAACAGTTTTTTGCAGTAATGGCGCAGTTGACTCAAGCGATAAATGGCGGTGGTATCTATACATGAGATCAGCCAGATCAACCGCAGAGGAACATGTCAGTGGTGGAACATTTCATGAGGCAACATCCACCATCATTCAGAGGATCATATGACCCTGTGCTAGCTTAAGGGTGGATTAAAGCACTGGAGAAGATTTTTGATGTCATGGGGTGTTCAGACAATCAAAAGGTTAGTCTTGCTATTTACCGTTTGGAGGGTGAAGCAGATCAGTGGTGGTCTATGGTTAAAAATATCAGGGACGCCGATGAGATTGATGCTCTTGACTGGGATGAATTCAAAGGTATGTTTCTTGAGAAGTATTTTCCTAAGGCTGTTCGACTTAGGATGGAAAAGCAATTCTTGGAATTTAGGCAAGAGGAAGACTCAGTGGCTGCCTATGAAGAAAGGTTCACTCGATTGGCAAGGTATGCTCCAAATTTTATCTGGGACCTTGATAGTAAAATCAATCGTTTTTACTCAGGATTAAAGCCAAAGTATCGAAGGGCATTAGCTTCTCGTGAGTTTAAAAGTTAAGAAAAGCTTGTTCGATGTGCTGAGAAGGTGGAAATGGAGTTTTCCGATGACCAAGTTTTCTATAACAACCAGTAAAAGAAGAGACCGAGGTGGTAGGAGAAAGGTAAGAATTCTTCAAAAAAGTCTGATGGTAAGAAAACTAAGTTTCCAGTTTGTGATAAATGTGGAAAAAGGCATGCTGGGGAATGTCTTCTGAATTCTGGGAAGTGCTACCGATGTGGTAAGATGGGACATAAGGCTCGTGATTGCACTGAAAAGGATCAAGGTTAAGGTAAGAACAAATTTGATTTACAGTTAGTGAAATGTTATAAGTGCAATGAGATGGGTCACTATGCAAACGAGTGTTCGACAAGGAGCTTGAGTGATGGGAAGCAGTTAGACTACAAGCAGAAAGGGGTGGTGAAATCCTTTGCAGCTACTTCAGCAGATGTCGGGCCATCAAATGAAGTGGTATCAGGTACTTTGTTTGTTTTTTCATATTATGCCAGTGTGTTGTTTGATTCGGGGTCTACACATTCTTTCATCTCTGAAACCTTTTCTAGTAAAATGGGAATACCATCTCAAGAAATGACTCCTGAACTTTTGGTAAAAACACCTGGGGGAAGTGTCGAGGCAAAAATAATTTATAAGAATCTTCCTATCCTTATCTGTGGAAAGAACCTACTTGCAAACCTTATTGTTCTACCTCTAGTAGAGTTTGATGTTATCCTGGGTATGGATTGGCTCTCTATTTACCATGCTAAGATTGACTGTAGAGCTAAAGAAGTTTCTTTTCATAAAGACTTTCAGTTTGTTTACAAGAATGAACCCTTAATTTTGATAACATATCAAGAGGCCAAGAAACTTGTAAAAGATGGAAATGAATTTTACCTTGCACACGTCGTTGAAAATAAAGGAACTGTTCAGATTAATGATGTGCCAGTGGTAAATGAGTATCCTGATGTTTTTCCTGATGAGTTGCCTGGAATAATACCAGATCGGGAAGTTGAGTTTACTGTTGACTTAGTTCCTGATGCTAAGCCAATTTCAAAACCCCCTTATCGAATGGCACAAATTGAACTTTTGGAGTTAAAGGAGAAATTGCAAGATTTTTTAGAGAAAGGTTTCATTAGACCTAGCACATCACCATGGGGTGCTCCTGTTTTATTTGTTAAAAAGAAAGATGGTTATATGAGACTTTGCATTGATTATAGAGCCTTGAATAATATCACTGTTAAGAACAAATATCCTTTGCCTCATATCGATGATTTGTTTGATCAGCTCCAGGGAGCTCAGTTTTTTTCAAAGATTGACCTGAGATCGGGGTACCATAATCTGAAGGTAAAGGAGGCAGATATTCCGAAGACCGCGTTCCGTATGAGATATGGACATTATGAATTTGTAGTAATGCCTTTTGGGCTAACCAATGTACCTGCTGTATTCATGGACTTAATGAATAGAATTTTCCATGAGTTCTTGGATAAGTTTTTGGTGGTTTTCATTGATGATATTTTGGTGTTTTCTAAAAGTAAAGAGGAGAATGAAAAACATTTAAGGGTTATCTTGCAAACCTTAAAAGAAAAGAAATTGTATGGGAAATTCAGCAAGTGTGAGTTTTGGTTGCAACAAATTTCTTTCCTTGGTCACATTGTTTCTAAAGATGGAATAACTGTTGATCCTACAAAAACAAAAGTTGTGGAAGAATGGCCAAGACCCACAAATGTATCCGAGATTCGTAGCTTCCTTGGTTTGGCGGGCTATTACCGAAGGTTTGTTAGAAATTTTTCACGGTTATCTAGTCCAATGACTAAGCTAACTCGGAAGGGTGTTAAGTTTATCTGGACAAAAGAATGTGATGATTGTTTTCAGGAATTGAAAAGAAGATTGGTGAATGCTCCAGTTTTGGCACTACCTTCCAGGAATGGTGAGTTTGTTATATACAGTGATGCTTCATTGAAAGGACTTGGTTGCGTCCTAATGCAGAATGATCAGGTAATTGCTTATGCTTCACGACAGTTGAAAACTCATGAGGTAAATTACCCTACACGTGATTTGGAATTAGCTGCTGTTGTTTTTGCTTTAAAAATTTGGAGGTATCATTTGTATGGAGTAAAGTGTGAAATATATACCGATCACAAAAGTTTAAAGTATATATTCACTCAGAAAGAGTTAAACATGAGACAAAGGAGATGGCTGGAATTAATCAAGGATTATGATTGTACAATTCATTACCATCCGGGAAAATCAAATAAAGTGGCTGATGCTTTGAGTCGAAAAAGTAATGCTTCATTAACAATGTTGCGTTTGGAACGTGATCCTTTGGTTAAGGATTTGATGAAATTTGGCATAGAAGTTGTTGGTGCAGGGAGTCCTTCTGTTTTGTTTCAGGTATCAGTGAGATCTTCTCTATCAGATAGAATCAAGCAAGCACAGAAGCAAGATAGTGAGTTGCAGAAAAAGGTAGAGCTGGTTCAGAAAGGTAAGTTGCCTGAATTCAACTTTGATAGTGATTGTGTTTTGAGATTTGGGAAGAGATTGTGTGTGCCTTGTGATTCACAGTTGAAGAGAGAGTTGTTATGTGAAGCTCATAGTTCTCTGTTTTCAGTTCATCCGGGCAGTACTAAGATGTATAGAGATCTGCGGGAGTATTACTGGTGGGATGGAATGAAAAGAGATATTGCTGATTTTACTGTGAAGTGTTTGACTTGTCAGCAGGTTAAAGCAGAGCGGCAGTTACCGAAAGGGATGCTTCAGCCTTTACCAGTGCCAGAGTGGAAATGGGAGAATATATCCATGGACTTTGTTGTTGGATTACCGAAGACATCTCGAGGTAATAATGCAATCTGGGTTATTGTTGATCGCTTGACCAAATCTGCTCATTTCCTTGCTATACGAGATACTTTCTCTCTTGATCAACTTTCCCGTTTGTATCTTAAAGAGATAGTCAGGTTACATGGAGTTCCTCTCTCCATTGTATCAGATCGTGATCCCAGGTTTACTTCTAACTTTTGGAAAGGCCTTCAGAAGTCGTTGGGTACTGAATTAAATTTTAGTACAGCTTTTCATCCTCAATCAGATGGGCAGTCAGAACAAACAATTCAGACATTGGAGGATATGCTACGAGCTTGTTCTATGGATTATCAGGGAAGTTGGGACCAACATCTTTCTTTGGTTGAGTTTTCATATAATAACAGTTTTCATTCCAGTATACAGATGGCACCATTTCAGGCATTATATGGGAAGCGGTGTCGAACTCCAGCTTTCTGGGATGAAGTGGGTGAAAGAAAGTAGATGGGACCAGAATTGGTAGAAGAGATGGCAGAAAAAGTTCAGCTGATTCAGAAACACATGAGAACAGCTCAGAGCAGGCAGAAGAGTTATGCGGATAACCGGAGGAAGGATCTATCTTTCGAGGTAGGTGATCATGTTTTTCTCAAGGTTTCTCCTTGGAAAAGTGTGATGAGATTTGGTAAGAAAGTAAAGTTGAGTCCAAGGTTCATTGGACCATACGAAATTCTGGAAAGAGTTGGATCAGTTGCATACCGAGTGGCTTTACCTCCGAGTTTATCTCAGGTACACAATGTTTTTCACGTTTCGATGTTGAGAAAGTATATGCCAGATCCATCTCATGTTTTGAGTCCAGAGGTAGTTCAGCTGTAAGAGAACCTATCTTATGAGGAACAACCGGTCCAGATTCTTGACCACAGGGAGCAAGTGTTACGGAATAAAGTGATTCACCAGGTAAAGGTTTTGTGGAAAAACCACATGATTGAAGAGGCAACATGGGAATCTGAAAATGCAATGAGGGATAAGTACCCCCATTTATTCGATAAGTAAATAAATTGCGGGAACGCAATTTTCTAAAGGGGGGAAGGATGTAACATCCCAAGTAAGTAATGAATAATAGATATTTTTATCTATGTCTATTAATGATTAAGATAGTGTTATAGAGGCTTAAAATGAAAATAAATACAATCTTATGCATGGAATACACTAATATTCTTAAAAGATTGTTTTAGTGCCTTTTGATGGCAAACCATTTTTGAATCTATATTTTGACAATTTTATAAACTATGTTTGTCAAAATAAACTTATCATGGAATACACTAATATTCTTAAAAGATTGTTTTAGTGCCTTTTGATGGCAAACCATTTTTGAATCTATATTTTGACAATTTTATAAAATATGTTTTTCAAAATAAACTTATCCTTTATGATTGGGACATCAAAATTTACCTTGTGTGAAGTTTTGGTATTTTTCTGACAATGTTAATTTTTTAATGAATAGTGAAAAATACTGCATTTTACATCAAAACTGCTTTTTAATCTAATTTATTTATATGATTAGATTATCTTTTGAATTGGTATTAATGTGTAATATGAATATATTTTTACCATTTTATCCAATAGTGGTCATTGGAATCAATTTCACTTTGAAATTAGACTTAAACTGGTGTCAATCTTTTGATACTTATTGTTTTGTAAAAACACGCTATTTGCTCATGACAGCGGGAATTAATTATTAAATTAATTAATTTGACTTATATGTTTTGAATTTTGTAAAATGGACTTCATTTTTGAATTCGGAATATCAAATATAGCTTACGGTGAATTTTTGGTAATTTTCTGAAAAACTTCAATTTTTGATGAATAGTGAAACCACTAAGTGGTAATCAAGCAAACTGATTTTTCAGTTAAATGAAAGTTTACCACTAATGTGTATTGAATTTTGAAAATCCGACATACATGGTTGTCATTAAGAAGTAAAATGTGGTTCAATGAGATTATAATAATTTTTTGGTGAATAGTAACTTATTAAGTTCTTAATCGCGATTAGTGGTAATTAGGGTAGTTTAAGGTATAAATAATGCTTTAATAATATGAAATGACCTAGACACATGTCCCAACATTATTGGTTGTGTCATGGCCGACCAAGACAAGCCATGGGTCAACTTGGGGACCCCATGGATCCACTTTTGTTGGGAAATGACATAAATTACTTTTTATTAAATGTTAAAGTGAAAATGACACAAACATAATATGTTTTAGAAAAACATTTTTTAAGTGGGGTTATACAAGTCCAAATTTTGATTATAAACAGTCATTGGAAAGCTAAAAGGATTTTCTATATCATAGTATTTTTTTTATAATTTTTAGACACTAAATAAATTTAATTATTTATGACATAATAATGATGCAGCGATGACATCATTATTTGACGATTTAAATAAAATAGAAAGATAATGTAAAATCTATGAACTACACATGTCCAAAACCAATTGGATGAGTGGATTTCGAACCCTTATCACCTTATACACGAATTCTATCAATGTGGGACCTTTTAAAACCGAAACACATTTTCAAATAAAGTAATGTTTCTTTACTTTCCAAAAGTGCCCCTCCTCTCCCCTTATAAAAGGCCCCCACCTCTACCTCATTTCACACACTACTAAAGCCTTTGGCTCAGCCAACCCCTACCCATTTGCTCTCTCCACATCCCTCTCCTCATACTAGAGGATTCCCTTTGGGCAGAATCCTTTCAAAGGAAGCCTTTAGGCTCAAATCAAAAGGAGTTACACTTTTAAAGGTAATTCATTCTCTCATGTTCATTTGTTTTATTTTGCTTCTCCAACCCCCTAAACTCTTTTTATTTACTTCTTTTGTAACAACACCAGTATCTTCAATATACTAGGATGTTGTTATAAGATTTATTTGAGCTACACTCTCACACAACTACATCAAATGGTTAAAGAACATAAGGTTTCCGTGGATGGCGAAATTCTGCCTCCCGAAACGATGATTGTTCAACACTCATTTAACACCTTCAAAGGTGGCCATTATGATGTCACTATTTTTATATATGATATATAATATGTTTATGGTTTCCTTAAGCTTCTGTTTTTTTTCATTTTGGGCATACCTTTATGGTTTCCATTATGGGTAAAACACGATATCTTCATTTTAGGAAGTGCGGACTACCGCCCCCTAAAAGTGATTTGATTCGTTAATACCATATGTGGGATGTGTAAAGGATAAAGTTAATGATATTATATATGTTATTATACTGGAATTATAATATACTCTTATATCATTATGATTCCATTCCAGAAAATATGAAATATAAATGGAAGTAGCGTTCATGCGTACGTACGGCTTACCGTCTCCATGAACGGTGCATTTCATTTCTTACCTCTAAATGTGATGTAATATTATAAATGAATGTATGTACTAGATATATATGACATATATGATATCTACATCATGAATACCATTTTGGATATAATGAACCTTTGACCAAATTAACAACATGTAAGTGTAATAAGTCTATTTTTGAATTAAGAACCAAATACCGACAAAATGAACATTATTAACTTAAATGAGTACATGATGTTCATAACATGGTATAAAAGGAATAATGAACTTGAAAAAGATTCATAAGCAAGTAGAGATTAACTCAAGTTTATTATTCAGGAGTTTAAAGAACGGTCGGGTCAAGTCGGATACGAGGTATGGGACTTTGTCTCAATCTCCTTTCATTGAGGCATATTTTATTTTATACACAACTTTCTTTTATACGGTGTATAAACCCCTTTGACTTTTACGTTTATTCAAAAGGAATCTTTTTTATACGAAGCGTTTACTAAACGACAAAAGGGAATGTTTTTGTCGTACGTATGCGGCGACAACGACTTCTCCGCCGTCGTGACCGTTATTTGAGTTTCGGCTTCCTCTACAAGCCATACCTTCTTTTTTTAAAAGAAAAATAAATACCATGTTTTACTTTGGTATTGAAAATGGTTTTCATAATGTTTTTATATCAATGTGTTGTATTGATATCTCGTGATTGAAATGTTGAAATTTTATGTTTCCTTTATACATGTTTTATGTGATATGATTATGTTATGGTTCTTGAGCATTATTATGAAGACGGGTGGTTCCGTGATAAACTAAGGGCGGGTGAGCCCGTTATAGATCTCCAATGCATTGGGTAACGCGAAGGAGTGAAACGTTAAGGTTTCTCCAAAGAGATTTTAGGGAATATACTGTGATGGGTATTCCAAACGTAACCAAGAGGGTTACTCCCTACGTAAGAATGTTATGAATGCCTCAAGTTACCTTTATGTCTTATGGTTTCTATGATTTATTCATGATTTTATGAGGTATGTTAAAGTGCCTATGTTTTATGGGTATAGTATGATTTCATTCTTATGTATATATGAACTCATGTTTCCTTCCCATGTTTTTATAACCCATACTGAGTTTTTATGCTCATCCCAAGTTTTTGAAATGTTTTTCACAGGTCAAGGGAATGGTACATGATAAGATGATAGAGTCAAGGATGTGTCAAGAAATAATCCATGTTTTATTTTAAATGTGTTTCCATTGATGGGAATGAAGAATACTATCTTTATGTAACCACTTTGTTTATATGTGGAATGTAATGCAAGTTTTATGATCTAATTCTCTAAAACTCTAAACCTGAAAAGATCCTCAATGTGTAATCTTGTAATAACTCAAGATTAAGTAAGGTTTAAGGCTGGGGCCTTATAGTTGGTATCAAAGGTCGGTTTAGATAACTTTAGGAGTTAGAATTCTATTAAATGATTATCCAAAAATATTTTTTTTTCGATAGCATTTAAAGATTACCATGTTGCTTCATCTAGACATGTTTGTTCAGAATGGTTTTCTGCAGAGGAAACAGGGAAGCTGTGCTAGGAAGGCATACAGAAGGAAATAACCTTCCGAATCAGCATCCAGAAATGGTCGGAATTGGAACTGAACAGTTTGTTGCAGCAATGGCGCAGTTGACTCAAGCGATAAATGGCGGTGGTATCCATACACGAGATCAGCCAGATCAACCGCAGAGGAACATGTCAGTGGTGGAACATTTCATGAGGCAACATCCACCATCATTCAGAGGATCATCTGACCCTGTGCTAGCTGAAGGGTGGATTAAAGCACTGGAGAAGATTTTTGATGTCATGGGGTGTTCAGACAATCAAAAGGTTAGTCTTGCTATTTACCGTTTGGAGGGTGAAGCAGATCAGTGGTGGTCTATGATTAAAAATATCAGGGACGCCGATGAGATTGATGCTATTGACTGGGATGAATTCAAAGGTATGTTTCTTGAGAAGTATTTTCCTAAGGCTGTTCGACTTAGGATGGAAAAAAAATTCTTGTAATTGAGGCAAGAGGAAGACTCAGTGGCTGCCTATGAAGAAAGGTTCACTCGATTGGCAAGGTATGCTCTAAATTTTATCCGGGACCTTGATAGTAAAATCAATCATTTTTACTCAGGATTAAAGCCAAAGTATCGAAGGGCATTAGCTTCTCGTGAGTTTAAAAGTTATGAAAAGCTTGTTCGATGTGCTGAGAAGGTGGAAATGGAGTTTGCCGATGACCAAGTTTTCTATAACAACCAGCAAAAGAAGAGACCGAGGTGGCATGAGAAAGGTAAGAATTCTTCAAAAAAGTCTGATGGTAAGAAAACTAAGTTTCCAGTTTGTGATAAATGTGGAAAAAGGTATGCTGGGGAATGTCTTCTGAATTCTGGGAAGTGCTACCGATGTGGTAAGATGGGACATAAGGCTCGTGGTTGCACTGAAAAGGATCAAGGTGAAGGTAAGAACAAATTTGATTTACAGTTAGTGAAATGTTATAAGTGCAATGAGATGGGTCACTATGAAAACGAGTGTCCGACAAGGAGCTTGAGTGATGGGAAGCAGTTAGACTACAAGCAGAAAGGGGTGGTGAAATCCTTTGCAGCTACTTCAGCAGATGTCGGGCCATCAAATGAAGTGGTATCAGGTACTTTGTTTGTTTTCTCAGATTATGCCAGTGTGTTGTTTGATTCGGGGTCTACACATTCTTTCATCTCTGAAACCTTTTCTAGTAAAATGGGAATACCATCTCAAGAAATGACTCCTGAACTTTTGGTAAAAACACCTGGGGGAAGTGTCGAGGAAAAAAGAATTTATAAGAATCTTCCTATCCTTATCTGTGGAAAGAACCTACTTGCAAACCTTATTGTTCTACCTCTAGTAGAGTTTGATGTTATCCTGGGTATGGATTGGCTCTCTATTTACCATGCTAAGATTGACTGTAGAGCTAAAGAAGTTTCTTTTCATAAAGACTTTCAGTTTGTTTACAAGAATGAACCCTTAATTTTGATAACATATCAAGAGGCCGAGAAACTTGTAAAAGATGGAAATGAATGTTACCTTGCACACGTCGTTGAAAATAAAGGAACTGTTCAGATTAATGATGTGCCAGTGGTAAATGAGTATCCTGATGTTTTTCCTGATGAGTTGCCTGGAATAATACCAGATCGGGAAGTTGAGTTTACTGTTGACTTAGTTCCTGATGCTAAGACAATTTCAAAACCCCCTTATCGAATGGCACAAATTGAACTTTTGGAGTTAAAGGAGCAATTGCAAGATTTTTTAGAGAAAGGTTTCATTAGACCTAGCACATCACCATGGGGTGCTCCTGTTTTATTTGTTAAAAAGAAAGATGGTTCTATGAGACTTTTCATTGATTATAGAGCCTTGAATAATATCACTGTTAAGAACAAATATCCTTTGCCTCATATCGATGATTTGTTTGATCAGCTCCAGGGAGCTCAGTTTTTTTCAAAGATTGACCTGAGATCGGGGTACCATCAGCTGAAGGTAAAGGAGGCAGATATTCCGAAGACCACGTTCCGTACGAGATATGGCCATTATAAATTTGTAGTAATTCCTTTTGGGCTAACCAATGCACCTGCTGTATTCATGGACTTAATGAATAGAATTTTCCATGAGTTCTTGGATAAGTTTGTGGTGGTTTTCATTGATGATATTTTGGTGTTTTCTAAAAGTAAAGAGGAGAATGAAAAACATTTAAGGGTTATCTTGTAAACCTTAAAAGAAAAGAAATTGTATGGGAAATTCAGCAAGTGTGAGTTTTGGTTGCAACAAATTTCTTTCCTTGGTCACATTGTTTCTAAAGATGGAATAACTGTTGATCCTGCAAAAACAAAATTTGTGGAAGAATGGCCAAGACCCACAAATGTATCCGAGATTCGTAGCTTCCTTGGTTTGGCGGGCTATTACCGAAGGTTTGTTAGAAATTTTTCACGGTTATCTAGTCCAATGACTAAGCTAACTCGGAAGGGTGTTAAGTTTATCTGGACAAAAGAATGTGATGATTGTTTTCAGGAATTGAAAAGAAGATTGGTGAATGCTCCAGTTTTGGCACTACCTTCCAGGAATGGTGAGTTTGTTATATACAGTGATGCTTCATTGAAAGGACTTGGTTGCGTCCTAATGCAGAATGATCAGGTAATTGCTTATGCTTCACGACAGTTGAAAACTCATGAGGTAAATTACCCTACACATGATTTGGAATTAGCTGCTGTTGTTTTTGCTTTAAAAATTTGGAGGCATCATTTGTATGGAGTAAAGTGTGAAATATATACCGATCACAAAAGTTTAAAGTATATATTCACTCAGAAAGAGTTAAACATGAGACAAAGGAGATGGCTAGAATTAATCAAGGATTATGATTGTACAATTCATTACCATCCGGGAAAATCAAATAAAGTGGCTGATGCTTTGTGTCGAAAAAGTAATGCTTCATTAACAATGTTGCGTTTGGAATGTGATCCTTTGGTTAAGGATTTGATGAACTTTGGCATAGAAGTTGTTGGTGCAGGGAGTCCTTCTGTTTTGTTTCAGGTATCAGTGAGATCTTCTCTATCAGATAGAATCAAGCAAGCACAGAAGAAAGATAGTGAGTTGCAGAAAAAGGTAGAGCTGGTTCAGAAAGGTAAGTTGCCTGAATTCAACTTTGATAGTGATTGTGTTTTGAGATTTGGGAAGAGATTGTGTGTGCCTTGTGATTCACAGTTGAAGAGAGAGTTGTTATGTGAAGCTCATAGTTCTCTGTTTTCAGTTCATCTGGGCAGTACTAAGATGTATAGAGATCTGCAGGAGTATTACTGGTGGGATGGAATGAAAAGAGATATTGCTGATTTTACTGTGAAGTGTTTGACTTGTCAGCAGGTTAAAGCAGAGCGGCAGTTACCGAAAGGGATGCTTCAGCCTTTACCAGTGCCAGAGTGGAAATGGGAGAATATATCCATGGACTTTGTTGTTGGATTACCGAAGACATCTCGAGGTAATAATGCAATCTGGGTTATTGTTGATCGCTTGACCAAATCTGCTCATTTCCTTGCTATACGAGATACTTTCTCTCTTGATCAACTTTCCCGTTTGTATCTTAAAGAGATAGTCAGGTTACATGGAGTTCCTCTCTCCATTTTATCAGATCGTGATCCCAGGTTTACTTCTAACTTTTGGAAAGGCCTTCAGAAGTCGTTGGGTACTGAATTAAATTTTAGTACAGCTTTTCATCCTCAATCAGATGGGCAGTCAGAACGAACAATTCAGACATTGGAGGATATGCTACGAGCTTGTTCTATGGATTATCAGGGAAGTTGGGACCAACATCTTTCTTTGGTTGAGTTTTCATATAATAACAGTTTTCATTCCAGTATACAGATGGCACCATTTCAGGCATTATATGGGAAGCGGTGTCGAACTCCAGCTTTCTGGGATGAATTGGGTGAAAGAAAGTTGATGGGACCATAATTGGTAGAAGAGATGGCAGAAAAAGTTCAGCTGATTCAGAAACACGTGAGAACAGCTCAGAGCAGGCAGAAGAGTTATGCGGATAACCGGAGGAAGGATCTATCTTTCGAGGTAGGTGATCATGTTTTTCTCAAGGTTTCTCCTTGGAAAAGTGTGATGAGATTTGGTAAGAAAGGAAAGTTGAGTCCAAGGTTCATTGGACCATACGAAATTCTGGAAAGAGTTGGATCAGTTGCATACCGAGTGGCTTTACCTCCGAGTTTATCTCAGGTACACAATGTTTTTCACGTTTCGATGTTGAGAAAGTATATGCCAGATCCATCTCATGTTTTGAGTCCAGAGGTAGTTCAGCTGGAAGAGAACCTATCTTATGAGGAACAACCGGTCCAGATTCTTGACCACAGGGAGCAAGTGTTACGGAATAAAGTGATTCACCAGGTAAAGGTTTTGTGGAAAACCACATGATTGAAGAGGCAACATGGGAATCTGAAAATGCAATGAGGGATAAGTACCCCCATTTATTCGATAAGTAAATAAATTGCGGGGACGCAATTTTCTAAAGGGGGGAAGGATGTAACATCCCAAGTAAGTAATGAATAATAGATATTTTTATCTATGTCTATTAATGATTAAGATAGTGTTATAGAGGCTTAAAATGAAAATAAATACAATCTTATGCATGGAATACACTAATATTCTTAAAAGATTGTTTTAGTGCCTTTTGATGGAAAACCATTTTTGAATCTATATTTTGACAATTTTATAAACTATGTTTGTCAAAATAAACTTATCATGGAATACACTAATATTCTTAAAAGATTGTTTTAGTGACTTTTGATGGAAAACCATTTTTGAATCTATATTTTGACAATTTTATAAACTATGTTTGTCAAAATAAACTTATCCTTTATGATTGGGACATCAAAATTTACCTTGTGTGAAGTTTTGGTATTTTTCTGACAATGTTCATTTTTTAATGAATAGTGAAAAATACTGCATTTTACATCAAAACTGCTTTTTAATCTAATTTATTTATATGATTAGATTATCTTTTGAATTGGTATTAATGTGTAATATGAATATATTTTTACCATTTTATCCAATGGTGGTCATTGGAATCAATTTCACTTTGAAATTAGACTTAAACTGGTGTCAATCTTTTGATACTTATTGTTTTGTAAAAACACGCTATTTGCTCATGACAGCGGGAATTAATTATTAAATTAATTAATTTGACTTATATGTTTTGAATTTTGTAAAATGGACTTCATTTTTGAATTCGGAATATCAAATATAGCTTACGGTGAATTTTTGGTAATTTTCTGAAAAACTTCAATTTTTGATGAATAGTGAAACCACTAAGTGGTAATCAAGCAAACTGATTTTTCAGTTAAATGAAAGTTTACCACTAATGTGTATTGAATTTTGAAAATCCGACATACATGGTTGTCATTAAGAAGTAAAATGTGGTTCAATGAGATTATAATAATTTTTTGGTGAATAGTAACTTATTAAGTTCTTAATCGCGATTAGTGGTAATTAGGGTAGTTTAAGGTATAAATAATGCTTTAATAATATGAAATGACCTAGACACATGTCCCAACCTTATTGGTTGTGTCATGGCCGACCAGGACAAGCCATGGGTCAACTTGGGGACCCCATGGATCCACTTTTGTTGGGAAATGACATAAATTACTTTTTATTAAATGTTAAAGTGAAAATGACACAAACATAATATGTTTTAGAAAAACATTTTTTAAGTGGGGTTATACAAGTCCAAATTTTGATTATAAATAGTCATTGGAAAGCTAAAACGATTTTCTATATCATAGTATTTGTTTTATAATTTTTAGACACTAAATAAAGTTAATTATTTATGACATAATAATGCTGCAGCGATGACATCATTATTTGACGATTTAAATAAAATAGAAAGATAATGTAAAATCTATGAACTACACATGTCCAAAACCAATTGGATGAGTGTATTTAGAACCCTTATCACCTTATCCACGAATTATATCAATGTGGGACCTTTTAAAACCGAAACACATTTTCAAATAAAGTAATGTTTCTTTACTTTCCAAAAGTGCCCCTCCTCTCCCCTTATAAAAGGCCCCCACCTCTACCTCATTTCACACACTACTCAAGCCTTTGGCTCGGCCAACCCCTGCCCATTTGCTCTCTCCACATCCCTCTCCTCATACTAGAGGATTCTTTTTGGGCATAATCCTTTCAAAGGAAGCCTTTAGGCTCAAATCAAAAGGAGTTACACTTTTAAAGGTAATTCATTCTCTCATGTTCATTTGTTTTATTTTGCTTCTCCAACCCCCTAAACTCTTTTTATTTACTTCTTTTGTAACAACACCAGTATCTTCAATATACTAGGATGTTGTTATAAGATTTATTTGAGCTACACTCTCACACAACTACATCAAATGGTTAAAGAACATAAGGTTTCCGTGGGTGGCGAAATTCTGCCTCCCGAAACGATGATTGTTCAACACTCATTTAACACCTTCAAAGGTGGCCATTATGATGTCACTATTTTTATATATGATATATAATATGTTTATGTTTTCCTTAAGCTTCTGTTTTTTTTCATTTTGGGCATACCTTTATGGTTTCCATTATGGGTAAAACACGATATCTTCATTTTAGGAAGTGCGGACTACCGCCCCCTAAAAGTGATTTGATTCGTTAATACCATATGTGGGATGTGTAAAGGATAAAGTTAATGATATTATATATGTTATTATACTGGAATTATAATATACTCTTATATAATTATGATTCCATTCCAGAAAATATGAAATAGAAATAGAAGTAGCGTTCATGCGTACGTACGACTTACCGTCTCCATGAACGGTGCATTTCATTTCTTACCTCTAAATGTGATGTAATATTATAAATGAATGTATGTACTGGATATATATTCCATATATGATATCTACATCATGAATACCATTCTGGATATAATGAACCTTTGACCAAATTAACAACATGTAAGTGTAATAAGTCTATTTTTGAATTAAGAACCAAATATCGACAAAATGAACATTATTAACTTAAATGAGTACATGATGTTCATAAAATGGTATAAAAGGAATAATGAACTTGAAAAAGATTCATAAGAAAGTAGAGATTAAGTCAAGTTTATTATTCAGGAGTTTAAAGAACGGTCGGGTCAAGTCGGATACGAGGTATGGGACTTCGTCTCAATCTCCTTTCGTTGAGGCATATTTTATTTTATACACAACTTTCTTTTATACGGTGTATAAACCCCTTTGACTTTTATGTTTATTCAAAAGGAATCTTTTTTATACGAAGCGTTTACTAAACGACAAAAGGGAATGTTTTTGTCGTACGTATGCGGCGACAACGACTTCTCCGCCGTCGTGACCGTTATTTGAGTTTCGGCTTCCTCTACAAGCCATACCTTCTTTTTTTAAAAGAAAAATAAATACCATGTTTTACTTTGGTATTGAAAATGGTTTTCATAATGTTTTTATATCAATGTGTTGTATTGATATCTCGTGATTGAAATGTTGAAATTTTATGTTTCCTTTATACATGTTTTATGTGATATGATTATGTTATGGTTCTTGGGCATTATTATGAAGACGGGTGGTTCCGTGATAAACTAAGGGCGGGTGAGCCCGTTATAGCTCTCCAATGCATTGGGTAACGCGAAGGAGTGAAACGTTAAGGTTTCTCCGAAGAGATTTTAGGGAATATACTGTGATGGGTATTCCAAACGTAACCAAGAGGGTTACTCCCTACGTAAGAATGTTATGAATGCCTGAAGTTACCTTTATGTCTTATGGTTTCTATGATTTATTCATGATTTTATGAGGTATGTTAAAGTGCCTATGTTTTATGGGTATAGTATGATTTCATTCTTATGTATATATGAACTCATGTTTCCTTCCCATGTTTTTATAACCCATACTGAGTTTTTATGCTCATCCCAAGTTTTTGAAATGTTTTTCACAGGTCAAGGGAATGGTACATGATAAGATGATAGAGTCAAGGATGTGTCAAGAAATAATCCATGTTTTATTTTAAATGTGTTTCCATTGATGGGAATGAAGAATACTATCTTTATGTAACCACTTTGTTTATATGTGGAATGTAATGCAAGTTTTATGATCTAATTCTCTAAAACTCTAAACCTGAAAAGATCCTCAATGTGTAATCTTGTAATAACTCAAGATTAAGTAAGGTTTAAGGTTGGGGCCTTATAAGTCTAATGTGGAAAATTTGAAACATCATATAAATAAACTTTATTGAATTCATCTGGTATATTTATTTTATATAAAATGGCGGTATAATGATTTTTGACTTGGAGTACAAATCATAAAAATTGTAATTTTATGATTATTATGTGATGAAAATTTATATAATTTTTATTATGTTCATTATGAAATTTCTGAAAATAGTTAACTGTTTAAGGAAAATGTATATATTAAAGTATGTGAAATAAAAAATGATGTTACAAACATAATCTCTTTATTAATACCGTGAGTTTTAAATGAGCATACACAGATTTTTTTGTAGCATTAATGTGTATCATGTTTAGTCAAAGATGATGTTTTAATATTTAACTATTGTTAGATTATGTTTTTATCTCAAAATAATTATATTACAATAGTAAATATGGTTTTTTATGTTATATATTTTTTAATAGTTTCATGTTAAAATAATAGAATAGTGTCTCTAAATAATATGAAATATATGCATCGAAAGAGGGGATAATGAATAATATAGTCTAAGATAACCATTATATTTTATTTTCCAAAGAAAAAATGGAGTCCAAAAATCCATATTTACTTTTCTTCATGGATTAAAAATCTAAAGGCGGAGAGAATAAATTTTTCATAGAGGCATCTAGATATGTGGAATTATTGTAAATAATGTAAAAAAGAGTTCAAATATTCAAAATATAAAGATAGTTGTTATATTATTTCACAATAAAGGATGATAATATTTTTTTTGGATTCATTAACATAAATTCCAATATGGTTTTTGGATGAGAAGAATAGGACTAACATTATTTATTTCACTCTAGGATCTATATGGTGTAGATTATTTTTTCCCCATTAAAATGATAATGGAATAATTAATTTGATGAATCATTCTTGAATAAATAATGGAAGATCTATACATGAAGACATTTTTGTCAGGATGTAATTTATTAGTCTATTTTTATATTCCGTTTGACATAATGTGATATTATTTGAGAATATTGGAAGAGAGAGGATGTTTTTTGAGTTATTTTGGTCATATGTGAGATTGTTAAAAACCAATGGTCTTTCTCACACCATAGAGGTCTAGAATATGAGATTTCTGGTACTAGTGATTGAAATTCAATTTCTTGTAAAAATGATCAGGAAACTATTAATAAGGTAATGTAATAGTGGTGACACCATGGGATTTTATTTGTTCACAATATATATAGGATGAAGTTCTCAACACCCGATGTTAATACTCATGGAATTAATTTTGTTATTTTTTTTAGTTGTTTTCGGTTTGGGGAAGGTTCAGGGTGTAGCTCATCATCATGAAATGGTGGGGTAGTTATGTTTTATATATCATATCATGATCATGTAGAAAACCATTTATCACACCAAAACTATGCGGAGACATGGAAAATCACCTAGTGATTAGGTGTGTATATTGTGAGAGGTTGATTTTTGGATCAAAAGAAAAAAAATCAATTACTTATGAATGAGGGACATTATTTGATGATGAATATTTTCAAATTAAAATAAGGATTATATAAGAATAATTTTAAATAGATCATGATGTGATCTTTAATGTATTTAAAGGTTTGGTTTACTTAGATATCAATGATTTATAGTTTGAAAAAATATCACACCTCAATATTATATGCCATGCCACAATTAGAAGACTTCTATATTTATTATGACATAGTTATGGAGAACACCCATGGATATACTGATTACTTTATAGTTATATAAAATAATTGTAGATATTAAATTGTGTAAGAATATTTTTGAAATTTAGGGTTTTAATTGGAGCATTATAAACTATTTTGAGGAATAATAAAAGGAATAAAATGAAATAAAAGGATTTTTCCAGTTTTTATAACACTATTAAATATTTTGTCTAATTAATTTTTTTAAATAACTAACATTCATTTTAAGGGTTTGAATCGACATCATTGATTTGTTTTGAAGATATTTTTATGTAATTAATGGTAGTGTTTTTTGGTGAAATCAAGGTTCCTTTTATGAAAAATTATTGTTATACTTTTGAAAAAAATCACAGAAATATTTGAAGGGATACATTAAAGGATGTCAAAAGTAAAAATTTTGAAAATAGTTTTCATTAATAATAATTCACATTTTATAATATATCAATATGTTTAATATTTGAGAATTATTAGGATATGAATATTTTGTAACATTGATCATTAGAGGGCATAATTAGAATTAAATTATTATTCCATTAATGAATGGGGTAAAGTTACTACCTTTATGACCCATTAGTGTAATTTCAATTGATGGTTGCTTCTAATGGTAGTTAGGAATGATTTTAGGAGTGGATATTGGATTTATTGCTGAAATTTTACATTTTGAAGGATTTTGTGAGATAGAGTTGTGTATTTCATGGTAGAGGGTGTGTTTCAATTTTTGAAAATAGTGATTCATTTTGGAGGTCTATTGGAGGCGTGTATGGGAGAATAGAGAGGTCAATTGAATCTTAGATCCCTAGAAAGTATAGTTATTGGGGTCTTCCTATTTTATCCTAGTAGAATTATGGATTCATGGTTGCAACAAGCAATCCAAGGAAGGAGAGTTTTTATAGTCGTGTTAATTTAGGCGTTATCACACAATAGAGTAAATCTGAGGCGTCGTCCATTGCATATGGTGGATATTTTATATCGTAGAGATTCACCAACATCATGGTCCTAATCCTAGTTTATAGGATCTATGGTATGGACTACACTATGCTTCATGGACTCCATTTTGACTACCCACAATACGACATGGTCCATCCCTTTACCCCATGGTTTTTTCATGTGTGAACACCTTTTCAAAAATGTATACAGTGTTATGCCATAGTATTTTAATTCTAGTTTTTCTTAGAAATTCCCATACCCCTATCAAACCCCATAATATACCCACATTTTTTCATTGCTTCATTGGTGATTCAAGTGTATCACTAGGAGTTCTTCTAGACAAATTTAATTTTTTTCCCATCCCATTCATTGAAGATCTATCCATGGTAATTCTAGCTGATTTCCACTTTATTCTTATTCATTTTTTCTCTTAGATCTTCATCTAAACCAGGCTACTATATAGGGAATGACTATAAATCATGATTCCTCTCTAGGGTAATGTTGTGGGATGGTTTATTCTAGGTTTTTGATGTCCCATAGTTATGATTCCAGTCTTGTCGTCATCTTTTTGTTAAATTATCCTTGATATGTTAGTAGAAAGCGAGGAGAGTGGTTGGGGAACCGAGTTCTCTCCTTTTATTTTTGAAAATGTGATATTATACTTTTTTTTCATTTTTTTATAAGGATAAGAATTAGATAAATAAAGATAATAAACCAATTTTAAACGATTTAATGATGAATGTGGATATATCATGTGTGAGTTGAATGATTTAAAGATATTTTATATCTTGGATTTTGTGTTGTGTGTTATTTTTTATTAAACATTTTTCCCACCATGAATTTCTTGTAATTTTTTGAAATATATTTGTTGAAATCACCTCACATAGAAATAGTAATTCCCTAATAGATATTAATTTAAATGTATATTTATAAGCATTAAATTATTTCATTTCCCCATTACATGTGTAGTACATTTGATGTGATAATTTATGTGATGGATGGAATTATGGGTGTAGTTTCTTACTGAGTATGAGTTTTGGGATGAGATTATAATGTGTGGTATAGAATATTTGGTGTCGATGTGTGGGTTATTGATAGTGTTTTTTATTTTCATGGTAGTTTTACTAATGTTATGTAATTATTTATATAGTAAATTATGATAATAGAAAATGGGTTGGATAAAATAGTTTGGGGATGGAAATAAAGGAATGATGGATAGTAAATAATATAATGATGCATATATTTAATTGTAATGGATATGAATATATGCCAACCTTTACTATAGGACAAACTATCATTAAATATGAAATTATTGTAAATGAATATGTAATTGTTTATTAATTGATGTTGTTAAATGGGTTCTATTAAATATATGTGTGGTTGTGTGCATGGTACGTCAGTCAGGATGCATGTATTGTAATATGGTAGAGATTTTGTCATGAAATAGTGTTGATATAGATGATGTGGTAGATGGGTGTTTTTTGGTTTTGTGAACCCATATGTTGGTATTATGTGTAACTATTATACATTTCACATTCCTTCTAATTTATACAAATACCTCACCTAAATAATGTATTTAAACTGATTCCCAATAGTTTTTGGTTCTGTCCGTTTCCCCCAAACATCCTGTTTATTGAGGGTGGATGGTTTTCTACCCTCTCTTTACTACTCACATTTCTAGGATGGAATTTTATAAATGGTATGTGGTGGTTTGTAATTATATTTCACTAGAGGTGATGACTGATGAGTGGAAGAGATGGTCCAGAGTGGGGGTTAAGCATTGTAAAAGGAGGGCTGGAGGTTGATGTCCTTTATGTTCATGATACCCTACTATTCATGTTATATGAAATTTATTATGGGAATATGGGGATATGATAATCATGGAAAATGGTATGATTATGATATGGTTGTGGTGTAGTAATTTCCACTAGTTTTGAGGTATAGATCTCTAGTTATGATAAGGATTGTGATGGTATGAGGCTGATGGATGTGAAAAGCATGAGACTATCAAGTCGTATGATGTTTAGGTGTGAGAGCTAAAAACTAGTGTTTAAAAATTGCAAAGTACCCTTTTTGATATTCTTCTCCTTATATTCTTATACTTGTATTTTTTATTGGTTGAGTGAACCTTGATGATGTTATAAACTAGTTGACCTGATTGGTTCTTAATTATTTTGAGGATTGTTCTTGGATATATTAGCTTGGTCCTCTCTTATTTTCATTATAGAATATGTGTATAATCCATCAGATTATACTTTCTATTTTCACAGTGATATATATGTAAAAAAAATTAGTTTACTAGGAGGGAGTTGGTGATCAATCTTTATATATATGGCTTAGAGTATGGAGCTATTTTTCTACTACCTTAGGATTCATGGGCATGGTAATTTTGTTATTATATTTTTATTGTATTATATAAATTGTGTATTTTTTTTGTAATTTTCCATTTTTATTGTGTTGTAGTGTAGGTTTTTTGGTTTCATTGAATTATCTTTATTCTTATATAGGAAACTCCTCTCATATTTTTGTTCTATACACTTACTACTTGTTTCCAACCAAATACTTATTAGAGGATGACCTTAAGGGTAACTATCACCGTCATTTATATCCCATGAGTGTTTTATAGCATGGTTTTTTGGAAATAAATTATTAAATACACATTCCATTGATAGAGAATCATTATTAATTAAATTTAATATTTAAACAACAATCATTTTATTTTGAAATTCCATAACATGAAATTTTATTCCATGTACCAATCAAAAACAATTAAAATTATTGCAATTTTTAATGAACATCAAATAATTTAGGTGCCCAACAAGGGTTTTGGATTCTTGTTGATTATCTTGTGTGACACAATGAAAAAAAATGGTTCACATCAACTATATATTCTATTCAAATAATAAAAAATAAATTATAGATTCATGATTTTAAGTTTAGAAATTGAATACTATGGATGCAATAAATTTATTTTCCATTCTATTTTATTCATGATGATACTCGAATATAGTGAATTGAGTTTATTCATGTTTTTGTAAATATTTTATTATATTTTAAGCACAAAAGACATGAAATAAAGAAATTTTATGCTAGATTAAAATAAAATTTATAAAATAATGATAATTCAATATGCTAATAATGTTAGGATATGAGAATTATAACAATAATATAATTATGGAATCACTGGAATGAAAACATGCTATGAGTGCCTCAAATGAGAATTGGTTGGAACTCCTTATATCTATTGTTGCTAGCATGAATTAAATAATTTTTTTTCTCTAAAATTAAATTCATCAATTACTATTTAATTTTGGGACACTTTGATATTGTTCTATAATAGTTATAACTATTGGTGAAGCTTGCATCATATTTTTTAATTAATGTAATTAAAAAACAATTTTCCATCCTAAAAAAAGTTACTCTTTTTTTATATCATGGTAAAATGTTAAAATGAAATTCTTTTGATCAATTCTAATTAAATTTTTTATGAGTTTTGATGCCTTTATTTGTTATTAGTGTTAAAAACTTTCTACAACTCTGGGGATTTTCCTTTTTATATAAATCCCTAGAATCTTATTATTGATAACCCATTCATAACAATGTCTTTTTCATGTATGGGCTTATTTATTCTATCCAATCAATCTTATTGTTTTATAATACTAAAATATTTGGGTTCTATATGAGGAGTGAAAAATACCATTCCTTTTGTTGTTTATTAAGATATTAATTTTCATTCTTAAGAGTAAATTTTTTATTATAATAACAATGATGAATATGAAGAGTAATATAAAAATAAATAGAAAGTGGGCATGACTAAATCTATATAATTTTTTTATGTGTTAATAAGATTATTGTTGTAATCTATGTCACATACCTCAAGAATTTTGTATTAAAAAATTAATTGAAAATCATGTCATCCATTACCTTCCCTAAAATCATGTTTTCATTTATGGTAAAATTACTAATGAACTATTATTTGTGCATGGCTGAAATTAATCATTAAAGTAATCAATTTACAACATTATTTTTTTATTATTATGGAATGTTTCATATGTGGTAGAATGTGTAAGGGGATATTTTTTTTTATATTTGCAATCATAATAAAAAGGAACTCGTTATTTGTATATTTTAAATTCAATTTTTGAAATTCGATATAACTACTATTTTTAAATTACAATCCTGTATTAGCATTCCTATTATGAAACTATAAGAGGTATAATATAATTTTTCAATATTTTTTTATGATTATATTCATTGAAGTGGAAGTCTATTACCATAAATGTAACTTGAATGTATATAATATCATTTATGAAACATTTCATGATTATAGTTTTATTGAATTTTCTTTTCTTCACCATCAAATGAATCTATAAGAAGTATAATATATGTTATGAATTAATTCATAATTGTTTTTTTCTTTGAAGTGATTTTATTTTATAATGTTCCTTAGTGTCGTGATTTAGTATCATTATAGATTTAAAATCTGCTCAAATAAATATTTAAATCATATAATATCATGATGAAAAAGGTCATTTCTAAATATTGAATATAGTAATTCTGACAACATGTCGAAACATAATTTTTAAGAGATGAATGATGAAGCCAAAGGGGTGGTTAAATATTTTGTTTTTTATTATTTTTTTAATGGGTGTGTTGCCTTTGATAATATATATAAGACCCTAAATGAAAATTAATGTTGTTATTTTTCATGGTGGTGTGTGATGAGAAATGTGTATTGTGGTTCATTTTTTTGGTACACAGGGGAAGTTTTGAAAATTGTGTGGCAATGATGTTTTGGATAGTTTTGTGGGAAAAGATACCATTATGTGTCTATATTATGGGTGAGATAATTAGAGAGAATATAATATTGGTGAAATGATTCTATTTTTTATGATGTAGAGATGAGTGAGAGTGTTTTGTGTTATTAATATTTATTATTAATTTTATTTATCACTCCTAAATAAAGGAATGATTTGAGCATTATATCTCTTAGTTTTTTAAATTAGGTGTTTTCATTATTCTATTGGAAAGTTAAAGTGATATGATCCTAGAATTAAAAAGATGTGTGTGAAATAAATATTCCACTGGAGAGGAATTAATTTTAAGAAGATGAAGGGTGGTTTCTCTTAGTGGGATTAATGATTTTTAGGAGGTCTTGGTTTTATAGGATATTATTCAAGTGGTATAGAGGAGAATACATGTTAATGTGAGAAATGTATGTGTGGTCAGTAACCCAAGCTATTTTATCTTTTTTGTGTTGTTTGTTATCCTTATAAGAGATAAAACTTGGTTTGTTTCTAATTTATAAAAATTTCATTTATCCAATTCGTAGTTGTGAATGGTTTATGATAGGGTTGTGGTTACAATGAGATCCCTTATAAGTAACTCATGAGATAATTGTTTAGACCCTTCCTTTTCTTCTATTCTTTTTTGTTTGGAGTAAATTATTGAGGAGAATACTTATGGGATCGGTGTCTAATATAAATTTTATACATTAAGACTCATTATATAGTATAAATTTAGGTGATGGTGGTATCTAAGGGAAGAGATGAGGAATATTATGAATGGAAGGTGGTTTTGTAGGTGTAAATTATATAAGGAAAGTATTTTTCTGAATGGACATTCATGTTGTGTCATAAAAGGTAATTTGTAGCTTGGAAAATAGTGTTGAATCTAGGAGGTTTGTTTGAGGTTTTTAGGATGGTGTAGTGAGTCTTGTTTCCATGTGGAGTCTTGTGAAACTGTGTTATAAAGGTTTGAACTATTTTATCATATGTGTGTCATGACATCATGGTTGTGGCACAGAGTCTTAGAGAGGTGAGTTTCATTTTTTCTTTCTGATCTCAGATTTTCTATATCATAGAGGTGAACTCTAGTGTGGTCCCTTGTGTAGGCACGGTATCCATTCATCATGGATCATTATTTATAATATCTAATTTCTCCATGTTTATAAGATCTATGTTGTGGACCCTGCTATTTTTCTCAGACTTGGTTTTGACCAGACCCATTATGGTATATTCCATTCTTTTATGTCATAGTTTTGTCATCACTGGTCACCATTACATCATGGTCTTTTAATTAATGTTCGTCCTATAAATTTCTAACCCCCCATGAATCCCCTTATTATATAGATATTAAGCTTAGTTCATGGGATATCTAGCTGAATTCCTTAGTGTTTATTCACCCCACTTTCATTGGACTTCATCCTCGGCCTTGGGAGATTGATCATTGGTAAATATAAGTGAGTTAACCCTTATTTCTTCATCATTTATAAATAATTTCACTACATGGAGAGGGTTTACTATAATAGATTTATTGGTCTTCATTATTCCATTGATGGAAATTGATGTTTAATAATCTTTTCAAGGTTATTGATGTATCCTCCATCTGATTCAGGTCTTGTGGGATTCCCTTCTTCAATTGGGACTTGCATAGCGAGTTGCAAAGTCACGATCAATGTATGGGTTTTGATTTATCAAATTAATTTATAATACATGTGATATTGGAATGCTTTGTTTCCTTTTTAGAGAATTATATGAGTTCTAAAAATAATGATAATGGACTAAATTTAAACGAAATGAAGGGTAAGAGGTATATATTTTACTTTTTTACTTGATTTAATGATTTTAAATTACAATAATTACCTGTCATATGTTGTTGGTTATAGAATACTCTTGTTATTGTGAATATGTTTTTGTTTTTATTAAATAAAATTGTGGAAATAAACTTTTTAAAAAATAATAATACCATTAAATATGAGAACTGAAGTTGTTGTTCATAATAAATAAATTAATGTATTATGAATTCACTATTGAAGTTGATTTGATGTGATGTTTTGTGTGAATTTATAATTTATGGTTTTTCTTTCATGCATAGTTTTTTTTTTGTGATATAGATATTATGTGTGATAAATAATGTGTGGATGTATGTGTGGGTGTTTGATAGTGTAATGCTTTGGCATGGTAGTTTTCCAGTAGTTGTGGACTTTATAAAAAGATAAATTGGGGTAAATTAAAATGGGTTAGATTAGATATTAATGGTTCTTTCATTTAATGGGAATAGATGAGAATTAATATAGTATTTTTCTAGTTAATGGCCTTCATTAAATGTGGAATGATGGTAAATAGATATGTGGTTTGTTATTAGTTGATATGTTCAAATGGGAACAATGAAACTGATGTGTGAATGAGTTCTTGTTAGGTAATACTGGATGGTTTATTATTATTGTGGATGTGATATTGATTGTGAAATATAGGTGTTCTAGAGGTTTTGGTATTTTGGAGGTTTTTGGTTAAGTTAACCCATATGTTGGGATTGTTTGTAACTATTATAAATTGTATTTTCCTTGTTGTTTCTAAACAAACCCCCACATGATTTATGTGTTTTCACCAACACCCAAAGGATTTGGGATCCATGTGTCTTCCCTAAAAAACTATGTTGGTGAGGGAATATTTCAAGATATATTTAGAAAAAAAAACTTATATGAATGATATTCACATTGGGTAATAAATTAATTATTAAGAAATGTATTTATAGAATTTATATGCACTACATTTCAATTATTTTATTTTAGACCATTATAAAATATGGCATGTCAGATATAAAAGACTTTCACGCATCAAAACTGTTAAAAATATAGTTATTATTTAGTGGTCATTAATATTAGAATATTTTAAGGGTTATAATAATATCTAATTAACACTGAAGGAAGAAGAGATGACCTCAACCAGTAGGTTGTACCGTATGAATCCCATTTATCAAAGCGTATGAGGGATATTGTATAACTTATATTTTACTTTGATTAATCCCTTGCTGAGATTCAACAACTTAATCTTGAGTGAAATGGTTTATGGTAGATGTTTACTCTTATTGAGATCACGACCCATACATGGTTTACCATAGCACCCTAATAAAGTACAACAATCTCATACCACACACTTAAGCCATATGCTAGTGTAATAAGGGTATATGTATTTTGACCCTAATTGTATGTATTTTTATATTTAATTTTTAATAAAATAATTAGTATATTTACCCTTTTTAGTAATTACTTTATATAGATATGTATGATTATATAATGATTTTGATAAAAAAAATTAGATTTTGATATGAAGGGAAAAAATTATTGTTAGGAAATATATGTGTTCAATTAAAAAACACTTATTAATAAATTAAATAATTTTTGAAATATATTCCACCTTTATGAAATATTCTTATTAAATAATATATATTTAAATATAAATGAAAATATAAATTAATAAGGTACAATGTAATTTTTATAAGGGTTAGAATTTTTTTAGTGTCATGAAAACTAGAATATTTTTGAAAATGACATTTTTATTTAAAAGGAAATTTTTTTTAGGATACGAATTTGTAAAATAAATATTATTTTTGAAACCATCATTTTGATATTACCCAGTGGTTAGTTTTTCATAATTTTATAAGATAGTCGAATTTTTGAGTAAAAATTAAGTAAGGTATAAATATATGAAATATATAATGAAATCATAATATCCAAAAGGGGATGAAATAAATTCTATAAATTTAATCCATGAATGAATACATAGTTTCCCTTTACAATAATGACTCTTTTATTTTATTAGATTAATTAAAAAACCCATTAATAAATCATCTAAAATCTATGTTGTATTTTGTGCTTTTAAAATCACTTCTTTATAAACATTTCTCACATCCACATATCCAATGGTACTATTTTCATATGTTTAGTTCATAGATTTATTAAATATTGAAAACCAATTACATTTTTTTGAAACCATAGGAAGACCATTGGAATGTTTTTGGTTCTGATTATTTTTTTATATATTGTCCAAAACCTATTTTTGGAAATTAATAAATAACTCCCCACAATTTATCTATAAATACCTACCCAAACTCTGATTAATCTAAATACAAAACCCTTTGATCATTAATTTCACTTCCATATCCCTCTATAAATCCTACCCCAGGTGTTCTCAATATTTTATTAAGATCCTCCCATGGATTGTGAAGTGTCATATCAAGGTAAGGGATCCCTCACTCCCTCATTGTAAATTCCAACACCATCTATATATGTATCCTTCTCAATATCAATTTATTATTTTTTTAATGTGTTTTTAAATATCACATTATAAACCAATTTATTTTTTTATGTATCATAGATCATTTATCCCTTCTCATTATAATATTACATAGTCTATTACAAATCCAAAGTAAGAAATTTTCTTCCTCCACCCCTTTAATCAAGTACATTATTTGTGTTATTCCTTTTGATCACCATATTTTCTTATTTTCATAGGCTTTTACACATACCATTATAACCCTTATAATTCCCATGTAATTATATACCACCGTTCACTCTCATTAAATCCATCCATGAACCGTTATGTACACCAATTATGCTTCCTAAATTATCCCATGATTTTCCATGTTGATTTTTTGAATTATGAATACCCATACCGAATTCCAATAAAGTTCATTAAAAAAGATGTGACTATCATTCATTGAATGGGGACTTTCACATATGTATCCCATACTCTATAATATTGGGATTAATATTAATGAAAAGCATTCTTTTGGTTTTTATCTTTACGGTAGAAAAATGAATGTAATGATGAAAATGTGATGGGTGGGTCAATAATTATATATCCCTCAAATGCATTGCATAATATTTTTATCTCATTAGATGCCATGTCTAGTGAAAAAGAGTTTATCATGAGAAAACTATGTTATTATTTCTCAATGGTTATCCTTTACTCATATTTATGATGTGATGTTTTAAATTATGGATGCAATCCTATGTTTCCTTATTGTTACTTCATATATCATGATTTTATGTTCATGTTTATGATTCTCAAAAATTTTATGTCACCTTGATATACCAATTAAATCACATGTATTACTCTCATCACGTTAATCTCTGATTCTCCAATTATAGTTCTTTATATCTTACCCCTTTCATATTTACATTCCTAGGATACCCCATATAATGTAACATCCCAGGTAAATAATGAATAAAACATTTTCATATTTATTAATATTTACAAATTAAATATTAATTTTAATTAAAAGGGGTTGCTACGTTCGATAACGTACTCGATACGCAACGATGAGTTTCTTTGAAAACTTACGTTGCACACTAGTAATATAATAATATTATTTTAAATAGTAGTTAACATGTAGTCGTTGTATTGGCAGGAATGGATAGAAATAACTAAAATATGATTATATATGTTTTTAAATGTTTTAACATTTATCCAATAAAAGATAAAGGCTTAAAGTACGGAAAGAATTCAATTTTAGGCATTTATACCCTAATTTTCACTAAAGGTTCACTTATCACCTTTTGATGGTGAACCGTCATTAAATATAGATTTGATGACTCTTATACATTCTATTGGACCAAATAAAACTCTTCTTTAGAATCAGGATATCAAAATTTAGTTTGTGTAAATTTTTGGTATCTTTCCGATAAAGTTCATTTTTTTAATGAATAGTGTAAAATGTTGTATTTTAATTCAAAACCTCTTTTTAATATAATTTATTTATATGACTAGATTATATTTTTAATTGGTTTTAAAGTTAAATTAGAAAATATTTTTACCATTAAATCCAATAGTGGTCGTTGGAATTAATTTCACTTTGAAATCAGACTTAAAGTAGTGTCAATCTTTTGATACTTATTGTTTCACAAAAACACGCTATTTGTCATGACAGCGGGAATTAATTATTAAATTAATTAATGTGACTTATATGTTTTGAATTTTGTAAAATAGACATCATTTTTGAAATCGGAATATCAAATATAGTTTAGGGTGAATTTTTGGTATTTTTTTGAAAAACTTCAATTTTTGATGAATAGTGAAACCACTAAGTGGTACTTATAAAAACTGATTTTTCGTTTAAATGAAATTTTACAACTTCTGTGTTTTGAATTTCAAAAATCCAACATACATGGTTTTCATTAAGAAGTAAAATGTGGTTCAACGAGATTAAAATAATTTTTTGGTGAATAGTAACTTTTAAGTTCTTAATCACGATTAGAGGAAATTAGTGTAGTTTAAGGTAAAAATAATGTTTTAATAATATGAGATCAGCTTGACACATGTCCTACCCTCATTGGATGTGTCATTTCCAACCAAGACAAGTGATGGGTCAACTTTGGGACCCCATGGAGCCACTTTGGTTGGGAAATGACATAAATAACTTTTTATTTAATGTTAAAGTAAAAATGACACAAACATGAAATGTTTTACTAAAACAATTTTTACATGGTGTTATACAAGTCATATTTTTTACTATAAATATTCATTAGAAATCTAAAAAGATTTCCTACATCATGATATTTTTTTTATAATTTTTAGACATTAAACATATTAAATTATTTATGACATCATGATGATGCAGTGATTACCTCATTAATAAAAGAATTTAAATAAAATGAAAAGATAATGTAGAATCTATGACCTAAACAAGTACAAAACCTATTGGATGGGTATATTTAGAACACTTATCACCTTATCCTCGAATTATATCAATGTGGTACCTCTTAAATCCGAATACCATTTTAAAATAAAGTGACTTTTCTTTACCTTCCAAGAGTGCCCCTCCTCTCCTCTTATAAATGGTCCCCAGCTCTACCTCCTTACCCACACTTCCAAAGCCTTTGGCTCGGCCAACCCCTGCCCATTTTGTCTCTCCACTTCCCTCTATTACTCCTTGAAGCCTCAATTTGAGCAGAATTCTTCCCAAGGAAGCCTTTGAGCTCAAACCAAAGGGAGTTACTCGATTTTAAGGTAATGTATTCACTTGAGTCCTTTTGTTTTATTTTGCTTCTCCAACCCCCTAAACTCTTTTTATTATTTTCTTTTGCAACAACTCCAGTATATTAAATATACTAGGATGTTTTTATAAGAAGGATTCGAGCTACACTTACACACACCTACATCTAATGGTTAAAGAACATATTGTTTCCGTGGATGGCGAATTTCGGCCTCCCGAAACGATGATTGTTCAACATTCTTTTAACACCTTCAAAGGTGGCCATTAAGATGAAACTATATTTATATATGATATATAATATTTTTATGTTTTCCTTAAGCTTCTGTATTTTTCATTTTGGGAATACCTTTATGGTTTCCATTATGGTTAAACGCGATATCTTCATTTAAGGAAGTGCGGACTACCGCCCCCTCAAAGTGATGTGATTCGTTAATGCCATATGTGGGACGTATAAAGGATGGATTTAAAGTTATTATATATGATGTTATACTGGAATTATAATATACCTCTATATCATTATTATTTATTTCCATTAAAGTATGAGATAGAAATGAAAGTAGTGTTCATGCGTACGTACGGCTTACCGTCTCCCTGAACGGTGCATTTCATTTCTTATCCCCAAATGTAATGTACTATTATAAGTACATATTTATAATGGATATATATAATTTATGTTACATATAAATGATAAATATAATTCTGGAATTAATATATACATACCTCTTATTTAGTTTTAATTCCATTAATATGACAAAGAAATGAAAGTAGCGTTCATGCGTACGTACGACTTATCGTCTCCATGAACGGTGCATTTCATTTCTTACCTCTAAATGATTATGTAACATTATAAATGAATTTATATACAGGATATATATGATATATATGATATCTACATCATGAGTATAACTCTGGACATAATGGATACATGAACAACTTGTAATTATAAAGAGCATATTTTTGACTCAAGTACCAATGATCGTTAAAACGACGGTTAATAACTTAAATAATTACATAGTGTTCAAGACATGGTAATAATTGATATAAAAGGAATAATGAACTTGAAAAAGGTTCTTAAGCAAGTAGAAATTAACTCAAGTTTATTATTCAGGACGTTAAAGAACGATCGAGTCAAGTCGGACCCGAGGTAAGGGACTTCATCTCAATCTCCTTTCATTGAGGCATATTTCGTTTTATACACAACATTCTTTTATAAGGTGTATAAACCCCTTTGACTTTTACTTTTATACAAAATGAATCTTTTTCTACGAAGCATTTTACAAAACGAAAAAAAGGAATGTTTCTTATAACGTACGCGGTGACAACGATCTTTTCCGCCGCCGCGAGTATTATTTGGACTTTGGATTCCTCAACAAGCCGTAATGTTTTTTAAAATGAAATAAATACCATATACTCTTTTATGTATTTTGGTATTGAAAATAGTTTTTATAATGGATTTGTTATGTCAATATATTTGAGTGATATATTGTGATCAAAGTGTGTAAATGTTTTCTTTCCTTTATGTTTGCTTTATGTCTTATGATTTTATAATGGTACTTGGACATTTGACGGGTGGTTACGTGATGAACCCTATGACGGGTGGTGCCGTGAATACCAGGATGGGTGGTTATGTTATAATCTCTAATGCATTGGGTATGGAAGTTGGCCGTATGGCTATTCCATTAAGTATGTATGGAAGTTGGCCGTATGACTATTCCATTAAGTGATATGCGTGGAAGTCGACCGTATGGTTATTCCACTTAAGTATGTTTATGTCCCAAGTTACCTTTATATGTTATGTGTTCTTTATATGGGTTTTATGGTAGTCCTTTGGTTACAAAAAGGTAAGTAATGATATTTTATTCAGTGAAGAGTTTTTACTACTTCATGAAGGTGAAGGTATTACTTTGATAAAGTATACATGGTTTACTTGATGTTTGAAAAACTAACAGTTTTCATTCTTTGTGTATCCCTTACTGAACTTTTTATGCTCACCCCAAGTTTTTTTTGAATTTTTTTTCACGGGAATTAATGTGGAATAAGGTCAAGGATGGGATCAAGGGAATTTCATGCTATATAAAACATGGAACTAGACATGTTTCTTTTTAAGAGTTTTTTTTCTATGGAAACTTAGTAGAAGTGTCTACTTTATAATATTTTTGAGATGTAATAGTTATGTTCTAATTCCCTAAAACTCTAAACCTGAAAAGATCCTCAATGTGAATTATTCATTTAATTCAATATTAAGTAAGGTTTAAGGTCAGGGCCTTATAGTTGGTATCAGAGGTCAGTTTAGATAACTTTAGGAGTTAGAATTTTATTAAATGATTATCCAAATTTTTTTTATGGTCAAATTGAAATGATATAGCATTTGAATATTACCATGTTGATTCATCTAAGACATGTTTGTTAAGAATGGTTTTTCATAGAGGAAACAGAACATATTTTATGGGAAGGCATACAAAGGGAAATGACCTTTCAAATCAGCATACTGAGATGGTCAGAATCAGAATTGAGAAGTTTACTGTAGTGATGGCTCAGTTGAATCAGGTGATAAATGGTGGTTATGTTATTAATGATATTTTTGTGTTTTCTAAAAGTAAAGAGGAGCATGAAAGTCATTTAAGGTTTATCTTGAAAACCTTAAAAGAAAAGAAACTGTATGGAAAATTCAGCAAGTGTGATTTTTGGTTACAACAAATTTCTTTCCGGGGTCACATTGTTTCAAAAGATGGCATAACTGTTGATCCTGCTAAAACAAAAGATGTTGAAGAATGGCCAAGACCCACAAATATAACTGAGATCCATAGTTTCCTTGGTTTGGCAGGTTACTACTGAAGGATTGTTGAATATTTTTCACGGTTATCTAGTCCAAAGACTAAGCTAACTTGGAAGGGTGTTAAGTTCATTTGGACAAAAGAATGTGATGATTGTTTTCAGGAGTTGAAAAGAAGATTGGTGAATGCTCCAGTTTTGGAAATTCCTTCCAGGAATGGTGAGTTTGTTATATACAGTGATGCTTAGTTGAAGGGACTTGGTTGTGTCCTTATGCAGAATGATCAGGTAATTGCATATGCTTCACGTCAGTTGAAAACTCATGAGGTAAATTACCCTATACATGATTTGGAATTAGCTACTGTTGTTTTTGCTTTAAAAATTTGGAGGCATCATTTGTATGGATTAAAGTGTGAAATATATACTGATCACAAAATTTTAAAGTATATATTTACTCAGAAAGAATTGAACATGAGATAGAGGAGATGGCTGGAATTAATCAAGGATTATGAATGTACAATTCATTACCATCTGGGAAAATCAAATAAAGTGGTTGATGCTTTGAGTCGAAAAAGTAATGTTTCATTAGCAATGTTGCGTTTGGAACGTGATCCTTTGGTTAAGGATTTGATGAAATTTGGCATAGAAGTTGTTGGTGCAGGATGTTCTTCTGTTTTGTTTCAGGTATCAATGAAATCTTCTCTATTAGACAGAATCAAGCAAGCACAAAAGCAAGATAGTGAGTTGCAGAAAAAGGGTATAGCTGGTTTATAAGGGTAAGTTTCTTGAATTCAACATTGATAATGATTGTGTTTTGAGGTTTGGGAAGATATTGTGTGTGCCTTGTGATTCACAGTTGAAGAAAGAGTAGTTATGTGAAGCTCATAGTTCTCCGTTTTCAGTTCATTCTGGCAGTACTAAGATGTATAGAGATCTGCGGGAGTATTACTGGTGGGATGGAATGGAAAGAGATATTGCTGATTTTACTGTGAAGTGTTTGACTTGTCAGCAGGTTAAAGCAGAGCAGCAGTTACCGAAAGGGATGCTTCAGCCTTTACCAGTGCCAGAGTGGAAATGGGAAAATATATCCATGGACTTTGTTGTGGGATTGCCGAAGACCCCTCGAGGTAATAATGCAATCTAGGTTATTGTTGATCGCTTGACTAAATCTACTCATTTCCTTGCTATACGAGATACTTTTTCCCTAGATCAACTTTCCCGTTTGTATCTTAAATAGATAGTCAGGTTACATTGAGTTCCTCTCTCCATTGTATCTGACCGTGATCCTAGGTTTACTTATAACTTTTGGAAAGGCCTTCAGAAGTCGTTGGGTACTGAATTAAATTTTAGTATAGCTTTTCATCCTCAATCAGATGTGCAGTCAGAACGAACAATTTAGACCTTGGAGGATATTCTACGAGCTTGTTCGATGGATTATCAGGGAAGTTGGGACCAACATCTTTCTTTGGTTGAGTTTTCTTATAATAACAGTTTTCATTCCAGTATACAGATGGCACCATTTGAGGCATTATATGGGAAGCGGTGTCGAACTCCATATTTCTGGGATGAAGTGGGTGAAAGGAAGTTGATGGGATCAGAATTGGTAGAAGAGATGGAAGAAAAAGCCCAGTTGATTCAGAAACACATGAGAACAGCTCATATCAGGCAGAAGAGTTATGCGGATAACCGGAGGAAGGATCTATCTTTCGAGGTAGGTGATCATGTTTTTCTCAAGTTTTCTCCATGGAAAAGAGTAATGAGATTTGGTAAGAAAGGAAAGTTGAGTCCAAGGTTCATTGGACCATATGAGATTCAGTAGAGAGTTGGATCAGTTGCTTACCGAGTGGCTTTACCTCTGAGTTTATCTTAGGTACACAATGTTTTTCATGTTTCGATGTTGAGGAAGTATATGCCAGATTCATCTCATGTTTTGAGTCCAGAGGTAGTTCAGTTGGAGGAGAACCTATCTTATGAAGAACAACCAGTCCAGATTCTTGACCGAAGAGAGCAAGTGTTGCGAAATAAGGTAATTCACCAGGTAAAGGTTTTGTGGAAAAACTTTATTGTTGAAGAGGCAACGTGGGAATCTGAAAATTCTATGAGGGATAAATACCCCCACTTATTTTGATAAGTGAATAAAATTGTGAGGATGCAATTCCCAAAAAGGGGGGAAGGATGTAACATCCCAGGTAAATAATGAATAAAACATTTTCATATTTATTAATATTTATGAATTAAATATTATTTTTAATTAAAAGGGGTTGCTACGTTCGATAGCGTACTCGATACGCAATGATGAGTTTCTTTGAAAACTTACGTTGCACACTAGTAATATAATAATATTATTTTAAATGGTAGTTAACATGTAGCCGTTGTATTGGCGGGAATGGATATAAATAACTAAAATATGATTATATATGTTTTTAAATGTTTTTACATTTATCCAATAAAAGATAAAGGCTTAAAGTACGGAAAGAATTCAATTTTAGGCATTTATACCCTAATTTTCACTAAAGGTTCACTTATCACCTTTTGATGGTGAACCGTCATTAAATATAGTTTTGATCACTCTTATACATTCTATTGGACCAAATAAAACTCCTCTTTAGAATTGGGACATCAAAATTTACTTTGTGTAAATTTTTGGTATCTTTCCGATAAAGTTCATTTTTTTTAATGAATAGTGTAAAATGTTGTATTTTAATTCAAAACCTCTTTTTAATATAATTTATTTATATAACTAGATTATCTTTTGAATTGGTTTTAAAGTGAAATTAAAAAATATTTTTAACATTAAATCCAATAGTGGTCGTTGGAATTAATTTCACTTTGAAATCAGACTTAAACTAGTGTCAATCTTTTGATACTTATTGTTTCATAAAAACACGCTATTTGTCATGACAGCGGGAATTAATTATTAAATTAATTAATGTGACTTATATGTTTTGAATTTTGTAAAATAGACTTCATTTTTGAAATCGGAATATCAAATATAGCTTAGGGTGAATTTTTGGTATTTTTCTGAAAAACTTCAATTTTTGATGAATAGTGAAACCACTAAGTGGTACTTATAAAAACTGATTTTTCGTTTAAATGAAATTTTACAACTTCTGTGTTTTGAATTTCAAAAAATCCGACATACATGGTTTTCATTAAGAAGTAAAATGTGGTTCAATGAGATTAAAATAATTTTTTGGTGAATAGTAACTTTTAAGTTCTTAATCGCGATTAGAGGAAATTAGTGTAGTTTAAGGTAAAAATAATGTTTTAATAATATGAGATGAGCTTGAAACATGTCCTACCCTCATTGTATGTGTCATGGAAGACCAATACAAGACATGGGTCAACTTGGGGACCCCATGGAGCAACTTTGGTTGGGAAATGACATAAATAACTTTTTATTTAATGTTAAAGTAAAAATGACACAAATATGAAATGTTTTACTAAAACAATTTTTACATGGGGTTATACAAGTCATATTTTTGACTATAAATATTAATTAGGAATATAAAAAGATTTCCTACATCATGATATTTTTCTTATAATTTTTAGACATTAAATATATTAAATTATTTATGACATCATGATGATGAAGCGATTACCTCATTAATAAAGGATTTAAATAAAATGAAAAGATAATGTAGAATATATGAACTACACATGTAAAAAACCTATTGGATGGGTATATTTAGAACCCTTATCACCTTATCCTCTAATTATATCAATGTGGGACCTCTTAAATCCGAATACCATTTTAAAATAAAGTTACTTTTATTTACCTTCCAAGAGTGCCCCTCCTCTCCTCTTGTAAAAGGCCCCCACCTCTACCTCCTTACCCACACTTCCAAAGCCTTTGGCTCGGCCAACCCCTGCCCATTTTTTCTCTCCACTTCCCTATATTACTACTTGAATCCTCACTTTGGGCATAATTCTTCCCAAGGAAGCCTTTGAGCTCAAACCAAAGGGAGTTACCCGATTTTAAGGTAATGTCTTCACTTGAGTCCTTTTGTTTTATTTTGCTTCTCCAACCCCCTAAAATCTTTTTATTATTTTCTTTTGTAACAACTCCAGTATCTTCAATATACTAGGATGTTGTTATAATAAGGATTAGAGCTACACTTACACACACCTACATCTAATGGTTAAAGAACATACTGTTTCCGTGGATGGAGAATTTCGGCCTCCCGAAACGATGATTGTTCAACATTCTTTTAACAGCTCCAAATGTGGCCATTAAGATGACACTATATTTATATATTATATATAATATGTTTATGTTTTCCTTAATCTTCTGTATTTTTCATTTTGGGCATAACTTTATGGTTTCCATTATGGGTAAACGCGATATCTTCATTTAAGGAAGTGCGGACTACCGCCCCCTCAAAGTGATGTGATTCGTTAATGCCATATGTGGGATGTATAAAGGATGGATTTAAAGTTATTATATATGATTTTATACTGGAATTATAATATACCTCTATATAATTATTATTTATTTCCATTAAAGTATGAGATAGAAATGAAAGTATCGTTCATGCGTATGTACAGCTTACCATCTCCATGAACGGTGCATTTCATTTCTTATCCCCAAATGTAATGTACTATTATAAGTACATATTTATAATGGATATATATAATTTATGTTACATATAAATGATAAATATAATTCTGGAATTAATATATAAATACCTCTCATTTATTTTTAATTCCATTAATATGACAAAGAAATGAAAGTAGCGTTCATGCGTACGTATAGCTTACCGTCTCCATGAATGGTGCATTTCATTTATTACCTCTAAATGATTATGTAACATTATAAATGCATTTATATACTGGATATATATGATATATATGATATCTACATCATGAGTATAACTCTGGACATAATGGATACATGAACAACTTGTAATTATAAAGAGCATATTTTTGACTCAAGTACCAATGATAGTTAAAACGACGGTTAATAACTTAAATAATTACATAGTGTTCATGACATGGTAATAAGTGATATAAAAGGAATAATGAACTTTAAAAAGGTTCTTAAGAAAGTATAAAATAACTCAAGTTTATTATTCAGGACGTTAAAGAACGATCGAGTCAAGTCGGACCCGAGGTAAGGGACTTCGTCTCAATCTCCTTTCATTGAGGCATATTTCGTTTTATACACAACATTCTTTTATACGGTGTATAAACCTCTTTGACTTTTAATTTTATAAAAAAGGAATCTTTTTCTACGAATCGTTTTACAAAACGACAAAAAGGAATGTTTCTTATAACGTACGCGGTGACAACGTCCTTTTCCGCTGCCGTGAGTATTATTTGGACTTTGGCTTCCTCAACAAGCCGTAATGTTTTTTAAAATTAAATAAATATCATATACTCTTTTATTTATTTTGGTATTGAAAATATTTTTTATAATGGATTTGTTATGTCAATATATTTTAGTGATATATTGTGATCAAAGTGTGGAAATGTTTTCTATCCTTTATGTTTGCTTTATGTCTTATGATTTTATAATGGTACTTGGACATTTGACGGGTGGTTACGTGATGAACCATATCAAGGGTGGTGCCGTGAATACCAGGATGGGTGGTTACGTTATAACCTCCAATTCATTGGGTATGGAAGTCGGCTGTATGGATATCCCATTAAGTATGTATGGAAGTTGGTCGTATGGATATTTCATTAAGTGATATGCGTGGAAGTCGACCGTATGGTTATTCCACTTAAGTATGTTTATGTCCCAAGTTACCTTTATATGTTATGTGTTCTTTATATGGGTTTTATGGTAATCCTTTGGTTACAAAAAGGTAAGTAATGATATTTTATTCAGTGAAGAGTTTTTACTACTTCATGAAGGTGAAGGTATTACTTTGATAAAGTATACATGGTTTACTTGATGTTTGAAAAACTAACAGTTTTCATTCTTTGTGTATCCCTTACTGAGCTTTTTATGCTCACCCCAAGTTTTTTTGAAATGTTTTTCACAGGACTTAATGTGGAATAAGTTCAAGGATGGGATCAAGGGAATGTCATGCTATATAAAACATGGAACTAGACATGTTTATTTTTAAGAGTTTTTTTTCTATGGAAACTTAGTAGAAGTGTCTACTTTGTAATCTTTTGAGATATAATAGTTATGTTCTAATTACCTAAAACTATAAACCTGAAAAGATCCTCAATGTGAATTATTAATTTAATTCAATATTAAGTAAGGTTTAAGGCCGGGGCCTTATATATAATATTATAATATCAATCGATTTTTAGGGAATGTTATGGAGTTTTAGATAATTTTTTTATATGAAAGAATCAATTTATTATACATTATAACTAATTTTAGAAATTCATTAAGCATATAGATCTTCTGGGATTATATTATGTGTACCATTATTTAATAAATCATCGAATAAAATGTTCAATTGATATGGGTTTTCATTATTAGTGTCAAAGGAATGTCTAGTTATTTTTTGGGATTAGAATTACAAAACCATTGTGAGAGCCTCAGGGATAAGACTATATATAAAAAAACATACCTAAATTTTTGTAATTTATATATAATGTTGTTTCCAAGAATCTTAACCACTTTTTGGATAATAAAAGAGGATGTGGCGGTACCACAATTGTTCATAGAGGTAATAACCCTAAAAGGTGCTTGATCGTCACATGCTAAATGACAAAGATGCCTTCTTGGACACCGTGTTTGACCTTAATTAGGGATATGATTTTATAAATTCATAATATTTTCATGATCCATTAATAAGAGAACAAAAATACGTATAATATTTTCTCTTAGGAAATAGACCATGCACGACATAGATTCAAACCATGAAATTCATAGGTTAAGGAATGTATGCCATTTTTTGCTATCAATTCAGTATTTATAGTATTCCTATTATGAATTAAATAGTTTAATTTTTATCATATGTATTCCAATTTTAGATAAAATTAATTATTATAACCAAAATCAAATAGTTAATTTCTGGGTTATCATCCTATAATGAACTTCAAATGTCTTATGTGACTATGGTTCTATAAATTCATTTATATCACAGATGTTATTTGAACTATTCAATCACCGTTGGGGAATGGTTTGAAATTAATAATGATGAATCCAAAAATTTCATGGGTTGTGTACTCCTAAATGTTGAAAAAGTGATATCATAATCCTCACAATAATTAAATATCCACAAGTAGAACTACACATCCCATGATTGAGAATTTTATTTAGTGATCATCATAGTATTAATTTTACTACAATCTTTCTATGGGGAGATATATGACATATTTACATATCATAAAATCCTCAATTATATATTCATATTAAAGGATCTCAATATTTTCTAATGAAGTATGTTAGAGATGATCAAGGATTATGATTATTCAATCCATTACAATCATGTGAAAGAGAAAAAAGTGGTAGATGCTCTGAGTAGAATAGATAATGCAAACGTATTCATGATGATGATTGGAAGGGATTCAATACTCTTTTAAATTTAATGGATGGGAATGGGAATTATAACATGATTGTCATGATACCTTTCAAAAATAACATCTCAATCATCAATTCTTGACCGGATTAAGTAAACCCAAAATGAAGACAAGGAGCTACAAAGGAAGGTAATGAATTTTTTCGAGTTCAAATTTTTTAAAGATGGATCCATATTGTTTTGAACCTAAATATATGTCCCATCAAGACCAAATATGAAAGGGTAACTTCTTTATGATTCACATATTTCAACCTCCTCAATTAATCCAAGAAGCACTAAGATATATAAAGACAGAAAAACATCTTTTGGAATAATATAAAGAGGTGGAATTTAAAATTTGTAGCTTGATGCTTGGTATGAAAAAATTAAAGGATGAACAATAGAATACTATATGTATGATGCAACCATTTCCCATACCTCTTTGGAAATTGGAAAATATAAACACAAATTTCATCATAGGAATCCCTATGACATCTAAGGGAAATAATGCCATTTAAGTGGTGGTCGATCACCCTATAAAGTTAATGAATTTCATTTCTATCATCAAATATTTATATCTTCTCTAACTTTCCATGTTATACATAATAGAAGTGGTAAAACTAAATGATTTACTATACTCCATTGTTCGTGATTATGATACGAAGTTTACCTTGAGTATTTGGAGAATCCATCAGCAAGCATTGTATATAGATTTATGTTTTAGTATTTCTTATTACCCTATAATGGATAACTAATTTGTGAGAACAATTTAAACTATATTTTATATTCTGAGTTCAGGATCAATGTATTTACAATGATGTTGGGATCAACACCTTCCCCTAGTTGATTTCTTATAAATCTAAATTTTCCAATCAATCATTTAAAAATAACATTATGAATATTTATATGGGGGATTTGGAACTCCAACATGGTGGGATGAATTTCGAAAGGGGAAGATTATGATATGTAATATTATTAATTAAATGAGATATATAGATCAAACAATTCAACGACACATGAAATCTGTATAATGTAGATAGGGAATCCATGCTAAAAATCATCAGTGACACCTGGTGATAGAATCAATGATATAGGGTTACATCATATATAACAATGGGTGAAATTCAATTGGTTTGGGATGTATATAAAACATATTCCTAGATACATCATCCCCTTCTAGACCATTAATCACATACGAGGTGTGGATTATGGACATGAACTCCCACCTAACCTTTCTCAAGTAAATGATCTGTTCATTGTATCCATCTTAAGGAAGAAAATATCAGAACCCTCACATTTATTAAATATAGAGGTGGTACCTTTTTATAATGATACTTAAAATAATTAGAAAGTGGTGAATATCATATAATATAGGGATAATGTTCTATGAAACACAAAAACACTCATTTTTAATTTATAGTTGTGGAACCACACATTTTAGAGAACATCAGAAACAGAAATAGAAATGAAACAGAAGTAACATTATCTATTTTATTTTATGAAATAAAATATCAAAGAAGATATTTATGAAGGGGAGGATAATATAACAAACCAAACATTTAAAACTCAAAATCAATTGTGAATGAATATATTCTTTATTATGAAATGTAGTAATCCAAAACTCATGCACCAAATTTTAATTTACTATTTTGAACCACTATAAAATATATCATCACATATTTAAATGACTATCAGGCATCATAATAATTGAAAATATTGTTTTTCTACTATGAATATAAATATTTTTATATTTTACTGGTTTTAATAATATAAAATTGACTTGAAATGAAGAAGTGATGGAATCTTCCAAAATGATCATACCCTATGAAGCCTATTTATCGAAGCTTCCAAGGTAAATAGAATCCTTGAGCATTACCTTTAATGAATCCCTAACTAAGATTCAATTACTAAAACTCTGGAATAAACCATTGTGGGAGATGTTCAAGATTATTGAGATCATGACTATAACCACATTCGTCAAACTGGTCTAAGAAATTACAACTTTTACACAATATAACCTCAGGGTGTACACTTGTGTAATAAAGGAGTATGTATCTAAATCATAGTTGTATGAATTTGTATATATATATTTTTAAATTAAATTATTTTATTTTACCATTTTTTATTATTATTTCATATATATATACAATTATATAATGAGTTTGATAAAAAGTATGATTTTGATATAAAAACTAAAATTATATATTTGGAAATTTTATAGTATCAATTAAAAAACTCTTTTTGAAAAATTCAAGAATTTTTTAAATAAATTCCATTTTCATTAAATATTAAAAAAATATTAATTTAAATATAATTGATAATGTGATTTAATTAAGACAAATTATGTTTTATTAGGGTTATAATGTCATTGGCTTCATAAAAACTAGTATTTTTTAGTAAATAATTATTTTTGATTTAAAAGTAAAAATTTCATATTTAGAAAGATATTTTGGTAAAATAAATATTATATTTGATACAACCTCATCGAAATTATCCAATGTTTAATTTTTCTTAATTTTCTAAGCCAATCTATTTTTTAGGTACAAATTAATTACCTTATAAATATATGGACTATATTATGACATCATAATATGAAAAATGTGATGTAATAAATGTTATAAAATGTATCCATCACAAAATATATATTTCTAATTTAATATTTTGTGTTTTAATATTTTATTTAATTAATTTTATAGACCAATAAATATTACTCCAAATCCAATATTGTATTTTTTTATTTTTTAAATAAATTATTTATGAGCATTTATCACTTTTAAATCACCAATGGAATTATTTTAATATGTTAAATTTTTGTCTATATAGAATATTTAAATTGAATCCACTTAATTAGATTACGTGGAAAAAACATGGGGTGATTCATAGTTTTTATTATATTATTACATAGATTCTAAAACCTATGTTTAGAAATTAATGGACTGTATCCTTATTTTTTTTAATAAAATACCACTAATCCATTCATTATACATCACTAAATTACTATTGGAAATGAATTTTCTCTCCTTATTACTCTTTAAGGACATTAAAAATAATTATCAATCTCTTGAGAAGCTCCTCCCAATCTTTTAGTAGCGCCATCACAAGGTAATGGATCTCTCTCTCTCTCTCTTAATTTCCATTCAAGAATATGCATTTTATTTATCCTTTTGAATATCAATTCATTATATTTTCGTATCGATGAAAATAACCATTTTCTATCCTATTGGTTTTCTATGAATGAGATATCATTTATCACCTTTAATTATAACATTTACCTAAGTTGTTACTCTGCCGAGATAAGGGAATCCCATCCACCTCAAATTTAATCATGTACTTTTATTGTATTATGAATTTTGATTTATAGTTTTTCTCATTGGATTATGTTTTTAAACATAATTTTACTATCCTTATCATTCTCATGTAATGATGTTCCACATTCCAATCACATTAATCTCACTCGTGATCATTTATATACACGAAATATGCTGCTGAAATTATCACAAGATTATCCACACCCAAATTTTGTATTGTGATCGCCCATCAAAATTTCTAATAATGAAGGATCAACTAGAAGAATATATTTTTCATTAATTTTTGAAATTCATGTATGTTTACCACACACCTTAATCATGGTATGAAAATTTATGAAAGGTATCCTAGTTTTGTATTATTTAAGTGGTACAAAAATGTATGTGCATGATATGAATGTGATGGGTGGATCTAAAATTATATATAATTCCAATACAATGTGTAATATTTTTATCTCGTGATATAAAAGGTATGTTTCATAGGAGGCTATCCTTATTACACTATCTTATGGTGTATCAGGGATTCTTATTGACTTATAATTATGATATCATGTTTTATATTATTTCCACAATCAGATGTTTCCTTGATGTTATCATCTAATATCATGCATCAATATTTATTTTTATGATTCTCATCTCATTTTTTCCACCTTGATATGACCATTAACTCATATATAATAATTTATTTAGATCATGTTTTTATTTTTCCCTTACAAGGATTTATAGGTCTCCCCTTTCTTATGTACATCCCAAGATTATCTTAAGACATATTAGAATATCAATGGATTTTATGGGAATTTTAAAGATTTTTAAATAATGTCATCATATCTCTTTTCTATGAAGTTTTGATATATACCTAATTTCACAAAGACACAAGGCCCCTGGATCATCTGGGATTTTATTTTATGTATCTATATATAATAAATCATTATATAAAATCTAAATGAGATATGGGTAGTCATATTACACATGCTTCCCAACTATCTTTTCTAGGTGGTATTTTTATGCATGTGATTTGATTACTTGTGGTTATATTGTATTATATTTGATAATTAAGGAGGGTATATTGTTGTTTATAGTGGGGTCATTTTTTTAGGAGGAGGGAACAAGTTTTATGTCCTTTGTGGTCATGATTCTTTGATATCCTAGATATATGACTATGGTTGTGGGATGATGAGGATGTGATGCTTTTGGTATGTGGTATGATAATGATGTGAATGTGATGCAATGATTTCCATTGGTTGAGTGTTAGGAAATTCCTATTATGATGAGGCTCTTATGATATAAACCTGACTAATATGTAAGGGATGTGAGTTCTTGGACATATTGTGTTTCAGATTTGTTGAAGAAAACCATTGTAAAACTAATCAAGAAAACATTTTTCAATATGTTTATTTATATATAATTATACATGGATGTGTTATTTAGAAACATAACCTTAGTGAGTCATGGAACTAGTTAACCTGATATATTTTTGTTGAATTTCTTTTTTGGTCTATGGGTAATTATTAAGCTCTTCTTACATTTTCATTAGATTCCATGGTTATGATTTTTCTAAATATACATGTTTTGATCACCCTAATATATATAATCCAATTTTCATGTAATTGAGATGTATTTGGAGACTAAGCTAGGAATTTCTAGCTTAGAGAATGTATTATTAAGATGAATCATAAGGATTCTTGGTGGTGGTTATTTTGGGATTGAATTTTTATGAAATTACATGAATTATTGGATATATGTTGGAATTAAATGTCTTTATTATATAGTGATAATTTTAGGGATACATTTTATGATCCTTATATTATGATTTTAATACCTCCCATATTATTTTATGCCCTTTGTACTAGTCTTTAACCTAGGGCCTATTCGAGATGGGCATCATGGATCACTTTTTATTTACTGATGGTCTATGAGGGATTTCTAATGAGGGTGATTTATGTAAAAATAGAATGTTTCAACATTTGATTTTGTCATAGAAATATTGATAGTGATTTAATGTTGAATATTCTATTGGGCATTTTTTAAAATATTTTTTGAAAATATTATTATATGGAAAGTGGATTAGTTAATAATATATATTTAACCATTATTAGAGGTAAAATTTGTGGTTGGTCTAGAACATTATAGAAACAAAAAATATTGTAGTGTCTTCACACAATCCTAGATCATAAATATATTTTTTTATGGTGAACATAAAATATCAATTTAAACTACATGATAGATAGAAAATATGAAAATAATATAATATTGTTGAAATATCTGAGTCTATTTCGTAATGAAAATTTAATAAACGTTCATTAATACATTCAGTGAATTTTGAGATATAGAATATGATACTGTATCTATTATATATCCATTTATTGAATAAGGAACACATCAATAAAATATATCCTCTCTAATTATTAAGGATCATATTGAATTTTAGATTTATGTAAAGTTCTTATGGAATTCATCAGTATAACTCAATCAATGAACTGTATATCTTATCTATATTTGAATTGGATGAATGCAATACATGTGGATTTCAAATGATCATCAATTAAAGAGTTTTGTTACATGAAAAATTTGTTTTATATGTTGATTATAAAGGTACCCTAATGTTTATAAACAGATATATCCTTCCTAGAAGAATATTATAGAGTAGATAAATGTTTTTAATCCTAGGGTGGTATTGTCGTATCCCAAAAATTTTAGTATGTTATGTGTTTCTAGGTCTAGAGTGACTATGACCAATCTTATATCCTTTAAACATGATTATATGATATTTTTCACCTCAACATATCATTAATGTGTTCACGTTTTACATAGATCAATGTATGTGATCCATGTATAATAAATGTTTCATAATATTCTATCATTTATACATTCATATTTTACAATCAATTAGATTGATATATAGTAATATTGAGATTTAATGTTTTCCTTTAAAGGATAGAAGAAGATTTATAAAAGAGGTGAACACTATAAAAGGGAAAAGTGTTATTTGGATGACAATATGATAAACCCCCCTCTCATCATAACATTTTTTAAGAGTCTATTAGTCATATAATTCAGACATATATTTAAAGACATTTTAAAAGAATTGTAAAAAAAAATTTCACATGTAATTCATTTTAATTAATTGATGTATGTGAGAGGGGCGGTGTGAGGTAAACTTATATTTAATGTGTAGATGAAATTTTATGCATCCCGTATTTTTAGGAAGTTTGTTATGTTATTTTTCTTTAAAAAGACATGATTGAGGTAGATGTTAAGGCCCTATATTTTTTTTGACTTTAGGGAGATTGGTGAGAAATATGGGAAACTTTTTGTGATCAAGATTTATATAAATTTACCTTACATAATTATTGTTTATAAAGAGGAGAAGATATGTGAAGATGTTGGAGTAGATATTAATTTCATTTGTATTTTATTTTCAATACATAAGTCGTGGTTAATCTCACATAGTAGCGTTTTCATGTGAGTTGAAGGATTCATTGGAAGTATGGATGTGTTTTAAATAAGTCAATATGTTTTTGGATGAAGTATAAATATTTTTGGTGAAGACAAGACTGATTATGAATAAATAACAATATATTTCATTACATATGTTTAAATTGTCAATATATAAGATAAAACATTCAATATAAAAGATTAAATCATTGATAAACAAGACTAAATCATGGATATATAAGAATAATATTTTGATAATTATGTTTAAATATTTGGTATGTATGGTTTTCTATATTGCTAAAAATTATGTATAACATAATGGAGAAGATGTTGAAGAATAACCTATTTAATATACCTCACAATAACAAAAGTGAATTTGAGGGGATGAAAGATCTATCTGAGAAGTCTCTTAAATAAATCGTTATTTATTAACAAGGAAAAAATGATCCAAGGGACCATATTTTAATGATTATTATGGTAGTTTCTAATTTTATTTCAAATTTGAAATTCATAATAGAGGAGGAAAATGTGTTTTTGATGTCTAAGTTAAGAATTGGGGTCTTTTTATATTTTTAAAAGAAATTTATAGGGTAATAGAGTTGATGAGAGTGAAAAATAAGGGTATGTTGAAGAAGAAGATTACAATTAATGTTACCGTGTTGGAAGACTGTTCACTATATCATTGTTCATGTTTATATTGAAGAAATGTGAAATATTCCACCCCTATAAAACATTGAAGAAGTTTCGAATCACTATAAAATCTCCAGCTACAATTAAATAAGTGCAAGAATGATAATTCATAACTATTTGGAGAATAATTCGGTGGTATAAAATGTTTAGAGACCTTTAAGGGGATAATATTATTGGTATTCTTGTGCTACTAGTCATGGTTATTCCCTAGTTAGTGTATACACATGATTATCATAGTAAACTATTTAATCATGGGTTTTTTAGATCATTACAAGGATTTATCAACATTTTATGTTTAGTACAAATTCTAGATTGGGAGTTCATTATTTGTTTATAGTATTTATTGTTTGGGATATGTAGTAGTGAGATCATTCACTATAATATGTTATAGTGGTTGATTTCACAAGAAAAGATAACTTGGAAAGAGGAAGATTATTCAGTAATTAACTCCCTCTCTTAGTGAAATGACATTATATAAAAATGTTATATTGATTTTTATTAGATAATTTGATGTTCCCTTTGATTATCAATAATACTGGGTGTGTTCTATTGTAATGGTGGTGAAACACACTTAATATTTTATTTTTTCCCTCTCTCATTTAGAATACAGGAAGTGACAATGTATTAATTTTTATGGTATTAGGTGAAGATGGTGTTGAGTTCTATATTTTTTTATCTATTTCTGATAATATCAATTCAAAGAATATTATAAGAATTACTATATTTTAAGGGAACATTTATATTTTTTAGATGGAGAGAATGATACCCTATATTCTTTCATTGGGTATGGATGACCTATACATTATAAAAAATTGTTTCACACCTTTTATATAATGGTATTTTTTGGGTCATAATTTTAGTAAAAATTTATTTATTGATTCGCATCTAAGAAATGATATCATATCCTTAGTTTCATTATTTTAATTTTAATAGTTTTTTGGGATAAATACAATGACATGTTTTTGGTATAAGCTAATGAAAATAAATATTGGTAACATCAAAGTCAAAAATGATAAATTACAATTTTTGTAAATTGATGTATGAAGATATATATATACTTTAATGGTAATCTATTAATTAATTATATATAATTTTTAATGAGGTCATGAGAACTAGTATTGGATTTAGAGATATTCATACAAATTCAATTGTGGTAAATAATATACATTGTATTGTACAAGATAAATTATAGTAAAAGATTCAAAATTACTGGAATGTGATCTTGATATGGCTTTTAAGATGACACGCCAAACATATTTATATTAATATGATAGGTGAAAGGAATGAAATTAGATGAATAATAGTTTGACTAATAAGAAAATCTAATTCAATGTTATGAATTAGGAAAAGATATCAAATAAAATTAGAAATGTTGATGAAGATAAAGATGGATGTTTGGATTCAGATAAATATTTTTATGCAGAGTTATATAAGATCATGTCACTCATATTAAAATGTGTCAATATTGTAAACAATAAATTGAAATGGACGTTTACATAAAAGTTATTTTTTAATTTAGTAATTGGACATTTCTCAACAAATTATCTAATTATAGATAATTGTGAACGTGAAAATTAAGTGTAGTCCACTAATTATGCTTCACAGAAGGATTACATTAATTTTAGTAGATGGAATGTTTTTTTGAAAATGTTTGGGAAAGAAATAATCAATCCCAAAAATATTGAACCATTTTTAAAATTTTAATTTTCATGAATCAATAGTAGTGGGAGTTATTTATCTTGAAGTTGTAGAGGTCACAACACATTCATCACAATAAAGGATTTCAATGGGCTGATAAGTAAAGTTAACTTAAAGAAATAAGAGTAGTTTTCACCAAATGGTTTTGAAGAATCACATGAATTTATAATTTAGTTCATGTTAAATAAGTAATTATAAAAAAAATTCCATGATTTTCATGTTGATGATAGAAAATGGGATAATGAAGAAGAAATAATATATGGTTAAATTGGATAAGGATTAATTTAGAAATAACACATCTGACTTTCTACTATGTGTTCATGAAAGAGGATACATACTCATAAATGAGAAGGATAAATTTGATGTTTTGAAATAGAAGGTAAATTCACCATAGAAAACCATGATGATCTCAAAGTGAACTTTTAATTGAAAATAAATTATATAAATATTTCCAATATAAATATTAGAAATCCAATCACAGAGTGGGATTTTACATGAAGTAAGAGATGTGGGATGTTAATTAATTTATACTTGAATTTATTTATAATTAAAAATGATTTTGACCATTGATAAATAAATATTATGAAGTCATTGGAGTTCAATTTGAATCCAACATAAGGTGGGAATAGTAAAGAGAATCACACCAGTTAAAAAACTTCAAAATCTAATTTGTTTAAATAAGTATATCATTTAATGAAAATTTTATTTTTTGAAATTAATAGATCTATAGAAATTTATATAATATAAAGGAAAATAGGTAGAGTATCCCAGTGATCTGATTTATTAAAAATAATTTACAAAATATTTCACAATGATAAATTCCAGAGCAGTGCTGTCATTGGATAGACTAGTGGTTCAAGAAGAGAATGGGACTTTTATATCCATTTCTAGTTCCGTGAAGGATAAGAGAACATAATGAGATTATGATAGATTACAAGAATTCCATCTTAGACTCTGAGATGAAAATAAGGTAAACGTTTTCGGGGAGACAACAATTATAAAAATGATATTTAGAAAAGTTGATTATGATAAAAATATGTCATGTTGAATCATTTTATCGATAGATTGGATGAACTATGAATGATATGTTATCAACAAGGTTATATCAATGATGATATTCATGTGATCCTACCATATTAAGGAATTAAACATCATAAGAAAATAGGATTTCAAAAAAGAGACCATATAAAGAATGTTATAGATAAGAAGATTCTTCTTTTAAAGAATAAAAAACATGGTGAATATAAATTAAAGATTATTGACTCAAAATAATGTGAAAAAATATGTATACTCAATAAGAGTGTCGAGGGAGTTAACAAAATTAAATTATATTAGAAATTTATAGTTGAACATGGTTATTATATTTTAGGACAATTGTTTCAATATTTTAAAAAATATTAATTAATAAAATTAAAAAATAAAGAGTCTTTAGCAAGTCTTATTTTAAATTTAAAGAAGATAATGTGTTATCCTACACAGAAATGGGATTTGAAGAAGAATTTTTTTGAACAAATTGGTTTTCAATTAAATTAGAATAATAATAAAAACCATGGATGATAATTAAAAATATGTCTTCACCACAATATGGTTATGGTATGAAAATTTGTCTCTTCTCTCACTTTTTCATTGGATATTTGTTATCAAATGGGAAATGAGACAATATAAAATCCATTTATGAATATCTGTTATTGGATTTACCTCATTTACAAAAGTGGAAGTATTACTAAGGGGTAGAAAAAAATATTAGGGGGATATAATTATGTATGTTAATCATAATGGATAATATATCTCTTATTTAAGGTGATCATATATTTAGGGGAATATTTTCTCAAAGGAGAAATATGTGAATTCAGTATTTTTTTTGTGAATTGTGTGAACTATTATAACATTTTTGTAGAGATTTTTAAATAGAATATGTTATAATTCAGTTCAAGGAATAAATTTCATAATTTAAAGAAGATCTATTTTAATAAATTGATCTTTTTTGGTATCCAGATATGCGAGAAATAGGTTATAAGTCACATTAATGGACAACGCGACATTATTAACCAATTTTTTGTCCCATTAATCTAGTTAACTCATTTTGTTTTATAATTATTTGATGGTTATTCATTTATATTTTTATAACTATAAAATGTGATTTTTCTAATGAATAATATTAAAATATTAGGTGGGTGGGTTTTGAATAAGAGCTTATTATGGGAGATTTTAATACCATGAGTTGTTTTTTCCTTGGGGAGAGTTTTGATACCTAAGGGTAGTTCATTGATATAAAGGGTTAATGAATAATCAGATATGTTATAATTTTTTCTTTAGAGATAGGATATTTTATGAGAATGAATTGTATATGTTATTTTATTGGATATTTTAATCAATAAATAAATCATCATCAAACACACATAAAATAATGTTTCTTATGCAAGGTGAATAATTTTTTTGATAGTTTTAGATAAGGAGATGCAAAATTTTATTAAATTAATATTACATTGTATTATATGCCTATTTATTAAATATAATTACAATACATTCCATTCCCATAAAGGTTTAGTGTATTTGGAAACATGGATATATTAAAAACCGGTACATAAAGGATTTATAGAATCTCCCACTATGTTTTTCATAACTAGTAGCCTTCTTAGATACATCACACTTAAAACTAGTATTTATATCATTGGAATCTGAGAAAACAATAAATGTTGATATTAGACTAATTATAAGGGTAAACAAGGTAGATATCAATGATAATTTAAGCATAAAATGAGAATAATGGTTTTAGAACATGAGATAATCATTTGAAAATCATACCAAATATGTCATTGATCATAATCATGAGTCATGGAATAATGTTTGTAATTTCATAAGATATGAATCATAATGAAATCAGAGAACTGATTCCATGAGAATATAACATTAAAATAAGAATATCTCAAAAAACATTAGAGTAATCATAATCTTAGAAATCTTATTTTACAGATACTAAACAATATATTCTTCACATGTTAGGCTCAGGATAACCACTTATGTACCTTTTTTGGGCTCAGGATAACCTTGCATGTACCCGCTTCTCGGGCTTCTAATAACCTATTATGTACCCTTATTTTTGGGCTTGGTATAACCTCCCATATACCCTTTGAGCTAAAAAACATTAATCACTAACAAATTAATTGTAGAGATATAATGAAACCACCTGTCACATAATTATAATTTTTTCATATATATTACATATGATCATGAAAACATTTACCATTTCATCATATCATAACCCATGGAAATGAAAATAGGTTTCATCAATATTTCATCATTATAATCATAATTCATATTCATAAATTAATGGTATGGTATCATAGAATCATATGTCTAGTGAAGAATAAGTAACAATAAAGTATTTTATCATAGATGAAAAATCTCTTTGATAATTTTCTAGAACATTTCTTGAAGAAAATAACCTTTTCATTTTGAAATAAATTATCTAAAAAATTCCAAAATATTATGTAAAACATTTTACCTAAAAATAACCATGTAAAATTTTATAGTAAACATTAATGAATTTAAAAATTATGAAAGCAGAAAATTTCATTCATGTAATAATTGTTAAAAAAATATTATTCTCACATATATAGTGAACAATACCTTGTTTATAAATTGAGAAGTAGTTTCCAATAAAATCATTTCATATAAAGTAAATTATAGGTAAATTTTAATTTAATTCATCATTTTAGAATATTGTAATCATTCATTAAATAATTTTAAAGTAAATATATACATGGATGAAAAATATTTATGACCAAAGATAGAAATAAAGTCAGTTTTTGTTAAAAACATAATTTAGGTCTCTTAAGTCAATAAAGAGATGGAAATGAAAATAAAACATGTAATCTCTTGAAATAAACCAATCATAAGAAAATACATAATATTTTTAGAGAATTATCATATAACTTCATCATCCAAAATTTTAGAATAAACATTCCAGGTAAAATTATATTATAACATAAATCATTTTTGACATGTTTCACTAGGTTTGTAAGTGTTTTAACCTCCTATATAATAAATAGAAAATTATTATAATCCTATGAAATAAAATTATTCATAATTATAATATCATATATTTTCCACTTATTATTTTTTATCACCCATATATAAATATTTATTTATGAAAATTTTCATTTCTGGGAGTTAAAAATTCTATTTTCCATAACAGATTTAGTTTGGATGTTCTAATACTTATACAATGACCATGGTTACCAAGTATAATTTTTTTATTAATGATATAAATATCATATATATTCATTATATTCATATTTATAATCATCCATTATAGTTATTTTTATGAAAATGGATTACATTGTTCATGACAATGGTAATTCATACATGCACATGAGCACTACATTAATTTTCTAACGAATTGAATGATGGAAATATAAACAATTTTTCATCAATATATAATATTTATTAAGTTATTGATAACTTATAGTTTTAGTATATATGTATTTTTATGAATCCATGTTAGGTGTATATAGGAAATTACTCTTATTATTGTGTGGAGGTGGTAGTACAGAAATACAGACAATCGATACATTAATTTACCATCTGATGGAATGGTGGTGTAAAAATGTTGCCTTATCATAAATATAACTTCTAATTAAATTTATTATTCAAGTTTATCAATTTTATTTTTAATGAAACGTGTTTTCATAAGGTGTAAGAAGAAGAAAAACATAATCGACTTGGTTAATAGATATACATCACCATTGAGAAACCTCTGTTTCTTAAACATTAAACCTTGAAAGGATTGTATTATTATCAATCCAAGAACTATATTACATGTATATGGATGTTATTAATGGATTTATTATGGGATATTTTGATATTATATAATCTTAAATTGTGGATAAGAGAGGATATGGGGTGTCTATATATTAGTGGGGGAGAGAACACATATGGAATTCCATAAATTATTAAAATATAATAATATATTATTCAAATAGAATTCTTCCAAATGGACTATTATTCAATTTTAGGATAATATAAGGTATATATATTGCAATAGCATAGTATTTACACAATATTAATTGGAAATATTATCCTTATCAGTTGGTTTAACCACAATATTCCAGTAAACCCGTTTTAATGTGAATGGTGGAGAATTTTTTTTAATGTTTTAATTGTAATTATTACCAAACATGGAATTGGACTCATTAAAAAATATTCCATGATGATTAAAAATATGGAATTAATTTTATAAAATCCAATTTATTTGTTTGGTATAAATTATTTTCAAATTAATCCAAAATATACATCAAAAAATGGTTTTCTTGAAAAGTGTTTTTTAAGTATTAAAATGTTATTATAATAAAGGTAAGTATAATGTGGATTCGAATGGAATTGATTTATTTTTTTTAATAAAAATGATATATTGAAATTTTATGATCAATTCAAAGAAAATGGACTTTGTAAATACAAGAATAGGAATTACTATTTTCTATAAAATCGATATTTTTTATTATTCACTATATAATTAATATTTTCTAAAAAATAAAAATATTTCACCTTAATATATTTTTATGGAATGATTTAATAAATTATAATATTTTTATAAAATACAATTTCTAGAAGTTGTATAAATTATTTAAATTAGAAGTGCACAAAATGATATAAAAAAAAAATTTGATAAAAATAATTTTAGAGTATAAAATAACATTACTGAAAATTGATTAATTATTTATAATGAGTAAATCATTTGTTTTTCATAATATAAAACATTTATAAAAAAATTTCATAATGTTTTTATTATTTTTTATACCACCAATTAAAGGAAAGGTTATAACAGTATACTCTATCATAATTTATTTAGAATTGGGGTTGCCTGTAAAACAAATTATTAAATACATAATGTTTAATTTAAAGGAATATATACTTATAATCTCATGTTTTTAAATTCTAAAACCATAAAAATTAATTTCTACCATAAAATTATTTCCCTTTAATAATAAAAAATGAGTATATCCATTTTTCTTTTCATCCTTGGGTCCCATTTAGCTTCTTCAAATTTCGGATTCCTCCAAATAAATTTAACCAAGTGGGTAGTCATGTTCCATAGCACTTTATCTCTATAATCAAAGCTTTTTACTATTTATTATTTATATGAAAGATCATTTGTCAGTGGTTTAACCTATGAGTTCCATACATGTAATGGATAAGGTTTGTATATCCTTAGGAGAGATACATGGAACACATTAAGAGCCTGAGAGAGTTTTTTTGGAATTGTAAAGAAATAACCTATAGTCTTTATTCAATCAAGAATATCGAAGGAATAAAAAAATTTGGCTCAAAGTTACCTTATTAATGAATCTCAAAACCTTATTCCATATAGAAATTATTAGAAATTTCTTCTCACCAAATTCTATTTCCTGATATCACTGATGACTCTCAGTATTAATATTTTGTCAATTATGAGCTTTTATGATGTGATGATGAATATTTATAACATTTTCTACCATTTCATCAGCTATATGTTGTCCAAATAATTTATGTTCCCTAAATTCATCCTAGCATGTTCAGGGTTTTCACTTCATTTCATTAAGGACTTCATATGTATCCATCTGAATACTATAGGAAAATCTATCATCGTAAGAAATATTAACAAGAGGAAGGGGTTGAATCTAAACACCATTTAAATATAGGGAATAATATCTAAACATTTTATACATGTTTTGAATGGTTATATCATATGGAACATCTATCAATGGATTTATAGGAAGTGCTGAAAAAAATATGTATATGTATCATGTTTAAGAATTTGACAAAATTTTAATGTAATCCTCATATATCTATTAGATACAATAGAATATGGTACTCTATGCAACCTTACCACTTTATTAATGTATATTTTTAAAAAGTGACCATGACATGAATATTATATGATAAGAATAAAGTGTGATGAATTCATAAGGTGATCGACTATAAACCATATAGAAATATGGCATTTAATTTTTTTGGGGATTCTGATGATGACATCCTTGGTGATATTTTCCAATTTCTATTCTGGTATGGGTAATATTGCAAAATCCCTTTACACATTTGTCTATCATTCATAATGATATGACATAACAAGAACTAAGATATATAATATGAAATATCTATGTTCATGTTTTCCATAATAAATACTCTTTTATGTATATATATATATCTATATACATCCAGTATAAATAGTGACTGGTGAAATTAGAACTTCATCCAATAGAACCTTTATGTATGGTGTTGATGGGACACATACATGGTTCCTGAGCTTTCTTATTCCATCAAAATCAAGGATGAACTCAGGAATAGTTCTCAATATATTTTGCAACCCAACATCTTCTTTATGTTCCTCTTTAATATCAACATTGATAGATAGCCAAACAACCTTTTGATAAAAATATTTTTTAACCCCTTCCTTCAATATTTCATGTTCCATATAAGAAAATATGTAAATATTTGGTACTTTTTTATCCTCATAATATTTAAGTTAGCAAGATCATTTTTACTAAAAGAATAAACAAACATCTTTTCTTTACTAGGGTGGTAATGTATAGAAGAGTCATAATCATTAATCAACTTCAACCATCTTCTCTAGAATCTATTCAACTCTTTTTAGGTGAATATAATATTTAAATATTTATTATTTCTATATATATCACACCATTCTCCATAATTATAATACCTTTATATCATTAATGAAATATTGTATCTACTAACTCTAGGTCATGATCTATGTAATTTTTATCATGAACGTTCATTTACTATGACACATAAACTATCATTATATTTTTCTCTATAAGAAAACATCACAAAACCTACTTCAATTCATCACTAAATATCACAAACTTAGCTCCACTATAGGGTAGTGTGAGCACATGTGTGTTGAAAAAACTTCTATTAAACTCCTTGAAATTTTACTAATATTCATTATTATGAATGAACATGAATCCCTTTCGAGTTCACATGGTTGGTGGATTAGATAGACCTATGAAATTCTTCCCAAACAGCCAATAATATCAAGTCAAACCATGATAACTATGGATATAAATCATAGTGTCCAGTTTGTGCTAATGTTAAAAACATTATGTATTTGATAGATCCACTAATATATACTCACATAGGATTATATTACCTAAACATTGTGATTTTTTTTATTGAAATTCACAATATGTAAATTTTTCATATAGATTTTCCCTTCATATGGTCTTGAAAATAATCCTCATGTGATATTCATGTTATTCCTCTATCGTATAATATATAAGAATATCATTTCTAAATACTACCAAACACTGATAGAGGTAATATCTAATGAATCTAGTCAATTAATAAATGAAGGTAGTGGGGGATTTTTTAAGAAAAAATTCAACAACTATAAATCCATAGTGTTCATAACTCATATAGAAGGAGGTCTTTGGTAAGTATTACATTTTTGAATTCAATTGATAGTATCCTGATTAAATACTAATCTTGTAAAAATATTGAGGTCCTCATAATTAATCAAACAAAACATCAATGTGTAAAAAGGATACATTTTCATGATTGTGACATTGTTTAGTTTCTTATAATTTATTTAAAGACACAATGTCACATCATTATTCCTAAAAAAAGAATAGGTTCACTCCAAGTTAATGTAATATGGATTATTAATCCATTACCAATATTCTTCTATAGTTAATTATTCAATTATTTAAACTCAATCTTGGGACTTCTATTTGAAGAGTTTAATATTGGTGTATCACCAGGTATGAGTTCTATTGAAAACCTAACATCATGATTCATGGGAATACTATGCAAGACTTTGGGAAATAAATATTCATAAACCCAAAAATTATAGATATCATTTATGTTGAGTTTCTCCCAAACTATTTTAGATAAACATGACTCGTGAATTTTTTAGTAAGAACCATATGATGAAAATAACCTCCATTGGATGATCTTATTAATCCTTGCATCAAAATATGATTATAATTTGGTTAAAAATATCTAATGTCATGTCCTTTAATCAAAACTTGATCTGAGATATAATTAAATAAATCCAATACATTCCCATGATAACATTAAATTCCACTAGAGGGACAATAATTTGATTTCATAGAGGCACATTCCTAAAAACTTCAACTAGAGAATAATCATTAACTAATATTACAATATTTTTAAAATTAAGAGTTTTCAATTTTAATTCAATAAATAATCATTAAGGATAAGAATTAACATTCATTGAGAATATTACAGATATATTGTATTTTATACTAGGAAAGTTGGGGGCGAACCCCTTTATTAAAAAGAAAAAGAAAAGACAAACCCTTTTAAGGGAAAAGGGGAACCCAAAATCCCATAGCAAACCCGTAGGTTTGGCACAAGGACTTAAAATACAGTGGCTCGAGAGCCCAGTGGGACATAACCCGTTACAGAATCAGAGTTTTATCCAAATCAAAATCTTGTGAAAAAAAAGCCAATAAGAAATAAATGAGTCCAAAGTCTCCGCCGCCACCACAACACCACACCGCACTGAAGCGTCGCCGCACATCAAGATCTGCCGAAGCCAGATCTACAACGACCATCACCCCTTAACATCAAGACGCAATGAAGCCCACCCCAACGCCACTTGCGCTGAGGAAGCCGCAAAATATGCAGAGAACACATGGGTAAAAACCCTAAATCACGAGAACCGTCCGCCGAAGCGGAGACAACATCCCAAACCATCCCGTCGTGGCCCAACCAACCTCGCCTCCAAGCTCCGCTGAAAGCCGAAAGACGATCAGAGAGAGCCACCGAAGCCCGTATCTGCATCTTGGATCTGTACCACACTGAAAATCCACACGGATCAATCTCGGCCGTCCGCAACGCCTCATGAAGCGAAGCAAGGAACACTCCACCACTGATGAAGCCGAAGAGACGTCGTCTGATCAGCCGCTGCATCCGAAGCGCCATCATTCGAAGAAGGAGCCAGCCGCCACAGGAAGTCCCACCTGAAGGGTGGGTACAGATGGCCTCCTCAGCTCCACGGGTCCAGCTGTCCACTCCATGTATGTCCCACCCAGTGGTCTACCTCCAGGTACCAACTCACTCCATAAGCCTCCACCACGATCAGCGATGTCCGTCGTTTGCATCCAACACAACGTAGTGCGGGAATAGCCCATGCAGGGGTGAGTATAAGCTACTCAGTAGGGACCCTGAGACCCCCGAAGGTCTCCCAGAATCCACAAAGGATAATACACAAAAGAAAGATACAATCACGAAGTAACATCCAACACTACCTAGGTATATTCCCATACATATACCTAAGTGATCAATTCCAGTTCGGCTCCAGCATCCGAGCCCAAGTTCAAACACATCCACACAGGATAGCACAACACAAACCACAAAGGAAAGAAATTCAATCATATCGAAGATAATGATTGAAAGTCAAGACTCAGCTCACACAGGTATACTTCTTCGTAAGACAATAGAGATTATCAGATGTAGCCACTAATTCATCTAAGCCGTCGGACCCACATAGTATCGATAGGTACTAACCCCCGCAATGACCCACATAGGATTGATAGGTACTAACCCCCGAAATGACCCACACAGGATCTGACCCACACAGGATCGGTATGCGCTGGCCCACACAGGACCGCTGAGCGCTGACCCACACAGGATCTGACCCACACAGGATCAGTAGCACAGATCCACTAAGGATCGTTGAGTGTTGTAGTCATCGCTGTCGAACCTACGGAGGATTCCCATACAGTCTTCATCGTCGTCGTAGTCGCAGCCAGCTCTAGGGTTCCTGCACACAGCAAGCTCGTTTTGGGAGGGTCCGCTCCACAAGCCGAGGGCTGATACATCAACTGACACAAATTCTGGAGTTGATGTATCCCAAAGTTCTGTATCGTCAACAGGAACTCAATGTAATAGACGGCGCGTCAATCAGACACCCGGTCTGAGAGTTATTGGCTTTTTCGTCCCAGGGGCCCGGTTGGTTTTTAAGTCAAAACCAACCCGACCTTACTCCAACTGCATCCAAACCTCGAGAGGAGTAAGCCAAAAGTTCCTTCTCACTAAGAGGAATCCATCAAAGGTGATGTCACGTCAATCGGACGTCCGGAGCTCAAGTTATAGGCGTTTCCGCTCCGAGGGCCTGGTTGGTTTCGTGTACGAACCAACCCCACCGAACCCAAAGTTCTCCTAAACCTTGAGTGTAATATACCGAAATGACTGTCTCGATCCAAGGATCGCATCGCAGCTGACGATGCATCGATCAAAGGTCTGCAGCCCAAGTTATGGGAAAAAGACCGAAAGAGGTCTAGAAATAGGGGGTTCGGGCCCGATCCGACCCAACCCGATACCCCCTGGGTCGGCCCGAACCGGGTCGACCCGACCCGGGTCCAGTTCCAGCCCAATAGGGCACGGCCCGGCCCAGTGGGAATGGCCCGGCGCAGCCTGGCCTGCGTGGCCAGGCGGCTCAGCCGTAACGGCCGAGCGGAAGGGGGGGCACTGCCCCCCTGTTTGGCAAACCGCGGCCCCCATGTGGGGGGGCGCTCCTTCGGCCGGTCGGGGGTTGCGACCCCCAGTTCCTCGTTCGGACGACCCAGATGGCCGACCGTGTTGCTGTCGCGGGACCCCGCGGTCCCGCCTTCCTGATCCGGCACCGGCGGCCGGTAGTCGGTTGCTGCTCCCTGCTCCACCGCGGCCTTGGTCTGATCGGCGCGGCGCGACGGCGCCGCGCCCCTCCGCTGTGGCCCCGCTCCGGTCGCAGCCTCTTCGAGGTTCCTTCGGCGCGGTGCGACGGCACCGCAGCTTTGTTCGACTTCAATGGTGCGGCGCGATGGCGCCGCGCTTCTCCGCCTATTCTTTATTATTTCCGCATGGTGCAATGGCACCGTGCTGCCTTGCTCGTGTCGTAACAAAAATCAAGCATCAAGGGGGGAGGAGAGTCTTCTGTGTTCGTGCGGTTTTACCTCCTCCCGTTATCGCAATAACAGGCGGATCAATTTAGAGAATGAAGAACGGCGACGAAAGTATTCATGAACAAAAACAAAATAATCCTCTACCTCGAAGAAAAGGTTGAATGAAGGTTCGTCGTGGAATCGAACATCGCAGAAGAAGGTGTCGCGGAAGGAGGATCGTCGGCATTGCGGAGAAAATATTCGTTGGTGTAACGTCGTCGATCTCCGAGGATGGCGTCTCTCACCGACTACGGAGAGGTAAGAAGATGGTACGACGAACTCCCCTTTACAGTGAACAAGTTCTTCGTCAAAGGCTTGGTGTTCTTCGCGTTCTTCGTCGAGGAAGAAGAACTTCAAGACTTAGAGCAAATCCTCTCCAAAATCCTCTCACACAACCAAAACAACCATAATAAAATAAGCGTTGCCTTATTATATTACTCACGCCAAATAGTTCGAAATTAAAAATTGAAACATTCAATTAATTGAATTAATTGAAAAGTTTAAACTACCCAATTAAATAGGCGTTTAATATTTAGTTAAACGCAAGAGTTGACTTCATTTAATGGGAGTGCGGGTGCGTTACCTAATTTAAAGAGGGGGTTTGAGGAAGTTGAATAAGTGGGGCTTGTGTGGGCCCCACCCCATAAATATCCTACCTAGTGGAGTAGGATATAGTGGTTCCCACTCCAACCACTTAGCTTAGGTTAAAATAAAATAAAATTGGTTGCACCATTTTATTTTATTCCTTTACTTAACCCAAGTTTTTTTTAAACCACACCAGAGCAAATGCAACTCTGGAAAAGGTGTTCCTAAGAAATTACCGGCGTTGCGATTCCATCGGTGTCCTCGGATTTTGATTCTGAGCACTAGTTCAAAAGTTAGAAAAACCTGCTCGTTCGTTTACTGAACGTACCCGAGCTAAACTTCAGAAAATGATTCTGGGCACATCAGGCCTCAGAATCAGGTGCCGTCAGAAACTGTATTCTTGTAAAATTCAAAGGAAAATTAAGAAACAATATCCCTTGAATTTTACGGGTCTTTACATTACTCCCACCTCAGGGCTTTACGTCCCCATAAAGATACATCATAAACTAGGGAAACAAATGTTGGTACTGAGCATGCATCTAAGCCTCCCACTCCCAAGTGCTCTCCTGGAGGTTCCCGTGCTTCCATCTGATGCGAACTAGAGGAATCGACTGTCCACATAGGACCCGCTTCTGTTGATCCTCAATCTCCACCGGGACCTCCGCAAAAGTCGCCCCATCATCAATGTCCAGCTCCCCATGGTCAATGATATGCGTCGGGTCGTGCACGTATCTCCTCAGCTGAGATACGTGGAATACGTCGTGCACCCGGTGCAACTGAGGAGGTAGAGCCAGGCGATAAGCCACCTCACCAATCCTGCTGAGGACCTGGAAGGGTCCGATGAAGCACGGAGATAACTTGTCGCCTCGGCCAAATCTCTGTAATCCACGTCGAGGTGAGACCCGCAAGAAGACGTGGTCGCCATCCTCGAACTCTAGTGGCCTCCGCCTCCTGTCATCATAAGACTTTTGCCTGCTCTGAGCTGTTCTCATCTGCTCCTGGATGACCTGGACCTTCTCTGTCGTGGCCTGGACCATCTCTGGTCCCACAAGTGCTGGCTCCCCAGGGTCTGTCCAGCACAGCGGTGATCTGCAAGGTCAGCCGTACAACGCCACATATGGTGCCATCCCGATGGTGGAGTGGTATCTGTTGTTGTACGCGAACTCCACCAAGGGTATGTGATCCTCCCAGCTATGACCAAAGTTGAGGACACATGCACGGAGTATGTCCTCAAGTTTTTGAATGGTCCTCTCTGTCTGACCATCCGTCTGAGGGTGAAAGGCGGTGCTCAGACGTAGCTGCGTCCCGAATGCCTCCTACAACCCCTTCCAAATCCGGTAAGTAAAGTGAGCATCTCGATCAGAGACGATAGATGATGGAACACCATGAATCCGTATAATCTCCTAAATGCAGAGACATCCCAAGCTCTCCAATGATCCCTACTCTCTGATGGGTAAGAACTGGGCCGACTTGGTGAGTCTGTCGACTATCACCCAAATAAAGTCGTGACCTCTGGAAGTGCGTGGAAGTCCAGTCACGAAGTCAATAGATATGCCGTCCCACTTCCACTCTGGGACCTCCAAGGGTTGTACCAAGCCTGCTGGTACCTAGTGCTATGCCTTCACCTGCTGATAGGTGAGGCATCGAGAAATGAACTCTGCCACACCCTTCTTCATACCCGGCCACCAGTGCTGTCGTCTGAGGTCCTGGTACATCTTCACCACTCCTGGATGTACCACTAAAGGAGAAGTGTGAAACTCCCTCAGCACCTCCTCTTGTAAAGTAGTTGGTACCATGGTACGTCCTCTGAAAAGGATGGCGTGCTCTCCTCCCATAGAGAATCCATCAGGTGCCTGTCCTGAGGATATATGTGCATGCCACGTCTCACAGTCATCGTCCCCATGTTGTGCCTCTCTGGCCCACTGTATAAGTGGAGGAGTGACTATGAGTGACTGAAGAATGGCTGCCCCATCACTATCTATGAAGGATATCTGCAAAGCGGCTAGCTGCTCTGTCACCTCCCCAAGTAGTTGAATGCCCGTCCTCCTACTGAGAGCATCGACTACTATATTCCCCTTTCCAGGAGTATAGACTATCTCAAAGTCATAGTCCTGGAGGAACTCGAGCCATCACTTCTGTCTTAGGTTCAGGTCCTTCTTCCAGAAGATGTACCTGAGACTCTGGTGGTCAGAGTAGACTGTAAAATGCTTTCCCATCAGATAGTGTCACCACATCTTCAGAGCGAAGACCACTGCTTCTAACTCCAGGTCATGGGTAGCGTAGTTCTTCTCATGCTGCCTCAACTGACATGATCCATAGGCAATCACGACCTGTTCCTACATCAGGACACATCTGAGTCCAATTCCTGATGCATCGCAGTAGAATACGTACCCTACTCCCTCCTCCACTAGCCTCAAGATAGGCGCACTGGTCAATCTCTGTCTCAGCTCCTGGAAGATCTGCTGACATCTGTCTGACCACACAATGGGTTTCCCCTTCTTCGTCAAAGCTGAGAGTGGTGCTGCAACTCTGGAAAAGTCTGGCATTAATCTCCAGTAATACCTAGCTAGCCTCAAGAAACTCCACACCTCTGTCACGCTCCTGGGTGGCTCCCAAGCTAGCACTGCCTCGATCTTTGCAGGATCCACCACAACTCCCGCCTCAAAGATGACGTGTCCCAAGAAGTGGACCTCACGTATCCATAACTGACACTTCGAGAGCTTTCCATAAAGCTGGTGCTCTCGGAGTGTGTCTAGTACAACCCGCAAGTGGTAGGCGTGCTCCTCCTCAGTGGTCGAGTATATCAAAATGTCGTCGATGAAGACCATGACAAATCGATCGAGGTATGGCTTAAAGATCTTGTTCATGAGGCCCATGAACACTTCTGGAGCATTGGTTACGCCGAATGGAATAACCAAGAACTCATAGTGGCCATACCGATATATGAAGGTCGTCTTCTGCACATCCTCGTCCCAAACTCTGAGCTGATGATAGCCTGACCTGAGGTCTATCTTCGAGAACCACCGTGCTTCCTTGAGCTGATCAAAGAGGTTATCAATCCTTGGTAGCAGATACTTGTTCCTCACGGTCACTTGGTTCAGGCGATGATAGTCGACACACAGTCGGAAGCTCCCGTCCGCCTTCTTGGCGAACAATATCGGGGAAGCCCAGGGTGAAACAGTGGGTCGGATGAATCCCTTGACCTGCAAGTCCTCCAGCTGTACCTGTAGCTCTAGAAGCTCGGCGGGATCCATCCGATATGATGGGGTGGATATCGGGGCTGTCCCAGGGTACAGGTCAATATAAAAGTCTACCTCTCTACGAGGAGGTAGTCCTGGAACGTCGTCGGGAAAAACATCTGCATACTGAACCACCACTGCAGGTAAGCTCGGACTCTGCACGTCAACTGCTCCTAGGATGAGGCTAGCCAACTGAGGAGTGATGGGCTGTCCTCTCCTCTACATGAGTCCATCCTGCACTGAAAAGGCTCTCTTCTTGCTGGTAAAGGTGAACCTTCTCCCATCGGTGCGAACACATCGCACCTTGCGCCTAATGCAGTCAATCTGAGCATGGGCTGTAGATAACCAATCCATGCCCAAGATGACATTGTAAGGCCTCAACACCGCTAGAAGAAGATCCCAGTCGAAGATCTCGCCTCCTAGAGTGAGCTCACACTACCGGCACCAGTGCGTATTTTTCGATTCTACTCTCGTAGGAGTTTCTAGCCGTAAGGATCGAGCCAACAGGTCCGTCGGAATCTCCGAGCTCCGAACAAGGGCAGCAGCAATGAAATAATGACTCGCTCCTATGTCTATAAGAACTGCAGCAAGGGTGGAGTAGACACAGATAGTACCTCGAAACATCTCAGGAGCGCCGTGGTCGTAGGCCTCCGCTTCCTGGAGTTGTGCCTATCTCTGCCCGCCAGCTCCCTGTGGTCGGGGTGGACCTCCTGGTGGTGGTGGTCGTAGAGCCTCAAAGTATCGCCCACCACCTACTGCTTGGCCAGCTCCTCTGCCTCATCTGTCTTCTCCCTGCGGACTGCCACGGTCGACCATCTGCCTCTGCCTGGGTGGTCCCTCAACCTTCTGCTGCTCCTCCGCACAGCGGGTCGGGCAATCACGAGCCATGTGGCCCTGCCCGCCGCATGTGTAACATTGTCTGCCTCTCGAAAGACTGGCTCTGCGCTGTGTGCCCCGCACCTTTAATCCAGTGTCCTGAGGTCGTCCGCCTGAGGGTTTGATCCGCCTGGACCCATGTGTCATCCGTCGACTGCCAGCTGCAGAAGACTCTACTACGTGCCGCCCTACGGTAGGTCTCGCTGCTAATGTAGGCTCGGCAAGAAATCTCTCGATGAGAAGGGCTTGCTCCAGTACCCCTGCCTGTGTCGGAATACTGAGGGAGATCAGCGATGCCCTGATCTCATGCCTCAATCCCTGCTCGAAGGTCCAGGCTCGGAAGAATGGGTCTTGTACCATGTCCGTCGAATAGCGCGAGAGATTGGTAAATCTCGCCGGGTACTAGGCGACCGACAAGCTGCCCTGCTGCAGCTGTAGTAGCTCTTGGATGCACACCGCACGGAGGGTGGCTGGGACGAACTCCAAGCGGAAGAGGCTCTCAAAGTCCGTCCAGAGGAGTGATGCCTCGTCGTGCACTTGGAGCATCAAGCTCTACCATCTGCCTGTTTCCGCGTGCAGGAGACTCACTGCAAGGATCACCATGAGGCCTGCTGGTGTCCCTACCAATCAGAAAACTTGTACAACTGCCTCCAGCCAATCCTCGGCTGCCTGAGGGTCCATCTCCCCACGGAACCTCGGCGGTCTCTGACACTGAAACTCGTGTAGTGAGCCAAGGCGACGTGTAATCTCAGCGGATGGAGTTGGTAGCATCGGTGGCTCAGTGGGTAGTGGTACCGCCGGTGCCTCCGCAGTAATAGGGCCCTGCACCGAGGCCTCGTCGCTCGGTGGGCTGTCGTCACGTACAAAACTCGGAACCCCAGCTGGTTGCCGTCGTGGGGCCATCCTTAAAAGAGACAAGTGTGCCACGGTCAAACAGTATACCTGGTGAGATGACACAAAGTAATCACAAAGAAAACTTTTAAAACACACATGCAATCAATGTTTTCGTGCATTGAGTCGGAAATCAGAAGTCAGGGTCCGGGTGTACGGATACGTCGTCCGCCGCACCAACACTGGACTCCCTGGACTGATAACCACACTCAATACCCTAAACATTATTGCTTCACATAGAAAAATATCAGAGTCCTGAGTTCTGCGGTAGAACCGAACTCCTATGATACCAATTTGTCACGACCCGACCTCGGGGCTCGTGCTGTGACTACCCCAAGCCCGCCTTCCATAGGCTAGGGGCTGGCGACTAGCACCAAGGCCTAATTACCAATAAAATAAGGGAAGGCATTGCTTTTGTAAAGTAAACAAACACCATAGAGTAAGCAAGAAGAAGTAAACACTAAGTAAAACTAGGTAAAAAATTAAGTGCGGAAAAGTAAGTGGGCCAGAATACAAACCCAAACTGAAAGTAAAGTACAATTGGAAAGAAAGTACAACAACTGAAAAGTAAAGCCGCAACGTCGTGCCGTCCACAGGAAGTCCCACCTGAAGGGTGGGTACAAATGGCCTCCTCAGCTCCACGGGTCCAGCCGTCCGCTCTGTGTATGTCCCGCCCAGTGGTCCACATCCAGGTACCGACTCGCTCCACAAGCCTCCACCACGATCAGTGTTGTCCGTCGTCTGCATCAAACACAACGTAGTGCAGGCATAGCCCATGCAGGGGTGAGTATAAGCTACTCAGTAGGGACCCCGAGACCCCCGAAGGTCTCCCAAAATCCATAAAGGATAATCCATAAAGGAAAGATACAATCACGAAGTAACATCCAACACTACCTAGGTATATGTCCATACATATACCTAAGTCATCAATTCCAGTCCGACTCTAGAATCCGAGCCCAAGTTCAAACACGTTCACAGAGGATAGCACAACACAAACCACAAAGGAAAGCAAGTCAATCATATCGAAGATAATGATTGAAAGTCAAGACTTAGCTCACACAGGTATACTTCTTCGTAAGATGATAGAGATTATCAGATGTAGCCACTGATTCATCTAAGCCGTCGAACCCACATAGGATCGATAGGTACTAACCCCCGCAATGACCCACATAGGATCGATAGGTACTAACCCCCGCAATGACCCACACAGGATCGATATGTGCTGGCCCACACAGGACCACTGAGCGCTGACCCACACAATATCTGACCCACACAGGATCGGTAGCACTGATCCACTAAGGATTACTGAGTGCTTTAGTCGTCGTTGTCGAACCCACAGAGGATTCCCGTACAGTCTTCATCATCGTCGTAGTCGCAGCCAGCTCTAGGGTTCCCGCACACAACAAGCTCATTTCGGGAGGGTCCGCTCCACGAGCCGAGGGGCTGATACATCAAATGACACAATGTCTGGAGTTGATGTATCTCAAGGTTCTGTATCATCAACAGGAACTCAACGTGACAGATGGCGCGTCAATCGGACGCCCGGTCTGAGAGTTATTAGCTTTTTCGTGCCAGGGGCCCGGTTGGTTTTTAAGTCAAAACCAACCCGACCATACTCCAACTGCATCCAAAACTCGAGCGGAGTAATCCAAAAGGTTCATATCACTAATAGAAATCCATCAAAGTCGACGGCACGTCAATCGGATGTCCAGAGCTCAAGTTATAAGCATTTCCGCTCCGAGGGCCCAGTTGGTTTCGTGTACGAACCAACCCGGCCAAACCCAAAGTTCTACAAAACCTTAAATATAATATACCAAAACGACTGTCTCGATCCAAGGATCGCATCACAGCTGATGGTGCATCGATCGGAGGTCTGAAGCCCAAGTTAAGGGCGAAAGACTAAAAGAGGTCCGGAAATAGGGTGTCCAGGCCCAGTCCGACCCAGCCCGATACCCCCTGGGTTGGCCCGAACCGGGTCGACCCGACACGGGTCCGGGTCTGGCCCAATAGGGCACGGCCCGGCCCGGTGGGCGCGGCCCGGCCTGGCACGCTCGGCCTAGCTAGCGTGGCCAGGCGGCGCGGCCGTAACGGCCGAGCAGAAGCGGGGGGCGCGCTGCCCCCTGTTTGGAAAACTGCGGCCCCCATGTGGGGGGACGCTCCTTCGACCGGCCGAGGGTAACGACCCTCGGTTCCTCGTTCGGCAGACCCGGCTGGCCAGCCGTGCTGCTGCCGCAGGACCCCATGGTCCCGCCCTCCTGCTCCGGCGCCGGCGGCCGTTAGCTGGCCACCGCTCCCCGCTCTGTCGCGGCCTTGGTCTGACCGGCGCGGCGCGACGGCGCCGCGCCCCTCCGCCGTGACCCCGCTCTGGCCGCGGCCTCTTCGAGGTTCCTCCGGCGCGGTGCGATGACACCGCGGCTTTGTTCGACTTCATCGGCGTGGCGCGATGGCGCCGCGCTTCTCCGCCCATTCTTTATTATTTTCGCGCGGTGCAACGGCACTGTGCTGCCTTGTTCGTGCCGCAACAAAAATCAAGCATCAAGGGGGGAGGAGAGTCGGTCGTGTTCGTGCGGTCCGACCTCCTCCCGTTATCGTGATAACTGGCGGATCAATTTAGAGAATGAAGAATGGCGATGAAAGTATTCATGAACAAAAACAAAATAATCCCCTACCTCGAAGAAAAATTTGAATGAAGGTTCGTCGCAGAATTGAACGTCGCGGAAGAAGGGGTCGCGGAAGGAGGATCGTCGGTGTCGCGGAGAAAAGATTCATCGGCGTCGCGCCGTCGATCTTCGAGGATGGCGTCTCTCACCAGTTGTGGAAAGGGAAGAAGACGGTATGATGAACTCCCCTTTGCGGTGACGGAGTTCTTCGTCGAAGGCTCGGCGTTCTTCGCGTTCTTTGTCGAGGAAGAATAACTTCAAGACTTAGAGAAAATCCTCTCCAAAATCCTCTCGCACAACCAAAACAACCCTAATAAAATAAGTGTTTCCTTATTTTATTACTCACGCCAAATGTTTTAAAATTCAAAATTGAAACATTCAATTAATTGAATTAATTGAAAAGTTTAAACCGCCCAATTAAAGAGGCGTTTAATATTTAGTTAAACGTAAGAGTTGACTTCATTTAATGGGAGTGCGGGTGTGTTACCTAATTTAAAGAAGGGGTTTGAGGAAGTTGAATAGGTGGGGCTCATGTGGGCCCCACCCCACAAATATCCTACCTAGTGGAGTAGGATATAGTGGGTCCCACTCCAACCACTTATCTTAGGTTAAAATAAAATAAAATTGGTTGCACCATTTTATTTTATTCCTTTACTTAACCCAATTTTTTTTTAAACCACACCCGAGCAAACGCAACTCCGAAAAAGGTGTTCCTAAGCAATTACCGGTGCTGCAATTCCATCGGTGTCCTCAGATTTTGATTCCGAGCACCGGTTCAAAAGTTAGAAAAACTCGCTCGTTCGTTTACTGAACGTACCCGAGTTAAACTTCAGAAAATGATTCCGGGCACACCGGGCCTCGGAATCAGGTGCCGTCAGAAACTGCGTTCTTGTAAAATTCAAAAGAAAATTAAGAAAAAATTTCCCTTGAATTTTACGGGTCTTTACACTAAAACAAAAATGGTTAGCATAACCATCTATCCACATTAATCAGAGTACCCAATAAAGAAGAATCATTCATAGTATTTCTAAATCCTCACACCATATTTTCAATCTATGACACCATATATTAAACCTAGTCTATCCATAATCATCATCTACTCAAATCCTTTATAATGGTTATAATGAAAATGTGAATTAACTAAATCATATCCCCCAAGAGTGTCTACTGAGGATTGATGTCTTAGGGATAATCATCGTGAACTAGTGATGATCGTGTTAATACAAATTCTACCTTAGTTGTTTTTTTACTACTAGGTATATCTATGAAACAAATATATCCACAAAATAGTATTTGGAAAGAGATATATTTTCTAACAAAACTAGACTCAACTCATTATCATATCTTAGTATGATCTCCTATACATAGGAATCTTCAATGAGACATCAATAAATGTTTCTCAACATAATTTCCATAAGTATCTAAACCTTTATTTAATACCATATGAGGTGACCCAAACAATACAAAAAAAAACATTACATCTTATTAAAATAATATTCATTACATACCATTAAGATCCATGAAATACCATTAAAGGTTTAGTGACATTAGAAACATGGATACATAAAAAATTGGTATATAAATTTTTTACATCATCTCCCACTAATTTCATCACAAATAGAACCATTATTAGACACTTCAATCCTAAAAAATTTCATCATATCCCGAGGAAAATGAAACATAATAATGTGTGAGATTAGATGCTCAGTAATGGAAAAGAAAAAATATATCAATGATCATTGAAGTATAAAATGAGCATAAGGGAATGATATCATGATATCAACATTTTAAAATCATACCCATATATTCAATGTTTATATACATGATTCATGGAATAAATTCTGATAGTTCATTTGAAATAAATTATAATGAAATAAAAAAATATCAGCCAAGAGATTATAAAATTGGCATATAACAATGTCATAAAAGAGTGGAACAATTTTTTTATAATCATAATCACTGTGCAATAATGTCATGGATAACCATCAATACATTTTTCTGATTTTATTTTTGGGCTAACCACAATTTTATCTCCATTGGGTTTGGAATAAACTCTTGTGCACACACATTCCTTCCTTTAGGTAACCTCATGTGCACTATCTTTTTTGATCTTCAGATAACCACCCATGTACCATTTGAGTTCATAAAACACTAATATTTACCCAACCCAATATATTTCAAAAATGGTCCCACCCATCATAGAATCATATGCAATTCATATGTATTCCATAATCTATTGAAAGAATTTCTTATTTTATAAAAGCATAACCCCTGGAAAAGAAAATGGGTTTCATATATATTTAGCCATCAAAACTATATACATTAATGAGAAAAAAATATGAAAAATAAAATAGAATCCTATACTTTATTAATCATCAATAAAATCAAATTATTTTTATCATAGGATTAAAATCCCTTAAATAATTTTTTGTAACATTTAATAAGGAAAATACAATTTTCATTTTAAAATAAACTATCTTAAAAGTAGTTTTTTTTAGGAAAACATTTTACTTTAAAGTAATCATGGAAAATTTTGATTAATGTTTCAAATAATAGAGAATTCATGAATGTATGAAATTATTTTCATGTCATAATTATTAATTCAATGATTTTGATCAAACCTTTAGTAAAAATTATATCATTCAGAAATATACAAGAAGATTACTTTTAAAAATATTCATATATCATCAAAAATGGAAAAAATATAATTTAATAAAAAAAATTAGAATATGAAAATGACATTCATGAATTAATTTTAATTAAAATATAGACATGAGATAATAATATTCCAAATGGATGAATTAAATTATGTCGATATTCCGTAAAAATTAAATTTGGATTTGTTAGTACATAAAGAGAAGAACATGAAAGGAAAAAATAAATATTCAGAGATAACTATATGAGAATAATATATAAACCATTTGGTATACATATCATATAATTTCATCATCATAAATTTAAGAATAAAAAATCCCAATAAAGAATGAGATTATAATGTAAAACCCTTATCTCAAGCTTGACTTGCGTCATGAAGTTCTCTAACCTATCGTATAATAAATTTAAATTTTTTAGAATTCAATAAAATAATAATAATAATTGTTATAATATCATATATTATCCAATTATAATATTTTATAACCCATTTATTAATAATTAATTTTTAAAAGTGTCATTTCTAGGTGTTAAATTGTTCATTTTTCTTGTATGTTTCGGTTCAGATGTTCTCAACCTTTTACACTGATCATGTTTGAATTAACTAAATAATGTTTATAAAAATATAAATAGAATATATATTCATTATATAAATATTTATAATCATCCATAAATGGTAGATCTAGAAAAATAAATTATACCATTCACACAGACTATAATCCATACGTACGAATGGGTATTCTTTTAATTTTCTGACAAAGGGAAATAATGAAAATAATATTTTATATATAAAAATAATTATAAAATTATAAATAAGTAATATATTTATTAAATACTTCACTATAAATATCAATGTTATTATGTTATGTAAAATGATACATATCACTATGTGAAGACAGTGGTCCACATGTACAAAGGAGTGATACATTCTTTTCTCGTTTGATGAAAATGTGGTTGAAAATGGCTATTAAATCATCGTAATAACATCCCATTTCATATATTTCAATTTATTAATCTTGTTATGATGGATAAAACATTTTTATGTATGTTGGAAGTAGAAATAAAATTGAATGATCTCGGTAAAAAGTTATACAACTTCATTGAGAAACCTCCTTTAGCTTACACCATAAGCCTTAAAAGGATGGTATTATGATGGAAACATAACCTCAAAATTATGGGGAGGTTTTTTAGAGAATTATTTATATAGGTATTATATTATATATGTAGATATTGATGTTTGGAGAAGATATGAGAGGGTGTATCATATTATATGTGGGGTAGAGGACACACTGGGAATTTCATAAAATAATAAAAGATAGTCATTTCATTATTCAACCCAAACACATCCATATAGAAAATTATTTCAATTTATGACCATATAGGGTTGAAATATTTCTACACAATAGTATTTAAAAAAGTTTAATTTTCAATATTACCCTTCTCTCTTTATTTAACCCCCACATAGTAAACTTGTTTTAACCATTACCGTGGGGTCATATTTTTTATGTCATGACTGTTAATAATTATAAAAAATGAAAATGGACTCATTTAAAAATAAGGGAATTTTGATTCTTAATTTCTAATCGATTTTAAAAATTTCAATCTCTCTGATTAGTATAAATTTTATTTAAAATAAATCTTCAAACCATGTCAAAAAAACAATTTTATAAATAAATGAATTTTTATGTATGAAAATGTTTTTATACAAAAATTAATAATAAAATGGATTAAATTAAAATTAATTGGACTAGGATAAATGAATATTAACTAATTAAATTTTATTATCAATTAAAAATAATATGGGACTTTTTAAATTCTTGATTGGAAAAGAAATTTTTCTACAAAATTTGAATTTTTACTATTCATTGAATAATTAATCCCTTAAGAAAAATACCAAAATTTTACCTGAAGTTATTTTTGATAGATTTATTTAAAAATAATATAATTTTTAAAATATAAAATATCTAAAAGTTTTAGAAATTAATTATAATATACACGTACAAATTTCAATAAAAATAATTTTGTAAGAAAACATATTTTTGATGCATAAAATGACATCACTGAGAATGTAATAATTAATTATTATAGAATATACTATAAATATTATATATTTAAAATTTTTAAACATTTTTTTCATAATGTAGATATTCGTTTTTATACCACAAATTTAATGGTTAGTTTTTAATAGTATATTGTTTCATGATTCATTTAGGCTCAGTGTTTTGTGTAAAAAAGCTATCAAATACACCATGTATATGTAAAAATAATATATATACATAATTATAATCTTGGGATGTTACATTGTAGTTGTTTGAAATAGGTATAAAGGTTTTTATATGATTCTTAAGGGATTTTTGTATTGATTAGAAGGGTTCTGAATTTTCTTTAAATATTTCTATATGTATGATTTATTCTTCTGTATATACTTTTAAATTTTCAGCACCTAATATTAAATATTTCATACATAAGATTATGTATTTTAAATAAAAGTTTAAATTATTGATATCTAGGATTTAATCTTTTACATTATGTTTTAATACATTTCCAGAAATTTAATATTATGGTCTATATAACCATAAAATAATAAGTACATGAACTTTTTTAATTGAAATATTAATTACCCAAAGGGGATCAAAACTAATATATAAAATTATCTTAATTAAATAAAAGGTGACTAAAAAGGATCAAATGATCGAGGGGATAATATTTAAATGAAAACATGTTGAAAATTCATTTATTTTCATTCCATATTTAAATTGAGAATTTGAATAGAAAAATGTGTTGTTTCTGAGTAAGATAATAAATAGGTGTCTTTCATGGTTTATTATAGATAAGAAAAGTGGAATAGAGTAAATTATTGTGGAAGATAATTTGATTTACAAGAATAAGAGTACGCACAATTTTTTTGGGTTGGAAGAGTGGACGTTGTACAATTTTTAGTGTTTGTGTGTGTTAAAGATGTGTGGAAGAGGTCACACCTATTATACATTGAAGAAGTGTTGGGCCACTATACAATGATAGGAGATAATAAAATCATAATAAAATAGAAAATCCCTGCCTCCTTAAATAATAAAATAAGAGCGATTCTTTTTAGAAGATATAATTATTGATATTATTTTACTATGAATCATTTATATTCAATGGTCATTATATTCATAAGATGATTCTAATGGACAATGTGATTTAATGATTTTATAGATCATACAAAGGATGTATCTACTCATTATGAGTAGTGAACCTTTCATTGGTTGTTTTTTGTTCTCGACATTTCTTTAGTAAGTGATATGTTTATGAGTGAGATCAAAAACTAAACAAGTGGGGGAGGTTGATTTTTTAGGAAATCATAAATGATAAAATGGAAAATCATTCATTGATTCACCCCTATCTATGGGAAAAACATAATACACTATGTCTATTTTATTATTCTTTACTCAAATATATATTTTGATCCCAAAAAACCTACTCCTTATATACAAAAGGGTTAAGATGGTCATTTTACAAAATCTCACCATATAGTTGACGCTTAGGTATTGAAAGGGATTCCTTAATTCCTCCATGGTTTTGGTTAAGTATATTCTCAAAGGGATTCCATATTAGCTGATGTCATGATATATTTTTTATTTTTTTCATAATCTAGATTTATTGGGAAACGTGTCTACATGAGAAGTTAATTATTGTGTTGACCACTTAAACTATGTTTTTTTTTCAGAAACTAGAGTTACACCAAGTCATATTTGAAATAAAAAATATATAAGTGTCATATTTTCACTTGTAAGATTTTGTACAAGATTACAATAAAAACCATGGTCTTACATAGAAAAAACTTCACAATCTATATTTCATGTAGTTTTACCATCACACATTTTATACTTTTAGAATCATAAAACCATGGACTTCAATAATGTCTTGATGTTAGTCTTGGAGTATTATACTTAATTTAGAATTTACTTCACCTCTATCCCTGCATGAGTAGAGATGAGATGTAAATTTAAAGGAATTTTATATGGTTTGGATGGACCCACTAAAAATAGAAATAGTGCTTCTCAGTGAATCTATTATCCCAAAATTATTGAATAAACTCATTCCTGTATGGAAACAATCCAATTGAGGTTCACATGTGGATAGATCATTACCTACTAAAAGAAAAGGTGATAGATCACCGAGCTGATAGAAATGACATTGTGAAATTATTAGTTGAAATGGTTCTTTCTAAGGAATTCATAATAGTGATGTGATTTTATCTATACATTTGGTAATACATCCTATCTAGTGTCATCTTGGTGGGAATTAAATCACAAAAATATGAATTATACTTTCAAGGTGAAATATTTTCATTCATTTGGTCAGGAAAAATATGTTCAATTATTTTTCAACAAAGAATATCAAAATGTATAGGGTAGTGATCCCAGTAAATCAAGGTATAACATGCTCAATATAATGAATATAGTACAAGATTTATTTGATCATATTCTGAGATATTTGGATGAAGAGGATGACATAGTAGCCCTGGTTAGTAATTTTATATACAATTATCCTTGTAGGGATTATCACTTTGGGGTATATTTAGAGGTTCTAGGTTGATGCATGTCATGGGGTAGTCTATTTCTTCCACTAGAGAGGGGTTTTCTACTATTTGAGGTTCAATTATAGTATCTTCAATTTTATATTATATCATATATGATATATGTGATTTTCATTATTTTATTTCTTATAAATTAGAATCTCATATTGAATATAATGTAAAAGAAATTCTTATATACATGGGTATTTATACCCCATTAGAAAAGAGGATAGAGTAGACCTAGAGATGACCATATTACACTTTAGTGGTAGATTCATTTATGAATCTCTATGATTTGATGGTTCTAAATATGAATCCATTTTTATTTCATTTTGGGAACACACTGGTTAATCCATTTTTGTTCCTGCATCTATTTATATAATAAGAGAGTATCTTTCACATCATTATATAGAACTCAATATGACCTCCAAGTTGATAGGGAGTTTCAATCTATTTGGGAATGTTCAGATCATTATAATGTGGGAGTTATCACCACAAAAATTCCTAGTGATGTTCTTATATAAATTAAAGTTGAAGAGTTATAAGCTTTACCTCTAATGGTAGATATTTGTCCAAATGTTTTCCCTAATGATTTTAAATTATTTACACCTAAATTAGAAGTTGAATTGAATATAGATATTATATAGAGAACCAAACCCATCATTATTAATTCATATAAAATGAAACCAACTATTTAGTGGGTATTAATGATTTATTTAGAGGAGATTATGGAAAATGGATTTATTATACTTATCCCTTTTCTATGGGGTGCACTAGTACTTTCCAAAAATAAGGCTAATAGGGCTCTACATATTTATATAGACTATCAAAAGTTAATTTATTTAATTATTAATATTATTTCCATTACCCTAGGATTAAATATTTATTTGATAAATTAATGGTGGAAAATATTTTTTTCATGAAAAATGTTTACTTGGGTTAACATCAACTTCAAGTTAGGAAAGAGGGAATTATAATGATATATTTTATATTCTAGTATAGTCATTTAAAATATCCAGTACTGCCTTTTGGTTTAATAAATATTCTTTCATTTTTATGGAACAAATGAACATGTTCATTCATCCCTTTTTAGACTCTATATTTATATTCTTTGTAGATGATGTCATTGTCTATTCAGAATCATGTAACAATCATGGTCAAATCCAATGAATTATCATGGCCACCACGATAAAATAGTATCTATACTTCAAGCTATAAAATTTACTTTTATGATTAGAGAAGTAAATTTTCTCAAACATGAGTTTTCTATATATGGTAACTTAGTGAAACCTAAAAAGGGTGGAATCAGTGATGTACATAAATTCGTATTGAATATATTTGAAATTAGAAAATTTCATAGGCTATATGGATATTATATTAACATATATATAATATAACTTTAATTAATAAGGTAGTCAGGTTTATATGGTAATAATAGTTTGAAGTAGCTTTCTAAGATCTGAATAAATTTCAAATCATAACTATGATCAAAAAATTACATTATTTATGTTATGTGAGTGAGGTATATTTTGATTAATCTAAATTCAATCTTAGTTTTTTTTCAAATATAGGATCTTTGGTTTGTGTTGAATAGTACCAAATAGTTTTGACTTCATGAATTTAACTATCCTACATGGGATTTGGATCTAGCCATTATGGGTCATGATTTAATGTTTTATTAGATCTTTTTGTTTGGTTAAAGCATTGTGGTTTTTGCTAACCCAAAAAAGGAGTAAATATATATTTTTATAGAGGAAATAATTCTATTGAATCGTATTTGAGTCAAATATCATCAATACTTTTATTTTTATATCCATTATTCATTGGGTAAAGGAAAATTAGTCTCCACTACTCTCAAAATAATTATCCACCATTAGTGATTGCATAATGATAATAAATATTATATGTTGATATTGTAAATTGATGAACTGCAGTTGTATTTGATTTAGTATTGGTGTGGGATAGATTTATACAATATCTAGTTCACATTATCTATTGTCAAACATGTTTATGATTCCTATATTTCATACCATGATTGAATCATTATAAAAGATTCACTCAGTGGTGGGGAGGACTTTAATGGATGGTTACAATATTACAGATCTTTCTTATATCACAATGGATGTATTTTTATCTTAAATAAAATAATATTTAAATTAATAAAATAATATCATTCATCTAGATGGGATGTACATCATTGAGTAATTATAATGTGTTTTGATATTCACCACTAATTCTAGTGTCCTGGTATGAAAAGCGTTATTCTAGAGTTTGTTTGTAGATGATTTAATTTTCAACAAGTGGAAGTAAAATGTCGAAGGTCTATAATTGAACTTCACCAACTTCCTCTACCAGTATGTAAATGGGATGAGATTAATAATGAAAGTTTTAAAATATTTTCTAGATTTCCAATAGGTTGAGATAATGTTTGGTTTATCATGGAATGACGAATAAATTACTACCACTTAAAGAAACCACTTTAATTGATGAGATGGGTAAATTATATAATAGGTAGGATCTAAGAAAAAATGGTGAAAAGGATAATTTATTCTTTAATAGGGACCCATTTTTTATGTATTGTTTTTGGAAATTGTTGGAAATATCAATGCATTATGAATTAAAATAATTTTCACATGATATCCATAAACTGATGGCTAGTCAAGAAAACTATTAATATTTAGTAATATATGTAGTGATTCTATATTATGGTTTCAAGTGGTTTATTAGAGGATCACCTATAATTAGAGGAATTATCTTATAACAAAAACTACCACTCATCAATTGAAATTGATCCTTTCAAAGCCCTCTATGAGAGGCCATATCAATCTTCATATTGCGGGTTTTAAATTGGTGAATCATCTATGCTCAGTTATAATTTTGTTCAGTAAATTAATGAATGGGTTAAATAGATTTTTAAATGATAGGTTATTTATTAATGTCTCTAGAGGCCATATATTTAACATCAAACGTGACTATAGGAAATCAATGTTGGTGATTATGTCCTTATTTTGGTTTTATGAAGATGTGATTACTATGAGATGGTACAGAAATGATAATTAACTCTTTGAGTTTTTAGGCCTTTTGAAATTTTTAGAAGAGTTGGAGATAATATTTATCAACTTACCAAGTAGTTTAAATATATTGTTATAAATAAAACATTAAATTTTTCTCAACTAAAGAAATATATACCTAATCCTACACATGTGAACTGATATGTTGACACCGAACATGGACTAGATTCATCTTATATGGAGAACCCATTTTTATCATCAATGGGATTTCAAATAATTTATGATCTAAGTAAATTTTTCTTATGTAGGTTTTATGGAAGTATAAATATTTTCATGATGACACATGAAAGTCGGTGGTTGAGATAATGATTTGATAAAATAAATTTCCCATCATGAAGCAAGATAAATCTTCTCATGGAAGAAAATCCCCATGGGGGAGTTTTTAAAAACCCTCAATTTTGTAGGATAATATTTAATTTTAATTCTCACAATTTATATTATTTTTAGAATTATTTTTATATTAAATATTAGTTAGAATAATTTTTGGGATGTTTGATTGGTGGGTAGAGGATACTATAATGTTAGCATAACACAATGTACCGGGTGGACTTGTACTCCATACAAAGTGGAACCTGGTGGGTCATAGTTAATTTGGAAGTAGCACCCAATACTAGGTAGTGCTATATTCTTATACCTAGTATATATGTATATAGTTTTTTTGGGTGAGGTAGGTTGTTTCATAATTAAACCTCAAAATTAAATCCCTTAAAAACACTGAACTCTAGATTACCTTTTCATTTGTAGTAGTAGAACTTCTAATGGTATAGAACATCCCCTTTCTTCCAACATAAGAAACCCAATATTAATATATTAGTGTGATAACATATAAATGTTTATGGGAGATCATATCTATTGAGGAATAGGTAAGGACTCCCTCAAATAAAATATCCACAATTTTTTCTTCATTGATGAAAGTTTATGTATATCTTCTCCAAATATGGGGTTGCAAAACTGAATTATTACTTTAGATTCCATACAATATAGAATATATATATATATATATATATATGTAGACCTTTAGTGAATCATGGGTATTTCTTTGGTTTTTTATACCATGATCTCTCTCACTGATTGATATAATTAATGCCATAAATATCCCTCAAGTTAGTATGGTTTGATTTTTCAGGCAGTGGCATACCATCTCTCATTTTGTGTCGAATAATCATTCTACTCTACATTTATAGGTGGATCCTTCCTATTATTATAATAAATAGTAATCTTGGGTGCAATTTCTATCTAATTTAATTTAAATAAAATGTAATTTTTAACAAATAATTTTTTCTATAAGTAATGTATGATGATTTCAATTTTTTTATTTTTATTTATTTATTTCATATTATCCAACCTTAAATTTAATATAGATGTATTTATTAAAATATGGATGTTGAATCAAATTTTTTACATGTCATCCATTCTTGTGTAGTTTATAGAAATCTCAGAATAATTTATTTTATTATTTCAAAGTCTAGTGAAAATTGATGTTTCATGTTACATTATGATCCTTTTTTTACTAATTTTGAATCACCTGAGGCCAAATCACTTGAATGGTTTTAATTATGGGGTGTTACAAGACCTTAAATAGGCATACTTGTACACTATTTTTTAATAACAATGGATTAGGGGATAATATATTCAATGAGATATTGTTACCATACTCATTCACATGATGTTCTCTTCTAACTCTACCAGTAATTCATCCTTAATGATCAGTATAATGGAAATCCCAAAATCCTATACACAATAAACAAAGATTGAGGTGCCCCCCCCCCCATAGTGTAGAATATAAAATCATGAAATAATATCTATAATCCATCCATTATAAAATAATAAACATTGTTAAAATATACATAATTGATGTCAATAATAAACAAAAATAGGAACACAGGCTGATACTTATGTAGTAAAACAACTAAAAAGTAAAATGCATTGGCCATCCACCAAACTCATAATATAACTCTATACAATTAATCATCCACCAAAACATTACTCTACCCAAACCATGAATCAAAATCCAATCCAATACCTTTTCTTAAAATGAAACTCAAAGAAACCCCATATACATCGAAACCCTTATCATTTACATGGTCCAATGACCTAGTAGGATTTCCCCACTCACCTTGATACACTCAGTATTGTTTTAGTAAAATTGATGTTTATGAAAATTTTATGATAGTGAAAATTATTTCCTTTTATAGCTCACCCACCCAAAAAACATAACACAAATCCATGTGGAAACCATACTTGAGCACATAAAGATAGAAAACAAATTAACACCATGAATAATCTTACTACTGATACATAACATATTATAGGTCCCATCTATCTAGAATTGATAACGTTAATACCATTGTGTCCTAACAATATTTAACACACTTCCCTTATTTCATCTGACATAATCAAAATGGGGCTCCTTATATCCAAAAAAATCACTCATCAGTGTCCCACATATCCCATTACTAATGTCACTGATCTTCTATAATGAACACTATAAAATTACATTGTATAGAGACCCATAAATAGTTTCCCACCATAAAATCATGGTTAGAAAAATACCAATAAAAATATAAATAATAATGAATATGAACCAACCATAAGAAAAAACATAACCCAGATCTCTTTCCCTTCCCCATCTAAACTAGAATATCTTTATCAAAACAACTAATAGGCTACTCATAGAAAAGTACAAGTTCAATCTCATATATTACACATTATCTTAGGCGAAACCTCCCATTTAATGATGGTATATCTCTCTAGATGAACCATAATCTCTTAGACCATCAAATAAAACTAACATCAATAAATATAAACCCATGTGTTCCATATACATATTCATACCTCAAGTGGATCGTTGGAATCATTGGGATACCTATATTTTGTGAAGCTAGTAATTTACTCCTAAGGGTTAACCACTATACCACATATTGCCTTGTGTGTTAGCACTTCTCATTCGAACAACCAATTAGAATAGTACATATAGAGTGAAATTTATCCCAAATAGTAAAATAAGTAATGTAAATGAAGCCACATCCAATGTACACATGCTTCTGAAGCTAAAAATAAATATTGAAGTTCATCCAAGAAGTTACATCCCATGAGTCAGTCAGAAAATTCACACTACCTCTCAGGCTATGTCCTCTATGAATTTGTATCAAAGACAGAATAATTCATCATCAGTTAGAATATAAACTCACCATATACCTCTCAACAAAATAAATTATTTATCCCATGTCTTCTAAAACCATCACTATATCCATACTAAGGATCATAACATCATTAGGACCACCATACATAAAATAGGATGAAGTCAACAATCAATTAAAAATGACACTATCACACAACTCTTCCACTGATTCTAATAAAGAGGTCTCCTATAAAGAAAAAAGGTGGCCAAACCATCATCATAAATTAAATTAATAGTTAAATGGACAATAGTGATCAACTCACCCAAAACATTTTCAACATCAAGGACCAAGATCAATAAAATAGTATCATATGATTCATATAGACCTATTCCAAATGGAATGAAACCCTCATATCAACCAATTTGACAGACCCATGATAAAATGGGATGGTTTCTATTATAGTTCCTATGCTATTATTATTCATTATGAAACAATATATTTCCATACCAGGAAATCATAATCAATATGTATAAACACAATCATAAATGATTTTCAAAATATTGTTCCACCCAAACAAGGTAAAACAATCAAAAAAATATATCAACATAAGACCTTATATATTTTATTTAAATTAAATTTTATAACACATTTTTTGAATCATTTTAAAAGGGAACCAAAATTTACATTCTCATGTTATGTCCTAAGGAATAAACAATGAAATTTATTTTGAATAAAATCGTTTTTTTTATATTAATTTCATAATATTTTATTTAAATCACCCTTTTCTCTTTATATTTCACCTTAAATGAAAAGTGAGTTTTAAAATAAAATTTAAAATTAAAACCCATTTACTTGAAAAAAAATCATACAAAAAGATTACCAAAAATGGGCCATAAACACTCATATAAAAAAGGTTCCCCATGTAATAATTAAATAAGTCATGTGGTCCTTGTTGAATATTAGGGATACATGAGCTCATAAATTGTTTTTTATATCACAAAATTTCATTACACATTTCAATAACATTGTAATTGATCACATAAGAAACTATAATCATTAAATAAGAAGAAGACTCATTAATTTATTGGCCAAATACCTCAATCAGTGATCCATAAATTGTCCCCAATATTGATCAATCCACCAAAAATATGTGGGAACATATCTCACCCATAGAAAATTAACAATAAATAAAAAAATAATTTTATAAAGAACTAAAATGGTATAAATATCATTAAACTAATCAAGTGTCTCTATGATATTAAAATCACATGTAACATTTTAAGAACCACTAAAAAACAATTGATATTATGATATGAAAATTCCATGAGTCAATAAACCAAACATAGGATAATTTCAACCAAAATTACCAAAAAAATAAATACACGTCGGGAGAAATAAATTAATATGATTTATATATAATGTTTATAATATAATCATCCCAAGACTCCTCTATACTCTAAATTCTAAGGATCCATTATATTTATATGGTCCAATCATTTTTTATTGGGATTGCACATCCGTATGTAATCAGGAACCAAAAAATAAAATAAGACAATGTATGTGGATAAAATGACGATTAAGGGGAAGTGTTACCCCTAATAAATGTGATAAGACCCCCAGAACATCACTAATCAAAGGAGAACCAAGGGGAACCAATATTTTGAATAAAAGGATGGAGATATATTCTGTAATAACCTCTCTCAAGATCCCCCATGAAAAAAATGATGGGTTATTGACAATAAAACGTGTTTTGATTATTGATAAAATTTAACAAGGGTGTATTAAAACATGAATATTTGTATCACATCCTAGGGCCCCCAATCAGGTGTCACATTAGAGAAAGAACATAAGATTCATAGATAAATACCCCAAACCTTGCATCACATTGTGTTATGGCCATATATTCATCATAAAAAACCCAAGGATAGTGTAATTCTGACAATTCTTATGCACTTAAGTGTGGTGTGAGGACATGCTTCTTGGAAAAACCCACCCAGTTGTCATGTGATACATCCTTAGGATCTATAACTCAATATCATATGATGCTACGGTGTGACCCCTATGAAATTGGGGTAAAAACCTATGCCTTGATTCCATAACCCTCATTATAGAATGATCTTCTACATGTAATATAAATTCATCAACCAACCCTAAAGAACTAGTTTTTTATATTCTCCCACTAAACAACCACATCAAAAAATTCCCACAATACATCTTAAACATGATTTTAAAATCATTCATTTTATCTAAATTGAAAAAATATATACACAATAACTTACTAAAATTATGGGAAATTGTCCCTTCTCCAACATCCAAAATAATTAAATCCATGAGTCATTAAGAACTCTACACCATAATGTTTCTCATCCTTGAGAGGCTATCATAGTCCTTAAACAAAAGATCATGCCCGATTGTTTTATATCAATCTCTTCTAACTCAAAATTTTTTATGTCCAAATTCTAAACCCCCTCTCAATTCAAAACTTCAATACATGAATACACTATTCACTGAATACCTTGATAACCAGTCTACTAGAATCTAATTAATCCATCTATGGCCACAATTACATCATTTGGATCTTTTTTCTATGATCTAACCATAAAATGACTCAGTTCCCAAAACCATTCCTATATGAACCCTTCCCATCATCATCAATAAAACATTAAGTTAAATCATAATTATGACTGCCAATTCCAAAACACAAGGACAGAAAAAGTTCTAGCCCTTCTAGCACTTTTTAACATATTGTTTGATGAAAATAGATGATTCTAACGAAGATTAACCCCAATAATAGGATTCACATATAGAATCCAAATACAATAGTTCAATTCATGAAAACCGAATTCCTAAACTCTGGTAACCTAAGTCTTAATCCAATCAGCAACCCAATGAACCTAAACTATACCACTCTATCTAAGTAAAAATGGTGTATAGAACAAAACACACATTTTAATCTCTAGGTAACTCCTGATCAAATAACCAAAAACACATGGTTTACATATATGTCAAATAATTATTAAGAAACCATAAAAATTCATTTTATACACCTGAAAAATCATTAATGTTTATGATAAGATCACATAGAATCTAAGGGGTTTTCATAGAATCCAAAATCTTTATCCTTGTGAGTTTTTTCCCAAATAACAAAATAAAATTTCAAAATCCATTTTCAAATGCATTTTCAAATAAATTTTATTTCTATTTTATCAATTCTGAAAATCACAAAATATTTTACACATTCCTTGTTCTATAAAATGTCATTTCATTACAAAATAGTGTTTTATCCAAAATAAATACACCCAAAAACTATTCCAGGTGGACTCTAAATAATCTCAAACATTAATCAATCACATTACCACTAGATCAGTAATAATATAATCAACACTTATAATATATTTGAGAAACCATCCAATAAATTATAAGTTGATTCAATTAATATTGTTTCCCAGAAAGTCAATATATAAATCAATGCCTTATATAAGTGCATATATCATGCCCCACACATGGAACTATTAAGATGCATAAAAAAATTCACTAGAACCCAACTAACCCATATAATTCATCCTTAGTCAAAACCATCCCACATTGGGATTTTTTATCCAACACCCCAATCATAATTAGATTTCCAACTCTAAACAATTGACATCCTCATGTGCCATGGATTTCAATCAACGTCATGTTGTCCAAGAATTCACTAAATTTAACTCTCATGTCCTGAAGTCCTAAATCCACCACTATTATACATTTTCCTAACTAAACAATATTTCTAATACCAAGTTATAATTTATCATACCATACCTCCTAAAGGGCACCTGGGCAGGGTGCACTACAAGAACATAGGCAGACCTCCTCATACACTAGTGTATTCAGATAGGCAGCGATGTCATGTTAAAGTTATGGGGAGACTATTCTCCAAATAAACCAAAAAAAGTGACATGCATGGATCTACTAAAAAAATTTCATGGCATGTTCATATTATGTATATAAAAAAGCGTATACATAAGAAAGAATGGATCCCATAGGGACCTAATAGTCAAAATATAAACGAAAAAAATAGTCTAAATGTTTTATTAACCATAAAAGGTGCAATAAAAGTTTATTATACATAATAGGAAACAATAAAAACTATTATATATAAAGTGGAGAATTTATATTCTCTAAAATAAAAAAAAAGTAAATATATACTGACCATCAACCCAAATCAAAATCTAACTCCTTCCAAATAATAATATTATAATTACATATTATAATAGAACCAAGTTTCTAACTCCAATACAATATATGTGCATATAATGAAATATAATGGATACTCGTGTACATTGAATCCCATTCTATATATATAGTTAGGTGTGATTCAAATGACCAAGTATGAGTCCCCTAATTTTCCTAACACATTGATTTTTGTTATGGTCAAATCAAGGATTATAAACATATATATAGAGTGAAAATTAGTGGCAAATGAAACTCACTATCCTAGAAACATATGACTAATGTAGAAACAAACAATAAGTATGCCAGTATGTATTGATGACACACACCCCCAAATTCTCATACTAATTATATATGATATTGATAAAAAAACACAACATACAATTGGTAAAATGTATACCACTATGTCCTAGAAAGTATTACTTCACCATTCATATCTCATTAGATGCAATCAACCTGATGACTTCTTGTATTCACAAAAATAACTCATATATATCCCTTCAAACTCATCAGTTATCTTAGTACTGACTAAAAATTAAATATTAATTAAAAAAAGAACAAGAATAAGTGAAGGGTGTCTAAACTGTTAGAGTCCAATAGAATCATTAACCCCCATAAAATTAAAATCATGAGCACGAAACTATGAAAATAATATATAAAAATATGAGTAGATTCATTTCCTTTGGAATCCAGACTGTCTGACCCCCCCTTACCCTCATCAAGAGTATTTTGGAATGCTAAATATTTATTCATGAGGTTTATACATTAATGAATGGTGTATGTAATGTTTCTAGGGGATGGTTTGGTTCCTTTTATGAATTTAACAATAAATTTTTATTCATTTAACACCAAATATTAGTGGATGACCCTCTCACTATATATTTAATAACCACTAAGTAACGCTTTTTCATCCTCTTGAATACGATTACCTTCATAACACAACTATAATAGAACCCTGAAATATTGTAATATAAGGAAAAATATTTAATTAAAGAGGTAGAAACTATCAAATAAACATTTAATAATAATCTAATATTAATTAATGGTTGAAATAATGAATGGGGCTTGAACACAAGAAATGTAATAACCCTACTCTCACGACTTCCCCCAAATCATCTTATCAGTCATCAATGTAATATCTACCAAAATAATAATAAATAACAACAATATCGATCCCATACAACACATGTTATCACAGGAGATAAATCCCACTTCATGATGGTATAACTCACTAGCTTCACCCAGATCACTAAAACTATAAATTAAAACCAATATCAATAATAACAAAAATGTGTGTTCCTTGGCCATTATTTTAACTCGTGTGGGTACTTAGAATGATCCAATTAATATCTATTCCTTTTTTCTCATCATCACATGCTAAGGGATAGCCACCATCACATATAATACCTTGTTAGATTTCTCTCTACATCCAAACAGCCATTGGTAAGAATATATAAAAATAAATACATACCCTGACTATGAAAATTGACAACATATACAACCTCACAATAAAATTACACTTGATCAATGAGAGAAATTTTGATCTTAATGGTCATTATAGATAACAACCATTATGGCTATTATCAATCCATTAAGAGGACTATCTGAAATGTAAAATGGCCTCTCATACTTTGTTCAAAATCAATTAGTCTCATAGATAATTATAAGACCTCCATTTCTCCCAAAGATAGTATCCTTGATACCATATTGGGGAAATTCCTAAGAGGGGGAGTATCACTTCACTCAAGTCCATGCATATATTGTAAGGGACCAGCAACCATTGTCGCTCTTTGGGTTCATGCATCTCCACATTCATAAAGGCACTGATGAAACAACCCTATTTTGTGAAGCATATATATAGTAGTTAATATGTTCATCGGTATCATGATCAATTATACATACATGAACTACCTCATTATCACAATATTGATGCACCCTTGTCTCACCAATTTCATATAAATAGACACTAAGGTTACCACATTGGACACTTTTTTGAACATTTATGAGATTAACAGATGCATGAATATCCCTTTTCTAAGGTTATATATACTAAATTCATGTGGGTTCTTAAGGATTATACCAAGGTAAATGATAGGTATTTATAGATTAATTGAGTTATATAAAATATTAACACACAAAAGACATATTAGAAGACCACTTGTTCCATAGTCATCCAAAAGTAGGGTGATCCCCTCCCCCCTAATGAGTGAAACACACTAGGAATCCTATGACCTTGTTTTATTGAAGGCCACTTCAATAGGATGAACCCTCACCAAGGTCTTAAAACTTTGTGTGACAAACTACCCTAACCAACATGAAGATTGACACTTCATCTTGATAAAATATAAGGAAGAGAAATATCACTATCCTCACACCAGGGTGAAACTTCTCCCTTTAATATAATATGGTTAGCCCCAGCACCCATGTTATATACTAGGGAGAAGAATCTCTCTTATTTTGGACATCCATCTAGGGGAAAAACATTTCCTGGTACTCAATAGGGTGAAGTGCCACCTTTTCTTATCCCAATACATGGGATAAATACTAAATTATTTCTCAGGATAATAAATGGTCGATCACTCTCCTAAGCCCTGCACCTTAGATAAAATATTTTCCCAAGGCCTTGATTTAGGTTAAACACCTTCTATTCTCCCATAATAGGGCATCATGTAATCAATAATTTTAATGGAAGAGCATCCCTTTTCAAATGAATCCAACTTAAGAAGCCAAACCTACCTGATCAGATGATCTAGAATTCAATAGTTATATATTTTGATTATGTATTCCCTTGATAAAAAGATCCTCGTGTTTTTTCTCACAAACTAATAGGGCCCTCAGGGAGTTTAAAATCATTTATTCTAATGATAATGATTGTCTTTATCACAAAATTGGTTGTGAGACCTCCCCTGGATGATTATTCTCATCTTGGATGCCAATATGTTGAGTTGGTAATCCCCATACACTTAATAATCCATGACGGTTTGGGATTCCATACTATGAGTAATCCCCAACAATGTTCCCATTAATGATTTTATCACCATGATTCATCAAATGTGATAGGGATAAGGAAAGGGGATTGTGGAGACCTCAATGCCTAAATTTCAAAACAATGGGCACAGGGGAATATTTGTATTCCCAATATCTCACATATAAGACTATATTCAACATGATTTTAGTCTCCCACCACCATCAGATCATCAATCTATATGAAATAGATGTATATCTAAGACTCCTCCTTAGCTATAATACCCCATAATTCCCCCACTAATTATCTCATACTAGTTATCCATTATTTAGTCACACACATATTGAAGCATGTGAGTAAGCCCAAGAAAGTCCTCATAGGGAATTATCCTCCCACGATCATACTCAACGATCCATATTCCAAGTTGGATATCCAACTCAATGGGTCATATTCCTTATGATCCTTCCTACTCAAAGGGTCATATTCTCTATGATACATCATATTCATGGGGTTTTATTCCATATGGTACCTCCAACTGGTTTTTCCCATATCAAGGAAACTACCTTAATAGGGTGTTTAATCAGGGTATCACAATATAATAGAATCTAAATCTTGGTTTTGATCATGTTCACTCAATGATAGGAATACTTCTTTCTCCTTCATGCATCACCTAAATGCACAATGAAAGAAATAAAGAACAAATATAATTTCACATGGTTCACCATAGATAGAAAATTCAATGGAGAAGGAAAAGGCATTGTTAATATACACCTAAAACATTAGAGCACAATTCTAAATTTTGATTTACATTATACAGTCATCTCCCAACCCTCAGAACTTAATATTCATACAAGAAACAAAAGACTCTGTACCATCTCACTTATATATGAAAAATTCTTATTCTAAGAAAACATTCTTCTCTATGGAAATGAAATATAGAATTACACCAATGAAGGTGTTCCCATTTAGAACTTCAAAATTTTCTTAAAGGAATAAAGACTTTAGTAATCTCTTTGATTAGAACTAAAAATCCAAATGTGATCTACAAAACCCCTCTTCTCTCTTTATTTAAATATTTCTCATTAGGATATTTTATATAATAATTCTATAGGATTATTCCTTATTATATTCCCAAAATATAAATAAAAGAAAACCAAATATCTCATATAATAACCACACATTGACTCTTAATTAATATCTTAAAAGTTCACCAATAAATTCGTGATCATTTGTGCTAGATTTTCTATTAACAAATATGTCCTGACATGATTGAATTTTTCATGGTGTGAGATTCACATTAAAAAAACATAAATCATGTCTAGATATCATCATTTCATGAACCACAATAACATTTTTAACCCATTAATTACATAACATTTAATAATCATTACATATCCAAGTGAAAATCCATTCAAATTGTGACCACCAATCTATTAACTCAACTAAAGGTGTGAAATAAATTTTTTTACATAAATACTTTATATTATACCTATATTTGATTCCATACACCTCCAAACCTCTACAACATCCAATTTTGAAAGGATAAAATTTTTAAACAACCTCGAGATACACTGAGAAGTCAATTCTCCTTTGTTGTCAGCAAATACAACCAAAAAATATGTAAGAGGGGATTTTGCTAACAATCCCCAATTGTGGATTTATATATACACCATGATCAAAACCCCATATGATCTCTTTAATGGTGACAAGTATGAACCTAAACCTTCGTGAACATATTTCAAATATTCACTAACCCCTAAATGTAATCCTCTATAATCCATGATCTATGTGAGAAATGGGATTTGAATGAAATAATACTCATGATATCATAACCACTTCTCACACAATTATCTAGTCTCCCCCTAATTTTGAATTGAGATACACTACATTTATCCCATACACTTGTACTACTTCATCAATAGAAGATGAAATTTCACCCTTATTATTAATGAACCTATAGAGATAACTTCACTGAAGAGTTAAAAGTGATTGTTAGAAATCCAAAAATGAAAAGGGAATGAGATTTATATCATCCTCTTTAGTGAAATTTCCTTGTGAGAGTGAGGGTCCCTTCACTATGTCTATTTAAAGAGATGGATTCTGTTGGAATTTAAGATCCAACTAATGCCATTCAATAACAACAATGGGTGAAGAATTTGTTATAATGTCAAATACATGACTAACAATAAAATGTAATCCAAATTCATAGCCTATTGTTCCATATTCTCTTTCATGAAATTATACTTAATATAAATGTTCTTAATCTTCAAGAGTCGAATGGGATATTTGTTAATGTCTATCTTACATGAGTTGTAACATGTTATTTGAATATTGGATACGATATCAATTCCAATATCTTCAACTTACTATTTATCCATATTAATTTGGTAAAATATTTAATTGTAGCTACATTTCTACCTCTACAATTCTTAGGGAGATGTAGTGATTATTTTTTCACTTTTCCGTGAAATATAGTATCTACATATGTAGAACACATCCTAGAAGTAGATTTCGAGTTATAAACTAAACCTTATGAATCCACATCCTTATGGAAACAAAATTTATATAATGAATTTATATAATAATATAGAAAAAAATCTAAGTTTTCATTAATATAAAAAATTATTCTCTTGATAACACCTCATGTTTTTAATAGAAAATACTATGTTCGATAGCATATTTGATATGGAACACCAAACCCAAAAAAAATAATGATTATTTAAATATGACCATTTTAACATTTCCATTAAATTTTTGGATATAGTTAAGTTTAACCACATTATGAAATATATATATATATATATGATAAATATATTGAATAAATCTTAGTAAAAAATCAATCAAATTTTGATAATTCCTTTATTTTCTTCAAAATATGTTTTCATCAAAAATGTTTTCTTAATTATTTTTATGATTAAAATATTATAATTTTTTTCTAGAACATTTAGAAAATGTATTTGAGAAAATTTTATCCATTCCTTATATCAGTATATAGAGATTAATATTAGGTGAAATTTTTGGATTTCATGAAAATATAGATTTTTTAGTGAATAGTGAAAATTCTGTTTTAGGTAAAATTGTCATTTATTTTGATAAATTAAGTAATATAAATGTCTTAATATTATTTTAATTTAATTTCAAGGTAAAAAATTATTTTTTAGTTATATTTAATTCAACTAATTACATTTAAATCATATTTATACCGGATTTATTATAAGTTTATCTTTAGGATTACAAATGCATTTTTATAAAAACTGTTTTAAAATGCATAATGGTTCTTTATTTTAGTAAATTAAAATAACCCATAATGAGAATTTATATGAATTAATTGTTTATAATATATATCAATATTTATTAATTGAAATTAATATAATGAAGATTACTTGTTATAGAGTTAATTTTAAATCATCTTTTCCATAGAAAATGTATTTTTCAGAAAGTCGCTCTCCATCGTGCATACATGTTTTATATTAAATTTTATTCTTCCAACTCAATTAATTGAAATTTATAAATATTATTATGTGTTTGGAATCATCATAATTAATATTATTTCTTAAGTTAACATAATTTTTGAAAAATATAAATAGTAACTATAGTAACTATTAATTACTATAGAAAATGGAAAATAAGTGCATTAAGGGTAAACATAATTTAACAAAGACTAGAAAAAAGTACCCCTATTAGTATGACTATTTATATTTTCTATTCTTATAAATTATGGTTATATTTATTCCTTATTGTTTTTACTTTATAAATGATTAAGTAATCATTTTGATAAAAATTATATTTTGATACGATAAAACACAAATTGTATTTTCAATTAATATGTAAATTTAATTAATAAATTACATTTTGATTAATTAATGAATATTTTTAAAAAATAATATTTTCATAAAATAATAACATAAATCAATGTTTCATAAATTTAAATGATGATATAATTTTTATGTTTTCAAATGTAATTGTTATAATGATATGAAAACTATTATTGTAAAAAAACATGGCATTTCTCAATAAATTTCAATTATATTTTAAAAGTGAACATTAATATATTTATAAAATTATTTTGATAAAATAGAAATTATTTTTGTAATCAAAACATTGAAATTATCAAACGGTGAATTTTTCATATATTTATGAGACAAAAAAATTTCAAGTAAAAATTAAATATAGTATAAATATATAGTGCACATTATGACATTATAATTACCCAAAAGTGATGTAATATATTATATAAAAGGAATCCATGACAAAATATTTTTTTTCTCTTTAAATTAATTTTATTTTATGTTTATTTTATTATTTTTATAAATTCTTTATGAATCCCCCAATACCTAGACAATATTTTATTGTTTTAAAATAATTTATTTAAGGACATGACTCACTTCAACATTAACTAGTGTATTATTTTATTAATATATTACATTGGAAATATGAAATAATTAAAACCACTCATCTTGGAAGAAACCATGGGATGGTTTGTGGTTTTTTTTATTCTATTAAATAGAGTCCAAAACCAATGTTTGAGAAATAATATATAATTCCCCACTCATTTATTATATAAACCCACCCATGCTCTCATTTATCTCTCTAAAAAACCATATAGCACATCCTTACTATGGAAACCCCTCTTTATAGTCCTCCTAAGAATCCTGAAAGTTCCTTAGAAGGTCCTTTAAATCTTTTTAATCACTCTCTCTAGGTAAGGGGCGTTCCTCTCCTCCTTTCAATTCAATTTCTGTTTTAAAATTATTATTTTTTATTTCCATTGGATATATTTTAATTCATTTATAAATATTTCATTACTATCCAATTTATGTTATTTGAATGAGATATCATTTATCCTCCATCATTTTGACCCTCACCTATGTTGTTACTATGCTAAAATATTTTAAGGGATCTTCCACTCTTCTTTTTATTCAAACAACTCTTTTATGTTATGCCTCTTAATTTACATTTTTTCATATTGGAATATATTCAAAAATATATACACTACAATAAATTTAATTTATAAATGATTATGCATAGCTTTAAATCTCATTAATCCCTCCCATGAACCATTGTTTACACCCATTACCATGCCAAAATTTAGTAAGGGATCTCCCACTCTCATTTTTATTTAAGAACATCTTTTATGTTATGCCTCTTAATTTATATTTTTTCATGTTGTGATATGTTCTTATATATCGACCTTACTGTATATTTACTTTTTAATTGATGTTATACCCCTTTCATTTTCACTAATCCCTCCCATGAACCTTTTTTTACGCCAATTACCATGGCGAAATACAGTACCAGATCCTCTCATTCTCCTCTTTATTCAAGAATATTCATTATCTTAAATCTTTTATCTCCATTTAGTAATTTTGGGATACATTATTACATATACCAATTACTATAAATTTTATTTATAAATTATGATTCCACCCTTTAACTCTCATTAATCCCTCCCCTGAACCTTAATGTACGCCCATTACCAAGATGTAATTTAGAAAAGGAGTTTCCTCTCCTTCGTGCAATTCATGCGACTCTATTGAAATTAGTCTATATTTATTTCATTTGGAAATATTTTTATTCATTTAAAAAAATTAAATTACATTCAAATTTAATTTATTTGAATGAGATATCATTTGTCCTCTCTCATTTTGACCTTTACCTAAACAGTTTCCATGCTAAAATTTAGTAAGGGATTTATCAATTCTAATTTCCATCCAAGAACCCACTTTAAAATTAGCCTTTTGAATCTCAATTGATTAAGTTTTCATATATTTAGAAGGATAAATATAATTTCCACTTGATTATCTTGAAATGAGATTCCATTTATCCCTTTCTCAATATATAGTTTACCTAATCCATTACCATGCTGAAATTTGGTACGGGGTCTCCTTCTCATCTTTTTATTCAAAAACTGCTTTTATGTTATTCATATTAATGCCAATTTGTTCATGTTGTGATAGATTTATACATATCCAAATTACATTATATTTTATTTCTAAATTATTAGTGGTCGCTTTCACTCTCATTGAGACCTCCCATGAACATTTATGTACACTCGTTACCATACCAACATTTAGTAAGTGATCCTTTCCTTCTACTATTTATCCAAGTTTCATAATAATTGTATGCCTTATATTTCCAAATAATAAGGTCGGTATATGTTTTTCCATGCCCCTATTAGTTTATATTTGATTCCCAAATTATTAGAAACAATGTTCTCCCTCATCAACCAATTTTATGGAACTTTAAGTAACACCGTTATGTTGTCGAAATTTCACCTCAATTTTCCATTCCGAACAAATGTGTAGTAAATACTCATACCTATTTCCCATAAATGGTGTTCACCTTTATGAACTTGAACCTATTTTATTATGGACTTAATTGTATTTATTCCACAATACTTGATTGTGGAATAATACATGATTATAAACGATTCCATGTTTTATGATCTACGTGGTACACTTAAGCATGAGAATGAAATGAAAGTGATGAGTGTTCCCAGGATTATATAGTACTCTAATGCATTGGGAAATTTTTTAGTCTTGTGAGACATTATTAAAGGGATTATAGAGTGAATATAATCCATAATGATAATTTTTCAGTCATGATGTCATGGAAATTAGCCTTGACCTAATGTTTATGATGCAGTTTTTACGTTTTTTCCACATTTCCATGTTGCCTTTATGTTATCATGTTGTATCATGCCTAATTTTTCATGTTTATGATTCTCACCCCTTTTATGCCCCATTTATATGCATATTGTATAAAATTTATTATTTTCATCTTTTTATTCCATTTTTATTCCATTACATATCTTTATATCTCACCATATTATTATGAATTTCCTTAGGTTATCCCATGCAGTTTTAAGTACGAAGGAATAATATGATCATGTTAAGGATTTTTTAAACAATGATGATTTATTCCCTATTTTATGTTGTTATTTTATGTACCTTATTCTCAAACAAATTATACTTATCAATATTTCAGGTTGTATTATGTGTAATTGTATGTAATAATTCATGAATTATTGTGTAATAAAAATATGGGTAGTCATAGCTAGTATAAAAGGAATGTTTAGTTATTATTGGTATTATGATTAAAAAATATAGATAAAGCTTTATGGATAAGACTAAACATAATAATATATCCCTAAATTTTGGTAAATTATTTTGTAATTTATTTCCTAGAAAATAAATCCATGTCTGGATACTACAAGTGGATGTGGATCTTGAAAATTTGTACCTAGTGGTAAAACCCAAAAACACCGTATTGATCTTGACTCGATCAAGAAAGGGTTCATGACAGCAGGCTTTATTGCACACCTGGTTTACCACTCCTAGGAAATATGATTTAGTAAATTCACATGCTCATGGAAAACCATTATTAAGGGAACTAAAATTACCATAAGAGTCAATGTTTGAAAATAGATAAAGGATAATATAGAATAAAGAATATAAATTCACAATTTAAGTATATACATGCCATTTATAAGTTATCCCTTAAATGTTATTGGATTACCGATTATGTCTTTAATAGTTTAAAATTATTCCTCCCTGATTTTCCCTTTATCCTGGGTAATGGGTAGAATAAGGAGGAACCAATTCAATGACCTAATATAATGGTTAAACTCTTGACTATGGAATGACATATTATATGGGAATATTTGTTGTGTAATTATGGGGGAATTGATGTATTGGTATTTGTGAATTATTTATAAGTAGTATATCAATGAAATTATAGATATAAGAATCATGAAACATCTAAGTATTATTTTATAGTTGTTTTTCTTTAAGGACATGAAATAAATGTTGAATGGTACCGATAACATATAAAAGTGATTTAGTGATAAAGGGAGATTTTAAAAACCCATTATTTAGGGATTGATAACCCTTAATAGGTGTTTTATTTTTGGATAAACCTAAATATTCACAAGATGATATGTCTATTTCTAATATTTAAAATCATTGATACACCTTTTGATGATTTATGTGATGTAATTTTAGCATGATTAAGTATATTTTGGGAAAACAAATTACAGGATCAAATCTTTCTGATTTTGAGGAGATTAATGATATTTTGGGAGATATTCTATTTGTTTTGAGCTATATATATAATTAGGATTACCTAATATAAATTATCATATGTTTTTAGAGGTTTAATATGAAGGGTATGAGATAACCATTGAGGTTAAAACACTCGTTAATTTTCAAGATATTACTGTTATATATGGGTATTTATTTGAAGAATGGTCTATGGGATTATTGGTGGAATATTGGAGATTAGTGTATTAAGTTATTATATTACTTTATAAAAACCAGTAAATACATTATAAAATCCTTGTTCTTATTTTGGCAGTATTTTTATCCGTTAGTAGACTATTCTAGTGCTTCAGAAGAAAAAAAATTCATCCTTGGTTCTCATCAGTTGGAGAAAAATAAGAGATTATAAATGAAATTAATTATAAATTATATTTATTTATGTCCTTAGTATACATGATAAAGGAATTATATATATTTAGAAATATAATCATGAATCAAAAATATTTTTCTATTGTGATCATTTCTGATGATTCGATGGTCTTTTCACTCGTCATAGTTTATGGTTTTGTGGTCATTGACTTTAAAATCACCATGTTCTATGTCACACTCTATTAGTTATTTGGTGGTATCTTTCCCTTCTATGTATATATGTTCACTTTCCACTAATCTTATCCTCCTTGGAAACCGAGTTATTTAATGACCTTTAAACTTCTCTTACACTATTTTGAAGTGGATGCTTCATTTACCTTTTTTAATGAAGTGGGTTTTCAATAAAGATGTCTTAAAGTGTAAAAAAATTTCATACCGAGTTCAAGTTTAAATTGCAAGGAAATAATTTATTAATAGGCTTAAGAATGTAATTCACCATATTTTTAAAAATTGAAATCTATTTTCAATAGTGTATGTGATACACAACACCGAACCCAAAAAAATAATTATTATTTAAATATGTCAATTTTAACCATTCCATTAATTTTTTTGATATGAATAGGATTAAATAAATTATTAAATATATATATATATATATATTTGTGTTAAATATATTGATAAATTTCTAGTAAATAATCAATCAAATTTGTGTAATGTCTGTTTTTTCTTCAAAATATGTTTTCTTCACAAATGATTTTTTATTTATTTTTATGAAAAAAATAATAAAATTATTTTCAAGAAAATTTATAATATATATTTGATATAATGGGTTCCAATTTTATATTCTGATATCAGGACTATCATATGGCTAAATTTTGGGATTTTTCAAAAAATTAGATTTTTCTCTGAATTGTGAAAATACCATTTCAGAGTAAAATTATCATTTCTGTTGATAAATTTAGTAATATAAATGTCCCAATATTATTTTATTTTGATTTAAAGGTAAAAAATAAATATATAGTTACATTTAATTCAATTAATAACATTTTAGTCATCATTATACTGGATTTAGTAGAAGTTTATTTTTAGGATTAAAAATGCATTTCTGAAAACTCGTTAAAAATGCATAATGATTCTCTATTATAAATAATTAAAATAACCCCTATTGAGAAATGATGTAAATGAATTTTTTAGATTATATATAAATATATATGAATTTAAATTAATATAATGAAGATCACATGTTATAGAGTTAAAGTAAAATCCTTTTTCCTTAGAAAATTTATTTTTTAAAAAACCACTCTCGATCATGCATATGAGTTTTATATTTAATTAAATTCCTCCAACTCTATGAATTTATTTTGATAAATTATATTATTTATGTTTAATAATCATAATTAATATTAGTTAATAAGTTTGTCCTTATTTATGAACCATATGAATAGTAAATGTAGTAAATATTAATTTTTACAGTAAAAGGAAAATAAGTTAATTAAGGGTAAAAATAATTTAACAAAGACTAGAAACAATGATACCATAATAGTATGTGTATTTATATTTCCTTTTCATATAAATTATGACTATATTTATTCCTTATTGTTTTTAATTTATAAATAATTATGTAATCAGTTCTATAAATATTATATTTAGATACGAAAAAACACAAATTATAATTTTATGCATTATAAAATTCCAATTAATAAATTCCTATTATATTAATTAATAAATATTAAAAATAAACACTATTTTATTAAAATAATAATATAAATAATTTTAACAAATATAAATGACAATATAATTATTATGAAGTAAAATGTAATTGTTATAAGGGTTTAAAAACTCTTATTTTCAAAAAACTGAGCATTTCTCAATAAATATCAATTCTATTTTAAAAGTGAAAATTAATATATATATATATATATATATATATATTTATAAAATAAATATTATTTTAGGAATTATAACTTCAAAATTATCCAATTGTGAATTTTTCATAATTTTATGAGACAATCCAATTTGTAAGTAAAATTTTAATACAATATAAATATACGGTGCACATTATGACATCATATTGACTCAAATGTGATTCAATAAATGTTATAAATGGTATACAAGGCCAAATATTCGTTTACCATTTAATATAATTTGATTTTAATTTTATTTTATTAATTTTATAATGCCTCTATGAATCCTACAAAACCTATAATATATTTTAATATTTTAAAATAATTTCTTTAATGAAATGACTCACTTTCGTATTATCAAGGGTATTATTTTATTATGTTCAAACCTTGGCCTTATATAAAAATTAAAACCAATCCCCATTGGAAGAAACCATGAGAAAAAACTTTGGGAAGGTTTTTGGTTTTTGTTATTCTATTATATAGTATCCAAAACCCATGTTTGAGAAATAATAAAGAATTCCACAAAACTTTCTTATATAAACCCACCCGTGATCACATCTATCTTAAAAAAACCTATAAATAATGTACTTAATTGAAAATAACCTTCATATAGTCCTCCAATGGTTCCCCCAATCTCTCATGAAGCTCCTCCTAAGCTTTAGCAATCACTCTCTCAGTGTAAGGGACCTTCCTCTCCTCCTTTTAATTCCATCACATTTTTTGAAATTAGCCTATTTTAATTCAATTAGATATATATTAATTAATTTATAAACATTAAATTACTCTCAAATTTATGTTATTTAAATGATATAACATTTATCCTCTCTCGTTTTAACACTTACCTAAGCCTTTATTATGCCAAAATATTTTAATGTATCTCCCACTCTCCTTTTTATTGAAGCACCTCTTTTATGTTATGACCCTTAATTTCCATTTTTCATGTTGAGATATGTTCTTCCATATCCCCCAAAATGTAAATTTTATGTATAACTATTTATAGACCCATTTTAATCTCATTAATCCCTCCCATGGACCTTTGGGTACTCCCATTACCATGCCAAAAAAATTTAATGGATCTCTCACTCTCATTTTTATTCAGGCACCTATTTTATGTTATACCTCTTAAAATCCATTTTTATAGATTGGGATATATTCTTACATATTACCCTTACTATGAATTTGATTTATATTTTATGAGATACCCCTTTCACTCCCAATAATCCCTCTCATGATTCTTTGTGTACACCCTCTACCATGCCGAAACTTAGTAAGGGATCCTCTTATTCTCCTCCTTTTTCAAGAATCATAATTATCATACTACTTTTATTTCAATTTAATAAGGTTATTATATGTTCTTCCATATCCCACATGCTATATATTTTATTTCTAAATGATGATATCCCCATTTCACTATCATTAAGACCTCCATTGAAGCTTAATGTAAAAAAAATTACCATGCTGAAATTTATTAAGGGAACTTCCTCTCCTCCTTTCAATTCAAGCACCTTCTTTGAAATTAGTATTTTTAATTTCAATTGGGTATATTTTCATTCATTTATAAACATTACCTTAAGGTCTGATTTATTTTATTTTAATGGTATATCAATTATCCACTCCCATTTTGACCTTTACCTAAGTCGTTACCTTGGTGTAATTTAGTATGGTATTTCTCTCTTCTCATTTCCATTCATGCAACCTCTTTATAATTATCCTTTTTAATATCAATTGATCATGTTTTCATATATTTATAATGATCCCTATACTATCTAATTTATTATATAATAATTTTATTCCATATATCTGCTCCCATTATAGAATTTACCTAATCTATTACCATGTTAAAATTTAGTATGGGATCTCCCTATCATTTTTTTATTCAAGAATCACTTTTATATTATTCATCTTAATTTAAATTTGTTCATGTTGGGTTATATTCTTCCATATCCACCTTAATTTACATTTTGCATCTGAATTATGAGGTCCCCTTTTCACTATTGTTTCTCCCTCACATGAATTTTTATGGACACCTCTTACCATACTGAAATTTAGTATGAGAACCTTTCCTTCACCTCTTTATTAATTTTTATTCATTATCATATGACTTCTATTTAAAATTCATATTGTTGGGATGTGTTTTCAAATGTCTCTATTAATTTCCATTTTATTTCCAAATGATGAGTGACCCATCTCTCTCTCATCAACCCATTTTATGAAACTTTATGTAACACCATTATGCTGCCTTAATTTCAAATTGATTTTCCATGCCAAAAAAGTTTAAATCGAATACCCATACCCAGTTTTTTATCAAGGATGTTAACCATTATAAAATTTTTCATATTTTATTATAGAATCTAATGTATGTATTATATACTACATGATAATGGAATAATGTATGATGATAAATGATTCGATGCTTAATGATATATGTGGAACACATAAGCATGAGAATGAAATTAAAGTGTTGAGTTTTCCTAGAATCATATAGTGCTACAATGCATTATGTAATGTTTAAGTCTCATGAGATATTATGCAAGTGAATAGGTAGTGAACCTAATCCATTGGGGGACTTCTCCAAACATGATTTCTTGGAAGTTAATATTGACCAATGTTTATGATGAAGTGCTTTATATTGTTACTACATTTCCATGTTTCATATGTTATCATGTTATATCATGCCTCATTGTTCATGTTTATGATTCTCACCCTTTTTATGCCCCATTGATATGCCTATTATCCAGTATATATTACTTTCTTCATGTTATGACATATTTATTCCCATTTTGGACTTTATAGTTTACCCTTTTCTTATATATGTCCTCAGGTTATCCAACATAGTATTAAGTATGAAGGAATAATATGAGCATGTTAAGGAATTTTTCAATAAATATGATTTATTCCGAGTTTTAAGTTGTTATATAATGTAAATAATTTAAAAAGACATTGTTATTATGAATCTTATATGTTGTATTATGTGTAATTGTAGGTAATAAATCATGAATTAATGTTTAATAAAAAGTAGAGTGGTCATACACTTTTTATCCTTTTTTAAAATTAGATTGTAATACATTGATATCTAGAATCATGACATGTGGAGAAGGAAATTAACGTGTGATTGGATATCAAAAAATGTATTCCAAGAATAATATATCTACAAAGAGTCACATAAATAACATTAACTTTAGGATTTATTGAAAATTTCATTCAGGTCTCCATTAGAGTAATCAACAGTTTAGAAATAAAAATATAAAATAATTTTAGAACTACCTTGAAATATTTCCTTTGGGAAATAACATTCTTATCCTTCTATTGAATAACCTATTGTACAATGACAAATATTATTTTTCTAATTAATGAAATCTAAAATTTGAACCATATTTCTTTTAACAATGTGTCCCATTGGGTGTCATATGATCATTAAATAATGGTGTCATCAATATATTCAAGAGCCACCATCCCCTACCCTTGATCCTTCATGGAATAGAATTTATAGTCTACCTATCCTCTTTCATAGACTATCTTCTTTAGGTATAGATTTATCCAATAGTACCCAACCCTTGTTTCTTGATTCAACTAATATAATGCTATCCTCAATTGAAACATATTATTCTCATCATCATTAATGAAAAATACATCAGATTTCATGATGAAAATTTTTTCTTAAAGGAATCTATTCGATAAATCTTATCCAAATCCATCTGGTAGTTTATAAAACCCTTTTTTACAGTCATAGTAAGAAATATCCTAATTTTTTTATGTTAAAATGCCGGTGAAAATATTTTACAAACATCAATTCTGATTATTTGGGAATATCATATTCACATAAGATGTTCCTTTTACATTATCATGATGAAATATTCAATGAGTTTTTTTTTTCTAAAAAACCATTAATTTTCCAATATTGTTTTTGTTTTTTGGCAATGAGGCAACATACCATGCCTTGTTCTTCACAATTTTTTCATGTTCAAAATTCATATCACTAACACAAAATTCATCTATAGACACTTAATTACAATACTTTGGTTCCACATGAAATAAAATGAGGTTTTCTATTATGTTTTCATTTTTCTTTTTTGAATAGGATCTATCCAACCACTTATGATGTTGTTATTGATGATTTCATCTATGTTGAGTTTTTTATTCAACATAATATTCCTAATGATTTTTCTTCATTATTGGAGTTATCATCAGTTTTTGTATTAGTCATTTAACCTTCCCCAATCTAGAAACATATTCATCACTTTCCTCCTTTAAAATGTAACCATTTTTGTTTAATGTTTTCTCATTAGATGTTAAAATATACTCATCAAAATTTAGATTCATTTACTTTTAGTCATGGTCAAATCGTTGATTTAAAAAAAATACAAACACCTTTTTTATTGCACTAATATGATTTTCTCTTGGATAAATAACATATAAAATTCACTTTATCTCCACTCACATAAAAATTTCTATTCTTCCCTTCGATCAGAATAAAACACTTACTTCCAAACTCTCAGAAGTATTTCAGTGTTAGTTTCTTTCCCTAACAATTTTATATGAATTCATTTTTTCATTATGACATTGTAATCCCTGATTGGATATATTGAATACTATGATACCCACTTTATTCTAATATTTATTTTGTTGGATTTTTTTAAATAGAATAGTCCTAGCCATATTATTGTTGATTAAATTTATTTTCTCAACCAATCCATTATTTTGAGGAGATCTCACCACTGAATCTTAATGATGAATCCATTATTTTTCAAGTTACTCCTTCACATAAGTATTTCTAAATTTCATTCAATTTTCAATGAGAAACTTTTTAAATTTTAGACTAATATTTTTATCATCCTCTATTTGATTTAATGTGATAAAATTGTACACTTAATTATTGTGAGTAATTTATATTAAAAAATTAATCCTATTAAAATCATCAAAATAAAGACAAAATAACATTATTAACATGTCGCATTGTGAGTTAATGGCATATAAATATCCACATGAACACTCTTATAAATCATGATTTTATGTATTCCCTTATTTTTCATGTAGGTCTTCTAAATGGTATTCCCCTTTTGAAATGAATCACATTTATTGTTATTATAACATCTATGTTTTCAATAAACACATTCTCTATCATTCTCCACTATGTTTTTCAATATTTATTATCTCAAATTTCCAACACATTTATGCCATAGCTATATAATAATCTTCTTTTGAAAACATGAAACAATTTTCATCTACAATATAGTATATATTATCATTCTAATATATCTATTTTAGAAAAACTCAACCATCATTGGCCTTATATATTCACACTTATTTGAAAAATTCTATAGAATGTCGCTAGTCACACATTTGTCTCACACTTATCATAATGTGGTTATATCCTTAAAATAAGAGCACATCTTTTTTTGTGATCCTTTCCACTAAAATTTTCTTCCCAAGAGACAAAAAAATTTTAGTCCCTTATCATTACCAAATTAGATCACTTAACATTTTTCATATTTTATTCAGTTGATATGATTTTTATTTATAATATTTTTAGAGATAGACCTACTTTCCATAACCCATATACCAAACCTGTTCATTATTGTCAATGAAAAATCATAAACATTATTATTACCATGAAATTTTTTATTCTTCCATTTCTAATGTGGTTCTTATCTTAATGGTTTATTCATATGTTTCATATGTATTTATTATTTTACACTTACTGTTGAAATAATGATAATTTCTTTTAATTTTAAATGTGCATGTTGATGTTTCTAGAGACTGATTTTCCTTTTAAAATGTCATATGAATTACTTCTTATTGTACACTTGAGTTATAATAGTACTCTATGTTCTCAAAACCATAAAACAATAACCAATAAAATCAATAAAAATTAAAGAAAAAATTCTTTCATATCATTAGGGTTGATGCTCTATAAAAATCATATTTTCAATGGAGAGAACATATTTAGTGTGTACAAATTTTTCACAATAATAACACCTCATTTTTGGATTAATCCATTCATCCTTTTCATAGGATCAATAGTCTTTTGAGCTTCCCCAATGTCCACATTCCACTAGTGATTTGGTTCATTGTTTCTAGCATTAACATGAAAATCAGAACATTATGTTGTTGATCCATTATATCATTCCCATTTTTTTAAAGCACCATTCATATAGAATGGGAATACTCTCTTTAGTTGTTTCATCCAAGTTTCTCCATTTCATCTATTCTTTTCGATTTCACAAAATAAATTCTTTTATAAGTTATGTTGGGGAAACATAGATTTCTTAAAATTCTATTTTATTTTCTATGGATAATTTTTCATCACAACATCCTTTAGGGATGATGCATTCTTAACCTTCATAAGGTATTCCCTTTCTTTTCTAGTAAAATGGAACAATAACATTTTTCAATTTGACAATATTTTTTGTATCTCCCACTAAAAAACATCTTTAATAAAATATATTTCTTTTATTAACAACCTCTCATATACACTGTCTTTATTATGTAGAATCTTTTCCTTTACTTCGTCATTATCCTTTTCTTGTAATTTTCCCACTTTCATTATTCTTTATTAAATTATTAGCTAGATAACTATCATATCATTATGAATATTAGAAGCATGTTCAGATTTTCCACATGGATTCTTCTAAGTGTCATCCATCATAGTAGTTCTTTTGGATGTTGGACATTTCTTTAACTTCTTGTATTTAGAATCCAAATTCATCTCACCATTATTCATTGATACCGTTATAGGAGAATTTATATTTATAAAATTTATCTTCGTTAATCCCAAGGCTTCTTCTACTTTCATGGCCAACATTTATGACCTTAATTTCCCATAATCTTTGGTTACATGTAGAGATGACCCTGATACATTATTATGACCAATATCAATACTAACATCACATGTACTATTATGATTTCCATGGACAATGGAATTATTTAGATGTTTCATACATTGTGAATGTTTATTCTTCATGTCTAGCTTGATCCACCTTGAAATAGTCTTCCTTTATGATTTTTTATTTCAAAGGATTGTACCAATAATCTAATTCGCAATGCTTGAATCAGTTGAAGCACCAATGTTAACCCATAAGGACTAATCATATTATTTATTATGTATGAAATTTTTCAGACTTCTTAATAGCATGATGGTCTCTTCATGTGTAAACATTATTCATACTCTTTTTCCTATCCACTATATTCATGGTGATAATATTATCATCACCTTTCCATATTCATACTTATATAGATTTTATTTTGTAACCTGTACTATTAATGATAACAAATTTTGAAAAAATATTTGAAAATTATATAGATGGATCCTTTTACATAATACCTACTTGATATTGATAATTAAACAATTTCATGATCTTCATATAAAATATTGGTGGTCCTTGAACTATAGAATTTTCTAATAACCATTGATTAATAATAGAAATTGTCTCATTTTGTGTGAAGTCTCAATATGTGTCTTCTCAATATTTTCCAATTGAACAACATATTTTATACATTTCATATTGATAGTGTTTTTATGATCATCAATAATATTCACCTTGTCCTTACAAACCATCATCATTCATTCAACTTCATCATCATCTAATTTTAATTTCTTTTGTAAAGAGTCAGGTTCCTTGATCTTCTTGAATTTTACCTCCAATTTCAAATCATTAACATCAATAATATTTTTCAAATTTTTGTCAAGTGCATGGATATTTAATTTTAGAGTCTTGTTGACTCCATTAACTTCAACTTCATTGATCCACATTTATTAAAATATATGGAACTTATTTAAAACTCCACACATTTTTCTTCAATGGTTCCATTATTCTTATAGAAATTTATACATTCTAGATATTTTTATTTATACACATTATTTATTAAATATTACTTCTCTTCGTGTTGATTTCTCTATTCCAATGTGCTTTCAAATATCTCCCAGATAATAGAAAGTAATTATGTTGGATAACCATGCATCATATCAATTGATGGATCAACTGAAAAATATTCAAACATGTTATCACTTCTATTATTTCTTGGATTATCTTCATGATAGTTTTAAAGGGAACTAACACATACCTCATAATAAATTTAATATCATGATTCAATTTAGGTAAAGAGACTGTCCAAATCCTTGGTGGAAACATGATTCACCTTCTCTTCATATTCTGCACCTGATATATCGTCATTGTTGGAAATACAGGTAGAAGGTGGTACATCCTCTATTATATGTAAGTGGGACTTCTTCTTCAAAGTTCCATTATCTTACACACTCATGTTCATCATGGTCTAGGTAGAAAGATATTTATTCCCTGAGATAACTGAAACATAATAAAATCATTACTTCATTGTTAACAAATGAAGTAAAATTGCATATTTAGAAGAGAATAACTGCAATGTATAGAATCTAGTAGAAGTGAACCATCCCTATAGTACTAATTGAGAGGAACACATAATGATATACTCAATACAGATAGGGGGGATTCAATATTTGTTAGGATATTTTTCACCAAATGTAAATTTTTCCCATTTTAACTAATAGATTATTTAGGATCAGGATTCTCTTATTCCATTTTCTAATCAAATGCAAGTAAATGATAGTATGTAATGATGGAACATGATATTATTACAAGGTTTACTACTCAATAAGAGTATGTAGTCCTTTGAATGGTTATAAAATAATCTAATTCCATAAAACCACTATAAAATAATCCTTTAAACATGGTTACAGAAAGTAGTGAATAACCTTTCACTTTTGATTCACTATAGTCAAATGAGAGATCATTCTCTCCTCAAACGGTTCATTATACTTCATATATTTAAAAGCTTCACCATATTTTTATGGTAATTTATAACACCAAGAATGTCTTCCACTAGATGATACTATTTTTGGATGTTAATATAATTCTTATTCTTCCCAATTACATTACCTTGAAACTGTTACTTAACAATAGTTGAAAAGTAACTCTTCTTCTTCTTCATACTAGTTCACTAAAACCTAAACTTCATAACGATTCCACTACTAGAAAAACAGGTATTTGCGACGGGTCATTTGCGATGGGATCCCGTCGCAAATGGCTTTTTGCGACGGGGGCCCGTCGCAAATGGCCCGTTGCTGAAAACGGCGTCGCAACAACACTTATTTGCGACGGGCCCGTCGCTAAATCCTTTTGTTGCGATGGTTATTCTCCCCTTCGCAAATAGTACTCCGTATATTTGTAAAAAACTTTTAAAATAGTATTTGCGACGGGACCCGTCGCAAATACCTTTTGCGACTGTACCCGTCGCAAATAGCTGTTGCGACAGGACCCATCGCAAAAACTATTTTTTAAAAAAATAAAAAACTATTAATAAATTATTTTAATGCATATAATAATACTAGTATTTGCGACGGGCATAGTATCCCGTCGCAAATACTATAAAAAAAATAAAAAAAAATAAATTATTAATAAATTATTTTAATTAATCTAATAATAGAATTATAATTCACAAATAAAAATAATAAATTATTTTAATTAATATAATAATAATATAATTATAATTCAAAAATAAAAAATAATAGAATGTTAATAAATGATTTAATTAATATAATAATATTAGAATTATAATTCATAAATAAAAAAAATATTAATAAGTTGTTTTAATTAATATAAAAATAATAGAATTATTTTACATTCAAATATTAAAATAATTCAAGTATTACAAAAAATATAATTAAATTATAATATTATAAAATTTTAATATATATATATAATTTAATATTATAAAATATAAATAATATTATTATTCATATTAATATTGTTATTTAAAAATATAATATTATTAATATTTTATAATGAGACAAAAACTAAGAATAGAAAAAAAAAATTTTGATTTCCCAAATTTTATAACATAAATACAAACTCTAATCTGAAGGAGGGGGGGAGGTGGGGGATCTGCAGATGGTGGTGGAGGAAACTTCATCCCTAAAGTATGAGTGAGTCGGCGCATGTACTCCATCTGCTCCTGATGCTGCTGCTGCCACCGACTCGTCTGCTCCTCATACAACTGCTGCTGGCGTCGACGCTCCTCCTCATGCTGCTGACGCATCTGCTCCTGCTTCTGTCGGAGACTCTCTATCTGTGCAGTCTGAGATCGCAACTGATCCTCATACTGTGTAGTAGAAGAAGATGCACGAGCTCCTCTCGAGCTGGACGCCGACATCGCAGCACTGCCATAATAATCTCCGGGAGTCAGTCGAGAGCCGATACCAACTACCCGGTCCTTCTCGAAGGCATACTGGGTGGCCTGTATCCATGTCGCCTCATCAAACTGACGGGCAGTGGTCTGATCTGATGACTCGGCCTGACTCTCAGGCCGGGCCTGTGACGCTGCGGCCTCATATGACTCCTATAGTTGCAATTTAAAATTAAAATTGTGAATATATTATATGCAGTTAATTTTTAAACTTGAAAACAAATAATAATGACCACGATGTGATGCTGACGATCACCTCTGAGCTCCCCAGTAGCAGGATCACTATACATCCTCCGATATACGTCGTACTCTGTAATATCGGGGTGCTCGACAGCCTATAAGAATAAAAAATAAACTGTTAATATTTATAGTTATATAAAATATTTATAAATAATGTACGTACCAGATGCTGTCTATGAGTACTGAAAGAACGACTCCCAGCTCGATGAGTCACCTCCTGTCTCCCCCAATTCTGTCTCCCCACCGATGATCTCCTCTGAAAGGAACCACTCAACCAGTGCGCACATAATCCATCCCATACATGGGATGAAATATACTCTGGTCGGTGTGCTCTACATGACTCCTCAAAATCTGACACTCCTGCTTTCTTCATCGCAGCTTTTCTTAAATTGTGCAAAAACTGACGAAGGCGATCACCCATGGCCACCTCCCATGCCTCGTGGATGGCGTCACGCATGGTATCCTCAATCAGATACCATAAACCCTACAAATAAATCAAAATATCAAGTTAGAAATGAAATAATTTTCAAAATAAAAATTATTTATTTACGTACGTACCAACCAATGGCCGAACATGGTCTGCTGCACATCAATGGGAATCTGCTCCCATGTGGTCCACGGCTGAGAGAAATAGTTGCGCAAAATAGTGATGCCCTGTCCGACTGCTATATGCGGAAAACTAAAAAAATAATAAACATTTATTATGTGAATAGATTAATGAAATCTTAGTCAAATCCACAGGTTATCACACAGGTTATCACACCTCCGTGTGCGTGGATCAAACCCAAGACGTGGACGTCGCTCGGGGATGGGGTCAGGAATCATCAATCGTGCAAGACCGCGCCCCCTCCGCGTACTCCCTGGAGCGCCTGCAGGCTGAGGGTCATCTGTCAGCAACTCATCCGCATCGAAAGTCAGGTCAGCATCCGCCAACTCACGAAATGTGGCGTCGTCCATCTGAAACAGAAAATGTTAATGTTAGCAAATAATTGATAATTACTATTATATATACATATATACATATTATGATTGTATATAAATACCATGGAATGCTATCAGTGTTCATCTTCATCATCATCTTCATATATGTCAATGTCATCTTCATATTCCTCCTCAACATCATCGATATCCATTCGAGTTACAGTTGCTTCATCTCTTACCATTTCAAATTCATATGTGACATCATTAACATCATCGTCATCACCGACTCTTAAATGTGGGGTGTCGTCATCGATACTCATGTCTCTTTGTAAAAAAGATTGATTTTGAGTACTCTCTTGAAAAACTTCAATTCTTTGCACATCAGTGAAAGCACATTCACTTTGACTAAACTGATTGTCTCGAATTTTGATTTTTATTACACTCCACCAATCAGTCAAGTCTCTTGATATTGCACAGTACTTTTCATAATAAACTTGATATGTCTGTTGAGCCAATAAGAATGGTTCATTTACTGCGAGAACACTTTTACATTTAATATTGATGATTCCATGAGTCGGATGAACACACACGCCTCTCTCTGTATCCAACCACCGACATTTGAACATGGTTATGTAATGTTGTCCAAGATAACAGAGTTCAATGATTTCATCAAGTATGCCATAAAAGTCAACTTCATTTTCTCGATGATGAGATCCTCTCAAGCTAACTCCACTGTTCATTGTTTTTTTCGATTCCCCATATGCATGTGTGTGGAATCGAAATCCATTCACCACATATGCATTATAAGTTTTAACAAGTTTGGAAGGTGGGTTACTCAATACACACAGTCGTTTGTCAATTTTATCAGCATGTCGAGACACCTGAAAATTTGTGAAATAATTATCAATATAGTAAACTATACATTGAATGAGTTGCTAAAAGATAAAGAATTTATGTTACCAGTTTTTGAAACCATTGAGAGAAATTTTTCAGTCGACGTTCTTCGAGAGCAGCTGCTGTAATTTGTGGAATTTATTTCTTGATATGATTATCATACAACCTATAAAAACCAAAGTTATTTACTGTAACATAAATGATAGAATAAGTGATATAAACACTTACAGTACAACTGATGTCATTTCTTCACAGTTGAGCAGAACATACGTATGAGCTCTCTGATGTTCATCATCTGAAAGCCAGCGTTCATAAACTCCACCAAAACCAAGCTCTGACTGGTTGAAAATAGATAATTGATTGTCGATTTCATCAATATTTCTCTCGTTCTGTCCCATTCGGTTGTGTTTTGAAGGATACTCAGATTCAAAATAATGGGAGCAGAAAAAAGATATTTCCTCTTGCAAATAAGCTTCTGCAATAGATCCTTCAACAGATTCTTTGTTACGTACTTTTCTTTTCAATTTTTGCATGCATCTTTCAAATGGTTACATCTATCGAAACTGTACCAGACCTCCACATTTGGCTTCATATGGAAAATGTAACATCAAATGTTCCATTGAGTCGAAGAAAGACGGTGAAAATATTTTTTCCAGTTTACATATAATTACAACAACATTTTTTTAAGTTTGCCTAAAGCATCATAATCTGCCGTAGCCGCACAAATTTCCCGAAAAAAATGAGACATGTCTGTTATGGAATCCCAAATCACAGAATTCAACAGACCTCTTAATCCAATGGGTAGAAGTCTCTCCATTATAACATGACAATCATGACTTTTTAATCCAGTAATATGACCATTCTTTACACATCTACCAAATTAGAAGCACAGCCATCTGGAAGTCTCAAATCTGTAATCCACTGACAAAATAATAAATGGTTTTCTTTAGACAGTGTATAAGCTGCTTTTGGTTTCAGTAACCTTTCTGTTCTGACATTCTCAAATAGTTTCAATTCTGGACGCCTGCAAATTTGGGCAAGATCTAAACGTGCATTTACATTGTCTTTGCTCTTTCCTGGCGTATCCAAAACTGTATGAAACAAATTATCAAAACAGTTCTTCTCAATATGCATGACATCTAACATGTGTCGGACCAACAGATCAGACCAATATGGCAAATCCCAAAATATGCTACGTTTAATCCAATTGTGTTCTTTCCCAAAACTAGAAATTTTCTGTTGGTTTATTGTGGGACCAAAAGTGATGGGAGGTAATGAAAATACAACTGATTTTAACTCCGAACCTGATAGCATTTTTGGAGGTCCATCCCTTTCAATTGTTCCTTTTCTGAAATGAGATCTGTTTCTGCGAAAAGGATGATCAGCTGGAAGAAATCTGCGATGACAGTCAAAATAACAAGGTTTCTTTCCATGAATGAGCATAAATGCTTTGTTCTCTCCCATACAGTAAGGACATGATTTCTGACCATGTGTACTCCAGCCAGATAACATCTCATAATCCGAGAAGTCACTTATTGTCCACATCAATGCTGCTCTCAGTATGAAATTCTGTTTCGTTGCAACATCATATGTACTGACACCAGTACTCCACAATAAATTTAATTCATCAATCAATGGCTTCAAATAAACATCAATATTTTTCTTCGGATGTCCTGGAATTAGTAAAGTCAAAAAGATATATGGATCCTTCATCAACATCCATGGAGGTAAATTGTACAGAGTTAAAAAAACAGGCCAACATGAATATTGACTACCATAAGATCCAAACGGACAGAAACCATCAGTGGAAAGGCCCAGTCAAACATTTCTAGCTTTTAAAGCAAAGGATGGATGCACTCTATCAAAATGTTTCCATGAATCACCATCGGCTGGATGATTCAAGCTTTTATCGGTTGAAATATTCTCTTTATGCCATGACGTCATTGTCGCTGTATTCTTAGACATGAATAAACGCTGAAGTCTGGATGTAAGCGGAAAATATCTCAACTGTTTTACAGGAATCAAACCAGACTTCCCGTGTTGTCCTTCTTTATATCTCAGTTGCCCACATGTAGGACAACTATCCAACGACTCATTTTCCCCAGAATATAAAATGCAGTCATTTGAACATGCATGAATCTTCTGACAAGTAAGTCCCAAATTTCGAACCAGCCTCTTACTCTCATAGTAATTTGCAGGTAAAACATTTCCTTCGGGTAACAGTGTTTTCAGCAAAGAAAATATCTGTTCAAAACAGGTGTTTGACATTCCGTTATCTGATTTGATAGCCATAAATTTTGCAACTGCTTCTAATTTGCTCATCTTGCAGCCAAGATATAATGCATCCTCAGCAGATTTCAACAACTCATAAAATTCAGACGGTGCCAACTCAGGATTTGAAGCTATATTAGCCGGAGTTTCTGTATGTTGAACAGATGAACTTGCAACATCATGTACTAAATCTTGAAACTGGGATGGATCCGGAATCAAGTTCGTATCACCTGCTCTGGAACTGCATTCACCGTGTTGATACCAAAGAACATAATCTGGTTGAAAACCAAAACGCAAGAGATGTTCTCCCACTTTGTCAAACGTGTCAAACGTTCTCAATGCACATTTTCTGCAAGGGCATTTTATTTTGCCTTCTGAAACAAATTCTGGATTTGATGCCGCAAATGATAAAAAAGTCTCCACACCCTCAACATATACTGGATTTAAACCAGAACTGTTTGGATTTCTACGTTGATTTATCCATATGCGGTCACCTAATAATGATTGTTGACGACCTCGTTGTTCCATATTTCTCTATAAAATATAAAAGAATTACTAGTTTTGAATAATTTGTTAGAAAAAACACTCAAGTAAAGATTTAATATATTGAGAATAAAGCAAAACATGTTACAAATATTGATAATTTTAATATTATATTGATTTTTTATTATTTTAATAATACTAATATAATTTTTTCATAAACATTAATTATATAATAATAACATTATTACATTATTAGTATATTTTATTATTAATATTAAAATAACATAATTTTTTATATTATATACAATTCTCCTTTCATCTGTGTGTTTAAAATTCTGTCTCCACATGTAATATTTGCATTCACTTTCACCTCTCCATTGGTGAGTAGGTTGATAATTTTGAAAAAGAATGCAAATATTACATGTGGAGACAGAAAACACACAGATGAAAAGAGAATTGTATATAATATAGAAAATTATATTATTTTAATATTAATAATAAAATATACAAATAATGTACTAATGTGATTATTCGTAAATATTGGTAATTATTCCAAATTATTGGTAATTATTTCTAATTATTGGTAATTATTTCTAATTATTGGTAAATATTGGTAAATATTGGTAAATATTGGTAAATATTGGTAATTATTGGTAAATATTGGTAATTATTGGTAATTATTGGTAATTATTACTAATTATTGGTAATTATTACTAATTATTGGTAATTATTACTAATTATTGGTAATTATTACTAATTATTGGTAATTATTACTAATTATTAGTAATTATTACTAATTATTGGTAATTATTACTAATTATTGGTAATTATTACTAATTATTGGTAATTATTACTAATTATTGGTAATTATTACTAATTATTGGTAATTATTAGTAATTATTGGTAAGTATTGTTAATTATTACTAATTATTGGTAATTATTACTAATTATTACTAATTATTGGTAATTATTACTAATTATTACTAATTATTGGTAATTATTACTAATTATTACTAATTATTGGTAATTATTACTAATTATTGGTAATTATTACTAATTATTGGTAATTAATACTAATTATTGGTAATTAAAACTAATTATTGGTAATTATTTCTAATTATTATTAATTATTACTAATTATTGGTAATTATTACTAATTATTGGTAATTATTACTAATTATTGGTAATTATTACTAATTATTGGTAATTATTACTAATTATTGGTAATTAATACTAATTATTGGTAATAAATACTAATTATTGGTAATAAATACGAATTATTGGTAATTAATACTAATTATTGGTAATTATTGGTAATTATTGTTAATTATTGGTAATTATTACTAATTATTGGTAATTGTTGCTAATTATTACTAATTATTCCTAATTATTGGTAATTATTACTAATTATTGGTAATTATTACTAATTATTGGTAATTAATACTAATTATTGGTAATTAATATTAATTATTGGTAATTAATACTAATTATTACTAATTATTACTAATTATTACTAATTATTACTAATTATTGGTAATTATTGTTAATTATTACTAATTATTGGTAATTATTACTAATTATTGGTAATTATTACTAATTATTGGTAATTATTACTAATTATTGGTAATTATTATTAATTATTACTAATTATTAATAATTATTACTAATTATTGGTAATTATTATTAATTATTACCAATTATTACTAATTATTGGTAATTATTATTAATTATTACCAATTATTGGTAATTATTGATAATTATTACTAATCATTGGTAATTATTGGTAAGTATTGGTAAGTATTGTTAATTATTACTAATTATTGGTAATTATTACTAATTATTACTAATTATTGGTAATTATTACTAATTATTACTAGTTATTGGTAATTATTACTAATTATTGGTAATTATTACTAATTATTGGTAATTAATACTAATTATTACTAATTATTACTAATTATTGGTAATTATTCCTAATTTTTACTAATTATTACTAATTATTACTAATTATTACTAATTATTGGTAATTATTACTAATTATTACTAATTATTACTAATTATTGGTAATTATTGGTAATTATTGGTAATTATTACTAAGTATTGTTAATTATTACTAATTATTGTTAATTATTACGAATTATTGGTAATTATTACTAATTATTACTAATTATTACTAATTATTACTGATTATTACTAATTATTGGTAATTATTACTAATTATTGGTAATTATTCCTAATTATTGGTAATTATTACTAATTATTGGTAATTATTACTAATTATTGGTAATTATTACTAATTATTGGTAATTAATACTAATTATTGGTAATTAATACTAATTATTACTAATTATTGGTAATTATTGATAATTATTACTACTAATTGGTAATTATTACTAATTATTGGTAATTATTACTAATTATTGGTAATTATTACTAATTATTGGTAATTATTACTAATTATTGGTAATTATTACTAATTATTGGTAATTATTACTAATTATTCCTAATTATTGATAATTATTGGTAATTGTTCCTAATTATTAGTAATTAAATGAATAATTACCAATAATTAGGAATAATTACCAATAATTACAAATAATAACATTATTAGTATATTTTATTATTAATATTAAAATAATATAATTTTCTAATTTATATACAATTCTCCTTTCATCTGTGCGTTTTCTATCTCCACATACAAATAATACATGTGAAGACAGCAAACACACAGATGAAAAGAGAATTGTATATATATAAAAAATTATATTATTTTAATATTAATAATAAAATATACTAATAATGTAATAATGTTATTATTCCTAATTATTGGTATTTATTATTAATTATTAATATTTATTCTTAATTATTAAAAATTATTACTAATTATTCCTAATTACCATTAACTATGAACAATACTAATAATTTAAATTTATTAAGTAACAAAACAATGTAAACATAATTAAATTACAACTAATTAAGAATAATTGAAACTAATAAAAAATTAAAAATAAATATTAAATTAAAATAAACATAAATACCTTGAAAATTGATCTGTTCTGATCGTTCTTCAAAACTTTAATATCAACTCCGGAGAAAAAAATTAAACTGGAGAAAAAATGAACTTTAGAAATACAACTTTGAGAGAAGAAGAAGATGGAGTTTGATAATGATTTGAAAAAAACGGATGGGGGTATTTATAGGTTAGATTATTTGCGACGGGAATCCCGTCACAAATAGTGTTATTTGCGACGGTACCCGTCGCAAATACCTTAGCCAACATTTATTACAGTCAACGGTTAAATAGTTATTTGCGACGGGACCCGTCGCAAATAACCACCTGCCGACATACTATTTGCGATGGGGGAATATTCTCGTCGCAAATACCTTTTACCGCCGCCGGTTATTTGCGACGGGAATATTCCCCCGTCGCAAATAGTTTTCCCGCGATTTGGCGCGCAACGCGCGCCAGTTCTTTTGCGACGGGGAAAGCAATCCCGTCGCAAAAGCCTACTTATTTGCGACGGGTAAATACCCCCATCGCAAATAAGTTTTTCACGGGGCTATTTGCGACGGGATTTATTCTCGTCGCAAATACCCATTTTTCCCGTAGTGTTCTTCCTATAAATAAACTGAATGTTCCACCTGTTCCTTATTCTTTAACATTCTATAACAAAAATAATAATATGTTGTGTACTAGTAATTTATGAATTCTTCCTAAAACCAAATGTTAATCAAATGAATATAGATTGGTCACTCACTTCCTATTATTCTTATGATATTTTAAAATCGGTATTCACATTATTCAATACAAAATATCAACATTTGACGATACTATATATTACCTATTAGTTTAATTGATTTTTTTAAACACTAATTACACTGATATAAGCATATCATATCATCTAATTCACATATTTAGGATAAATTTCATAGCCTCCGCAACTGAAACCCTAGAACACATAATATTACTACTATTTTATATTCTATGAATAAATTTTATTTATTCAAGAATCCTTAAACTAATAAATTCAAGTGGTTTGGATATCTAATATAATTTTTTCTATTTTAGATAAATTTTCATGTGCTTAATCATTCACATATACATGCAATGCATGAACTGTCTACTTATTGCTTCTTGCACTCTCATATTTTTAATCCTAAATAGGTGCTTGATCTATACTAAGAGTTTTCTTTTTTGTTTAGTGTATTCTTTTTCACTACGTTTTTTTCAATAGAATTCTGGTAAAACTATAGTGTGGGTGTATATACTATCTTATTGTTTCATAATGATTTCATGGAAACCTGAAGTGCTTCACAGAACCTATTCTACACGAAGCTATTGAAGTGTGATAAACACTAGTCGAAGGACCATGGATCTCATCCACAATTTCTTCACATAATATAGTCGGGATAAATAATAATATAAATGGTTCACAAAAAATTTAAACCATCATGCTATCATAAAGGAAAAAAGAGAACATGAAAACATGGAAGACTTCTTCATTTCAATACCAGTATGCGATTCTTCTTATTTGGGAAAATTAGTGTGTGGAAGTACCCTTCTTCATAAAGATGTGAGGCATGAAGAACTATAATCCTCTATAAATAAAATAATGTTTGGAAATTCAATATTTTTTAGAAAAAATAGCTCTTGGATAGAACGTGAATGGAAGTTGTGTTTTCCTCTTTGGCCCATTAGAATTTATACAGAGGTTTTACCTCCACTCTTCATTATTTTACACCAACTAAAATCCAAAAAAATATGTCATAGAAATTTGTGAATGCAATAGGAAATCATCATTTGAAACATTATCATATGGGTTTCTTTATTTCCATTCCCTCACGGTTTAATGACAAGTTTTATGGTCTCCTTTCTTATGAGATGACACATCACATGCATATGATGATAATATCAGGTGGTTCATATGATTAAACTCATGTATGATGTATTGGAACTCTGTAACTTCAAATCACTTTGGTAGTAATAATAAACATTGAATTATCAAAATAATTCACAATAAATATTGAATTAATTTTATCATTTTGTCTCATTATCACTGTCTTTTGATATAGAATCAGTCACCAGAGATGGTTGGATGTTAGATGTAGCTTGTGGAATTGAACCAGGGCCATCGAGGATCTTGTTTGTGAAGAGAATGAATGGAGGATAACAATGATGAAATGGTGGCTGGTGGATCATTGGATATTGACAGATCAAATGGACTTATTCTTTCCGTAACATTTTCCAGCTGGTGAATAGTTCCCTCGCAATTTACATTCCACATTGGACCTGGCTTCGGTCGAGCTTTGGTATATATATAAATATATTCCATCATTGCTTCATTTTGGTAGTAGGGTTTATCACACAACAAAATTTACACAAAACAAGGTGTGGGTCAACCTACTCTCCTCGTTTGATACCACCATAAGCACTCTATGGGATATTTTCACTCACCAATATGTGAACCTTTGTGGGTGCATATGCTTGGCCATTGGTTCTCCCCCTAAACCACCAAGCAGGCTCTAATAGTGTAAGAACTCAGCCTTTATCATTACATAACAGATGACCTTTTACCGATCTAGGTTCTGGAGAATTAGATACAAGCTTACAAATTATTATAGTTGCTGTTAAAATTAAACAAAACGAAAAGGGAAACTTCAATTCCACGCGTTCTATATCCAAGACGTCCAACTTTGGACTTCAAAGCAACCTGCAAAAAACATTTTAAAAACATAGGGTGAGCACAAAAGTTCCCAGTAAGTGATTTAAAAATATTCGATAATTATTTATAAAATATTCTTTGAAAATCACAGTGTAAATACATTTAGAAATACCCTTTTTTTAAACACTATTTTAAATTACATACGATTTAAAATAATAGATCATTTTTTTAAGTTACTTATGTTCAAAATCGCTTAAACATAATCCAGTGTTTCTCTGAAGACATTACACAAGATTCTGAAAACAAAACATTATTCTGAAACTACATGGCACGTTGAAAGATGTTTGGGCCTACCCACTTAGTGAAGGATGGGTTCACTCCCCAATTTCTTCCTGTTTACAACTCTCAAGAGTTGGGTTTTCTAAAAACATTTTAAGCTTTCTTTATATACATATACATTTTCACTGGAGTTTTCAACTTTTAATAAAATTCATCACTGCATTAAAGTATACATGTATATATATATATATGTATAAAAGTATATACCTATATAAAGACTTCTATTTTATCATTTACAAGTTTGGTTACTATCAAAAACATCTATCACATGGACATTGCATAGTCTATCCATGTAATAATTCTTCCTATCATGAATCACCTTTATTGCTCATATGAGCAGTTCAATCATAATAATTAATTCAGTTCCGCATATGATATTATAAATTAAACATTACAAATAAAGCATTCGATTCTTTATTGGGAATTTATGTAATCGATAATCTTGAAAATAAACCTTATGTTTTAACTTGAAAATATTAGTTTGTTTCGAGCGCAATGAATGTCAATGACATGCATAGGCACATGGCCATGTATATGTGGAAATGTGATGCCCATAATGTTGATAAAATGTGATGATATGTTATGTGTATTTCTTTAGAAACATGACGATAAACTGAAAATATAATTATAAACATGATAATAATCATTTCATCCATATATGCATGTATAATTAAACTGCTTTGACAAATCAAATTATCATTTAACAACAACTCAACATAGTTTTCCCCTTACCTAAAATCAAATTTTACTTAAACATAAACAAATAATTATTTTTTTACTAAATTGGGAAATAAAATTCATAAAATAGCACGCTTTCAATTTCATTGCAGTACCTTAAAACTAATTTAAATCAAAAATATAATTCATTAAAAGAAATATAATTCCCCTTACAAAACAAGGAACCAAAAACAAATATAAATAAATCCTTACAAAAACTTAGATCAAAATATTTGATTTTTTAATTATAAATACTTGAAAATATATAATTTTTATTACAAAATAAGATCATAAAATAAATAAATGTTTGAAATAAATATTTATCATTTACAAAAGTAAAATAAAATTGCAAAGTTGTATTTGAAAATTAAATATCCCCTTAAAACTTTTGCAGAATGGTTGCTTCGGTTCCCTATCTTTCTATCCGGACTGCCAACTAATTTTCCCATTCGCATTTACACAAATACTTTTATAGTCATATTTCTATTGTGTATTGATAATTATAAAAATAAAAGTTCTAAAATAGAATAGCTCACAAATCATAGTTTTATACTCAAACAATTTGAATAAGCTGATTCGACCGAACAGTAATATCATTAATAAATTTCATTCTTACGGTGCAAGCACAAGAATCAACGGATCAAAACAATCATCCACATTTAAAATTTCAACAGAAAATAGTATAAGACAATCATCCACAACATAAAAATAACTAAACAATCGATAGATAAAGAAAGGAGTAGAAAAAATTGAAAAAGCAGGACAAACAAAAACAAGATTCAATCATCCAGCAAAGGAAAATGAGACACCTATTGATAGGTCGAAGAAAATAAAAAGAGTATATAGGAGATGATTTTGGACACCTAAAAAAAATACAAAACACCTACAAAACCTAATAGATCCGAAAACAGAGAACCTACCTCAGATCCAGACCATTACGAAACTGTAACCCACAGACATCCACTAACACGAAACTCAGATCAACCTTGTCGTCGACCATCCTCCTTCCTCGCACAGCTTCATCTCGGTGCGATGATGGCGGCGACCCTCGGCTGAAGATCGATTCACCCGGGCCGGAACCCCCCTTGCGCCTCACCGCGGCTCTCCCTCAGCATCGGCTGGTTTGACTACCTGAGAAACCCCAACCCCTAATATCCTTACCCGATTTTATATCCCTTTTATTAATATTTAATTATTATTTTTATACCTTTTATTATCATCTATTATTATATCAATTATTATTACTTAAAAGTCAAAAGTTTTTATATAAAAACAATCTATTCATTATTACTATTAACATTATTTTAAAACATATTATTATTATTACTTTCATTATTTAAATGGATTCTTAATTATGGAGAACAATTTTTATAAAGTAATAATTCTATAAAAATAATTTACTCATTAAAAACAATTATATATTTATATATCATATTTTTTGAGAATTAAATTTTATAAAACAAAATATAATATAATTTTATAACACTCATATACTTACAATTAAAATGGTTAAATAATATAACTTTAATTGTTAAAAAACAAAATTCATATTATTAATAATTTTATAAAACGTTAATCCTGCGGAAATTTATAATTTAAAACCAATAATTATAATTTCATATATATCATATTTTCGAAAATAAACCAAATTAATTATATTTAATGTGTAGTATTTATTATTTCATATTATAAAATTTTTATCACAGTTAGTATAATTGCAATATGTATATTTTAGAAATTCATTTATTTCCCTTTTGGTAAAAATAAGTTTTATTATTCAAATTCATTTTACAAAAAAAAAATCCATTTTAAAATATTCTTTATAACAAGGTAATGCCTCAAAAAAATTTAATTTGAAAATTATCTATAAACATACTTATGATCAATTTAAATAAAATACTTAATTTAAATTATTATTTTTTATTAAAGAAAAACGACTAAAAATATTATTAGTTTGGTTTCATTATAACTAAATCCATTTTAATATATATATATTTTTATTAAATTTAAGTTTAGAGTTTTTCTGGGGTGTTACGTTATTCCCCCCTTAACAGAATTGTGTTCTCGCAATTCGATTATCGGACTAAAAACAATTCTAAATTTCCATCTTTAGAATTTAGAAAACTAGGACCGCTAGGCTTCTAGACACTACCGTTAGACGAAAACATCTAATCTCCAATGTTTTCTAGATCATTCATCGGATACCATATGTAAGGACCCAGCCTTAATCATTACATAACATTGGACCTTTTACCGGTCTAGGTTTCAGAGAATTAGATACATGCTTACAAATTATCAGTGTTGCAGCAAAAATTAAACAAAATGAAAAGGGAAACTTCGCTTCCGCTCGTGCTACAACCAAGACGTCCAACTTTGGACTTCAAAGCAACCTATGAAAAATATTTTGAAAACATAGGGTTTGCATAAAAGATGTCCATTAAGGGGCTTAAAAACCTTCGATAAATATTTATAAAATATTCTTTGAAAATCATAGTGTAAATACAATTAGAAATACCCATTTTTCAAAATAGTATTTGAAATTACTTAAGATTTAAAATACTAAATCATTTTTTTGAAATTACTAACGTTCAAAGATCTCTTAAACATAATACAATGTTTTTCTGAAAATATTACGCAAGTTTATGAAAACAAAACATTATTAAGAAACTACTTGAAATGTTGAAGGATGTCTGCGCCTACCCCCTTAGTGAAGGATGGATTCACTCCCCAATTCATTCCTGTTTACAATGCTTAAGATTCGGGTTTTTTGAATACATTTTAAGCTTGCTTTATATATGTAACGACCCAGATCCTGATGCCACTCAACTGGTGCCCCGTACCTGGTTCACCACATCACCTCAAGCGTATTTCCCCAAATGTCAGAGGCTGCCGACTAGCAGCGAGGGCCTAAGTCTGATAGTGGGGAAACTATGCCCTCATTTGCAAAGTATACACAGCGAAAAGTGAACAGAACAGTAGCGGAAGCAGTAAACAATATACAACTGAAATTAAATAGTGGCAGACATATCAAATATATCAATAGAGACATGTATATATGATATATTTCAAGTATCTAGGAAAGCGGCCAAACAAGTCACAATGCTGAAATACAACTGAACCCAAAGTACAACAGGAACAAGTACAAAAGGAAAACAGTAAACTCCAACAGCATTGCAAGCCTATGCTTGGTCTCATGCTCTCCAGCTCCAATTAACACTCAAGTACCTAAAGTAGAAGGGCGTTTTCCATGATCTGAACCTGCAACATTATAATTTGTTTGGGTCGAAAAGCATGACCCAAACAGGGTGTGAGACGAATCCTAGTAGGAAACCACCAAAAGATCTGCACCTAACAGTCAGTGAATAAATACAGCAGGTATATGCAATAAGTAAAGCAGTAAACAACTAGTAAACACACAAAAGTAACCAGTAAGGAATTCTTTCCCTGAGGCACAACACACTCCAACACAGCAACGTCCACAGACATACCACAACATCGCCCATAGGCAACATAGGTTTAGCCCTTAGGCCACCACAATCTCCACCCCCAGGAACCGTACACCCTAGCCCAAGGCTTAGTACAAACTCCACCCACAGGCATCTGCCCATAGGCACCACTATACTCCACCCGCAGGTATCACATGGTCTCAACCCGCAGGTATACTATAACTCCGCCCACAAGCGTCCACCCGCAGGCACAATAGAAATAACTCACGTGGGCATTTCATATAACAAGCAACACATGTCATCACAAGGTACATTGTTAAATCAACAACTCACATGGGCTAACAATCAATAAGCCTAACATACAAATTAAACTATCACAGGGCTTAACACTGAATTATCTCACGTGGGCCTAATTCTTATCACAGCCTATCATGTAATCTATTTTAATTATCAGGCATCAACTACAATTAATTCACATGGGCAATTGTATTACATTCAATTAACTCCTAAAGAGGAAACAAGGCATGCCCGTAGGCACCCAACACCAAACGGCCAAAAATCAGCCAAATAAGGGAACACACCCATGGGGTGTCCCAAAACCAAGGCATTCTACCTTACACATTATAAACAACCCATAAACTATCCAATAACCATAACCGGCAATAGCAGGGTTCAATCCATAAACACGAAATACCCGAAAAATGAGGGTAATCGGCACTTTAACATGTATAATTCAAAGACCTTCAACGAATGGCCACAAACCACCTACCACGATGTTAGTAGATCACTATACTTGAACCACGAGCCTTGAATCTGCCTAGAATGATGTAGATCTTCAAAAACGTCAAAACCGCTCAACCTCCGATAACTCACAAAAGAGGAGAAATCAGGAAACGGGATTCAAGAAGAACCAAGAGCTTACCGAGGGGGTTCTATTGCACCTGAAGGCGTTCGAAACAGATCAAGGACAATGGATCAAGAGCTCGGTGAAGATTCGACCATCACGAGTGCTCCTCGGCGATACACGGGAAAAAGAAGGGGGTTCTGCCAATTAGATGTGACCCCGGTCCAATTAGTGAAATAAAAAGAAAACTACATGGTGTGTCATCTACAAGTACACAACGTGTAGTTACCTTAAGTGGCCTCCTGCTTAAGAGGAGCCAGCAGCTTATCACACGGCCATGTACTTGACCATACACAGCCAGTACACGAGATCCAAGAACATGATGTGTACATATAAGTACATGGCTTGTACTTAGATAATTTCTAAAAACTTCTTTTTCCCAAAAATATCCCGAAAAAGAGATCTATACCTGAAACTGTAGATCCGGGTTCTTACAAACTTCCCCCCTTAAAGAAATCCATCCTCGAATTTCCCTAATAAGGCGGCGAAGAAGAAACCTAGAACAACTCTGGACACTGTGATCGCACATCATCCTCCCTCTCCCAAGTCTCATCCTGCACTCGGTCGTGCTGTCATAGCACCCATACTAGTGGAATAGAATGGTCATGGAGAACCTTCATGTTGCAATCCACAATCCTAACAGGATGCTCCTCGAACGATGCAAACATCTCTAGGTCAACCTCCTCGGGTTGAAAAACCTTAGACAGGTCTGAAAAGTAACGTCAAAGTAGAGAAACATAAAATACGTCGTGTATAGCCATGTACCTCTGAGGTAACTGCAACCTATAGGCAACCAGCCCAACTCTCCCCAAAACCTCAAACGACTCGACGTACCTCGGTGAAAGCTTCACATGTCTCCTAATCCTCATGTGTCCCAACCGCGGGGTCACACGCAAGAAAACTTGATCACCAACCTCGAACTCCAGAGGTCATCTCTGTTGATCAGTATAAGATTTCTATCGAGATAGTGCAGTAGCCATCCTCTTTCGAATCAACTCCACCTACTCTGTGGTCTCCTGGACAAGACGAGGTCCCAGCATAGTTGTCTCTCCTGCCTCTAGCCAATAGAGGGTTGATAGGCACGACCTACCGTACAAAGCCTCATAACGTGCCATCTGAATAGTAGCCTGAAAGCTATTATTATAGGAAAACTCCACCAAGGGTAAATGCTGCTCCCAAGAACCCCTGAAATCTAGAACGCATGCTCGTAGCATGTCCTCCAGCACCTGAATAGTATGCTCTGACTGAACATCTTTCTGGGGATGGTAAGTCGTACTCAGAAGTGCCTGTGTACCCAAAGTACTCTGTAGCCCCTTCCAGAAACGTGATGTAAAGAGGACGTCCCTATATCACATGATAGTCTTTGAAACCTCATGTAAGCGTACAATCCCTCAGATGTACAACCACCCAAGCTCATCAACACTGAAGACTTTCCTGACTGGCAAGAAATGTGCAACCTTCGTGATCCTGTCAATAACAACCCAAACCGCATCATTCCCTCGGGGTGATCTCGGTAAATCCGTTACGAAGTCCATCGCAACATCATTCCATTTCCACTCGAGAATGGGTAACTGCTGCAAAAGCCCCGCTGGTCGCTGATGCTCTACCTTCATCGGCTGACAGGTGGAACACAACATAATAAAACTAGCTACATCTCTCTTCATACCTAGCCACCAATACTAATAATGCAGATCTCTATGTATCTTGGTGACACCAAGATGGACTGCCCAAGCTCAAGCATGAAACTCCCGCATCATCTCTTCACGTATGTCTGCTGAAACCCATACGCGGCCATGAAAGCGCAAAACCTCATCATCGCCTAAGGTCTACCCCAGAGTAGGGTCCTCACCTGACAAGCTCTCCCGTAGAACTAGGCCTTCAGAATCTGATAGCTGCCTCATCCTCACTCTATCTAGTAGGGTAGAGGTAAAATCTAAAGAAGAAAGATAAGTCTGTCACTGTCTGTCATGCACCTCCAAATGCATCTCAAAAAACAGAGTCATGAGCTTCTACTCACTATTGGCCTCCTGAACCGTCTGTATCTGAGTCCTCCTGCTCAAAGCGTCAGCCACTGCATTTCTCTTCCCAGACATATAGGCAAGCTCAAAGTCAAAAGACTGTAGGTACTCAACCCACCTCTGTTGTCTCAAGTTCATGTCACGGTGCGTAAAGATATACTTGAGACTTTTGTGGTCAGTGAACACCACAAAATGCTCCCCCAGAAGATAATGTCTCCAACAACGCAAATAATGAACAACTGCAACCAACTCCAGATCGTGCGTAAGGTAATTCCTCTCATGTGACCTCAACTGCCGAGATCCGTACACAACAACCCAATCCTCTTGCATAAGCACCGCTCCAAGCCTGATACCCAATGCATCAAAGAAAACTGTATAACTCTTTCTCGGCTCCGGCAAGACTAATATCAGTGCTGAAGTCAACCTCCCCTTCAGCTCTGGAAAGGTTGGATCGCAGAAATCTGACCAAACATACTTCACACCCTTCTTAGTCAGGCCCGTCAGTGGTGCTGCTAAGCGTGAGAAGTCATGTATAAAATGTCAGTAGTAACCAGCCAACCCTAAGAAACATCGAACCTCAAAGACCTTCTTCGGCTGCTCCCAGGTAACTTCTACTCTGACTTTCTCTGGGTCCACTGAAACTCCTGTCTCTGAGATGACATGACCCAAGAAGTAAATGTAACATCCCAGATAAATAAAGAATATGAAATTTTCATATTTATTAATATTTGTGAATAAAATATTAATATTATATTAAAGGAGATTCTATGTTTGATGGCGTACTCAATATGCAACAATGAGTTTCTTTGAAATCTTACGTTGCACACTAATAATATTATAATATTATTTTAAATAGTAGTTAACGTCTAACCGTTGTAATGGCAGAAATGAACAGAACTAACTACAAAATGATTATATATGCTTGTTAAATATTTTTACATTTATCCAATAAAATTTAGAGGTTTAAAATAAGAAAAGAATTCGATATTAAGTTTAAATATTCTAATATTCTTTAAAAGGTCGATTAACCGCCTTTTGATGGCGAACCCTTTTTAAATCTACTTTTTGTCACTTTTTTATGTTATATTTGAGAAAATTAAATCCTTCTTTAAAATCAAGACATCAAAAAAAATTTGTGAAAATTATTGGTATTTTTCCGATAAAGTTCATTTTTTAATGAATAGTGAAAAATGTTGTATTTTAATTCAAAACCTCCTTTTAATCTAATTTTTTTATATGGTTAGATTATCTTTTTAATTGGGTTTAAAGTGTAATTAAAATATATTTTTACCATTTAATCCAATAGTGTTCATTGGAATTAATTTCACTTTGAAATTGGACATAAACAGGTGTCAGTCTTTTGATAAATATTGTTTCTTAAAAACATGCTATTTGTTTTGACAACAAGAATTAATTTTAATATTAATTAATGAAACTTCTATGTTTTGAATTAGGTAAAATGGACATCATTTTTGAATTCGGAATATCAAATATAACTTAGGGTGAATTTTTGGTATTTTTCTGAAAAACTTCAATTTTTGATGAATAGTGGAACCACAAAGTGATAGTTAAAAAACTGTTTTTTCGTTTAAATGAAATTTTACCGCTTCTGTGAATTAAATTTCAAAAATCCGACATACATGGTTGTCATTAGTAAGTAAAATTTGGTTCATTGGGATGAAAATAATTTTTGGTGAATAGTAACTTTTGAGTTTTATTAACCGCGATTAAAGGTAATTAGGGTAGTTAAAGGTAAAAATAATATTATAAAAATATAAAAATACCTTGACACATGTCCTAACCTTATTGGATGAGTCATGACCGACCAAGAAAATCCATGGGTCAGTTTGTGAACCCCATGGAGCCACTTGGGTAAGAAAATTACATTAATAACTTTTTATTTAAAGTAAAAATAAAAATGTCACAAACATATATTGTTTTACTAAAACAATTATTACATTGGGTTATATAAGTTATATTTTTGACTATAAATATTCATTAGAAAGCTAAAAAGATTTCCTACATCATGGTAATTTTTTTATAATTTTTAGACATTAAATAAATAAATTTATTTATGACACCATGATGAGGCAGTGATTACCTCATTAATGAACGATTTTAATAAAATGAAAAGATAAGGTAAAATATAACACTTACACTTGTCTAAAATCTATTGTATGGGTGGATTTCGAACCCTTATCACCTTATCCTCAAAATATATCATTGTGGGACCTTTAAAATCCGAAAATCATTTCATAATAAAGTAACATTTCATGACGTTCCAAGAGTGCCCCTCCTCCCTCTTATAAAAGGCCCCCACCTCTACCCCCTAACCCACACCTCTCAAGCCCTTGGCTCATCCAAACTCTTCTCATATTATCTCTCCACACCCCTATCTTACTCCTAGAAGCCTCACTTTGGGCATAATTCTTTCCAAGTAAGCATTTGTCTCAAATCAAAAAGAGTTACCCGATTTAAAGGAATATAACGAACGAACGAGAACAAGTCAGACTTGAGGTAAGGGTTCCTACCTCTCTCTTTCTTTTTAAGTACTCTCTTTTAGGTCACTTCTTTTAAGCTCCTCTTTCTTATGTTGGGGGATGTTCTTTTATATTCCTCTTACTATACTTTTTATTTTCATATGATGAGAGACTCTATTTGATGCCATCAATCCATTTTTTGAAGTTTTAAGTGCCGTCGTTAGGTTGCCGAATTTTCGTAAGGGATTTCTTATCTCACTTTTAATTCTGTGAGATTTCCATTATTCGCCACTTATTTATGTCATGTAGTGTATTGTGTACTGCCAATTGATATATATTATCATGATTCTATTTATATTTATGGTGTTCTGTAATTCATTTGGTGGTTATTATCTTTTGGTCATACGACTCGATTGATTACAGCGAGGTAAGAGGTTTTTCATCTCACTTTTATTCCCGTGAGATTCATGCTACATTTGTCACTATTTACTTTTTTGTGGTGTGTGTACTGCCCATGATTTTATTCTTTGTGTAATATACTTTAATTTATGGGTATTTACGTCTTCATTGTCTGATCCTTCTTTCATAGGGTGTATGTTTTGAAACACTACTGGAAAACTGCCCTATCCCCACGGTTCAAAACCGTGGGGATAGCCCCCAAAACCGTGGGTATAGGCTATACCCACGGTTTTGGGAACCGTGGGCTGGAATGGCGTCGGGATAGGGGGGTCTGCCTATACCCACGGTTTCTCCAAACCGTGGGCATAGGATGGCCACAGCGTGGCAAGCCCGTGACCAGGCTGGCAAATCGCTGACCCCACGGTTCTCAAACCGTGGGGATTTTAATCCTCAAAAATAGACCGCGGTGGGAGTCGACCGCGGGACGCCTCGCCCAGAACACTGCCTCCCTTACCAACCGAGGCAACGACGTTATTACTTTATATAGATATAATTGTCTAAATATAATAATAATGTCGCATATCTAAAAACCGAAGCGGCCGGGAATCGATCCCGCGACCTCAGGATTCCGGACATGCTACGTAACCAACCAAGCTAATCAACTATTAATTATAAATTCATACATCTGCTTTCATATATTAATTAAAATTAATTTCCAGAAATAAAAATTTATCAGGTTTCGAACACAGGACATGGAGGGAAACGGAGAAGAGCTCGACCAACAGAGCTACGCAACTTTTCTGGCTTTAGAATTGAATGTTTATAATTATATTAATCAAAACCAAGTTCCCGCCAAAAAAAAAATAATCGTCCCGCGTTTATTTTTTTCACCGCCATAACGCGGGAAAGCTATACCCACGGTTCTCCAAAACCGTGGGTATAGCTCTTCAAAAAATAAACACCAATACCCACGGTTTTGAAGAACCGTGGGTATAGGTCTTCGCTATACACCCTATACCCACGGTTTTCACTAAAACCGTGGGTATAGGGTTTTGAAAAAACATTTATGCCCACGGTTTTGGAAAACCGTGGGTATAGGTCTTTTAAATAAACCTATCCCCACGGTTTTACTCAAAACCGTGGGTATAGAGAACCTATACCCACGGTTTTCCAAAACCGTGGGTATAGGTTCTCATAGTACCCCTATCCCCACGGTTTTCCAAAACCGTGGGGATAAGGGCACCCTATACCCACGGTTTTTTGGAAAACCGTGGGTATAGGTCCATTTTCCAGTAGTGAAAGTTACCCAAATCGGTAAGGGAATCTTTCACCCTCCTCTTTTTAAAAGACTTCTTTTTGTTATGTCTTTTAATTTACATCTTATTATGTTGGGATATGTTCTTATATATCCTTATTGATGTAAATTTTATGTCCAAGTGATGAGATACCATTTTCTCTCTCATCAACTCATTTTTTGAATTTTAATGTGACGTCATTAGACTGACGAATTTTTGCAAGGGAACTTCTTAACTCAATTTTAATTCTTTGGGTTAATCTTGTAATTCTTGAATATGTCATCCTATGAATATGTGTGAATGACCTCTGATTTTTTTTCACTTAATATCGGTGTATTCTTATTTTTCACACATAATTATGTAATTGAGTTATCCTTAATCAAATGATACCATCTTTATAAGGGATTTCGTCTTAATTTACATTCAATTGAGACTTCATTGTTGTTATGCGCCAATTCACTTTGATATGGTGTATATATTTTCCTTTGGAATATTATATCATGAATACCTTTATTCTCAAGATATTATAAAGTTTTGATTAAATGTTATTCTTTTATAATCTTCAAAGTGGTATGAGACACTTTGATTCAAAAATCTCTTTATTAAATGGTTTTGAAAATAGTTTAATAAATCATTGATTTTTTCAATATCTTGAAATGATATATTGTGATTTCAAATGAAATTTTAATATTGAAACGTTTATATTTTCAATATTTTATGTGTTAAGATTTTTTAATGGTACTTGGACATTTGACGGGTGATTACGTGATTAACCAAATGACGGGTGGTACCATGAATACCAGGACGGGTGGTTATGTTATAACCTCCAATGCATTGGGTATGAAAGTCGGTCGTATGGCTATTCCATTTAGTGATATGTGTGGAAGTCGATCGTATGGTTATTCCATTTAAGTATGTTTATGTCTCAAGCTACCTTTATATGTTATGTGTTCTTTATATGGGTTTTATGGTAATCTTTCGGTTACAAAAGGGTAAGTAATGATCTTTTATTCAGTGAAGAGTATTTACTACTTCATAAAGGTGAAAGGTATTACTTATGATAAAGTATTGATGATTTACTTATTGTTTTGAAAAACTAACAGGTTTCCTTATTTGTGTATCTCTTACTGAGCTTTTTATGCTCATCCCATGTTTTTGAAATGTTTTCCACATGACTTAAAGATGAATAGGATCAAGGATGGGATCAAGGAAAGACATGTTATATAAAACATGGAATTAGACATGGTACTTTTTAAGAGTTTTTATTTTATGAAAAAAGGAAACTTAGTAGAAGTGTCTACTTTGTAATCTTTTGTGATGTAATAGTTATGTCCTAATTCTCTAAAACTCTAAACCTGAAAAGATCCTCAATGTGAATTATTCATTTAATTCAAGATTAAGTAATGTTTTAAGGATGAGTCCTTATAGTTGGTATCAAAGGTCGGTTTAGATAACTTTAGAGGATAGAGTGTTGTTAAAGAATAAGTGACAAGTTGTGTATAACCACAATGGTTAGTATATTAGATGGAGTCATGGTTTTTTTTTTGAAATTTGGAATGAGTTTGAGATAACTTGGATAAAATATATTAGTGTTTATCTTCCTCATTAGTACTTGATGATTTTTTTTAATATACTCACACTGACATTTTTGGTTTAGTAAATGGATGGATCTAGCAGGCACCAAAGTGATAGTGGCTTTGAAGGAAACTGTGGTGGTTCTCTGATTAAGAGACTAGATGAAATGGGGGATTCAATGAGAAATCTCGTGGTTATTCTAAACCAGCTATCTGGAGTCATGATTAACCACTTGAACCTTGGTGAGTTCTCTAATGCATCATGTACGAGAGAACCAACTCGATGTGGAAGTTCAGGTAATAATTATAAAGGTAAACATTAGGTTTTATATGATCCTTACTTTTGAGGTAATTATGGGTTACTATATGTTATGATGGAAAATGAAAGGCATGAGATAAACTTGAGGTTAAACTATGTTATGGTTATCTTTGAAGATTTTATCTCTTTTTGGGAAATGTGTTAAAAATTATATAGTTTTGGAAAAAGGACAACACACAGACCGTGTGACAACCCGTCGCGTCGGACAAAGCTGCGGGAATCAAACCCACAACCAAAGTGCGACTGATATTTATCACCTACCACTGGACTACATGAAGTCCCCAGTTAGTATGACAAATTCTTTTTAGTTAGATTATTTTATGAATCAAGAATAAGTTGATTTTGGATTATCTATGGAAATGATTGACCTATCATGAAGAATATGTGATTAGGTTAATTACTTTTCAGTATGAGACTTTAAGAGCAACTGATGTTATTTGGAGATAAATGTTAAGATTTATCTTGCAATACTATGTGATTAAATCCTTCAGAGATTTGGGTTTCAATCTTAGTTTGGATTACTTTGAAGAATTTTATGGATAGCTGTTTATTGAATGGTCTTTGATGAACTTTGGGTTTTGTTGGACAAATTTTGGAGATTAAGAGTAGTTTTTCTTTTTGTAAAATATTGTCCTTTTTTGGGGATTATCTGATCTTGTACATACCATTTTGGTTTTGGTTAAGGTCCTAAGATATGGAAAATATATAGTTCATCTTTTGTGGATTACGTGATTCTCTAGAAGTTGATTATAACGCTCTTAATGTGAACAAGTTATCCTGAATACTCATCGTTTGGAGAAAATATGAGTTTGTGTTAGAAATCTAGTAAAAGATGAAGTCTACATGATAAGTAAGTATGTTTCCTTATGTTTTAGTTAAGCCCATAAATAAATTCCTCAATGAAAAGTAATTTAAAACAAGAACATTTTCTGTTAACTTTTTCTACTGGGGAATCAAATACCATTTAACCCATCACAAGTTTGTGATTTTCTAGTGGTTAACTTTCTCCTATACATATTTTCTATCACTCTCCATCAGAACTTGATGATTTGTTTTCTCCATATTCATGTTTTCATGGAATCCTAGTATATGTTGTCTCGGGTGACCTTTGTACTTCTCTTTCTTTCTTTTAAAGTGATAGTTTTATTGACTCCTTTTCCGATGTGGGGCTTTCAATGAAGTTTTCGAGCCCAATTTTAAAATTGCGAGGAAGCAATTCCCAAAAGGGGGGGAAGATGTAACATCTCAGGTAAATAAAGAATATAAAATTTTCATATTTATTAATATTTGTGAATAAAATACTAATATTACATTAAAAGGGATGCTATTTTCGATGGCGTACCCAATACGCAACAACGCGTTTCTTTGAAATCTTACGTTGCACACTAATAATATAATAATATTATTTTAAATAGTAGTTAACGGCAAGTCGTTGTAATGGGGGGAATGAACAGAACTAACTACAAAATGATTATATATACTTGTTAATATTTTTACATTTATCCAATAAAAGTTAGAGGCTTAAAATAAGAAAAGAATTCGATTTTAAGTATAAATATTCTAATATTCTTTAAAAGGTCGATTAACCGCCTTTTGATGGCGAACCCTTTTTAAATATACTTTTTGTCATTTTTATATGTTATATTTGAGAAAATAAAATCCTTCTTTAGAATCAAGACATCAAAATTTACTTTGTGTAAATTTTTGGTAAATTTCTGATAAAGTTCATTTTTTAATGAATAGTGAAAAATGTTGTATTTTAATTCAAAACATCCTTTTAATATAATTTTTTTATATGGTTAGATTATCTTTTCAATTGGGTTTAAAGTGTAATTAAAAGATATTTTTACCATTTAATCCAATGGTGGTCATTGGAATTAATTTCACTTTAAAATTGGACATAAACAAGTGTCAATCTTTTGATAGATATTGTTTCTTAAAAACACGATATTTGTTTTGACAGCGGGAATTAATTATAAAATTAATTAATGAAACTTCTATGTTTTGAATTTGGTAAAATGGACATCATTTTTGAATTCGGAATATCAAATACAACTTAGGGTGAATTTTTGGTATTTTTCTGAAAAACTTCAATTTTTGATGAATATTGAAACCACTAAGTGATAATTAAAAAACTATTTTTTCGTTTAAATGAAATTTTACCGCTTCTAGAAATTGAATTTCAAAAATCCGACTTACATGGTTGTCATTAGTAATTAAAATGTGGTTCATTGGGATGAAAGTAATTTTTGGTGAATAGTAACTTTTGAGTTTTATTAACCGCGATTAAAGGTAATTAGAGTAGTTAAAGATAAAAATAATAATATAAAAATATAAAAAATACCTTGACACATGTCCTAACCTTATTAGATGAGTCATGGACGACTAAGACAATCCATGGGTCAATTTGGGGACCTCATGGAGCCACTTGGGTAAGAAAATGACATTAATAACTTTTTATTTAAAGTAAAAAAAATGTCACAAACATGTATTGTTTTACTAAAACAATTATTACATGGGGTTATATAAGTTATATATTTGACTATAAATATTCATTAAAAATCTAAAAATATTTCCTACATCATGGTAATTTTTTTATAATTTTTAGATATTAAATAAATAAATTTATTTATGACACCATGATGATGCAGTGATTACCTCATTAATGAACGATTTTAATAAAATGAAAAGATAAGGTAAAATCTAAGACTTACACTTGTCTAAAACCTACTGGATGGGTGGATTTCAAACTCTTATCACCTTATCCTCAAAATATATCATTGTGGGACCCTTAAAATCTGAAAATCATTTCATAATAAAGTAACATTTCATGACTTTCCAAGAGTGCCCCTCCTCCCTCTTATAAAAGTCCCTCACCTCTACCCCCTTACCCACACCTCTCAAGCCCTTGACTCATCCAAACTCTACTCATATTATCTCTCCACACTTCTATCTTACTCCTAGAAGCCTGACTTTGGGTAGAAGTCTTGTCAAGGAAGCTTTTGGATCAAATCAAAAAGAGTTACTCAATTTAAAGGAATATAAAGAACGAACGAGAACAAGTCAGACTTGAGGTAAGAGATCCTACCTCTCTTTCTTTTAAGTACTATATTTTATGTCACTTATTTTAAGCTCCTATTTCTTATGTTGAGGGATGTTCTTTTATATTCCTCTTACTGTAATTTTTATTTTCATATGATGAGAGACCCTATTTGATCTCATCAATCCATTTTTGGAAATTTTAAGTGGCGCTGTTAGGCTGCCGAATTTTTGTAAGGGATTTCTTATCTCACTTTTAATTCCATGAGATTTCCATTGTTCGCCACTTATTTATGGCATGTGGTGTATTGTGTACTGCCAATTGATATATATTATCATGATTCTATTTATATTCATGGTGTTCTGTAATTTATTTGGTGGTTATTATCTTTTGGTCATACGACTCGATTGATTACAGCGAGGTAAGGGGTTTTTCATCTCACTTTTATTCCTGTGAGATTCATGCTACATTTTCCACTATTTACTTTTGTGTGGTGTGTGTACTGACCATGATTGTATTCTTTGCGTAATATACTTTAATTTATGGGTATTTACATCTTCATTTTATGATCCTTCTTTCATGGGGTGTATGTTTCGAAAGTTACCCAAATCGATAAGGGAACCTTTCACCCTCCTCTTTTTAAAAGACTTCTTTTTGTTATGTCTTTTAATTTACATAGTATTATGTTGGGATATGTTCTTCTATATCCTTATTGATGTAAATGTTATGTCCAAGTGATAGGAGATCATTTTTTCTTTCATCAACTCATTTTCTGAATTTTAATGTGACGTCGTTAGGCTGTCAAATTTTTGCAAGGAAACTTCTTAACTCAATTTGAATTCTTTGGGTTAATCTTGTACTTTTTGAATATGTCATCCTATGAATATGTGTGAATGAACTCTAATTGTTTTTCACTTAATATACATTTATATTGGGTGTATTCTTATTTTTCACACATAATTATGTAATCGAGTTATCCTTAATCAAAGGATACCGTCTTTATAAGGGATTTCGTCTCAATTTACATTCAATTGAGACTTCATTGTTGTTATGCGCCAATTCCCTTTGATATGGTGTATATATTGTCCTTTGGAATATTATATCATGAATACCTTTATTCTCAAGATATTATAAAGTTTTGATTAAATGTTATTCTTTTAAAAGCTTCAATGTGGTATGGGACACTTTGATTCAAAAATCTCTTTATTAAATGGTTTTGAAAATAGTTTGATAAATCATTGATTTTATCAATATCTTGAAATTATATATTGTGATTTCAAATGAAATGTTTATATTTTCAATATTTTATGTGCTATGATTTTTTAATGGTACTTAGACATTTGACGGGTGGTTACATGATTAACCAAATGACAGGTGGTGCCGTGAATACCAGGACGGGTTGTTACGTTATAACCTCTAATGCATTGGGTATGGAAGCCGGTCGTATGATTATTCTATTTAGTGATATGTGTGGAAGTCGACCGTATGGTTATTCCATTTAAGTATGTTTATGTACCAAGTTACCATTATATGTTATGTGTTCTTTATATGAGTTTTATGGTAATCTTTTGGTTACAAAAGGAAAAGTAATGATCTTTTATTCAGTAAAGAGTATTTACTACTTCATAAAGGTGAAAAGTATTACATATGATAAAGTATTCATGATTTACTTATTGTTTTGAAAAACTAATAGTTTTCCTTATTTGTGTATTTCTTACTGAGCTTTTTATGCTCATCCCAGGTTTTTGAAATGTTTTCCACAGGACTTAAAGATGAATATGGTCAAGGATGGGATCAAGGAAAGACATGCTATATAAAACATGGAATTAGACATGCTACTTTTTAAGAGTTTTTATTTTATGAAAAAAATGGAAACTGGGTAGAAGTGTCTACTTTGCAATCTTTTGTGATGTAATAGTTATGTCCTAATTCTCTAAAACTCTAAACCTGAAAAGATTCTCAATGTGAATTATTCATTTAATTCAAGATTATGTAATGTTTTAAGGCCGAGTCCTTATAGTGAACCTCTTTCATCCAGAAGTGGCACTTTGAGAGCTTAGCATATAACTGATGCTCTCTCAGTGTACTCAGTACGATCTCAAGATGGGTGGCATGGTCGTGTCGAGTGTGAGAGTACACCAAGATATCATCCACGAATACCACTACGAAAGAATCCAAGTACGGATGGAAAACTTTGTTCTTCAGTTCCATGAAAACTACTGGCGTGATCGTGAGACCGAACGGTATAACCAAATACTCGTAAAGACCATACCTGCTTTGAAAAGCTGTAAGAGGTATATTTTATGGCCTAACACATAACTGATGATAACCAGATCTCAAGTCGATTTTCGAGAATACTTTAGCTCCTCGAAGTTGATCAAAAAGATCATAAATCCTTAGCAAAGCATACCGGTTCTTGACCGTCAACTGGTTCAGCTTCTGATAATCCACACAAAGACAAAGTGTACAGTCCGCCTTCTTCACAAAAAGAACAGGCGAACCCCAAGGAGAAGTATTGGGTTCAATGAAACCCTTTGTCTACAACTCCTCCAAATGTTTCTTCATCTTCTGTAACTTAGGTGTAGACATCCTATAAAGAGGAATGGACACTGGTGCCTCTCCTGGAACAAGCTCAATAGAAAATTCTACCTCACGCTCCAGAGGTAACCCTGAAAATTCCTATGGAAAGACATCGGGAAAACAATCAACCACTGGAGGAAACTCTGTCTGGTAAGTCCCCTGATCATCCAGATACAAACTAGCAATTTGGGATGTAACGCCTCCTAACCCATGATTCTCTGATCTAGCTCTACTCTCCTCAACATCTCATTCACCCTTGTATAGAAACGATATGCCCTCTGGTGACGTGAAACTCACACTATAGTGATAGCAATTGACAAAGGCCTGGAAAATAATGAGTCAATTCATACCGAGAATGACGTCGTAGCCCGTCATCTCCAAAACATAAAGATCCCACAATAAGTGACACCCACTAACCTCAAGAGGACACTCCTTGCACTGACGTACACTAGCTGTCCTAATTCCCAATGGAGTGTCTACCGTCAAAGTATCCTCGGAAGTAACGATAGCGAGTCTAAGGCTCATTACAGTATGCACAAAAATAAAACTATGGGAAGCCCCCTGTATCGAAAAGTGCAGAAGATAAAACTGAGGCAACTAAAATCGTACCTCTCACCGTAGAGGGTCCGGGATCCTGATCCTGATGGGTCTATTGTACTGCAAAGGTCTGATATGTACCACGGCCCTACGACCCTTCCTGACTACCCTGAGCTAATCTACCACGTCCATGGACACCACCCCGACCTGAACGCCCTGAAGAACTCCAATTCCCGGACTGAGGAGGAACTGGTGATCCTGCTACTGATCCCTTCTCACTACCTTCCGGTGAAAAAACTCTACAATAACGCTACAGATGACCCATCTTGCCGCAACACTGGCACTCAACTGGGTCCTTGGGGCACTGTGGTATCATATGCCCCGCTTGGCCACACTGGTAACGCCACACCTGGTTACCAATAGAAAAACTCTGTCTTCTCCCCTAACCACGAGAGAACTCCCTGCGGCGGTTCCTGCTATCTGTAGAACTAGGACCAGCTCTTTGTGCTGAACTGCTCTGGCTCGCACCTCCAGATTTCCTCAGGTTACGCTCATTAATCAGTGCCTGGTTCACTATCGCAGACAAGGAAGTCAACTGAAAAACATTCACCAACGACCGGATGTCATACCTTAGACCATCCTCAAACTTCCTCGCCAGAGATAGCTCGTCACCTCCCAGAACAGGTGCGAAGGGTTGCAACTCTGTGAAACTCGAAGAATACTCCATAACTGTATGAGCACCCTGCTCCAAAGTCACGAACTCCCGGGCTCAATCGGCCCTCAACATCACTGGATAGAAGTAGTCGTAGAAGGTCCGCTGGAACTCTTCCCAAACCATATCCCGGTGACGCCATGCCTATGAGATAACATCCCACCACCTCTTGGTTGAATTTCAGAGCATGTACGTAGCGAGCTTCACCCTCCTCTCCGGAGGTGTCTCCAGATGCTCGAAGATTGAAAACATTGCCTCCAGCCATGACTATGCAGCATGTAGTCCTCCATCCCCTATGAAAGTGGGAGGATGCTTCTTCTGGAACACCCTAGTCACCTCTGCCATAGTCAAGGCAGGTCGCGGTGCTCCCTAAAAAGTCTGCATCATCCTCATAAAGTATTCACGGAACTGTGCATCCACACCTATGTCCGGTATAACAATTGGTGCCAACTCGGGCACTATGGGAGGATCTTCTGGTGTTCCCTGATCCACCATATCCTGTGTCTGACCATCGCCCTGAACCTGGCGTACTACTGGATGACGTCTCGGTGGCATGACTCTACAAGGTCAAGTGTACACCTTAGTCAAACTATCAAGATTCGCAACTCAGAAGCGCGAAAAATGGAATAGAAAAGGAAAAACACCCAAGTTCCACAAAACATGGATACACGACGCGTACCATCCCTACACATCCTGTTCCCTTAAGCCCTTACATAGGCATGTACCTCTGCCTTACTAGCTGTGTAACACCCGAACACACGACGTGTTCATCTCAAGACACGGCATGTACTTTACTTTTCCCTCCTGCCCGAGTACTCTTACATGGCTAGAACTACACAGTTCTCTCTAGTGTCGCACTACACGACGTGTTCTACCAAGGCTCAAACCATCTGTGTCGTTCATCACACGAACAAGTACACAGGTCAAGATACACGACGTGTACTACAATTACATGGCGTGTGCTACAAAAGATTTCCCCCAACCCATGTACTCGCTCACACGGGCAGTCACACGGATCCAACTACATGGCATGTACTAACATTACACGGTGTGTTATTCAAAGATTTTTCCAACCCATGTACTCACTCACATGGGCAGTCACACGGATAGCTACTACACAATGTGTACTCACGGTACACGGTGTGTAACCAAGAAAAGTTGTTTCTTCCCGAACAGAAGAGCACATGACATGTGTTCATAGCCACACATGCCATGTTGTCTGGGTTTCCATGCAGTAAACCTCAGAAACTACCCCGAAACCCTCTAAAAACACTGAAACAAGAACTGATGTGCCAAATTCTGATCTGTGGGGGCCCATACTCCCCGCGAATCAAAGCATGGAATCATTTTCATGTACATAATAGTTATAAACAGTAGAAAAACAACTACATGATCCACCAAATTCTGATCCAAGAGGGCCCATACTCCTCATGGACCAAAGCTTGGCATCCATGCAATCGTAACTTCACAAAACGAATACCCTATCAAACAACAGACATTCTATCATGGCATCTATCACAACATCATGCATATCTAGAACCACATCTATCACAACAACATGCAATCTCTAATGCTCTCTAAATGGCATGGAAAGATGCATGACATGTGATTCCTATCAAGTGCCTATATGATGCATGAGATGGCATACCCTCATCTCATCGGGTTGCAACAGAATAGAACTGAAATAATGTAAATAGTAACTGTACAACACAAGTGCACCACCCAACGGTGAAATCAAATAAACCGTAATAATTAAAAAATCAGAATAAGCATTTTTTTCAAAGCAACTTAGCTTTTCCTTGTACATGGGTTTGCAACTCCCGGGTACAGTTTATTATTAATCACCAATTCCTTCATATCCCTGTCTATTGTCGCTAAACAATAAGGCAACAAAAAAGAAAAGAAAACCTCCTCTGATACAACTTTGTAATGACACGGATCCGGATGCCACTAAACTGGTGCCCCGTACCCGGTACGACACATCACCACAAACGCATTTCCCAAAACGCCATAGTCTTCTGACTAGCAGTGAGGGCCTCAGTCTGATAGTGGGGAAACTTTTCCCTCATTAGCAAAGTATACACAATGAAAAGTAAACATAACAATCACGGAAGCAGTAAACAATATACAACTGAATTTAAACAGCGGAAGACATATCAAATATATCAACTGAGACATGTATATATGATATATGTCAAGTATCTAGGAAAGCATCCAAACAAGTCACAATACTGAAATACAACTAAAACCAAAGTACAACAGGAACAAGTTCAAAAGGAAAACAATAAACTCCAACAGCATGTACTAACATTACACGGTGTGTTATTCAAAGATTTTTCCAACCCATGTACTCACTCACATGGGCAGTCACACGGATAGCTACTACACAATGTGTACTCACGGTACACGGTGTGTAACCAAGAAAAGTTGTTTCTTCCCGAACAGAAGAGCACATGGCATGTGTTCATAGCCACACACGCCATGTTGTCTAGGTTTCCAAGCAGTAAACCTCAGAAACTACCCCGGAACCCTCTAAAAACACTGAAACAAGAACTGATGTGCCAAATTCTGATCCGTGGGGGCCCATACTCCCCGCGAATCAAAGCATGGAATCATTTTCATATACATAATAGTTATGAACAGTATAAAAACAACTACATGATCCACCAAATTCTGATCCAAGAGGGCCCATACTCCTCATGGATCAAAGCTTGGCATCCATGCAATCGTAACTTCACAAAACGAATACCCTATCAAACAGCAGACATTCTATCATGGCATCTATCACAACATCATGCATATCTAGAACCACATCTATCACAACAACATGCAATCTCTAATGCTCTCTAAATGGCATGGAAAGATGCATGACATGTGATTCATATCAAGTGTCTATATGATGCATGAGATGACATACCCTCATCTCATCGGGTTGCAACATAATAGAACCGAAATAATATAAATAGTAATTGTACAACACAAGTGCACCACCCAACGGTGAAATCAAATAAACCGTAACAATTGAAAAATCAGAATAAGCATTTTTTTCAAAGCAACTTAGCTTTTCCCTGTACATGGGTTTGCAACTCCCAGGTACAGTTTATTATCAATCACCAATTCTTTCCTATCCCTGCCTATTGTCGCTAAACAATAAGGCAACAAAAAAGAAAAGAAAACCTCCTCTGATACAACTTTGTAATGACTCAGATCCGGATGCCACTAAACTGGTGCCCCGTACCCGGTACGGTACATCACCACAAGCGCATTTCCCAAAACGTCAGAGTCTTCCGACTAACAGTAAGGGCCTGAGTCTGATAGTGGAGAAACTTTTCCCTCATTGGCAAAGTATACACAACGAAAAGTAAACATAACAATCACGGAAGCAGTAAACAATATACAACTGAATTTAAACAGCGGAAGACAGATCAAATATATCAACTGAGACATGTATATATGATATATGTCAAGTATCTAGGAAAGCATCCAAACAAGTCACAGTGCTGAAATACAACTAAAACCAAAGTACAGCATGAACAAGTTCAAAAGAAAAACAATAAACTCCAACAACATCGCAAGCCTAAGCTTGGTCTCATGCTCTCTAACTCCAACCAACACTCAAGTTCCCGAAGTAGAAGGGTGTTTTCCCTGATCTAAACATGCAACATTATAATCTATTTGGGTCAAAAAGCATGACTCAAACAGGGTGTGAGACGAATCCAAGTAGGTAACCACCAAAAGATCTGCGCCTAATAGTTAATGAATAAATACAGCAGGTATATGCAATAAGTAAAGCAGTAAACAACTAGTAAACACACAGAAGTAACCAGTAAGGAAGTCTTGCCCGGAGGCACAACACACTCCATCATAGCAACGTCCACAGACATACCACATCATCGCTCATAGGCAACATAGGTCCAGCCCTTAGGCCACCACAAGCTCCGCCCCCGGTCATCGTACACCCTAGCCCAAGTCTTAGTACAAACTCCGCCCACAGGCACCACTATACTCCCCCTGCAGGTATCACATGGTCTCAAACCGCAGACATAATATCACTCCGCCCACAGGTGTCCACCCACATGCATAATAGAAATAACTCATGTGGGCATTTCTTATAACAAGCAACACATGTCATCACAAGGTACATGGTCAAATCAACAGCTCACATGGGCTAACAATCAACAAGCCTAACATACGAATTGAACTATCACAGGGCTTAACACTGAATTATCTCACATGGGCATAATTCTTATCACTGCCTATCATTAATCTATTTCAATTATCAGGCATCAACTAAAATTAATTCACATGGGAAATTGTATTACATTCAATTAACTCCTAAACAGGAAACAAGGCATGCCCGCAACCACCCAATGCCAAACAGCCAAAAATCAACCAAACAAGGGAACACACCCTTGGGGTGTCCCGAAACCAGGGCATTCTACCTTACACATTAGCAACAACCCATAAACTATCCAATAACCATAACCGGCAGTAGCAGGGTTCAATCCATAAACATGAAATTCCCGAAAAACGTGGGTAATCGGCACTTTAACATGTAAAATTCAAAGACTTTCAACGAAAGCCACAAACCACCTACGTCGACGTTAGGAGATCCCTATACTCGAACCACTACCCTTGAATTGGCCTAGAATGACGTAGATCTACAAAAACATCAAAACCGCTCAACCTCTGATAACTCACAAAAGAGGAGAAATTAGGAAACATTATTCAAGAAGATCCAAGAGCTTACCGAGGGGGTTCTATTGCACTCGACGGTGTTCGAAACGGATCAAGGACGACGGATCAGGATATCAGTGAAGATTCGTCCGTCACGAGCACTCCTCGACGATACACGGGAAGATGAAGGGGGTTTTTCCAATTAGACACGACCCCGGTCCAATTAGTGAAATAATAAGAAAACTACACGACGTGTCATCTACAAGTACACAGCGTGTAGTTCCCTTAAGTGGCCTCCTGCTTCAGCGGAGCCAGCGGGTCATCACATGGTCATGTACTCATCCATACACGGCCAGTACATGGGATCCAAGTACACGACGTGTACATATAAGTACACGGAGCGTACTTAGAAAATTTCTAAAAACTTCTTTTTGGAAAAAAAAACCCGAAAAAGTGATCCATACCTGAAACTGAAGACCCGTGTTCTTACAATATACATATACATTTTCACTAGAGTTTTTAGCTTTTGATAAAACGCATCACTACATTAAAGTACACATGTATATGTATATATGTATAAAAGTACATATCTATATAAATACTTCCATTTTTTCATTTACAAGTTTGGTTACTATCAGAAACTTCTATCACGTGGACTTTGCATAGTCTGTCCATGTAATAATTCTTCATTTCACGAATCGCATTTGTTGCTCATATGAGCAGTTCAATCATAATAATTAATTGTGTTCCGCACATAATATTATAAATAAAACATTACAAATAAAGCATTCAATTCTTTATTGGGAATTAATGTAATCGATAATCCTAAAATTAAACCTTATGTTTTAACTTGAAAATATATGTTTGTTTCAAGTGCAACGAATTTCAATGACATGCATAAACACATGGTCATGTATATGTGCAAATGTGACACCCATAATGTAAATGTAATGATATGTTATGTGTATTTCATTAGAAACATGATGATAAACTGAAAATATATTTATAAACATGATAATAATCATTTCATCCATATATGCATGTATAATTAAACAGCTTTGACAAATCAAATTATCCTTTAACTAAATATAGTTTTCCCTGTACCTAAAATCAAATTTTCCTTAAACATAATCAAATAATTAATTTCGTACTAAATTGGGAAATAAAAATCATAAAATAGCTCACTTACAAATTCATTGCAGCACATTAAAACTAATTTAAATCAAAATAGAATTCATTAAAATAAATATAATTCCCCTTACAAAATAGGGAACCAGAAACAAATATAAATAAATCCTTACAAAAACTTAAATCAAAATCTTGGATTTGCTAATTATAAATACTTGAAAATATATAATTTTCCTTACAAAACAACATCATAAAATATATAAATGTTTGAAATAAATATTTATCCTTTACAAAAGTAAAATAGAATTGCATAGTGAGTATTTGAAAATAAAATAGCCCCTTATAAATTTTATAGAATGTTTTCTTTGGTTCCCCTATCTTTCTATTTGGGCTGCCAACTGATTTTCCCATTTGCATTTACACAAAGGCTTTTATAGCCATATTTCTATTGTGTAATGATAAATATATAAATAAAAGGCCTAAAACAGTAGAGGTCACGAATCACTTTTTTATATTCAAACAATTTGAATAAGAAGATTTGACCGAACAGTAATATCATTAATAAATTCCATGCTTGCGGTGCAATCTCAAGCATCAACGAATCAAAACAATCATCCACATTCAAAATTCAACAAAAAACAGTATACGACAACCGAACACAATATAAAAATAGCTAAACAATCTACAGATAGAGAAAGGAGTAGAAAAAATTGAAAAAGCAAGACAAACAGAAACAAGATTCAATCATTCGGCAAAATAAAATGAGACACCTATTGATAGGTTGAAGAAAATAAAAAGAGTATAGAGGAGATGATTTCAGACACCTACAACAAAAACAACACACATACAAAACCTAATAGATCTGAAAATAGAGAACCTACCTCAGATTCGGACCATTACAAAACCCTAACCCGCAGACATCCATCGAGACGAAACTCAGATCAACCTCATCGTCGGCCATCCTCCTTCCTCACACAGCTTCAGCTCGGTGCGACGATGGCGGCAACCCTCAGCTGAAGCTTGATTCACCCAGGCCGGAACCCCCCCTTGCACATCGCCGCGGCTCTCCCTCAGCTTCGGCTGGTTCGACTACCCGAGAAACCCCAACCCCTAATCTCCGTAACCGATTTTCTAAACCTTTTATTATTATTTCATTATTATTTTTATACCTTTTATTATCATCTATTATTATATCAATTATTATTACTTAAAAATAAAAAGTTTTCATATAAAAACAATCTATTCATTATTATTATTAGATTGAAAACATTTTATTATTATTACGTTCATTATTTAAATGGATTCTTAATTATGAAGAAAAACTTTTATAAAGTAATAATTCTTTAAAAATAATTTTATCATTCATATATTTATATATCATATCATTTGAAAATTTAATTTTACAAAACAAAATATAATCTAATTTTATAACAGTCATATAATTACAATTAAAATGGTTAAATCATATAACTATAATTTTTATTAAACAAAATTCATATTATTAATAATTTTATAAAATATTAATCCAGTCAAAATTTATAATTTAAAACCAATAATTATAATTTCATATATATCATATTTTCGAAAATAAAACCAAATTAATTATATTCAATGTGTAGTATTTATTATTTCATATTATATAATTTTTATTATAGTTAGTATAATTGAAATATATGTATTTTAGAAATTCATTTATTTCCCTTTTGGTAAAAATAAGTTTTATTATTCAAATTCATTTTACAAAAAAACGATAAATATCTTCATTTTAAAATATTCCTTATGACAAGGTAATGCTAAAAAAATTAATTTGAAAATTATATATAAACATACTTATGATCAATTTAAATAAAATAATTAATTTAAATTATTATTTTTATTAAAGAAAAACGAGTAAAAGTATTATAAGTACGTTTTCATTATAACTAAATAAATTTTAATATATATATTGATTTATTAAATTTATGTTTAGAATTTTTCTGGGCTATTACAAATATTTGGCTTTACCTTTTTGTTGAGGCATCCTCCCACAATACAGTTGATTCAGCTAGCTCCCACTGGCTTGTAATGGTTCAACAACTGTTTTTGATAAAGTTCCATCATCAAAATTATATATATTAATTCATAGTATAGAATAGAGGATCACACCATTCTCAAATATTCTTCATGAAAAATGTAAACATAATTTCCATGGGATTTTTAAAATCATATTCTCTTCTAAATATTTTCATAAAAAATGATTCATCCTTATTGAAACATGTCATTGAACATTAGGTTGGTTCAACAATCGCTAGACATGTAAACTCAAATTCATTAAAAAATATTCTTAAGATAATAATAATTGAGTAATTTCATCTTCATCTATCCATTAATGCTACATTCACTAGTCTACCATGACTGAATACCATGGATACATAAACAACTTATTTCCTTCATACTTCTTCAACATATTGACATTAATGATATCATGTTATTTCATTGAACAAAATTGACAAACAATATCTACCATTTACATAAAAATACAATTCATATAAAATGTGGGTGTTCATAAGGATCGACCAAAAAATTATTTAATGATTTTATCATCCCATAAAATTTATATTCCAAACCAATCAATAATTTACAAATTAATAAAGACTAAATTATACCATAAAATAATATTTTATCATTTTCTAACATCTTTTTTAAATAACTAATGAATTCAGTTTATACAGGTTTTTGAAGTCTTAAAGTTATTTTATATTTTTTATATATGATTTATAATTTTAATAATAATACTTTTACAAGTTTTACCATAGAAATTATATTTTATTAATTATTTTATCTCTAAATTTCCCCTCTTCTCAAGTAAAAATAAACCCTCACACCTATCTTGGAAAACCACTAACCTCACACATACCAAAGTCCAACATCTACCCAAATACTCTCTCTTAAGACCCTAATAAACCATAGGTATATTCTAGAGAATGAAAAATCAAAGAATTAAAGGGGATTAGTGTCATATAAAATAATCATCAGTGATAATAGGGAGAAAAAATCAATGAAATAATTTACAATTTAAGGGGATTCTTGAATCCAACTGTTTCTTATGGGTTATCTTCTAATTCAAATTTTTTCAGTATAAACATCTCTAGTATATGAATAAAATTTTCATTATATATTATATCCATTATTTATAGGAATATAAATTTTTATACCATGTTGATGTGTTTTCTATGACACTTACAAAGCCTTTTCAAAGAGACAATAATTTCCAAAACATCACATTAACTCCTCTTGATTTCTCTATTATCCACTCAAGAATGATGGTTTTTTATGTTAAAAGATTATATACATTATTAACTGTGGAAAATTAAAATTTATTCATGAATTAAATCATTATGAAACCTATTACACCCTGATATTTTAAAAAGATGATTACGCTCAATAGTGTATAACATGAAGCTTAAATGAACAACTAGATATTATTATTTAAATATGACCATTATAACCTAATTGTTAAATTGGAGGGTATGAAAGAGATCAATCATGTTAGGAAATATATACAAAGTTCCAAATCAATAAAACTGTATTGATTAATTCTATGTAAATAAGAATTAAATTTTTATTAAAGTCCATTTATTCTTAAAAAATTTATTTTCTTACAAAATGATTTTTTATTTCTTTTTTTGATAAAATATTATATTTATTATATGGAAATTATATAAAAGGTATTTAATAAAATTAATATAATTTTTTAAATAATCATTATAAATAACATTGGATGAAATTTATTGATTTTTTGGAATATATTGATTTTTTAGTGAATAGTGAAAATACCGTTTTAGTGTCTTTTTTGTAAAACTACCATTTCATTTAATTTAACTTTCCCATTATTCATTTAATTTGATTTAAAATAAAAATAGGACTTTTTTATTCATAAATAATATAACAATTATAATTATACATTTTTTGGTATAAACTCATTTGTAGGCCTGAAAATTATTATATTTTTGTAAAAATAAATTTTCATTGTGTTTTATGAATTTATATTAAAAACAGTTTCTATCACATACAAGAATTGAATTTTATTAATTTTTCTCCATTTATGGATTTAAAAATTCAAATCTATCCAAGGATGAATTTTAGATATTTTTTTGTAAAAAATAAATTTTTAGTGAATACTAAAAAAATATAGTTTTTATGAAATATAATATTTTTAACTATATCGCAATTTCATAAACATAATATTAAAATTTAATAAAATTTTGGATTGAATAAATAATTAGTATATTCTAAAAATATCATATAAAATTAATTCAAATCATATAAATTAGAATTTATTTCATGATAAATATGAACATCATTTTCAGTGCCAACAGAGTGCTTGTGCTGCAATAGAAAAGTCAAATATGGTGTTCTAATTATAATATTTGAGAATAAAGAATTTCACTATATACTTTTTTGGTAATGATTATGTTTTATTGATTTTTTTATTGATATATATGAATTCTGTAGTTATATAACAAGTGGCTTATCCAAATTCATTTGCAATGCTAACGTAAGGCTAAAAAAGTTAAAATTACATATTAAAAAAGTTATCATCACATAGAAGTGAGTAAAAATATGTATTTAATGAATATAAAAAACTATAATATACTAAATTAATTAATATTTATGAGGTTATTATATTTTCAATTCTTATTGATAATATATTTACCTTAAATACTTACGCAACATTGAAAAGGTTCTTTTGAAAGTAGTAGAATAATATAGTAATTTATTTTTAAAAATCAAAAAAATATATTTTCATGATGAATTAATGTGTATTGGTAAATTTTTAGTTATATATCATATATTAGTGATGTGGAAAATTATTTTATTTTAATTCATAATTTGATATTATGTCTATGAACCCAAATTAATTGAATAGTGTCAAAATTGACTTTAATGTTATTTTTTTAAAATAATATTTAATTAAATTATTTTAAAATTATAAATATATTCTAATAATACATTTAGGATTTTATATGGTTTAGAATATAATAATTTTTTCTTTATTATTCAATATAAACCTTATATGTAAAATTATATCCCTTTAACTGTGAAGATGTTGTTAGCAGGGTTAAGGTTAAAATTGGTTACAAAGAGTTAAAACCAAAATATAATTTTTAAAACATAACATAAACCTTTAAAATTTTTACTATTTCATGGTATTTGAACCACATACTATAATATATTCAAATCCATGTCCTTTTCAAGGAATTTGAGCCCAAAAGTGGCTTTATTGTATTTTAATCATTTAAGAAATTCCAAGAATGCCCCTACCCTTAGTTATAAAAAGGAACCCCTCCTTTATCTTCTTCAAACCACCATGAGCCCTTTAGATTGACCATACCCTACCAAAATCCAATTTATAGATAATTATACAAATTCTGTTAGTGTTTTTCCTCACAAAATCACAACCCAAGGACACTTAATAGAATATCTAAAGACGTTCTTTCAAGGAAGAGGTAATCACTTTAACCGATCACTTTCTTTTTTTAATTCTTCTTTTAACTCCTCCAATTATTTTATATTCTTCATAAAATAATAACTCAATTTTACTAAATATGATATATATTTTTATAATTTTCAAACTCCATTGTTTATACTATTTTCATCAAATAGGAATTGAAAGTATCTCTCTTTCATATGTATGGCTTACTGTCACCATGTAGAGATACAATTCATTTTCCACCACTATATTTCATATATTTTTATTATGATGGGTTAAATTTTATTAAATAATAATTATAAAATAATAATAAATTTGTAATTATAATTTCCCATCTACTTTTTTACCATTCAATCTATTGGAAAATCAAAACATCACTCAAGTGTACATGTGGATTACCATAACCACAAAGTGATCTGATTTGTTTTTCATTTACGGTTTTTTGGATTGTAATAAGGATATATTTAATTAATATTTAAGATAAATATGATATAATTATTATTATTTAATGATTAGTTAATATTTAAATTTCTTTCTTAACATCCTTCAAAAAATGAAAAAACGTTCATGCCTACAGACGGACTACCAGCTCCATGAACGATGTAATTCATTTTTCTATATCTACCATTATGGATTACACTAATTATATATAAATAATATATATGATATTTATATCATTAATTTAATTCCTCATATGTTGGATCAATGATCACATTACAAGGTTTGAGACATCCAGACGGAAACATGCATGAAAAACTAAAAAGTTATCACTGAAACAGTAATTTTAATAACAAATTGTTAATAAAGGGGTGACAATATTTCATTAGTAAACAATGAAAAGTATGATATATATGAGAATGGTTAGATAATATATTCATAATAAACCTATATTTATTATATAGGAGGACTAACATTTACAATGAAATTCAAGACTTGAGGTAAGGGATTTTTGTCTATCTTTTATTTTTGTGGGACACATGCCATATTCATGTCATGAGCCCCTCCCACTAAAGATGCCCCTCCTGAGATGGAATTGGAGAGAGAGAGATAATGACCCCTGAGTCCCACCTTTAGTAGGCCCCGAGGTGGTCACTATCACTGAGGGTATATGAGCCACACAATATGGAACACATTCCCCTTTTTATTTTAACTATGAAAAGAGGATCAGAGATAAGGAAACATCCCACACAACTCCAAGACAGATATATATATATATATATATATATATATATATATATATATATATAAGAAAATCCAAATCCAACCAACATGCATGTCAAAATATAAACTGATACAAGTAAATTCTCCAAAGGAACAAAAAGTAAAACTAGGCAACAACGCAGCAAATACTCCCAAGGTTTGAGCTAAAAGTGCCCAACATGGTCCATGAAATCCTCATGGAAACCTAAAAACGGTTTTATATACGTAGGGTGAGCATACAAGTGTAATCAGTAGGAAACACTGAAGTCTTTCCTGCACAAGTGGGGAAGCATACTAATGCTTCTGTTAGAAAATAGCAAACTGTAGCACCTAAACTGGTAAACTAACCATCCCCACCTCATAAGGCATGCTCACCAAATAACACACATCATGTAAAGTATAGATAGTAAGCACAAAGATAGTTTGGGTACCCTTCACCACTTTCCCACTGGCTAACTGCTAATTCCCTAATGACAAATGTCCTCATGCTACCACCCTTACACAAGCCCCACATAGTAACCTACCCACACACACTTGGGCTGCACAGCTAGCCTCATAACCTGGGTAAACGAGGCTCGCGACATCCCGCCCGCACACATCTAGGCCACAAACCACACCACAACCTGTCCGCACACACCTGGGCCTCACAAACATCACCACATCTTGCAGAAACCTGGGAAAACACAACACATCACACCTCAACCCAAAGACACTTGGGACACATAACACAACTCATCCTAATGACACCTGTGAAATATTTCACAACTTGCCCCGAAAACACCTGGGACACCACATCACAGGTCACCCACACACACATGGTCTCCACGTACCACAAACTTGCTTAAAGGATCTTGGGATTCCATGACTAGAAGGGAGAGGAGGGAAAACCCAGTGGCCATCCATCCATCCTCCCACTGGGATGTTGGGAAAGACATCGTTCCCCCATGACGATGGGGGTGTTTAGCACAAAGTGCTCAACTTGGGTGGGGTGCGTATAGAAATCACAAGGAACTAAAAGTATATATATAGGTACCCAACACTCAACCCAACCTATGAATTCCAAAATAACCAACTATCCCACACAAAACCACCTTTTTCTACTACCTCTAAAAGTATGAAACCAACAGAAGAAGCTGAAGAGAGATGAAGAAACTTCACTCTCTTACCATTAACACCCATTCATTTATTAGCACAAGCACCCTCATTACCATTTATTCACATAACCACATTATTCCATTACTAACTCGGAAAACTAACTGAAACCAACTACCGTAGTCATCTTTCAATGTGATCCCACTACACCTCCCTTGAAAAAGCCACCATCTCCTTTCTAACCATACCTTCACCACTGCCACGATCGACATATAGCCATGCCACAGAAAACCACTACAACCCTAAAAAAATCACCTTTGTAGCCCCTACTGCCTAAGACACCCATACCCAACAACACATACAAATTATAACTTTATTTTGATAGTCCCACTACCCAACGCCGCCCGACCGTAACATAACCTAAAGGCAGTACCACTGCCTACAAGTTCATCCATTCCATAATCAATCGATCCCTTTGGGATCCCACTGACCTTCCCATAACCACCTTGTACAACACAACCTTCTCCATACCACTAACACAGCACACAACTACACCAAACCGTGAGGGTGTTCTTAGATTTAAAGATTTAACACACTTCATGGTTTCAATTAAACTTTGATTTAAACGAGGTTATCACAGAAAGAGGCTTGATATTGGGGATTAAATTTATTAACCAAATACACATACGTAATAAATTTACATTTACAATAAATATAAACAATGATTTTGGGTTCACAAACAGAGACCACCAATGGATATGATTTTCAGAAGGCGTATAGGCAAGCACTACACAATGATAATCAATGATAACAAATCAAAAAAATCATCAACATCTTCACCCACATCATTTATTACCATTCTTAATAAGAAAATAAGAACCATAATCATCTTAATTATGTCATTTATTTCTATTGTTAAACATGATAACAATAAAAGAAAGGATCCTTCATAACCCTCTCCACTTCCCTGCTATTGTCATAACCTAACATGTTGGTTCCTGATTATATTCATGTTATCCTTAATAATTAATTGATTTAGATTTAACCGTAATAAAAAGAAGCATTATTATACAGTCCCTACATGATACAAAAGTAAGGAGAAACAAAGGGTACCCCTACCTCAAAAATAGATGATCAACAAATCTTCCTTGTGCCAAAAGAGAGGGCGCGCGCGAGTTACAGGAGACTCCAAGGGAAACATGACCACCTGGGTGGGACTCTGGGGAAGAAATGATTCCGGTGACATCTATAAGAATGAATGGGGGAAAAATTTCAAGAAAGAATGGATCTCAGATTTAGAAGAGTCAGATCTTAAAATCAGGGAGATGATTTCAAGGTACATAAAATCCGGGTCATGGACTTGACCACACAGTTTTGACCAGTTAAACACTTTCTATATTCTTAATAAATTAATATATGCATTTAATAATTTGAATGGATTTAAAATTCTTAAGAGAGTCTTTAAAAACAATTTATGTCAAAGTTTACATTAATGTAGTGAAACTGGGAAAAATCCCGGGTTTGCATAAATTTTGACAAAGGGTCAGAGTTGACACTGTTTGGTGTCATCGGTAGGTGTGCCAGCGGTGTGACTCACGGTGCCACCATTTGGAGAGACACTTGTGTCGCCGACTGGTGCTACAGCTCAGTGAGACACTGTTCGATGCCACTATTTTTTTTCCACCATTTCGGTGCTACCATTTGTGACTTAGACAAATTTTGGAAAACTGGAATAACTGAGAAATACCTTGAAAACCATTCTACCACTCCTAGAACACTTCAAGCTCTAGAAATCTCTCAAAGGAATATACAGGAGGGTTTTGGTCCATTACATCAAATACCTCTCAAACAATTACCTTGTTCAATATTTTAAAAACAAACATGGAAGAACTGGAAACAGAGGTCTGAACAACGATCCCATAAGATACCTCTCAAGAATCTGCCACCCTCGGGACAAAACTGAAACTAACAGAACAGAACCCAAAAGCTGGAATAGAAACTTCTACACCCAGGAACATATCCTTCCATAGAAACTCAACACTATACAAACACATAATCAGGAAAGACCATCCTCCATGTCAAGATACTATCCACTTTGGGTGGAACTGACTCACTCGTATGTGTTTAATCGCATCCACATTAATTCCTCTCAATTAGAAATCAAGTTTTCCCCTTTTTTGGTGTTAAGAAATTATCACAGAGCATAAAACAAGGAAATAACATACTTTTTTAAATGAGGTCCGAGAGTTTATTTCAGAGAAAAAAAATAAGGAAAACTCAAAACAGCTATGGCTACTGGGCACACATATGTGCCTCTCGCTCCCAAGTACTCCCCTCCAGGACACAATGCCTCCACAACACACAAACTGAAGGAATGGTTTTTCCCTGCAACCCCTTCTCTCGATGATCCTGGATCTCTACTGGTCTCTCTACATACGTCACGTCGTCCTTGCTATCTAACTCTCCCCAGTCAATGACATGTGAGTCATCGTGAAGATTTCGACGAATATGAGAGACGTGGATGATGTCATGGATCCTCACCATCAATGGTGGCAACGCCAAATTATAGGCCACCTCTCCAACCCGCTCCAACACATTGAAGGGTCAGATAAACCTTTGAGAAAGCTTCCTCCCTCTGCAAAACCTCTGCTTCCCACATTGATGGGAAACCTTCAAGAACACATGGTCTCCCACCTCGAGATCCAAGGGCCACCCCCTACGATCATCATAAGACTTTTTCCGATCTTGTGCTGCTTTCATCCTCTCACGCACAAGCTAAACCTTCTCCGTCGTACTTTTCACTACCTCGAGTCCAATAACATATGTCTCCCCAACCTCTGTCAAGAACAACGTTGAACGACACAACCTCCCATACAAATCCTCAAACGGTGCCATTCTGATGGAAGAGTGAAAGCAATTTTTGTAAGAAAACTCATCCAAGGGAAAGTGTCGCAACAAAGATCTACCAAAGTCTAATATATATACCCACAACATATCCTAAAATGTCTGGATAGTTTGCTCTATCTTCCCATCTGTCTGAGGGTGGAAAGCAGGGATGAGGTGTAGTTGGGTTCGAAAAGCATGTTGTAACTCCCTCCAAAATCATGAGGTAAAATGAGTATCCTAATTTGAGATGATGGATCTTAGAACACTATGAAGTCATACTACCTCATCCACATACCTATGCACCCAGGTATCCACTGGTCTCGACTACCTGATCGCAAATAAGTGAGCTAATTTCATCAACTGATCCACCACTACCCAGATATTATCATAAACTGCTTGAGCCCTGGGTAGCCATGTGACGAAATACATCAAGCCGTCATCCCACTTCCACTTCGGTACATCTAAAGGCTGTATAAATCATCTATGAATGTGGTGCTTGGCCTTCACCTGATGACAGACCAAACACTTTGTCACAAACTCTGCTACTGCCTGCTTCACTTCGGGCCACCAGAACTGTATCCTCAAGCCACATTACATTTTGGTAACTCCAAGATGCACCGCTAAAGGTGAGCTATGAAACTCACAGTGGAATTCCTCATGCAATGCCACCAGAATAAAAACCTTCCCTTAAAATAGCATCTGGTGTGGACCATCCTCCAACCAACCCTCTAGAGCATTACCCTGGTTAAACTGATCCTGCAACACATATTCCTATGGGTTTCCCCACTAATACTCCTCCACAAGGTGCACCAGAGAAGACTTCACTTTAATCTAGTACAAACAACATTTTCCATCATCCACTCCTGCCACTATGTTCAAGGCTGCCAACTCCTCCATCACTCTCAAAGCATCTGCAAACTCTTGTAAAATATCCTTATGTGACTTCCTTCTTAGAGAATCGTCTACGACGTTTCCCTTACCTGGGGTGCAAGATATTTTGATGTCGTAGTCCTGAAGAATCTCCATCCACCTCCGCTGCCTGACGTTCAGGTCGTGCTGAGAAAATATATACCTCAAGATCATGTGAATTATGATGACCAAAAAGCGTTCCCCGATGAGGTAATGCCGCCACAACTTCAGAGTAAACATCATTGCTTCTAGGTCCAGATTATGGGTGGCATAGTTACACTCATGGGGCCATAACTGCCTAAACCCATACGAGATTGTTGCTCACTGCTACATCAACACACATCCCAAGTCTAGACGGAAAGCATCACAGAACACCTCGATCATCGCTCCTTTCACTACTAGAATTTGAAGTATTTGCGATGGGCTATTTGCGATGGGATCTCGTCACAAAAGTTCATTTACGATAGGGTCTGGTCTCAAATAGTCAGTTGTAGAAAATGACATTGCAAATAGTATTTTTTGTGATGGGCCCATTGAAAAAAATACTATTTGTGATGGGAAAGCTTCTTGTCGCAAATATGTCTCCGTTTATATAGAAAAAAGTATTTCTGACAGGCCTGCCACAAATATTTGTTTTGCGACGGGCCTATTTTCCCATCGCAAATAGTTATTTAAAAAACTATTTGCGATGGGAACCCATCGCAAATACTTAATAAAAAAATATGAAATAAATTTATAATAAATTAATATTAGAAAATTATAATAGTATTAATAGTATTAATATATATAATATAATATAATATAATAATAATACTAATATTAATAATATGAAAACATTATATTATTATAATATTAGTAATAAAATAATACTAAAAATATAATAATGTTATTATTATTATTAATATTTATGAAAAAACAATATTAAAATTATTAAAATATTAAAATCCTCAATATTTTCAAAAAAAATAAAAAAATAAAAAATAATAATAATATTATTAAAATAAATAAACAGTAAAACAATAATACTAATAATAAATTATAAAATTATAAAATATTAAAAAATTAAATTAAATTAACTTATCAAATAATCAAAAAATAAATATATAATAAAAAATGAAAAATTGGCACCAATATAAAAGACACAAAATGTAAATAGCCAATATTAGAAAAAAATTTCTATTTAAATATTTTTAACATGAAAAAAAATCACTGTGGGGGGAGGGTCTTCTGGAGGAGGTGGTGGAGTTGAAGGAGATGGTGGAGGAAACTCCATCCCTGAACTATGAGTCAGATGATGCATATACTCCATCTGCTCGTGCTGCTGCTGTTGTCATCGAAACATCTCCTCCTCATACTGTTATTGCTATCATTAGAGCTCATCCTTCTACTGCTGACGCATCTCCTCCTGCTCCTTACACATACTCCCTATAACCTCAATCTGAGCGCACAACTGCTCCTGATACTATGAGGTAGAAGATGATGCCTCTCCACGAACTCCTCTCGAGCTGGATGCTGACATCACAGTAGTACCATAATAACTCTTAGGTGTTAATCGAGAGTTGATACCAACTACTCTGCCCTTATTGAAGGCAACTGGGTCACCTGCATCCATGTCGCCTCATCGAAATGGTGGGCACTAGTGTGATCTTCTGTCTCGACTTGACTCTCAGCCTTTATCTGTGAGGTCACAACCTCATATGACTCCTTTAGTTCCAATTTGAAATTAAAATAGTTAAAATATTATATGCAATTAATTTTAAAACTGAAAAAAATAATACTGACCACAATCTGACGCTGACGATCAACTATAATCTCTCCAATAGATGGATACTCTATATCTACCGATAAACATCATACTCCATAATATCAAGCTATTCGACTGCCTATATGAATATAAAATAAACTATTTATATTTAAATTTATATAAAATATTTTAAAATAATTACTTACCATATGATCTCTATGTGTACTGAATATATGGCTACTAGCTCGGTGCATCACCTCATGTCTCATCCGGTTTTGTCGGCCCACTAAAGATCTCCTCTGAAATACACCACCCAACCTGTGTGAACATGATCCATCCCAAATATGAGATGAAATGTACTCTGGTCAGCGAGCTCTACACGACTCATCAATGATGTCACTCCTGCTTTCTTCATTGCTGACCTTCTCAAATTATGCAAAAACTAACGGAAACGGTCATGCATAAACCCCTCCCATGCCATGTGGATAGAGTTACACATGATCTCATTGATGGGATACCATAAAACCTACAAATAATTTATAATATCAAGTTATTAATGAAATAAATTTCAAAATAAATATTATTTATTTACGTACCATCCAATGCTAGAATATGTCGAGCTGCACATCAACAAGAATATGTTCTCATGTTACCTATGCCTGAGAAAAATAATTGGGCAATATAGCTCTCCCCCATCCAACAACTATATGCGAAAAACTATGAAAAAAGATCAAATAATCAAACAATTAGTATATACATAAATTAATGAAAGATAACTAAAATACATAGGTTACCATACCTCTGCATGCGTGGATAGAAACCAAGACATGGACGTCGATTGGGGATAGGTTCAGGAATCATCAGTCGTGCAAGAACATGCCCCCTCCGCATACCCCCTGAACCGCCAGTAGGCTGAGGGTCAGATGATCCCAAATCCTCCTCGTCCAAAAGTAGATCACCCTCTTACAATAAACGAAATATATAATCTTCCATCTAAAACACAATATGTCTATTTGCAAGCAGTTAAGAACAACTATTATATATATATATATATTATATAATTTTATAACCGGCATTTACAAGCGTCAATGTTTAACTTCATCATCAGATTCATATATGATGATGTGAATGGCTTTATATTCCTCCTCGGCATCATCAATATCCATATGAGTTTCAGTTTTATCATCTATTTCCATTTCAAATTCATTTGTAACATCATTAACATCATCGTCACCATCGACCCTTAATTGTGGGGTGTCATCATCGATATTTAGGTCTCTTTGTGAAAAAAGATGGATTTTGATTAGTCTCATGAAAAATTTCAATTTCTTGCACTTCCGAGGAACCACATTCACTTTGAGTAAACTGATTTTCCTGAAATTTGATTTTTATTATGCTCCACCAATCACTCAGGTCTCTTGAAGTAGCACAATATTTTGCGTAATAAATTTGATGCGCCTATTGAGCATGTAAAAATGGTTCATTTATTTCAAGAAGACTTTTATATTTAATATCAATGATTCCATGAGTCAGATGAACATGCAATCCTCTCTCAGTATCCAACCCCTGACATTTAAACATCATTGTATAATTTTGTCCTAGATAACACAGTTCAATAATTTCATCCAGCATGCCATAAAAGTCAACATCAGTTTCTCTATAATGAGATCCTCTCATGAAAACTCCACTATTAATTGTTTTTTTATTCCCCATATGCACGTGTATGAAGTTGAAAACCATTCACCGCATACACATTATAAGATTTATCTATTTTGGATGGTGTGTTACTCAATATACATAGATAATTATCAATTTTATCAGTATATTGAGACAGCTGGAAAGTTGTAAATCAATTATCAATATAATAAATAATAAATTTAATTTATATGTTAAACCATCAATAATTTATGTTACCAGTTTATGAAACCATTGAGAAATTTGTTTTTGCTGGTGTTCTTCAAGAGAAACTTCTATAATTTGTTGAAGCTTTTTCTTGATATGGTTATCATATAACCTACAAATAACATAAGTTTAATTACTGTGTCATAAATAATAAAATAAGTGATATAAGAACTCACATTAAAAATGATGTCATTTCTTCACAGTTGAGTAGAACATATTATGAGCTCTATGATTTTAATTATCTAAAAGTCATTGTTCATGAACTCCACCAAAGAAAAGCTTTGGCTGATTAAAAAATGATAATTGATTGCTCATTTCATCATCACGATTCCCCTCATTCCAACCCATGGAGTTGTGTTTTGAAGGATATTTAGATTCAAAATAATGAGAGCAGAAAAAAGAAATTTCCTATTGAAAATAAAATTCAGCAATTGAGCCTTCAACTGATGATTTGTTATATTCTTTTTTCTTTAATTTCTGCATGCATCTCTCAAATGGGTAATTCCATTGAAACTGTACTAGACCTCCACATTTTTCTTCATGTGGAAAATGTAATATCAAATGTTCCATTGAGTCAAAAAAACTGGAAGAAAGATTTTTTCTAGTTTACATACAATTACAACAACATATTCTTCCGGTTTTCTTAGTGAACCATAATCTGTTATCACCACAAAAATGTATCAAAAAAAATATTCTATGTCTGTTATCGAATCCCAAATCATAGAATTCAACAAACCACTTAATCCAATCGGCATATGTCTTTCCATTTTAACATGATAATCATGACTTTTTAATTCGATAATATGACCATTTTTAACACATATGACCAAATTGGAAGCATATCCATTTAAAAGTCTCAAATCTATAATCCACTAACAAAATAATAAGTGACTCTCTTTCAAAAGTGTATAAGTTTATTTTGCCTTCATTATCCTTTATGATCTAACATTTTCAGACAGTTTAAGTTCTGGTCGCCTGCAAATTTGGGCAAGATCTAATTGTGCCCTTACAATATCTTTGGTCATACCTATTGCATCCAAAACAGTATGAAATAAATTATCAAAATAGTTCTTCTCAATATGCATGAAATCCAACATGTGGCGGACTGAAAAATTAGACCAATATGGAAGATCCCCAAAAATGATCTGTTTTATCCAATTGTGTTCTTTCCCAATGCAATAAATTTTCTATTGGTTTATTTTTTGTCCAAATGTGATGGGAGGTAATGAAAATAAAACTAATTTTTAACTCTGTACCTGATATGATTTTTGGAGGTTCATCCCTTTCAGTTGTGCCTTTTCTGAAATAAGATTTGTTCCTCTGAAAAGGATGATCAGTTGGAAGAAATCTGTGATGACAATCAAAATATCAATGTTTTTTCCATTGATGAGAATACATGATTTTTTTTCTCTCATACAGTAAGGAAACAATTTTGGACCATGTGTACTCAAGCCAAATAACATGTCATATGCTAGGAAGTCACTAATTTTCTACATCAATGCAGCTTTCAGTAGGAAATTCTATTTCGCAGCAACATCAAATGTACTAACACCATTAATTCACAATGAATTTAACTCATCAATCAATGGTTTCAAATAAATATCAATATTCTTTTTCAGATGTCCTAGGATTAATAAGGTCAAAAAGATATAATTCTCTTTCATCAACATCCATGGAGGTAAATTGTAAGGAGTTATAAAGATAGACCAACATATATACTGACTTCCATAAGAACCAAATGGATAGAAACTGTCAGTAGAAAGGCCCAATCGCACGTTCCGAGCTTCTAAATAAGAAGATAAATGCACTTGGTAAAAATGTTTCCATGAATCACCATCAGATGGATGATTCAAGATTTTATCATTTGAAATCTTGCTTTTGTGCCATGACATCATTGTTGCTGTGTTTTGAGACATAAATAAATGATGCAACCTGGGTGTAAGTGGGAAATATCTCAAATTTTTTATAGAAATCAATTTAGACTTCCTCGGTTGATCCTCTTTATACCTCGATTGTCCACATGTGGGAAAACTATCCAACGAGTCATTTTCACCAGAATATAAGATGCAATCATTTGAACATGCATGCATCTTTTGAAAACTAAGGCCTAGATTACAAAACAGCCTCTTGCCCTCATAGTAATTTGTAGAAAACACATTTCCTTCATGTAAAATTGTTTTATCTAAAGAAAATATCTGATAAAAATGGTTGTTTAACATTCCATTATCTGATTTAACAGCCATAAATTTTGCAACCAATTCTAATTTTCTTATCTTGCAACCAAGATATAATGCATCCTCAACAAACATCAACAACTAATATAATTGAAATTATTCCAACTTATGAGTTAAATCAACATCATCCCGAGTTTTAGTATGTTGAACAGATGGTCCAGAAACATCATTTGCTAAATTTTAAAACTGCAATGGATCTGAAATCAAATTATTAGTATCTTATCTGGAACTTCATTCACCATGTTGGTACCAAAAAACATAATCTGGTTGAAAAACAAAATGCAAGAGATGTCCACCAACAATGTCAAATGTGTCAAATGTTCTTAGAGCACATTTTTTACAAGGACACTTAATTGTGACATCTGAAACAAATTCTCATTTTGATGATGAAAATGATATGAAAACTTCAACACCCTCAATATATACAGGATTTAAACCAGAACCGTTTGGATTTCTATGCTGATTTATCCAAGCGCGGTCATCTAATAATGATTGTTGTCAACTTCTTTGTTCAATATTTTTCCACAAAATATAAAATAATTACTATTTTTGAATAATTTGATATAAGAAAAACAATATCTAGAAAAGAGAAGATAATTAAATTCACTTCTCTAGCAATTTATAAAAATTTTATTATTTCACAGCTAATTATAGTATTTTTTTAAATGTATAATAATATAAACTAATTTATTTATTAATAATTACAGCTACTTCATACTAATTACCACTAATAATTGGCGACACAATTTCCAATGGATTAGATGTAGCTCTTTTGTCTGATGGATCGTTTACTTGTAACTTTCTCACACTGAAATCACAATGATGAATCTGCTCAGAGGTACGCATATTCATTCCCATGCATATGAGAATTCATAAGCGTACCTCCGACCAAATTCTTCATTGTGATTTCATTTTGATAAAGAGGCAAGTAAAAGAGCTATCGGACAAAAGAGTCCCCTCTTCACTGATGAATCATCTTCTAACAACTGTAGTTGGTTGAAAAAATTATGAAAAATGTGGTCATATGAATGCATATCCAATATCGTGCATGCGAGATTGGATATGAATACATGGGAGCATATTTTTCATAATTTTTATAGTCAGTGAAAGCTATAAGAAGTAGAGTCATCAAGTGAAAGGAGTACCGCCAATCCACTAGAAATTGTGCCAAGTTGTTACAATTTATTACAATTATCCTTATTTATTACTAATTCATTCAATTTATTACTAATTAATTCAATTTATTACTAATTCTTTCAATTTATTACTAATTATTTCAATTTATTACAATTATCCCAATTTATTACTAATTCTTTCAATTTATTACTAATTGCTACTAGTTATTACTAATTAACGCTAGTTATTAGTAATTAGAACTAATTATTAGTAATTACTGCTAATTATTAGTAATTACCGCTAATTATTACAAATTACCGCTAATTATTACTAATTATCACTAAGTATGACTAATTACCGCTAAGTATGACTAATTACTGCTAAGTATTACTAATTATTACTAATTATTTGTATTTATTGCTAATTATTGCTAATTATTGCTAATTATTGCTAATTATTTCTAATTACAGCTAATTATTGCTAATTATTTTTAATTATTACTAATTATTACTAATTATTAGTATTTATTACTAATTATTAGTATTTATAAATAATCATTCCTATTTATTAGTAATTATTACCAATTATTTATATTTATTAGTAATTATTAGTATTTACTGCTAATTATTGCTAATTATTGGTAATTATTACTTATTGTATTTAATTATTGCTAATTATTGCTAATTATTACTAATTATTACTAATTATTAGTATTTATTACTAATTATTCCTAATTATTAGCAATTACTGCTAATTATTTCTTTTTATTGCTAATTATTAGTAATTATTAGTATTTATTATTAATTATTGCTAATTATTGCTAATTATTGCTAATTATTTCTAATTATTCTTAGCTATTACTAATTATTAAAATTTATTACTAATTATTCATAATTATTTGTAAGAACTGCTAATTTTTACAAATTATCGCTAATTATTACTAATTACAGCTAAGTATGACTAATTATCGCTAAGTATTACCATTTATTACAATTTATTAATATTTATTACTAATTATTACTAATTATTACTAATTATTACTATTTATTACTAATTATTACTAATTATTACTAATTATTACTAACTATCGCTATTTATTACTAATTTTTACTATTTATACAATTTATTGCTATTTATTGCTAATTATGATTAATTATTGCTAATTATCACAAATTATTGCTATTTATTACTAATTATTACTAATTATTCCAAATTATTCTTATTTATTACTAATTATTACTAATTAATAGTATTTATTACTGATTATTACTAATTATTAGTATTTATTAGTATTTATTACTAATTATTACTAATTGTTACTAATTGTTACTAATTATTAGTATTTATTACCAATTACTACTAAATTTTAGTATTTATTAGTATTTAATACTAATTATTAATAATATTAATAATTATTAATAATTATTCCTAATTATTAGTATTTATTACAAAATATTACTATTTATTACTAATTATTACTAATTATTACTAATTATTACTAATTATTTGAAATTATTACTAATTATTACTAATTATTACTAATTATTACTAATTATTACTAATTATTTAAAATTATTACTAATTATTACTAATTATTACTAATTATTACTAATTATTAGTAATTATTGCTAATTATTACTAATTATTAGTAATTATTGCTAATTATTACTAATTATTAGTAATTATTGCTAATTATTACTAATTATTAGTAATTATTATTAATTATTAGTAATTATTACTAATTATTTCTATTTATTAATATTTATTATTAATTATTAGTATTTATTACTAATTATCGCTAATTATTGCTAATTATTGCTAATTATTACTAATTATTTCTAATTATTGTTAATTATTACTAATTATTACTAATTATTAGTATTTATTTCTAATTATTCTTAATTATTAGTGATTATTACTATTTATTGCTAATTATGAGTTATTATTAGTATTTATTGCTAATTATTTCTAATTATTGTTAATTATTGTTAATTATTACTAATTATTATTAATTATTACTAATTATTAGTATTTATTACTAATTATTAGTATTTATTACTATTTATTACTATCTATTACTATTTATTACAAATTATTACAAATTATTTCCATTTATTACTAATTATTGCTATTTATTACTAATTATTTCTATTTATTGCTAATTATTACTAATTGTTACTAATTATTACTAATTATTAGTATTTATTAGTATTTATTGCTAATTATTGCTAATTATTGATAATTATTGCTAATTATTGCTAATTATTCTTAATTATTTCTAATTATGACTAGTAATTCCTAATTATTACTAATTACCGTTAATTATTACAAATTGGTGTTAACTTCTACTAATTACCGTTAATTACCGATAATTAGTATTAATTACCGCTACTAATTACTAATTACCACTACTAAATTCTAATTACTGCTACTTATTACTAGTTACCGCTAATTATTTATATTCATTACTAATTATCGTTGATAATTGCTAATTACCACTGATTATTACTAATTAGCCCTAATAATTTCAATTTATTATTACAAATAAATAATGATAATAAAACAATCTAAATCCACTTTAATTGCAACTAATTAACAATAATTAAAATTTATATAAAAAATGAAATAAATAATAAATCAAATAAAACATAAATATCATTGAACTTGTTCTGTTGAATTTGTAGAAAGCCTCAAAATCTCTTCGATAGAAAAATTTTAACTTAGAAAACTTTAAACTCTAAAATCAAAGTTTAAAGAGAGGTGGAAAGTGAGAATAATATAGAATTAAAAAAACAGTTGGAGGTATATATAGGTTAGATTATTTGTGACGAGACTATTTGCGACGGGACCCCCGTCGCAAATTGTGGTATTTGCGATGAGACCCGTCGAAAATACCAATGACCGTATTAATTAATGTTGACGGTTAAAAAGGTATTTTCCACGGGTCCCGTCCTAAATAGTGACCTTCCGGTGTACTATTTGCAACGAGGGGGCATATCCTGTCGCAAAAAGTATTTATCACCGTCAGGTATTTGCAACGGGGAGTGACTCCCCGTCAAAAATACCCTTCCGGCAGTTTGGGGTGCAACCCGCGCCAAACCTTTTGCGATGTGAGACCTTCTCCCGTTGTAAATAACTGATTATTTGCGATGGGTAGAGGTCCCCATCACAAATAATCTTTTCGACAGTCTATTTGCGACAGGATCTATTCCCGTCACAAAAGGTCATTGTTCCTGTAGTGTTCCTCTGGCAACTGGTACACTAGAGTGCTCACTAACTTCCATTTTAGATAGCTGAACGCTGCATGGCACTACTCACTCCACAAAAGGCCTATTCTTTCCCGGTCAAGGCTGTCAATGGGGCCGCAACCCATGAGTAGTCGGGTACAAACCTCCGGTAATAGCCTGCGAGACCAAGGAAACTATGAACCTCTATCGCGTTCTTGGGTGCTACCCAAGAAATCACTACATCAACCTTCAACGAGTCAACTGCTACTCCTTGTTGACACACCACATGCCCAAGGAAATTCACTTATCGTGTCCAAAACATACACTTGGACAACTTCCCATAAAATTGGTGGCATCGAAGGACCTCCAAGACAGACATGAGGTGCTAGGTATGCTCCTCCTCTGACCTGAGTAGATAAGAATATCTTCGATGAACACAATGACGAACCAGTCCAGGAACTCACAAAAGATAGAGTTCATAAGTCCCATGATCTCAGCTAGTGCATTTGTAACACCGAAGGGCATGACCACAAACTCGAAGTGCCCATACCTGCACCTGAAAGCAGTCTTTTGGGATGTCACCCTACTTTACCCTCAACTGGTGATACCCTGACCACATATCGATCTTAGAGAACCAACTTGCTCCCCTCAGCTGGTCGAAGAGATCATCTATCCTCGGGAGGGGGTAATGGTTCTTGATGAATACCTGATTCAACCTCCAGTAGTCTATGCACAACCTGGGACCACTATCTGTCTTCTTCGCAAACAATACTGGAGCACCCCACAACGACACAATAGGCCAGATAAAACCCTTCTCCATTAGATCGTCAATCTGAATCCAAAGCTCCCTCAGCTCAGAAGGTTCCATCTGATATGGTTCCATCATAATCAGAGATGTACGAGGCTACAGATCTATCATGAACTCTACTTCATGTCGAGGGGGTATAGTCACAACCTCCTTAGGAAAATCGTCTAGGTACTCCCCGACAACACTGGGGCCCTCCATTGTCTCATCATCCGTTGATTCCACTAGTAGCTCGGCTAATAAAGAAATGAGGGGCTCTGTATGCCAACTGCCCACCTGACAGCTCTGCTCGCCAAAAAAAGCTACCCACTGACCATCTTAATTTGATAACAAGACTCTTCTTCGGAAACAGTCGATAATGACATGCATAGGGTAAAACCAGTCAATGCTGAGAATAACATCGTACGGCTGCATCTGTAGCAAGAAGAAATCCCCACGGGACTGATGCAGCCCCATCATTAGTCTACATCTCCAGCACACATAAAAGAAGCTGGTCTGACCTCCAACTGGTGTACTCAAAACAAGGGGCATAGAAAGTATCTATACACCTTGTGCCAAAGCATAAGCTAGACTGGGTGCAACAAAGGAGTGCGAAGCTCCTGAATCAAACAAGGCATAAGCTAAAGTACTGAATAAACGGATCATTCCTCAAATGATCTCCAGCCCTGGAGCTGCCACCTCTGTCATGTATAGATGACCACGCCATGCTCCTCAGCCTCTCAACTATTGGTCGCCTCCTCAAGCATGCCTTGGTCGGGGCCCATGTGGAGCAACCTGATGTCACCATCCACCTGCTCCATCAGCCCTCGGTGAGACAGGAGCCTGCTGCCCATGCTGCTGAAACTACCTCGGAGGAAACTATTGCTACTGAGGTGGGCATTGAACCTACCCATCTCCTCCATACTAAGCTCAAACAGGGAGAAAACTCTAAAGATGACCTTGAGCTTCGTGAGAAAAACACCTCAGCCCCAAGCTCGTAGAAAAGGGATGGGGGCTAGAAGGTCTAAACTGAAGTTGTTGAGGTCGACTCCCTGCTTGTCAAAACCACGAAAGCCCTAGCACCTGAGGTCTACCGCTGAATGATATGCCTCTCGGGGAGCTCGCTTGACTGCCCTCTCATGGAAATCCACCTAGAGAGTTCATCCTCTCTACCACCTGACCCTTCTTCTATACATCTAGGTATGTCGGTAACGTGAAAGGGGTCACCACATACTAGAGGGAGGGACAAAGTTCCTCCTCTAAAAGTCTCTCCCGATACTACTCAACCAGAAAGAGGTCCAGACCAAAGCAGAAGAGATCTTTGAACATGATCACCAACTCTCATACTGACATGCTTCCTTGTTGGAGGGAGAGCAGTTCCTGCCGTTTCTCCGCCTTCATCGTCGAGGAAAGAAACTCTGCCCAGAATTCCTTCTCAAAATCATCCCACAACACATCCATCTCCTTACCCTCTCTCAAGAAAAGCGTCAATCACCCGCGCGATGCTCCCCTCAGCTGACCCACTCCCAGGGGAACCCATTACCCTTCCGGATCCCTGATCTGACTAAAGGTGATCCCGAGCTCCTCAAGCCAGCTCTCAGTCTCAAGATCTAATGTACTGCCTTCATACTTCTTAAGACCCTGATGCTTAAAGGCATGTAGCATCCACTTCCAGTGGCCATCCTCCTCATCCAGATCAACTCTCCATCAGTCAACTAGATTGGCATGTTGTACCTTGACTGCCTGAACTGCGTGGGGTTGTCATCCAGGTGTCATCGTTGAAAAGGGTAAACAAGAAACTCCTATGCCTGTATAGTAAGAAATTTATTTAAGATTCATTTTTACTCATTTAATTCATTTAGTTAAAACACCCCATGACTCGCAACTCAAGAAAGAACACAAGTCATTATGACGCATGTACCTTTCCTAGGGTCTCTACTCTTCAAGCGGTGTAGCTTCACATGATCATTTGGTAGGATCAGATTCCTTATGTCAGATCACAGGGGCTCTAAAATCCCATGTCTTAGCCGGTCTTCCCTGGACTATGTCACATACCAAGATCACCTAACATTGTTTCCCAACAAACCCATGCAATCTTCACTGTGCCTAACTCCAATCTCCATCCTATCTTTTTTTTTTCAAAACTTCCCTTTGATACCATTTTTCACTACCCCTCCCTCCAAAGATTCCCCTCCTAAGCTGGACTTGGAGAAAGAGAGATAATGACCCACCGAGTCATGCCTATAGTAGGCCCCAGTGTGGCAACTAGCACCAATGGTATATGTGTCACACAATATGGAAGGAATTTCAATTTTTTTAAACTTTGAGAACCGAATAAGGGATAAAGAAACATCCCACACAACTCCCAGAAAGATATATATATATATATATATATATATAATAAAACCCAAATACAACCCACATGCATGTCAAAAGATAAACTAATACATGTAAAGTCTCCAAAAGTACCAAAAGTAAAACTAGGCAGCAACGCAACAACAACTCCCACGGTCTGAGCTAAAAGCACCCAACATGGTCCACGTAATCTTCCTAGATACCTGAAAATAGTTTTATATATGTAGGGTGAGCATACAAGTATACTCAATAGAAAACAACAAAGTCCCTCGTGCACAAGTGGGGAAGCATACTAATTCTCCTGTGAGAAAACAACAATCCACAACACCTAAACAGAAAAACTAACCATCCCCACCTCACAAGGCACACTCACCAAATAATACAAGTCAAGTAAAGTATAGATAGTGAGCACATAGATAGTTTAGGTACCCCGCACCACTTTCCCACTGGATAAATGCTAATTCCCTAAGGACGAACGTCCTGATGCTACCACCCTTCCACAAGCCCCACATAGTAACCCGCCTGCACACACCTAGGCCACACAACCAGTCCCGTAACCTGGGAAAAGAAGGCTCACCACATCCCTCCCACAAAAACCTGGGTTGGAAACCACAACACAACCTTCTCCCACACACATGGGCCTCACAAACCACAACACATCCTTCAGACACCTGGGATAACATAACACATGACATCTCACCCCGAAGACACCTAGGACACATAACACAGCTCATCCCGGAGATACTAGGGAAATGTATCACAACCTTCCCCGAAAATACCTGGGACACCACATCATAGCTTTCCCACAAAAACTTGGGATCCATATACCACAAAACTACCTGAAGGATCTAGCGCTTTTATGCCTAGAAGGGGGAGCAGGGAAAAGTCATTAGCCAACTATACATCCTCCCACCAAGATGTTGGGAAAGACACCCTCACCCTGTGATGATGGGGGTATTCGAAATAAATTGATTGACTAGGGTGGGGTGCATATAGAAATCAAAAGTAACTACAAGTATATATATATGTACCAAATACTCAGCCCAACCTCTGGCTTCCAAAATATACAACCAACCCACACAAAACTATATTTTTCTACTACCTTTAAAAATATGAAACCAACAAGAGAAGATGAAGATCCATGAAGAAACTTCACTCTCTTCCCATAAAAACCAATTCATTTATTAGAAAAAACAACCTCATTACTATTTATTAACATAACTACATTATTCCATTATTAACCAGGAAAACAAATTAAAACTAACTACCGTTGTTGTCCTTCAATGTGATCCCACTACATCTCCTCCGAACAAGACGTTGTCTCCTTTAAAACCATAATATTGCCACCGCCATGATCAAATTATTTCCAAATCGCTAAAAACCACCACAACCCTGAAATACAATAACCTCTTCATCACCTCTTCTTAAGCAACCCATACCCAACAACACATACAACCCATAGCTTTATTCCTATAGTCCCACTACCCAATGCCGCCTGACCATAACATAACCTAAAGGCAGTACCACTGCATACATGATTATCCATTCCACAATCAATTGATCCCTTTGGGATCCTACAGTCCTTCCCATAACCACCCCATACAACACAGACATCTCTATACCATTAACACAACTACACCAAATCGTGGGGGTTTTTCAGATTTAAAAATTTAACACACTCCATGGTTTCACTTCCACTTTGATTTAACCAGGGTTATCATAGAAAGAGGGTTGATCCTGGGGATTCAATTTATTAATCGAATATACCTACTTAATCCATATACATTTACAATAAATATTCACAATGATTCTGGGTGCAGAAACAAAGACCACCAACAACCATAATTTTCTGAAGGCGTATAGCCATGCACCACACAACGAGAATCAATGATAACAAATCAAAACGATATCTACATCTTACCCCACATCATTTATTACTAAAATTAACAATAAAAGTAAAACCATCATCATATTCCCACCATCATTTATTACTATTATTAAAAAAGATAAAAAATAATGAAATGGAGCCATCATCACCATCTCCACTTCCCTATCGTTATCATAACCTAATGTGTTCATTATCAATTATATTCATATTAGCCTTAACAATTAATTGATTTGGATTTAATATTAATAAAAAGATTCATTATTATTCCCTCCCCGCATGATACACAAGTAAGGAGAAACAAAGGGGATCCCTACCTTGAAAACAGATGATCATCAACTCTTACTTGTGCCAAAATAGATGGCGCGCGTGAGTTGTAGGAGACTCCAAGGAAAACATGACCACCTAAGTGGGACTCTGGGAAAGGAAAAATTACGGGGACGTCCATAATCAATATGAGGGAAAAATTTCAAGAAATAATGGATCTTGGCTTTATAAGAGCTAGATCCTAAAATCAGGGAGACGATTTCAAAGTACTTAATATCTGGGTCATGGCCTTGACCACATAGTTTTGACTAATTAAATGCTTTATATATTCTTGATAAATTAATATATGTATTTAATACTATTAGTAGATTTTGAAACACTTAAGGGATGATTTAAAAACAATTTTCATCAAAGTTTACGTTAAAGCAGCGAAACTGGGAAAAACCCAGGGTTTTAAAATTTTTTAACAAAGGGTTAGAGGTGAAACCATTTGGTGTCACCAGTAGGTGAGCCTCTAGTGTGACTCATAGGTCCACCATCTAGTGAGACATTAGTGTCACCGACCGATGCAACCACTTGGTGAGACACTATTCAGTGACACTGTTTGGTGCCATCATTTCGATGCCACCATTTTGAACATAGACAGATTTTGGAAAACTAGAAAAATTGAGAAACACTTTGAAACCCCTTCTTCCACTACCAGAACACCAAAAACACTATAAATCTCACAAAGGAATGGACCGGAGGGGTTTTAGTCATTACATTTCACCACTTGTTTCTTTTTAGTGGTGTATATACTACCTACAAATGAATTTTTTTATTATTAAAATAAAATATATAGGTATTTTCATATCAATCAATTTTTATACCATTCATGGGGATTATGAATCAAATATTACTAAAGAGGTAAGGTTTTACATCACAATCTCATTATTTATCAGTATTGGTTATGATTAAGTTTTCGATGATGAAATCCTATAAAATATCTCTCAAAAAATTCATGATTTTTTATATCCTAAACATATTTATTAATAATACTAGTTTTAATTTAATTTTACCTCAACTTAAGTGCTCAAAATAATGAAAATATATGTTAAGCGTAGATCTACTTTAAATATCGCTACGATCCAAAATCATTTCTCTTCCATATCCATGTTTTTGAAAAACATGTTTTTAAAAAGGTTTTAATTATTATTAAATGATTGATTAATGTAATTTTGTCCCAAGATAGACTTTTTATAAAATTTATTTAAAGGAATCTTGTTTTATTTTTCCAAACTATTTACATTTTTCTATTTACTGACAATGTGAAAGTAATCGTTATTTTATCATATATTGTAAGAACAAAATTTCCTACCATCTTGAACACTTAATTATTTGAATATTTCATTACATGTATCAAAGGTAAATTTCAAAAGAAATGATTTAATTAATATATTTTATTTTTTCAGATTTTAAATAATTTATTTCATTGGGAAATGAGTATTTTCCCTAGGAAATTTTCAAACAGATCTTTTAAATACATCTTTCCTTTAATATGACATCCTTTGAGGTTACTTTTTTTTTTCTGGTGATGTGATCCAATGATACCATCCTTACTCTTTCTCTGGAAGGTTTTTTTATATTGATGATAACATGTTTTTGAAAATTGTTACTTTCTCATGTGTAATGTTATGATAAAGTGATGAAATATTTATAAATTCCATTTATATTCCATGGGATATTATATGATGTATTTTTTATGAAAATCATTTCTTTTCATGGGTTCAGATATTTTGAATATTGTATGATCTTGTGGAACACATATGTATGATTTTTATTATTTGATTGGTGGACCGAAATTATATATCCCTCCAATGCATTGGCTAATATTTTATATCTCATGAGATAGCTTTGAAAAACATGTCAATGTCCTTGATACATCATGGGAATCATGTTCAGAAGCTTGATCCATTAATGGGAAACAAGTCAAAGTGCTTGATTTGTTATAAGAGACAAGTATATGTTCTTGATTCACTATAGAAAATGGGTTTTAAGGCCTGATTTGTTAATATTTGATGGTCTCGATAGTTAATCTTGACATATGAAATGGTTTTAATACCTTAATAGTTCCACACTTTTTGGACATGGACTTATTATTCATGATTGATTAAGAATGATTTCATACTCTTATGAGTCATGTATTTTGAAATGATAATGAATTATTCAATGTCTCATGTTTATGATATTTGAATGTTTGGGTATGAACATTATAAGTTATGTTCTTGATATCATAACCTTATGCTTATCTAATGATTTTATATGATCATCGATTGTTATATCCCATGTATAACCATACTGAGCATTTAATCTCAGATTTTCTTATGTTTCCAATGCATAGGTTATGAATAAATATAATAGGCAGTGTATGTGTATAAATATTACTATATGGGATTATCTTTATTGGATATGTTGATAATCATTTATATGAATACTGTGTATCTAGCCTCCAAATACACAAATCCTTTATAGTACTCATGTATATATTTGTGAAAAGTATTGAATATTCATCTAAAAGGGTACATATTTATGTATGAATATCTTGGGTCACTATAGTTCATATAAAAGTATATGTTTAATAAATATTAGGAGATTAGGGTTAGAATTTTTTTTGAAAAACTTGGGTATATGTCTATGTGTAACATAACATCTTATGGTTATTTATAAACGATGATATTATGTGAATTTATTAGAAACACATATATTAATGCATAATCCAAGTCAATGTGGTTTTTTTATAGATGAATATATGTGTAATAACTCTAAAAAGTATTGTAAAAGTATATATTGGACATTATTTTAGAAAATGGTGGGTGTACTCTTACTGGGAGCATAGTTTGGCAATTGTGGCATTTTGATGGATTTCAAATATTATTATTAGGTACGACCTAGGTTAAACCTAATGTTTCTGGGATTACAAATTCTATTTAATGATTTTGATATCTTAGTAATTATTTTCATGGTTATGGGGATTTTAATAATGATTATTTTTTCTCACACTATTCTCTTTGTTCTTAGTAAATAGAGAGAAACAAAAGGAAGAGGGTTAATATTGAATATGATGGAAATTATTTTGATGATAAACCAAATGTGATGATGAATGGGGTAAATAATATTATGAATTTTTAAAAGTAGTTATCATGATATATGCTTTAGAACATAAACATTAACCAATTATTAAAATCCCCAAAGAATAGAGGATAGAGTTCCCTGAGATCTTGGGTGGTGGAGACCAATGAGGAATAACAAATCAATTTTCCATCGACCAAGAATCAATGAAGAATCACTTAAGGGAATGTATCAAAGGAATAAGAAGACATTTTATATGTGGATAAAAATGGATTAGGGCATGTAATTTCCAAGGATAATAAATAATTGTATGGGGGTATGATGTTCACCCTAAGGAACCATTTATAGATTAATGTATTATGTAAGGGGAGCATGGGAATTACTCGACTCAATGCCCAAATCCAATGGATAAATCATAGACCAAGTAACGAACAATGTTATCATTATCATTTAAGTGGAATGATTAATGTTTTGATGTTTTTGAATTATAGAATTACATTGAGGAAGTACTTTTATAATGATATTATAGTTATAAGTTCTGCTAAGAATATGAGGATTGTTCTAAAGTGGGTTTCCTTAATGGATGATCAAGTGTGTGTTGAATGGTATTGATGACTGAGAAAAGTGATTTAGCAGTAATGATATATTATTAGAGAATACATGATTAAGGGAATTAAACCCCGCAATATTTTCATGATGTTGAGTTGGGAATGAGAGAAAGATATGTTTGATTATGAATAATTAAATGGAATAGTATCAATATCATTCGAATTGATTAGTGATTTAATAAAAAATTGGTTTGTGTTATCTGTTATTGAGATTATAGAATTTTTGGATTTTGATTTTTGGAAAACATGTTTTAGTAGAGTTTTAAGGGTAACTATTTATTGAATGGTTTAAGATAATCATTGGATGATATTTTAGAGATTAATGTCTAATTATTTCATATTGGCTAACCTATGGAAATTATTTTTGATTTTAAAAAAGCCTAGTGATTGTTGGAAGGACATGTTATTCATTTATGAATCTTATGATTTGTTAAATGTTAATTTTAGTTATTTGGGAATGAAACAACAATCATTATTATTAATCTCTTGGGGTAAGAGACAAAGTGAAAATTGATTGAAGAATAAACAAAGGATAAACTTGTGCTTATGATATAGAGTGAAATTAAATAAATATAATTTCTTGAGATCTCTATCATGGTAGTAAAATAATTCCTCAACTTTTCTAACATGGTATTGAGATATAAATTTTAAACTTTTACATTCATTTCTAATGAATTAATGGTATTTTAACTTATCACAGATTTAGTGTCTTTTAGTTGTTAACATTTTCCTCAACATGTTATCAATCACTCTATATTAGTCCATGAGAGTCAGGATTCTCTTAAATTTCCATATTTAACATCCCAACAACGTTCTTCATTTCTAAAAACCTGATATTATATTATTTCAGTTAACCATTATGTTCCCAAAATTTCCTTTTTAAGTGATGTGTAATTATTATTTTGTATGATATGGGATTTAACAAATAAATTTTTTAATATTAACTCATTGAATAAAAATAAAAATTTGATAGGGAACAATTTATTCAGGGGGTAAAACTCTAATAATTTAATGGAATACTATGTTTGGTGACATATAGGACACGTAACATGAAACTGAAACAAACAAGGAAATATTTTAATTCAAATATATTCATTAAAACCTATACATTAAATTGGAAGTTATTAATATTATAAACTATATTGGGAGATATATATAAAGTTATTAACCAGTGAAAATGTATTGATTAATTCCTAGAAAATAAGTACTAAAATTTTAGTGAAATGAATTTATTTTTCAAATATACATTTTCTTCCGAAATGATTTTTTATTTATTCTATAATTAATTATTATAATTTTTTTCTTGACTTTTATAAATTTTATTTGATAAAATAAATTTCATTTTGACATCATTATATTAAAAAATATATATGGGTGAAATCTTTGGTTTTTCAAAAAATGTTCATTTCTCAATGAATAGTGAAGATACTCTTTTTGTTTGTTGTTTTGTAAAACTGTCATTTCATTACATTTATATATCCAATTATGATATTAATTTGATCCTAAATTAAGATATTTCTCATTTAGTTAGAAATAATCAAATTAATTACATATAAATCATAATTATACCTGATTTTGGTGTAAGTTCATTTTTGGGATTATAAATGGTTTTTAGAAAAAAAAATTCATTGTGGATTACAAATTTATATGAAAAGTAATTTATCTAGATTAGAGGAATTTATTTTTATTAAATATTTTGTTCATTTTAGAGATACATAATGTAAATTTTTTTATAGGATAATTTTTTTGATATTTTTCTCATGAAGTTAAATTTTTGGTTAATAGAAAAAAATAATGTTTTTATAAAATATGGTATATTTGATGATATCTCTAGTACATATACATAATATAATTTTTTTTAATCATATGTAATGAATAAATTAAAAAATATATACTTAAAATATTATATAAAAAATAAAAAACATATAATTTAAATTTTATTTCATGATAATTTTTACAATCAATTTAGTGCCGACATATTAATTCAGCGGCACTGGAAAAGTAAAATTTGATGTCCTAAATATAATATTTTAGACTAAATAAGTCCTTTATTTATATGTTTGTTAAATATAAATTATTATTGATGATAGTGATGGTTATATACTAATTGTGTTGTTATATAACTAGTGTATTATCCTAATACTTATGCAAACATGTATATGGTCAAAAAAGTCAAAATAATATATTAAATAAGTTTTTATGTCATATATGTTAGTAAATATAAAAATTAAATGAATATAAATGATATATTCAACATAATTTATTTATTTTCATGATGGTATTTTACTTTCAATTTTTAGTGATAAAATAATTACCGAAATATATGGCGCAATCCTAGCGTAGTGCGTGTGCAATCACTCAAAAAATAAAGTTATTTGTTTTGAAATTTTATAAAATTTATATTTTATCGATAAATTAAAGTTTCCTTAATTTAATAGATTAATATAACATCTTATTTAATTTTTAATTTATTATATTCTATTTATAACTTTATATTTATATTATTTAAGTTAAATTAAATGAATAGTGTCAAAAATAATATTATCAATATTTTATCAAAATCATATATTATTAAATTATTTAAAAATTATATTAATTGTGGAAGAGAAAAATTAGGATATAATATGGTGAAATATTTCATCCCTTTTTCCATTTATGATTCAATAGTTTCCATATAAGGAAACCTATAATCTTTTATGTGTGAAAATGATGTTACCATGGTTAGGGTTTAAATGGGTTAACTAAGGGGTAAAACCAAATGATAAGGTTTAAAACACCAATTTATCATATGTTTTCTATTTTTATGATTGTATTTTGTCTTCATCTTATATAATCTTAAAATCAATGTCCTTTTTGAGTAAATTTTTATAGATAATTAATTTATTATATATTAATCTTGTAAGATATTCTAAGAGTGCCCCTCCCCTTAATTATAAAATGGAACACCTATCTCTTCTTCACTCAAAATTTATCCTTTGATCTCTACTTGAATATATTAAATTTCCTTATAAGAGTCCTTAGGCACATTCTGGATTTCCTATTACTCCAAAAAGTCCAACACTAGGACCCTTAGGGGTGATCTAATGGAGTTGTTTCAAAGAATAGGTAATCACGTTAACGAATAACGTTATTTTTAATTCATATTTAACCTCATCTAAATATGTTATATTGTACATAATATTATAAATTTATTATACTATCTATAATTAATTTTTAATATGATTATGAAATAATATTTATTTTCTAAATTTCATCCAAATGGGATGTGATATTATCTCTCATGAGTACGTACGACTTACTATCTTCACATATAGAAATAATTAATTTTCCACATCTATATTACATATATGGTTATTATGATGATTTTAATGTTTATATATTATAATTATGAAATAAATATACTTCTGGAATTTTAATACCATGTCTATCTTTTTACCTTCCAATATATTGGAAAATAATAACGCCCCTCGTGTGTACGTGTGGTCTACCACCTCAACGAAGAGATGTGAATTTTTTTTCATTTATTTTTTACATGGATGGAAATGAGTATAGATTTAATGAATATATATTTTATATATGACAAAATAAAATATAATGGTGAATTAATATTTACATTTCTTTAATTCTATCCCTCAAAGAATGAATTTAGTGTTCATGTGTACGTATGACCTACCGTCTCAATGAAAAAGGTAATTAATTTATCTATACCTACCATTATAGATGAATAGAAACATATATAAAATTAATATATATTTTATTTATATCATTAATAGCATCTTGCATATGACATAACGTTGATCAAAGTACAAGGACTGAGACTTTTGAACTGAAACATGCATGAAAATTGAAGAAGTTATCAACTAGAATAATGATTTTAATAAAAAATTCTTAAAAAACTGGTGATAATATGCCATAATTAATTCATTGATTGAAATATATATATATGAATATATTCTTAGAATAATTTTATATTAAAACTATATTTATCATACATGAGGTCAAATGTGTACGATGAAAGTTGATACTTGAAGTCAGGTATTGTCGTCTCTCTTTTATTTATGTGTGACACATTCTATATTCACCACTTATTTCATTTGTATTGTAGCACCATGATATTTTAAAAAATATTTTATCTTTGACTAATTCTATTTCTTTGATATATTTTGTTACACACAACATAGTGTTTAAGATAACCGTAATATACTATTAATATATAATTCATTAAACTGACCGTTATTACCTAGACATTGATTTTTGAGTATAAATAGAATTAAATGAATGATGAAATATGTATATAAATGTATAAATAAATATAAATTAAATGATTATGACTCAAAAATGAAAACTGAATTCTTAGAGAATTCATTTTATGATAAAAAATATGTTTTCCTCATATATAATTTTTATTTCTTTTTGTGAGAAAATATTATAAATAATTTCTAGAATATTTTGAAAATTTATTTTTGAAAGGAAATGAAAATTTTAAATCATCATATGAAAATTATCTTATTCTGAAAATATTATAGTTTAAAAAAAATTTGTCAATGAATATTGAAGATTACTGATTTTTATTGAAAACTGCATTTTCTTTTACTATAACTATAAAATAAAATTATATTATAGATTATTTATTAAAATTTTTGATTTTATTTTTATTTAAAACAGTAAATTTATTGTTTTTAAAATTAATCTTATGAATTAATTTAGTATAAAATAGTTTATACTTAAAATATGCATATTTCTGAAAACTATTTTTTTCATGTTTTGTAGGTTTAGTTTTAAAAAGAATTCTAAAAATTATATGATTTAAATAGAATAAAAGGGTTTTATATTTGGAATCAAGAGGTATAAAGATATTATATAGGTATAATTTATATTGGTCAATTTGAATAGTATCATTAAAAATATTTGTCACCACTTTAAATTCTAATCTGGGTAATAAAAGAAAATAAAATAAAAAATAAGGAATAAAAAATGAACATAAAATGTTATTGAATTTTATTTCATGATTCCATTCCATCCACTATAATCAAATATTCATTTATATATCATTTTCATTCCATTTGGATGTGATTATGACCTTTATAATATATTATGTAAAGAAAACTCAAAATCTCATAGTCTAATTTTTAATTACTATAATATTTTTAACATGGGGATAACTTAATGATATGATACATTATAAATAATATTTTTAAAGGGAAATTATGTATCCTCATGTTGGTAGTTTATTTTTAATATTTACTGAATAAATAATTTCCTTAAATGTATTCACAACACTGACCGAGTAATTATTCAATTAATTTGAAAATAAAATAATGATATTAAAAATATTTAAATATATATAATTTGAAATAAATATAGAGAAAAAAAATTTTATAGATAAAAATAACATGTTATTGATGTATTAAAAGATTGTATTATAGTTTCATTTTTTCCTTGGTGTTATCATGGTCAATGTGAATGAGTAGTTCTAAAATTAATATTGTTGATTTTTTTTATGAAAATAATATTTCATTAAATGATATAAAATTTAAAAAAAAAAAATCATCGACCAAATAAATTATATAAGGTTGATAAAATAAATAATTCCATATTTATGGGACTTTTTTATATTTATAGTAAATATATTAACCCCGTAAAAGGAAAATATATTGATATCACTATAATTATAAAAAGGTTTAATGAGGGATTAATAAAGTAGATAAAGGTAAAAATTTGTCAAAAAATATCCAAATTTCATTTTTTTTGATATTATTTCTAATCCTCCATATCTTATTTTTTAATCAACCCAAATTTGATCCATTTTGACATCAAAATGTATTTATATTAATTTAAAAAATTAATAAATTCTAAAAGTTCACATCCTAAAAATGATAAAAGGTCACACCTACATTCTCTTATTCACACCACATTGAGCCATATATATTGACAATAACCTTTCAAAATCCTCTCTATTTTTTCTTAACTACATTATAGAGGTGATGGTATTCCAAGATGAAAAACCCTAGGATCCTTATGAGGGAATCTATAGTGTTCTTTCAAAGGATAAGTAGTTACCTTAACTAGTCACTTTTTTTAAAGAAAATCGACTTTATTTCCCTCTTCGTTTAAAAAACCTTTCTCCTACATTTCAATATTTTCTTAAAATGTTTTAAATAAGGTTTTTAGTATTATCCAATGATTCCTAAAATTTATTTTTATCCATGGTTGACTTCTTAATAAATTGTTAAAAGGGAATCTTCTTTTTTATTTTATGAATGAGGTAATTTTGATTTTCTCAATGAAAGTGTGAATGAATTATTTTATTTTAAGTTATATGGGTTAAATGGAATTTCCCACTATCATTACCAACTAGTGAATTTAATATTCCATTAAAATATTCCATGTTTCTTTATAATGAAATTTTTTCCCATAATATTTTGGAAATATTTATATTATAAAAGTTATTTTCATAATGGAATGGTTATTTTCCTCAACAAATTTTTCATGTAATCTTATAAAGTAATTTTCATCTGTAATAACATCCGTTTACATAATTTATGATTTACTAAGGATATAATCAATTGATAAAATTATTTCCATTTTGGATTGTTAATTTTTACATTAAAGAGATGTTTATGAAACTCATTTATATTTTCTTTATTTTTTTTTATGATGAATGGATGAATTTTTTTTGAAACTAGTTTTATTTGGATGAGTTATGATGTGATGCTATTATGAATTTTTTATGATATTGTTGAATATGTATCATTTTCGTTATTTGATGGTGGTTACAGTATAACCAACGATGGTGTAAAATTGTAACCAAGGAATTTTGTGAGGTTGTAATAAAAGATTGTGGTTATGTTATAACCAAGGAATATGGTCATGTTTGAACAAAATATGGGTGGGACCTATATATCCCTTGAATCAATTGCGTAATTTTTTATAACTTATTATATTTTAAGGGAAAACCCCTATTTCCATGATTTATTATGGTAAACAAGTCAATGTTCTTGGTATATTAGGAGAAATAGCTGATGTGATTGATCTATTATGGGAAAATGGTGTTATAAAATAATTTTTTATGATTTGATGGACATGGTAGTAAACCTTGATTTATAAATTTTTTTGTATAAATTTATTTTTTCCACACATTTATGACAAGAAAATATGGTTCATGATTAATTTATTGTTTTTTATAAATATTATGAATCATTTCTTTTGAAATGATAATGTGTTATTACATGACTCATGTTTATTATTTTTTATAGATTGTGAATGAAATTTGTATGTTATGGTATTGATCTCATACCATTATGATTATATTTTATTTTTATATGATCATTGATTAATATTTTCCATGTTTACCCTTACTGAACATCTGATGTCACCCTATCTTATGTTTATTTTCCACATGTTATGAATAATGTTTCTAAATAGGATATGTATATGAATAGTACTAAATGGGAATATATTTGAGGGAAAAACTGAAGATCATACATGAGATAACAAGATTGTTTGTCTAGTCTCCAAATACCTAGAACCATTATGATCCTTAGGAATATATTTGTCAAATTTATTCTATATTCATCTAAAAAGATATTATATTTGTGTATTAAAATCATAGTCCATAAAAATTTATATCATATGTGGTTTTAGTCAATATTTGGAGATTACATTTAGAAAACATTGGTTAAAACATTTGGGATAAGTACAAGTATTGGATAACATCTAAATGATTTTTTATGACCATGGATTACCTAGGTTGAACCTATGGTCTAATCGATTGAGATGATGTTGTGATGGTTTATAAAAATGATTATTTATTTTTCATGATTATATAATAACATAATTGGATTTTTACAGCATGATTATTACAAATTTCATTTAAGTTTTATTAAATGGAAAGATCCTAAAGGAATCATTTTAATAGATAATTTTTCAAACAATGTAATTATTATCCACCTGAGAAACCAAATGTTATCGGAGATGGAATAAAAACTCGGATTCTTATGCTCAAAAAATATTCCCAATATTTGAATCATGCTTAATTTCCAAATGAACAAAAGAGGGAACTCTATTCTGTTCATTAATGTAGGAGTCAATTTTCACATTCATTTACTATTTCTACTAAGCCATTATTCTTTGATTAATGTATCAGTACCACTAAAAATATATTTTCAGTTCTTCAATGTTCAGATCATGGAAAATCCATTTTGGATGTCTGTCATTTGGAGTGAATACTAACTCAGCTGTGGAATCTAATGAAGAGTATGAGGAAACAAAAATGAATGGACTCTATAGAAAGGGGTGAACTTGTGATCTTATTTTTCATTGTGTAAATTCGTTATATTATTCTTATGAAAATTGAGAATGACTTCCATAAGATCAATTAGAAGGATGATGAATCTTTTGGTACAGATGATGAAACTTTTAATAGACATGCTAGGTATGGATTTGGTATTATCATCCAACCTGAAAGTAAGGTTTATCAATTCATTAGTCTCTTCAAAAAAGTCTCCAATGGGCATTAAATGCAAAATGATTCAGCAGCTATGAAGAAATCAATTAATGTGTTTTCATGGTGGAAAATAAAATTGGAGACTCCCATTGTTCCCATGGTTTTGATAAGAAAAGAAATTTCTAATTTCATGAAAACTTAAATAAATCACATGGTGGAATGAAATTTAATCCATTTACATGTCATAAATGAGGGAAGAATCAACAAAGTAATTTCTTGACTGGAACCAGGAGGTGTTTTAAATGTGGAAGGGTGGGTTATAAATCCCATAAATATCGAAAGGGGATGAATAGGCTGGTTAATGAATTTGAATAATCGATAACACCATGTAATGCACCACACACACTCCCAAGCTTAAAATACAAAGAATATTGCTATTATTCCAACTAGATCATGAATTTGAAGGGTTTATATGATAAATGTCAAGAACCTCATAAGCCCAATGAAAAAGGGAATACTTATGTGATCATAAAAAATAAAATGAATCATGATAATTAGGGCACACTTATCCACCAATCTATTGTTGTGGATTTAATATTGAGGTTTGTGTGAATATTCCATATGAAAATCTTATTATTTATCCTTTAGTGAAATTTTACGGGAATTTTTAGCTTTGATTTCCTATCTCTATATAGATTCTGAAATAAGTAAATCACATTTGATATTTTGAATCAACTTCTGATCATCAATTATTGTATGTATGAACCCAGACTTCCAATGGATTTTTTTCATTAATATAGGATATTATTTAAGGAATAAAAGGTGAATTATCTTTTGGTGGAATATATGATCATATTTTGAATTTATTTTTGAAAATGAATAAAGTATATAAATTTTGGAAGGAGACTTTATGAGTGAATAAAATTATTTTAGTACAATCATTATGATTATAATTGAAGAATATGTTGTCAAATCATTCCAATAATTGGAAATAAATATTATTTACATATAATTTTAAATTATTTTAAGGTTAACTATTTATAGAATGGTTTAAGTTGAATTTTGGATGAGGTTTTAGAGATTAAAGTATGATTTTGTCCATTTTGAGTAGCCTATGCCGACCATTTTTGGTTTTTAAAAATATTTAGAGGTTAGAGGAATTAATTATGGATATTTTGATTGATTAAAAATGCGACAGGCATGAAAAAATCATCTCAGATATCAATTTCCTTGTGCAAGAGATGAAGTGATAATTGATCAAAGAAAAAACAAAGGATGATATTGTTCTTATGTCAATGAATCAAATAATGCATTTTTATTTTATCAATATCATTATCTATTTAGTACAATAATTCCATAACTTTAGGAAAAGGAACTTGAAAAAAATATTATCTATTTACTTTCATTTCATATTAATCAATTCTCATTTAACTGAACACATATTTATGGTTTTTTATTGTTATCTTTGTAATGACCATTATATAAATCACTCTCTATTAGTTCCTATGAGTTTTTTTATCTTCCATTTCCATATTTTAACATCTCACTAATATAATCCTTATCTAGGAGACATATTTTATGATATGTTAGGTAGTCATTATGTTTCTAACTCCCCCCTTTTAATTGATGTGTTAGTATTTTTATACAATATGGGTTATGATAACATAATTTTCAAATATTAATCAATAGGTGGATGAGACAAATTTATAGGGTGAAATTTATTTGGGGGGGATGTATCACCCAAATATTTTAGAATATATTTTTACTTAAAATAATTTTATTTCATTGATTGATTGTAGTACATGCAACAATGAGCTTAAACGAACCACTATAAACTATTAAGATGTGATTCTTAAAATTGAAAATTATCACATTGCAATTAAATAGGAAGGTGTAAATATTATTAATTGAATTATGAAATATTTATATAAAGGTACTATTCAATAAATTTTTACTAATTTGTGCTTCATAAATAAGCACTCAATTTTTTGAAAAGTCATTTTATACTCAAAAAATATGTTTCCATAGAAATAATTTTTATTATTTTTTTAGAAAATATTTTAACTAATTTCTGGGATGTTTTGAAACATTATTTTATAAAATGAACCACATTTTTTAAATTTGAATATAACAATTATATTATGGTCAAATTTTGAGATTTTTCAAAAAAGATTGATTTTTCAATGAATAGTGAAAATTCAATTATTTATGAAAAATGGATTTTATGTTAAATTTATTATATATTAAAAATCATTTTTTGGTCAGTTTAAAAAAATTTCTAGTTAATTTTTATTTAATATAATCCAACTATATTTTCTAAATTAATTCTATACATGAATTTTTTATATATCCATTTATACTTGAAAAATGCTTTATTAAGAAAAACTGCATTCCATCGAGTTTTGCTAATTTAAGTTTAAATTATATTTTTCCACTTCTGTGTTTTGAATCATAAAAAATTTATTCTATATTTGGATTCATGTGATCCAAATTTGGTATATAGGACCCTTTTACTTTGTTCAAAATAATAAGTAGCATTAATAATTTTTTTACCACGGTAATGGGTAAATGAGGTAATAAATGTTAAAAATAAAATCATAATAACAATAGAATTTCCATAAAACCTACCATAATTTTATATTTTTATTTCATTTCATCCATATTCATCCATGGTTTGGATATATGGCCTTTTTTCTATTTGTATTTGATTATAAACTTTCAAATATATCATGTAATGAAACTAAAAACCGACACACTCTTGTTTATAATAACTATAATATTTTTAAAATCGGGATAACCGATGGATATGTTTATTTATAATAATTATTTTTAAATATAAATGTTTTATCCATGTAATTGTATTTTTTTATTTTTTATTTAATAAATAATAACCTTAAATTAATACACAACGTTGATATAAAAATTATTCAATTAATGAAAATATAAAATAAATGTTCTTTAAAATATGAAAAGTACTATAATTTGAATGAATTAAAGTCACACAAAAAATATAATAGATAAAAATAAACTATTAGGGATGTATAAATTATTTTATTTAAATTCATTTTGATATTTTGGTCTTAACATTATTAATATAAAGGACTATTTATAAAATTGACATTATTGACTTTTTATGGAAATGATTTTTTATATAATGTAATAAAATTCAAAAAAATCCTATCTTTAGATAAATTAATATTATAAGGTTTTTTTATAAAACATGGTCTATTTATTTTCTGTTTTTCCATTTATATAACTATATTGACCTCCTAAAATTATGAAATATTGATATAACTTTATTGGTCAAAAGGGTTAACGAGGGGTTAAAACCAAATAATAAGGGTAAAAATTTAATCAAAATGTATCCAAATTCCATTTAATTATATTAATTAAACCAATAATAATCCTAAATTCTAATATAATGAATTTTTATCCATTTGGATACAAAAATTAATTCATATTAATTAAATATTTTATTAAATTCAAAAAGTAACCCTTTACTCAACTATAAAAGGGAAACCCACCATTCTCTTCTTCACAACACATTGATCCTTATACATCAACCATACCCTAAAAATTACATTATGAAAATTATTATCCACATTATATAGATTCTTGTCTTCCCAAAAAACCAACTCTAGGATCCTTAAGAGGAGATTTAACGGAGTTCTTTCAATGGATAGGTAATCGACTTAACCAATCACTTTCCTTTTAATTATTCATTTACCTCCTATGAATATATATGTTATTAATAAAATAAAATATTAAATATACTATATTTATTTTAGTGTTATTATTATTATTAAAATATATTTTTTCACATTTATTTCAAACATATGGTAAGTGAATGTAACACTTGTGCATATGTACGACTTACAATCTCTATATAAGGCTACAATTTATTTCTCATCTCCTTATTTTATGGATATGTATTATTATTGGATTAATTTTTATATACAATATTTATTAAATAGTAATGTTTATTTTTTATAATATCATATCTACTTTCTTACCTTCCAAACTATTTAAAAATTACAACATTGTTCATGTGTACATTTGAACTACCACCTCCACGAAGGGATTTGATTCATTTTTCACTTTTTATTTTACTTGGATAGTTATAAGGATGGATTTTATGAATTTACATGATATATATAAATATGATATAATAATTATTATATATAGGTGATAGATTATTTACCTTTATTTTGTTCCATCCAATGAAAAGTGAATGCAACATTGATGTGTACGTACGACCTACTGACTCCATGAATAATGTAATTAATTTTGTTATATATAATTGTATGAATAATATAAACATGAATATAATGATTATATATAATATTTATATCATTATTAAAATTCTAGAGATGATGTAACCATGATCAATATACAAGGACTGGAATTATCGAACTGAGACATACATGAAAGACAAAGGAGATATGACCCGGACGAATGATTAATGAAATGAATTTTAAATAAAAAAATGATAAAAGGTTATAAGTAAATCATATATGAAATTATATTTATGATTTTGGTTCTATAATATCTATATAATTTATCTATATTTATTATATAGGAGTTTCCAATGCGTTCAATGGAAGTAAAACCTATGGTAAGGGATTTGTAGTCTCTCTTTAATTTTTGGGATGCATATTCCATATTCACTAATTGTTTTTTTGGAGCATATAATTCTTGATAGAAATTTTATATCATTAATATTATTATTTTAATGATATTTAATGTTTCATTTCATTTTATTCTTTAATGGGGCTTACGATTAAATAGTTTTTAATGTGGAAAGAGATTTTCATCTTACTTTTGTATTTATGGGACATATGCCATATTCACCACTTGTTTATCTTATGTGGTGCATATTGATACCATGAATGAAAGTTATGAATATCATCTTGATAATTATAGTGATTTTCATATCCATATATGGTTATTTATTTTAGGGTCCTTATGATTAAAAATTTACCAAAGTGGTAAAGCTTTTATGTCACAATCTAATAGTTTATCGGGAATGTTTATGATTATGTATATAATGGTAAAATATTAAGATATACCACTCAATACACCCATGAATTTTATTATACTATGGTTATTTATATAGAATATATGGTTTACTTTCTTTTTCCACTATTTAAGTACTCAAGAGATGAAAAATATTATTTTAAAGAGATTTGAATTTATTTCTCTCTTTTCTCAAAAAACTTTTCTCTTTTATATCCATGTTTTTTATAAATTTTTTTAAATAAGTTTTTTATTTTTTCCTATTATTATTTAATTTCATTTTTATCCATGGATTAATTATTATAAAATATTGTAAAATGAATAATTTTTTTCTGAATGAGGTACTTTTGATTTTCTCATAAAAAGTGTAAAAGGAATGTTTTATTTTAACATATATGGAAGGAATAGAATTTACTAACATCAATACTGAATAATTATTTGAAGCTTCCTTTATATGTTTCCAAATATATTTTAAAATAAACTTATTACAATAATATTTTGAGATATTTATATTTTAATAGATATTTTCAAATAGGAAAGATTATTATCCTCAATAAATGGTCCATGTGATCTTTTAATGTAATTTTTATCAATGATAACAAACTTTGATATTAATTACTATTTAATATGTATATGATCCATTGATACCATTTTTACTTTTTTAGAAGTTTTATGTTTCTGTTTATGAGATTTTTATGAAACCCATTTATTTTCTATTGGTTATGCTATGATGAATAAATGAAATGTTTCTGAATCATATTTTCTTTTGATAGGTTATGATGTGATGATATGATTAATGTTTTATGTTATAATGGAACAATTATATATAGTTTTCATTGTGTTATGGTTGTTATGTTATAACTAAGGATGCTCGTTTCTTTATAACCTTGATGGCTGTTATATTATAACCAAGGATGATGGTTATGTTATAACCAAGGACAGTGGCCACATTATAAAAAAATTCTGGTTGGACCTATATCACCCTAGAATGTATTGGGTAATTTTTTTTATCACATGAGAAAAGTAAGGGAAAGATGCTGATGTTCTTGATCCATTACAGGAAACAAGTCGATGTGCTTCATCCATTAATGGAAAACAAGATAATGTGCTTAATACATTATAGAAAATAGGTGTTGAGGCTGGATGCATTATGATTTGGTGAAATTATTAGTTAACCTTGAATTATTAAATGGTTTCTATGATTATGATCTTACAACACCTTTATGGTATGAACTTATTATTCATGATTTAATTATGATGTTTTATCACTCTTATGAATCATTTCTTTTGAAATGATAATGCTTAATTCCATGAATTAAATTTATGATTTCATAATAAATTGTCTATTAAATTTGTATCTTATAGACATGGCCTCACAACCTTATTCATATCCTTTGATTTCATGTGATCATAAATTGATATATTCCATGTTTACCCTTACTAATAATATAAGCTCAAAATTTCTTATGTTTTTCTCAGGTTATGATGAAATGGTTTAAATAGGGTTTGTCTATAAATAGTCATTAATGGGAAGGACTTTGTTGGATATGTTGATGATATATCATTACATAAGAATATAGTGTATCTAGTCTCTAATGGAACCAGACCTTTATGATCCTCGATCATGTGTTTGTAAAATATATATAATATTCATAAAAAATATGTCATATATATGTATAGAAATCCTAGGAATTTAAATTTTTGGTTTATATACTATCTATTAATGAATTTAATGATTATTTTTATGAATGTTTTTTGGATTTACATATCCATATATGGTTTTTTACTTTAATGGTAATTATGATTCAAAAGTTACCAAAGTGGTTAGGGTTTTATGTTATAATCTAATTTTTTATCACGATTATTTATGATTAAGTTTATAATTAGGAAATCCTATGATATATATCTAAATAAACTCATGAAATTTCTTATCTCATGGTTATTTCTTTCAAATACATTTTTCCTTTCTTTTTTCCTCATATCATGTTATCAATAGTCTAAAAAATGTTCTTATAGAAAATATACATTATTTATTTTTTTGGTTGAAAAACCATTTTATTAAATATCAATGTATTCTAAAAAATGTTTAATTGAAGGTTTTTACTATTATTAAATTATCTATTCAATTAATCTATACCCATGTTTTAATTTTTAAAAATTTATTTTAAATTAATCTTCTTATCATTTTCTGAATGAGGTATTTTTGACTATTTTCCGAAAATGGAAAACCAATTGTTTTTATATGTTATATGGAATGACCAGAATTTCATGTCGTAATGGCTTCTCATTTCATTGAATATTCCTTTTAATGTATCAATATTTCTTTTCAAAGAATATTTTTCCTTAATATTTAGGAATTTTTTAGATGTTAAATATATTATTTCAAAGTGAAAAGGTTATTTTCATCAGAAAATATTCAAATTGGTCATTTAGAGAAATTTTTAATCTAATATTATATCCTTTGATGTTACAGAAGTTTTAATTGGGATTTAATCCAATAATACCATTGAAATTATTTCTCGGTATGGTTTATAATTATGATGGAAATATGTTTATAAAACCAATTCCTTTTCCATGGGTAATGCTTTGATAAATTGATGAAATGTTTATGAAACTTTTTTTTGTTTCTCAGGTTATGCTATAATGAAAAGTTTATGAAACCCATTTCCTTTCATGGGTTCGGATATGATGATTGTTTTATGATCTTATGGAACATATATGTATTATTTTCATGATGTGAAGGGTGGGATCTAAATTATATACCCCTCTAATGCATTAGGTAATGTTTTATATCTAATGAGATATCTACAGGAAACAAGATGATGTCCTTGATCTATTACATGAAACAAGTTGATGTTCTTGATAATTTATTGGAAACACATTAGTTTTCCAAATCCATTACATGAAACATATCAGCATACTTTATCAATTATGGGAAACAAGTCTATGTGCTTGATCCTCCATGGGAAACATATTTTGAGGCCCAATCCATTATGATTTGATGGTTTTGGTAGTTAAAATTGACATATGAAATGGTTTCTATACCTATGAGGGTGCCACAATTTTATGATATACACTTCTATTTCATGATTGATTTATGATTATTTCGTACCCTTATGAATCATATAAAGATTTATGTCATGGATCATGTTTATGATCTTTGACATATTTTCTATGAACTTTGTAAGTCACTGTTATAATCCCATACTCTTATACAAATCTTATTATTTCTTACGATCATTTATTTGTATGTCCCATATTTACACATATTAATAATATGAGCTCAATCATTCTAATTATTCTTTTAACCAGGTTATGGGAAAATATCTTAAGTAGGGTACGCCTATGAAATGTACTAAATGGGATCATGTTTATGGGTTATGTTGAAGATATTTCATAAGAATATTTTGTATGTAGTCTCTAAATACACTAAACCTTTATGGACCTCATGCATTTATTTGTGAAATGCATTGAATATTATTCTATAAAGATGGATATTTATGTATAAAAAGACCATTTCACTCTAAAAACATTATGAAACCCATTCCATTCCATGGGATTATTCATCGAATGTTGTTTATCTTTCAATGGGGAAGGTATAATTATAAGCATTTTATGATGTGAAGGGTGCAGCTAAAATTATGTGTCATTCTAATGAATTTGGCAATGTGATGTGTATTCTGATATTATGTGTCTCATTCATGAGAATAATGTTATCTTTATTCACAATTATGATGATATATTATATTCACATATGTTATATGTGAACATAATGTTGGATTTGATCATAAATATATATATATATATAGAATTTTTCCATGATGTTATGATGTTTTATTATTATTCATATTCAATTTTCATGACATTTTTAAATGATTCCCTCTTTTTAACGATGATAATCCAATGATTATGATATGGTGATTATTATTATTCTTTCCCACACAATTTTGATTCATTTATCATATTCCTTATGTGTTATCCCTCCCCTTTCTAGCCTTTTACCTCACCCATTCTATGATGTATATCATCAAGTGAATACATGTAATATAGATAATGTGAGTGAATGTGGTTTTTAAGAAATAAAATCTTTGTCTGTATAATATATATAGATGTATCTCTGGAAAAATTATACCTAGGGACAATTACCCAATAAAATGGATTGGGTACTAACTTGATCATCACCTATTGCACAAAAAATAGGCCTTTTTGCACAACTGTTTTGATACTTTTGAGGGATATGTTTTGGTTAATCACAAACTCTATACAACCCATTATAAAAGATACTTTCACATGTAATTGTCCCTATTATTGTTGCAAAAATATTAAATTACCCAATCCTAGATGAATCTCTTAGGATGCATTCTATAATAAATATATATATCCCATAATCCATGACTTTAGAATTAATATGTGCTTGAAAATAATTTTTTTATGATTTTTCCATTGTTTTGTTAAAGCCTTTTCTATTTTAGAAAATGGTGGGAACTAGGATAAACTAGAACAACAACCCATGTGAGGGATAATATAATGATTATCCAAATGAAATTCCCAATGCAATGGTGGGTTATTTTCAACAGTATATGATGATTATTACCCAGCTGTCTCAGGATATGATAAATAACTTGAACCTGTTGGAACACCATCCATTTCAAATTATAAAGAAACTAGATATCGAGTCTTTTATGTGGCAATGTCCTCAAATGTTTAATGGGTCTTCTAATACCTTTTTCTTGTAACTATAATGGAAGATACATTTTATAAATAGATATTACATATAAATAGAATAATATTCATATCATATCAAAACCACGCCAGAACTGTATAGTTTTAGAGTAATTGGAAATTTGGAAACATAAATAGTTGAATCATAAAACATCTAAATCATTTCCCTCTAATTATTTTATTATAGAACCATTTTTGATAAATATTATGTAATATATTTCTTCATAACCTAGGGAAAGGAAAAATGAGGAAAGTGTGATCTTAGATGCTTAGTAAGGTTAATCAAGGGAGATATCATAATGATAAGTGAAAAAAACATGAAAATAACTTCTTTAAATTATATCCTGCATATCAATGATCATGATATCATGTCATGTAATAAATAATATAAGTTAATAAAGAATAAAATAAAATATTCTATGAGAGAATAATATAAAACATGAAATTTTGGCATACACATAAGCAAATAAAAATCATTTCCATATAAGTAAAGGCTCACTGGAAAGACCATTATAGTAGTCAAAGTCCCTTACTGAACCAGGTTCACTCCTTGTTCCGTACCTAGATTACTAAACCTAGTTTACTAACCATTCCAATCTTGAATATCTCATGAAATATAAATCCTTACCCAATACATTATTGGGAGATATAGGTCCCACCCATCACATAATTAAAACCATACTTATGTATTTCATAAGAACATAAATCATTCAATATATCAAAACCCCTTAAAAAGATATGAGTTTCATAAACATAAACCAACAATAAAAATAATAGGTATAGTATCCTTGAAAAATATACCCATTAAATAAAATGTATCATCATATAATAATATCATTGATGGAAAATTATTATGAGAGATCACTTGAAAATAATTCTTGAGGAAAATATCCTTTCTACATTGAAAATGTTTTCTTTTCTTAAAATGTTATGTAATATTAAAAGAAATTTTTTTTATTAAAAATTAATTTGAATGATTATAAGGGAATTCTAAAGGAATTAAGATGTCATGAATGTGAAAAAATCCATTCATGTCATATAAAAAACATTCATCTCATACATTTTCCAGAAAGGTCATAAATTACCTCATTAGGAAAACAACAAAAAGATTCATTTCAAACAATTTAATAAAAATTCAAATATGGGTAAAAATGTAATTATCAATTTAAAAAAAACATAAAAATATTTTAGAAAATATTTTTAATAAACATAAACATGGAAGATAAATATTCTCTAGAAGATACTTACATATAAACAATCTATAATAAAAATGAGATTTTTAAATTAACCCTTATCTTATTTCTGATTTCCTTTAGATGTATCTAAAACTCATGTATAATGGATTAAAGAGTGATATTGATAAATACCAGAACCACATTTATGTTTATGAAATCATATATGTTCCTCTAATATCATCTTATTACTCGTTTGTTGTTAATATTTTATTATCACCGTCCCTTTAGGTGTTAACTAATTTATTTTCCTATGCATGTTTTGTTGTATAAGCCATAATTCTTGTGTATAAAATATATTTATTTCATCTTCAGAATAATATTAAGGTAATATATATATATCGTATTTATTTATTATATGGATTTATACAATTATTCCTGATGGTGATCATGAAAAATGAATCACACCGCGTCGTGGAGATGGTAGGTCGTATGTATGTACAAGCGACAATATCATTCCCTTAATGGTAAAAGGATTAATGAAGTGGATTGTATATATTTGTTTAAAAATCAAAATTATGTTATTATTTATTATATATATATATATATTATTTCCATCATTATTCTCATCCAGGTAATATAGTGATGAAAAACAGATTACACCACGACGTGGAGACGGTAAGCCATACGTAATCACATACAGTTGTTTTTTAGTAGGATGGATAAAAGGTGGAATATTATTATACCATAATCATAATAACATCTCAGAATATAAGTGATATTAGAGTTATTACTTTTTAATTTAAAAAACACATGAAGACGATATTTAAGATGAAATAATGTTGATAGAGTAGGTAAAGAAGGTTACCTCTTCTTTGGTGAACTCCCTATAGATCTCCTCTTAGGGAAACTGGAGTTGGTATTTTGAGATGAACAAAACCTATAAATTTTTTCTAGGTAATTTTGTAAGATAAATTGGCAGAGTATGGTTTGATTTACTGCTCAATTTGATGTGATTAAGTGAGGGAGGAATTTCCATTTTATAATTGATTTGAGGGGCACTTTTGGAATTTCAAAAATATTATTTTATAATAAATTCAATCTCAATAAAAATACCTAAAAATTACATGTATTATAATCTAAGATAAGATATGGTTTTAATATCTTTAACCAATACATTTAATAATATTTTTTTTATTATTTTAAGCATTATCATTTTGATTACCCCTTAGTTAACCAATATTAATATTAACTAACTTAACAAATATTCAATATTAAAAGGTTGTAATTTTTACTTATGTGATGTCAATTAGACAATAAATTTACAATTTAGAGCATTATAATTAATATTATATCTCTTTTATAATTTTAATGTTGTTTTCTGATTTTTAAATAGTATAATAAACATTATTTTCATAAAATATCATTACTGTCATTTTTGACTATCTTCATTATTTGGACTTTTATAAATATCAAGATAACAAGTTACCATCGAAGAATTTTTTTTCATATATCCCTAAGAGGTCATGGTAATCTAAAAAAAATTATTTTATCACATTAATTATCTCAAATTATATTTATTTTAATATTTTTAATAATATTTATTTTATATTTACATTAATAAAATAATTACTACAACAACATTGTTTAATTATTTAATTTATGTATTTGTTCACAAAAAATTAGAAATATAATACCATGATAAAGATAATTCTTTTATATTTAATAAAAAAATTATAGTCAAATATATCCTTTGGAAGACCACATATTAACATTGATATATTATTTAAAACATTAATGTGACCTCTTTGATTTTTTTTTAAATAAAATATTGTTAATATCAAAATATCATATAAGTGGCCCAAAACATCCAAAATAAATGTATATCATGAAAATATTTTCATTAAGTTGAAAAATTACATTTAGATTCATCGATAACATGCCCTTTTCTCATTGTTATCACATAAGTGATATTTAAGACATAAAAAAGACATTTTGAGACATACTTTGATTTAAATATTATATAAGGAATTTTCATGGAAATGTGCCCATTTAAGAAATTAATATATATCCTTATGTGTTAGGGGTCAAATGATCTTAATCCAATAAAATTTGGTTATGTTTTATGGTTATTTTATAGTCTTTATAATTTTATTTATAACCCATATTACCCAATTTATCATTTACTGTTGTAACAAAAATTATCATGGATACTATTCATATTGGGAAAAAAAATAAAAGGCTCATATTCACTAAATTTTAATCTTATTAATATAAATTTTGCAACCATTTTTCTAAATTCAAAACTCAAAAGTTTCAGAATTTAATTTAAATGATAACTATTAAACAACAATGAAAAAGAGTTTTTCAGGAAAAAGACTTTTTTAAAACATAATGTAACGACCCAAAATTTCATTAATGGAAAATCCCTCTTGATCTAGTTAAATTTTTCTTTATGAAAAATGTTTTTATAAGATATCAACTTTTTTTAGTTTTACTTTAAGATTTGTGACCGTTACTTTTATAGCCGTTGAACAGTGATCATCTGGGTAGTTTAAATATAAGGCTTTAACGAACCAATTTTCTACTCAGACAAAGGAAGCGATGGCCTCATCCAGTAGAATTGCCCCTTACAAAGCCCATTTGTCGGAGCTCGGAAAAGAGGTGGCGTCTTTGGGCTTTGCCCTTGACCAATCCCAAGCTGAGCTTCATCAAGTCAAGCTCGAACGTGATCGTCTACGGGAAAAATGGAAGTTGATAGAGATTACCACTCGAGCGATGTTATCCGAGCAACCCGAAGAGTCTGTCACCATCGCACACCTTACCCTTAGGTCTTATGCGGCTATTTTAAGGGGTTATGTAACAAATAAGTAGCACCATGTTCATGTACATTATTATTTTTTGTATATAATAATGAATATAATTTCTAGTCATTTTTGATACATTGTAATTAGTTTTTAAAGTACAAATGGTGTTTTTAGTTATTATTTAATTAAGAATTATATTTTATTAAATTAAAGGATTTTTGAATTAAATAATATTTTAATAAAATATTATTATTAATATTAAATTAATTTTTATTAAATATAAATGATCTTATAATTTTATGAATGCAATTAAAATTTTTATTAAGGTTTGAAAGCCATTTCTGTCAAAACCCGTGAATTTTTTATAAATGTTGGTTTTTATTTTAAAAGTGAAAATTCACATATTTAGAAAATTATTTAGATAAAATAAATATTATTTTTGGAATCAGGACGTCGAAATTATCCAACGGTGAATTTTTCATAATTTTCTGAGACAGTCAAATTTTTGGGTAAAAATTAAATACTATTTAAATATATAATGTGTTTTATGACATCATAATGACCTAATGGTGATGTAATAAAATACCATAATCCTTATGTTCGGCCAATATATGTTTTATCATTAAAATAATGAGGTTTTGGGTTTGTTTTACTCACTTTTCAAAGCATTAATGGAGCCCTCAAGACTTATTCAACACTTTGCCTTTTTAAATTAATTTCCATGGGAGTGTGACTCACCTCCACATAAGCAACCCTATTTTTTTAATAAGTTCGGACCTTGGACTTGTAAAATATTTTTTCCCTATTTCCTTTTCCAGAAACCATGGGCAAATACCATGGGATGGTTTGTGGTTTGGATTATTTTAATATAAGGGGTCCCAAACCTAAATAATAAAGAATTCTCTCACCTTTCCTATATAAACCCACCCAAGCTCCCACTTCCTCCTCACTCAAAGCCCTTTAAGTTCGTCCAACCTTTGCCCTACTCTCTCTAGAATCCTCTCAAGGTGCCCCAAGCTCCCAAGAAGCCTCTCACAAGCCTCTCTCTAGCCTTTGGAAGCACACTTCCAAGTAAGGGGTTTTCTTCCTTTCTCATTTTTTTGTCAATTTTCTTTAAGTTGTATTTCCCTTTTTATTTCAATTATGAATGCTGGGGTATGGTTTTGCACCTCCCCCATACTTCCCTCTTATTGTTTGAATTATGGGAGAACCCTTTCTCTCTCATTAAATGCCTCCCATGTACACCCGTTACTATGTCGAAATTCCGAAAGGAACTTCTCTCTCTTCTTTTACATTCAAGCAATACTTTTGTATCATGAATCTAAATTCCATTTCTATTGTTGGGACATGTATATATATGATCTCCTTACTGTCCATTACATGTAAATATGATGAGGAACCCCTTTCTCTCTCATCAACCTTTTTTATGAATTCTTATGTCACGCCGTTACGCTGCCGAAATCACACCGATTTTCTAAGCCAATGTCTTTGTGTAGTGAATACCATGCCCATTTCTCCATCAAGGGTATTCACCTTTATGCACATATACATATTGATTGTAAAGTTTCATGTATGAATTCCACATTCCTTTATCGTGGAAGAAATGATTATGTTTTATGAATCCATGTTTTATGATCCATGTGGCACACTTATGCATGAAATGAAATGTTTAAGAAGGGTGCGCCCTTTATAGCGCTCCAATGCATTGGGTAAAGTATAGTATCATGATACGTCATGTGCAATGAGTGTTGAATCATGCTAATTCAAGTACAACGAGGGTTTACTCGTGCTTCAAGTGCAATGAGGGTTTACTCATGCTTCATGTGCAATGAGCCTTGGCTCATGCTAATTCAATGTTAAGTGTTGTTGCCACATTTCCATGTTATGATTATCATGCTTTATCATGCCCTTATGTTAATGTTTCTATTATGCTCTATTGATATGCCTATTGCCTAACATGTATTTCACTCCTCATGTTATTCATTGTTTACTCCCTTACTGGGCTTTATAGCTCACCCTTTTCTTATGCATGTCCTCAGGTTATCCCATGCAATGCTAAGTACGAAGGAATGTAGTGGTCATGTAAAGGAAGTTTTCAATAAAGATGTTGTTTTTCAAGTTTAAAGTTTTTATGTAATGATCCTAAGCCCCAAAGACACTAAACCTCTCGATCTTCTTTGTTGTATCAAGTGAAGTTTTATGTAATAAAGCATGCTTAAGTTGTAATAAAAAGCAGGGTTGTCATAGTTGGTATCAGAGGATAGGTTTAGTTATTTTTGGGATTAGGAAACCCTAGTAAAGCCTTAGATACAAGACTAAGAATAATAAAAACATCCCTATGTTTTGGTAAATACTAAGTAAGTGGTTTATCAAACAAATACATCTCTGTCTGGATACGAGCAGGTAGAGGCGGCTCTGGCACAGATGTATCCTAGGGGTAAAACCCGAAAACACCGCTTTGAGCTAGACTCGAACGGGAACTGGTGCACGACAACGGGCCTTGCTGCACTCTTGGTTACGACACTCCCGGGGGATATGTTTTGATGAATTCACAATCTTAGTATGAACCCTTATTAAAGGAAAAATGCCCCTAAGAATATATTTTAGAAGGAAGATCATGAAAATCCTGGATTGAATCCTATAGACTCATGAGTTAAAGAGATTAAAGTTTATTTATAAGTCATCAACTTTTTTCTTTGGATTAACCTTTATGCGTTACCCCTAACTTTCTTTTATTCCAGCCAATGGCCGGTAATTGGAGAACTCAGGCTAACAACCATTGTGAAGATCAGTGTGATGATTGTACTTATGAGATGCCCAATCCAATGGGAGCGGGAATCGCGAACTTTGTCACGCTTCTCTCTCAGCTAACTCAAGTTTTGAATAGAAACACTGGTCAAGAGGAACGTTCAACCCCCCCTAAGAAAGAACAAGTCGCTATTGAAAGCTTCATGAGACAAAGGGCTCCTACTTTTAGTGGATCATCTGATCCCACGATCGCTGAACAATGGATCAACTCCATTGAGAAGATATTCTCCATCCTCCAATGCTCTGAAAAAGAGAAGTTTCTCCTGGAGGCTTATCGTATGGAGGGTGAAGCTGATCAATGGTGGACGTTGATCAAAAATATGAAGCCTGAGGAGGAGATCGAGGCTTTGGAATGGAAGGTATTTCGGAAGATGTTTTTCGATAAATATTTTCCATGCACCCTCCGTCTTAAGATGGAAAGGGACTTCCTTTCCCTCAAGCAGAAAGATGAGGAATCTGTGGGAGCGTACGAGGCAAACTTCACAAGGCTTGCATGATACACTTCCGGATTTGTCGTTACCCCCGAATGCAAGGTTGACCACTTCTTTGGTGGGCTGAAGCCTAGCTTGCGGAAAGCATTAACGATCCGTGACTTCGACAGCTATGAGGAAATTGTCCGATGTGCCCTCAAGGTTGAAATGGAGATCGGAGAATCACAGGGGTATCATGGGGACAAGAAGCGGAAGGTGGACTTTAATGATGGTGGTCCGATGGATAAATCCAACGGCGCTAAGAAATTCCAGCACCCCACTTGCCAAAAGTGTGGAAAGAAGCACCCTGGAAATTGCCTTAGGGGGACAAGAAAATGCTTCAAGTGTGGAAGAGAAGGGCACCTAGCTGTTAAATGTCAGCAAGAAGGACCCGCGGCTGCGACAGAGGAGAGGAACGCTCCGTTCGAACATCAACGCATTGTTCAATGCTTCAAATGCAAAGAACCGGGTCATTTTGCAAATCAGTGCCCTAATCCAAGGGTTATCGGAGGCAATCAACAACCTCCAAGACAGCAAGGAAGAGCTTTTACCATCACTTCTGCCGAAGTGAACCCCGACAACGAAGTGGTGACAAGTACGCTAGTTATTCATTCAAGAATAACGAACGTACTTTTTGATTCAGGTTCTACGCATTCTTTTATATCTCAAAAGTTTAGTAGAATAATCCCTGCACCACCACAAATCATGGAAGTAAAGATGTCGGTGAGTACGGAAAATGGGGAAATCATTGCATCCCATGAGTATAAGTCCTCCCATGTTATAATCTGTGGATTGAATTTCCCGGAGAACCTCGTCATACTCCCTTTGGTGGAATTTGATGCAATTCTTGGCATGGATTGGATTTCCTTATATAGAGCCAACATAAATTGTCGGGAGAGGGAAATCACACTCCATATGGAGAATCGACCCCCGATTCTTTACAAGTGTCAGGAGGAAGATGAATCTCCTTTAGCTCCATCATCTCAAGCATGGATATTACTGCCTTATGAGCACGCATATCTGGCTCAGATGATTAAGTTCAAGGAAGAAACCACCCTTGAAGAAATGCCTATTATGAGGGAATTCGCTGAAGTATTTCCCGAGGAACTTCCTGGTCTTCCTCCAAGAAGAGATGTTGAGTTCTCAATTGAACTTATACCTGGGGCGCTACCAATATCCAAGACTCCATATAGAATGGCTGTGGTTGAGCTTGAAGAACTGAAGAAACAACTACAGGAGAATCTGGATAAAGGGTTTATACGCCCAAATGCATCACCATGGGGTGCACCAGTCCTCTTCGTCAAGAAGAAGGATGGGTCAATGCGGCTTTGCATCGATTATCGTGAACTTAACAAAATCACGATAAAGAACAAGTATCCTCTCCCAAGAATCGATGACTTGTTTGATCAGCTGCGTGGAGCACAATACTCCTCCAAGGTCGACTTGCGGTCGGGATATTATCAAGTAAGGGTGAAGAAGGAAGATATCCCCAAGACTGCTTTTCGTACAAGGTACGGGCACTATGAATTCATAGTAATGCCTTTCGGACTCACCAATGCTCCAGCAATATTCATGGACTTGATGAATAGAGTCTTTAGAGATTACCTAGACAAATTTGTGGTAGTCTTTATAGATCATATTCTAATATACTCCAAAACCAAGGAGGACCATGAGGAGCATTTAAAAACTGTACTAGAGACTTTGCGCAAGGATAAGCTCTATGAAAAGTACAGCAAGTGTGAGTTTTGTTTGAAGGAAGTCTCATTCTTGGGTCATATCATCACAAGCAATGGGATATCTGTGGACCCCTCCAAAACAGATGCAATTGAGGGATGGCCAAGGCCAACATTGGTAACTGATATCCGTAGCTTCTTGGGGTTAGCTGGATATTATCGACGATTTGTGAGAAATTTCTCACGATTGTCCAACCCTCTTACCAAGCTAAATCGAAAGGGAGTAAAGTTTGCTTGGAGTGATGAATGCAAAGAAAGCTTCAAGGAGTTGAAAAGGAGGCTTATCACTGCACCCGTGCTCACTTTACCCACAAGTGGGGAGCGTTTTGTGGTATTCAGTGATGCTTCGAAGAAGGGCTTAGGATGTGTGCTGATGCAGAATGATAAAGTGATATCCTATGCCTCAAGGCAGTTGAAAATCCATGAGCGAAACTATCCAACGCATGATCTGGAGTTGGCGGCGGTGATCTTTGCCTTGAAAATCTGGCGGTATTATCTCTATGGAGAGAAATGTGAGATATATACTGACCACAAGAGTCTTAAATATATATTCACACAGAAAGAGCTTAATATGCGCCAGAGAAGATGGATAGAGATCATCAAGGATTATGACTGTTCAATACATTACCACCCTGGGAAGGCGAACAAGGTGGCGGATGCCCTAAGTAGAAAGGATCCAGCAATTCTATCAATGATGAGAATTGAGAAGGATCCAATCTTCTTAGACTTGATGAAGATGGACGTGGGAATCATAAAGAAGGGAACATCATCAATCCTTTCACAAATGATTGCTCAACCATCTCTTTTGGAAAGGTTAAAGGATGCTCAAAAGGATGATGCAGGAATCCAAAAAAAAGTGGAAGCTATCAAAAAGGGAAAATCCTCAGAGTTTAATGTTAATGAAGAAGGAATTGTGCGGTTTGGGAAAAGACTATGTGTTCCATCAAGTTCGGAGCTGAAGAAGGAACTTTTGGATGATGCACATAGTTCAAATTTCTCTATTCACCCAGGGAGCACAAAGATGTATCGAGATCTCCGAGAAAACTTTTGGTGGGATAATATGAAGAAGGAGATCGTTGAATATACATCAAAGTGCCTGGTGTGTCAGCAAGTGAAGACAGAGAGGCAGAAGTCTAAGGGGATGATGCAACCATTGCCCATACCAGAATGGAAATGGGAGAACACCACCATGGACTTCATCACTGGACTTCCAAGGACATCCAAAGGCAACAATGCAATCTGGGTTGTTGTGGATCGTCTTACAAAGACTGCACACTTCATTGCTATTCGAGAGGATTTCTCTTTGGATCAACTGGCACAGATATATATCAGGGAAGTGGTACGGTTTCATGGAGTACCACTATCTATTGTGTCTGACCGAGATCCAAGATTTACCTCTAAGTTTTGGAAGAGTCTTCAACATGCTCTGAATACTGAACTGAACTTCAGTACGGCCTATCATCCTCAAACTGATGGCCAATCCGAGCGGACTATCCAAACACTTGAGGATATGTTGAGAGCGTGCTCAATGGACTTTAAAGGAGGATGGGATCAACATATTCCTCTAGTTGAGTTCTCTTATAATAATAGTTTCCACTCGAGCATCCAAATGGCACCATATGAAGCCCTGTATGGGAAAAGGTGTAGAACACCGACATGTTGGGATGAGGTCGGTGAACGTAAGCTGCTTGGACCAAAAATGGTCGAAGAAATGGTGGAGAAGGTGAAAACCATTCAACAGCATATCAAGGCAGCCCAGAGTCAACAGAAGAGTTATGCAGATAATCGTCGACGAGGCCTTGAGTTTAAAGTCGGAGACATGGTGTTTTTACGCATATCTCCGTGGAAGAAGGTCACGAGGTTTGGAAAGAAAGGTAAGTTAAGTCCAAGGTACATCGTCCCCTTCGAGATTCTTGATCGTGTTGGGGCTGTGGCCTATCGACTAGCACTTCCACCTACTATGGCCAAGGTGCATGATGTCTTCCATGTATCCCTCTTAAGGAAGTACATACCAGACCCTTCACATGTACTCTCTTCCGAGGTGGTACAATTAGAAGACGATCTTTCTTATGAGGAGCAACCAGTGAAGATCTTAAATCGTAGAGAAAAAGTTCTACGAAATAAGACAATGCCCCTCGTCAAGGTGTTGTGGAGAAACCACAAGTTTGAAGAAGCAACTTGGGAGTCGGAGGATATGATGAAGCTAAGTTACCCACATTTGTTTTAGTGTGGGAAAAGGAAAATTTCGAGGGCGAAATTTCTTAAGGGGGGAATGTTGTAACGACCCAAAATTTCATTAATGGAAAATCCCTCTTGATCCAGTTAAATGTTTCTTTATGAAAAATGTTTTTATAAGATATCAACTTTTTTTAGTTTTACTTTAAGATTTGTGACCGTTACTTTTATAGCCGTTGAACAGTGATCATCTGGGTAGTTTAAATATAAGGCTTTAACGAACCAATTTTCTACTCAGACAAAGGAAGCGATGGCCTCATCCAGTAGAATTGCCCCTTACGAAGCCCATTTGTCGGAGCTCGGAAAAGAGGTGGCGTCTTTGGGCTTTTCCCTTGACCAAGCCCAAGCTGAGCTTCATCAAGTCAAGCTCGAACGTGATCGTCTACGGGAAAAATGGAAGTTGATAGAGATTACCACTCGAGCGATGTTATCCGAGCAACCCCAAGAGTCTGTCACCATCACACACCTTACCCTTAGGTCTTATGCGGCTATTTTAAGGGGTTATGTAACAAATAAGTAGCACCATGTTCATGTACATTATTTTTTTTTGTATATAATAATGAATATAATTTCTAGTCATTTTTGATACATTGTAATTAGTTTTTAAAGTACAAATGGTGTTTTTAGTTATTATTTAATTAAGAATTATATTTTATTAAATTAAAGGATTTTTGAATTAAATAATATTTTAATAAAATATTATTATTAATATTAAATTAATTTTTATTAAATATAAATGATCTTATAATTTTATGAATGCAATTAAAATTTTTATTAAGGTTTGAAAGCCATTTCTGTCAAAACCCGTGAATTTTTTATAAATGTCGGTTTTTATTTTAAAAGTAAAAATTTACATATTTATAAAATTATTTAGATAAAATAAATATTATTTTTTGAATCAGAACGTCGAAATTATCCAACAGTGAATTTTTCATAATTTTCTGAGACAGTCAAATTTTTGGGTAAAAATTAAATACCATTTAAATATATAATGTGTTTTATGACATCATAATGACCCAATGGTGATGTAATAAAATACCATAATCCTTATGTTCGGCCAATATATGTTTTATCATTAAAATAATGAGGTTTTGGGTTTGTTTGACTCACTTTTCAAAGCATTAATGGAGCCCTCAAGACTTATTCAACACTTTGCCTTTTTAAATTAATTTCCATGGGAGTGTGACTCACCTCCACATAAGCAACCCTATTTTTTTAATAAGTTCGGACCTTGGACTTGTAAAATATTTTTTTCCTATTTCCTTTTCCAGAAACCATGGGCAAATACCATGGGATGGTTTGTGGTTTGGATTATTTTAATATAAGGGGTCCCAAACCTAAATAATAAAGAATTCTCTCACCTTTCCTATATAAACCCACCCAAGCTCCCACTTCCTCCTCACTCAAAGCCCTTGAAGTTCGTCCAAACTCTGAACTACTCTCTCTAGAATCCTCTCAAGGTGCCCCAAGCTCCCAAGAATCCTCTCACAAGGCTCTCTCTAGCCTTTGGAAGCACACTTCCAAGTAAGGGGTTTTCTTCCTTTCTCATTTTTTTGTCAATTTTCTTTAAGTTGTATTTCCCTTTTTATTTCAATTATGAATGTTGGGGTATGGTTTTGCACCTCCCCCATACTTCCCTCTTATTGTTTGAATGATGGGAGAACCCTTTCTCTCTCATTAAATGCCTCCCATGTACACCCGTTACTATGCAGAAATTCCGAAAGGAACTTTTCTCTCTTCTTTTACATTCAAGAAATACTTTTGTATCATGAATCTAAATTCCATTTCTATTGTTGGGACATGTATATATATATGATCTCCTTACTGTCCATTACATTTAAATATGATGAGGAACCCCTTTCTCTCTCATCAACCTTTTTTATGAATTCTTATGTCACGCCGTTACGCTGCCGAAATCACACCGATTTTCTAAGCCAATGTCTTTGTGTAGTGAATACCATGCCCATTTCTCCATCAAGGGTATTCACATTTATGCACATATACATATTGATTGTAAAGTTTCATGTATGAATTCCACATTCCTTTATCGTGGAAGAAATGATTATGTTTTATGAATCCATGTTTTATGATCCATGTGGCACACTTATGCATGAAATGAAATGTTTAAGAAGGGTGCGCCCTTTATAGCGCTCCAATGCATTGGGTAAAGTATAGTATCATGATACGTCATGTGCAATGAGTGTTGACTCATGCTAATTCAAGTGCAACGAGGGTTTACTCGTGCTTCAAGTGCAATGAGGGTTTACTCATGCTCCATGTGCAATGAGCCTTGGCTCATGCTAATTCAATGTTAAGTGTTGTTGCCACATTTCCATGTTATGATTATCATGCTTTATCATGCCCTTATGTTCATGTTTCTATTATGATCTATTGATATGCCTATTGCCTAACATGTATTTCACTCCTCATGTTATTCATTGTTTACTCCCTTACTGGGCTTTATAGCTCACCCTTTTCTTATGCATGTCCTCAGGTTATCCCATGCAATGCTAAGTACGAAGGAATGTAGTGGTCATGTAAAGGAAGTTTTCAATAAAGATGTTGTTTTTCAAGTTTAAAGTTTTTATGTAATGATCCTAAGCCCCAAAGACACTAAACCTCTGGATCTTCTTTGTTGTATCAAGTGAAGTTTTATGTAATAAAGCATGCTTAAGTTGTAATAAAAAGCAGGGTTGTCATACATAAAATGTTTTTATAAAAAACATATGTGTAAAATAACTTTAATATCCAAAATTGAATTATTTTATATCAAAAATAAACTTATTATAACTTAAAAATAATACAAAATAGAAATTTAATTTGTACATTTTTTAAAAGAAAATACAATTTTTAATAGAAATCAGTATTTTTACTATTAAATAAAAAATTAATGTTATCAAATTAATGTGAAACTATGAAAATGCATTTAATTTTGAAAAATTAATTTTCTAGAATTAAAAACATTAATATTCATTCATAAAAATAAGATAAACTCAATTTTTCTGGAAACATATTTTTTTGAATAATAAAGTGATTTTCCTAAAAATTGTGTGATGATTTTCTAAGAACATACCAATACATTCATATTGAGTTGGACCTTTATATTTATTTCATAAAAATTATGTTCTTATTTATTCCTTCCAATTTAACTGCAAGGTTATATTAGAAATTTTAAACTAGTGATATTTTAATAGGGACTCGTTGATCGTTTAAACACATGGTTGTGTTCAACACAAGCCATTGAAGAATTAAAAGTATTTAAAGATAAATATTTATTAAAATATTAGGGTGTTACACGATATCCCCCAAAAAATATATTTCTCCCTCAAAATTATTCACATGGATACAAATAGAAGAGGGTACATCTGCCACATCACAGCTTTAGGTTCTCACATAGATTCCTCAAATTGGAGGTTTTGCCATAAAACTTTAACCGAGCGACTGTTTTTTTCATAGAAAATCTTCACTATGATCTATAATCTCAATCAGTTGTTATTCATATGAAATATATTTCTCCAGCGGTATGACTTCTGAGTTTAGTACATGTGAAGGATCGGGTATGTACTTTCATAGGAGATATACATGGAACACATCATGAACGTTAGAGAGATTCGGTAGAAGCACCAATAGATAAGATACCTTCCCAACAAGATACCTAGGGCTTTTCATGCCCTTATTTCCATATATCATCACTCTCTTCTAGGGAGATATTTATAGAAATACCTTTTCACCCACTTCAAACAGATCTTCTTTACGTCAATTGTGATAAAAATATTTTTTTGTCAAATCTAAAATTCTCTTATGTGATGTTGAATATATCTAACCTTCTCATCTATTTCTTCAACTAGATTAGGTCCCAGTAGCTTTCTTTCCCCATATTTATTCTATCCTGATGGATTTTTGTACTTTTTACTATGTGGGGCTTCATAAAGGGCCATCTAAATACTTATGTATCACCCCGAACCTAGATAACCTGAATCCAGTGTCTACTATCAATTACATTTGCATGATTATAAGGAATGAATCCCTAATAGACCATAGAGATTACTAGTATTGATAAAATAGATACATATAAGAGTCATATGTTACAAAATAATAGACCAATTACAACTTAATATTTTGTTCTAAATAATTAATTTCGAGGATATATTTATTCCATATAGTATATCCTTGCATATATTTCATAGTATGCTTCTTGTATTACCAATAAATTTACATAATAAGGGTGAGCACAAATCCTCAATAATGGAATGTAATGTATAGAGAAAGCAATAAAGAATCAATGAGAATAAATTAACATGGCGAGGTAAATAACTAATAAAACATACCATTCAAATAACTAGATAAGGGAAAATCAATATGTCAAGGTAAGAAATTGAAACACAGTACTTTTAATCAATGAAATATAAAGGAAATGTATCCATAGATGTGTTGGCGAAACATCTCATAGATGAATGAACTAAAAATGAAGTGTATCCATAGATATGTCGATGCAGAATCACATGGATGAATAATAAATGAAATTAAATGAGGGAAATGCATAATTATTGGATTCCATGTTTCCCAGGTACATGGTAACTTTACCCTCAAATCCTTTCACAAGACGGTTTACAAAATACAGGGTCAAAACCCATCTAAGTCACCTATCCAAATGTTTTGTCCCATGAGACTACCGATGCATCAAATGGAAATCTATAACCAAGACCCACGTGTATTGTACTAGCCCAAAACATTCCTCATGTATCAAATAATCTATTTAACAATGTTTTTTTATCAAATATTAGTATGGAGTAAGAGATAAAGATTTATCAATATTTACACTTATGATCAAATAAATTTCAAATTAGACACTGTATGTAAAATGTAATATGGTTTAGGCAATAGTAATATCCATGATAAATGAAATGGATAATTAAGGTGAAATTCAATGTGCAATGACCATAAGAGATTCAATATTTCAAGGGGTATAACAAATGATTCAAGGAATTTAATCTGAATACTATCCATGGAAAAATCAATAATAATCCATCTCGAATAATAATAAGGATGGTATCAATACAACAAATCCCAATTGGAGTAAAAATAGAGGGTTGTTGTTGTTGTGACAAAAAAGAATAACATTAAAAAAATATTCCTGAGGAAAATATTTTGTGCTTTGAAAAGCCGTTTTGAAAATATATTTCTTTGAAATTCCATTTTAAAAACATTTTCATTAAAAATTAACCTCTTAATCATGAATGGTAGCTTCAAAGAAATGATGGCGGGTAAATTTTACAAGCCCTATGAGTTAAAAAGAACATTCCCTTTGCATGGTTAAAGGGTAGAAATATGCATTGTTTGGAAAGTGACAAGAATATTATTTTAAAAACATTAGTAAATGAAAAAAGGGTAAAAATTTATTTACGAAATAATTTAAAAAAATTTGAAATAATTTTAATAAATCATGGTTTTTAGAAGAAAACAGGTTCTCCGACTAAAGAGGGAAATGTTGTCTGGTTTCCATAAAAACATTTTCTAAAACATCTTGAGTACAATAGAATAAAAAAATGCTACCAATACTTGAAAAAGGTCATGAATAACCAGAGGATAGGAAAAAAGAAATGTTTTATTGAAAAATTGTCATATAATTTCCTTGAATGGAAAAATAATTGAAAGACCATTAAAGTTTTTGTTGAGGAAAATAATCTTTAAACATTCTAATGTGTCACATACTAGTTTGAAACATTTTAAATCATAAACCTCTTGAAAGAATAATATTAAATTGAAGTATTAAATACCATGATTATAAAGTAATTCATGACATAATATATAAAAATGGGAAGTATATAGACCAAATAGAATCTATTAGTGGCAAACATGACATTTATCTTCCGGATGTAAAAAAGTTAGATGAGAATCCCGTTTAGTTTCCTTTCGGGTGAACACCCTTTAACTTCCAATATAATAAACATATATTAATTATTTACTTGCTGAATAATTTTTTTTATTTTTATCATTACTTTTAATTCACTTATTACAATGTTGTATAGAATTACTTAATCAATTAATTTTACATCAGGTGCTTTTACCAAATTCAGTTAGTGTGTCAAAAACGAAATTAGTAGGTCAATTATGGTCAAAGTGTTAATTATATAAAAATATCATGAATAATAATCATGTTATAATTATCATATTTAAACATAAATTATACTTTTTAATTCATTCATGATTGATTTCTATAAAAAATTATCAAACGATACAATCATAGAGATAGTATGTTGTACGTATGCATGAGTAACATTGTCATTTTTCAATGTTCATTTTGGAAAGAAGGTAAGTAAAATTATATCATTCCAGAAAGATCATTAATTTATAAATACCATGTTATTTATTCATATATAATTATATATCAAATTCTATTTATGTAAATGAAATCACATCATGTCGAGGAGGCGGTAGTGCACACAACCACGAACGACATTATCACTTTTTAAATGTGTGAAAGGAAAATAAATAAAATGTTATATTATATTTCCAGAAAGTTAATTATGTCATGAATATCAGATATATGATGTGATTTCCACATATTTTTAATTAAAACCATCCATTATATATTCCAAGTATAGCGTGAACGGATCACATCGCTTTGAGGGGGTGGTAGTCCACACTACCTGAAACAATGTTATTATTTTTGCACAAAGTGGAAAGTATAAGGGAATATATTATATAAGAACTATAGAATCATAAAGAAAAAATATATATCATATATAACATATATAAAAAGAGTTACCATCATAATGGAAACCATTATAGGCAGCAAAAAAATGAACAATCATCGTTTCATGAGGAAGTAGTTCACCATACACGGAAACAGTATGTTCGTTACACATTAAATGGAGATGTGTGTAAGTGTAGGTTGAACCCATAGAAAAATAAAATAAAAATATATTGAGTATACTGTTGTTATTATATGAACATAGAATAATAATATTTGAGGTGGTGGAGATGTAATTGAAAGAAAAGAGATCATTGGAATGTGTTACCATAAAATTGGGTAACTCCTTTTTGTTTATACCAATGGAAGTCAATGGAAGGTATTATTACAAAATAGAGGATTCAAGGTTGATGGGAGGGTTTTTTTGGAGACTATTTGGTAAGATACTTTCTGAACATAAGAGGCATGATATTTGTGAGGAATGAGTTGAGGTGGTGTTCTTTTATAAGGGATGAAAATGAATCACTTGGTATTCTTGAAAACAGGATAGGTGTAAACTTGTTAATACCTAAAAAAAGTCTTAAAATAAAACCCGAAATCAATAATATAAGTCTCATTACCGATGTATGTCCATAAAATGAGTTTTTTACAAGTGGCTATGTCATTTGGTCCCTTAAATTTAAGGCTCAGTGCCTTTTTAAGCATAATTACTCCTTAATCACTATAATTAATTTTAACCACATCCACAAATAATTTTTGTCAAATATTAAGTTGATATTATTAGAATAAAAATACCCTCCTTATTAAAATATTTTAGGTCCTTATTTTGAAATTAAATTCATAGAATTGTAAAAATTAAGATCAATGCTAATCTCATAGACAGATGAATTAACTGGTTTTAATAGAAATTTTTTCAAAAGATTATTAAATTTTTATATTCAATTTCAAAGTAAAATTGATTATAATAATAAAAATTGCATTAATAGATTTATAATTTATATAATTTCACTTTAAAAAAAATTTAAAATATAAATTATCATTAATAAATATTTTTACGAAAAGGATGTTTTTAATCGAGTATTTTTCACTATTCATCAAAAAATTATGTTTCATAGAAAAATACCATTAATTCACCCTAATAAAATTTTGACATTTTTAATTCCAAAATTAAGTTTATTTTATCATATTAAATTCATAAAAATTTCAAAATTAATATTTAAAATAGGTTCACCATTAACAGACGGTAAAAATGCCTTAATAAAAATATTGGTTTTTATGTGAAATATTGAGTTTGTTATTATCTTTTTCTTATAAAATACATTGGATGAATATAAAAAACAATTGATTGAATATGTTATATATATATATATATTAAATTAATATCACTCCCTAATCTTAATTATTTTAATCTAATAGGGTAAAATATCTTTGTGAGTATAGAATAGTTTTCTATAAAAATACTCTTTTGATATTCCATTGGTTCTTATATTAATTTATAATTAATTATTAACCTATGAATTAATATTATATTATTATAATCAATATTTTTTCATAATTTAGTTAATAATATTAATAATCAAGAATATAATGGATAGGTTATATCATATTATAATAAATAATAATGTTTTAATTATAGATTGTTTCTCTATAGAACTCAATATTACGTATAATGAAAGAAATCAAAGAATGGTCATTGTTGCGTATATTGCACACTAACTCGGTATCACATACATCACATGCTATAAATTATATTGAATTATATTAAAATATTAAATATTTTATAAACACTTGGGATATTATATTACCTTACGCTCTTGGTGTTGTGTTTTATACACGGTATCAGATACAATGTTACTATTGTAGATTTTTGGGGTGTTACATTCTCCCCAATGTAATTAAATTGCATCCTTGAAATTTAAAATTGATCATGGAAGTAGATTTTTTGATGATTCCTACATTGAAATCCCACATCTTGAGAATGGTTCATAAAACATCCTCTAGAAAAGAGAGAATGGGATGTACAAAGGTCACATGGACATAAATTTAACTAGGTATCTAAGTAGGAGAACATTAGTGGCAAGAAGAGATATGTACTTGGAGGAAAGATGTTAATATTTATAGGGAGTGAATGAGGTCACCACTCACAAATAAGTGATTTATCAATGGAATATTGAGGGTCTCAAAATCATAAATCCCCGATGAATTAGAAGACCATCAGTTCAATAAAAATTAATGTATTAGGACTACATGTTTCAATCATTTTCCTAATGTTGAGTAATTATTTTACTACCCAAGAATATAAGAAATTATACTTATGTGATATATATTTATATAAACATAATTTCATACTTTGTTTGCGTTTCGATCTATTTCCAATTCATCCTTTATTACATGAAATGAATATCGAAAAATTTTCTTTGATTCATAAAGAACTAAACCACACATTTAATGATTTTTAAGTCCCATAAAAGAGTTAGGAGTCTAACTATTTTTCTATAATATTGTTTTAAAATCAATATGGTTAGATATAAATATTTAAAACTAAATAGTTATGATTCTGGTTCATCATTAATATTTATTATTCAATTTTTTTTAACTAAAAAAAATGTCATATTAATAAGGACATTGAGTAGGTCAGTGGTTGGTATGAAACCCTTATCTTCCTTTGGTAATGTGTTCAAGTCCCATGACCTTTCCAGAAATGATTGGTTGTCACATGGAATATAGTTTTTCCTTTTATAAAACCATATTAATATAATTTCAAAAATAATATGGACATACTAAAAATAAGGTTAATCATAAAATTTTCTTTTAAATAAGGTTTTCAATACAAACTGAAAACATAATAACTTTATCCTTTTATTTCGACATTGTTACTTACTTGGTCTCAAGTTTATCCATAATATCATTTGATGGATATCTAAATCAATACAGATTATTTTCAATCTAAATCACCTCAGGTTTATCCTAGGCCATTCATTATTATTATCTATTCAAATCCATCATAATTGATTATAATGAAAGTGTGAATTATCCAGATCATATCCCCCAAGAGTGTCAAACTAGGTGCATAGTAAGGCTCATTGTTCTATACCAGGTTACCCCGAATCAGGCTTGGAACAACTTTTCGGAGTTGTTACACCTAGGTACATCTACTCCAGAACCACGTCCACTTGTAGTATCCTAACATGGACATATTTCTAAGAATACCCACATAGTCCCTACATTACCAAAATTATAGTATTTTGTTCTATAATTATCCTCAATATTGATCTTTGGTTTGTGTTTTCTAACTTTATTTTTTTCAAAATCCAGTTACCAAGGGTGATACTAAACCTCCCATTGAAACCAACTTTAGCGCCCCAACCCAAGATATCCCAGAACCAGTGTATGATATTAATAATATAAGCATTATTACAAGGAATCAAGCCCCAAAATACCATAGAGTTTAGTAGTCTTGTTAAACTAGATACATATATGAGTCTTGTATTACAAAATAATACACAAATTACAACTAAATTGTTTTTCTGAATAAATAACATCAAGGTTAACTTTATTCCATCTAGTATATCCCTGCATATCTTTTATTGTATGCTTGTTATATTCTTGAGATATAAACATAATAAAGGTGAGCTCAAATGCTCAGTAAGGGAAAATACAATATAGCGGAATCAATAATGAATCAACGATAATAAATTAACATGGAAAGGTAATTAACTGATAACAAATTCCATTCAAATAACTAAATAAGGAAAAATCAATATGGAAAGGTAAGAAACCGAAACCCATGACATTTAATCAATTAACTGATAATGAAATGTATCCGTATATTTGGAAATTCAAAATCTCATGAATAAATAAAATGACAATGAAATGTATCCATAGATATTTCGATGAAAAATCTCATGGATGAATAATAAATGAAACTAAACGAGGAAAATAAATTATTATTGGATGTAATGATTTCTAAGTACATTGTACCTTTAACATCAAGACCTTTCATAAGATGGTTTACCAAATAATGGTTAAAAACCCATATAAGGTAGCTAGCCAAATGTTTCATCCCATGAGTCTACCGATGCATTGAGGGGCTATCTATAATCGGGCCCCTCTCGTATCATACCAGTCCAAAACATTCCTCATGTATCGAATAATTGATTTAATAGTGTCCCTTATCAAATATCTATATGGAGTAAGTGATATAGAATTATAAATATTTACACAAATAATCAAATAAATTTTAAAGCAGACACCAAATGTAAAACGGTATACAGTTTAGGTAATAGTAATATCCATGATAAATGAAAGGGATAATTAGTTTGAAATTGAATGTTCAATGATCATAAGAGATTGAATATTTTACGGGGAATAATAAATGATTCAAGTAAGTGAATGTGATTAATATCCTTATCCAAATTAATAATAAAACATCTAGAGGATTAATAAGGATCGTATCAATACAAAAAATCTCATGAAGAGTAAAAATATTGGTTTATTGTCATTGATTAAATAAAATAATAACTTTATAAAAAATATTCTTGAGAAAAATATCCTTTGCATTGAAAAAACTTTTGAAAATATTTTTCTTTGAAAATCTCTTTTAAAAAAAATTTCATTTAAAAGTTACCTTTTAAGTATGAAATGGAATCTTCAAAGAAATTAAGGTGGGTAAATCCTTACAAGCCATATGAGGTAAAAATACCATTCCTTTTTCATGGTTAAAGGGTAGAAATATGCTTTAATTTGAAAGAGATAAAAATATTCCATTGAAAAAATTGGTAAAAATGGGTAAAAATGTATTTACCAAATCATTTAAAAAAACATTTTTTAAAATAATTTTAATAAAACATGGTTTTTAGAAGGAAAACGGTTCTCTGACTAAAGAGGGAAATGTTTTCAGGTTTTCATAAATTTTTCTTCTAAACCATCCTGGATTCCAAAGAGTCTGAAAAATGGTACCCATACTTGAATGAAGTAAAGAATATCTAGAGGAGAGGAAAAAAATATTTTGTTGAATAATGGTAATATAATTTCCTTGAATGGAAATACAATTGAAATATCACTCAATCTATTTTTGAGGAAAACAATTTTTAAATAATCCAAGGAGTCCCATACCAGTTTGAAACATTTTAAATCATAATACTAATGGAAGAGTAATATTAAATTAAATTCAAAAATTACATGAAGATAAAGTAACTCATTATATAATATAAAAAATGGTCAGTAGATATAGCACACAAAATATGTAAGTGGTGAACATTACATTTATCTCACAGATGTAAAAAGTGAGATGAGAATCCCTTACCTTGGCTTTCCTTTTGGTTGAACGTCCATTAAATTTTCATATAATAAACTTATGTTAATTATTTAATTTCTTGAGAACCTTTTTTATTTTTATCAAGATATTTATTTCACTTATTATAATGTTGTATACAACCACTTAATAAATTAATTTCACATCAGGTATTTTTATCAAATTCAGTTAGTTTTTCAAAAACAACTTTAGTAGGTAAATTATGATCAAATTTGAAATTATATAAACATATACATAATGATAATCATAAAATAATTATTAAATTTGAAAATTAATTATACTTTTAAAACCATTCATGAATTATGGTTATGAAAAATGATCAAACGTTTAAATCATTGAGATGGTATGCCATATATATGCATGAGTAACATTGTCATTTTCCATTGTTCATTTTGGAAGTAAGGTAAGTAAAATTATATCATTCTAGAATGATAATAATTTTATAGATACCATTTTATTTAGTAATATATAATTATATATCAAATTATTGTGATGTAAATGAAGTCAAATCATGTAGAAGACGTGGTAGTCCACACGTTCATGAACAACATTATCACGTTTGATGTGTGTGAAAGGCTAATAAATAAACTAATATATTATATTTAATGGAAGGTAATTATTTCTCTAATATCATGTATATATTTTTATGAGTTATATTTCTAATTAAAACCATCCATTATACCTTCTAATTATAGCGTGAATGGATCACACCGCTTTAAAGTGGTCATAGTCTATACTTCCTCAAACGATGTTATCATTTTTGTACAAAGGGGAAAGTATAAGGGAATGTATTGTATAAGAATTTCAGAAACCTAAAGACATAATATATATCATATATAATGTATATAAATATATTTCCTATCATAATAGTCTCTATTAGAGGTAGCAAAGGAAAAATGAACAATCATCATTTTGTGAGGTAGTAGTTTAACGTACATAGAAACAGTAAGTTCATTACAAATCAGATGGAGGTGTTTGTAAGTGAAAATCAAACCCTTATATTAACAACATAAAAATATATTGAGCATACTGTTGTTATTATATTAACATGGAAGAAGAATATTTGAGGTGTTGAAGAAGTAATTGAAAGAAAAGAGATCATTTGAAAGCATTACCATAAAATCGGGTAACTCCTTTTGGTTTATATCAAAGGGCATCCTTACAAGGTATTATTCCCAAATAAATGATTCAAGGTTTATGGTAGGGATGTTTGGAGACAATTTTGGTAGATCTTGGACAATATTAAGAGGCTTGAGATGTGTGATGAATGGGTATATGTGGTGTCCTTTTATAAAAGAGGAACATGACTCACATGGTATTCTTGAAAACAAGTTAGGTGTAAAAATGTTCTTACATAAAAATGTCTTAAGAAACCCCATAATTCAATATTGTAAGATTAATTTATGAAATATGTGCAAAAAATTAGTTTTGGACAGGTGCCTAGGTCATATGGCCCTTAATCTTAAGGTTTTGTCCCTTTTTAATCCTAATTACACCTTAATAACCTTAATTAATTTTAACCAGTTTCACTAATCATTATTTTCAAAAATTAATTTGATATTATTATAATAAAAATATAATCCTAATTAAAATATTTTATGTGAATTTTTCATAATTTAATTCACTGATGTGGAAAAATTATGATTAATGATAATCTCGTAGATAGACGAATTAACTGGTTTTAATAGAAAAATGTTGAAATGATTGTTCAGTTTTTATATTCAATTTCAAAGTGAAATTGATTATAATAAACTATATTTTAATACTATATTTATAATTTATCTAACGTTACATTAAAAAAATTAAAATATAATTTATCATTAATTATTTTTTAAACAGACTATTAGTTTTTAACTAAAATGCATTATTTTTCACTATTCATCAAAAAATGAAATTTCTCAAAAAAATACCAAAACATCACCTTAATCAAATATAAACATTCTTAATTTACAAATGATATTTATTTTATCAAATTAAATTGATAAATGTGTCAAAATTAATATTTAAAATAGGTTTTCCATTTAAAGGTGGTAAAATCCCCAAATAAAAATATAGGTTTTTATATAAAATATTGGGGTTTTTCTTATCTTATACTTATCAAATATATTGGATGAATATAAAAAATAATTGATTAAATATGTAATATATATATTAAATTAATATCACTAAATAATTATAATTAGTTTAATCAATTGGGGTAAAACAGCTTTGTGAGCACAAAAATAGTTTTTATGAAAATACTCTTTTAATATTCAATGGGTTCTTATATTCATTTCTATTAAATTTTTAACCTATGAATTAATAATATATTATTATAGACCATATATTTTCATAATTTAGTTAATAATATTAATAACATACTAATATAATGGCATGGTTATATCATATTATATTAAAAAATAATGTTTTAATTATTTATTATTTCTTAGTATGACTCGGTATTTCATATAATGAAAGCAATTGAAGAAAGGTCATTGTTTTGTATGTCACACACTAACTTGATATCATGTACATCACAAGTTATAATTTATATTGAATTTGTTTAAAATATTAAATATATTATAAACACTCAGAATATTATATTCCCTTACGCGCTTCGTGTTGCGTTTCATACACGCTATTGAATATAAAGTTTCTATTGTAGATTTTCAGATCATTACAAATGAAGTGAAATCTATTACTCTAAGATAATTATACTAAAGGTAGGTGTTGATCCCAACCACCTTTGAAATCCATATATAAATCACGTAACATGTCTTTAAGGGATTAAATATTTCTCTCAGTATGACCATCTATCTGAGGATGATAGGCAATGCTGAAACATAACTCTATATCCAGAGCATGTTGAAGACTTCTCCAGAACATTGTGGTAAACCTCAGACTCCGGTCAGATATAATGTAAATTGGTACTCCATACAATCTTACCACTTCCATAATATATATTCAGTAAAGTTGATCAAGATATAAATCTTCTGTAATAGAAATAAAGTTTTATGAAATCGTAAGGTGATCAACTATAACCCATTTAGAATTATGGCCTTTAGATGTTTTGTGATGTCCAATGAAAAATTCCATGGTGATGTTTTCACATTTACATTCCATTATGGTTTATGGTTGTAACATTCCCATAGACTTCTATATCTCAGCATTAAATTTTATAAAAACCAATCCCTAAGAAACATATTCTATAATATCTCTTTTTATGCCATCCCACAAGAATTACTATATCAGGTCCCTACACATATTTGTTCTTCCACAATGAATAGAGAATGATGAACTATGAGCCTCTTAAAACCACTCATTATTTAATTCTAGTAAGGGAGGAATATAATCACGGTTTCTGAACCTTATTATTCCATCACAATCAAAGATGAACTTGGGAACTTTTCTCACATTGTTTTGTAACTCTACATATTACTTTTGTGTCTCCTTAATCTTCACATGTATAGATGGTTGAAATTTTATTGGAAAAAGATAGGACTTATCCCATTTCTTTAAAACTTTCAGATCTATCCTTTGTAAATCCATAAATATTGGATCTTTTGTGATCCTCATCATAGATAGTCTAGAATGTTCCTTCCAACTCAAAGCATCATCCACCAGATTGTTATTCCCTGAGAGGTAATGTATTGAGAAGACATAATCTTTAATCAACTCCAACCATATAATTTGGTGCATATTCATCTCTTTTTGAGTGAAAATATACATTAGGAATTTAGGATTAGTATATATATCACACCATTATCTATAAAGTTAATGCCACCATATCATTAATTTGGAGATTATTGTAGCTAACTCAAAATAATGGGATGGGTAATTTTTATAATGGATTTTCAATTGTCATGAGGCATAAGAAATCACCATATCACATTCCACGATAACATAACAAAGTTCTTTTTTAGTTGCATCAAAATAGATCAGAATCCTTTCTCCACTATAGGGTAGTGTGAGAATAGGTTCACTGACTAAATTTCTTTTCAGCTCCATAAAAATCTATTTACATTCATCCATCCATATGAATTTAAATCATTTCCAATTAAACATGATTATTAGAATAGATAGTCATGAGAAATATTTCAAAAAATATCAATAATATCCATCTAAACCAAGAAAACATCGGATCTCAGTTACCATTATTGGTCTAGGTCGACATTCAATGACTTCCTTCTCTCTGGATCCACCGATATCCCCTATCTTGAGATTATATAACCCAAAAATAAAACAATTGGATGCCAAAATTCACACTTGGTAAATTTTTCATAATGATTAATCTTTCTTAGTGTATTTACTAAAATATTCAAGTGATCTTAATTTGCACCCTTTCTCTTTGAATATCTAAGAATATCATCTATAAGACTAACACAAACTTCTCAATATTGTCTCTATAGACTCTATTCATTAAATCCATGAAGATAGTGAGGGAATTAGTATTACTAAAAGGCATCACTATAAATTTATTGTGTCCATACATTGTATGGAATTCCATATTGGGTATATCCTCTTTCTTAACCCTCAATTGATGATATCCAAAACAAATATCAATCTTAGAAAATTATTGAGCTCTTTGTAGTGGATCAAATAAGTCACCAATAAGAGGTAGATGAAATTTTTTCTTGATAGTGATTTTGTTATGTTATAGATAATAAATGTAGAGTCTCATTGAATCATCTCCCTTCTTAAAAAATAGAATAGGATCAACCCATAGTGATGCTATGGGGAATATGAATACCTTGTCAAGGTTCTCTTGAAGTTACTTCTTCAATTATTGTAACTTAATTGGGGATACTCTATAAGGTGCAATTAAAATAGGCATAACACTCAGGATGTGTTCTATTAAAAAATCAACTTCACAATTTGGTGGAAGACATTGCAATTATTCTAGAAAAACATCAACATTCTCACACCAATAGTTGTATCCTTATTAGTGATTTTATCCCCCAACCATCTGAGATGGATGACCTTTATTTATAGTAATTAGGACCTACAATATGGATGTACTTTCCATTGAATGTTCATATTCATCATTATATTGATAAATTATTATATATTCATTCGGAATATGAAATATAAATTCTCTTCCTTGGTAATTGATATGAGCTCCATATAGAGATAGAAAATCAATACCATGAATCACATCAAACTCAACTAAGGGAAGAATCACAAGATTTTTAGGAAGTACATTCCCACAAACATCAACAAGAGAAGAATTATAAACTTGTGATGCAACCATTTTTTAGTTAGGAGTTTTCATAGATATCTCAAAATCTATTTTTTGATGCAATATAGAGATACCCATAGAAAAGTATTTTGAAATAAAAGAATTGGTGGATCCAGAATTCAAAAAAACATTAGCTACTTTTGAGTGGATGGTACATGTGCCTTTCATCAATTAACTGTCATACTCCACATATTCAATAATGATCGCATGTTATTTTCCTTCATCCTTTCCCTTAATAGGTTGCTGACATCAATATTCATCGATAACACTTGAATTTGGGAGTTGGTTTTCATAATTCCTATTTTCCTTACACTTGAAGCATTGAAGTGTCAGAGGGGCATTCAGGGTATATTTTTCTCTATTCACATAATTATTTAACTTAATCCCATCACTTTATTATTCAATAGACCAATAGAATTTTTTCCCACTCTTAAAACATTTTATCCCACATAATAAAGTCTCCTCCATGTTTCTTTACACACATTAAGCATAAAGGAATACTCATCCTCTTTTAACAATGGTTTTTTATTTTCCATTGAATTCCATTTTTCTCTTCTTATTGATCCCATAAGATTGATAGGTGACTCTAATCTCCATCTCATCCTTGAGAGCACAAAAAACTATTTCATCATAGATAAAGGAGTCTATTGTAGCTAATTGCATTCGAAGACTTGGTTTTAAACCACCAAAGAATCAAGAATTTTTTTGGATGGATAATTAAACTAGAGGCATACCTTGGAAGACTTGTAGAATTTTCCTCATATGTACTGATTGATTCGTCATCCTTTTACTTTAGATAAAGATATTCCTTCTCTATATTTTTACATAAAATACAAGGGGAGTTATTTCTGAGGAATATAGCCTTAAAATCATTACATTACATTGATTCAACCTCATATTATTACCTATTTTTCTTGACAATATTCCACCATTGATCTTCTTCACATTCCAAAAAATATACTGAAAAAATGAATTTCTCATTTTATAAACATTGGAAAACTAAAAATATATTTTGAATGGTATTGATACATTTTTCAACAACAAGTGGATCAGAAGACCAATGAAAGAAGGTGGACGATGCCTCAATAAGTAATCAAAAAAATATTATTATATACTTTGATATTTTAAAAATAATACGTGATTTATATCTTGAGAATGATGTGTGAGATTAGAAACAAGTTTTTTCATTACTTCCCCCAAAACATTTGGTTTCTCATGATGACAATCCCTACATTGTCCATCACATTCGGTATTAACATGGTTTCATCGTGTTCCATCCATTGACTAAATCCCAAAATCATAGTGTGGGAAACACATATTATAATGGGAAAACCATATAATCAAGGAAAATTACTTGTAAAATGTCAATTTAGGATACCATAGGTTTTATCCTATGTTATTTATAATCATTACCAAAACTCTAGGATTGTATCTTATACTTAGAAATTTCCTTAGGGTTATTACTAAGGTTTTTTCATCTTCGTTTCCAAAGGTTAACTAAACCATTATCCGATACAAACTATAAAAAACCATACTTTTAATAGAAATATATTATATCTAAATAGAATAATATTTATAATATAACATAACCATGAAATAACCATATAGATTTGGAGTCTTTGGAAACTGTGAAACATAAAAAAACTGATTCATAAAACAACTACATCATCTCACACTTATTCATTCAAATCTATCACACTTTTTGATACATCTTACTTAATATCTTATTTTAAATACCAGGGAAAAGAAACATGAGAAAAGGGTGAGGTAATATGATTAGTAAGGGTAATCAAGGGAGATAACATAATTATAAGGGTATAAGAACATGAAAATAACTTCTGAAAATTATATCCTGCATATCAAAGATAATGTTATAGTGTCAGTGAATAAATCATAGAAGTTAATAAATAATCAAAGATAATATCATATGAGAGAATAACATAAAATATGAAATTTTTTAATACACAATAGCATAGAAAATCATGTCCATATTAGTCAAGGAACACATCCAAACCATCATAGTGGGAAAAGCCCCTTTCTGAACCAAGTTCACTCCTCATTCCACCCCTACATTATTAAACAAAGTATACTACCAGTTCTAGTCCTTTGTTTCTAAGGAGATATAAATCATTACCTAATACATTAGAAGGATATATAGGTACCACCAATCACATAATGAAAATCATACATATTTGTGCCATAAGAACACAGATCATTCATCATATCATAACCCATGAAAAAGAAATGGGTTTAATAAACATAATCTAACCATAGGAATAATAGGGATATTATCATTGAAAAATATCACCATTAAATATTAAGTTACATCAAATAATTTTATCATGGATTGAAAATAATTTTCAAAGATCACTTGAAAGAAACTCTTGAGGAAAATATCCTTTCTACTTGGAAAACATTTTCATTTATTAAAATTACGCTCAATATTAAAAGAAATAATTATCATTAAAATACAATTTTATGCTCATGAGAGCATGAAAATATTATCATTCCATATAAAAAACATTATTCTGGTACTTTTTCTAGAAAACGCATAAAGTATCTTGTTAGGAAAATGAAAAAAAAAGATTCCTTTCGAATCATTTAATAAAAATTCTCCCATGGGTAAAAAGGACTTTTACAAATGATGGAGAAATTTAAAAGTATTTTGGGAAAAATATTTCTGAATCATTGACACTAGAGATATATAGACTCTAGTAGACACTTACATATGAATAATACCAAATAAAAATGAGATTGTGAAGTTAACCCTTACCATATGTTTGATTTCATTCACATGTATCTAAAACTAATGTATAAGGGTTTAAATAATGTTATTGATTTATAACATAACTATATCAATCATTATGATATCATATATGATTCTCTTATATCATTTTATTGTGTTTTTTATTTATATTTCATTATTGCACTCATTTTGGGTGTTAACTGATTCATTTTCCTATGCATATTTTGTCATATATGTCCCATTTATTGCTCATAGTATATAGTTATGTCATATTTGGAATGATATTAAAGAAATATATCTATCATATTTATTCTTTATACACATTTATGCAATAATTCTAGAATGGTGATCTTGGAAAATGAATTGCATCACGTCTTGGAGATGATACACTGTACGTACACACGAGCGATGATATCATTTCCTTAATAGTAAAACGATTAAGGAATTTGATGGTATATAATTTTTTCAAGATTAAAAATAATCATATAATTAATATATATATATATATATTATTTTCATAATTATACCCATCCAGGTAATATAGTGATAAAAAAAAGGATTACACTACAACATGGAGACGGTAAGTCATACATATGCACGTGAGGTGCTTTTGTTTTTCATAGGATGGATAAAATATAGAATATCATTCATCCATAATCATAATAACACATCATTATATAGGTTATAGTAGATTTATTACTTTATAATTAAAAAAACACATGAACAAGAACTACAAGAATAAATAAAGATGAAAGAGTCAGTAAAGAAGATTACCTCTTCTTTAGAGAACTCCCTTTAGATATCCTATTAGGAAAGCTAGAGTGAGACTTTTGAGAAGACCAGAACCACTAGAATGTGTAAAGAGAAGTTTAAAAGAAAAAATTTTAGATTAGGGTTCAGAATGAAGGCTCAATGTGATGTGAAGAAGTGAGGGAGGAGGTTCCCCTTTATAATTGAAGTGAGGTGTACTTTTGGAATTTTTGAAAATGTTAATTTATAATAAATTCAATAGAAATAAAAATAAATCCAAGATTACATCTATTTGAATCTATGATGATATAAGGTTTTAATCCCATTATACATTAAATTTTATGCAATTTTTTTTATTATTTTAAACATTATCATTTTGATTATCCCTTTGTTAACATGTTTTAATTTTTACTAAGGTGATAATGTTTTCAATATTAAAAGGTTGAAAATTTTACTTATTTGATATAATTTAGACAAGAAATGAACCATTAATAACATTTTACACCATATTATAGTTATTTATTATTTTTAATGATGTTTTATGATTTTTAGATATTTTAATAAAACATTAATTTGAGAAAATATCATTACAGTCTATTTTGACACTATTATTTATTTGGACTTTTAAAAAATCAAGATAAAAAAGTTAACTTAGAACCAAATATATTATTATATCCCTAGAATGTCATGCATATATATAAAATTCATTTATCACATTAATGATATCAAATTGTATTTATTTTATTATTTTAAATAACAATTTTTTGATATTTTCATTAATAAAATATTTACTATGTCAACGTTGTGTAATTGTTTATTATACTTATTTCTTCACTAAAATTTACAAATAAAATACCATGATGATTATAAATCTTCTTAATTTCATAAAAATAATTATAGTAGTATACATCCTTCAAGTAACCCTATATTAAAAATTATATATCATTTAAAACATGAATGTGAAATCTTTAAAATTTTATTAAATAAATTATTATAAATATCTTCATCTCATCTAAGTGGAAAAAAATGTCAAAAATACTTTTTTATTAGGAAAATATGTTTATTAATTTAAAAATTTACATTTATATTCTTTCATAACATGCATTTTCTCTATGTGGACACATTAGAGATATTTACGATATAGAAAGTGATATTTTGTTACATTAATTGGTTGAAATATTATATAAGTTATTTTCAAGGAAAAGTTTCCATTAAAAAAACTAAATTTAGCTCCTTAGGTGTTAGGGGTAGAATATTATTCATTCAATAAATTTTTTTCATTTGTTAGGGTCATTTTATAGTCTTTATAATTTTATTTTTAACCAACATTACCAAATTTACACTTTACCATCAAAATAAAATTTACCAAGATTACTATTCATATTGGCCAAAAATTAGAAAAACAAATTCACTAAAATTGGACCATCTGAATAAAAAAATTTGTTCAATTATTTAAAATTCAAAGAAAATATGTTTAAATTTTTAATTTAAAATAAAACTGACAAACTGCGATGAGAAACATTTTTTCAGAAAAATTCCCTTTTAAAACATAAAATGATTTTATAAAATTTTTTATGTAAAATCTTTTTTTAAAACCACTATTGTATTATTTTAGATAGAAATTATCTATTTAAAATTTTAAACTAATCCAAAACATAATTAGAACTTATAAAGACTTTAAATGAAAATACAGTTTTTAATAGAAATTAATATTTTCATTATTCCTTAAAAATCAATGTTTTCAGATTAATGATGAATTTTAACATAGAATTCATTTTGAAAAAATAATTTTATAGAATTTATATAAATTCTTATTCATTAATTAAAATTATATAATTGGAATTTTTAGGAAGTCATATTTTTTATGAATAAACTGAATTTTCAAAAACTTGCATGATCATTTTCAAAGTACATACCAATACATTCATATTGAGTTGGAAATTTATTTATTCCCAAAAATTTAATGGATTGGTTATAATAAAAATTTTAAACTAATAATATTTTAATAAGGTCTTGTGGTTTGATTAAAATCACAGATGTATGCAATACAAGCTATTGAAGAATTAAAATTATTTAAATAGAATTATTTATTAAAATATTATATTATTATTGGAATAGTGGGATGAATCTATGGGAATTATCTTTTCTATTATACAATTTTTTGAGAAGGATAAGGTTACTTTGTAAGTTTATCATTTAAATAGCGAGGTTGATCCATTTTAGGCATTGGTGGAGAATACAAATCCAAAATATTAAATGGAAAAAATAGACTGGGATGATTTTAAGAATTTATTTTTTAAAAAGTATTTACCTCAAAATCATTGAACAATGATAGAGAGGTAATTCCTCTAGATTAATAAAAATAATACTGAATCTATCATGGATTGTGAAGAAAATTTCAAAAGTCTTTGCAGATACACCACTAGTTTTTTTATCAATAGCTATGGAAAAATAGATTAATTAGTTTTTGGTTTGTAATGACACCTAAGAAAGTCTCAAGATATCTGATACATTGGTTTTTACAAAGAAGTATTTTGATTTTATCTTTTATAATGATGTATTTTGAAGAATGATTCTACAGACGTTGATATAAGATGATAAGAATAGACTTTTAAGCTAGTGGATGAAATTTATAAAGATGAAAGAGGATACAACCACCCACTTCTCAATGATATAGAACGAAGAATCTTGGTAATTTCCTCAAATGGATGAGAAAACTCTTTAAGAGTGGGAGAGATGGGCACCATGCTCATGAATGTTGAATAGACCTGATGAATTCAGCCAACATGATTGAGGAAAGGATGACACCTACCAATGCACAACGCAATATTCAATGATTCAACGATTAGGATAAACTAAACTATGAAATGAGGTTTAGAAAAGCACATGTCATTGAGGGTAATCAATGTTATAAATCATCAAAGTCCAGGTAGTAAGGGAAATCTAATTCCATCATTACCACTGAGGTTGAATTTTAAAATGAAGTCATATAAGGCAAGCTTCTTATTCACTAAAGAATGGATTTTTTTCTTGATTCTAGTTCTACACATTCCATTATATCCTACAAGTTTTCTAAAAATAAATAACTAGATCCCAAAAACTATAATGTATGGATATCTATTAAATCCATAGTGCTTCTATCTTTTCAACCCAAGTGTTGGAATCTTCTTATATTAGAGTATGTGGGTTGTGTCTTCCAATAAATCTCATAGTCCTCCCCATAGAGGACTTTTACACTATACTAGGCATGTATTGGATATCATTATATATTTATCACATCATCTATTTGGATAATGACATATATTTCAATATTCTCAGCCACCCTATGCTCCTGCAAAAATTTAGGGAAGATCATGACTCTCTGTTAGAGAATCCCTCAATGGTGTGGGTGTTGATAGCCTATGAAAAATTATATTTGGAACCAATGGATGTGTAAAATGAAATTACCATCCTTAAGGTAATGTCCATTGTAAGGGAATATAAAAATGTATTTTCTGAAGTGTTTCTCATCCTTCCTTGATATCATGAGGTAATATTCTCAATAGATCTTATACATGGAGACAATAATATCTCTAAATTCTATAATTGGATGGCCTTGATATAATATGGGGATTTAACAATTCACCATTAATATCATTTGGAAAAAGGGTTCATATATCCTTGTTTAATTCCTTGGGGTGCATCAGTTCTCTTTTTCATGAAAAAATATGGTTAAATTTGTTCTTCATAGGTTATTGAGAATACAACTAGATCACCAAAAATAAAAAGTATCCAATTCCAAGGATTAGTGGCTAGTCCGGTCAACATTGAGGAGTGTAGTACTTTTCAAAAATGGATCTTAATTCTAGATATCATCAACTAAAGGTCATTAAATAAAATATTTATAAGAAAGACTTTCATACATGGTCTGGACACTATGAGTTCATTGTGATTCCATTCGATCTTAAAACTCAACTAAAATCATTATAGATATGATGAAAATAGTCTTTAAGAAATACATTGTTAAATTTTTGGCAATATTTATTGACAATATTCAAATTTGATCCAATAGAAATGAGGAATAGAGAGAAAACCTATAAATTTTATTGATGATATTAAGAAATGAAAATATGGACACTAATTTCATCAAGTGTGACTTTTAGATCCATTAAACCACATTATAAGGGGATGTGATCACAGGGGATAGAATTTTTATCTACCCATAAAAGACAAAGGTAATCCAGAAATGGAATAGAGCCTCATGTGTCATGGAAATCAATAGTTTTCATAGATTATCATGGTACTATAGACATGTTTTGATAATTTTCTCACAATTTTCTATCCCACTAACATGGTTAACATAAAATGGGGAATTGTATGACTTTATAGATGAATGTGAGGTAACCAATAAAGAGATCAAGAAAAGAATAATAATTGTTCAGGTACTCACACTGCCATCAAGTGGAGAATGGGTTCTTATATATACTAATGCTTTATAGAAATGATTGGGTTGTGTACTCATTATAAAAGATAATGAGATATAATATGGCCCATAATTTTTGATAAAACATAGGTAAAACTACATGAATCCTGATATGTTTTTGTCGATAATGATTATTACTTTGAAAATTCATTGGCACTACCTATATATTGAGTGGTGTGACATGCATACAATTCATATGAGTATAAAGTATATATTAATATAAAAATAGAAAAACATGTGTCAAAAAATATGGTTTGAGCTAATTATGGACTATGAGTTCTTTATTAACAACCATATTCACAAGGTGAATAAGGTAGCTAATTACCTTGTAGTAAAAAAACATTCTAAATTTTCCATAATGCAGATTGAGAATGGACATATCTTCTAGGATATGAGAAGGATGTTTTTGGAAATCAAAATGGCAGGGAGTACATCCTATGTTTCATTAATGATCTATAAATTATCTATCCATAAGAAGATAAATGAGTCATAAAGGGATGATTTCAAGCTTAAGAATTTGAGGAAAGATGTAATTGACAGTAATATTCATGAATTACACATTGATGAAGATGTTATAATTTGGTTTGGAACTAGACTTTGTGTGACTTCACCACATGAGTTAAAAAGGATTTATTGAATAATGTTCATTTCTCATCTTTACCCATTCATCCTGGACATAGAAATATTTACCATCATCTTTAAGAATATTTTGGTTGGAAAACATGAAGAAAGATATTAATGAGTACACTTCTAAGTACATAGTATGTCAAAATGTTAAATAAGAGTGATAGAAGTCCAAGAGAATGATGCAACTATTTCCCATACCCATATAGATATGGGAGAAATCACCATGGGATTTTCACTGTAATACCAATGATATCCAACTAATGTAAAGCGAAATGGGTTTTAGTGGATTGACTATACAATACCAGGCACTTCTTCACCAATCATGAAGATTTATGACTTGACCAACCTATTATGATATATATAACAGATGTTTTTAGGATACAAGGGGAACCAATTTTGATCATTTCTGATTGTGATGCACTGTCCATCTCTAAATTCTGGATTGGTCATCAACATGATCTGAATATTGAATTGATTTTTAGTACAAACTATCACCACGAAACTATTTTCGAATATAAATGGACCATTCAGACACTCGAGGTCATGCTGAGATCTTGTTCAATGAAATTTAAAGGAAAATGGGATCAATGTCTCCCATTAGTTGAGCTCTCATACAACAACGTCTTCAACTTGAGTATTCAAATGATTCCATGTGAGGCTCTATATAGAAATTATTGTAGGTTTCCTACAAGTTTGGATGATCTTGGTGAATAAAAGCTACACAGACCTAATCTTGTGGAAGTTGTAATAGAGAAGGTCCGAGCCATCTAGCATTATATAAAAGAGACTCATACATAGTATAAGATCTATACCGACACCATTGAAGAGACATACATTCTAATTATGGAAAAAATCCCTTCAATATAACCATAAAAGATATTCAAGCTATTTGGAATGAAATGAAATAATATCCCTATGTACATTATTTCCTTGTTGATCCTTTATCACATTTTAGAGTTGGCCAACCAGATAGAAAATCAACCAAACATGGGCCATGTTCATGATGTGTTGTATATATATTTATTAAGGAATCACATACATGATCCCTCACATGTACTAAATCTGAAATTGGTATAACTGGAGCATGAACACTCTTATTAGGGGTAGTTGGTGAAGATCTTGGACTATAAAGACAAATTCATAAACAAAAAGACAAGCCACCTTTTTTAATATGTATGGACAGAACCATAAATATGAAAATCTGACATGTGAAGCTATGTAAGAAATAAATGGGATTTACCATAATATATTCTCAACTGATAATATGACTTGAAATTTTCGGTATTAAATTACAAAAGTGGGGATGAATGTAATAGAAATGATTTTATTAATGACATTTTATTTTGGAATAAATGTGTGTCATATTTTATTATATTATACACATGAAACACATAAAAAATGAAAAAACTTTATTTCATTAATTTATATCATTATATTAGTAATTAACAAAACACATGAAAATACCAAATATTAAAATGGGAAAAAATATATAATAAGAAAAGTATAATTGAAAAATTTGGATGCATAAACTTTCTAAAATAATGGTCCACATGAAAAATATTATGAAAAAGAATAGAAATATTTATAAACTAGTGAACTGATTTAAAATGGATAATATATAACCATTGGTGGAATTCTAGGGAATTATATATGTATGAATAAAATTTATATAGGTAATGTGACCTCTGGAATAGTAATGTGTTTGTTTGAATAGTACCCAAATTGTTTGGAATTGTAACCTGACTGTAGGGTATAGTAACCAGGCTGTTAGAATTGTAATTTTTCCTCAAAATATTAAAATAAAAAAAAAAAAAAATCATGATTAATTTAGTAATTTATTTATATATTTTTAGTGCCATAAAATAAATACCAAGATTAGAAACTCAAAGAAACCATAAGGACATATATTAATTGATTGTATTTTAATTTATTTAGAAAGAATATTAATTTAAATATTAAAAATTATAATAATGAAATCTAGAAATATATATTCATAAAACTATAATCATTTTATAAATTTTAATGTCGAAATTTTATATGGAATATTTTTTGATAATTTTCAGATATACTCGATTTTTTAGGTGAAAAGTAAAAATATTGTATTTTTGTAACTGGTATGTTCTAAATGGAATATTTCATGAGGTAATAATAAGCTAAAAAATTATAGAATCTAAGGCTAAACCAAAAAAATATTACATAATTAAATAAAATATGAAATTAAAATTCCAAACCTAGGATATATTTTACAAACTGTAAAGCCTAAAGTATTCCATTAAAATAATATTTTATAATTTTTCTACATTTATTTTCATAAACAAATGAATATGGTTCACAAAGTTTTATAAAAACCTAAAATAAATTTATTTTATTGATATATGATTAAAATTTCTAAAAATATCTCCATTATAAGGTTTAAATTAGAAATTGTATTTTATTCATTACTTTTTCTTAAAAGGCCCCACTCCTCATGTATAAATAACCACTCACCCCTCCCTTGGAAAACCATTTACCTTCCACTTACCAATGATAAAGATCTACACAAATACTCTTTATTAAGACCATTATAATCATTATGGATGTTCTGGACTAAACCAACTCTAAGAATTCATGGTGATTAGTTCCATAGAAAAGAAGAAACCCCAAGAAGAGGGAGGCAGAAAGCGATAATATAAATCAGGATATAAGGTAAGGGGATTTTCATGCCACACATAGAATGTATATTCCACTAATATTATTAAAATTTATTATATCTATTCACTCCCTTTTATTTATAGGGATATATGTGTTTCTACCCTATCAAAATGTTTCCAATGACACTTATAAAGAGTTCTTAAGGAGACTATAATTTCCAAAACATCACCTAAACTCCTCTTGAGTTATCTTGTATCTTTATTTATGGAATGCATGAATATAATAATTTTAATATGTAAAGGGTGGTCTCAGAATAATATATCCCTCCAATGAATTATGTATTGTGATTTATCTCATGACATTTTGTGTGAAAATGACACTATTATTGTTTATAAATTTGATGTTATTATTTAGGCACATATGTTATGTGTGACCATGCTCCTACATTTGCTCACAATGATGTTTGGGTTTTGACCACTATGTTATGATATTTAATCATTATCCATATCCTAAATTCGATTCCAAATTTCAAATGATTCCATCATTCTTATTTTGATTATCCCATGCTTATATATAATTATTGTGATTATTCTCACCCTTGTACTTTTGATTAATTTATATTTTTCCTTTTATATTAAACCTCCTCTTATTATAATTTTAGATCAACCATTAATTTATACATATCCTTAGGTGAATATATGTAATAAGGATAATGTGAGATATTTTATGAGGATAGAGAAGAATTATTTCATTAATGTTGTTGTTTTATTATGTTCATGTGATATATGGACCAAATTTTCTGAAGATACCAAACCATTAGATTCTAGAATGTATTTCTATTATGTTATTTATAAAAAAAATATTTAAGAGTAATTTAAGAAAAAAAAGGGTGAAAAATTGTTTTTTGGTAAAATTGAACTCATTTGTGGCTTTGGAAAGCATCTATTGAGTTTCATTTGATTTGTAAAAACCATTATCAACTTCAAAATGCTTCATTATTTAAGAGACACGAATGTAATTTTAAAAATTTCATGTAGAAAATAAATGAACCGTGAATTATAAGCTTGTAATTCATCCACCCACTTAAGATATGATAATATTTTTATGATTTAAAATGATTCAAAAATAATTTTTAAACATTATATACAATCTCAATTCATTTTCATGACTATTCACATGTTTTCACAATAAAGAAAATAAAAAATGGAATTTGAATATATACACATTTCTCATCATTGATCACTTATACCTATCCATAAAATTTATTGAATATTATAATTCATCCATGACATATTCCTTTTAATATTTTCAAACAATTTATGTGGTTTTTTCAATACTTGCACATGCACTACAACAGCGTTTCATAATCGTTCTAGGTAATTATAAAATCACTAATAATTAACAATAAATTAGTATCATAAATATATTTTATTATCCATAAATTTTATTATCAAATTTTCTTCATGAATCAATTTAATCTATATCTATATCATCACAACATACTAAGTGAGATAGAGTGACATTTTTTAATTACTTTTAACTTATAATAATATAATGATATTTATCAAAGGAAACTAGAACCAAAATTCCATATTTTAAAAACTAAGATAGTGATTGAAAAATTTGAATAATCAAATATTATAAATTAATGTGTTTGATAGCTTTTGTGACCTTTTCTATTATTATCTTCCCCGACTAACACATTTTTCATTTTATCGTGGTGATAATAAATTACCATGGTCACTATTCATTATCTATAAAAATAAATGGAACTTATTTAAAAAATATAACAAATATTATTGAAAATATGAAATCTATTTTAGAATATTCAATTTCCTAAAATAATAAATATTAGTTTTATGATAAGTGTGGAAATTTAATGAAAATATTTTTTTTTGGAAAAAAACAATTTTTAGAATAAAATGTTTTTACACTAAAATAAAATATAATGTTAATTATGAGGGAATTAATTAAATTATGATTAATAAGATGAAAAATATGTAAAATTAAAACAAATTCAAAATAATATTAGATATTATAAATACATTGATTAAATGAAATGACAATTTTTCAAAATTCAAAATGTTTCACTATACATCCCAAAATCTAACATTACGAAAAAATCTCAATAATTCATCCTATGATTATTTTGGAACTATAATTCAAAAAATGAATTTAATTTCATCAAATATAAATTAGAAAATTCATAATTTTATTTAAATGAAAAAAAATGAATGTAAAGAAACCCCAATTTTATAATAAAATGACCCTTATAAACTTTAAATGTTTTTAACCATATGTGATCTTCTTAGCATTCAAAATTGTGTAATTTATTCCTAGGAACTAATCAGTATATTTTAAGAAGGAATTTTTTTACCATATATTCCATATTGTGATTACTCATATTCATACCCTCTAAACTAACGACTATTTTATAATTGTAATATTTAAATAATTATATTTTAGTAATGTATTGTGGTTCTATTGACCTCTGAGATGATTTTTTGTTTACAATATTAAAAATAATATTTAAAATTAAATAAAATCTTAAATCATGGGGTGTTATGTTTTAAACCATTAACAATATTTGTTTCCTCATAATGTTTTCACCTGTCCGTTAAAAAGGGATACAACATTTTTAGATTCAATTACAAGGAGTAAAAGTTAAATGTACATAACTAGAATGAAATATATTTTAATACACATTGATTAAATTTACTTTTGAGAAGGACTTTAATGCCTATGTTAAAAATAGAAAACCTATCATTTCCTAAATATTTATTCAACCATCCATTAATAATTTTGAGACTCATACATGTGAATTTTTTCCATAAATCATACCTTGTTTTCTAAGTCATATTTTCAACATAACACATGATAGATACACATTTCACTTTCTTGATTTTGAGGAAGTATTTTAACATTTAGATAGAGAATGTGAGAGAATAAACAAATATCAATTTTTTCCATAATTTCATACTTTGGTGGTATTTCAAGCACTTTTCACCTCAGTTTCATGTCATAAAAATAATAACCATGATTAATTTTTTATTCTTGAATCAATAAAATTATCTCATAATAGATCAAAAGATAAATAAAAAGAAGAAAAAATTTCCCTCTTATTTGTAATAGTTAACAAAAAAATGGTTACAACATGTTAATAATATATCAAATATGATTATACCCTTTTGCATCAAACTCCAACACCTCAACAATAACACTGAATGATTAACTTAAATAATACCCTAAATGAAATTTTAAACTCCTTGAAAATATGTCAGACTAATTAAAAACCCAAATAAATTTAAAATGGTTTGATTATATATTCGACTATAATCAACATAACATTTATCCCTAAAAAACATTATTCACTGATAAAGTCATATAAATATATATATATTAATAAAATATTCTCAAAAATATAATTATAATTTCAAAAAATAACTAGGATAACTATAAAACTATGAAAAAACATACAATCTTCATATAGTTAACTAAATTTTTATTCCTCATATAAAAATTCATCCAAAAAAATAATATTTCTTTGACCATAATCATAGGATTTTTGAAATATAGTGCACTTCCTCAAAAATAATTTCAGTCACATATTCACTAAATAACTTCTTAGTCTCATATATTCCTAAAATATGATATCCCCTTTATTCCCGATAACCATAATTACCTCTTCATCAAAGACAAATTAATTGACCATAAAAGTTATATGTTTCTTTATACTTAAGTACTTAATTATTCTCTTCAAAAATAACTGCACTAAATCACCTATTAATGCTTAGGGTTACATATTCCTCAGTGATAAATTAAAATCTAATAAACATTTTGCAAAATTTAACCAGTCACCATAAATTCTTATAACATAAAACCCCAAAAGGGTATTTATGCCATTAAAATTTTTATTATGATTAAATATAATAATTCTCAATTGTTTCCCTATATCATAAATTATCATAATTAGATAACATCCTACCCTATAATGTTATATACACAATATATTGATACCATCTATGATATATCAAGATATATAAATCTAGATCTGTTTCTAGAAACATAATCTTTACTTACTTTCTTTAATAACATCTAATGTGACCCGATTTTAGACAACCATAGTTACAAAATAAATATCCACCATTCATACAATTACATAACAAAAAACTTTTAGGTTTGGAGTTTTATCAAATCATGAAATAACCCTTTATATAAAAAACCAATCTCATTCTTTAACAATGTAATTTTTACCCATTATACAATGATTATTCTGATCCATAACAACACTTCAATATCTCAAAAAAAATTATCCACATCTAAAACCCTTAAAAAAATATTTTATAATGTCATTATTTATAACCTAGGGAAATGGAATCATATGAATGGGTGAGTGCAGATGTCTAGTAAGGGTAAAAGTGGGAGATATCAATTAATGATCATAAGAAAGCATAAGAAAATATTAATATTTTGAGAGCATAGTCTTAAAATTTGAATTTTATACTCAATTAGTACTACACCATAAATCACCAATCATGGAATAAATACGTAACATTTCAAAAGATAATAGTTAAAAGAGAAAGGAATAAATCTTAATTAATCATGTCCCATGATAGCATATCCTAGTCAAAATAACATGTCATGGGAATTGTGTCAGAATCAAAAGCCTAGAAAACTATTTCTTTAGTTAAGGATCACTTCCAAGACTATCATCACATAGTGGATAAGGTCTCACTATTGATTCGGTTTATTCCCCAATCTCAGTTCATTTTTGAAATAGACTCACTCCATATCCTCTTTAATATTGTCTCATGATATATTAATCATTAACAAATGCATTATAAAGATATATAATTTCAGGAACACCCATAACATAATTAAAATTATGAAGAAGTATCCCCAAAGATCATAAAAACATTCATTATATAATAACACATGTATTAGATATGGGTTTTATAAATATTTCATTAAAACATAATTATCTCATGATAAAGTAATGATATTTATAGATTAACCTTTAAAACATCATCATTATAAGTTATCTATAGAATTTGAGTTGATGGTATCATATGAACATATCTAAATTAGAGAAGAATAAACATCAAAGGGTGTCAACATAGATTAAAAATTTCTTACAATAATAATTGATCATTTCTTAAAATATAAGGGATATATCATTTTCCTTCTTCATCACAAAAAAAAAAAATTAACAAAATTACTAAGAAAAATATTTTAATTGAAAATAACGGTGGAAAATTATAATTAAATCTTCAATTATAAATAATAGTCATAATGGAGGGATTACCCTTTAATTTATTAAATGTTAAAATAATTATTCATTTCTTACTTTTTAAAAAATTCATAAACAACTATTTCAGAAAGAATTATAAAAATTAATTTTTAAAATGTCTAAAAGAAAATAAAATATGGTTAAAAATGACTTTAAAAATAATTGGATCACATAAAATTTCATTCTTGAATTGATTTTAAAGAGAAAGATCTTGGATAAAAAACAAAATCTACCAAATAGGAAATAAACCTGTACTGTCATTAAAACATTTTCTTGATCATTTTATGTAAAAATGATGTTAGAGTTAAAGGAAAAATTAAAATACAAAGAAATATATATATATGAATAAAATATATATGGTTTAAAATATAAGGTTTATATAAATTAATTCATTGGAAATTTAACATAGATAATCCCAAACATAAACTTTTACTACTTCGATAACTTTTGAATCACAACACTATTGACAAATTTAACATCAAATGAAACACTAAATATATTTGATATAAATATATTCATGATATAACATATCAAAGTGTAAGTATATACACTATATAATCACAAATAGGTCTATAACATGAAACTTGTCTCAATGAAAATATAATGAGAGGAAGAAGCCTTACCTCAAGTCTTGGATTTCTTCAATCATTTTATTATGATCTGGTATAATAAATTTTTATTTATTATACATATATTTTAGAACATTATTCATACTTATATAAATATATATCATTCAATTATAATTTTTGATTATGCATCCATTAACAGTTCATCAATATAATCAATATCCGGGTGAAAACTGGTATGTCCTTCATGAATGGATTGATTCGATGGTTCTAATACCTATACCATGGTCATGATTTAAACATACACATAATCTTAATAATTACATAATTATCATATTTATTAATTATATAATATTTTATAATTCTTCAAAAAAACAATCCTATGAAAAATTAATTTCATCCCTTCATGGAGGCGGTAGTCCGCAAATACACAAGGTTGATTTTGTTTAATTTTCAATGGATTTATTGAATGAAAGGTTAATAATAACTCACCATTAAATAATAAAAATCATATTATTTATATTATTTAAATATATCCTTTTTACCATCGGTATAATGTGTAAATTCAAAACCAACCACATCTATTCTCTGATTTGTTAGTCCACACATACAAATAAGCGATGTTATTGTGTTCTAATGAATGGGTAGGTGAGACGGTAGATAAAATTTTATAATTATAGACACATAAAAATATCATATATATATATCATAAATCCATCATAATTACCAAACATGGAAGGCAGTGATGAAAAACATCGCTTTATGGAGACGTAAGTCCATATGCATGTGTGAGGGATGCTTTCATTTCCCATTGGATATAACTGAGGCAGATAATAGTTTTACAATAAACATAATAAAATTTAATTGCTGTTATTACACTTGTAAAATTATTTTATTACAGATACAATATATTTTAAGGTTAGGTAAATGGAATCAATCATAAAATAAATCTGCTAATACTTGTACACCCTATGTGGATATCCTCCTTTCGATTGCGAGTATAGCCCTTGATGAAAGGGTTTTTTTCACCCCAAGGTCTTGGGGATGTGGAAAAGGATGTTTTGAGGTCAATTTTTAAATATTTTTAAAGTAAACACACATTCATATGTTTATTTAGAAATCCTAGGTTGGGTGCATTTTTATAGGGAAAGATCAATGGAATTTTAAAAATTGACCAATATTTATGGGTTAGGAATGTAGTTTTCAAAATTATGAGTTTCTAATAAATAATACATGATTGATAGTCCCTAGAATTTCGCACACAATTGAGTTAAAATAATATATTTATGAATTTATAATTATTTAAAAATAATTTCTATACATTGATTACAATTTATTGTCATTTTCATTAATATCCATAGATTTTGACAATAAAGACATCAAGATAATGATGGAATTTGAATATAAATAATTTCCCGATAAATAATCACATATTAGAATCCATTAAATTCATGTATTACCATAATTAATCCAAAAACATATTGCTTTTAATGTTTTTTGAATCATTTAGTTTATTTTTCTACTACTTCCACAAGCACTGCATTAATGTTGTGTAAACGTTCAATGTAATTATACCAACACTAAAAATTTAAAATAAATTAATAACCTAAATATATTTTAGTACACATAAATTTAATCATATATATTCACTGATATATCATTTTTATCTCTATTCATTTCATGAAAATATGATAAGTGATAGAGAGTGGAATTTTGATATTACTGTTAACATAAAAAAATATAAATGTTGTAATCAGTTGAAGGTGGTAGAAAAATGAAAAAAAAAATTATGATAGGATAGATATGGTTTAATTCCACTCATTTAATAAAATAAATGAAAATATTTACGAGGTTTATAGATATTAATACAAAGTTTCAACACTGATTAACCAATTTTACCCTTTACCACGATGATAAAAAATACCACTGTAACTATTCGTTATGTCATAAAATAAAAGGGATGTAATTATCTATTTCAAACCATCATATTAAAAATATGAAATTAATTTTACAATATTCAATATTTTTATCTTTTAAAATTTAATTTTAATATTATCATTCCAATGTAATGAGAACCTAATCTTAGAAAAATACCATTTTAGGCGTAAAGGATTTCATACCAAAATCATGTATATTGTTGATTATTAGGGAAGTAATAGGATTATGTTTATTATAATAAAAAATATGCAACTTCATAAAAAATAAAAATAATAAATGAATATTGAAATTACTTTGATTAAAAGAAATTATAGTTTTTTTTAAAATTTGCATTTTTCACTATTTACCCAAAAAATAAACATTTTTAGAAAGAACTCAAAATTTCATCATAATGTTATTTTTATTATATTATTATTAAAATTAGGTTCATTTAACAAAATTTAAATTCCAAAATTCATAATTTTTTCTTCTGAATGAAAAATTCAAAATAGAAGGAAACATAATTTTATAGAAAAATGACCTTTTTAAACATTGGCTGTTTATATCCTTATATGATTTAATTATTATCATTCAAACTTATTTACTTCTTCCATGGAACTAATAAATAAATTTTAACAAATAAAACATTTTACTATATACATCATAATGTTGTTACTTCTATTCTTATCTTCCAAACCAATGTGAGCTTATAACATTCATATTTAAAAAAATTTTATAGAATACCATGGATTGTTTATCATAGATGGTGTTTGTGGTATACAAAATCAAACCTAATATTAGAAATAAAATACATTCTAAAATATCAGATCATTATAAAAAAATACCAAGGAAAATTCATTTATTTTAATAAGTTTAACTATATATACTGAGTCTGTTTGTATGATTGAAAACTTCCAAGCACATACATCATATTAACAAGATGTTAAACTATACAAAAGTATATCTTCATCGCATGATGTAAAACATCACCACAATATTTTTATCACATAATGTAAAACTATATGATGTTTGTTTTTCATCCACACCCTGATTTTGGCATGATTTTATATGATTAATCTTCTAATTTCCTCTTATATATAAGACTAATAATGACCCATGTGAACAAAAAGGTTCTAGTTGACCACACTGATTAACCTGATTATGGTTCATTATGTTTAAAATAAGGGATTTTAGTCTTTGTCTCATGATGTAAAAAATTGTGATATAAGGTCCTCCATATATAACCAATTAGTCTATTTATAAGGGTATGTGAGACCAGTTTTCCTAAAATAATAGAATGATCTATGTATCATTTAAAAATGAATTTTCAAATAATTCATTCATTTTCATTCATTGAGATAAAATGACACCATTTTATAAGAACAATGTGTGTCTTGATTCCATATATATCATGATACATAGTGAGGCTAGGATCTTCTATCCTTGGCCCAACTCAAAGATCTACCAATACCAAAATGTCATCTAGTGTATCATCCTCTGATTAGTGTTTGGTTATATTACATCAAAAAAAATTTCTATGATAGAATGAATTTTTACCTAATAACACTATGTGTCATGATTCCTTATTATATTTAGATATGTAATAATTTTATAACTACCTGACTCAGCTGCAAGTTTAGTCTTAGTAATTCCTCCACATTTTTTGAGATTTTAACTATTCTTTTATTCATGTCAGGTTCCCTCTCCTTACATCACACTAATACAAGGTAATTCTATTTTCCCCCAATGTTGTAAGTAATATTTGAGGATTATTTATGATTATTTTAGGATATGTGGAGACATTTGGATCTCCAATCATTATCCAAAAGAAAAATATAATCCCACAAAAAATTACCAAATTTTACCTGTGTTTGGGACCCCATATCAATGAAGGGTTTTCCTTCATAGGTACAACATATATGTGAATCCATTTCATAATTCAAATGAGTTAGATCTATGAAAATTTCTATAATTAGGTCCGTTTCATAGAAAAAAAATATATAACTCTTTAGTCCTCATCATACAGACCTAAACTACTAGGAATTTGAGTCCCTATCATATGATGATAAACTATATGACTCATGGTTCATCCATAAAGACATAAAACTACATAGAATGTTCCACACTATGTGACATTTATTCATTTAATTATGAGAGATATCTAAGTAGGGATCTTTAGGATGTGGTTCTTTTTCTATAAACTTATTTTAGGAATAGAATTAACCCCTCTATAAAATATCCTGGCCTTTGTAGGGGTCAAGTATAAGAACTATATGTTTCTCGATTCTTGGTAGCATAGGGTTTATAGTGATCCCTAGATCTCTTATCATTGGCCCAGTTGCAAAAACCCATATACATTACCAACTTTAAGAGACTAAAACCTTTTGTGGTATCCTGATGTATGATTTCCCATCATCAGTTTTCTTTGGTAGATAATAAAAATTCCCTAATATCATCCTTGGAATCAATGAAATTAATTAAACATCATTACCAAAATCCTCATTATATAACCTTAAACAACAGAACAATATTTTTCTAGTCAGATTAGGTTATACTACACAACATAAAATTATGTTATACACAATCCATCAAATGGATTTTTGTTGTCTTCTTGTGAGGCCAGTTCTCTTAACATGAGAGTCGTATTTGTATAATAATTATAATTAAATTTGTTCATCCCAATAAGATGTAATGTTCGCTAAAATATCAAAACAATATATGGCATTATTCTTGGTATATCAGGATATTTAGTGATACTTTGAACTCATATCCTATGATCATTCATAGATTTTAGTCTATCCATATCCTAGTCTCTATATTCAGATTCCTCATATCCAGGTTGCGGTTCCCCTTGATGGGTCCATTATTAAAAAAATCCATCTTATTCGATGCATGTGTCTGGTCCGCACAAGACCCCAACAAATGTATTTTCATCAACAAACCTATTCGTAAGTTTAAATATCCTTAATTATTAAGGTCATACTAATATTACCCTAAAAATTAATGACATCTAAGTCAAGTATACATTACAATAAAATACATAGCACATAGTCCTTTTCATATAGCAATATATTGTACATTGTAAGGTGCATCTTATAAGATATTAAAAAAAATAGAGTTATTTGGGATACATGACCTATTTATCCTTCACAAGTGATAGATACATGTAGGGTGGTGTGGTTTATAAGACCCTATATTGGGATATGATTCCCATTTTTTCCCATAAACCCTAGTATTGTGCCCCTATTTTTATTCTTCACAACACCCTAGATTAGTGTCCTGGGAACAATCAAAAGTGTGCCTTCTATTTAAAATCCCATAATGAGATATATATATATATATATATATATCCTCCCCTGCATCTAAGATAGATATATATGAGGGTTGTTCCTTATGAAATCTACGTGTGGCTTAATTCTATTAACCATGGGTATGTAGTGTCACACAAACCACATATGATTGTCCTATAAAAAAATCAACAGTCTATTTTAACTCTATTAAAAATGATTATGACGACCCAACAAGATCCAAGACTAAGGTGAATCTACCTATTTTGAATGTTTTTTTCTCCCCAATCACACATGGTTTCTTATGTGTTTGGATCCTCATAAAACATTAATGGTAGTCAATGGAAAGTGTATTCAACTCTAATGGAATCTTAAATTTGATAATGATCATAAATTATTTCATATTTGTCCCTTTTAACCAAATGAATCATTACAAAGAGGTAAAGGTCCTCTAATATTAATACACCTTAACAACATTTTCATTGAACCTTCCATTCAAACATTATTCAGTGGTTATATTTGGCTTATTTTTACCATCCCAAATTTCTAATTTGAAAACACCAGATAATGATTAATATCTTCTCCATTACTCATTCAAAGGTGTTGGGTTGATAATTTATATATTTTCCCAAGTGGGTTATCATATCATAATCCCATATTTGGTCCAATCACCATGAAATTAAATAATGTGCATTGGATTATGGGATGATCTATAGTAGTTTTGGGTATCTGTTCATGTATGGATTTTCCATTTCCTATTTAAATTTATTTTCTCACCCTTTTTATCTAAGCACATTGAGCATAAATTTTATGAACACCACTTGCTGAGATAGTCTATGGTTTCATTGGGCTCTTCCTTCAGGTGGGGTTTGAATTTTTCCCTTGCAACATAGGTTGTCTCATTGTTTAGTAATATAAAAACTACTTCCTTAAAATATGTGAATCCCCTTTTAAGATGTAATATATTATCATTTTTTCACCTTAATCACATGGATATTAACCATTATAATTTTCCATATTTTTGGCCACTCGATTGGTTCCCGGACAAGTGATATACACTTTACCTCAGGAATGCCACACCATACATCAATGATTTTCAACTAGCAGGGAGGGTATAGGTTGTTACTGTGGGGACAATATACCCCCATATGAAAGTTCAATTTTTTTTAAAAAGGAAAAATTAATCCATAATAATAATGCATCCATCAGAGCATAAAGGAAACATAAAAACGAGAAATAATATTAAATAATGAAGTATAAATTCATAAAAATTCATGATCCTACTAGTATACATCAACAGATAGCTCATAGAGCCAACCATAAATTATGAATAAAAAATGAATAAAACAAATTTGAGGCTATGCTTCCATCCATTAGCCTCACCTTATCCTGATCTACAATCTTATTAAATCTAACTTATTTGACCATGAAATTGTTGGCCTCTGCTAGAATTGAACCTATGAACAATGACTTATTCTCAGGTAACCAATTGTTATGTCTACATGAGAAATGTGTTGGTACAACATTGTATGGAACCACCAATGGGATCCCACATAAAACTAGTAATGTAGTATGGGTGCATGTGAAAAGATCAAATGAAAAATAAATATAGTGTTGAATTCTTAATAAAAAACAAACATCAAACCTCATGTTATAGTATAAAACCAAATATGAATTATAACTACTTAGGATAAAGATGTTTTGTCTCTAACCACATCACATTACTATTCAATCCATTGATATTCACAATAGAAATATAGTACCATGTGTAAGAATGGATTCCTATGAGGTAGTCCTAGGAAATATAATTGTATAATGCCTAAGATGATTCCTAGGAGGTAATCCCAGTAAATAAAACACAAGGAATAAATAACTAAAACCCTAGAATCCCTAGAAATTATGTAATCTATATAGGGGTATGTTTTCCCACCTTGTAATTTCATGTAATCTATCAAGGGTAATAATGACCCATCTGTCAATCTCATCACCGGGAATGCACTCACCTCATTAATAGTCATCATGAAGAATCCAATGAGGTTTCCAATTGAATTATTTATATAATACGCATCCCAGTCAAATCTATGGGTATTTCCCAAGGAAATATACATAATGTAGTATCAGAACCACCTCAATGGGTATTTACCAAATAATTGTAAATATAAACGAATATAAAATGAAACCTAGGATATCTCCTATGAATTCTATCATATTGGGAATATCTGTTGAATGATGTGTAACCATAAAAGCATTACATGTACAATAATACATTATTTGAAAATATCAGAGGGTAGTTCATTCATCCCAAATTTCTCATCACAATAAAAACCATAATAAAAATAATGTAATATTGATAATAATTAACCATATTTCCAAATTCATGTCACATAATCCTGATTCTCCTCTCCAGTGCATGAAATAACCATGCCACCATAGTAATATAAGTATTATCTCATTGATTTTGGTTATAAGATGATGCCAAAAATAATCTATACCCATTACATTACAGAACCTATCAATGATAATAATCTCACTAGAGAACCTAACAAGGTCCCTTAGGATTCATCAAAACACAATACAGCCTCACCAGACTCACGGAGCATAATTTACACTGGATGAAGTTTAAAGACATGGAATTTATCCCTTCTCAATACCAATGTTTGTCCTAGGTCGACCCTCATACAGTCATCTGTTATATTCAGTTAACTCCTATATATGGAATTACCTCCAAGGTGATCATATGAGTATGGAAGAAATACTCACCCCATATTCTAATGAACTAACCTAAAATATTTACATCATCTAAAAGTACATTTTGGTCCTCCTTTGGCTATTATTCCATATTCATCACCCATCCCTACTCAAGGGGTCTTAGGTAACCTATCCAAGTCACCTTTGATCAATAAATTCATTTAAGATTCACCCCGTAGTGTCTATAAACATCAATAATTTCATTTGTAATCAATATCTAGATAATTGATTTTTGAAGTACCAATGGATGCCCAACAGTCAATATAGGCCATGAACAATTTCATATCATTCATTAACATTTTATTTAAATTAATGAATTTACTAAAATTAAAAAGGTCTTACCACTACAGTATTCAGACCATGCATCACATGTATATAAAAAAAGAATAAATGCTATGGGATTATAAAGGGAAAACCTACCCCATACGAATCCATTTTCATTAAATCAAAGTATAACCATCACTTTCTAGGTATTTCTAAAGGTCAGAAAAACTCCCATGAATCTATCTCAGCCCACAATATCCCACAATTAATTTCAAATGATTTATAAATAAGTATTCAATTCATTTAAAACAAATAACAATTAATTTAAAATTTAATCAAAATAAGTGTAATTTCTAAAAACTCACCAAGCTAGATACTCTCTTAAAAACCTCATGCAATGGGGTGTGGTCTACTCCTAACATGAACCTAAAAATTTTAGATGGAAAATCCCCAATTAAATTACCTAAAATGATGTTCAATTTAATTCTATCTAAATAAAAAACCTATAAACATCTATAGGGAAATATATCTCAAGAAAATGAATATGAATGATGTGGGATCATTATCAAAGGGTATACGCTCACCACCTTATGAAAAATTCCCATCATTATTGCATGATTTTACCATTCTCTTATGGAATCAATTCCAAACCCCAAATTAAAGGAATAATAAATAAGAAACAAAAAATGGAGGGAGGAATGGAAGGGAAATAAGTAAGAGACTCACCATGATATTACTAAAAAATCATAAATAATTCACCATATATTGATTTGAAATGATATATGGAGAGAAGGTAAAAGGACTAGAAAAAATGGACACACCGACACAGTTCATTGGACTATAATTCCATTGGGATGGAGTAGTAATATTTCAATGTCTCCATGCAAGAAAAAATGCTTATAAGTATAGTCATAGTATCTCCATTGGCATCATGAAATGAATCCACATTACGAAGAGGCATCGCTCAATGTCTTCATATACTTCGTGACCTGGCCTACTATTCCAAGAACCTCTTGTAGTGTGATACCACAAAGTTGAGGTTCCATCCCCTAAACCAACCACCATTGCGGTATAAAAAGGGTTGTGTATCAATGAAATACTTGGAATAATTCCAATAAGGCCTACAACATCATGAATTTATTTATGGATTTCAAGGAATTATATGTTGTAGAGAGATGAGACTTTAATTTTCAACCACCTGAATCTTCTCTAACACCCACCTTAGAACCAGAGGCACTCACCAGCCCAAAAAAATATCAAAAAACATCAAACTATTATTTTTTATTTAAATAATTCTAATAAACATCTCAAATATCATAAATTCTCTTACCCATGAGTAAAAAAAATTTCTTATTGATTGTAAAACTCATAAAGTCTTAGGGTTTTACAAACACCATGCAATATCACATATTATATTAGAGGAACCAAAAATTTCCATGACCATCAATGTTGACCTACCCTAGTCATAAAATCAAAAAAAAGCTTTGTGTTTTATCCCCCAAAATATATATAGATTCTATTTTCAAACTCTGAACATGTGGTGAATAATTCATCAAAACTTGAGCCACCTAATCACCACCACCACTATTACTGAGGCTATGATCAAATGAACAAATATATCATGACACACTGAGTTATCATTGATTAGATCATTATCAGGGTCATAGTACTCCCCACTACATGTACCATCTCATAAATCGCAACTCTAAGAAACTGTGCTTCCCACCATAATAATTAGTTAATGAAACACATTTGAATCAGTCAAATAAAATTATTGATGGGGTTTTCATCTCACCACATATAATAAAATATGAAAAAACTTTTCAGACATCCTATGGATATGAATTCTAATAAATGTCTTTTCCAAAACTTCTGACACTCAAACACAAAATTTCATCACGATTCTTTAACTCTTCAGAGGCATCATATGATCATACACGAACAAACATTGTTCCTAAACGAAACTCTAAATTTATTTTTGTGGTTTTATCCTCAACCAATTATATAAGATGCCATAATATCACCCTATGAACTAGTGAATCATTGATTAGAGTCACCCCCATATCACATATAAATAATCCTAATCCAGATTTCAATGAATATACTCTATCAAATATTATGACCAAATAAAAAATCTATATTTCACCAAGGATATAGATAAAATTGAATCTATCTTCGTAAAGACTTACAAAATCTACCTTGATAGTATAATGATCTGTATCATTCCATGAACTACTGACATGAGGATCATACATCCATGGCTAAAAATCCTCCCAATGTCACACATAATGATGTTAAATGGATGTCTCACTCATAACCAAGAACCAATAAGAAACTTCCTCCACTACCTATTCCTAACTCACTAGGAACTTTATTCTTGGAATCCAACAAAATTCTATTCATGAAAAGAGTAATACCATCCATGACCATTGGTGTACTCCCCATCATATTTCTATCCATAAATAGCTCCATTAACACAACCCAAATAGGGTCCATCATCATGCACATCTCACCCACCCAAGACACACTCATCAGTAATGTTAATTCTAGAAAATGATCAAACCTAGTTCAACTATGGCACTAAACACCTATCTATTTATGATATCATATCTTATAGGAAAACCTTTAATCTCATCAAAACTCTTGAAAATTAATCCTACAAGAATATCAACAATCCCATAAGTCATCGACTCCTAAATGATCACTCAATAATTTACAATTAATTAGGAAAATTCATAGCCGTTGTGGACTACCTTGATCTCATCCAATCCCAACAATTGTATACCCAGATCATATAATATAACTCTTTATTACATGATTTGTATTCCATTGAAACATTTATCATGCTATTGAATCCCTAACCATAATCACAATAATGTTAGTCTCATGTAACCAGAAGAATCCTTGATTCTATTTTTCAAAAACTGAGGCATTCTACCCATGACTATGAATAACTTACAATCACATGCTAATATGACCATTATCTCAAAACTAGAAAATTCTACCCACTCTTTCCGTCTATGATCCAACCATTGGGACCATGTTATGTGACCTCAATGGTGATTATTCCCCAAGTCATAATGGTTATGGACTCGACTAGTCCTTCCATAAAAACTAAACCACAATGCCAAAGCACCATAATTTAAGGTGATTTACTCATGAAAATTGAAGGCATATCAATTTTTACACAACATACCCGTATTAAGATACCGTGAAGTGATATGATAAAATAGAGTATCTACCCATGATTACCATCTCTAAAAATCTCCCAAGCCTAGGATATATCCACTCCTTATTTACCCTCAGATATATCACTTAGATCAACAATATCCTAAGCCCAAACTCAATGCACGACACTCTCCCAGCTATCACATATACCACATGTCACAGAAGCCACAACTCATAGGGTACATCCCTATTCCCATATAAAATATTCTATGGAAACACACATTCCATAACAAACCCCCTATATTGTCACTATATATATATATATCAAGTATCACATGACTAGTAATCAACCTACTAGAGAACTAACCCACACTTGGAATCTCCTTAAAATATTACTACTATGAGGGCCGCAATCTTATCTATGTATAGAAATAAAAATAACATAATAATTCCATGATGATCTGTATTGGATATAATCATAGTTATATTATTCAATTAAGTATAATTCCTCTATGAAGGTAGATGAAACAAAATATATAGGTTGTTGTTGAAACATTATGTAACTAAATCCATTTTTCATTCAGAACTAAATTCAAGGAATCCGATTGAAATATTAACCTATAAAGGGTAACAATACATCCTTTATAGAATTTAATGTATATAATTAATCAAGGAAAATCCTTCCATATAATACACATGGAATATCATTAATGAATATATAGTGCTTTTTACTAAGTAAAATTCCACAAAAATGTTATATGGGGAAACACAATTTATGTTATTGTTGGAATCTTAAATTGTTTAATGCTGATCACCAACAAAACCAATCATAATAAAGAACATGTATTTCTTGTCACCCTTGTGTTCCAAATATGATTCATGATCTCCATCCTATTTAAAATTCTCTAGGAGACAACAATAAATAAATCATAAATAAAAAAACCCAATTGTGTAACAATATATGAAATCTTACAACTAGAATTTTAGAAATAATAACAATATTATTATTTCCTGAATAACCGTGAATTGGTATAAAAAAAGGAGTTCATGCTTCACCAGTTTTATGTTCATCAATATACCTAAAATTTCAATAATACCCACATAACATAAACCAAATAATATTACAAAAAAAACTTTCTCTAATACAACATTATAGTCTCCCCCATCCAAGTCCACTCACAAAAAATAAGCAAAATTGGATAAAGTATAATGATATGGCATGGATTTCATGTCAATTCCCATATTCATCCATGGTCATCCCTCATATTCCCAAACCATGAAAATATAGAACTTCTACTCAGGGGAAACTATCATGGGTGCTCATATTCCAGGGGAAGAAATCCTCACCTCACACCCTAATCATTTATCCCAACTACACTACGACATCACATAGAACTATCTTGGCCTACTCATACCAATCGTATCCCTTCATCCTCCTTCAAATAATTTTTTTTTTATTTTTAAAAACCATTTTATGGTTAAGTGGGAACCCCCATTCAACCAATTCAACCAAAAATACCCACATATCCCAAATTGGAAATTCAAAATATTAAATAACCAAATCCATATTTGAAATTAAAAAATACACACCTTAGACAAAATGACATCGAACCGTGTCAAGCAGTGAGCCACCTCAAGCCACACCCCTGATAGAAAAATTCATCTTCGTCATCTCCACTACTAGCAATAACCCACAGGTAATCTTACCACCCAAGCGTCAAACCATATTACCAAAGATGCATTCATTAATACCATTAAAGTTCACCTTGAATCAAACTAAAATCCTCAACTAGAACCTTCCTTCCAGATCAACACCATATGAGACAAAAAACATGCATAAAAATTAAAAAAACCAGTGCCATCAACATTTTTTCGGTATCTTTCACATACTTCGTATCATCTTCATTGTTTCCATCATGAGTGAAGTGTCAGTGTCATCACCGTAGGAGACCAAAGATGAAAACATACCATAGTAAAAATGAACAAGAAACCACAACAAAATATAGCCGAAAACAACATAGAAATAAAAAATGAAATCTAATTTAAACTGGAAGACTTCAATTGAAGGAAACACCAAAGAATATAAATAAGGAATGGAACCCAAAAAAATGAGAAAAACTGACAATGTTGAAGAAAAAAATGAGACCACCACCATGCCCCATTCAAAAACATCCTAAGCGATCCCAAAACCCTCATTGAGCACGAATAAGATTGGGTCGATTTAGATGGGTTAGAAAATAATGATAGCAGAGAGGAAGAATGTTGATCACCACTACCATTGCTGAACCAAACCGTCTGAAACACCTGCACATAGACACAAAATAGAGGTATATATTGTAGGGAAAGGTAGAAAGTGTGGTGGTGAGAGGTGTACACTATCCCACCAGTAAACAAAGACAGGAAAAGTGGGGAAAAGATAACACATATTGGGAAGATAAGACAAAGATAAGTGAAGAAGGGAGTGCCTTCTCCGCTGAAAGGAACCTCGATGAAAGGTGTAGAATATGAGAATAAGACTAAAGGAAGAGAAACCACAAAGGAGTGGGGTTTTTAGAGAAAGGATAAGACTATAGGAGGTTAAATCATGGGAAGAAAGGGAGGAAAACAATAATATAGATGTTCAGGTACACCGCTAATCCCACGACATAGGGCTTCAGGAAGAAACCCTAGATCGAGCAGAGAGGGGGGGGGGGGGCTGGGAGAGAAAGTAGCCATCCAGAATAATGTATCCATTCATCACCCATCCATTCTCATGGGGTATAAAGAAACCTCTCTATATCTCATGTAATCATTAAATTAATTTAATTATCATCCCTAGGGGTTTTTATACCTCAAGCCTTTCAATTATAATCATGGCCTTAGTCATCGGTGGTCGAGGAATCAACTATTTTCCAAGGGTCCATTATGGCCCTAAACTATTTCTTCTAATTCATTATCATTTTATTTAAATTAATCACTATACATAATTTAAAGGGTTTAATCTCCTTATTGGTGACAATACACATTATATGCATTTAATAAGAGCTTCTACCATTGGGTATTCCTAAGGGACCACCTACCACATGTGAATAAAATTCTTTTAATTCATATCCTAAACACAACTACTTTTGCTCATTTGGGGGTCACATCAACTCCTGATCACCTATCTCAGTCCACAATATCTACTAATTAATTATTAAAAATTTCTAATTATTAAATAAAATTAATTTAAATTAGTTTTAATTTAATTTATGATTTAATAAAAATTGTTATATCTACTACAAATTTACTAGGAAACATATTCTTGGAAAAACCACATGTAAAGAGGTGAATTCCACTCCCAACACACACCAAAACTGATGATATGAATTTTTTTTTACCTAAAATGATGGAAAATATACTTGATTTAATTCAAAACACTATAATAATCCATACATCAATATACCTCCAAGAAAACAATAATCGATGACATGAGATCATCAGGACTATATGTTATCTAGACACAACATTGAAAAGACCCATCATTATAGACTGATTCCACAATGCTCCTATGTAATTATTGGAAAACACTATACTAGAGATATCAAAAATAAATGAAAACAAAATAATAGAGGAAAATAGTGGAATGGAGTGTCTTACACACCTCAAACCCACAACAAAAAATTGAAATCACATCACTCTAGATTGATATGAAATGAGGGAGGGGGAACATGGAACAACTGGCTTAAATGGCCTCCCCAATGTGGATTATTCAACCAATAGTCCATGGGGGTGGAGTAGTAAATTTCCATTATACCCATATTTGTAAATGAATTCAGTATCCTAGTATTGGTGCAACCATAGATGTGATGGCATGAATCCTCAATAAAAATCATCACCCAAAGCCTTGTTAGCCTTCATCTGCACCAAGCAACTCATGTAGTGATATACCACAAAAAGAGAGCCTATATCCTTTAAAAACCAATTTCATGGAATTACAAAGGTTCTGGGATCCATGAAATCATAGTTAAAACACCCATGAATCCAACCTACCTTCATGTCATGGTGCATGTGATATGAAACCTGAATCCCACCAATCTAAATCATCACTACATGGTATTCAACTATCATGGAATGATGTGGTTTTAAAAAATGACAGTTCAATTTTACCCTCTCATCCTTTCTCCAATGTTTACTAATGAATCTACAATGCTCACCAACTCTCAAACCATTTCCAAAAACATATTCATGAGTTTTTCAAAGTCACAGAATTTGTGTTATAGTCTCTATTATCATAAGAAAACCTGATCTATATTAAAAAAATTTAAATGCCTTATGAATTCGAAAACAGACAAGGTGCATGATATTACAGTCATACCCTCATTATTCAGGATATCTCACCCATTTTTGGAAAATACATAAAACATTAAATGTCCAAAAATCTAGTCAAAGATATTTGAGCTTTAAAAATATCCCCCAATGGTCTAAATTGCATAACCCTTAAAAATATATTGAAAAAGGCATAAAATGATTTAGGATAAAAACACATATAGGGATTCATGAGTATAATATATGTCCCAAATGATTAGTACATACCATTTATTACCTAAAAATATTTAGAGTTAAAAAAGAGAAGGTTTAATGTTTGTAGGACCCACCATAAAACCCTTTAAAAAGTTAGGATATTCTCTCTAGACCCACTGATCTAGGAAAAAGAAAGAGAAATTTCATTTTAAATTTCTTCTCACTGAATCTGTGTTAAATTCAAGGTGGAATAACTATTAAGGTTCTTGAACCCACTATCTCTCCCATATTTTAGGATTAGGAAAACATTAAGTTGAAGGAAAAAGAAAAAAATATTGTGGGGTCCCCTATATGATCCCAAAAAAATTCAATACATTCTTGGTAAGTCCCTTTAACATTTAATGAAAATGTTATATCATTATTCAATTGAACTAATAGATTAGTTCAGGTCATCTATTTGAAGAAAATGATGACATAGACTCAGGATGTTTGAGCCCTTTTGAACAATGGAAACCTCATTCCAAAATCATACTTTGTGATCCTTTTTATATTTAATCAATCATATCCTTGTTCAAATTGATTAACTATAGTATTACAGTGATGGTACACATGCATATACCCATCAATGACCAAATACATTGGAGTAAATCATTTCTATATTCTAATGGACCAACTTTAGTGTTACAATGATGATACATATACCTATACCATCCATGATCACATTCCAAGGAGAAATAAACTACATATTAAAATGGAAGAACTCTTGTGTTATGGTGGTGGTCACATTCCAATACTCATTCAGGATTAAAAAAAGAGTATATATTTTTTTTGTGTCTCTAGAAGTTGGATAAAATGAATAACATAATTCATTTTCATTAAATATTCAAATGGGTTCAATCATATTGGGGTTACTCCATACATAGTTTCATAGGACATTATGAATTGATGATCTGTATGAAACATGCATCTGATGATTGATAATTTTATGTAAAATCCTATTTTACTTGATAAAAAATAGTCAGAGGAACATCCACATATTGGATTCTTTCTAAGTAGTAGGAAGTAAAAGACACCCTCCATGACGTCTTCTAGTTAATTAGTTGATTTTTAGACTCTATCTCTCTTATGTTGAAGTTTTCCCAACTCTACTACCTCAAACTTCTCATCGAGATAGTAATTCTTTGCATCAGTTACAACACTCTTTTCTATATCCTAGGTTTCTTCCAATAGTCATTAATGGCATTCCATTATCTACTTAATAGCATCTAGCTCTTTTTAGAGGTGTTTCAGCTAAATTAATTCGCGATCACCTATAAACATATGTTATTCTATATCCCCCTTATAACATGACACATTATTGAGTAATATATCATGAATATTGGCAGATTTTACTACTAATTTCACTACGAAGAAGTGTTTTTGAGATGTTATCTATAACTCCTATATCTCAAGTATGTCATTCATGGTGTAACAGATTATGAATTAATCAAACCCAACATATCAAAACACCAAAAACATGTCAAAAATATTGTGGTGCTTTCTGTGAAGTTCCTTCAAGGGATCACACGCTACCATTATCTATATGACTCTTTATACATATCTATGGGAGGCACTACATGTGATAAGGGAATCATGGTGTGATTTAGAATCTATCTTAGATGAAAAAATGTAAAAAAGGACCAACTCACTCAAAGGTATCTCTTATATGATTTCAATTGAGATTTTTGACCCTGAATCAGTCTTGGCCTACAAGTACATCAATAGTTTATTTATTGGGGTGAAATCTTATTAATTTAGCCCCACATATTTTACTTTTCCTCCTATAAATGATGAGTGAAATTATATATGTAAATAGTTTAATTCCAAAGTAAAATTCATGGATTCCAGATAAACTCATAGACTCTTAAATTTTGGGTATCTTTGTAGCTCCCACCTCTGTTAGGGATATATCTTGGGTGTTTCTCTCCCCAATAATACTTTCATTTACAAAGGTTGGAACTGCATTCATCAATATTGTTTTATCATCTATCTTCATGTAAAATTTTAAATATCCTAACATGGATTTCCTATTTAGTATATTTGGACATTCCTCCATGTTGATAGCCTCATTTGATAGTGGGAAGGATGGTTAATGATGAAATATACACTCTATAGGACATTTAGTGTCTACCAAAGGTGGTATGGAGGGCTTCCCTTTCTTGTTCTTGGATAGGTGATACCTATGCATTAAGATATGTTATGGACTTAGTCTCTACCTAAAGGAGTGAAATAATGATGTTATATGTTCATATAGTTGTATTGTTTTGAAATTTGTATTTACTCATCATTTGGTGAGGACACAAGTAAGCATGAGTAAAGGGAACTTACTCTTGCATTGTTTTCAATCGATTTTCCTAAAATCATCCAAGGTTCTAGGGACATTTATTGTTGATAATAGTTCATAAATTATAGTATTTTATTTTTCTAATATAGTGAATCCTTTTAGTATGTGTGATGTTTTTAAAGAAAATGTAAAGAAAATATTTTAAATCCTGCTTCATACCTGATTCTTTTGTTCATTATCCAATAGATGATGTTTGGACAACCATCAGCTATGTTTTTCATACCAAGGTAACTCTTGTTTCACCAACAGAAGGTGGAGCTCCTCCTTGAAACTCCCTTTCAACAATATTTTTCCCCATCATGGTAGAGGTCTATATAGGGTGGTGAATATGTCCAATCAAAAGACATAAACATCACCATTTGAGTTTTCATACACATTGGAAAGAAACCAGATTTGGTTGTGGAAACTAACATTACTCAATTATCTAACTACACATGGATAAAATGATGGTACTCTTCAAACAAGTAAGAAGGTGAGGATAATTATTTAGTTTCAAAAATGGATGAGACTATCTCTTATTTTGGATGATGGAAAGTGGATCCAATACCTCACTACATGCATCACCCTTTCCTTTGTTGATATATAATCCTCCAGAGGGACATCATCTCTTCAAATACTATTAGTGAACCACATGTGGTATATTATGGAGAATCCATTTGGATGACCATCAAGCCCATTTTATACAAGGGGAAGTGATATTTTTCAAAAAAGGGATGGATATTAATGATAGAACTCTGGAAAAAAGAACTATTATCTTATATCATTGAGAGTGTTGTATTCATCCCACTCTTAATCCTATGATTAGTTGATGGATCCTCTAATATTTCCTCACTAATACATTTCCCACACCCACTTGGTAGTATGGACATATCTAATAAGGGAGAAATCAAACATATCCATCTATCCAATATGTTGATAAGCATTAATATGTTTTATCTCAAGGTTGATGTCTCAGGTAGAATTTATGTTTCACAATTCGGGAAAAAGGATGACACCTTGAGAGACATCCCATAGATCCACATCATTTACCACAATATTCTAGATATGTGGGAGGCCTCTGTATATTTAAATATTGAGGTTTCACTAACTAAACCTCTTTTAGGTCATAATGTGGAATTGGGCACTATTTACTTTAGTGACTTCCCTGAACATTCATCGCGAATATGAGAAATGTTTAATGGTTTGTGTTGGATAAAACACCTTGTTGAACTCTCTTGATGTGTCATTCCAACTTATTATCATTGAGAATCATGGGTACAAAGATTATTTGATGACTCAGTCACCTCATCTATCATGATTCTTTTGTGTGACTTCCTAGTTTCCACCTTTCTTATATTTAGAGTTAACTCATTGGTGTCCTCGAGAACACTAATGGGAAGTAATCACTAATGGCATGATGTTATCAATGAGTGGGTGTGATTAGTTTATAGGTAGATGAATTCATCTATGGGACTTGACATTAACATGGAATTCATATAATTTTTATCCAAAATCACCTAGAGTTATAATGTGTCCATGGGTTTCTTCTCCTTTTTAACATCTACTATAGATACCACTATTAGTTAATGAAGGAATCTAAATTATTTTGTAAATTAGTATGGCATGTAGTACTCATAAACTATTCCATGCTCTATCTAATCCAATATCATGTTTTCCCTCATGACCATCATATATGACCCCATTTTTTATGTTTTACTCCTTCTTCGATGATCATTCTGGTTGGAGCTGATCCAAATGAAAAATAGTTAAATTAAAAATATCGACTTAGGTGTTTGAGATTAGTATCATACTTAAATGACAAAATGTTGATGCTAAACACTAGTTAGATTTATGGGATGAATTAATATTTTGGAATTTAAACATCTATTAAAAGGTTATATGCATTATAATGAGCCACTATATACATTTAAATTACCTAGAATGGTTGAGAGATATGAAAGGGTGACTTACCATTGTAAATGTGTTGGAGACACTTGTGGATTTACAAGATAACCAAAACTACTAAACTCGTAGGTTCCCCATCAACAAACTTTGTGGCCATTTTAAATGTGCCTCACCTAACACCACCATAAGATTTGGGCACTGAATATAGGTATCCACAGAACCACATATCTTGAAAGATGAACTGATGAGTTTTATAGGGGATCCCTAAAATGATTTCATAACCTACAAATAATAATGGAAAAACTCTATCTATTATCATTATGTACAAGGGACTTCAATATTCTACTTCTAGTTAAATATCATTGCAATCTTTCTTGCGGGATTATTTCTAAGAGGAATAAAAAACACATTCATCCACATTTCTATGTGGGTATTGGTTTGCGAGAAAGGATACTTCCTTGTGGAATTATGAGACTATATGTTTGGTGTTTGTTCTATAGAGTTTGACCTTCGAGTATCCCCCAACATGACTTGGTAGAAGAAAATAAGAATCCATAACCATGAGAATTTGAGTCTTGAATATTTTTAAGATATCCCATAATTAATTCCAATATCACCTTTTGTCAGGTGGAAAGTGTTGGTTTCAGGAATAAAGACACTAAAAAAATTTCAATTAGGTAATTATTATTATACATCTATGTCTAGAAAATCAATATGGATTCATAATAGATTTTAGCATTCACCTTAGTCTCAAATTTTATGCATGTTTTCCAGACCCAATAATTAAATATACATCTTGGATAGAAACCTCTTCTATAATGTTGTGCTCAATACTTATTCAATCTCTATGAATGGTCAATTAAGGAATGGTGGATAATATATGAGATGTGTTTGGGGTAATTTTACATGCATATAGTTATCTAGAGAATATTATGTATAATTGAGAGAGCATGATAGATGGATACCCCCTTTTGGGATATACATACCCTTTGAGTAAATATTTTCAGTTCCCAAGTTTAATTAATCAACAATCTGTGAGTTAAGAATGTTATCATGTAGACATCATATATTGAAATTATTCAATAGCCTATATACATACAATGGAAAGAATTATTATGTCAGATATTCTAAGTGGTGCTTTAATAGGACTTGTTTGAGCACTAAAATATAGAATTATTCTAACTAGTATAACCTTTCTTGACATCATCAAACAAATTATTGATCTGGTTAATGAATTCAATATCCATAATAGTGATTAATGCAATTTTTAGCATATTTCTATAATGGAGATCAAAATATTATTCACATGATAAATTAGAAGCATCAGAAATACCCCAAGGTTAAGGAAATCCAAACATGAAATCAACCAAGCATAAAATTGACATAGATAATTTCTTTTCCTGGTAGGTTTCACCCAGGGTACATTGTCCAAGTTGATTATATGAGGGTAGTTTTCCAAGATGGATTCTACCATGGAACTTGATTAATGTGGTTTCTCTCTAGGAAAAACACTCATGTGATTCCACCCAAGTCATCCTTTCTGAGATTCCTTCATGAAGCTTGCATCCCCAGTACTTATGTGGTTAGGAAATGGTGGAACAATAAGAGAAATAGACTTACCTTTGGTAGCAAAAATGAAATGTCTAATTATCGGGTGTGAATTTACAAGGTTATACCATTTTTGAGAGTGTTTATAAATGTAGGGTTCCCTAATTATTTATTAGTAGTGTCGTGTCATATTCCTAGGTAGTTAGTCAAATTATCTTCTCTATTGTTAGCACAAGATGACTAGCACAAATATCCTGAAAACCCACAAGAACAGTTTGAGAAATGGTTTGAGTTTGAATGAGTTGCACTATAGTCCATACTAAGAACCCAATTCTCTCTCATTGATGAAATATTTGTTCTAGGGTTATATTTAACCATGAATTAGATCCGCCTTATTTTTATTAGATTAAATTATATTGGGTAATTTTTTGGGGTTCCATTTCTATAGTGGATGAAATACTTGATATGGAATAGATGAAGTCCCATAGATGGAGAGTATCATATTTCCCAAGTCCCTAGTGATGTTCATAGGGTTATTCACCTTGTCACACTGTGTTTTACCATGGTTAGAATTCAGGTTTTTTAAGCTTTACTTATGATAAGGCATCAAAGAACCCACCTCCATTCATGAAGTCTTCATTCATGAGAGCACATTTTTGCTTATATCTTATTCCCTATAATATGCACAAATTCATGCATTATACAATGCTTTATGTGCCCTGGTCTCACTAATTTCCTAGAAATTGGCAATGAGGATTCCACATTTGAAACTTCAAGGAACTATTGGAAGATTAATGGATGATCAATGCTCCAATTACTCATGTCTTTTCTCCTCTAATAAAGTGGTTTTTAAGCCTAAAACTGAGAAAAAAAATATGTATTTTTATTGTTATTGATATTCTAATTTACAATAAAAAACCATCATGGAGGAAAAATTTTCTCTTAGTCATCCAAATATTGGGAGATGGATACCCTAGATCAAGACACACTAGGGCGGTGTGCTGGATTCCTTGAAAGACTCTTCCATAAAAAAACCCCAATCTAATACCTATAACATTGGGAAAAAATATTTCCTAACAATTATTAATGGAAAACATCCTCCATTATCTTAATAAATCTTAACACTTTAACCTTCACATTAACTAGGGTGACCAACTTTTCCCTGGACCACACTATAGGAAATTATAACCCTTCACATAGCTCTCTAATTAGGGTAAAGTGGAAACTTTTTTCTAGTCATCAAATAGTCAAATTAGTACATTTTATTATCCCTAAACCATTTATCTTTACCCTCTACTAGAGAGAGACCTCCCTTAGGCCCTACCCATAGGTGATCCCCTTCACCCATTTCATAATCTACAATTAGCCACCTTATCTACATGCATACTAGGGCAACATATACACCATGGTTTCAATGGTGGAGTATTTTATTTCCCTTGACTCATGCCTAGGATCCCAATTATCATGGCCTCATCCAAATCCACTTGAAATATTTGATCATCCCATCAGGCATGCCAAAGTTCCATCCTTTGATCAAGTATTCCCTTTACAATTAGAACCTCTTGATTTTCCTCTCTAATGTATTTGTCCCTAACGGGTTTTAAAATCATGTGTCTCCATGATAATGAGGGTCATCAATGTAAGCATAACTGTAGGATCTCCCTTGGACCTTGAGGGTTATTTTGGCTACTGATTTTTTTAGTTGGTCAACATAGTCCACCCAATTATCCCTAAGGTTTTATGATTCCTTCATAAGAGTAAGCCCATGTGATTTTAAAATTGGTGATTTAATCCCCAAGAATCCTTAGGGAGAGAGAAACGTCATTGGGAAAACCTGTATGAATGTTATTCCAAAGCACAAGTTCCTAAAAATGCATGTAAACACAAATATTTATCATATGAGGCCATATTCCTTTAGTGTCTAGTTATTTGTATCCATCCATCTATCAATCTATTTAAAGTTGATGTATATATGGGAAACCTCCTTAGTTGTAAGCCTTGACCATGTTGTCACTATTTAACTAATCCCAGTGATGTATTAGTTAGTCGCAACCATTTCATTGAGCAACGTGTAAGGCTTATTATATCCTCATGATGAAATATCCTTCATGAATACTATATAAGGGAGCATATTCCATGCACACAGTCATACTCAAAGGGAGATATGAATCCCTTTTGATAGACCCAATCCCAACACCAGAGAACCTATTACCTCCCTAGAAGGATATAAATTCCAAGTATCCCAAATATATGTAATTAAACCATATTATCATTAATAAAAAAAATTAAATATGGGGAACCTATAATTTGTACATATTTTCACTTCAAATGTGTATCAATAAAAAAACATTAAAATGCATGTAACTAGTCTTAAATAGGGATTTGGAGAAGTATTCATGATGAAACAGACATATATAAAAAAATATTAGAGGGTGTTGGAGTAGGAAATAATTTTCCTTGATGGGTGATAATAGCAGGACCTCCAACCATCTTGACCAACGCACATTCCACACTGCCACGTATAAAGTCCCAGTGGCTACCTTCCATTAGAAAATAGGTCCTTATAGACTAAAAAATGGAATAGTGAATGTACATGGGGGTATCCTAAAAAATTCATATTTCAATAAATTTCTAGAAGGAAACTCACCACATTACTTTAAACATCAAAAAGGATGTCTCTTATATCACTTTAACCCATATCTAGATCTATTCTATAGATCTTCATGTCACTAGGACTAGTACAAATGAAATTATATAAAACTATAAATCAATGAACACTGGGAGTGCCTCTTATTTCATCTATTTAGGATGATAACAAGGCTATAAAATAGGGAACAAAGGAGGCCATACTATACTTAGAAATGCTATAAACATCCTAATGATCAATAGTTACTAAATCACCAATCACTCGGTTATCATCTAGGACCATGATCAAACCAAAAGTACCTCAAGGTTCCAATATATTATTTCCATATAGAACATGTACTACATCACAAACAATCTAAAAAACCAATCACACAAAGGAAGGATTATCCTATGGTTCTCTTACTATCATATAATATCATGAATAAATAAAATACTATGAAAATATAATCATCAGGAGTATACATAATTATAAAATATTTAGAAAATAATTCATTGATCAAACATGGTCAATAAATTCCAAAAATTTATTAAGAAAATCCCATCTACATTTCCATTAAATTCCACATCAAAACTCACTATTATTAATTTAAATGTTCACTAAATTCCAAATTTACTCAATCATATCCTCTGGGAAAAACCATGAGAATCCTCTTAAACAAACTCCCATTTGTTTTTAAAAATAACTTTAAATTACTTTCATTAAATGACAATTTACATTTTAAATAATTTTTTTAGCCAAACCTACCCTATATAAATCACATTTAAAAAGGAAAAGATGTTTACTTTTTAAAAACAAACTCTGACCACCAAAATAACCATAAGATGATCCTCCAGTACTCATTCAACTGGGGTTCCATTAATGAACTTTTAATCATGATATGTAGTCTTTACTGAATATTAGGACATCATAAGGAAATCACATTCTTATGGAATAATATCAGGAAATGCCATGTATAAATTATAAAAACAACAATAATTACCAAAATCTATAACAATATCATTAAATAATAACGAGACTCTATAATGTAAAGTCCACAAACCATAACTAGATATCCATAAATTAGTCCACAGCCTAAACAATCTACCATGATCCAATAAGTTTTTATCAAATTTCTAAATATTAAATAATTAATTAACAAAACATTTAAGTGCATGCTCCCACAATGTATTAAACATATTTAGACCCACTAATTATATCTATGATATTAGAAGAATTGAAAATAACAAGTAGACCACCCACTATAGAATATCGATCCTATTACATGAAAAAACCTAAAATTTTAACCCTAATAATCACCTAAATTACCCAAAATCTATAAATAATTTATGAGTACTTCCTAGGATGAATAAAAAAAGATAAATAGTGTGAAACAGTGAAACTATGAGCATTCTAAACCCTATATTCACACCTTCTACTAGAGTACCGTGATTCTGATGCAATTATACAATGTTGTAAGGGGATCCCAAATCCCTGACCTAGTTGAGGTGCACAAACATTAAAGAAGAACCAGTAAGAGGACCATGTAATGAGGAAGGGGAATTATTAACCAAAATATATACAATGAATGCCTCTTAAATCATCTCAAAATAGATGATTGTGAAGGGGAACTAAGAGGTTGAAGAAAATGATTGAGGGACCAATCAAAATTTTATCTCCCAAGCTCCATAAACTCACAAAAATGAATCTGGATTGATAATCAAATAATTATCCATCCCCTAATAAATAAATTTTCAAAATTGTGCATTGTTGAATTACTATATATGGCATGGTGTAATACAGCCAATCTAGTGTAATATTGATGGGTGAACCTAGTATTGAATGTGAAATAACCTAAACCTTATATCTCATTTCTACATCCCCATATATTCATTCTTCACCCCCACATTCTATAGCCACACCAAAATTTTTTGGCCACCCAATTACAGTCTGTATAGGTTATTGATAATAGAACACACATAGTTTCCACACGAACCCTCTCTAAGAACCCAAATTTACTCACATAAGAAGCTATGGAATTACACCTATAATTTTGGTGAAACTACCTACATCATGTTGTAATGACCCACGTTACATATTTATCTTCTACCTGATATAGAGTTTCAACCATCAACACCAGACAACCAACATTATGTTTTTTCCTGCAAAACATCAAGATTTAAATCATCCAAAAATATATCCGAATATTGACCAAAAAACTAACAATTTGATTTAGATCCCAAAAATCATAATCATATGTCTACTAAAATGATAGAAACTCTTATCTAATCCAATTTCACCAACTCTTAAATCTTTGTGTCATTACTAATTCAATGAACAATTATATTTTTCTTCTGTTTTTTATTTAGGATAGATTATAAAATATTATTTTTTATTATAAACTTGATATAAAATATATATTATAGTTTTATGAATTTTTTTAGGCACGCCATATGTCAATGGACTGGTTGATGTAATGAGACAGTTTTTTAATCCCTTAACTTAGTATACCCTTTCCCATATTCTAAAATATATATTATATATGATTTCACTAAATTTTTATACATTATATATTTTCCCCAATGGGATGTGTATTTCACCCAAGCCTGGTATTTTGGTTTATCTCAAAATCTAAGAATTGGATCAAATTAGTAATGTTGGGTATGCATCCTACCATTTTTACCAGTTACTAATGTAATATAAATCATTAAATCATGGTATTATTATTGAATAATATAGGTTATGTTTTTTTTCTATCTATGTAATTTTTTTAATACATAAACATTAGTTTATAATTGGAATGCAGGAGTTGGGATGATATAACTTAATGATAATGTAGTGTGAAGACCCTATATGTATATTTTATAGGGTATGTGTGAAACCTTTGAAATGACATCCAAGGAAGAAAATTCCCAGAAACATGGGATATATTTTTCATTTAATCATGATTTATAGATATTTATCTAATCATCTTGATGGATAAGTCTGGTTACAGTACAAGACTTATCATTGTATGCCTCTAAGGGAGTTCTTTCCCATTGAACATCCCATTCTTTCTTTATAGGGAATGTTTCACATTCAATTATTTATTATATTATTTTTTTTATATAATTTGAATTATTTTAGAGAATATATTGTTCTTTTTGGGACCTTATATCATTATAGTCTCATGGACATGTAGAATTTATTTATTTAATTTTCTCCAGATAACATGGAAAATAGATTTTATATTGATTATTATACATATTATTTTTTTCATTTTGATTTACTTCACCAAATGTCATGATAAAATATTATCATTACTAATATATTTCATATTCTAAATTCAAATGGGTAAAATCATATTTCACCCACTTATATTTTATCCCTGGTTGTTTATGCCAACCTAAGGGGATCAGGATGTGCGCCAGAGGTGTTATAGTGACCTGTCCAATATCGATCAATAAATCATATCACATTCATTACAACATATTAATGAATAATTGTTCTTGACTAGAAATTAATTCGACTTAGGATAATTAATTAAATTTCATCCATTTTTGTGAATAGAACTGGAACAACCAATGGTAACATGTACGGTCAAATTTAACCTCTCTATAACTAATTTTCCATGTGAACCCTTAACTCTCACAAATTTTTTATAGTCATATCATAGGAATCCATATATATTGGAACCACACCTATAACGAGATAAATAATAAATTTATACTATTTTAGTGTGCTGTTTTTTCCACCACATTATGATATACATATTCGCATTCTCTCGTTGCTTCTAAAAACTCCTATGATTAATTATTTAGAACAAATAAATCTTGAAAATCAAACATATTAGTGATTACCAACTTCACATAATTCCCCATTGAATATAGAGGATCTCAGTCTTCATGAAAAAATAGTCTCTCTCATTTGGGAAAATTATAAGTGGAAATTCGACTAAAATATTTTAAAAATATTTATCTTGTGCTATCTAATATATTCTATGGATGAAATCATATTATTTTATCCAATAGGATGATATATCATGTGTTCCTTTCACTAATAAAAACTATGACACATTTAAAAAAATAAAACATCAACCAACCCATGATGAAAATAAGAGTGAAACCTATTTCCTTGATACAAGAAGGTTAAGTTATCTATTGAGACTTTTTTTTAATAAACAAGTGTGAATTTTTAATGTTAATAAAAATATAATCAATATAAAAAATATAAAAAAAAAATAAAAACTCTAATATTATGATGTCTAATATCAAAATCATTATATTCTACCTCTGCATTATAGAATAGTGTTATACCTGCTTGGACATAAACATTTGTTATTCTACATGGTATTATTATCAGGTTATAATTATTTGGGGATTTTTAAAGTCTAAATTTCTTATTTAAACATTAAAAAATCAATAATATTAGTGAATCAAAATTTGCAATGAGTTGTAAAATTTCAAATGTATATGACATATTTCAATGAATATTTGAATATTTTTGAATTCAATGGAGTGTTCTTCTTTGACTATAAAATGTGATAAAATACATATAAAGTGGGTTTCATTTCAATATGATATTGATTCTTTGAAAAATCCTCAAACCAAATATTTCTCTTTGTAAATTTTTCTGCCCATAACCTAAGGTTCTAATGGACCAGGGCTTCAATGAGACCCTTCCCTAGTATTGGAAGATTTAGAAAGACCATGAATTCCCTAGGTGGGAGGAATCTATTATCTACATATTATTAATCATTATCATTAATCTTTAGAATATCATGGATATATCAAATAAAAAATTTAAATTCATTCATTCATTGATAATTTTATTTAATATTAAATAAATGGATACTTATTGTAGTAATAATTGGTTTTGGTTACTTTTTAATATATGTTGACAAGATTTTTATAGTGAAAACCCCATTAATGGTATCAAATAATCTTCTATTAATTTTAGATTTAGTTTTCTATAAATATAAAGAATCTATTTTATTTTATTTTAAATAACCATAATGTGTTTTTGACAAACATTCACACATCATCATGTATTTCATAACTATAATATATTTTTACAATAAAACTAGTATAGTTACATTAAATTTATAAGACTACATCAATGTTTATGATAATGGACATGAAAATGTTTCAGAAAAATAGGGTATCATAAAATTATAATATCACATGATAGTTTTCAATGGGAAACATTTTTTTAGAATCAAAATAAAATCATCATAAGAAAAACCATGCCATAACCAAATAAAACCTAATCATGGTTTAATAAGTATAAAATTAAAATAATCTACTGCAAATGAATTTTCCCAATGAAAAAAACATGGTTTTCCCTTTATAAGTGTTGTCACCAAGGATAATCCACATTGTAGTTTATATAAAATTGGCCAAGGGTTTTTTTAAATGAAAAAAATCACCATTTATTAGAAACCATTATTGATGCAGGCACACATGAACCTTGATAAAAATTTAAGGGGATTTAAACTAAAATAAAAAATTCATTAGTGAATTTGATCTATGTTTTATATAGATTAATTTTGTTTAATAATTTATAATGTTCTTATAAAATATTTAAAAAGGATAAATGTAAATGTGTTTAAATTGATCTATGAAATATTCATAAATATGAATTTAAATATTCATATTAATTAGATAGTTTTTAGAGTTATTTAATCCATGCCATTATTTTTTTTAGTTGATTAGATTGGGGTTTATATGAATTGAAATATGTGAAATTTTGTATATATAAAATGTTCAAATAAAATATAAAATGATTATATAATTTATGATAAATATTATATATTATTTTTTATATGAAGTGTTATTATTAGAATAAATGTTAATATTATTTAGTTATTTATTTTATTGAAGTAAAAAAGTCATTTTTAATTAAAAATGTTTTAAATTAAATTATTTATGTAATTTCCATAAAATTTTATCTCATGTAGATATATTTGAAATATTCATATATTTAGTTTATTCCCCATATAAAAATTTATGAATATAATGTGTTATATTATAAATTTATGTATACTTTATTTTAAGGTGTTAATGATCTTATTATATTTTTTATATATGCATATACGACATTTTACACTGGGTATGCCATAAATTGTTTTGTTACATTCAACCATGATAATATTTTTTGTGTTTTATGAACATAAAGGTGCATATTAGTTATGATTTATTCTTATTAGGCTTTTGGATTATATTGGATGTAAGGAATCTCTTTATTAGTAATCCATGGATACTAGGACATTATGTTAGACTTAACACTGGACTGTGAACATGGGTTGTCCCTAGAAATGTGGGGGTTTTCCACCTTCCAGACCATTATTACTTTAGTAGATATTTTTATATTATTACATTCTAGTCAGTTACAAGAAAATAATTCATATAACATATAAATATAAATAATTTTGGATATGTATGACAATAAATAAATTATATTTATAGAAAAAATAATTTTTTTATAGACTGTTATGCATTATCATGATTTGGGTATATTAACTTAGTTAAAAGTATGAGATACATGAAACAAAAAGGTTAAATTCATGAATACATATTAAAAATTCATGTGAATGGATAGTGAGATTTAAAAATCACTTTTAAACGCTAAGTGTTAGGTTTCATCCAATGTGAAAAAATATCATGACCTCGATCATCCAAATGGGTAAGTTCATGATAATGCTATGTGACCATATATTTTCTTATGAAAAAATGGTGTAAATCAATAACCCTAAATGTTATGTAACAAAATATAATTGTAAAAGTTTTCTTACACTTGGCCGGGAAACCCTATGAGTCCGGTACCAAGGGAATAGAGTTTATTTTACCCATATGATGGATTTGGGTAATGGTTCTTCCTCCCAACTATCCAAGAGACATATAATATTTGATTAAAATAATGTTTTTAAAAAACATCTATTGTTTTATTGGAACACTAATGTAATCTCAATGCTTTTTGAAATATATATCTTGCATCATTGATGGATATGAAAAAATTAAATAGTGGGGATCATTTTAGTTGGAGCACATTAAAAAAAAATTTGTAATGATTTAAAATTATAAACATCATTTAGAAAAAAGAAAATATTATAGATAAAGTAGAATCATCATCACCAAATATGGATTTTGGAGTATTACATTAAAAAGTGTAGGTTAATGGAATCAAATTCCTAGGCTAGTGTAGAATCCTATGATTTATTTTGAAGCAATATTGAATGTTATATATTTTATATTAAAACAATTATAAGAATTTTATTGTTCAATTTTATCAATAAGAGGATCAAGATACACATGAGAATCAAAATATATATTCAAAAAATGGTTTCAAAAATAATTTCATTAATGAAAACATTGAAAATGAACATATCTATCTTCTCATGTACTTAATGAGATTGAGTATATTAATAAATTTTATTGGTCAGGGTTTTCTTTTTTGTCTTGATCTTCATATTAACATCATATTTTAATTATTTATGGGCGATTTCATCATTACTAATCAATTAAATAAATGTTTACCCATTATTCTAAATAAGACTATGATAGTTGTGAAGGGTACTTAATATATAGTATATATTATGTTAAATTTATAAAATGATAATTATAAGAAAATACTTTTTGGTCCCAATCAGTATCCTAGGTCATTGAAACCTAAAAGAGGTGTTAGGAAAATGATTCATTTGTGTTAAAAATAATTATTAAAATAGGAATTTTTTAAAATAACTAAAGGGGTTTTAGAAACATTTTAGAGATTCCATTTGAGGTATTAAAATTATAATAATCATTTCATAATTTTTTATATGAACATTGTAATACCCCAACCATAATTTCCATACATATTTTATTTATTTATTATTATCCATCCTTTTCATTGAATTCCAGGATGAATTTTATTCAAATTTTCAAATTTTGAGGTTGGAGTGCCAGTTGCATGAGTGTCTCCAACCTGATTTCCTACCATTTAAAATCATGAAATTGTTTTTAGTAGAGGCACATTAATATTAAGAACATGTTTTTCAACATCATATAGTCAAACCAAGAAGTGTTTCCCTAGTGTTTCCACTCAAGGGAACATGTTTGGAGCATAGTTTGGTGAACTATACGACTAAAATGTGTGACCTAACAATATTATTACAATCATGAAATTCTTAATCTAACCCCCTATCATTTTAATCCCATTTGAGCCACCTTTCAACTAATTCATGTTTTATATTCTAGAAGGACCCCTAGGTGTTTTTTCCTTCCTCTTTCAGGGAGTTTTCAACTTCATCACTGATTCCTATAGAGGTTCTTCATGGATGAATGTTATTTCTCATATCTTTCTCATCATTATCTTCCTCACTTTATATTTCATAATATTTATCTCTAGTGATGCATTTTTTATTGAACCCTAGGATGTGGGATTTTGCATGAATTGTAATTTTTGGTAATTATGACATGTGGAGATCATAATGATACCCTTTATAGCATTTTATATCAAAGGTAATATGTTTCCATTGGTTTAAATTTGGTTACCCCATGCATAATTTTAAAATTTAAACACTCAATTGAATTAGATTCCTAATAAATCCCATTAATTATGTTCTATTAAATTATTTGGGTTTTAAATAAAGATAACATTTTCTCCATTACTTCCTGATTATCTTGTTTAAAATGTAATTTTATGGGAATTTGGTATGGTTATTATTGAAAGTTATTTGTAAAACACTTTATGCATTTAATAAAATGTCATAGATATTTTATCATAGAAAAAATTGTTTTGATTGGTTTTTAATATATCTAATAGTTTTTGAAATTTTTTCTCATGTAATAGCTTACATATTTCACTTGGTTTTAATTATATATGGGGAATTTTCAAAGGGGTTTTTATTTTTATTAATATACTTTTTCTCAGTTGTTGGATTACTATTCTTAATTTTTATTTTTTATTCTTGCTATGTGTGGTGTTATTTTAAGTGTTTTTTTTAATATTTTATATTTAGTGTGTAAAATGTTTTTATCATTGAATTAAGTTTAAATTTCATTTAAAATTACTCTCTTCAAGGAATTTAACCACATGAGATTTAAAAATGGGATTAGTGATTTATTTTCTTATGAATGTTTCAACGGCCCTGTTTGAAACACATAGAAGCTGTTTTGATTTAGACCTTATTTATTTCCCTTTTGATCTTAATATTTAAAATAACATGTATATTTTTTTGGATATTGAGATAGTTTAGTAATGTATTTGTTAGAGAATAAGTGACCTGGGTTTTTCATGTTTTGTGCATTCATGTTACTAAATTTAATTTTTATAAAATGACCTAAGTTTACATGGCCATGAGAAACAAATATCATATGTATGGAAAACTAGGATTGTAATACTTGGAATGGTCTATCATACATTGTTTTATACTATGTTATAATAGTATCTATACATATTTGTTATATGTATAGGGTGCCACATTCTAGAGGTTCCCCTTTACGCAAAGCATTGAGACTACTCTCCCATGAAGAATCTGTATAGTTAGTTATGACTTGATTTAATCACCAGTATAATACATGGTTCTAGGTTTCCTTGAAATTAGATTACTTTGGTCCACTACCCTTAGGTAGTTACTTTTGGTTTTCTTATTTAATATTTTTAGATATTATATTCATTTTCATTTATTTATTTATTTCATCCACTCGGGTGGATACTATTGTTGTTTTAAGGAAACTTTATATTATATTTTATTTTAACCTTTATATTTTTGTGGTTTCTATAATTTTTTTTATTCTTATATTACTACTTTTCACTTGAAGTGGTTTGTTTATTTTAAAAAATTATTATTTTCCATTATCATATATTCCACGTAGAAACTCAAAAATGAGTTATTTCAAAAGTGGGGTAATTTTCCATTATTTATAAAGTATGATTATATTAAAGGTTTGGTTTAAAGTGATATATTTAATTTAATATATTTTCCCATTAAACATATTTTAATGCTAGGTTTTTGTAAAAAAAATTAAATTGTTTTTTTTTGTTAAATGTGTCAAAATGATGGTTCTACATGATTTTTTAATATAAAGTTGAAATATTATTTTTATAGATGTATTTTTACACTTTCATGAAATAGATTTAAAGTCAATGGTAATGCATGGTGTGTGTGGAAGTTACCTATTGGGATTTTTCCCACACATAACTTTTTTGGATCAAGTTGAATGAAAATATCATTCATGTAGACTCATATGTATGGGTTTATCAAGGAAATAATCTTGTTGGCATATTGGATAGTGATTTTGGGACATGTGGAGATTGTTTCGATATTTTGGAATCATGTTATTGTTATGTGTCACATATATATTTGAGGACATGTTTTTACTCTAATTTACGTCTTCTATGGTTTATTTTCACCACTCAATGTAATTGAATTTCAGTTATATGGAGATACTTTAGTCATGTTATATGTGTATTCATTGATATTTTAAGTTTATAATTAAAAACTACTTATTTTGTGTATGTGATCATCAAACATACGGAGTGGTCATGCATGACTTCTTGGTGGGTTTATCATGATGAATTGTTCTTCCTCAAGAAATATCATTCCCACTTGTTTAATTTAATGCCCAAACACTAGTTTCCAACCTGTGGGGATTCAGAATGCCCTTCGGGCCTTTCCATATACTAAATTGGGTTCCTAGAGCATGACGATCCTGGGGATTTTCATGAATAAATTCAATCCATGAAATTTTACCATTTTTTGAGAGATAATGATAGATTAGAGATTTGAATATTATAACTCTAGAGGTAGATGTGCAAAGAGTCAAGATATCTTGTTCACGTTCTAAACCTCAAGTTTCAATAGTGGTTGGGTTATGAATTATGAAATTTTATTTTTTTTCATTAATTATAGTTTACTTTCATTAAAATTTTCAAATTTTTAGATATTATTATTTTTTTTGTTTTTTAGACCTTTCATGTTTTAGATAGAAAATGGTTGATGAACTAAATTCACAAAATTGGCCTGAATTGTTTGGGAAATGATGTTGTTTTTTTGAACATGGCTCTGCTTTCATCTCCCAATGGAATTTTTCTATTGGGAATAATGTTTTTCAAACCATACAACAAAACCATGCATAGTGATTAACCCCTCTTTCATATTTATTTAGATACATTTATAATTTAGATTTCTTTTATTATAATTTTTTAGTATTTTTGGTTGATTAAAGTGAGTTTTTATTATTCATTGATCCAACATGGTGGTAATTTTTTGATTTCTTATAATAAAGTATCGATTTTTGTAAAAAAGTGTTGTGTTTGTAAACTAATAATTGGATTTTCTAAGATATTTTGGTATGAATTTATGTTTTGGATTTCCAAAATGATTTCAATAAGGGATCCTGAAAATTCAAAACTAATTTTAATTTTGGGTTTATTTCTTTTGAGACTAACATGAATTACTCTAAAAAACATTTTAGGATTTTAAATAATAAGTGTCTCGAGTTTTGGATTTGTTGTGTTTTTTTCAATTTTTTATTAATGTTTTCAATTGATCCTAAAAATTTTACTGATTGATTTTTTTATCTTCATATAATTTTATATTTCTATTATCCATGTTTATTTAAAAACATGAGGTGAGTTTTCAAGTATTCCTTGGGGTGTTTTTATCATTTATTGATGTTGGGTTTCATTTATTCAGTTATGAAACATGGTGATTGATTATAAAATTGAAACTCTTATATGTGAATTTTGGAAATTTAAAATCATTATTGTAAAATCAGATTATTTATTCATGATATGTATAGATTTTAATATATATGTCTTCCTTAAATTAAATTTTTTATTAGGTAACAATGTCATTAATGAGATATTTTAATGTGAGGATAATAGTGTTGGAGAATCTGGAATTTAAATTCATGTGATTATAATTTTAGGAAATTGAATGACTTTAAGGGGTCGCAAAACGTTTTGATTTAATAATTTATTTAACAAGAAAAGGTATTACAATTTTTATTGGATTATGATATTCAACTTTTAGATTATGGTAGGAGGATAAAAATGTAACATGTTTTTCATTAATTTCCTATATAAAAAATAATGTGCATATCTTATGCTAAATTACATTTTCTAATGGATACTTAATTGGAAATGGATTTCAAGATCATTTTATTGACTATTATGTTTTTAATTAGGTTTTTTTTGTTTCTTTTGAATATGTGAGTATATACATGGTAGGTTTTATTTTTTTGTTTTTTATTTTTTCTAGAATGAAATAAGGATAGTAATTTTTTTAATCCATAATTTAATCATTTTAGAAGTTGTAATATTTTGATTTTTTTACGATATTCATAACAAATAACCATGTGACTAAAAATGTTTGGTTTTAGGTTAAATTTCTCAAGAAACAATATCTTGAATGTTTAAAGGGGTTTTGGATTATGATATTGGAGATTTTTATTTTTGGCTATGTTAGGTAAATATTGGAGATTGTGATTTAATTTGGTGTTGTATAGGTTATTACTTGTTTCTTTTTAAAATGTGAAAGTTCTTACTTTACATAAGGGTATGATTTATGTTTTTTGGGTTATTCATCACCATTTTTGTTCCAGATGATTTATATTTCAAGGAGTTAAATTTTTTAATTATTATGATATTTTATTTGATATATCGAGCATTAATGTAATTGATGATGTGAAATAGTTCATTTACGAATATATCCCACCTAATCAATATGATTTTATTGATATCATTAATATTTTATGAGATATTCATGTTTATGTAATGAGTGTTGGTTTTAATTGTAATGATATTTTGTTTTCGAATAGGGGATGTAATCTATGTTTTGGAAAACACACCATAAGGGAAGCCTCAAGTCTTTGAGAGTAATGAATTTTTTTATGATGTGGATAATTATTTTATATGACCCTCATATACCTTATCATTTTTTATTTATTATTCTCCTTCCTTTTATTATAATTATAAGATGAATTTCCTTAAAATATTGAAATTTTTATGTTCCAGTTCGCGACCCATGATTGGAGTATAGTTGGTGTTAACCATTCATAATTAAAATAAAAATTATATAATGTTTTAATAGATGCACCTACATGGTTGGTTCAATGTTTGTTAAAACCTATAGGGAAACCATGAAAATATTCTTTGGTGTTTCCATTGAGGGGTATAAGGTTGAAACATAGTTTAATAAACTATGGGGCCAAATTGTGGGACCATATTTGGTCTTAAAAATATTTAAATTCATAAACTACCCTCCCCTGATTATAACCACCATTTATCCCCTCTTTCTCCCCATTAGTGTGAGACAATTGAGCAGCACCCCTAGGTGAATTTCACCAATCATCCTCTACTGATTTTTTATGCTCCTATAACACACTAAGATTAAAAAATTTATTACAAAAATGTTTTGTTTTATAGCATGTACCACATAAAACGCAAATATAAAAATAAGCATGGTATAATATGGAAATATTATTATATAATTTTGAATGTTATAACCTAGTAATCAGTTTAGAAGGTATTAATAAGAGAAAATGCATTAGGAAATATAAACTAAAAATTTTCATGTATTTAAATTTATTAATTATTTATTAGGTTTTAATAACTCAATTTAGTATGATAATAATTAAATCACATTAGATTACAATCCATTAATGTTTAAAAGGGTCATATCTTAATACAAGTGGGGTTTCCTTATGTTTTTTTATATTCCTTTTGCAAGATAAATTTATAAAATTCATAATATTAATTTTATATAATTAAATTAATTTTGGTACTCGTCATATCAAAATTATAATAGAGTTATTTTTTGTGATTTTTTATAAATAGTTTATTTTCAGGTGAATTGTGAAAAATACCGATTTTACAAATAATTTCACAATTAATATTTTTTCATGATATAAGAATGAAAATTGTGTTTATGAATCCATTTTTATAGACTGAATTTATATTTTATTACTATTATATTTCATTTTAAATTAAAATTTCAAACTTACAAATCTATGTTTGACATTTTATATATCAATGTGTTGTTTTTAGTTCAATAAAAACTATTTCTGACAGTACACTTTTAATCAATTTTTCATATAGTTCCCCGATGATTTGGTTTTTTTTAGTAAATTAAGTATAATTTAATTTTAAATCATTTAATAAATTCAATGGAAATCAACATTTTAGATGATTTTGGTACAAAATAATTTCTTATTCTTAAAACATCCATTTTTATAAAAATTTATTTTATTAATTATTATAAACATATATTAGAAGTAATTTTTACCAACTATGGAAACATAATTATAGAAAATTTGATTCCACATTTTTCATCATCTTGTTCTAACATAGAAATGATGTATATCTAATTTTTTTAATAATAAATATTAACCATGGTAAAAATGTATCACCTCTATAAAGTGTAAAATGTGCTAATAAGATTTAAAACTATGTGGTAAGGTCTAAAAACTAATCAAGAAAATTCCTTAATTTCATTGGAGGATTTTATTTCAACACAAATAATCATATATTATTAAATATGGAAATTGTTTCCCATTTTCCATTGGTAATGATAGTTATATTATTTTATGTAAATAATAATTAAAAAATTTCACTATATTTCATTAAATATATATAATATGATTTCATAAGAATAAATAAATTTTATGAATGGATATATATGGATATCTACAATGAATATAAATTATTTTTAATTTAGTAATTTATTTTTAAATTTTTATAATTTTATATTTAACTTAAATGATTACGCATCACTGATGTGGTGCTTGTGAAAGTAGGTGAAATATAAAAATAAATTGTTTTAATGAATTAAAAGTGATGTGTTTTTCACAATATAAATTCAGGTATGATTTATAAGGATCAAAAGGAAAGAAAGTTAATCTTTTAAATATTCAAATTTCAATTTCATTGTAATATTAATGTTTTAAAGACAAATTATGTGGATTGTCTACAAAATGAAATTTATAATATTTTATGTTAACCAATATCTAATTACATTTGATATAAATCATAAAAACATATAATTTGTAAAATAAATATTAAATGGTAAATAATATCAACTATTTTCCCCTTATGACCCACATTCCATTTTATAATGACATTTCTGGCCCTAAATACCATCTATCATGTTACCACAATATACATCAAAATGGATAATGTAGGGTCAAACTAAATGGATACATGTTAAAATAATTTAAATACTTCTATAAATCAAATTAAATGAATGTATTGAGACCATATATTATCCCATGTTTTAGAATTAGACAATTTAGATTCACTGTTCCATAAAATTACCTAATATTATTCTAAATTTTTGAAATATTATAGGTGTGACACTCCCCTCATATAAATAAGGGAACCTCCTATCCTCTCTTATTCACTCATTCTTGAGCCATATAGATCCACTAAAACAATACCTAATCTCTTCAAATATTCCATATATATGTTCTAAAGGTTATTGTATTTTTAAAAGGCCAGCCCATGGGTCTGTAAGAAGCGATCCAAATGATAATTATTAAAGAAGTGGTAATCATCCATACTAAATACTTTTATGCTTATTTTTTATTCTACCTAATGAAAATATTTTTTAACTATATTAATATTGTGAAATAAGTAAAATTTTATTATAGAAATTTTATAATGTTAATATAGTTACCATAATCTATATATTATTCTTTTCATTGGTGAAGGAAAACATAGTCGTGTGTACGTATGAACTAACATCTCTACGATCGATGTATTTTGTTTTTCATCACCACCTCTCATGGATGGTTATATATATGTATTAAATGTTAATATATTATTATTAAGAAAATATAATTACTTTTAAAGATGAAATGTTATATACCTTTTTAACTTCACATTCATTGGAAGACGATATCCTCTCTTGTCCATATGGGTAGACTGCCACCTCCATGAATATATGCGATTTTGTTTTCATTTACTATTTATATGGATAGTAATATTGATATATTTAGTGAGTATATATGATATATATTTTATAATAATAATTATTATTTAATTGTTATTTATTATTTACCATTATTTCATTCCATCCATTGAAAATTGAAACCATCTATTGTGCATAAGTTCAGACTACATGTAACACCCCGAGCTTCCACGATACGCCTCTCTTTCAATAATGCAATAGCTTGCATTGTACGCAAGTTCGAGTTCTAAAACACCGCGACTAATCAAAGTAGCCGTTATGAATAGTAATAACCACCTTTTAAAATTATAGAAATTTTATATTTCAAAATGGACTTCATTTTTGTATTCGTAATATCGAAATTAGCCTATGTTGAATTTTTGGTATTTTTCTGAGAACTTCTAATTTTTTATGAATAGTGAAAATTACTTAAAAACAACTTTTTTAATAAAAATAATTTATAGTGATAAATTATACTATTTAGTGGTTTTAAAGTACAATTAGAATATATTTTTACCATTTTATCTAATGGTGGTCATTAGAATTAATTTAACATTGAAATTGGACATAAACAATTGCCAATCTTTTGATATAAATTGTTTCTTAAAAACACGCTATTTGTTGTGATAGCGGGAATTAATTATAAAATTAATTAATGCAACTTATATGTTTGGAATTTTTTAAAATAGACATCATTTTTGAATTCGGAATATCAATTATAGCTTAGGGTGAAATTTTGGCATTGTTCTAAAAAACTTCAATTTTTGATGAATAGTGAAACCACTAAGTGGTACTTAAATAACTGATTTTTCGTTTAAATGAAATATTGCCACTTATGTGATTTGATTTTCAAAAATCCGACATACATGGTTGTAATTAAGAAGTAAAATGTGGTTCAATGAGATTAAAATAATTTTTTGGTGAATAGTAACTTTTAAGTTCTTAATCGCGATTAGAGGTAATTAGTGTAGTTTAAGGTACAAATAATGTTATAATAATATGAGATGAGCATGAAACTTGTCCTACTCCTATTGGATGAGTCATGGCCGACCAAGAAAACCCATGGGTCAACTTGGGGACCCCATGGAGCCACTTTAGTTGGAAAATGACATTAATATATATTTATTTAATGTTAAAATTAAATTGACACAAACATGAGTTGTTTTACTAAAACAGTTTTTAAGTGGGGTTACACAAGTCCAAATTTTGATTATAAATATTAATTAGAAATCTGAACATATTTCCTACATCATAGTATTTTTTTTATAATTTTTAGACATTAAATAAATTAAATTATTTATGACATCATGATGATGCTGTGATGACCTCATTATTTAACGATTTAAATAAAATGGGAAGATAATGCAAAATCCAAGGCTTAAACTTGTCCAAAGCCAATTGGATGAGGATATTTATAACCCTTATCACCTTAGCCTCGAATTATATAAGTGTGGGACCTTTAGAATCCGAAAAGCATTGTGTAATAATGTAACATTTCAATCTTTCCAAAAGAGCCCCTCCTCTCCACTTATAAAAGGCCCCCACATCTCCCACCTTATTCACACCTTCAAGCCATTTGGCTCGGCCTACCTCTACCCGAATACTCTCCCAACATCCCTCTATTACTCCTAGAAGCCTTACTTTGGTCATAGCTCTTCCCAAGGAAGCCTTTGGATCAAATCAAAAAGAGTTACCCGATTTTGAGGTAATGTCTTCTCTAATGTGGTTTTGTTTTATTTTTCTTCTCAAACCCCCTAAACTCTTTTTATTCATTTATTTTGTAACAACACCAGTATCCTCAATATACTAGAATGTTTTTATAAGAATTATTCGAGCTACACTTACACACACCTACATCTAATGGTTAAAGAACATACGGTTTCTGTGGATGGCGAATTTCTGCCTCCCGAAACGATGATTGTTCAACACTCATATAACACCTTCCAAGGTGACCATTAAGATGTCACTATATTTATATATGATATATAATGTGTTTATGTTTTACTTATTCTTCTGTATTTCTCATTTATGGCATACTTTATGATTTCCATTATGGGTAAAATGCGATAATTTCATTTTAGGAAGTGCGGACTACCGCCCCCTCAAAGTGATTTGAATCGTTAATGCCATATGTGGGATGTATAAAGGATGGAGTAAATGGTATTATACACTACATTATACTGGAATTATATTATACATTTATATCATTATGATTTCATTCCAATTAAATACGAAATAGAAATGAAAGTAGCGTTCATGCGTACGTACGGCTTACCGTCTCCATGAACGGTGCATTTCATTTCTTACCTCTAAATGTTATGTAATATTATAAATGAATGTATATACTGGATATATAATATATATATGACATCTAAATCATGAATATAATTCTGGAGATAATGGATATTCTACCACATAAACAACTTGTAATTATAAGAAGTTTATTGTTGACTCAAGTACCAAAGATCGACAAAACGACCGTTATTAACTTAAATAATTACATAACGTTCATAACATTGTAATAAGTGATATAAAAAGGATAATGAAATTGAAAATGGTTCTTAATAAGGTAGATATTAACTCTAGTTTATTATTCAGGAGGTTAAAGAATGGTTGAGTCAAGTCGGACACAAGGTAAGGAAACTTCTTAACCCAATTTCCATTCTTTGGGTTAATCTCCTACTTTCAAATTACGTCATGATATTATTATGTCCTATCTTGTATTTGTACTTTATTTATGTGTATCTATAGTGAATACACATAATAGATCTATTTTATTTGTAAGGGAACTTCTTAACCCAACTTCCATTCTTTGGGTTAATCTCCTACTTTCAAATTATGTCATGATATTATTATGTATTATTTTGTATTTTTACTTTCTTTATGTGTACCTATAGTGAATACACATAATAGATCTATTTTATTTTAAAAATGATCTTTTTAAGGACTTCGTCTCAATCTTCTTTCATTGAGGCATATTTTGTTTTATACACAAATTTCTTTTATACGGTGTATAAACCCCTTTGACTTTTACGTTTATTCAAAAGGTTTTATTTTATAATTATGTGATTTTTAAATGGTTTCAAAAAAATGATATTTCTCTCTAATATATGAAAATCCAGTGCAAATGTATATGTATTTAACGCAAGCTTAAAAATGTTTTTAGAAAACCCGACTCTCTAGTGTGGTAGACAGGAAGGGATTGGGAGTGGACCCATCATGGCCTGTAATTAGTCGAGAAGTCTCAGAATTAATTATTTTGTTTTTAGAAGCTTGCATAATGTTTTCAGAAAAACACTGGAGTATATTTGAGCAATTTTAAACGTAAGTATCTTCTAAAAAAATTGCATCGGCAGGTCTCATGAGACAAACTAGTGTCTTGGCACGAGGCCTTGACAAAATCTTATTTGTGGTCTTGGCACGAGGCCTTGACTACATGGTTATGATAGTCTGGCATTATGCATTCCATCATTATGAAGGTGGTTATTGATATTGCATGTGATTATTCGACCAGTAGAATATCCATGTGAAGAAGTAAATGGCATTATCTCATTTTACTTTTTTCATATTATGTTGAAGTTCAAGTTTAAAAGGCTTTTGTTTTAGTTATACATTGCCCTAAATGTTAATGTTTATTTAAGATAGCTTCCGCAATATTGTTAACCTTACTGAGCATCTGAGCTCACCCCTTTCAATGTTTTAATATTTTTACAGGATGTGAAGAAGTATTTTATGAATGACCTACAGGGGTAGTCAGAAAGGGATATGATTGTGGACTATGAAGACTTTGTTATTGTAGTTTTTCACTTTATGATGTAATGTAACGTTTACGAATGTATCTAGTGTTTCCAAGGCTACTAAACTAATCGGTCTTTCAAGACTTGATCTTTTGTGATCATGCCAATGTTACGAAGTAATGCACCGACTCTGGGTAGCTGGGGTCGGGGCGTTACAGTTGGTATCAGAGGCAGTTTAGTACAAACCTTGGAAGCTAGATTTAGATAAACTCTGATTAGAGCACGTAGACCTAAGATGAACTATGAGGATTAGTATAGAAGAACTTCCTAGAATTTTGTTATTGTAGAGATTTTGTGAGTTTTCCGAGCAATACATCCTTGTCTGGATACGAGCAGGTAGAGGCGGCTCTGGCACAGATGTACCTAGGGGTAAAACCCGAAAACACCACTTTGAGCTAGACTCGAACGGGAACTGGTGCACGACAACGGGCCTTGCTGTACTCTTGGTTACGACACTCCCGGGGGATATGCTTAGGATAATTTTCATTTTATTTACAAACCACTATGAAGGGTTATGAGTATATACTTCCTCAAAGGAAACATTTCTTTTTATTATTATGGATTATATCCATAAATAGGTCAATTTATGTAAAGTATTTTACAAATATGGAATTATGTATTTTATTTCATAAACTAATCTAGTTTATGCAATTGTTTAGAAATGGCGCCTAGTGGAAGAAATGGAAACCGTATCAATGCACGCACTCCATGTAGGGATTGCCCTCCTGCTCAAGATAATTATAGTGGGGCTGGTGATGCAACTAGTGCCGATCAGCTAATCACCATACTGGGACAACTTATTCAGGTTATGAATAATAACCTTACTCGTATGGAGCACCCTGATCCGCAACGTGGAGGATCAATGCTAGACCGTTTCATGAGGCAAAAACCACCAACCTTCAATGGGGGTACAAATCCGTTAGTAGCTGATCAATGGATAAACTCCTTAGAGAAAATATTCCATGCCTTGGGGAGTAGCGAAAGGGAGAAGGTTGTCATGGCAGTTTACCGCCTCACTGGAGATGCCGATCAGTGGTGGTCGCTGATTCAAAACACAAAGGAAGATGATGACGTATCGAATATGGAATGGAGGGAGTTCAAAGATCTGTTTTTAGAAAAATATTTTCCTCGTGACCATTGAGCAGATATGGAAAGGCAATTTCTGAGTTTGAGGCAGAAGGAGGATGAGAATGTCGCAAAGTATGAGGCTAACTTTACAAGGTTAGCGAGGCATGCTGCCGATTATATACGTAACCCAAGGAGTAAGATTGATCGTTTCTTTGATGGGTTAAAACCATTTCTCTGTCGAGCTTTAGTATCACAATCCTTCTCATCATACGAAGATATTGTCTCGTGTGCTATCAAGACAGAAAAGGAATTCTCTAAGTCTTATGACAACAAAGTAAAGCAAGAGAAGAAGAGAACGGTGGAACAAGAGACAGATAAAGGGAAAAAGGGAAAGAAGGATTTTCCATTATGTGATATTTGTGGGAAGAATCACCCTGGTACTTGCCTAAAAGGAATGGGAGTTTGTTATAAATGTGGAGAAAAGAGTCACCAGGCTCGTGATTGCAAGGGAAAGAAAGAGGCTGTCAAAGTTGAATGCTACAATTGTAGGGAAACAGGGAATTATGCAAATGAATGTCCTAAGCGTCAGGGAAACTTACCTCAGAAAAGGCCAAGGGATCAAGGCCAATCTTATGCTGTGACTACAGTTGACGCAGAATAATTATTGTATTTGTGTTTTTGGACTCAAGAACTAGATTATGGTTATAAGAATAATGTGATATATATAAGGATTGTACTGTAGTACTTGTTGTTTTCATTAAGGATTTAATATGATTAAGGTAATCATATTTTTAGTATGTGAAAATAAGAGAAACTTTTCTTTGTTTGGGGAATCTGATGTTACAATTGATTTTTGAATTTAGAGACCTTTTAGAGAAAGTCTGGACGGAGGTATTTTGGATAACTATTAAGGTTGGAATGGATTAAGTTGAACCATGGATAGTATTGTTTAAGGTTAAAGAATTTCTGAAGATTATTTTTAGGAAAAGGACAACCTGCAGGGTGGGGCATAACCCGTCGCGTCGGACAAAGCTGTAGGAATCGAACCCACAACCATAGTGCGACAAGCCTTTATTTCCTACCACTAGCCTACAGGAAGTCCCTGGTTATTACAAAATAGATTTACTAATCTAAATGGTATGTGTTAACATTTTGAACCTTATACAATTAGGATAAATAGAATATTTTTGAGTTCCGTTACTATTTGGAGTAAAAGTTGGGTTTGTGGTAAAAATTTATTAACGAATGAAAGTATACATAACAAGTATGTATATTCCCTTACGTTCTTAGTAAATCTCCTAAATAAATTCCTCAACATTATAAAAGGTAACTTAAAACAAAAATGTTGTCGGTTAACTTTTCCAACTGGGGATTCAATGACCGTTTAACCAATCACAAGTTTGTGATTATCTTATAGTTAAACTTTCTCCTAATCCTGTTTTCTACAACTCTCCATCAGACCTTGATGGTTTGTTTTTCTTCCATATCCATATTTTTATATAATCCTAGTATGGGCTATCTCGGGTGACCTTTGTACTTATCCTGCTTTCTTTTAATGTTATATATTTATTAACCTTATTTCCGATGTGGGTTTTCCTCAAAGGTATTTTCTATTTTCATCCTTTTATTCTCAAAGAAAATTTTCAAATTGCGAGGACGCAATTTATTGAAGGAGGGGAGAATGTAACACCCCGAGCTTCCACGATACGCCTCTCTTTCAATAATGCAATAGCTTGCATTGTACGCAAGTTCGAGTTCTAAAACACCGCGACTAATCAAAGTAGCCGTTATGAATAGTAATAACCACCTTTTAAAATTATAGAAATTTTATATTTCAAAATGGACTTCATTTTTGTATTCGTAATATCGAAATTAGCCTATGTTGAATTTTTGGTATTTTTCTGAGAACTTCTAATTTTTTATGAATAGTGAAAATTACTTAAAAACAACTTTTTTAATCAAAATAATTTATAGTGATAAATTATACTATTTAGTGGTTTTAAAGTATAATTAGAATATATTTTTACCATTTTATCCAATGGTGGTCATTAGAATTAATTTAACATTGAAATTGGACATAAACAATTGCCAATCTTTTGATATAAATTGTTTCTTAAAAACACGCTATTTGTTGTGACAGCGGGAATTAATTATAAAATTAATTAATGCAACTTATATGTTTGGAATTTTTTAAAATAGACATCATTTTTGAATTCGGAATATCAATTATAGCTTAGGGTGAAATTTTTGCATTGTTCTGAAAAACTTCAATTTTTGATGAATAGTGAAACCACTAAGTGGTACTTAAATAACTGATTTTTCGTTTAAATGAAATATTACCACTTCTGTGATTTGATTTTCAAAAATAAGACATACATGGTTGTCATTAATAAGTAAAATGTGGTTCAATGAGATTAAAATAATTTTTTGGTGAATAGTAACTTTTAAGTTCTTAATCGCGATTAGAGGTAATTAGTGTAGTTTAAGGTACAAATAATGTTATAATAATATGAGATGAGCATGACACTTGTCCTACTCCTATTGGATGAGTCATGGCCGACCAAGACAACCCATGGGTCAACTTGGGGACCCCATGGAGCCACTTTAGTTGGAAAATGACATTAATATATATTTATTTAATGTTAAAATTAAATTGACACAAACATGAGTTGTTTTACTAAAACAGTTTTTAAGTGGGGTTACACAAGTCCAAATTTTGATTATAAATATTCATTAGAAATCTAAAAATATTTCCTACATCATAGTATTTTTTTTATAATTTTTAGACATTAAATAAATTAAATTATTTGTGACATCATGATGATGCTGTGATGACCTCATTATTTAACGATTTAAATAAAATGGGAAGATAATGCAAAATCCAAGGCTTACACTTGTCCAAAGCCAATTGGATGAGGCGATTTCGAACCCTTATCACCTTATCCTCGAATTATATAAGTGTGGGACCTTTAGAATCCGAAAATCATTGTGTAATAATGTAACATTTCAATCTTTCCAAAAGAGCCCCTCCTCTCCACTTATAAAAGGCCCCCACATCTCCCACCTTATTCACACCTTCAAGCCATTTGGCTCGGCTGACCTCTGCCCAAATACTCTCCCAACATCCCTCTCTTACTCCTAGAAGCCTTACTTTGGTCATAACTCTTCCCAAGGAAGCCTTTGGCTCAAATCAAAAAGAGTTACCCGATTTTGAGGTAATGTCTTCTCTAATGTGGTTTTGTTTTATTTTTCTTCTCAAACCCCCTAAACTATTTTTATTAATTTATTTTGTAACAACACCAGTATCCTCAATATACTAGGATGTTGTTATAAGAATTATTCGAGCTACACTTACACACACCTACATCTAATGGTTAAAGAACATACGGTTTCTGTGGATGGAGAATTTCTGCCCCCCGAAACGATGATTGTTCAACACTCATATAACACCTTAAAAGGTGACCATTAAGATGTAACTATATTTATATATGATATATAATGTGTTTATGTTTTACTTATGCTTCTGTATTTCTCATTTATGGCATACTTTATGATTTCCATTATGGGTAAAACGCGATAATTTCATTTTAGGAAGTGCGGACTACCGCCCCCTCAAAGTGATTTGAATCGTTAATGCCATATGTGGGATGTATAAAGGATGGAGTAAATGGTATTATACACTACATTATACTGGAATTATATTATACATTTTTATCATTATGATTTCATTCCAATTAAATACGAAATAGAAATGAAAGTAGCGTTCATGCGTACGTACGGCTTACCGTCTCCATGAACGGTGCATTTCATTTCTTACCTCTAAATGTTATGTAATATTATAAATGAATGTATATACTGGATATATAAGATATATATAACATCTAAATCATGAATATAATTCTGGAGATAATGGATATTCTACCACATAAACAACTTGTAATTATAAGAAGTTTATTGTTGACTCAAGTACCAAAGATCGACAAAACGACCGTTATTAACATAAATAATTACATAACGTTCATAACATTGTAATAAGTGATATAAAAAGGATAATGAAATTGAAAATGGTTCTTAATAAGGTAGATATTAACTCTAGTTTATTATTCAGGAGTTTAAAGAATGGTTGAGTCAAGTCGGACACAAGGTAAGGAAACTTCTTAACCCAATTTCCATTCTTTGGGTTAATCTCCTACTTTCAAATTACGTCATGATATTATTATGTCATATCTTGTATTTGTACTTTATTTATGTGTATCTATAGTGAATACACATAATAGATCTATTTTATTTGTAAGGGAACTTCTTAACCCAACTTCCATTCTTTGGGTTAATCTCCTACTTTCAAATTATGTCATGATATTATTATGTATTATTTTGTATTTTTACTTTCTTTATGTGTACCTATAGTGAATACACATAATAGATATATTTTATTTTAAAAATGATCTTTTTAAGGACTTCATCTCAATCTTCTTTCATTGAGGCATATTTTGTTTTATACACAAATTTTTTTTATACGGTGTATAAACCCCTTTGACTTTTACGTTTATTCAAAAGGTTTTATTTTATAATTATGTGATTTTTAAATGGTTTCAAAAAATGATATTTCTCTCTAATATATGAAAATCCAGTGCAAATGTATACGTATTTAATGCAAGCTTAAAAATGTTTTCAGAAAACCCGACTCTGTAGTGTGGTAGACAGGAAGGGATTGGGAGTGGACCCATCATGGCCTGTAATTAGTCGAGAAGTCTCAGAATTAGTTATTTTGTTTTAGAAGCTTGCATAATGTTTTCAGAAAAACACTGGAGTATATTTGAGCAATTTTAAACATAAGTATCTTCTAAAAAAATTGCATCGGCAGGTCTCATGAGACAAACTAGTGTCTTGGCACGAGGCCTTGACAAAATCTTATTTGTGGTCTTGGCACGAGGCCTTGACTACGTGGTTATGATAGTTTGGAATTATGCATTACATCATTATGAAGGTGGTTATTGATATTGCATGTGATTATTCGACCAGTAGAATATCCATGTGAAAAAGTAAATGGCATTATCTCATTTTACTTTTTCCATATTATGTTGAAGTTCAAGTTTAAAAGGCTTTTGTTTTAGTTATACATTGCCTTAAATGTTAATGTTTATTTAAGAAAGCTTCCTCTATATTGTTAACCTTACTGAGCATCTGAGCTCACCCCTTTCAATGTTTTAATATTTTTACAGGATGTGAAGAAGTATTTTATGAATGACCTACAGGGGTAGTCAGAAAGGGATATGATTGTGGACTATGAAGACCATGTTATTGTAGTTTGTTTACTTTTTGATGTAATGAAAGACTTATGAATGTATCTAGTGTTTCCAAGGCTACTAAACTAATCGGTCTTTCGAGACTTGATCTTTTGTGATCATGCCAATGTTACGAACTAATGCACCGACTCTGGGTAGCTGGGGTCGGGGCGTTACACTACAACATCCACGAATTGATGTATTTAATTTTTCATCTCCACCTTATATTAATGGTCATAAAATTATATATAATGAATAAATATCATAATTATGATATTATTAAGACTATATAGATGATAAAACTATGAATAAAGAGAAAGTATTAGAACCAAAAAACTAAATAATGCCTGAAAAATAGAATAGTGAACACCTAGAATGATGATTTTAAAGAGGCATTATAAATAAATTTGTAATTAGAAATAATATGTGAAGTATATCTATAAATAATTATGAATATTAATATTGTAAAAAAATTAAATAAATAAAAAATTATTATAGAGGAGGTTAAGAGTGTGTATGAAGAAACTAATATCCAGAAGTAAGGGTTTCTGATCTCAGTTTTATATCTATTAAACATATTTCTTAATAACCACTTATTTATTTTTATTTATGTGTATGATAACCATTAAAATATTTTATAATAAAAATCATAAAAATAATGAGGATTTACTAATCCATCTAATGTTATATCTTTTATGATGTTCTGATTCATAGATAACAAAAACTGTAAGGTTTATTCATCTCAATATTGTTTCATTGAGTCATGTTTCAAGTTATAAAACTATTTTTGTTTATATACTCTATATAATTAATCTTTGAAATATTATATCATGAATACCTTCATATTAAGGAAATTTAATGTTATATTATATGTTATTTATTTTAAGGAGTTTATGATTCAAATGCTAAAAATGAAGTAATGCTTTATGTTACAATCTCTTTTCATTTCGAGTTTATATATAATAAATTTCCAATGAGGGAAATTATATGATCTTTATCAATTAAACCAAATATATTTTATTCTACTCTATTTTTAATGGGTATTTATTTTTTCTATACATTTTCACCTCTTTATTATATTAAATTATTGAAAAAATATTTTTATGAAAAGTCATCTTTATTTCATCTTTTTGGCTCGGGAATCTATTTCATTCATGTCCATATTGTTGAAAATATTTTTGATGTATTTTATTTTCTATGATACAATGATTTTAAAATTCAATCATCAAATTTTTTTACCTTTCCATTGAATGGTTAAATAATGAACTTTTAAAATGTTTTCCAAAGAGGCTATTTTTTCCTTTTTACAAAAAGAATAAAAGGAATTTGTGTTTTAGAATTTAGCGAATGAAAGGATTTTCCCATTGTTAGGATATTTTATTTCTTTTATAATTCCTTTAATATTATCCATAGTTATCTTCAATGAATTGATTTTTTTAAATATTCTAAAAAAATTTAGTTTGAATAGATTCCAAAAGAAGTTCATATTTTCCCTCTTATTAAAGAAATGATCAAATAATCTTTTACAATTATTTTTTATATATAACAACATCCATTGATGAATCTTATGTTACACCTGATATATTTTCTAATGATACAATCCATGTTCTATCCCTATATGGAATATGACTATTGTAACATCCCAGATCCGGAAGCCACTCGATTGGTGCCCCGTAGCCGGTTCACCGCATCACCTCAAGCACATTTCGCCAAATTCTAGAGGCTTTCGACTAGAAGCGAGGTCCTAAGTCTGATAGTGGGGAAACTATGCCCTCATTGGAAAAGTAAACACAGTGGAAAGTAAAACAGAACAATAGCAGAAGTAGTAAATAGTATACAACTGAAAGTAAACAGTGGAAGACTAATCAATAAACAACTGAAAGAGATATATATAAATAAATGATGCATGTCACATGTATCTGGGAAAGCATCCAAACAAGTCACAATGCTTAATACAACTGAAACCAATTACAGCAGGAACAAGTACTAAAAGGAAACAGTAAACTCCATAGCATCTCAAGCCTAAGCTTGGTCCCGTGCTCTCCAGCTCTAACTAGCAACTCAATTACCTGAAGTAGAAGGGCGCTTGACCTTATCTATACATGCTATATTATAATCTGTTTGGGTCAAAAATCATGACCCAAATAGGGTGTGAGACATTTCCCAGTAGGCAACCACCAAAAGATCTGTGCCTAATAGTCAGTGAATATATACAGCAGGCATATGCAATAGCAAAGCAGTAAAAAACTGGAAAACACACAAAGGGAACTAGTAAGGAACTCTTTCCCTGAGGCACAACACACTCCATCACATAATACCCGCAGGTCTATCTCAGTAACACCCACAGGAAACATAGGTACAACCCATAGGCCACCTCAAGCTCTGCCCCCAGGCACCGTACACCCTAGCCCAAGGCTCAGTACTAACTTCATCCACAGACACCCGCCATCAGGCACCACTATACTCCACCCGCAGGTATCACGTGGTCTCAGCCAGTAGGCTCAATATCATATCGCCCGCAGGCACCCATCCGTAGACATCTGCCCGCAGGCCAAATAGAAATAACTCACGTGGGCATTTCTAATATCAAACAACACATGTCATCACAAGGTACATAGTAAATCAAACATCTCACGTGGGCTATCAAGCAACAAGCCTAACATATGAATTAAACTATCACAGGCTTAACACTGAATCATCTCACATGGGCATAATTCTTATCACATCCTATCGGGTAATAAATTTCAATTATAAGGCTAACACCACAATTAACTCACATGGGCAATTGTATCAATATTTATCAAATCCTAAACATGAAACAAAGGATTCCCCATAGGAATCCTGCGCTAAACAGACAAAAATCAACCAAACTTGGGAACGTACCCACAGGGTGTCCTAAAACCAAGGAAAATAGCCATACACATTATTAGCAACCAATAATCTATCATCTAATCACAACAAGATATACCCGGGTTCAATCCAAAATCACAAAATACCCAAAAAACGTGGGTAATCATCACTTTAACAAGCAATATTCATAGACTTTCAACGAAAGGCCACAAACCACCTACCTCGACATTAGGAGATCACTATACTCGAACCAAGACCCTTGAATCAGCCTAGAATGACGTAGATCTACAAAAACGTCAAAACCCCTCAACCTCTGATATCTCACGAATGAGGAGAAATCAGGAAACGAGAATCAAGAAGAACCAAGAGCTTACCGAGGGGGTTCTATAGCACCCAACAGTGTTTGAATCAGATAGCAAATGAAGGATCTTTGGATCAGAGGAAAATTGTCGTTCTTCGGACACTCTGGATGGCTACACGGCCAGAAGAAGATCAATTTGGGGACTAGACGCGACCCCTGTCCGATTAGTGAAATAAAAAGAAAAGTACACGACGTGTACTTTATATGTACACACCCTATAAATGCCTTTAGTGTTATATGAGTTAAGAGGATCCAACTGGTCACTACACGACATGTAATTGACCATACACGGCCAGTACATAGGTCCAGGGTACACAGCGTGTACATAAAAGTACACGGTGTGTACTCAGAAAATTCCCATTTTCTCTAATTTTCCTTAAAAATCCCAAAATTAAGATTCGTACCTGAAACTGAAGATCTGTGTTCTTACAAACTTAACCCCTTAAAGAAATTCATCCTTGAATTTCCCTAATAAGGAGGTGAAGAAGAAACCTCGAACAACTCTGGCCACTGTGATCGCACATCCGCCTCCCTCTCCCAAGTATCGTCCTGCACTCGGTCGTGCTGCCATAGCACCCATACTAGTGGAACAAACCGACCACAGAGTACCTTCGTGCTATGACCCACAATCTAAATAGGATGCTCCTTGAATGATGCATCCACCTCCAACTCAACCTCCTCGGGTTGAAAAACATGAGATGGGTCTAAAAAGTAACGTCAAAGCTGAAAAACATGGAAGATGTCGTGCATAGAACTGTACCTCTGAGGTAACTGAAACATGTAGGAAACTGGCCCGACTCTCCCCAAAAACTCAAACGGCTCGACATACCTCAGTGAAAGCTTCCCTTGTCTCCAAATCCTCATATGTCCCAACCGCGGGGCCACACACAAGAAAACATGATCACCGACCTCGAACTCCATAGGTATTCTCCCCTGATTAACATAAGATTTTTGCGGAGACTGTGTAGTATCCATCCTCTTCTGAATCAACTCCACTTGCTCTGTGGTCTCCTAGACAAGACGAGATCCCAACATAACTGCCTCTCCTGCCTCCAGCCAACATAGGGCTGATCAGCACAGCCTACCGTACAAAGACTCAAAAGGTTTCATCTGAATTGTAGCCTGAAAGCTATTATTATAGGAAAAATCCACCAAGGGTAAATGCTTCTCCCAAGAACCCCTGAAATCAAGGAAACATGCTTATAGCATGTCCTCCAGAACCTATATAATATGCTCTGACTGACCATCTGTCTGGGGATGGTAAGATATACTCAGAAGTACCTGTGTACCCAAAGCCCTCTGTAGCCCTTGCAAGAAACATGAAATAAAACGGGCATCCCTATCTGAAATGATAGTCCTCGGAAACCCATGCAAGTGAACAATCTCTCTTATGTACAAACGCCCAAGCTCATCAACACTGAAGGCTTTCCTGACTAGAAATAAATGTGCAACCTTCGTGAGCCTATCAATAACAACACAAATCGCATCATTCCCTCGGGGTGATCTTGGTAAATCTATCATGAAGTCCATCGCAACATCGTTCCATTTCCAATCAAAAATGGGTAACTACTATAAAAGCCCCGCTAGTCGATAATGCTCCGTCTTCACCTGCTAACAGGTAGAAAACTGCATCACAAAATTAGATACATCTCGCTTCATACATGGCCACCAATACTGATGATGCAGATCTCTATACATCTTGGTGACACCAGGATGAACTGCCCAAAATGAAGCATGAAACTCCCACATCAGCTCCCCATGTATGTCTGCTGAAACCCATACACGACCATGAAAGCACAAAACCTCATCGTCGCCTATGGTCCACCCAGGAGTAGGGTCCTCACCTGACATGCTCTCACATAGAACTAGGCCTTCTGAGTCTGATAGCTACCTCATCCTCACTCTATCCAGTAGGGTTGAGGTAACAGCTAAAGAAGAAAGTTAAGTCTATCCCTGTCTATCGTGCACCTCCAAATGCATCTCAGAGAACAGAGACATGAGTTGCCACTCACTGCTGGCCTCCTGAACCGCCTATATCTGAGTCCTCCTTCTCAAAGCGTCAGCCACTACATTGCCCTTTCCTAGGCGTATAAGCAAGCTCAAAGTCGAAAGACTGTATGTACTCAACCCACCTCCGCTGTCTCAAGTTCAAGTCACACTATGTAAAGATATACTTGAGACTTTTTTGGTAAGTGTACACCACAAAATTCTCTCCAAGTAGATAATGTCTCCAACAACTCAAAGCATGAACAACTACAACCAACTCTAGATCGTGTTCCAGATAATTCCTCTCATGTGGCCTTAACTGATGAGATCTGTATGCAACATCCCGATCCTCCTGCATAAGCACTGCTCCAAGATCGATACCCGATGCATCAAAAAAGACTGTATAACTCTTTCTCGGCTCCGGCAAGGCTAGTATTGATGCTGAAGACAATGTCCCCTTCAGCTCCTGAAAGGTTGAATCACAAGAATCTGACCAAACAAACTTCACACCCTTCTTAGTTAGGCCCGTTAGTGGCGCTGCTAAGCGTGAGAAGTCTTGTATGAAATGTTGGTAGTAACCAGCCAGCCCTAAGAAACTCTGAACCTCAAAGATGTTCTTTGGCTGCTCCCAGGTGACTACTGCTCTCACCTTCTCTAGGTCTACTGAAACTCCTGTCTCTGAGATTACATGACCCAAGAAGTGAATCTCTTCCATCCAAAAGTGGCACTTTGAGAGCTTAACATATAACTGATGCTCTCTTAGTGTACTCAGTATGATCTCAGGATATGTGGCATGGTCGTGTCACGTGTGAGAGTACACCAAGATATCGTCCACGAATACCACTACGAAAGAATCCAAGTACGGATGGAAAACTATGTTCGTCAATTTCATGAAACCTGCTGGCACGTTCGTGAGACCGAACGGCATAACCAAATACTCGTAAAGACCATACCTACTCCGAAACGTTGTAAGAGGTATATCCGATGGTCTAACATGCAAATAATGGTAGCCCGATCTCAAGTCGATCTTCGAGAGCACCTTGGATCCTCGAAGTTGATCAAAAAGATCATCAATCATCGGCAAGGGATACTGATTCTTGACCGTCAACTGGTTCAACTTTTGATAGTCCACAAAAAGATGAAGATTATCGTCTGCCTTCTTCGCAAATAGAACAGGCGAAACCCAAGGAGAAGTACAAGGTCTAATGAAACCCTTTTCCAGCAAATCCTCTAACTACTTCTTGAGCTCCTGTAACTCAGGTGTAGCCATCCTATAAGGAGGAATGGACATCGGTGCCACACCTGGAATAAGCTCAATAGAAAATTCAACCTATCACTATGGAGGTTACCCTGAAAAGTCTTCATGAAAGACATCTAGAAAATGGTCGACCACTGGAGGAAAATTTGTCTGCGAAGTCCCCTGGTCATCCAGATACCAACTAGAAATCTGGGTTGTAACTCCTCCCAACCCATGATGCTCTGGTCCAGCTCTTCTTTCCTATACATCCCATTCTCCCTTGTATAGAAACGATCTTCTCCCTGGTGATGTGAAACTCACCCTGTGGCGATAGTCATCGAAAAAAGTCTAAAAAGGAACTAGCCAGTCCATACCGAGAATGACGTTGTAGCCTGTCATCTCCAAAACATAAATATCCCAAAGGAAGTGACACCCACTAACCTACAGAGGGCACTCCTTGCACTGATGTACACTAGTTGTTCTAATCCCCAAAGGATTTTATGACGTCAAAGTATCACCAGAATTAATGATATAAATTTTAAGGCTCTACATAGTATGCACATAAATAAAGCTATGGGAATCCCCCGTATCGAAAAGTACTGAAGATAAAACTGAGGTAACCAAAATCATACCTCTCATCGTAGAAGGTCCGGGATCCTGCTCCTGCTGGGTCTACTGTACTGCATAAGTCTAACCTTTACCATGGCCCTGTGACCCTGCCTGAATATCCTGAGCTGATCCACCACGTCCACGACCACCACCACAGCCTGAACACCCTGAAGAAGTCCAATTCCCTGACTGAGGAGGGACTGGTGATCCTGATACGGATCCCCTATCACCACCTGATAGTGGAAACGCTCTGCAATACCGTTGTAGATGACCCATATTGCTACAATATCAGTACTCAACTAGGTCCCTGGGGCATTGTGGTCTCATATGCCCCACCTGGATGCACTGGTAACACCTCACCTGGCTACCCGTAGAAAAACTTTTCCTGCTCCCCTCACCATGGGAGAACTCTCTACGACACTTCCTACTATCTGTAGAACCAGAACTAGCTCTCTGTGTCGAACCTCCCTGGCTTGCACCTCCATCTTCCCTCATGTTACGCTCAGTAATCAGTGCCTAGTTCACTATCGCAGATACAAAATTCAACTGAAAGACATTCATGAACGATCGGATGTCGTACCTCAGACCATCCTCGAACTTCCTTGCCAGAGATAGCTCGTCACCTCCCAGAGCAGGTGCAAAGTGTTTAAACTCTATGAATCGTGAAGAATACTCCATAACGGTATGAGTGCCCTTTTCCAAAGTCATAAACTCCCGGTCTTGATTGGCCCTCAGCGTCACTGGGTAAAAGTAATCATAGAAGGTCCTTTGAAATTCTTCTAAAACCATACCCCCATGACACCTTGCCTGTGAGATAACATCCCACCACCTCTTGGAGGAATCACGCAGCATATAAGTTGCGAGCTTGACCCTCCTCTCTGGAGTCATCTCCAGATGCTCAAAGATAGAAAACATGGCTTCCATCCATGACTGTGCAGCCTATAGTCCCCCATCCTTAGAGAACGTGAGAGGATTCCGCTACTGGAACACTCATGTCAACTCTGCTATAGTCAGGGTAGGACGAGGTACTCCCTAAATGGTCTGCATCATCCTCATAAAGCCTTCACAGAACTGTGCATCCGCACCTATGTCCGGTATAACAGCTGGTGCTAAAGCAGATACAACGGGAGGATCTACTGGTGTTCCCTGATCCACCATATCCGGTGTCTGATCATTGCCCTGAACCTGGCGCACAACTGGTGGACGTCTCAGTGGCATGACTCTGCAAGGTCAAGCACACACCTTAGTCAAACGATCAAGATTCGCAACTCAGAAGTGTGAAAAACGATACAAGAGAATAAAAACATCCAAGCTCCACAAAACATAGATACAAGACATGTACCCTCACTACACGATGTGTTCCCTTAAGCCCTTACATAGGCGTGTGAGTCTAAACTGGCTGTGTAAAACCAGACTACACAGCGTGTTCATCTCAAGACACGGCGTGTACTCTCCTGCCTGAGTACTCCTACACGGCTAGACTACACAGTTCTCTCTGGTGTCGCACTACACGGCGTGCACCCTCTAGACACGGCGTGTTCAGCCTAAATTCCGACTATCTGTGTCTTTATTCACACGGACAACCACATAGGTACACCTACATGGCGTGTTCAACACTCACACGCCGTGTAATTCAAGAAAATTTTCAACCCATGTACTTGCTCACATGGGAAGTCGCACGGTAGCCACTACATGGAATGTACATACCGATACATGGTGTATACTTAACAAATTTATATTTATTCTCGAACAGAAGAACACATGGTGTGTGTTCATAGAACTACATGTCGTGTTGTCTGGGTTTCCGGGCAGTAAGCCTCAGAAACTACCTCAGAACCCTGAAAAACACTAAAACAAGCACTGATGTGCCAAATTCCAACCCATGGGGGCCCACACTCCCCACGAATCAAATCTTGGAATCATTATCATGTACATAATAGTTCTAAACAGTAGAAATAAACCACACGATCCACCAAATTCCAATTCAAGAGGGCCCATACTCATTAGGGACCAAAGCTTGGTGTCCATGCAATCATAACTTCACAACACGAATACCCTATCAAAAACCAGGCTTTCTATCACAGTATCTATCACAACAACATGCATATCTAGCACAACATCTATCACAACAACATGAAATTTCTAATGCTCTCTATATGGCATGGAAAAATGCATGACATGTGATTATATCAGGTGCCTATATGATGCATGAGATGGAATACCCTCATCTCATCGTGTTGCAACAAAATATAACCGCAATAATATAAACAGTAATAGAATAACACAAGTGCATCACCCAACGGTGAAGTCAAATCAACTGTAACAATTTCAAAATCAGAATAAGCAATTTCGAGGCAACTTGGATTTTCCCTGTACACGGGTTTGCAACTCCGAGGAACAGTTTATTACTAATCACCTATTCCTTCCTATCACTAACTATTGGCTCCAAATAGTAAGTCAATAGAAAAAGAAAATAAAACTCCTCTGATACCACTTTGTAACGTCCCGAATCCGGAAGCCACTCAACTGGTGCCCCGTACCCGGTTCGCCACATCACCTCAAGAGCATTTCCCCAAATTCCAGAGGCTGCCGACTAGAAATGAGGGCCTAAGTCTGATAGTGGGGAAACTATGCCCTCATTGGCAAAGTAAACACAACAAAAAGTAAAACAGAACAATAGAAGAAGCAATAAACAGTATACAAATAAAAGTAAACAGCGAAAGACTAATCAATAAACAACTACAACAGATATATATAAATAAATGATGCATGTCACATGTATCTGGGAAAACATCCAAACAAGTCACAATGCTAAATACAACTGAAACCAAGTACAGTAGGAACAAGTACTAAAAAGTAAATAGTAAACTCCACAACATCGCAAGCCTAAGCTTGGTCCCATGCTCTCCAGCTCTAACCAGAAACTCAAGTACCTAAAGTAGAAGGGCGCTTTCCCTTATCTATAACTGCAACATTACAATCTGTTTTGGTAGAAAAGCATGACCCAAACAGGGTGTGAGACAAGTCTTACTAGGAAACCCCCAAAAGATTTGTGCCTAATAGTCAGTGAATATATACAACAAGCATATGAAATAGAAAAGCAGTAAACACCTGGTAAAAAAACAAAGGGAACCAGTAAGAAAGTCTTTCCCTGAGGCGCAGCACACTCCAGCACACAATACTCACAGGTCTATCACAGCAACACCCACATGAAACATAGGTCCAGCCCATAGGACACCTCAAGCTCCGCCCCCAAGAACTGTAAACCCTATCCCAAGGCTCAGTACTAACTCCGTCCGCAGACACCTGCCATCAGGCACCACTATACTCCACCCGCAGGTATCACATGGTCTCATCCCGCAGGGTCAATATCATATCGCCCGCAGGTACCCGTCCACAGACATCCGCCCACAGGCCAAATAGAAATAACTCACATGGGCATTTCTAATAGCAAAAAACACATGTCATCACAAGGTACATGATAAATCAAATATCTCATGTGGGCTAACAACCAACAATCCTAACATATGAATTAAAATATCATAGGGCTTAACATAGAATCATCTCACATGGGCATAATTCTTATCACAGCCTATCAGGTAATCTATTTCAATTATTAGGCTAACACCACAGTTAACTCACATCGACAATTGTATCAATATTTATCAACTCCTAAATAGGAAACAAAGGCATGCCCATAGACATCTTGCGCCAAATGGCCAAAAACCAACCAAACCTGGGAACACACCCACGGGGTGTCCCAAAACCAAAGCCAACAGCCATACGCATTATCAGAAACCCATAATCTATCAGCTAATCACAACAATCTATAGCAGGGTTCAATCCAAAATCATGAAATACCTGAAAAACGTGGGTAATCGGCACTTTAACATGCAATATTCAAAGAATTTCAACGAAAGGCCACAAACCACCTACCTCGACGTTAGGAGATCACTATCCTTGAACCATGACCCTTGAATCAGCCTAGAACAACGTAGATCTACAAAAATGTCAAAACTGCTCAACTGATGATATCTCACGAACAAGGAGAAATCAGGAAACGAGAATCATGAAGAACCAAGAGCTTAACGAGGGGGTTCTATAGAACCCGACGGTGTTCAAATCAGATAGCAGACAAAGGATCTTTGGCTCAGAGGAAAATCATCATTCTTTAGATGCTCTGGATGGCTACACGGCTAGAAGAAGATCAATTTGGGGATTAGACGCGACCCTGGTCTGATTATTGAAATAAAAAGAAAAGTACAAGGGGTGTTCTTTATATGTACACGCCGTGTAAATGCCTTTAGTGGCCTCCAACTCAAGCAGAGCCAACTGTTCACTACACAACATGTACTCGACCATACACAACCAGTACACGAGTCCAGGGTACACGAAGTGTACATAAAAGTACATGACATGTACTTAGGAAATTCCCATTTTCTCCAATTTTCCTTAAAAAGCCCAAAATTAAGATCCATACCTGAAACTGAAGATCCGGGTTCTTACAACTATGTGATGAATAAATATATCAAAATGTGTTTCTTTTTCATAGGTTTTTCTAGGATGAAATGATGAATGTTTTTTTTGATCATATGGCATAGATATTTATGTTCTACAATATGATATGGGTGGGACTGAAATCATATAGTTCTCCAATGTATTGGGATGGTATTGATATCTCATGAGATAAAATGGATTGGAATTGGGAGTGAAACTAGATCAGTAAGGGACCTTATCCACTATGATAGTCTTGACAGTGAGACCAGACTAAGGAAGTGATGGAATGGGAAGTTAACCCAATCCATTATGGAAATCTCTCCCCTAATATAGTCATAGTAGTGGTCCTTAAAAAAGAAATGATTTTATATTATTATTGGTATGACAAAAACTTATGCATATTATTCTTATGATATCTTTACATCGATCATGATTTATTATTGATGATTCTGCACTCTTATGACATTTGTCTTTTTTATTAACAAAGAATTATTCCATAACACTTGATTAATATTCCTTGACTATTTCAGTTTGTATTTAATAAGTTATGATAATGTTTTCATTACCTTATGTTTATATTATTCCTGAATAAAATCACCTATTGATATCTACCATGGTTAACCTCAATGAGCATCTGAGCTCACCCTTTCTTATGTTTCCATTTCCCTAAGTTATAATGAATGATATATTGTAATATATAGAAAGACAATAATCATGTCTGGAAGATTTTGCGAGAGATTTTGATGTATCTTTAAGGAGTAATAAAATCTAGAATAAAAGGAAAAATAGATATATGATGAGAAAGACCTGGGGTTTTTACATAATGGGGTTTTCTTAACTCTCGAAAACTCCATACATAATAGTTCATAAATATGTATGTGAATCAATAATGACTGTTGATATTTTAGTTATCAATGTTTTAAATTTTGTCTTTTTAAGATGGTATCAAATCCTATAAATAGAATAAGTTTTTTAGAATTGGATCAGGGTGTATAGGTGCAAGTCTTTCTTAGTTGGTATCAGAGCAGGGTTTAGATAACATAAGTGGATAGGATGCTATTAGATGAGTATACTTTATGAGTTAATGAAACCATTATGGATTGATAAGTTTAAATATAACCATAATTTTAAAGGCATATATAACCTTTTGAGGTTTTATGTTATGGGACTTTAAGAGGAATAAGGATATTTTGGAAAAGGTTTACTGTGTTTTAATATATCATTGTGGTATCTATAACCATTTTTTATGACATGTGAATTAGTGTGAAATTAGATAAGAAAAATGTTATTTGGAATATAAGTTTAATGAAATACGTAACCTTTAAGGTTAGTATTTTATTTGATAATGAGGTCATTATGGTTAATGTGAATAAAATGGTTATCATATTTTGGGAATATATGGGATTGAAAATTTATTTGGTGAATAACTAATTAATGTTATTTATTATGAAGTTCATTACACTAGGAACATTATATTATTAAGGTAAACATGATTTTATTTTATAGGATGAAATACTTTTTTTAGGAATAAGGATTGAGTTAACTTATAGAATCACGTGTGTTTTTTATGTGGGCTTATGGTGAATTAGGTTATTTTTAGAAATGGTTAGAATATATTCAATAATATATGACTATTTTATATTCAATTTTTGTATTTGAAATTATTAGTGGTTAATATTATTTAAGGATAAATGTTACATTAATATTGGATGAATATGTGATCAAATCATTGAGACCTTTCATTAAGAATTTTTTGAAGAATTTTTTTGAATATTTTCAAGGTTAATTATTCATGCAATGATTTAGGATGATCTTTTGGTGTTACTATTGAGGTTTTGGAGATTGATTTATAAAATTTTATTCATATTGAATTTTATGTTATATTTTTCTAACCATTTTGGTTTTCATTAATAGAAAGAAACACCATGAATAATTTTTCATACTTTTATGGATCATGTGAAAAGTTAAAAGATAATTTCAGTGCTTTAGACAAGAAAAAATCATCATGTTTGTTTATCTTATGAAATGAATAAGAGGTTGAAAACTCCTAGAAACACAACCAAAGGAAGAATTGTTGGAATAAATCATTTATGTATATTATCTCAAATTCATTATCTCAATGGTAGAAAAATTCTTTAAAGTCATGAAATATAACTATAAATATATTAAGTACCATGTAGAAAATATTTAATATATATAATGGTATTCATGATGAAACTCATTCAAGTGTATGAGTCTCAAAATGGTAAATTGACTTTTTAAGAAGTATTTAGGAAATTATAAGATTCCTAGTATTAACACAAATATTAATTATTTTTTTCAAAATGAATAGTTATCAGTGTGCATTAAAAGGTATATCTTATAACTTATGAATATTTATTCTCAAATCCATATAATTGAGTCTGAAAAAGTTTTAGACACTTTTTATGAAAAATTAGAAAAAATTATCTTATTGTAATTTCATTAAAAGTGCGGAATATAACATCATGAGAATTTATAATTAATTAAATAAATACTATGTTTGAGAGCCTGTAACACACACAAGTCCAAGTTTAAAAAAACCATGATATACTGTATAAATATAATTATTTAAAAATGATTTTTATAACCAAGTGGTTGGTCTGTAAGGTATGAATTTTAGTAACCACCTTATGAAATATATTATAAAAAGTTTTAATAATTTATATTTATTTATTATTTCCTAGGAAATATGTACTCAATTTTAAAAGATAATAATTAAATCCCATAAGGTGGAGAACAATTAAATTTTAAAAGGGTCATTTTTCTATAAAAGTGGGTATTCTATATATTTTGTATGTTTCTATTAAAAGATAAATGTAAGAATTTTGTATATTTTTTTGGGGAAATTAAATCCATTTTTGGGTTCATAATACTAATATTATCTTATTGAGAATTTTACAAATTTTTTAGAATAATATATTCTTTGGTGAATGTTGGAATATAATGATTTTACAAATAATGTCACTGTTATAACATTATCATGATATAGGAATGAGATTAATGTTTGAGGGTAAAAAATTATATAATATATATATATTTATGAAGTAATATAATTAATTTAAAAATATAATTTTTAACTTATAAATCTTTGTTTGATATTTTTGATATCTAAGTAATGTTTTTATTCAAATAAAAATAATTTTAAATATTTCTCTTATCATGAAATTTTATATGGTTACCTTTAGTTTTGTTTTTTTATATGTAAAATAAGTATATTTTTATTTAAAATATCATAATTAATTCAATGGGAAAGAACATTTCAAAAATATTTTTCTATAAAATAATTTCTTATGATTAAAAGATGAATTTTTTTAAACCAATTTTTCATTGCATTTTGTGAACCGACATTAAAAGTAATTTGTACCACATATGAAAATATAATAATTTATTGTTTTTATTTTCTTTTCTATTATAATTTTCTCATATGGAAATGAAGTTTATTTAAATTTTTTCATAACAAATTGTATTCTACATAAAATTTTATCACCTAGGTAAATGGTAGAATTGGATAATAGAGGTTAAAAATATGTGATAAGATCTCAAAATTTTTAAAAAACCTCTCATTATTTCATTGTATAAGTTTATTTTGAAAAATTTAATCCAAGATACTAATATATGTTAATTTGGGGAAATTTTCTTTTGATAATGCCATTTATATTATTTTAAGTAAAGCATAAATAGAAAATGACTCTCTCTTTCCTTAAATATTTATAATATGATTTTATAATAAGAAAAAAAATTAAATGATTATCTATAAATGGTTATTTAGATGATGAAAAAATTTCCTTTATTATATTAATATTTTTTTAAAATATTTAGTGCGATAAATAATAAATACACTTACGCATTGTTGATGCAATGCTTGTGAAAGTGGGTGAAAAATAAAAGTAAATATATTTAAAATATTAAAAGTGATGTTTTTTGGATAAAATAAATCATTTTATGAATTTTATGGTTCAAAATTATAATTAATAAATTTCTTAAATAATAAAATATGCACTCCAATGAAATCATGATGTTTTAAATGTCATTTTTTTGAATAGTCTAAAAAATGACATTAAGGATATTTTATATGAAACAATACATAATTTATTATTTAAAAATAATATATATTATAATTTTTCAAATTAATTTGGAATGGAATATAATATCAACCATTTTCCACTTATGATCTACTTTAGATTTTAGAATGACATTATTTTCCCTTAAAGACTAAGTATCTTATCACCATGGTATGGGTTAAAATGGCTAAAGAGGTGTTAAACTATTTTGATAATGGTTATAATAACAAAGAAAATTCAAAATAATATTGGTTGGATGGATTTAACCTCTATCTCATTAAAAATTATAAAATGATAAAAAATTTATCATCTTTTCCAGGAATGTTTCCTCATATATATTTTTAATGGTTTTGAATAATTACAAGTGTTCCACTTCCCTCATTTATAAAAGGTCACTACTTCCCTTATCTTAATCACACCTTGTTGAGAATATTATCTTAACCAAATCCTGAAAAAATATTATAATCATTCCATGGAATTTTATATAGGTTCTATTCTTCTTAAAATACTAACCAAATGGTTCCTAAAAAGAGATCCAATGAGGTTTATCATATAAGAGGTAGTAAGATTCATAGAATACTTTTATGTTTATTTATTTTTTTACTTCCTAAATTTTTTTAACCATATTAACATTGTGAAATAAATAAAATTAGCTCAATTAAATTTAATAATTCATTATAATAATAAATATATATTTATCATCAATCCCAATGGAAAATGAATATGTCTTTTTGCATATGTACAGACTACCTTCTCCATGACCGATGTATTTTATTTTTTTACACCACCTTCAAGAGATTGATATATATATATATATATTGATTAAATGAATATATATTATTTTAATGAAAATATTTTTATTCAATACAGATAAAACATTATCTTCCTTTTAGACCCCATCTGTTGGAAGATCATAATGGTGCACGTGAGTAATTGTAGACTACCACCTCCATGAAGCAATGTGAATCGATTTTCATTTTTACATTATATTTATGGTCATAATGATATATGTAATAAATATATATGATATATGTATATATTAAATAATTATTATTCTCTAAAGTATATTTATTATTTACCATCCTTTTATTCCATCGAACAAAAAGTTAAAACAATACTAATATGTTCCTATGAAATACCACATCCATAAAGTGTTGTATTTCATTTTTCACCTCCACATTCTATGAATGGTTATAAAATTATATGTAAAGGATAAATTTGATGCTTAAAAAATTATTATATTTTCAGGGTTGACTAATCCATGACCATGTTTTATGGACCATAACCACCAAATAAAATCATGTATAAAAACATAATAGTGAACACTACGAATAATGATTTTAAGTAAGAGTTATTAGTAAAGGTGTAATATGAAATAATAAGTGAATTATATATTTTAATGTAATTATGAATATTGTTCTGGTATAAATTTATTAAAATTGTATGTTTTTTATTTATGAGGTTAAGAGTGTGTATGATGAAATTCAGGCCCTGATGGAAGGGTTTTTTGTCTCACTTTTATTTTTGTGACACATATTCCATATTCACTTCTTGTTTCATAATATAGAGTATATACTACCCATGAAATCATTTTATGATGGTTTTTATCATAAGATTTTGGATTTAAAATTTTATTTATGCTTCCCTCTTTCACTGTATGGGTTCTTTGTCTCAATCAATTTTCATTTAGACAAGTTTCATGTTATTCAACTATTTTTTATATGGTGTATATAGTACCCCTATTACATATTATATCCTAAATATCTTGTAATTCATGGTATATACTGATCAATTTTATGATATTTCACTCAAAGGAAATATTATTAAAATGTTTCCAATATGGCCAGGGTTTATGTTCAAATCACTTTTTGTTTCAGGAATGTCTATGTTAAATATTCATTGAAGTAAATCATATGATAATTATAATTAAAACCCCATATATTTTATTTTGATTCTATAATAACTATGGTTTTAATTTTTTCTCTTATGTTTTCCTCTCATTAGTAATTAAACTGATCAAGAATTTGATTTCTTAAATAGCTTTACTTATTTCTTCTCCTTGGGTAGGGAATATTTTTCTTCCATCGGCATGTTCATTAAAATTATTTCAAATAATATTTTTTTCTATGTTGTAATGATTTTTTAAATATATCTTCAATCATATTTCACATTCCTTTTAAATGATTAAAAAATTAAAATGCTTTCTAAACTAGATATTTATGACTTTTAATAAATAGTTTAAAGGAAATAATTTTTTAATATATAATGAATGAATAGATATTCATTCCATATTGACCATTAATTTATTTAATGCTTAATTTATATGATTCATTTGTTATTTTCAATTAAAATATTTTCCTTAGTATTCTAGAATTTTTTTGTTTTGAAATATAACAAAATACGAGGGTATTTTGATTTTTTAAATGAAATTTTGAAATACCCTTTTAAAGGTATGTTTATTCTATGTGGAAATCCTTTGATTATAATAATTATTACACTAGGGATATTTTCTAATGATACCATCCATGTTCTATATCTAAATGTCTTATGATTTTGTGATCTAGAAATATTTATGAAATCTATTTCTTTTTTATGGGTTATGTTAAGATATAATGATTATTGTTTTTATGATATTGTGTTATCTGTAATTATAGATTTCATTATTTAATTTTTGGTTCCATAATTATGTATACCTCTAATAAATTTAGTAAATATTTATATCTCAGGAGAAAATATTTACATGAATGGGTAGTGAACCCTGTTTAGTATTGGACTCTACCCACTATGATTATTTTGGCAATGAGGATTGACTATGGAATTGATGGAATAGTGGGTGAATACAATCCACCTAGGGGATCTTCCCACTATGATGGTCTTGGTAGTGAGACTTAACTAAGTAAATATTTTAATATGATTTTTTATTCCAAAAACTTATGTCTTATGAATATGATATGGTCTTATGGATCATAGTTGATTATTGATGATTCGATACTCTTAATACGCATATATTTTGTTATAATAATCCCTTATGGATTGACACTTGATTAATGATTTTTATTTATTGGGTATTAATTCTGTAGGTTATAATCATTCCCCCATACCATTATTTTTATCTTATTCTTTCATATGATCAAAGATTGATATATCCCATGTTTAACGGTAATTGGTATCTAACTCACCCTTTACTGTGTATTTATTTCCACATGATATGAAGTATGATATTATATAAGATATGAATTAAGATTTATCATGTGTTGAGAATTTTTTGGGTGATGTTGAAGCCTTATTAAGGAGAAATATAATCTATTTATAAAGTATAAAACACACATATCATTAGAGAGACTCGTGTTTTGACACTTAAAGTGATTTTACTAACTCTCAAAAACTCTAAAACTAAAAGGTCTTGGGTATTATGAGAATAAATTTTATATATTTATATTATAATTATGTATGGTGAATTTTTATCTATTTTATAAGGTATCAAAGCTAGTATGTAAAGAATTTGATTTTGGCACCAGATCTATGTTTACCGGTCATGGATTATCTCATATCCTTTTGATTACTATTAAGGCTATTCATGGTTATATGTTATTTATTTATACCTATCTTATTTATGTTCATACCTTATGGTTTCTTCTTCTTTCTCAGTCACGTGTCTATGGTCTCTTAGCCCGTGTCCCTAGGACCTGTTGTCACCTGTCTTTTTTGGTTTCTAGGCCTTGTGGAGCTTGTCTTGATATATTTTCTTGAATTATTCATCGAAGTTCATTTATTTAATTCAAGTTGTTTATTGATAATCTATGAATAACATTTCAATTTAAATCAATGATTTCATGTGTCTCTTAAAAACATCTCTTTAAAAAATGTTTAACGAATGATGTGGGTTTAAAATGAATATATCATTATTACATTAGCTTAATGATTTTCATGTTTAAAAAGGTAATTTTAATGGAATTTATGTGGGTATGGTTGAAACTATTTTATAATACCTTTTATGTTTATTATGAAATTAATCCATGATTTATTCATAAAAACTCATTTTCTCAAAGGTGATTAACATATAGAGTAAAATTGAAACATTTTTTAAAGTAATCACCATATGATTTCATTTGGTTTTAAACCAAGATGGACACATTTCAGATGTTTTGGTCTATTGTTACAATTTTGTGTTTATTGGTTTTTGTATTATAATTTTTAATTATCATTTTGGATTATTTTGATGTGTGGTGACATTTTATGTGATTATTGACTTCAAAATTTAGAGTGTTATATGTTCTTTTCACTGAATTTCCTTTCATTTTAGTTTTATAGTATTATTATAAAACTAATGAACCTATTTAGATTTAAAAATATATTTCTTCATTTTTGTTCATAAAATGGTACAAAAATCTTATTTCGAACATCATAAAATTGATTTGGATTTATACCTTATTTATTAATATTATTATTGTAATAGTTAGATCGATTGGTTTGTGTTTGGTGAAGATAGGATACAATATTGAGAGATTTCATGGAGAGGAGGTGATTGGGGGGTTTTTTTTAACGATTCATATGATTTATTTTTTAATAAAATGACATATGTTAGTTCATCATGGGAACCTAGAAACCTAAATTGGAATACTAGGTATGTAATGTAAGTAATACAGTTTTATACCATTTTTCTAACATTGTTACAACATGAACTAAACATTTATATGATGTGTATAAGGTAACACTTTCTTAGGTGTCCCCTTTCTTCTTGAAATGGATACTACTCTCAAAAATAGTTCTTATAGTTGGTTGTGATTGGGTTCAATCCCTGATATAGTAATGAGATCTAGGGTTCCTTGAACTTTTTTCCAATGGTCCACAACCATGATGAAGTTATGTTTTTTTCTTTTTATTTATTGTCTTAGAAATTACTTCAATTTACTGTTATATATTTATTACCTATTCTTGAGTCGATGTTATTTCTATTTATAAATGAATTTATAATGTATTTCATATCCACATTTATATTTCTATAGTCTTAATTACATTTTAGTTGTTATGTTTTTTATTTTTCACTTTAAATGAATTCCTTTTATAAATGTGTGATTTTTCACAATTATACATTCCTTGTGGAAACTGAAGATTGGGTTATTTGAAATGTGGAATATATTTCATTGAGTTTGAAAATGTGATTATTTTAATGGTTTAGATTAATTTTCATTATTTATTTTACTATCCATTCAATTTTAAATATTTTTAAATCTTGGTTTTCCTTAAAAAGATAAAATGGTTGGTTTTGGATAAATGATTTAAAATTTTTTCACCATGTTAGTTGCATAAAAAATAAGAAATATTATTTTTATAGTTGTGTTTTCACACTAGAAAAAAATTTATTTACTTTAAAATCTATGTTCATGGAGTGTGGGGTGATTACATATTGGTATTTTTATCACACCAATATGTTTAAAATTTGAATTCAATGAAAAACTCATTCACATGGACTTAATTATTTGGGTCACTCATGGACTAGATCTTGATTGGATATATGATCGTGAGCATGGGTTATGTGGTGATTTTGTCCAGTTTTTTGGGATCCTATTTTAATTCTATAACTCTTTTATAGAGATCCATCTTAGAAGTCTTATTTTTGTCTTTTCTATTTTATGTTAATCCCTTTATGTTACAGAATTTTTATTATTTATACATATTTATGTCATGTTATATTTGGATTCCCCTTTGACTTTGTGATATATTTTTAAAAAATTATTTGTTTCACATGGTCATCAAACATATGGACTTGTCATGTTAGACATTCGGGTGGTAGTTCAATGCAAAATCTTGTTTCTTCAGATGAAATCATTCCCATATATCTAGTCTTATTCCTAGAAACTAGTTAAAAACCCATCAGTACTGAGAATTATCATCGAGCCTTTCCATGTATTGGTTTGTGTTCCTTCAATTGGGAATGCATACGTTGTTTTGTGATATATATGATAGAAAATGAATCTTTTAGAATTATTTTAAAAAACAATTATTTCATAAAAAAATGATTTACAAATCCTATAGATTGAATTAAATTAATGATGTAAAGGTTGAAACTAAGTAAAATTGTAATAAAATGGAATAATTTAAACTCAAATGGATTGAAATAATGGTTGTATATTTTCATCATGTTTCCAATTATATAATAAGACAATTTGTTTATAAACAAATAATTTTTATGAATAATATGAGATGTTGATTTTTTACACATGGTTTATTATTTAACAATGTTTTCCAACATAATATGAAGAGAAAATAAGGCAAGTTTGAGTGTTATCTATTGTCACATAATTTACCATCATATTTTCTAAACTGTGCGGTAAATTATCTTTCCCCATTAGTGAAATATTTTAATGAATAAAATCATATTTTTATAGTATTATTCTAAACACATTGAATATCATATAAGTTGTGGTTGTTGATAGTTTATTTATTAAATATTACCACAAATGAAATAAGTTCTATTTCTTATCACAAAATAGTTTTTTCATTGAAAATACATTTAAGAGAAAACATAACTTATATGGGGCCAATGGGATAATTTTTGGACTTAAAGATGTTAAAAATAAATATAATAAATTATTATACTATTATATTCAATGTGAATATAATTTTATATCCGATAATACATAAATGTATATATGAAAAGATCAATGTTAATGAAAATTATTGAATTTAATTTTTTTTTAAAATGATCTCAAAGAAACATTATAGATTTAAATGTTCTTAAGATTGTGATATTGATGAACATAAAAAAGAGTCCAGTGTATCTAATATAAAAAATGATATTAACTTAAATGATTGGATATTGTGATGTTAAGATGTTTTAATTTTATGTTCACGGAGTTGAAAAAGAGTATAATGAATCCTAATATCATCATTATAAAAAAAATATCATCAATATATTTCTCATTAAAGAAGTTTAGTAGGATAATTTATCAGATTTTCATAAAGAGGTGATGGAGGAATTATATGTTGATGTGGGTAGTTTAACAAAACCCTAAATGTGAAATGAACAAAAAACCTATTCAATAGTCTATCATATAGGATATTATTATATATAATATTATGTATCGATATATCAATATTCATAAAAGATATTATGAATATATTAAATGTATCATTTTTACAAATTTGAGTCTTCTCTTTTTTATATTTTTATTTTGGTGGTAAATTTTATATAATGAGAAATGATAATTAGATGATCAAAATATTAAATTAATTCATACCTAATTGATATTCCTCAATGATTTTTATAAGTAGTGACTAATGTTAATACTTGAAAAGTTATTGATATATTTCCCATGTAATTATGAGAATAATATAGAAATAAGAACAGGATAACATTTGAATTTTTGATATGCAATGGTTCATAACATTTGAGGGATTATGTATCTATTTAAGAATATTGGGGCATGGAATAATTTCTAGTATGAATATGGACTTCAATTCATGGTCGTAATTTACTTCTATAGTGTACATATCCATTATTCTTATAAGGTGAAAATCATTTATGATAAATTGAATCCATTAGGAAGTACAAACATTTAGAACCCTAAGGTGATTCATTCATGCAGGAAGCATAATATTATGTGAATACCACTTTTTTTTGGGTGAGAGGTACTGGTAATATGCAAGTGTGAATATTTTATATATAATTATTCCCACATATCCCAAACCACAAACCACTAGTTGAGGCCTATAATGAAACACCCTAATAGATGTTTCATGAAATTTGGAAATTTTCAGAGTATAGAGTCCAATAGATCATATAATTTGTCACGAAACATTAAAAATAGATTATCTAGAGATGAATTACCTTAGGTATACTTCATATACAATTCTATGAGAGGAGGAGATCACCCATATATGTTCATTACATATATATCCTCTCAACATCAAAATAGTGCAGTTTGGGCTACATATAACCTCCACGGAGGTTCCTATATCTCTAATATAAATATTTCCTCGAGGGATTACATATATAAAATTGAGGTGGTGGGTAGAATTGACCATATACACCCCATGCTGACACTATCCACTCACATAAATCCTAAATTTTATTCAAAATTTATGTCTATTGAATTATTTTCCTCCATATTTCTATTGTCTATCTCTGTATAAGTTCTAACCCAAGGAAACCCTATTCATGAAAGGTACATTAAAAGGTTTATTAAAAATGAAATTCAACTCAACCTCAATTGGAACCATGTCTATATTTCTAAATTATACTTGGGGCCCTCATTTTTCCTAGCCACCTATCTAGGCTAATTTTAACCCATCCACCGAAAAAAACTAAAAAGACACTATCCAAGAACCATTTTATCTATGTCAAAGATCTAAACACCTTACTTTATTTAGTCCTCCTCCATATCTACATAAAATTAATGACTGGTTCATTATATACACCATCATCCCACTTTTCTATGATGTCCCACATCACATTACCAGTTGATAATGATCGGGCTGATGATTGCCACTAGACCTTAGGTGCTCGTCCCCTTACACCAGAAGCTTTCGACTAACACTAAGAGTCTAGGGTAATATTAAGGGGAGACTATACCACCATAACAGAGTGTGTGGTAACATGAAAAATAAACCAATCATAATCCATAGAAATAATCAACAAACTATGTTGAAATAATAAACTTATCCTAAAATAATACATGAATGTATAAGAATATAGTTATAAAAACTCATGTTCATGAAAAGATAAAAAAAATAGAAAACTATTGGGATAGTCTCATATATATATATAAAATAATTGGAAAAAATACATTGAGGATATAATTTCAACCACAAGCCTCACCTCATCCCAATATCTGATCCCATCGGAGTAATCTCACTGAATCTAGATACTCTGGGCCTCTTCCCAACCTGAAACTATGAATAGTGAAGTATTTCATAGTTACCCAAGTAGGGTATGAGTAAATATTAGTTGGTAACCACCAATATGGGAATATGAATAACTAATAATTTAGTGTATATGTGCATGTTACATGCTCATTTGAATAAATAATACATCCTAAAAGTATAAAGAAATAACAACTGTCGATTTTATGGTTATTCCATTAGACTCAGGATCAAACAAAACATTATTTGATTAGTGATAGAGTGTATATGAGTACATATAATAACTGTTCCTACCAATATCACCACCTAGAGCCAGGACATTACTTTACCATTATAAGAAAACCAAATATGGAAACTCAGGGTAGTACCCGATTATGAATCCATCAACTGGAACTAGGGCATACCTTTCCAGGAAATCCATCACCTAGATCTATGGGAATGTCTCTCCTTTACAGGAATAACATCATATAGATATTGTTATTATCCTTATAAAAAACATGTATATCAAAATATTTTGAATTACCTATTATGAATCCTCACATGGAGCCAAGGTTATATCTCTCCCTTGTGAGTAATCCATATCCTCATCCATGTCTAGGGGAATGTATCTTGTCTATTGGACATCATACCATATAAGCCCAATTGGTATGGTATCACTCCCCTTCTAGATAACATTACATTTGAATATAGTGGTGTGGTTCTCCATTACTATGCATCACCTTAATCAGATCCTAGAAGAGTATCTAAGGCATCACAAATTGTATCATATGTGTCCCAGTGGACTGTTCTTCCCACTATATGGATCCAACGAGCATGTCTATGGAATAATAATTAATGTTTCAACATCTTGGTGGAATACATATCTAACCATAAAGATCTAAGAAACCTGTAAAATACATCCCAAATGTTGTGTCAGTGTCTCATTAGACGTGTGTCATACCCTACATCTCATGTAAATTGCAACAACCACCTTAGGCTCACATCATCGATATAGGTTATAATGTAACACCCATGATCATCAATACTATACCCATATGATCATTTTCTAGTATCAAATAAATACATGAGAACCCACTAAGGAAACCATGATCTCATCACAGAAACAACACCTTCCATCGGTTACCTTTTCCAGTCCTCATAGCATAGACCAATCCTTTCACTTAGAGTGGATAGAGTCCCTCAGAGTAGCCATAAAAATCAATTTATGTCCTCACTAGAAATATATTTAAATATAAATTAAATATCACATAAGGTAGATGGCCTCATACCCATCCCCTTCCCAAGTTACACTAGGTCAATCCTTACACATAACCTTTCCACCAATAGACACAAGTTCAACCCAGCCATGTAATCATTTCTCAGTTGGGGTGGAATTACATGGAAATGTTTTCATTCATTTTATCTTAAATTTTAATAAATAAAATCCAATAATTTTGATAAGAACATTTTTTATTATCGCATTTGTTAGTTTTATTAGTAATCCAGAGTTATATTGATGAATCGATAAAACATCAGTTTCAATTGAATATTTAATCTTAGAGAAATATTAGAATAAATAATACAAATAATAATTGTTGTTTGACAATTATTTCAATTGATTTAAATGTATTTCATACGAATCAAAGATGTTCTATAAAAATATGAGAATATTGTAATTATTGAAGACAATTCACTATGGTTTTAATTTTATAATGTCATTAATTGATTGCACACCTATCAGATATGTGGTTGATCCATGAATTGACCCTAATAAAAATTCCTTGACCAACAACACATTAAACCTACAATTTAGTTTCTAGTCTATCATATGGAACAATTATATCCACATATTATGTCGATTGACCACAGAAATAAATTTCAATTATAGCCTATAGAACTTTCCATATAGTAACTTTTCTATCACATGATTGATCTATTTCATGCAATAAGTAATTTTATTGATCGTATAAAGATTGATTGACCACATGTGGATTGTCATTGACTATGTGAAGCTCCATATACCATGAGGATTTATGGACCACATGATCTATTTGTATAACATTACATAACTCACACTCCCAAAATCCTATACTAAAATCTGTGGCATTACATTTCCGACTATGATGCCGATAATTGTGACCCAAATTTTTCCATTAAGACCATACTATATCAAAATTAAAACTTGGATCACATACATTATGGATGAACTTTTATATTTAGTGATTTAGATAATTAATAAAAACATTTACATAAACAACTCATATCAACATGGACCCATAAGTCGTCAAAAGATCATTTCTCCCATTTGACCAGTCTTTTTCTTATTTCATAATAGGTTATCAAAATCATCCTTCTGAAATAATTAATAGACATAAATCATTTAACATCATTATTTAAAACCTAGGGAAAAATAAACATAATAACGGTGAGATCAATGATATTTTAGTGAAAACACAAGAATTAAAAAATTAATTTCATCAATGTGTAAAAGAAGTTCATAAGAGTATGATGACATAATCATAATGCATGAGTATAAATTAATAATATTCATACTCATCAATACTTGGACCATCAAACATGAAAACATGGCATAGGTAAGATTCATGAAAATCAATTATCATGAGCCTTGTTATATCATTATCGATCATTGGAAATATTATAAACCCATAGCAAGAGAAGATAAAGAAATTTAGTATCTTGGAATATCATCATTGAACCCTCATAGGACCCTTACTGAATCCTTACATATAGAATATGATATACGGTTTACTTCCATATCAAGAGAACCCAATGCATCATGCGCTATTTGGGAACACCCATCATATATTCTATAAAGAGATCAACCAGTGCTATCTGGGTGAACCATTCATTTATAATGTACATGAACCAAATACATATAGAATTTATCAAAAATCATTGAAACAAAAATTACTCTTTTCATAACATGATTAACCCATGGAAAGGAAACGAGTTCCACAACAATCTCTTTAAAACATGAATATCCCATGGAAAAGAAATATGTTCCAAAATAATCTATTTTAAACATGATAAAATCAAGGAAGAGAAATGGGTTCCAAAAAAATCACTTTGAAACATGATTACCCCATGGAAAAGTAATGGGTTCAAAAATAATCTAATTGAACCATGATTAACCCTTAGAAAAGAAATGGGTTCACAAAACATTCTCTTTGAAACAATATCAATCAATATAGAAAATAATGATTATTATATCAAAAAAAAATTACCCCAGTGGAGGATAAGTAACAATAAAAAATTAACATTGATTAATGAAAATTCCATTAAAATATCATTAAAAACATTCATGATAAAAATAACCTTTGAACACTCTAAAACGACCCATACAATATTGAAACATTTAAATCCTAATCCCAATGAAGGAATAATGTTAAAGGAAACTTATAATATCATGAGAATAATTATATTCATGTTATAACATTTTACAGAGGCATTATACTCACCTTATAAAATAATACTTGTGTATAACATAACAATGGTCATAAAGAAGGAAAATTGTGACAATAACCCATTACCGCTTTGGTAACTTTGAAACAGTAAACCCTATGAAATAATAATCATTAAATGAAACATATGATATCATGAAAAATAATTTTATTCTGGATATAACATGTTAATCCATCATTATATACAACTTATAAAATAATTTATAAGTATAACAAAACAAACATCACAAAGAAGGGAAATTGAGATATAATTCATTACCGTTTTGGTATCTTTGAAACCATAAACCCTGTGAAAGAATAATCATTAAATGGAACATATAATACCATGAGATATAATTATATTCATGAAATAACATATCAAATAAGAATTATATACACCTTATAAAAAAAGATAGGTGTATATCATAACAAACGTCTTAAAGAAGGAAAATTGTGACATCAATCTATTGACGCTTTGGTAATATTGAAATTGTAAACCCTGTGAAAGAGTAATCATTAAATGAAATAAATAATATCATGGGAAATAAATATATTCAAGAAATAACATGTCAAATAGGAAGTATATATACCTTATAAAAGAACCTATGTGCATAAGAACAATTAAGTCAAAATGGAAAGTAAATTTAGATGAAAACCCTTACATTAAATCTGATTTGTCATGATTTTCCTCTACCATAATATATAATAAAATTGTTATAATTATCTAAATGATTCATAAAAATTTCCATGTTTATTGTTAATTTAATTTCACCTATAAACAATTTATATTCAATTACTTAATTAATAATGTTTAAGCCGAATGTTTTCACCATATTCAGTTTATGTGTCGAAAACGACTTTAGTTTATCAACTATAGTCAAATGGGACATTATTTAAACATATATATAATTATTTTAATGAAATAATAACAATATTTATACAAAAATTATACTTTTAAAACCATTCATGAATGATAGTCTTGAAATTTTTTCCAATATTACAATCATGGGGATGGTAGGCCGTACATACACATGAGTAAAATTCTCATTTTTTCAATGATTTTTATAAAAAGAAGGTAAGTAACATTTAATCTTTTAATAATGAATATTATATCATAAATAAAATTTTATTTGTTCGTATATACTTATACATTGAATTGTTGTGATGCAAAAAGAATCACATCGCGTCGAGGAGGTGGTAGTCCACACGTCTACAAATGACGTTATCACTTTTTCAGTGTGTGGAATGGTGTTAAAGAAAATTATATATTATATTAAGAGAAAGGTAATTATTTATTTAATATCATATATAAGTCATTTATGTCACATATGAATAATTAAATCCATACTTAATATAATCTATGTAATGTTTGAATGCATCTCTTCGCTTTAAGTAAACGGTAGTCCATACTTCCACAAACCAATTTATCATATTTACAAAAAATGGAAAGTATAAAGGTATATAATAATTGAAGAAGAATAAAGACCTAATAAATATTATATATATCATATAAAAAATGTGTACATCATAATTCAAAACACTGAGAGGTGGTAAAGAAAAAATGAATGACATCGTTTCGTGAGGCGGTAGTTCGCCATACACATGAACGGTAAGTTTGTTACCCATTTCATGGAATTGTGTGTAGGTGTCAGTATAACCCTTATAAAATAAACATATTAGTATATTTAGTATACTTATGATATTATATAATCATGTAATAATAATAATTTAATTGGTGGATAATGAAATAAAACAAGAGTGATTGTTGAAGAATGTTAACTCTTTTTTCGGTTATTCCTTTTGGTTTACACCAAATTCCATACCTGGATATCTTTATACATAATGTGAGGCCTCTAGGGTGATGGTAGGTATTTTGGGAGATTATTTGGGAAATGTTTGGTCAATCTAATGGTCTTGAGTGTTGTAATGACGTGGGGAGGTTGAGGGCCTTTTATAGTGGAGTGGGGGTGGCATTATTCTAAATTTAAAAAGGAAAACACTATTTGTAGGTCTCCCTTACATGATGTGATTAAAAAATGGAAAAATAATGGACTAAATTTAGAGTATGTTCTATAGAAACTCACCCCCATAGAAATAAAATTATTTTTATAATTTTGTAACTTATTCTCTATGTTTCATTATTTGTTTCATTTTAGTTTTTATTAAAGTAACTAGTTTTCAATCCTATTTAATTCAACTAGTAATACTAAATTAAAGTGATATTTATTAGATAATATAATTCCACATAATTATAAATATTATATGAAATTTTTAAAAAAAATACCACATGAGTTGGAAAATAATTTAAAAAATGTGCATGTAATGCTCATAAACACATCTTTTACCCACACCGTGCTAACATTATTTTTTACTATTTAGGGGTCAATATGTTCATTATAAAAGATCAGTAGTTCCATAAATGGACCATATTTTATATTTATTAACATTTATAAATTATCTTTCATAATATATCATTGTCAGTTATTTTAATACTTTTTAATAAAATATCATTTATTTTAATATTAATGTCAATTTCGACATTATGTAATAAATATAAAACTAAAAATAACAATACAATGATGGAATTAAACTATATTATGTTCATATATGTGTAGTATGATATATTAATCTACAATAATAATTTAACACAATAATTCATTAACTTAAATTTACTTCTATTTTTTTGGCATCATTTATTTAATTTAATTATTATCTAAATAATCCATGCATTAGCATTTGTTAAGAATTTAATGTAACTTATTAAGATCATAAAATCAATGATAAATAATTATTATAAAAATAATTCATTTATTTTTCAAAAGGATATGTATAACCGAAAATATTTTTTTTGTCCATATATTAATGTTTTATAAATGTTAAAGGTAAGAAATGTTCCTTTTTTGTCTTTTTCCTTACTTTACTTATTATGTAGGTTACTTTCATGTAATAATATCCCATTAACTCATAAAATTAGAACCAATATGGGAAATGTTCTATAAATTTTCAGAAAATGGATTTTAGGAAATTTTCTAGGTCATTTTTTCTATTAGGTTTAAGGTTTAGTCCCTTACTAAGATTAATTTTACCTTAATCATTGTAAAAAAATTAATTATATTCACTATCCTTTTTGGCCAAATTATAATGTCATATTATTAGACTATAAATATTATACTGATTACAATCGTTTATATCCATTATTCCACATTCAACTCACAAAAGTGGAGAAATTAAATTTAAAGGAATCCCACAGATATGTTGATAAATCAGGTTTTTATAGGGAAAACGTTCAAAAGTTCATTAAGTTTCTATATCTAAATTAATTATGATAATGATAAAAATGACCTAAATTAGAATATTATATGTATATGTGATATATTGAAACTATAAAACCATATTAAAATAAAATTTAACATTAAAAAATATTTAAACAAAAAGGCAGTTTTCTAATAAAATACAGTATATTCGCTTTTCGTCAAGAAATGAAACTTCTCAGAAAAATACCAAATATTCAACCATAGTAAATTTTGGAATATAAACTTAAAAAAAATCTTATTTTGTTGTAAAAAAGTTATAAATGTTTCAAAAATTAGATTTTAAATTAATTATCCATTAAAAATGGTAAAATTTCCCTTTAAAAATTTACAGCTTTTTATACTTAAAATTGGATTTTTTTCCTACCATAAGCCTATAAACCATTTTGTATGAATGTATAAAAATTTTCTAAACTTTTATAATATAGTTATCCTTATTCACACCTACCAATATAATGGTCAGGTGATAACTTCCATATTAAATAATAATATCAATACTATATTATTTTTTAGTAAGACTCGTCCTTGCGTGTAACAAAAGTTATCGAAGGAACATGATGTTATGTGAAATGAAAGATAAAAATGGTATTAAGAGCGATGAAATATAAACTATGTTTATAATATAAGTCAATCTAGTAATGAATTTAAATTAATTTGAAAAAATTTATTTTATAAAATCTCAGGATGTTACATTTTACCCCCCTTAAAAATAAATTCTCCCTCGAAATTCATATTGGTTATCTAATGATAAAAACTTCTAGAATTTTGTAATTGAAACCCATATCATAAAAAGATTTAATAAAAAAAATTAAAAAAAGGAAAGTGGGAAATAGAATTTTCACCAAAAGTAACACAAAATTAGGATTCCACATAGTAGAAACATAGGTGGAGAAAGAGGAAAAGAATAAATAATTATAGAGAGTGATTGAGGTCATTGATCATAGACAAGGGAATGTTCCTTGGAATGTTAAGGTCCTTAAAAACATAAATCTGTGATGATTCAATTTACCATAGGTTGATCAAAATTGATTTTACTATGATAATAATTTTGTTTCAAGATCATTTTCTTAGAGAAGAATTCTCTTACCATCTGGACTATGAGAAAAAGAATAAGGATATATACTTACATGATGAGTAGAATTTAGTCCCTTAATCAATTTCTACCAAAATATAATCTTTTATCCAAATGATGAGTATTAAAGTTAAAATTTTAAATCATGAAGCACTAAAATCAACTTTTAAAGACCACATAACTATAAAATGGATAGTCAAGTTATTCAATATGTCTTTAAAAATTAACCAAAACAAAAATGCCTAGAACAATTAATATAACTCCCAAAATTATTAAACATTAAAATGATAAACTAATAATCAAAATAAAATAGTAATACTCAAATTTTAAACTAAATTATTCCATAAATAACTATCCTTAAAATTATTTAATCATTTCATGACTATGTTTTAAACCCAATGTTTCAAAGGAATTGATCATATATTCTTCCATGATAAATCAACCATTAATTCTCAAATAAAATTTCTTTTATTTCTATCATAATCATTAACTTTAAAAAGAAACATGCTAACCCGGACATCGTATAGGCTAGTGTTAGTGCGTGAAACCCTTATCATCATTCGATCATGGGTTCAAGCCCCAACGCCCTTCTAGATACGATGGGTTATTGCCAAGAATATGGGTTTTCCATTTTTTATTTAAACATAAAACCTAATTCCTCTAGAAAAACACTACATTTTTATCTTAGGGTTTACAAATACCTTAACCCCATAGTGGTCTCAAAAAAATTCATTAATAAAGTCAATATTTTTACTACATAAAACCATTATATGATGTCTAAGAAAATGAATTCATGATCAACATTAATATTATAGTCCTATGATGGAATCCATAACACTTAATATAACCACATATGAAAAACTACTAATATCCAATGTTATCTAATCATAACATTGATACCAACTATAATACACCAGAACCAAAACTCTTAGATCATGTGCTAAAATATATGACACTACATTTCTGGCTGTGATGGCGATAATTGTGACCCAAATTTTTCTACCAAGACCATACTACATCAAAATCAAAACTTAGATCACTTACATTATAAAGGAACTTTTAGGTTAAGAATTTTTGTGAATTAGAGAAAAAACTTACAAAAACAACTCATATCAAATTAGACTCATAACTCATCAAAAGAATATTTCTCCCATTTAACCCATCCTTTCTTATTTCACCATAGGTCATCAAAATCATCCTTGTGAAGTCCTTTATAGGCATAAATTGCTCAATATCAATATTTAAACCCTGAGTAAATGGAAACATAAGAATGGTGATATCAAACATTCAATAAGGGAAAATGTAATCATTAACAGATGAATATAATAAATAATGAAAATAAGATCATAAGAGTCTGATGATATAATAAAAATTCATGATTATAAAATATTAATATTCATACCCATCAATACCTAGACCATCAATCCAAAAAACATGGGAATATAAAGATTCATATGAATAAATAATCATGAGCCATGTGATATCAATATCAATAATTAGAATCATTATAAACCCATACCATGAAAAGATAAAACATGTTGGTATCTTGGAAAATCATCTCATTGAATCCTTACAAAAGCCTAACATAACCCTTACAAATGGAATAACCAATATGGTTGACATCCATCTGATATACCCAATGCATCAGAGCACCATCTAGTGGCACACATTGCATAAGATATAACAGGCTCTCCCTATGCTATCTAGGTGCACCCATCATTGATAAATTCAAAGAAATGAATACATTGTGTATTCATCAAAACTCAACTAAACAGTCATTATTTGTTTCACAACATGATTAACTTATGGAAAGGAATTAGGTTCCAAAATAATCTATTTGAAAAATGATTAACCCATGGAAAAGAAATGGGTTCCAAAACAATCTCTTTGAAACATGACCAACCCATGGGAGATAAATGGGTTCCAAAACAATCTCTTTGAATCATTATTAACCCATGGAAAATAAATGGGTTCTGAAACAATCTCATTGAAACATGATTAACCCTGGGAAAAGAAATGGGTTCCCAAAACAATCTCTCTAAAATAATCACAATCCATCCAAAAAAATAGATATGGTATCAATAAAAAATATCCCCAGTAGAGGACAAGTAACAACAATGGGTTATGCCATTGATGAATGTAAATATCATTAAATGATAACTAAAAATATTTATGAGGAAAATAACCAGTAAACCCTATATAGCATCCCATACCACATTAAAGAATTTGAGTCATAATCCCTATGAAGGAATAACATTAAATTAAATTTATAATACCATGTTAATAAGGGGATTCATGATATAACATGTCAATGAGGATGTATATACACCTTATAAAAGAAGATATGTGTGAAACATAACAATTGTCAAAATAAGTAAAATTATGACAACAATCTTTACTACTTTGGTAACATCAAAACCATACACCCCATGAAATAATATCATTTAATTAAACATAGAATATAATGAGAAATAAATAGATTAATAACATAACATTTCAAATAGTTATTATATACACATTATAAATTAAGATTGTTGTATAACATAACTATCATCACAAAGAAGGCATATTGTGACAACAATCCATTACCGCTTTGGTATCTTTGAAACTATAAACCCCATGAAAGAATAATCATTAAACAAAACATATAATATCATGAGAAACATGGATATTGTTTATAAAACATTTCAAAGAGTCAGTATATACACCTTATAAAATAATATATGTGAATAACATAACAAACGTCATCAAGAAGAAAAATTGTGAAAACAATCCATTACTGCTTTGGTAACATGGATACCGTAAACCCCATGAAATAATAATCATTAAATGAAACATAAAATATCATGAGAAATAATTATATTCATTATATAACATTACAAATATTAAGTATATACAACTTATAAAAGAAACTATGTTCATAACAATAATTATGTCTCAATGGAATGTAAATTGAGGCGAAACACCTTTATCGTGATTCTGATTTTTCATTCTTATCCTCTATATTCCTGAATAATAAACATATGTTAATTATATACTTGATTAATAGATATTTAAATGTTTTTTAATAATTTTATATAACTTATAAAAAAGTTATATACAATTACATAACCAATAATGTTTATGCTCGATGTTTTGACCATATTCGATTTTTGTGTTAAAAATGACTTTGGTAGGTCAACTGTGGTCAATGGGGTCATTATTAAAATATATATAGAATAATTATAATTCAATAAATATTTTATTTATATATAAAATATAATTTTAAAACTAATCGTGAATAATGGTTAAGATAAATGAACTAACGTTACAATCATGGAGACGGTTGGTTGTACTTACGTATGTGTAACATTCTCACTTTTCAATGATATTTATGGAATGAAGGTCAGTAACATTTAATCATTACATATTTTTCATTACATCATAAATAAAATTTTATTTGATAATATATAATTGTATATATAATCCAAGTGATTCAAAAGAAATCTCATCATGTCGAGGAGGCGGTAGTCCACACATCAATAAACGACGGTATTACTTTTTTAGTGTGTGGAAAGGAGTCAATGAAAATGATATATTTTATTTAAAAAAATGTAATAATTTCATTAATATAAGAAATATTTTATTTATGTCGCATATTTTTAATTAAATCCATCCTTAAAACATTGCATGTAATGTGTGAACGTATCACTTCGCTTGGATGAGGCAGTAGTCCACATGTCTACAAACAAATTTATCAAATTTATGAAAAATAGAAAGCAGAATGGTATGTGATATATAGAAATTATAAAAAAAATAAAAAAGTAATAAATATTATATATATCATATAAAAATAATTTTTCCTTCAAAATACCCAACCATGAGTGGTGGTTAAGGAAAAATGAACGACGTCGTTTCGTGTGGCGGTAGATCCCCATACACATGAATGGTAATTTTGTTACCCATTTGAATAAAATCTATGAAGGTGTATATAGAATCCATAATAGAATAAAATATTAGTATATTAATGATAATAATATTATTATATAAGAATGGAATAAAAATAATTTAATAGGTGGAGAAATAAATAAAACAAGAGAGATCGTTGAAGAATGTTAACTCTTTTACAGGTAACTCATTTTTCATTACAACAAAGGAAATCCATAGATTTTTTTATGCACAAATTGAGACCACTAGGGTGAGGGGTGGGATTTTTGGAGAATTTATTTTTAGGTGTTGGACTTGAAAATGGTATTGAGAGGTTTGATGAATTGTGGAGGATGAGTTCCTTTTTATAGTTGTGGGGGAGTGACCTTTTTGTAAATATAAAAAGGAAAACACTATTGGTATGTCTCCCTTACATCATGTGATTCCAAAAAATGGAAAAATAATGGATTAAACAGTATGTATATTCCAGACACACTCACACCACACAAAATCAAATGATTTTTTTTTCATTTTGTTCCTCAGTCTTTAAGATTGATTATTTTTTTCATTATAATTTTTATTAAAGTAAATAGTTTTCTATACTAAATAATTTAACTATTAAGAATAAATTAAAGTGAGATTTATTATAAAATATAATCCCACTGAATTATAAATTTGATAACTAATTTACAAAATAAAAAACCCATGTGAGTTGGAAAATAATTTTAATACTAGAGCATGTAACATGCAAAAAACACTACTTTAACTTGAACCACACTATCAATGTTGTTACTATTTAGGGGAGAATATTTTTACTATAAAAGATAAATTGGTCCTTAAATAGACCATATTTTATATTTATTATGATTTAAAAAATAAATTGTCATAATATAGGATTTTTAGTAATTTTATTTCTTTTCAATAATATATCATTTATTATAACCTTAATGTCAATTTTGAAATTATTTACTTAATCTAAATTTTAAAATATCAAGATGATGATTGAATTCAAATATATTAATTTAATTTTTTTTAACATGATATATTAATCTATAAAAATAATTTAACACAATATTCCAATAAATTTGATTTACTATTAATGTTTTATGCATCATTTTTTTATTTAATTATTAACTAAATAATCCATGTGTTAGCATTTATTAAGCGTTCAAGGTAAGAAATTCGTCTCTAAAAAATAATGATAAATAATCATGGTAAAAATAACTTCATTATATTTCAAAATGATATGTATAAGAGATAATAAGTTGTTTTTTAGATATTTCAAAGTTTTATAAATGGTAAAGGTAAGGAAAGTTCCTTATTTGTCTTTTTTCCTTACTTACCTTATTATATTAGTCATTTTCATGGAATAGTATCCCAATAAATCATAAAATTATAACTAAGTGGGGAAATTATAAAAATATTGGTAGCCAATGGATTTTAGTAAAGTATATAGCTTATTTTTTCACTTAGTAATAAGGTATAGTCCCTTACTAAGCTTTATTTTTACCTTAATCACTTTAATTAATTTTAATTACTTTCACTAATCTCTTTGGTAAAAAACAAATTAGATATTATTAGACTATAAATATTATAATTATTAAAACCATGTATATCTTTATTTCCAAATATAATTCTTAGGAGTTGGAAAATTAAATTTAAATCCAATTCGGTATACATTGTGAGAAAGAGGGTTTTTAAGGTGAAAATGTTAAAAAGTTCATTAATATTTAATATCTAAGTAACATATAAAAATGATTCCAATGACCTAAATTGGATGAATATTTTTATAATTGATCTATTGTGACTTTAAAACCCAATTAAAATACTATTTAACATTAATAATTATCTGAATGAAAAGGATGTTTTCAACTAAAATGCAGCATTTGTCACTATTCTTAAAAAAATGAAACTTTTCAGAAAAATATAAAAAATTAATCAAAAGTAAATTTTGATAATAAGAATTAAAAATTTAATTTTTTTATTTATATAAAAATTATAAAACTGTCAAAAACTAGAATTAAAATTTCTTATCAATTAAAAGGCATTAAAACTGCCCCTTAAAAATTTACAACTTTTCATAATTAAAATTTGATTTATTCTTATCCTAAGCCTATCAAACATATTGGATGATTGTAAAAATATTTTATAAACTTGTATAATATAGTTATTATTATTCACACCTTCCAATATACTGGCCATGTAATAACATCCATATTAAAAAAAAATCAACAGTATTTTATTGTTTGCTAATACTAGGCCTTGCGTGTAACATAATTTATCTACGGACATTGATTTCACATGTAAGGATAGATAAAATTGGTATTTAGTGTGATAAAAAATAAACTATGTATAGAATATAACAAAATCTATTAAAGACTTTAAATTAATTTGAAAGAATATATTTCATAAAATATCAGGATGTTATAGTGTGTGTGCATCTTCACACCTTAAGTGATGGTATTACCACATTTCATAATACTAAAAAAGTGTAAATTGCACATTACCCACACCAAATAAAATTCAGCCTAAAATTATGAGATATGTGTATAGGTATTCAATGATTTATAAAGTATATATAAATATAATTCATGGACTATGAAATTGTGATTTAAGGATTTGTGAAGGTCACCATAGATTTTTTGAGTCTATAGAAGGGTAAAATAAAAATCATAGGGAACTATATAATGGTATTCAAGAAGTTTATAAATTAATAAAAAGGTACATATGCATTTATAAAGACTATGTAATTTTTACTAGGGGAATACTTAAGGGTACCAATGATATACCAAAACATATGTAAGGTTGTCATCAATATTCCATAACCCATATAAGGGTCATCAGTTTGTTTCAAGAAAATACACTACGCTTTAAGAAAATGATTCAGTGTACTATGTAAGAATTAATCTAAAAAATAATAAGATTCCAGAAATATATTTTCACATATAATATTATGTTTATCACCACATAAAAAGGGATTTTGGTTTTCTAGAGGATAAAATCAGAATGGGATTTAATGTATTGAGGGAGAATAGTTTTGAATAAATTTAAAAGGATGAGATTTTGGGGGTTTTACTATAAGATTCAATTATTGAAGTTATGAATCTAAAATAGGAGAGGATTTATCATAGAGGAGATGATTTGTTCATTACTTTTTTAAGACCTTCTTGTATGATCTGCTAAAAAAATTTATTTCTTCTTTTATTTTCCTTTATTTTAATTGCTCAGTTTAGTTTCTAAGAACTAGTCCTTCCCCTCTCTTATCGATTATAGTTCATATAGATGCATAAAATATGAAGGATTTAGGAAAGGGAGGATAGATAGATTTTTAATTCTTATGTATATATGATTAAGTAAATAAATCTATCTCTTATCCTATTAAAATCATTTCAATTTTCCATTAGCTTGTTTTATTTTCAGCTATGATCATATTTTGTTTAAATTTTGTAATTATTTATTTCATTTTTTGATGATCCACTATCCCGCTCCACCATGTCCTAGTTTTTATATGATGGGACATGCTAGATCCAGGTGGTGAATTTCATAGCGATATTTAGCATGTGTAAAATTGATAGTGGATACTTTTTGGTAGCTTATGAAAATGAGTCCTAATTAAGAATTATTTATTTTAACCAAGAGGGAACTATATAAGATTTTCACACATATGATGGATGGTAGAAAAAATCAATGATCTAATTTAAGGTTACTCTCACCTTCACTATTTAAATAAGAGAGAGAGAGAGGAAGTGATTATGGAATCTCTCTATTACCAGGCTTAGTAAAAAATGAATATATAACTTTGGAACAAAGAAATTAATTTCAATTGTTGAAGATAACTCTAACATGATAACCATATCAACATTAATTTCTTCCAATTTATTGGTTCAATTTCGTTCTATTTTCTTGAAATCAGAACCTAAAAATCAAAACTCTTTATTTTTACCAATTAAAAGGTCACACCTAATTTTTTTGTGCACTCAAGTCTAGAAGACTGCCTTTTTTTACACTGCTTCAACATTTAGCATGTTGTTTCTACACAACCTACAACAAGATGCATTTAAAAAAAATACCCATTATTGGGGTGGAAATAAAATAATAAACTAATTATAACCTTTCATTAAATAAACATATAATAAAAATATTCTTCAGTTTCATCCTGAAATTGAAAAACCTATTCCTGGATTTTGTAATATAAATTTATAATCAGATTTTACAAAATATACAATTTAGGACTCGACTGAAACTTTCAGTATTTGTTTAGAGACATTCATAATGGCTTAAAATCCCATCCAGATCATCAAATATTTTTATAAACCATGGTTTTCTAACCTACATAATCAAATTGTTATACTTGAATTGAAAAATGATTGTGAATGTAAAATCAGAATAACCCATGTATTTTACCAATTTCCTAATCTTCAATGTGAAGACCACAAAAGTAAAATAATTTCATTCCAATATGTTTTCTCTACTCTGAAACACAAGGCTTGGATAAGAAATAAGTAAAGTTTATGGCCTTTTCCTTTCAATTTAATGAGATTAAAATGAATGGTTGTACATCCAATAACTAAGGGGAATCCATGATTGGGATAATCTCGAAATATAATTCTTGAAAATATTCTTCCACACCTCTAAGTGTAAAATAAAAATAATTGATATATATTACATCTAATATTCATATATAGAGACACACTTTGAGTGCTATGAGGGGTTGATGATGTTGTGAGCCAACTTTCCTCATAATGTTGTATAAGAAAACCACATCCTTGTGTTATTATGTCATGGGTTTATAAATAATAAAAGAAACATAATTGAAGCCTCCTAAGTGTAGAATTGATAAATTATTCACTATAAAAATATTAAATACTAGTTGAAAATATTTCTCAAACTCATACCATTTCAATATATGATTTACTATCACAAGAGGTATCCTTGAGAAAATAAAACATGATTCATCAAATTTTTACATAACTAAACTTGAAGAGATAACCAATTTAGTGAGATAGATGGATTTAAAAAAATCAATGAATAGCATGAACAAACTAATGTATAAAGGTTATACTCCTCACCTAACCATTTCACTATATATTGTATTCAAGTATAGCGAATGTGGATTTCTTATGCTACATTTTGACCAAGGAAATTTTAGTAACAAAATAAAGGGTAGGGAAGAAACCCCAAAGTCTAGAATTAGTTTGGGAATTTAAAATAAAAAAAATGTATCAATAACAAAAACATTACCAGGAGAAAACTATACACTATACTAAAACTAGTTATAATAATAACCCCATTCATGCTACAATACCTATACCCACCACCATTCCAGTAGCCCATTAAACAATCATACAACCAACCTACTTATCAACAAGATTAAATTTTCATTAAAATATACTCTATGATAATCTATCTACCAGTTTAAAAACTCATATACAACTATATGAGGATGAGGTTAATAAGCTGAGGACTAAATTAGTAGAGTTATGAAACTATATTTGATGACTATTGGGAATTTAATATAAAAATATAGATATGATTCAATCACAAAAAAACCATAATACAAATAAGATTATGAGAATGAAATCCTCCATAATTATCAAGACAATTCACACTATATCCAACCAAGAATTGGATAATGAAAACCCTAGTAGTGACCTAGAATGTGCTAAATAGCATAAACAAGAACAACCACAAACAAGTCATGAAGAAAAATATATAGAGGAATATGAACAAAACTGAGATGAACTATTTGATGAAATACCTGGATAATATTTAAAGAAGGTAAAATAAAGTGTGGAAGATATTATAAGTGTTACAAAATTATATGTTTTTATATTTTTATCTATATATTATTTTTATTTCTTTGATATCTTTCTTTACACACAACATCGAGTATTAAAAGATAGATATATACTATTGATATACTATTATTTAATGTGATAGTCATCACCTAGCTATTGTATGTGGAGGAATAAATTAGATTAACTAAATTATGAACTAGTATTTTTCACACCGGTATAAATTAAATTCAATGCTTTTGAAAGATAAATGAGGTGTTTTTCTAAAAAACACAATTATGAGAACAATGATTTTTTATGTTAATAAAATAAATTAATCTCTATTAAAGAATTATTTTACATAAAATTTTCTGTAATATATTAAATAAAATATTTCAACATTCATCTAATTTTTTTTTACATTGAATTTAATGAAGGTAAACTCAGTTTTATGTTATAAAACCCATTTTGTTAAAAAATGGGTTTGTTGTGTTTTATGCACTTAATTTTAAAAAGAATTTCTACAACATCTAGATATTGAATTTGGAAATATATATTTTTTATTTTGAATCATCATATTTAAAATTATGTAATAATATTAAATTAATATTCAATTAATATGAATAGTAATTGAGGTAAAAATTCATAACTACAGTAATAGTCAAGGGTAGTTAAAGAGGGTATAAGAAAATGAGATAAGGTTTAAAATAAAATAAAAACATTTATAAATCTGCTTTAATGGAAATATTTAGATCCTATCTCATATATTATTTCAATATGATTCATTTATAATCCATTTTTCTTGAGTAAGACATTAATATATTTTAATCTTTTGAAGAATTACAATTGTGTCTTATCACTCACATATAAAAGGACACCACATCTCATCACTTATAAACATATAAAGTGACTATTATCTCAACCAATACCTACCCAAATAATTTCATAACAATTAAAAATATTTTATATATGTCCTAGTTTTATCATAATACTATCCTATAAAGGATTTGCATATAAATCTAAGGCTGTTATTTGGAAAAGAAGTATATATTCTTATCGACCTTTTTCAGGTGTCATTCTTCTTTTACATCCTCTAAATATTTTCTATTCATAATAACATAACTAATACATTATCATAATTATATTTCTATGTTTTCATTATTATGGGATAACCATTTTCCACCACATTTTCTTGAAATTAATATTTAATGTATCACTTGAGCATACGTACAGACTACTTCAACCATATACCGATATAATTCATTTTCCATCGCTACCATTTATGTGTCATTTTTACGATAGATTAAATAAAAATATATGATATTTATGATATAAAAATGATTCTATAATGGTTATATTTATTTTACCTTTCTTTCATTCAATCAATCGAAATGTGGTCACATCACTCATATATTTGTACAGATTATCATCACCATGATGTGATATAAATAATTTTTATCACCACTCTATGTAAATGTTTATAAATTTTTATATAATATATTATTATTATACTTGCATCCTGGTTAAAATTATGGATATTATTTAATCATGATCATGGTGAATGTACTAGAACCATCGAACTGAAATAAGCATCTAAAACATTCCAGTTTTCACCTGATTTCCCATTTTAACGACGAATTGAAAATAAAAGTATCTTTGGAAATTATAATGCATGAATAAATAATAATGTATCTATAAATATGGTTCACGAACACATTATTAATAAAAATATATTTATTATATAAGGGGATTTAACATGTATGATGAAATATGATACGTGAGGCAATGTAATTTTTATAAAATCTCATTTCATTTCGGGTGTGTTCATATTAAATTTCCATTGAGGGAAATTATATAATATTTAAATATTAATCACCATAAATTTTAGAATAATGTATTTATATATATATATATACAGTTTCCAATTTTTCATTCTATTTTCTTCTATTTAGTACGTAAAATTAGCAAAAAAATGTTTTTAATAAAATCCAACCATATTTTCTATTTGATGAAAAATAATTTTCCTTCGTGTCCATTTTTTTATTAAAAAATTTATAAGAATGTTTTTATTATACTCAAATTATTTCTTATTTTCACTTTTACCCATATTTTTCTTTATATAAAATATTTTATGTGTAATTTTCTTGTGGTTGTTTAAATGAGTTAATTTTTACCATAATTGTGAATGTAATATTTGTTTTAACATATACAACATGAACACATTTTCTTTATATGAAGACTAATAATTTAATTGAATATTAATTACCATGTTTCCAAGGTTATTTTAATGAAAAAAATTCCCCTATTATTCTATAAATTTTTAGACTTGATATATGTACTTTCCAAATGAAAAGGGTATTTTCCTCAACAAAAAAACAAGTGATATTTGAAATGTGTTTTTATCTATGATAACATCCTTTGATGTTACATCTATATCATTGGGAACAAGATCCAAGGATACCATCCTTGTTATTTATCAAGATAATAATTGATTATGATTATGAAATCTTGATGAAACACATTTTTATTTCCATGTTTAAAGTTATAAAGAAATTATAAATGTTTTAATAACCTTTTTGAATATATATGAATTAATTATGATTATATAATGTTTGGTTCCATTATAATCTACCAATTCATTGGGTAATGTGATAATTATATATAATTTGATTATATAGATAAGTGTATATATGATTTTGAATATCTACATTCACATTTTTATCCTTGAGTTTAATTTCCTTCCAGATAATATCCAATGATTATGAATGTATATGATTATGAATAGATATGTTTAGATTTTAATGCATGAGTATGATTGATTTTATCTATGAGCACATGATTATATATGGACATGATTTAGAATATATATGTTCACTTAGTTATATGATTGTATGGTTGATTCTAGTTATAGTCATAATATTTTGTGTGGACATGATTTTGAATTACAATGTTAACAATATTATGATTTCATATGATTATAATACCACATGCCTATGTTATAACTATTGAATTATGCTTAATTATTTGAAATAATTATTAACATTTATTTTAAATATGACTTGATTTTAGTGTTCATGATTTATGATTTTATAGATATGAATATTTAACATTGATATCATCAACATGATTATGTTATTGTGGCCTTACGATCATCTTATTCACTTATGAGTGATATTTCTCTTGTTTACCGTTACTAAGCATGTGATTTCACCCTTTCTTAAATATTCCTTCTCTAGTTTTTGATGGAAGGATATATGTATGAATTTTTTAAAAGGGTAATGATATGAAGATATTAGAGGGATATGTAGAATATCTTTCCAGAGATATGTTTATTAGGTATCTAGTCTTGAAACATGATAACCCCATATGATCCTTGAACATGTATAATTTTTATATATGTTAAATATTAATCTACAATGATGTAATATTTATATAGTTTATTCGTGGGTCACATTAGTTTCTATTAGAGTCTGGATTAGTAATTATAAGAAATTAGGTTATTGAAAATATGAAAATTGAACATAAGAAACACTATGGTGAACCAAAAATGATATAGGTGATAAAAACATGTCATAGGATTAAAATAAGGTTCTCTAAATTTGGAAATCTCATAATTGAATTTCATATGATTTCAAAAATTATTTATTGTTGATCAATACTTATGTAACATAATTTTTGTTTTAGTCTTTAGATGGAACCAAAATGGATTATTGTGACATTGAATGTGATGGGAAATGAAATGACCACCCTCATAATAATCCAAATTGATTTGATGTTGGGATGAAATATCTTGTAGAAATTACCACTCAACTTTCTCAATATGTAATCAATAATTTAAACCATGTTATGAATATAAATTAACCAAGGACTGAGCAACATTCCATTCAGAATTTTATGGTAAAACATCATCCATCCATTTTTGGGTCCTCTGATCTACTACTTTCTATCCAATGGGTTGATGTGATGGAAAATAAATTTTTGGAGTTTCAGTTCTTAGACCATGATAATGTTTCTTTATTAATAAAATGCATGAAAGGAGAGTAAAATAATTTCTATAATCTAATCAAGAACATGAGGCAAATAGAAGAAATAAAAATCATTGAATGAGAAGAGTTTAAGTGGTTATTTATCAATGAATACAGTCCTGAAACAATTAATACTATGATGGAAATGGAATATATATATTCCAAATATAATAATGGTGAATCCAATGTTACCTATGATTCAAACATTACAAGAAACTAATTTTTTTCTTTTTTATTATCATCGTCCTTGTGAGAAAAATTGATCAATTATTTAGTGGCCTTAAAAAAAATATTGAAATGGAATTATCAATGAAACGATTTGATAACTATAAATAAATCATTCAATGTGCTATGATGATATAAATAGAGGGGAGGAAAACTAATTATTCATATTGTTTTAGTAAATAGAATTGAAAAATAGATATTTATGGATAAATGAATCATAAATCCCATATAAGATTGAAATTACAACCACCTACATTCCAAAAATTATGGGTAGAGGACATACAAAATTATTTTAAAGGAACTAGGAAATGATTCAATTGTGAAATGGTTGTCTATTAATCTATTGAATATCAACAAGGGAAGAAATAGTTGGAAAATTCCATGGATGATAGGATGGATTTTAGAAATAAAGATCAACATATTAGATATAAAGAGGTTTGAAATTATATGAATGAATTCCCAAATCTAAGTGTTATTGAGGATAATAGGCCTCAATAATAGACTAAGAAACTGGATAATGGGAAGGCCTTTGTTATCACAACTAATTCTTTCCTGAACAAAGTCATGGTCAAAGATACACTAATCATCCACTGTAAAATTGAAAATGTTTATTTTGATTCTGGTTCAACCCACTCTTTCATATTTGATGAAATTTATAATATTATCCCATAACCACCTCAATAATTAGGTTTTTACTTTATAATAAACCCCCTAATGGAATGATGATCGAATCACATGTCTATAACTCCTCTCTAATAGAATATTGTGGGAATATTCTTTAATTATATAACATAATTCTCCATCAAGTCAAATATGATGTCATTTGGGGCATGGATTTCCTTACTCAATAAAAACCCATGTAAATTTCTAAGTAAGGGAAGTCATGTTTGATATTTCAAAGAAATTTGATATTTTTTATCATTAAAAATAGAACATAAAATTCCAATGGAAATTAATTCCATTATGTTGGTTTAATAAAAATTCACGAGGGATATTTATCTCCAATTTTTTGGGGGGAACTCAACATTTAATATATTCCTATTATTCAAGAATATGATAATGAATTTTCAGAAGACGTTCCTAGTCTTCCTCTGAATTGTGATGTTGAGTTTTCAATAGAACTCATACCTAGTGCCTCACTAATTTCAAAGACTCTATATTGAATGAACCTAATTGAGTTGCATGAATCTAAGAACAAATAATTGGAAAATCTTGATAACTCATTCATATTCCTAAGTGTGTCACCATGGAAGGAACCCATTCTTTATTATAATAATAAACATGGTTCAATGAATCTTTTTATTGATAATAAAGAACTTTACATGATATTTATCAAGAACATGTATCATTTAACTCATATTGATGACTTGTTTTATCATCTATGCAGAGGTAAATAATTTTAAATAGTGTCTTTTCTTCTACATATCATCAATTAAGGGTAAAAAATATGGATATACAAAATATAACCTTCCCTATGAGGTTTGTACATTATAAATTTATATAAATTCCATTTGAACTTATCAATGGTCAAGTTATCTTCCTAGATCTATTGAATAAATTCTTTAAATATTACCTTGATATGTTTTTAGTAGTCTATAATGATGATATTATTATATATTTAAAGTGCATGGAATATCATTAAAATTATTTGAGGATTGTATTTAAGACCTCAAGGAAGGAGAGTGTGTATTCAAAATTCATTATGTGTAAATTATTCCTATAAAAAATTCATTATTTATTCATAAAATCTCAACCATGAATATATTAATAGATCCTTCAAACAATGATGTTATTGTCCAATAGACCAGACCAACCATTGTAACTCAAATCCATAGTTTTATTTTATTTTCTTGATATTATTGATGATTTAAAAATTGTTTTTCATATATATATATATATATATATATATATTCCACTAACAATTTTTACATGGATGGGATCCATGTTCCTAAGAATATATTAATATGAAAAAAAATTCAATGTGCTAAAAATAAATTTCTTCAATTCACATGTTCTCACTCTATCCAACATTGGAGAATTTTTTGTGACATATGTGGATAAATTTAATAAGATATTGGGGTGAATCCTCTTGTATAATTAAATAGTTATATTTTATGTCTCTTTTAAATTGAAAATTCATGAGAAAAATTACATGAATCATGTTTTGGAGATGGAAGCGGTAATTTTAGCATTGAAAATGTGGACGAATTATCATTATGAAGAAAAATGTGAGATTTAAACTGATCATATAATCATTATGAATATATTCAAACAAAAATATTCGAATACATACCAAAGGTGATTGTTGTAATTGAGTAATTAATATAACTATTCAATACACTACCACACAGGGAAGTAGAACAAGAAAGTTGAGGCTTTGAGTCAGAAAGACAATGTTAATTTTTTCTAGATGGGGATTGAAAGAGATCCAATATTTATGTGTTTTAAAAATATGAGCCTTTAAAACATGAGGAATGGGTACAGATCATATCATTCTCAGATAAATGTACAACCATGCATCTATATGAGGAGTAAAGATGTGTAGTGGGAGGATGTGGTACTATAGAAGAAGGGGATAAATGTTCCTAAATTCAACCTTAATTGTGGTGGAATGATATTGTTCAAAAAAATTATGTGTCCCATAAATACTATACATGATGAATGAGTTATTGTATGAATATCATAGTTCATCATTTTTTATTTATCATGGTTGTATAAAGATTTATAGGGATCTAAAAGAGTATTTCTAGTGGGATAACGTGAAAAGTTATATTGCCAGTTATACATATTGAATATTTGTATGTATGCATGTTATGTATAAGAGACATAAGTATTAGGGGTTGATACAACCATCACTAATACCAAAATATAAATAGGATGCTTTATGATGGATTTCATCATCGAAGTCCCTAAAATATATAAATGGAACAACTCTATTTTGGTTATAGTTAATCACCTTATGAGGTCAACACATTTCTTTATTGTAGTAAAATATTTATATCTTGATTAACACATGAGGATATATATCATAAAATTGTTATGACTAGATGGAGTACCACATTATCTTGTCTCACATCTAGATTGGTGGTTTATCTCAATGTTTTGGTGGAGTATTCAGTAGGCATTGACTATAGAGTTCATCATTAGCACTATATATCATCCTAATATAGATGAAACATTTGAGAGGGATAATCAAACCCTATAGGATTTGTTGAGATCATATTCTATGGATTTTAATTATGGTTTGGACCAACGTATTCCTTTTCTCAAATTTTCTTAATTTAATATCTATCACTCATACATTAAGATGTCTCCTTATGAAGCTATATATGGAAATAATTGAGGAACACCAATGTGCTAGGATAAAGTTGGAGAAAGAAATTTATTGGTATATAAGAATGTAAAGGAAATGAAAGAGACGGTTAGATCTATTCAAAATCATATCAGGGAAGCTCATATTTTATAGACAAGTTATGATGTCAATCATTGGTTATATCTAGAGTTCATAGTTGGTTATAAAATATTTCTATGATTAGATTCGTGGATTAAAGTTATGAGATTTAGATTGAGGGGAAAGACGGGGATTTGTTATATTGGTCCCTTGTAAATTCTTGATTATATTGGGAATGTTTTTTATGACTTGGTTCTTCCTTAAAATCCCTCCCATGTTTATGATGTCTTCCATATATCTCTCCAAAATAAGTACATATAGACAATCATTCACCTGTACTGAACTCAATGGTATAATTCACAAAAATCTCAGTCAAGCATTCTATAGATGAATTTCTGCAATATATTAAGCTTGATCCTAATATATAATCATTACAACGTGTATTAGAGACAATTCTGGTATATAATCTTTACAACATGTATTAGGGCCAATCCTGGTATGTAATCTATTTAGCATGTATCAGGACAAGCTCAGTATATAAGAATTAAAACATGTATCAGGTCCAATCAAAGTATATAATTATTTATTAATGTAACAGGTCCAATCCTAAAATATAATAATTATACCATGTATCAGGGCCAAGCTCAGTATATAAGCATTACATTATGGATATCAAAATATCACTCATAAGGATAAATGGTTTGTTATGAAAATAACCATTAATCTATCACTTACACTTTTTTTTATCATTTAGTCATAAACCAATTACATGCCCTCCATTTATATAATCAATCCAAGTTAAGGTGAATCTATATTAAGTGATCACCCAAAAATAATATCATGATGAATGCACTTAAATCAATTAATCAAATAATTAATAATCAAGTGTTCTCTCACTCGAACGGTATTCATATGCTTGGTCAATAACAATTGAATCAAAAGGGATTCCATGGAATAATACACTTCATCATTTAATTAATTTTGGTGTACACTATGATGGTGAAATTTTAATATTTCACACACTTTTCAATTAAAAAGACAATATTGTTAAGGTTTAGACCCCCTACCATTAATTGAAGATTATCCCAACACTTCCAAAGTGGTAACACCAATAAAGATGAAGGTGTCGAGGATCGTAAGATAAAACCTAGATCAAATGAGACCAAGAATAACATCAAACCAAAATTTGATCTAAGAAATCTACCAACCTAACAGAGAATAATGGAAGGGAAAGGTGATGTCAATTCCAAAGAATTACTAGGGATTGATATTAAAAATGGGAAGTCCAGAAAAAAGGATGGATCTCTAAAATCACCAAGAAGACCATCCCAGTTTGAGAGGAGGATGTTTCACCCAAGGAATGAGAACAAAAATCATGCATGACATTGTTTAAAATTGTTTGTCAGGATATTACATGGAATGTAACTCTTTTCAATATTATGTATTTATTTTTAGAAGGATACATAAAAAAACTCATCATCTTGGAAGAATTTTCTCCAGATCAACTATTACACATCAGGTAATTTGATTTCATGATGTGTCTTTCTTTCTTCTCATGAATCAGTTCACAGCCTGCAAAAGTTCACGACATGTGTCTAGTGACATTTATATGTCGTTTAATACATTTAATCAGTTTGTACATTTTTTGAATATAGTTTTCAGCCCATTTTCCTAGATAAAGAAACAAACCATCTCCATTATCTTCAAATTCCTTGGACAACCCTCAAAACCACTTTTTACACACATAAATATATCCGGACCGCATTAATTAAAATATATATACTCCCATAACTTTTGGTCATTTTCCTTAATAAAATCTCTTCATCTATAAACAAGACTTAGCTACCAAGACCTAATGACGAAGGAAAAACCAATGGAAGAAATATAATACAAAACTCAATGAATGATGTACCTAAAAAAAGGGTGATCTTACAAACTCCCCACCATATAACATCCCATCCCTGATTAGCTCCAAGAATTACTATGGGGTCTCAACAAATAATCCTGGCCACTATTATCACATATCAAACTGACTCTCCTAGATCTCATACTTAACATGCCCATTCCATGGCTACACTCAAATCAAAGTTATAGTCCTACCCAGAGATAATTCTCACTACGTTCCACAATCCATACCAGATTCTCTTTAAAGGAAGAAACTACCCCAAACACGATGTCTGGTATGTCTATCACATGAGACATGTATTGATGATATCTCTGAATTAGTGACATGTAAAAATCATCGTTCAATCCACTTTAGTGCTTTATAATGGATAATTTGATTCCAGTAGACTGACCCAATACAGTCTCCCAAATGGCCCAAAAAACAGGGGTTTAGGCCTTGCATGTTTCTTAATATGGTGTTTCCCCAACTTAGGATGCACCTCAAGGATAACAAGATGGACAAACTCAAATTAAAAAGGTCATATCCAATGGTCAGAGTATGATTTCTGCCTACTATGCGTAGTCATGAACCATGTCGTGATCTACTGAACCTGCTTATAGGTATCTTGCATGAGACTTGGCCCAACAAGTGCTGACTCACATACCTTTATCCAACAATGAGGTGAATAGAATATCCTACCATAAAAATTTTTGAATGGTGCCACATTGATTGATTCCTGGACAATTTTATTATATAAAAAATGCAATGATCACCATGTGACACACACATGAACCACAAAAATCCAAAAAAAAGGAATGAAAAATATCCTCTATAACATAAATAGTCCACTCAAATTGACCATGAGTCTATGAATGATAGGTCGTACTCAGAGGAACCTCTGATCCCAAACCCTTTTGAATACCCTACCAGAACTGTGAAGTGAAATTATTATCTATTTATAAAATGGTATTCCTTGGAGTATAATAATTCTGAACTACCTCATGCAAATAAATACTACCCATTTCATCAACTGGGAAGGTCTACCTGATAGGTAAAAAGTTGGATAACTTAGTTAATTGATCTAAAATCAAACATAAAATTTTTTTATTATCGGTTTTCCTAGGTAATCATGTCTCAAAATCCATTTTAAAATCATCCCATTTCCACTTCATAATGGAAAAAGGATACAACAACCCAGCTGGCCTCATATGCTTGGCTTTCACCGGATGACAAGTGAATCTTCTCTCGACAAATCCTATTACACACTTATTCATTCCTGCCCACCTATATTATCTACCAAGATCACAATTCATCTTTTTCAAATCAGGATATATGGCCCATTAAGAATCGTGAAACACTCTTATAATATCCTTGAGCAATCCCATTGAAACCCATACACGGTGGAAGAAAATAAGAGAGATACAACTGCCAAGAGACCATCTGGATGGTATCTCCCCACCATATAAGCTATCTCTCAAAACTAAGCCCTCCAAATCCAATAACTACATAGTCTTGCTATGGTCTAAAAGCATGGGTATAATAGATGTTGAATTCATAGATACTCATCCCCAGGACTCCTAAAAATCTAGATGCATGTATACAAAGAGGGTCATCATCTTCCACAAATCATAACACTCACCCTATACCTTTATCTGCATCATTCATCTCAAATCATAGAGAATGATGTTCCCCTTTCTTAGTATATATGTCAACTTTATGTTGAGAGACTATAGATACTCTACCCACCTCCTTTGTCGAATGGTCATGTCCTGCTAAAAAATATTTAACTAAAGCCTTTGTGGTCCATGTATATGAAAAACCGATCATCCATGTGATAATGCCACCAATAACTCAGGGAATGTTCCAATGTTGCATACTCCAAATCATGAGTAGGGTAACTCCTCTCATGTATTCTTAGTTATCTAGAGCCATAAGCAACCACTTGATCCTCTGTAATTAGAAATGATCTGATTCAAACATTGGATGCATCACAATACATGGTGCATGTTTTTTCTGGCATAGGTAAAGTGAGGATAAGACCTGAGGTCAGCCTTCCTTTCATCACCTGAAAATATCTCTCTCAAGAATCATACTAAAAGAGCTTCTCCTCCTTCTTGGTCATTCTTAACATCAATGATTCTAGAGGTGAGATGTCCTAGATAACACGCTGACAATAACCATATACACCCATAAAACTATGAATCTCAAAGACATTCATTGGTTTCTCCCATGATTCCATGACAAAAACTTCTTTAGGTCCATAGACACCCCTAAATCAAAGATGAAATGGACCAAGAAGTGCACTCAATCATTCCAGAAACTCCATTTTGTTAGCTTGACGTAAATCCAATTATCTCTCTTTGTACTCAAGACGATGTCAAGATGTTGGTCATGGTCGTCTACTTACTGGGAGTACACTAACATTTCATCAAAAAAACCATCAAAACTAGTACAGAAAATGATGAAGGATCCAATTCATCTAGTCCAATAATACAACTATATCATTACTAAACCCAAAATAGCATCACTAGGAATTTGTACAAGCCATACATGCTCCTAAAATAAGTGCAAGTAGTTTCGGAAGGACTCGCCATCAACTGGTGGTATCCTAATCTTAGGTTGATCTTATATAATTTCTTAGAACCACTCAACTTATCAAAAATATCATCCATTAATAGAATGGAATAATGGTTCTTTACCATCATCTGGTTCAATCTCTGATAATCCACACATAAGCACAATGTCCCTTCATCCTTCTTATAGAATAGAGCTAGAGAACCCTATGGATATGTGTTGATCCATATGAAATATTTAGCTTCGAGATCATCTTAATAAAATTTCAACTCCTAAATCTCTTCTGGTTCCATTCTATAAGGCATTATATCAAGTGACACTGCTCTTGGAACCAACTTGATCACCAACATGATCTCTTTTTTTGGGAAGTAATATGTAGAACTCGTTGGGGAAACATCCTAAAAATGGTCTACCACTAGTGGAAAAGAATCCTACCACATCCCACCATCATTTAGAGAAAAACAAGAAATCTGAGTTGTGAGACAATCTAATACTCACTAATTTTTTCCTTCATGACTAGCCTAAATATCTCACTCATCATGGTGAAAATAGTTGCCTCCTTCTGGAGATATAAAGGTAATATTCCTCCAATAATAGTCAATATGATCTTGTTATGGAACTATCCAATCCATACAAATAATCAAATAAAAACCTTTCATTTCTAGAACAATGTATTCCCAAAAGAAAAAGTAACCACAAATCTCTAGAGAAAAAACCTTGTAACATTTGATATTCTCTAACCGCACTGTTAACAGTGTATCAATGGAAAAAACAACATCCAATATTTCTACCTCCAAAATCAAACTATTTACAAAATGAGTAGATAAAAATTAATGTGATGTACTTGTATTAAAAAAACACAAGAAATGGTAGATGATATAAGAATCACACCCTTAATAGTAGAAGGTCCTGATTCCATAATAGTCAGTGTAGTCTACATAGCGTTTAGCTAAACACAGCCTCTACCCTATGATCTAGTCTAACTATCTTTGGATATTCCCTCTACTTGGTACTGTGGTACATTTACTACGGTACCATATACCCTACCTCTACTAGAACATCATGTGTTAAACCAAGTACTTAACTGGTAAGGACTATCTATGACATTACCAGACTCTGGTACATGTCATGATCCCCTGCCACTACTCTTTACCTACATACCCCAATAGAACCTCTGCAGGTGGCCCATCCTACCATAAGAAAGACACTTCAAATTAGGGTATGACCACTGATGCCATATGTATCACATCATTATAAACTGATATAAATGTAATATAACGTGATAATGATATGGAAGCCCCCTACCTTGACTACTCTGAACATTGTTTCATTAGCGGTGACTATCACAATGATTTTTCATTCAACTAGAAGCAGAGTTCCTAGTTCTCTCTAATGAAACAACATGGCCACTTCTAGGGGGATCTCTTAGATTCCATTCTGTAATGATTGAATGATTCCACACATTTGAAACCATTATAGATGGAACACATTCACATGTTACCTGATCTCATAGAAAATACCATCCTAAAAAAAGTCTCATCCTGGAGACCACATCAGTAGATAAAGATGGTGCAAAGTACTGATGGTCGGTGAAGGATATGAATTTATCTATCTCTAATATGAACTCCTATGTCAGGTTCTTGAACTCGTGATCCTTCTTATCCCTCAACATCTTAGGATTGAAGTGGGTCAGGATCTTCACCTTGAAGTACTTCTAATATACCAAATCCTTCTTCTCAGTTGACTCCAGAATATACTACCAATTCTTGGCTGGTCCATGAATCATATATGTAGCAATCTTCACCATCTTATCTATGGGTTTCTAAAAATTCATTCAGATAGTCTAGACTAACTCGATCCAGAACTCAACAACATGGGGACCTCCCTCCCCAATGAATTTAGGCATCCACTACTACTGGAACTCTCTAGTCAGTTAAGACATCGAAGGCACAGTGTGAATAGTCTCTTTATCCATTGAATGCAAGACAAAAAGGAAGTTTTCGTGAAGCTATCCAATTCTCAAGAGCTACAGGAAGCACGAGATCACATTTGTTGTGATAATTTTGATTTCCACTCTCCTAAAGCTCAACTCAATGATTACAAGGAGGAATTTTCTCTACAAGATTAACACACCCCTTAGAACACTTTTTATCAACAAGTTCAACCTCAACAAGTGAAAACATCGAAAAAATACTGACTCATGGCCTCTCTAATCAAGTATTAAAAGTGTTTTAGTATGAAATATCAATTTATTTATTTCATTTCTTAGATATTACAATTATCTTATATCATAGATCAAATAGGAAATTATAAATCTTATGCAATAAATATGTATCCATCATGAATAATGCATGTCGATATATATTCATATATTCCAATCATTATGCATGTATAATCATCTCACTCCATTACGAGTCGTGAGTATAAATCTCAAGAACCAATAACATCACAAAATGATACCCTCATACAACATGTGAATAACCCTAGGTGAAATAACACCAATTATATTCTAAAAACATCATAAAAAGCAACCCCATCCATGGGAACTCGAATTTTCCCCCATAAATGGATTAATTAGTCCCATGAACAAGCTCTTTACCAAGTCTTGACTCATCCTAGTATCCTTTATACCATTAAAAAATAGTTATTAAACATAAAATAAACTTGTTTTACTCTGATATGTCCTTGTAACATCCCCTAATTCTAATACTCTCTCAGATGTCCAAAATAGGTTGGTTACATGACCTCAAGCATGCCTCACCATATGTCAGAGGCTTCCAACTAGTAGTGAGGGTGTGATAAGTATGGTTAAGAGACTATACCCCCTAGTACTGAGTTATAAAATAGTAGAAATAAAAAATATATATAATTATCATAGTGTGAAAATAATGGAAACAATACAATACATCAAAAGAACATAATGATAAAATCCAACTGAATAATCAAATAAATAATAATAAAATAATCTAATGTTGTAATGAAATTTACAAGATGTAAAAATAAAAGTAATATAATAAAAGAACCTTTTAATATAAATAGACTCAAAGGACCCATTCCCAAACCCCATGTCGGTACCATATCCAATCTCCAACCCATCCAACAAGAAATAATTAATAGCAAGGTCATTTTCCCTTTTCCAGTCTAGAAACAATGTAATATTCTCAAGTACCAAATAGAGGCTTGAGTATGGTGTGAGTATCACTCAGCAGGTCAGCACCACCCTCTCTAAACATAACTAGTCTGATAGTTAGTGCATGAAATAATGCAATAAGAATTTGTATTAATTAATTATACAATTAAATTAATACCACATAAAACTACTTTGGAATCATGCTAGAATGTGTATGCTAATGTCTCATAGTCATGCCAAACCCAACCATATAACCATGGTAAAACATAACCAGCTTCAGAAACACACTAGAATTTCTCTGAGCATGTATCACAACCATGCCAACCATAACCATATATCAATGGTATAAATAATATAAATCTAGGTTGACCCCACAATATAATCATTTCAGTAATTAATCAGGGGTGAGCCTAGTATATATGAATTTCAGCATGTATTTGGGCCAAGCTCGGTAGATAATCATTATAGCATATATCCGGGATAATCCCAATATATATGCATTTCTGCAAGTATTAGGGGAAATCCAAGTATATAATAATTACAACATATATTAGGACCAAGACCGGTATATATGAATTTTATCATGTATTAGGGCCAAGCATGATATATAAGTATTACAACATGTATCACAGAAAATCCTAGTATATAAGAAATATAAAAAGGATATGATAATATTAGATCATAGGGCCCAATGGTCAATTAATAAAATTAGAATTTATATTTCAATTACACATTTTGTTTAACATTTTGTCATAAACAAATAACATTCAAGTCATTTCTATAATCAATCCAAGACAAGATGAATCTATATCAAGAAATGACCCAAAACACATGTCATACTAAACAAACTTTAAGCCATTATTCAAATAATTTATAATCAAGTGTTTTATCACTAGAATGATAGAAATAATATCGGTCAATAAAAATTGAATCCAAAGGTATTACAAGGAATTGTCCAATTCATCATTTAATTAATTTAGGGGAATGTTTTTTTGCCTCAATATAATTATTAAACATACATTACAATTAAGAAAACCATAGGGTTAGGTTTTATACCCCAAACCTTTAATTTGTGATAAATAAAACACTTCCAAAGGTGTAACACCAATGAGGAAGATGGTACAGAAGATCTCAAGGTGAAACCAAGATCAAATCAGGTCAAGATTAAAATCAAACCCAAACACGGACTGAGGATTCCACCTCCCTAATGGAGAAAAATGGAAGATGGTGGGGAAACCAAAGCCAAAGGCTTACTAGGGATCGATCGCAAACAAAGGATGTTTGAAAAGAATGATGGGGATCTAAAATCATCTAGAGAACCATCCAAGATCAAGAGGAGGAAGCTTCACCAAATGAATTAGAAAACATATCATGAATGATGCTTTTTAAAACTACTATATGAGATATTAAATTTGGTGTAACTATTTAACAATTTGTTTTTTACTTTTTTGAGGGATTCACCAAAAAACCTATTGTTATGGATCAATTATATCCCAATCGACTACTACAAGTCATGTAATTTGATTTCATGAGATTTATTATCATCTTTTTGTGAATAATTTCATAGCTTGATGTTATTCATGACATGTGTCTAGTGACATATTCATGACTTGTAATACATTTACACGATTTGTAAAATTCCAGAAGTGAGGTTTCAGCCTAATTTCAAACATAAGGATCTAAACCACCTCCAAAATATTCAAATCCCTTGGAAACCCCTAAAAACCTATTTTTACACATTTATATCTAGAACCTACTAATTCAGATAAACATACATCCCTAGACTCTAGGTCATTTTCCGTAACAAAAGCTCTCTATATCCGAAAGAGGCTCAACCAACTATGCTTAAATACAACAAAAAAACCCAACTGTATACATTTTACAAAAAAACTCAAAGAGGGACTTACCTGGACAAATATAGGATCTTGCTAATAATTTATTAGAAAACCTTAAATTTGAAGAAGTTATGTGGGAACCGAGGGATGTGATGATGTATAGGTATCCTCATTTTTTTGATTTAGAGTAACACAATATTAAATGAGAAATTCTTATTAGGGGGTATAATGTAACACAATGAGATTTTATTATATATTTTTATTTAAATAAATTTTATTTTAGTGAATTATTTCACTATATGCAACACCATGTAGAAATTGACTGTGATCTACTATTAACAGACTATTATTTAATGTGATAATTTTCACCTTTAAATTGAAATTTTGGTAAAATATATGATTATATAAAATATTAAAATTTATTGTTTTTACAAATTTATTAAATTAATTTATTGGTTTTTAATTATTCATAAATTAAAATAATTGTATTTTTATATAAAAATAATTTTTTTATCTAAAAACATTTTTCTTCACATAATGAGTTTTTAACATAATAATTTAAATTAATCACAATCAAAGAATAATTTTAGTTAAATATTTAGATAATATATTCATTAATATATCTTAACATTCATCTAATAGTTTTTACATGGAAAGGGATTAAGGTAACTATATTTTATGCTTAAAAAGCAATTTTCTAAAAATGGTATTGTTACATTTTAAGAACATATTTTTAAAATGATTTTCTAGATTTTAGTTAAATTGAATTTGAAAAATATATTCTATATTTGTAATTATCAAAATTAATATTTTGTAATGAGGTAAACTTATTTTTTGGTCATTAGGAACCATAACGAAGTTAAAAAATTCATTAAAATGGTAAAGGTCAAGAGGGGTTATTGAGGTGTTAAACTAAAGAGATAAGGGTTAAAATGACCTAAAAACTTGTCCAAATCCTATTTTCTACTAATATTTCATCAATATCACATTGCCTATTAGACGATGATAATTTTTCAAGCCATTTGAAATGATTAATTCATCAATGTATTTTAGTTTTTTCAAAATATCCATGTGTTTCCTCTCCATCACAAATAAAAAGACACCACCTATCCTCCCTTGTCCACATTTCAAGAGGCTATTATCTTAGAAAATCCCTTCCCTAATAATTTCCATACATCCCTCCAAATTTCCTAGAGGTTATGGATTAATAATAATACAATCACAAGGATGAATTAGTAATAAACCTAATGAGGTGTTTTGAAGAAGAGATATATATTCTTACTGATCATTTTCATGTTTCATTCTAGTAGCACATCCTCCAAATCTATTATCTTCATACTGAAATAATTAATCAAGTAAAAAATATATATTTTAATTTTATTATTATTTTGGAACAACCATTTTCCCAAAAAATTTAATAAAATGTGAAATTCAAGGGACACTTTTGCATAAGTGTGGACTAACGCCTCCAAATAATGATATGATTTAGTTTCAATCACCATCCATTATGGTTTTATATTTTGATGTATATAATATCGATATATGATATTTACTTTATATTTATTCTTTAATAATTATAATATATTGTCTTTCTATTATCTTTCCACCCTTTGTAAAATGATAACATCACCTATACTTACGTGTGGATTTCCACATCCATGAAGCGATGTAGTTTGTTTCTCAATTCTATAATACATGGATGGTAATAAGGAAGGATTTAGTGAAAAAATATGATATTTATGATATAATAATTATTATTTAATAGTTAATTATAATTTATCATACTTTAATTCAATCCATCAAAATATTGAAACATCAATCATGTGTACTTATGGAATACTATCTCTACGATGGGATATAATTCATTTTTTATCACTAATTTATGTGACTAGTTATAAAAGTGTATATAATGGCCTACCACTTCAAGGATCTCATCATATTTGATCCAGGAATGAGGATTACCTCTATCACATGGATTTTACATAGGGTGATTGATTCAAAACATTTAAATATTTTCTAGAATAGATCAGTAATTTCTTAGGTTATATAAACCTGGGTCTATAGATAAATTTATGGGTTTTATCTTTCCATTTAATGTGTTTTCTAAAATAAAAATTTAAATTTCCAAACATTCATGATTATGATTTTGGGCATTTTAAAATCCATACCAATGTGATATTATTGGTACCATCCAACCAAAACATGCATTGAGAAAGGACCAGTTTTCACCCCAATGCCCATTTTAACGAATAATTGTTAATAGAAGGATTATTTTATATTATAAAGGAAGTGAAAATAGTATTTTAAGTATTAATATGGTTCTAAAATATATTTATAGTTAATCGGCATTTATAATTCATGAGGATTTATTGTGTAATAACCAAGACAAGAATTGAGGTTAGGGAATTATGATAATATCTCATTTATTTTTAGGATTGTTTGTGTTAAATTTCCTTTATGGGAAATTATATATTCTTTATGTTTGAAACCCTACTTATTTTATTCTCTTTTGGTTATTTCTATGATTTTCATGTTTTAAATTCAGTATCCTCTATTTACCACTTAAAATGATCATAAAAATGTTTTTAAGAAAATTCAGCCTTATTTCAACTTTGATCATGAATCATTTACATCCATGTCCATATTCTCAATAAAATGTTTTCAGGAACATTGTTACAGTTAAAAAATGATTGAATAAATTTATTTTTATCCATATTTTATTTTTTATAAAAAAAAATAAAAGGAAACATTATGTTGATTTTTGAACGAGGTACTCTTTACCAATGGTGTGAATAGAATAATTATTTTAACATATATCACATGAATGGATTTTCCCACCATCAAGACTCCTCTTATATTTAAGTTTTCCTTTACATGTTACTATGTTTCTTTTTAATGAAAATATTATTCCCAATTTTTTGGAATTTTTTAGAAATCAAATTAGTGTGTTTAAAATGCAAATGACAGTTTCTCCAAGAAGTGTTCTATTAATATTCTAAATGTATTTTCATATATTAAAACATACATTGATGTTACATATTATTCACTGAGGTAATTATCTAATGATTATGTCCTTATTATTTCATTGGATGAAAATTTTATATTATGATTATAAAACTCGTTTTCTTTTTCACAGGTTAAACTATGATGAAATGAAAATTGTTTTCATGTCCTTGTGGCATACATATGAATTAATTATGATTATGTGATAGTTGGTTCCTTTATTGAACTCTAATACATTGGTTAATTTGATATAGATAATACATGAGATGAGGAAGATAATAATGAACATGATTTTAAATATATATGATCATGTGTTGATTTCTATGTATGATTACTTTCTATCTATGCTCAAAAATGTTTTCATGGATGTGATTTTGAATAACTATACTCACATTTCAATGCTGACTATGATTTTTTATAACTATGCTCAAATGATTATTCATGGAAATGATTTCATATATCCATTTTAACATATTCATGTTTGAGTATGATTGTTTCTATCTATAATCACATGGTTATGAGTGTAAAAGTGTTTGAATGGATAAATTCACATGATTATGATTTACTATGAATATAATTCAACATTCCCTTATTATGAATAATTAATGACGATTACTGATTAGACTCCCTTATTAATCATTCCTTATAAATTAATTGATTTTTTTCATTATCTGATCTATTTTGGGTTTTAATATTTTACATTAATAAAATTCACTTGATTATGTTATCATACCCTTATGATCTTTTTATACTCTTATTATTGATATCTCACATGTTTACCCTTATTAAGAATATTATATCACCCTTCAATATATTTTCATTCCCTAGGATTTAATGCATGGTTTTAAGTATTATATTTCCATATTGGTAAAAATATAATGATATTTTTAGGGAATATATAAGTTATTTTATGAATAAAGATGATTGTCAGTCTAGTATAAAAATACACAAACCCTTTACGATCCTCAAGCATGAATAATTCATATACTTTGAATATTCATCTAGAATATTGTAATATTTATGTTTTTTGTGATTGAGTTTTTAAGAATATATGAACAAAGAAAGGAGAGACTAAATAAATGATGGAAATGATAGAAAAGAGATTATAAGGAACTCCCACTTGAATTCCAATCTAGAATAACGTAGCCAAAGAATATCCTTGATGAATAACTCAAAATAGAAATTATTGAATTATTCTAGAAAGATGAGATTAATATTCATCTTTTAGAAGATCTTAGTAATATTACAAGGTTAGTTATATATGTTGATGAATATTAAACCCAGAGGATGAGGCCTCAATAGAATAAATGAATTAATTTAGGAAGAAGTATATCGGACCTAATCACACCAAAATAACCCACAAAATGTGAAGGTCCATGGATATTTTCAATACCCTTCACCATAGTATATAATAACTTCTTAATTATATATCTCGTTTATGTTCTTTAATAAATGTAATTCCTTACTCAATTTGTACATATTTGCATATATGTTTCTTAAATCTGACAAGAGTTGTGGTGCAATGGGTAGACAGATCAACTATATACCTTATAGGAGTGTTATAGGTGGACCTTGTGAATATATAAGATATTATCTACCTAGTGGACTTAAATATATTAATCTTGGGGGAATATGAGATCCCTTCACACTCACCCTTCATTTTGGTTATTCCACTCTTGAAAAGGCCATGAATACCAATAATTTTTATGAAGGAAAACTCTCCATGGACATTAGAGATAATAAAATAAATTACAACATCTTTTAATCCCAAAAGAACCATTTCAAAGACCATTCACTTTTCAAACTATCCCTATGAAATATGCTAAACCATTTGAAGACTCAGTTATGGTACATGATTTATTAGCCTTGGGGTAACATTTTTTATTAAATATCCCATGGACAATAAGGTTATTAATATATCTATAAATTCAATTTTCATAATGAATGAATTAGTAATTTATGAATTTTATATTGAATTTGTTATTTATTTCATGATGAATAAGTTAATATGTTACCTTGTGTGTAAAAGGTTTTTGATTTGGGATTACCGAACAACAATTTAATTTTATATCTAAAAGAACCAACAAATATGGAAATAAAACCACCGAAAATAGAATTAAAATATGTATAACTCATGGATGTAGAAAAAATATAGGTTATAATTTATAATTATATATCAAAAAATGAGTAACAGGCTATAATTGGTCTTTTGAGAATGAATTTTCATGAAATTTGAGAAATTTTAGGTCGTATCCCTTGAAGAATCTTAAAATTTACTTATATAAAATTCTTCTTTTGGGAGATTTTATGATTCCAAGGCATCCTCAAATGAGGCTACAACCCACCTAGATGGAGATAATGAAGAAAGAGATATATAATCTCATAGAATATTGGATCAACTATTAGATTTAATGCTCCCAATGGGTGAACCCAATTCATATAGCCCCAAAGAAAAATTAAATAAAAATTATGATAAATTATAGAAATTAATTAATCCCTTTATAAATTTAGAACAACATGAGTGTTTTATAGACTATAGAAATCGAAATTAGGCCTCCAAAAAAATTGTTTCCCTACCATCATAATTTAAAAAATAATTAGACACATTTATATAGATTACACACTATTAGTTCATTGATGTAATTTTTGGTTATATCTAAGTGCCCATTATTCCAGATGACCAAGATGTCACCGAATTTAAATTCCCCTTTGGTACTTTACCTTATTGAATGATTTCATTTAGACTGTGTATTTATCAATGTACATTTTTGAGGTGCTTGAAAAGTATATTTTCAAATCAGATTGAGGATATAGTATTGTTATTATGGGACGATTTCATGGTTTTTGGGAATACATTTGACCAATCCAGGAAAAAGCTTGAGAAATTCTTGAAAACATGCATTGAAAATAATCTTGATTTGAATTTTGAAAAATTTCACTTTATGGTGTGAAGAGGCATTATCCTGGGTATATAATTTTTTAAAAAGGAATTAAAGTGGATAAATCATAAATATATGTGATTAATTCCTTTCCCTACCCAAAATTTTTAAACTATGTTAGATCATTATTATCTCATGTTTGATTTTATAGGAGGTTTACCAAGTTCATTAATAAGATTTCTTTCCCTCTATCTTAGTTTAATTTTAGTGATACTAAATTTTTTAAATAGTTTTATTGGTAATCCTTTGAAGAATTGAAGAGGATATTTATTATCCATCAGTGATGTATCCATAAAATTGGGAATAACCATTGGTGAAGATTTTTTATTCTTCCAACCAAGTAGTTTTAGTAGCCCTTTCTTGGAGAATTGAAGGAAGTCCTCACATAACAAAGTATACATCAAGAAACCTATATGTTGTGGAATTCAATAATACAACAAAAAATGGGTTTTTAGTTGAATATTATTTAGAAAAAATCATGTCATATTTACTTGGTAATAATTTGTTTTTAATTCTATAATCCCCTTAGATATTTGAATAAGAATGAATATACCAATCCTAAGAGATTAATCATACCAATTTCGAAGTTCAATATTGAAATCAAATATAATAAGATATTTGAGAACCATGTTCTTGATCACCTCAGTGGATTTACCAATATAGATATAATTGAGATACTATCCAACAATCCAGTACAAGACCCCATTCCATTATAGAAACTCAACATGGTTAATGATTAAGTGTCTTGGTATGTTAACATAGTAAATTATTTATTAACATTTGATACCACAACCCAATTAAATCACCCACAAAATGTAAAAACTAACATCTTAATCCAAATATTATACTTAGGAAGATCCATTTATTTAGAATAATTATAATTATCAAATGATAAGAAGATACTTACATGAAAGTGAAATTGAATCTGTCATTGAGCCTTTCACACTTTATGATGTAGAGAACACATTGGAACATAAAGGAAAATATGGAAGGTTTTAGAATATTAAATTTATTTTTCCAACCTTTTCAAAGATGACTATGGATTTAGTAAGAAATGTGAAAAATTATATTTTTTATAAATATTTCAATGATACAAGAAATAACTTATGGAACCAATAGATTTTTCAAAATAAGTAATGTATTGGGGATATAATTTATTATACATTTCCTGCTATCATTTAGAAATTCTTATATTTTTCTTGTAGTGGACTTTATTTTGAAATAATTGTAATACAAGGTCACTAAAACTATTGATTCACATGTTGTGTCTGATATTTCTTGGGATAACATATTTTGTAGGTTTGGAGTTCAAAGGGATATCATCCATGATCAAGGGAATCACCTTTTTAATAAGATAATTATGGATTTTATTATAATATATAGTGTGTATAGACCCTGAACGTTGTAGCCTAAATCCAATGCTTACACTATTACATTGGAACTAAATAAAAGTAATCACATCCCAATGGACTGAATAGTTTACTTATCTTGGTAAACTATATACAGACTTCAAATTAACATTACAATATAAAAACAGAAAATAAAAATAGTGTTTTTTTATAATTCCATTTTTCTTGTTTTCATATCGCTACATATCAATTACAAAACACATCCGACATCCGAGGGAAAATAAAACATAATAAAGGGTTGAGATCAGATGCTCAGTAAGGGTATTCGTATAACAGAATCTCGCATAATAAATATGGCAATATAAATAATTGAAAAATATTCCATTAAAATAATAACTTGAGAATTATATAGTTGGAATAATTAATGATCAAATAAATTCTTGTACAAAATCACGTGACCATTAAACTTATCCATGGATATGCTAAAAAATAGAATAAACACATGGACATCAATAACTGATCTCATAATGATGGAATTCATAATACCGGACATTAAAAACCCAATCTAGTTTGTCTTATAAGACCTATCTATACATAAAGGGTCTATAACAGTCCCCTAGCATCGCATTCTATGTCAAATTAATTCCATATATGAATGGGGTGAAATAAAATGAAAAAAAACATTCTTATTGAAAAACAAACATTCAAAATTATTATAATTTCTCCAAATTAAAAATCATAATCATAAACTATTCAGAGTTATATGGTGAATGCTAATAAATTTATACATCCTCAGTCAAACTAACAACAAATGATCCAAATAAATATTGAGAAATATGTAAATACAAAATATCCCTAATGGTTCATATGTAAAATAAAGTGTTGATGTCATTTATAAATAAAAACACCAAAAAAATTCAATTTAAATATTTTCTGAGGAAAATATCATTTTCACTATATTTTTTTTAAAACTACAAGTTGAAAAAATATTTAGAAAATAATTTTAATTGAAAATAAAATTTGAAACTTATGAAGGAAGATATGAAATATTTATTGGTCATGATGGTGGTAAATTCATTAAATGTCATACATGTTAAAAAAATATTTCATTCACAGTTTTGGTAAAATCCAAATGATCCTTGTTTTTAGAAAGATATGAAGATTAATTTTAAAGATATTAAAAAAATTCATGGGTAAAAATTTCTTTAATATATAATTTTAATAACGATAAATATAATTTTTAAAATATTTATAAAATATAGATTTGGAAGAAAAACCGTTTACAACTGATGAGAGAAATAAAGTCTAATTTTAGGAATATAAATTCTCAATTATTTTTTGTACCAAATTGATAGAAGAAGGTAATATTACTTGAAAATTTTCAAGAAAAAATAGAGATGAATAATATATATTAATTTTATTATTTAAATGTAAAATAATTCAAAAAAGGGGGAATCAGCCATAAACTATCCCAAATAATGATGAGAGTGTGAGATAAACCCTTATCATATTTTTAACATCCAAATTGAAATCCCCATAAAATGAATTACATAAAATGAAAATAAAAATAACCTGAAGATAAAGATATTCATGATATAAAATATCAAAGATTTAAAAGATACACCACACAGAGGCATAAGTGGTGAATATGGAATATGTTTTACAGAAGTAAAAGATAGACGAGAGAACCCTTACCTCAAGTCTGATTTCCTTCGTACATGACCATATCTTTTATATAAAAAATAATTTTTATAAATATTTTATTGATCCATAATGATATATTTAATTCCATATATGATTTAATTATATCCTTTTAACACCCATATATTAAATATTCATTATCAAAATCATTGCTTTGGGTGACAACTACTTCATTTTTCATATATATTTTGGTTTGGTAATTTGGGTTAGTTTACATTGATCATTGTTACATCTTATCAATAATTTTAAACATGATAAAAATATAATATATATTCATTATATATGTTTTTATAGTAAAATATAAATGTTTGAGATAGAAAATTGATTACACCATTCATAGAGATGGTAGGTCGTGCATACGCATGAATGTTGTTTCATTTTTTTCTAGATGGACAAAAAATAAGTAAAATAAATAATCATTCACCATTAAAGAATCATTATTATGTCATATATATAATTTTTATTATAATAACACATCCTTTTCACCATCCTTGTAAATCATTCGTAAAAAACAAGTTACATTGCTTTGCGAAGTTGTAGTCTGTCGTACACACGAGTGACATTATTGTATCCCCCAAAGAATTGAATGCTAGAAGATATATGTGATATAATAATTCCATATGTTTATTTATGTCAAAATATAATATTTATTAGTTAAATATATATTTATTACCATTAATATAAAATGAAAATTGTAAAAATACATCACATCGGTTCACGAGTCAGTAGTCCATCGTACACATAAGCAACATTATTGGTTTTCAACTAGTTTTAAGGTATGAAGGTATATGTGATAAAATAATTCAAAAGGTATAGTAATGTCAAAAATATCATATATATATATATATATGCTACATATATCCAAATATCCAAACATAAATTGTGGTGAGGGAAAACAAATAACATTAGTTCGTGAGGTGGTAGACCACTGTATACAAGATCGACGGTTTCATTTCCCATTTGATGTATGTGAAGATGTATTTGGGTTATTATATTAACATAATAACATATCAGTATATATGGGATACTTGGGATATTATATTATCATAGATGAATATTATATTAAGGAGGTGGAAGAAGAAATAAATCAAATGCGCACGTTTAATAAATTTACGACTTCTTCAGAAAGCCTCTTTATATTTATACCTAAATCCATCATAAGAGGGTTTCCTAATCCAAATAAGCACTCTATTATGTGGGTAGGGAAGTAAAAAAGAGTTTTTTATGTATTTTACAAACAAAATGGAATTGTCAGTGTGAATAGGGGAGGATAGGGGGTGGCCACTTATAATTGGGGGAGTGGACACACATAAAATATATGATAAGGAAAAGTGATACACACCTATTTGTAATGTCACAAGCATAAAAAATGCGTCATGATAGAACAATGGAGTATATAATTTATAAATATTTCTATAAAATATTATTTAATCATTATTTGTGTCATTTTTGAACCTTATCATTTTATTTTAACCCCACAGTAAACATATTTTTACATTAACCACAATAAATAATTGTTACCATTTTTACTATTCATAATGGAAAAAAATTAATTATACCATATATATAATATAAATTATGATTATCCAAAATATTGAATCCATTTTTCTATATTAAATTCAAATAAGTGGTAGAATTCAATATAAAATTATACCTGCAGAAGTAATGAAAAACGATTTTCGAAGTAAAAATTTCTCAAAAGTATATAAAGTTTTAATATCTAAATTATATATATAATTGATTACAATGAAATAAATAGTATTTATAATAAAATAATTTTACTAATTTTACTTTTGAAAAAAATTATATTAAAATGGTACCTTTAAAAGATTTAAACAAAATGGTATATCAATGAAAACCAGTATTTTCACTATTCATCCTAAAATTTACATTTTTTAAAATTCTCAAAATTTAACTATAAGTTAATTTTTACTTGATAATTTTAAAAATGAAGTTAAATTTTTTAAAACCATTTTATTAAATTGTTAAAAGTTAATTGTAATGTATACCTGCAAAGTGAAATAAAACTGCCTTTAGAAGAAAAAAACCTGAAAACAAATAATTGTTTTCAAATGATTATTATTTTATTTATAATAAACAAATATCCATTTAATTTATGTTAACATTTTTAAATAATTTTTTTAGTAATTTAGTTATTCCTATTCATACCCTATAATATAATAGCTAGGATATAATAGTCATGTTTAAATAATAATATTTTCATTGAGTATCTTGATTCATTTAAACCCGGTGTTGAGTGCATTTAAAGCTATCAAATATATTGAATTAATTTAAATTTAAATATATATTAAAATATTAGGATGTTACATTATATTTGATGATTTGTGATTCATGTTGTATAATCAATTGAACATGATGTTCCTCTATTAAAATCTCAGGGTGTTACACTCTACCACCCCTTGAATAAATTGTGCCTTCACAATTATATTTTTTTCATCATTGGTATAACATTTTTTGAAAAACAATATAATTAAAAGGGTTAATGAAACAAACTCTTGATAAGAGTGAAAGGGATATTGTACGTTCATCTAGGGTAACACAAAACTAGGATTCCAAGTAGCAAAAAATAAGTTGGTAGTGAAAATAAAGACATTGAGGGAAAACGTAAATTGTTTTGGGGAGTGATAGAGATAATTGATCATATGAATTTGGGTGATCTATAGAAGGTTAAAGACCAAAAAATCATTATTCTGTAAAGGCTGAAAAAACCAAAAATTCATCTGTAATGAAGATATTAGGATAACATTTTTTTCAAGATCCTTTTCCTATAGTTGAGGAATTCCATTACTTTCTAATCTAAGAACATAAGGATAGATACTTACATTAAAATTTTAATTCCATACTTTAACCAATTTCCACCAAGGTCTCATTTGTCACTCCAAATGACGAGTACACATGTTGAATTTTACATAACCGAAGGACTAAAATAAAATTCCATCAAATCAAATGATTTCATAAGATGATATCAATATATTCCTCATATCTTTAAATGTTAACAAAAACTAAATTATTTGTATAAGTAATATAGTAAAACCCAAAGTGAAAATTAATTAATTCCATAAATATTTAACCTTAAGACCCTTAAAAAATATGTTTGTCCAAATCCAATGTCCAAAAATTTAGAAGGTATGTCACACAATTTCTAAAAAAAACATTACATTATATTCCAAAAAAGAATAAAGTGGTTATTGATGTCACATAACAAATATGTGAAAACATTGATCACCTTAAAATAATAATAAAAACATCCATGCTTCCAAAAATAAAATATAATATTGTCTAATAAATTCCAAAAAAGTAAAAATACAACAAACCCCTATAAAGATAACATAATCCATAAAATTGAAAACCAATTTCAATGTCACAAGTACTATACCATAATAATTTATTTATCATTTTTATCTCAACATTAAGCACATATTAAGGGTTATAATACCACAATCATGTGTTTTATATAATAATCAACTTCCACTATATAAATTTTCTTGGTAAAATTCAATATATACTTCCAAATCCTTAATGAAATACTACTACAGTATAATCCTCATAGGTTTTTAGGAATCTTATAACTAGAATATCATTGATAAAATAATTCTACAATATAATTATTGAATCCATGTATAATAACATTAATCATTCACCTTGGTATATAATTATAACATAAACTTGACATTGATCTATTAACTTCTTATGTGGTATATTCCCATTATGCTTAGAGAATTCATTTTCATAGTTCCACAAATCCTAATAGTTGAAGCATTAATCATTAAATGTTTTATTATAGACCATAAAATCATGGGTATGGTTTTATTTCTCTCCACACTTATAGAAAATACCCATACCCTTCATGAAAGTACCATGTTGATTCATTCCAAAATTATCACATGTGGGAAATTAATTATTTCCCTTTAACCCTTCATCTGTATTTTTTGTTGCTATTATCTTCTTCTCTTTCATCATATAGAATCTGTAATACATATATAATTATTTCTCTTTCTTTATTTCAGAAGATATAATTTCCTCGTATCATTAGATGGTTTGGGAGAGTAGTTCCCTTCGAATAATTTCCTTTAAACTATCATTAAATAGTCTATATTTATCTTTGGATTTTATATATAGTGTGTAGAATACCTTTCTAATGTTGTAATGTTTTCTTCATATTTAGAATAAATTTACACTTCCTTTTGTATCAAACTCAATAATTTTCTCTTCATGTTTTCTCATTGATCACAAGGAAATTATTTTTCCAAGAAGAGCAATATAAAATCCTTCAATTCCATGTTTTCTATTTCTTCTTCAAACATAGGGTTTTGGATCCATGACCACCACTGATCTACATCCCCTGTGAGACAATAAACTTCTATGATGACATTCTCACTTTAATTTCCTCCCAATTAAATTAAAATATTCTTTATAAAACTTATCCTTTGATCAACTATAAATAAATTCATAGTTCTATTAAGTGAAAAAGGATGTTAATTTATATAGAAGTATAAAATTATTACAACCTATTATAGATCATTAGGATTCTCCATACATGCATGGTTATTTATAATATCCTAAGTTAACTACCAAGATATGGTTATAATTTGATCAATTACAACAATAGCTCCAAGTCCAAATTCATTATCATTCCCAAGATGGGAATACCTACATGGAGTATATTCATTTATACAGTTCATATTATTTCCACTAGGATCCATTTCTAAATAATTGAATACACTATATTAGTTTACAAAAATATGAAACATAATGTATAATAAAAAAACAGTGAAACTCTTAACATAAATTGAATTTTTTTTGAAAAGATAATCTCAAAATCATAAACAAGGTTATTTTGGGAAATTATTCAAATAATAAAAATATTTTTGAATCCTTCACAAGTGTTTTTAAAGATTATTGGAATTAACCCATGAATATCCCTTGGTAAATTCAAACTAGGCGTGTATTAAGGCCCATTTTCATCTACCATGTAACATTCGAGTCAATCATGAGGTGCCTTTTTTGGATTTTTTTCACCTAGGAACATCTATTCCAAAACCACATCCACAAGTAATATCCATATAAGGATGTATCACTAGAAAATAAACAATATCTACCTTCCCAAAACATTACAATGTTCTTAAAATCTTATCCTCAATTTCAATCATTGTATTATGTTCTCTGATATTTTTTTCCTAAATATAGTTCTCAAAATTTCTACTAAACTTCTTCTGATAACAACTATAATGTTATGACCCTAGTATCCCAGAGACTATGGTTATAGTATTAAATTTTACCTAGATACAACAAATTTCATCATAAGGGACAAAATAGTTTAGTAGTGTTGTTAAAATAGATATATACTTCAAATTAAAATTAAAATTTTTAAAAATAAAATACACAATGTTTTTTCTTATGAACACCAATATTCCTCTTAGTATATCCATGTATGTCAATAAAAACTCATACCCAGTATCATGGGGAAAATAAATACCAAGAAAGGGATGGGATTAGATGATCATTAAGGTTATGTGTATAGTGGAATCTAGTATAATTATAATGTAAAAGTAAATAACTAAGAAAAATATCAATTAAACAATAATGTTAGCATAATATGGTTGGAATAAATGATGATCAAATAAATACATATGCATGATTACATGAGCTTGAAACATATCCATGGATATTATAACATATCAAATAATCACATGGAAAATAATAACTGATCTCATAATGATGGAATTCATAATTTTGGACATCATAACCAAACCATCATGTACTTGTTCTATGATATCTTACATAAATGAGTATAGCCTCTTCCAAAATACAAATATAGTTCATCTCATGATCCTACCAAAGTATCAAGGGGATATAGTATCCCATCTTGTCTCTTACTAATTCCAATGCATTCCCCCAATTAATGGGGTGAAAATAAGAAACATAAAAAATAATATTGAAAAATAACCATATATAATGTTAATAAATAACCCAATCAATAAGCATAATCATAAACCATTAAGAGTAATATAGTGAATGGTATTAAAATTATATTCCACCATCCAAACTGATCATGAACCATATAATGAAATAATAAGGATAATATCAATACATCATACCCCTAATGTATAATAAATATAATAAAGGGTTAATATCATTGCTGAATAAAAATACCATAAAAAATCAATTAAAAAGGTTCTTGAGGAAAATATCCTTCTGATTTTAAAAATATATTTAAATATATAAGGTTAAAAAATATTTCGAATTTAATTTTGTTGGAAAATAAACATTAAAATTTAATCAATAATATTTAAAACATTGAGTGGTCATGACAATATGAAATTTCATTGATGTTATTAATGTTAAAATAGAGATTCCTATCACATTTTTAGTATAACCCAAATGGTCCTTGTTTGGAAAATTACATGAACATTCCTTTTAATTTTTTTTAAAAAAAATTAAAACATGGGGAAAAATTTACTCATATTTCATTTTGTGAAATTTTTAAAAAATCAAAACATTTTTTGAAAAAAAATGGGTTTTGATGAAAAATAATTTTTGACCGAAAATAAAAAAAATATCGTATTTTTTAATAATATTTTATCAATATTTTTAAGTGAAAATGTGAAGAAAACAGTACTATTAAATGAAAAAGTTCAGGAATAACTATATGAGAATGAAATATTTATATTTTAATAAATAAATATCAAATAATCCTCCCAAGGGAGGCTTAAGCATAAACAATCTATAATAATGATGAGATTGTGAAATACACCCTTACCATGTTCTTAACTTCAGAATTATAATCTCTATAAAATAAAAAACATAAAATGAAACATAAAATATGATTCATATAAATATATTCATGATATTACATATCAATTTTGAAGTATATACAGAACACAAAAGATTAAGTGGTGATTATTCCATATGTCTCACAAAAGTAAAAGTGAGATGAGAAAACCCTAACCACTTGTTCGATTTATTTAGTACATTTCTCTATATCATATATAATAAATATAAATTTATTATAAATCTATTAAAGAAACATGCTCATATATTTTATTCCATATATGATTAACAAATAGTATTTTATCACCCATTTATTAACCATTCTTTATAAAAATATTAATAGTGATACTAATAGAATATATATTCATTATAAATTTATCATGGTAACATAATATTTATAATGTTACATATGATATAAAAACAATATATATTAATTATATATTTATTTATAAAAATATATAAAATTTATAGATAGAAAAATAAATTACACAATTCATTGAGATGGTAGGTTGTACGTATGCATGAACGATGTTTCAATTTTTTTCAAAGGCTTGAATGAAAGGAAAAGATAATTAATTTACCTTTATAGAATCATTATTATATCATATATATAATTTATATTATTAAAATATATCTACATTACTATCCATGTAAATATTTTGGGAAAGACTATTTATATCACTTGGCGAGGCAGTAGTTTTCCGTACACACGAGTGACCTTATTGTATCCCCAAAAAAATGGAAAGTAATAAGGTTTATTTGGTATAATAATTAAATATTTATATATATGTTACTAATATCATAATTATTCATTTAATACAATCTTATTACCATCCAACTAGAATGGAAATGAGAAAAATACATCAAATAAATTTGTGAGGCGGTTGTCCATCGTACACACGAGCGATGTTATTATTTTGCATTGGGTATGATGGTAAGAAGGTATATGTGATATTATAATTAAATAATTAAATTAATTTCATAATTATCATATAAATATGATAAATATATCATTATATACAGTCTTGATTGGTTGTGATGGAAAATGAATTATATTGGTTCACAAGGCAGTAGTCCACCGTACACACAATCGACAGTTTTGTTTCCCATTTGATGGAAGTGGGGATCAATATGGGTTATTACATTAACATAATAGAATATATTTATATCTATTTTATAATTTCATTACTATAATAAACAATTCGAAGATTATTTAAATGATATTTACAAAGAAATAAAACAAACACCCATGTTTAAGAATTTTACCTCTTTATTTGAGATCCCCTTTAGGTTAATACTTAAAGCATTATAAGAAGGGTTTCATAACAAACATAAGGAATTTATGATGAGGTTAAGGATTTAAGGAAGATATTTTTTAGGTATTGGTTTATTAAAAAATCTTTTTATGTGTTTGGAGGGTAGTAGAAGGGTGACATTTTATAAGTTGGGGAAAGGTAAGACTCGTAAGTTTTCAAAATAAAAAGTGATACCAGCATTTTTCTCATACAAAAAAACCTCCAAAATTATTCATTCTCTAGAAATAGAAGTGATAAGGTATAAATATGGTAATAAAATTTTATTTATACAAGCTGATGTTCATTATCAACACCTATCATTTTAGTTTCACCCCCGATAAACTCGCTTTTACCTTAACTGCGGTAAATAATTTTTACAATTTAAACAATTAATTTAGATGAAAAATTAAGTATAAAATATTATATAATATAAATAATTATGAATTGGAATAAATAATATAATTTTTAAAATTCAATTCACATAATTTATATAATCTAATTTAAACTGAAAACCCTCAGTCACGATGAAATAATAGGTTTCCAAAGAGAAAATTCTTATAGTTCTAGAATGTTTTAATATAAATATTATATATATAATTGATTAGAATGATATAAATACTATTTAAAATAAAATAATTGAACTAATAATAATTTTCAAACAATTTTAAATAAAAAATAAATGGTTATATTATTTAAAAGAGAATGTAGTTTTCCATAAAACCAATTATTTTTCACTATTCATCGAAAAACTAATATTTTTAGAAAATTCTAAAAAATTAACTATATAATATTTTTGGCAGTATTATTTCAATAATTAAGTTAATTAGGTAAAATAAATTTTCTAAAACTGGATTAAATTAATTTTAATGTGTGTTCTCAAGGTTCAATAAAACAGCCTTTTTGAAAAATATAGGTTTTTAGAAAACAATTCATTTTAATTCAAAGGATTATTATTTTATTTATAATATCTATATATCCATTTAATATACTCAATATGATTTTAATCCATATAATTTTTATAATTTAGTTAGCCTAATTCATACCCTTCAACTTAATATCTAGGTTATAATGGTTATATTTAAATAATAATATTATATTCGGGTGTCGTATTTCATCTAAACTTGGTGTTACATGCATCATAATCTATGAAATATATTGAATTTATTAAAAATATATATATCATAAACTATAATTGTGTTTTATATATTTTAATTTTGATATTTCTTGTCATATATGTTATTGAACATTATTTTCCTCTTTTAATATCTCAGGTTCATGAATATGGTACATCATTAAACAACAAAACCTTATCACCCATAAATAAATGGCCAAGATAAAGAGTAAAATTTTGAAATAAATTTAATTCTATAGAATAATGTCATACCAAATTGGAAGGAAAAGATTCATTGGTTGGAATAATCCTTATGATCATATATGACAGACTATAAAACCACCATTAGGAAAGATCCCATATCTATTAATTTAGGGGAAAAGTTTCCATATGCCTATGTAATATGATCAAAAAGCCTATTGGGCTATGAAATAATTGAATTTGGACATAGAAAATTCTCAGAAGGAATAAATACTCCAGCTAAATGATTTTGATGAAATAAGAATCTAGGATTTTAAAATTTTAAAAAAATTAAAAATAATGAAAAATGGTGGTTTGTGACAAGTTTTTTCAACTAAAAGACTTCTACCCTATAGATCACAAGATAATGTGCAAATTAAGATTCAAACTAACTATATGTAAGCATCATTATAGATGTGAGGGCCCCTTTTTAGTTTTTTATGTATGTCCATTTGTTTATTTGAAGATTACGAATGAATGAGAGAAAAAATAATTCACTATTAATGTATAAAATCTATATATATTCAATGGGATGCTACCCAATGAACATGTAGTGGATATCTGACCCCTTTAACCTATTTATTAATGAAAACCGAACAAATTTTACCTCTTCTAAACATTTTATTTCCTATTGTTATTCTATTAAAAATATGATTACATGAAAAATAAAGTTGAATTCATTGAGTATTTTTCATCAATTAACTATAGATGAGGTAACCTTAATAGTTTATTATATTGAAAAAAATAGGAAATTTCAAATTTTTAGTCTTTTCTAGAAATATTTTATTTTTTTAGTTTTTTGAAACCTATGATCTTAACTATAATATGATTGGAAGCATTGAATCCAAAATAATGTTTATCAAAAAAAACCAATTAAGTCAACATGCATGCTCTCAAAAATGAAATTATTTTTACATTATAGGTTATTAAATATGATGAAATCACATTTATTTTAAACACTCATACCATGATAGATTGTTATAAATTTGTAATCACACACATGGGAGGATTCAATGACAATTTTTACATTTTCATTACCAATGTCTATTTCATCAGGGAACCATAGAATACATGAATAACCATAACAAGATATGTAATATAATAAAAACCTTGAAGATTTTAAGGAACTTTTTGTCAAATTATTAACAAAGTATTTTAATTTTGATCCACTTTTTAAAATGAATTCAGTTTTCATGAGTACATATACATCAATCCCTTTTATCCTTTAGTGGGTATGAATGAATTTTTTAGATATTCACCTTACTAATCAACTATTTATATATACTTTTCTCTGGAAAGTATTTCATGAGTTAAGTTGAATTCGTGTTTATAGGCAAGAGTAAAGGAAATGGAAAAATATATTAGCAGAATCTATTATAATTTAGAGATGAATTATCTTCAACTTTTGTGCTACAGTTATGGGAGAAATTTTTTTTATAATAATTTTAAATGATATTAACTTTATCTAAGGAGATATTTAAATAAAAATTATTATTATATAATGATATATAAATAGAAAAAGATAATAAAATGGTATTAAAAATAGAAAATGGGATAAAATTGATGATAATGCTGATATAATAAAATGTATGGCATACAGAGGAAGATAGAAAAGAGTATGGAATCTTGTAGAAGTTGAAACTGACTGGGATGTGTTGTTTTGAAAATTTAGTGAAAATGAAGTTTGAATAAGTCTTTAGGAACATCTAATGAATGTGAAAATACTTCATATCATAAGGAATGATAGGTACCACAATTCCCATAGAAATTATGAAGCTCACTCGTCCATAAAAATAAGAACAAAATAAAAATTACAAAAAACTCCTTAAGAGACCTACTAGACTAATTAGGGAAAATAATGATTGATTCTATAGGATTTTAAAATGTTGTTGGTTATCCATGGAGAATTAAAAGAGAGAATATAAATTATTGGATGTGGACTAGAGAGAGGAATCTATTCATGTATATCATTGAAATCTTGAATTTAAATTCATTTTAGACCCAAATACCCTCATTCACCCTCAAAATTTTTTCATTTACATCTTATAAATCCTTAAGACACATAAAAAATAATTTAGCCATAAATATATTCACAATCACTTGACTTATTGTGTAGAGACTAAGAAACTAATAAACTCAACAGAGAATCTTGAGTGAACATTGAAATAGAAAAATATTTATTAAAAATCACACTTGGGTATTGATTGGAATATTATAGGAATGTATGTATAAGTGTGTTTATAGGTATTAATTAATTGGAAATTAATTTAATGTAATTAATGTATAAAATGTAAACAAGAACATTGAGGAGGAATCATATCATAAGAGATATAGTGTTAAAAGTGAAACCATTATTGTATATGTATTTCATATTTTATTTGATTATATTTTTAAAATTTATCTTTTGGGAGTACAGGGTTTCAGTGTGGGAAAATTGACATGCCTATATTTTCATATATTTTATATTAATTTTTAATGATTTTAAACCCACCATTTTGAGAAGATCTTGTTCTAATAAAAAAAATTGGTATAGGAAGTAATCTATATTTTAATTGATAAATGGATTAAAACATGAATTTCAATTGATTATTTGATCTTTAGGAATTTTTCAAATATGTCCAACGTGTAATCATTTCTATTTTATGACTATTTCATGTAATATGATGGTATTTCAAGGGAATCAAGGATGTTCATTTAAAATATGGGAATTATATATTTTTTTTAGAAAACTAATTGTGGATTGTGATTTAAAAAAACCAAAACATATGCATAATTTTCTTCCATGTGGTTAATCCTTGCCTTGACCAGAAGAATGAGCCCTTGACTGAACTCTTTTTGAACCTAATGTGTTATCTCTTAACAATTGTACAATCAATTTCCTTTTATGATGTAGGCTATCTAAATGCATAAATAATTTTCATTAACCACATCATGAACCTATTACATGGTCTCTATTCTATAAAATAGTCAATCCATTGTCAACAATAAGGAATTTGACTGACCATGTGAAGATCGATGAACCATATGGGGATTGTGACTAACCATGTGAACCTTAACCTATCATGAGTATGGATTGACTGAATGAGCTATTTAAGGGTAACTTCACAACCTTCGTAAGGGTTATACCACATTTTATAAGTCTATGGAAGTGTAAATATGAAACTCAACTTGTTGTATAAGGGATAAATTGAAATTCCATGTTTTATGTAATTGTACTCTCCGATGTTTGATGATTATATAAAAGTATTTAATGACCATTATAAGGGAGTTTTAAGGATGCAAATAGGCCATGAAATATATACTAAGGATACAGAATGGTAAAATAAACATCTCATGAACCTATGTAAAGGTCCTCCCCATGTTCCAAAACCTATGTAAAGGTACTCAAGAATTTCTATGGATTGTTTAAATGTGATTGGGGTCCTATGTAATGGTACCACTGATATTCCATAACCAACATAATGGTACCACAATGATTCTAAAACCCTTGTAATGATCCTCACATTATTTTGGTAAAATCTATTTCACTTCAAAGAAATTATTTGGGATACCACATAATCTTATATCCAACCCAAAAGATGATTCCACGTGGATATTTTCATTCATAATATTTTTTTCACCACCAATGAAATAGGGATATGGGTTTCCTAATTGATCAAATCATGGAAGATATTTAAGTCATGAGGAAGAAGAATATTTTTTAAATTGAAAAGGGAGGACATTTCATAGGTTTGACCAGTTTCTATGAAGATAGAAATATTCTATCTATAAGTGGAGAGAAGGGTACACTAGAGAGTGTAAAATTTTTATACTTTTTCATTAGACGTTCTCATGTCATCATTTAGAGAATTTTTTGGCAAATTTTGTTTTCCTTCATTTTTATTTGTTTTTTTAGTTTTTAATTAGTTCTTCTTCCCTTTATTTATCGATTACACATCACATTGATAGGTAAAATTTGAGTGATTTTTAAGGGAATACTAAAATTAATTTTAATGCTTGAGTTCATATGCCTAATGAAATAAAATCACTCTCTTCATTTGTTAAAATGATTTAATTATTCCTTTAGAAGTTTTTATTAGTGAATATAATAATCTTTTGTAGGAATCTATTTTTTATTTATTTTCTTTATCAATAATCGTTCATCCCCATCCACACATGATTCCTCTATATATGATAGATCTTTCTATAGTTTTGAAGTGATTTTCTCAATGATTGTTAGCATGTGTGAAAGTGGAAGTGGGAACTTTTTGCTTTGTATGAATTATATGACCTTATTAGGTATTGAATATTTCATTAAGGAAGGACCTCTCAAACAAATTCACAAATAAGAAGGAGGGTAGACTAAGATGAGATCTCAATTAGGGTTATTCTCACAATCATCATTCAGATAATGTATATAAAGGATGTGATTTTGGAATCAATATATCACCAATATCAATTGAAAATTATTTCAAAAAATATATAATATTGTATAATTGCATTAGGTATTGGTAAACGAACCTGATCACCATCTCAAAATTAGTTATTTCCAATTCAGTGTTTCAGTTTCTTTCATTAATTTCAAATTCAAAAAAAAAATCAATACCATTTTCATTAACCAATTAAAAATGAAATTTCATTTTTGTGTAAACTATTCTCTATAAAATTACCTCAATTTCCACTATAACTATATTTTATATAGAAAATAAGTTATTTTTTACACACCCATGATAGTATTCATTCAAGGAACTCCCACCCTTTTTTATCTCACTACAAAAAAACTCTATGTAATTTCAAGGGTCGACTACGGCCTATAAGGGCCATTCATTTTCATTTTATCACATCCTTCTACTCTGAGGTTAATAATGCACCTATACCAATGTCCATTATGCCTAAATAATCCAATCAAAATAGTCAGGGGGTCTATATATCTCAATGAAAAAACATGAAAAAGGCCTTGATTATTAGTGGGCAATGAAACAAGCCTATGCACTAGGGTCCAATGTGGCCAATGGAACATTATTCTATTTATCCTTCGGAATAAAATTTATTTGAAATAATTTATATAATTTATACAAGTAAAACAACCTCAGTAGAGGGACCGTATATCACATGCTACATAACGAAATTCATAAACACCCAAGGGAAATTCTTAAGGACCACCTAAATCATCTAATTATCCAATTTCTTTAATGATCAACCCATTATCCCCCTTCTATGCACATCCAAGCCCAACTAGATGCCACCCACCATTAAAAGTCCATAACTTAGGTAAAAATGCCAATAATTATTTATAAATATTTATAACTAATTATTTATCCAATGTTAACTATTTATAAATAATTTCAAAAAATTATATCCATTAGGTATAAAGCCTAAAATTATACCAGACATAAAATAATAACGAAAATATTGAGAAACAGGGTGTAAACTACACCCAACACAACCATAATCCCAAGACACATAAAATCCCTAATTTGTACACATGTTCCTATGGAAAATTAATTGAATATAAATTAAAACCCCTATAAAAAATCTTCTTATGACATAACTCGACTAATAGAGTTTTCATCGAAACCCTATCCAAAATTGAACTGAAATCAATGGATAGTAAAAAAGAATAAAAAATGGAGAATGAAAATGAGAATATAACATTATTCAGTCGCAACAATGCACAAAAATCCACCCCTCTTTAAGGGGTTTTAAAGAATATGAGGAGGGGGGAAATCCAGCTAAATGTCCCTCCCTAAAAACCATTTCCCCTAAGATAAATGGAGGAATGATAGGCATATTACTAGTATATACCTTTTTTATAAAAAAACCCTGGGACATAATTCACAATGTCAACACCTAGTTCTCACCTTGAAGTACTCAGGGTAGAGGTGACACCCCTGGGAATAAACACTTTCACATCCTGAACCGCTGATTCTAGGCATTAATAGTTCAAGGTAGGGGATCCTCACTAAAGAACCCTTTTACAGAACTAAAATAAACCCCATGAAGGTTATTCACCTGTTGAATGACCCATTTCACACAATGACTAGCTTGAAGCTAAAAAATTTCAATAGACTAGCCACCTGACCACTTATTTGATGTCTTCTATGAAATCACAGGAATCCATCTAACTACAATGCAGTTCTAAAAAACATATTCAATATGTCTAAAAAATTAGATTCCCAATCCATGTTCAATTTCTCAAAAAAACCTCAGCAAATAAAATTTCAAATTCGTCGGGAATTCAAAACCTAATAAAGACATGCAATTTGACAAAAAACCCAGCATCACACTTCTTATCCTCCAGAACCCTTAACAACCATTAAACCAATAAACCTATACTACATAGGTTTTCAACTAATATCAAACTCAACATGTTATACATTATAATTCCAAGTGCACTTCCACTATCAAACTTCAAACACGAGGCACATTACTCATCAAAATTAAATACACCAATAACCAACATCACTAAAACATAGAGCTGGTGAAAACATGTTCTTTTATAACCCAAGACACCAAATTTTCATTAATCAACTTATCCACAAGCTTAAGGTGCTCCATACCATAATTCTCAGCTTTGAAAGTCCAATTCAGACCCATTGTACTCCCTATCTTTAAAATTTCACACTGAAACACAATTATAGTGGTCCATCCATATACTTAGTGTGCTTTACATCTCACCACACTCAACCATAAACAATACACAAGTTTAAACCTAGTACTATTGAATGATTCCAATCCCAAATTGAATTGTAAAAGCTTCTACCATCCATGCATAATGATTGGATGCACATAAATTTCTGTGAAACCCCCTATGTTAATCCTAAAACACATATGGAATACACAACATGAAAAACCAAATTTAGTTTATATCCCACCACATCAAATTAAATATAAAAGTACTAGAAGAAAATTCGTTGGTAGGCTTTTAAAAAATTCATTCTGTCACACCCACTAATGCACTATATCATTTCCTGATCACACTGCCTTTACCCTCAACGCCATCACAAGAACATCCAAACACCTGCACTAAATTAAATACTTTACTCTTTATGTAATTCCATGGTTGGATCCTCATATAACCAAATCATCCATCATTCTTTCTTTAGAGAATCAGCACACCAATGATCTAACACACCCTCAAATAATATCAAAACCATCTTGAGCTTGATGCCAATACTCAAACTCCATAAAATTTACCTCAAAATATAATATCTATTATTAAACACAAAATGAGATACAATCTGATTTTCCTTCTCCTAGTCATTTGAGAACCACCACTACTATCAAATGACCAATCCTATTACAACCATGTACTAACAATACTGCATCATATATACACAACTTTGACTATAGCCATTCCTAAATTTAATAACTGGATGTGACTATCAAGATCATAATCTAGTGACATAAAAAAACATCAAAAATCATCCATTACTTTATCATGGGAACATCACCTTCTATAACATTCAAATTCTATATATAAAAAGGGTCACACCATCCACGAACAAGGGTTTTCTCCCCACAATATTTCTTTCCCCATAACTCTAAACAAGCTCACACTCAATAAGTTCCATCATCATACATTTTTCTTTACTCCTAAGCCACAATCATCACCCATAAACTCTTATCTATGATCAAATCCTAGATCAACCATTCCTCTAAACCTTGATAGGTTCCCCATGTCACCCTCACCTAAAGGGTAAATTTCCCATTTCATCACATTATGGGTAACCAATACCTCTATATTCAATTAATCATATTGTTTTATAGCTGACATGTACCCACTCAACAATCCATAATCCAATGACATTGCACAAAACCTTCATTAATTTCCTTGATCTCATCTTACCTCAGTGGTCTTATTCTCCTATACCAACAGATATCCAAACCAGACTCATACATCCACAATTTTCAATTCATCAAACCTAGGATCACACACCTAAACCACTGACTAAGCTTCATAACATGTCAATCTCATTTAATAAGAAGCACCCTCAATGCTCCTCCTTTAAATTGATCATCCAACTTATTAAATTGTCTATCTCACAATCACTCACCATCTGGACATCATTCCAAAACTACATGCTTCCATCGATTATCTACTATTGTGAAAATAAAAAATGAATCCAAAATTCATTGGGTCAGGCAACACACTGATCTTACACTCAATCTAAAAAGTGTATACTTAAAGAACTAGCATTTAATTTTATCTGTCCTAAATTTATAAAATATCCCCATGCTTATATTACATAACAAGTACCAACTCATGTACACCTATTACATAACCCAAATATTACAATAACACTTCCCATATATAGGTCACTCAAAATCTTAGGCTAACCCTTAGTTAGGTTACCCAAATAAATATCAACTCATCCCATCAATAATACATAGCTCACTAATACCCTAACTACATCTCAAAGCACTAGGATCTCCAACCAAACCAATATGTCATATATCAGATAGATCATAACTCATGATAAATATTTCTCTATTCATGTTTCAAATATCACATAGAAACTCATGTTTTCAACTCCCCAATCTAGTGTCTCACATATGTGTATCCATATCTAGTATCCATTCCATGTCATATACCTACTAGGGCATAGATTCTAATTGGTCACACACATAACAGACTACTCCCTTCATAATCATGATCATAGGATAACCCACACAAAGCCTCATTATATGAGATTCACCCCCCAAGGATTAAATATAATTTATCATATACACACAAGAATTGTATGCCAAATTTTCAAACTTATCTTGGAAGATTCATAAAGAAGGGGTGAGTGATGAATGATTTAGCTGACTAGGAAGCTATTGAGAAAAGCATAAATATCTGAAAATACTCCATTATTATTTGTGTCCCAACTCTGAAGGGTGACAAAATGTTGAGTTTCAATGACCTTGTCAATAGAATCATTATGGCCTGTGATTTTTTATATTGGTATATGAACACCATAATAATATGTTTTTTTATATTTTCTTCCCTCCATATGAACATAAGTGGTGGTAATGGAGTTTTTATTCCATCCCCTTGATGTGTAGAATCTTATGGATTCATGAATGGGATTGGAATTTTGACCCTTTAAATGTTAGGAATACTCACATGTCGGTATAAATTTGTATCTATGGACTAAATTGGTCGTTTTGGAATCCCTAAATCATATGTGATTTTGCATCATCTATTATAAATCTAATATGAATTGATAGGAAAACTGAAAATACAAGGATTGGTCATTTTGCAAGAGTTCAGGTTGAAGTTGACATGGATGCCACACTGGCAGAGGAGGTGGTTATTACCAGAAGAGATGAATTATTTAGCATAGAAATTTTATATGAAATGAAACCTCTATTTTACAGTGATTGAAATTTCTTCAGTCACCTTATATCTAAATGAAATAGTTATATAATCTATAGCAAGTGAAATTTGAAGAGACATAATGATATCCCTTTAAAAGGATTATTTATAATGGGAATGGGAAGGTAATGATCCCACCAACCACATATTATATGGAAGGGCATTCCTTGGTGATGATGGACCCCCATATTTCATAAGAGATTGGATGCAATGGATTGACCTCTGAAGAGGAAGGATTTGGTATGGATAATGATCTTTCTTCATTGATTGGAATTATTGATATGGAAGGGGATGCTAAAGACTTTCATCTTGATGATATCTATACACCAATTTTTGTGGTTGATATGCAGGTAGTATATAACTTCATAATTTTTTTGGATTCCTCTAATATCCCCAATCAGGACCTAAATACCCTTGGTGAAGGTAGGGCGCCTAGAATCATGGGGAATCCTGATACATCTACCTCTATTAAAAACCCTATTATGCATGTAATATCACATTAGAAGGTCGATATCATCACCCCATAGTAGAATTTTTATTGTCAAACTCAGGGTTGATGTATTCAAGATTCCTTGAGCCATATTTCTTAGTAGCCCTTGCTACCTCACGTTAACAAGAAGATTTATGAGAAGGATTTACTGACCTCATTTGATAATTCATAGGATCATGTCCATATCATGATCCCTGGAAATGTAAACGTGGAGGTTGTTCATGCTACTAAGCAGGCTGATGCATGCAAATAATACCCTCTAGTACATCATATATATTCTACACATGTCTATCTAGTGCCTGTTGATTCTGGGAGGATATCATCATCTGTGGAAGTCTTAGACAATAGGAATAGTCAAGTGATGGTTTTATAAGATGGACTTCATAAGATGGATGACCAAGATGATGGAAGAGCTATGTATCATGATTAGGAGGCTCATTCTATTTCAATAACATCTATGGACCTTCCTGGAAATCTAGATGATAAGAGTGTATCTCCTCAGATGGGTATGACCTCTATCAAAGACACTCAACAAGATTCTATTTTTGTATTTCAGAAATCCAATATTCCTAATGTGGCTTCTCAGGTGGAGAATATGGGCCAGAAATATGAGAAAGAGGTGGCCTTTTCTCAGGTCCCTCTTCTAAAAAAGAAAATATAAGGGTCCTAGAAGTCACACCTATGGGTATTGATCAATCCATGATCGAAGATACACTTCCCTTGGTGGAATATTATGGACTAATGATAATGAACCCCCAACCTATAATGATGAATCCTATGAACACATTGGGATGAATGATGAGTTCAAGAAGAGAATTACTAGAAATGAAAACAAAAGTCAAGGGAAAGAAAAATAGTGAAACTTCCAATGGAATAAGGGCCTCAAGAAAGTGGAAGAACCCTTCCCCATAAAAGAAAGTTCTTTATTGAAACTGCTAGGGGCTTGAGAATTCTACCTTGACTACCACCCTAAGACATTTCATTATGGCCAACAAACCTATGATTATTGGCCTTGTAGAACCAAAAATGAAATTTGTAAAATGGAATACCTTTATGTGGGCCTCTCTTGGTTACTTATTTGTTTCAAATAATTCAATAGAGAATGATGGTAATGATCTTTGGATATTAAATCATGATTCTATCTTCATCCACTATAGCACAAAAAACCATAAAGATGTCTCAATATTTATTTGGATTCAGGGAATTATGATTTCCTTTACTATTGTTTAGGCCTACAATTATTATATTAAGATAAGATAATTATGGAAAGTCATAGAAATGATAACTGGTCATATGTCCCATAGATGGGATGTCTAGGGTGATTTCAATACTGTTCCAATTCTTGATGAAACAACTGGTGCTCATTTCTACATGGTGGAAGCTTTTGAATTTTCTTGTTACATTGATAAATGTATCATGGTTGGCGTTCCAATTCTGGGAGGAGAGTACACGTGGTGCATATACACTATCAATGGGAAGTACAAAAGCAAATTAGATAGATGTTTTGCTCAAGTTGGTGATAGAAATGTTAAAATTGAGGTCTCTGCCCTCATCCTTCCCAAGTTCAACATTGATCAAAATCTACTTGTGATGGATATTTTCACTAGGAAATTAAGGTTAGACCCTCATTCATATATGTTCAAAAATGAATGTCTTTTTTTGTGAGGGTGAAGGGATGTTATAAATGATTCTTGGAAAATGGATCCTTTTATAAATCCTCTCTAAATCCTATCAACAAAGATGAAGCATATAAAAAATATTTTGGAATAGAGAAAATCATCATTCACCAACAAGGATAATGAAATCAGTGCTACATAACAACACCTCTTATAATGTAAAATTTCTAATTAGAATCAACATTATCCCTCTATAGATAAGATTTAATCCCACTATGATCTTGATGAAATTATTGACCTCAAGTAACGCTTTTCTTTGAACTAATATAATATAATATGGCTTCAATAAAGGATAGAAACACTAGGTTCTAAAATTTCTTATAGAGGGAGAATAAGGTAAGTAGAGGGGTCACCACTCTTGAAAATGATGGGTTCATATAAAGCTTATAAAATGAAATTTCAAATGCAATGATCACTTACATTGAGAGTTTGTAATTCGAGATAGGGGAAGACTCCATACACATGATCATGGATAATATTACATACTCTAATGTGGATCATCAAAATAAAATGTTAACTAAATATCCTAATGAAAAAGAAATCAAGGATGCACTTTTTTTCCATGAAAATCGATAGTGTGGTATGACCTGATCAGTTTACAAAAAAATCTTTATGTTCTATTAGAACAATATGCACGATGTGGTCCTCAATGTTGTGAAATATTTTTTACCATGATTTTATGCCTTATAGTTTTAATTCCAATTTTATTTCTCTGATTCCAAAAAATACAATGTGGTGGACATTAAATATTTCTGGACTATTGTTATTGGAAACATTGTTTAAAAAATTATTATCAAAATCATTTCTTTAACGCTGGGTATTATTACTAGGGGTTTCATCACATGTAATAAATTTTGATTCATTTTGGTAAGGAGTATTTAGAATTGCCTCTTCACTGCCTCAGAATGTGTCAGCAATATGAATACAAAGGTTAAATATATGAATTTTTTCCCTTAATATTGACATTTCAATGGTCATTCAGACTATCAAATGGAGATGTTTTTTTAAATGCTCAGAAAACAAGGATTCTCTAGGGAATTCATCAACATTGTCAGCATTATTCTCCAAAATATTTTACTTTCCATTCTTGTTAATGGTTCTTCCATAGGTTTTTTCAGTTCTCCAGGGGTATTAGAATGGGTGATCCTCATTCTGGACTTATTTTTTCTATGAATGAGGATTATTTGACTGTTTGAATCAATGATCTTGTGCATGATGGTCTTTACAGAACAATCAAGGTTGGAAGGGATATTTTCACCCCTTCACATCGGGTTTTTGTTGATGGTATTCTACTCTTTAGGAAAGGTGATAGGAAAACAACATATTCTTTCCAGAAAAATTTTTCTCATCTTGATGAATTATCTTGAAAGGTTATTATATAAACAAGATATTATATATTATTTGGGGATAGTATTCTCATCACCAAAAAACAATATTGCAAGAAAACTTGGAGCAATGAAGTGATCCCTCCCTTTCAACTACCTTCAATTGCCCCTTTTTTGGGGGAAAGTCAAAAATTTTATCTTGAGAGAATTTTTTCTAGGATCATTGATCAAATGGAAACCTGTAAGGGGAAGATAATGTCTCAAGAGGGGAGAATTGTTCAGGTGAAATGATAACATCCATGTTTGTTTATACTTTCTATGTTTATAAATGGCCTAAAAATGTCCTTAATTTGCTTCAAAATATGATCTGTTATTTAGTGTGGATATATTCCATATATGAGAGGAAACTCAACATAGTGGTTTGGATGGAATGTGTCAAGCTCATTAAATTGGGATGTTTTTGTATTAATGATCTGATTTTTTTTATTGAGCCAGTTCTTAGAGAATTTAGCTAGAATCTCTTAACATCCAATACTAGCTCATTTTAATTCCTTTCCAATGGATTCACATCATGATTGTAGAATGGATACTCCATGTATATTATATCATCAGGATGGATTTTAATTAAAAAATCATATCATTATATTATGAGGTTCTCCAACTGGATGGTTTGCTTACAATCCAACCTTAATCAATGGTGTAAAACATGGATATCTAAATAAATCAATGAGGACATGATTGTACCTCTCTCCACAAAGCATGTTTCCATTTTTGATTTACAATGTAATGCTAAACTGGAGGATCTTTTGACTCCCCAAGCTAGGAAATTTTTTTGGAGATATACTTATGTGGAAAGAGATACTCTCATGTGGACTCCAAATTACATTAGATATCTTACTACTGGGAAATACTATAAGTTTATGTGTGCTAGAAGCACATTTGTCTCTTTGTGAATATAGATTTTCAAGAAAGGATACATCTCTCAAGCACACCTTCAACTACTGTAGAGGATTTAGAGAGGTTGGCTTCAGGTTCACAACCTTATACAGAGAAATGGGTTATCACCTTTTTTTGAATTTCTCAGAGTCAATCAACCATGTTTTCATTTAATGTAGTTTCTCAGGCTAGCTGTGTCAACACATTAAGGAATTTTTTTTGTGGCTTTGAGGTTGAACAATGTTGTTGACATGATACAATCCATCACTAAATCTATATGCAATGAGAAATTACAATGAATTATACTCACATTGGTGAAAGATACAATTTCTTATGTCTAGAGAGTAAGAAATTGAAAGCCTTTGAAAATCAAACTCCCTCAGTGTAAGATGGGATCATGTCCATCCATAGGGAAGTCATGGCTGCCTCCAATGTTCAAACTGGTTATATAAATAATGATGTTTCTGACCTCGTTATCTTGAAAAAATATGCTTTCACTACCTGGTAATTAATCCTATGATCTTGACATCCATTAGATGGATTTCTCTGCTCTATTTATAGTTGAATGTGAATGTTTATGGGAAGGCTTTAGGTGCACTAGGACGCTTGGGTTTTTTGGTGTTTTTCTCACCCATTGAGGCTTTGTTAGAGGCTAGTTCTACCACTTTATTGGTAATGGATCTTCAATTCAGGCTGAAATATGGGTAGTGATTAAGTCTATCAAGTATACAGTCCAACATGGCTAGAGATAAATCTCAGTTGAATCTGAATCTATTAATACTGTCCATTTTTCTATAACCCACTCCAAGAATGTTCAATGATGAATACTCCAATTAATTCTGGATTGACTTCCTTCAATTAGCTGAACCAGTCAATATGGATGTGACTCTTGATTTTAGAGAAGAAAATCAAGTGTTGGATACTCTATCAATGAATGGAATTAAAGAAGCAATTTTGATATGGTCTTTTGATATTCATGATTTATTTTCACAACTTGTGGAGTTGTATTTTTCTAGATTTTTTCATTCTCATTTATGTTATACCCCATGTAATGCTACGACCTTCACTTTTTATTAAATTTTTCTAGGAATGTACTTGCCCAGTTCTGAACCTATTTGATTTATATGGGGAAACAATATTTTTATTGCTATTGAGATTTTAAATAACTAAACCAATTTATATTTATGAAACTACTACTAATGAACCTAGTTTCTAAAATAAGACACTAGGGGTACATCACTAGGGAATTTAATATTTGTAATAACCAAGTAGGTTAACTATACATCATGTACCAGAGGTACTGTATACTCATCATGATTGTTCATATAATGGTAAATCCATAATAAATTTCATAAAAATAAACTATATCACGCATTAGATGATTATAATTCCACAAAAAATTTATACAAAACACAATTTTATTAATTATTTCTCAAATTTTAAACAACCAAACCCTAACATCAGTGATATGAATTACACACATGCATGTGAACGTCGTGTGATTCAGATATTCCAAATTAGATTCATGTATACAGACATATTGCAATCATGGTAAGAGAAACAAACCATATAAAACATAAATCCTAAAACTCATTTTTTCATACATGGTGATGTCAAACAACCATAACAACATAAACAAATAAAAAATCTCATACCCCTTGTTTTTGGGACATCTTTTGGGGAAGGGTGTCTATGATGCCCTAATTTTATATCATTCACATGTTATCGTATATCCCAATATTACTTTTCTATCATCCCCTAAAATAATATTACAAAATAGAAACATTGATAAATAATATGATATTGGTTGAATAATATCTTATAGAACTTTGTGACATCCCACTCCCACGGACCACTCAATATTGCCATGACCAGTGGTCCCCACTAGACCTCAGATGAATCTTATACTACTCTATATGATATCTAATAGTATTGATGTTCTAGGGTAGTATCATGGGGAAACTATAATCCTATATCATAGTGTAAAATAATTGGAAAAATAAACAAAACATAAAAAACAACAAGAATCATCAATGTAATCATAAGAAATAATCATATCCAAAAATAAAACCTGAATAAAGAATCATATAGTCATACTGACACATGGTCATTCTAGTATACACTACCAACTTCCCACTAGGAAGGAATCATATATAGAATAAATAAAAGAATAATGGATTTTGAGGTTCTACTTCCATCCATGATCCTCACCTCGACAAATCTATAATCTCATTTGAGATATCCTGCTCTATCAAGCTAGTATATGCCTATGCCCAACATGAACCTGTGACCAATCAAGTCTAAACTACTAACTAAGTGGCATGACCTGCCATGCTGGGTGTGAGTACAACTGAGTCGAGCACCTATAATGTGGTATCGTACATAAAAAGTAATTTAGTGTATATGTTCATATGACATGGTTAGGTGAATAAATAATATAATGTGGAAACATAAATAAAGATCCATTTTCAATCCCTGAGTTCATCCATTGAACTCGGTATTGACCCAAAACTAATTCATCTAGTGTTAAAGTATCTCAGAGTACATAACATTACAAGTATTGTCAATATCCCCACCTAGAACTATATAAAAACCAAACCAATCTATGAATACATAATTCATAATCATAGGGAAGCAAAATATTGGGAATCCATCACCTATAGTCATTGTGTACCTTACCAATACATCCATCATAAGAAGAAAATGTTTTGTCTCTCCCATATATGTATCAAGTCATTTAGAACTTGGGTGTATCCTTCTAGGAATACCACATCCAAAACATAGGGGAATTCCTACAAAGGGATCCATCATAGGGATCTGAGAGTTTATATCTCCCCTACTATGAATCCATCATCACATCTGAGTCCAGGGGTGTGGATCTCCAATGTAATACATCTCACAATCGTAATAAAAGGGAACGATCCCCACTTCTAGATATCAACTCATCCAAGTATGAGGGTTTGTCTCTCCATTATCATAAATCACATCATCATGAATCAATGAGTATATACAAGGTATCCCAAACAATATCATATTTTTCTTCAAGAACTATGCATCCCACCACATGAATCCAAGGAAAATTTTCAACCAATCTCAAACTGTATTTCATTGTCATGGTGGATTGTGAATCCAATCTATAGATCAGGGGAGTTTTCCAAAGGTGTCCCAAACTTTATATCAGTGTCTGAGTGGACTGTGAATCCCACCATAGACCATATTTTAATCACTACTGCAACCTCGCTCTGGCATCATTGATCTAGGTTTAACGGTGAAATTTTTTATAATCAATACCCATAGCCATAAATGACCTCACTAGGGTCAACACCCAACTAGGGAACCCACCAGGGTACCCTTGATATCATCACAGTACATACACCTTCAATGGGATCCCTTATCATATTCTCATCTCTTAGGATAACCTCATCATGCAATGATAGTAATTCCTCATAGAATCACCATCGTAATCATGTCATGACCTCACAACCCTCATATAAAAATCATGTTTCTATATCACACAAATGGGACTACCTCAATCCCATCCCCTTTCCAAGTCACCCTAGGAAAGTATATTCACCCAATATATCTATAAATCCCCATAGGCTATACCCAACAAGGTAATCACATCATAGTGGGGGGGGGGAACTATCACCCCATAGTCATCTCATAACTCAAACAACTCTAAGGAATTTCAAGTGTCAACTAATGCCTACATGGACTATTTATTCTCAATTTTTTACATCCAACTACTTTGAGGTCAACAAGGAACATTTAATAAGGTCTGTTATGCATGTATAATCAAATCAAAACCTTCACAGTGTCAATGTTTCTTATGACAAAAAAAATAAAATGGACAAGTCCATCAATGGATGAGTTAAATAGTATTGCAAAAGGGTCAAACACAACCCTTTTCACATTGTTTCATCTTTCCATAGGCATTAAATTTATTTAAACTATTTTATTTAATTTATAAAATGAAAACTCCATCATTGGAAATATGTTATATCGTATTTCCCACAAATGAAATCCATAAATACAATAGTTGAATGCTAAGGGATAACCTACCTCATCTAGAAATCTGGTTCCCTTATTCCTCTACCGAGTAGCTCCTTCTAGATCTCTCCCAAGACAAACCATACACCATCATTCATCATGAGGCCCTAACTCGTATAAAAAATCTAGTAAAATATTATATATATTTATATTTAATTATTCAAATCACATTAAAATTTTATAATCAATTTAATTTAATTAAGCATAATGCCTAAAATTACACTGAATGCCAACCACTCATTGTATCCTTAAGCAACACATTAAAAACCACTCTTATCACACCCCTGTACCAAATCCATGAAAAATAATGGATTTCTACACATGTTCCAATTCCCAATTAATTTTATTTAATTTGGAAACCCCTATAAATTAGAATATGAAAATTAACCGCAACCGAAATATTGTGTGTTGATGTTCATATGTCATCTCAGAATTCCCTCTATGAAATCACAAAAAAAATACTCATGGGAATTGGAGGATTTGACCATGTTTTTTCAGAATCATAATTAAAAACCTATAAAAAATTGAATGGAAATTAGTTTCTAGATACAATAATTATTAATATAGAAGGAAATGCAGAATGTACCTCAAATACTCTACAAGAATCCAGAAAATCCAACCCCCGCTCATGGGGGTTTAAGGGGTGGAGTATGAGGGGGACTAGCTGGACAAATGGTTCTCCCCAAGAACTATTTCCCTTAAGATATAAAGTGGAATTACATGTAAATTACTGGACTAGTCCTATTTAATAAAACACTCAGGCATTATTCACAACCAAAACAGTAGGTTCAAAATGTGATATACTCATGGAAGAGGATACACCCCTCTCCCTAGAAAATTTATTTGTGTAAACCATTAGTTCATGACAAGAATATCATGAGGAGAAGCCTCCTCCTTCAACTATCATGTTAGAATACTTAAAAGAACTGTAAAATGGCCATTCACAGTTTGAATGACCCCAAATATTATATGAATGTCCTACTGCTATAAATTATTAATATCCTGGCCATTCGACCACTTAGTATGCATCTATGTAACCCCCACCCCCTAGGATATCCACTAGGCCTACAAACCACATCTAAAAACAATTTTTTGGATTTTGAAATCCTTAGATTCATGATTATAGTGAAATTTATCAATACAACTGCCTCGAAAATCAGAAAATAAAATCCCCTAAAGAATTTAAAACCTAAAAATATATGGGGTTATACATTTTTAATAATGTATAAATATCAATATGGGAGTCTCCTGGGTTATAATCCCAAAATATTTGGATCCTTAGTATAAAATAAATAATGTATACCTTTGATAAAAAGGATCTTGACTCTTAGTAAACAATTGAAACTACTCTTAGCTTAAGACACTCATCTTGGCTGCAAAAACATTTTTCATATTTCCCCAATATTTGAGTAGCATCCATGGGCCTAATAAATGACCTAGATTTATAAGGGCTTATAAATATATTTCAAGTCCCAATTATCCTCTTACGATTTCACACTACTTTTACATTCAATAATCTTATCCTCCTATCTAGTTATGCACAGACATGAGATGAACACTAAGAGCCTGCAACCTATTGTAAAAAAACATACATTCACCTGAAAAAAATTTCATGTCAAAAAAAGGAAGGATGCATTTTGTGTATGTCCCACACCAAATGATCTTTATAATCCCTTTCCATGTATTATATTCCATATAACATTAATCTACTTGAAATCTGTATTATTATAATGATTGTAAATATAACGCCCAAAAATTTCACTATGCATTTTCCCTAAATAAATATTATGTTAATAGTAATTTTTAATTTAAAAACCAAATTAAATTTAAATTTTAGTATTTGAAAATTAAATAGTACCCTTATAATATATCTATTAAATTATAAGACATAAAAGGATGCAACCATATTAAAAATTCTAGGGAAAAAAATAAATGAAATGGCATTGGGTAGTAGAAGTATCCCTCATGAAGATCGTTTTCCTGAGCATCAAAAATATGTTTCATAAAAAAAATCCTTGGAAAAAGCTTAATATGGACATGAGTAGTCATGGTATGAGTGAAATAATATTCAATAGAAACTCATGCTCATGGTAATTTCCACGAGATCTATTCTAGCGTAATAGCCACCCTCAAATGCCACCAGAGCTTACCTTATTATTAGATTTTATGCAAATAACAACATTCGATATGCTAATATAAATTAGGATGATATAATAATTCCATTATTAATGTAATAAATTACTTAACACAAGTATTTTACACATTTCACATTTTTTACATTAAAAAGAAAAAAAATGTTTGTTCTGTATAATTTTTTTAATTATATTTCATATTTATAATCCATGTTTATAAATTATAAAATTTATATTTATCTAAATTAACATAATTTCTTAACATAGAATAACATAATTATATTATGATAAATTTTTGGGATAGTCTAAAATAAATGATTTTTTATGTGAATTGTGAGAATATTGTTTTTTTACAAAAACTGAAAATTTATAAATATATAACCAGAATATAGAAGATTATAAAACATTTTAATTAGTAATATATATATTTAATTATTAAATAAAATACATTTTTTTTATGAAATCGATCGAACACTGATTGAAAATACAAAGCATTTTGAAAACGAAAATGCAAGACCTATCGTATGTGAAGCGAATCGGTGATAAAGCGAGCGATGAATTTGTGTATGGCGATGACGACGACAAAGAGAAATAAAAATATAAAGAAATACAAGAACAAGAGAAAGAACACAATGTATATGTCCACACTAAATCACACTCCCAAACCATTCCATTAACATGTCATCATATTTATAGATTACAAAAGGCTTGATCCAACAAAAAAAAAATTAATTCTAATGAAATGGATCCAATGGTGGGAATACAAAAGGTCTTGTCCATTTGAAAAGGCTTTTGGGAAATGAATAGACCTCATTCATTATGATTAATGACATCCACACAATAAATATTAATTTATGATACTCCCCCTTAGATGTTACAATCCCATGGAATTTAATATAAATCTTCACTTAATAAACCATGTGGGAAAAACAAGTGAATCCTAATGATTCCATCCTATGCTACCTCATTAAAGACCTTACTAGGAAAACCTAATGGGAAAAACCTGATGAATAGAAAAAGAGTGCAGCATTCCCAACTCCCCCTGATTATATCATTTAATTGTGTCTCTATGACATCAATTAAAATTATTATTTAATTATGTCTTCGAGACATGGGAGGAAGATAAAAGGTAATAATGAATGGTCTCATTGGAAATTATAACTCATAGGGATGGCCAATAATTGTCATTAATTATAGATATCCATAATAATTTATAACATTCCCTTGGATATCTATTAGGATGTATGATTACATCATTAAAAAACCTTTTCAAAGAAAACCCCTTCTGAGGAAAACACTTCATTAGGGAAAAAGAGTACAATAACATCAATCCTCTATAGTGTCACCTCATTAATAACCTTATCAAGAAAACCCAGTGAGAAAAACAAAACTAAGAGAAAAAGAGTACATCAGTTACATCTCCCACTCATCATTATTATCATTTAACTCATAGAATATCCATAATCAATTCATATAAAAAACATTCAGTTTTAAATTTTGGAATAATAATAATTCATACCATTTAGACTTCAATGAATAGGGAAAAACATTAGCTTGCATCGTAATATTATTTATTTTATTTTCAAGATACATGTGCACATGTATATGTATATCCTTAAGGGATAAATAAAATATGCATTTATATTTAATCCATATGGGATAAGTATGTCGTTCATCAAACTGTCATGTATTAAATATATCACTCTTGGAATCAAGAGATTTAATAATTAATTAAGGGTAAACCATTCCAAAATATAATATTTCATCTTTAGGATGATTAATTCAAAATACAAGGACATTCCATGGAATTTCATGATAAAATAAGTCATTGATTTTAGAAAACTATTCTATAGATTAGATGTTTTCCAAAACATCTTATTAATAAAATGATTCATACAAACCATGGGATGATGAATTCAATTTATATTCTTCCTTACCTTAATATGGATACATGAAATACATATTATTTAGTTCACCCCATAATTTATCATATTGGGTGAATATTTCATAATTTTTTATATGGTTTAAGAATTTTGAACCCTTCTTGGATTCATATACAGATATCCAAATATACAAGGAAGAATACTTCTTATAATAAGATTGTTAGTACTCAATAGTCTTGGTAGTTTGGATAATCAATCCAAAACATTATATGTTGAACATATCATTAATTCCATTAATAATTTTGACCAATTATTATGATGTCGACATCTATCAAAATCCATTGCAATTAATGAATTTTAAAAAAATTCAATGAAAATATGGCATCAACAACATTTGATTGAGATCTCATAATTTTTCTGGTACCAGTGTCACTTTAAGAACAATTTCTAAAAATACAAAATGTTGTTGACATATTAATATTACTCTTCAAGGTAAAATATATATATTTCTTTCTACTCAAGATGAATAATGATTTTATATACTCAGTTCAACAACACTTCAGGTGTGTATAATCAGACTATTGATTTTCAACATATTACATCCATAGTGTTGTGAGCAGCTTTTAAATGGTTCTGCAGGACCATTTTATAATATGTACTCACCAGCAGAAAATAACACACACGATCATTTATTTAATGCATCTTTCATATATATGGATCAAAAGTTATGTGGGTGCACTCATATATACTTCTTCATAAGTATATGGGAAATTTATTTCTATAATAGCTACTAATGGTTTAAGAAATTACCTCAAAAAATGGGTACCTCAGGGAAATTTATTATACAGGGGGAATTCATAATAACTTAATGATAATGAATTCATTGATAATTTAGTAGACATGTAACCATTAAATAAATTCATAATTCTCCCCCTGATGGATGTCTATTATGTTATCAAAAAACTGATTCTCATCTATACTTGAATCAATATCTTTCATTATAATTGATCCTAGATAGACTAAACCATCTTGTCATATATTTAAAGATCCATGATAGGTATACATCTAGTTTACCATTATTGATTTGATTATACATAAAAAATTCTTTATAATTACATTTTATGTATGCTTGTTGTGTATCGAGGCACCTCTTTTATCTAGTGTCTCTATATGATATTCATTTTCAAGAATACCATTCATATATCTCATTAAGACATCAGATATAACAATGAATTAAGAATTTGTACTACCACGTAGAAATATATTCACTCTTATATAGTCGTTAATAAATAATTTCTATTGGTAAATTTACTTATATGAGAATATAATAACTGAAATATGAGTTATTTTGAAACATTTAATCAAAATAATATTTATAAATAATATTCTTCAAGAATGACACATATAAGAACTCCATGATCTTTTATTGGGAAAACTCATATTTGTCATTATAATTTCCACATATTGTTGTTGATGAATTCATAATATAATCATAACGAGTTAGAACCATCATCAAGTGGATTATTGCATATTTTAGATTTTCCAGCCCAAATATTTTGGAACATTGGGTCCAAATATTATTTTACAATACATCTACATGGGATAGGAGCCCCACATCTTTGAAACCCAATGAATGTTGTAGTGAGGACCAATGTTAATGAATCTTCTAGATTCACAATACACACCTCATCGCTATCCATAATTTTAATTCATAAATAACATTAACTTTATTAAATTAATGAGAAATCATTTGATCAAACATCATAAACTCTCAAATATTCATTATAGCACAAATCATATGAAATGTTTCTTGAATAATTTCAGTCGCTTAAAGGAATGAGATATAATAATTAATATAACATTCACATCGGGGAATGAATTCATTCATCGTATTTCATGATTCGTGAATGATAATTTATTATTTTTCAATAATGATCATCTTGCATAAAATATATATTTTATTGATTATGACGATCATTGTTTTAACCACTTCAGGTGGTAAAATATTTTTCATAATATATATCCAATTATCAAAACTGCATAATTCAATCATTTCATTTATAAATTGTATAAATAGCAACATGCACTTCAGGGGATAAATGATTTACATGTGATGATATTGATAATCCATAAAAATATGATAAATAATAATTTTTCTCTTGATATTGTAGCAGAAGGAATAATAATTGATAAATGAAGATATTCTTCAATACAATGTCAACTGAAATTATTTTCATATCATCCTTTAGGGATACATTATTTCATATTAATAAAATTTATTATTCTCTATAAATATTTACAATCATCAAACCATTTCTGGTGGTTATGTTATTATTATTTTTTATAAACAAATACAACACAATGATCATTTACAAAACATCATATTCACTTTGAATCAGATTTAAAATATAATCATGTATATTTGCATTCACTTCAGTGAATGAAATAAATAATTTTCAACAAATATTCTCATTCTCTTTAGGGAACAGAATAATATTACTTGTTATAGTGTTTTCAAGATAATAGCACGAATATTCAATTCAGTAATTTCATCAATTTCATCCACTTCGGGGGATGGATTTATATAAAATATATTTATGTTTTTTCCCATGAACATTTAATTTCTCTCAAGTATTTTATAAGAAATAAAATGAAAGATAAATGTAATAAAACAATATGATATTTTAAAATATTCAAATTAAATTTCATCTCCATTATGAGCCTTTATGCATTAGAATCAACTTGACACCTTCAGAGTAAACAAAGAATAAAATATATGAAATTTCAGGGTTCATAACATGATCAACGAACATTGGATCAACGAATGACAGGTATGCAATCGACATACGATAGGTACATGAAGTTCATCATTTGACCACTTTTGGTGGTGTAATTTTTTTCATTCGATGAATGATGTTTTTCTCGATATCGACTACATCGATTATTAATCAAAAACATTCTCTTCAGGGGATGAAGTGAAAATTTTCATTCATGATTAATTACATCTCTTCAAGAGCTCATTATTTTTCCCACAAAAAGTGTATAAAAATCATATATTATTTTCATATTTATCAAAAGGGGAAAAATAAATGTAACAATATATTACATAGAAAATAATAATCTCTTTTTGATGTAAATCTTTGAATGATAGGAGTTGACGCACACACAAAAGAGTATATGAAAATAATAATTTTTATAAAAACATGATATACGTTTTTCACATGAGATTTATCTTACGCCGATGATTGGGATTATGGCAGTGTCATCATGATGTACAATGCAGAGAAGATGATCAAGGTGATAACATGTTATGAAATTGGTCGATAGTTTATTGAAACCACAAAGAATTTCAAAACCGAAAATGTAATACTTATCGTAGGCAAAGCACATCGTTGATAAAGTGAGGGACGAATTTGTGTTTGGCAATGACGATGACAAAGCAAAATACAAATATAAAGAAATACAAGAACAAGAGAATGAACACAATGTATATGGCCACACCAAATCACATGCCCAAAACCATCCATTAACATGTCATAATATTTATAGATTTCAAAATTCTTGATCAAATAGATAAAATTAATTCCAATGAAATAGATCCAACAGTGGGAATACAAAAGGTCTTGCCCATATGAAAAGGACTATTGGGAAATAAATAGCCCTTATTCATTATGATTAATGACATCCACACAATAAATTTGAATTTATAACAATTTCAAAATTACTATGATTAATTTGGAAATCCTATTATTACCATTTTATTGGCATATGTAATATTTTTCAATAAAAACAATATGTGCTCTTCTCTTTTAATAAAATATTATTTTGGAATAATGAGTTTTAGATTTATTTAAAAGATAAATAAATTTTATTTTTTTAATAAACCAATTTATATCATGAAATTAAAATACATTAATAATTTTACCTTATATATATTTTATGGAAAGAATACAATTTTTATAAAAATAGGGTTTTATGGGTTACATTAAATAATTTTAAAATTAATTTTTTGTGCACCTAGAAAATTTATCTGGTAAAATGGATTTCATATTTTAATTATGAGGTTTAAATTATATAATATGTCCTATTTTATTTTTATTCATTATAACTAAATTACATAGGTAAAAATTAGTTACCACGATAAAATGAATAATGGTAAAAGTGAAAATTCTAAGAGTAAAGGATACATGTTTCAAATGTGTATCAACATGAATATTTCATAATTTTATGGACATTAGCCACTAGATTATTTTCCATTAAGGAGTCTTCTTGACATGTGAATCATGATACCTCTTTATATGAAGTTGAAATATTTAAAAAAATGTCATTCTCACCACTTATAAAAGGGAACTCTTTCCAGCCATTCAAGACCTCCCAAAAAATTAAGTATTCCATTTAAAATATTCCATTTACCTATAATTTCTTGTCCTATTTCTTTTCCATGATCCTCTGGTTACAATAGTTTGTCATAAGACCTCCATTTCAATGAAATCTCCCATGGAAAATTCAAATATTTCAATATGAGTACACATTGTTTTTCTTAGATTCATTTTCTTTATATAATACATTCTTAAATTTAATTTTTCAATAAAAATAAAATTAATTCAGTTTGAGATTTATATGTAATGTTATTATGCTAAGGGAATTACTATTAAGAACTTTTCTCCTTTTCTATTATGAAAAATGAAACTGTTATTCGTGTGTTGTACAATTTACTGCCTCTGGGAAGCAAAAACTTATATTTTTTTACAACCACCTCTATTTGATGATTATAAAAGATAAATTGAGGAACAAAGGTGATAAATATAATATATTTATAATTATTTAAGGATAAATTATAATCCACCTTCTTTCTGAATCATTAATTAAGAATTTAAAATGTTAACCGTGCAATGTGTGGACTACCGCCTCCATGAAGGAACATATCTAATTTTTTAACTAGTCTGTTTATTATTTATTTAAATAATTAAACATATAATTAATTACCATAAAAAATATAAATGATATCATTATAAAACATAACTAATAATATTGTACCAAAATAAACTACTTTCATAATCATAATCATCCAATAATTAAGATATGTTTATGTTTGGGTCAGTTTAACCACCTACTTAAACTATGCCATGAAATAATATAATGGAAGAGTATGAGTACTTAATTATAGATAATATATGATATACAAGTATAAATAAAAATTTTATTTTTATTTTTCATGGTAACATAAATATTTAACTCATTAATTAATATACCAAAATTTGTTTGATTAAATAAATAGCCCCACTGAAGAGGAGAGATGGCGACTCGGGGGTTTTCTTTGAATCTGGCGATGGCGAACCCTTGTCCCTCTGAGTTGGTTCTTGATTTCTTCAATGGAATCATTCAATCCCGAATGGGAATTGGCCTTCCAGGATGGCCGTGGCACGCAAACGAATCCGAATAAAGATATTGTCTCCCAGGAACCCTCGATTTTGAAGAAGAAGGGACTATCTTTTGCAGAAGCGCTCTCTGGCTCTAAGGATCCTTCCAAGGACGAATCCCACAGACCCTCCAACGTATCATGACTTGAAAACGGGGGCTTCTCTGTAGTGGCAGATCCGGAAGCTCTTCAGCAAAGAATCGCTCTCTGTATGTTTTCGATCCTTGGACGTGTTATTTATTCAAAGGGGGATAAGCCCTGGTCTTATGTCGACATCAGGAAAAGAATCTCCCACTGCTGGGTTAATCGTGATTGGAGGCTAATACCCATTGGGCGGGGATTCTTTCATATAATTCTTTAATCTCAGGATGCCTTGAACGTTGTCTGGAATATTAGAAATCTCCAATTGAAACCCGGCTTCCTTCGGCTTTCTGAATGGGATGTAAATTTCAATCCCTTTAAAATAAAGCAAACGAATACACAAATATGGGTGCAGTTTCATGGGTTGAACTGGGTCTATTGGCACCCAAAGATTATGAATGATATTGCATCGTGTATTGGTGCTCCAATCAGAATGGATCATCGAACCATGGATGGAGAATTGGGGTTCTTTTCTTAGATGTTAGTTGATGTGAACTTGGAAGTCAAGAGACCTGAGAGCATCTCTTTCATTGCTAGTGGGAGTAGATCAGAAATTCGGGTGGAGTATGAGAATGTTCCATCATTTTGTGATGTTTGTAAAATGGTGGGTCATTCAGTTTCCAATTGCAGGGTACTTCTTAAACAGGTTGTTGTTCCCAAAGCAGTGGAATGGACTAAAGCCAATAAAAGTAAGAGATCTAAAAATGTGCCTACTGAAAAGAAGGGTGTCATAAGGGATCAGGCAGGACCTTCCCAAGTTCCTTCGAATACTCAATTGGATCCTAAACAGGCTCTAGATATCAAGAAGACACAGCCTCCTGTGAACTCTCAACCTGGCACATCCACCCCTTTGAAGCAAACCTGTGCAGAAATTGTGGAGGAGGAGGAAGCCCAAGAGGTTGATCATTCTAGGAATCCTCCCTCTGGACAGGGATTCAAGGAGGAAGATTTGGATTTGGTAATATACAAGGATATTTATAATCTGGTCTTTGATCTTCAGCAACAAATGGAAGATGAACTCATTTCTATGGAGTTATACAATGACATCAAGGACATGGTTTGGTCAATGAGGGATAATGACACCTCAAAGGTTGATTCTATGAACAGCACCTTAAACCTAGAAGAATTCATGATAGGTTCAGCTTCTTCTGATAAAAGACCATATGAGATTATGATTCCTGGATGGTTACACAGCACAACAATGACTCAGACACAGGGAGTTGATTGTACCATTCCAATGGGGCAAGCTATTATAACCAGATTGCATGATAACAGATCGGGGCATGAGGGATCCATGCCTCTGAATATCTCCAGGGAGTTGTCTGGGATCCAGGAAGATCAGTCCATCACTGCGAAGATTCAGGGAGGCTGTTCCATTCCAATGGGGCAAGTTTTTACAACTAGTTTGTATGACAACAGACTGGGACATGAGGAATCAAAGCCTCCCAATGCATAAAGGGAGTTGTCTAGGAACCGAGCAGATCAGCCCACTTCTGGGAAGATACAGGGAGGCTGTTTCATTCCAATGGGGAAAGTGGTTACAATCAGTTTGGATGAGGAATCAAAGCCTCCCAATGCATCCAGGGAGTTGTCTGTGACCCAGGTAGATTAGTACATCACTGGACAGATACAGGGTAGATGTTCCATTCCAATGGGGCAAGTTGTTACAACCAGCTTGCATGAGGAATCAAAGACTCCCAATGTATCCCGGGAGTTATCTGAGACTCAGGCAGACCAGTCCTCCATTATCCTTTCCATTCCAAAGGAGCAGGCTATTTCAACCATACTGCAAAGCAGACCGGGGCTTGAGGAATGCAAGTTTGCCTCCAACATTATCTCAAATCAAGATACCCGGACAGGTCTGGTTAATCCTAAGTCCAAGGGGAAGGGCACCCCGTCCAGCAATGCTGATATTAGTGATCTGATGTCTCCTCCTCCCAAGAAGAAGGCTGGAAGGCCACCAAAAAAACAAGGAGGTACTAATTTTAGGCGTTCAAACCGCGGAACCAGATTTCAATGAAGATTATGTTCTGAAATTGTCAGGGTCTGGGTAACATGGAGACATGTAGATCCATTCGGTTATTTATTCAACAACACAAACCAATTCTTATTGGTCTGTCTGAGCCTAAAAAAATCTTCTCCGACGATATTTCTAAATTGGAGAATTTGGGGTTTCACCTTGTTGACACCAATATGTGTCTAACAGATGTCAAGAGTCTCTAGGTGATGGCCCATAATTCCATAGGCAACACCACCATGGTAAGTCAAGTGATCAGCATGTCACTTGCTCGGTCTGCTATCTTGGTTCCCACTTTACCTGCTCCTTCATTTATGCTCATAACAGATATCAGGATCGTAGGAATCTATGGATGGATATATCTTCTCTCAAATCTACCATCTCTAGTCCTTGGTTATTTTTGGGGGACTTCTATGCAATTTTGAATCCAGATGAAAAAATGGGAGGGGCAAACAACTCAATCTCCTTAAAGGAATTCAGATTATGTATTGATCAGAATGATTTAATTGAGATTAATCTGGTCGGTGCCAAATATACTTGGTATAGGAGGCACCTAAACAGCTTTGTGGCTAGTAACATTGATAGGGCTTTTGTTAATGGGGCCTATCTGAACACATGGGGAACTATATCATGCTCAACACTGTCCAGATTCAATTCTGATCATCATCCCATCTTGGTGGATCTTAGTCAGAAGGAACCCAAACCCCCTTTCCCTTTCAGGTTCAACAAAACTTGGGTCTCTCATCCCGAATGCAAGGCCATTGTTCATAGCACCTGGAGCTATGTGAATTGTAGGGATGATGCCTTTGCCTGTATCACTAAACTCAAAATCCAAAAGAGTAACTTAAGAATGTGGAGCAAAGATCGCTTCAGCTCCCTTGACTCTGATATCTCTGCTCATGAAGATTCTCTTCAAAAGGTTCAAGAGCTTAACACCAATAGTGATTTCTCTGATGGAATTGCAATCGAAACCGAGTTATCTCTTAAATTGAACAATCTTCTTGACATGAAAGATGCTTTGCAAAGGGACTCCTTTAGAGCCAAGTTGTTAAAGGATGCTGACAGAAACACAAAATTCATCAACTCCCTTCAACGAATCAGGAAAGTCTCCAAGCCTCTTTCTTTTATTAATAACGTGGATAGTCTCATTAACAACATAGTGGATCTATCATAGCATGTCACATCCTATTTTAAGAATCTTTTTAATGGCCCCCGCTCCATGGTTGATCCTATGGATGGGGTGATTCCGAGAATGGTGAATCAAGAGAACAGTTCTATAAGGCCCCAGCCTTAAACCTTACTTAATCTTGAGTTATTACAAGATTACACATTGATAATCTTTTCAGGTTTAGAGTTTTAGAGAATTATATCATAAAACTTGCATTACATTCCACATTTAAACAAAGTGGTTACATAAAGGATAGTATTTATTTTTCCCATCAACGGAAACATATTTAAAATAAAACATGGATTCTTTCTTGACACTTCCTTGACACTATCATCATATCATGTACCATTCTCTTGACCTGTGAAAAACATTTCAAAAACATGGGATGAGCATAAAAAGCTCAGTAAGGGATATAAAAATATGGAAAGGAAACATGAGTACATGTATACATAAGAATGAAATCATACTTTACCCATAAAACATAAGCACTTTAACATTCCTCATAAAATCATGAATAAATCATAAAAATCATAAGACATAAAGGTAACTTGAGACATTCACAACATTCTTACGTAGGGAGTAACCCTTTTGGTTACGTTTGGAATACCCATCACAGTATATTCCCTAAATCTCTTCGGAGAAACCTTAACGTTTAACCCCTTCGTGTTACCCAATGCATTGGAGAGCTATATCGGGCTCACTCGCCCTTAGTTTATCACAGAACCACCCGTCTTCATAATAATGCCCAAGAACTATAACATAATCGTATCACATAAAACATGCATAAAGGAAACATAACATTTCCACTTTTCAATCACAAGATATCAATACAACACATTGATATAAAAACATTATGAAAACCATTTTCAATACCAAAATAAAAAAAAGTAAAACATGGTATTTATTTTTCTTTAAAAAAAATGTATGGCTTGTAGAGGAAGCCGGAACTCAAATAATGGTCACGGCGACGGAGAAGTCGTTGTCGCCGCATACGTACGACAAAAACATTCCATTTTGTCGTTTAGTAAACGCTTCGTATAAAAAAGATTCCTTTTGAATAAACGTAAAAGTCAAAGGGGTTTATACACCGTATAAAAGAAGGTTGTGTATAAAACAAAATATGTCTCAATGAAAGGAGATTGAGACAAAGTCCTATACAAAGACGGTATCTTTGGATTAAGGATAAATCAATTACATAATTATGTGTGACAAACTAATACACCAAATATAAGTGGATATTAAGTGTAAAACAATCAGAGGTTATTCACACATATTCAAGGAGTACAAGCTTATCCCAAATAATCAAAATTGGGTTAAGAAGTTCCCTTGCAAAAATTTGACAGCCTAACAGCATCACTACAAAATTCAGAAAATGAGTTGATGAGAGATAAAAAGGGTATCTCATCACTTGGACATAAAATTTAAATCACTAAGGATATAGAAGAACATATCCCAACATAATGTTATGTGAATTAAAAGACATAACAAAAGAAGTATTTTAAAAAGAGGAGGGTGAAAGGTTCCCTTACCGACATGGGTATCTTTCGAGACATGCACCCCGTGAAAGAAGGACAATACAACATTGATGTAAATACTCATAAATGAAAGTATTATACACAATGAGTAAAATAATGGGCAGTACATACACCACTCAAATGAAATTGTGGCAAATGTAACATAAATCTCACGGGAATAAAAGTGAGATGAAAAACCCCTTACGAACACTCGGCAGCCTAACAGCGCCACTTAAGACTTCCAAAATGGATTGATGAAAGGAAATAGGGTCTCTCATCATATTAACATAAAGTTTACATAAAGAGGAATATAAAAGAACATCCCCCAACATAACAAAGAGGATCTTAAAAGAAGTGACATAAAGGAGAATACTTAAAAAGAAAGAGAGAGGTTGGATCTCTTACGAAAATTCGGCAGCCTAACGGCGCCACACAAAACTTCCAAAATAGATTTATGAGAGAAAATAGGGTCTCTCATCATATGAACATAAAAAAGTACAGTATGAGTAATATAAAAGAACATCCCAATCATAAGAAATATGAGCTTAAAAGGAATGACATAAAAGAGTGAACTTAAAAAGAAAGAGAGGAGTAGGATCCCTTACCTCAGGTCCGACTTGACTCGATCGTTCTTTAACGTCCTGAATAATAAACTTGAGTTAATTTCTATTTGCTTAAGAACCTTTTTCAAGTTCATTATTCCTTTTATATCACTTATTGCCATGTTATAAACATTATGTAATCATTTAAGTTAATAATGTTTGTTTTGTCGATATTTGGTTCTTAAGTCGAAAGTGGACTTCTTACAATTACATGTTGTTCGTGTGGTCAAAGGTTCATTATATCCAGAATGATATTCATGATTTGGATATCATATATATCATATATATCCAGAATATACATGTATTTATAATATTACATAATCATTTAGAGGTAAGAAATGAAATGCACCGTTCATGGAGATGGTAAGCCGTACGTACGCATGAACGTTGATTTCATTTCTATGTCATATTAATGGAATTAAAACTAAATGGGAGGTATGTATATTTTAATTCCAGAATTATATTCATCATTTATATGTAACATACATCATATATAATAACTTTAAATACATCCTTTATACATCCCACATATGGCATTAACGAATCAAATCACTTTGAGGGGGCGGTAGTCCGCACTTCCTAAAATGAAATTACCGTGTTTACCCATAATGGAAACCATAAAGGTATGCCACAAAAAAAAGAAAAATACAGAAGCTTAAGTAAAACATAAACATATTATATATCATATATAAATATAGTGACATCTTAATGACCACCTTTTAAGGTGTTATATGAGTGTTGAACAATCATTGTTTCGTGAGGCAGAAATTCGTCATCCACAGAAACAGTATGTTCTTTAACCATTTGATGTAGGTGTGTGTAAGTGTAGCTCGAATGATTCTTATAACAACATCCTAGTATATTGAAGATACTGGAGTTGTTACAAAAAAAATGAATAAAAAAAGTTTAGGGGGTTGGAGAAGCAAAATAAAACAAAAGAACACAAGTGAAGACATTACCTTAAAATCGAGTAACTCTTTTTGATTTGAGCTCAAAGGCTTTCTTGGGAAGACTTCTGCCCAAAGTGAGGCTTCTAGGAGTAAGAGAGGGATGTGGAGAGGCAAAATGAGCAGGGGTTGGCCGAGCCAAAGGCTTGAGAGGTGTGGGTAAGGTAGTAGAGGTGGGGGCTTTTTATAAGAGGAGAGGAGGGACACTCTTGTAAAGTTACAAAATGTTACTTTATTTTCAAATGAGTTTCGGATTTTAAAGGTCTCACATTCATGTATTTAGAGGATAAGGTGGTAATGGTTAGAAATATACTCATCCAATAAGTTTTTGACAAGTGTAAGTTATAGTTTTAACATTATCTTTTCATTTTATTTAAATCCCTTATTAATGAGGTAATCGCTGCATCATCATGATGTCATAAATAATTTAATTTATTTAATGTCTAAAAATTATAAAAAAATATATCATGATGTAGGAAATCGTTTTATCTTTCTAATGAGTATTTATAGTCAAAAATATGACTTGTATAACCCCATTTAAAAATTGTTTTAGTGAAACATCTCATGCTTGTGACATTTTTATTTTAACTTTAAATAAAAAGTTATTTATGTCATTTTCCAACCAAAGTGGCTCCATGGGGTCCCCAAGTTGACCCATGGATTGTCGTGGTCGTCCATGACACATCCAATGAGGGTAGGTTCCTAATGAAAACCATGTATGTCAGATTTTTGAAATTCAAAACACAGAGGTGACAAAGTTTCATTTAAACAAAAAATCAGTTTCTTTAACTACCACTTAGTGATTTCACTATTCATCAAAAATTGAAGTTTTTCAGAAAAATACCAAAAATTCACCCTAGCTATATTTGATATTTCAAACTCAAAAATGATGTCTATTTTACAAAATTCAAAACATATAAGTTGCATTAATTAATTTAATAATTAATTCCCACTGTCAAAACAAATAGTGTGTTTTTATGAAACAATATCTATTAAAAGATTGACACTAGTTTAAGTCAAATTTCAAAGTGAAATTAATTCCAATGACCACTATTAGATTAAATGGTAAAAATATATTCTAATTTTACTTTAAAAACAATTCAAAATATAATCTAACCATATAAATAAATTAGATTAAAAAGAGGTTTTGAATTAAAATACAACATTTTTCACTATTCATTAAAAAATGAACTTTATCAGAAAGATACCAAAAATTTACACAAAGTAAATTTTGATGTCTCTATTATAAAGAAGAATTTTATTTTTTCAAATATAACACATAAAATTGTCAAAAAGTGGATTTAAAAGAGGTTCGCCATCAAAAGGCGGTTAATCGACCTTCTAAAGAACATTAGAATGTTTACGCTTAAAAATTGAATTCATTCACATTTTTAATCCTCTAACATTTATTGTAAAAAGTAAAAATATTTGAAAAACATATATAATCATTTTATAGTTAGTTCTGTTCATTCCCGCCATTACAATGGCTAGGTGTTAACTACCATTTAAAATAATATTATTTTATTATTAGAGTGCAACGTAAGATTCCCAAGAAACTCGTTGTTGCGTATTGGGTACGCCATCGAGCATATCGTCCCCTTTAAAGTAATATTAATATTTTATTCATAAAAATGGATAAATATAAAAATGTCATATTCTTTATTTACCTGGGGTGTTACATCCTTCCCCCCTTTTGGGAATTGCGTCCTCGCAATTTTAAAATTGGGCTCGGAAACATCCTTGAAAGTCCAACATCGGAACAAGAGTCGGTAAAATAATCACTTTAAAATAAAGAATGAGAAGTACAGAGGTCACCCGAGTTAACCCATACTAGGATTCCATGTAGGAAAGCATGGACATGGAAGAAAAACAAAGGGTCATGTTCTGAGGGAGAGTGATAGTAAACATGTCTAGGAGAAAGTTAACCATAAGAAAATCACATATTGGTGGTGGGTTAAACGGTATTCGATTCCCCAGTAGGAAAAGTTAACAGACAACATTTTTGTTTTAAGTTACTCTTCATTGAGGAATTTATTTTTGAGCTTAAATAAATCATAATGAAACATACTTACTTGTCACGCAGACTTTCAACTTTTACTAGATTCCTTAATCAAACTCATATTTTCTCCAAAAGACGAGTATTTAGGAAGACTTGTTCACATTAAGAGTACTATAATCAACTTCTTGAGAATCACCTAACCCAAAAAAGAGAACTATATACTTCCCATTTATTTAGACTTTAACCAAAACCAAAACCAAAAAGGTTAGTACAAGATCAGATAATCCAGAAAAGGATAACCCTTTATAAAAAGAAAATCTATTCTTAATCTCCAAAATTTGTCCAACAAAACCCAAAGTTCAATGAGGACCATTTGATAATCAATTTGTCCATAAAATTCTTCAAAGTAAACCAAACTAAGATTGAAACCCAAATATTTTAAGGATTTAGTCACATAGTCTTCCAAGGTACAAATTAACTTTTATCTCCAAATAACATCAGTTGCTCTTAAATTCTCATATTGAAAAGTAATTAACCTAATCACATATCCTCGATGATAGGTTAATCATTTCCATAGATAACCCAAAATAAACTTAATCTTGATTCCTAAAATCATCTAACTAAAAAGAATTAGTCAAACTAACCAGGGACTTCACGTAGTCCAGTGGTAGGCGATAAATACCAGTCACACTTTGGTTGTGGGTTCGATTCCCGCAGCTTTGTCCGACGCGATGGGTTGTCACATGGTCTGCGTGTTGTCCTTTTTCCAAAACTATATAATTCTTAAAACATTCCCCAAAACGAGATAAAATCTTCAAAAATGATCATAACATATTTTAACCTCAAGTTTATCTCATACCTTTCATTTTCCATCATAACATATAATAACTCATAATTACCTCAAAAGTAAGGATCATATAAACTCTAATGGTAACCTTTATAATTATTACCTGAACTTCCACATCGATTGGCCATCTTGTACATGATGCATTACAGATCATACCAAGGTTCAAGTGGTTGATCATGACTCCTTGATAGTTGGTTTAGAACAACCACGAGTTTCCTCATTGAATCCCCCATTTTATCTAGTATCTTAATCAGAGAACCACCATAGTTTCCTTCAAACATGTTGTCTCTTTGGTGCCTGCTAGATCCATCCATTCACTAAAAACAGAAATGTCAGTGTGAGTATATCAACAAAACCATCATGTACTAATGAGGAAGGTAAACACTAAGATATACTTACTCATTCACTTTATCTAAAACTAGGACTCTTTCTGAAATCCTAACCATTATGGTAATGTCACTTGTTCTTAGAGAATACCCTAACCTCTAAAGTTATCTAAACCGACCTTTGATACCAACTATAAGGCCCAAGCCTTAAACCTTACTTAATCTTGAGTTATTACAAGATTACACATTGAGGATCTTTTCAGGTTTAGAGTTTTAGAGAATTATATCATAAAACTTGCATTACATTCCACATTTAAACAAAGTAGTTACATAAAGGATAGTATTCATTTTTCCCATCAACGGAAACATATTTAAAATAAAACATGGATTCTTTCTTGACACTTCCTTGACACTATCATCATATCATGTACCCTTCCCTTGACCTGTGAAAAACATTTCAAAAACGTGGGATGAGCATAAAAAGCTCAGTAAGGGATATAAAAATATAGAAAGGAAACATGAGTACATGTATACATAAGAATGAAATCATACTTTAACCATAAAACATAATCACTTTAACATACCTCATAAAATCATGAATAAATCATAGAAATCATAAGACATAAAGGTAACTTGAGGCATTCATAACATTCTTACGTAGGGAGTAACCCTCTTGGTTACGTTTGGAATACCCATCACAGTATATTCCCTAAATCTCTTCGGAGAAACCTTAACGTTTAACCCCTTCGTGTTACCCAATGCATTGGAGAGCTATATCGGGCTCACTCGCCCTTAGTTTATCAAGGAACCACCTGTCTTCATAATAATGCCCAAGAACCATAACATAATCGTATCACATAAAACATTCATAAAGGAAACATAACATTTCCACTTTTAAATCACAAGATATCAATACAACACATTGATATAAAAACATTATGAAAACCATTTTCAATACCAATATAAAAGAAAAGTAAAACATGGTATTTATTTTTCTTTTAAAAAAAAGGTATGGCTTGTAGAGGAAGTCGAAACTCAAATAATGGTCACGGCGGCAGAGAAGTCATTGTCGCCGCATACGTACGACAAAAACATTCCCTTTTGTCGTTTAGTAAACGCTTCGTATAAAAAAGATTCCTTTTGAATAAACGTAAAAGTCAAAGGGGTTTATACACCGTATAAAAGAAGGTTGTGTATAAAAAAAAATATGCCTCAATGAAAGGAGATTGAGACGAAGTCCCATACAAAGACGGTATCCTTGGATTAAGGATAAATCAATTACATAATTATGTGTGACAAACTAATACACCAAATATAAGTGGATATTAAGTGTAAAACAATCAGAGGTTATTCACAAATATTTATAGAATGACATATTCAAGGAGTACAATCTTATCCCAAATAATCAAAATTGGGTTAAGAAGTTACCTTGTAAAAATTTGACAGCCTAACGACATCACTACAAAATTCAGAAAATGAGTTGATGAGAGATAAAAAGGGTATCTCATCACTTGGACATAAAATTTAAATCAATAAGGATATAGAAGAACATATCCCAATATAATGTTATGTGAATTAAAAGACATAAAAAAAGAAGTCTTTTAAAAATAGGAGGGTGAAAGGTTCCCTTACTGACATGGGTATCTTTCGAGACATGCACCCCGTGAAAGAAGGGCAATACAAAATTGATGTAAATACTCATAAATGAAAGTATTATACACAATGAGTAAAATAATGGGTAGTACATACACCACTCAAAGGAAATTGTGGCAAATGTAGAATAAATCTCACGAGAATAAAAGTGAGATGAAAAACCCCTTACGAACACTCGACAGCCTAACAGTGCCCCTTAAGACTTCCAAAATGGATTGATGAAAGGAAATAGGGTCTCTCATCATATTAACATAAAGTTTACAGAAAGAGGAATATAAAAGAACATCCCCCAACATAACAAATAGGATCTTAAAAGAAGTGACATAAAAGAGAGTACTTAAAAAGAAAGAGAGAGGTTGGATTTCTTACGAAAATTCAGCAGCCTAACGGTGCCACACAAAACTTCCAAAATGGATTTATGATAGAAAATAGGGTCTCTCATCATATGAAAATAAAAAAGTACAGTATGAGTAATATAAAAGAACATACCAATCATAAGAAAGATGAGCTTAAAAGGAATTACATAAAAGAGTGAACTTAAAAAGAAAGAGAGGAGTATGATCCCTTACCTCAGGTCCGACTTGACTCAATCGTTCTTTAACGTCCTGAATAATAAACTTGAGTTAATTTATACTTGATTAAAAACCTTTTAAAAGTTCATTATTCCTTTTCTATCGCTTATTTCCATGTTATAAACATTATGTAATCATTTAAGTTAATAATGTTTGTTTTGTCGATATTTGGTTCTTAAGTCAAAAATGGACTTCTTACAATTACATGTTGTTCGTGTGGTCAAAGGTTAATTATATCCAGAATGATATTCATGATTTGGATATCATATATATCATATATATCCAGAATATAAATGTATTTATAATATTACATAATCATTTAGAGGTAAGAAATGAAATGCACCGTTCATGGAGACGGTAAGCCGTACGTACGCATGAACGCTGCTTTCATTTCTATGTCATATTAATGGAATTAAAACTAAATGGGAGGTATGTATATTTTAATTCCAGAATTATATTCATCATTTATATGTAACATACATCATATATAATAACTTTAAATACATCCTTTATACATCCCACATATGGCATTAACGAATCAAATCACTTTGAGGGGGCGGTAGTCCGCACTTCCTAAAATGAAATTATCGTGTTTACCCATAATGGAAACCATAAAGGTATGCCACAAAAAAAAAGAAAAATACATAAGCTTAAGTAAAACATAAACATATTATATATCATATATAAATATAGTGACAACTTAATGGCCACCTTTTAAGGTGTTATATGAGTGTTGAACAATCATCGTTTCGTGAGGCAGAAATTCGCCATCCATAGAAACAATATGTTCTTTAACCATTTGATGTAGGTGTGTGTAAGTGTAGCTAGAATGATTCTTATAAAAACATCCTAGTATATTGAAGATACTAGAGTTGTTACAAAAGAAATGAATAAAAAGAGTTTAGGGGGTTGGAGAAGCAAAATAAAACAAAAGAACACAAGTGAAGACATTACCTTAAAATCAGGTAACTCTTTTTGATTTGAGCTCAAAGGCTTCCTTGGGAAGACTTCTGCCCTAAGTGAGGCTTCTAGGAGTAAGATAGGGATATGGAGAGGAAAAATGAGCAGGGGTTGGCCGAGCCAAAGGCTTGAGAGGTGTGGGTAAGGTGGTAGAGGTGGGGGCCTTTTATAAGAGGAGAGGAGGGACACTCTTGTAAAGTTACAAAATGTTACTTTATTTTCAAATGAGTTTCAGATTTTAAAGGTCCCAAATTGATGTATTTAGAGGATAAGGTGGTAAGGGTTTGAAATATACTCATCCAATAGGTTTTTGACAAGTGTAAGTTATAGTTTTAACATTATCTTTTCATTTTATTTAAATCCTTTATTAATGAGGTAATCGCTGCATCATCATGATGTCATAAATAATTTAATTTATTTAATGTCTAAAAATTATAAAAAAATATATCATGATGTAGGAAATCGTTTTAGATTTGTAATTAGTTTTTATAGTTAAAAATATGACTTGTATAACCCCATTTAAAAATTGTTTTAGTGAAACATCTCATGCTTGTGACATTTTTATTTTAACTTTAAATAAAAAGTTATTTATGTCATTTTCCAACCAAAGTGGCTCCATGGGGTCCCCAAGTTGACCCATGGATTGTCATGGTCGGCCATGACACATCCAATGAGGGTAGGACATGTGTCTAGGTCATTTCACATTATTAAAACATTATTTTTACCTTAAATTACACTAATTACCTCTAATCGCGATTAAGAACATAAAAGTTACTATGCACCAAAAAATTATTTTAATCCCATTGAACCACATTTTACTTCCTAATGAAAACCATGTATGTCGGATTTTTGAAATTCAAAACACAAAGGTGGCATAGTTTCGTTTAAACAAAAACTCAGTTTCTTTAACTACCACTTAGTGGTTTCACTATTCATCAAAAATTGAAGTTTTTTCAGAAAAATACCAAAAATTCACCCTAAGATATATTTGATATTCCGAACTCAAAAATGATGTCTATTTTACAAAATTCAAAACATATAAGTTGCATTAATTAATTTAATAATTAATTCCCACTGTCAAAACAAATAGCGTGTTTTTATGAAACAATATCTATTAAAAGATTGACACTAGTTTAAGTCAAATTTCAAAGTGAAATTAATTCCAATGACCACTATTGGATTAAATGGTAAAAATATATTCTAATTTTACTTTAAAAACAATTCAAAAGATAATTTAATCATATAAATAAATTAGATTAAAAAGAGGTTTTGAATTAAAATACAACATTTTCACTATTCATTAAAAAATTAACTTTATTAGAAAGATACCAAAAATTTACACAAAGTAAATTTTGATGTCTCTATTATAAATAAGAATTTTATTTTGTCAAATATAACACATAAAATTGTCAAAAAGTGGATTTAAAAGAGGTTCGCCATCAAAAGGAGGTTAATCGACCTTCTAAAGAACATTAGAATGTTTACGCTTAAAAATTGAATTCATTCACATTTTTAATCCTCTAACATTTATTGTAAAAAGTAAAAATATTTGACAAACATATATAATCATTTTGTAGTTAGTTTTGTTCATTCCCGCCATTACAATGGCTAGGCGTTAACTACCATTTAAAATAATATTATTTTATTATTAGAGTGCAACGTAAGATTCCCAAGAAACTCGTTGTTGCGTATTGGGTATGCCATCGAGCATATCGTCCCCTTTAAAGTAATATTAATATTTTATTCACAAAAATGGATAAATATAAAAATGTCATATTCTTTATTTACCTGGGGTGTTACAAGTTCCACTCTCACTGCTATTCCTTTTGACCCAGAGATTAAGGAGGCTGTCTTTATCCTCAAACCTGATAGCTCACCTAGCTCGGATGGTTTTGGTAACTTCTTCTTTCAAACTTTTTGGGATCTCAATAGTGTTGATGTCTACAGGTTAGTCAATCACTTTTTCATAGGTGGATCTCTTCCTAGAGGTTTGAATTCTCAGTTTCTCGCCCTTATTCCGAAATAGGAGAATGCTAATGAAATACATCTGTTCAAGCCAGTTGCTTTGGTAAACACACTTTATAAAATCATTTGCAAAATCCTAGCCAATAGGCAATCCTTCATTGCCTGCAAAATTGTTTCTGAAAATCAGTTTGGCTTCATCAAAGGAAGATCAATCCAGGATTGTCTTATCACCACCTCGGAGTGGGTTAATCTTCTTAAAAAAACCCATTAGAGGTGGAAATATTGCTCTCAAATTGGTTGTAAATAATGCTTTTGATACAATGGATTAGATCTTCATCTACAAGATCCTTGTCATGTATGGGTTTGATGATGTTTTCGTCACTTGGGTCAAAACCATTTTAAGTTCTGCTCATATCTCAGTTCTTATAAATGGTTCCCCTAAAGGGTATTTTGATTGTTCGAGGGGTGTTAGGCAGGGTGATCCCTTATCATCCATCATTTTTTCTATTACTGAGGATTATCTCAGTAGGATTCTTTCTATCATGTCTGACAATGGTAAACTGAAGTCTATTCATGCTGGAAGAGGGGGTCGTTGCTCCCTCTCATCTTTTATATTCTGATGATATCATCCACTTCTCACAAGGGGATAAAGGTAATATCATAAATATAAAGAGAGACCTTTTTCACTATGAATTGGTTTCTGGACAAGTGATTAGTTGGAGAAAGTCCATTGTTTACTTTGGAAATGGATTCTCTTCGATAAGGAAAAATGATATCATTAGAGAATTGGGAATTCGTGAGGGACATCTCCCCTTCACCTATTTGGGAGTGCCAATGTTCTGGGGGATACCAAAGGTTTTTCATTTCTCTAGCATTGTTATCATGATTAAAAGACAACTTTCGACATGGAGGGGAAAATATTTATCTATTGCTGGTAGGGTTTTCCTGGTGAAATAAACCATCATCTCCAAATTTGTATACTCTTTTATGGTGTATAAATGACTGATTTCTTTAATTAATAGCATCATTACTTCTATTAAGAATTTTGTTTGGAGTGGCAGCATATTAGAAAAAAGGTTGGCAACGGTTCCATGGAATGATGTTTACAATTACCATGATGAGGGCGGATTGGGCATCAAGAATCTATTGTGTTTCAATGACTCATTGCAGGACAGGTTTATATGGAAGCTTATGAACATGAAATCTAAGGCTACTGGTTTTCTTAGGGACAGGTTTATTCAAAGGCTTAAGACAGGTAATTTAAATTATGCTAACTCTTCGGTGTGGCCTGCCTTCAAGAATATTTTTTCAAAAATTGATATTGACTCTCAGTGGATTGTTTCCAAGGATTCCTCTATTCATTTTTGGAAATACAAATTGGACTAGAAATTATCTGATTGAATTGGTCTTGGAGGGGGATTCAAATGTGGATTTTGAATTGTCAATCAAAGATAAGCTTGGTAACATGGATAATCTTCCAGATCATATCACTTCGATTGTGGATGAATACTATTGGTCCCCTAGGGTTGTTTTTTGGGCTTGGGATCCTGCTGTCAATGGAATTCTCACCTCCAAAGGATTTTATGATCACTCTATTGGTATCTCAATTGACTTGAAATGGATTGGTAACCTGCAGAGAATGTTTTTAAGGCCATCATGGTCGATTATTTCTTGGAGTTTGGCTCACAAAAAAATACCAACTGATGAATTTATGCAGGTATGTGGTATTTCTCTTTGTTCTATTTGTGATTTGTGGTTTCAACATAGGGAGGATGTGGACTACCTTTTCCTCAGTTGTGTTGCGGATTCAGCGATGCGGAAGGCGGTTTATGATATGTTTGAAGTTCTTATGCCTTATTTCAACTCAATTGGCGATCTCATAAAGAGCTGGAGCTCTTTGCAATTGTCACCACAACTCCATAATCTTTTTCAGGCTGCTGTAGTGGAGGCTATTCATCTGATATGGACAACAAGAAATAAGTTCAGACATGACTTGCAATTTTTTCGGTTTGGTGAAGCTCTTGTAGGGATTCTCGCAGCTATCCGAGGGGTGGAAACATCAAAAGGTGTGTTTTTCTCAAACTCATTTCATGATTTTCCAGTGCTTAATCGGATTGGGGTGAATGGTAACTTTTGTCCTCTGCTTGGAACAATGGAAGTCAATTGGCAGGCGTCTTTTCATGGGTGGATTAAAGTCAACTCTGATGGTGCTTCAATGGGCAATCCAGGTCCCTCTATCTTTGGTGTTTTCTATAGGGATTATCAGGGGAGTGTTCTTGGGTGCACCTATGGATCGTGTGGTATTACTTTTGCTCTTGAAGCAGAAATGTTTGGTGTTATCATTGCGGTAGAGCAAGCAGAAATGCGGGGTTAGAACAAGCTTTGGATTGAATGTGACTCCACTGTTGTTGTCTCTGCCATTAGATTTGGGGCTTTACATATTTCTTGGAAGCTCACTAATCACTGAACTAGATGTCTGGAATCTCTTTATTCATGAGCCCACTTTTTTACTCATGCTTATAGAGAGGAAAATGCGTTGGCGGATGGGTTTGCCAACAAAGGTGTTAATGGTAATGATTTTCATTGGGTTGATAATGTGCCAGATGATCTCCTTCCTTTTTTCTGGAAGGATTTTTGTAAATCATCTTCTTTCATACTTGTGTAATTTTTTTTGCTAATAAAGGGATCTTGCTTTTCTGGGAAAGGTCTCAGTTTTCCATAAAAAAACCAAAATTTGTTCATTAAAAATTGTTGGAACTTGTTCATCAGCAATTTAATTTCTATGAATCATATGAAAAACACCAATATATTGAAATTATGAAATTATATAAAATTATGAATCATCAACTAAATTTTTTATTATGATATAATAATGTTGGTTTTTTTGGAATAATGATGAAAAACTATGCTGATATGAAACTAGATCAAAATGATAAATATTACTCACACCGGATAATAAAAAAAGATAATAACTCACTAATATACTTGTCAAGGATAATTAAAAATTAATTTTATAAAAGGTTATATATATGAATTTTTTTATAAAATGGGTGATAAATATATTTTTATTTGTTATACAAAAGGATAAAATTAATTTTCCTATGTGGGGAAATAATGTATGGGTTTATTGTCTAAAATTTTTCCCCTTGAGATATATTTCTTTTTATACAATTATTTTTCTTTAGAATGGTGTATCTATTGTCTCTAATGTTTTTTATCATGAAACTCTCATCAGTAATGGTATTACAAGATCAATTTCAATCTCCCTAAAATTAAAGGTGCTTTCATTTAAATAATACTTCAGCCATAATAAATTCCTCGACTCATATTCTATCTCCATGAGTCATAAATTCTCTACTTGATTATGATTTTATATGCTAGTTTTAACATACCATTTTTTTCAATAGGGTATTTTCTCTTTTTCTCTTGGGATGATACTTCTTTTCATTGATATCATCTTCCTTGATGAAATTCATTCTCAAATAATAGTTTTACATTGGAAAAAATGACATTTATTATTTCTAATAGATCATTTCAACCATTTTAATATTTCCTTTCATGCTAAATTTCGCCACTATTTTGGAAAATATAACATAGATGTTTTTCTAATATACTAATAATTTTATTTTCCTATTTTTAAAATTAAAATCTAATACACTTTTTAAAATGTGTGTTTTCGATAAGGGTATTTCTAGATATTTAAGAATTGTTTCCATCATTTTACAATAAATTAATTAATCTTCCACTCATTGTTTTCACTATAAAACCTTTATGTACTTTTTAATAATCCATTATTGGGTAATTTATAAAATGTAATTTATTTATATATTTTAAAATATTTATTTTTAACCTCTTATAAAATTTATTTTCAAAAGGATCTAGGTACTTTGTTAGTGAAACATTAATGATAAAAATAATAAAAAAATTATTGTCTTTTTAAAATGTTTTCATAATAATGGTTTTACTATAATTATTAAATTTCTTCCACATATTACATTGTTTTACAAAGTAAATTATTTTTCAATTATTGTTTGAGTTTAATTTAAAAGGAATTTCATCTAAAAAGGGTCATTTTCATTATGATTTTCAGAGTAAAATTCTACTATAATTCTAATAGTGTTCTTCATTTGACATTTGACCCCATACCTATATTTTCAAAAATGAGAAATGATTAATATCAATAATATAAATGATACATGATTGCCTTTTGTATACCCAAGTATATTAATTGTATAAAAATAACTATTCTTCTAATATCATTTCTCTTAATACCATATTTATTTTTCCATTATTTGAATGGTTTTTGGGTAGATACCATTCATCGTATGATTTGGGAAATTATTGAATTAAAATTATACACCTTTCTATGTATGGTTATTTAGGGATTCCTTTATAGAAATATTTTCTATTTATTGATTTGGAAAAAATTGAAATTTTACATATTTTATATTATAAGACAAATTTTCATTGACTAATCAGTCAAGTTGATTAGGTATTGTTGTTTATGCACCTTTTTTCTACAGATGGGTCATAAAAATGCTATCCATTTTATTTACGTGGGAAAAAGTATTGATGCTATATATATTGTTATTAAAATATTAAAGGTTATGAAAGGAAATTAATTATAAATGGTATTTTTGTTTGTGTCACTTGTATGGTGAATCCATTGGACTTAAAGAAGTGACGTATGGAGCTTGTAATTATATAGAACCTCAATTACTTGGTTTCTCTCATGAGACAAATGGTTTAGGTGTTTATTGTATGCCTACCCAATGCATGTATGATCTTATGGTTTCAACCATGATGGAAATAATGATGTATTGGCTTCATCTATGATAATATGAATGGTGTCTTGTTCGAGGCCATAATGATAATATATGTTTAGAATTATGTATTCTATCATGATGAATTAATTTATTATTCTCTATGGATAATTTATATTGTTATTCATCAATTTTTTAAGTAACATGGGATTAATTATATGATATTATTTTATTAGCATTTCATTCCTTCTATATTATTCATTCCTAGGTTATTAATTGATAGATTATAATATATGTTTCTCCTTACTGATCATTACAGCTCACCGTTCTTATGTTTCTATGTCCGCATGTTTTAAAGAAACGTATTACACGTGATTTTTTGAGCTCACCCATTTGTGGGATATGTTTAAGGCTTATTATAGATATAATAGTTTAATTTGAATTGAGGAAAATGTCCATTTGCTATGAAACACAAGTTATCTATAAGTGAAATGTTTTTCATAACTATCTAAAATTATAAACCTAAAAGGTGTTTTTAATGTATGCGACTCAATATTTTTTTTGATATTTTATTTATTGACATATAAAATTGGTTATATTATGTTCATTTCAAAGAAAGTATGTGAAGAAGGCATTTAAAGGCTAGTAGATAAGGGATTGTGGGTCTAGGGCATCATAGTGGGTATCAAAGAATTGTTTAGATAACATTATAGGTTGGGATGTTAGTTTAGTATAATTTAGAGGTTGATAAGTTATGGTTGATCACAATTTCAAAGGATTTGTTAACCATTTAGGTTAGTTGAGGGAGTAATGATAATGTTTTTAATTATGATTAGAGAACATTAGTGAAAACCATAAGGATCATTTTAATTTAAAGGTCTATTTATATGATAACATCCTGAATTTTTTTATAAGTATATATTGTGTGGTTCTCTAAGAAATTACATCCATGATAAGATATTGGACTATGGGTGAAATGGTGGCATAGATGCAGCTAGTGGTAATCACCATAAAAAATCTGATTGAGCATCATCTCAATCTTTAATCTGGTTCATGATGAGTGGGCCTTAGATTGGACACATGGCTAGAATCCCCCGGGGATATTATATGTCTAATTCACTTTGTCTTTCCAAACCATTATAGAGGATTTCAAAATAATTATGATATAAAACCAAATAGGAAAATGATATGTATATCAAAGATTAAAACATAGATATTCATGTGCTCATGTACATATTAATTGATATGTTGTTTTTGTATAAAGGGTAAATTGAACATTGAGAACCTAGATTTTGATGATTTTCAAATTTAGTCCATTTTAAGAATGTTCATGATAATTTTGGGATATTTCGATTTGGTATTAGGCTAAAAATTATATAAGAACCTAATTTAATGAAATGTATATTGAACTGATTGTTTAAAAAGATGAATTTAATGTTTCATAATATAAGACATCTTAGGATTGAGTTTTCGTATTCATGTGATAATTTACACATATTTAATTGATAATCATTTTCTTTTTTAGTATTTGTTTAAAACTAGATCATAGAAATGAAGCTGAGAATGGTAGATTCTAGAAACTGGAATGTATTATAACTAAATAAGTTGTGATATATTAATGGTTTTTAGTCCTAGTATAGGACAGTTATCTTGTAAATGATTATTTTTCTAGTCTTACCTAAGGTTGTGTAGTTGACATCATAAATGAAATTAGATATTAAAACTCACAGATATGTTCATTAGTGAGTGATATTTATCAATGATATTTTTGGTGTATTCTATATGTTATAATGATTATGTGAAAAATATCAAGATTAATCATTTATAGTTCTAAGTTAATGGTTTGTAAAAATATATGAACTGGTGTCAATAACATTGAAAAGTGATTTTATTATAAGGTTTTATTTATGGGATAACTATTACTGATGACATTATTGAGGAATGTATAACTCTTAGGTTTAATATATGTTTTATTTTGAGGTAATAAAGGGTTGATTTATTTTGAGAAAAGTTATTTATACATATTATTTACCTTATAATTGATTATTGATTCAATAAAGAAGTGTACCATGATACTTTCTGGGATGTTTAACTTATTTTTGGGATTATTATACATATTGAATAGTTTGAGACTCTATAAACTAGTGATAGACACATTTTAGTTTTAATGATTGAGTATTTTTTAGGAAGTATATAATTATTCTATGGTTTAATGTCTTATAGATTAAAATGGTTTTGGAAAAGGTATGTTATGGAAAATATATGATTAAGGTTTATAAATTGGTATATGATTGTAAGAATGATTACTATTGTTTTTTGTATGAAATGTAACTTGATATAACTTAAGAGAGTAAGGTATATGTCATATTATAATTCATATATTAAATTATTAATATGTTAATCATTCAAATAACTACATTCATTTGTTAGGAATAATAAAAAAATTTAGGATTCAATTAATTTAAGCCGACATAATGTAATGACCTAAAATTTCACTATATATATTCCTTAAATAGATATTATTTTAATAGATTGTTCTAAACATAATAATAAATTAAAATAAATCTATGATATGTTAAAATAAAATTTTACCATTATCATATAGCCGGTAAATAATCCGGTTGAAATGGAAGTAACCATATTATGAAATATATGAAGAAAATGGAATGAAATAGCACCAGGTATAGGAAGTATCTCCTATGAAGCCCATTTTTCCAAGATTGGAAATTAAGTAGCAAAACTAGTGTTATACTTGTACTATTCCCAAGAAAAACTCAAAAACTTATCGTATGAGTGAAATCATATATGAGGTAAATTCATGCTCATTGACATTTCCAGGAGATATATTCTAGTAGAATCCCCACAATCAACTATTACCAAAGCATAACTTATGCATAGGTATTGTATGTATATATTGAAGGGAAATGTAACTATAATATATATTGATATAATTAGTTAATTTTTAATTTTATAAATATTTATCACATGAATTTTACACATTTCAAATATTGAATTTTAAAATAATTAAAATTAATTTTATTTTCTAATAAAAATAGTTTTTATTTACATTTAGTATATCAAATATATGTTTATAAATTTAATAATTTCAATTTAACAAAACGAATATCATTTTTTGAATAATAATTAAAATATTAATAATGGATTACTTTTTTGTATTTTTTTGAAATAATTGAATTTTTAGGTGAATAGTGAAGATATCATTTTTTAAAACATTAACATTTTGATTATACAATGAAGACCTGGATGTGTATAATATGTAGACCTGAGACTCATAATTATGGATCTGGTGAAAAAATATATTTTATATTTAAAAAAAATAAAATATTAAAGTAATTACCCAACCGAATGATCTTTTCCTATCTAGGATTTGGAGGATTAGAAAAAACCCATACATCATATCATAGATTAAATAATTATTAACATTATATGTATTTTGAATGCTTTTGATATAGCTTCTTCATTAATCTAAAACTCTTTTGTAACCTATAATGATCCTATTGAAATTTTTTTAAAACATAAGGTGAGAATAAAATTGCTCAGTATGGGGTTTTAAAAACTAGTGAAAAATCATTTTATAAATACTATTTTAAAAAATTTGTTGAATTTTTTTATATATATCAAATATATAACTTTTTTTAATTAAAAATTCCAAACATGACCAATGGGATTTCAAAATATAAAACCATAGAAAATAATTTTCCAAAATCATTGAAAATGTATGTCATTTTGAAAACTCATTTCATTTCCAAATATAATAACTTTGAAAATAAATGGATTTATTCATAAAATATTTACTTAGAAAATAATAATTTCCATAATAAGAGAATCCAATGATTTTTCATAAAATGGATTTTCAAGCTCAGAAAAAAAATTTAGCCACTTATATCATTATAGTTTTTCGATGGACAACATGTCTTGGAGGGTTGGGTTCGCTCTCTAAATCCATATAATCTCTAAAAGGTCAATGTGCCAAATTCTACATAAAACATTTTCAGAATGATGTCTTTTTATATTTCACTAGAGTTTTGAATTTTGAAAATATGATTTCATAATTCGTGACATATATAGTGTATGACCATTCTTATACATATATGGAACATCCATAAATTTCAAGTGACATTTTATGAATTAAATGATAAATATAATATCCACTTGTACTTTTATATAATTCTATTGAAATAAAATGATAAATATTATGACATTAATATCTATATATAAAATAAAACTTTTAAAATATAATTATTTAAAATAAAATATATCTTTTAAAATATATATTTTCCTTACATATAAAAATTAATAAATACTATTATTAAAAATATAAGTAATTACTTTAAATAGAATTTTTAAACAAAATTATAATATTCAAAAAAAATTAAAACATTGAAAAAGGGTTCTAAAACAAAATTATATCTTTTAATAACACAATTTTTTCTTACATAATTAGTTTTTTAACATATTAAAGAAGGAATATATTTTTATGAAAATGAAAATAAAAATAACCCTTTAAATTTTAATGTTTTAAAAGTAAATAATTTTATATATTTTTTTTAAAAATACCATTACATAAAATCATAGATTTGAAAATAGATTACCCATATATAACTTAACAGTATTTAGAATCAAATATATATAGTTTCAAAAAATTGAATTTCCTTAATCTCAATCTATAAATCTAGGATAGGAAGTCTTTCCTTACAGTGCATGAACCAGGTGGGAAGAGAGGGAAGGAAAAAAGAGAGGTTGGACCATGGGTTTCCAACTAGTGATAGAGGCTCTCTCAAAGAAATGATATATATATATATATTTATATTTATAGAGGTAATGCATGGTTTCAACTTGTGGGAGAAGTTGGATGTTTGAAGGATACATCCATTGAAACATAAACAGTACACCTATTACATCTATGAAGATCCAATATCAAAGCATGTGGTGTTCTTCCATTTAGAATGAATAATGGAAATTTCATTTTTTATGACTATATATAGACATATATAATGTATCAAACATTTATGTTACCCTAATTAAAAATTATCATTCATTTATATATACATCTATGTTAATTCCAAACATTCCACACTTTTGTGGGAAGAAAAGCTCACCATTTTTATTTTATGTTTATTCTGAGATGAAAACATACAATGTATATAATTTTATTTCCCTAGAAAATGACAGTTGAGGTGTATTGTGTGTATATCATTAGAGCTAGTGATAAATTTTGGTGGAAGGAGATAGATAATAAGACAATGGATATAGAAACCAAATAGGTTGTTTTCATCGATTTAAGGAAGGTTAATGAAAAATGGGTGCACGTCTGTGAGGAAGGCGATGGACCATGGGATGATCGAACAGTCATCATGGATTTTGTCGGGCTGTTGAGATATGAATGGATGTTTTTATGTGGTTGAGTAGTAACCTGTGGTTTTGTTCCCACATCAAAGTAGTGACGGGATGATGTTTTCTTTACATTTCAATCATTACTAATAACCACTTTACCATGCATTGGGATCATCACTCAGAACACTTCAAACACACAAAAATGGGGATGGGTTGACCCGCCTGACCCCATGCACACCTATGGGTACACCAAGGACCCAACATGCACTATACCCACCACTACCTCCTTTTGAGGAGCTTGGTTATCTCTTTTCTACCACTTTGGGTCTTCTAGGGATGATCTATACCACACTTTGTTGACCCCTATATCTCCCATATGTGTGGTTGGGGGATCCCTATGTTAGCATATTGGCTGGATATTTTTTCTAATACAACCTAGTTTTATATATCTAAATGTTACTAGACTTATATAACATATATATTTCATTCATGTAAATTCATATATACTTATTTTTATTTCCTTTTATTTCAAAATTATATTTATTTCACTACTAATTATTTTCATTCAAAAATTATCTTTCTAATAATGATATATTATTTTCATGATTTCCTTTTCACTTAAAAACAAATGGAATTGAAATTATTTCATGTTTATTATTAAAATATCAACATAACTTAATTAAAATCCTCAAAATCACTTTCTTAGAACCAATGGCTATATCTTGTATTCTATAAATAGCCTACCAAAATGACATTTTAGTAAACTATACTCTATGCATTTTAGTATTATGCTCATGAGGATGATTTTGATTTTTCATCTTCTTTGTTTTTTTTTCATCACCATATTTGGAGGGATATTTCTCATGATGGATCCTAGTGATGTGGCCTATAATCATGTTGTTAGCTTATTTATTTACCTTTGTCATATTTTGTTACAAATGGTTGTTGAATATTTAACATTCCCACCTCTTTAGTCCATGGAGGTGTTGTATTATCAAATTTTATTGTTGTAATAATATATACTTATCCTTAATTCTAAAAATTGTTATTTCATAAAAGATAGAGTCGTTTAAAGTTACATTTCTCTAATTTGAATATATTAATTTAATTTATAACCAAAAATGAAATTTATATATAAAAGTGTCTATTTTTTGTAAAATCATACTTTAGTTTGTTGTAATTTTCAAAAAAATATTTAACAAACATTTATTAAAAATTAAAACCATGATTATAATGTATGTGGTGTAACATTCTACCCCCTTTGAAATGAATTTTACCCTTGGAATTATTTCATCTTACTTAATGGAAATTTTGAATTTCATATTCAGATTTTGGAAAAAATATAACTGTTAAACTTTTATATAATTAACGATATGTAATTACCTAGATGTTCAAAATAAATCTCATAAATCATATAGCTTTACTTAAATTAAAATCTTCTAATCTTAGGTATTTTCTAAACCTTTCCTCTGATTCCAACTATGAAGTCCCGAGACCCACACTTTTGGATTCAGAACAAAAATATATTGCATATGGTTTTTAAAATATAAAACTAAGCATAAAAAGTTTATTAAAAAACTAAAGGGTCTTTTTCAGTCTATTTTTTGGTTAATTAAGAAAAATACATACATTATATCATAGTTTATATAATTAAAAAACAAATATCTATTTTGACTTCACTTGTGATAGCACCTTAATTAAGCTAAAAATAATTTAGAACGACTAATAATCCAGTGAATTTTTTTTAAAACAAATGATGGGAATGAAATTTCCTATTAGGGTGTTTTAAAAACCAATGAAAATCCATTGATAAGTATTATTTCCAAAACTCCTTAAAAAACAATGACATATATATCAAATTTAAAATATTGTATAAATACATCTTCAAAATATGACCCTAGGGTTTTCATAATATATAACCATATGAATTAATTTTTAAAACATTTGAAAATACATATCATTTTATATAATTTCATTTCAATATATAATTACTTTTAAAATACATATATCTCTTCAAAAAATAGTTACATTGAAAATAATAATTTTTATAATAAAGGAATCCTATGATTTTTTAGAAAAATATTTTGAAATCTCATAAAACAAAACCTTATAGCCACTTGGATCATTGAAGGATGTTGAGGGCCTACCCATCTTGAAATTTTGGGTTCACTCCCAAACTCCCAATCATGCTTACAAATTCAATGTATTGAATTTTTCATAAATAAGTTTTTTATTGACCTCTTATTGTTATTCATTAGTGTTTTGAATTGTAAAAATATGTCAATGAATACTTACATATATATATATAACTACAGATAAAAACATACATAGGAAATAAACCACAAGATAAGGAGTAATGGAATCTCATCACAATAAGGTTTTTTAAAACATGCATAGATTGTAAGTGACTTATATAGTTTATTTCCACACCTATACATGTGCACAACATCCTTAAATTTTAGGTGACATTATATGTTTCAAATAATAACAATAAAATCAACTTGTACTTGTTAATAATTATATTCACATAAAATGAAAATATTTATCTTCTTAATTTCTAGATATAAAAGAACAGTTTGAATATATAAATCCATCCCATCAAATGTAGCATTGAAAATATAGATTTTTCATTACATTAAATAATCATAAATACTTTTACTATGAAAATTATTAATTCATTCACATATAATTTCAAAAAACATTATAATATACATAAATGTATATCGTTATAAATTGGTTTTAAATCAAAATTATAACTTTTAATAAACCAATCCCCCCTTACATAATAAGTTTTTTAAAATTTAAACATGGAATATGTTTTTTTAAATTGATAAAAAAAAAATCTTACAAATTTTAATGTTATAATAATAAATAATTTTAAAATTTTAAAATCATATATCGAGTACCAAAAAACCATAGTTTTGAAAATAGATTACCATTTGTAAAATAATAAATTTTTGATGAAAATAAATATAGCTTTGAAAAATTTAATTTCCCTTACCTCAAAATTTTATTTAGGGTAATGCAGTCTCCACTGTGAATGCATGAACCAGATGGGAAGCGAGAGAAGGAAAAAAGAGAGCTTGGGTCATGGGTTTCAAACTAGTGAGACAAAGTGTCTTAGTGTAATTAAATATATATATATAGTTTGTGTGTGGTTTTAGATTATGGAAGAAGATGGATATTTCAAGGAGACATCCATTGAATATTAGATAACACACCTATTACATCTATGAATATCCCAAATCGAAGCTTGTGGTGTTCCTCCATTTGGAATTAATAATGGAAATTCCATTATTTAAAAGTATACACACACACACATATATATAATATCTCCACCACTAATATTACCAAAATTAAATTCAGTCATTACTTATATATATATAAGTATATACATCTATGTTTTTTTCGGCCTTTCCATGCTTCCTTGGGAAAAAATCTCACCATTTTTATTTGAAGATCCTTGTGGGAAAAAACCTCTAAATGATATGATTTTGTCTCCATAGAAATTGATTGTCGAGGTACACTTTGTGTAGGTTATTCGAACTAGTGATACATTGTTCAAGAAAGAGATTGAAAAGATTAAAATAAAGATTGTTATGGAAGGTTATTAGATCAATGTGTTGTGGAAGGAGGGTTAAGAGTTGGTACTCAGTGACAAGGAAGATGAAGAACCATGGGATGATCAAATGGTCATCGTGGATTTGATTGGGGGTCAAGATATGAATATATGTTTTTATGCAGGTGAATAGTAACACACGATATCAATCTCGCGTCAAAAAATTCCCCAGTTTGAGCTATTGATTAAGTATCTAGAATATCCTCTAAATTCACAATCCGGTACTAGGGTTAGAACCTGTATAACTTCTCACACACAAAAATGGAGATGGGTCGACCTACCTGACCCCATGTGTGCCTACAGGAACACCACACACCTTGCGGGTGCTATTCCTATCACTACCTCCATGTGAGGTGATCTATTCTCTCCCTACCACCACTAGGGGAAATATATTTTTGATCTCTACAACATATGGTCAAACCCCAAGGTCCCATTTGTGTGTCTGAGGGATCCCTTGGTCAGCCTAGTGGCCAACTAATTTTTGTTAATATAACCACCTTTTCAATTTCTAAAGGGTTACTACATTTTTCTAAAATATATATATTACTATCATCTAAATAAATATGTAATTATATTTATTTCCTTTTATTTAAACATTATATTTATTTGACTACCTATGGTTTTCTTTCCAAAATTATAATTTTAATGATTTTTTGTTATTCATGGGTTTTTTATTACTTTAAAAAAATTCTTTAATAACTTATTTGACGTTTATTCTTCAAATATTTAAATACCACTAACAATGTTTTACAAATTACATGCATGAATTAACTATTAGAAAATTATAGGAATATTTAAATTACACACATTTTTATTTACTAGAATTTATTGTTTAGGATAAATAAATATTATACTGTATCATAACATAAAAATATATTCAAAATTGAATCATAATATGTATATATATGTACCTATTATCAAAATATCATGATGAATGTATTATTTGTAATCATTTGAATAATATTTTATTCAAAAAAATCCTAGTGGTTATTTAAAAATGGATATATCATTTATCCTATAAATATCATACATAAAATACAATTTAACAAACTTGTCTCTATGTATTTCATTATTATACTAATGAGGATAATTCTTATTTTTCTGCTTCTTTGTGTATTTACCATATTCATAATTGTAGGGCTCCTACTCATGATAGATCCTCGTGAAGTGGGCTACAATCATACTTCCAATATGTTTATTTTACCTTTTCCTCTTTTATTACTAATGGTTATGTATATTTACCATTCATGTCTCCTAAGTTTGAGGAGGTGTTTTATTACTGAATTATAATGTATTAATACGATTCACTTATCCTTCACTCTTAAAATTCACATACATTAAAATAAATAATCGTTTAAAAAATTATTTCTATAATTTGAATATTTTTAGATAATTTATAACCAAAACTAAAATTGATATAGAAAAGTGTCTATTTGTTTCATAAATCTTTCTTTAGTTTTTTATATTTATGATACAAATCATTTCATAAGCATTTATTACGAAGGAAAACAAGCTTATAATATCTTAGATGATACATATACGACATTTAAATTTTAAAAATATTTATCTAATAATTAAATAGGTAAATTTTAAAAATTCTATATCAAATTTGTAAACCATATGATTAACATATTAAGGACTTAAGAAATATTTTCCAATTAAAACAATTTTTGGTCTTTTCTTTTAATAATTTATTATTTTGTAAAATTTGGTTTCGGATTTCAGTGAATGACACATAAAATTTAATATTTTCATAATAATACAATTTATATAATTACAATAAAATACATTTATAATTTTATGCAACACATAGATTATAATAGTAAAAATACACTCTTTCTAAAAAGGGTTACTATGTGTTACATGATATAAAGTTACAATTATTTTTTATTAAGAATATAAATTTTATCTAATAAAATTTGTTTCATATTTTTAATCCTTAGGCCCTAATTATTTAATAAGGTTCATTTTATTATTATTCCTTAAAATTAAATTATTTTCATAAAAATTAGTACCACAGTAAAACCATAAATTGTAAATTTGAAAATTCTAAGAGAGATAAACATAAACACATTTTTAAAAAGGTATTAAAATGAATGATTTAAAAATTCTAGACCTTATATCATCACCAACTCCATTATTTTAATTTTTTGTGTTTTCTTTTCATGTGAAGCATGTTCTCTCTTATATTAATTTCATACATGTACAGAAATGTCATTCACACCACTTTTAAATGGGGCATATCACCACCCATTAAAGGCCACCCTAAAAATTCATATTCATATAAAAACTCTTCCCTTTATCCTTCCATTATAATCCCAATATTTTTTTCATCCTCTCGTTACAAGATATTGACTTCAGACCTCAATTTACTAGGAATCCTCTGAGGAAATCCCAATGATTTTAACGTGAGTACTCGTTGTCTTTCCAAACATATTTTCTATTCTATAATAAATTAAAGATTATAATATTATAATTCCTACATAATGAAGTTATTATTTATTTTATAATTAATTTTTTTTGGAAACTTTGACAACTATTAAATTTTTTCCTCTTCTCTATTAAAAAAAACGAAAATATTATTCATGTTTTTTGCAGAGTACCCCCTCCATGAAGTTACCATGTCTATTTTTTTACCATAGACACTCTTCACTAATTATATAAGTGAAATTGGGTGAATAAATTTGTAATATATAATATAGTTATTATTATGAATATGAACGTTATAATCCATATTCTTTCCCTCACATTCTTTGAGAAATGAAAATGTTAGCCATGCATTGGCACACTACCACCTCCACAAAGTAACATATAATATTTTTCATCTATATTATTTGTTATTTATTAATATATCATAAAATATAATTCAAAAAATTTAATATATATATATATAACAACATTATAGATCAAGTTTAATGTTATTATTCCAGTATAAAATATATTCTTAGTCATATTCATCCATTAATTATAGTATGTTCATGTTTCAGTCTGTCTAACATCCAACTTGAATGCTTCAATAAGATAATATAATGGTATACTATGAGAACATAATTATAAATAATATCTGATATAAATAAGTTTGTAAGGATTTTAGTTTTCTTCTATCTTGGCAACATTAATAATAATCTCATTAAATAAGATTCCAAAATTTGTTCGTTAAAAATCATTAAAACATGTTCACATATGATTTCATCTTTAAGAATCGTTACCATGTATCCCATAAAATGAAATTATAAAATACTAAATATTTAAATAACATCAATTATAGTACCTTTTATGATCTGGTAATGATGAAATTTAGAGGATTAATGATGACCAACACTGAAAATACAAAACTGCTTCAAAATGACCAGGATTACTCACACATGATATTAAAAATATTTAATAACAAAGTAATATAAATGTATAAAATAATTATAAATAATTTTTAAAAAGGGTTATATATATGTAAAATATTATTAAAAAGGTGGTTAATATTTTTTTATATAAGATCTTAGAATTCATTCGACTAAGTGAGAAAACAAAGTATGTGCATCTTGTTTCAAATTTTCACCCTTTGAGAAATATTTTTTATCATATCCATGTTTTTTTCAAATATTTTATAATAACTCTTTAATATTTTCTTTCATTATCCTCCCATAATTGATGGTATTCTATAGTTAATTTCATTTTCTCTATAATTTAAGGTGTTCCAATATAAATGATAGCACAACCATCACAACATCTTCGACTCAATTTCTTTCTCTATAAGTAATAGATTATCATTATGATTATGATTTTATATGCACATTTTTTCCTTACCATTACATTTATATATGGTGATTTATAATTTTCACTAGGTAGGACACTTATTTTTATCCATATCATCTTCCTTGGTAAAAAAAACTTGTTAAATAAAAGTTTGATATTGGAATGAATAACATCCATTTATTCCAATGGATCTTCTCATCCATGTTCATATTTTCATTCACACTAATGTTATACTATCTATTTAGAAATATATTATAGATTATTTGAATTGATCCCCATAATTATCATTTCAAATTTTTAAAATGAATATATAATATAGTTTTGATAATGTGGGTTTTTCTCAATAGTGTTTTAAAATATTTAACAACGTTTTCAATCATTTCACAAACAAATTTTTAATATTCCACTCTATGTTTTCTCTATAAAGAATTTAGATATTTTTCACTACTCTATTTATTGATATTTTGAAAAACATATTGTTTTAATATATCTGAAAAGCTTCCCATACAACCTTATTTATACATAATTTTCAAATGAAACTAGTGGATTTGGATCATAGACTTTAGTTATAATAATAAGAAAACAAACATAATTGTAAAATGTTTTCACAATAATGGAATTCCCATAATTTTGAACCATCCTTCATATGTTTCATAATTTAAATAACTAAATTATTTTTAATTGTTGTATAAGTTTTATTTAAACATTTTTTCTTAGAAAATGGGTCATTTTTATCATCCATTGTAATTAAAAATTATACTATCCTTCTTATATTATTATTTATATACTGGTTGAGACTTTACCTGAATTTTCCCAAATGAGAAATGTTAAATCTTTATTAGAGAAATGATCCATAACTTCCTTTGTATTATATAGTCATCTTTGGTGCATAAATATAATACTTATACTAATATCTCTCATCTTTGAATACCATGTATGATATTATTTTGATTGAATATTTTTTACATATATTTTCTTCATCGGATAATTTGGTATATTATTTACATAACCATATACCCCTTTTTCTCTACGGTGTTCATTTGTGTCATGCTTACTTAGAAAGCTATTCCAGTTATTTATTTTAATAATATTTAAAATATTTATTTTTTTATTCTAATAAGGATGTTTATTGGATACATAGTTATGTTTATAATGTATTGTTTACCCATCCACCTTCATTATCTATATGTTCAATGATAATGTTATCACTTTTATTAACATGGTAAAATTATTGATGTTATGTACATTGTTTTTCCAATGTGGATGATTATGAAGTAATGTTTACTATGAATGGTATTGTTATTCATATATTCCAGTTGATTAATGTATTAGACTTAGTAAGGATATGGGTGGCTCTGGATATCATATATCCCCTATATAACACCATGATAAGTTTGTGAAATACTTCTCTTTAGAAAAATTATTTGATCAATAGCTTCTGTTGCACACAGTAACGAGCTTAAAAGAAATGTGTAACATTATGATGTGCATGTTATATCATAGCTTTTAGATTGGTAAGAATTAATAGTAATAACTATGTTATGAAATATATACAATCTATATATTTATAAATAAATTCATTAGTTATAAAATGATTATAATTTTAATAAAAAATTAAAATAAATGTGACGTTTTCCTGGAAAATTGTTTCATGTGTCCAATGAATTTTATACCAATATATTAAATAAATCATCATGAATGGTTTTAATAAAATTTATATATTATTTACATGATCAATTTTTTTAACATTTAAAAAATATTTTTCTAGCCTTAGGATAATAATAAATCTAGTGTTATGCTTAAAAATTTGTTTTTCTTCAAAACGAATTTTTGTCGCACTTTGAACACTTACATTAAAATTAATTTAAACCTTTTATAGGTATTGAATTAGATAAAATTAATTATATATTTATAATAAGTTGTTTTTAGATTTTTTAATTAGGCCCCTTTTATTTTTAGTCAATATGAATTGTAATATTGATAAAATTCATTACCTTAGTAAAGGGTAACATGTGTTAATATAGATTAGAAATAAGTGATAAGGCCATAATTTTTCATCCTTTCTATTATTGGATGAATTTAATTAGACCCTTAATATGTATTTTTATTAATTGAGTTGTTTATGGAACATATTTCAATGATAATGACTTATATATTCTTTAAATCAAATAAATTCATAAAGTGTCACTTTATTTTTCTTAAATATCTTTTCTATGTCCATATGGGAAACAATGCAGGCTATGAATGAATCTAAGATTCCATTTTCAACATAATAAAATTATTTTCATTATATAAATTTATTTTTGACTTTATGGGGCCACTTGGATAAGATTATAAACATTGTATTATTTTAGTTAATTAAATGTCAAACATGTCACACTCTTGTTTTAATAAGTATAATATATTTTATATGGTGTTATACAGCTGATATTTTTTACTAAAAATAGTATATCAAAATATAAAATATATATAATCATCATGGTAATTTATTTATAATTTTTAGGACTTAAATTTTTACCGTAATTTCCTACATAGCACTGATATAGAAATTATTAACTTAAGAGAATAATTAAATAAATGATAATAAAAATATTAAATGTAAAATAATTTTAGTTATTTAATGTTATCCATTAATTCTATAAATTTACATAAAATTTAATACATATAATAAAATAGTTGTTTCTAATTTTACATGTTTTATGTATATTTTTTAAATGTCAAAGTATTAAATAGTATAAAAATTGAAAATAATTATATTTTATGGGATTAATTTTTTTTCAATTGTTTAAAAACAATAAAAATCATTAAAAATAAAAATTAATTATTATAAGGTTTAAAATGTCATAAATTGTTCATTTATAGTAAAATTGACAACATATAAGTAAAAAATTACAAGTTTGTAATGTTGAAAACGTTGTTAAGGTAGTTAAAATTAAAATAAACTAACTAAGGGATAATCAGTATGATAAGGTTTAAAAAAATAAAAACATTTATCAATTCTACTAGTTTATGATATTATAGACATATAATATATTATATTCTAATAAATTTCCATTTGGTGGTATTTGTATAGAAAATGAATTTATTATATTTTATTCTTTTGAGAAATTACAAAAGTTCCCCACACCTCAATTATAAAAGGGAACTTACTCTCCCCATTTGTTAAAAGAATTAGTGCATTCTAAACAACCCATCATCTTCCAATTTAACTTCTCTTCTTCCCTATCCACATCCTAGAGGTACTGGGCTTCTCAAAAAACCAACCCCATATCCCTTTAGAAGATATCCAAAGGAGATGTTTCGACGAAGTGCATATTGCACCAACCTATCATTTTATATTTATATTCTTCCTTAACTCCTCTAAATCTTTGTTTTTTATCATAAAATAATAGCTTCATTATCCTAAATAATTTTATACATTTTTATGATTATGAAAAAAAACATTATACACCCTCTTCCCCATCTAATAAGAAGTGAATATATTATTTGTGTGTATGTATGGCTTTCTATCTCTATGTAGTGATACGATTCATTTTTCATCACCATATTTTATGAATGGGTATTATAATTTGTTTAATGAATATATATGGTATATTTTATATAATAATTATTTTATAAATATTAATTGTTATTTACCATTATTTCAATCCATAATTCAAAAAATAAAAAAAATTTCTTGCGTATGTACTGCCTACCATCTCAATGAATGATGTAATTAATTTTAAATCTATGCTTTCTATGAATCATTATATATATATAATTATTATATATTGATTTTATACAATTATTAAAATTCTATAAATGATGATATAAAAGATAAAATTGTATTGACCATGACTACAAAACTGAAACATGCTTGGAAAAAAATGCATATATCATCCTGAACTATGACTTTAATAACAAATTATTAATAGACCTATGATAAGAAGTTATAAAAAACAATACATGGTATGATAGATTTATTTTAATGGAATAAATAATAAATCTTTATTTATTATATAAGAGGATTTAACATAAATGAAGAAAGACAAGACCTGAGGAAAGGGTTTATTTTAAAATCACATCATTATTTGAGATTGTTTACATTTAAGTCTCCAGTAGGGAATATTTATCTTCCATGTCCATGTTTTCTAATAATGTTTTCCAAAAAAATTATATTCTCCTATAATATTTTGAAGTAATTTTAACCCATGTGTGAATTTTTTTAAAAACAATTTTAAAGGAATCATTTTATCATTTTCCAAACAAGTTACTTTATGACTTTTTTAACAAAAATATGGAAGGAATATATTTTTTATATTATATAGAATGAGATTATTTCCCATACTTCATGATGCCTTCATTCTTTGAGGAATCTATTACAATATTAGATGGTTCTTTTTGAAGAAAATGTTTCCTTTATATTTTCATGACTTTAAAAAAAATCACAATGTAAAGGATATTTTCATAAATAATTATTTCAGCTGATATTTTCAAATCATTTTCCATATAAGATAACAAAATTTGATTTTACTTATTCTTTACTAGGGATATGATCCATTTAAACCAACTTTATTATTTCTCTTGATGGTTTATGTTTATGATGAAATTATGAAGTGTTTATGAAGCCCATTTATTTTCCTCGGGTTATGTTATGATGAAATGTTTGTGAAACCCATTTATATTCATGGGTTTTCATATGTTGAATGATTTATGTTCTTATAGCACACATATGTATGGTTTTCATTATGTGATGGGTTGGACCTATATCTCCCTCTAATACATTGGGTAAAGAATTATATCTTACAATATAGACTAGAATGTAATGAGGAATGAAATCAGTTAAGTAAGATAGGGGTGGAATAGGGATTAAACCTAGTTCAGTAAGATAGGGATGGAATGTGGAGTGAACCATGTTCAGTATAATACTTTTTCCACTATGATGGCCTTGGAAGTGATCCTTGACTAATATGGAAATGATTTTATATGCTTATGTGTATACCACAAATTTCATATAGTCTACCAATATTATTCTCATAGATAATGTTATTTTATTCTCTTATGATTCATGTCTTATGAACTACGATGATTTATTCCAAAACTTAAGATTATATTCCTTTATATGAAGGGTATAATTTTCAAATATCATGTTTATGATATTATGTTTCCATGTCAATGTAATGATTGATATCTCTCTTGATTACCCTTACTGAGCATCTAAGATCACCCTTTATTATGATTTTTTCCCCAGGATATGATTAATGATATTAAGTATGATATGTCAAAAATGACTCTAGTTATAAATAAAAAAGTGAGAGATGATGTAGAAATTTTAGGGACTAGTTTATTATTATTTTGATATTCCAGGGTTGCTAGACCTATACAGTTATTGTGTGGATTTGGTATGTTAAGTAATGAATATTAACCTAGAAATATGTAATATATTTGTATGAAATTTATGGTCCATTATAGTTGGTATCTGTGCAAGGTTGAGTTAACCTTTAGAAACAAGGATGAAAAAACCATAGTAAGATCCCTAAGGATAATTCTAAATATAGGTTACAATGCTTGAATTCCTATAATGATCATGAATAAACTGTGAATAAACTCGAGGTTTCATATATTGAAATTTTAAAAGAAACTTCCCTTAATTATGTGGTATCCCCACTATTATTAGTGTTTCTCGCATTATGATTTTTGGTTTTAATCAACAGATGGAACCCAAAGGAACTATATTAATGCTAAATGTGACAAGAAATGAATCAATTGGCCTACTGATCAACTGAATGTCATGGGGGCGGGAATGAAAAATCTTATTTTTATGATAACACAACTTTCTCATGATATGAATCGTAATGGACTTCTAAATGAGAAAAGGAGATAATAACATTCAATTGAGTCCATCAAGAGGTATCATCCATATTTTTTGTGATTATTCTGATCCACTAGTGGCTGAGAAATGAATCAATACAACTGAAAATTTATTTTATGTTCTCTAATGTTTAGAAGATGAGAAAGTTATTTTGGTTGTCTATCATTTGAATGGTGAAGCAGATCAATGGTGGTATCTTTAAAGAACATGTGGCAAAAAGATGATATTGACTCCATTGAATGGGATGAGATCAATAAATTATTTTTAAATAAATACATTGCTCATATTATTTTTAAAAAAATATATAATAAATTCCTTGAGTTAAAGGAAAATAATGATGAATATATTGGAACCTATGAAGACAATTTTACAAGACTTGTGAGGTACGCTTCTGGAATTGTCATCCAAACTGAATGTAAGGGTGATCAATTATTCAGTGGCTAAAAACTACATATTATAAAGGTGTAATCCATAATTTAATTTAGTATATATGATGAAATTATTTGATGTACCACCAAGGTGGAAATAGATGTTGGAGTGAAATATCAATCTCTTGGGTTTGACAAGAAAAAGAAGATGGAGTTCAAAGGAAACTCCAAAAACCATTGAGATAAGAAGTTGAAATTTCCTTTATTCTAAATGTGTGGGAAAAGTTATGGAGGAAATTTTATTAAGGGGAATAGAAAATTCTTTAAGTGTTCTAGGGAAGGTTATCTAGTAGTTGGTTGATTAAGTGACAGGAAGAAGTTAGTTAATTATGCAAATACAGAGAAGGTTATACAGAATTCACCTCCCACACATCAAAGAATCATGTGTAAGGAAAATGGGAATTATGTTAAAAAATACCCTAATATAAGGGTTACCAATGATGATTTACATTAGTGACCTATTACGGCCAAATAAAAAAGGGGAATATCATGTGATAAATGTTGGTGATGTGGAGTATAACAATGAGGTGGTGAAAGGTAAAAATACCATCCACTCTAAAATAGCTAATGTATTATTTGATTCTGGAACAATGCACTATTTTATTTATAAATAATTTTATAATGGTATCACAATATCACCTCAACAATTAGATATTGATTTTGTTGTGAAAAATATAATTTCACAATAGTTTCATCTTTGGTTTATAATTTTATTAGGTTGAAGTTCATGGGAAAGTGCTTCAGAAAAATCTTGTGATCGCTCCTTTGGTTAAAATTGATGTGATTCCTATTATGGATTTACATTCTCTATATAGGGATCATATAAAGTTTTTATGAAGGTAAGAAACATTTCATATTCCAAATGAAAATATGACCCTCCATCGATATAGGGATGAATATGAACATCCAATAGAAATCGATTTTGTATTGTGGGTCTTAATTCCAATAAATGAATGTTATATATCTTAGATAGTTGTGTAGGAACTCAACATTAAGGATACAACTATTATATATGAGTTTTTATGTATTTCCTAATAAATTTTTTGGCCTTCCATCAAATAATGAAGTCAACTTTTCAATAGAACACATATCTAGTGACGTGCCTTTTTCAAAGACTCTGTATAGAGTTTCCCCAATCAAGTTGCAGGGATTAAAGAAGAAACTCTAGGAGAATATTGATAATGGATTCATATTCCCTAGTAAATAACCTTGGGGTAAAAATATTCTATTTTTTTAAAAGAAATTTGGATCAATGAAACATTTCATTAATTATCGAGAACATAATAAGATTATTATCAATAAAATGTATCATCTTCCCTATACTGATGAATTTGATCAACTAAGTGGAGCTCAATAATCTTCCAAGATTAATCTTTGTTCAGGATATCATCAATTGAGGTTCAAGAAAAGGTATATACCAAAACTACATTCTGTAAAAGATATAGACACTTTAAATTTATAGTGATTCATTTTGGGATTACAAATGCTCCCTCTATAATCATTGATTTAATGAATAGAATCTTTAGATATTATCATGATTAATTTTTTTAGTCTATATAGAAAATATTTTTATATATACATATATAAATAAAGAACATGAAGATTACTTGAGGATTATAATTAAGATAATGAGAAAGTATATTCTTTTTGAAAAATTTACCACGTGTGTATTTTGAGTTCAGAATGTTTCATTTTTTGGGTCACATAATATCAAGAGAGGCTATATATATGGATCCATCAAAGGCTGAAGTTGTTGAACACTGGCCTAGAACAACAACGTTGACTAAGATCTGATTTTTTATTGTTTTGGAAGGATATTATCGATTTTTTTGTAAATAATGTCTCTTTATTGTCCAATCCACTAACCAAGATACCTCTAAAAGGGGGCGATGTTCCTTCAGATGAATTAAGGTAATGAAAATTTTAAAGATCTAAATAGAAGGTTAGTTATTTCCCCTATACTTACGTTATTATAAAGGGGAGAAGGGTATGTAAACAATAATGATGCATCTAAGAAGGTACTGGGATTATTTCTCTTAAAAACATACAAGGTTATATCTTATGCATCGCAAAACCTAATAGTTTATGTGTGAAATTACTCAACTCAATATTTGGAGTTAGATATGGTAACATTTTCATTGAATATTTAGAGACAATATATTTCTAAATAAAAATGGGACATATATACCAATAACAAATGTTTAATATATATATTCACACATAAAGAGTTTAATATGTTCCAAAGAATATGGTATGATTTGATTAATGATTATGACTGCTCAATACATTACCACCCAAATAAAGAGATCATGGTGGAAGATGCTTTGAGTCAAAAGGGATATGCAAGAATATCTATGATGAGGATCACCAAGATCTAATAAATCTATACATGTAAAATATGAAACTAAAATTCATAAAGTTGGTGGAGAACTCTTATCTAGCTCAAATTAATGTTCACCATCTATCCATGTGAATATTAAAGAGGAAAAAAAGGATGATGTAGAGCTGCAAAAGAAGGTATGAAATTTTTATGAGTTCAACTAGCATTGTGATTGAATCATATATATTAGAAACCATATTTGTGTCCAACCCATAATATATTTGAGTAAGGATATATTGGATGAGGCTCATAGTTCATCATTCTCTATTCATCAATGAAGTACAAAGATGTATAGACACTCAAAAGTGTATTTCAGGTGGGATAGAATGAAAAGAGGTATTATATATTAACTTAATTGGTGCATGATATATTAGGAAGTTAAAGCTGAGAGATACAATTATATAGTTATGTTACAACCGTTACCCATACTAGAATGTAAATGGGAAAACATTACCAAGGATTTTTGACATTGGACTCCCCAAAATATCAAAAAGGACATAATACTATATATTTTATAGTCGATAACCTTAAAAAATAAGAACACTTCATTTCTATTAGATAAGATTTCAATGTTGATCTGCTTCTCATATTAAATATTAAGGAAGTGGTACAATTGTGTGGAGTACCACTTTCCATTATATCTTATCATCATCCAAGGATTACCTCAATGTTCTGGAAAAGTCTTCGGTATGCTCTCGATATAGAGATATGTTTCAAAACATCTTATCATCCTCATAAATATGGTTAGTCTGTGTGGAAAATTTATACTCCTGAAGATAATTTGATATGTTTCTCTGAATATTTCAAAGGTGGTAGGGATCAACACCCAACTTTGGGAGAATTTTAATACAATAATAGTTTTCACTCCGACATTCAGATGGATCATTATGATGACCTCTATGTTAATAAGTGTAGAACTCCATCAAGATGAATTAGTGTTGGGGAAAGAAAGATATTGGCACCTAATCTATTTGAGGAAATGGAATAGAAGGTTAGATCTATTCAACATCACATAGTAGCAGCTCTGAGTTGAAAAAAAGTTATACTGATAATCTATGGAAAGACCTAGAGTTTGATGTGGGTTACAAGGTATTTCTATTAAAATCTCCCTGGAAGTGAGTGATGAGAATTGGAAAATAAGTGAAATCTATCCCAAGGTATATTGGTCTTTTTAAAATTCTAAATCATATTGAGACATTAGCTTATCGATTTGTGCTTCCACTAGATATCTCTCAGTTTCATGATGTGTTCCATGTATCTCTCCTAAGAGATTAAATATATGATCCTTCACATGTACTAAAATTATAGGTTGTACCACCAGATTAGGATCATTCTTATGAAAAATAATTGATAGATATTATGGATCATATGGAAATAGTTATATGAAACAAGACTATACACCTGGTAAAGATTTTATGGAAGAACCACTATTTTGTGGAAGCTGGATGGGAACTTGGGGATATGTTGAGAAAGAGGCATTCCCATATTTTCTTAATTGAGTGATGAATTTTGAGGAAAAAATTAATTTTAATGGGGGTAGAATGTGACACTCTTATATTTTTATGAAACAATTCTCTTTAAATAATTTTATTTCTTTAATAGATTGTGTAGCATGCAATAACGAGTTTAAACTAAAAATGTAACATTATTTTCTATCTGTTATATTCTTGCCATTATATTTTCTAGGATGAATAGTAATAACTAAATTAGAATATATATATATATATATATGATATATTCATTTAAAAAATATATTCATTATTTATCAAATGATTAGAATTTATAACAAAAAATATATTTTAAAATAAAAGTGATGTTTTTCAAAAAATTATTTTATGCTTGCAGTGAATTTTATATCAATATATTATATTAATCATGGTGAATTATTTTAATAAAATGTATATATTATTATCTTAATAAAAATTTTTAATCATTCAACAATAATTTTCTAATAATAGGATAACAATAAATGCAGTGTTATGCTTAAAAATGTATTTTTCCAAAAAAAAACAAATTTCCATATTTTGTGCACTTACATTAAAAAAAATTTATTCCATTTATAGGTATTGAATTAGATAAAATTCATTAAATATTTATAATTAGGTGGTTCAAATTTTTTAATTAGGCCCCTTTTATTTTTAGTCAATATAAATAGTAACTGGTAAAATTTATTATCTCGATAAAGGGTAAAACAAGTTAATATGGATTTAAACTATGAGATATGGCCAAAAATTTAAATACTATTACATATTTGATGAATTTAATTTTACCCTTAACAGATAATGTTTGAAATTGTGTTTTTTAATGAACATGTGTCAATGAAAATGACTTATATATTTTTTAAATCAAAGATAATCAAAAAATTGTAACGTTCATTGTCTTGAATATATATTATGTGTTCACATGGGGAAAAAGAAAACCATGAACGAATATAAGTATCTATTTAGAAATTAATAAACATAGTTTCATGATATAATTTTATATATTAATTTTTAGGTCCACTTGGATACGATTATAACCTTTATAGTTGTTTATTTAATGAAAAGTCAAACATGTAACACTCTTGTTTTAATAAGTATAATATTTTTAATATTGTGTTATCGAGAGGATATATTCAAAGTAAATAATATAATTAAATATAAAATATTTATATTCATCATGAAGAATTATTTATAGTTTTTAGAAATTAAATAATTTCCCTAAATGATTACACAACACTGATACAATAATAATTTTATTAATAGAAAATTAAAATAAATTATATTTAAAATATTAAAAGTAATATAATTTGAGATATTTAAGGTGATCCAAGAATTCTATAGATGTACTTTAAATACTATATATATAATAAAATAGTTGGTTCAAATTTGACATGTTTTATTGATATTTTTTAAATGATAAAGTAGTGAATTGTATTAAAATTGACAATAATGATATTTGATGGGATTAATATTTTATTAAATTATTTAAATATCATAAAAAATATTTAAAAATATTTATAATTTTATATACTAAAATTTCATTAATTTTCTATTTATGGTCTCATTGACACCATATAAGTAATAACTACAACTTGATTATACTAAAAATGTTTTTACCACAGTTAAAATTAAAATAGGTTAACTAAGGGTTAATCAAAACTATAAGGATTAAAATAATAACAAAACATGTCTGAACTCTATTTTTTCATGATATTACATCCTTATGCTATATTATATTGGAATAATTTTTCATTTGGTGATATTTGGATTGAAAATTTATTTATTATAATTAATTATTTTTAGAAATTCTAAATGTTTGTCTCATATAAATTATAAATGGTCACCTTCTCTATCACCTTTTTACACAACATGAGACCTTAGATCTAGAACATACTCTACCAATATCACTTATAAAATTCCATAACCACATTTTAGAGGTTATTTTCCTCTCAGAATACCATCCCTAGAGCTCTATAGAGGAGATCCAAAGGAGATGTTTTGAAGAAGAGGTAACCTCTCTAACTGGTCACTTTATTTTTCTACTCTTACCTCCTTTAAATCAATGATTTTTATCATAAAATAATAAATTTTGTATTCTAAATATTATGAAATTTTATTATGATAAATACAACTCATTATACACCGTCTTTCCCATCAAATAAGACGTGAAAGTATTGTTTCTCCGTATAGATGACTTACAATTTCCATATAGTCATAAATTTCATTTTTCATCACCATATTTTATGGATCGATTTTTTATAGGTTTAATGAATATATATGATATATTTTTTTATAATAATTATTCTATAAATATTGATTATTATTTGAAATTATTTCTTTCCATAAATCAAAAATGAAAATAACGTTCATGCGTTTGTACAACCTACCATCTCCATGAATGGTGTAATACATTTGGTATCTCTAATTTATATGAATTTATTATAAATATTTATATAATTATTATATATTATTCTCATACCATTATTAAAATTCTAGAAATAATGAAACCAAATATAAATGAATAATAACCGAGACTGCCGAACTGAAACATGCTTAGAAAAAGAGGTAGTTATCACCCCAAATGGTTATTTTAATGAAACATTTCTAGTAAATGGGTAAAGAGATGTTATTAATAAATATTACAGTATATGATAGAGTTAATTTTATAAAATAAATAATAAATCCACATTTATTATATAGGGGGTTTGAATGTGAATGAAGAAAGACAAGACATGAGGTTAAGGTTTGTTTCACAATCTAATAATTATTCAGGATTATTTATTTTTATGTATCCTCTTAGGATTATTTCTCTCCCATTTCCATGTTATCTAAAAAAATTTAAAAATATTTTTACTATTCTTCAAAAATTGTTTGAATTCATTTTTACTCATTTGAATGTTTTACAAAATAGTTTGAAACAAATATTTTTATCATTTTCCAAACAAGGTACTTTGCGACTTTTCCAAAAAATACAGAATGAATGTTTTTTTACTTATAAGGAATGATTGTTTGACAGACCATCATGATGCCTTAATTATTTTGTGATTTTTTACCAGATTAGAAGGTTCTATTCAAATAAAATATTTTTCATTATAATTGCACGAAATCTAAAAAATGTTTTCAAATTTGAAAGGATATTTTCCTCAATAACTATTTCACATGATCATTCAAAATCATTTTCCATAGTAGATGATACTCTTTGATATTACTTATTATTCACTGGGGAAATTATCCAATGATAACATCATAATTTATTCTTTGTATGGTTTATGTTTTTTATGAAGTGATAATAAATTTATGAATCCCATTTATATTCCTTAGGTTATGTTACGTTGAAATGGATATGGAACCCATTTCTTTTCATAGATTCTGGTATAATGAATGATTTATGTTATTGTACCATAAATATGTCTGGTTTTCATTATCTGACGAGTGGGACCTATATCTCCCTCCAATTCATAGGGTAGAGATTTATACTTCATTTCATATATAGGATTGGAATGCGGAATGTACTCAGTTCAATAAGACAAAGCTAGAATATTGAGTGAAACTAGTTGAGTATGATAGGGCTAGAATGGGGAGTGAACCCAGTTTAGTACCACATTGTGTCCTTTATGATGATCATGGAAGTGGTCCTTGACTAATATGAAAATGATTTTTTATTTTGATATGTATTCCACAAATTCCATGTCTTATTCCAATGTTATGTTCTCATGGATCGTGTTCTTTGATTTCCTTATGATTCATATCTTATGAACCAACTAGATTTATTCGATGACTTAGGATTGTATTTTTTTAATAATAAAAGTATAATTTTTAAATTTTATGTTTATGATCTTATTCCCTAATGTTTTTTATGATTGATATCACCCTTTTTTACTCATAATTTGAATCTTAGATCACTGATTCTTATGAATCTTTCCCCGAGATATGAAGAAAGGTATTAAATATGATTGGTCAAAAAGGGTTATAGTTATGAAGGAAATAAGTGGGAGATGATGTAAATATTTTAGTGACTAGTTGTTTAGGGTTTCATGTTTCCAAATACATTAGACCTATATAGGTCTTGCATGGTTTTTTATGTTTTGTAATGATTATTCATCCAAAAGATGTAATATAAATGTATGAAATCTATGTTCCGTTATACCCTCAATGTATTAATTGGTCTTATGAGACAAAAGTTTTGGATAGTTTTTGTAATGTTATCCAATGTATGCACGATGTATTGGTTTTTGAATTTATAAAATGAATGATTTCTTGGATTCACTCATGATGGAAATAACGATCTCTTTACTATGATGTTTATCGTAAAATATCATTATAAAATCATTCATTATTTTCCATTTGTTTATTTATATTGTTGACCATGGATTTTTGTCAAAATCAACTGATTAGTTATATAGAATTATTTGATTATATTATTTTCCATCTATACTATTCATGTTAAGTTCAAACATTAATATCTTCTGATATATTTTTTTCCCTTATTGGGAATTTAGTCTCAATCATCTTATACTTCCATTTACATAGGTAATGATGAAATATATTACCAATGATATGCATATAAGAGTAACATGTGTGGACAATTTTTTGGGAGATATTGAAGACATAATATAGATTAAGTATTTTCTTATAAATTAGAACAAATATCAATTTTATGATAAAGAATTGGGATTTGTTAGTTAATATTTTCTCTTAACTCTATAAAACTCTAAAACTATATAGTATGCTAATGTATTTGGCTCAATATTAGTTTGTGATATTGTAACCGATGATGGTTGAAATCAGTCTTCTTCTATTCATTTCAAATACGGTATATAAGGAAAGTATTTATGAGCACTGGTTTTGGGAGTGTAGGTTTGGGGTTTCACATTAAACTATATAACACCATTGGTCCTTGACACATGACCTTAAAAGGTAAAGAGTGCCTCATTAAATTCCTCTAAACAATATAGTTTCTGATTCCCTTTATAGGGACACAGAAGAAGCTTCTTTCATGGTCCCAAAATATATTGGACTACTAATGTTGTTCCAACATATCCCATGAACATTAGGTTTTTATGATCTCAAATAACCTTCATATATTTCTTTTTTTTGAACATAACTGTGTTCCTCAGGTTTTATCATTATTTTAAGTCTTTCCTCTATTAAAACCATTATGTATGCAATTCTGGACATTTGGGTGAAATTTTTCAATTTTTGGAAAATTGGTTAACAAAGAAATTTTTCAACATTGATAAAGGGGTACATCAAGAAATTGGTTATATTAATCACCTACTTGAAGTACTTGCCTATGTGAAATGGAAACATCCAGGAATAGACTATGTGGAAATCACCAACTATGGTGAATCACCTATGAAAGAGATAATCTACATAGATAAATCATCTATATAAATAAGTTATATGGAGTAATAGACTACATGATTTTGATACATGGTGAAATCAGATATGAACTTAAAAATGGATATATAATTCTATTTAGATATATAGAATTTTTGTATGTGATCTAAAAGGATATGTGAAGAAAATGGGATATGTGAAGAAGGCCTATGCAATTTGGCTACACATATAATTTGGCTATGTGAAAAATTTCCACAAGAAATTTATCTGTGCAAATTAATATTTTTAGAATTTTTCTATGTGGTGATCTTAAATCAGCTAAGTGGCTCGTCACACATGGTATTTATTACCATATTGTGTATATTTAGTGATAATTAATGATATCATTCATTTATTAAATGGTGGATTACTAGTTTATGGTAATAATGATTATAATAAAATACATGAACTGAGAAAGGAAGAATGTACAAGGATAATTTAATGCATGATAATATTGTCGAAGTATTTCCAAGAAAACGATGGGTGGGTTTTAATGATCAATTCATATATTGTATGGATCTATTATTGTTCTTTTAAAATAGAATATTTTCTTGATTTGTATGGGTTATGATGATGTAAAGAAGAGAATAGTGAATAATTGAAGTACTTGCACAACCATCCATGATCTATATTTAATGAAGCACTTTTTTACCAACTTTATTTTTCTTTAAAATAAGAAGAAGCATCAAGATCTATAGATGCACTATCTTGGTCATCTTTTTTGGTGTTTCATACGAATCACCTCAAGCCTATTATTATTATTATTATCTCTCCTATATATCTCATCCATTTTTTAGTATTAATTTAGAACTATGAGTTTAATCTACAGACACACTATTTAATCTCTCTTCTATTGTAACTATTCATGGTAGAACAACCATGAAGGTTACTATTTATAAAGCCTTGATAGAACCTAGTTGAATGCTCCTTTTTCAATTTTACAATTTTTAAACTTCTTGACCTTAGTCATGTAGTCCCTATGAAAATGTTTGGTAGTACTCAGAAAAAGGGGTGGTCTATTAAAAATAATCAGGCTCTTCAAGTTGAGCATCGAGGAAGTGGACTAGAGGAATTATTTTCCCTAAATAGCTATAAATACAAGTTCTTTATATATTTTCTTATGATTATATTTATATAGATTTTATTTAATAATAAAGGATCACAATTAATTGTATATTCAAATAGGGTGGTTTTATAGATGAAGAAAATTTCATGAACTCAATTCACCTCCCCTCTTGAGCCTTAATGTAGTCCTCCTTGGAGAATAATTGGTATTAGAGGATATGACTTTTGAGTTCTCATCTTTCAAATGCTGATGACTAAAATTAATATTTAAAATATATTATATTACTAAAAATAGATATGGTATGTCAATGGTAAGGGCACCCAACTTTAATGGTTATAATTATGGTCTCTCAAAGGCATGGATGAAAACTTATATGGAGAACCTTAGTGAAAAGTTTTATCTTTAATTTGTGAAGCCCTATAAAATTCTAGAGACACAAACTGAAACATGGAATACTTCCACTGATTTTATCTATGATAAAAACACCAATGGTATGAATGTAATAATATCTGAAAAAGGTACAGAAGAGTTCAACTGGATTTCACAATGTCAATCAACTCATGAAATTTGGACTACTAAAGTAGTTTCTTATGAAGGTATAGACAATGTGTGATCTCTTCTGTATAATAATTCTAAGACTAATTTAAATAATTTCAAATATACATATGGTGAAAGCATCACTCGATTAAATGAATGGCATACGAAGGCTGTAAAAACATTTTTTGATTTAGGAATCCCTATTCTTAAACCATAACAAGCTTTCAAAATCCTCAAAATTCTACAACCTATATGGAGTGGATCTCATCTTACATTAGGAAATCCATAGAGGTCATGAATTTTAAAACAAAGGATCTCAATGGAAATACATTGATGTGTGAGGTAGATATAAATGTTAAAGTAGGAGAATATATATTTTTCATGAATGAGAGTGTTTCTCTAAAACATAAAAATACAATAGATGAAAAGAAAGGCAATGAGATACAAATGATTGAATCATCAGATGAAGACAACTCAAATTGTTCTCTTTTTGACAGGGAACTTTCTCACTTTTCATGATAGTTAAAAAAACTATAGTAAGAGAGGAGGATTAATAAAACCATTAAATAATTCCAATAAGATTTATGGAAACTAAAAATATGTATTATTATATGAATTCAAGAAGCATGGACACATAAAACCAGATTGTCTAGAAAAAAAATACAAGAAAAAGACTGAGAAAAAGTAATTTAAAAAAGATTTGATATAATGATAAATCCTAGAAATCCATGTAAGAAAATCATATTTATTCATAATATTCTTAGTAATCTCACATATTTAAAATCGTAAGATGGAAATTAAAGTCAGAAGAAAATCATGTGTTTTATTCCACATTTAGATGATGCACACTATTATTATTCTTCTAAGCATGAATATGAATATGAAAATTATAACTAATCATATGAGTCATTAAATGTGGATTTTAATATACTATGAAACAAATATGAATCATCAAAAAAGTAGAATATAAATCTAAAAAAATACTATGATGTTTTTGTAATTGAAAATAGGACTTAAATAAGAAAATTTCAAATTTTAATACTATGATGCACAATTCTATTGCATCCTGTATTGAACATGGTAACAATATTGAATATTTTATAAAATAAGTTCAAGGTATTAAAGTTGATTACAGTGTTTCCCAAAAGGATAAAATTACATGATTCATGTTCTTGGAAAGAATAAATATAATAAAATGAAATTTTTTTATAGGATGTCAAGGTGAAAAAATAAGGTTTTATAAAAACTATTTTGTTCCTAATTCTATGAATAAAATCCTCTAGAAAATAATTTTTCACTATGGATGATAAGGTAAATATGATAATAATTTTATTTTGAGAAATCCAAAAATATATGCATTAAAACATTCTTTTCATTCATGAAGTTTTCCAAAATTTAATTCGGGAATTTATGGATGGAATTAATATATTTGGGTTCCCAAATAATTAGTTTCTAACATTGTTGGGCTCAGGAAAATATGGATACCAAAAAAATTTCTTGTTTGATTTGTATTTATCGGGAAAATTGTCCAAGAGAATCATTGTAAAATCATATATGGATATATAATGCTCAATGCTTATGAGGTGAGATTTATTTTTGTGATAATGAAAAATGATATATTATGGGAGTTAGATCAATTTGAAATCTTGACTCAATCCTCATTAATAAAGTTTGTTATGTTGAAGGATTAAAGCACAATATGATATGTATTTCTCAAAATTGTGATGAAATTAATGCATAATATATCTTAAAAGATAAGATTAATTAATTTAAGGCACCTAGTACAGAAATTTCTATACTCTATATATTAAATATTTAAGTATTAAAAAGTGAACTATTTAAATTTTGAAATAAAAGAATCATGGATTTTGAATAGAATACTGGGACATTATAAAATTTATTATTTGTGAAAATTGTCCAAAAATATTTTAGTTACATTTTAAACTTAATATAAGTTGAATAAAAATATGTTATTTGATTCATTCCAAATGAAAAGTAAATTCAATAAATCATTTAATCCAACTAAAGTTGTTCTGACTTCTCGACCGCTAGAATTTATTCATATAGATTTTTTGTCTATCTAGAACTATAGGTCTAAGAGAAGAATAATTTTATTGTGGGTTTGTTGATTCTATCTCTAGATTTACATGGGTTTTATTTTTTTAGTGTTATGTTTGAATACTATGATTTTTTATTAGTTTTTATAAAGTACATTAAAAGGATAATGATAAAAAAATTTATTTCTATAAGAATGCCAATGGAGGAGATTTTGAAAACCATGGGTTCATTTTTTATTATTCAAATAATGTTATCAAACACACATTTTATACACCCATTTCACCCCAACCAAATTGTGTTTTTAAAAGGAGGAATACGACATTGCAATAAATTCCTAGAATAATGTTCTGTGAATATAACTTTTCTATTCATTCATGGGATGGTGTTTTTAAAATAACATCATATGTCATAAAAAAATATATAGTAAGAACTATTTTGAAGAAAAAACCCTATGAGCTAAAGAATAATATAAATACAAAAGTTGGATACTATAATTTGTTTGTATGAAAGTTTTATATTCTAAACCCCAAGGATAATCCTGGAAAATTTGATCCAAAGGATGATAATGTAATATTCTTTTGTAGTTCTATTACATCCATGGCATATAGAGTTTTAAACCAATGTTCACATATTTTTTAAGAATCAATTCATTTGAAATTTCTTGAAAGTGATCCTTTTGATAAAAAATGACTCAAGTTAATGAACTAGGTGATTCTTTTGAAAATAGAAGACATAAATCTCTCCCTAATAGTAAAAAGGATATTGATTTGGAACTTGAATTTACTAAACACAATCCTGAAATTATGGATACCAGTGAACTAGAAAGTGTTCTACCTAGATAGATAAGAACCATTTTGAGCCATCCCTCAAAAATAGTTATATGATGTTAAGATCAAGTTATTATGAATGGAAAGAGTGTGATAAATCTTGTAGATTTTTCATCCATTCATGTCAACTAGAAACTAAATCTATAGAGGAATCCATAGTATATAATAGTTGGGTTTTATCAACGTAAGAATAATTATACCATATCACAAGGAACAAGGTATGTGAATTAGTTTATAGAACCACTGACTATCTTGTTATAGGAATAAAATGGGCTGTTAGGAATAAATATAATGATCCAGGTGTGATCACAAAAAATAGGACTAGATTGGTTCCTAAAGGATATATCCAAGAAGAAATTATAGATAGTGAAGTGGCCTTTTCATATTGAGCTAGACTAAAATCCATTAAGATTATGCTAGAAAAAATATCGCATAATTTTTTTAAATTATATTAGATGGTTGAAAAATAAACTTTTCAAAAATGGAAATCTTATGGTAGAAATGTATGTTTAAATATCTACTCTTTTTGAAAATTCACATTTTCCAAATTCAGTTTTCAAACATACCAAAGATCTTTATAGCCTTAAACAAGAACCTAGATTATTCTATGAACATATATGTTATTTTCATTTATCAAATGGTTTTTAGTGTTAGTGGAAGATCCCATTATAATCAATAAAAAAAATTTCAAATGTTTTTTTTTCAGATATATGATGATAGTGGGATTTTTTGTTCTAAAAATAAAAAATTGTGTAACATATTTTCAAAAATCATTCATGAAAAATTTTAATTGAGCATGGTGGGTGAGTAAAATTATTTTCTAGGTTTTCATATTTATCAAAAATTCATTAGGATTGTTCTAACACTAAGAAAATATATACTTCACTTACAAAAAAATATATGTACTAGAAATTGGTAAAGTATATAAAACTCCCACAACTAGAAATCCTACTAATACCAACACCCCTATCCCAACGGTTTTGTAAAACCGTTGAGATAGATCCATATAATTATACCTATCCCAATGGTTTTGGGATAACCATTGGGATAGGATCATGCTATCCCAAAGGTCTTGTAAAACCATTTGTATAGATCACTTTTCTAACACCTATCCCAATGTTTTTAAGATAACTATTTCGATAGGATCATGATATCCCAACAGTTTTGTAAAACCGTTAGGATGGTTCATTTTTAAAATACCTATCCCTACAGTTTTGGGATAACCATTATGATAGGATCATGATATCCCAATGGTTTTTTAAAACCATTAGGATAGCTCATTTTTATAATACTTATACCAACAGTTTTAAAAAACCGTTGGTATAGGTCCAAATAATTTAGGTACCTATCCGAACGGTTTTGAGAACCATTGTAATAAGCACCCTGATTTTTTATGACTTCTTTTGTCAAATATTTTCAAATAAATCAATATATAAAATATATATATTTATATATATTTATCTAAATATATTGACAATGGTAATTATAGAATAGTGGTTAGGTCCTTGATATATAAGGTGTAGGTCGTGAGTTCTAAACTCCACTTCCAATGGTTTGGAAAACTATTTGTATAGACCTATACCAAATGGTTTCCAAAAACTATTGGGATAGGTCTGTCCCCATGCCAAATAACCCAATAGTCCTTTAAACTATTGGTATAGGCTATAACAACGGTTTGGGGACCTATACCAACGATTCCAAACTGTTGGTATATGACATTTTTTCAATAGTGTTCTATGAGTTTTAATGAAAATATTAACATAGATAAAGCTAGGAAACTAGGTGAAACATATTATACTATGGAATAATTTAGAGTCTATTATATTTGACTTCTAGAATACTATATATTATGCTTGTAGTACACTTAGGTGATAGAATTGATGAAAACCCTAAGGAATCTCATTCAATAAGTGCTAAATGACTTTTAAGGTGTTTAAAAAGAAAGATTTTACTTTACTTATTTTTTTCAAAAACATATAACTTTAATCTGACTACATATATAGATGTTGAATTTAGTGATTATAGACTAGATATAAAGGATATATCAGAAACCTTATATTTTCTAGATAAATCCCTAGTATCCTGGTCTATTATAGAACAACACTCAGTCACATTGTCTACTGCTAATGTAGAATATATAGTTGTTGGTAGTTGACATGTGCAATTTTTATATATGAAACACACCCTAATGGATATTGGATTCAATTATAATCCAGTATCAATTAAATATTATAACACTTATTTTACCAATATCTCAATGAATCAAATAAATCATTTCGGAATGAATTATAGATATTTATGGCATCGTTTCTTAAGAGATCATGCTTGAAATGTGATATTACTCTTAAATTTTTCTCTATGGGGAACCAATTAGCATATATTTTTATTAATCCCCTTGCATTTGATTGTTTTGATTTTATTAAAATATAATTATGTTAATTAGAATTAGATGAATTTAATTCATCTAATTTTGTTAAATTTAAATTGATTTAGTATTTTACTATTGATTTATACAAATTATTTTACAAAAGTTATGTTAATATTTTTATTTTCTTACGATGTGTATTTTATTTCATTATTTAAATCCCTTGAGTATTTTAAGAAAAATAATTACATTATTTTAGTTTATATTTTATATTAATTATTTTTCGTTAGAATCAACCCAAAACATAATTGGATATGTAAGACTATTTAGAATCTTGTTTGTAACCAAAACACATATTGACCATCGATTCCTTCTTCCTTCTCCTACATTTTATCCTCTAGAAGTCGAAATATCACCCTCTACCTCTCAATTATTACTCAACCTCCAACTAACCTATCTTCCATGGGAAAATCCATGCATGGAGATGGTGGAATCTCTAATTCATTCAATGGATAAAAATGAAGTAGTGTGCCACACAATGCTCTCATTGGGAAATCCATTGATTTTAGATGGATGACATCTATAAATATGTTATTGGAGAAGCTAATTTAGTTTCAAGTTTGTGATAAATTTTGAATAATAAAAACATTTTCTTGTTTGAAAAAGAAGTAAATGAATTTATGAGAATGTTGAGTTCTATTAATGTTGAATAGATAATATTTATTCTTAAAATTTTAATGGGAACAATGTGTTGGTGACATTAGACGAGTTAGATGAATCCTTTCATTGTCTCCATGAGGTGGAGTTCAAAACTTATTAGATTTAGGTTAGAAAAAGTTTAATGGGACTAATAGAGTTTTTTAAATTCTTTTTGGTACTTATGAATTTTGGAAGATGCATGTAAAGGATTTAGATACATAATGGAAGATCATGTCAATTATTTTCCAAAGTAGGTTTTCCTAAAGAGAAGGAAAAATAGGGAAATAATTATTTCATGATATATAGTTATTATATGTTCTGATTAATAACATCAGGCTCAATCTTCCAAGGTATATGATGTTGTGAATAAGTGTTGTAAAGGAAAAGGAAAATTTAATTATTACCTATATAGTAGAATAATCACCCAAGTTATGAATAAGGAGGGGGATCTAAATGAGGGATACTTTGTAAAATTCCATCATAGGTGTACTATCTCTGCTATTATTTTGAAGACTATTTTCCACTACAATGACTCTAATACAAACTATTTGAACCCTATTAGTCAAGAATGTGTGGCTCAGGGTGTTTTATATGAATTATCACCACCTAAGGATATAGCACTAGCAAAGATGGTGCCTACAAGGGAGGTGTAGGAGTTAGAAGCAGTTAGATAAGAGCCTTAGTTTCTATAGATCAATCTGACTATCGAAGAGCCTTTTAAAAAATGAGGATCCAATGTTGTTAATTCTATTGAATGAGTTTAACATGGTAATCCATATATTAATAAAACTATTGTATTTCCTATGATGAGGATAGATGAAACTGTTCCAAGTGTATCAGATATAGAAAATAGAGATGAACCTAAAGTGGATCACCCTAATTTGATAAAATTATTTCTTGATCACTTGATGGTTAAAATAGATCTACTGATGTGGTTATGAGACTAGTGACCATTATCATACACCACCTATGTCATAACTTTCTCCTTTTCTGGATGAGGATTCAACCTTTGTAATTAAGAGATATGATAATTTTGAAAGGAAATCTTTTTCTTCTAATATCATGAGTGAGTTTAATAATATAATAGGAAAATATGATGACTTAAAAAATAATTCACATCCACTATGGATGATATCATACAACACAATGAATTTTTTTTAATGGTGGTTTCAATAATATGGTTGGGATAATGGAAACTCAAATAAATCTTACTAAGAAACATTATACTGTCCTGTATATGTTATAAGGTGTTTTTGAAAAATGATCAAAAGAGCATGAGGAGATGAATACTCATGTTATTGGACTGAGAAATATACATGATACAATGATTGAGTTTTATAAACTTATTGTTCTTGTTGAATCTAAGAGATATATGATCTATAATATTTATGTGGTCCAATCTGACATATCCCAGGATGCAGTAGAAGAAATTCAATGTTTTAGGTCTGAGATGAAGGAAGTCTTACACACATTATGATGTGTTGTGATAAGGAAATTTGAGTTTATCAAAAAGATCAAATCCTCTTCCAAAGTCACCTTTGTACACTCATTATTACCTAAAATTCAAAATGTATTTGATCATATTTTTTCAATGTTGAGTTTTGTGCCAACTCGAATGAAATATCTATGGTTTGACATGTTCATGTTAGTACTGATGAAAGATTTTAGGAAAGATCTATTGGGTGAGATCCAAGACACAATAGATGTAGTTGAAAAAAAAATTAGAAATAGATTTATCTTTAAAATATATAATGATATATCTTGAAGAATCAGTTGGTGAAAAGATGATAGAGATCCAGGGTGTTATAAGGATATTCAAGGAATTATTTCTAGGTCTTTTGGTCTAGTATCTAGAAATTTTTAATGATTATTAACATTTATGTACATGGTTTACAAATAAATTGAATGGTTTTACTATTCAAAAGAGGAATCAAATTTTGAATTTAATGAATCTACTATTTTGATAGATACATATATAGTTAAAGAGTTGGTTTTCAATAAACCACCAAGGCATGTTCATTAAGTGCAACCAGTTTCTCTAGTCCTTATTATATTTTCTCTAGTTATCTTTAAGCCTATTGATGTTTCCATTATTCTAGTATCACAACCTCAATCCATTCTATCCAGGATGTAGATCAAGATTCAATATCTAAAGTAGAAAGTATGGAATGGAAGGTCTAATCCATGAATGGTAGACTGATCACTATTTAAGTATTAGTAGTTAGAATTCTAATGACATTGTGTTTAGACCATCAAAATAGTTCATCCAACTATATGCCTATACCTTTTTCCAGGGTTACACATATTTTTACTTCTGTTCAGTTTGAATCATTCAAGGGAATGCTGAACAATGTCCTAGACATAGTTCTCCAAATGCACAGATAAGCATATTCTATTATTCTTGGGTTTTCTAAGTTAGATATTATCAAGAGAATTGAACTGTGTACCTATTATCTATATTATTTAAGAGGGTGAATAACTCACAAACCTACTACTCCATATTCATTTCCAGGTACCAGAAAATGTGTTGATATAGTTTATTATCCATCCCACATTTATATAATAGAGAAATGAAAGGTGGATATAGCCCCAGATGCATATATATTTTCACAAGGAACCTTATCTTTAGACCCATCAATGAGGTTGGACATTATAGTTATAGGATCCTATGATTTCAATATATGTAAAGTAAATCTTCAAAGAATACATGGCCAACCTTTTGATTGTGTGAAAGAGAAATCAGTTCTTATTAGTGAAGAGTGTGTTATTGTAGAGCTTGGATGAGTTGTTCTACCACCTTCCATGGATCCTAAAACTACCTATAGAGCCTCTCTTACATTAAAAATACCTCCACCCAAGCTACCATTTTTTTGTCTACACACATAAGCCTATGTATTCTAACAAGTATTTTTTATTTCTATTTTTATGAGTAACGAGTGGATTTATTTTCATAAAAATATTGGAAATTAATGAAATTATTTTTTATCCATTTATAATTTTTTTTAATATATATTTTATAGATTCATTGTTTTTAAAATTTTTATTTTGATTACTGAATTTTATTCGTTCAATAATCTCACAATCAGTTTCAGCACTATACTTAAATAGTTCATCACTCCAAGTTCTAAATTAACATTGTTTTTTATCTTTACCGTTCCTTTTTAATGACACATAACATGAGAGATTTTTAACATCTTGTTAATAAAAGTTAGAGATGATTCCCCATGTAAAACAATTTGGAGAAGCACAATTTTTAAAATATGTGTCTAATTAAGGGTGAGAACTATAGCAAAAGCACAACACCTAAAAAACTGTATATGTATAATTTATTTTTCTAGAAAATTATATAAAAACATTTTATGACTTATTTTAATATCATGGGTTTTTTTATCATCACCAATGGGGAGATTTTTGGAATACTAATGTTGTTCCAACTTATCCCAAGTACTTTAGGTTTAGAGGATCTCAAATAGAAATCATATATAATTGTTGTTTTTTTATGTGTATTAATTAGGGTTTTCCATTATTTTAATATTTTTTACTATTAAAATTTATAATTCAGAAATTATGGACATTTTGGATGAAATTTTCCTAAGTCTTGAAAAATGGGTAATTGATGTAATTGACTATGTAGAGAAATGGTTATGCTAAGCAAATTTCCACATCAATCGCCTACATGAAGGGTTTTCCTATGTGAAATTGATACATCCTGAAAATTTCTTCATGGAAATAACCCATATCGATGAATCCCCAATGTGAGAGATTGGTCATGAAGATAATTCATCTACATAAATCTATTAAATAGAGTAATTATCTATGTGAATTGGATATGTGGTGATTTCAACTACATAGATCTAAATGGATATGTAATTCGATTAAATAATATCATATTTACCTATGTGATCAGGAAGGCTATGTGATGTAAATTTTCTATGTGAAGAAGGAATATGAAATTTGTCTATTTGAGGTAAGAATATGTTGGTCAATTTGGCTACATTAATTCAAATCTATATAATTCAACTACGTGGTGATCCACAGTTGTCTATGGTGTTTTATAACCGGGTATTTATTACTATTGGCATACATATGTAACAACTAATGTATTTATGTGTTCATTTAATATTTTAAATCCTTTTTATGTTAAAAATGATAGTAATAAGTGACATGTACCCAGATAAGAAATATGTACAAGGATATATTAATGGATAGTAATGTTGTGGAGGTGTTTCTATGAAATGGTTATGTATATTTTAATGAATGGACTCTGATTTTTTGGATTTATTGTTGTGTATTTAAAAAATATGTTTTTCTTTATTCTAAATGGGTTCTAATGTTTTAATGAGGGAACTTAGAATAACATAATCACTTTAGGTTCCATTGAAGATCTATTTATCTCTTGAAGCACTTTGTGGATTGCCCTATTTTCCTTAAAAAATAGAATATGCTTCAAGATCAACAAATGTCATATCTCGATCATCATTACTGGTGTTTTGGAATACTCTCCTTGAGTTGCATTCTATTATTATCATATAATATATATATTCCATTCCTTATGTAAGTTATATCATACAACTGTGAGATAAATCTATATATACTCTATTTTTTTCTATTTCATTTTAAAGGTCCTTGGTAAAAAAACATGAGGCTTGTTGTTTATAATGCCTTGTTGGATCCCACTTGAAATATCCTAGTGTTATTGTACAAAGTGATATATCCATGAACCCTGTCATGCAATCCTTGTAAAATTGACTGGACTTCCATAGAAAAGGGATTGGTCTAGTGAAAATCACTATGCTCATGGAGTTGTGTGTTGGTGTAGTGGACTAGGGTATTTTTATTCCCCAAACCACTGTAAATATATATGCCTGATTTCTTTTCTATATGATTTTATTTCTATTTTGTGCATGTGATAAGAAAATATCTGAAGTAATGTTATATTCAAAGAGGGTGGTATTTTAAAGGAAGAAAATTTCAAGAAATCAATTCACCCCCTCCCACCACCCTCTTGAGTCATAGAGCAGTCTATCTCAGACAAAAATAACAACAGCAAAATGAATTCCATATACCTAGATAGTAATAAATTTTAAAGAACAAAAATTCTTTGCTTTAAACTATAGTATAATTTTTCATCCGATGAGGTAAATGATGCGTAACCTGTTAAAATATTATAAATGTATTCTAGGTATTAATCAATAAACTTCACAACATTGGTAACAAGTACTATTAATGGTATATATTTCACATATATGTCTTAAACAAAGAGAGAGTCCTATACTAGACAACAATTTCCTCTAAGAGTTAAGTCTACCATCCATCCACTCAGTTTCTATTTACAACACCCTAAAACAAAAAAAATTTATCTTAGTACCAACTAACCTATAGACAATGGTTTCATAATAATTTAATTGTAGAAAAATTAAAAATCAAAAATTTTCAACCTAATGTGATGTAACGTACTTGTGTAGGAGATTAATTGATAATGCATTCTTATTTTTAATTCTAAAGGGTCAATTATTTTATTTTTCACTTCATCATTCATATAATATTCAAATGTAAACCTCCTTGAACACATAACAATGTATCAGGTACCCTTTGTCAAGATGGGGGTAACCATAGAGAAATCTTTGAGGTTGTGAATTTACAACCAATACCATAGACCTATGATTCAACAAAATAAACACATAATCTCCACATCCTTGATAATGTATATCACCGTGAAAATTATTTTAATGTATTGTTTTTAATTCCATAGTGTAGTAATATATGCATAATAGAATTATTCCAATGTTGCGAACAACCAGCGACATTCTTGAGGAGTTAAAATCATGTTAACCATCACATTCACAAAGGTTTGGTAGGGGGGAAGTTGGACCAAATCACTCTATAGAACCACATAGGGTCAATGTACCTAGTTAATATTAATTTCTACCTTAATTATCATAGGATGGTGTAGGAAGAAATCTACCACGTCCTGATAGTAACCTAAAACAATTCCTATAAATAGTGTATAGATTCATAGTTTTTCGGATTCAATTATTTAAGAGGAAAAAAGGAATAATTCATTTTCAACTCCCTTAACCCAAGGCATAGAGATATTTTGGGTTATTATTACATGGTAATAAGATTACATGACATTACCTTCCTAAAATCATGTTTTAGCAATCTTTAATAGACAAGATACAAAACGTTAAATTACAACATGGAATATTACAATATCTAATTATAAATAATTATTCCATAAAGTTGTGAATTTATCTAATCATATATAATATTTCTTTTCATGTCATGGGGAAATGGGAAGCATAAAAAATGGGTTATATCAGATGCACAGTAAGGATAGTGTATAGTGTAAGCTAACAAGGTATAATTAGAGAATAAATGAAAAAACAAGAATAAAAATAAATAGTGACATATTAATGGATACATATGCATCATAATACATGGATGTAATAATAATGAACATAAATTACCACATCGATAAAAATAATTGGACTTATTTTTAAGGAAATGTCAAGAATTCATAATGTTTTAGATAATAAACAAATATTCGAGTCCATTTCCTTAGACATCACACATAAAGGGTATGTACTCTCATGTTACCCTATATTAGATATATCATGTGGCTGAATAATGTATTGAGGTGATATTTAATTATGAGCCCCATCAATCATATAAAACTCTAATATATTCAATTATATAATAAATATATATTATAAAATATATTTTCAAATGATCAAGAATGAACAATATAGAAATAATTTAGATAATTTCTCAAAAAGCTTATCATATAATATTTTCACATATATAAAAAATGACTATAAAGGAAAATAAATAGACTTCCTAATTTAATAATTTATATAGTATTAATAGGTAAATTATTTGGAATTACATAAGTGATAAGCAATGACACATGGTTTCCAAATAAGTTCCATTATCAAGTGATGAATATTGAGTTATAATCATTAGGTACTTATGAATAAAAAAATAATAAATGGGTTTTCCCAAATGTATTAAAGAATTCAAATTTTTATGAAACAAAATAAATTATTGATAAATAATATCTAAATTATGATTATTCAATCACACATATTTGGTATGAATTAGGGATATAAAATTTCCTTATCGTGAAACATCCAGGTCGGTATGCCTTGATGAAAAAGGTATATCTATGCCAAAGTAAATATTAATCCACTTGGGACACTATAAAACTCCACCAACTACAATAAAATTTTTAATCCTTGTAATTTTCCCCTAATTATAAATAATTTATCCTTAATACCACAAATACATCGAATATATATGGATTTTTTTTATCATGGGACAATATATAATATCATGCCACTTGGGGAATTTTAGTATTAGAATATCATATGAGTGGATTAAAATGTTAGTCAAATGGGTTTTCATATGAATAATATATTATATGAAATATACATGAAATGATATCAAGAGAATATTAGAATATAAACATGGAAATAAAAAATTATTCCATAATGTAAATTTTAATATGAATTGAGAATAGAGAGAAAAAAGGAACATTACTATGACATGGTAACTAATTATGAAAAGTGTAATATCATAGGGATTTTTGTTATATATCATTTATTACACTTAAAATGAGTGATAATAACAAGGATATATAAATATTAAAACAAATCAAGTTGGTGTTAAATGATATAATAATACAATAAATAAAAAATTGAATTCAAGAATAAGAAATTGGAATATTTACATCGATAGAGTAACATCTTATGAATAGAATAATGTGAGAGGGTTTTTGATAATATATTATTGTAAATAATTAAAATGGGTGATAATAATATGGATATATAATAATTGATTCATATTAAGTGATATTTTAAAATATATTACAATGAATAATTTCTAAATTTTAAATGATGTGGAAGAAATATGAACCCCTAGTAAGGTTAATATTCTTATCCAAGTTCATACCTTGTATCTGATAAAAATATTCATTATTTTAGAGTATGATATGATAGATATTTCTAGAATGATATTGTAAGAGTGAAAAATTGAGAATAAATACCAAGAGCTAGTGACTCTTTTTAAGTAGATATACTGCAATCCCATGGAATAACGTATTGAATTTTATTCCCATTATATTTAGTGATCCCCTACTACCATAATTATCTATATCCACAATTATTAATCCAATATAATATTTAGTGAAAGAATTAGGTAATGTGATCTATTTTTTTTATTTTTTTATTCTTACATATATATGACGTCATTATTACCGTATTTCAACATTGTTTATCGTATTTTTCTATTTTTCAAAAAAATTTCAAAAGTCACTTGTTATCTAATTTAAATATCATGATTTCAAATATAAAATCCATTTTATCATATTTTTTCTATAATTATTTACATGGTACCATTTATATAATCATGATACATTTACTAAAACTATTTTATCATAATAAATATCATTTATTATTAAAATAATTTTCCAATTAATTTCAGTTATATACATGATACATAACCACGTATTATATAGTAATAATACCTAAGGGTAAGGTTCGAAATGGTGTAAAATTCAAGAGGTGGTTCAAACAACATTAACTCCATTGTGATTTCCACTAACATGAAATTTTCCAGTAGATGATTCCCCTTGAACATCAATTATTGTAGTTATGCTAAGACTTGATATAGGGAAAATAGTAGTGATGCCTCCTCCTACCCATGAACTATTAAATTTACTTCGTAAAGGATTTTCATATTTTTTGAGTCTATGGTTTCTTACTTATTGACAATTAAATCTTGTCATTACGCTTCATATAGTGTGATTTTAGTGGTTACATTACAATAGTTGTATTATAAATTATTGTGTTTTGCCCGCATATACTCTTACCTTTAATATTTTAATTCATACCAATAAATCCAGTAAAACATCTAATTTTAGTTCATTAAAAATATTAAAATTGTGGAATGTTTTTTTATTTCTACTTTTCTTGTTATATCCATGATATTTATTTGAGAATATGATCCATGAAACATCTACACTGAATTGACATTATTTTTTTGCATATTATCCATTAAAATCTATAATGGTCTTAATAAAACAATATATATATTTTTATATTGAACCACTTTATAATAAAATCTGTTCATTTATGAGTATAATTTCTCATGCGTTACAATCTACCCATTATAAAAATTTAATTCTTGAAATTATAAATCGGTCCATGAACACTTGTGGATAAGCCTTTAACATTTCATCCTTAGATCATATGTTTCATTTTTCTAGTTGGTTATTCCTCTAATAAACATTAATCATTTGAGTCATTTGATTTCATACCACCTGCTCTATCATCTCATGAATTTGAATCAGACCCTCATTTTAAGATAGGATAAGATTCAACTTAACATGATCCATTTTTTAACACATGAATAGTCTAGAATATATGTGTGTTTGTGTGTGTGTGTTTTTTTATATGTTCATTTGTTAGTTATTTTGTGTATAATTACACAAAAGGACACACATACCAAAGACACCCAAAAGTTGTAAATGCAGGTAAGACACCCCCCACCCCACCCCCACCCCCATGGTTATCTGACAAAATAATCACCCATTTATTGAACATTATTTTAAAGGTCCAGAATCCACCATTTTTAAATACATAACCTGTAATCCCCTTATATAATCTAGCCCCAAATAAACCAAATTTATATCCTACCTTGATTTATTTCTGATGATAATAATTTACATTACAATCATAATCTTCAGGCTGTTATTAGCATCTTATTTACCTCATATTAATATCATTGTATGTAAATATATATTTCAAACTCTTTCGTCAGGGTATATATTTTAACACCATGAGATTTTAAAAGAGGAATATAATATTCGATAGCATATATGACATGAAATAGCAATATTAGAGGAGAACGTGACACCCTGATAAATTATGATTTTTTTTAAATAAATTTAGTCTCTTTAATAAATTCCAATTCACACAACGCTATGTTTAAATTAAACATGATGCTCTATCAAAATATTATTATATCAACATGACCATTATAACCTAGTCGTTAAGTTTGTGGGTATGAATAACAATAAATAAATTATGAGAATTATATGGTTTACACATGTATAAAATAAATTCAATGGATATCTATAAATATTAAATATAATATGAATCATTTGAAAGAAAAAGGAAATGATTTTAAAAAAAATGTGTTTTTCAAAAAGGGGGTTTAGTCTCACTTTGGGAACATAATTTTAAATTAATTTTTAAAATTTTTATAAAGTTTGTAACAAAAAATTTAACTGATTTTTTTAATACTATATGTTGAAAAATAATATGGGTGAATTCTTACTAATTTTTGGAAATGATTTAATTTTTTATGAATAGTGATAAATACGGATTTTTATGGAAAATGCATTTTCATTTAAATTATTCACAATATTAAATTTTATTTTATATTTATTTTAATGTATAATTAGTTCATTTATATTAAAATTTCACTAATTTAGGTCATTTTAATCAATTTCATATAGAATTCTGACATAGAAACATTTTAATCTTTTCAAATTTTTTCATCAGAAAAATATTTCTCCGACGCACCTGCAGGTTTAATATTAAATTGAATTCTGCCATTTATATTAATTGGATTTAGAAAAATAGATTCCATATTTGGAATCAGAATAAGTTATATTTTCAAATAAGTTCAATTGATTTTTTTTCTATAATGAATATTTATGTAAGTTAAAATTAATTCCTGTGTTTAAAGTAAAAAAGGGTTTACTAGGGGTTATACTAAAAATATAAGGATAAAATTAACCTAAACCTTTTCCAACACCCATTTTATGGCCATATGTCGACCCTAGAACCTCTAATTATCGATAATGGACCATTATAGAGGATTTTTGAATGAATAAAAATGTGGGTATGAGTTTTTATTTTCAATAGTTCAAAGTGTGCCCTCTCCGACACTTATAGAATGACACCCCCATGTACTCTCCTCGTCACAATTCCAAACCAATTATTTCAGAAAATAACATCCGAAATAACTTCTTTATTCCTCTAAACTCATCTTATAGACCTTGTGTTTATTATATATTCAATCTATAATGGCTTTAGGTATTATTCTATAGCAGTTTTACAAAGAAAAGGTAAAATCCTTAATATGCATATTTGTTTTATTTCATCCACCATATTCTTAAAATCACCTTCATATATGATAATATAAAAACTATAATAGATACTATATACATAGTGTTAATTATTTTCTGTTCATGTTCTTTATATATATTCTATTTCATCAAATATGAATTGAAACTGTCGATCGTGTGTACGACAGACAACTGCATCACGAACCAATGCAATTCGTTTTCCACCACCTCCTTTCAAGGATAGAAATAATGATGGATTTAACATTTATATATTATAATTATGATATTATTATATTTCATTAATTATAATTTTACATATATAATGTTAAATTCCATTAAGTAGGGGATACTATAGTGTTTCTAATGCCTAGAATGGACTACCACATCATGAAATGATATGATTCGGTTTTCGCTTGCATTTTACATGGAAGGTAGTAAGGATAAAGTTAATTTATATATTTGATATTTATGATCTAACCATACTTTTATAAATAAAATAACATATATAACTTCATACCTTCCAATCCATTGGAAAATAATATTTTCATTTGTGCGTACGTGCGCAATACCACCTCAACTAAGCGATGTGAATTATTCTTCATTTTATTTTATCATGGATAGTAATAAGGATAAATTTTATTAATATATATTCTATATATAACATATTAATGATTCTAGAAAGGTTAATTGATATTTATTTTCTTTTCATTTCATCTGAAAGGAAAAATAGAAATATTGTTCATGCATATGTATGGTTTACTGTCCCCATTAACGTTGTAATCCATTTTTATATCCAAAATTTATATGTTACGGTAAATAAATATATAATTAATATATATGATATTTATATCATAGATAATATTATGGAGATGATTAAATAAATATCAAATTAAATGGAATAAATTCTGAACTAAAACATACATTAAAAACCAAGCACTTATCACCAGAAATAGTGATTTTTACAATGAATTGTTAATAAATAGGCGTTAAAAGATTATAAGAAAATAAAAAATTATATTATTTATATGTTTAATCTGTTGTAATATATTTATAATAATATTAAATTTATTATAAATTAATTTTAGACAAATATAAAGGAAGTCAAACTGGTGGTAATGGTTTCCCACCTCACTTTTACTTATGTGAGACATACACCATATTCAACCCTTATTTATTTTTATTGTCTATATATTTAAAAATTTTATTTGTTATGTCATGAATCTATTTATATTTATAGTATGTAATGTTAATTTGAATTTATTTCTTCTATGTGTATTAGAATTCAAAAGTTATAGGATTTTTAAGTGTTTATCTAACAATATCATCATTATTCAGGATAGTTTTTTTAATATTTCTTTAGGGGAATTAATTTTTATTTATATAATAAAACAAATCAATATTTTTATCCTATTATTATTCCTGAAATTTTTATATAATATTATCATTTTACTACTCCTTCATACTTACAAGTATTAAGAAAATGTGTTTTAAAAAATCAGAAATATTTTCTCTCTTCAGTTGAATTTTTTTATCAAATTTAGCATTTTCTAAAAATGTTTTCAAAAATATTTTTAACATTTTATAAATTAATTTTTAAATAATTTTATTCAAATTTTGGTATTTATAATATATTTTTTGAACATAATATTCATGTCTTTTTCCAAACAACAGCAACTTGAGTTTTACCAAATTTTGAAATGAATCATTATTTTAACTTTTAGGTCATATATGAAATTTCCACAACCATCACCACTAAATGTTTTAAATATTACATTATAATTTTGAAATATTATTTTCTAATAAAATTAATTTCAAAATATTTTTTGAAATTTTAGTTTACAATTTAATTTTAATGTAAAAAGGTTATTTTTTTAAGAATGTTTTAATGGCATTTTTGGTATTTCAATTTATCAAAAACACCAAAAATTTATTATACATATGATCCACTAGGGGTATTTTGTATTAATATGATCCTTATTATTTATTTTGATGGGTTATTATCAGTTTGACTGAGGATGTACAATTTTATTACTATTCACCATATTACACTAATTAGTTAATGATTATGTTTATTTGATTTGGTTAAGTATTAACATTACATATGGTAGTTTATCAGTATGAATATTTATGTTAATTATTTTTCACACATTTCATGTGAATAATTAATTAGAATTATTAAGTGATGGGTGGGACATAGTTATATAAAACCCATCAATGCATCGATTGGTCTTATGAGATAAATAAATTACCAAATTAGATGGGTTTTTTCACACATATTTAAATTTTCTTGTGAGATGTCTTGATAGTATGTTTCAGATATATGACATTATATATTCCCTCATTGTGATATTGTTTTTTGATTTCCATGTGATTATTTGATTAAACAGAATATCCATGGATAAGTTTAAAGATCATGTGTGTATTGATATGGGTTTTTTTCATCATCCATTATTCCTTCCATAAAATTTTAAAGTTATTGTTTAAAAGTAATGTGTTTCAGTTATTTACCATTCTATATTTATTATGATTATTTTACAATGATAGCTTCCATTGAAAGATTACCCTTAAGGATCATCTAAGATCACCCCTTCTTATATTTTATTTTTTTCTTGGATACCAGGAACTGTTTTGGGTTTTATATGTAGGGATATTATAAAATTAAGAATATAATTCTAAAATAAAACACTTTTTGTATTTTATATTTTCAAATGTATAAGAAATTAAATTATAATCTAGTTTACCAAGACTAGTAAATTTTTCAGTTGTTTGTGATGCAATTCCATTTATCTGGTGCCAATCTAATAATATAAACACCAGCTCCGAGTTATAGGGGTCGGGGTCTTTATTATGGGTATCATAGGAAGTTTTATTGAAACCATGGGAACTAGATTTATGAAAACATATATTAGGAAATATAACTATGTGACTTATTTTAAGAACAATTCTATATATAAGAAAACATCCTATAGTTTTCATAATTAATAGATTATATGGTATTCCAAGAAATAAGTCCATGTATGGATACTATAAGAGGATGTGATTCTAAAAAAGATGTGACATGTGGTAATGACTCCAAAAAGGAACATTAAACTTGAATTAAGCATTATCAAGAACATGAAAATGGGCCTTACTACATGCTTGGTTTGACACTCCAGGGGGATATTCTTTTGTTAACTAGCATTTTCTTTACAAACCATTATGAAGGATTTGGAAATATTTTTTTTTATTTCAAAACATTTCCAAAGAAGTGATGTTTATGATTGTGAGATTGGAAACACATAAATATTTCAATATATGTTATGTCATTGGCTATTATTTGGATAATAAATTATGTTTCATAATATTATGATCAAATCAATAATATTCTATTTTTTTATTTCGTTCATAATGAATGGAATTTGAATTGTATCAATGATCATACCTCATATAGGGGTTTCCATATAGGGAAAGAAAATGAACCAAGAGGTGGAACTATAGATGGAATGGAAGAAATTATTAAAATATTTGGGAATATGACTCAAGTTATGAGATTGAAATTATCTCATATAGGATAGCCTATTGATCGACCATATGTTGGAACAATGGTAAACTACACTATGGTTCCACAACCATCATCATTAAATAGGACAACAAATCCATTTATAGGTGAGAAATGGATAAGTTCCTTATAGAAGATATTTGTAACTTTGGAAATTAATGAAATTGATAAGGTTTTCATAGATGTTTATCAAATCTATGAACAAGAAAATAAATGGTGGTTATTGATTCAAAACACTAAGGATGAAGAAGACTTAGAAAATATGCATTGGAAGGATTTTAATGTAATCTTCTTGGAAAATTATTTTCCTCACGAGAAATGATCATATATGGAGAGAAAACTCATGTGTCCAAGACAAAATAACGATGAAAATATATCTACGTCTGATGAAAACATTACAAGGTTGGAATGGCATGCTATGTATAGTGTACGTAATCCAAAGAGAAATATTGGTCATTTTTATGATGGGATAAATCCAATAATTCAAAAGGTATTAGTCTCATAAACATTTCCATCATTTGAGGATAGAGTATCATGTGATATAATGATAGAGAAAGAATTTTATAAATCCAATAGCTTTGAAGAGAAGGAGTAAAATAAGAGGGTGAAAGAGAAAAATACACATAAAAGGAAATGAATGAAATAATTTATCACATATGATAATTGTGTACGGAAATATCCTATTACTTTCTTGATTCTAATTGTAGTTTTTTTAAAGTTTGGGGAGAAATGAAACGATGATTGTGATAGAAAGGGAAAGAAAGAAGTTTTCAGCGTTCAGTGAATCAAGTGTATAAAGATATGGTACTATGAAAATTAATCCCAAAGAATCAAGAGAATATACCTCAGAAGAAGTTAAGGGATCAAGGTAAATCATATACTATTACTATAGCTAATGTTTAATGAATAATGTTATTGTTTTTGGATTCAATGAATATATTATAGGAGTATTTTTATCAATAATTTTCTAGTTATAATTATTTTGAAATATATTTGTATTGTACTATAAGGTTATTTCATTAAGGATTTGAGAGCATATGATGAATGGTACAAATGAACAAGAAAATTGATTTAATGGAAAGATGATATTCTTGTAAAAACATGATTGAGGGAAGATTACTATTAATATATGATCTATGTTCAGATAATAATTGTAAAGAGATGATTATTGGTTAGTATTGGTGACCATGAAATGTTTTAGTTATTTGATTATTTATATTATCTTTTATTGAGTTTAACATGCATTAGGATTTATAGAATATATTTGAAAATATGGTTTTTTTTTCAATATTTAGGTTTTCATTAAGGATTTACGGTGATCAAGGTTTTCACATATTTGTAATCTGACATTAAGAGCCACATTAAATTTTCATGGGAATATAATATTGATTTAGGGACTGTCATTCAAAATTTTTTGATTTTAAATTTGTTAATACATGTTTTGGATGAGTCTTAAGTTAATCTATATATGGAATTTATTAAGTTGAACTCAGGGTGATATTGGATAATGTGTGCTAACCATTTATTTTTTGGAAAACCTCTAGAGATAGGAGGCATGAATTTTCATTCCATTATTGATCTAATGATCTATTAATACCTAATTCTATTTATTTAGGGACACAAAAATTTCTATTGGGTATTAATTTATTTGAGTAAGAGATGATGTAGGAAATAATCGAATCACATCCAATGGATTAAATTCTAAGACTGTTTTATAGTGTTCCCTGTCACAATTGAGACAAAATTCCTCAACTCTAGGAAAATAATCATGAAAGAAAACTTTTATCCTAGTAACTTAATTTCGGATCAATAAAATGATCCATTAAATCATCACATATTTAATAATTTTTTTATTAAATTTCCCAGATCATTCAATATCTTATTGTCAATTATTTCTATCACTCTCCATAATTATTCACACTTTTCTTCCATGTCCATATTTTCATCCAAAAATGATCACCTACTTGAAAACCTAGCAATGTGTTATTCTATATAACCTTCGTACTTCCCTTTATCTCCTATCAAGAGGATGTTTTATTGAAACTTTTTACAATGTGGGTTTCCAACAAAGATATTTTCAAACATCAACCCCTTGACTATTATGATAAATATTAAATTGTGAGAAATCAATTTATTTAAGGCTTATAGAATATAATACCCTGAGATTTAATAAGGTGAAAATTGCATTTGATAGAATATATGATATGAAACACCAAGATCAAATGGGAAAATAAAAGCCAAATAATTTATGATATATTTCTTTTTAAATAAATTCAATCTCTTCGATGACTTGAAATTCACTCAACATTGAGTTTGAATGAAAAATGATGTTGTATAAATATATAATTATTTAAACATGACCATTATAACATAACAATTAGGATGGTGGGTATGAATATTAATAAATAAATTATTCAAATTATATCTTTAATAAATGTATAAAATAAATTCAATTGACATCTATTTATTATAAATAATATAAGAATGATTTAAAATAAAATGAAATGTTTTCTTAAAAAACTATATTTATGAAAAAGGTGGTTTATTATATCATTGCATGCATAATTTAAAGTAACATTTTAAAACTTTGATAAAATTTATTTTTTATAAAAAATTACTTTCTGAAAAATATATGTTATAATTATCTTTGGGGAATTTATGATAATTTTCTGAAAATATTTATTTCCAGATTAATAGGGGAACATATTGATTTTTATTAAAAACCAATATTTTTGTTTAAAATATTTGCAAATAAAAGTTATATTATAAATTAGTTTTAAAGAATAATAGATAAATAATTTGACATGTTGTCTTATTTAGGTCATTTAATTCAATTTCATTTTTAATTCCGACATAAAAACATTTTAAACATTTGAATTTTTTTCATTAGAAAACCCATTGTTCCAACATGCACCCAGGTTTAATTTTAAATTGTGTTCTGAAACATCTATGAATTGAATTTGGTAAAATGTTTAAAATATTTATATTCTTCCTAATTGTTTAATTTTTTCAACTTAATTGGTTACCACAATTAATAGAGAAAAAAATAAAAATTAATTATTGTGATTGAGGTATAAATAGTTTTAGCGGGGGTTAAACTATGAATATGATGGTTACAGATAACCTAAAACTTGTCCAAAACCCATTATATTTACATATTTAGAATATATAATGTCTAATTTTATATATTTACCTATATTTGGATTGTTTCATGAGAAAAACATGGGTATCGATTTTTATTTTTAAACATTTCAATTGTGCCCCCTTATAAAATGTCACAACCTATCCTCTCCTCTTCACAATTAAAAAACCATTTGGTTCAGAAAATAAATATAAAAATATATTCTTTATTATACTACCATCATCCAAGAGACCTTGGTTTTATCATAAATATAGTCTTGAGATTCTTTATATATAAATATATAGTGGTTCTCCACAGAATAGGTAAAATCCTTAACGTGGGTATTTGTATTTTTCTTCCCCCACCTTCTCCAAATAATATTAATCTACATTTTATAATAAAACTAATATCTCCTATATACTTATATGATATTTTTATAATTAAAATACCTATATCCATCTCCATATATATCAAATGGGAAATGAAACTGTCAATTGTGTGTACGATGGACTACCACCTTTTGAACCAATATAATTCATTTTCCATCATCATATTTAAAAGATGGATATAATGAGGGATTTATCATATATATATAATATTTAAGAAATTATTATGATTCTAGAATTATTATATTGCATATACCTTCTTACATTCCATTCCATGGGATATATGATAACATTGCTCGTGTGTATGGTAGACTACAACCTCATGAAGTGATGTGATTCTTTTTTAGCTTACGCTTTACAAGGAATTTTTTATGGATAAATTTAATGAATATATAGTATATTTACAGTATAAAAAAACTTTTGGAAATATAATATCACATTTGACCTCTTATGTTAGAATTTCTTTAAAAATAATAATGTCGATCGTGTGTACATGTGGACTATTTCCTCAATGTAGTGATGTGAAATGTGATTCATTATAATTTTACAATGATTGTAATAAGGATATATTTTAATAATAAAAATTCTATATATAACATAATAATGATTCTAAAATAGTTAATTAATATTTCTATCATTTTGTTCAATCCATCGATAAATATGGACACAAGATTAATGGGTATGTACGAACTACCATCTCCATGATTGGAGTAATCCATTTTCTATCTCTAACATTTGAAGATTTCTATAAATACATATATATTGATTATATATGATATTTATTTCATGTATAAAAATATTTATATTATTTTACCATTATCAAATTTAAAAGACCAAAATTACGAAAATTAAACATACATTAAAAAATAGAGCAATTATCACCTGAAACAGTGATTTTAACAAAGAATTGTTAATAAATGAGTGATAAAAGACTATATTAAAAACATATATGTTATGAAAAATATGATTATGGTTATTTATTATATTTTTAGTAAACTAATATTAATTATATAAGAGGATCATACACATATGAAGGAAGAAAAACTTGAGGTTGGGGTTTCTCATCTCACTTTTACATCCATGAGACATACATCATATTCACCACTTATTACTTTATATAGAGGATATACATAGTAATTTTATATGTTATATCATTATGATATCTTAGTTCATATTATTTAATGTTTCATCTGATGTTAATTAATTCATGGGTATTATGATTCAAATGTTGCCAAATTGGTAAGAGTTTATTTCACAATATAATCATTATTTAGGGTTGTATTTATTTAAGTCTCCCACGGGGAAATTATTTTGTATTTCTATCATAAAAAAATACATTTCCATATTGACTGTTTATTAATGAACTCTTCCAATAATAGTAACATTTTTAACACTTTATTACATAAAATGATTAAGAAATATGTTTTTATGAAAATTCAATTTTTTTCTATCTTCGGTTGTAAATCCCTTTTCATCAAAATCCATATCTTAAAAAAAGATTTTAAAAACTATTTTTAACATTTTATAAAAGATTTATTAATGAAATTTTTACACATTTTTTAATTTTTAATTAATATATTGAATGTAATCTTCATATTGTTTTCCAAAAAAGGACCGTTTGGCTTTTACCAAAAATATGAAAGGAATATTTTTTTAACGTGCATGATGTGTTTGTAATTTCTATCAACATGACCAATAAATTTGTTAATATTATCTTATAATTTTCAATGAATGTTTTCAAATAATATTATTTTTGAAATATTTTTTGAAGTTTTAGTTTTAAAAATATATTCAAAATAAAATGTTTATTTCACCCAATAATTTTTAATGAAATTTTTAAAGAAATTATTTTTTACAATGCCATCAAACCATTATTATACATATGATACACTGAGGATATGTTTTATTGATACTATTATTATTCTATCTTGGAATGTTTTGTGAATTATTTGATTGAGGATGTACAATTTCTTTTTACCATTCACCATATATCTCTTGATGTTTTTTGATTATGTTTATTGGATTGGGGTATGTATTAAGTTTTAATTTCCCAATTTTTCAATATGAATTGTTATATTGATTAGGTTTCACACATTTAATGAGAGGAATGTATTGTAAATTTTAATTAATGGGTGGGGATCAGTTATACATAGCCCATCAATGCATCGATTGGTCTTAGGAGGTAAAAAAGTTTTCTAAATTAGACTGGTTTCTACCCACATATTTAAATTTTCCATTGAATGGTTCTAAAAATATGTTTTAGATGTTAGGAATTATGAATTTTCTCATTATGAAATTATTTTTTGTTGTCCATGTGATTATTAAATTAAGAAGAATATCCATGGATATGTTTCAAGATCATGTGATGATTTATATGGCTTTATTTTATCATCATTTATTCATTCTATATTTTTCTAATATTACTTTATAAATGGAATGTTTTGGAATTATTTAACTTTATATATTGATTATTCTTATTATGTCATGATATATTGCATTGAATAATTATCATTACTATTAATTTTATCTCATCACATTCTTATATTTTATTTTCCTTGAGATACATGGAATTTGTTTGTGATTGATATGAAGGGATATGCTAAGTGGAATAAAAGTGTTCTCAAAGAAATCACATTTTGTACTCTATCTTTTCAAATGTATATTAAATTAAAACATGTATCTAGTTTACTCAGACTATTAAACTATTTGGTCCCTTCGGATTTATTCCTTGTATCTAGTGATAATGTAATAATGTATACACCAAATCCAAGTTACCGGGGTTGTTCTCTTTACATATATCATATTTCTCAAAGTTGATATAGTGTATCCAAACCTTTGGTGAAATATCAATAACAAAAACTGTATATATTTAGTTTTATAATTAATTCCAAGGGGTTCAACTATTAAGTTGTATAAACCTCCACACTATCATTTTTAAATACGACACGCCGAAAACCATTCGATGATGCATCACTATAAATAAACACTGATTTTTTACTAGATTGAAGAGTATATAAATGTTTATTTACCAACCTTCAATTTAATTTCATATAATTATCTTCCAATTCCATTTCCTATATGGATTTGTCCCCTATACATGTTAACATGTTTATTATGTGAAATAATCATTTTATGTTTTCAATAAATTGTTGTTATTATCTTGATAGTATAAGGAAACTACATATATATATATATATATTATATTTATATGTTTGGTTTATTCTGTGAAAATATTTATTTTTAAAGGTTAATAGATAAACCATCCTTAGATAAAATATGGACAAGGAAATAAACTTAACAAATCCAAAATTCACATTTACTGAATTCCCCATATAACTCTTATTTTTTATCGGAATGACAATGATAATTTAAAACTGAGTTTCATGGTTATTATAATTTATAAAATATACAATATTATCATCAATAATTATCAGCATTAACATATCAATAGAATATTTGAGTACTCTATTCCTCAAAACTATAAGCCTAAATGGTTCATTTTCTAACCCAAAATGAAGTATAGTGAACTTATAATGGACATACGACGAATGAAATGTTTTCATTCGGATAACCACCTTATTAAATTATATTTAATGATAGCTATAATAAAGATCATTTATTTATAGTTATTATCCTCCTTAAAGTTGATCAACAATGCCACTATTATAAGGCCTTGGATACTTCTTCTTTACTATAATTCAATGTTTTCCCTATAATCAATGTGTTATCACATTAAACCATCCTTCTTATTCAATAATAAAATATGTCATTCCCATGGAGAAACACTTGGATGAAATAATCCATTATTAGATAAATATTTAATTTATTTTAGAAAATAAACTAATTACACTGGAGACAATCTATATATAGGATTTAATATGGGTCATGCACTAGGGATAATATCAATAGTGAAATAAACATCCCTATTTGTGGGAAAATAAGTTAATTCATTAGGTAATTCAAAAATATTTTCTTACAAGGATGATATGTATTCTTCCAAGTATTTCTTCCCCTTTATAAATTGTATTTCATACATTTATTATATAGGGATTTCATTAATATGAGCTAAAGTTGGTGGCTCCTAACTTGATTTAGGTAATGAAATATCACCTCATAGAAATGTAGTTCTGTACTCGCTTCACCAATTATAACATCATTACCTCATTAATAAATTATTTCATTATCATTGAAGAGACAATAAATAACAAATATTACATAAAAATATACCATATGTATGATAATGTTATTTGTAACCAAATAACCCCCATGAATTATAATTTGAACTACCTAGTATATAATTATTTTAATCAAAGTACCACTTTATGTTATAACTAATAAATCATTCCATAATTTAGCACTGGTGATTATATATTATTTGAAAATGTACACAATATTAAAGTGTTTATAGATCTATAATAATATATAAAATTATCTAACATTTAATGTATAATTAAATTAACTATTATCACATAATTTAGAGACTTAATATTTGATGTTGTTATTTTAAAAACATGACATTGATCCCTAGGCCACATCTTGGGTACATTCCTTCCAGGATTCATGAATTTATTAGAGAAATTTGTTATATCCTTGCACATGAAATGCTGAATATTTATCTCTTCTGTTTCCTTCTCGAGTGCCATCATTCTACTTGGAAATTATGAAATGGTAAAGCTGAGTTCGATAATTATCCTTGAAAACGATGAAATCATATTATTATAGTGGAAGGGTTTAATGAAAGGTTATTTTGATAATAAAGTTATTTAGTTATGAACTATTCACTATACTAATTTTTCTCATGTGGATCATGGCTCATGTGGGGTTATATTATATTTTGCATAAATCATTGTTCACTATTTAGAGTCACAGTTAGATATTTTTTGTTAGAGATATAGTATCACAATGTTTCTTCTGAAAATTTTAGAAATAAAATATCTATGGTTGTGTCAAAGTGTGTAGATATGTCAACAAACCAAATAGGGGATATTGTTGGGAAACCCCCATCAAGGTGACATTATAGTGTTTTTGGGTTGATTGAGTCTATTTAGATAGTATGTTAAAAAGTTCATTTGTGTAGTTCAAGCATAATTTTTGGTATACTATTTTAAAAATGTGTAAAGAGATAGTTTTTTATCTTATTAATGTTTTTTAGAAAAAATTTCATAAATGGTGGAATAGTTTCCCATGTTGTTCTATATATTTTAGGTCTAAAATTTATAGGAAGGGAAATGTTTTTTGAATAATGGACTTTGAGGATTTCATCATGAAAATATGGAAAAGGAATGGAATTCAAGATAGATTTATTATTTCTAAAAACACTGTAGACTCATGAATGAAATTCTCATGAAGGTGGTATGTTTTGTGAATGTTAAAGGTTATGAGAAGACACCATGTTTTCCAAAGCGTACGCGGACAAAATATCTGCCAAAAGTATTCATGTAAAAAGTAAATTTTCAAAATAGAAAGAAGAATCTATTAGAAAGGAATTGGTGAGTGATAAATTTTCATGACGGTGTGGAATAGAATATAAATATGGGGACACACTACACCTTTGAAGAGAGAAATACTTAATGAATATCCAAATGATCTGGATTCGTGAAAGAGTTTCATGAAAGATTTTATTGTACAAAGAATTCACAAGAATAAAAGTTCCATTAAGAGGAAACTTTTTTCAATATGACAAAGCTAGTTTTGTAAATGTTTAGAGAGTTTCATATAAGGTCATGAGATTCATGAATGTTCAATGTTTTCTGAAAAAATCAAATTCTCTGTGAATGTTCGAAAAGTGTTGATCAAAATAGAATCTTATGTGAACCAAAAGGAATTGCCAAAAAATTATGTGGTAAAGTGATATTCATTAAACAGATGAATATATAGCTTTATGATTCTCGAAATGAGTTTTTAAAAATATTGATCCAAGTGATCAATTTATGAATCTTCTGAAAGAGTAGTGGTCATACTTTAACATCAATAGTATTGAGGTTTCAAATTGTGATTTTTAGTGAATGAGGTTGGATAGTGAATCTGCTCAAAACATTGAAATAGAAAGTGAAATTTAGTTGATTTTTTATATTTAATAGTTTTCTTTTGAATGATCTATGGATATATACCAATGTTCTTTTACCTTGAAAATGTACTTTATCTTGTGCATGTTTTCATTTCTTCTTATACATTTCGATAGGAAGGGTAAAGAAGTGTCTATTATTTATTGACAAAAAAAGTCATAATTGGGGTGGGTTTTTATCTTCCATACCCTACCTCCCCCCCCACACACAAACACCACATATGGTAGTTAACCTGGAAGAGACAACTAAAAATATCATTGATTAATCCTCCTTATCAATCTCTAATAAATGTACTTCCTAATAGATATTCCTACTAGTTTAATATGTAGTTTCTACATTCTTCACCATCAAATCTAGTCACTACCCTTATTATATAAAAATTACAATGATTGAATTATGATGACTATTTTAGAAATAGTCATAAGTCCCAAAAACTATAAATAAAAACTTTACACAATTCACTCCTATAAATTAATTCATAAAAACCCACCAAATAATATTTATCATTTATTGTTCATTCATTATTTCAATTTCAATGTTTTTATTTTTTTTATTATTCTAAATGTTATATTCCATAATTTAATCAGATAGTATGAGCCTAGAGTTATAGAAATTATATTTTCATTATTTTTTGTTTCCATATTATCTATTTTTTACTATATTGATCCTAATAAATATATATCGTTTTTTATTTAATAATTTTATAACGAAATATGGCCATTTATTTTTTCAATTTCATAGGTATTACATTAATTCCCATTTTCAAGACCTGAGCACTATGGGGAAGACATTTAGATTGTTAACAACCATTAAGGCCCATCAGTTAGTCCCTAGATATGTTGTCACCACAGCCTTTGATCATCATATCCTAGTGGTAACCCAAGGATGGTTCCGCATCACAATTGGAAGGAATCAATAGATCCTATTGAGGCTGGCATCAATGGATGGTCGAGTTGAATCCTATTTGGAAAGGAAAATCTATAAGGACCCAGCCTTAAAAAATTACATAATCTTGAATTAAATGAATAATTCACATTAAGGATCTTTTCAGGTTTAGAGTTTTAGGGAATTATGACATAACTATTACATCACAAAATATTACAAAGCATACACTTCTACTCAATTTCCATTTTTTTTCATAAAATAAAAAATCTTAAAAAGTAGCATGTCTAATTCTAGGTTTTATATATCATGTCTTTCCTTGATCCCATCCTTGATCCTATTCATCTTTAAGTCATGTGGAAAACATTTCAAAAACTTGGGATGAGCATAAAAATCTCAATAAGAGATACACAATTAAGGAAACTGTTAGTTTTTCAAAACAATAAGTAAATCATGAATACTTTATCATAAGTAATACTTTTCACCTTTAGGAAGTAGAAAATAATCTTCAATGAATAAAATATCATTACTTACGCTTTTTTAACCAAAATATTACCATAAAACTCATATAAAGAACACATAACATATAAAGGTAACTTAGGACATAAACATACTTAAATGGAATAACCATACGGTCGACTTCCACAAATATCACTAAATGGAATAGCCATACAACCGACTTCCATACCCAATGCATTGGATGTTATAACATAACCACCTATCATTTGGTTTATCACTTAACCACCCATCAAATGTCCAAGTACCATTATAAAATCATAACACATAAAACCAATATAAAGGAATGAAAACATTTCCACATTTCAATCAAAATATATCATTTAAATATATTGATATAAAAGAGTCCTTTATCAAAACCATTTTCAATACCAAAATATGTAAAAGAGTATATGGTATTTATTTTCTTTTAAAAAAACATTACAGCTTATTGAGGAAGCCAAAGATCAAATAATACTCGCGGCGGCAGAAAGGTCATTTTTACCGCATACGTTAAAAAAGAAACATAATTTTTTTCATTTAGTAAAACGCTTCATAGAGAAAATATTTCTTTTTGAATAAAAGTAAAAGTCAAAGGGGTTTATACACCATAACAAAAAATTTGTGTATAAAACAAAATATGCCTTAATGAAAGGAGATTGAGACGAAGTCCCTTACAAATACGATATCCTTAGATTAAGGATAAATCAATTACATAATTATGTATGAAAAATACAAATACACCCTATATAAGAGGATATTAAGTGTAAAAATATCAGAGGTCATACAAATATATTCATAGTATGACATAATCAAAATGAAGAGGTTTAACCCAAAGAATTGAAATTGGGTTATGAAGTTCCCTTACCGAAATTCGACAGCCTAACGACGTCACTTTAAAATTCAGAAAATAAGTTGATGAGAGATAAAAAGGGAATCTCATCACTTGGAAATAACATTTACATCAATAAGGATATATAATAACATATCACAACATAATAATATGTAAATTAAAAGACCTAACAAAAAGAAGTCTTTTAAAAAGGGGAGGGTGAAAGGTTCCCTTACCGACTTGGGTAACTTTTAAAACGTACACCCCATGATAGAAGGATCATAAAATTAGGATGTAAATACTCATAAGTTAAAGTATATTACACAAAGAATACAATTATGGGAAGTACATACACCATACAAAAGTAAATAGTGGCAAATGTAGCATGAATCTCATAGGAATAAAAGGTGAGATAAAAATCCTTACCTCGTTGTGATCAATCGAGTCATATGAACAAAAGATAATACATACCAAATGAATCACATAATACCATGAATATAAATAGAATCATGATAATATATATGAAATGGAAGTACACAATACACCACATGCAATAAATAATTGGCAAACAATGGAAATCTCATGGAATTAAAAGTGAGATAATAAATCCCTTACGAAAATTCGATAGCCTAATGACGCCACTTAAAACTTCCAAAAATGGATTGATGAGATCAAATAGGGCTCTCATAATATGAACATAAAAAGTACAGTAAAAGGAATATAAAATAACATCCCCCAACATAAGAAATAGGATCTTAAAATAAGTGACATAAAAGAGAGTACTTAAAAAGAAAGAGAGAGGTAGGATCCCTTACCTCAAGTCTGACTTGTTCTCATTCGTTCTTTATATTCCTGAATAATAAACTTAGGTAAATTTAAAATTTCTTAAGGAATTATTTTAAAGTTTATTATTCAATTCATATCACATATTATCATGTTATAAACATTACGTAATCATTTATGTTAATAACGGTTGTTTTGTCGATATTTTGTACTTGAGTCAAAAATAAACTTCTTATAATTAAAAGTTGTTATTGTGGTAAAATATCCATTATATACAGAATTATATTCATGATTTAGATATCATACATATCATATATATCTAGTATATACATGTATTATAATATTACATAACATTTATAGGTAATCAATGAAATGTACCGTTCATGGAGACAGTAAGCCATACATACGCATGAACACTACTTTCATTTCTATTTCATACTTTAATGGAATGAAAAAATATGATACATAGGTATATTACAATTACAGTATAATATAATATATAATATTATTAACTACATCCTTTATACATCCCACATATGGAATTAACGATTCAAATCACTTTGAGGTGGCGGTAGTCTGCACTTCCTAAAATGAAATTATCGTATTTACCCATTACGGAAACCATAAAGGTATGGAATAGAATAAAAATATAGAAGCATAAGTAAAACATAAACAAAATATATATCATATATAAATACAGTTATATCTTAATGTCCACCACGATAGGTGTTAAAATAAGATTGAAGAATCATCGTTTTGTGAGGCAGTAATTCACCACCCACAGAAACAGTATGTTCTTTAACCATTAGATGTAGGTGTGTGTAAGTATAGCTCGAATAATTCTCATAAAAACATCCTAGTATATTTAATATACTGGTTTTGTTACAAAATAAATGAATAACAAGAGTTTAGGGGGTTGGAGAAGCAAAATAAAACAAAAGAACATAAGAGAATACATTACCTTTAAATCGGGTAACTCTTTTTGATTTGAGCCGAAGGCATCTTTGGAAACACTTCTGCCCAAAGTGAGGATTCTAGGAGTAAGAGAGGGGTGTGGATAGATAATATGAGCAGAGTTTGGAAGATCTGAGGGATTGAGAGGTGGGGGTAAGGAGGTAGAGGTGGGAGCCTTTTATAAGAGGAAGGAGGGGCACTCTTGGAAAGTCATGAAATGTTACTTTATTATGAAATGATTTTCGGATTTTAAAGGCCCCAAAATGATATATTTTGAGGATAAGGTGATAAGGGTTCTAAATCCATTCATCCAATAGGTTTTAGATAAGTTTAAGTCTTATATTTTACCATATCTTTTCATTTTATTTAAATCGTTCATTAATGAGGTAATCACTGCATCATCATGGTGTCAAAAATAAATTTATTTATTTAATGTATAAAAATTATAAAAAAATTACCATGATGTAGGAAATATTTTTATCTTTATAATGAATATTTATAGTCAAAATTATAACTTATATAACCCCATGTAATAATTGTTTTAGTAAAATAATACATGTTTGTGACATTTTTATTTTTACTTTAAATAAAAAGTTATTAATTTCATTTTCTTACCCAAGTGGCTCCATGGAGTCCCCAAATTGACCCATGGATTTTCTTGGTCAGACAAGACTCATCCAATAATGTTAGGACATGTTTCAAGTTATTTTTATATTTTTATAATAATATTTTTACCTTTAACTACCCTAATTACCTTTAATCGGGGTTAATAAAACTCAAAAGTTACTATTCACCAAAAATTATTTTAATCCAAATAAACCAAATTTTACTTATTAATGAAAACCATGTATGTCGGATTTTTGAAATTCAATTCACAGAAGTGGTAAAATTTCATTAAAATGAAAAAAATTGTTTTTTAACTACCACTTAGTGGTTTCACTATTCATGAAAAATTGAAGTTTTTCAAAAGAATACCAAAAATTCACCCTAAGTTATATTTTACATTCTGAATTTAAAAATTTTGTTCATTTTACCAAATTCAAAACATAGAAGTTTCATTAATTAATTTTATAATTAATTCCCACTGTCAAAACAAATAGCACGTTTTTAAGAAACAATATCTATCAAAAGATTGACACTGGTTTATGTCCAATTTCAAAGTGAAATTAATTCCAATGACCACTGTTGAATTAAATGGTAAAAATATATTTTAATTACACTTTAAACCGAATTAAAAAGATAATCTAACCATATAAAAAAATTATATTAAAAGGAGTTTTTGAATTAAAATACAACATTTTCACTATTTATTAAAAAATGAACTTTATCAGAAAAATACCAAAAAATTTACACAAAGTAAATTTTGATGTCTTGATTCTAAAGAAGGATTTTATTTTCTCAAATATAACATATAAAATTAACAAAAGGTAGTTTTAAAAAGGGTTCTCCATCAAAAGGCGGTTAATCGACCTTTTAAAGAATATTAGAATATTTAATCTTAAAATTGGATTCATTTTCATTTTAAGCCTATAACATTTATTGGATAAATGGAAAAATATTTAACAAGCATATATAATCATTTTTTAGTTAGTTATGTTCATTCTTGCCATTACAATGGCTAGGCGTTACCTACCATTTAAAATAATATTATTATATTATTAGTGTGCAATGCAAGATTTCAAAGAAACTCATTGTTGTGTATTGGGTATGCCATCGAACATAGCATTCCCTTTAAAGTAATATTAAAATTTTATTCACAAATATTAATAAATATGAAAATGTCATATTCTTTATTTACCTGGTTTGTTACAAAATCAACCACTCTTATAGTGGCCCTCCATCTAGTATGATTACAATCTGTTCTAGGGTGCCACCTAGTAGCACACATCACAAGGGTCCTACCCATGAATTAATGAATACCAACCATAGAGGTATTATATATTGTAACCAATAAAAAATAAAGAGTGATGCATTCCCTCCCCATGGTTAATTGCAAAAGTGTAGATTTAGAGGACCTCTCCAAATTACTCATATCATATGTACTCCCCACAGAAACATAAAGAGTAGTTTTGGAGGAACTCCCTAAGGTGAATATAAATCTAGTGATCACAAATGTCCTACCCATGATTCCAATTCTTAATGTCTTCCCTACAATAGAAAATCATCCAATAGAGAGGTTCTCCTATGTCAACCAATTAACAATCCGAAAATATAGAGTTCCTACTTATGATGTCCACTATAGAGATAATCCACATGAAAAATGAGACACCTAACATATAGTTTTTCCTCATATCAGTGGAAAAAAAATGTTCCATGACATTCCTCCACTTTGGGATCAAGAAATAAACCTACATAGTGGTCCTCCCTATGCTGGTAAAAAATTAATTTTCAACCATAGAGATTAACTACACGGTATTTACCAAAAAGGACCCCTTCATGTTTTCATAACCCCTCAAGGAAATATCTCTCCCCATTTCATGATTATGGAAATGTGTTCATATTATTAGGAATCACCTTAAAATAAATGACCATCTACATTAGGTACTCCATCTTCAAATGGATGAATCCCATCCCATTCTAAGGGTGATAAAAAATAATGATCATTATCTATTACTCCAAAAAATAGTGAGGGATAATATATAAAACTATAAGGATTATTAGGCCCTTACATTTTGGATTAATTTTGATTTTTGATCTATTGAGGGAGTCATCTAGAGATTCAGGACTTGAAATGGGATTCTAAGAAATTTTATGCCCTTAAAAAGTTTCTTTCTATGGGGTTTATGGATTGGGTGGTGTCCCTAGTGTTTGAGAGATCATCAATAAGGGGAAGGGGGGTCGAGCTACTATAAAACAACTACAACATGTCATTCACAGTTAAACATGTGTTCAAACTGGGAAATATCATGTACAAAGGGAGGATCCCTTTTCCTAGTATGTTCAAGCTGTTAAAAAATGTTCATGTTTTGAATGGTTCCTGTGGGGTTTTAAAAAATAAGGTGGAGTAGCAGGGGAGTGTATCCCCCCTTTATATTTTGTTGGAAATATAACATATGGAGGGAATTTTGGATAACACCTTCCCCTTGAGTCTTATCATTATTTCCCATTAATTAGTTTATGGTTCTTCAAGGTGTTTTGTAACAATTCAAGATATTTCCCTTCATATATTCTTATTTACCTTCTCTAAGAATTAATTTAAGAGAGTTTAAATATGGGTTTATTGATTATTTTAATGGATCATGGGTAAATCATCAGTTTATGATGGATCTTTCATGTGTGGTGGCTAGAGGAGGAACCAAGATGATATATTCATGTCTCTTATCATAATTTTAGTAGAGGTAATCCATTTCCCTAATTTATTTACAGTTTTTGATGAAATTTGAAATAAAAAATAGGCAATTTAAAAAGTGTCACGAATTATGTATTTTTTCCAGGTTGGTTCGAAAGGTTTATTATGGACCTTCCATAACAAGTTGTTCAAGATTTCAGTATGCCTATAATCCCCAATAAGTTTTTTGTTTTATATGTATCTTTGGTATTTAAATAAATAATTATAATTGTCTATAATTCATTATTTATATCATATGGCATGAGGATGGAGCTCAGGAGTTGATGTGAGATTGGATGAGGCATGGATGGGCTTGGCTGAGGTTTGGAAGAGCTCGACAATGATGGTAACACTATGGAAAATGTATGTATCCTATTCAATACAAGATTATTTGGATTCCATGTATTATTTCTTGTATGCATGCATGTTCATTGGACAAGTTATAATAGTTAGGGACAATGATGGTGTTGGGAAAAATATATAGGATGTTGTTCGACCTTATATGCTTGGTTTAGGTTCTCTTCAGCACCTTTGATAATTTTGATTACCTAGTGACTATGTTTCTAATGGCTGAGAGTATTGTTATAATTTAGGTGAGGCCTTGGGTAGGTCTTAGGTTATGAGAATAGATGTGGGTATTCATGATTTATTTTCCAAGGGAGAGACAATAAGGAAGGATAAGCTTAGGGATATCAGCAGTTAGTGAGATTGTTTTACCTCTCACTCTGGATAGGTGACACCTTCATTAGGTTTTGTTAAGATAGAGAAAGTGTGGGAAATGGGATGAGTCCTTCCTGAATATATGGGGTTTAATGAAGAGTGGTTTCCTATGGGTGACGAGCTATGAGATACCCCATAGGAAATGAGATATGAGACAAAGGTATGGATCAATACTTTTGTTAAATACAAGGAATTGAGTTTCTATTGTTTCTTAAAGAACGACCCCTTGGGATGGTCACTAGGTAGCAGGACTAAGAGAGAATATGATTTTGATGGTGTTGGACTGGGCCTAAGGGTTATTTTCAAGATGAGTCTTCTGGAAAAAATTTCACTGATGGGTGATGTGCTTGAAATTGTATCAGTGAGTAATTATTTGGATGAGCCCAAAGGACCTAATAGATGACCAGATCTGAAATTTGAGATATTTTTTGATGAAGGGCTAGGTCTTGAATGAATAGTTGCATGGGTTCAAATGATGATCTATGTAATGGGTTGTATCTGAGTGTATTTCTTCATGCAAACATGTGTTGTTCTGTGTGATGAACCTTGAGTTGGATTTGGATCCATAGGCTTGATATTTTCTTGATAGATATGGATAGTTGATGTATTGGACCTCACTTTTGTAGTCATGGGATGTGTGGTGGACCTTTCTATGGGAGGCCTTGTATTGAGGACCACACTGGGGGAATGGTCATAGTATGATGTGACACATGAATTTGGACCACACATTGGGTGATAAGTTACCAGTTACGAGATGGTATTGTCCATTCATTGAGAATGCATGACTAACCATGTCACGAGTTAGAATTCATCAGTTGAAGGATAATTAGAGGGCCATTCCACGTATAGTCTAGATTCATGGTGGAAGAACACTCATGTATGTATTCATTGTGAAGTGATATGTGATGTAACTATTGGACTCTACCTTGAGTGATAATGAAGTGGGTTGATATGAGGACACATTATTAGGCCCTATCACTTTGAGTAGTATATCAAGGTTTAAGCGATTCCCTTCACTAATTCTTCGGCTACCATTAAGATATTAGGCTTGATGGAATTTGATAGAATGATGATTGAAAATTCATAGAGGCTGAATCAAATAGGGTTGAGAATCAGGGTGGGCTAATTGGGACATGATGCTCTAGTGAGTTTATAGATGAGGTAGTGTTTTAGTTTCTAGTATGGAATAGAAGTTGGTTTGATTCAGTTTTATTATGGCTTGGTTAGAACATGTAGTAAAATTCATCTATCTGATATTTTTATTTTATTCCCCATATATATAGGTATATGGTGGAATATTCAAGAGGAACTTGGTGATACCCTAATAATATTTATTTTCCACCTCCTGCATGGGAACCCTATTTCACGTGTAGCCCTTATGAATACTTTCAGTTTAAGCATAAATCGTATAGAGGATCAGGTTGGATATGCTCGATGGTTAATATAGACATGGAGTGTGAGTCCCATATATTGTAGTAGTTCTAGTTTTCATGTGTTTTATTTTTGTTATATTGATTAATTTATATATGGGATCATCCAAGAGTTTTTTCAATATTTTATGTTTTCAAGACCATAGATCTGTATGCTTCTTCATGGTATATTTTGATATAGCATTGTGTTTATAAGATACTGTGTAATCTGATGATTATTTAATGGCTGATTTTGTTTTTTATATTGTATTGTATAACTCTAATTCAAGGGAAATGTCTCCCCATTATATGGATCAGTCCATCATGTCCATTCTTTATCCTCTTTCATATGGGGAGTTTGAATTGATTTTTTTGATGTCTTTGATCCATGGATTGTTTACTGGTCATAGTCTAGTGTGTTTTAAAATGGTACTATATATTTTTATTATTTTGGGAGATTTCATATATGTGTTTTATGAATTTTTTAGAGCTTATGATGGACCTCAGACTAGTTCATCATGTAAACCATTCTGGTGGAAAGTCCTGATTGCTAGAGGTGCAATATTGTTGTTTATAATTTGAATTGTTTTGAATGATATGTTTATTGAATATGATATCTTTTTTGATGATGTTACTTAAATTTTTGGATCTTGACCCATTGGAAGGATATATGTGTATATGTATCATGATTTTGGTACATAAGACTCACATGACACATTCTTGTTTATGTGTGTTTGAGTTTTTTGATAAAGGATCAGTGGTTTTAAGTGTCAAAGAAAATTTATATGGTGATTTCTCATATAATTTTTTAGTGTAATTATAATTAGTTGAGCTATAATATTTTCTCTGATTAGAGGTCATGTAGTTCTTAGGGTTGGATATTCTCTAGTGATGGAATACGTTCACGAAATAAATGGATGTATCGAGAAACATCAAGGGTCAGTGCAAGCATTTTGTTCTGTAGGAATGATCCATGGATAAAAATCAGTTTCCCTAAGTCTATTTAAACCATTTAGAGGGATTACTAAATGTTGGGGGATACCATCTGGTTGTTATCAAATCTACTTTATATAGTGTAGGATTGGTTGGATCCCTAGACTAGTTTTTCTAGGTATGTGCTTTTGGTGGCATGATGGGAGAGTGAGTAGACACTCATGGTTTGGGATTATTCTCATGTTATAGATGATCATGTGGTTATCCTTGGAATGAGTAAGATTTATAGGTATTTTTAATGTGAATGACATGTATATGGGGAATGGTTATTGAGGTAGGCACATTGGTCTATCTTTTGTGAGATGTGGCTCATGAGAGTGTGAGTCAGGGTGTGTGATTAGGTTGTGTTAGAGCATGTATTAACTAGGTTCAAGAAATAATAAGTAGGATCATAGGAAAGAAAATTTTAGTGATTTCTTAGTTGATCTCTCATCCCATAGAGGAGACTGAGCATTGGATTGTGTTTTTGTGAAAAGTCTTGTTCTACAAGGGAATGTGAGTGTTTCATATGGGTTGTTCCTGATTGTGTTATGGATAGTGGATGTGCCTTTTATGGAAATTTTGTTAAATTTTTTAGTTGCAGATGACACCATGTGATGTTATAATGGTACTTTATTAACAAAAACTATGTGAGAATGGAATCCTAAAAATTGATGTGATTAAATATATCCCTTAGTGGTGGTATGTGGAATTAGTGAATGATCAGTGTATTTCAGTAAAATAAATCAAAACATGGTCCATGATAGGTGTTGATAGATATGATTGGGCATAGATCAAGAGGAGCAGTACACGTGTAATGGTTTTATCTTATGGGTTTTGTTCTTAAAGATTTTTTTAGACAATAACATGTGGTGAGGATTATACCATTAGCAGATAGTGTTTTTTATTGGTTCTTTTATATAAGTGGTAAAATTACTTCTAGTAATTTTTTATGGATAGATTGAGGGTAATAGAGTTTAATGTTTGGATTTTTGGGTGATGATAATAATACTACTCTAGTGGGGATCATCATATCAGTTGGAGTATGGCGACCCTTGACTTCGAAGGGTCATGGGTGTGGTGAGACTACTCTATGGATGGATGAGGTGGAATCATGACACCAATATTGGAGTGGACTTGATATATTCTATTTCCTTAGTAAATACTATATTTGAGAATTAAGTGTGGTCATAGTTGGATTTATTCCACAAAATTAGCATCATAGTGGTTTTGGTGTGATCCATGAGTGAGTAATATTAGAGGTGTACTAGTGATCAGAGTGAGAGAATGATGTCTGATCTAGTTGGTCTTGATCAAGTCATGTAATTAAAAAATTATTAATGGTTGGACTTCTTTCTAGGAATCATAGAGTCACGATATTCCTTTCAGTGTTATGGAATCATGATTGTGTAGTTTGGTGTTGTATCAGTGGGCATGATTGTGAATTTTTTTGAGAAATTCATCTAGAGGGAAGACTATAATTTATTAAAAAGTTCAAGAGTGGTGAGATGGAAGTTACATCAGGTACATATTTGGGTTGGAGTTGACAGGTTGGTGGACCACTAGATGTGCATCTTTAGTATCTGATTCCTATATTTGGGAGCATAATGGTATAGAATGAGAGCCTTTTGGGTGATTCTTTATGATGGGGATCATTATAATAACCAGGATTAATTGGTGGAAGACATCAAGGTATTATTTGTAAGATAGATGTGGTGAGTTCCATCTTCGTATTGGGTATGGTAAAAAATGGTGAATTAGCTTCTAGTGAATAGTTTTCCTTGGTGAATGGAGTTGTGCAGTGGATGTATGTTTTGTTTTAGTGATGGAACATAGTGAGGTCTATATGTTTTGATGGACATGGACGGTTGGGATCCAATTTTTGATGGTTTCCACTACTTTTTGGGGATGAGCAGTGTTATGGTGTAGAGTTATATTACACCATTGATTTTTGGGATGTCACAGTTTTTAGTAATTTTATATTTTGATCTGGTGAGGGGTTTATTTGGAGAATCAAGACTCAGAATGGGATTCTAAGAGTTTTTATGCCCATCAAAGGTCTTTTTTGGGTTTCCATTCCCGGGGGGTGTCTCAGGTGTTCGAGAGGGCATCAGAGAAGCGATGTGCGGTCAAGCTACTATAAAATAGATGTATCAGTTCATTTATGGCTTGAATATTGCTCAAACATTGAAATATCAGAGACACTAAGAGGTTCCCACTTCATAGGTAGTTCACGGTAAGAATATATGTCCAAACCATAAATGGGTTCATTTTTCTTAAATGTGTGTCCCAAAGTACTTATTTTGTGAAAAAAAGCATGTGTGGGGAGGGATTTTGGTCACCTCCTCCCCCTTTATTATTCCAAGTTCATGATTCCTATTATTTCATGCTGATTTAAGATATTTTTTCTAGGGTTTTAGTGGTGAATTTCCTAGATCATAGTGAAATCATCCATTCAGGAGGGAGATTTTTTTTTTCAATGGCTATAGGAGGACTCAAGATGATGTCTACACCTAGTGTGCCATAATTTTTATTGAGGTGAGACACTACCCTAAATTATTTAGTTGTTTTATTGAAATAGGGAACAAAATAAGAAATTAATTGGGTTTATTTTTTTATGGATTCTTCTGGGGTTTGTGCGAGAGGTGTGTTAAAGACTATCGATGGGTGGTTGGTCAAGGTTTTGGGGTGGCACTCATTCCCTTTGAATTTTACATCAGTTATTCCCCATTTTTTTAATTTAATTAATTAACTATATTTCATTATAATAAATTATTCATCCCTTATGGATTGAGTAATAAGATTAATTGGTGATTTAAGATTATACAATGCATGGACGAGCTTGAACAAGGCTTTACAGAGCTCGTTAATGGTTGAAACTCCTTAATGGAGGTAGGTGGTCCCTTTAATTTATGATATTATTCCATTTATGTGCTATTTTTCCCTATATACAAGTTTATTAGACCACATAGAATGGTTTGGGACTGATAGGGGCTTGGGAAGAAGAGATAGGATATATTTCAACCTTCTATGCTAATTTCATGTTCTCTTTAGCACAACGGACAGCTGGGATCATCTGGTAACTATGTCACCTAGGGTCAAGATTGTTGATATAATTTTGAATGAGTCCTTGGGTTGGAATCGATGCTTCAGATGTTATTTTGGTATCTTATTTTGGGTATCCTAAGATTATTTTAGAATGAAAAATATGTTTATCCCTAGTAGTGGTGTGTTATATGGTCGTTTATCACACTCTAAATGGGTGGCACATTTTAATTTGTTTTTTGATGCATGGAGAGTTCTATGAATGGGATGATTCATTTAGGACTATATGGGGTGTCATGGAGAGGGTTTTCTTCCAAGTGATAGGCTACGAGAACTCCCTTATGACATACAAGATGGGAAACAGATTTAGGTTATTGGTTTTCATTGAGAAAGGGAAATTAGTTGTCAAAGTGGGAATAGAGTAGATTGGATTTAGATGGTCACTTAGTAGTGGGGCTAGGATTAGAGAGGGTTTTTATGAGGTTGTTCTGGGCCTAGGGGTCTAGGTTGGGATGAGACTTCATATTTTGATTTCATGAATGAGTGGAATTATTGAGAGGGTATCAGTGAACAGACATTATAACGGGTCTGGAGGACACTATCGATGCCCTGAAAGGTGAGAAAAGACATATTATAAAGAAGTTATAGATTAGGAGTGACATGTTCCCTATGATCAAATGGTGATCTATCTGATAGGTTTTTGTTTTATGTGGTACAACATGCATCCATGTATTGTGCTAAGTGACATACCTGGAGGGGTTATGAGATCCCAAGGAATTACAATGCCTTGAAATAGAAGGATGGTCATGGTATTAAACCTTCCATCTATAGGATTGGGTCATTTTTTGGTCCATTTCTAGTGACCACTAGGTCAAGGACCACCCTAATGTTTGGGTTATTGTATAATGTGATGCATGAATCATGGTCATACCAAGTGTGATAATGTAGTGGTTATGGATATTCCCTTTTGTAAAGACCCTTACACTAGAAGCACAGAGCCAGTATCAACATTATTTCACTAGAAAAATATACATGTAATTGCATCCTAATAGACCGTATAGTTTAGTATTCATTATAAAATTGATACATACATGATTCCCATATTACACTAGAATACAAAAATTACAACATAGTATTTTTTTGAGAAAATAATTATTACCTCATGCATATCCTTTAATATCATTCATAGTACACTTCCAAGATTCTTGGGAAAAGAAACAGAATAAGGGTGAGCACAAATTATCAGTATGGGTAATGTAAAATGGAAGATATCATGGTCTAATTAAGAGTAATCAATAAGGAATTATCAATATGTTAAGGTAAATATCTGATCTCATAATCCTTTTAATAAATAACTTTACTATAATGATTACATGAGGCATGCTCAATATGTCAAGGTAAATAACTAAACACACATTTCATTTAAATAATTTGACTACCATTATTAGATAAATCATAATCAAAATGTCATGGTAAATAACTGAAAACACAAGTCATTTAATCAATAAAATGAGAATGAAATGAATATAGAGATAACATCTTTATAAAAATTTCATGGATAATAATAACTGAATTATTGATGAAGGAAACGCTTAATTATTGGACATCATGATCTTAGGCATCATGATAACTCTTCTATAATGACCTTTCATAAGATAGTTTAAAACTGATGGGTAGGTATATGCCCGAAACCCATATAACTAAGGCTATCTAACTAATTCATATCACGAGGTTACTAATTCATTAAGGGGGATATCTATAACTAGTTTCCAAAAATATCTTTATATATAAAGATTTCCTTTTATATTAAATAATAAATTTATTTCATGAAGAATATTCTTTACCATCACATTTCTGTATCGATTAAAGAATAATGATTAACAATAATTTCTCTACTCAATCGTATAAAATTAAATGTCAAATACCATATGTAGAAATTATATATGGTTTATGTAATAAATATATCCATGATAAATAATATGCCTATTTTTGGGAAATGCAATGTCTAATGATGATAAGAAAGTGGATATTTCTAGTGAATGTTAATGATTACAAAAAACTAATCATGTATGATAATGTCAATACTACCCTTGGTTGAACTGATCATTTACCATCAAGAGAAATAGTAATTATTGAATCGATACAATATATATCTACTAGATTCTATGTTCAATAATGGATTGATGTCATTGAAGAATATAAATATAATAAAAAATTATTAAAAACATTGTTGAGAAAAATAAATTGTTCACTTTGAAAATATTTTAAAAAAAACTAAAGTTTCAACGAATATTTTGAAAATCTATTTCATTGAAAATATCCTTTGAGACACCTAAATTAATTTTAAAATATGTAGTGGTCATGATAGAAGGAAATTATTTACATGTATTACACATTAAAATAATGATTAATTTTTACATTTGTTATAAATGCTAAAAATGTTTTTTTGGAAAATAACATGACTATTTTTTTTTAAAAAAATAAAAATATTGGCATAAATTTCCATATTAATTTATATGTAAATTTTTTAAAAAATAAAACCATTTTTATAAAATATGGATTTGTATAAAAAATTATTTTCAACTAATGGTAGAATTAATTTTAGATTTACTTAAAAATATTTTCTCAATAATTTTAAGTACCATAGAAAGTATAATGGTAAAATTTCTTGAAATGTTCATGAATAACCAGAGGATACTATTGTTAAATGGGTTTATTAAACAATAATCAAAATATTTACTTGGATGTAAATTCACACATAAACAGTCCTAATTAAATTGAGATTATGAAATAAACCATTACAAAGATCCTGATGTTATAGTGAGAATGAATCAATGAATTAATAATGATAATAAATTTTAAATCATTATTTTTTTTTAATTTCAACATAATATAGTCTAAAGTCTTTACACAGATAATCATGGGATATCAAATAAAATGAACAAGTAATATAACCTAATGAATGAAATTAATTTATGAAATTATTTACCACATCATAATTTTCATGACAACTCCCCTTAGATGATGAACTAATTCAAATTAAAATTTTAAATACCATTAATAATTATTTATTCATGATATTAAATTTAATATGGGTATAATATTAACCATGTAAAATAAATTAGGTTCATATCATTACATATGCCTCAATAGAGAAAAATTGTGACAAATTCCATTACCTCATGATATCATTTAGTTAAACATGATTTTATCCCCTATATAATGGTTTCAAGGATTTTATTAATTTTTAACATAATCATATTTATATTTATAATATCATATATAATTCTATTAAAACATTTTTACCACCAGTTTGTTGTCAATATTTCATTATTTTCATTGTTTTGGGTGTTAATTGCCTTATTTTCTCATGTGTGTTTTGTTAGGAATGTTCTGGTTATTATGTATATTATATAGATCCATAATATATAGAATTATATTAATTTTATAAATATAATATTGGCTCATTATGTATATTTTTATAATAAATATTGATGGTTGGACATGGAAAATAAATTTCATCGCTTCATGGGTATGATAGTCGTAAGTATGTACGAGTGATGATATCATTCAATCATCGAGTGAAAGGGTAATAAAGTGTTTGTTATATTAATCATTAAGAATAAATATGTATGTCATATATATATCATTTATTCATTAAATTTATCTTTATTACTTTCTATGTAAATCATATGCGAAAAATGAATCACATCGCTTCGCGAGGTGGTAGTCTGTCGTACACGTGAGTGACATTGTTGTATTTTAAAAATCATTGAAATTAAGATTTTATTTGTGATATTATTATTAAATAAGTATAATAATTTCATAAATATAATATAAATTGTTAAATCCATCATAATATTCAGTTTTGAATGGTGGTGATGTAAAATTAATTACATCAGTTCGCAAGGTGGAAGTACACCGTACACACGATCGACTATTTATTTCCCCAATTGATAGAGGGGGATATGGATATAGGTAATTACAAAATCATATTTAAATATATTTATATTTATGATACCCATAATATATATAATCACTTTATAATATTATTTAAAATATGTGGAGGAAGAAATAAAATATAAATGCTCCTTTATGAACATTACCTCTTCTTCGGATAACATCAATAGGTATGCACAACAATCCTTCCTAGGGTGGATTTATGATCATACAAATAGCACTACTATATTTGGAGAATATTAAGGAAGTGATTTTGGATGGTCATATACAAAACAAATGGCTTTGTAAGTGTGAAGAGGTCATGAGAGGGGGTGGCCTTTTATAAGTTGGAGAAATGACATACATGGAATCTTTGAAACAATTCAATTACGACCATAAATTTATCAATATAAGACCTTTAAAATTATTAATTGTAGGAAATTATTTAATTAATGGTCTCAATATATCCATAAAATGGGTTTTGGAAAGTTTTAAGTCCTTTCTTAACCCTTAAATTCTTAGTTTAAGCCCCCATCAATCCTGTTTTTTCCTTAACTACAACAATTAATTTTTGCTATTTTTACATCCATTATAGTATAAAATTTAGTTGAACATAATAGTTAATATAAATAATTTTCATTTAAAATATATAAAAAATTTTTTTAAATTGAATTCATATAATTAGATGAATATGATATATAATTATACCCACAAATGCGATGAAAAAGGAGGTTTCCAAAGAGATAATTCTTATAAGTATAGAAGGTTTAAATATAAAACTTTTATATGAAATTCATTAAAACAAAAAATATTTTATATATTATAGTATTACTTAACTAATTTTACTTTATAACCATTTTTAAATATAATTTTACATTGTATATTATTTAAACAAAATGGCATTTCTCAATAAAAAATCAGTATTTTTCACTATTCATCGAAAAATTAATCTTTTTAGAAAAATCCAAAAAATTCACCATAAGATAATTTTTATATTTTTATTTATAAAATTAATTTAATTTTGTAAAATTTATTTTCTAAAAGTGGTAAAAAATTATTTTATATTATGTGTGTAAAGCATAATTAAACCATTTTTAATGTATAATTTTCAGAAAAACAAATCCATTTTCTTTTAAAAATTTCTTATTTTATATCAAATCAATAGATAAAAATAATATTAACATTTTTTTAGTTTTATTCATACCATTTTTCTAACTTTGTGTTTATAATCCTATACAATACTATAATTCATTTAAACTCAGGGTTGTGTGTTTTGTAACCTATCAATGAGATCGAATTTATGAAAATAAATAAATCATAAAGTCTTAAGTTGTGACATTTTACTATAAGCTCAGTCTTGTGTTTCATATATTCTATAAAATCAAAATGTATTCTTTTAAAATAATATATAGTTTCATATTCCCCTCTAAAAAATTACATCCTCAAAATATAAACATGATCTCAGTAATCAAGTGTTTAACATTTGGAAATACAGTTGCTGAAGAAAACACAATATAAAAGAATTAATAAACCATCCTCTTGATAAGAGATAAAGTAAATGAAAAAATCATCTAGAATTATACATGACTATATTTCCATGAATTAGATCATAGGTGAAAATTGGTGATGTGTGCTTGGAATAAATGAGAAAATAATTATAGAGTGAAATATATTTTTGATCAAAAGAAAGTAAACAATCAATGGATTATTAATGACCTAAAAACAAAATATCTCTTATTATTTAAAAGACCATTTGATTCATCATATATGATACCAGTAGGATAATATTTTATTTATTTTCGTTTCCATATATTTGAGGATCTATTTTGCTGTATAAAAATATAAGTAAAAAAACATACATGATATGTTTCTATTATATAAGCACAATTTCATCATTTGGATATTCTTAGATCAATTTCCAATTCATCTGTTACTTCATGAAATGAATATCCAAAATGAATCTATATGCCTAAATCAATGAAATTAACTTTTAATGGATCATAATATCTTTAAAATATTGACATGTACTTCCTTCTATTTCTAAACATATTCCAAAACCAATACAATTAGCACAAGTTAATGATATCTAAACCTCAACAATAGCACAACCAGCTCATCATTAATATTTATTCACCGGACATTTTGAATTAAAATAATAAAATATTTATTAGAGCCTCATATAGGCTAGTTTTAGGAGTTATACCCTTATCACCCTTCAATTGTGGGTTCAATTATCATGGGATTTCTGGATGCGATGGGTTTTCACCCTATATATGGGTTGTCCTTTCTCTAAAACCATATTAAAATAATTCTAAAAAAATTATGAAATTGTGATGACCAATAATTACTATAAAATAAAAGATGTGATAAAACTTCATAGTTACCAATACCTTTAATCTCATTTCCAAAAACAATTAAGGGCATCCTTCCTCAAATAACTTTTCATATACTAAACCATTGGTTGTATTACCATAAATAGTTTTCAAAAATATCATTAATCATGTTATATTACTACAATTTGTTTTTCAAAAAGGTCATTTAAGACCTTGAACATATGAATAAACATAAACTTATAAAACAACGATCATATCAATAACACTTTAGTTAATGAAGACATGTATATATCTAAAATTTAAAACAATTAATTGATGCTTCATGATTCATATAACTAAAATACCATTGGTAAAAATAATTTCTATAATTTAAGACATGAATTACAATACATAAATACATCATACATTTTATTTCAACATTGTTCCTCCATTAATCTAGGGATTAAAATTTTGATGATATCATTGAATTGAATAATTCCTAGGTTTCCAAAATTTAAGAAAAATTACTACAAATGGATCCCTATGACGAAATTTATTTTATTAAATACTAATATTTATTTTTCCTCAGCAATTAATTGTTGTATTCTCTTCTTTTCCATACAAAAAACATTTTCTGGTTTCTTTAAGGTACATTCCAAGGTGTATCTTCCACATTTCTAGAATAAATTAAATTAAGAATTCATTCCTCTATGGTCTCCACTACTCTTTCTCTTAGTGACCTCCATATTTCTCTTTATTGGTGATTTCGATAGATTGTTAAGGTATAGGTTTTGTAACATCCCAAGTAAGTAATGAATAATAGATATTTTTATCTATGTCTATTAATGAATTAGATAGTGTTTTAGAGGCTTAAAATGAAAATAAATCCAATCTTAAGCATGAAATACACTAATATTTTTCAAAGATTGTTTTACTGCCTTTTGATGGAAAACCATTTTTAAATATATCTTTTGACAATTATATAAGCTATGTTTTTCAAAATAAACTTATTCTTTATGATCGGGACATCAAAATTTACTTTTTGTGAATTTTTGGTATTTTTCTGACAATGTTCATTTTTTAATGAATAGTGAAAAATACTGCATTTTACATCAAAACTGCTTTTTAATATAATTTATTTATATGATTAGATTATCTTTTGAGTTGGTTTTAAAGTGAAATTAGAATATATTTTTACCATTTAATCCAATAGCGATCATTGGAATTAATTTCACTTTGAAATTGGACTTAAACTAGTGTCAATCTTTTGAAACTTATTGTTTCATAAAAACACGCTATTTGCTCTGACAGCGTGAATTAATTATTAAATTAATTAATGCAACGTATATGTTTTAAATTTTGTAAAATAGAAAACATTTTTGAATTCAGAATATCAAATATAGCTTAGGGTGAAGTTTTGGTATTTTTCTGAAAAACATCAATTTTTGATAAATAGTTAAACCACTAAGTGGTACTTAAAAAATTGATTTTTCGTTTAAATGAAATTTTGCCACTTCTGTGATTTGATTTTCAAAAATCCGACATACATGGTTGTCATTAAGAAGTAAAATGTGGTTCAATGAGATTAAAATAATTTTTTGGTGAATAGTAACTTTTATGTTTTTAATCACGATTAGTGGTAATTAGTGTAGTTTAAGGTAAAAATAATGTTTTAATAATATGAAATGACCTAGAAACATGTCCTAACCTTATTGGATGTGTCATGGACGACCAAGAAAATCCATGGGTCAACTTGGGGACCCCATGGAGCCACTTTGGTTGGGAAATGACATAAATAACTTTTTATTTAATGTTAAAGTAAAAATGACCCAAACATAAGTTATTTTACTAAAACAATTTTTACCTAGGGTTATACAATTAATATTTTTGATTATAAATAGTAATTGGGAAGCTAAAAAGATTTCCTACATCATAGTATTTTTTTTATAATTTTTAGAATTTAAATAAATTAAATTATTTATGACATCATGATGATGCAACAATTACCTCATTAATAAAGGATTTAAATAAAATGAAATGATAATGTAAAATCTATGACCTACACATGTCCAAAACCTATTGGATGGGTGAATTTAGAACCCTTATCACCTTACCCTCGAATTATATCAATATGGGACCTTTTTAAATCTAAACTCATTTTAAAATAAAGTAACATTTCTTTACTTTCCAAGAGTGCCCCTCATCTCCTCTTATAAAAGGCCCCCACCCCTACCTCCTTACCCAAACTTCCAAAGCCTTTGGCTCGGCCAACCCCTGCCCATTTTGTCTCTCCACATCCCTCTCTTACTCCTTGAAGCCTCCCTTTGGGCAGAAGTCTTCCCAAGGAAGCCTTTGAGCTCAAACCAAAGGGAGTTACCTGATTTTAAGGAGATTAAAGAACGACCGAGTCAAGTCGGACCCGAGGTATGGGACTTCGTCTCAATCTCCTTTCATTGAGGCATATTTTGTTTTATACACAACCTTCTTTTATACAGTGTATAAACCCATTTGACTTTTACATTTATTCAAAAGGAATATTTTTTATACGAAGCGTTTACTAAACAACAAAAGGGAATGTTTTTGTCGTACGTATGCGGCGACAACGACTTCTCCACCGTCGTGACCATTATTTGAGTTTCGTCTTCCTCTACAAGCCATAACTTTTTTTTAAAAGAAAAAATAAATACCATGTTTTACTTTTCTTTTATTTTGGTATTGAAAATGGTTTTCATAATGTTTTTATATCAATGTGTTGTATTGAAATCTTGTGATTGAAAGGTGGAAATGTTATGCATGTTTTATGTGATACGATTATGTTGAGGTTCTTGGGCATTATTATGAAGATGGGTGGTTCCGTGATAAACTAAGGGCGGGTGAGCCCGATATAGCTCTCCAATGCATTGGTTAATGCGAAGGAGTGAAATGTTAAGGTTTCTCCGAAGAGATTTAGGGAATATACTGTGATGGGTATTCCAAACGTAACCAAGAGGGTTACTCCCTACGTAAGAATGTTATGAATGCCTCAAGTTACCTTTATGTCTTATGATTTCTATGATTTATTCATTATTTGATGAGGTATGTTAAAGTTCTTATGTTTTATGGGTAAAGTATGATTTCATTCTTATGGATATATGTACCCATGTTTCCTTTCCATATTTTTTATATCCCTTACTGAGTTATTTATGCTCATCCCAAGTTTTTGAAATGTTTTTCACAGGTCAAGGGAAAGGTACATGATATGATGATAGTGTCAAGGAAGTGTCAAGAAAGAATCCATGTTTTATTTTAAATATGTTTTCATTGATGGGAAAAATGAATACTATCTTTTATGTAACCACTTTTTTTAAATGTGGAATGTAATGCATGTTTTATGATCTAATTATCTAAAACTCTAAACCTGAAAAGATCCTCAAGGTGTAATCGTGTAATAACTCAAGATTAAGTAATGTTTAAGGACGAGGCCTTATATTTGGTATCAAAGGTCGGTTTAGATAACTTTAGGAGTTAGAATTCTATTAAATGATTATCCAAAAATATTTTTTTATGGTCAAATTGAAATGATATAGCATTTGAAGATTACCATGTTTCTTCATCTAAGACATGTTTTTTCAGAATGGTTTTCCGCAGAGGAAACAGGGAAGCAGTGCTAGGAAGGCATACAGAAGGAAATAACCTTCCAAATTAGCATCCTGAGATGGTCGGAATTGGAACTGAACAGTTTGTTGCAGTAATGGCACAGTTGACTCAAGCGATAAATGGTGGTGGTATCCATGCACGAGATCAGTCAGATCAACCACAGAGAACATGTCAGTGGTGGAACATTACATGAGGCAACATCCCCCATCATTCAGAGGATCATCTGACCCTGTGCTAGCTGAAGGGTGGATTAAAGCTCCAGAGAAGATTTTCGACGTCATGGGGTGTTCAGACAATCAAAAGGTTAGTATTGCTATTTACCGTTTGGAGGGTGAAGCAGATCAGTGGTGGTCGATGGTTAAAAATATCAGGGACGCTGATGATATTGATGCTCTTGACTGGGATGAATTCAAAGGTATGTTTCTTGAAAAGTATTTTCCTAAGGCTGTTCGACTTAGGATGGAAAAACAATTCTTAGAATTGAGGAAAGAGGAAGACTCAGTGGCTACTTATGAAGAAAAGTTCACTCGATTGGCAAGGTATGATCCAAATTTTATCCAAGACCTTGATAGTAAAATCAATCATTTTTACTCAGGATTAAAGCCAAAATATCGAAGGGCATTAGCTTCTCGTGAGTTTAAAAGTTATGAAAAGCTTGTTCGATGTGCTAAGAAGGTGGAAATGGAGTTTGCCGATGATGAAGTGTTCTATAACAACCAACATAAGAAGATACCGAGGTGGAAGGATAAAGGGAATAATTCTTCAAAAAAGTCTAATGGTAAGAAAACTAAGTTTACAGTTTGTGATAAATGTGGGAAAAGTCATGCTGGGGAATGTCTTCTGAATTCTAGAAAGTGCTACCGATGCGGTAAGATGGGACATAAGGCTCATGATTGCACTGAAAAGGAGAAGGGTGATGGTAAGACCAAATTTTATTTACAGTTAGTGAAATTTTTTAAGTGCAATGAGATGGGTCACTATACAAACGAGTGTCCGACAAAGAGATCGAGTGATGAGAAGCAGTTAGACTACAAGCAGAAAGGGGTGGTGAAATCCTTTGCAACTACTTCAGCAGATGTTGGGCTATCAAATGAAGTTGTATCAGGTACTTTGTTTGTTTTTTTAGATTATGCCAGTGTGTTGTTTGATTCGGGGTCTACACATTATTTCATCTCTGAAAACTTTTGTAGTAAAATGGGAATACCATCTCAAGAAATGACTCCTGAACTTTTGGTCAAAACACCTGGGGGAAATGTTGAGGAAAAAAGAATTTATAAGAATCTTCCTATCCTTATCTGTGGAAAGAAACTACTTGAAAACCGTATTGTTCTACCTCTAGTAGAGTTTGATGTTATCCTAGGTATGGATTGGCTCTCTATTTACCATGCTAAGATTGACTGTAGAGCTAAAGAAGTTTCTTTTCAGAAAGACTTTCAGTTTGTGTACAGGAATGAACCCTTAATTTTGATAACATATCAAGAGGCCGAGAAACTTGTAAAAGATGGAAATGAATGTTACCTTGCACACATCGTTGAAAATAAAGGAACTGTTCAGATTAATGATGTGCCAGTGGTAAATGAGTATCCTGATGTTTTTCCTGATGAGTTGCCTAGAATAATACCAGATCGGGAAGTTGAGTTTACTATTGACTTAGTTCCTGATGCTAAGCTAATTTCAAAACCCCCTTATCTAATGGCTCAAATTGAACATTTAGAGTTGAAGGAGCAATTGCAAGATTTATTAGAGAAAGGTTTCATTCGACCTAGAACATCACCATGGGGTGCTCCTGTTTTATTTGTTAAAAAGAAAGATGGTTCTATGAGACTTTGCATTGATTATAGATCCTTGAATAACATCACTGTTAAGAACAAATATCCTTTGCCTCATATCGATGATTTGTTTGATCAGGTCCAGGGAGCTCAGTATTTTTCAAAGATTGACCTGAGATCGGGGTACCATCAGCTGAAGGTAAAGGAAGCAGATGTTCCCAAGACTGCGTTTCGTACAAGATATGGCCATTATGAATTTGTAGTAATGCCTTTTGGGCTAACCAATGCACCTGCTGTATTCATGGACTTAATAAATAGAATTTTCCATGAGTTCTTGGATAAGTTTGTGGTGGTTTTCATTGATGATATTTTGGTGTTTTCTAAAAGTAAAGAGGAGCATGAAAGACATTTAAGGGTTATTTTGAAAACCTTAAAAGAAAAGAAATTGTATGGGAAATTCAACAAGTGTGAGTTTTGGTTGCAACAAATTTCTTTCCTTGGTCACATTGTTTCAAAAGATGGGATAACTGTTGATCCTGCAAAAACAAAAGTTGTGGAAGATTGGCCAAGGCCCACAAATGTAACTGAGATTCGTAGCTTCCTTGGTTTGGCAGGATATTACCGAAGATTTGTTAGATTTTTTTCATGGTTATCTATTACAATGACTAAGCTAACTCGGAAGGGTGTTAAGTTTATCCGGACAAAAGAATGTGATGATTGTTTTCAGGAGTTGAAAAGAAGATTGGTGAATGCTACAGTTTTGGAACTACCTTATAAGAATGGTGAGTTTGTTATCTACAGTGATGCTTCATTGAAAGGACTTGGTTGTGTCCTAATGCAGAATGATCAGGTAATTGCTTATGCTTCACGATAGTTGAAAACTCATGAGGTAAATTACCCTACACATGATTTGGAATTAGCTGTTGTTGTTTTCTCTTAAAAAATTTGGAGGCATCATTTGTATGGAGTAAAGTGTGAAATATATACTGATCAAAAAAGTTTAAAGTATGTATTCAGTCAGAAATAATTGAACATGAGACAAAGGAGATGGCTATAATTAATCAAGGATTATGATTGTACAATTCATTACCATCCGGGAAAAGAAAATAAAGTGGTCGATGCTTTGAGTCGAAAAAGTAATTCTTCATTAACAATGTTGCATTTGGAATGTGATCCTTTGGTTAAGGATTTGATGAACTTTGGAATAGAAATTGTTGGAGCAGGAAGTTCTTATGTTTTGTTTCAGGTACCAGTGGGATCATCTCTATCAGACAGAATCAAGAAAGCACGGAAGCAAGACAGTGAGTTGTAGAAAAAGGTAGAGCTGGTTCAGGAGGGTAAGTTTCCTGAATTCAACATTGATAATGATTGTGTTTTGAGATTTAGGAAGAGATTGTGTGTGCCTTGTGATTCACAGTTGAAGAGAGATTTGTTATGTGAAGCTCATAGTTCTCCGTTTTTAGTTCATCCTGGCAGTACTAAGATGTATAGAGATCTGCGGGAGTATTACTAGTGGGATGGAATGAAAAGAGATATTGCTGATTTTACTGTGAAGTGTTTGACTTGTCAATAGGTTAAAGTAGAGCGGCAGTTATCAAAAGGGATGCTTCAGCCTTTACCAGTGCCAGAGTGGAAATGAGAGAATATATCCATGGACTTTGTTTTGGGATTACCGAAGACATATCGAGGTAATAATGAAATATGGGTTATTTTTGATCGCTTGACTAAATCTGCTCATTTCCTTGCTATACGAGATACTTTCTCTCTAGATCAACTTTCCCATTTGTATCTTAAAGAGATATTCAGGTTACATGGAGTTCCTCTCTCCATTGTATCTGATCGTGATCCCAGGTTTACTTCTAACTTTTGGAAGGGCTTTCAGAAGTCGTTGGGTACTGAATTAAATTTTAGTACAACATTTCATCCTCAATCAGATGGGCAGTCAGAACGAACAATTCAGACATTGGAGGATATGCTATGTTCTTGCTCTATGGATTATCAGGGAATTTGGGACCAACATCTTTCTTTGGTTTAATTTTCATATAATAACAGTTTTCATTCCAGTATACAGATGGCGCCATTTGAGGCATTATATGGGAAGCGGTGTCGAACTCCAACATTTTGGGATGAAGTGGGTGAAAGGAAGCTGATGGGACTAGAATTGGTAGAAGAGATGGCAGAAAAAGTTCAGCTGATACAGAAACACATGAGAATAACTCAGAGCAGGCAGAAGAGTTATGCGGAAAACAGGAGGAAGGATCTATCCTTTGAGGTAGGTGATCATGTTTTTCTCAAAGTCTCACCATGGAAAAGTGTGATGCGATTTTGTAAGAAAGGAAAGCTGAGTCCAAGGTTAGTTGGACCATATGAAATTCTGGAGAGAGTTGGATCAGTTGCTTACTGAGTGGCTTTACCTCCGAGTTTATCTCAGGTACACAATGTTTTTCATGTTTCGATGTTGAGAAAGTATATGCCAGATCCATCTCATGTTTTGAGTCCAGAGGTAGTTCAGCTGGAAGAGAACCTATCTTATGAGGAACAACCGGTCCAGATTCTTGACCACAGGGAGCAAGTGTTACAGAATAAGGTGATTAATCAGGTAAAGGTTTTGTGAAAAAACCACATGATGGAAGAGGCAACATGAGAATCTGAAAATGCAATGAGGGATAAGTACCCCCATTTATTCGATAAGTAAATAAATTGCGGGGACGCAATTTTCTAAAGGGGGGAAGGATGTAATATCTCAAGTAAGTAATGAATAATGGATATTTTTATCTATGTCTATTAATGAATTAGATAGTGTTTTAGAGCCTTAAAATGAAAATAAATCCAATCTTAAGCATGGAATACACTAATATTTTTAAAAGATTGTTTTACTGCCTTTTGATGGAAAACCATTTTTAAATCTATATTTTAACAATTTTATAAGCTATGTTTGTTAAAATAAACTTATTCTTTATGATTGGGACATCAAAATTTACTTTGTGTGAATCTTTGGTATTTTTCTCACAATGTTCATTTTTTAATGAATAGTGAAAAACACTGCATTTTACATCAAAACTGCTTTTTAATCTAATTTATTTATATGATTAGATTATCTTTTGAATTGGTTTTAAAGTGAAATTAGAATATATTTTTACCATTTAATCCAATAGTGGTCATTGTAATTAATTTCACTTTGAAATTGGACTTAAACTAGTGTAAATCTTTTGAAACTTATTGTTTCATAAAAACACGCTATTTGCTCCGATAGCGGGAATTAATTATTAAATTAATTAATGCAACTTATATGTTTTGAATTTTGTAAAATAGAAAACATTTTTGAATTCAAAATATCAAATATATCTTAGGGTGAAGTTTGGGTATTTTTCTGAAAAACTTCAATTTTTGATGAATAGTTAAACCACTAAGTGATACTTAAAAAACTGATTTTTCGTTTAAATGGAAATTTTCCACTTCTGTGATTTGATTTTCAAAAATCCGACATACATGTTTGTCATTAAGAAGTAAAATGTGGTTCAATGAGATTAAAATAATTTTTTGGTGAATAGTAACTTTTATGTTTTTAATCGCGATTAGTGGTAATTAGTGTAGTTTAAGGTAAAAATAATGTTTTAATAATATGAAATGACCTAGACACATGTCCTACCCTTATTGGATGTGTCATGGCCGACCAAGACAATCCATGGGTCAACTTGGGGACCCCATGGAGCCACTTTGGTTGGGAAATGACATAAATAACTTTTTATTTAATGTTAAAGTAAAAATGACACAAACATAAGTTATTTTATTAAAACAATTTTTACATAGGGTTATACAATTCAGATTTTTGATTATAAATAGTCATTGGAAAGCTAAAAATATTTCCTACATCATAGTATTTTTTTTAATAATTTTTAGACTTTAAATAAATTATATTATTTATGACATCATGATGATGCAGCGATTACCTCATTAATAAAGGATTTAAATAAAATGAAATGATAATGTAAAATCTATGACCTACACATGTCCAAAACCTATTGGATGGGTGGATTTCAAACCCTTATCACCTCACCCTCGAATTATATCAATGTGGGACCTTTTGAATCCGAAACTCATTTTAAAATAAAGTAACATTTCTTTACTTTCCAAGAGTGCCCCTCCTCTCCTCTTATAAAAGGCCCCCACCTCTACCTCCTTACCCACACTTCCAAAGCCTTTGGCTCGGCCAAACCCTGCCCATTTTGTCTCTCCACATCCCTATCTTACTCCTTGAAGCCTCAATTTGGGCAGAATTCTTCCCAAGGAAGCCTTTGATCTCAAACCAAAGGGAGTTACCCGATTTTAAGGAGATTAAAGAACGACCGAGTCAAGTCGGACCCGAGGTATGGGACTTCATCTCAATCTCCTTTCATTGAGGCATATTTTGTTTTATACACAACATTCTTTTATACGGTGTATAAACCCCTTTGAATTTTACATTTATTCAAAAGGAATATTTTTTTATACGAAGCGTTTACTAAACGACAAAAGGGAATGTTTTTGTCGTACGTATGCGGCGATAACGACTTTTCCGCCGCCATGACCATTATTTGAGTTTCGGCTTCCTCTACAAGCCATACCTTTTTTTAAAAGAAAAAATAAATACCATGTTTTACTTTTCTTTTATTTTGGTATTGAAAATGGTTTTCATAATGTTTTTATATCAATGTGTTGTATTGATATCTTGTGATTGAAAGGTGGAAATGTTATGCATGTTTTATTTGATACGATTATGTTGAGGTTATTGGGCATTATTATGAAGACGGGTGGTTCCGTGATAAACTAATGTCGGGTGAGCCCGATATAGCTCTCCAATGCATTGGGTAACACGAAGGAGTGAAACATTAAGGTTTATCCGAAGAGATTTAGGGAATATACCGTGATGGGTATTCCAAACGTAACCAAGAGGGTTACTCCCTACGCAAGAATGTTATGAATGCCTCAAGTTACCTTTATGTCTTATGATTTCTATTATTTATTCATGATTTGATGAGGTATGTTAAATTTCTTATGTTTTATGGGTAAAGTATGATTTCATTCTTATGTATATATGTACCCATGTTTCCTTTTAATATTTTTTATATCCCTTACTGAGTTATTTATGCTCATCCCAAGTTTTTGAAATGTTTTTCACAGGTCAAGGGAAAGGTACATGATATGATGATAGTGTCAAGGAAGTGTCAAGAAAGAATCCATGTTTTATTTTAAATATGTTTCCATTTATGGGAAAAATGAATACTATATTTTATGTAACCACTTTGTTTAAATATGGAATGTAATGCATGTTTAATGATCTAATTCTCTATAACTCTAAACCTGAAAAGACCCTCAAGGTGTAATCCTGTAATAACTCAAGATTAAGTAATGTTTAAGACCTGGGCCTTATAGGTTTCTAATTATATTTCAGGGTAACTGATTAAGAATAGTCATTATATCTTTGACTCATATTATCATCCAATTTGGTTTCCCATAGTCACCATATTTCACTTTATATTCAATGTTAACAAGATTCCATTGGTTTCTAGCCATTTACTAAAACCATAAATTATACTGTGAGAAACAACAATCAGAGTTGGAGAACCATATAATTATTTATAGGATAAGAAATTCATGACCCATTATTTTTAATCAAATACACAAAATATTTATTCATTTTCATCATATATTCAAATCCATTATAATGGGTTTTAAATAAAATGTGAATTTTCCAAATAATATCTACTAGGAGTGTGAAACTAGGTGCACCATAAGGCCTGTTTTCGTGTACCTGGTAACACTTGAGTTTTGTCTAATGTGAATTTTCTTATGTATCACCACTAGGTACATATATTCTAAAACCATGTCAACTAATATTATCCATACATTTATATATTTCTAGATAAAACAAATAATCTCTACCATAACAAAACATTTATATGTTCTTTTTTTACTTATAATCCATGTATAACATAGTGTTATGGTCCCTAATCTATATTTTCCTAAATATAGTTACCAAAGTTTCTTCTAAACATTCCTTAATACCAACTGTAAATAACCAAACCCTAGTATCCCAGATCTAGTGTCTAATTTATTACATTGTCATAAGATACATGTAATTACATCCGAAAGGAATTTATAGAATAGTTTTCTTGGTAAACTAAATTCATACATAATCCTATACTACATGTTAATGCACAAATTAAAACATAATTGGTTTCATTAATATTATTATTTCCACCATAATATCATTTTATATCATTTATAGTGCACATCCAGGATTCCTATAGAAGGAATAAAATAAGGGCGGTCTCAAATACTAAGTAATAGTTGTGTAAATCAAAAGCTATAATGAGTAAATGAATAATATTCAATAAGGAATACTTAATATAGAAAGGTAAATATATGAACTCACTAAAATTTAACAAATAACTTTACTATCATTATTAGATATGGAATAATAAATACAAAATAGTAAATAACTGGACACACATTCCATGTAAATAATTTGACTATATTTATAAGATAATACGTAATCAATATTAAGAAGACCTATTCCATTTAATCAATAAATAGAGAATGAAATGTATCCATAGATAATATCATTGTTAAAATCTTATGTATAATAATAACTTAATTTATGATGAAGTAAATTATTAATTATTAGACGTTGTGATCATAAGCATCAAATGGGAAGGTATACACAAGAAACCCTTTTAACTAAGGCTATTTTTTTATTCATCTCATGAGAATAAAAATTCATCAACGTGATGTCTATAAAAAAACCTCACATATATCTGTATGCACAAATCATTACACATATATAAAATAATCAATTTAATTCATTAATAATGTGCCTTATAAACATATTTTTTAATTGAGTAAGGAATACATATTAAAAATAATTCCCCCAGTCAATCATATACAATTTAAAGAAAAATATAATATGTATAAATGATATATTTTTTATGTAATACATATTTCATTGATAAATAATATGGATTTTTAGGGGAAATATAATGTCCAATAATGAAAATAAAGTGATCATTTCAAGGGAAAGTTAATGATTACAAAAATTAATCAAGAAAGAGAATTTCAAAGAATTCCTTGGTCAAATCAATCCTAACCCATATAATGAATTAATGAGGATGGTAATAATAAAACATATCCCAAGTGGATAATAAGTATAAAAAAGGGTTGATACCATTTTTGAATTGAAATACAATAAAAATGTCACTAAAAACATTCTTGCGGAGGATAAGCTTTTCGCTTTGAAAATAAATTTTTAACTAAAATTTCACATAATATTTTGAAACCCTTTTCTGTTAAAATAAAATTTTAATCATAAAAATAAATATTTAAAACATTTAGAGGCTATGAGATACAGAAATTATGCGTTTTTCAAACATGTTAACATAAATATTCTTTCCACATTGTTTGTAAATTACAAACAGACATTGTTTATAGAATGACCTAAATATTCCATTCCAAATGATTTTTAAAAGTAAATAATAGGTAAAAGATAATTTTATATATCAATTGGATAATGTTAAAAATTTTTTTGGAAACATTTAAAAAAAATCAATTTGGATGAAAAAGGATTTTAACCGAATAGAGAAATCATGTCGGATTTATTAAAACATTTTCTCAATCAATTTATTAACAAAAGAGAAGATAATTGTGACATTTCATTAAAATTAAATTATTATCCATAGGATAAAGTAATTAAATGTTGTATTTGTACAAAAATCAAATGATTTCCCTAAATGAAAATTAACACATAAAAAATCCTAAATAATATTTTATTTCAAAATAAACCCTTACAATGATCATGACAAAGAAGTGAGAATTAATCAATGAATCAATTATGTGTATCAAATTTAAATCCCTATAAAACAAGTGTAATTACTATATAATATAGTCAAAATTATTTACACACATAATATTGTATTTTCAAATAAAATTATGAATTAATATATCCTAATGAATAAAATTAAAATATGAAATTCTTTATAATATGGTAATATTTAATTCCCATTCCTATAGATGAAATAATTAAAATTAAGAATTAAAATAAAATTAATAATTAATAATTAATGATATTACATGAAAAACTGGGTAGCATATACACCATATAAAAGAAATTAGGTGCATAACATTATAATATGCCTCAAAGAAGAGAAATTGGGATGAAGTCCATTACCTCATGCTTCCTTTTGGTTGAATGTTATTTAACATTTAGTAAAATGAATTTATTATTGTTATTAATTTATAAAATATCCATATTTTAATTCATAATATCATATATTACAACCTTGAAGCATGTTATGACATGTTTGTTAATAATATTTCAATATTTTCAATGTTTTGGGTGTCAATTATTTTTTTTTCTCATGCAAGTTTTTTTATGAAATTCTAGTTATTGGGTATAGGTTATAGATAAATCATCTATAAAATTATATTAATTTAATATATATAATTTTTAATCATAATATAACTTTTTATAATTATTATTTTTTGATATAAATGGAAAATTAAATGCATCGCTCTGTGGAGAAAGTAGGTCGTATGTACGCACGATCAACGATATCATTATTCTAACGAGCGTGAGGGTAAAGTAGTGGGTGATACATTAATATTATAGAAATAATATAAGGTCATATATATATATATCACATATATTAATTAATTTTATTATTATTACCTTGCATGTATAGCATAAGTGAAAAATGAATCACATCACTCTGCGAGAAAGTAGTCCGATGTACACATAAGAGACATTATCATATTTTAAAAAACAAGAAAATATAGAAGGTATATGTGATATTGTTTTTAAAAAATTATAATAATATAATAAATATAATATAAATGTGTAAAATACATCATTATATTCATCCTTTAACAGTGGTGATAGAAAAATAATTACATCGGTTCGTGAGGCTATATGGCTCAATACACATGATAGATAGTTTTGATTCCCATTTGATGGAATAGGATATGGATATTGTTCATTCCAATAACATATTAAAATCTAAGTATATATAATATACCTATTTTATTATATATTCATGTTTTAATAATATATTATGGAGGTGGAATAAGAAACAAAATATAAATGCTCATTTAAGAATGTTACCTCTTCTTCAGAAAACTTCTTTTAATTTGAACCAAAATCATTCCTATGTTGGATTTTTGATAAAACCAAAGGATATATGAAGTTAGAAGGATATTAATGAATCTTTTTTTGAATGTATTGGCCTAAAATAATGGATTTATAGGTGTGAATAGCGGAGTATATCTGGTGACCTTTTATATGTCGGGGAGAGGAAACACATGAAATTTTTGAAAAGAATCAATTTGACCCACATATTTATAATGAACGTTTTTTTTAAAATGGTTAATTATATTAATATATAGGATATAAGGTATTAATATGAACATAAATAAGGGTTTTTACAAGTTTTATGTCATTTATAACCACTATCTTTGTTGTTTAAACCCCATATAATCCTATTTTTTCCTTAACCACTGTAATTAAGTTTTACTATTTTCACTATTAATTATGGAAATTGTTTTTGTAGAAGTTATTAGATAATATAAATTATTCTAAATCTAAATATATAAACCTTTTTTCAAATTCAATTATGAGAATTGGATGAATCCAGTTTAAAATTATACCCGTGTATGCGAAGAAAAAGTGGGTTTCCAAATTGTAAATTCTCATAAGTATATAATGTTTTCATATCACAATTCACTGTGAAATTTATTATGTTGACCAAAATTAGTTAAATTGAATTATAATTGAACTAATGTTATTGTATATTCAAGTTAAAATTTAATTTAACATTTTAATATATTTAAACTAATAAAACATTGAATAAAATGTAGTATTTTTCACTATTCATCAAAAATTAAACATTTCAGAAAAATCCTAAAAACTCACCAGAAGATAAAATTGATATGATGATTTCATAAATGAAGTCCATTTTGTAAAATAAAATTTGTAAAATTTGTAAAAATTAATTTTAAATTATGTGTGCACAACATGACTAAACCTTTTTTTAGAAAAATAATTTTTTTAGATATCATTTTTATTTACTTATATTTATTTTTATTTCATTTATAATCAATATATAACCCTAATTTTCATTCTTTGTTTGTTAATATTTATAACCTCCAATTTAATGGGTTCATAATGATTGTATACTATATTACAGTTTATTTAGACTCGGGGTTGTGTATTCCACAAGCTATCAAAGAGATCAAATTTATTTAAATAGAAACATCTTTTAATGTCTTTGAGTGTTACATTATCATATAAGCACAACAATTAATTTCATATATTATTTGAATACAATTTTTTTTAGAATCATTGGGTGTTACACCTTGTCCACGATTAAGAAGGAATTTTTGAACATTTCTTCAGTTAGAAAGTATGGAATAATGGATTATCAGAGGGTCATGTTGGGTTTAGTATTGGGTTGTGGTAGGGGACCTATCATGAAGGTCTAGGTCATCATGTGTTGTGATACGTGACCAATATACCCTTCCTTGAGTGATAAGTTAGTGGGTCCAGATTAAAATTCATGTTTTTTCCATATACCATTGGGTGGTGGGTTGAGGATTGTATGATTCCCTTTCATGTGTATTTGGGTATATTCTATACATTAGGTATGATGTCATGAGGTGAGACAATGAAGTAATTTTCGGTTAAGAAGAAGTAGGTTAGGTTGAGCATTATGGTGGCCTAATTGACACACGATGAAATGACAGATTTTTTGATGAGGCAATGAGTTGGATCCTAGAATAATTTGGAAGCAGGTAAAACCATGGTCTATAGTGACCATGTTATCACATGGTGACCTAAAGTAGAAGGAGTCATATTTTCCTAGATAATACATGTCATCCAACACATTTTTGTGACTTGGTACTTTTATACATCTTGAATACATGTATATGATGTCATATATTAGGTGAACATGTTGAGACCCGATAGAGATGTATTTTTCACACCTTAAAGTGGTTCCCTAGTTTAATTATAGGCCTTATATTTAATTTTAGGTTTATAATAGGTCATGTATATTAATGATATGTAGAAACTCAATGTTTATTAGAGAAGGGGTGCATGAGGCCTGTAGATGGTAGTTGGGATAGTGTGTGTGCGTGTTGTAATTTAATTATTTTGTTATTATTTAGATGGTATCTCCTATAAAGATATTAGTTTTTTATGATAGAATGATTGAAATCCATTAGTCATCATATCAAAATTGTTTGATATACCATCAGGTTTATTTCATATTTTTTAATATAATGATTATGTTATGGATGGTTTTTGTTATTTTTTTTGTGTCATATGAATCTGGTTCAATGGAATAGTTTCTCCATTGTAAAGATTAGGACCTCAATCCTAGTTGGTATACTTTATCCTATGTGGAGGCTCACATGAAGTATTGTGATATCTTTTATATGGGAAGGGATGAGTATACCATAGTTAGTGTGTTATATTATAGGTGTTTGAAATCACACAAAATGAGTATTTCTTTCTCAATAAGGTGGTAGAAAAAGAAATTATTTGGTTAGAACAAGTCGATGAATATTTTTTTATAGATGTTGGAGGTGTGGAAGGAAGTGGTTGAAAATAGGATACCAGTTATTTTTTGGCTCATGGTCACCTCTCATTATATTATTCGTGAGATACGGGAAGAGAAATTACTACCCAGTATTTGTTGTAATTTACAGAAAACATTATATCACCTCAAATATAGATTCCTAACCAATGATGGTTATTTAAAAAAATTTATAAAATATGTTAATAAGTGTTACCATGTTGATTTGGATTCCCTTCCCAAGGCCTAGAACCCCAAGCCATTCAAACAATGTGATCTCCTTTAATAGACATGTATGAATGGCCTCAAGATGACTTTCCAAATTATCTATGAGGTTTCTCCCCATTTATGAATCTAAGTCTAGGGAAAATTTGGTGATTTCAGTTTTATACATATCACCATGAAGTAGGTTCAACCTATCTTGTTTTCTTGTAGTGTCTTCACCTAAATTGTTTCCCCATTTCTACGGATTGCGTATTCTTGATGGTCAATCTCGTGAAACCCTGATATTCCATGATTGTGGAAGTGATGTATTCAATGGTGGTGGGTGATCAATAGAATATAGAATATATAATTCAGAATATTGAAGAAGAAAAAAAATTGATATTATCTTACACAAATAGAGTATAGATACTCACAATAGTTGAAATTTCTCATCCAAAACTACGAATCAATACATTGAACCCGTTTTGTGTGAAAAATACAATGTTGAATGGCTAGGTAGATTGTGAAAAAAAAAGATACAACATAAAGGGGAATATTAAACCCCTCCACCACCCTTAGAGTAATCTATTATTCCCAATGATATAGTTATGTTTGCAAAATTATATGAAAAACTTTATCCCATTGGGTTGGGATCCTTTTTGGCACCTTTGTGGAGGAAGTACGTGTTCTCTCCACTGGTGATATCCCCATAAGAAGTAACTTTTTAGTCATTTCCACTAGAATTTCATGACTCACACACTTTTCTAGGATTATGTTCAATGGATATTATAAGTTTGTTGCATAGAATCACCATGAATTAATAACCTCCAACATAATGGTAATTCAAACAAAAAAAAGATATGTCAAAGACTCATGGAATTTGAAAATTGAAATAATATTTTGAAAAATAAAAAACATAGGTGGATTATGATCTATCCATCATGTGATATTATAGAACCAACTAGAATCTATATTACTCTTAGGTGGATGAGGATTTGGTTTTAATAATTGGATCCACATCAATCAATGTAGTTTATAAAAACCACACCAATACATTGAACTACGATATTGACATATAAGGTCATGAATTGTAGGAGAGAAATGTTCAAAACATTATTCACATTAAATTATATTAGGAATGTTTTGTACCCAACATAAAAGGAATACAACTGATATGGGTTCTCCTTCTGACATCTAAGCACTACCCAAATAGTCAGCTTTTATAAATGAAAAGAAGAATAGTGTCACTACAACGACAAACCATCCACCTCCTAAATATCGACTAGTTTATTATAATAAGATGGAAATTTTGTGGAATAAATCCAAAATATGAAAATTGAAATAGATTATTGTTGAAATAATCAAAGGAAATATACATGGTAAGTTAATTTATCATTCCAAAAGAAGTCATGCCTCCTTTAGCTGACCCTCATAAAAAAGAAATATTACCCAAACAATAAGGGTAGAGTTGATTCACCTCATCATCCTGAAAGTTGAAAATCCTATCCATCTGATTCCAGTATTTACTGATTACATGAAATTTACTCTATAAGGGAAGCAACAACCATGATTTTATGAAAATCAATATATGCTAGATCTTGATATTTTCTGGTCATGACTACAAGAAACCTCACTATATCATTCTATATAGAGTGTTGCTATTAAAAATTCCTCTTATATTGTAGTCATTTATGCTCTTTTTTCTATCTCTTAATAATCTAAGGAGGGTTAAAGAAGGTTGGTTTTCACTGGTGAATCCAGAGAAGAAACTATACCCTTGTGGGTGTATTTGAATCGTCCCATAACTGAAATAGGAAATTATAGCTTCTCATCATTAAATGGAATGGGGTTCTAAGAGAATCATCTTATGGAATTTTCATTTTAGTATAGTCTAATTTTTGGAAAACTAGAGAAACAAGAGGAAATCATATTATGATATTCATGAAAACAATGGAAGAAATTGAATTTTCTCATACAACAATCTGGAAGCTAGATCCATTCCCAGTTTGGAAGATCTATAATAATATTTATACAGGATTTGGTACCCTAGAATCATTTGTATTTATATATTATATTACTAGAATACAAATAATTATCATATCACATCATAAATATTCTTCTAATTAACATTAATGTTATAATTTCCTTAGAGTATTCATCATATTAATATGTTATAGTAGTTCCCTGCTATAATGAGAACATATATATTTTAAGATTATATTTTTAGCATATATACTATAGTATAGATAACATCTATATGATGTTGAATAGATTATTTTTAATATTAGGTTTTGTAGAATCAAAAAACGAGAATAAATTTCCCCATGAAGTTCACACATGGTGCCCCACAAAAAGGTAGGTCATGAAGGAAGAACTCCCAAAATTGATTCCACTTATTTTATTTATCATTGGATAATCCTATATAAGAACATCTGTATTGGTCCCTAGAATTCAGATTATTAATAATGTGTATCATGAACTGTATACTTTGATGAATGAATGAAAAATGTGATGACATATTCTCATGAGATGGTAGAATACATTCTATATGTCATATGTGATACTGTATTAATTAAATATATCAAGAAAGGATATTTCCATTCTAAGATAATGGAACAAGATATCACTACCCATTTGATTGAAATAGAATTTTTTTATAAATATTAGGTCATGGTAACTCACAAATAAGTTTAATTCAAAACTAAAAGAAAGGTAAATCAATTATAAAGTGTGGTGACATACGTATGAATCCTACATGATGGGATGTTAGTAGAAAATTAATACTATATTATATATTAGTATTCATTGTAATGTTTTTTGTTTCTACGTATTCTTATTTTCCTATGGGTTCCTTGACGTATTTTGAGACGCTGATCTTGGACATTTGGTAAGTTCACCATATACCCCTAATAAAATGTCCTAGGGGGTTACAATATTAGATTATACAGAATATCATTAACTTATATAGAATTTAATATAAAAAAAGAATTTATTCTTGTTCTATGAAATAATAAATATTCATGTATAGTTGACTAATGAATTTCAATTAGAATATATTTGAGATTAAAATATATGATTAAAAACTCATCTCTTCTTTAATTAATAAATATTTAACAAATAAATATATAATTATTATTTATTTTAGTGATTAAAAGTATAATAAATATTAATTTATGTTATTTAAATATTAAAAAATAGATTTTACTCTTCATGGATTGATAAATTCCAAGGTAGGATAAATGGGTCATCTTAATGGCATAATAAAAATGATATATGATTATTTAATATCATTTAAATTAATATTTATTTGTTTATTTACTTAATGATATTATATTTGAAAAGTCATAGAATTAATATTATTTTCTCTATTTCACATGAGTATTACATAGAATAAATAAGATGATAAATGGATGATCAATAATTTTAGATTTATTTACCAAAGGTAGAAATTCAATGTTATATCATTTTTCACATGTGGAGTTTATTAGGTGGTGGGAAAAGTTAAAAATCTCCTATGAATTATCCCAATCCCCATAGATAAGTCATACTCATTTACTCCCTCTTATGATCAACAGAGAATCAATGAGATTAATATAATCAATGATGAATGGAATAAATCACTTGGTTTGATTGTGCTTCATCCTGAAATACTAGGAAATACTCATGGAAATTCATGGATCACAAATAAATTCATGTAGAGGAGTCCTCAAATTTATTATCTACTACAATGACAACATGAAATTAGTTAAAAAAAACATAGTGAATAGGATTACCACATTCGTGTTAATTCTAGTTTTATATTAAATATATATTAGTTTTACATGATCTTATCTATAATATTTTGATATATGCTATTCAATTTCTTTAGTTTTTTCTGATTAATATTGATGAAAATGAAAAATAATTACTCACCCTATGTGTTGTCTCCAGCCCTGAACCATCATGTCTTCTGATCATTTTTCTCAATGTTGTGGAATATAACCATTCATGAAATCTAAAACTATATGTATTGTAAAAATGATAGGGTCACAAACATCATTGGTAAATGGAATGGATTAAACTATTATCTATACAATAATATTCCATAGGAATAGTTTTCAACTATTTTTTTAGAAAACATCCAAGATGATCTGCAAGAAACACGTATTCCTTTAATGTATCATGGTGGGTTTTCATAATTATTTGTAATGGAAAAATGGTTAGAAGATTCCCTTTATTATATTAATTACAAATATTGTTCAACATCATCAACACTGGGGAGGAATGCTGGAAAAGTGAAATCCATGCTTTTCACTATAGAGAGCCCAATTTTTCCCTGTAATACTACGAAATATTCCTAGGAATATATTTAAAGCTAGGCACTGAGAGGACGCATGATTCTGATTCTCAGTGAGTGTCACGACCCGTCCTCGGGGCCCGTGCCATGACTACCCCAAGCCCGCCTTCCATAGGCCAGGGGTTGGCAACTAGCACCAAGGCGTAAATCTCAAAAAAAGGGAAGACATTGCCTTTGTAAAGTAAACAAGCACCACAGAGTAAGCAAGCGGAAAAGTAATCACTAAGTAAAAACAGAGTACAACTAAAAGTGAGGAAAAGTAAATGGGCCAGTATACAAACCCAAACTGAAAGTAAAGTACAACTCGAAAGGGAAAACAACAACTGTAAAGTAAAAGCCGCTACACCGAGCCGTCCACTGGAGATCCCACCTGAAGGGTGGGTAAAGATAGCTCCACTGCTCCTCGGGTCCCACCGTCCACTCTGAGTACGTCCCGCCCAGTGGTCCACCTCCAGGTACTGTCCTGCTCTGCAAGCCTCAACCACGATCAACGCTGTCCGTCGTCTGCAACCAACACAACGTAGTGCGGGCATAGCCCGTGCAGGGGTGAGTATAAGCTACTCAGTAGGGTCCCCGAGACCCCTTAAGGTCTCCCAAAATCCACAAAGGATAAACCACAAAGGAAGATACAATCATGAAGTAACAACCGACACTGCTTAGGTATATGCCCATACATATACCTAAGTCATAAATCCCAATACGCTCTAACCTCCGAGCCCAAGTACAACTCAGTCCACACAGGAAAGTAAACGTATTCCACACATGAAAGCAAAACAAAATCCACACAGGATAGCACAACTCAATCCACACAGGAAAGCAACAGGATTCAGCTCACACAGGTATACTTCTTCGAAAGACGATAAAGATGATCTCTGATCCATCTAAGTCATCGGACCCACGAAGGATCGATAGGTAACTAACCCCCGCAAAAGACCCACACATGATCGGGCCCACACAGGACCTGTAGGCGCTGGTTCACACAGGACCGCTGAGCGCAATGACCCACACAGGATCGGACCCACACAGAATCGGGCCCACACAGGACCTGTAGCACTGATCCACATAGAATCACTGAGTGCTGTAGTCGTCGTCGAATCCACCAAGGATCTCTGTACTGTCGTCGTCGCAGTCACAGTAGTAGTAGCAGTAGCAGTAGCAGTAGCAGTAGCAGTCACAGTCGCAGCCAGCACTAGGTTTCCCGCACACAGCAAGCTCGTTCGGGAGGGTCCGCTCCACGAGCCGAGAGGCTGATACATCAACTGTCACAAAGTCCAGAGTTGATGTATCCAAAAGTTCCGTATCTTCAACAGGAACTCAATGCAACAGACGGCGCGTCGATCGGACGCCCGGTCTGAGAGTTATTGGCTTTTTCGTCCCAGGGGCCCGGTTGGTTTTTAAGGCAAAACCAACCTGACCGTACTCCACCTGCGTCCAAACCCCGGGCGGAGTATGCCAAAAGATCCGTCTCACTAAGAGGAACACAACAAAACTGACGCCACGTCAATCGGACGTCCGTAACTCAAGATATGAGCGTTTCCGCTCCAAGGGCCCGGTTGGTTTCGTATACGAACCAACCCGGCCGAACTCAAAGTATTCCGAAACTTTGAGTGCGATATACCGAAACGACCATCTCGATCCAAGGATCGCATCGCCGCTGACGGTTTGTCAATTGGAGGTCCGTAGCTCAAGTTATGGGCAAAAGACCGAAGTCGAAACGAAAACGGGGGTATGGGTCTGGGTCGACCCGGCCCGACCCCCCTGGGTCGGCCCGAACCGGGTCAACCCGACCCGGGTCTGACCCGACCTGGTGCGGCGGCGCGGCCCGGCGCGGCGGTGTGGCCTGGGCGCCGCTCGGGTGCCACGCGCGGGGGGAAAAGCCCCCGCTTTCCTTCAGCTGGCGGCGCGGCTAGATGCCGCGCCTTGGAGAAACTGCCCCCCCTCACGTGGGGGCCTTCCTTTGAGAAAAACGGGGGGGTGCTACCCCCCCTTGATGTAACCGCGCCCCCCCCCCATTATGGGGGGCCGGTTTTGGCCAGCCAGGGGAATTAATTCCCCCTGTTCTTCTCCCTTCCGGCCGGCCTGACCAGGCCGACCATTCCTTCCTCAACGGGACCGGCAAGGACGGTCCCCTTTCCGGATTCCGACACCGGCGGCCCGGCTAGCCTCCGGTCTTCTCGTTCCGCCGTGGCCAGGAACCGGCAACTGCCTTTGTCGTCCGGCGCGGTGCGACGACACCGCGCCCCTCCGCCGCGGCCCCGCTCCGGCCGCGGCGCCTTTGGTTTCCTTCGACGCGGCGCAACGGCGTCGCGTTCATGATAACCTTTCCGCGGCACAGTGCGATGGCGCCGCTCAATTATAGCCTTGCGATTCCCGTGCGGTGCGACGGCACCATGCCATCTCGTTCATCCACAAGAAAAATAATAATATTCAAGAACAAGGAGGGGGTTTCGGCCGTGTTTGTGCGGTCCGACCCCCCTCTCGTTAGATGATAGCACTTAAATACTTATCCACAAGATTGTCATGCTAGAACCAAGAACGAGAGTAAATAAATAATCAACAACAAACCCCTACCTCGGTTTCAAGAACGATGATCGTCAATGACCCGCGGAAGACGCGTCACGGTGGTCGGCGTCACGGAAGAAGGACGTCGAAGTCGTGAAGCGAGGATTCGAAGTTCTTTGACGACGATTTCGTCGCGGGAAATCGTCGCGGAAGAGATGACGCGGAAGAAGACGTCGTCGGTGTCGCGGGTATGGCGTCGCGGAAGTCGATTCCCGAGAACGTGGCGTTCTTCGTCGATGTTCGAAGGTTCTTCGCGTTCTTCGTCAAAGCTTGAAGAAGAAGAAGAAGAAGTAGGCTCTAAATTATCTCAAGATTGTCTAGAGAATTCTAACCCAAATAAAATAAGCTAAGGTCTTATTTTATTTACTCAACCAAACCATTTTGAAATTCAAAGGTTTGAAATTAAACAACTCCACCCATTTAATATCCCAACTTTTCAAGTTAATTAAAGAGGGGTTATTGGGAGTTTAAAAAGAGAAGGTGAAGAGTTATGCTTCGTGTGGGTCCCACCACACTTAATCCTCCCAAGGGAGGTTAAGTGGATGTGGGTCCCACCTCTAACTCCCTTTGGGAGAAGTTAACCTACAAGTTAAAATAAAAATTTGTATTCCACAATTTTTATTTAACATATTCTAAACTCCAAAAAACTAACTCTCAACCCGCAATAAACGCAACCTCAGAAAAGGTCTCCTTAAGCGAATATCGGCGCTGCGAGTTCATCGGTGCCCTCAGAATTTGATTCCGGGCACCGGTTAAAAAGTTATAAATTCCCGCTCGTTCGTTCACTGAACGTACCCGAGCTAAACTTCGGAAATTGATTTCGGGCACTCCGGGCCTCAGAATCAGGTGCTGTCAGAAACCGCGCTCTTGTAAAATTCCAAAGAAAATTAAGAAAAAATTTCCCTTGAATTTTATGGGTCTTTACATTACTCCCACCTCAGAGCTTTACGTCCCCGTAAAGATACATCAAAAACTAGGGAAACAAATGAGGGTACTGAGCACGCATTTGAGCCTCCCGCTCCCAAGTGCTCTCCTGGAGATTCCCGTGCTGCCATCTGATGCGCACTAGAGGAATTGACCGTCCACGTAGGACCCGCTCATGTCGATCCTCGATCTTCACCGGGACCTCCGTAAAAGTCGCCCCATCGTCAACGTCAAGCTCTCCATGGTCAATGATGTGCGTCGGGTCGTGCACGTATCTCCTCAGCTGAGATACGTGGAAGACGTCGTGCACCCGGTGCAACTGAGGTGGTAGAGCCAGGTGATAAGCCACCTCGCCAATCCTACTGAGGACCTGGAAGGGTCCGATGAAGCGTGGAGATAACTTTCCGCCTCGGCCAAATCTCCGTATACCACGTCGAGGTGAGACCCGCAAGAAGACGTGATCGCCATCCTCAAACTCTAGTGGCCTCCGCCTCCTGTCAGCGTATGACTTCTGCTGGCTCTGAGCTGTCCTCATCCGCTCCTGGATGACCTGGACCTTCTCTGTCGTGGCCTGGACCATCTCCGGTCCCACAAGTGCTGACTCCCCAGGGTCTGTCCAGCACAAAGGAGATCTACAAGGTCGCCCGTACAACGCCTCGTACAGTGCCATCCCGATGGTGGAGTGGTAGCTGTTGTTGTACGCAAACTCCACCAAGGGTAGGTGGTCCTCCCAGCTACGACCAAAGTCGAGGACACATGCGCGGAGCATCTCCTCGAGAGTCTGAATGGTCCTCTCCATCTGACCATCCGTCTGAGGGTGAAAGGCTGTGCTCAGACGTAGCTGCGTCCTGAACGCCTCCTGTAACCCCTTCCAAAGCCGGGAAGTAAAGCGAGCATCACGATAGGAGATGATAGATGATGGCACACCGTGAAGCCGTACAATCTCCTGAACGTAGAGACGTCCCAAGCTCTCCACTAAGCCCTGCTCTCTGATGGGTAAGAAGTGTTCCGACTTGGTGAGTCGGTCAACAATCACCCAGATGGAGTCGTGACCTCTGGAAGTGCGTGGAAGTCCAGTCACGAAGTCCATAGATATCCCATCCGACTTCCACTCCGGGACCTCCAAGGGATGTACCAAGCCTGCTGGTACCTGATGCTCTGCCTTCACCTGCTGGCAGGTGAGGCATCGAGAAACAAACTCTTCCACAACCTTCTTCATGCCCGGCCACCAGTGCTATCGTCTGAGATCCTGGTACATCTTCGCCACTCCTTGATGTACCGCCAAAGTAGAAGTGTGAAACTCTCTCAGCACCTCCTCTCGCAAAGCGACTGGTACCATGGTACTTCCTCTGAAAAAGATGTCGTGATCTGCTCCAAGGGAGAAACCATCAGGTGCCTGTCCCGAGGATATCTGTGCACGCCGTGTCTCACAGTCAGCATCCTCACGCTGTGCCTCTCTGACCCGCTGCAGTAGTGGAGGGGTGACTGTGAGAGACTGAAGGAAGGCTGCTCCATCTCTATCCACGAAGGATATCTGCAAAGAGACTAGCTTCTCCGTCGCCTCCTCAAGTAGCTGAATGCCCGTCCTCCTGCTGAGGGCATCGGCTACTACGTTCCCCTTCCCAGGAGTATAGACTATCTCAAAGTCATAGTCCTGGAGGAACTCGAGCCATCGCCACTGTCTCAGGTTCAGGTCCTTCTGCGAGAAGATATACCCGAGACTCTGATGATCAGAAAAGACTGTAAAGCGCTCGCCCATCAGATAGTGCCCCCATGTCTTCAGAGCGAAGACCACTGCTGCCAACTCCAGGTCATGGGTAGCGTAGTTATGCTCATGCGGCCTCAACTGACGTGATCCATAGGCGATCACTACCCGATCCTGCATCAGAACACATCCGATCCCGTTCCCTAATGCATCGTAGTAGACTACGTACCCTACTCCCTCCTCAGGAAACCTCAAGATAGGTGCGCTGGTTAATCTCTGTCTCAGCTCCTGGAAGCTCTGCTGACATCTGTCTGACCACACGAAGGGTTTCCCCTTCTTCGTCAAAGCTGTGAGTGGTGCCGAAACTCTAGATAAGTCTAGCACGAATCTCCAATAGTATCCAGCTAGTTCCAAGAAACTCTGAACCTCAGTCACGCTCCTGGGTGGCTCCCATGCTAAAACAGCCTCGATCTTCGCAGGATCCACTGCAACTCCCGCCTCAGAGATAACGTGTCCCAAGAAGTGGACCTCACGTATCCAGAACTGGTACTTCGAGAGCTTACCATAAAGCTAGTTCTCTCAGAGTGTGTCTAGTACAACTCGCAAGTGATAGGCGTGCTCCTCCTCAGTCGTAGAGTAAATCAGAATGTCGTCAATGAAGACCACGACAAACCGATCAAGGTATGACTGAAAGATCCTGTTCATGAGGGCCATGAACACTGCTGGAGCATTGGTTACACCGAAAGGCATAACCAAGAACTCATAGTGGCCATACCAACATCTGAAGTCCGTCTTCTGCACGTCCTCGTCTCTGACTCTGAGCTGATGATAGCCTGACCTGAGGTCTATCTTTGAGAACCACCGTGCTCCCTTGATCTAATCAAAGAGGTCATCAATCCTCGGTAGCGGATACTTGTTCCTCACTGTCACCTGGTTCAGGCGACGATAGTCAACACAAAGTTGAAAGCTCCCGTCCGCCTTCTTGGCGAACAATATCAGGGAAGCCCAGGGTGAAACACTGGGTCGGATGAACCCCTTGCCCTGCAAGTCCTCCAACTGTACCCGTAGCTCTCGAAGCTCGACGGGGGCCATCCGATATGCTGGAGTGGATATCAGGGCTGTCCCAGGGTACAAGTAAATATAAAAGTCTACCTCTATGCGAGGAGGTATCCCTGGAACGTCGTCGGGAAAAACGTCCGCAAACTGATCCACCACTGCAGGAAAACCAAGACTCCGCACGTCAACTGCTCCAAGGATAAGGCTAGCCAACTGATGAGTGATGGGTTTTCCTCTCCTCTGCGAAAGTCCATCATGTGCTGCAAAGGCTCCCTTTTCGCCGGTGAAGGTGAAATTGCTCCCGTCGGTGCGTACACATCGCACCTTGCGCCTAAAACAGTCAATCTGCGCATGGAACGTAGATAGCCAATCCATGCCCAAGATGACGTCGTAAGGCCTCGACGCTGCTACAAGAAGATCCCAGCCGAAGCTCTCGCCTCCTAGAGTAAGCTCACACTGCCGGCACCAGTGCGTAATCGTCGAGTCTGCTCCCGTAGTAGTCTCTAGCCGTAAGGATCGAGCCAACGGCTTTGTCAGAATCTCCGAGCTCCGAACAAGGGCAGTGGCTATGAAAGAGTGACTCGCTCCTGTGTCTATAAGTACTACAGCAAGGGTGGAATAGACACAGATAGTACCTCGAATCATCTCTGGCGTGCCGTGGTCGTAGGCCTCTGCTGCCTGGAGCTGTGTCTGTCTCTGCTCGCCTGCTCCCTGTGGTCGGGGTGGACCTCCTGGTGGTGGTGGTGGCAGAGCCTCGAAGCGTCGCCCACCACCTGCTGCTCGGCCAGCTCCTCTGCCTCGTCCGCCTCCTCCCTGCGGACCGCCACGGTCGACCCTCTGCCTCTGCCTCGGTGGTCCCTCAACCGTCTTCTGCTCCTCGGCACATCGGTTTGGGCATTCACGAGCCATGTGGCCCTGCCCGCCGCACGAGTAGCACTGTCTGCCTCTCGAAAGACTGGCTCCGCGCTGTGTGCTCCGCACTGCTGAGCCAGTGTCCTGAGGTCGTCTGCCTGAAGGTCTAGTCTGCCTAGACCCCTGAGTCATCCGTCGACTGCCTGCCATGGAAGAATCTACCACGTGCCGCCCTGCGGTGGGTCTCGGCGCTGGTGTAGACTTAGCAAGGAAGCTCTCGATCAAAAGGGCCCGCTCCAGTACTCCTGTCTGAGTCGGTATGCTGAGGGAGATCAACGATGCCCTGATCTCGTGTCTCAAACACTGCTCGAAGGTCCGGGCCCGGAAGAATGGGTCCCATACCATGTCGGTCGAGTAGCGCAAGAGATCAGTAAATCTCACCAAGTACTGAGCGACCGTCATGCTGCCCTGCCACAGCTGAAGAAGCTCCTGGATACGCACCGCACGAAGGGTGGCTGGGACGAACTCCGAGCGTAAGAGGATCTCAAAGCCCGTCCAAAGTAGAGATGCCTCATCGTGCACCTGGAGCATCAAGCTCCACCATCGTCCTGCTGCTGCGTGCAGTAGGCTCGCAGCGAGGATCACCATGAGGTCTGATGGTGTCCTCACTAGCCTGAAAACTCGTACCACTGCCTCCAGCCAGTCCTCTGCTGCCTGGGGGTCCGTCTCCCCACGGAACCTAGGTGGTCGCTAGCGCTGGAACTCGTGCAGAGCTCCAAGGCGACGTGCATCGTCAGCGGCTGGTGCTGGAAGCATCGGTGGCTCGGCGGGTAGAGCTACCGCCGGTGCCACTACTGACAAAGGGCCCTGCACCGAGGCCTCGTCGCTCGGTGGGTTGTCGTCACGCTCTACTCTCGGAACTCTAGCTAGCTGCCGTCGTGGGGCCATCCTGAAAAGGAAACATGTGCGCCAGGGTCAGAACAGTATACCTGGTGAGCTGATATAAATTAATCACAAAGAAAACTTTGAAACACACACGCAATCAATGTTTTCGTGCATTAAGTCGGAAATCAGTAGTCAGGGTCCTGGTGTACGGATACGTCGGCCGCCGCACCAACACTGGACTCCCTAAACTGATAACCACACTCAATACGCTAAACATTATTGCTTCACATAGAAAAGATCAGAGTTCGCGGTAGAACCGAACTCCTCTGATACCAATTTGTCACGACCCGTCCTCAGGGCCCATGCCGTGACTACCCCAAGCCCGCCTTCCATAGGCCAGGGGCTGTCGACTAGCACCAAGGCGTAAATCTCGAAAAAAAGGGAAGGCATTGACTTTGTAAATTAAACAAGCACCATAGAGTAAGCAAGAGGAAAAGTAAACACTAAGTAAAAACAGAGTACAACTAAAAGTGCGGAAAAGTAAATGGGCCAATATACAAACCCAAACTGAAAGTAAAGTACAACTTGAAAGGGAAAACAACAACTGTAAAGTAAAAGCCGCTACACCGAGCTGTCCACTGGAGATCCCACCTGAAGGGTGGGTACAGATATCTCCACTGCTCCTCGGGTCCCACCGTCCGCTCTGAGTACGTCCCGCCCAGTGGTCCACCTCCAGGTACCGTCCTGCTCTGCAAGCCTCAACCACGATCAACGCTGTCCGTCGTCTGCAACCAACACAATGTAGTGCGGGCATAGCCCGTGAAGAGGTGAGTATAAGCTACTCAGTAGGGACCCCGAGACCCCTGAAGGTCTCCCAAAATCCACAAAGGATAAACCACAAAGGAAGATACAATCACGAAGTAACAACCGACACTGCTTAGGTATATTCCCATACATATACCTAAGTCATCAATTCCAATACGCTCTAACCTCCGAGCCCAAGTAAAACTCAGTCCACATAGAAAAGTAAACGTATTCCACACAGGAAAACAAAACGAAATCCACATAGGATAGCACAACTCAATCCACACAGGAAAGCAACAGGATTCAGCTCACACAGGTATACTTCTTCGAAAGATGATAAAGATGATCTCTGATCCATCTAAGTCGTCGGACCCACGAATGATCGATAGGTAACTAACCCCCGCAAAAGACCCACACAGGATCGGGCCCACACAGGACCTGTAGGCGCTGGTTCACACAGGACCGCTGAGCGCAATGACCCACACAGGATCGGACCCACACATGATCTGGCCCACACAGGACCTGTAGCACTGATCCACGTAGGATCGTTGAGTGCTGTAGTCGTCATCGAATCCACCAAGGATCTCTGTACTGTCGTCGTCGCAGTCACAGTAGTAGTAGCAGTAGCAGTAGCAGTCACAGTCGCAGCCAGCACTAGGGTTCCCGCACACAGCAAGCTCGTTCGGGAGGGTCCGCTCCACGAGCCGAGAGGCTGATACATCAACTGTCACAAAGTCCAGAGTTGATGTATCCAAAAGTTCCGTATCTTCAACAGGAACTCAACGCAACAGACGGCGCGTCGATCGGACGCCCGGTCTGAGAGTTATTGGCCTTTTCGTCCCAGGGGCCCGGTTGGTTTTTAAGGCAAAACCAACCTGACTGTACTCCACCTACGTCCAAACCTCGGGCGGAGTATGCCAAAAGATCCGTCTCACTAAGAGGAACACAACAAAACTGACGGCACGTCAATCGGACGTCCGTAGCTCAAGATATGAGCGTTTCCGCTCCGAGGGCCCGGTTGGTTTCGTATACGAACCAACCCGTCCGAACTCAAAGTATTCCAAAACTTTTAGTGTGATATAGCGAAACGACCGTCTCGATCCGAGGATCGTATCGCTGCTGACGGTTCGTCAATCGGAGGTCCGTAGCTCAAGTTATGGGCAAAAGACCGAAGTCGAAACGAAAACGGGGGTCCGGGTCCGGGTCGACCCGACCCGGCCCGGCGCGGCGGCGCGGCGGCGCAGTCTGGGCGCCGCTCGGGTGCCACGCGCGGGGGGCAAATCCCCCGCTTTCCTTCAGCTGGCGGCGTGACTGGATGCCGTGCCTTGGAGAAACCGCCCCCCCTCACGTGGGGGCCTTCCTTTGAGAAAAACGGGGGGGGGGGGGCTGCCCCCCCTTGGTGTAACCGCGGCCCCCCCATTATTGGGGGCCGGTTTTGGCCAGCCGGGGGAATTAATTCCCTCGGTTCTTCTCCCTTCCGGCCGGCCCGACCAGGCCGGCCTGTCCTTCCTCAACGGGACCGGCAAGGCCGGTCCCCTTTCCGGCTTCTGACACCGGTGGCCCGGCTAGCCGCCGGTCTTCTCGTTCCGCCGCGGCCCGGAACCGGCTGCGGCCTTCGTCGTCCGGTGCGGTGTGACGGCACCGCGCCCCTCCGCCGCGGCCCCGCTCCGGCCGCGAAGCCTTTGGTTTCCTTCGACGCGGCGCGACGACGTCGCGTTCATGATAAGCTATCCGCGGCGCGGCGCGACGGCGCCGCACAATTATAGCCTTGCGATTCCCGCGTGGTGCGACGGCACCACGCCATCTCGTTCATCCACAAGAAAAATAATAATATTCAAGAACAAGGAGGGGGTTTCGGCCGTGTTTGTGCGGTCCGGCCCCCCTCTCGTTAGATGATAGCACTTAAATACTTATCCACAAGATTGTCATGCTAGAACCAAGAACGAGAGTAAATAAATAATCAACAACAAACCCCTACCTCGGTTTCAAGAACGATGATCGTCAACGACCCGCGGAAGACGCGTCGCGGTGGTCGGCGTCATGGAAGAAGGACGTCGATGTCATGAAGCGAGGATTCAAAGTTCTTTGACGATGATTTCATCGCGGGAAATCGTCACAGAAGAGATGACGCGGAAGAAGACGTCGTCGGTGTCGCGGGTATGGCATCGCGGAAGTCGATTCCCGAGAACGTGGCATTCTTCATCGATGTTCGAAGGTTCTTCGCGTTCTTCGTCAAAGTTTGAAGAAGAAGAAGAAGAAGTAGGCTCCAAATTCTCTCAAGATTGTCTAGAGAATTCTAACCCAAAAAAATAAGCTAAGGTCTTATTTTATTTACTCAACCAAACCATTTTTAAATTCAAAGGTTTGAAATTAAACAACTCCACCCATTTAATATCCCAACTTGTCAAGTTAATTAAAGAGGGGTTATTGGGAGTTTAAAAAGAGAAGGTGAAGGGTTATTCTTCATGTGGGTCCCACCACACTTAATCCTCCCAAGGGAGGTTAAGTGGATGTGGGTCCCACATCTAACTCCCTTTGGGAGAAGTTAACCAACAAGTTAAAATAAAAATTTGTATTCCACAATTTTTATTTAACTTATTCTAAACTCCCAAAAACTAACTCTCAACCCGCAGTAAACGCAACCTTGGAAAAAGTCTCCTTAAGCGAATATCGGCGTTGCGAGTTCATCGGTGCCCTCAGAATTTGATTCCGGCCACCGGTTCAAAAGTTAGAAATTCCCGCTCGTTCGTTCACTGAACGTACCTGAGCCAAACTTCGGAAATTGATTCCGGGCACTCCGGGCCTCAGAATCAGGTGCCATCAGAAACCGTGCTCTTGTAAAATTCCAAAGAAAATTAAGAAAAAATTTTTCTTGAATTTTACGGGTCTTTACAGTGAGCCCAAAATTACTTTTATAAAAATATTAAATATAATTTATATTACGTGCATGTGATTTTCCTAAAAAATGTGAAATATATATTAAATGAATTCTCTGATCAGAAATCTAAAACCATGGTTGAATCTGAAAAGTGGCATTTACCTTTGGTATGACCTAAAGTTGGTCGGTGTAGGACGTTCAGATGATGAAACTATTGATAGGTCCATTGAATAAATTATTTAATTAAAATTAATTTATTTACTAACTCTAACCCAAATTAATCACATAAGGAGACTCAGATCATAAATATGAGGCAACCGTTGAGTTCATAATGTAGGTTTTACCCTAGGCATGACATGAACATTGTCGATATAAGGTTTTTGTGAAAAAGTCATCATGAGAATAAATAATAAATTAATTTACTAAATTAATTTATTTTTATTTGATGACGCATCAATATAATAAACTTCTATTTAATTCGTGTTATAACCAAATTTATGGGATGGCCTCAAACCCTTGGAATTTGAGAGAGGAATCGATAGAGGAGCATTCTTGGATGAACACCAAAAGATCGAGTTTTGATGATTTGTGCGCCAATGGAAATCAATGATATCCCTAATTACAATGACAAAAATTCGTTCTTCATAAGTGAATAGTCCCAACTTGAAGTAGGACATGTATTTTTTTGATTTATGCCCTCTTTTAAATTAATCGAGCATGGATCTTGAGTTTGCTTTGATTTCTTAGAAATTTTCAACCTTCTCATGATCCCTGTAGTTTACTCATTATTATTATAGATTTTCATTCATTATTCTAATGATAATGGATTGAGTCAATCCCAAACAATGGGTGGGGTTCATTATTAAATTTATTAATCATGATTCTCTTCCATATTTCATATTCGATAAATACCCAATAATAAATTATTGCATAGCCAATGTTTAACGCAATGGATTGATTACTCATATTTGAGTTCGAGATCCATGATGGGGAATTGTTGGTATGCAAAAATATAGGTCAAAATCTGATGGTTTTTTTTGGGAGTGTGGCAATGGGATAGTAGGTGAGATTCCAATTTAACATAGTACGCAAATCTAGCCATACGTGTTGACAAGGTCTGGTCGGAAGGAGATCCTATGTTTGTATTATGATCTGTGGTCTTCGTTCACTAGAGGTGAGGGCTGTGGCAGTCTTGGACACAGTGTCAAGTTGTGAACAGCAGAGTCAATGTGATTTTGGGATGCTGCATATGAAGTGGAGGCACTACATGTGTGGGTAACCACTACCTATAAAGATATAATATGGAAGTAAGATTTCTCCTGAGAAACCATGGAAGAAGTTTAAGTCCCAAATTGAATTAATTTAATATTAATAATTAATTCAATTTAAATGAGAACCCTAGACGCATGAAACATGGAAAATGGGGGGAGGTTTATGCATGTATTTCTTCACCCATGTCAATAAGAGATAAAAAATAATTACAAAATAATAAAATATTATTATTATTTTTCATGGAATCTTATTTCTGACGTCACTTCATCAAATGACATCTGATTGACAAGCCATTAGTGGTAGAAATACCCTGGAATTAAAATAGTCATTTGATGACCTATATGATTCAAATTTTTCAGACTCATGCCTTAGGTCAATGAAATATCCAATAATAATTAAATTATTATTATCATGAGATATTTTATTTGACATATCTCCCTCATACAGTGTTATAATGACAATCCATTTGTGATGTTGAGACCCTAAAATTAAGGCGGGAATTTCTAGAAGAATTTTGGGTATTTAATTTGGACTTTTGGTTTGGGACCATGAGATGCTACTGGAGCATGATGTGATGTAATGTGAATTTTTCACCAGGTGTCCAATTGGGGTAGGTGAGTGGTTTAACTCAATAATTATTCCACGAGGATCACAAAGGTGTGATGTTTTTGGTAATTAGGTGTCATTTGAAGAGGCATATTAGTGAAATTACATTTTTCCCCTTAGACCGATGATGAATCTTATGAGTTTGTCAGGAATTTAGCCAAGACATGGCATGTAGTACCATTACACTTCATGTTGTACTACTTGGAAAAAAATATGTGTGATGGCAAGGAAACAGCCCAGCAACAGACCTGTACCACACGCTGTGTGGGGGCCTTACATGCCGTGTACTCTTTTATGAGTCGTCAAGAATTCGTACCTCCTTTTTTAACTCATATTTTTCCTACAAGTAGCATATCCTACGTGTTTTTCAATGTAGAACTTGATGGTGACTTTGGTTGTGGAATTTGAGATAAAATATGAAATTCTTCAGGTGCAGAACCTATCTGAGGCAATTCTTAATGATGGTTGGCATCTTCCAGGATCAATAGATACTTCATCTAGAGTATAACCCCCCATCAGCATGGGAACAAGTCCTCTATAGTTATATCTGAGTGTAACCCTCTACCGAGTAGGGTGCGGGTCCTTGATGACCTAGAGTGAAACTTTTTTCTGATACCAAGGTGTGGGTCCTTGACCATTAGAGTGGAACCACCCTATTGTCATAGGAAACATGTCCTCAACGACCTGAGTGGGATCCCCTAGTGTACAAGGGCGCAGGTCTCTATTACATTAGTGTGTAACCCCCCATCGACATTGGTGCGGGTCCTCTACCTTCCGAGTGGAACCCCACTATTGGAATAGGGTGCTGGTGCTCAATGACCTGGATAGAACACCCATATTATACCATAGTGTGGGTCCCCATGACACTATCGTGCAACCCCCCATCAGTATGGGTACATGTACTCTATAAGTAATATCAGAGTAGAACCCCACTAAGGAACTAGGTTGCGAGTCCTCTACATGAAAATTTTAGGCCCATGACTATGTGACATAATGATGAGGCATGGTTTGACATAGCTTTTGACTCACAATAATGAGGGTTGCATTCCCCAAAGATATTCATTCTTGCAACATAACCTAAAACTGTGCAGGTGAGTCAGTGCCACCCAAAGTGAATAGTATCAAGGTGTGGTGATTGAGTGTCTTAGAATTATATGTTTAGAGAAGATGCATGAGATTTTCGGGATCATTAGTGGACCTTCCTTTAGATCTATTGGCTACTATTCTTTTAGGAGAGGCAAAGATGTGCGGGGTATGCGACACACTTTTCGTATTTAGATTCTCTTGGTTGTATGAGTATACTCTCCTACTATATTTTGTAACGACTCGATGGGTAGTTTATCTACTCACCAAATCAATTCCCTTGTACTTGGATGAGGTTACTCTTACTCTTTTTCTTGGGCCAAGCTATGAGATTGAGATCCCCTTACTCTCTCATTTGGGATTCTTTGACTGAGCATATATATAATCTTTCTTTTGGATTCAACCTTGGATTTGGATACTCTCCTTCGAAGAGAGGTAAATATGTATGGGGTATGCCTTGCACTTTCCTTTGTGTAACTTCTCATAGTTAGATGAGTCAACTCTCTGACTGTAGTTAGTGTAGACTCGATAGGGATTTCATCTCTTCACTATGTCAGGATCCTTGTGCTTGTATGAGCTTACATTAACTCTCTTGGTTTGGGATGAGTTTTACTCATTCATTGTACCATTTTCTATCTATGGCTTTCATCTTCATTTGTATCTATTACTACTCCCCCTCCACCCTTTTGGGGTGTTCTACTGGGTATGCATATACTCACCACTGCATGGACTTCTCCCACACATGTCATGCCTTTTACAGAAGATTGATAGGTCAAATGTGAATTCAAAGTATCTTAGAGATACTGGGTGCTTGGACCACGTACGGTGGTTGTTTCTTTGGATATAGGAGATATGATCTCTCAGATGTTTACAATTTTCCAATTTTTTCTTGTTGGGATACTTTTCTTATTGGACATGTATTTTTCCCCATTACATTTCATTTTACACTATTGTACATTCATACTCTCTATAGGTTCATGCATGCTTGATTTACTTTATAGCCATGTTACATCTTTTACAATTTCCCTATTCATTTTTTAATTAAGTTGGTTGTGTGTTTCAATATAAGTAATTAGGAAAAGGAGTCTAGGAGTTAATTATGCCATAGGCACTAGTCACCAGCCCCTAGCATATGGATGTGGGCTTGGGGTAGTTGTGAATCGATCCCTAGATGGATTCAGGTCGTGATAGATTGGTATCAAAGGTGGCTCAACCCTTGCGACATTGTTAATATGCTCTCTAAAAAGGTTTTGGTTTTATTTTAGGGAAATAGTGTCAATGTGTCTCAAGTGCGGCTTTGAGGCCAGGGAGTCTAGTGATGGTACAACTGCCAACATATCCATTTACTAGGACTTTGACTATCTGCTTGTTGACTCGACATGATGAGACATTTATTACCGAGATTAATGGTAAATGCATCATATTGGATTGTGTCTTTGACTTTCCTTCTTGATACAGCTCCCCATTTTTATGTATATATATATATATATATATGCTCAAATGACAGTGGTACATCTCAGACACTTTCAAGATACATCCACAATGACATCCATCCAGGATACTATCTCTAGTTCATGATGAATATTAGATGAGCTATGAGGCCTCAGTTGAGGGTCCATCCCATGATCCCCTTTCTCTAGGTGGGAAAGTGGAATGACCTCCTCCTATTGAGTATCAGATCGTCTAAGCAGAGCTGACTGAGGATGTGCATAGACTAAGCACACTCCACAAGTTCTACTGCCAGAGGCCACTAATGTTCTACAATGAGATAGATCCCCAGGTAGTAAATGATTGGATAGGGATGGTGATCTATGTATTTGGGAACATCCAGACACTGATGGATCAAGTGGTGGAACTGACATGAAGCCTTTTACATAGAGCAACTATTTATTATTGGAGCCTTTTTACATAGATGAACGATGAGTCGTTAATCTTGTGGGATGACTCCAAACAGATGTTCTGTGAGGAGTACAGACCCTCCTGCTTTCATTAAGTTCATATATAAGAGCTTCTAGTGTAGCATCATAGAGGGATGATAGTGACTGATTATGCGTCAAGTTTCATAGACCTTACTCAGTACTCTATTGACATGATCCAAGATTGCTACTTCCAAGGATGAAATTTTGATCAAGGGATCCAAAGAGAGATATGTGCATGTACAGTTCCATTGTGCATCCCCACCTATGTTGGGGTGTTGGAGTGTCCCCTGGTGATAGATATATTCATGGAAGAGGGACACCAGACAGTTGGAGCTGGTAGTGGGAGTCATAGAGCTGAGTCATCTACAGTAGCTAGCAGGTGCTAGTTGGTGGGATATTGACATAAGAAAACACGTTTGTAAGAATTCATAGGCAGGTGGTCATACTGTGAATGGACTGTACAGAGCACCGTGTATTTCCATGGATGATCGGTACTATGCCTTTGACGGGTGAGGTCCCATGGCGCGAAACTGCCCGACCAGACATGCTGATTAGCACAGGTAGATAGCTGATGGACTGTCATGGCAGATACAACGTGTTGATTTGGAATCTTCCTGGCATGGTCAATGTGGCCCCCAAGAAGGAAGAGCTGGTAGAGGAGCAAGAGGATCTATGGATGGTGTACATCTCTATGATATTTTTAAACCACCATCAGATATCCCATGTTAGGTTCATGGAGCTAGAGACTGGGGATGCAGACAGCTACATGCTTTAGATGTTTACGATCCCACAACATGTGAGATGATAAGAGGTAAAATTTGTGTCTATTTTACTTTCTTTAGTAGAAATTTATATACATTATGTGGGGTACTCTTTTCATCCTACTTCTTTATCTAGTTTTAAAATAGGGTGATATAGGGCATAATTGTAACTTTTTATCAGTGTTGTTCAACATGGCTTTGAATGCATGAGGAAAAGGGGTTCTTCCCCCACTGAGATGCATTTTTGAGACATCAGAAAAATAGTGATGTTTATTTAATACTACTTAAAGAGGATAACATCGAGGTGTTGTTGATGAATCCCTCAAACTTGTGTATATAGGGTGAGGTTATACGATTAAGTGTCGGGGCAGGTCCTGGCATTTCCGATGCAGGTTTTCCTGCATGACACTTTATTCTTGGGATGTCTCTAATGGGTGTGACTGAGTATCTGGGTAGGGTTAACTCTCCTTCCAAGAGTATTGAAGACACACGGGGTTTGACTTGTGATTTACCTATCTAGCTTCTCATGGTTGGATGAGTCTACTCAACTGTCTTATTTTTTGGTACTCATGCCTGCTCAGCATCAACCATGATGCAGCGGTAAAAAGTTATCAAAAACGGGTTGAGGAAGTTGAGAACTCATGAATAGAACTACATGACTCACTAGCTAGAACTGGCAGTGGTAGTCATCAACTTGAATATGTGGAGACACTACCTTCTGGGGGATATTGTCTGCGAGATCTTGTGTGACTTGATATCCTTAGGAGTTTCACCAGATGGATTTTCTAAAGAAGGGAATCACATCATCCTTCTTCAAGGATGAATGGTGATTCTTGTCATGTTACGAGAGGAGGTGATGATGGAGTTTCAAACTCATCTATTGGTTGTACATCATGATGTAGGGAAGATTTATAGAAATGATAGATGTGGGCTTAGTATCCCCACCTTTCTCCTTAGTTGGGATTTTCAGGTATGAAATGTTTTAAAGATGTGAATAATGTAGAGACTCTGATTTTTCTATATAAGATGTTGGAATATTCCTAGGAATAATTTTAAAGCCAAGCGCTGAGACAACATGTGATTTTGAGGCCCAATGAGACCGAAATTAATTTTAAAAAAATATTAAAAATATTTTATATTACATGCATGCAGTCTTCCAGAAAAATATGAAATATATATTAAACAAAGTCTCTGATAAAAAACCTGAGACCATGGTTGATTTTGAAAAGTTGTGTTTACTTTAGGTGTGACTAAAAGTTGGTTGGAGTAGGACGTTCAGATGGGGAAACCGTTGGTAGGTGCATTGAATTAACAAATAAATTAAAATTAATGTATTTAATAACTCTAACCCAAATAACTCATAGAAGGAGACACAGATCTGAAAATTGATACCACCATTGAGTTTGTAATATAGTTTTTACCATAGGCATGGAATAATCAATATTTTCATGAAGAGTTTGTGGAAAGGTCATCCCATGAAAAAATAATAAATTAATTTAATAAATTAATTTATTTTTTTTGATGACACAACGAAATAATATACACTTATTTAAACTTTTTTATAACCAAATTTTTGGATTGGCCTCATATCCATGGAATTTGAGAGAGTAATAAATGGAGGAGCTTCCATGGATGAACACCGACAGATCGCGTTTTGGTGATTGTTGTGCCAACAGAAAGCAAGGATCTCGCCAACGCTAATGACATAAATTTATCCTTCGTCACTGATTGATCCAAACTCAAGGTTGGAACATATTTTAATGATTTTGTCCCTATTTTTAATTAATCAATCTCGATTCATTAATATGAATTGATTTCTTGGAAATTTTCAGCCTTCACATGAGACCCGTAGTTTACTAATTATTAATATAGATTTTCATTCATTATTCTAACTATAAAGTATTGAGTCCAACCTGAACAACAGGTGAGGTTCGATTCTAAATTTATTTATAACGCTTGTCTTCAACCATTAATTGCTGATAAATACATGACAATAAATCATTACATAGACAATGTTTAGTGTAATGCTTTGATTCCTCATATTTGAGTTAAAGATCTACAATGGGGTATTGATGGTAAACAATGAAAGTGGATCAAAATCGGTTCAGTTTCTTTTTGGTAGTGAGGTAATGAGGCATGAGGTGAGATTAAAATTGAAAACTATTCTTAATATAGCCACATGTATTGACATGGTCTGTTCACAGGGAGATCTGATGTTTGGAGTGTGAGTGGTGGTCGTCGGTCACTGGAGGTGAGGGCAGCGACAATCTATGACGTAGTGGCTGGTTCTGAACAGTATAGTCAGTGTGATTTTGAGATGCTTCATATGAAGGGGAGGCACAATGAGCATGGTTAGTGGATGATTGCATAAATCTAGGGTGGGAACAGGGTTTCTCATGATAAACCATTGAATAATATGAAATCTCAAATTGAAATAATTTAATATTAATAATTAATTCAATTAAAATTAGAACTGTGAGTTCATGGTGCCTGAGTAATGGGGGAGAGTTGTGCATGGATTTCCTCCACCATGTGAATAAGATATATAAAAAAATATTTATATATAAAAATAATAATATTATTATTTTGTCATGGAATCTTATTTCTGATGTAACTTCTTCAAATGACATCTGATTGACAAGCCATCAATGGCAGCGTGGACCTAGAATTATGATGGTCCTTTATGACCGATGTTGGAAACATTTTTTTGACTAATTACTTAGGTCATAGAAACATTAAATAATAATAAAATTATTATTATTGTTATATCTTGTATCTCACATATCTCCCTCATACGGTGTTAGAATGATGAATCGTTTGTGATGCTCCGACCTTGATATTAAGGCAGACATCTCTATACCAATTTCAAGTATTTAATCTGGACTCGTGGTTGAGGACCACGCGATGCCATTTGTGCATGACGAGGTGAAATGAAATTTTTTCACAAGGTATCCGATTGGGGCAGGTGAATAGTTTATCACATGTATATTTATGTGAGGATCTCAATGGTGTGATCTGTTTGGCCATTCAGGGCTATTTGAAGAGGCATATTAGTGAAATTATGTTTTTACACTTAGACTGATGATGAGCTTCATGTGTTCCTTAGGAATTTAGTTGAGAAACATCATGTAGTAAATTTACACTCCATGTTATACTACATGGCTAGGAATATGTGTGATAGTAAGGACACAACATGACAACAGAGCTGGACCACACATAGTGTGGGTCCCCTACATGTTGTGTACTCCTTTATTAATCTAAATGCTTCCACATATCCTTTGTTTGAACTCATATTTTGGCTACAATTAGCCTATCCTGAGGGTTTTTTAACATAGACAATGGTAATACCCTTAGTTGTGACTTTCAAGATATGTTTTAAAATGTTCTGCGTGCAACACCTATTGGAGGTGATGCTCAATGATGGCTGTGATCAGGCAGGATCACCAGATACTTCTTATAGAGTGGAACCTCCCATTGGCATTAGAGCATGTTGTATTTAGTTACATAAAAGTGTAACCCCCCTACTGAGTAAGGAATGGGTCCACAATGACGTAAAATGGAACCCCCTTGTGATACCATCGCACGAGTTCTTGAACATTAGAGTAAAACCCTCTATTGACATAGGGAGTGGGTCCTCGACGACTAGGGTGGAACCCCCCAATGTACTTGGGTGCGGGTCTCCGTGACATTATAGTGGACCCCCCATCGGCATGGGTATGAGTCCTATACCTTCCAAGTGGAACCCCCTATCAGCATAGGGTGCGGGTCGTTGATGACCAGGGTGCAACCCCCTGTTGTACTAGAGCACGAGTACCCGTGACACTAGAGTGGAACCCCCCTTCATCATGGGAATGGGTCCTCTACAACTACTATTATAGGGGAACCCTTCTAATTCACTAGGTCATGGGTCCTCTATAATCAAATTGTATCCCCATGACTATGCAGTATAGTGATGCGGCATGGTTTGATGTAGCTTTGAACTCACGTGATTGAGGGACACTTTCCCCATCGAGACAAGTTCTTATGGTGCAACCTCAAACCATGCAGGCAAGTCAGTGCTTCCCAAAGTAGATAGTATCAAGTTGGGGTGATTGAGTCTCATAGAATTGTGTGTTTAGAGAAGATGCATGAGATATTGTGCATCGTTGAAGGACCTTCTTTTGGAACTATTGAGAACTCTCCTTCCATGATAGGTGAAGACACATGGGGTGTTCCACATAGCTTCCTTGTTTAACTTATTGTGGTTGGATGAGTATACTCATCTTCTATAGGTGGCGATGAATCAATGGGTAGATCATATACTCACCATGTCAAGGCCCTTGTATATACTCACCCCTGCATGGGCTTCTCCCACACCTATCGTGTCTTCTATAGATGTCGGACAGGTCGACCGTGACTTCAAAAGAGCTTTGAGATACTAAGTACTTGGACTACGTATAGTGGTTGTAGCTTGGGATATAGAAAATGAGATCTCTCAGTTGTTTAGTCTTTTCCATTTTTGTCATATTGGGACACTTTTCTGGTTGGATGTGTATTTTTTCCCTTTACGTTTCAGTTTACACTACTTTACTTTCATACTTTCTAGTGGTTCATGATTTCTTGAGTTACTTTATTGTAGTTTTATATCTTTTACTCTTTCCCTCTACACATTTACATTGAGTTGGATACATGTGTGCATACAGGTAATTAGGCAACAGACTCCCTGATTTAGTCAAACCTCTGATGCTAGTCACCACCCATAACCTATGGAGGCAGGTTTGGGTTAGTTGTGACTTGAGCCCCGACTGGGGTCGGGTCATGACAGTTACTCTAAAACCCACATTAGCATAGACTATATCTCGTAAATAGTTCAAATATAATGTAAATACTCTTTCTAGGAAACAAAAATAACACCAGCCTCCCACTAAAATTGTGAAGGATGTGGAAAATCTGAAGAACTATAAAAAAACAAAATAGAAAAATCAAATTTTATTCCATCTAAACGGAATTGGTATTCATGTATTGAATTAATTCTCTAGAGAAGAATATTTTTAAACTACTAGAGTTCCTAAATCCTGGTAATGATGGTTTGAATGATTTATCTATTATTTCCCCTTTTAACATATATTAGGGTATAATAACCAGAATCGATGATATCCTTCAATGGGTTATAGAAGAAAAGTAAGCAACACCGGGTACTACAACATCACATATGACTTATGTGTATATTTCTCCACCTAAAGAAGAAGGATAATTATAGGAAGTTATCAAATGGAATTCAAAAATTTTTGATGACTGGATTACTATAAATTGAAACCACCATGCACTTGAAATCATCACATCATGAAAAAATATACAATCCATTACCCATTTATTTTAAAACTTTTGGATAAAGATTATATACCCAATGGTCTTCAAAAAAATAAGCACAACTACCACTAGAGAAATAATTCATAGGAATACGATCATCCATGTTCATGTAAACCAATTCATCCCCTAATGGACTTCTTATCTCCATCCTTGGGAGGATCAACATTTCCCCCAAAAAGATGATTTTCTTCTAATAATGAGATTTCATATAGTATTTTCATCATTATCCTCAAACTACAGTAGTTTTATAATGGATAAAAAATTTATGCAGTATGTTTCCCCACCAATATAATTGCAAGTCATTATAGAGTAAGGAGAAGAAATTCCCTATATACACCGTTCAATCTAGGTTTTACCCCTACTAAAATCATACACACATTAAAAAATAGAAGGTCTGTGATTCAAAAATCCCCACAAAAGCATCATTCTATTCTTGAATCCGTTAGTAAACATTCCATCCATATTATTCTAGTACATCAATTAGAAAAGGAACATCCTAATTTCGAGTCATGGGATAAAGGAATTTCAACTCAACTTGAATCATAAAAAATAAAAAATGACACCCTCCACATTATAACTATGAGATGTTATCATCATTACATATGATTGAGTCTAACAGACCCCAAGCTATGAAACAACCACATGAAAGAATACATATTCCACTATCTTAGAAGTAAGATGCATTAAAAATGTCTCCATTATTTAGAGATGGATTTTGATTCCTGATTCCCTCATATATTTCTAAATAACATAGAGGCCATGTCAAATCAATTTTAATCACATAAGAGTTTATAACTAAAGTGGTTTCTATTAATATATATTATGAAATAATGAGTTACACTGAATTCCATAGGTTTATGTTCATTATATAGAAATATCAGGAAGCTATCATATTGGGATATATTTGACCCATTTAAATATTTAGAAAATATAATGATGTCATCATTCATTGAGCCATGGTAGATATGTATCTGAAATTAATCTCATTTCATCATTAACTCTCTTCTATTTGGGCTACCAGGATCCTAAAATATCCCATTTTAATTTAAAAATCTAGGGATATGATAAGTGTGAATATAATCCTCTAAGAATGATTGGAATGAAAATTCATTTCAAGGTCCTCGTGTCTGATTATGAGTTGACGCAGGTTCACCAAGGAACAACCTTCAACGCATTATTTGAAATTCCATGCATTCACATTTTTTAGAATTTCTATATTCATTACATAAATGTCTAAAATATTCAATTAATATGTTATTTAGAGTACTATATGGTGATAATTCCCTATTTTAATATTGTGAATCAAAGTACATTGATGCATGTACTGTAAACATGAGGGTAAACTACAATTACTTAATGATATAATACTAGTATATTTTATCACCCCGAACCAAATCATTGTTTTCAACATAAATATACAATATACTTCATAATGACCTACTCGTATGCAAGATGATGGTAACTAGTAGAGAGGGTCCAAAAACCATCAGTGGGAAGAATATACCCTTGGTAATCATAGCTATACAATGTCAGAATAAATAAATAATATACAAATCATAGTATCAAGGTGGAAGATAATGTATTTTAATGAAATAAAAAATGTCCCCCAGTCACATATATATAATTGTGATCCCAATGGTGAAATTCAAACTAGTATATAAAATTATAATTAGATACATCAATAAAACACTACGGAGAGCCTCTGGAGTTCTACATACCTTTATCAACTCCATTATCCAAAATAGCATAGCTTCAATGGGTCCATTTCTCTTCCATGGATCCTAAATCATGAAGTTCAAACATGCCTTGATATTCCCATGAAGGTTTTTCATAATAAAACATTGTAGGACACCACTAATGTGTCCTTAACATATATTCATAGGTATAATAGGTGTACTATATAATGACAATAAATGTGAAAGAATTCACAAGCAATCATTCATCAAGCATTAACTTCTTAACCAAGACACCATGATCCCTAATGAAACCTTCTTTGGCTAAATAATAAAAGTATATTCAATTGATACGGGATGTGATGAAAAAATATACACTTGGATGGTAAACATTTTACTCAGTATCCTCAAGGCATCGAGTTTTTGGTTGGGCCACATGACCAACTAATGCAAATGTTACTTGAAATCCTCAAGGCATTGAGTTTTGTATTAGGACACAAGGCTAAATGTGAACATGTTAAACAGTTTCCACAAGGCATCATATTTTGGTTCTGGCCACAAGGTTATCATGCCCCTACACTATATATGGGTCCATTAACATAATTCTCACATGTTAGGTACATTCCCCCTCTAAGGGATAACGATACCATTACATTCCACCTATTATGAGTATTATGAATAATACTTCCAATAGCATCATAATTACACATAAAATGGTAGAGAATTCATGGTAATGCATAACATGACATCATGGGAATCTGTAGTAAAATACAAGTAAATGTGATCAAAATCAAACATTTATAAAAAGATATATAAGCATAATCATGTAACAAAAAAATCATATATGGGACTCTTGGTATACACACACACATACATGTGATCACTATCAATAATGGAAAAAAATGTCAACACAAGAATCATATTAAGCATGAAAGTGTGTATAAGGGCCCCAAATGATGCGGAACATCGTACCTCAATATTCTTAATGATGTTTTCTAATTTTTATTAAAGGATCAAAGCCTGAATAACATTTTGTACCCATATGAAACTAGTTCTAAAATCAAGATCTCCTATATTAGGTTTTCATTCATCAATTAAGAGGTTTAAAAAACCATTCTGTGAAGAATCAATGACAAAAAAGGTAGCTCCAGAACCACATACCACACAAATTTCATCAATGAAACTTATTCCAAGATATGTCAATGGAGATGATTCAAATTCACTGGATCATTTGTTGATTATAGAAAGAATCATTAATTCCTAAAAAAACTAGATATGAACCAGGGGTCTAGTCAGAGAAGATATATCCATCATCAATATATCATCATAATAGATATCAAATATGAGAATAAAAAAAACAAGGTATTAGAATAATTTAAAAATTATAAATTACCTGAGAATATCACCCTTTCATGACCATTATTGCTTTGGTAAATGGGATGTCATTAAAATATCAAATCCACCACTAATCTATAAAGGAGGGAATGGATTTTCATCAGATGAAATTATAATTCATAGATTCTTCATAGATCCATGCACAACCCTTATGAAGGAAGATGAATTTGTTATAAATATTGGAAAAACATACCTATCATGCGACACCAGATTGATTCAATGTTGAAAAGAAAAGGGGGGATGATGGGAGAGATCATAAGTCAAGGGAGTAGATGAATAGTTAGAAATAGTGTTGTTATGGTATTATTTCATTATTATACAAGGGGGAAAATTGAATTAAAATTCATGGGGTTTATTTAATGAACACTTTTCTAGGGTCCACCAGAAATCTGATAGGCCTCTCTAGTGTGACAGTGGCACAACCAGATGGTTGATTGCTAACCACCAACTAGTCAGTGTGCAAGGAAACACTACATCAGTTCTACCAACACCACGGGCTGGCTAATGGTGGCTGTAAACTTCTATGGATCTTACATAACCCTAGCGGCTAGTCGGTGGAAACCATATAACCACTACAAAACTCATCCTCAATTCAATTATCCAACCATTTATTGCTGGACCCTTTTTAATAAAATACATCCTTGAAAACACCAATAACATAGATGAACGAAAAGAGAAATAAAGAATTTGATAAACTTCAAACAAATCATTCCTTAAATTATGTAAGGATATTAGAATTCACCCCCTCTAATGACTTCTCTTACCCAGGAAGTACTTTCAAAAGGTCTACTCAAACAAATCAAGACATTAAAAAAAATATATTCCTCCCAATCCCAAGTACCATCTTGAATCTATCTATGATGCTACTGAATCTATATAATTGCGATCATTTTCCCTCATATATCTCTCTTAATATTGTCTAAAATACACACTAGGAATTACATGTATGATGCATTAGGATCACACCCAATATCCTCATAGTCTATAACAAGAATTAGATTAGGAATATTCTGCCAAATTTGAGATACATTAAAAAAATTATTCATTCCTCATTAGTGAGAAGAATAATCAAAATGGTACACCACTAAACCAATCTTCTCAATTATCTTAAAGTGTATAACATGTAAATGATAAATCCTTTCTTGATTTCTAATACATCAGTGGCATAACATAATAGTCACACTAATACAATATGGCCAACTATTACAAACTCTAGTTGTCTTCTGTTGTAGTTGGCATAATATATCTTCCTTCTCAAAGATGTGATAAACCACATTTGAATCATTTACATTCTCTCATTGGTCTCTTTTACCACACTATACACCACAAATATTTCCTCACTATCATCATTCTAAAAATAAATGTGAATTACATGGAGTACCCTAATGAGACTCAAAATGGGTTATCTAATTCAATTTCTAGGAACTACTATTACATAAGAACATGACTAAGGCTGGGGTATTGCCCGAATATCCTCTAAAATCCAAAAATAAGGCCATAAGAATATCTTCCAATATATGAATTGTCTCATCTGACGATCCATTGTCTGAGGATGGTATGATGTTCTCAATCATTATTTTTCCCTAAGAAATTCTATAAACACTTCCAAAACTTTCACACAAAACATTCATCTCATTCATATACAATGCTCATGGTAAATCCATTCAACCATATAATCTCATTGATATAATCCATTCCTAATGTATCTATTTAGTGAATCTCAAAAGTAAATACGAAATGATCAACCTTCATTATTTAATCAATAATCGCCCAAACTACATCATGAGCCCTTCACAACCCCATAAAAATGTTTATAATGATATCCTCTGACTTTATCATTTGAATATGAAATGGCTAGAGAAGACAACTAAGATAGTGGTGCTCGACCATTATCATCTAGAAGGTAAGTCTTTGGGAAATGAATCAAGTAATTTCCCTCTATATTACTATCTACTGGAACTACTACCTAAAGTCAAGGTACATCAATTTCACCCCATTTTTCACTAATCACATTGATTCATGGAAACATATCATCAGGTATTACCTTATAGACGCATGGATTACAATTATACCATGTCCTAGTATCATATCAAAACCATCTAGTGACCACCCTAGTATCGGGTCATCAACTGCTAGTTCTTCCCATATCAAATCACATTATGGAGTAGATTATTTTGAATTGTTAACCCAGCCTATTAAACTAGATTGGATCAATAATAAGGTAGAATTCATTAATCCTCAATCCACAAAATAATTCATCCTCCAATTTGAAAATAAGCTCACCAGACATCATTATTCTTTTGAGGACCATTCACCAAACTCCTTATACTGACCCATACATTTTATAGATAAATAAAAAAATTATTTTATATGAATATAAAATTAAAAAGATTATAAACCATTAAAGAAAATTAAAGTTTTACTATCTTTATAGAATATATATATAATCCTCTTAAATCATAAATAATATTCAACATTTACTCCACAAAACACTTCTTAGGTAAAACCTACATAAAACCTTTATTCATAACTTATAAAAGAAAAAACATAAAAATGGCTGGGATCAAATGCATAGAAAAGGTAAACATATGAGATATAAATTAGTGATCATAAATGAGAATATAATAAGCATAAGGGAATGTGATCATAATCATAAATTAGAAAATTCATATCCAATCATTCAAAGATCGTAGACAAGAGTCATGGAATAAAACTTATTCATATGAATTGAGAATATTAGATGGTGTGTGGAATCATCGATAATAAGTCATGATCCATGAGAGCATAATATATACATAGGAATGTTGAAAAAATAAAATAATATAACATATTCAATTTTTTTAAATAGAAACAGATTCACTCATAATGTTAAATACATGAAATGTGGCATTCTCATAAATATAGGGGCATTAAAATAGGTCCATAGATAATATTAAGGACTAAAAAAACTATTTCCACAAGTTAAATCATGATCATGTAATTAGGTTCATACATAACATGTTTATCTTAGGAGTTATCCATATTTAATCCACGCATTGGAGGGATATATTATTTCTGGTTCACCAATCACAAAATGAATGTCCTACATATGTGTACCAAAATATTATAAAACATTCATATTTTCATAATCCATGTAAAGTAAATAAGTTTCATAAACATTAAAAAATTTCATAATAGCATAAACCATGAAAAAAATGGGTTTCATAAACATCTTATCATAATAATAATAAACCATCTAGAGAAATAATAAATATGGTATCATTAGATAACATTCCTATTAAATCTTATGTAATATCACATTATTTCATAAAAATTACTTTTAATAGATCACTCAGAACATTTATTCTGGAAAATACCCATTTCACTTTGAAATGAGTTATTTAATATCAAAAAAATTCACAAATATTAAATATTAAATTCTCTTTAAAAATAACATTTAAAATTTATAGAGTAACCATGAATGTATTGAGAGGTCATGATAGTGGGAAATTTTTTACATACCTTACACATCAAAAAAAGATTCCTTTTACATTTTCATTAGAAAGACAAAAGTAAATCATTCATAACACAATAATTTTATTCCATTCAAACATTTTTATAAGAATTCCAACATGGGTAAAAATGAAATTCAAAATTCATATGATAGTAGAAAAAAATTATTGAAATGAATTTAATGAAAACATTGAAAAATAAGACAAAAATTATCGTCCAATGATAAAATAAAGTTTGTTTTTCTCAAAAACATTTTCCTGATCATTTCTAGTACGAAAAAGACGAAAATGGTACCATTTATTGAAAATTTCATGAATTTCAAAGGAGAAGAAAATGAAATGGATTTATCATATAATTTTCATGTAAGTTCTTAATAAAAATTTAACCATAAAAAATATCTAATAAAATGTATTTTTAAAAAATACCTTACCTTAATAATTTTAATTCGTCAACACGTATAAACCTCATCAAGTCTTTTCTTTCATCTTATGCATTCAAACCTCCTCTTATTCTGTAAGACTTCATTAGATCACATTTTAATCACCACTTAAATTGTTTTCTAAGAAGACCATTACTTCTAATCCATGTCTAGGTAAGTTTAAAGGGGAATTGGTTAGGGGTTGGTTGAGTTAGACGACTCAAGGGGGTGTAGAGATAATAGATAATGGGTGTCCTTTTATAAGTGTGGGAATGGAAAAACATGGAATTACAAACAATATTTAAATGTCTTTAATGTCTTTATCAAGTATAAACCTTTTAAATATCCCTAAATTTGAAGACAATGAGTCTATAGTATCACAATACATTAAAATTTGTATAGTGTCTTATGTTGTTTTAAACAATATCTTCTGGTTCAACCCCATCGTTAACATATTTTATCCTTAACTGCGGTAACAAACTTTTTAATCTTAAAGGGTTATAATTTTACTTATAAGAAACAATTGGCTCATAAATGTCTAAGGAATGAAATTTACACCCACTAATCATAATAATTGTCCTCTTTAATGATTTTTAGAATTTATAAATAATGTAAAATGATATATGTTTCTTAAAGTAAAATTATTTTTATTTTTAAAGCTACTTATTTACATTGAAAACATTTTCATCAAGATATGTATGGACATTGAATATAAACCATTAATTAATAATAAAATGTTTTATTTAGAAATTGTTTTTTTGGAGAATAATAATGAAACTAAATTGAATGAATTTTAATATTTTTTAAAAAAATTATTTCATTTTTCTTTTAATTGAATAAATATAGTGTCGACATCACGTACGCATTTAAATAAATTTTTTAGTCAATAAAAATTAAAAATAATTTACCCAATTAAAAAAATATTCGTTCAAATACACCTTTAGAACTGAACATATCCTCATTTTATCCTTAGGTAAAAATTTAAGGGTTATTGAGGTCAATGGAGTGACATTTTGTATTTATCTTTTTCCTAAAATAATATATATATCATAATGAACGAAACATTACACCAAAATGCCATATTTTTTTAAATTTAGATTAAAATGGCCAAACTCCACTCATCCAATACGTTAATTTCAATTTTTATAGGAATTTTAAATACTTATCCCAATGTCTTAACACAGTTATACCCATTTTACCCTTACAATGGTGTTGAAAATTTTCCAGGGTTACTATTCATAATGAACAAAAATTATAGTGGATTATTTTTCAAATATGAGCCTACTAATTAAAAAAATGCAATTAAAATTTTAAGATACAATTTCATTAAGTAGAAAGGATCCATTATAAAATAAGTGTGACAAAGAAATGAAAACAATTTTTAGAAAAATCAATTTTTTGGGCATAAAACCTGATTTATTATTATTAAATTCCTAATAATGACCATCATATAATTGTTAATTAATTTTAGTATTTATAAAATATTTAAATTTCATTATCACCATTACTAAGAAGTGATTTATTTAATTAATTAAAATAAAAACACATATCATATAAAAATGGTTTTTAAGAAAATTGTATTTTAAGCCCAAAAAAGAACTCATACCAAAATAAATGTTAATGTTAATTGGTGAATATTTAATTTGAATAAATAAAATTAATAGAGGAATTTTTTTACCTAAAGATAAAATTAAAATTATAATGGTACATTTTCAAATATAAAATAACATTACTAAAAATTGAGTACTTATATTTTATGTATTGACTAATATATTTGAATTAAGTAAATTATATATAGATATTTCATAGTGTGTTTAATAATATCAATTACAATAAATTTAATTGTTATGTTACAATATGTCCCATTTCATTTTAAGATCTATGTTGCAAGTCAAGAAATCTACCGAACCCTTATAATTTATTTAATGATTAACATTTTATAAAATCATGTGATGTTAATTTCTCCCATATTAAATAAAGTGAACCCTCAAATTTTTTATCTTCCTAAAAAAGAGGTTCAAATTTTGAAATTTCCTTTGTTGAAACCCACATCATACAATGGGATCATAAAACATCCTTTGAAAAGGGTAAAATGGAAACTTAAAGGTAACCTGAATGGGTATATAATCAGGTTCTAGGATAAGGAAAAATTTGTTTGGATGTTAAAATATATACATAGAGTATAAAACTACCATCGAATTACTAATAGATAGTGATAAATAACATGGTAATGAGAAATATAATTACCATAAAACCATAAATCTATGTCTGTGAAAACGATGATCAATTCATCAGAAATAAAGGAAAAGGGATAAATTTTTTCTTTTAAAATCATTTTTCCTAATATTGAAGGATTCTCAAACTATAAATATATATTTATATCATTTTTATAAGAAAAATTTAATGCATTGGTTGTGCTTTGATAAATTACTCATATATCTCTTCTCTTACTCCATCAAATTGATATTCAATGTGAATTTTTCATTAACGAAGAAATGAAATTTGTTTTTAATAAATCTTAAGCTCTATAATTCATCCCTTATACCTATAAATATTTACCAAAACCAAAATGGTTAGTCTAAGTTATCCATTATAGGAAAATAAAACATAGTTATGTCTAAAATCTCATTAATAACACCCAAATATCTACTTATTCTATTCTAGCAGTTGTTACCCTTAAACATCTAATCATATAATGCTTTAACAATGTTTAAACACAAAAAATATAATGATTTGAAGTTAAAAATTTACATGAAATAATTTTAATATCTCATAAATTTTCATAAAAAAATGTATATACCTTGATTATATTTTCTCTAAAATACACTAATCATTTCCAAAAATAAAGTCACAATAAAAAACATATATGTTACAAAAAGATAATTCACCCATGATTCCTTAAATAATATCCTATATTATTCAAATTTATTTCCTTTGAATGTTTGGGTTCATATTTTTACTGGTAGATGATCATATGTTGATTCAGAATATCAAATATTATTTACTTGTTCTAGAAATGTTTATATAATCTATTCAGAGAGAGATAATCATTTCTAAGAATAAAATAAAATTTCACTAAATGATGAGTAATAAGATTTTTCATAAGGATTGTTCATACAAACAATAACATATATTCCCTAGCTCTGGATTAGAGGATATGTGACCCAAAAATATCATGGATCACTTTATCTATTGTGATTGAAAAATATATCCATTTTTTACTTTTACTTCAAAGGTTTATGTGGTTTACTTTCCACATTATCTCTTATATTTGAGAATTGATTCTCATAATTTGGAAACTACTTTCATCTATAACAATTATGTATGAGTGGTGTATTCTATTGATCTCAATCTCAGTTCATTTAATTGATTTTACTCTTCATATTCCTTTTCTCAATGGTTGGGATCTACACACACGAAATATATTATTGATCCTTTTAGGAATTCACCTGAGTGATCCTTCACCCATTTTTGGCTTGTAGAAGATTGAAATATTTTATTACCTCAATATTATATAACCCTGAAGTTTCTATGAAACTATATCCTCATTCCCTTATCACTAAAACCGTGAGGGTTTCATGATTCTATTTCCACTTTTAGTGCACATCGAAAAATTTCTTCATTGCTACCAAATTACCTTATAGATAATTCCTTTTGATAACTAGGATTTACGTCACTAAATAATCAATAAATATTTCTTTTGGGTTGATGATAAAACTAAACCATACTTTGAAAGTCTTATAAAATTTTCTTCATAGGTACTAATGGATTCACCATCCATCTATTTCAACTCTAGAAATTCATATATATTAGTTCAAAGAGTTCATGGATAATATTTATTGATAATTATAATTTTAAAATCATATTATTATATGGAGATTATTTATTCTTCTTGTTTTGTATTCATGATAAGTTTCCACTATTGATCATCCTCACCTTCCATGTTATAAACTGTTAAGTCATATTTCTCATTGTCAAAGCACCAAAGAATAGAAAATAACTTTTCCATAAAATTGACCTATTTCTCAGTAACTAGTAAATCATAATACCGATAAAAGTAGGGTAGACATTACCATATAAAAGATTCAATGTAATGTTTCTCTCTCCATGGTGGATCCAGAATTTTAAAATGATCTCTGTCACTGCTCATAGGTTGAGAGAGTTGAGTGTGAATAATCACAAAATATTGAATTCCAACACCTAATATATTTGGCTTATTATAGTTATGTTCATTGAATTGGATATCACATTATTTTTGACACAATTCCTTTTGGTTCTGACACAATATGAAAATATATTAGTAGCGAGGAATCATATAATAATGAAGAATAATTCATAGGATATGTAAATTTTAACACCATATTTTCAATCTATGACATATTAGGTTTAACCTAGGATATCCTTACTTATAATATATTCATATCCTTCATAATAGTTAATTTGGAAAATGTGAGTTAGGCCAAGATTATCCCCTATGACTGTCAAACTAGGTGCGCAGTAAGGGCACATTCACCATGCACCAGAATAATGATCAAGATAGACCCAAACAACTCTTTTAAAGTTTATTACCCTTAGATGATTTTTTTCAAAATTTATTGTAACAACTGGCCCCCACTGACAGCACATACACTCCTCCCTTAACATGGTCGCCAGGTCTTGCCCCTCCAGGTACCACTAGTTTCCTCACAGACACATGGTCCGCACCCTGGGGCCCACCCACGTGCCTAAATGTGTCATCTGACTAATGACCATCCCCATGGGCCAACACATGTCCTTTAAAGTATAATTTTTCCTCATTCACACACACCCTAATAAAATTTCTAGAAGTTCACCCATTATGATCACTACTCTATGCCAGACATGCATAATTGGAGAGTTCTAACCAGGTAGGCTCCAAAAAAGGATGGTGCACCTTATTAAAATTAGTCATTTCATTTAGTCATTTGACCCTTTATCAAGTTTGAGTGTTACATTCACCCCCCCATTAGAGCACAACATCCTCATTGTGGACCCTACATATCAACCCAGGCAGTGCACCACACTTAAGGCTCAATACTTGCTCTGATACTAAATGTTACAACTAGGCCCCTCTGATTGCACGAACACCCCATCTTAACATTACTGTTGGTTACTATCTTACTAGGTACCACCAATTTCCCCATAGACATGTGGTCCCCACCCTTGGTCCCACCCACATTCCAGAACAGGAAATCTGAAAAATGATTGTCCCCACAAGCCAACACATGTCCTTTATAGTGTGTTTTGTCCCCACTCAAACACACCCTGGTAAACTTCCCAAAAGGTCACCCATCCTGATGACTACTCTAGGCCAATCATGCTAAACTATTGATAAATTCAAATATAGTATCCAGATAATGATGTTCTTCTAGGAAATCCATGTAATTTCTTCCATAAAAAAACATTTCATTATTATCTTATACATTAACTTATCCCTATTGTATTTTCCAATATTTTCAAATACTGATATCCAATGATTAACTATAACCTACCCCAATTCAATCTATAGTGACCCATAAATTTAATACATAAATATTGAATCTTTTTAGATGAAAATTAAATACATTATATTAAAATCCATGATAGAATAGTAAATCTTTTATGTCTTTGGAGACTAGATAACAAATTATCTTACTTCATGAATGATATTAAAAAATTTCCCTCAACAAACACTTCATAGTTATAAACAATTTAAAACATCTCTTCTTGGAATGGGGAATGAAGAACATAAGATAAGTTGTTATCACATGTTCGGTAAGAGTAAAAAATATATATATATCAATAAATGATGAATCGTGAGAATAAGATAAGAATAAGGGGAAGATATCATACTTTTAAATTACAATGTTCAGACCTAATCAGTCAGAGATCATAAACATGAGTAATGGAATAAAACATTATCATAATATAATAAATATTCAAAATAGTGTGGAATTATCAATAATCATTCATGATCCATGAGACCATAACATAGGCAGAGTAATGTGGCTAAAACATATTCTTATAAAATTTTGGACATGTACAAAAGGAATAATGTTCACTTGTAAAGTTAAGTACATGAAATTAGACCCATACATAAACATAGGAACATGAAACTAGGTCCACACATAATCTTATGGACATTTAAACTAAATCCACAAATAAAAGTTTCAATATGTAATCAGGTTCACATAAAATATATTTATCTCATGTGTTATTCCTATTTACCTAATGCATTGTAGGGCTATATAATTTCATCTCCACTATTCACATAATTAAATCATACATATGTTTTCCAATAAAGCATAAAAAATCCATCATATCATAACCCATGTATATGAAATGGGTTCTATAAACATTTCAACACTTCATAATAGTATAACTAGTGGAAAATAATCAAATTTCATAAGAATCATACCTTATTAATCATAAACCATCCAAAGAAATAATAAATATGGTATCATTGGATATTATCCATATTAATGATTATGTAAATTTAAATATGTCATAAAAAATTCCATTAAAAGATCACTTGTATGTTTTCTTGGGGAAAATATCGTTTTTATTTTGAAATCACTTATTCTAAATCTAAAAATTTACTGAATATTAAATAAAATATTTTCTTTGAAAAGAACCTTGAAAAATTTAAATGAATATTCAAAGCATTGAGTAGTCATGATGATAGAAAATTAATTTCATGCCATATATGTTAAAAGAAATTCTCATTTAACATATTCTGTGAAAATTCAAAAGTACCATGTTTGGAAAATGAAAATAATATTTCTTTGAATTTTTTTTATAAAAATTAAATCATAGTTAAAGATGACTTTAAACATTAATTAGATGACATTAAGACATTCATGAAAATATCTAAAATAAAACATGTACATGGAAGAAAACAAATCTCATCTAATGATGGAATACTGTCTGTTTTTATAAAAAAAATACAAATAATTTTAAGTACCACAAATTGGAAAATGGAATTAATACTTTAAAATTTCATGAATAACAATAGGAGAAGAAAATTAAAGGGATATATAATTTATATTTCATTCAATTTATCAATGTAAATGTAGACATAAATAATCCGAATTAAAATGGGATTGAATCAAAAATCCATTACCTCAATTCATGACTTTCTTCATATGTGATCGAACCTCCTCGAGTCTTGTCTTTCCTCATATGTGTTTGAACCACCTCTTCTTTGAAATACCTTTTTCATATCACTTCTCTAGTTCCATTGAATATACTTTTAAGAAGAACAACAATTCTACATCATAGATATGGAAGTTGAGGAGAGAATTGTGTATGGGTTGGTTGTGCTAAATTGATCAATGATGTGTAAATTAAAGGGAGAAGGGGTTTCCTTTAATAAAAATGGAAATAACACCCTTGTAATTACTTAAAATATGAAAATATAATCAATGTCTTTATCAAGTATAAGGATTCCAAATATCAATGAATTCTAATAGATATAGTTTATGGTCAAATTATTATAATCCAATTAAATTTAGATAGGTTTTACTCTCATTTTGAACCATATCATTTTCATAATACCTTACTTATCAAATTTTAACCTTACTTGTGGTAAATAATGTTTTAATCATAAAGGGTTCAAATTTTAATTATAAGTTATAAATTAGATCATAAATGGTCAAGGGATGAAATTTTTGACCATGACTAATAATAATTTTCCACTTTCATGATTAAAATAATATTTTACATAAAATATCATTAATGTCATATTTGAAACTATTCATTTACTTTGAATTTAAATTCATCAAGATATTTATTCAATATTAATATATCCATTTCACACATCCATAATAGTTTATATTTATCTAAAAAAATTCATGGGAAATAATAATTCACCCAAATTTTATCATATTTAATATTTTTAAAATCATATTTTTTATTTTCTGTTAATTGGATAAATAATGTTTCATTTTCGTGTAAATATTTCATATAATTATTCAACCAGTAAAATTTATAAATATATTAACATGATGATTTTTTTTAATTATTCTTTAAATTAAATATTTAAAACCGAACTTATCTGATTTTTTACTAATGATTTTTTTTCAGATATTAAAGTCATAAGAGTTTACCTATGTATCTATCATTTTATTAAAATAATATAAAGTCATATTCAAAGGAATATGGTGTCATGTCATGATCCCATCCCTCTAAATATACCCTTCCTAGGCTGGCAGTGAAGAAAGAGAGATAGTGACCCCCCGAGTCTAGCCTTCAGTAGGCCCCAGGGTGGAAACTAGCACTAAGGGTATACAAGTCACACAATATGGAAGACATTGACCTTTTATTTTGGAAACAAGATCAAGAGAATAAGATGGTTCATCCTAATAAAAAACTCCAAGACACACAGACACAAACACACGCACACACACAGATATATATATATATATATATATATATATATATATATATATAAAGGAAGCCAAAATCCATCTTTCATGAATGTTTAAATAAAAATTGATACAAAGAAAGAGTCTCTAAGGTAAAGTCCCATAATAAAGCTAAGAAGGAATGCATCAACTATACCATGGTCCAAGCTAGTAATGCCCAACATAGTCCATTTAGTCCTACTAGAAACCTAAAAGAAGTTTTATATACGTAGGGTGAGCATACATGTATTCTTAGTAGAAAAGCCAATGTCTATAGTACACAAGTGGGAGAAGCATACTAATGCCCCTGTAAGAAAATAGAAAAAAACATCACCTAAACAGGTATACTAACCATCCCTACCTCACTGAGGAATGCTCACCAGGTAATATATGTCAAATAAAATTATATAGTAAGAACATGAATAATTTGGGAACCCCACACCACTTTACACTGGTTTACCTTCTCTTGCCTAATGTAAAACATCCTCGTGCTTCCACATCTTCGGAAAGTTCCATGACACAACATGCCCACACAAAGATGGGCCTCATAGCTAGTCCCACAACCTGGGAGGAAAATTCTCATCACATCCCACCCACACACACCTAGGACTCACAACACAAACCTGCAAGCACAGACCTGGTCCTCACAACAAACCACAACTTGGCCACACACTACTGGGCCTCACAAACCACACCACATCATGCCCACACACACCTGGGCCACAAACCACACCACATCCCAAAACACCTAGGACAGTACAACACATCTCATCCTAAAGACACTTGGGAAAGATAACACATCTCATCTCGAAGACACTTGGGAAACATATCACTACCTTCCCTGAAAACACATGGGACACCACATCACAACTCACCCACACACACATGGTTCTCACAAACCACAAACTTCCTGAAGAGTCTTAGGCTATCACTGCTTGGAAGAGGGAAAAGCAAAGACCAGGTAGCCATCCATCCGTCCTCCCACTGGGATGTTTGTAAAAGACACCCACCTCCGTGACGATGGGGGTGTTCGAAACCTAGTGCTCAACTAGGGTGAAGAGCATATTGAAATATCAGGGAACTACAAGTATATATATATATATATATATATATATATATATATATATATATATATATATATGATACCAAGAACTTAAGGAAAACCTATGGCTTCTAAACAAATAAACAACCAACCAACACTACAAACATTGATACTACCTCTAAATGCACAAAGTGAAAAAAAACTAAAGATCATGGATTAACTAAAATGACTTTCACCCCTTTTCCTCCAAGTTTAACACCCCTTTATTTTATCATCACAAACATTATCATTACTATTTAATCATGTATCTATGTTATTCCATAACAATTTGGGAAAAATAACTGTACCGGCCACAAAGATCATTCTTCAAATTCATTATGACCAAACCATCACAAACCCCCAACACACAGCCACACCAATAATATAAAAATAATATGACATCCTCGTTTCCCAAATGCATAACCACACCATACTCATATAAACAATACATCACAACCCCCATCCCCATCTCGCAGTCCCACTACCCAACAATCCATAATCAATCAATCCATCAACCTGAGATTCCATTTCTCCCCCAAACCATCCACACACATAGTCATTATCTCAACAGAAGAACTACACAACCTGTGCAAGGCACAAGATTGAACAGGTCCACACACAACACATATCCACACCAAACAAGCAAGGTGTATTCCGTTTTAGGAAACACTCATTCATTAGTTCCATTTTGATAAAACAAGGGTTATCACAGAACATGTTTGATCATGGGGCATCCATTTATTTAACAAAATATACATGGTTAATCAATTTCAAATATATAGCCTTCCATAAAAGGTCCCACAAAAGTATTCATAAGTCATCATGGGTGCACATAAAAATCCCCCCAATGGCCATAATTTTTAGTATGTGTATAGCCCATACAATTTACAATATCTTTAAAAAAAATAAACAAAAACCATCATCATCATCTTCTCAACCTATAATTTATGTCATTTATTATATTGTATCATGTATGGTTATCTTAATTAAATTTGGGTTCAACTAAATTCACAAGGAGACATCATTACACCCACCCTGCAAGATAAACCCAAAAAAAAGAGAGACAAAGGGATCCATACCTGGAAGAAGACACAATCCACACATTCTTTTATGCACCTAAATAAGGGGTGGACAAGTAGTAGAAAAACATTAGGGAAACACAGTTTAAAGGCCACACCATAATGGTAGAACTCTTCCAGGAAGAAATGTTCAAGAGATATCTATATTCAAGATCAAAGGGAATAATAAAAGGGAGAAAGGGTCTTGGATTTAGAAAGGTCATATCCTATATCAACTGAGGAAAATAGGTTCATAGGCTATTACAGTTTTATCATGATCAAGATCACACACTTTGACTATTTAAAAGTCTCAGGAGCATTAAGAATTTAATGTTTTTTTATATCCTTTGAAAATTATTAGAAACATTCTAATATGGTTTTAAATTGAATTAATGACAAACGAAATTTTAAAGGGGCGTAATTGGGAGAAACTAAGATTTTGGAAATTTTGATAAACTATCAGAATTGACTCACTGTGGGGTGAGTCACCATTGTGAGTCACTGGTAGGCGAGCTACTGATGTGACTTGCCTTTCGGTGAGTCACTAGTGTGAGTCTCAATTTGGTTACCTACTAATGTGAGTTACCATTCAGTTACCTACCATTTGGTGAGTCATTGTTTAGGGACCTACCACTTGGTGAGAAACTGTTTCGTGAACTACCATTTTGTAAGTTACCATTCGGACTCACCATTGTCAGTCACCGGTCTGACCCACCGATCATGACTCACCATTGAGGCCTAATATTAGAATTCTGGAAAATGGAAAAACTCTTGAAATGAGTCACCATTTCCTCCCAAAACACCTCAGACACGAAATCATACCAAAGGAATGATCTTGAGAGGTCACATCCATTACATTAAATACCTCTCAAACTATTCTCACCCTCACAAATTCAAAAACAACCCAAAAGAAAAGAGGGAGTGGTATGAACAACCACCCTTCAAGATAATTCTCAAGAATCCCACAAAACTTGAAAAACTATTGGAAACAAAACACATCACGTTTAATGATAAGACACCTTGTGTTGTTTGAAAGATTGATTGAAAACCTCTACATGCAATAACAACTCCTCCCACACAACAACACAGCCACACATCCATAGTGCCACACAACCACAAACAATACATTACCAAATAAAAAAATCAAGAAATTTTATCTTCCATGTCATGATACTATCCTCTTTGGGCAGCACTGACTCACCCACACGTGTTTAATTGCATCCTCATTAATTCATCTCAATTTGGAATCAGGTTCTCTCCTTTTCATATTTCAAAAATTTTACCAAACATTAAGGAAGAAGGAAACAACTCATCTTTGTGAAACACGATTTAAACATTCATTACAAAGAATAATAGAAAAAGGAAAAAAACAAAAAAACTCCAGGTACTGGGAACACATCTACACTTCTTGCTCCCAAGTACTGTCCTCCAGGCCCCCATTCTTCCATAGAACACTAACTAAAGGAATTTTTTATCCATGAAGCACCTTCTCTTGACAATACTAGATCTCTACCCACTTCTCCACATACGTCGCCTCATCCTTGATATTTAACTCTCCCTATTAAATGAAATGGGAGTAATTTTGAAGTTATCGACAAATATTGGAGAGATGTTAGATTTCATGGATCCTCCACAACTATGGTGGAAATTCCAAGTGGTATGCCACCTTGCTAACTCATCTCAGTACCATGAAGGGTTTAAAAACCTTGGAAAAAGATTTATCCCTTGGCCATACATCCATTGCCCGTGTTGAGGGGAATCCTTTAAGAACATGTTGTCTCCAACCTCAAACTACAAGGTCTTATTCCAGTGACCAACACAATACTTCTGCCAATCTTGCGATGATTTCATCCTCTTATGCACAATCTAAACCTTCTCTGTCGTTCTCTACACTACCTTGGGTCAATGAACAACTGCCTCCCCAACCTATGTCAAGCAAAAAGGTGAACGATACAAACTTCTACATGAATATTCATATCGATCCATGCTAATGGATGATTCATGGTTGTTATTGTAAGAAAACTCTACCAAGGGAAAGTGTCACACCCAAGATCTTCCAAAGTCAATGACACATGATCCTAGCATATCTGCCAATATATGGATGGTCCACATTGTCTGTCTATATATCTGAGGGTGGAAAGTATAGCTAAGGTGTAACTGTATTACAAATGTATGCCGTAATACCCTCCAGAAATGTGAGGTAAAATGTGTATCCTGGTCTGAAAAAATGGTTCTCGTAACACTCTTCAACCACACAACCTCATATATATACCTTTGTGGAAATGTATGCACTTTCCTCGACTACCTGGTCCCCATGAAGTTAGACAATTTAGTCAAATGATCCACCACTACTCATATAGAATCATAGCCTCCCTGAGATCTAGGTAACCCTATGAAAAAAATCCATCGATATGTCATCCCAATTCCACTCGGGGACATCTAAGGGCTACAGAAAACCATCATGAAAAAGGTTCTTGACCTTTACCTGCTGGAAGACCAGACAGTTTGCCACAAACTCCGCCACTTCCTGCTTCATTATGGTCCACCAAAATTGTATCATGAAACCTTGGTACATATTGGTAACTCAAGGGTGTACCGCTAAAGGTGATCTATGAAACTCATGGAGGACTTCCTTGTGCACCTCCACTAGAACAAACAACTTTCCACAAAAAATCATCTGATGGTGACTATCTCAGACCATCCCTCTGGAGCATCGATATAGCCAAAATGATCATGAAATACCTCTACCTATGAGTGTCCCTAATGATACTTCTCAACTAGCTGCACTAGAGAAGACTACACCATCAACTATAACAAACATCCCCTACCACCATCAACTCTTACATCTAGGTGAAAGACCGCTAACTCTTCCATCTCTTTCCAAGAATCTGTAGATTCCTGAACAACTTACTTATGCAACTTTCTTCTCAAAGTATCATTTTTGACATTTCCCTTTTCCTGAGATGTAAGAGCTCTCAATGTCGTAATCCTAGAGAAACTCTATCCACCTTCACTACCGTATATTCAGATCACAATGGGAAAAGATATACCTCAAGCTCTTGTGATCTCTGAGGACTAGAAAGCGTTCCCCAATGTAAAAATGTCACCACAACATTACCACAAATGCAGCCGCTACTAGATCCAGATCGTGGGTGGTATAGTTATACTCATGGGGGAATAACTGGATAAACCTATAATAGATCATGGCTCACTACTATATCACGACACATCCCAAGCCCACCTGGGAAGCATCATAGAAAACCTCAGACATCACCCTTATCTCTAGAAACCGAAGCACTAAAGTGATAACCAACTTCCCCTTCAAGTAACCGAACACCACATGTAACTACTGACTCCACACAAAAGGATAGTCCTTCCTAGTCAAGGAAATCAATGGGGCTAGGAATCTAGAGAAATTGGGTACAAACCTTTGGTAATAGCCTACAAGACCAATGCGACTGTAAACCTCTGCTATGTTCTTGGGTTCTGCCCAAGAAACAACTTCTTCTACCTTCGGCGGGTCAACTACTAAACCCTATTGAGACACAAAATTCCCATGGAAGTGCAACTATCATGTCCAAAACATTCACTTAGACAACATTCTGTAGAGATAGTGGAGTTTAAGGACCTGAACGATAGTCCTGAGATGCTCGGTATGCTCCTCCTCAGACATTGAGGAGATCAAAATATCATTGATGAATACAATGATAAACCAATCTAGGAACTCAAAAAAGAATATGTTCATAAACCCCCTGAGCATAGCTGGTGCATTCATAACATTGAATAACATGACTTTGAACTCGAAGTTCCCATACCTACACTTGAAAGCTATCTTCAAAATATCCCCCTCATTCACCACCAATTGGTGATATTCGGACCGTATATTGATCTCAGAATACCAACTTACCCCTCTCAACTGGTAAAAAAGGTCATTTATCCTCAGGAGGGGTAACAGTTCTTGACCATCACCTAATTCAACTTCCAATAGTCTATGACCAACCTCATACCACAATTCACTTTCTTCACAAACAATACTGGAGCATCCTATAGTGACACATTGGGTCGGATAAATCCCTTCTTCATAAGATCATCTCTCTGAATCCACAACTCCCGAAAACCACAAGGTTCCATACAATAAGAAGCCATTGAAATTAGGGAAGCACTGGGCTACAAGTATATCACAAACTCAACATCTCGTCAGGGGGTAGAGTCACATGTTCATCAGGGAAAACATCCAGCAACTCCCGACCAACATTGGGAACCTCCACTGTCCTAACATCTACTGACTCCATTGATAACTCAGGAAAAAAGGATAGAAGAGGTTATTCATGCTTACTACCCACCTAATAGCTCTGATCACCAATGAAAACCACATGCCATCCATCAAAATTTGAAATAATGACTCATCTTCAGAAGCAGATGATAATGGTATGAACAGAGTACAACTAGTCGATGCTGAGAATAAAATTAAATGCCTTCACCTGTAGCAAGAAAATATTCTCATGGGACTTATTTCACCCCATCATCAGTCTACATCACCGGGACACATCAAACAAGTTTTTCTAAACTCTAACTAGTGTACACAACACCAGGGTCATGAAAACCGTCCCTATTTCTAGTTCTAAATAATTGGATAGACTATGTGAAACAAAGAAGTGTGAATATACTGAATCAAACAAAGCACAAGCAAGGGTACTGAACAGACTGATCATTCCTCGAAAAATCTCTGGCCCTACTAGAGTTATCGCCTCTATAGTGTGTAAATTACATCACTTAGAACCCATTCCACTCTTCTGATGACCGCCTCCTCGACTATTCCCGGGCTGAGGTCCCTGAGGAACAACCTGAGGTCATACTCTTCCTAGTTCATTTCCCCTCAGTGGAATAGAAGCCTGCTATCCCTACTGTTGAAATGTACTGGCTTGAAACTGCTACTGAGGTAGGTAGTAAACCTTCCAACCACCACCGTACAAATCTCAAATGTCCGATGGAAACTGATTTTGAAGTTTTCCATGGCTCCCATAGGTGAACAACTTGGGTCCCAAGTTCACATAAAAAGAACGAGGTTTAGAAGGTCAGAATGGAGGCTTCAGAGGTCGACTCCCCAATGGTCAAAACCTCAAAGGCTCTGGTTCCTCTGACATGCTACTGAATGGACTTCCACTTGATGAACTCTTATATCTCACTTCTCATGGTATACCTCCTCGCATGTGCATCCTCTCAACAACCTACGCCTTCTTCTAAACTTCTATGTAAGTCAGCGAGGTGAAGGGATTAGATGGGTATTGGAGGGAATGACAGAGTGCCTCATCTAGGTATCGCACAGGAGACTCCTCGTTTGGGAAAAGATCATGGTCCATGTGAAGAAGATCTTTGAACTTGATCCCATGTTCCCATAATTCTTGGCTAGAGGGAGTGTAACTCCTACCTTTTCTATTCCTTCATAGATGATGATATGAATTCTTATCATAACTCCTTCTCAATGTAATCCCACAATATATCATCCTTTTTCCTCTCCCCTAGGTAATGCATCCACCACTAACGCACAACTCCCTTCATCTGACACATTTTCAAGGGAACCCTAAGCCTGGGTAGTATAGAATTTAATTAAAATTCACATTAACCATTCATTAATATTTTTTTTCCAAACATACCCTATTCAAATAAGAACACAAGTAATTATGATGTATGTACCTTTTATAGGGTCTCTACACTACAAATGGTGTAGCCTCACTTGGTCATTCAGTAGGCCCAGAGTACTTGCATCCGAACACAGGGGACCCTAAATTCCCATGTCCTAACTGGTCTAATCCGGCTTATGTCACTCACTATGATCCCCAAAAATTGTTTCCCTAACAACCCATGAAACCCTCACTATACCTAACTCCAATTGATATCCTATCTCTCAACCACCAGCTCTGATACCATTCTGTCAGGACCACCTTCCTCCAAAGATACCCCTCCTAGGCTAACAGGGAAGAAAGAGAGAAAATGAACCCTAAGTCCCACCTTCAGTTGGCCCCGGGGTGGTGACTGGCACCAAGTGTATACAAATCACACAATATGGAAGACATTACCCATTTAATTTTGAAAAAAAAATAGGGGGAATAATATTGGTCATCCCAAAAAGTAATCCAATACATATTTATATAGAAAAAGGAAGCCAAAAACCATCCCACATGCATGTTTAAATAAAAACTACTACAGATAAATAGACTCTAAAGTAAAGTAACAAAATAAAGGTAAGTTTTAACGCATCAACTATCCCAAGGTCCAAGCTAGTAACACCCAGAATGGTCCACCTAGTCCTCCTAGAAAACTGTAAGCAGTTTTATATACGCAGGGTGAGAATACAAGTATACTCAATTGAAAATCCAATGTCACTCGTGCACAAGTAGGAGAATAATACTAATACCCCAGTGGGAAAACAACAAAACCAAATAGCACCTAAATAGGTATACTAACCATTCCCACCTCACCAAGGCATGCTAACAATGTTTCACAAGTCTGGTAAAATAATATAGTAAGCACATCGATAATTTGGGTACCCCGCACCAATTCTCACTAATTTAGCTGCTCTTGCCTAATGGAAAACATCATCACACTTCCACCTCTTCTGAAAGTAACATGTCACAACCCACCTGCACAAACCTAGCCCGCACAGCCAGTCCCATAACCTAGGAAACTGAGGCTCGTCACATCCTTCTTGCACACAACTGGGCCTCACAACACAAACCCACTCGCACACACATGGGCCTCACAACACACCACATCCTTCCCACACACACATTGTCCTCCCAAACCACACCACATCCTACCCGCACAAACCTGGGCCACAAACCACACCACATCCTGAAGATACCTGATAAAGTACAACACATCTCATCCTAATGACACTTGAAAAATGTAACATAACTCATCCGGAAGATACTTGGTAAACATAACACCATCTTCCCTAAAAACACCTGGGACACCACATCACAGCTTGTCGGTACACACCTAGGCCTCTAAAACCAAAACCTTCCTGAAGGGTCTTGGGATATCACTGCCTGGCAGAGGGACCAGGGAATAGCGTGCAGCCATCCATCCATCCTCTCACCATAATGTTTGGTAAATACACCATCCCTCGTGACAAGGGGGGTGTTGGGCACATAGTGGTCAACTATGGTGGGGTGTGTATAGAAATCACAAGGAACTACAAGTATATATATGTGATACCAAGAACTCAAGCACATACTATTGATTCTAAACAAACAACTAACCCCCAATCAATACCAACATTGTTACTACCTCTAAATACAAAAATTGCAACGGAAACTATAGATCCATGGTTAAATAAAATGGCATTCACCCTTTTTTCACCATAATTAAATCCCATTTAGTTTATCATCAAAAACACCCTCATTAAAATTTATCCAGGTATCCAAGTTATTTCATAAATTTTCGGGAAAACAAACCTTACCAAACATGAAGATCATTCTTCAAAGTCATTCTTCCCAAACCATCAAAAACACCAAACTCACAGCTACACCAGTAACAAAAACATAACATAAAATACAATAACATAACCCTATCCCAACAACAATACATAAAAAAACCATACCTATAACAACAATATAGCATACCCCTCCCACCTTCTTGTAGTCTCACTACCCAAAATTCCACAATCAATCAATCTCTTAACCCGAGATTCTATTTCTCCCCAACACCATCCACACACAAAGCCGCACTCTCAACAACATCAACATAAAACCCATACAAGGCACAAGAGAGAAAAGATCCACATAGATCACATAGACACACCAAACAAGTAAGGTGTATTTAGTTTTAGCTAACACTTGTTCTTTAATTCAACTTTGATAAAACATGGGTTATCATAGAACAAGTTTGATCCCATGGCATCCTTTTATTTAACTGAATATACATGGTTAACCAATTTCGTATATTCAACCATCCAATAAATCCTCATAAACATGTATTCATAATCCATCACTAGTGACAAAACAAATACCACCAACGACCATGATTTTCATTAGGCGTATAACCCATAAAATTTACAATATCAATAAAAAAAATGAATAAACCAAAACCATCATCATTATATTCCCAGCCCATAATTTATGTAATTTATTATATCTTAACACATCTAATTATCTTCATTAAATTTTTGTTCAACCACATTCACAAGAAGGCATCATTATAACCACCTCGCATGATACAAATAAAAAGAGAGATGAAGGGATCCCTACCTGGAAGAAGACAAGATCCACACTTTCTTTACTGCACCCGAACTGGGGGTGCACAAGAAGAAGAGAATATCCTGGGAAACATGGGCAATAGGATACAACACAGTGGTAGAACTCTTTAGGAAAAATGATTTTGGAGATATCCATATTCAAGAGAAAAGGTAAGTATACAAGGGAGAAAGGGTCTTGGATTTAGAAAGGCCAAATACTATATCAATGAATAAAAACGGTTTCAAAGGCCATTAATGATGGATCACGATAAAGACCACAATATTTCACTATCTAAAAGTCTCGAGAGTATAAGATATTTAAAAATATATTTTATAACCTCTGAAATGTCTTAAAAAACTATATAATATGGTTTTAAAATGTTTTTTTGTCAAATAAAATTCTAAAGGGGCGTAACTTGGAAAAAATAGTATTTTGGAAATTTTAACAAACTGTCATAATTGACTAATTATTGGATGATTTAACATTGTGAGTAATTGGTAGGTGAGATAATGGTGTAACACAATGTTTAGTGAGTCACCAGTGTGAGTCACCATTCGGTGATCTACTGGTGTGAGTCACGGTTCGGTGACCTACCATTCGGTGAGTCACCGTTAGGTGACCTACCATTTGGTGAATCACTGTTCAATGACATACAATTTGGTGAGTCATCATTCAGACTCACCATCATGATTCACCGGTCTAGCCCACTGATCCTAACTCACCATTATGACCTACCACTGGAAGATTGGACAACTGAAAAACTCTTGAAATGTGTCACCGTTTCCTCTTAGAACACCTCAAACACCATATTTTTACAAAGGAATGGAACGAAGAGGTCTGAGACATTAAAAATTATATTAATATATTTTAATAAAATTGATTTAATTGGATAAAAACCACTCACCTAATATGAAAAAGAAAACTTTTAGAGAAAAGTTATTACCTTATTCTATATTTTAACCTTGTTTTACCCATTTTACCTTTACTAAGGTGACAACAATTTACCAAGGTTACAATTCATAATGATCAAAAATAAAAGAGGCTCATTTACCAAATTTTGTCCTAATTATTTGAAATATTGAATCGATTTTTCAAGATTAAATTTATATTATTTGATGAAATCCATTTTAAAATAAGTGATAGAAACATAATGAAATGTGTTTTTATAAATATCGATTTTTAGGCATAAAATAAGAATTATTCTTATTCAATGCCAAGTAAAAAACAATTAAATTAATGTAAAAAAATTTAATTGAATATATAATCTATGAATTTAATTAAAATAATTATTCATTACTAATTTCTTACATTATTTGGAACAAAAATAGATTATGCACATGAAGATGGTCTTTAAAACAAATTGTTCTTAAGCACATAAATAAACTTACACCCAAATAAATTTTAATGATGATTCTTATATAATTAATTAAATTATATAAAATCAATGGAGACATTTTTTAATTTAAGATCAAATTAAATACATAATAAAACCATTCAATGAAATTAAATTATAATTTGACAAAAACTGCCATTTTCACTATTCACTAAAAAAATGATATTTTTTAAAAAATCAAAACATTTCCCCCTAAAATAATTTTGATATTATTATTTCAAAAATGATAGAATTTTTATTGCATTAAACTTCAAAAATATATATTAATTAATTATAATATTCATATAGAAAATGTAATGAAACCCATTCTGAAGAAAACATATTTTTGAAACAAAGAATAAAATTACTAAAAATTGAGTACTTATATATTATGAATTAATTAATAAATTTTAATTAAGTAAAAAAATTAGATATATATTTTATAGTAATTTTAGTCCTATTCATACCCATCAATTTTATGTCTATGTTATAATATATCACATATTATTCCGGGCTCAATGTTTTGTGTCGAGAAAGCTATAAAAATATTCAAATTTATTAAAAATAAAATATATTCTAAAATATCAAGGTCTTAAAATCCTATGATTACTATGTATTATGGTTAAGAGAATATGAAATGATGTTACCTTCATTTGTAATAAAGGAAATCTTAATGATGAACATCTATAGGTACTCTACCCAATGTTGTTCCCTCATATTTAGATCTAGTTTTAAAAATATATAGGAGTGGCTCTTAATACTATGTGGAAAAATTAATTCTTAGCAAAATGATAGTTTCTATAGCACTTAAAATAATAGAACAATGACGTAAAATCAAATTCATGTGTAGGGTAGTTATTCTCATTGGGTCATAGCTGGGGTTCTCTATAAGGTACTATCTGATCCATCTACATCATTACTTCCTCTAAACCAACTCCCAAGGCATTGTAATATATGGAATATCCAATCCTAGACTTAGGAAGAATAAATAATATAGATATTGTAATCATCCTCTTTAGCTCAATAAAAAACACTACACACCACTCTATTCCCGAAAACATCACACCTTTCTTCTTTAGCATATTCATGGGTGCTGAAAAATTGAAAAATTCTAGGATAAAACACTGATAGTACCTCATTAATATCAGAAAGCTCCTAATCTCAAACACATTCTGGGGATGTATCTAAGATATCACTATCCCTATTTTATCTATGTCCACTGATATACTAGTCTTAGAAACAATATTTCAAAGTCATTTGACCTCCTTCATCTAGAAATGACACATTGATATTATGACATAAAGCTAATGTACTCAGACTGTACCCAAGTCTATCTCTAGAAGTCTAGGATGTTGCTCTCGAGTTAGTGAGTAAATAAGAATATAAAAAAAAACCAATACAAAATATTCATTGTATTGGTGAAATATATTATTCAAGAGATCCATAAATACTTTTGGGACATTACTGCATCAAAATGGAATCACCATGTACTTGTATAGATCATACGTGCTCCAAAATTCTATATAATGAATTCCTACCTCTTTAACATCAAACTAGTGATATTAATATTAGGGATCAATCTAGGAGAATCAGAAGACTACCCAAAACTGATCAAAGTGATCATCCCTCCAAGTAAAAGGGTACCAATTATTCAATGTTTCCCGATTCATCTTCTAGTGATATATGAAAATTCAATTACTATCATCTACCTTAATGGTGAATAAAATAGATACACCCCATAGTGATGTACGAAGCTTGATAAAAAAATTTTGTTCTAAGCCATCAAGTTATAAATTGAGATCACTCAACTCAATAAACACTATAAGATATAGGGTATCAAATTGGGTTATGCACTGGGCATTATTTCTATCTTGAACACAAATATTCTATCAACGTGTAGACCATTGAAAACATTTCATAAAATTACTTAATAGCTATCAAATACTGGAGGAAAACATAATAGTTCGACCACATATTCTATTGAAAGAGTTAAACTTATAATCTACGTCATAATTTTCATAAGATGGCTCATTTCTGGACTAACTCTACATAGTTCCAACTCCCAAGCATCAGTCAGAAAAACTTATCTCATTTTGGAGATATAAATTATACATGCCTGTGATATAAATCCTTGTGTATGTAAAAGCTCTTCATCTAATCAATTTAAAGTATTATATCATATATATTCATCTCATAGATCATGAAATCCCATAATTTTCAATTACTAGAAATGACTATAGGGTACTATGGGTATCATATAAAATGTTCCACTTTGTTTCCCAATGGTGTATCAAGGGAATGAAACTTGGACGATAACATGAATAGTTAGTCATGTCCAATAAAAACATGTGTAGATATAAAGGAATGGGAAGAACCTACAAAAAAAGTAGCAGATAGCATAAAAGTGTCCAAGGTCATTCCTTGAACCATATATGATCCCTAAACCTCATATATAGATTTCTGATCCACTACATATACTCAGACTACCTCAGCCTCATAAACCTGACCTTGAGGTACATGACTCGTCTTAGTCTTCATTGACTGAGGCAATTGTTGAGGCCCCCGGGAAAATCCTTGGGCCATAACTCACATCATTACTACAACCCTTTAGAAACCAGACCTAATACATTTGGTGTTTAACTACTAATGATACATCAACATGCCATGCTATCAACACTTTCTCTGAGGTGTTGTATAGAACCAATGAAAATTTCATACCTTCCCATATATGAAGCACAATGGTACTCCCCATGAGGGGTTTAATGAGAAATACTCTACTCTACTTATTTTCCACTACCTTGCTATACATCCTTGGTCTTCCAATTTCTTCAACCAGAATACACACTCACTGTATCTATAGGAGGTACACTAGCCTATGTTTTGAAGGGTTGAAGAAATATAATAGCTCCATCCTCCTCCAGTCCCTTCTCAAAATCCATGACCTTTCACAAAACCTCCTTGTATGTTGTGAGGTTGAAACTCTTTACTTGTATTATAATGAAAAGATGAAGATGGGTTTTGAACATCCTTGACTTTTGTTCCACATTTCTTAACAAGAGATGTGTAAAGTGAAGTAGTTTGGTGAAATGAGTGGAGTACAAAAATATTATCATGGACCCTTGTATAAGTACTATGAATTCATAGGAATGATATAGATTTAGTTATTCTATGATGAATTCCCTAAAGAAAAGTTTCTTTAAGTCCTCGGAAATATCCTCAAATATATCTACGTGATCCATTACACCCCATCTCTGCTTAGAAGGTATATAATGGATAAATGATACTAGCTTGACCGATTGGTCCTTTGGTGTCTCATCATAGTCAAATATTCCCTCAATAATGTCTAACTATTCATTGGTGTAATGTTGTCCTCTAGTTCCATGAAAGGATGGAAGATGATGGAGTTATAATTCATGAGGGTATTCAACCATGGTCATCTTTACTCCACCATTGGATGGTATAGTCCAAAAGACTCTTATTTTTAGTATATCTAATGCCTTCACAAAATGGATAGGTGTGGTAAAATGCTTAGGTGTATCCTCCTACATAGCCGAGGGGGAAACTGGCGCATCATATCTAGAAGGATCATTCATGAATCTCCAAGGTGAATTTTTTTTGAAATTAAAAATGAACATTTATTCTCATTATATTGCTAAGATAAATCTTAAATAGCCTATATGATTACATAAATTTTCTTGATGGATTTTACCCATAACCAAAGGGATATCCCCCTAGCACTACCCATGGTTCTCTTTAACTACATGTTGGTTATAATAATAAATATAAGAAACATAAACATCTTGATCAATTTAAAATAACAAATTCCATAAATATAATATCACAATATTAATATTAATTATATATCACTCAATAGAAAATAAATTTCTTTCCAAAATAGATTTCATTAAAAAATCCTTTAATTACGGAAGTATTATCCATCATACAACATGTTTATGGTTGTTATGAGACGCTATGTGCCTACCAAAGATTATTGATTTCCCCTAAATCCCATAAAACGATAATAGAAATCCTATCAATGGTAACTCAAGGGACTGTTACACATGAGGTGGCCAAGAAAAGGGAAACTACCCTAACTGAGTTCTATATGGAATATATCCTTCTTAACACATCCCAACTTTTCAAAAAAGAAATAAATGGAAACTTGGGATATGATACCATTTTGTAATGCACCAAACTGAACAAACAAGTATAAAGCATAGTCCCACAAGACCTCATGCTCTTCTCTCCATGTATATGGGGATGTGGACTGGCAGTGGGGGTTAAAACACCTCCAGTGGGGAGACTATACCCTCGTAATCATATCCAACCCTTATAAGAATAACCAATATAAAAAACTGATAGTACCAAAGAAGAATAGAATGTATCAAAGTGAAATAAAAAAATCATCCCTATCATGCATATAAATATCTAGTATCCCATTGTGGAAATACAATGTAGAGTATACACGTGTATATAGATAAATAGTAATAAAATTTTGAAAATAATCTTCAGTCCATCTCGATAAAACTACATGATCCATGATCTAAAATCACCTACCTATAATGTGTCCCTTTCAATTACATGGACCCCTAGTCATGAAGTACATGCATGGAATGAGATTCATGTGCAAAGTGTGAGTACAAAAAAACCAGTAATATACTAATAATGCATCTTAAACATGGGTTTAGAGGTAAAATAGGTTTATTATGTGATAAAAATAAAATCATAAGAAATAATAAACAATCATGTGTTGATCAAATAAGTGGTAACCAAGAAACCATGAGCCTTAGGCCTATCTTCTTCAAATTCATGTCAGATGGATAATAAAGAGATATCTGAATAAATCAAAAACTAGACACCTGGATAGTGAACATGTTACACAATATCATAAAGGGATCATGTTTCATATCAGGAAAAAAGGATTATGGGTTTATATGTTACATATAATCCATAGGGAATCATGTTTCAAGTTAGGACACAAGTCAACATGTGAACATGTTACATGATATCTACAAGTCATCGAGTTTTGGGTACGTCCACAAGGCCATCATGAACCAACCATTTGTATGGGTTCACTATCACTATCATTTTATATCACTGACACTCTCACTCTATGGGATAAGCATACCATGATGGACCACTTATTCTGAGTACAAGGTACAATACCTCTAATAACATGATATTTACTCATAACAGGGTAGAGTAGGAAATGCATAACATAACATGAAATTATGAAAATCAAAAGCAATATACAGTTATATTTGATAAAAATCAAACATATATAATGAGATAAATAAGAATACTTATGTAATTAGATATCATATATGGGTCTCACCAGCTAAACACATACACACATGCATTCACCATCAAGCCTGAAAAAAATAACATTGGCCAAAACAATAATTATATTAATGAAACAAGGGTATAAAATAGCCCCAAACAGCAAGGAACATTGTATTGCAAGATTGTTGATGAATTAATCCAATATTCATCAAAGCATAAAATCTTGAATCATATTTTTCACCCACAAAATACTAGTTCACATATCAAGAAATCCTATCTTGGATTTCAATTCATCAAAGAATAGGTTTAGAGAAGATAGATGAGACGATTCTATGATAAGAAGGGTAGTTATAGAATAATATACCTTGCATTGTTTATCAATAGATCTAGTTCAGACATATTTCTTAGAAGAGGACACCAATTCCATAGATCCATTGTTGATTAATTAACAGATCATCAATTCCGCACCAAAATAGGAAGTGATGATCAGGTCTGGTCAAAAACATCAATCAACTATCAATATGTCATCAAAATAAAGATCCAAGTAGATATACATTAAATAAAAGGACACATGATGACCAATCTATGATAACATACCCCAGAATAGCCACCATTTATGATAAATCTAAATTTGGTCAAGGTTATGTAATCGACATGTGAAATATCCCACTAATCTATGAATGATGGGAGTAATATTCAATGGATCCACATCAAATTCATATATTATTTATATAAATGTGCACATCTCTAAAGAAGGAAGAGGATTTCGTTGTGTATATAGAGAAAGAATACTAATCAAGAAACACCAGATTATCAATTATTGAAAATACATGGGAGATGAATATGATTGATCATGTGTCAAGGGTGAAGATACCTAGTTTTAATTATTTGGGTACGACCAGGTTTGGGTATTAAAAATGGGTAAAAATGATTGGATTTGAATGTTATGGGGTAAATTAAATGTAGACATGACTAGTATATACTGGATGGTTAGTGGGCCTCACCAATTTCCTAGAAGCTGGCCCCCGGTTTGCTGAAGTGATAGGCAAAACCTCTAGGTTATTCTATCACCACTAGTTTGTTGGTGGTGTCTTCTGACTTTTTATGAACAATTAGAGCACCATTGGATGGCCAGTGGGCACCACTGGTTAGTGAGTGGAGGCATTAGAGCAAACACATATCCCAAACTCAACTAAACTCTCTATTATTTGGTTAAAAAACACCTTTTACAGTAATACATCCATCAAAACACCCATAATAGAGATGGACCGAAAGATAAATAGAAATATTAATAAACATAAAACCTCATATACAATTAATTAATCATGGATGTTATATCGCTCCAGTAATATGAAAAAATTTAATATAATAAATACATTTAATTATCTGGATGAATATTTTACACTCTCTATCAATTGAATCAAATAAACAATTCCATAATTGGGAAACCACAGGACCATGTCATTGACTAAAGATAATACTCAAATCACCCTTTTTTCTTACAATGGAAAATTAGTTGTATCTATTAAGCCACATTTACCAATAAAAGGATATATTCCAATACAATACTTGCATATTAATCATTCCCATATGAATCTCTAATTGAAAAGAGGCTTCCCTAGAATCCATTTAATGAAACCTAGTCTCTTTGATTAGTAGGATATGTACCACCAAAGGGAAGCATGGGGATTAGGTACATTTAACTCAATTCATATTATATTGACTTTACCTAACAAACCTACTCACTCATCATATGATTGTAATCTCAATAGTGATGCAGGCATCCATTCTGCATCATACAGACCTCAAGAAATGTGCTTTTATGCCACACTTGAGGGTGTTAGGGGAAACAATCTCTGACATGCTCCACTTACATTCAAGGAGGTTCTTTCAACCAATTTTATTGAAAATCGAATGGTGAAAATGGGTACTGAGGATGAAATATAGCTTATTTTCATATGGGAATCCATGATTACAAAAGATCAAAATGAATATATCTTATTTCTTAAGTAACACCAGAATGTGTTTTCATAGAAACAAATATAAATTTCATTGTTAAAACCCAAATTATATGTTTACCACATAGGATTAATAACTGAACACCATGGCTAAAAATAGTCAATGAGGAGACTGAATCTAAATTATGACACCACAGTGGATGTTAAATTGCAAAATATAATTCTGGTGAATTTTATTTTAGAGGCCCAATAACACAACGAGATTTCAAAAATATTCCTTGACAAAAAACAACATGAAAATTAAAGTATGTATTTATTTGATGCATATGAACTACTACAGCCCAATAGATAACATACTGGTCCCAATAAAAGATCTATTGGCTAATATAATAGCTAGTTTTTAAGAACTCTAAATTACAGACATGTACTCTAGCTATAATTAAATATCAATTTCTCTTAAGGATGAAGATTTCACTTCCTTTATGGTACCCCAAATGGTATATTAATATAGAGTGATGACCTTAAGCATAAAGAATTTTGGGAAAACTTACTTGTGTATTATAAACCACATCTTATTTTCCATTTTAGAAAAGGTAGTGTAATGTTATATAGACAACCTGGTAGTCAAGTCTCTCCCGCATCATGATCACCTTATAGACCATGAGCAAGTGTATAAAATACTAAAGTTGAATAAATTGAATATTATCCCACTAAATTTATTTCTTGGGGTGACACCAGTAATGTTTCTTGGTTTCATGGTCCATAAATATGGTATTGATGTCATCCCCATGAAAATTAGTGCAATAAATTATATGTACCATCCATAAATCCTTCAAGAGTTGAGAGGACTATTTGGTCACCCCATATATATCAAAAGTTTCATTTTAAACTTAAAATGAAATTGTTTTAAGTTTATTAAATTGATGAATAAAGGATCAACATTATAGAGTTATCATGAAATTTAGAAATATTTTGTTGATCTCATGAAATATCTTGTACATCCTCTAGTATTAGTGAAAATTATTAATAGAAATACTCTTATATGATACACAGAAACTAGGGAGAAATTGGTTAGTTCCATACCTTGTTTGAAAAAATGACATATGAATGGATAAAAAACAACCATTATGTCAATAAAATGATGTTGGAGACTTAAAATAGATACATTGATGCCAAAACAATTTCTTAGATTGAGTTTATGGGGAATACAATCCTCTATTATCTATAACATCATGATATCAATTTAATTATCTATATGGATCCCTAAATATACATCTTTAGTCACCTATTTTGGAGTGATTAGAAAAATGGATTTTTGTACTATAAAAATTTGACATTGATTTTATTTCTCAAATTGTGATCAAAGGACCAGAGTTAGCAGATAAAGGAAACATAAAAAGGTTTTTTCCATCTATGAGACTCCCCCAACAAGAGAAATGTAATTTTATACTTCATATCAATTTCTGACTATGAAAATGGTGGAGTAAAAAAACTAAATTAATTCTGATTGGGGATTTTCATCATTTGTTAAAAAAGGAACTTTTCAATGTCTGACTATGAAAATGGTGGAGTAAAAAAACTAAATTAATTCTGATTAGGGATTTTCATCATTTGGTAAAAAAGGAACTTTTCGTACTCTTTGTTTCTATTAGAGGGGTTTACCAATATTGAGGCATAATCCAAGTATCTCATCACAAGATAATCACTATCATTACATATACCGGTTTCTTTATTTAATATAAAAGGAAATTCATATCTTTTATTTATGAAAAGGATTTCTATCCCATCAAGAGAGAGGTGATGATACCCTTAATTAATTAAGATTATAATTTTAGGATTCTATTTATATTAGAACTGATATTTTATCAAATTAAAAGCTAAAAACTATCTATTAGATTTATTATCCAATTGATTAATCACCCTAGTGAAACTAAATCGAGATGATATAGTTATCACTGTCACACAATATAGAGTGGTCTCTCTATTTCGTAGAAAATAATTGGCGGAAATAAATGAAAATTATATCACCTAAATTCAATGTAATTGTAACACCATGAGTTTTTTTCTAAATAATTTTTTTCAAATAAATTTAATTTCTTTTATAGACTATGTTACACATAACACAAAGTTTTAATGAATCACGATATAATATTAATATTTTTTTTAAAATGGCCTTTATAAATTATCCATTTGAAATGGAAGTATGAATAGGAATAACGAAATTTTTAACATTAATTATAATTGTTTTATATAAATAAAATTTATTGATAAAAAAGTATTTAATTTTTTGTAAAGTCATTACATGATTTGAAAATACATTTTCTCAAAATATTGATTTTTACTACATCCTATGAAAAATTAATAAAATTATTTTTCAAAAATGGTAGGATTTTTTTTTGAAAAAAATAACTTTATTTTATAAATAAAAATTACAAAATTATCTCTTATTTAATTTTTAATAATTTTTTAAAAAGATTAATTTTTCAGTGAATACTGAGAAATACTAATTTTTATTAAAAACTTCTATTTCATTCAATGAAATTACAAGCTAAATTTAATTTAATATGGATTTAAAATAAAAATTAGTGAAATTATATATATATTAATCTAATTTAGGTCATTTAATCAATTTTATATTCAATTTTTATATAAAAACTTTTTTAAATTTAGAAATTTTCTCTTTGGAAAAATGTTTTTTCATCGTGTTTATGGGTTTAATTTTAAATTAAGATTTTCAAAAAATGTAAATGAGATTTGAAAAAATGAAGTAAATATCTATAGTCATCAAAATTAATATTATATGAATATGGAATATTAATTTTTGACTATAACGAATAGTAAAAATACGGATAATTAATTACAACGGTTAAGGTTAAAATAAGTTTACTAGGGGTTAAAATAAAATGATATGGGTTAAAATGTCCTAATCACTTGTTCAATTCATATTGTATTTGAATAATTTTAGCCTTATTAACATAGTCTATATTTTAGTGTTATTTTCATAAATGTTTCCATGAATGTAACCTATGTAATAATTTTAGTAAAGTAAAAAGAAAAAATGTTACCCACTTGCTTTCAAATTTCAATTATCTTTTTACAAATGGAAAAATGAAAGTTGTGAATGAATATTTATAGTAATATTTTGTATAATGAAATTAATTTAATTAAGGTTAATTATTTTTAACTTTTAGTAAATATATAGTTTCTTTAAATACTTAAGAAACACCAACAAAATAATTATTAAATTAATAGAAATATAAAATAAATGATAATTTTTTAAAAAGTAAGATAAATTGAATGAATTATTTTATTACCTGAAATGTATTAGAAAAATAAAACGTGATACATAACCTCAAAAATGATACATTCTAATTCCAATTTTTTCTTGATGTTTTTAAAATCAAATTAAATGAATAGTTTCAAAAATCACTACCACAAAACTGGGTAAGGCCAGCACCACCCTTTATCAGCGCTAACGAAAAAGCACTAATAAAGGGGGGTACCTTTATCAGTGCTAAAAAAGTGCTGATGAACATACCCCTTTATCAGCACTTATTTAGCATTGATAAAGGAACCACTTTTAACAACGCTTTTTTTAGTGCTGTTAAAGGGTACCCCTTTATCAGCTCTTTTTTTTGAAGAGCTGATAAATGGGGGTCTTTATCAGCAATTTTTTTAAAAGCGCTAATAAAGGGTCTACTTCCAAAAAAAATTATTAAACAAAATATATTAATATTAAATATATAGATATAGTTATATTGATATAAATATAATATATATTTTTTAAATATAATTTTAAATATATTTTAGATAAGTATAAATATACATTTACTCTTAATATATAATATATTTAGGGAAAATGGATTATTAAAAAATTAAAAAAATATTTTAATTACTAATTTTCTAATTATGATGGATTAATAGCCATTTAATAACAATTTGAAGACTAAAAAAATAAAATAAAAATTAAAAAATAATCAAAATATGTTGAAAACACAACTCGAACTTCAAAAGACCATAACTTTTGATCTAGGAGTCCGTTTGTGCTCTAACACATATTTAATCAAAGTATGCGATGATATCTACACCGCTATGTGTTGGGGGGGGGGAGGGGACCCCGATCACGGTTTTTTCAAGGCCAAAAAAGGCCCAGAAGGCCTCCAAAACAAAGTTTTTAAATGGGGTACCCTGATTTTTTAACATTTTGTGCATTTTCAACCTCATTTAATGGGGTATTATTGGATTTTGGTGGGGACTGAATTTATTCCATGTTATTACATTCATATTGATATTAGGTCTTTGAAATTGTATCATTTTTTATAATGCAATGCTATTTATAATCAAATATATAACAATATAGACATATTTTTTTATATATTCACACATAAAAATTTTATTATAAATATAAATAATAAAATATATTTACATATAAAATATTTTAGCTTTATCTAAATAATAACTAATATCTAATTTATTTAAAATACAAATATATGAATATTTATATACCTATATATTAATCTAACTATATATATATGTAATAATATAACTACATATATATATTAATATAACTACAAATATATATATTAATATCACTATAAATATATATATATTAATATAACTAAATATTTATATTAATATAACTAAATATTTATATTAATATATATATATATATTAATATAAATATATATTACTATATGAATAAATATAACTAAATATATATATAAATAAATAGATATATCACTAATAGGAGAACAAATCAATATAGGGGAGTGACAAAGGCTTCAGGTGCGCAGGGGGGAAGTCTCGAGATCAAATCCAAGTGGAGGCAGGGACGTGCCCGCATGGGTGAATCTGAGGCTAGCGTTGATAAAGGGTGTAGGGGTGCATGCGGGCGCTGGAGGGGGCAGAAAAGTGCTGTAAAAGGGGGGCTCAAGCGCTATAAAAGCTCCCCCCTGATTGGCAAGTTTTTTTTTTTAATTTTTTAATTTTTTAAATTTTATCAGCGATTTTAAAAAAGCGCTGTTAAAAGGGGTCTTTTATCAACGCTAAAAAGAAAGCGCTGATAAAGGACCCTTTTATCAGCGCTTTGTTTTAGCGCTGATAAAGGGGACCCCCCTTTATCTTCGCCGACTTTAATAGCACTTTTCTATCACTGGTAAATGCCATTTTTAGCGTTGATAAAAGCCTTATTTGTAGTAGTGAATAACACTAATGTTATTTTATAATAAATAATATTTTACTAAATTATTCAAAATTCTAAAAAAATAATATCCTTAAGAAAGTTATTGGGATATTTTAAAAAAATTAAATCATTTTCAATTCATGAAAAATGGTTCTTTTTTAATAATTATATATCCTTTAGATAGTAAAATATTTCTTACCATTGTAAAGGGTAAAATGTGGTTTTACCCATTTCATGTGGTTATCATAAAATTTATTATTCACACACATATGATATTATTATAAACTAGATTTCATATTTATAATTATTGTGTCCAAAATATATAATATGTCTCATTTAAATTTTATACTTAAGGGATGAATCTCCAAGGTAAATATAAAAACAATAGTTACCATGGTGATAATGTAAATAGTAAAATTAAGTTAACATAAATGATAAGGAATAAATATTTCAAAACATGTGCTTTTTTTGTGTGGGTGGTGTTTATTGGCCATATATTCCCTTCCCCCATTTAATTGTAAATTTTGGAGGCACTTGGGGTGAGATAACTCCCCCTTATTGAACAGTTTTTGTTATTGACAAAAATACTAATTCTTCTCAATTATAAAAGGCCACCTCCTCCCCTCACTTGTTCACACATATTAATCCATATTAGGTGAAAAAACCCTTAAAAAATTCCTCCCCAACATCCTCAATCATGTTCTATAGCTACTGATCTTCCCAAAATACCATCCCTATTGTATATAATAAGAGATCCAATAGATGTTTTTATAGAAAAATGTATTTGTCTTCACGAAACTCTATATTTTTGACATTACTCTTACAAAATTCATTAATGTTCTATTAATTCCAATATGAAAACACTATTTTATAACTTATGTAGATATGTTATAATGTTTATGGAAAATCCTATATTCACATCCTCTTCCATCAAATGGAAATAGAAAGCATTGATCATGTGTACTTCACTCATGTGTTTGACGGACTACCACCTCACAAAATGATGTGATGTGTTTTTCATTTCTATTTTAGAAGGATGGAAATAAGGATAGATTAAATTAATATATATTATATTTTTAACATAATTATACTTCTATAATTATTATATCACATAAATCTTCTTACTTTCTATTCTGTGTGGCGTACGGTAACATTGTTCCTGTGTACGGCGAACCACTGCCTCGTGAAGCAAAGTGATTCATTTTTAAATACCTATTTGAAAGGAATTTAATTATGTTAAATTTTATGAATGTATGTGATATATATGACATAAAAAACGACTTTATAAATTTATTATATTATTTACCTTTATTTCATTTCATCCATCGAGGAAATGGAAATAGTATTCATAGGTAAGTAAGGCCTACAGTCTCCATTAACAGTGTATATCATTTTCTATATATAAATTTTATGGATTATGGTAAATAAATATATACAGAATATATATGATATTTATATCATGGTTTACATTATATATATGATTAAACCATGTTCAATGTAGGATTTGAATAAATCAAAACAAACGCTAAAAACAAAGCAGTTATTTCCCAAAACATGATTTTGACCAGGAATTGTTATTAAGTGGGTAATAAAAGGTGATAAGTAAATCATATATGGTATGATATATATAAATATTGTTATCTAGTAGATTTATAATAAAAATTCATTTATTATATAATAGGTTTCAACATGTATTAAAGAAGTATTGACTTAGGGTGATAGATTTTTGTATCACTTTTATTTTCTATGAGACACATGCCATATTCACCCAAGGTTTCCTTTATATTGAGTATATTTAGAACATGAATTTATTTTATGATTTTCTCATGAAAATTATTATTATCTACATATCCCCTTTAGTATCTATTATTCATGGGGTTTATAGTTCAAAATTTATGAAAGTGGTAAAATATTTTTGTATCAATATGTCTTCTTTTGTACATATATTATGTGATTCACCTATCTTATTTTATGAGGTGTATATATGGACCTATTAATATTTAATATCATGAATTTATTTATTCTCATTATATTTTTAGTTTTGAATTATTTTATTTCTTTATTGTTCTTATAATTCAATGTTACCAATGTGGAAAAGGTTTTATGGTATAGTCTCATCATTTATCAGGATTATTTATGTTAATGCTTATGTTGATAAAATTCTGTGAAATATATCATAATAACCCCTTAAATTTTATTATCCTATAGTTATTTCTTTGGAATAAATTTCCCCTTTATTTTTCACTCTTTAAGTACTCATTATTCCACAATAATATCTTTAATGAAAAGGTAACATTACTTCTCTCTTTGGTTGAGAAACCTTATTTCATCCATGTTGATGTTTCCTAAAATTATTTTGAAAAATGGTTTAATGTTCCTCTATTAGTTTTTAAAGTCATTTTCACCAATTTATTTCTTTAAAAAAAAATATAAAATGTAATCTTCATTTCATTTTCAAGATAAAGACTTTTTTGGTTTTACTAAAATGTGAATGGAATAATTGTTTTAACATATACTGCATTTCCCAATGGCTTGACCACACAATTTTTTAATGATTTATTTATATGTTTCGATTTATATTTTCAAATAAAAAACAATTCCAAAATATTTTTAGTTTTAAAAATTAATTTTCATTGAAAATTTATTTTCCTCAAGAAATGATACTAGTGTCTTTTAAAAATAATTTTCCATCTAAGATAACATCTGTTGATGTTAATTATCATTTAATGTAGATATTATTTAATGATACTATTCATACTCTTTCTCTAGATGGTTTGTGTATATGATGAAAAATATATATGATACCCCTTTCATTTCCACAGATTATGATATGATGAAATATTTATGAAACGCATTTCATTTCATGGGTTCTAATATATAGATTTTTTAATGATATTATGGCACACAAATTTATGGATTATGTGATAGATAAGACCTAAATATTCATCCAATTAATTGTGTAATGATTAATGTTATATGAACTTATAGTATACATGGGTGGTTATCTGAAGCCTAAAATGGGGTACACTAGTGTTTATCCCAAGATTAAAAAAGGAACACTGGTTCTTAGCCCAAGCCTAATATGTTATGAATGTATTGGTAGGTATCCTTGAAATAGGGTTCTCTATAGTTATGTGTTTTCCACAAAACTATTTCTTATATTAATGTTATTCAATCATGAAACATGTTGGTTGATTTATTTATCATTTAAGTCATAAAAAAATACCATGATTTATGTTATTACTAATGTTTATGATCTATGATATGTAGTGTATGAATTTTTAAATTTTATTCTTGTGCTCTCATACCCTTATTATCATTGTTTTTGATGATATATCCCATGTTTACCCTTACTGAGCATATAATCTCACCCTTTCTTATGTTTCCTTTTCCCAAGTTATGAAGAATAGTGTTATATATGATATTTCAAATAATTGTTCTAGTTATGAAGTACTTAGCAGGGGGTGATGAAGTTCGCTTATGAACCATTTTTTTTATTTATCCATGTTTTGACTAGAACTATACCTAAATGATTATTTCATGGATCATTGTGTTATATAATGAATATTTATCTTGTATGATGTAATATTTATGTATGATATGTTTTTGGACTTTACAATTGGTATCATTACATGTTTTTGTTAAACCTTTGGAAACTAGGATGAGAAAACATTAGTGAGATCCTAAGGGATATTTATAGGGATATTTCTTAAAGATATGACTATGGATATGTCTAAGTCCAGGTCTAAGGATGAGTCAATATAAAGGAAAATGTCTAGAAAGTTGGTAAATTATAGATTGATTGGTTTCCAAGGAATTATATCCATGTATGGATACTTCAAGTGGATGGGGATCTAGCATAAAGGAACCTAGGGGTAATATCTCTAAAAGGGATAATTAATCTAGACTCAATTGAAACTTGGTTCATGAAAATAGGCCTTATTGTGAACCTATTTTGACAGTCCAATGGGATATTATTTATAAATTAACAAAGGCTTCACAAACCATCATGAAGGATTTAAATAATTCTTATGAATGAACTCGGTTAATAGTAATGTGTCAGATATTGAAATGAAGGTGACATGACTTATACATCATACATGTAAGTTTTCATGATTGTGTGGTTTTCTAACATGAATTGTTTTTGCTGAAATTATGTTTTTTGGTTTCAGTGAATGGTGGGAACCAGAAAGAAGTGGGTAAATGTTGAATGTGATATAAAATGTGTTAATAAGAAACCAAATGGGATGATGACTAGAGTGGAGGATATTGTGATTATTACTAATATGTTATCACACTATACGATTAATATGGTTTACCTTGACCTGCTGTTGAACTCACCAGAGAAGATAAGGATATAGTTTTTTGAGTGTTTGGGTGGTGCAGACCATAGAAGAAAGAAGATTCAGTTTCATATATGCTGAGAATGTAGGATGAATCACTCCAAGGAATGTCTCAAAGGTATGAAAATATGTTTTATGTATGGAGAATATGCACACAATGTATGTGATTTCCAGGGAATAATGAAAATTTTAGTCTATTCAGTGGATGAGAATAACCGTTTCTCTAATCCATCATCAATGGTGGAATGTTATAAATGTTGAATGTATGGTCATTATAAAAATCGATGTCCTTGAAGGAAATATCAAGAATTTGGCCAAAATAGTGGTATAATTAATGTTTTTTTATTAATTATGAATACACTACAAATGAAATATTTAATGAAGTAGGTATTAAAGAATAAGGTGATTAATCATAGTTAATAGTTAAAGAATGAAATAGAATGATTGATGTGTCTATGTATTGGAATTTAAGAATTATCAAATATATAAGGGATTCTCTATACACATTTTTCATTATTGATATTTTGGAATATTTTTAATGGTAATAATGGCCTATAAAAGTGATCTAATTAAAATGTAATATTTCATGGAAAACACATGTTTAAGGGATGATAGACCTTAATATCTTCTAGATGATGAGAAAATGGTGTTTAGATTGGGTAAAGAGATGGTTTTTATATATAAATTATATTGGATAGTATTGATTATATTAGAACATATTAACTATTGGATGAAAATGTTTTTTATTTTATTTTTTATGGATTTTACAACATTTTAGTATTTATGGAATATATTAAATAAACTTTGATTTAATTTATGAAATGAGGAAAGTGTTAATTTTTGATATCATGTATGTTTTCATTAACTTTTGATGGTAATATGGATATTACCATGTGTTTTGGAGAACATATGATCAATTTAATCCCAAATTTTATATGTGACATTAAGGGATGCTTCATGTTGTTTTGGGGATTAATGATAAGTTTATTTTTTGAAATTTTTTATCTTCTTTATATATTTTTGGACTTTAATTTTAGTCAAACTTAGAGGAGGCTTAAGGATAACTATTCCTGGAATGGATAAAAATGAAATTTAGGTGTTATTGGATAACCTGTGCTATCCATTTTGGTTTTGTTAAATGTTAAGTGGATGATGTAATGACATTAAAATCGTTTGATAATTTTAGAGTGTTAAGCATGAAAAAATCATCATGAATTTTTATTTCATGGATTAATAGATTAAGTGAAAATTACCAAATCACAAACAAAGATGACATTTTTCTTATGATATATTGAATTTTTGAGACCTAGATATATTGTATCCCTTGAAATGCCTGATTGTATCGATATAGTATCATATCGATTGGAACATCAACCAAACCTCTCCCAAGTATATAATGTGTCTCATGTATCTCACCAAAAAAAGTAATTACCCAATCCTTCATATATACTGATCTCAGATGTTATACCATAGAATAAAGAAATTTCTTATGAGGAACAACTAGTGGAGGTTTTGGATCATATAGAGAATGTGCTACAAAACAAGACCACTAATCATGTCAATGTTTTATAGTGAAACCACTAGCTTAAAGAAGCACTATAAGAACATGAGGATGTGATGAGATAAAAGTATTCAATTTTTTTTTGTATTAGAGTGATGAATTTTGGGGGAAAATTCATTATAAGTGGGGGTAAAATATAACACCAAGAGTTTTTATTAACTTTTTTTTCAAATAAATTTAATTTCTTCGATAGCATGGTTTACATGTAACACCATGTTTTAAAAAACTGTTATATAATTTTAATAATATTTTTTTAACATGAACACTATAAAATAGTTGTTAAACATACTGGTGTGAATATAAAAAACCATATTGTAAATATTAATTATAATGGTTTTACATAATAAAAACACATTGAGAAAAAAGTACTTAAATGTCAGTAAAGTTTTTACATGCTTCGAAAATACATTTCCTTATAAAAAAGTGTTTTAAAACTTTTAAAAAAAATAATAATATCAATTATCAAAACCTCTAAAAATATTAATTGTAAAAAATAAAATCCATTTTTAAATATAAATGTGAAAATAATCTTTGAGTGAATTTGTTATAATTTTATGAAAAGATTAATTTTTAGTGAATAATGAAAAATATTGCTATATATTAAAAACCACCTTTTTCATTCAAAGAACTTACAATATCAATATTATTTTAATATTTTTTTAGAAAAATAAATAGTTCAATTATATATTTTTAATCCAATTTTGGTCATAGAAATCTATTTTAAATAGAATTTTGATATAAAAATGTATTAATCATTCGAAAATTTTCTCTTTTGAAAACTTATTTTTCATCATGTCTGTAGGTTTAATTTTTAATTAAGTTATTTCAATTATGTGAAAATAATTTGGAAAAAAAATTTCCATATTAATAATAACCATAATAAAAATTATCTAATAAGTTAACCTTATTTTTTTACCATAATTATTGGAAAAAATAATAAAAATTAATTATTATGGTTACGGGTAAAAGGACTGTACTGGCTATTAAAATGATCTAAAAACTTTTCCAATTCTAATTTCCTGCCATATTTGGACCCTTATTACCTTATTCTCTATTTTTGTGTTCTTTTTGAATATGTTTCCATTAATGTTACCAATTTAATAATTTAAGTAAATAAATGAAATGAAAAAATGCCACTCACTTACTTTTAAATATCATTTATGTGTCCACATGTGCAAAAAATCAAGATTAAAAGAATATTGATGGTATTTTTAAGAATCATTAAATTATTTTTAAGATTTTAATTTATTTTTAATCTATAATAATTATATAATTACTTTAAATGATTAAGATTCACCAACAAAATAATTTTGATATTAATAGAAATATAAAACAAAGAATACTAAAAATATTAAAAGTAATATAAATTTAATGAATTGTCATGAATTTTTTAGATAAATATAACATGATATATAGTTGTGAAAATGATATATTGTAAATCCACATTTTTATTCATGTTTTTAATGTAGAATTAAACGAATAGTGAAAAAATTGACATTTATGATATTTTTTAATAAATAATATTTTAGAAAATGATTTCAAATTTATAAAAATACTATCGTATTACATGTTATTGTTATATTTTTAAAAATATAACTCATGGTTCAATCTTGGACCAATATCCCTTTAATAATAATTATATTGACCTCAAAATAGTAAAAAAAATTTACCATTGAAAAGGGTAAAAGGGTGCTTTCTGTGTTTCATAGGATTATGTTAAACTTAATTTTCCACCCAACTAAGACTCTTAATTTATAAATTGGATTTAATATTTTTAATATGTGCATGAAAATTATATAATAATAAACATTTTCATTTAATACTTAAAGGATGAATCATCTAGTTAAATATATAAAAAACTAGTTACCATGGTGAATACTAAAATGGTAAAATTAAGTAAACTTAATGTTTATAGAATAACATGTTTAAAGAATTTGTTTTGGTGGAGGTGCGTGTTGATCATATATTCTCTTAAAAAGTTTAATTATCAAATTTTCAGGTGCATGGGGTTTGAGTGATTCCCATCATTGAATAGTTTTTTCTATTTACAAAAATACTTCTCTTCCTCCATTATAAAATTCCACATCCTCCCCTCACATATTAACACCTATTATGCCTTTTTTTCTTGACAAAAACCTATAAAAGTACCTAACCAAAACCTTAAAATTTTTATATACATACTTTTATTCCAAAATGACCAACCCTAGGGACGTTAATAAGAGATACAAAGGATGTTTTTCTATGCTAAGGTAATTGCCTTGGCTAAAATATTTCTTTTTAATTATTCCCATAACATATTCATTCAGGTCATACTAATTATAATATAATAGCAATATTATATACCATATAATGAGATAAATTATTTTTATGGAATAAAATATATCTATATCCTCTTTCATCAAATGGAAAATGAAATTGTTGATTTTGTGTACGAAAAACTACCGCCTCACGAACCGATGTTATTAATTTTCCTTCCCCACCGCTCACAGCTAGATATAATGATGGATTTAATGTTAATATATTATATTTATGATATTATTATACCTATGGAATTATAATTCTACACCTACCTTCTTACCTCCCAACCCATTTAAATATAATAACGTCGCTAGTGTGTACGTCAGACTACTGCATCACGAACTGATGTGATGTGTTTTTCATTTCTATTTTACTTGGATGATAAGAAATATATATTAAATAAATATATATAATATTTATCATATAATTATACTTCTTGAATTATTATTTCACATATATCTTCTTATATTAAATTTTGTGAGGGATATGTTAACATTGATTGTGTGTATACTGAACTATCGCCTAACGAAGCGATGAGATTTATTTTTCACAAATCCATTACATTTAAGGTAATTAGGGTACATTAAAATAAAATATATTATATAAATGATATTAAAATTATTATATAAAGGTAATATATTATTTAACATTAATACATTTAATCCATCGAGAAAATAGAAACAATGTTCTGGCATTTGTATGGCCTACCGTCTCAATGAACAGTGTATTTCATTTTCTATCTCTAACTTTCATGGATTAGTATAAATACATATATTTTGAATATATATTATATTTATATAATGATTAAAATTTTGGATGTGATTAAATAATTATTAAAATAATATAACCAAAAGCAATAAATTAGAACATACATGAAAAACCAAGCCTTTATTGCCTGAAATGTGATTTTAATGTTGAATTGTTAATAAATGGATAATAAAAGGTCATAAGTATTTCATATATGGTATGATATATATTATTATTTTTATATAATAAATGTATAATAAACATATATTTATCATATTAAAGGTTTTATTGTGTATTAAAGAAGTAGATACTTAAGGTAAGGGATTTTTGTCTAACTTTTATTTTTTGTGAGACACATGTCATATTACCCGCATGTTTTATTTATGTGGTGTATATACGATCCATGAATCTATTTTATGACTCTTCTCAATAAAATTATTGGGATATACATATCCCTTTTATGATCTCTCTTTCATGGGATTTATGATTCAAAATTTACCAAAACTGTAACTGATTTTTGTCTCAATTTTTCTTCTTTGGGATATATGTTATGTTATGCTCTGATCATATTTTATGAGATATATATACAACCCATTTTAAATGTAATTTTATTAATTAATTTATTATTATTATATTTTTTGTTTAATTTAATGTTATTCATTAATAGGCATTACTATTAAATGGTACTAAAATGGTAAGGGTTTTATGATAAAATATCATCGTTTATCAAGATTATTTATGTTTATGATTCTGATGATGAAATTTTATGAACTATATCTCATGAAAATCATTAAATTTATATTAATAAATTTATTTCATATGAATAAATGTTTTCCCTTTAGTTTCCTCTCTTTATGTAGTCATCATTCCAATTGAATTTTATAAAATAAAAACAAACTTTATTTATATCTTCTGTTGAAAACCCCTTTTTCTTACATATACATGTTTTCTTAAAATATTTTAAAAAAATGTTTCAATGTTCCTATGGGATTTCATAAAGTAATTTTTAAATTATTATTTTTACTTTCTTATGACAAATTTTAAATGGAATCTTTATGTCATACTTAATACAAGTCCCATTTGGATTTTACAAAAAATGTGAAAGGAATATTTGTTTTAATGGGTATGACATTTCCAACTATCTTGACCACCCAATGTTTTAATTTTTCCTTTATAATATTAAATAATTATTTTCAATGAAAATTATTTCAAAAATATTTTTTGTTTTAATTTTTTTTATCAAATAAAGGTTATTTTCCCCAAAAAATGTTCCAAGTGCCTTTTCAAAATCATTTTCCATATAAGCTGACGTCATTTGTTGTTTATTATTTAATAAGTATATTATCTAATGATATCATTCTTACTCTCTCTCTGGATGGTTTATGTTTATGTTGAAATTTTTGTTATGAAACCCATTTCTTTACTATCAATTAATATATGATAAAATGTTCATACACACCATTTCATATAATGGGTTCTAATATGATGAATGTTTTATGATCTTGTTGCTCATAAATTTATAGACTATGTGATGGGTGAGACCTATATATCTCTCCAATTCATTGGGTAATGACTAATTTTCAATGAGCACAATGGGTAGATGATAGGTAATCCCAAGCCTAAAAATAGGGTACATGAGAGGTTATCTAATTCCCAAAGTAGGTAAATGGGTAGTTAGCACATTCTTAACATGTTAAGAATGTCATAGTGGGTATCCTTGATATAAGGATTTCTATGATTATGTGTCTTCCACAATTCTATGTATTATTCCAATTTTATGCCCTCATGTACTATTTTCATCAGTATCTTTTTTATTCATGTATTATGAACATCCATGAATTATTCCATGACTCGTGATTATGATCTATGATATGCAGGTATGAATTTTTAAATTTTATTCTCATGTTGTCCTACCCAATTGCTCATGTTATGCTAATATCTCTCTTTCTTACCCCTATTAAGAATCTACGCTCACCCTTTCTTAAGTTTCCTTTCCACATGTAATGAATAAATTAATTATTTATGATATGTATATGAATGGTGATACTTATAAAGAACATAAAATGAGATTGTGTATTTCCCTCATGAACTAGTTTTTTATGTATTCATGTCTCTATAGGCATTGTAACTAAATGATTATAGTTTCAATCACAATGATATGAAATTAATATTAGTCCATTGAGATGTATTATTAATGTATGACATGTATTGGGATACTAGAGTAAGCCCTAAATATTTTTATTCGACACAACAATTGAATGGATGCCTCTCATAATAGAATATATTATGATTGGGGATCATCTATATGATTGAGAATGAATAGAGAAAATAAATCAGTATAAATCAAATTATATCCTTTAGTTTGATTAAATTCATATAATTTCATTAAAAAATATGTCTATTAATGGGGCCCCATTAAGTGCATCAATGGAGAATAAAAACTTAAAACCATATAGGATGCCCACACTGTATCCTATAGTGCTCATCAAATAGGGACCAATATCTTCCACTATCATAGGACACATGGGTATTTCATGCCATCAATGATTCAAGATTATATGAAGTTCACCAATAAGTGTCACACATGTCAAATATGTTGGGACCAAGATGGATGAATGTTTTTTTTTGAAAATGTTGGAATTTGTTATGTATAATTTTGGTTCATTTGATTTTAAAAAATGAGGTTTATAAGAAATTGAGAAAATCACATCACATTGTGAGGTTTTTTAAGAATGGAAATTATATGGAGAGGATCTGATGATTGTTTGCTAACCAAAGTCCACCAGATGAAGTTCCTTTATCTATGAATATCATAAAAACTTTTTTTATGAATTTTTTATAATTATTCCAAATTCCCATCAGAGATAATGTTAGATAACAAAAACTGGTGAAGATTTACTATTTTGAAAGTTTCCAATATCATGAGTTATAAAGATATAATGATTTTTGATTTTTTAGATGGGGGTAGAAATTTATTTAGGTGTACAAAGTTATCATTTCAATTTTCTATAGAAGTGACTCAATAAACAAAATTATAATGAGTTTTGGATAAGATGATTTTTTAATTAGATGTTTACGATATTAGGTAGTTGTTACAGTATATAAATTAGGATTAATATTTGTGAAGTCTATTGGAAATAGGAAAATTTTCATTGTATAGAGGGGGGTGATGATGATGGGAAATGGATAATTTCTTTAGATTAATTCTAGTAAAAAAAAAATTAAATAATGTTTTTCAGAAAAAAATTTATGTAGTTGTAAATTTTTTATTATTACAAGACAAGAAGAAAGAAATATTATTTGAGATTATTATGTTTTTTGATGAGTGGAGAGTTATTGAAGTTCAGAATGATATTGAGGAAAGGGGTTAGAAGATGTCTTTGTGTAAAAGATCATCCGATTAACTTTTGAATATATGTCCATTTTATAACAAGGTATGAATATATTACCTTGAAGTTGATACAAGATGAATAGAAGAACTTTTTGAATGAATATCATCACACATAGGATGGTGTATAGAGACAACTGAAAGAAGGTTCTAAAGAAATTCATCTAACAGATGTGAATTTTATGGAGTAAAATGCATGAATTTATTATATAATAAAGTATTGTACAATGTTTTGAAATAAGATTTTTAAGGATGAATCAGATCCAGATTCTCTAGATGGATGAATTGTTACAAATTCTTCATACGAGAGAAATTTTTGGGGGATTAATATTCTTGATAGTTTAATGATATTTATAGTTTTTTTAATGTTATAAAAAATTTATATGATGATCTAGTCTTTTATAAATAAAATATAATGGAGTAAAATCATGATAACGATCATTATTTAATAAAATTTGAAGAACAGAGATGTCACTAATGTTTCTAATATTCGATCAAGGAGGTTCTATAATTATTGATAATGTTTCCTGAATCTTAAGTAGAAGCAGTTTTGAATATCAAGGTTTCATTGAGTGGGAATTTAAATTGGATTTCCCACCTATGATCCATCATTTTTTATAAAGGGTGAATGTATAAAGTATATTTGTATTGTTCATGTGTAATAAATTTGAAGCACATCATAAATAGTTTTGAAAAAAATCACTGGATTAACAAACTGATGAATGTATAAAATCTAATTTTGAGAAATATGTTTACAACTATGGAAACTCATAGTTGTGGATTAATATGTATTTGATATAGATTAATGTTTTTGAATTAGTGAAGATACATAGTTCTTTGTTACCTGGGAAACCATTCCATCAGGTGGAATCGAACATGCAATCTGGTGCAAGAAAGCTGTTTTGATTATCAGAAGGAACTAGATGAACAAATATGACAATGAAACCATATGAAAAGTGAGAGGATATATGATGTTCTTACCTACTATTATCTAATAATTTGAAGAAGATATTTTTTTCATAATGTGACAAATTGAAGAAGTACAAGCAGTATAGTGACAACATTATGAGCCTATTTGTGAAGGTTACTAAAATTTAATAAAAATTTATTATTACATTTAATTTTTAAAAAGAGATAATGCACCATTGTATTGATTAGACTGAAATGAAAGTGTAAGTATATTACTTTCTTGTTGTAACCACATAATTGTTTTTTATTAAGTGGATTGTGTAGTATTGGATTATTTCCAAACCATTACATGGACTATATACTCTTGTTAAGTAGCGAACCTTTTAAATTATTATGTTCCTATAGTTTTAATTATTAGTCTGTTTTTAATAAAAATTATAACACTTTAACAAGCGGTATAGGATGTTTCATTTAAGGAAAACAAGAAATAAGATTATATCATTGATTAACCCCCTCCCCCTCTCAGTGATTACACAGATCATGCTTGGGCCTTTCAATTGATATCAAATTAAGGGTTTCCTTTTTTGACTCTTTTATGAAGTTTGAAGAAAAGTTATGTTACTATGGATGTTTACAATTTTGTGAATAGTAAGGTGATTCTAGTTTTTGATGGCAAGATCTATAATATTTTGAATTATAGAATGTTACCATATTCTACGTCTCTCAGTTCTGACGTTCTTGAAGGTACAATATATTTTTTCCAACCCTATTTTGAAAACTATTCCTTTACATATACTAATATGTACAATTTTGAGAACAATGGGGGATCCCAAAATGATATAATATCATCACTCCCTGAAATTAATTTTCATAGATTTAAAAGACAATGAATAGATAAAGGTATTTGGGAGAGGATGAAGAGAATCCTTGAAGAAAGTAAAAATGTTATGAAATAAAAGATAAAAATATAGTGGTTGAAGTATAAATATCTTAATATGGGTGGTTATGAATTTTTTTGTGACATCATTAAAATATTTAATGACATTATAAACACCATAAAATTCCATGCTGATAAATGGGATGATTCAACTCTTATTAAAATGGGTATGTGAATTATTCCTGAAAATTTTGATTCCAAATTATCTTTATTAGAAGAAAGATACCCTAAAACTCTATATTTAGATATTCTATATAACTCTCATATCATATACAAAATGAGAAGAGAGAATGTTAGGAAGAGTAAATAGATATTTGATCATGAAATTTCCCACAAATTGGTTATGAAAGGAAAATTGTTTATGATGAAAACTACTTTTACTCGATGATTAATTGGAAGGGGCTGAATTGTGTGCAATCACTAACGTCAGGTGAAATGTCTTAAAACAACCTCCAACATTATTTTTCCATAGAGCCATAAATTTCCAATGGCTCATATATCTATGATAACTCATGGACCTACTTTCCAAAGGAAGGTGCTCAATGGGTAACTTGGCCAATGATACTTAGGAATGTGCATTGGTCAAGATGAATGGAACTCAGGAACATCACTCCATTTTGGTGAGAATAATTTCATATTACGAGACTCTCTGGTAGATTTAAGATATGTTCAAATATCCTTTTCTCATTCCCAATTATGTATACCCAAATCACCATGAGTTAGTATTCAATTATGATCACACATGGGTTTTGAATCATTTGTATGTAGTTGAGGTTCTTCATCAATGGAGGGATCTATATGAATATGAGTTTCTCCATCAATGGTAACCTTTTATGAACAAATCATAGATTATTTGGTCATTTATTATGAAGATTCTAGTTCTAATCCTCATAGTGACGTGCTTGGGAGTTTTTTGTCATCTAGGGTGATGGTAATTGGTCTTGATGTTAAGATCAAACCCATGATATGGGCTTCCTACGTATCCTCATGAGAGGAATCAGAACACACCTAGTTTAGTGCCACTTAATAAGACACATCACCTTTTATGGTCATTTTATATGGAACAGACCATACATTTTAACATCATACAACAATGACGTTGAGGGAGAATTTTCAAATTCAAATTTTGATATGGAAACTTTCATAGAAGTGGCCCAAGGGTCCTAGAAGAGATGTGGTATCCCAGGTGGGAGCATTATCATACATTGAATATGCCCCAATAAGTGTGGTGATTGATGCAACCTAAAAGGAATATATCCCCATGTTTTTGGATGTGATGCTACAGGGAATTTAGCGCGTAGAACATTATGGGGAACTTCGATACTGGGTTTGGACCTCAAAAAATTCTAGCATATCCCGGTTAATTGAGAATCAAAGCCAATATAGTTCGGTACGTTGGGGCTTTTTTCTATGGAGGAGGCCCATTTTAGGGGACATGAATGGGGCTGATGCCCGGAAGCATCCCATTTTAAGGTTATTGGGGAATATGCATGGTAGAAACCCATTTAATGGTTTTTGGGGTGTATGCATGAAAGAGGCTCATTTGAATGTTATGAGGGATTATGCAGGTAAGTGGTATATGTAAATGTTATTAGGGATTATGCATGGACGAGCCCTATTTTAAGGATATTGAGGCTCAAACATGGAAGAATTCCATCTGAAGGTTATTTTGGCTTACACATATAAGCATCCCATTTGATGTTGTTGGGTCGGAGAAAATGGGGAATGATGGCAAGAGGGGGGGGGGGTGAATTGCCTTTTAAAAAATTAAAAAATTAAAAACAAAGTGAAATCAAAGTATGTGCAGCGGAAATAAAGGAGGCAATCACACAAGAAATTGTTAACGGAGTTCGGCCAAAACCCGGCCTACGTCTCCGCTCCCAACTAAACCGTTGAGAGATTCCTACCGCTTGCTTTTCAATGGTTTTAGCAAGAAACCCACTAGGCTTTGAGGTAGCACTAGGACCTATTACATCTTGCTTTTGATGGTTGAGCAAGAACCCACTTGCTTTTAATGGTTGAGCAAGAACCCACTATCCTTCTTACAGGTGAAGGATAGCTCACCTATGTCTCAAGCTATTTAAAGGAAAGCTTGACAACCTTTTCACACCTTAATGTTGATGTGAAACCCAAAAGAAAGAGGAGATGAGAAGGAGTTTGGGGTTTGTAGGCACAAACCCAATTTTAAGCTCAAAATATATAAAGCAAGAAAAACCGTAATTGAGGAAGACTTGGGCGCCAAAGTATGATGGAGTTGATGTAGCGTGCTCTCCCAAGCTTCTTGAGGTGCTCCTTGGATTGGAAATTGGTTGGAGCACTTGATGATCCTTGAAGGTGGAGCGCCGGAGGTTCGCCAAATGTTCACCAATATGTCCGAGCGCTTGGTATATGATCCGATTGGTGTCCGGGGCTTCCTTGGCCTTTATTTATAGGCATGGAACCCTTGGGGAGTCTTCGGAGCCGTTGGAAAAGGCCTCGGAGCCGTTGGAGGCCAAAAGAGGGTTGACTGGTCAAAGCCAACGGCTAGTTTGACTGGGCTACCGGCTGGCCGGTACAGGGCCACCGGCTAGCCGGTGCCTTGGATGTTGAGAAGGCATTCTGCCCAGGCAGCACCGGCTGACCGGTGCCAGAGCCACCGGCTGGCCGATGGGGAGACAGTAGCTCACACTGTTCCATCAGGTTGCCACCGGCTGGCCGGTGCTATCACATGGGTTGGCCGGTGGACTGAATTTCAGTCCACTTGACGAGCTTCATGGCCCATTTCCTTGGCAATCTTTTGCCTATAAAACAAAAACACTTAAAACAATGTTAGACAAATAATAAGGTGATTGTGATCATGAAAATCAAACAATGAGGGGAACGAGAGGTACACCAATCTCCCCCTATTTTGATGATCACAATCACCGAAACAATCAAAGTAAAATACTGAAATTAAAGACATTCTTAAAGGATAATTTGAAAAAAAAATTCTAAGCATGATCAAAAGGATTCTCCCCCAATCAATAAAGAAATTCTCCCCCTTTGTGATTATCAAAATAGCGTGGGGCATAAAACTTGATTGAGGGAAATGAGAGATTTTAAACCAATTGAAATTTTTGAGATTGAAAGATTGAAAATAAAAGTTCGATACCAAGAGTTGAAAATTGAAAGTTTGAATCGAAAATTTGAATTGAAAGTTTTGAAAAGAAAATTGAATTGAATGTTTTGAATTGAATATTTTGAAATGAAAATTTTGATACCAAGTGTTGAAATTGAAAGTTTGAATCAAAAATTTGAATTGAAAGTTTTGAATCAAAAAAAAAAAAAAAACTTAAACAAACCTAACTCCCCCTAAATAAAACAATGAATCACCGGGGAGAGGGATTTTGAAAAGAGACAATTTTAGGCCCGGAGAGACTCGCTAGAAGGGATTTTTCAATCCATACTTGTCTCATGGCGGGTCTTCTCCTATAGAACTCATCGGAATAGAAAATAGACTTGGGTTGGCCGTACCGGGCATTTTTGCAATTACACTCATAAATGAGGTGCCCGGGTTTTTTACAATAATTGCAAAATTTAAAACTAGAGCTCCCCCTTACAAAAACAGTAGGTGCATGGGAGGAGGAGGCTATATTGGTGTAGCCAAGTCCATTGGTGGTTCTAGATACTCGTTGAGAACCTAAGAGTTTAGACAAATTTTGTTCACCTTGGGTGAACTTGGCTAAGGATTCTCTAAGGTCCTTGATGGTTGATTCCAAAGAATCAACATTGGGGAAATTTTGGATTTTTAGGGAGAGTTCCTCCTTCTCTTTGAGAAGTTGGTCTTTTTCGGAGGAAATCTTTTTGAAATTCTTTTTCAAAGCGACAAATTTTGATGAAAGCTCATGAAAACCATTTTCTAATTGATCTCTAACGTGTTGGAGTTCTTCATATGACAAATGATTGAAAGAATTTGAAGAACTAGAGGAGGAAGAAGAGGAAGAGGATGAAAATACCTCATGTTTTGCCATTAGGCATTTTGTACCTTGGTCGCTTGAGGAGGAGGAGGAGGTGGATGATGAGGTGTCACTCCATGTCGCCTTGAGGACCTTCTTCTTTCCTTTTTCCTTTTGCGTGGCCCGTTTTTTGTTAAGTGGGCAATCAGGCTTGTAATGTCCCTTTTCGCCGCACCCTTAGCATTTCACCTTGGGCTCGGATTTTTCGGTGGGTTCTTGCTTTCGCGCCTTGCGAGATTTCTTCTTCTTCTTGTGCTTCTTCATAAATTTGTGCATTTGGCGGGCGAGATTCTCCATTTCCGAGTCGCCGCTTGATGATGAAGAAGATGAAGATGATGAGGAGGAGGAGGAGCTTACTTCTTTTTGTACCTTGAGGGCGATGTTCTTTGGTGTCTTGATTTGTGTGCCCTCCTTTTGAGCTTGCCTCCTCATCGTGATCTCGTACGTCATTAGGGATCCGATGAGCTCTTCGACCGGCATGTTCTTTACATCCTTAGCTTCTTGGATAGCCGTCACCTTAGGTTCCCATGAGCTCGGAAGGACCCATAGAATCTTCTTGACCATTGCTTCAGCTGAAACATCATCACCAAGAGATTTTCTACCATTGCAAACGTCAGTGAAGCGTGTAAACATTTCAGAAATAGACTCATTTGGATGCATGGAAAAGCTTTCAAAATCTTGTCTATACATGTCTAACCGAGTATCCTTAACTTTGTTAGTGCCCTCATGGGTCACTTCCAATAGTTTCCAAATTTCATGTGAAGTGGTGCAAGTGGATACACGATTAAATTCATTTCTATCTAACCCGCAATGAAGAGCATTCATGGCTTTGCCATCAAGCTCAAAATTCTTAATATCGGCGGGGGTCCATTTGGATTCGTCGGGGGAAGACAAAGAATAACCTTGCATGACAATTTTGTAAATAGGATATCCTATGCTTCTAAGAAAGGTAGTCATGCGGGTTTTCCAATAAGTGTAGTCGGTCCCATCAAAAAATGGAGCCCGACCCAAAGAATAGCCTTCGGGGGCGAAAGAGGTAGATGCCATCAAAAAGGATCTTTAATTTGAAACCGGTTAGGGAATTATTCAAATACTCCCTCTGATACCAATTGTTGGGTCGGAGAAAATGGGGAATGATGGCAAGAGGGGGGGGGGGTGAATTGCCTTTTAAAAAATTAAAAAATTAAAAACAAAGTGAAATCAAAGTATGTGCAGCGGAAATAAAGGAGGCAATCACACAAGAAATTGTTAACGGAGTTCGGCCAAAACCCGGCCTACGTCTCCGCTCCCAACTAAACCGTTGAGAGATTCCTACCGCTTGCTTTTCAATGGTTTTAGCAAGAAACCCACTAGGCTTTGAGGTAGCACTAGGACCTATTACAGCTTGCTTTTGATGGTTGAGCAAGAACCCACTTGCTTTTAATGGTTGAGCAAGAACCCACTATCCTTCTTACAGGTGAAGGATAGCTCACCTATGTCTCAAGCTATTTAAAGGAAAGCTTGACAACCTTTTCACACCTTAATGGTGATGTGAAACCCAAAAGAAAGAGGAGATGAGAAGGAGTTTGGGGTTTGTAGGCACAAACCCAATTTTAAGCTCAAAATATATAAAGCAAGAAAAACCGTAATTGAGGAAGACTTGGGCGCCAAAGTATGATGGAGTTGATGTAGCGTGCTCTCCCAAGCTTCTTGAGGTGCTCCTTGGATTGGAAATTGGTTGGAGCACTTGAGGATCCTTGAAGGTGGAGCGCCGGAGGTTCGCCAAATGTTCACCAATATGTCCGAGCGCTTGGTATATGATTCGATTGGTGTCCGGGGCTTCCTTGGCCTTTATTTATAGGCATGGAACCCTTGGGGAGTCTTCGGAGCCGTTGGAAAAGGCCTCGGAGCCGTTGGAGGCCAAAAGAGGGTTGACTGGTCAAAGCCAACGGCTAGTTTGACTGGGCTACCGGCTGGCCGGTACAGGGCCACCGGCTGGCCGGTGCCTTGGATGTTGAGAAGGCATTCTGCCCAGGCAGCACCGGCTGACCGGTGCCAGAGCCACCGGCTGGCCGGTGGGGAGACAGTAGCTCACACTGTTCCATCAGGTTGCCACCGGCTGGCCGGTGACAGAGCCACCGGCTGACCAGTGGAGCCTGGCAGTGGGCAATGCCTCTGCCAGGTCCACCGGCTGGCCGGTGCTATCACACGGGTTGGCCGGTGGACTGAATTTCAGTCCACTTGATGAGCTTCATGGCCCATTTCCTTGGCAATCTTTTGCCTATAAAACAAAAACACTTAAAACAATGTTAGACAAATAATAAGGTGATTGTGATCATGAAAATCAAACAACGAGGGGAACGATAGGTACAACAGATGTTTATTGGGGTTACGCATGGATGTGACCCAATTTCTGGTTATTGGGGCTTACGAAGGGAAGCAACCCATTGAAGGTTTGGGATCATGCAGATGTCATGATCACCACTAAACTCTAAGCCCCTGAGAGTCATGACCGATGTGAGAAACAAGAGTATATAGTAGATCTGATGATCACATGATCCACAATGTCCATTGGTGGATGAGGTGCTAAAACCAAATGGGAGAGGGAGATGGATTTGAACGTGCCTATCACCACTTTTATTTTGGTAACAGGGATAGTCAAAATCAGTGATCGATCTACCTACAACATGAGATAATGTGAAGTGGAGAAAAATGTTTCCATCTATAATAAAAGATTGGGGATTATTTTTGGAGGGATTCCATGCTGGTCCTCAGGAGAGAGAGGAGTGTTTGGCACTGACCCTCATCGAAGGGAAAGGCTAGTGGTTCCCCTCAACCCCTTGAACAAGAAGGTTCACATGAGTATCCAAAGTTTAGAAACATTATTACCATGGGAATGTTGATATAAAAAAATTCCTAGGGTCCACCTTATTGAAAAGTTTACACACGTGACTCCTCTTAAGATGGGTATGTTAACCCGAAAAGACCCACAAGTATACATGCTAATCTGATCAAACATGTTAGGTGGATTTGGAAGGGGTCTTGGCATGATCCCATTAGACTGGTTCGAGGAGGGGAAAACATGGGGCTAAGGACATGACAGAAGGGGGTGATGGGATCTTGAGCATATAACATCATTGGATGCAATGTTCTATGTATAAGGTTTTTAGGTTGGATGGGGTTACCTCTATGAAACATGTTGACTCAAGGGTGAGTGTACTTTCCATTAAGTGATGTGATATGCGGTCTGAGGTTCCCCCTGTGTAGTGTGTTGCCACGCAAGGTTGAGTTATACCAATGTATTGTTGTGCTACGTGGGGTTGAGTTCCACCTGCAAATCATTTTCTTATACATCACAGGGTTCTTCCCATATAGCATTTTTCTACGCATGATTCTATTCTACAAAAAAACCATATGTTTATACCCCATGTAATGGAATACACAAAAGGATTTTGGGTCTATAGACATCTGGATGATTGATTATTTCCTCCTTACTGTTATGTGGTGGATGTTTAACTTCTTGGAATCGATGGAGAGGATCCATTTTTACCATTTCCTAATCATTATTTTCCATTGGATCCCTTTGATTTGGTGGTATTTCCCCTTTTTTAGTTCCCCTCAGGGTCCTTTTATAGAAGAATGGGGTGACTAGATTCTAGTATGGACAATAGTCTGTGGTAGTTCATGGGATTTCTTCTTTTGGAACCCAAGTAGAATTCACTAGACCATGAATGACTTAGTCATTATAGAGTGGTCATTCGTGTATGGGGGCCATCATTTCCTGGTGGCAGAAATCACCACATGTCCCTTAAAATGTCCTTGATTCATTTGTGGTCATCGACGATATCGCCTCATCCTGGGAATGATTTAGTTTTTAGGATGGTCATTCATGGGGGAGGAAATCACTTCCTTTATCCAAAAATTAATTCATTTCATTTTTTAGGTGTCAGTGGTACTGCCTCATCCTACGTTCTTTCTAGTTTTGGAAAGCCTTGCAATGCGGCGGAATTCAATGTAGAGTGGTGATCCGCAATGCAATTTTTTCTTTGTGGGATCAAATATTTCTTCATGGTCTCTCCAATTTTAACATTTCCATAAAATTATTCTTGAATGTTTGTTTATATCTATTTCCATATTAATCGAATTATCCTCTTCTTGTATACTAAATTTTTAAGACCCAACAAATGACCCCACTTAGAATGGGTTCTAATCGGGATAAAAATGAGGCTATTATATTATAGAATGCAGTCTTGTTTTGAAACGGTTTGTGGTACACAAGTGGACTCACAAGAGAGGACCATGCCTATAAAGAGGGGTCCTGAATCATTTTTTATTTACCAGATTTTTGGATGAATAGAGCGCTCCAACCTCTATTTATAACCTACTACTTTGATGTTGTGCTAGATTTTCGAATGCCCTTTCTGTGAACTGAAATTCCTTCACATGTGAACAGAAATTTTCCATCCACAGATGTTAATTTTTTATTTCCTACAATTTGATAATCTAATTCATGGGTTTCGAGTCCCACAAACTATTGTTTTGTGGGCCAATGCTTCACGGGTAGTGGTTCTTGAACTGGTTGTTCACAGAAGAATATCATTGTGAACTGATGGTTTATGTCCAACTACGTTTGTGGGTGAAGTAGAATTTTATTTGTCCCTAAATATTAACCTATTCAAAGGGTCTCATATGAAATTTCTGATCATACAAGGATAAAAGGTCTTTGTCTTCCAACTCGGTGATTGCAGACGAGATATGTGCTTCCATGGCTGAGAATAATGACAAAAATATTTTCACATCACATAATCCCTGAGGAGGGTATTCTAAAGAACCACCTTTCACTAGATCTTTAGACCTACCAATTGTTTATCTGATTACGACTTTGTATCTTTGTACATCAATATGATTATCCCCTTCAACTAGTTTATCAATATCTCCCATCTTCTTGGATGGAGACATCCGGGGAGAATGCCCAAATGAAAATCTCTTCTATAGGGAAAATCATTTCTGGTTCTGGTAAAGGGAACATCTTTGTTCTGAATGGTTCCACATGGACACAAATCAACCAACATAGCCATGATACATCCCATAAATAATCCACTCATGATTATCCATCCATATTTAACGTCTCGTAAGGCAATCCATATGGTGGTGGAGTTCTATGTGGGATTTGTAGTATGGAGTAAGTTTATAAAATGAATGGGCTGGGATATTCTAAGTGCACCAGAACTACATATAATTCCTTGACTAGTTTGATGATGTCAGCTTATATAGGCCTTGTGGATCTCTCAATTTGGGATTTATTTACTAACAGAGGAGTTTCTAAAATTACTTTTCCACTATTGTTCGAGCACAAAAAATTTTCATCTATCGCATGGTGAAGTCGGGATTAAATTATGTGACATCTATCATGTTGGGTGAATCCACATTCTTTGTAGGTTGTATGATTAATTCCTTCCTATAGTCAATACCTGGGAAACCCCTAAGAAACTATTTTTTTGGTAAGGGACCTACTATCCACAATAGAAGAATTTCTTGTTCATCCCCTCCAAGCCCTCTCACTCATTACATTAAATGATTTATAGATTTTCTTTCATGTTAGTGGTTCAAGGAAAAGATTTTGACATAGTAGGAATCATCCAACCCAAAAGTCATGGGGAATTACGGGTTATTACTAGACTACTCTCAATTAAGGTGAGTATACCACATGGGGCTACAAAATTTGTTCAAAAGTATCTCCTAACATTAGGTTAGTGGTTTTCTTCCTAATATTCCTTAGTGGATGGAACATCCCATCTCGGGATGCCTACACTGGTGTCAAGTCTTTCACCCTAATTACGGTGACTAAATTGGCTATAGGACACCCTATAAACATAGATGTACCCCATCCTCACTAGTATCAACAAATTATTGGGCCACATGTAAGAAGGTAGGTCACCACATGTTCTCTATGGGTCATACTAATTCTTGTATGGCTGGGTGGAGGAACAATGTTGATGCTATGAATATCATCATACTACGATAATTACTCACTCCCCCTTTCACCCTGTATTTTTTAATATTGTTGTCATTCTCCTAATATTCATAGGTATAGATTCTACTGTTGAAATATTGAGTGACGTTTCCCACATTATCTTCATTCCTTATCCTACACCTTTAAGATTAGTAATTGATAATGGTTAAGGGACTTTAGAGATTCTCTCCAACATAATCTCTCTACAAGATGTAATTATTTCTACCTGGGAGGATAGTGAAACAATCTATGAATTATATACTCTATTTAGATTTGACTAAAAATTTGGATATATGCAACTGGTTTCCCCATTTCTCATTCCCTATATTTGGGAGTCCCATCCAGTTATTCTTCACCAATTATGGCTGATAAAGATGTGTGGGGGTTTTGGAAATAAAATCCTCTTTCCTCCCATGGGAGCTTCAATTGACTTATCATGGGAGTATGCCAAAATGTGGGTGGAATACTATCCTAATTGGATAATGGGGAAGGAGGTCCAAAATGTTCCTAACTCATTGTCTTCTACCATTTTCGTTCATGACGCACCCTCATCATCAGTTTCAAGGGGAGAACGACCCACATCATGATACTCTATGTGACTCTGGGTGGCCTCATCCTCGAGCTCCTTCCTAAAGAAGGCGATGGAGATCTCATGTTCTTAACTAACACTGCTGACAACCCTGTTGATACTGGTCCCAACAGGATAGCCTTGGGAACCCCACTAATGAGTGATGGGCCTAGCAGCCTGATTCTCGATGTTGGGAAGGAGTCAGAGATAAAATATTTTCCTATATTGGAGTCGTATTCAATTTGATCATATCTATTGTGGTTGCAATACCAGACTATGTACCCATAGAAGTAAAAAAATCCAGATCATGACACCCATGTCACCATTGAGCACTAGACTATGTGAAGATGGGCTTTGAGCCAAATTTATACTTTTATTACAAAGACCCCCACCTAGAAATGGCCTACAAGACAAAGAAGCTTCACCAATATTTCCTTTTCTTAGGCTTAAGTTGGTTTGATTATTGGGACCTATATGTTCTCATCCACCATATCATTATTACTTGTGATGATTTAGCTTCTTTTGAATGTTACATCATTCAATTTAATGTTTCCCTATCATCAAATAGAATCCTTACATGATGATACTATTGAGCTACACCAACAGGTTACTAATCAACAAAGATCTTATGATCAAGTGATCACATAGACTAAGGAGATGGAGGAATGAGTGTCTCATTCAACAAGGTTAAAGGTGCATCTATCATCAATAAATTCCAGTTTTCAAGCCTTCAAGAAAAGGGGATGATACCTTTCGGATTTCATTAGATAGTTACACCCAACTATTAAAACTGAATCTTGGAAAGGAACCACATTATAATAGACCATCGATGGTTCGTGTCAAGTGGTGGCTATTTTGCTTACCAAAGTGAGCTGAGCTTCATTGTAACTATTTCAACTATTCTATGTCCTCTCATTTTTAGTAGTATAATTAGAGAGATACTCCTAGATGTGGATTCTCCTCTACTCTCATTTAAAAAATAAATGAAAACTTGTTTTCCCTTTAACACTTATATTTTATCCTATCCGACGATGTCTATTAATTAAAAATTACAATGTGTTTTGAATTATAATTTGTCAGATTACATGAATGTTTATTTCAACTGGATACCAATCCTGAAAATAATATTGGATCATTATGTTGACATGATCATGTAATGTTCCAATTATTTACTATGCCAAGGGACTCATCTATTGTAGATTTGACTCTTTCCAGGGTTACATTACAAACCCTAAAAACTTTTTTAATTTTCTATTATCGACCAAATTTTTTCCTAAGTCCACTCTGGAGAAAGATTAGTGGGAATAACATGGAATTTTCTTAGGCCTTCCTTTACAGGTTTTTGACCTAACAATATTCGTTCCTTTTTATTTTTTTTATTTCTCTATTTTTGCATAATCAAATCAAAGAGTAGGTTTAGCGATCCAGAACTCGACTTTTCTCTGGGGTTCCCTTTGCGGTTTTTCCACTAACAAGTTTTGTGTCTCTTTATGTGGGTATTTTAGAGTATTTAAAACTATACTAATGTAGTAACTATTTTATTTCAAACCACAATGACCATGAATTGAGGATCTAAGGCCCCAATAGGGCTTACAGATTGAGAATGTACAAGTATTTTGCAGACATTACTAAGGAATCTTTCATGACCCTATTTTTGTGAGTTTTAGATCTGAGTCATGATGTGGGGAATGTACATGAGGAGTAAACTCATGAAGGTTTTCCATCATGATGTTTTTTTGGCATACAAATATAGGAAAATAATCTCCTATGGATGAATTTTCGTTTGGTTGACATGAATTTTTTGTGGGAAAATTATGAAAAGGCATCTTGGGCATATTATGCATAGTCAAATACAGGTTTCCTTAGAACATTGACCCCCATGTTTCAATATCTAGGTAATTTGTCAATTTTTTGATTTATAGAGACTATAGTGGGTGGATTGTTGAGGGAATGATGTCATAAAATGGCGAGGGAACCTATATTGGCACTATCCTTAAATGGAAAACCAATCCTACAAAAATCTTTCATCTATAAAGGAGAGATAGGGAATAGTGATGTTTAATATCATTAAATTAGGATATGGACCATATAGCTTAATTTTATACAGTAAGGGCACGTAAGGGATATTTTTAAAGGTCACATACCTTTGATTGAGGGATAGAAAATTTACCCTTTTCATGGTAACCGATCCAAGAATGTTCTCTCTTCATCAGGAATTAAGGGGGGAGGGGAGTTTATAAGATGTAATTTGGGGGTTTTCTAAATTTGAGGAGGGATAAGGGGAATAAAAATCATTGGGGTGTATGGAGATAAACATTATGTTCCTTGGGATTAATTTTCCAATGGTTGACATGCCTATTTTTTACAGGAAACTTATGTAGAGCCAATGAGGGAATATTGTTCATAGTCAAACAAAGAACTACTTAGAACACTAATCCTACACTTTTAATGGTCATGGAAGTTTATGGGGACTCAAAAAATTTTATAAATTGAGTTTGGTTTGTGAAAGAAGAGTGCCTGAATATATAAATAGCATTTTATGTCGAGATGTTTCAGGAATGGGAGAAAACGTTTTCCATAAGAAAGGATGTACCATACATAGGAATGATTTTCTTTCATTGGATAGGAGCTCATGAATGGGGTGAGGGTAACCTTAGACTCTCATTTACAGATCTAGATCATGTTTAAGGGAGTGGGACATTTTTTGTCCTTGTGGTTGGACCAGGTTATTAGATCTGGTTGATGTTACATATCTTGTCGAAGCAATATTCAAGCCATACATAGTTATTGTGAGGCCCCCCATGCAGGTCTGACCTATGAAATATAAAAAGGAGACATTTTTGTCTCATGTATGGACCTATTATTTAGGATCAAAGTGAAACTACCTAGTTTGTTAAAACGAGAATCAATAAATATGTAGTTCTCATGATTCACTTAGTTTAGTGTCATGAAACTAGAACGATAGTCATACATATTAATGATATGTGATGGGGAAATCAAGAGGTCTTATAGCTTTGGGTTTTATGACAATGACCGTATGACATGGAAATGATGCGTAATAGGAGGCTCATTATCCAGGATATTCTGATATACCTTGGAAGTGAGGAAGAAGAATGTGAAAACCCAAATTTTGGGGATTCTCGGATCAAAACAAATAATACGGGGACATTACATGAGGAGTAACCGTAAGAATAGTTTCTTAACATGATGTTGTTGGGGGTGTATATAGGTAGAAGAATTGTTGGGGGTGTATAGAGGTAGAAGAATACTCTCTAGGGGAGAATTTTCCTTTAGTTTATAGGCCTTTTTTGTGGTCAGATTATTCATAGCCAACTAAGGAATACAATGCATATTCAAACAAAGGTGTCTTCATGAAACTGGCCCTCACATCTCTAATGGCCAGTGAAAGATGGTGAAGATCCAAATTTCATGGGGCATATAATATTTTTAAGGGAAGGAATGTGTTAGGGTACATATGAAGCATCCTAGCTATTATTATACATGGAGTGTGAAATTCCCTATATAGATCTAATTCACGTGTAGAGGGGTTTATTTCAGTTTCTTTGATTGATTACTGGATGGGGAACCCAAATTTAAGATCTTCTGTATAAATATTTTTTTTGTATATAGGAGATGTGATCATTTTTTCTTCCTTTTTATCACACCACTGGACTTGGAATTAGAGACCTCAGCATTACTATGTATCTTGTCTGAACAGGAATAAAGCCACGCATAGTTCTGGATATACCATGAAGTTAAATGGCATAATGTAAGGACATAGGTTCCCTTTTATTTAGTGGAAATACATGTTTTTCCTTTTAAGGACTTGCTAATAGGACCATCTGATGTGGATTAATATACCTTGATTATGTGTGGAATCCCTTACTAAATCTCCTAATCCCACGTGAGTTGTCATCGATGTGAGATATAATGGGTGGAGAAAGTTTATTCCTCACCCAAAGGTGATATAACAAAGGATGGGTGTATTTCACATTTGTAGCTACTTGAATAAGATGGAGAATCTAGGCATCGCTACATATCTCATTGAAATAAGAATCATTTCATATGTAGTTATCAGAAAGATCCCTATACAGATCAGACCCATACATAGGGAGTAAAGAATTTTTAACATTCAATGCGGCTGAACCCAAGATTGGATCACTGAGCATCACTATGTATCCATTAATTATAGGAATCAAGACACATGTAGTTCCATATGGGAAAATTATATGCCGGTCTGACCCATACACATCGGTTACATTTTTCCCATTGATCATTTCATTATTTCAGTTGGACCTGAGATTTGATATCTGAATGTCACTATGTATCATGTGTTGGCATAAATCAAGAAACACATAGTTCTATAAGTATCATGTATTTTAATTTCGTGAGGGGAGGATAATCATCATGAAGTTTAATGTCATGCAGTAAGTACATAGGTTTCCCAATGTGAAGTGGATATATTGTAGCTAGACCCAAGATAAAGACCTCAGTGTCACTACATATCCTACGATGGAAAGAGTCATGCCAAATGTAATTCTAAATGTTTGTGTAGTGAATCCCCATCAAAATTTCTAATCCCACATGATTCATGCTCAGTGTTGGAAATAAGGGGTAGAAAAGGTTTATTCCACCACACAGAGGTGAAAAAAATGAAAAATAGAGACATTTTGATTTTGAGTTTTCTAGACCAGAAATTAAAATCTAGGAAACACTACATATCTCATTATGGTTGGAATCCAGTAGTACATAGTTATCTAAAAACCCTACGCAGATATGACTCATACAGAGGGAGGAGGGAATTTTATCAATTGTTGTAGATGGACCCAGGATTGGATGTCCAAGTGTCACTAAATATCCTATAATGATAGGAATCAAGCGACACATAGTTTGGGGCGTCCTACAGTTTAATGTCATATTGTAAGGAATCAACTAAACCAACAATAAGGGGGGGGGGGTGTTGTAACTAGGCCCTAAAGAAGTGATCTAGATTTCAATATATATATTTTTTCATAGGAATCATGAAACACATAGTCTTAAACATGATTCCCTCCAAAAATATGAATCATGTATAGGGAGAGGGAATTTTTCTAGATATGGACATGTCAATAGGATTGGAATTGGAGCCCCTAGTGCTAATTTAATTTGTATAATGGGGTGGGGAATTTTATTGTATTTTTTGGCTGGTCCTAGAACATGAAGTCCTGGCATCACTACGTATCCTAGAGAATGAGAATCAATCCACACGTAGTTTTTGATTAAATGCACCCTCTATAGGTTTTAATCATAGATAGGGAGGGGGAATTTTTTATTTCTACTGAAAATATCTAGCTCATGTGCAATGAATAATTGATTAAACAATGATTCCAATGTATTTTAATTTCATGCGGTGGGAGCATTGATGTCATGCAGTTTACTGTCCTATGATATGGACACTAGTGTCATTCTTTTGATGGTCATGCACCAAAGACTGACTACGCTCTTTAATGCCTTTCAGATGGGACCATGTATCATTCAGTTTATTTTCAAGTAATCAGGATGATAACCCTTAGTGTAAGGTCATGGTGTTTGAACCAAAGGGGAAGGTGATTCAAAAGGGAAGTGCATGATTTGGTGGCATAACAAACCCAATGTGAGGACATTGTACCATATAGTTTAACATCATACGATTAGAAAGATGATATCATCTGACTACATGAACTACTCTTTAAGAACCTTTCATTGGTGGGGACCAAATAAATCCATCCATCCATCAAAATCCAAGAATAATATCCAAAGGAGTAGACATCATGTATGGCGTAAGGCCCCCCCACCATTTTGAATCCAACAAAGGAGATTTAATTAAATCTATCATCAAATTCATGAAGAAAAAAACCATATCTCCGGAAAAAATAGTTTGGAAGAATTTTTTTTGTTAAAGGCATATGAGATCTAGTTTTTGTGGACATATAGATGATACATGTAATGAAATCCTTTCTCATACAACAGATCCAATCCATCCAGTCATTTCTGAGATTTTTTAACTATGGATAATTGATTGCAGATGGAAGCACAGAGAAAGGTTAATTAATCCTCAGTGGGAAGGACCGCCTTTGTACTATATATGAATGAGTATGGATTTCTTATATGGCAGTGTGGGTTGTGGTCCAGTATACCCACAAGGAATGTAAGAGCTTTTCCATACAAGATTATTTATCTTTATCTACCATCGTATAGAGTATATTTGATAGGGAATTATTGAAGAATTATATCTATTTGTTATCCCCTTTATGGTAGCAGGAAGAATGGTAGAAATTTATGTCATACTACTGATATAGCTTTTCCAATTCAGAAAAAAAAATTGTTTCATTTTCCATCATTATTTTATGAGGGACACCAAATCTGGTGATGATTTTGTCTTTCACAAAGACGATAATGTTCCTTGACCCGACTAATTTCGAGGCATGGATTCGGCCCCCATGGAGAAGAAGTTGGTTGTAGTGATATTGTACTTGAATTGCTTGGACATGGAGGGAGGATAATTCCTTATGACTTCCATTCACCATATGGAGAATGAATAGTAGTATTTTTTTTTGTGAAGTTACTCTGGGGGTTGGTGAATGAATATGGCATGAACCTGGCAGGAATGGAACCTTTTTGCAAATCTGGGGCAATACTTTGTTATAGTGGTAGATTAGTACCCATGACTCTTGATATTATGGGAAATATTTGATTCTTTTTGATGGGTGTCACAAGCTACATTATGAACTTTCTACATGATGATAATGGTCACTTCTTCATCGATGCATTGGAGAAAGACCCCATCAAGGATTCATTTGTAGAGGACCTTTTGGTGATTCATGTTATTATAAAGTGAAATGTTAATTGATCACTTCAGATTTGATCCATCCTGGATCAATCTAGTGTGAGTTCCCCATTTAGAAGGTAGTACACAATGGGTGTCATCCACCCGATGGTGGGACATTATGATTCCGGGATGGGACTTATCTTACTGATCTCTTCCTTTTTGGCTCGAATGAACTATAATACCATACCATAGTGTGCAATAATAATGAATATTTCACCCCATTCTGGGTTGGATAAATCTATGGATGCATTCTCCAATTAATTGGGTTAGGCCTTTTTTGACCATGGGATGTGAGTCAATATCAATTCCAAAGGGAATTCCACCCTTAGTCCCTAGACATGGCTTATTAGGGTGAACAACTCTTCTTTTTTGATAGCATAATCATCATTGACATGATTGATGACTAGTTCTGAATAACATTTTATCTTCAAGTGGTTGAATTACAAATGAAGTTCTAGCTCTATCTCTACAATGAGAGTTTGATATTCTACTTCATTGTTTATGAACTTCTCTGACAATAGGAAGGTGTAAGGCATGACTGCCTTTGCTAGAGATATGGGCACAAATCCCATCCCCAGACTATTGTGATTGGGTTCTTCCATCATTTTCCATTTCGGGGTTCTATATTCACTATAAAAATAATCTCCCATATCTAGTAGTCCTCTTGAATATAGAAAATCTTGGTATCTACTAGTTCGGTGTCCAATGGAGTCATTTCTGGTGAGGGGTACCCCGCCAAGAAATCAGCTAATGCATGTAATTCTATCATTTTTTGAGGAATTAATTGAATGTCAAACTGTTTTAGGATGACCACCCACCATGACACATGTTCCGTCAATATCGGATGACTAAGAATTTATTCCTGTGGGTTTCTATGAGACACCATATAGACCTCGTGACGCTGCAAGTAGTGCCTTAATTATGTGACTAAAAATATTAGCACTAGATAGCTCCACATGATATCAGAATAATGAATCTCAACATCAATCATGGTTCAGTTGAGGTAATAGAAACTATTTTTGCTACCAATATCATTCTTCTACATGAGGAAGGCACCTAGTGATCCCTCCAAGGCTCTCACATATAGAGTAAGTGGTCTTCCATCGACATGAATCATTAACACTGGCGGGCTCAAGATATATTTCTTGATAATATTGAACACATCATGGAAATATTCTATGAACTAATATATAAACCCATTTTTATCAACTTGGTAAAGGAATGCCATTTTAAAGCAAGGTTGGCTATGAAGCACTAGATGTAGGCTAAGTGTCCTGATGTCCTCTCAACTATGTGAGGTTCTGATGAGGTGACCTACCAAGGATATCCCTTATCTTCCTGAGGTTGAATTGGATTCCACAATGGCATACGATAAAGTTAAGGAATTTCTCTAAGGTGATCCCAAAAGTACATTTCAAAGTGATCATTTTGAGGTTATGCTTTCATAATTTTATAAAGATGGTTTAAAGATCTTCCAAGTTGTCTAAGTGTTTTTGATATTTGACCACTAGGTAATCAATATAGAATTTGACAAACATTCCCTTGATGGGTTTGATGATGCAATGCTTGGCGGATTGGTATGTAACACTAGCATTATTCAGGGCAAAGGGCTTTATCTGAAGAAAAATACTCCCTAGGGGAGCCCTAAATCCAGTTTATTCTTCATCTTCATGGTCCATTCAGATTTTATTATATCCTATATAGACATTCATGTAGGAGAGATCCCGATATCTAGTTGTTGTATTGATCCGTAGTTCTATTATTGAGACTTGGAAGTCATTATTCATAAATGGCCAGTTGGGATCCATGAAGTCATTTAATAGTCTTATTTTCCCATTATTATTCTTGATAGGGATGATTTTGGCCACCCAGATAGGATATCAGACCTCCCAAATGAAGTTTTCAATAATGATCCTGTCAACTTCAGCCTCAATTTTGGCAGCATGAGTTGGGTGCATCCTTCGAGATGCCTGTCTATTGCCATAGTGGTCCTCTGGTTGGCCCTAGTGGTGAGTGGTCACCTCGGGATCTAGGCCAAGCATTTCTATTTTGTTTCAGTTGAATACATCTTGATGCTACTTTAGTAAAGATAAATATACATCTTTCTCATCATAATATATGGCTGCACTGATCATGGTAAACTATGGATCTTCTTTTGTGCCCAGATTTATTTCTTGGATCTCATCAATGGTTGAGGTGACTCCATCCTCAAATTCTAGAAGATAATTTCTAATGTTATCCTCCTCTTCTTCTTCCACCACTTCATTTTCTTCCTCTTGTTCTATATGGGGAGAAATTAGTGGTGGAAGATCCACAGTGTTGGGGGAGGAACCAATATCCTTGTAAACTGGTGATGAGGGAACTTCCATTAATCTAGTCGACAATGTGGGATTTCCATGAAAATCATGAGAGGATAGAGTGATGGGTGAATAGAGAATGTCTTATTCCACATTGAGTGATAAGAAAACCTCCTATTCCTAGGTAGGTGAGTCATGGATTTCCTGGAGCTTTGGGGATAGAATGGTGGAATTTTCATCCAAGATTTCACCATATCCAGAGGATTAAACAATATTTTCAACACAATTAGACTTAGTGGTCATTATTCTAATCACCTAGAAAACTGATTATGTGTCTGAATTTTGACTCATACACTCAATATGATTGATAGGTAGAACATACTCTTTGTAGATATGATTGGAGTGGTTGGTTGGGATCATTTCTAGACTTTTGGGCTAGTTACCCATGCAGCACAATCCACCATGGGTTGTTTTCTTTTCCCCTGATTGAATCTAGCATCGATATAATGTTCATAGAAGGTTTCAAAAGGGACCGTATCAGCATGAAATATCCCAATTTTTCCATTAATGAAGTATTTGATGAATTGATGGTATGATGAGGGGATTTCTACATATTGATGAAACCATGGACTTCCAAATAGGATATTAAAAGCTGTGTTTTACTGGACCATAAGGAATTATGATTTTTTTTATGAGGCTTCAAAATTGGATCTTGAGCTTGAATTGACCCAACAGCTTCTGGTCACTTTTATCATAACTCTGCAGTGTTATGGTAGAAGGAACTATGTTATCCTCTTTTTAGCCCAACCAACAATGTTCACGTACTAGAATGTGTTTAACCCTAGAGACATTGCAAACAAAAACTTTATAGACATCAACACTATTTATCCTATTAGACACATTCAAGGGGCGGATGTGTCCTTTCATAATGGAAACTTCATCTTGATCTGTTAAGGAGATAACTGCAAGAAATTCCATATGATTTTTCTCTTTCTGATAAAACTTAGTAGTGGTTATCTTAGACTCAAAATCATGAGTGCTTAGGAAATCATCTATGAGTGATTATGTGAGTTCCTTTGATAGGTTCAGGTTATCCAAGATCGATATCATGGCTGGTACCAAGACAAACTATTTCAGGATTTCATACTTCTATCTTAGTGTCCTTTTCTTCCCTGGTTGTGGATTCTCATTCGTAGGAGCATAAATCGAATGATGATTTTATATAGATGGATTATCCCTCGAGACATGGGCAGGAGGTGGTCATGTCCTTGGATGATTGGGCCAGGCAGGTATGTTTGCTCACTGAGGGTGATCTAACACATGTTCATCTCTTGATTGATAATCTATAGTGATCTAGTTATATTGGATTTTGGAAGGTTCATGCGAATTTTTTTTCCAAATGAACTCCATGAAGGGATCTCTTGTTTGCTTTTTTAACATTGATAGTCCATGCCATGGTGTCACTAGAATTATGGCTTCTACTATGGTTGTATCTTCCCTGATATCCTCAAATTCTATATCATCTTCCTAAAATTCCCCAATCAGGTGTAGGGAACTCTATTTCATATTCAAATTAATTGTTGGATTAAGGATCCATTAAGTGGATGAAATTAATGGATCCAAAAATCAATCCTTTATCGGATGAGGCACTTGTCTGACATACCATTTTGGTGGTGCTATTTGGAGGGGTGGTTACCATTTTTTAATATATGAGTGAATTAAATATTATAGGGTGATGGATGAATTTTTCCTTGATTCTAGTTTATCCTCCTACACTTCATCCTTTTTCATTCCAATCTGAACACTTTTTGAAATCCTATATTATGAATGTTTTTTGGGCTGATGCCATTAGATATGTTATAGAGGAAGTGGCTTCAGGGTAGAGTTGTCTATTTCAACATTCCATGGAAATTACCATGAGTTTTGTTAATCATATTTAGAGTCATCCAGCTATTGAACTTCTATTCCCTTTTGCAGACAACTTCTTTCCACTCACCTACTTCCTCGGGGGCAGTGGTGGAATCATACATTACATGTGATTAAGTTTTCCATCATTACCTACCATGAGTCTATCAATTTCTATAGGAGGTCATTAAAGACAAATCATTCTTAAATTTTGTTTCCTTATATTAAGCAAAAGGGTTAATAATCCATCCAATTTTCAATATCTACATGGTTGAGCTTTTTTTCCTATGAGAGATGGAGTAAATTTTAGTCCACAGTGGCTATTAAATAGAAATGGACTTGATCATATTGGAAAAAGTATACTTTAATTCTCTTTTCCTCTAATTTATTTGACTAGGTACCCTCTACTCGTCCTATCAAGGAAGGGGTTGTTATTGATGCCTAGGGGGTGCTGCTTGATATGGATCAGGTTCTGGAGCAAAAGAAGGCATGGAGGTTGGCTTAAGGGTGGCATATGATGCCTCTACCTTACCTAATATTTTCCTTGTGAATGTTGTAATGACTTGGGAATTGAGTTTAGTCTGTTTTAAGGAGTCCTCTGTTAATTGGTAAATGGAGGAGAAATATTGAACCCCGCATTTATATTTCACCGTGATGAGTAGCGTTTGTAGCTCATCGCAAAGGCTATCAATGCAAAGATTGAGTACATAATCCCAAGAAATGAGTTAGTTCAGGGAGTAGGTTAACCCTTTTTAACTTCAAATGAAATATGAGACTCTCACATTTTCTCACTATTTGAAATTCAAGAAGTCGCTGATTGTTGTCTTTAATAGTGTTGAGATAATCTGATAGTGGAATTTTTTATAGAGATCCTCCCATCCCGTGATTTACAATGATGGAAAAACGATATATCATATGAAGTTTGTCCCTTCCAGGATTCACATTATTCATCTAAGATTAACTATATGTAATAGATTTGGAGTTCCCATCATGCTATCACAAGGAGATTCATAGTGAATTAGATTCATTTCCAGGTCACATGTGCCATATAATATCAGAAATATAATACACTCAAATTGTGGATTTGGTAGGGTGTTTCTTACCAATACAAGGTAATGTTTTCTTTCTGTCATCACTGGTGCACGTCACTCCTCTATGATTTCCAATTAAGTTGCCAGTGCCTCAATGGTGTCAATAGGCCCTTTATGAGTACATGGTTGAATATGATCATAGAGATGTGTAACTATAGCCAGGATTTCACATGTCGGTTCTGCAATTATTAGAGGTAGATATCATGTCGGGGACATCTTTGGAGAATTTACCTAGGATTTCTCCAGTCGACTCATTAATAGAGGGATGTCTTGATATCCCTCAACAAATTTTCTCCAAGTAAAATGGTGGTCCAGGTTCTAATGTGAGAATATGTTTATTCCATTTTTTATTTCATTGAATAAACCCATGTTATGGAGGTACATCTGCTGGAAATGTATGTTTATGCTCCACTCAGGGAGCATATTCATTATTTATACTACTTCAGATCAAATTAACATTGAGTTTCCTCAACTCTTTCATGTCATCATCATGTTGAGAGAATCTCTATTCAAGTGTAGTAAACTCCTTTTCATTGATAGGAGGCGGCGGGTTGAATGTGACCTTCCCTTTCTTCTTCTATCTCATAGAGATTCATTGTGGAGGCAGTACGAGATTGATCGAGGGAGAACCCAGATTTTGGATGATTCTCCAGTTCCTGGTATTCACACCTTCTTTATTATTATGGAACATATTCCAGATTGAAACATCCTCTCATTGGTCCTCATCATTTGTATCATTTTTAGTTCCATCTAGTAGATTGGAATCCATGACATTTACCGATACATAATGCATTGTGGGAATCATTCTAGATACTAAATGATAAGAATGTTTCTTTCACCTTATGGTGGACCTCTCCCTTCCCTTTAGGGGTCCACCATGGGATTCTTGGTGTAGAGTGACTCGAATGGAACCTCTATGCATCCTTGTCATATGCCTCCTTTCTGGGAGAAATGGGTCCTGAGATAGGATGAACTAGGAGACCACTTTTCTTATCATTCTCCCCAAATGGGAAAAGACAGATATCCATTGAGGGGGCGATTGAGGAAAAAATTCCCCCATCACTATGGGATATGTTTTCATCCATTCTCTAAATGTTGTGCCTTGGGATGATATTATCGACCTTAGTGGGTCAATTTTTGTTAAAAATATCCCTAACCCTATAGGCTGGGGTTGATCCCATATTGTGCCAGATGGTGTTATTGTCACCTCTTTCTTTATCTCACACATTTTTTTAGTGTGATATTGTAGAAATACTGGGTCTGCATGCAAAATTCTTACTTCTAAGGGAATTAGTTGTGCTTGATGACTGGATTCTCTTATGCAAGAATACTCCATAATGTTCTCGATTTTCTGGATCAAGAAATTTTTGATGGATTTTTATCACCAGGGTTGATGATTTTGAAACTTATTCAGTGATGATTCTTGTTGAGTGTACTATATTCTCGAGTAGGGTATATTCATAATAGTCTCATTGGAATAATAACATTATAGGATGTTGTTTCTAGTGGGTTCTGCTGAATGGGACATGTGAAAAAATGCATTGATCCATTTTCTCCCCATCCCTAGATGCAAACACTAGGTGGGTCATCAAAAATTAGATAAATCAACATATTTAGTTCATGGAAAAATGTATGTTAGAGATCATTTCATCCCCTCTCTGATTGTGGTCTCCATACAAATGAATGGGATTCCAAGTAGATTTGATGATGAATCTCTACCAATTCTTTTACATAGCGTGCATACCCATTATAGGGAAGGAAATTGGATTTCAGGTGGTGAAGAGATGTCTATAGATTGAGATGAATGTTCTGTCTGTATTCTTATGACAATAACTTTGGAATGTTAAACTAAAAAGTGGATAAGGTAAAAAACATGATTCATATGTCATCCTTTTCCAATTTTATTCTTATGAGAAATATATCTTTTTGTTTTTCTATGAGAGACTCCTCAACTTGATCATCTTTACATGGGCACTGCATGACTATTTAAGCATAAGTAACAAGGCTGAGAGAGATCTCGTTGGTAAGAAAATAGTCCGGGGGCTGGCTTAGTAGATGAATGTTGTCTTGAGAAATCTCCTAGTTGAGAAAGGATGCCACTTTTTAGTGATAAGGTTTCTATCATGTTTTGTCCCATATTTCCAAGCACCTTGAAATATGAGGGTTTTATTGTATTTGAATTGCCATGGGGAGGACCTTCTTGTGGACTTTAAATATAACTGTTGGAGGACCTTCACAGTTAATTCCATCATGGTGAGGACTAATGTCATAGATTGAAATATAACTGCATGGAGAATGTTTTTAGTGTATACCCTAGGTGTAACGCCCCGACCCCAATTACCCAGAGTCGGTGCATTATTACATAAAATTGGAATGATCACAAAAGATCAAGTCTCTAAAGACCGATTAGTTTAGTAGTCTTAGAAACACTAGATATATTCATAAGTCTTACATTACATCATAAAATGAAAACTAAAACAACATAGTATCCATAGTCCACACTCATATCCCCTCATACTATCCCTGTAGGTCAGTCATAAAATACTTCCTCAAATCTTGGGAAAAATAAAACATAGAAAGGGGTGAGCTTAAATGCTCAGTAAGGATAACAATATAGCAGAAAGTTTCATAAATAAGCCTAAACATTTAAGGCAATGTATAACTAAAACAAAAGCCTTTTAAACTTGAACTTCAGTATAATATGGCAGAAATAAAATGAAATAATGCCATTTACTTATTCACATGGATATTCTACTAGTCTAATAATCACATGCAATATCAATAACCACTTTCATAATGATGGAATGCATAATGCCAGACTATCATAACCACTTAGTCAAGGACTCATGCCAAGACTACAAATAAGTTTTTGTCAAGGCCATGTGCCAAGACACTAGTTTGTCTCATGAGACCTACCGATGCATCGCGAAGCTATAGCGGGCTCCACCTATCACTTACTAAGCCCAATGCATTCCTCATATAAAAAGTTTGAAACATAATCTATACATTCATATTAAAACTAGCATACAAAATGACAATATTTTAACCACAAACCATGAATGGTATAAAAATAGCACATCCACAATCAAACATAACTCATTCAATACAATATAGAATATTTTATTATAATAGATCAACCTCAATAGAGAATAATTAATGATATTGACATAGATAGTCATCAAAACTATTTGAGAGAAATATCCCCCAATTTCTTGAAAACATTTAAAAGTCACAGTATTTGTCAAGAAGCCATTTAAAAATAGATTTTTGAATCAAAGTGTCCCATACCAATTTCAAACTTTTAAAATGAATTTTAATTTTAAAACTTTAATGTCCATATAAATAAATCCTTAAAACCATTTTTAAAACATGGACATTAATGAGAATGATTTATAATAATAAATCTTTAAAACATTTTAAAATGATATTTTAGTTAGAGTTCCTAACCAAAAGAGAGACACTTAAATAAAAATAATTGAGGTAATAAAAAATTTGTAATATCATGAGAATAAAGGGATTAATTATATACTATGTCAAAGTACATTATATACACCATATAAAAGTGATTTGGTGTATAACAACAAAGAAGTCTCAATGGAATGTAAATTGAGATGAAATCTCTAATAAAGACTTTATCCTTTGGTTAAGGATAAATCAACGACATAATTATGTGTGACAAATATAAATATACTCAATATGATTGGATATTCAGTGTAAATAAATCATAAGACATTCACACATATTCTTGTAAAAACAACACCAATGAATTGGATATTTATCTCAACAAATGGAGATTGAGTTAAAATTACTCTTATCAAGTTCATATCGATGAATTGAGAATTTACCAATGGAGTGATTATGTGTATCAAAAGTATATCCACATAAAGTGGAGTGTAAGTTATGACATAAGAAAATTAATATTGATTCCACACATAATCTTGGAGTAAAATAATATATGAAGTATGCGTAAAACCGAATGAGTGGAAATTGAAATTTTAAATTTTCTTATCGATTTGGTAACTTAAGAAACATACACCCATGAAAGAAGGATCATCCAATGATGATGTAAATATCAATAGATTAATGTATATTACACAATGAATACAATCATGGGCAGTACACACACCACATGAAATAAATAAGTGGTGAACAATGGAAATATCACAGAATTAAAAGTGAGATAAGAAACCCCTTACTTTATACTTTTTCCTTGGTCGAGGGTAGGTTAGCCTCCTCTATAATGTTGAAATAATTGTTATTGAATTATTCAAGAATCATATACATTAATATTATATCATATATTATCTTTTAACATTGCTTTGTTAATAATATCTTAGTATTATCGCCGTTTCGGGTGTTAACTTAATCATTTTATTTTATATGTTTTGTTACATAAGTCGTGTTTGTTTTGGATAGGTTGTATCTTATTCATATACAGAATTATATTAATTCCTCAAAAGTTATTTTTAATCATAAAATGAGAATTAGACTTGTATGGATACGATGGGGAATGAATCTCATCGTGTTCGTGGAGACGGTAGTCCGTACGTATGCACGAGCGATAATATCATTCTTTTGATATTAAAATCATATATAATTGGATGGTATATAATATATACAGAATAATTATCATGTTATATTTATTATTTACATGAATTAAACATCATTATTATACCCATCTAAATAATAATGTTTTGAATAACAATTACACCACGACGTGGAGACGGTAAGCCGTACATACACACGTATGGTGACATGTCATTCAAAGGATGGATAAAATACTTAATATGGTTGTAAAATATTTATAATAACATTACAGTATATAGAATATACTAGATTTATTATTTTATAATGGAAATAACAAAGAAAGAAGACGTTGAAGGAGAAAGGAACTTGAAAAAGGGTGGTGAAAACGTTACCTCTTATTCAAGTTCTTCCTTTTGATTTGATCAAAAGGGCTCCTTAGGTTGGATTTCTGATCAAAATAAGGCCTCTAGGTTGAAGTGAGGGAAGTTGGGAGGATATTTTTTTAGTGGATGTATGAGTCAAAAGGCTTGATAGGTGTGAGGAATTGGTTATAATTGGTATCCTTTTATAAGGGGGAGGAGGGGCTCTTTAGAAAAAACATAAAGTATTAATTTATAATAAATTCATATTCGGTTTCTAATGGCTCAAAAGTGGATTCTTAAATTTATAAGGTGGGTATAGGTCGAAAACCACCCAACCAATATATTTTATACAGGTTTGGGTCACTATAGTAACCTTATCGTTTAGATTTAACTCTTAGTTAAATAGTTTGACATTTACCACATCTCTTTGTATTTTTATATTATATAGTTAATAAACTTTCTATATACTTCCAAGAGACCCACAAGTGGTCCATTAATTATACACCTATCATTATATAAGTTATTTGACCGAACCTTAGATTTTTAGGAATATAATATCAATTAATAATATAATATTTGTTTTAAAAACTCTTTTATGTCAATTTTGGCACTATTGGGTATTTTGTTTCTGATAAATTTATAACAGCATTATTACTTCGAATAAAATTAATATAACCAATAATAATATGTCATATTAACCTACAAAATTATTGTAATTCATAAAAAGTCTCAATTTACATTTATTTGGATATTTATAATATCAATTATTTTAATATTTCATTAATTCGGTAATTACTTCATCACTATTGTGTCATAAATAACATAAATTATTTAATGTCTAAAAATTATAAATAAAATACAATTATGTAGGAAATAGTTTCATATTTCTAATGAATATTTAAAATCGAATTTATCATATGTATAACCCTATATTAAAAATGTTTTAGTAATTAAAATCTGATTTTAACTCTTTTAACTATTCTTTGAATTAAATAATAATAAATGTCCTAATCTAATCCAAGTGAACCTAAATGATAATATTTTATTCATAAGGTTGTTTTTGGTCTAGATACACTTGTACAATAGAATTAGGACATGTGTTAGGGTAATATTAATATCATTTTTACCCTTAATTATCCTATTTACTTTTAACCGTGGTAAATAAAAGTAAAAAGTTACTATTCACAAAAAATTATTTTTATCTTATTGAACCACATTTTACTCTTTTATATTAACCTTGTATCTCATATTTTCGAAATTACACTCACAGAAGTGGTAAAATTAAGTTTTACGTGAATTTCCAAATTCTCCTAGGAGGTGGGTAAAAGACGGTGAAAAGTTCCATACAATTTTTATATATCTAAAATTATTCTAAACTAACTCCAATGAATTACATTGAACTTATATAGGTATCATGTATCTATTTTGAACTTAATTAAATTTAAATAAAATATATAATTATTTAAATAAAAATTTGTTTTTAAACTATAACTCAGTGTTTTTTCACTATTCATCAAAAATTGAAAGTTTTCAAAAAAATACCAAAAATTCACCCTAAGCTAATTTCAATATTCCGAATCCAAAAATGAAGTCCATTTTGAAAGAAAAAATTTATAAAATTTCAAAAAGTGCGTACTACTATTAATAACGGCTAGTTTTATTGGTTGTGGTGTGTGTCAGAACTCAAAGTTGCATACATCACATGCTATTGTATTATTCAAAGGGAAACGTACCGTGGAAGATTGGGGTGTTACATTCTCCCCTCCTTCAATAAATTGCGTCCTCAAAATTTTTAAAATTGGGCTTGGGAATATAATGGAAAGTCCCACATTAGAAAAAGAGTCAATAAAACTATCACTTTTAAAGAAAGAAAGAGAAGTAAAAAGGTCATCTGAGATAACCTATACTAGGATTCCATTTAGAAAAACATGGATATGGATGATAAACTAAGTGTCAAGTTCTGATGGAGAGGGTTAGAAAACATGATCAGAAGAAAGTTAACAACAAGAAAACCACAAATTTGTGATGGGACAAATGGTCATTAGTTTCCCAGTAGGAAAAGTAAACGGAAAACATTTTTTTGTTTTAAGTTACATTACATAAAGATGAGGAATTAATTTCTGAGATTGACTAAGAACATAAAGAGATATACATATTTTTTTAGTAAAGTTTCATTCTTTAATAAATTCCGACTACTAAATCATTTTTAAACGATGATTATTCACGAATACTTGGTCACACTGGAAGAGATAGAAGAAACTTCTTATATAATCACATGATCCACGAAAGATAAAATATATATTTACCTTGTCTTTAGAGATTAATCAAACCCAAAATGGTTAGTATAAGATATGATGATCCCCCAAAATGATATTCCATTAGAGAAAGAAACACTAATCTTAATTTCTAAAATTAAACCAACAATACCCCAAAGATAAATAAATACCATTCAATAAACAATTGTCCTTAAAATCCTTTAATATAATCCAAACTAATATTGAAACCCAAAACTTAGAAGAATTTTGTTATGTAGTCTTCCATGTTAAATTGTATCTCCAAATGACATCAACTACTCTTAAAGTCACATACTTAAAAGTAATTAACCTAATCACATATTATCTATTATAGGTTAATTATTTTCATAAATAACCCAAATCACTATAAATCCACAATAAAAAAATAGATAGCAATCCACCATTACTCCTCAAATGAAATCCCATAGTATTCTATTTTCCTTGGGCATATAGTGTTCCCAACAAAGCGAACATCTTCCAAAATAACATTTATCACTTAATCACCAAATCATTTTCCTATACTAAGGGTATTCACTTAAAGAGACATAAGATCCCAAATCAACTTATTATTGATCAATAAAATCATTTAACTAAAAATAATTAGTCACACTATCCAGGGACTTCACGTAGTCTAGTGGTAGGCGATAAATCCCTATCACACTTTGGTTGTGAGTTCGATTCCCATAGCTTTGTCCGACACGACGCGTTGTCACACGGTCTACGTGTTGTTATTTTTCAAAAACTATATTTTATAACATTTCCACAATGAGATAAATTCATTAAAATAACCATAACATTATTTAACCACAAATGTTATCTCATACCTTGAATTTTCATTACAAAATATAATAACTTGTAATTTCCACAAACCCAATGATCATATAAAACCAAATGGTTATTTATAACTATATCCACAAGAGAAAGGACAAGTCTTCCTAAAATATCATTTTCACAGCCTACAGATCTCTGTTGATGAACCTCTATCATTCAACCTCTCTCGAAGAAATCACTTGGTTGGTCTTCACTCCCGTGATATTCACTTTTTTATGGCTCCGATGGTGCCTTCCCTAGTTCTGGTGATTGTTCTGCGCGAGTTGTCTCTCGATCTCAGCCCTGTGGTTCTGCGTTCCAGAGCTTTTTCAATGAAGCCTTCACCGTTGTTCATTCTCTGCCGATGGTTCTATACAGGTATCGAGTTTCGTTCTTGGCCGCTTTGCGTTTTGGATTGTGCTAGAGGTTTTGGTGTGGTAGATCTGTCGTGGTGGTTTTGCGACCAGTTCTCCTCACTATATCTCCCCTTCTATTGGGTTTTGGGTTTGTTTTGTTGTGGATGGGTGGTTACCTGGAGTTCATGGTGTGGTCGGGGACCCCGTGGTGTGGCTGGTTTGCTGGGGTGCATCCACAGTGGTGCGCTAGCGTACCCTGGTGTGTGGATGTGGAGTCCTGAGGTGCGTCGGCGGTGCTGCGTCCTGAAAAAGGTGACAAGATTTGTTGGTGACGGGGGTGGCGTTGGGTTGCTTCCCAAGGTTTAGTGCCTGTAATGGTTGATCTACTGGGCGCCTTTGTGCTTTGGTTCAACGGTTCCTCCAATGGTTGATCCCCTTAGGCCCGTAGTTTTTTCTTGTTCTTATTCCTTTAACGTTCTCACTTTTCTGGAAAGTGATTTTATTTGAAAATTAAAAAAATATTTTGAAGGAAAAAAAGTTTATCCTATAGAATAGGGCATTGACTTGGGTGATGCCAAGGTCTCTTACATTTACAACAAATGACCGTAATTGGAATCTTGGGACCATTTTTATTTTCTTCCATAGTACTCTTAATTTTTCCTTGGAAATTCTTCAATTTATGTCCTTATTTCCCACACGTAAATCATTTATCTATTCCATTGAGACACTTTCCTAGGTGTCTCCTTCCACATTTCCTGCATGATGAAAATTGAGGATTCTTTTCTCCATGGTCTCCACTGCTGGAGCTCTTATCATTCATCACCTTTCTCTTCTTTGTTGAGTCCGGGAATTGGTTAGTATATATATTTTTGATCATATTTTTGGAAAATTGATTTGGCATGAAGACGATATCTTTTATGCATATCAACATTCCATTTTTTGGCTCATTGTCACCATCATTCCCACCTTGTACATCATTCTCAAAGTTACTATGACTTCCTTGGAATCCAGCCATTGACTAAAACTAGAAAGCATTGTGTGAGTAACAGTGGTCATAAAATCATTTAGAAAATATCATGACACCATATTCTTTATTTGAAACACATTAGGATTAACCAAGGTCATTTATTATCATTTTATATTAAAATACTTCAAATGAGTTTGTAAAGAAAATGTAAATTATCCTAAGCATATCCCCTGGGAGTTTCATAACCAAGAGTGCAGTAAGGCCCATTGTCGTGCACCGGTTCCCGTTTGAGTCTATCTCAAAGCGGTGTTTTCGGGTTTTACCCCTAGGTACATCTGTGCCATATCCGTCTCTACCTTCTCGTATCCAGACATGGATGTATTGCTCAGAAAACTCATAAAATCTCTACAATACCAAAATTCTAGGAAGTTCTTCTATACTAATCCTCAAAGTCTCTCTTATGGCTATGTGCTATAATCATAGTTTATCTAAATCTAGTTTCCAAGGATTGTACTAAACTTCCTCTGATACCAACTGTAACGCCCCGACCCTAGTTACCCAGAGTCGGTGCATTATTACATAACATTGGCATGATCACAAAATATCAAGTCTCGAAAGACTGATTAGTTTAGTAGTCTTGGAAACACTAGATATATTCATAAGTCTTACATTACATCATAAAATGAAAGCTACAACAACATAGTCTCTATAGTCCACACTTATATCCCCTCAGAATATCCCTACAATTCAGTCATAAAATACTTCCTCACATCCTGGTAAAAATAAAACATAGAAAGGGGTGATCTCAAGTGCTCAGTAAGGATAACAATATAGCCGAAACTTTCATAAATAAGCATAAACATTTAAGGAAATGTATAACTAAAACAAAAGCCTTTTAAACTTGAACTTCAGCATAATATGGTAGAAATAAAATGAAATAATTCCATTTACTTATTCACATGGATATTCTACTAGTCAAATAATCACAAGAAATATCAATAACCACTTTCATAATGATGGAATGCATAATTCCAGACTATCATAACCACATAGTCAAGTTCTCATGCGAAGACTACAAAGAAAATTTTTTCAAGGCCTTGTGCCAAGACACTAGTTTGTCTCATGAGACCTACCGATACATCGAGGAGCTATAGTGGGCTCCACCCATCACTTACTAAGTCCAATGCATTCCTCATATGAAAAGGTTGAAACATAATCAGTACATTTATATTAAAACTAGCATATGAAATGACAATATTTTACCCACAAACCATGAATGGTATAAAAATAGCACATCCACAGTCAAGAATAACTCATTCAATAAAATATGGAAGATTTTTTTTATAATAGATCAACCTCGATAGAGAATAATGAATGATATTGACATAGATAATAATCAAAACTATTTGAGAGAAATATCCCCCTTTTTCTTGAAAACATTTAAAAGTCACACTATTTGTCAAGAAGCCATTTAAAAATAGATTTTTGAATCAAAGTGTCACATACCACTTTGAAACTTTTAAAATGATTTTTAATTTTAAAACTTTAATGTCCATATAAATAAATCCTTAAAACCATTTTTAAAACACGAACATTAATGAGAAATATTTAGAATAATAAATCTTTAAAACATTTTAAAATGATATTTTAGTTAGAGTTACTAACCAAAAGAGAGACACGTGAATACAAATAATTGAGGTAATAAAAAATTTGTAATATCATGAGAATAAAGAGATTCATGATATACTATGTCAAAGTACATTATATACACCATATAAAAGTGATTTGGTGTATAACAACAAAGAAGTCTCAATGGAATGTAAATTGAGATGAAATCTCTAATAAATAATTTTTCCTTAGGTTAAGGATAAATCAATGAAATAATTATGTGTGACAAATATAAATATACTCAATATGATTGGATATTCAGTGTAAATCAATCAGAAGACATTCACACATATTCTTGTAAAAACAACACCAATGAATTGGATATTTAACTCAACAAATGGAGATTGAGTTAAAATTACTCTTATCAAGTTCATATCGATGACTTGAGAATTTACCAATGGAGTGATTATGTGTATCAGAAGTATATCCACATAAAGTTTAGTGGAAGTTATGACATAAGAAAATGAATATTGATTCCACACATAATCTTGGAGTAAAATAATCGATGAAGTATGCGTAAAACCGAATGAGTGGAAATTGAAATTTCAAATTCCCTTATTGATTTGGTAACTCACGAAACATACACCAATGAAATAAGGATCATGCAATGATGATGTTAATATCCATAAATTAATGTATATTACATAATGAATACAATCATGTGCAGTACACACACCACATGCAATAAATAAGTGGTGAACAATGGAAATCTCACGAAATTAAAAGTGAGATAAGAAACCCCTTACTTTGTAGATTTTCCTTGGTTGAGGGTAGGTTGAGCTATTTTATAATGTTTAAATAATTCTTATTGAATTATACAATAATTATATACATTAATATGTTATCATATATGATATTTTAACATTACTTTGTTAATAATATCGTAGTATTATCGTCATTTCGGGTGTTAACTTACTCGTTTTCTTTTATATTTTTGTTACATAAGTCGTGTTTGTTATGGATAGGTTGTATATTATTCATATAAATAATTATATTAAGTCCTTAAACATTATTTTTAATCATAAATTGATAATTAGACTTGTATGGATACGATGGGGAATGAATCTAATCGCGTTCGTGGAGATGGTAGTCCGTACGTACGCACGAGCGATAATATAATTCTATTGATATTAAAATCATATATAATTGGATGGTATATAATATATATAGAATCATTATCATGTTATATTTATTATTTACATGAATTACACATCATTATTATACCCATATAAATAATAATGTTTTGAATAACAATTACACCACGACGTGGAGACGGTAAGCCGTACGTACGCATGTATGGTGACATATCATTCAAAGGATGGATAGAATAATGAATATGGTTGTACCATATTTATAATAACATCAAATTATATAGAATATACTGGAGTTATTATTTTAGAATGGAAATAACAAAGAAAGAAGAAGTTGAAGAAGAAAGGAACTTGAAAGAGGGTGGTGAAAACGTTACCTCTTCTTCGGGTTCTTCCTTTTGATTTGATCAAAAGGGCTTCATAGGTTGGATTTATGATCAAACTGAGGCCTCTAGGTTTAATTTAGGTAAGTTGTTAGGATATTTGGGCAGAGGTTGGCCGAGCCAAAAAGCTTTAGAGGTGTGAGGAATTGGTTATAAGTGCTGTCCTTTTATAAGGGGGAGGAGGGGATCTTTAGAAAAAACTTAAAGTATTAATTTATAATAAATTCATATTCGGTTTCTAATGGCTCCAAAGTGGATTATTCAATTTATATGATGGGTATGGGTCAAAAACCACCCAAACAATAGATTTTAGACAGGTTTCTATCACTATAGTAACCTTATCTATTAGATTTAACTCTTAGTTAAATAGTTTGACATTTACCATGTCTCTTTGTATTTTTATATTATATAGTTAATAAACTTACTATATACTTCCAATAAACCCCCAAGTGGTCCATTAATGATAAAATTATCATTTTATAAGTCCTTTTTCTGAGCCTTAGATTTTTAGGAATATAATATCAATTAATAATATAATATTTTTTTTAAAAACTCTTTTATGTCAATTTCGACACTATTGGGTATTTTGTTTTTGATAAATTCATAAAAACATTATTAATTTGAATGAAATTCATATAACCAATAATAATATGTCATAGTAACCTAGAAAAGTATTTTTATTCATAAAAAGTCTCAATTTACATTTATTTGGATATTTATAATATCAACTATTTTAATATTTCATTAATTCGTTAATTACTGCATCACCATTGTGTCATAAATAAATTAAATTATTTAATGTCTAAAAATTATAAATAAAATACCATTATGTAGGAAATTATTTTATATTTCCAATTAATATTTACAATCGAATTTATCTAATGTATAACCCTATATTAAAAATCTTTTAGTAATTAAACTTTGATTTTAACTATTTTAACTCTTCTTTGAATTAAATAATAATAAATGTCCTAATCAAATCCAAGTGGACCTAAATGATAATATTTTATTCCTAATTTTGTATTTGTTCTATATAAACTTGTCCAATAGAATTAGGACATGTGTTAGGGTAATATTAATATACTTTTTACCCTTAATTACCCTTTTTACTTTTAACCGTGGTAAATAAAATTAAAAAGTTACTATTCACCAAAAAATATTCTTATCTTATTGAAACAAATTTTACACCTTGATATTAACCATTTTTCTTGGATTTTTTAAATTCCACTCACAAAAGCGGTAAAATTTAGTTTTATGTGAATTTCCAAATTCTCCTAGGAGGTGGGTAAAAGACGGTGAAAAGTTCCATAAAATTTTTATATATCTAAAATTATTCTAAACTAACTCCAATGAATTACATTGAAATTATATAGGTATTATGTATCTATTTTAAACTTAATTAAATTTAAATAAAATAAATAATTATTTAAATAAAAATTTGTTTTTAAACTATAACTTAGTGTTTTTTTCACAATTCATCAAAAATTGAAAGTTTTCAGAAAAATACCAAAAATTCACCCTAAGCTAATTTTGATATTACGAATCCAAAAAAGAAGTCCATTTTAAAAGATAAAATTTATAAAATTTTAAAAAGTGGGTATTACTATTCATAACGGCTAGTTTTATTGGTTGTGGTGTGTGTTAGAACTCGAAGTTGCGTACATCACACGCTATTTCATTATTCAAAGGGAAACATACCGTGGAAGATTTGGGTGTTACAATAGGGAGGAGATTCAGGGTGGACGATAGCAAGGGGAGGACCTTCTTGCCGATATAAGATGTCATTGCAGGTAACATCTTCATAGTGAATTCTATCACGGTGAGGACTACCATCACAACATGATTTATGAATGCAGGGAGATTTTTTTCAGTGTATACACTAGGAAGGACCTTTAGGGTGGACGACAAAAAGGGGAGTACCTTTATTCATTTTGATCTTCTAGCCACGAGGAGGGATAATGTGATGCTCATCGATATATAAGCATCACAACATGAAAATCTTGAGAGGATAGAGTGATGGGTGAATAGAGAGTGTCTTATTCCACATTGAGTGATAAGAAAACCTCCTATGCCTAGGTAGGTGAGTCATGTATTTCCTAGAGCTTTGGGGATAGAATGGTGGAATTTTCAACCAAGATTTCACCATAACCAAAGGATTAAAACATATTTTCAACACAATTAGACTTAGTGGTCATGATTATAATCACATAGAACACTGATTATGTGTCTGAATTTTGACTCATACACTCTATATGATTGATAGGTAGAACATACTCTTTGCAGAGATGATTGGAGTGGTAGGTTGGGATCTTTTCTAGACTTTTGGGCTAGTGACCCATACAACACAATCCACTAGGGGTTGTTTTCCTTTCCCCTGATTGAATCCTGCATCGATATTGAAGGTTTCAAAAGGGACCTTATCAGCATGAAATATCCCAATTTTTCCATTAATGAAGTATTTGATGAATTGATGGTATGATGAGGGTATTTCTACATATTGATGAAACCATGGACTTCCCAATAGGATATTAAAAGCTGTGTTTTACTAGACCATAAAGAATTTTTTTTATGAGGCTTCAAAATTGGATCTTGAGCTTGAATTGACCCAACAGCTTCTGGTCAGTTTTATCATAACTCTGCAGTGTTATGGAAGAAGGAACTATGCTATCCTCTTTTTAGCCCAACCAACAATGCTCATGTACTAGAATGTGTTTAACCCCAGATCCATTGCAACCAAAAAATTTATAGACATCAACACTATTTATCCTATCAGACACATTCAGGGGGCGGATGTGTCCTTTCATAATGGAAACTTCATCTTGATCTGTTAAGGAGATAACTGTAAGAAATTCTATATGATTTGTCTCTTTCTGATAAAACTCAGTAGTAGTTATCTTAGACTCAAAATCATGAGTGCTTAGGAAATCATCTATGAGTGATTCTGTGAGTTCCTTTGATAGGTTCAGGGTATCCAGGATCGATATTGTGGCTGGTACCAAGACAAACTATTTCAGGATTTCATACTTCTATCTTAGTGTCCTTCACTTCCCTGGTTGTGGATTCTCATTCATAGGAGCATTAATCGAATGATGATTTGATATAGACGAATTATCCCTTGAGACATGGGCTGGAGGTGGTCATGTCCTTGGATGATTGGTCCAGGTAGGTATGTCTTCTCACTGAGGGTGATCTAACAAGTGTTCATCTCCTGATTGATAATCTAGAGTGATCTAGTTAGATTGGCTTTTGGAAGGTGCATGTGATTTGTTTTCCAAATGAACTCCATGAACGAATCTCTTTTTTGTTTTTTAACATTGATAGTCCAAGCCATGGTGTCACTAGAATTATGGCTTCTACTATGGTTGTATCTTCCCTGGTATCCTCAAATTCTATATCATGTTCCTTGAATTCCCCAATCAGGTGCGGGGAACTCTATTTCATATTCAAATTCATTGTTGGATTAAGGATCCATTAAGTGGATGAAATTAATGGAACCAAAAATCAATCCTTCATCAGATGATGCACTTGTTTGACATACCATTTTGGTGGTGCTATTTGGCGGGGTGGTTACCATTTTTTAATATATGAGTGAATAAAATATTATAGGGTGATGGATGAATTTTTCCTTGATGCTAGTTTATCCTCCTGCACGTCATCTTTTTTCGTTCCAATCTGGACACTTTTTGAAATCCTAGATTCTGAATGTTTTTAGGGATGATGCCATCAGGTATGTTATAGAGGAAGTGGCTACAAGGTAGAGTTGTCTATTTCAACATTCCATGGAAATTACCATGAGTTCAGTTACTCATATATAGAGTCATCCAACTGTTGAACTTTTATTCCCTTCTGTAGAAAACTTCTTTCAACTCACCTCCTTCCTCGGGGGTAGTGGTGGAATCATACACTACATGTGCTTAAGTTTTCCATCATTACCTTCCATAAGTCTATCACTTTCTATAGGTTTTTATTGAAGACAAATCATTCTTAAATTTTGTTTCCTTATATCAAGTGAAAGGGTTAATAATCCAGCCAATTTTCGAGACCTACATGGTTGAGATTTTTTTCCTATGAGAGATGGAGTAAATTGTAGTCCATAGTGGCTATTAAATAGCCATGGACTTGATCATATTGAAAAAATTATACTTTAATTCTCTTTTCCTTGAATTTATTTTACTAGGTACCCTCCACTCATCCTATCAAGGAAGGGGTTGTTATTGATTCCTAGGGGGTGATGCATGATATGGATTGGGTTTTGGAGAAAAAGAAGGCATGGAGGTTGGCTTAAGGGTGGCAGATGATGTCTCTACCTTACCTAATATTTTCCTTGTGACTGTTGTAATGACTTGGGAATTGAGTTTAGTCTGTCGTATGGAGTCCTCCATTCATTGGGAAATGGAGGAGAAATATTGAACCCCACATGTATATTTCACCATGATTATTAGAATTCATAGCTCATCGCAAAGGTTATCAATGTAGAGAGTGAGTACATAATCCCAAGGAATCAGTTAGTTCAGGGAGTAGGTCAACCCTTTTTAACTGTAAATGAAATATGAGACTCTCAAAATTTTCTCACTATTTGAAATTCAAGAAGTCACTGATTGTTGTCTTTTATAGTGTTGAGATAATCTGATAGGGGATTTTTTATGAAGATCCTCCCATATCGTGATTTACAATGATGGAAAAATGGTATATCATACGAAGGATGGCCCTTCTAGGATTCACATTATGCATCTAAGATTAACTAAATGTAATAGATTTGGAGTTCCCATCATCCTATCACAAGGAGATTCACAGTCCATTAGATTCATTTCCAGGTCACCTGTTCCATAGAATATCAGAAATATAATACACTCAAATTGTGGATTTGGTAGGGTGTTTCTTACCAATACAAGGTAATGTTTTCTTTCTGGCATCACTGGTGCACGTCACTCCTCTATGATTTCCAATTAAGCTGCCAGTGCCTCAATGGTGTCAATAGGCCCTTTATGATTACATGGTTGAATATGATCATGGACATGTGTAATAATAGGTAGGATTTCACATGTCGGTTCTGAAATTATTAGAGGCAGATATCATGTCGGGGACATCTTTGGAGAATTTACTTAGGCTTTCTCCAGTTGACTCATTAATTGAGGGATGTCTTGATATCCCTCAACAATTTCCTCCAAGTAAACTGGTGGTCTAGGTTCTAAGTTGGGAATATTTTTAGGCCATTTTTCATTTCATTGAATAAACCCATGTTTTGGAGGTACACCTACTGGAAATGTACGTTTATGCTCCACCCAGGGAGCATATTCATTAGTTATACTACCTCAGATCAACTCCACATTGAGTTTCCTCAACCCTTTCATGTCATCATCATGTTGAGAGAATATCTCTTCAAGTATAGTAAACTCCTTTCCATTGAGAGGAGGCGGCGGGTTGAATGTCACCTTCCCTTTCTTCTTTTATCTCATAGAGATTCATTGTGGAGGAAGTACGGGATTGATCGAGGGAGAACCCAAATTTTGGATGATTCTCCAGTTCCAGGTATTCACACCTTCATTATTATTTTGGAATGTATTCCAGATTGAAACATCCTCTCATTGATCCTCATCATTTTTATCATTTTTAGTTCCATCTAGTAGATTGGAATCCATGACATTTGCCAATACATAATGCATTATGGGCATCATTCTAGCTACTAAATGATAAGAAGGTTTCTTTCACCTTATGGTTGACCTCTCCCTTCCCTTTAGGGATCCACCATGGGATTCTTGGTGTAGAGTGACTCGAATAGAACCTATATGTATCCTTGTCATATGCCTCCTTTTTGGGAGAAATGGGTCCTGATATAGGATGAACAAGGAGACCACTTTTCTTATCATTCTCCCCAAATGGGAAAAGACAGATATCCATTGAGGGGGCGGTTGAGGTAAAAATTCCCCCATCCCTATCGGATAGGTTTTCATCCATTCTCTAAATTTTGTGCCTTGGGATGATATTATCGACCTTAGTGGGTCAATTTTTGTTAAAAATATCCCTAACCCTATAGGATGGGGTTGATCCCATATTGTGCCAGATAGTGTTATTATCACCTCTTTCTTTATCTCACACATTTTTTAGTGTGATATTATGGAAATAATAGGTCTTCATGAAAAATTCTTGCTTCTGAATGAATTAGTTGTGCTTTATGACTGGATTCTCTTATGCAAGAATCCTGCAGAATGTTCTCGATTTTCTAGATCAAGAACTTTTTGATGGATTGTTCTCACCAGGGTTGATGTTTTTGAAACATATTCAGTTATGATTCTTATAGAGTGTACTATTTTTCCCTATTAGGGGATATTCATAATAGTCGCATTGGGATAATGGCATTATAGGATGTCATTTCTAGTGGGTTCTGCTGAATGGGACATGTGGTAAAATGCAATGATCCATGTTCTCCCCATCCCTAGATGAAAACAATAGGTGGGGCATTGACAATTAGATAAATCAACGTATTTAGTTGACGAAAAAATGTATGTTAGAGAACATTTAATCCTCTCTCTGATTGTGTTCTCCATACAAATGAAAGGGATTCCAAGTAGATTTGATGATGAATCTCTACCAATTCTTTTACATAGTCTACATACCCATTGTAGGGAAGGAAATTGGCTTTCAGGTGGCGAAGAGATGTCTATAGATTTAGATGAATGTTCTTTGTGTATTCTTATGACAATAACATTGGAATGTTAAACTAAAAAGTGGATAAGGTAAAAACATGATTCATATGTCATCCTTTTCCAATTTCCTTATTATGAGAAATATATATATATTTTTCTGTGAGAGACTCCTCAACTTGATCATCCTAACATGGGAACTTCATGACTATTTTAGCACAAGTAACAAAGCTAAGAGAGATCTCGTTGGTAAGGAAATAGTCCGGGGGGTTGGCTTAGTAGATGAATGTTGTCTTGAGAAATCTCCTAGTTGAGAAAAGACGGCGCTTTTTTCTGATAAGGTTTCATCATGTTTTGTCCCATATTTCCAAGAACCTTGAAATATGAGGGTTTTATTGTATTTGAATTGTCATGGGGAGGACCTTCTTGTGGACTTGAAATATAACTGTTGGAGGACCTTCATAGTTAATTCCATCATGGCAAGGACTACCATCATAGATTGATATCTATCTGCATTGAGAATTTTTTCAGTGTATACCCTAGGGAGGAGCTTCAGGGTGGACGATAGCAAGGGGAGGCCCTTCTTGATGATATAAGATGTCATTGCAGGTAGCATCTTCACAGCGAATTCTATCATGGTGGGGACTACCATCACAACATGATTTATGAATGCAGGGAGAATTTTTTCAGTGTATACACTAGGAAGGACCTTTAGGGTGGGAGACAAAAAGGGGATTACCTTCATTCCTTCTGATCTTCTAGATATGAGGAGGGATATTGTGATGCTCATAGATAGATAAGATCTCATTATCGATCCATTTGTGCTCATGAAGTAATCCTTTGCAGTCTGTTCTGTGGGGAGGAACTCTAGAGTTGCTGGTAACAAAGTTGTGGGGAGGACCTTCTCAACTGATACTTCCACATCTGTAATTTGGTAAGGGGTAACCATGATCATGAGCCACCATTATTAGGTGTTTTATGGAATCAAGAACTCCATATTCCATTATATATGGGTCATGAACCTTCTCTTCATTTTACTATTGCCTTTGGCATTATTCATTTTTGGGCACTCTCTTGGGGGTGACTAGGGCTACTTGCTATAGATAACAACCATCATATACTGGTGCTTGTTTGAGTGGCTCCTCTAGTGCTTATAGGATAAGATGGTGAGCTTCATGACTTGTGGATGGGGTATATGACTACCATAGAGTGGCCACCATAGTGGATAGTGTCACCTAGTAAGATTGGGTATTTTTTCCCATTCATGATGTCCATTTATCACACAATATTGCTAACCACCCACCTAGACTGATGCATGGATGCCTGTCTGCTCCTAAGTGACCACCCTATTAGGTGGGTGAGTCACCCCACTAGGTGAGGTGGGGTTTTGGGCCTGAATCTTTGTTATCATCACTAAAATGATTACATATTGGATAGTGTTAATGATATGACCAGGGATTGATGTTTGACCCTCTATCAATACTATGACATGTTGAGTGATGTCTTTGGTGGGATCATGAATATATTCTGAAGTTGGTTTCAAAATAAGAGTGCGTGCCTAATCCAGTCCTCCATTTCCTACCAGTAAGTACTGAATGTTCTATTATGAAGGGGATGATATATGGGTCTTCCCCTAATTTACAACTCCGTTATGCAATCTGTTTTCTCTAATTGCAAATTTATTTTACTAATAGGCTTTACATGAACGATAATGAATTGGAATCTACTCGTTGGTTTCCATTTTATTTTAATGATGGGTCTGATATGCATCTACAAGAATTTTCCTCTTCTTGTATTTGGTTTCTCCCATGTTTTCATTGTAGGAATGATATATATGACAAGGAATTTTCATCTGGTTCTTGGTTTCCATCGTATTTGGCTAATGCGATTCATATTTACAAATAAGGATTTGAATCTTCCCGTTGGTTTCCATCATATTTTACTTATGGGATTTATATTTATGAATAAGGATTTTTATCTTCTCATTTTCCATCTTTTTTAAATGATGGGTTGGACGTGTGTTGGTAGAGACATGCATTTCCCATTAATTTACAGACCTATTGACATGGTGGGATTTTAGGAGAGAAGTACTAATTTGTACTTGCTCATAATTTTCCATTGTATTTGGAAGAAATACTTTATGAGATTGAGCAGGAATATACATCTTCTCATGGGTTACAGACATATTTACATTGCGGGCTACATTATTAAGAATTAGGATGATGGAATGTTTCTGATTGTATGGTCATCTTCTTTCGCGAGCCATCCTGAGGTCCAAGGTCCGTATGACTTCATTTTCAGCCCTAATGGTGGTATCCACTGCATGGTGAGGGTACAGGGTCATATGATTTTGGAGAGGTCTAGTGGGTCAGTTTGATTTTGGACCACCGACCTTCACTGGACAGATGACTAGTGGGGGCTTCATAGACTGGAGGTCCTATCTAGCTGACTCAAGGTTGGGGAGAGAAAATTTCTGATGGTACTCCCTAACAAATTTATTTGAGACCGAGAGTTGAAGACACTGGGTGGGCGATAAAGTCATCTTTTTCATGGAGGACTTGTCCTGTGCAGTTGATTTTACATGTGTCTGTGAAAACTAGTGATCTACCATTGTATTGAATGAATATATGAATAGATCTTGTAATATATGTGACAAATACAAACAAAAAACCTCATAAAAGTAGTATATCATGACCAAATTCATAATTTATGGTCTCATTTATCCCCCTTCAATTTTTTATATGAAAGGTGCCTAACACTGGATAACACTTCCACCTTGGTTAAGGATTCACATTGGGTTTACCATTTCGTTTCTTTAAAAAAATGCTTGTGCCTGATGTTCTATTGTATATGATTGAATTTTTTGTAATAACTAATGTTAGGCACAACATCTTTAAATGATATCCAACAGTTTTTCTACATGGAGTCAGAAACACCCAGTAGATCTTATATCCATGATGACTCATGGTCCAACATCCAAACGAAAACATTTGTTGGGTAACATAGCCAATGATACTTAAGAACATGCATAGTTTGAGATGATGAGAATATGGGATCATCATTCCCTTTTGGGGGAATTATTTTTTATTCAAAGACTCTCTTATAGATTTAAGATATGTTCATGAATCCTTTCTTCATTCCCAAATATTTATATGTCGATCAACCTGAGTTAGACATAAATTATGAACATGCAAAGGTTCGAAATCATCTCTATTTATTTGAAGATCATTGTCAAAGGAGGGATCTATATGTATCTTAGGATCCCAATAAATGGAACCCTTTCTATGAAGGGATCAGAAATTCACTGGTCATTTATTAGGATGGCACTAGTTTTAAGCCATGTAGTGATACACTCTAGAGTTTTTTGTTATCCATGGAGACAGGAATTGGTCTTTGTGTCGGGATCAATACCATAACATGTGTTTCATATGTATCCACATAAGAGGAACCAAAAACCACATAGTTTGGTTCTAATTAATATGGCACTTCACTTTTTATGATCTCGTGATAAGGATCAATCCATATAGTTTAACGTCCTATGGAAATGATGTCTAGGTGGAAGATTCCTAGTTAGTGTTTAATGAGGGACTTATAGCGATGTTGCCTGAGGGACCTAGAAGAGATGTGCTCTCCCATGTGGGGGAATGACCATACTGGGTATATGACCCAATAAGGGTGGTGATGGAGGGGCCTCAAAACGAATATGGCCCCCAGGATGGAAGTGACCCTACCCAAAAATTACCCTAGAGAACATTAGGGTAAACATGGGCACTAGGTTTAGTCCTAAAAAAGGATTCCTATATATCCCAGTTAGTTGAGAATCAAGCCCCAGGTAGTTTGATATGTTGGGTATTATACCTACAGAGGAGGCCCATTTGAGGAGACATGATTGGGGCTTACACATGGAAGCAGTCCATTTGATGGTTATTGGAGGTTATGCCTGGAAGCGAACCATTTAAAGGTTATTGGGACTCACAACTAGAAGTTTACCATTTAAAGGTTTTTGGGGCTTATATGTGGATGTGGTACATTTGATGGTTATTGGGGCATACACATGACATAAGGACATTTGAAGGTTATTGGGGGAATACTTAGGGAAGCCTCCCATTTGAATTTTATTAGGGATTACACATGGAAGTGAACTAGTTTAGGTTATTGGGGAATACGCATGGAAACAAAACATTTTAGGGTTATTGGGATTTATGCATGGAAGCGAGGCATTTTAAGGTTATTGGGTCTCCTGCATGGAAGAGATCCATTTGAATGTTATTGGAGATTACACATAGAAGCATGCCATTGAAGGTTTGAGATCATGCTGATGTCAAGATCACCACTAACCAATATGCCCAAATGAGTCATGATCAGTTTGAGAAACAAAATGAAGCTAAGTATATGAAGGTCAAATGATCCACTTTGTTTGCTGGTGGATGAGGTGTTAATGCCCAAAGGTACATGGAGAGGGATTTGAAAGTGCTCATATGCACTATTATTTTGGTAAATGATATAGTAACATTTGGTTATCTATCTATTTATGGCCCTGGATGAGGTGAAACAGAGAAAGAGTGCCACCACCTACAAGAAAGGATAAGTGTGTATTCCAAAGGGATGCCCTACCAGTCCCCGGGATAGAGAGGAGTGATATGTATTGGCCCTCATCGAAGGGAAAGTCCAGTTGTTCCCTAAAACCCCTAGTATGGAGAGGTTCATTTGAGTATCGTAAAGTTGTAACCCGCATTACCATGGTAATGTAAATATAAGAACATTTTGAGGGTCCTCCTTGTTGAGGAGGTTACTGATGTGACTCCTATTACCATGGTTATGTAGACCCAAGAGGAAACACTAGTGTACCCGATGATTTGATCATACATGTTAGGTGGATTTTGATGGGGCCTTGTCCTATTTACATTAGACTAGTTTTTAGAAGGTCCAATATCGGGGTTGAGAACATAACTGATGAGAGTAATGAGAGTTTGAGTGTAGAACACCATTGGATTCCCTATTCTGTGTAGCCGGTTCTTAGGCAGGATGGGGTTTCCTTCTTGTAGTGTGTTGCTACATGGGTGAGGGTGATGTCTGCATAGCACTATACTATGTGGATTGGGGTTATTTTTACATAGTATGTCTTTATGTGGGGTTTAGTTTTACCTATGTAGGGTTATGCTACACAGGGATGAGTTCCACTCACACTCTATTTTTCTATATGGGGTAGGGTTCTTCCCGCATTTCATTTTGCAATGAGGGATGGTTTTCTGCAATGGGGTCATCTATTTATGCCCTGAGGAATAGTGTCTACAAAGATATTTTGAGTATATAGATGGATGGATGACTTATCATTTCCCCTATAGTGATATGTGGTGGATTTTTCACGCTAGAAATAGATAGTGAGACTCCAATTTTTGAGTTTCCTTGTCCCTCGTTTCCTTCAGATCTCTTCGGTTTGGTCCCATTTTCCTTTTTTCATTCCACTGTGGTTCATTTTAATTAAGATTTGGGGAATCAGATACCATCATGGACGGTCATCTATTGTAGTTCATAGGGAGTCTTTTTCTAAATAGAATTCCTCAGCCCATGAAAGACTTAGTTCGTATGGAGTGAACATTCCCACAGGGGTGGCATTGTTTATGGTGGGGGAAATCACCAATCAGGCCCAAAAACTACTTTTCTTCATTCTTGGGACCTGGAGGTACCACCTCATCCCACGAACAATTAAGTTCATATGATGGTCATTGGCGGGGGGAAAAATCACCGTCTGGCCCCACAAATTACTTCATTTTGTTCTGTGGCTTACAACGACACCGCCTCCTTCTATAAACTATTTAGTTCATGGGATTCTTCATAATACAGTGGAATTCCATGCGGAGTGGCGGTCTGTGAATCAATTGGTGTTATGTGGGATCAATTTGTCCTTCGTGGTCGTTCCCCATTAAAAATTTCCTTCAAATTCTTCTAGATGTTTCTTTATATCTATTTCTATGTTAATCGAATCCTCCTCTTCTTGTATGCGAAAATCTCAAGACCCAAAAAAATATCATAATGTTTCTAAATATAGTGACTTTAGTGACTTTGACACTGAATGTAAGGTTAGTAAATCATTTTATGAATTTATGTCCATGTATTTCTAAAATGCTTAAAGGGTAATAGTAAAGTACAAATGGAAGTTTCCACTAAATTGTTTCACTACAGAGCTATTGGTAACATTTCTAAAAATTACCCACGAACAATGATATATAGTTAAAGTGATGATGATGTTAGAAAATCAATAAAAACTTTTATAAGAATGAATAAAAAAACCAAATCATATTTCAATGGAAAGGATAAAATGTTATCTTGATCCAAAAGGATAAGATTATTGTCTAATGATGATGAAGATTCTAATACTGATGAAGAAACAGATAACAATAATGATAAAGCTATTGAAAATTCATTTATTGGAAAATTTAATGGTGAAAATTTCAACTGTGATTAAATTTGTAGTTCTAAATAAGAAGAGACTCAGAAGGAATTTCTTCTGAAAATAGAGCTAAAATAATTTTTTTGAAAGATTGTAAGAAATAAAAGGGAGAACATTAAAATTAATAAAGATAATCTCTCAGAAAACATTCATGACTTTTCCATGAAAAAAATCAATGATACATAAATATATTGATGTTCTAAAGAAGGGTCTTAATGAAGAGAAAAATATTCATATTGATTATGAATAAAATATAGAGTTAGAGGATGAAGAGTTATAATTTGTTCAAAAAAATGTGTCAAAACTCGGAAAGGAGATAAAAATATTCAGAACTTGGTTATGGTCATTGGTTCATTTTATGGGAAGAGTAGACAAAATAATGATAAAAAATATATATTTCAATGTTTATAAAATTAATGAAGATACATAGAAGTAAATAGAAGTTAATAAGACCATGTGTATAGATTAAACAAGAGGAGTTGAAAAATATGGAGTCTCTAAGGATTTAAAATATGACCACAAGTTTCTAATATAGGTTATTCTATTACATCTAAGAATAAAATATAAAATGTTAACCAAATCTTTTGGGTTTAATGAAATACCAAAGTCAAAGATAAGAAATTTGATAAAAAGAAGAAACAAAACTCCAAACAACATCAATGCTATATAGGGATATATGATTTCCAGTGTTATTGATGGTAATTTTGGTGATTTTTCTATACTAAAATTATGTGTTGCTTCAATCATTGACATTAAATTAATTTCAAGAGAAACTGGAAGTAGAGTATGTAGGGGAGTCACACAACTCAAAAAAGGATGCCTTAGAAAGTTGATGTGATGATTAAAAATACATTCCATCCATATGAAACTATTTTTGAAAGATGTGAACTACAAGGATATCTTGAAAAATGATATATTGATATGTTTTTAGAAAAATAGTTCTTTTATAAGAAATAAAAAATTCCAGATTTGACAAAAGAAAGAGGAAAAGAAAAAGATATTTTTTTGAATCTTTTCTCAATGCTACAAAAGGGGAACAAAACTGGATTTCAGATAGTGAGTACTGTTTAGATATGATAGAAGAGTTTAATATTCTAAAGAATGTGAATGATTTTAAAGAAGGTAAATTATATTTTGGAAATTATGAGTCAATCAGTATCAAAGGTATTGGATGTATAATTATTTGGGAAGAAAAGACAAAATCCAAAAGGGGCTTATTTTTTGATGCATTGAAACAAAAATTGTTAAATGTTTCATAAGATTGTGATGAAGGTAATGATGTTTTTTTAGAAAAAGTTATTATTATAAATAGATTTGGATAAGGGAAATTTATAATAAAAGGCCTGTTAACCAAGGGAAATTTGATTCAAATTAGTTGTGCAGAACATTCACGCTATCTTACCATTATGGAAGAAAATCAATTATATAATAATAGTCTATAGAACAAGTGTGAGAGGGAAACAATCAACCTATGGAGATAAATAATTTATTTCATTCATTTATTATACTACTCATATTACATGTATTATGTTTTTAAAATGTAAATCAGAGGCTTTGAAAATGATTAAGTGTTTCATGAGAAGATCTAAAAAAGAATTTTTATATTCTATGAAAAAGATGAGAAAAAATAATGGTGGAAAATATTAAAATGAATAGTTTATAGGTTTTATTGGAAAAAATTTCATTCATCAAGAGTTTATTGAAACATACACACCACAAAAAATATCGTTTCTAAAATAAAAAACAAGAGTTTTGTTGAGATAGTGTGAACAATGTTGATCAAATACTATACATCTCATTACTTTTTTGTGGAAGGATATTATTGTATAATTTTATATTTGGAACCGATGACTCTATAGAACACACAATGGTATGACTTCTTAAAAAACGTTTTATAATAAAAAAATCCATGTTTGAAGCACCTATGGGTATTCAGATGTCCTTGTGTTATAATAGTTATGGGTGGAAATCTTGGGAACTTTTATGAGAGTAGTGTTGATGAAATATTTCATCTCTACAATACTAATTGTAGAGGATACAATTGTTTTATTAAAGAAATAGAAATTATAGATGATTCTATAGGTGTAAATTTTCAACAAAAATATGATAAGAATGTATTACAAACTGATAAAGATGTGGAAGATTGGGAAGATGAGGTAGTTTTAGTTTAGAAATATGAAAATTTTCTTAATGTTGGTAACAATGTTTATTATTCAATAGTTAAGGATTTAGACTCATCTATATCAAGTGATGAGGAAGAACTTCATACATATCTTTCTAGGCATAGGAAACAGGTGGAGGTTTATAACATAATTGTGTATCAATAAAAATAGGTTTAAACTAGAAGAGATTCAATGTCTATTTTACATAATTCTTTCTTATCACAGGTCGATCCAAAGGATATTATGAAGCATAGAATCATCATGAGTGTATTGATGATATGAAATAAGAGTTAGATCATTTTGAGAATAATTATACTTGGGAACTTATATAAAAACCAATTAATAAAAATGTCAATGGAAGAATGTGGGTGTTTCGAAATAAGTTAAATGGAGAGGATGAAGTCATAACAAACAAATCAAAACTAGTTTTTAAAGGTTACTCACAAATTTTAGAAATTTATTTTTCAAGAGGCTTTTTATGTACTCCAAAGCTATTAGAATCATTCTTTTTATCACTCCACAACAAGGTTATAAAACATTTTATATGGTTATAAAGTCATATTTAATTAATGGTGTGATCGATTAATATGTTTATATGGAAAAACTATGTGGCTTCATGATTTAAGAAAGATGAATGTTATGTTTATAAGTTGAATAAGGCATTGTACTAGTTAAAAGAAGATCTGAGTTATTGGTATTCTAAATTAAAAAATTTCTTAAGAATGTCAAACTTCAATAAAGGATGAGCTGATAGTAACCTCAACATAAATTTTAATGAAGAAGTTTCACATATTTTTATTGTTTATGATGATGATATTATCTTTTATTGTAATTAAAAAGAGACTTTTCAAACATTTTCTATGGAGATGAATAAGATATTTGAATGTCTATGCTCAGTGAAAAAAATATTTTCTTGGAATAAAAATCTCACAAATGAGGAAATATATTTTCTTATATTAAGATATGTATGCTAAGGATCTTATTAAGAAGTTTATAATATACAATTCAAGCTAGTTTACACACAAATTTAAATGTAAACCAAGTTATCTCAAGGCCGAGAATGAAAGAAGGTGGATCCTAAAGAGTTTGGGAACTTGGATGGATGTTTTTTTATATCTAACAACCTCAAGGAATGATATTTTTTATGATATTACTCTATGTACACGAATTGAATGGGCTCTAAACGAATCTCATTTCATGGAAGGAAAAATAATTATGAAATTTATCAAATTATCAGCTGGTTTTGGTATAAAATATGACATCTTGGGAATGATTGTCTTTTTGTATTATACAAATTCTTATTGGGCTGGAAGTTTTCATGATTAAAGATCCACATCTAGTGGAGTTTTCTTCTTCGAATAAAGTTATGTTTATTAGCATAAAAATGAACAAAACTATTTAACTATTATTATGATTAATGTTGATTATGTTACATCGACTCAAGATATAAAACAACATATGTTGATGAAGACTAATTTGGAAAACTTATTAATAGATGTTCATTTAACCATAGTCTTGGGTTGTGATAATCAATGTTCTAAAAATATCACAGAAAATATATTGTAGCTTTATCATTAAAAGCTTATTCATATCAAATATAACTTCGTTAACGATCATCTGAATAAGAATGAACTAAATTTGTTTTATGATCCTTTAATGGATCAATTTTATGATATATTCACTAAAATATTTTTGAAAGAAACATTTTAAAATTGGAGGTTGAACATGGGAATACAAACTCCATATCTTCAATGCTATGGTATGTCAATCTATCCCCTCTCCATATTATCTTTGGATACTGTTTTTAAGGCGTAGAAAACATTTTGTAACATAAATCTATTTTTATGTAGGTGCATAAAATTTTAAGGAAGGAATATATTCATGGGATGTTATTAAAATGGGTAAGTTGTGATTTAAGATTTTGTGAACTATTTTAATAGTTTTTGAAGAATATTTAAGAAACAATGATCTTGCTGAAAAATGTCAAAAGGTTTTGAATGTTTGAAGGTTATATAAAATGTTCCTTAAGTCACTTTATATGGAAAGATTGATTTTTTTGTTCAATTATTCTTGTTTTCAACATCAAAATCACTGTTTTATTAATATAATTGTAGAATAAGTTTTTCATAGATTGTGGAACAATGTTTCAGTGATATGTGTTTTTTGGTTTTTAGAAAAATTCAAATGTGGAGATTTTTGGGACCAAGTTCTTTGAAGCTGTTTTGGAGGTTGCCGGAGGTTTTTATTAAGAATATTTTTAGTTTTGTTTTTGAAAATCAAGGTTTTATATTAATTAATATTTTTAATGGTTGGGGCCGAAGCCTCATTTTTATTAATAAAGCAAAGCAAAGACCTCTTTTAACTGGGTAGAGGGAGACCCATTACATAGCCCGAAGGCCCATGTGGGCTTGTAGCCCATTACATAGCCCATAGGCCCAAAGTTTCGAACAAATTCCTATTCTATGAATAGTAACCTGACTGCTACAGTACCGCCACCGCTACAGTGCCCTGCCGCCGCTACAGTGCCCGCCGATCAACAGTACTGCCGGTACTACAGTACCCACTACAGTACTGCAACAGTACTGCTACAGTAACCTATGCCCAATGGGTTTTGAACCCCCATTTTTCATGTAGTATTATGGGGTGTTTACCATTAAGCCAAACCCCAACTACAGGTTTTATATTAATTAATTTAATTATATTTTCTTAAAAAAATTAGATCACTTTTTAATGTTTTATAACGAAGCAAATAGGATAAATTTTTAATCGGAAGGAGATGATCATATAACGGTTTTCTAACCTAAGTCTATCAGATGAAGTTCCTTTGTCTATTAATATCATAAAAACATTTCTGATGAATGTTTTATAAATTTTCCAAAGATCCATATGATGGAAAGTTTGATAACAAAGCCTACTGATTCATTGATGTTCTGGAAGTTTCTAAGATCATGAGCTATAATGACTTGATTATTCGATATTTTTGTAGAAAGTGTGATAAACGTTTTCGGGTGTATATAGTTCTCATTTCAAATATCTATGGAATTTACTTGAAAATAAAAATCAGATCGGGTTTTTTCAATGAGAGGTTTGTAATTGTTTGATTATGAATATTAGAAGTTGTGGCTGTAAAAAAAAATTGATAAATATTTGTAATGTATATCATACAATGGAAATTTTTTAAAGTATAAATGAGGGTTATAATGAATGGAAACAAAATAAGTCTTTGGATGAACTCCAGTTTCCAAATGATTTGTAAATGATTTGTTGAAAAAAAATTAACATTTTTTAAAATTTGTGTTGTTACAATTCTATTGGGATAACCTTGTGATTGAGATTTATGATGATTATTGAATTTAGGAATGTTTCTAATGTATAAAAGGATGTTAAGGCATGGGTTCAAAAAAAATTGGAAAATATTTTAATGGATGAATTTTTAATACAATATCCATCAGACAAATAGGTTTGAAGCTATAAAGTTGATGTTTCTATAAGATTAATAGGAAAAATTTAAAAATATTATCTGATAGGGGATGAAATATGAAGACAAATTAAAGAGGGTTATGATGCAAGTTATCTAACTGAGGTGAAAAAACTGAATGAAAATGCATGAAGTTGTACAAGAAAAACTTTTTATATAATGTTTTAAATGATGTTTTTTAGGGAATAAATAGATAGAGATTATCCAGATAGAATATTTGTTATAAAGACTTATTACTAGATAAACATTCAGGGGTTTAATATTCATGCTGTTTTTAAGTTCTTTATAAATATTTCATAATGATATCAAAATTCATGATACTAAGCATGTGTTTTATACTACAAAAATCACAAAGGAAAATTTTGATACTCAATGAGTTTTAAAAAAGTGGATAAAGGGGGAAGTAATTGAAGTTTATAATATTCATTAAATAAAGTTTTAGAACTTTTGTGAAGGTCATAGGATTTTTTTGAGCATGAGTTTTTTGTCACATGGTTTCAATTACCAGGAAAATAAATTGTTTTTTCCAACTATGATCCCAAAAACGTTTTTATATAATGGGAATGAGTACAATGTATGAGTGCACTATTAACATGTGAAAATTCTAAAGTGATTTAAAAATAGTTTTGGACAAATTCACCAAATGAACTTACAAAATGAAGATCTTAAATCCAATTATGAGATGGAATTTTCTAACAAAGGAATATATTTATTGAGGTTAAATAAGAAGTTAATATCAATTCTTGGTTTTGTGATCAGTGAAAAGAATGTTTTTTCAGTCACCATAAAAACATTTCTATTCGGTGTAATTGGACGTAGAAAGTGGTGTAATAAATCTATTTCACTTATCAGAAGGCATCGAATGGACTTTCTAGATGAAAAAATTTGTAAAAGAATTTATATCAATAACGATAAGATAGAAGAAATTTTTACCTACTATTAAGGATTAAAGTTTAGATGTTTATTGAAATAGTTGAAAATTAAAGAAGAAAAAGTATCACAGTGACATCATTCTGAGCCTATTGGTGAAGGTTCATAAAAGTTGTTAAATTTTTTTTACATCTTATCTATACGTAAATCACATGAACTCTTGTTTTGATTATAGTGAAATACAAGTGTATGGATATTCCATTACTTTTTTAACCACATAAAAAGAATTCTTTTTGGTGGATTCTTTGATATTTGATTATTTTTAAAACATTACATGGACTAGGTACCCAATTTGAGTAGTAAACCATGAAAATTATTTTGTTTCTGTGGTTATTCTTGTGAGTTTGTTTTTAAAAAATTTCATAACGTGATGGTTGTTTCATAAGTAAGAAAACATAATAGAAAATGGGATCTCAAATTCACCCCTCTCAATCTTAGTGATAAAAAATATCCTTCTTCTACCATTCAAGATACAATTTAATTTCATTCATCATCCCTTAATATTTTTCACATAGGAAAAATACTATTTTCCATTTTTTATTTTGGATATTGATTTCATGGGTGACTATCCTCTATGAATATTTATGTATTTCATGTTTATCCATACGGTAACTGACTTCTTCTATTAAAAGTAAATAGTTTTACTATAGTAGAACAACTCTGGTCCACCCATAAATTTACCCAAATTGGCTAACAAAAATGGCCAAATCATGTTCCTAATCAATATGGACCAGAGAAAAGAACCATGTTATCATATAAAGATACTTTATAATGAGTTAAACCTTATCTAACATGTGATAAATGGAAACAAATATACAATTGAAAAACATATCTATAATACATCACATTTTATAACAACCAAACCATAAAGGTAACATCCAACAACTGGATGACAAGGTATAAATTAAAAACTAAAATACCATCATCATTGAACCTAAAACAACCCATGGATACATGTCCTATTGACTATATATCACCACTATCCCAACCTAGGTAAAGGAAACAAGATCTAGGAGATAATTCATCTACATGATGCTCTTCTCTTTACCAATATCATGAAAAAACCATGGCTAGAAACACAGAATGGAAAAATAAGTGTGTAAGCCCTAAATCTCAAAAACATTCCATTCGAGAATCTATAAAATTTCTATTCACATGCACCAATTATATCATTTATAATTAAGATTTCTAAAATATTTCAAAAATAAGAAATATTCCATATAACAACTTCCTTCAGTTTTATTCTAAAAAATATTCCATATTAAAATAAAATAAAAATATCACATCACATATATCCATAAGTCATAAGAATAAATAAAGTGTATTTCAAGCATCAATAACCATATCAAGTGTGGAAATAAGAATATCTAGTAAATATGTAGATAATGTATCGACAAAGATCCAAGGGGCAGTAAAAAACAAGGGAATACACAACTAAGACTTACTATAAACACTAGCTAACATAAGAGAATCCTGACATTATGAACCCCAGTTCCCTTGTAATGGCTACCCACTAGCCCCATTATACCATGAGCACCCACCCAAGTGATATGTTACTCCACTAAGGCTCACATATGTCTATTTTTTCATCATACCCCATGGTCTTCTAGATATGCTATTATATAGACATTATATTAAAGAACCCCGATTCATATATCATAAGAAATTTCTAAGGAAAATCCATTTTATATCAATGTCCACATTTTTGTAAAAACATTTCTTAGTGATTATATAATGATTTTATTCTTGAAACCCCATTTTAATTTCTAAATCATCTTTGAGGAATTTTTTCAAACACATTGTGTGCTTAAAGTATAGTTTTCAAATAAAACCCATTTGAAAAATGCTTTCCATTACTACCAGAGATCAATAATTCAATTTTATAAGTACAAAAACAAAAGAGAGAATAAGAGTAGAAGGATCGACAAGGGATATTCCATAGTAAATACACATATACAAATTTTTTAATGAAAATAATGTTTCCTTCTAGATTTGTGATGGGAGAGGAAAAGATTATATTGAGTGAACCAAGATGCAATTTGAAAAATTTTAAATATCCTTTTCAATTATAGATCTAGTGATATAGCCTCATATGAAATAATATTTATGTATAATAAAGGATGATAACAAATTAAAATCGATATAACATAGTAAATTATAAGGAATGAATATTTATGCTTTCAATTGGAACAAATATCTACCAATGGGAAGAGGGGAATAGATAAAATCACCACCAATGAGCCTTGAGACTAATGCAACCTCTATTAGCTATGACATGATTAGAATAGAGGAGTTAAATCCTAACTTTGGGAAAACATTATTTTAAGCCCCCACTTAATATTATGGATTGCAGTGTCACCAGTAAGCCATAGGAAATCCACTGGTAGGTTGGTGGGTGTAGGTAGTGGTCCTACACTTAAATGACTCCTTTAGTGGGTCACTGGGAGTCCATCGACCACCTAGTTTCACCTACAGACCTATAACCTACACTGACTCACTGGTTCCCTTCAATAGCTAGTCAGTAGACTCTTTCTACCACCAACAAGCCAAAAACATCATCCAAACATACGAATGACCTAGAATTCAAAGATTCAAAAATTAAAGAGGCTCCATACTTAATTCTAAATACTAATGTGGGACAATTTTCCCCACGATAAAATATCTATTCGCTAGGATATGTTTGTGACCATGAATCTAAAAATAGATAAGTTCATTTCTACATTTTCAAGGCCCATGCGCTATGTCTCATGGATATCCCAATCACACTGTCATCTCACTCATAACAGTGGTATAATATTTCCATTCATTAACTTTTCCTATAGGTCCACTATCTATGTAGTATTTTCAATCATTGAGGTGTCTGTTTCTATTTCAATAACCTCTCACTCAATCATGTGGGACATATCAAGATACTATTTCATTAGTTTGGAATCATGGAAGAGGTCATATATAGAATTAAAACAAGCAAATAATTCTAATTGACATGACACCTTCTCGAGTCACTCCAAAACATCAAATAGATTGACATAACAGGGTGTTAACAATCCCTACCTCCACAAATGTATGTGTCCCAATGGAGCTGAATCTATATGAAAAAAGATATCACTAACATAAATTTCTAATAGAAAATGATGCTAGTCAGCAAATTAATTCTATAGAGTCCACATTATTGTTAATATTTTCTTGATCAACTGTATGATTTTCACAATCCCTTAAATGATGCATGGTCTAAACATGGACCGTTCTTCGATATATTTCCAACAATGCGGAAATCTGAAAATCCCCCCATAGAACACCACAAATGGATTCATCCTGATTAAATCATCATAACTATTTTTATAAGAAAAATACATTAAGGGAATATTCTTCTACCAAGTTATACTAAATTCATTTATGTATTTGTGAAGAATGTATTCAAGAATCTAAATAGCTCTCCCACAGTAGCCATCCTTATGAGGATGATAGATCATGCTCAGATTCTATTTGAAACTCATTTTCATCTACAATAATATATAATATCATGATGTGATTTTGGGGTCCTACCTGAAATGATATCATATGGCAGACCACACAGTCTAGCAATCTCCCACGCATACAAGTTCCCAAGATCTTCTGCCATCATTGGTTCCATGATGGGTGGAAAATACACTAATTTCATGAATCTATCAATAATCAATCATATGACAACCTTACCAATATGATATTGAGGTAACCCAAATATTTATTCCATGGATATCTCATATAATTTCCATATTTGAATGGGTAAGGGTTAAAAAAATCATCCGGACTCTGATGGTTTTCCTTAATTCTGTATCATTTAACGCATCAAGACACATAATAAATAGTCGATCATGTCGTTCTTGGAAACCATTAATGATTTCATAGGTCATGATACATCTAGGTATCTCCAGGGTGCATGGACCAATAAGATCAGTCTCCACTATCCATCAATTCATGTCTCGGGTCTACTAATACAATCATCTTACCTCTAAAGTGAAAAAAAATCAGTAAAACAAGACCAATCACCCAAGGTCTCCCCACAACAAATATTCCTATAAATTACTAACAGTACATATCCTCAGTATGTACAAGTCCAATATGATCATCCATTTATGATCTAGCATGACTGTAAGCTTGGAATATCTTTCTAACAAATCCCCATTCAGTCATGTTCATCTTAGAAAATGATCTCACTGAGCAATACTATTCCACTAATTATTTCACTACTTGAGGTGTAAATTTTCTACTCAATGCAATCATGAGACATATTCATTTTCCTCAGGCGATTTAAGTATCAAAATAAATGTTATGCAAGTATAATAACTAGTATATCTATCTCAATTTTAGATACTTCTAAATGAAGATATAATTTAGATTATTATGGTATGAATACATTGTAAACTGCTCTCCGAATATGTAGTGATTTCAATTCATAATAGGATGACTCAGTTCTTCCAACTGAAGGTAATGTATATGGTCATTCAGTTCATGGGGGTGTAATTTACGAGTTCCTCAATTTACTAATTTTTGTTTCTACATTATATCACAACTAAAACCCATTTATAACAAATTGAAGTGGAAATAATATCCCAAACATGACTTAGGAATCCCCAATACCAGATTATAAGTCAAGTAAATTTTACATCATAAAAATATGTCTAAAATTAATGTCACCAAACAATATTCACACCATTATATGTTAACATTTTCAAAATAGATTCATTCATAGAGACGTATTGAAAAAGGTGCATATAATAAAGAGATAATCACGAGAAACAATAGATCTGAAAATCCTTTTTGGGATGCTACCTAGATATCACCACCTAAATTTTCTTGGGTTCCACATAGACACCCTTTTCCAAAATCACATGGCCATGAAATTTCATCTTTTTAATCCATTAATATCATTTTGTTATCTTTTCATATATATCATGTTCTTTCAATATTACAAGGAAGTTATTCAAATGATTAATATGATACTATTCCAATCTAGATTAAATAAGGATATCATCTACAAAAAAAAATAGTGAATGAATGTTAAATTCAATGTAATATCCTATTATTTAAATTCATTTATAATTTACGATCATTATTAATTTGAATATGAATAACTAGATACTCATAATACCCATACCTACTCTTGTATTTCATCTTAGGAATATATTTTTCCTGGACCCCCAGATAGGGGTTCCCTAATCTCAGATAAATCTTCAAAAACCATCGAGCTCTGTTGTGTTTATCAAAAATGGTCATCAATCATAGGCAAGGGAGATTTGTTCTTCATTATAACCTGGTTGAGTTTTTGATAGTCAATAAAAAATTAAGGACTCATACCCATTATTATTTCAATAATAACTAGCGATTCCCAAGGTCATGATCATGGATAAATAAATCCCTTTACCACATGATCCTCAAGTTATATGTTTGACTGTCTCAATTCAGTGAGTTCCAGATGGTATGAAGGTAATGAAATAATCCCCGATCTTATAATAAATTCTATTAGAATCACAACTTCCCTCTGAGGCATTAACCATAATAAATTATATAGGAAATTTTTTGGAAACCCACTCACTAGTACTAGAAAAGTGATTCTAATATATTTTCCTATTATCATAAAATAAAATATCAAACAACTGGAAATGTGTCATCTCATAACTAGAAGAAATGAGACCTTATCTCCCAGATCTAGGACCCCACTCACAATAAAAGTGAAGATTAAATCTATCAGAAGAATTTAATTTTAAAATTAATTTGGTAGATATCATTTTGATATTTGTAACTAATCATCCAATATATGCCAATGATGAGGTGAAATATTTCATGATCAAGATCTAAAAATTCTAATATGATTTCATGGTCATCAACCACAACCTATCATTTGGGACTTTAAAAACCCAGTACAATATATTTCTTAGAGGAGTGGAAAAATTCATCATGAAAGACATATGATTCGAACCCAAACCCAAAAAATTAATAATATTGAATGATATAAAGATATGATTTACACCAGTTTCAAATAATTTGATAACTAGAGAATAGGAGATAAATTCCATATGTATCATGGTAGCTTGTTTTTCCTCTGAAACATCAATTTCACAATCCACTACATACCAAAATCCAGCATCATCTATCCCTTTATTTACAACCTGTGCATCACTCATAGGATGAGGTTGATATCCCACCCATTATTCTATGTAATCTCTTAACTAAGAGCCATTGGTGAAGGGGAATCCATCACTACTACCCTGGGATGCTCTCTCATGGAAATAATGAAGATAAATATATTTTCCACTTTATGTACACACCTTCGGTGATGACATAAAATAAATATTCAAGTGTTCCTTTATCCCAAAATTCTATAAACCACCTAACTCTAACTTCACATATGTTTCCCACTCCTACCACTACCATAGTGCTAGTAACCCAACTTCATATTTTGTCATAAATATGAACTATGACTACCTTTTTTTTCACTAATGATTCAAAGAGTTCATTCATCCCAACTATATCAACCTCAACTATAGCTACCATATCTACAACTTTGGAGAAGGTCGATAAACAAATAAGAATCATCATAGACCAAATATCTACCCTCAAACCCATCTCAGACCTCCATTCCTTGATATAGTCCTTGGAAACAATATTTTGATATTAGTCTACCATCATGGTAAGACAAGTAGAATAATCCATGAAATATTTACCCCCCTACTCCAAGGACATGAATTCTTGAGTCTTCACCACTCACCATTCTTCATGGAAAAACTAGTGATTAACAATATTCATGAATGTAGTCTGAGTGATGTCTAAATAGAACATGGATTTTAGAATAGATCCCCACCACTTATTTCTTACCCCTTAAGTATATGAGTAAAGAAACCAACCATGGAGTCTTTTAAAGTTTTTAGGAAGTAGAAAATGCTCTTAGTCCACTTGATCCAATCTGTTAATTCTTGAGGTCCCTTATCACTATGAATGATCGGTGAATGTGTATTAGTGAACTATTAAGCATGGTCCAACATTCATTCTAGATTATCATTATCCAATTGGACCATGTATTGGATCGTTCCGACAATAGTCCCCCCAAATCATGTCAACCAAGGTATTTTTCTATGGGGAATGCATTATAGCTTCCTCCCAAGCATTCAGATATACTCTTCATGAATGCCACATGTACTACAAATCATAGGGGATGGAAACTATTTAGAATATAATTTTATTTTTCTATTAGAAATAAAATTTAGATAACTAAAGTAATATGTATAATACTAGAAACAAGGATGTTAAAAAAACATTAACATCCCATGTTAAATCAAGGATTATTAGGAAAGTGAGCTAGCTAGGCACACTCCCATTCTAACTCCCATGTTCTGAGAGTCCTACTTTTATTCTTATAGTAAAACATGGCAAAAGATAGTGATGCCCAATCTTGTGCATAGTTTTTAATGATAACATGAACCTTTGATACCAATTTTTAACATACTAACTTGAGTCAACCCATAATGTCACCAAAATTGGCCCCCCAAAAGGCTCAATGTGCATTCTCTATCAACATAGGATGTTATTAAGAACAAGGTTATCATACAATTAAACATTAAACAATACAATATAGAAACAGATAGAGTATCATTTGAAATATCCAGAATACATACCACCTCAAAACAACCAAACCATAAAGGTAATATCCAACAAATGGATAACATAGTCTAGGTAAAGAAACTAAAAACTATAAATATAGAACCTGAAGAAACCCATGGGTTCTTATCTTCATGACCATATGTCACCATCATCTTAACCCATTGGAAATAAAAAAGATTTAGGAGAGTTATCCTCTACCTAACACACTTTTCAATACTTGTATCTTGAATAACCAAGGATACAAAAACATTAATGACAATGTAGTGTTTGTGTGCACTAAATCACAGTAGGATTACACTACAAATCTATATAATATCTATTAACTAGAATCCATTATATATTTTCTAAAAAAATTCTAAAACAATTAGAAAATAATTCATTTTCTATGTAAAATCATTTTTTGGTTTTCTTTTCATAAAATTCCATATTTAAATAAAAAATGTAATATAACATTACATCTATCCATAAGGAATAAAAATGAAAAAATAGGTTTTAAGAGTCAATAACCATTTAAAGTAGAAATATTGGTGTATCAAATAAACATAAAAATAATGTATCCCCAATGAACCATGGTTGATTTCACAACACAAGGTTCAAAACAACTAAGGAAAACACAAAACACTAGTCCTGATAAGTGAATCATAACTTTGTAAAATTTAGTATCATAGTAAAGGCTACCAAATAACTCTATGGATTCATGAGAACCCACCCTATTGATAGAATACTCCAAAAAAAATTATTATGTCTCTTCTTTTCCCACATAGTATTATCTTCCCAATGAACTATTACATTATCATTATGTTAAAGAAACTAAATTTATGTTCCATAAATATTTTCCTAGGAAAATAAATTTCATTTAAATTACCAAATTTTCATTAAATAAATTCTATATTGATTCCACACAACATTCAAGCTATAAAAACCATTTCCAATTCAAACTCATCATTGGGTAATTTTATTAAACATGTCATGTCTATAAAGTCTAGTTTTCAATGAAGAACCTTTTGGAAAACACATTCTATTTTTACTAATGACCAATCATTCATTTTAATAATTCTAAAACAAAAACATGCCAAAAGAACATAAGGATTCTCAAGGGATACATAATAGTATGAATACGATGACCTCAAGTTCGATGAAAAGATAATTTCATTCTAGGCCAGTGATGGGAGAGGAAGTGATTAGATCTTAAATCACCTGTATTTAGTAGAAATACTATTAATTATCAATTTCCATGATAGGTATTGATACCCACCAAATGAACATCGACAATTTTAGGGTCGAATAAAAACCCAAAACATAGGTATTATGTTCTACATAAAATAAATAATTGAGAAGAATGGATACATGAAGATCAGGCTAGGTTATATAGATCACATGACTATTAGGAGGACATGAGATCACATGTCAATATAAAAGTCACATTGATGGATCATACACTCCACATGACCTAATAATAACAACATGAATATCCTTCATTGAGTCATTATAATAAGATTATGTCACATTATAAAGCCTAATTAATAAATAAAATCCCCTTTGACAAGCCATAATGATCATGAGAAGGACTCTAGACAGGTTCCTCCAATCAGGAAACATTTCAATCGACAAATACCTGATAATCCCATAATGCCCCTACTAAAATAAGACCTAAAAGGGTGGTTACTTCATGAGATGAAAGAGACAAAGATTTTTTTAAAAATACATTATATGGATCAGGTGATCAGTTTAATGATTTTGAAATATTCATATTGAAATTTAATTCATGTTTCACAAAAGTCATTAGGTATGTCAGCTTAATCATATGATAGCTTTTGGATGTGTCCATTTGATCATGTGATGCCCCATTGGATCCATAGAAAAGTGGTGTAACCATCCATGATAGTTATATCACACCCTCCTAATATCCATTATTGATCATGTGGTTCCCTAATAGAAAACCAATGGGAATATTTTGAAGTTATTTAAAATTAGTAGATAAAATATATAAAAGGCTATAGAATCAAGTGGAAGGGTGTTATGATGTTTTTTATTCGAAGGGTGTATACGGTTTGTGTGATAAGTCCATTGATCATGTGAAATATCCACTGACAAAATGGGCTCGTCATATGATAGATGATGGAAATTTGACGCTTGACATGTAAAAGATCTCATACATTTCAATTTGATCACATGACACCCAGAGAGAATATCGATGGGTGTGTGTCAGAGGCTTTGTAACATAAAATCTAAAAAAGGTGGTACCCCTATGTGTATTAGTGTTATTTTGTTTCTCATGTGATGACCTTCAATGATCTATCCTTATCTTTTGAATAATTATATACATATATCCTTTGATCATCCAAAATCAACTTCGATAGGAGTCCGGATCTCAGGGAGAATCCCTGTCGTGTTGGCCGGACCTTGTAAAGTCCCTCTGACATATCAATTTGATTATGCAGAATTTGAACAACAAGATGTTGTAGAACTATTCTTCAATAATTTTACACATATAATTTGATTAATTCAATGTGTTTTTAATGGATAATTAGGCTTATAATGTGGAATTGTTATGTTTTTATAAATATGATTCTAATTACTATTATTCAACTTTTCTAAAATAAATTACAGTGTTTTGGGATTGTAATTATTTATGTTTTCTGTAATGGAATTTAAAAAAATCTATAGCGAAAAACTTATTTTATTAAAAAAATAACATTAGTTCATAATTTCTTTATAGGAATTAATAAATCACAAAAGAAGGCTAGAATGGATCTTGTTTCAGGCTCTTTGATCAGGATCATCTGCATTCTGGAAGAACCCTAGAAGTACATTGAATCTATACTCCCCAGAGTAGAGCTTACGGTGAGATATGTTGATGTAGCCATTCCATACTATTACCAACTTTTAGATGAAAATTCTATGGGTGGTCTATTAAGAGAAAGAAAATGTTGATGAAGGTGAAGCCTCTACTTACTCTATGTTCCCCAATTAAAATGTTCTAAAATACGAGCGGCACTAAGAACTACTAATAAATGAGCTTCAATTTGAGAAAAGTGACTGATGATCCCATGATCCTAGCTTCTTCTCAATGTTGTGCCTCCTATTTTCAAAGTAAAAAAATTGAATAATGATAGAGGTTTACATTTAAAAAGATGGGTGTGGTGGGTGAATTTCTTAGTGCTGAGTGATGTTTATCTAACTAGGAAGGCATCAGGTTTGGACCAAAGCACTCTATTATGTAATGTTTCGAATTCAACAGAATAACTATAGAAGAAATATCAATTCAGATACAAATAAAGTTAGCTACGTCAAGAATCATGTACGTTGAGATGAATTCCCACACTGTCAAATGCTACAGTTGAAATTGGCTACATGAACCTCAATCCCCTACATTAGGAAATATCTACCTCAAAAAAAATGGTTGCATAAAAGGATATGGATATGTTTCACCAAAAAGATATGTAGGGAAACAAAAACATCAAGAAAATGCATACATCGATAATCGACTACATGGACCTCTTGACTACGTTGTCTATTTATCTACGTGGATCGATTTTTTTTGTGTCCCATTCTACTACATCATTCAAAATCTCATACATGATAAATCATCTATGTAGTCCCAAACAAATGTGGGGAAAATGGATATGTGAGAAATCGTGTATATTGATTCAAATAGCTATGTAGACTAAAACACCCACATGAAACAAACGGGTACATGGCCAATAAACCATGTTGTTGGTAAAGATGAATGATCCAATTATTTCCCAAATGAAACTCTCTCTATTCAAACTCATTTGTAGTGTCCAGAAAAAATTTCCAAGCTATAGGTTGGAGTTATTGAGCGACTTCTAAGATTCAGATGTTGTAACACCCCATGATTTTATGATCTGTAACTTTATTTTAACATAAACTTAATCTCTTCGATAGCTTACTTTGTACAAATCATCGAGCTTTAATGAATTCCAAAAAAAATATTATTTAATTACAATAGTTACTACCTACCCGTTCCAATAACCTGAATGAATGAGATTAACTAAATAATTAAAATATTGTTTAAACATGTTTATAAAATTACTTAATTGGTTAGTAATTAATTATAAATAAAAATAAAAACCAATTGAATATAAAGGAAACGTTTTTATAAAAAAACAATATTTGTGCCCATAATAGAATTTTACATTAACAGATTAAATTAATCCCTATTTTTAAAATATCTTAATGATATATATATTTTATATATTCAATAATTTTTTTTGAATTCATCCAATAATATTGATAGGATAAAGATAACAATAAGTCCAGTTTAAGCATAAAATCAATAATTTTTTAAATGGTAAATTTTCCATCTTTTAATGGCACACCTATATTAAAACTACATTTTGAGAATTTAATTAATTTTATTTGAAAAAATAAACTTCATTTTTGATATTGGGATATAAAAATTATCATATGGTGAATTGTTTGATTTTTTTGATAAGTTATATTTTCTGATCAATAGTGAAAAATACTACATTTTAAATGAAAAGTGTATTTTCATAAAATTTATTTATTTAGATAAACCTTTTTTTAAAATTGGTTTTATAGTATAATTAGTTCAATTATATAAAGATAAATTAAATATAGGTTATTTGAATCAATTTTATATTGAAATTGGGAATAGAAACATTTCAAACATTTTAACTTTTTTAGTTTAAAAAACAGAGTTCCCGTTGCGTATGCGATACGAATTTTAATTATAATTTTTCCAATTATGTGAATTGAATTTGGGAAAATGGATTACATATTTGGAATTATAATTTTTTTTAGTTAGTATGGTCATTTTAATTTTTATTCATAAAAAATTTACTGTGGTAATAAAGTTATTTACTACGGTATAGGTAAAATCCTGAAACATATTAAAGTCAAAATGTAATGTCTTAAAATAACCAAATACTAAAAAATTTAATAGGTTTTTGAAAAATTTATCAAACATAAAGAGCTTAAAAAACATTAATTAACAACATAATTCATTAAATTTAATTCCACGTCAATTTGGATGGCTTTAATTATAAACTCATCATTATTTAATCACCTAAACTCACCTCTCCTCAAGTATAAATACAAATCCTCACAAAACCATTTCGTATCACAATCCATTATTCTCCTGAAATTTCTACCAAACCATCTCTTCCTAACTCTCCCCAAATCCATGTTCTTGTTTTCTTAAGAAAATTCCAAATCCATAGTCCTGAAGGGGTCCTTCAAAGAGGCGATATTCAAGAATTAATTTTCTCAAAACACCTCTCTTATTTTATTTTCTTCTTCTACATTGTTCTCACATCCTTCATCCATCATGGAATAATAATTAAAAAATTATCTAAATAATGAAATTTTATGTTTATAATGTAATATATAATATCCAACCCTTTTATTACCTCCACTTATTCAATGAAATGAAACTATTGTCCAAATTATGCTGTTTAGTCACCTATGTGAATAATGATTTTGTTCATTAAAAATTACCTCATTAATTTCTGGTAAAAAAACTATTATTATTGTTAAATAAGATTTTAATAGATATATAATAACTTATTTAATGTTCTATAACTAATATAAAAACATAATATTATATAAAACTAAACTACTTCGTGATGTTTGGAAACATCTCTAAAAATAAACTAATCAATTATCATTAACATTTAATCAAATGAATTATCCTAATGTAAGAATAAAAAAAGATAAATAGTGACATTTAAACATATGAAAGTTCTTTAATACCATTTCATTTAACTTATATAGTTTTATTTCCATTCTATATGAAAATCTATAATTATAGACAAATGAACCCACCATGAATACCATAGAACAAACTCACTCGACACAAAGAAAATAATGGAGTATTTTTAATCAATTAGTGGTAAGATGTTATAAAAATATCATATATGGTATTATAAATATTAATATGGTACTTGAATGAATTAATAACATTTTTTAAACCATTATATAGGAGGTTAATGTATACAAAACTAAAGGGAATCGTGAGGTAAGTGTTTCTCATTTCACTTTTTCTTCTCTAAGATATATACATTATTCACCACTTAACTTTTGTTTTTGTTGTATATATACATACATTAGATATATAATAAAATTAGTCACATTAATTTAATGGTATTCAATATTCAACTTTATAATTATTAATTTTATGTGGAATATAATTTGACTAATTACAAAGTGGTAAGGGAATTCTTAACACAATTTCCATTCATTGGGTTAAAATTCTACTTACATGATTATATCATACTGAGTATTTTTTAGAGATTATTTTTGATTACCTTATATTGTATTTCAATTTTTATATGTTTATTTATAGATAATACACATAATTGGTTAATTTTATTAATATTTCTAAGAAATTTTCTTTTAAAAAATGTCTTTTTTTATGTTTCCCTTAAAACTCAATTTTTCTTCCATGTCCATTTTTTCTAAAATTGTTTTGAAAAATATTTTTATTATTTTCATATGATTATTTAAATTTATTTTTACTCATTTTCTACTTTTATTAAATAAAATTGTAAATTATATTTCATCATTTTCTAAACACGGTTCTGTGATACTTTTCCAATAGAAATATAAATGGAATATTTTTTTAACATATGATATGAGATTTTTTTTCCTATCATGACTCCATAATGAATTAAAGAATCCTTTACAAGATTAAAAGTTTATTTTCAAAGTAAATATTTTCTCTTATAATTGTGTGGAATTTTAAAATAATTTTTTTTCTAAACAGAAAGGATATTTTACTCAAGAATTATTCATTGTCATCCCTTAAAATTATTTTCCATCTAAGATAACATTATTTGATGTAACTTATGATTTTATGGTGATATTATTCCATGATAATATACTTGTTCCTTTTATGTTTGTTTTATTTTTATTATGGATTGATATTTATGAAATCCATTTCTTTTGTAGAGGTTATGCTATGATGAAATGTTTATGAAACCTATTTATTTTCATAAGTTCTAATACTATGAATGATTTATGTTATTGTGGTATAGATATGCATGGTTTTTATTATGTTCATGTGGGACCTTTATCTCCCTCCAATGCATTGGTTAATGATATTATATCTCATGAGATCGATAGGACTGGAATATGAAGTGAAACCAGTTCAGTAAATGACTTTATCTTCCATTATAGTCTTGGGAGTGAACCTTGACTACCTCAATGGTTTGATGAGTGAACCCATTATACTATCATAGTCTTTGAAAATACCCCTGAATGCTGATGAAATGATTGTCTATGATTATGTGTTTTTGAAAATTCCATGTTTTATACCAATGTTATTATTTTATGATTCATATCTTATGAATTGTTATGATTTATTCCATGACTCAAGATTATTTTTTTTGATATGAAGTGTATAATTTTAAAATTTTATTTTCATATTATCAAGCCATTATGTTTATGTTATGATTCATATCTCTTGTGTTTACCCTTACTGAGAATCTGAGATTACCCTTTTCTTATGTTTCTTTTCCCCATTATATGAAGAAAGGTATTATGTTTGATATGCTAGAAAGGGTTCTATTTATAAAGGAATAATAGTGAGATGATGCAAATGTTTTATGAAATTTTTGTTTATATTTTAATGTTTCTAAATACAAGAATATCAAATGATTCTGGAAATATTATTTTTTGTCATGTTATTAATATTCATCTCTTCATTTGTAATATCTATATATTAAAATGTCAGTTTGTTATTGTTGGTATCAGAGTAAGGTTTTGTTAACCATTGGAAACTAAGATGAGAAAACCATAGAACCATAAAGAGAAGTCTGGTCTATAATCCTAATGTTTTGGTAATGATTATGAAAACCCTAAGTTAAACCCAAGGTTTCATGGATTGAAATTTTATAAGTAATTTCCCTTGATTATGTCATTTTCATAGTATGATTATTCCTTCCAAAAATATACTTTTTTGTTTTAGTCAACGACAAAAACTAGAAGAAATTGGGATAACATTAAATGTGATATAAAATTTGTTGATGAGATGTCAAAGTAGATGATGAATATAGTGAAGGAAAATTTTATTATTCCTAATTAGTTTTCATAGAACATGATTAGTAATGTTTACCATAATAAACTCTTATATTCACCAAAGAAGATAGTGAAGAAGTTTTCTTAGAGTTTGGGTGTTGGAAACCCTGGAGGAAAGAAGATACAGTTTCATACATGTCGAGAATGTGGAAAAAACACAAATGTGGATGCCTTATAAGAAGATGAAGTTATTTTGACTATGGAAAAGGACACCATGAAAGTAACTACAAAGGAAAAATGAAGAGTTTAGTTAATTAAATGGATAGGAATATTTGTCTCCCTAAAGTATTATCAATAGATAAATTCATTAAATGTGGAAAGTATGAGAATTATAAAAACGATGTCCTAGGGGGAAAGATCTTGAAGTTAATCAGAAAGGTTTTATGATTGAAGGTTATATTATTATTGATAAAGGGACTAAAAATTACATATTAGATAGAATACGTGTTAAGGAATAAAATGGAGAAACATGGATAATGGTTTAATAAGGAAATGTAAAGAATGAGTGTTTTTTGGATTGGAATTAAAAAAAATGTTGTAGAAGTGCTATTATGGTATTATGGAATAATTAATCATCTAAGTATTGGTATACTATTGTTTTCCATAAATATTTTAAATTACATGTTAAAATGTACAGGTATGAATGAAATGTTATTGATGTGGTAATGTGATATTTTTGGAGAACACGTGATTAAGGAAATGATAACCCTTAATACGTGCATGATGCAAGGATAATAATGAGATAAAGAGGTGGTTTACAGTCATAAAATATATAGGATTGTACTAATGATATTAGCACTAATTAGTAATATTATGATAAGGTGGTTAAAGAATTTAACATATCGAATTTTTTGATTTATGGTATGAATAAAGAGTTTATATTTCAAAAGAATGCATATCTTCACTAAGGTTTTATAGTAATTCAATTTGTTACCATGTTTTAATAGAATAATTGATAATGATCCTCACATGTTTAGTGTGTGAAAATTAATAGCTAAATCTTGTTGTTTTGATGATTAATGATAAGTTTATTTTGAGAACTTGTTGACATTCATTCAAAAGTTTTGGATTTTAATCTTTTGTAATGTTTATAAGGGTAACCATTAAATAAGTTGTTTACTTTAAATGTGGGATGAGGTTTTAGGGATTAATTTATTACTCAACAATATAGTTATTTATACATATTGGATAACCTAAGATAAACATTTTTTATAATGTTAACTAGAGATGGAAGGAGTGAATTTTCATCCTATTATGGACCTTATGATCCACAGGTTCTATAGGCCATACAATTTAAACATCATTTTTTGGAGTAGAAAATGAAGAATCAATTGATCTTGGCACGACCAAAGAGTGATATTGTATTTATAAGATGAAATAATGTCATCATATCTTATAAAATTATTTTTAAAATAAATTTATGTCCAATTCTCATCATTTATGATGATATCAATGACCTTTTTTTAACCTGTTTAGTCTATAGTTTTTTGTCTTTAACCATCTAATGACTATGTTCTCTATCACACTCCATAAAAACTTATTAGTTAGAATTCTCTTGGATGCCCATTTTTTTTTAGTTCAGAGTGTTGTTCTCCTAATTGCAATTGTAGTTTTGTGGTGGTATTTTCCTTTTACATTTCCCTCGATTTAAGAGGATTCTTTATTTACCCCTTTTCCAATGAGGGTTTCCCAAAAAGTAAAATTTCACACATCCAAATTTAATTTTCAAGTGAAATTTCAAATTTGTGAGCATGAAATAATTTTTCTGAAATCCTTGATCATATCGAGATGTTATCTTATTAATTAGCTCTTCCACTGAATCTCCTGCAAGATCATGATGTGTTCCATATATCCCATGGGTATGTACATACCTGATCCTTCACATGAACTAAAATCAATGGTCATACCATTGGAAGAAGATCATTAATTTGATGAAAATATGGTAGAAATTATATATTTTAGTGATAATGTTCTACGAAACAAGTCTACTAACATGGTTAATGTTTTTTGGAAAACCACCATTTTGAGGATGCAATGTGGGAACCTAAGGACGTGATGAGACAAAGGTATCCACATATTTTTATATTTGAGTAATGAATTTTGATGGATAACTCCATTTTAATGGTGGTAGAATGTAACACCCTATGATTTTAAGAAATAAATCTTTTTAATAAAATAAATTTAATCTCTTTGATAAGTTACTTTTCACAAAATGTCGAGCTTAAATGAACTGCAAAATATAATTATTTAATTATGATAGTTATCACATAACCATTGGAATAGTGGGAATGAATAAGATTAACTAAATTATTAAAATATAATGTTCACATGTTTATAAAATGAATTAATTGGATACCAATTAATTATAAAGTAAAATATAAAATAATTGAATATAAATGACAGGTTTTTATAAAAAACTATTTTTATGACCCTAATGACATTTTACCATAATAGATTAAATTAATAACTATTGGGAACATATATTAGTGAAATTTATATTATATATATTGAATCTAATGTTTTGGAATTCATCCAATATGTTTGATAGGATTAAGATAAGAATAAATCCCATTTTAAGAATAAAAATCTATTATTTTCTAAAAGGTTATTTTGCCGCATTTAAATGGAGAACCTATTTCAAAATTAAAATTTTGAAGTTTAATTTGTTTTATTTTACTATATAATCTTTATTTTTGAAATTGGGATATAAAAATTGGCTTAGGCTGAATTTTTGGTATTTTAATTATAAGTTTCATTTTTTGATTTATTGTGAAAAAAAATTCATTTAGATTTAAAAATGAATTTTATTATAATTTACATATATAGTTAAATTATATATTAAATTAGTTTTAAAGTATAAATTGTTCAATTATAAATCAATATATCAAATTTAGGAATATTTAATCAATTTTACATTGAAATTGGATGTAAAAATATTTAATCTTTTTCATCTTCTCACTTTACAACCCCTCTTTCCCATTGTGTATGCGGGTCTAATTTTAAATATAAATTTTTAATTATCAAAATTTAATTTTATAAAATGTATTAAATATTTATAATAATATGTTTTAAATTGTTTATTAGGGTCATTATTATTTTTTGGTTTAAAAACATTATCCTGGTAAAAAAATTATTTACCATGGTATAGGTAAAAAATGAAACAGGTTATTGTTAAAAGGTGAAGGCTTAAAATACATAAAAACAAAAACATTTAATGGGTGTTTGAGGTATTTATAATCCATAAACAGAATAAAAAACAATGATTAAGAATATAATTCATTTAAATTAATGTCACCTCAATGTGTTTGTCATTAATTATAAAATAATCATTATTTAATCATTTAAACCCACCACTCCTCAAGTATAAATACCACTACTCACCACCCCATTTTTCCTCAGAAGCCCTAATTATCCTAATATATCAACAAACTAGTATCCTATTAACTGTAACCACATACATTTACTACTATTCTCACCAAAATACCAAATCAAAGGTCCTTAAGTGGTCCATCAAGGAGGTGATATTCAAGAGGTAATTTTCTCAAAACAACACTATTATTTTTTTTTACTTCTACTATGATCTCAATTCCTTCATCCATTATGGAATAATAATTTTAGAATCATGTAGATACTGTAATTTTATATTACTAATTGAATACCTAATATACATCCCCTTTATTTCCTCCTCTTATTCAAAAAAGCGAAAGTATTGTCCAAATTATGCCAGTTAATCACATATGTGAATAATGATTTTGTTCATTTTCCATTACCACCTCCATCGCAGGTCATAAAACTATTACTTTGGTTAAATTAGATTTTTATAGGTATATAATTACCTGTTTCATGTTACAAACTAATATATATACATAATAATAAATAAAATGAAACTAGTTCATGATGTGTGGAAAATTTACAAAAAAATAAACTAATATTTTCATTAACATTTTATCAAATGAATTATCTTAATGTAAGAATGGAAAACTATATAAGGGAACATTTAAACTTCTTTAGGATATTTAATACCTTTTCCTTTTAGTTTTTTAGATTTATTTCCATTTGAAATGAAAATGAAAAATTATACACAAATGAACAGAGCTTGTAAACCACGAAACAAAGGCACCCAAAATAAGAAAAAATGATGAAATAGTTTTAATGAATATGTGGTAGTAAGCTATAAAAATATCATGTAAGATATTATAAATTTTTATCTTCTTATTTAATGAATTAATAAAATTCTTTAAACCATATACAATAGGTTTATGTATGAAAAACTAAACTGAAGTATGAGGTAAGGGATTCTCATCTCACCTTTTCTTTTATGAGATATATGTCATATTTACCACTTCCTTTCTGTGTGTGGTGCATATAAACATCCCTATGATAAATCCTATAATGATTCTCATTATTTATATGCTATTATATGACTAATTTTATAATTATTACATTTATGGGGAATATTATTTGACTAATTACATAGGGGTAATGGAATTCTTAACCCAATTTCCATTTTTGGGTTAAACATATAATTCCTTGATTATTTCATACAATGTTTATTTGTGAGAGGACCTTTTATTATCATATTTTTTATTTTCAATTATTATGTGGATTTATGTTGAATAAACATAATTGGTTAATGTTGTTAATATTCATAATGAATTTTCTTTTAAAAATTATATTTTTAATGTTTCTCCTAAAACTCTATTTTTATTCAATGTCCATGTTTTATAAAATTGATACAAAAAATGATTTTATTGTTATACTTTGATTGTTTAAATACATTTTTAATCATTTTCTACAATTTTTTTTAAATAAAAATTATATTTCATTGTTTTGTAATCATGGTTCTTTGTCACTTTTCTGACAGAAATACGGAAGGAATGTTTTTTAACTCATATAATAGGAGTGAAATTTTCCACCATCAGGAAACTTATTTCCTTAAACCTTAATTTAAGTAACAATACTAGATAAAAAATTTAGATATTTTAGGAAACTATTGTTTATAATTCCATGTTTTCAAAGACACTAAACCCATATGATTCTAGCATGGTTTTATTATGTCTTGTTACGAATATTCATTTAATCAGATGTAATATCTATGTAATAAAAGATTTGGTCGTTATAGTAGTTATTGGAAAACATGATATGGAAAATCATATAATAAGGAGGAGATGAAAAGAATAATGGGTCAAGGTCAAGGGAATGTAAGAGACACCCAAATATAGAGAGAATTACTCGAGAGTGTAGAAGGCAACAAGGAGGATGAAGATTGAGGAGAATAACTTAGTTTTTTTTGAAGACCCTATATGGGTAATTTTTGATCTAAAAACTTTTTATCTTCCTATCTATAAATACATCTCTTGAATTTAATGAATAATTTTTTTGAGTTGTTTGGATGATTTTGTCATCTGGTAATTAAATAAGGTTGGTAGTAATTTTTGCATCACTTAGGTGTTGGGAGCTATTGGACAAAATATTTTTCTCATTAATCAAGAATGTATGAACCTATAATGTACAACATAGTGAGTGTTGTTTTTTTTGTTTTTGAAAATAAATTTTTTGAAACTCCAACTAAGAAGAGGACATACCACACACGGATGGGATTCCATGGAGCTTCAATATGTGGGTAAGGAGGTCTTTAGTTAAAAATCTAAAAGGCAGCTTTCACATGAAGACTGTCCATATGAGAAAGTTGGCTAGCCACTTCTCCTGGTCCTACAAACCACGGTTAAGAAGAAAATAAAAACACAAACATCAAAAGAAACCTTATAGACAATTGATTTCCCATTTTTTCCATGAATCCCTTCCAATTACTCTTCATTGTTTTATATCCTCTAAGAAACTCTCTCTCTCTGTTCCCAAACACTATCCCATCATATTCATCACCATCATTTCACCTACTATTTGATTCATTGATGCTAATTTCTTTTCATTTTGGTCTCTCTAATGTCTTTCTAATGGGTTTGATCCCTACATTCCATTACATTAATATTTATGAAGTTGTTATAAAAAATTAATTTTCATTAATTTTTATGACACTCAAGACAACTTTTGGCACTGTTTCCAGGGAAGGGCATGTCCGACCAAAAAATTAAAACATATCATGGAACTTTTTGATATTTTTTATTACTTTTAAATGAGGGTGAATAAAAACAAGGTCATAGTCTAATGACCTCAAGAAATTCCAACCCAAAATTAAAATACATCTGAGTGATTAGAAAAATAGAAATAAATTTGAAATGGGAAATCCTAAAAAAATATTGTCAACCAACCAAATCTGAATTTCAACTATGAGGATAAATCCAACCTAAGACCAATGATAAATACAGTCATTGTTTTTGTAAGGATATAAGAGTTTCAGGTGCTGATAATATCAAATAACACTTGTTGTATTAAAAATACCCCAAGATCTATTAATTTTTAAATCAAGTAATCACACCTTTCTATGATACTATCATATCATGGATTACACTATGATGATTCTCTAGATTTCATAGGATATTTTTATGGAAGAGTTCAACAGTTACCACATCATGGACTAAGTGTTGATGAATTGAAGTTTAGGATTTTTATATAATTCATAAATTGAAATTTGAATGTCTTGTTCCTACAACTAGATGAAGATATTTTTGATTCATGGGTCCAGATATACAGTGCCTTTGTTTTTAATTTTTACCCAGTATAAGTTCACTGAGGTTTTACAAGAGGAAAGGGAATTAATCCCTAAAGTATGGGAAATGATTAAAGGGATTATTTGACTGTGCCCCAACAATCAATTTACATTCATGTTTCAAATGGATAACTTTTTAATATTCTTACACAGTATCATCAGACTTTAGTGATCAATAATTTGGAAATTATTTCTCCCACAAAACAACTGAGGAGATTAAGAATATTTTGAATAAATTGGCATAGAATTCCCTGTTCAAATTTTCCAATAGGAAGACTATTTTTTAATAGAAACTAATCATAAATCTCAAGATTATTTATAGTCCGTAGGATTTTATAATGAGAATACACAACAAACTCTCGTGGAGAACTTCCTTAAATGTGGAGTGTTCTTCCATTCACATCTATCCTACCCCAACATTGATATTCCCATTGAAGCCCCTGAAAATTATACATATGATGGGTATATCCGCATGACGAAATCAAGAGATGACCCTTTCTAAAAAAATACAAACAAGGTTTCGAGAACATTTCTGGCTTGTCTTGGGGGAGACAGAGAGTCCAAAGACACCCTGTTCCCCCAACTTTTCATCAAAATAGACAATAATTTCAATAATTTCAACCTCAACCTATGGATACTCCATCAAGTTCAAAAGATTAAGTAAAGGTAATGTTATAGAAACACATGGGTCTATTTTTTGAGTAAAATAAGAAGTAATTATTTTGAAATGAAATAACAAGAAGCTGGGTTAAAAACTCTAGAGCTGCATGTTGGATAAATTTTTAGGAATTCAGGAACTAGAGCGAAAGGGAAGATACCCATCACCACAAAAGAAAACCCCAATGATAATAAAATTGTGGTTACCACTAGAAGTGGTCTCCAAACACACCAAGAATCCATGACAAAACCCCATAATATTGAAAAAGAAAAACTGGATGAATATAGAAATCCAACCAAGGAAAATATTGAATCTAGAAATTTTGATAGCATCGCTGGAAATGATCTAAATCCTATAGTCCGAAATGGAAAATAGCCATAAAGTATATTAAAAACAGAAAATATAAGGAGACAAAAATGATAAGGGATACTTGAATGGATTTCTAAATTTATTAGTAAATTTTTCCCGAATAATTCATTTTCCATAAATAATGGAAAAGGAAAACTATTGTTCTAAATTGTTGATGTTTCTCAACGTTTTTAAACAACTGAACATTGAAATTCCCTTCTTGGAAGACTTGATTGAAATTTAATTTATATGAAATTATAGTTACTCTACCCTTTTACACATAATATTACATGATTTTAGTTATAGTTAATCATCAAATAAAAACCAAGGATAGTAACATATAATGTCTTCGTAATATTAACTGTATAATTATAATGCATGAAACCAAAATAAAGAAATATTTTATTTAATCTCCATAATGAGATCCTAACTTCCTTATATCTCTTACATCTTTAAAGGATAACATGGGGAATAGATGAACAATGTGATGAGATAAGAATCCCAGTAGAGGAATAAACATTTGAATATAGAATAACACATGTGTTAGAAAGAAAAACATGATGTCATAAATAGGCATGGAACCTAAATAAACATATGGAAGAATAAAATATATAACCTGGGTTCATATAATCTTGGAAACATAATAATGTGGTAGAAACATGCGACAGGACATAAAGATGAGTCGATGATAACTACAAAGACTATATCACATGGTGGACAAAGTCTCGTATAGGTATCAGGTTTACTGTGTATCCCAACATGGTGTCTCATGAGAATTAAATAATACACAAAACATTGGAGTTCTATCTAGGAACACCAATCATAACATGTTCATGCTTATGTATACCATATGAATAATTAAGCATAAGGATTACCCATAGAAGGAATTGGGTATCATATACAAGATATATGGTATAAGAAAAGGGTGTATCATAATGGTGTATAAGAAATAATGGGTTTAAATCATAATTTTACATTAATAAGGAAATTTAGGCATATATAATGTTATATAATGTACAATATAAGTGAAAACATGTCAAATGTATGTTTAAGAAACATTAAAAATGATCCACATCAGTGCGGTTTAAGGGAAAATATTAAAAAGCCTTTAAAACGAAAAAAGAATAATTATTTGTATAAAACCAAAAAGATAAAAAAAATTAGTTTTTAATTATAAAATAAGTGATTTTAGAAAAGTAATGGTTGATTAATATAGATTATGTATAGCACTTTTAAATTGATATGAAATTTTGATATTCCCTTTAATCAAGCTATGTTATCAGGAGGAATTGAGAAGGGAACCTTATAAAACCTGTATTTCACCATCAATAAAAGAAGAATTGAGATATGTACATATGTCTAAAACATAAAAACAAAATTTATGAAGATTACATAAGAAGAATTTGTAATTGTGTTGGGATAATGAGATAGAAAGTGAAACCTGAAGGAAAAAATAAAGGATCAGAGAGAATCCCTTACCTTATGTCTGTGACTCCTCTGCACTTGTACTTAATGTCCGAAAGAATAAAATTTGATTAATTAATAATTTATTTCATTAAATCTTCAACATATATTTGATTTATTATAATTTTATTAAGTTAATTTATTTCCTTTTTGATGAGTTATAAGATGCAATTTCATCTTTCTGAGTGTGTTTGTTTCATGATTTTATGATCGGATCCCTTGAGTTTAATTATGGGAGTTCTTGTCAAGTTGAAGAAAAACTAAAGAAGTGGAATGATACTGTACTAATATAAATTCGATATTTTTAAATTGCCCCATATATCATTTTTTTCATATATAAGAAAGATTCACTTGATAAAACGTTAATGAAAATTCATTAGTTTATTTTGGTGGATTTTTGATCATCACAAACTTATTTTGTTTTATTATTTAATAATATATATATATATTTGTTTTTGAACATGATATAAGAGAAAATGTACATGTTTCAATCTTTTTTAACTATAATAATGGTTTAATGACTATCTTGGAAGGCAGTAATGAAAAATGAAAACTTTTCATCCGCAAAGGCGGTGAATTGACAAATCACGGATGATGGTTTCATTATTAAGATGAAATGGGAAGAGTAGGGATTTGATGATTGATATTTCTTTAATATAATAACATTTAATTATAAATATTATTCTATAGTTATCATGTAACCTTTAATTATGTATGGAAGGATGAGGTAGAAGAAAGAAAGTATTTAAAAGAGAAAGATGAAGGATTTTACCTCTTGTGTGACGTCTCCTTGAGAACCTCCTTATGGTGCATCAAATTGGTCTTTTGGTGAGACCAGCAGGGCCAAAATATGAGGACGAATTTTGGGATTGTATGTGGTCATAATTAAGATAATATTCATAGCTTTTGTGGTGTGAGGAGAAGTGGTGGTGAGGGGTGGTATTTATAGGGAGTGAAGAGGGGGTTTTTTTAATTATTTTCTTCATTTGTTTATTATTTTACTTCAAGAATATTAATAGTGTTGATTCATGTGACTAAGAATAATAAATAGAGCATGTTTTTTCAAGATAATGGGAACTTAAATAATTCATGGCTCAATAGTGACTCAAAAAATCATTTATTTGGCTAAAATGTTAAGTACTATGAATTACCATATATCACTATTCTCCAAAAATTCATCTATTTGAGAAAAATACCAAAACAACAACCCAACAATTTATTGGTGTGTATATTTAAAAAATGGACTCTAGTTTATGAAAATAATTTTTTAAATATGAGAAATTTATTTATTAATTAAAATCTTCATTTATTCAAAAAATACAAACACTTAAAAATTAATTAAAGTCTCATAAAATTAATTTATAATCATAAGAAAACAAAATATTAATTTATGAATATATTATGTAAAAGAAAATTTTAATATAAATCATTATTTTGATTATATAATTGTAAATAAACCTTTATGTTTCATAGAAATACCAATACTTAATTTATCATTTTAACGAAATTTTTTTACTTATTCAGTGATATACATATATTATATTATCATTCATAAGATAAATAAATTTTATTTGTACATTAATTTGTGAGGTCACTATTATATTTGCGGGATTACTATTCCTAATGTTCATATTTGTATTTCAATGGTCAAGTTACTATTCAATAGGTATAGGTTCCTTAGTTTCTATAAATACCACATATTTCATTAATTATTCACTTATATTGTTTGTGTTGTGTTCTCTTAGATATTTTAAGTTATTTATATTATATGACATAATTATAACAAGGTAGTTTCTATTGATAAAATTATGGGCCGTTACATTCTCCCCACTTATAAAAATTCACCCTTAAAATTTAATTTTACATACTAAGGTAAAAAATGCGTGTGTATATCTCCTATTTCGCACCATTAATTAGAAAATAAAAATATAAATTTTAGGGGGTTTTAATATAATGAGAATATAAAAAGGTAACTATGAATTTAGAAGGATAAACATATAAAAGAAAAGTATATCCTAACTTATGATTCCCTAGGATTCAATCTTGGTTATCCACGAAGGTGGAATTACCCCTAGGGTTCATACTAATGTTTTCTAGTCCTATTCTCCAAATATAACAAAAACATCATTTGATACCAAAAAATGAGACCCTAGACTTTTACACATAATATTGCATGATTTTAAGTATAATTAATCATCAAATACAAACCAATGATCGTAATGTCTAGTGTCTTTGGAAGATTAGGTACATAATTAGAAAGAATGAAACCAATATAAATACATCTTTTATTTAAACTCCATATGATCTCCTAACTTCCTTTGAGATTATTTATTGACATTGGATAACTTGGGTAATGCATGAACAAAGGGATGCGCCAAAATTCCGGGTAAGGGAATAAACATAAGAATAAATAATAACACATGAGTTAGAAGGCATAACATGATGAAATAAAAATGTCTGGAACATGAATAATCATATATAAGCATAACATATAGAATATGGGATCATGTAATCATGGAAACATAGTAATGTGGAAACAATATGAAACATTACATAAACATGAGTCAAGGCTAACTACCAAGGCTATATCACATGGTGGACAAAGTCCTATAAAGGAATCAGGTTTACTCCCTTTTCCCACATGAAATATCATGAAAAAAACATTACCCAATTAATTAGATAATTATCTAGGTTCAAACATCATAACATGTTCATGAATATGTGTGACACATGAAGAATCAAGCATAAGGCTTAACTATGGAATGAATTGGGTATTATAAACATGACATAAGGCATAACCAAAGGATGTATCATAATGGTGTAAAAGAAAGAATGGGTTTAAATCAACTTGTACATTAATAATGAAATATAGGAATATATAATTAGAAATTAAGTTTAACGAAAGTGAAAACATGTAAAAAGTGTGTTTAAGAAACTATATAAATGAGAAACTTTAGTGCGGTTTAAGGTAAAATATTAAAGAGTATTTAAAGCTGACAAAGGAATAATTGATTTTATAAAAATAAAAAATAATGAAGTTAGTTTTTCATGTTAAAATAGTGATTTAATAAAAAATTATGGTGTCTTAAAATAGAATATGGATGGTACTTTAAAATGGGGAAGAAATTGGGATGTTCTCTTTATTAGGGCTTGCTTATCCGGTGTAATTGAGAAGGGAACCATATAAAAAATGTATTTCCCTATAAATGAAAGAAGAAAATAGATAGGTAAATATTATTGGAACATAAAAATGTAATATATGAGGATTATATAAGAAGAATTAATAATTTCATAGGGTTATAATGAGAGATAGTGTAATCCTAATGAAATATAAAGGTTTGCAGAGAATCTGTTAACTTATGTCCAAAAATGTTCCACACATGTACTTAATGTTCTGAATAATAAAATGAATTCCATTAATAATTTAATTTAGAACCTTTTCAAAATATTTTTTTTTTCTGATTTAATTATGTTCATTTATGGCCTTTTTAACGAGTTACAAGATTCAATTTTTTTCATTCTGAGTGCATTTTTTTCATGATTTTATGATCGGTTCCCTTGAGTTTAATTATGGGAGATATTTTCAAATAGAAGAAAAACTCCAAAAGTGAAATTATATTGTATTAATATAATTACACAATTTTGTATGATAATTATTCATTAGATAAAACATTACTGAAAAATGATTTCTTTATTTTGGCGTGTTTTGGATCACCACGAACTAGTTTTGAATTATTATTTAATATTATGTATGTATATTAATTTTAGAGCATGAAAAAATATATAATATACATTTTTAAATCTTTTTTAACCATAATAATGTTCTTATGACGACCCTTGACAGCGGTAATGAAAAATCAAAACTTGTCATCGATGAAGGCGGTGAATCGACACATCACCGATGATGGTTTCATTTTTATGATAAAAGGTGAAGAGAATAGATTTGAAGAATGATATTAAATTAATAGAATAAAATTATTGTATATATATAATAATTTATTTATTATATATAATTTTATTGTAGAAGGAATGATAAGGTAGAAGAAAGAATGGATTTAAAAGAGAATGGAGGAGGATTTTACTTCTTGTATGGCCTCTCCCTGAGAACCTCCTTAATACACATGGAATTGGTCTTTTGGTCAGACCAGCAAAAAAACACGGGGAAGATTTTTGGGAGAGTATATGGATAGAATTTAGATAGGATTAAAATATTTTCATTTGTGGGGAGAAGAGGTCGTGAGGGGTGGTTTTTATTGGGGGTATGATAGGGGTGTTTTTGATTCTTTTTTCTATTTATTTATTATTTTGGATCAAAAATATCAATAATGTTGATTTTTGTGAGTACATAAAGTAACTCGATCCAATTAGTTCAGGATAATTTGCATTAAAATCATCCATAAATCAACCATTACTGAAGAATTCATTTATTTGGCTAAAATTCTAAATACTCTAAATTATTATATTTCACTATTCACCAAAAATTCAACTATTTTAGAAAAATCCCAAAAAGTCACCCCAACAATTTTTTTTGCATGTAAATTTCAAAAATGGAATCCATTTTATGAAAATAATTTTCTATATGTGATAAATATATTTTTTAATTAAAATCATCATTTATTTAAAAAATACTAATTTTAATATTATAAACAATTTTATGACACATTCAATGATTAATTAAGGACTCATAAAATTATCTTATAATTAAAAGAAAATAAAATATTAATTTATGAATATATTTAATGAAAATAGTTTTTTTAATCTTTATATTAATTATAAAATTCTAAATAAACGTTTCTATTTGGCAAAAATACCAATACATAATTTATCATTTTAAAAACATTTATTTACTTATTCCAGAAAATAAATATATTGTATTTTCATTCATAAGATAACTAAATTTTATATATAATTTAATAGGTAAGGTAACTATTCTATTGCCTGAATTACTATTCATAATGGTCGTATTACTATTCCAATGGGCATGTTACAATTCTGTCAGTATAGTATCCTTAATTTCTAGAAATACCTCTTATTTCTTTCATTACACATTAATTATGTTGTTATTGTGTTTTATATGTGATTTTATGTTATTTATACTGCATTACATAATAATAAAAAGGTATGTTTCATTGATAAAAATTTAGGTCGTTACAAAAATCCATTGAGAAAATATGATCAAACAAGAAGGCCTTGGAAAGGTTTTCCTATAAGGACCCGGCCTTAAAGATTACATAATCTTGTGTTTTTAGTCAAGAAATCCCATTATTATACATTTAAGATCTTTTAATGTTTAGAGTCTTAGTGAATTAGGAAATAACACATACATACCAAAATCATACAAAGAGGATACTACTAAAATAGTATACTTTTTTTTGAAAATATTAAACATTAAAAGAAAACATGATTTCTTTGACACATCTTCATAACATTCATCGTGACTTCCTTATTTCTACTAATACTCCTTATAACCTATAAGAACATTTTAAAATCTTGGTATGAGAACAAAATCTCAGTAAGGGATATAAGAAGAAGGAGAGAAACCATTAGTTCATATAAATAATCATATGAAATCATTTTCACAAAGGCATACTTTTCAACCATAGAGTATCAAACACTTACTTTGTGAAACATAATATTTCCATAAATAATAGGATTCAAAACATAATCATATAGGAATATTGGGGCATTACATACTAAATGTTGTAAACATAATGGATACCTTATCATTTATAACCCTCACGGCTACCTGACAATGTAACCCTCACAGCTACCTTAATGTGTAACCATCACAGCTACACTTGGAGTAACCATACGGTCCACCTCCAACATACACATACCCAATGAACTAGAGGGAAATATAGGTCCCACACTTCACCATCAACAATTCCCAATAACCAGAACATAATAATAAAACATCAATACATTCATCATAAAAACATTCCTTTTGAGTAGAATTTTAATAGAGGGTTTTTAAAGAAAAGTCTCTTAAAAACAATATATAACTGGATCAAGAATTGTTAAAATGGAAGTAATATGTATACATAGTATAAATACACATAATAAAACATAATATAATCAAAATTAAATTCCAAACAATCTTTTTATCATGATAAAATCATTAAAATTGAAGGTTAACACAAAGAATGTAAAATTGGGTAAAAATTCACTTCCGAAATTTCATCATAGTAACAGATGACATAAAAGCCCAAATGAGGGAGGATAAATGATACCTCACTGAAATAAAATAAAATGGATATTATTGGCATGATTATAAATGAATTACATTACAACCATTTGAAACTAAAAGAGCTATTTTCATACAAGAGGCTTGAAGTTTGGAAAGAGTAGTGGAAAGTGAGGATCCCTTACCTCGGGTTCCTCTTACTTCAAATGTATTTACACCTCTAGTATAATGGTTAATGTAGTGTTATTAATATTTTAAAGGAACATTTTCATGTTCATAATTCATTATATGATCTTTTTATAGCATCATTCCAACAATTTGTTATTTATATTTTGTTAATTCCATTGTTTAGGGTGTGTGCTTCATATGGTTTCCATGGTTGGTTTGAAATGGATTTCCTTGTCATATAGAATTGAAACTCCAGAAGTGGAATGAAATGGAATTAATATGTCTCCAAAATATTAAATGACTCCATAATCAATTTTTTTCCAGATATCATGATGTATCATTAGTTAGAACATTAACGATATTCCTTTAGATCACTTTGGTGGTTCTTTGATAATATCAAACTCACTTTGTTTATAAATTAACATCATGAGTAAAAAATGATTCCAGAACATTTAACAGGATTTAATACATAGATTATAATCCGGTTCAACCATAAAAAATGGTTTCATGACCATAATTGAAGGAAGTAATGGAAATTGAAATAACATCATCCATGATGTCGGAAAATCGACACATCACAAATGACGTTTTAATTTTTAGAACACGAGAGAGAGGAGTTGAAAAATGATGCTTAATTTTTCCATAAAAATGATTAAAATAAAGAATATATAATATTTTGGAGCTTTCATTCCTTTTGGATAAGGTAAGGGGAAGAGAGTATAAGAATAGAAAGGAATTGAAAAGAAAACACATGAAAATGAAAGAGGATTCTTACCCCTTGATCTCTTCTCCCTGAGATCCCTATTAAGGCCTTTGATTTTGGCCTTTTGGTGAGAACAGAAGGTATTTAAAGTGGGGGAGGAGATTGGGGAAGGAATTTGGAAGAACATAGACAATTATCAATGCTTGAGATGTTTGGGAGGAAGAGGGGAAGGAGGGTGGTATGTATAGTGCAGGAGGGGAGGGATTTTACATTATTTTAATAATTAGATTAGTATTTTAGCACAAGACATTGAATACTTTGAGAAAACTCTTTAAATATAATTAAATAATCAAGGAGGATTCAAGATAATGTCCATTTTCGACATTCATGATTCAAGCATGATGCAGAAACTCTTTTATTTAGCATATTTTGTGAATTATCTAATTTCACTATTCACAAAAAATTCAAGTATTTCTGAAAAATCCCAAAAATTCACCCTAACCATTTTTCGATGTGTATAATTCAAAAATGAACTCGTTTTCATCAAAATAAATTCATAAATATGAGATATTTAATTTTGAAATAAAATAATAATTTATTCAAAAAAAGTAACAATGTAAAAATAATAACTCATTTTATAACACCATGAAAAATTAATCAATACCTCATTATCTTATAACCATAATAAAAATAGATTTATAAGGTTCATATTACTATTCATAAGGGTTGGTTACTATTCATAAGGGATGTTACTATTCACCAAAAATTATGTTTGTCCTATTAGACTCCAAAAATCACCCTGAACGCAACAGTGTATGTCAGATTTTCAAAATTCAAGACACAGAAGTGGAAAACTAAGTTTAATGATAATTAATTATAAGTACATGGGTTGTCACATTCTCCCCACCTTTTGAAATTTCATCCTCGCAATTCTTTTTCTTAATTATTAAATAAGTGAGGATACTTTTCTCTCATAAAATTTTCAGATTCTTATGTTGCTTCTTCAACCATATGGTTTCTCGACAAAACCTTTACCTAATGGCTTACCTTATTCCACAATACTTGCTCTCTGTGATCAAGAATCTGAATAGGCGACTCTCCATAAGGAAGGTTCTCTTCCAGCTCAACAACCTCTGGGTTCAAAACATGAGATGGATCTAGCACATACTTTCTCAACATTGAAAGATGAAAAAAATTATGTACCTGAGATGAACTTGGAGGCAAAGCTACTCGATAGGCCACTGGTCCAACTTTCTCTAGGAATTCATAAGGTCCAATGAATCATGGACTCAACTTTCCTTTATTACCAAAATGTATAACATCTTTACAAGGATAGATTTTATGGAAAATATGACCACCTACCTCAAAATAAAATTCATTCCTCCTGTTATCTACATACCTTTCCTGTCTGCTCTGAGCTGTTCTCATGTGTTGCATGATCATTATTACTTTCTCAGCCACTTCCTTTACTAATGCTTGTCCTAATAACATCATTTCCCCTACTTCATCCCAAAATGTTGGAGTTCATCACCGCTTCCCATACAAAGCCTCAAAATATGGATTCTATATACTAGAATGAAAACTGTTATTATAAGAAAAATCAGCTAAAGAATGATGTTGATCTCAACTTCCCTTGTAGTCCATTGAACAAGCTCATAGCATATCCTCCGATGTTTGATTTTTTCACTCGGTATGTCCATTAAATTGGGGATGAAAGGTTGTGATGAAATTTAATTCGATTCCCAAAGACTTCTGAAGGCCTTTTCAAAAGTTAGAAGTGAACCTGAGATAACGGTCAGATACAATGGATAGATGAACTCCATACAACCTTACAATATCTTTAAGGTATAGTCGAGAAAGAAGATCCAAGGAAAAATTATCCCGAATAGGGAGGAAATTTATAGATTTTTTTATCCAATCAATAATAACCCAAATCACACTGTTACATTGAAGAGTCTTTTGCAGTCCTACAAAAAATTCCATTGAAATATTTTCCCATTTCCACTCTGGTACTGGAAAAGATTGAAGCATTCCCTTTGGTAACTACCGCTCTGGTTTAACCTGTTGACAAGTCAAAAATTTAATAGTATAATCAGAAATATCTCTTTTCATTCTATCCCACCAGTAATACTCTCGAAGGTCTCTATATATCTTTGTACTACCAAAATGAACTGAAAATAGAGAACTATGAGCTTCACTCAACAATTCTTTCTTCAGCTGGGAATCATAAGGCACACATTTGTTTTCCAAATCTCAAAACACAATATTTTTCAAGGTTAAATTCTGGCAATATACCCATTTTAGAAAACTCTACCTTTTTTTGAAGCTCAAGGTCTTCCTTTTGTTCTTGATTAATTCTCTCTAATAGAGACGACTGCACTGACACCTAAAACAAAGCATAGGAATTTCCTGTGCCAACAACTTCCAAACCAAATTTCATCAAATCATTAATCAAGGGGTCATGTTCCAAATGTAACATGGTTAATGATGCATGGTGTTTTTGACTCAACGTAGCCACCACCTTGTTTGCTTTTCCTAGATGGTAATTGATCGTCCAATCATAATTTTTTATTTGTTCATGCCATATTCTCTACCTCATGTTCAAATCCTTCTGAGTAAATATATACTTCTAACATTTATTGTCAGTATATATTTCACATTTTTTTTCTATACAAATGATGCCTCCAAATTTTTACTACAAAAATAATAGAATCTAATTCCAAATCATGTGTAGGGTAATTTAACTCAGGAGGATTCAACTTATGTGAAGAATAAGAAATTACCTGATCATTTTGCATGAGAACACAAAAAAAGCCTTTTCAAAGAAGCATCAATATAGATGAAAAATTTTCAATCTTGGGAAGGTAGGGTCAGAACTGGAGCATTTACCAATCTTCTCTTCAATTCATGAAAACCATCATCACATTCCTTTGTCCTGAAAAACTTCACACCTTTTCAAGTTAATTTAGTCAGTGGGGTAGATAACCGTGAGAAGTTTTCAACAAACCTTCGATAGTAACCTACTAATCTATGAAAACTACGAATCTCTATGACATTTGTTGGTATTTTCCATTCATCAACAACTTTTGTTATAGAATGATCAAAAATTATGTCATCTTTAGAATCAATTTGACCAAGGAAAGAAATTGGTTGCAACTAGAAATCACACTTGCTGAATTTTCCATATAGTTTCTTTTCTTTAAAGGTTTGTAAAACAACCCTTATATGTCTTTCATGCCCCTCTATACATTTAGAAGATATCAAAATTTCATCAATAAAAACAACCACAAAATTTTCCAAGAACTCATGAAATATTCTATTCATAAGATCCATGAATATAGTAGGTGCATATTTAACCCAAAATACATAACTATAAATACATAATGCCCATATCTAGTAAGAAACACAGTCTTCAGGAAGTTTTCTTCCTATTCTTTCAACTGATGGTACCCTGAACTCAGGTCAACCATCAAAAAATATTGTTCTCCCTTGAGCTAATCAAACAAATCATCGATATGAGGCAAAAGATACTTGTTTTTCACAGTTCTGTTATTCAAGGCTCTAAAATCAACAAAAAGTCTCATTGAACCATATTTCATTTTAAAAAACAATATACAAGCACCCCTTCATGAAGTGCATGGTCGGATGAAGCCTTTATCATGAAAATCTTGCAACTCCTTTTTTAATTCAAGGAGTTCAACTTGTTCCATTAGATAAGGTAGTTTTGAAATTGTATTATAATCAGGAAGTAAGTCGATTATAAATTCAACTTCTCGATCGGGTATTACACCGGGAAACTCATTACAAAAAACTTCTAGGTATTCATTTACCAATTTCACATCATTAATCTGAAAAATTCTCTTGTTTTCTACAATGTGAGAAAGATAACCTTCATTTCCATCTTTTAACAGTTTTTCAGCTTCTTGATATGTTATCAATGGTATAGGTTCATTCTTGTAAACAAACTGAATATTTTTCTAAAAATCAACCTCTTTATCTCTATAATCAAATATTTACATGATAAACAGAAAGCCAATCTATACCTAGAATCACATCAATCTATACCAAGGGAAGAATAAAAAGGTTTATAGGTAATGTATTTCTGCATATAAAAATAAAAGTATTCTCATAATACCATTTTGCCTTACTATTTCCCCATGGTGTTTTAACCATAAGTTCTAATTTCATTTCATGAGGTGAAATTCCCAATTTAACAGAACATTTCTTAGAAACAAAGGAATGTGTATACCCCGTATCAAATAAGACATTACAAAAATCTGACTCAACAAAAAAAGTACCTGATACCATTTCATTGGATGGCCCAACATCTACTAATGTAGTTGCAAAGGATCTAACCACACCTTTTTACTTATAATATGACTACTTTCCATCATTCGGATCTTTCTTTGGGTATGTATTTGCAAAATGCCCCATCTCACCACATTTAAAACACTTTACAGTTTCTTATCAGAATTAATCATAGAATCATTTTCTTTGCAAACTCAAGCCATATGACCAAACATACCACATCGAAAACACTTCCCTATTTTGGTAATACATTCCCCAAGGTGCCTTTTACCACACTTTTCTCAAACTGGAAACTCAAATTTCTTACCTTGAAGCTTCTTTGATTGAGTCTTACCGATCATTTTCCATCTAGACCTCTTCTTCTGCTTGTTGTCAAAGTACACATATTCATTAGAAAACTATATCTCTACCCTCTCAGCACATCGAACAAGTATCTCATAACATTTTAATTCTCAAGAAGCCAAACCCCTTCGATATCTTGGTTTCAATCCTGAGTAAAAACAATTGATTTTTCTATCAAGATCCTGAATAAGATATAGAGCATACCTTGCCAGTCGGGTGAAGTTTTCTTCATACACAGCCACTGAATCTTCCTCCATTTTCTTCAACTAAAGGAATTGATTTTCCATCCAAAGTTGAACCACCTTAGGAAAATATTTTTCAAGAAACATATTCTTGAATTCATCTCATTCCAAGGAATCAATGTCTTCTCTATCCTTGGTATTCTTGACCATTTACCCCCACTGGTCAGCTTCACCTTCACGACGATAGATGGAAAGACTAACCTTTTGACTATTCAAACACCCCATGACATTGAATATTTTTCAAGAGCTTTAATCCATACTTCAGCCAGCACTGGGTCAGAAGATCCACTGAAAGCAGGAGGGTGTTGCCTCATAAAATGTTCCACTACCATCATGTTCCTTTGTGGTAACTCTATTTGGTCTCTTGCATGGATTCCACCACAATTTATAGCCTATATAAACGAAGCCATAACTTCCACAAATTGCTTGGTTCCAATTCCCACCATTCTAGGTTGCGGATTTGGAAACATATCAGCCTCATGGTGCCTTTCTACTTTAGCATCCATGTTTCCTCTTCGAAAAACCATTCTGAACATACATACTTTAGTTGAAGCAACATGGTAATCCTCAAATTCTATATCATTTAAAAATAACCATATAGTAAAAATCATTTTTGGTATTCAATTAACTTCAACCTAACCCATAAGGTTATCTAAACCATCCTCTGATACCAACTATAAGGACCCGACATTAAACATTACATAATCTTGTGTTTTTAGTCAAGAACTCACATTCTTATACATTGAAGATATTTTCAAGGTTATAGTCTTAGTGAATTAGTATATAACACATACATACCAAAAGCTTACAAAGAGGATACTACTAAATTAGAATACATTTTTTTCCAAAATATAAAACATTAAAAGAAAACATGATTTCTTTGAAAAATCTTCATAACATTTATCATTACTTCCTTCTTTCTCCTAGTCATCCTTATAACCCGTAAAATAATTAAATCTTGGGAAGAGCACAAAAACTCAGTAAGGGATATAAAAACAATGAGAGAAACCATTAGTTCATATAAATAATCACATGAAGGCATACTTTTCAACCAAAGAGTATCAAACAATTACATTGTGAAACATAATATTTACATAAATCATAGGAATCAAAACATAATCATATAGGTGTAACACCCCAAGTTTTTCTAAAAGTAAATATAAATTCTTGGAACTTTGTTTTGAGTAGATATTTTTAATTAGCCTTTAAAACATAACTTTTTTCTACTCCTATGTTCTGAATTTCAAGAAATTGTCATCTACATTTGTGTTCAGTATGTTATTTGGAGTCTATTGGAACCAACTTGTTTTTTTGGTGAATAGTAAAATACCCTTATGAAGAGTAATATGACCCCAATGAATAGTAATTTTTATTATTATTTTATTTTATTAACGCTTTAAGATAATAGAATCTAGGTTAATTTTTCATTATGATAAAGAAGTGGTTTTAGAATTAGAACTGTTAATTTTTGAATTTAGTATGATTTTATTTAAAAATTAAATTAATAATATTTAGAAAATTATTTTCAAAAAATTTACTTCATTTTTTAAATCTACACGTCGATAAATGGTTAGGGTGAATTTTTGGAATTTTTCTGAAACAGTTGATTTTTCGGTGAATAGTAAAAAATACAGTTTTTAGTTTCGGTGTATTAATGACATCATTAATGATATAATAATGATGTCATAAATCTGGTATACTTGTGTATATTTAAATAATATGTGAGGTGTCCCAAGTGGCTTATACCATGGGAAAATACCATGGGCAAGACCATGTTTTGGTAAATACCACTAATGAGGTGTCCCTTGAAAAGTATTAAAATAATCCCTCACTTTTCCTATAAATACCAACTCGTCCCTTCATTAAATTAATTAAAAATTCTCCCTCAACTAATCTCTGGCCTACTTACCTTCATAGTAGTCCTCCCAAGGTTTACTCCTGCCCCCAAGGTCCAAACATTCAAGTTATAATGGTTACTCTACAAGGTAAGAAAATTCTCAATTTCTTTCTTTTTTCCTTTCAAATTCTCTTTTATGTGGTATAATTTTAAAGTTTCCATACCATGTTCTTATTTCCTTCTTATCCTTGATATTCTATATATTATGATTCATTTCTGTATGGGTGACCCCTATCCCCTCTCTTTTTAATATTTTCTAAAACCATATTGTGTAGCCATTAGGCTGCCGAATTTTTGTAAGAGATTTCTCACTTTTTCTTTTATTTTGAGTTCCTTCCTTATTCTTTCTTCATATCCCCTTACTCAAGAGGAATGAAATCTCCAGAAATCATTTATACACTGTATTTTATCTTGTTTATGAAAAAATACTCATCATTAGTCTTAACCTCTCCCAATTATTTAAAGAATAAAAACATTGTTTGTTTGTGTCGATTTATCGACATCATGGACGATGTGATTTCAATTTCCATTATTTATTTCAAGTATGGTCATGAAACCATTTATATGGATGAAATAGGTTATAATATATTTTTTATGACTAACCCATGGTTCTGGAATTCTTTTTTACTCATGGTTATAATTTATAAGACAAAACGCGGTTGTGATTATCAAAGAACCACTAAAAGGATCTAAACGAACATCATTAATGTTCTAGATTATGAATCATCATAATGTAAGAATTAAAAATGTTAAATGGAATAATTTATATTAATGGATATATTAAAATACTACTCTATTCCAATTCTGGAGTTTCACTTCCAATCAACAAGAATGTCCACCATGAACCAATCATAGAAATCATGTAAAGAATTCAACCAAAAACAGTGCAAGGGGAAAAATACTAATAATTAAGGGTGAAAAGATGTTATTAAATGATCATATAATATGTTATAAACATGAACATGTTTCTGTAAAATATTAATAAATCTTTTTTAACCATTATACATTATGTTTAAACAAGTTGGAAGTAAGACAAACCCGAGGTAAGGGAATTCTTAACCCGATTTCCATTCTTTGGGTTAACGTTCTACTTAATTATTTATGTGATATTTAAATTGTTTGTGTGATGGTTTCTATTTATATTATTTTTTATTATCTGTATTTACAGTATATATAAATACTCCAGCCACTTTATTAAGTCTCTCTTCAATTGTATGATATTTATAAGGGGATTTTCTTTAAAAATCCTCTTTTTAAATTCGATTTTACGAAATTCGAAAGCAATGTTTTTATGGAATTATTCATGTTGTATGATTATGTTTTAGTTATTGGGAATTATTTAAGATGAATGGTGGGACCTATATATCCCTCCAATGCACTGGGTATGAGTAATTTAGAGGTTGGCCGTATGGTTACTCCAAGTGTAACTGCGATGGTTACACAAAGTAAGGTAGCCATGAGGGTTACAAATTATAAGGTAGCCAAGAATGGTTACAAGATTATGTAAGTAATGCCCCAAGATACCTCTATAATTATATTTATGTTCTCATGTTTTGTGTGGATCTTGTGTGAATCTCATGTTACACAAAGTAAGTATATATGAGTGACAAGCATGTCTTTGGAAAATGTTTTCATACATTATGAGTATTCATGGACTAATGTGATCTTTCCTTCCTTTTTAATCTCTTACTGAGCTTTTTTGCTTATCCCAAGTTTTTAAATGATTTTTCACAGGTTAATGGATGTGTAATGCAAGGAAGGAATACATGTTAAATGTTGAAGAATTGTCAAGGAGTCTTGTTTTAAGTTTTAATGTTTTATGTTTTGAAAAAAAATGGAAACTGTATTTATGGTATCCACTCTATATCAATGTGTAATGTTATGAATGTTTTTTCCTAATTCTCTAAATCTCTAAACGTGAAAATATCCTCAATTTAAAAGGAAGTGTTTTCTTGACTAAACTCAAGATTATGTATGTAATAAGGTCGAGTCCTTATAGTTGGTATCAGAGGATGGTTTAGATAACTTTAGGGGTTAGGGTGATATTAATAGAGTACCATAAATGATTTTCACTCTATGTTTATGAAATGTTTTATCATTTAAAGATTACCATGTTTCTTCATCTAAGACATGTTTTTTTCCGAATGGTTTTCCGCAGAAGGAATAGGGACGCTGAATAGAGGAGGTACCGACAGAATGACATCCTTCCAGAACTACAGCTCGGAATTTTAGGGATTAGAACTGAGCAGTTTGTGATAGTAATGGCTCAGATAATGAATGGAATAAATGGTGGTGACATCCATGCAAGAGAACCAGTAGAGGTACAACAACGGAACATGGAAGTAGTAGAACATTTTATGAGACAACATCTTCCTGCATTCAATATATCTTCTGACCCAGTAGCAGCTGAAGGATGGATCAAAGCCCTTGAAAAGATATTCGATGTTATGGGATGTTCAGACAATCAAAAGGTAAGTCTTTCCATTTATCATTTTTTAGGGGAAGCTGATCTGTGGTGGTCAATGGTAAGGAATATCAGAGGTAGAGAGGATTTTGATGCCTTAGAGTGGGATGAATTTAAAAGTCTTTTCCTTGAAAAATATTTTCCTAAGGTGGTGCGACTTAGAATGGAGAAACAATTACTTGAATTGAAACATAAGGAGGAAGATTCAGTGGCTGTGTATGAAGCGAACTTCACTTGACTGGCGAGGTATGCTCCAAATCTTATTCTGGATCTTGAGAGCAAAATCAACCGCTTTTACTCAGGATTGAAGCCAAGGTATCAAAGGGTATTGGCCTCCCATGAATTCAGAAGTTATGAGAAACTTGTTTGATGTGCTGAGAGGGTAGAGATGGAGTTTACTGATGATCACGTACATTTTGGAAACAAGGAGAAGAAGAGGTCCAGTTGGAAAGCAATGGGTAAGAATCAACTAAAGAAATCTGATGGTAAGAAAATCCAATTTCCAGTTTGTGAAAAGTGTGGAAAGAAGCACCCTGAGGAATGTATTAATAGATTTCAGAAGTGTTTCAAATGTGGTAAGTTTGGACATATGGCTAGAGATTGTAATGAAAATGATCCAAAGACTAATCCTGAAAAGCAGACTATAAAGTATGTTAAATGTGGTGATATGGGTCATTATGCAAATTCCTGCACAAAGAGAGATCCGAATGATGCAAATAATCCAGACTATAAGAAGAAAGGTGTAGTGAGATTGTTTGCGACTACGTTAGTAGATGTCGAGCCATCCAATGAAGTTATATCAGGTACTTTGTTTGTTCACTCAGTTTTTTATAAAGTCTTGTTTGATATGAGGTCTACACATTCCTTAATCTCTGAGAAATTTTCTGGTAAATTGGAAATATCACCTCAACAAATGAGACCCAAACTTGTTGTTAAAACACCATGGGGAAATGTTATAGCAAAGAGGAATTATAAGAATCTTTCTATTATGGTCTGTGGAAAGAGTTTACCTGAAATCCTTGTTGTTTTACCCTTAGTCAAGTTTGATGTTATTCTGGGAATGGACTGGATTTCTGATTATCATGCTAAGATTGACTATAGAGATAAAGAAGTTGTTTTTCAGAATGAGTTCCAGTTTGTATAAAATACTGAACCCATACAATTGATAACAAATCAGGAAGCTGAGAAACTATTGAAAGATGGAAATGAATGTTATTTTGCTCATATTGTTGAAAACAAGGGAACTATTCAAATTAATGATGTTCCAATGGTAAATGAATACCTTGATGTTTTTTCGAATGAGTTACCCGGTGTCATACCTGATCAAGAAGTTGAATTCAAAATTGACTTGGTTCCTGATGCTAATCCAATTTCAAAACCCCCATATCGTATGGCTCTAATAGAACCTCTTGAATTGAAAAATCAGTTGCAGGATTTTCTTGACAAAGGCTTCATTATTCCTAGAACTTCACCATGGGGAGCCCCTGTTTTGTTTGTTAAAAAGAAAGATGGTTACATGAGACTTTCGTTGATTACAGAGATTTGAATAACATCACTGTTAAAAACAAGTATCCTTTGCCTCATACTAATGACTTGTTTGATCAACTCCAGGGAGCTCAGTACTTTTCCAAGATTGACTTGAGATCCAGATACCATCAGCTGAAGGTGAAGGAGGATGAAATCCCGAAAACAGCCTTTCATAATAGATATGGGCATTATGAATTTGTTTTTATGCTGTTTGGATTAACTAATGCACCTTCTGTATTCATGAATCTTATGAATAGAGTATTTCATGAGTTCTTGGATAAGTTTTTGGTTGTATTTATTGATGACATTCTGGTTTTTTCTAAAAATAAATAGGAGTATGAAAAACATCTAAGGGTTGTTTTACAAACATTAAAATAAAAGAAACTATATGTAAAATTCAGAAAGTGTGATTTTTGGTTTCAATAGATTTATTTTCTTGGGAACATTGTAAATAAGGACGGAATAACAGTTGATCCTGCCAAAACAAAAGTAGTTGATGAATGTCCAAGACCCACAAATTTTATAGAGAATCGTAGTTTTTTGGGCTTAGCAAGTTATTACTGACGGTTTGTTAAGAACTTTTCTCAGGTATCTAGCCCGATAAGTAAGTTAACACGGAAAGGGGTTAAATTTGTTTGGATATAGGAATGTGATGTTATTTTTCAGGAACTGAAGAATAGATTGGTGAATGGTCCAGTTTTGGCCTTACCTTACCGGAATGGTGAGTTTGTTATCTACAGTGATGCTTCTTTGAAGGGACTTTGTTGTGTTTTGATGCAGAATGATAAGGTAATTGCCTATACTTTGAGACAACTTAAACCTCATGAGATAAATTATCCCACACATGATTTGGAATTGGAAGCTGTGGTTTTTTCTTTGAAAATATGGAGGCATCATTTATACGGAACCAAATGTCAAATATATACTGACCAGAAAAGTCTAAAGTATATATTCACTCAAAAGGAATTAAACATGAGGCAGAGAAGATGGCTAGAACTGATAAAGGATTATGACTGCATGATCAATTACCATCCTGGGAAATAAAACAAAGTCGTAAATGACTTAAGTCGGAAAAATCATGCATCATTAACCATGTTATGTTTGGAACATGATCCCTTGATTAATGATTTGATGAATTTTGGTTTAGAAGTTGTTGGTGCAGGAAATACCTCTTTTTTGTTTCAGGTTTCAGTGCAGTCTTCATTGTTAGACAGAATTAAGAAAGCACAGAAGGAAGACTGTGAGCTACAGAAAAAGGTAAAATTGGTTAAAATGGGTAAGTTTCTATAATTTAATCTTGACAAATATTATGTTTTAAGATTTGGAAAAAGGTTGTGTGTGCCTAGTGATTCTCAGTTGAAGAAATATTTGTTGTGCGGAGCTCATAGTTCTCCATTTTCTGTTCATCCTGTAGGTACTAAGATGTACAGAGAACATTGGGAGTATTATTGGTGGGATAAAATGAAAAGAGATATTACTGATTTTACCATGAAATGTTTGATGTGTCAATAGGTTAAAGCAGAGTGGCAGTTACCTAAGGGGATGCTTCAGCCTTTTACAGTGCCAGAGTGGAAATGGGAGAATGTATCCATGGACTTCGTGGTGGGACTACCAAGGACTTCTCGAGGTAACAATGCGATTTGGGTTGTTGTTGATCGGTTAACAAAGTCTGCACATTTTATTTCTATTCGAGATACAATGAATTTGGATCATCTTTCTCAATTGTACCTCGAGGATATTGTCATGTTACATTGAGTTTCACTTTCCATTGTATCTGACCAAGATACCAGGTTCACTTCTAACTTCTGAAAGGGACTTCAAGAGTCGTTGGGCACAAAGTTAAATTTCAGTACAACTTTTCATCCACAATCAGATGGGAATTCAGAATGAATGATTGAAACTTTGGAGGATATGCTTCGATCTTGATCAATAGACTATCAGGGAAGCTGAGATCAACATCTTTCTTTAGTTGAGTTTTCCTATAATAACAGTTTTCATTCTAGTATTCGGATGACACCTTTTGAGGCCTTGTATAGAAAGTGGTGTCAGACTCCAGTGTTTTGGGATGAAGCCGATGAAAGAAATTTGATGGGGCCAAGATTATTTGGAGAAGTGGCTGAGAAAGTGAGGATGATCCACCAGCACATGAGGACAGCTCAGAGCAGGCAGAAAAGTTATGCAGATAACATAAGGAAAGACTTTTCTTTCGAGGTAGGTGACCATGTTTTCCTTAAAATCTCTCCTTGGAAAAGTGTGATGTGTTTTGGTAAGAATGAGAAGCTAAGTCCATGGTTCATCGGTCCTTTTGAAATCTTGGAGAAAGTTGGAACATTTTCATAGCGCGTAGCGTTTTCTCCGAGTTTGTTTCAGGTACACAATGTTTTTCATGTTTCGATGTTGAGAAGGTATGTGCCAGATTCATCACATGCCTTGAGCCCAAAAGCAGTTCAGCTGGAAGAGAACCTTTCTTATGAATAGAAACCGGTTCAGATTCTTGATCGAAGAGAACAGGTATTGCAGAATAAGGTAATCCACCAGGTAAAGGTTTTGTGGAGAAACCACATGGTTGAAGAAGCGACATGGGAGTCTGAAAATGATATGATGGAAAAATACCCTCAGTTGTTTAATAAGTAAATAAAATTGCGGGGATGCAATTTCAAGAAGCTGGGGAAAATGTAACACCCCAAATTTTTCTAAAAAAAATTGAAATTATGGGAACTTTGTTTTAAGTAGATATTTTTAATTATCCTTTAAAACACAACTTTTTTCTACTCCTATGTTATGAATTTCAAGAAACTGTCATCTACATTTGTGTTTAGTATGATATTTGGAGTCTATTGGAACCAACTTGTTTTTTTGGTGAATAGTAAAATGACCTTATGAATAGTAATATTAATTGTAATATGACCCTAATGAATATTAAATTTTATTATTTTTTTTATTAAGGCTTTTAGATAATAGCATCTAGGTTAACTTTTCATTGTGATAAAGAAGTAGTTGTAGAATTAGAACTGTTAATTTCTGAATTAAGTATTATTTTATTTAAAAATTAAATTAATAATATCTAGAGAATTATTTTCAAAAAATGGACTTCATTTTTTAAATCTACACGTCGATAAATGGTTAGGGTAAATTTTGGGAATTTTTCTAAAACAGTTGATTTTTTGATGAATAGTAAAAAATACAGTTTTTAGTTTCGGTGTATTAATGAAATCATTAATGATATAATAATGATGTCATAAATCTGGTCGACATGTTTATAGTTAAATAATATGTGAGGTGTCCCAAGTGGCTTATACCATGGTCAAATACCATGGGCAAGCCCATGGTTTTTTGAATACCACTCATGAGGTGTCCCTTGAGAATTATTAAAATAATCCCTCACTTTTCCTATAAATACCAACTCTTCCCTTCATTAAATTCATTCCAAATTCTCCCTCAACTAAGCTCTGGAATCCTTACCTTCATATTAGTCCTCCCAAGGTTTACTCAATCCCCCAAGGTCCCAACTTTCATGTTTTAAGGTTTACTCTACAAGGTAAGAAAATTATCAATTTCTTTCTTTTTTCCTTTCAAATTCTCTTTTATGTGGTATAATTTTCAAGTTTCCATACCATGTTCTTATTATATTCTAATACATTATCTTCTATATATTATTATTCATTTCTGGATGGGTGACCCTTGTACCCTCTCTTTTTAATATTCTCTATAACCATGTTGTGTAGCTGTTTGGCTGCCGAATTTTTATAAGAGATTTCTCACTTTTTCTTTTATTTTGAGTTCCTTCCTTATTATTTCTTCATATATCCTTACCCAAGAGTCATGAAATATCCCTAAATCATTTATAATCTTTATTTTATCATTTTTATGAAAGAACACTCATCATTAGTCTTCTCCTCTCCAAATTATTTAAAGAATAAAAACATTGTCCGTTTGTGTCAAATTATCGACATCGTGGACGATGTGATTTCAATTTCCATTAATTATTTAAAGTATGGTCATGAAACAATTTATATGGTTGCAACAGGTTATAATATATATTTTATGACTCACCCATGGTTCTGGAATTATTTTGTACTCATGGTTCTAATTTATAAGACAAAACGAGGTTGTGATTATCAAAGAACCACTAAAAGGATCTAAACGAACATCATTAATGTTCTAACTTATGAATCATACTCATGTAAGAATTAAAAATGTTAAATGGAATAATTTATGTTAATTTTTATATGAAAATACCACTCCATTCCAATTCTTGAGTTTCACTTCCAATTTACAAGAATGTCCACCATGAACCAATCATATAAATCATGTAAAGAATTCAACCAAAAACAGTGCAAGGGGAAAAATACTAACAATTAAGGGTGAAAAGATGTTATTAAATGATAATATAAGATGTTATAAACATTAAATTTTTTCTTTAAAACATTAATAACACTATTTTAACCATTATACAGGAGGTTTAAACAAGTTATAAGTAAGACAAACCCGAGGTAAGGGGATTCTTAACCCGATTTCCATTCTTTTGGTTAACCTTCTACTTAATTATTTATGTGCTATTTAAATTGCTTCTGTGTTGGGTTCTATTTATATTATGTTATATTATGTTTATTTATAGTATATATACATACTCCATCCACTCTATTAAGTCTCTCTTCAATTCTATGTTATTTATAAGTGGATTTTTTTAAAAATCCTTTTTTAAATTCGGTTTTACGAAATTCCAAAGCAATGTTTTTATGGAATTATTTATGTTGTATGATTATGTTTTGGTTCTTGGGAATTATTTATGATGAATAATGGGACCTATATTTCCCTCCAATGCATTGGGTATGAGTAAGTTAGAGGTCATCCGTATGGTTACTCTAAGTGTAACTGCGATGGTTACACAAAGTAAGGTAGCCGTGAGGGTTACAAATTATATGGTATCCAAGAATGGTTACAAGATTATGTAAGTAATTCCCCAAGATACATCTATTATTATATTTATGTTATCATGTTTTGTGTGGATCTTTTGTGGATCTCATGTTATACAAAGTAAGTATATATTAGTGACAATCATGTCTTCTGAAAATATTTTCATATGTTATGAGTATTCATGGACTAATGTGCTCTTTCCTTATTTTTTCATCTCTTACTGAGATTTTCTGCTCATCCCATGTTTTTAAATGATTTTTCACAGGTTAATGGATGTGCAATACAAGGAAGGAAGACATGTTAAATGTTAAAAAATTGTCAAGGATTCTTGTTTTAAGTTTTAATGTTTTATATTTTGAAAAAAATGGAAACTGTTTTTATAGTATCTACTCTGTATCAATGTGAAATGTTATGAATTTTTTTTCCTAATCCTCTAAATCTCTAAACTTTAAAATATCCTCAATGTAAAATGAAGTGTTTTCTTGACTAAACTCAAGATTATGTATGTAATAAGTTTGGGTCCTTATAATAGTAATATTGTAGAGTTACTTAATAAATGTTGTAACCATCATGGTTACCTTATCATTTTTAATCCTCATGGCTACCTTTCAATATAACCCTCACAGCTACCTTAATGTGTAACCATCGCAGCTACACTTGGAGTAACCATACAACCAAACTCCAACATACACATACCCAATGAATTGGAAGGAAATATAGGTCTCATCAATCATCATAAGAAAGTACCAAGAACCATAACATAATAATAAAATATCAATACATACATCATAAAAACTTTCATTTTGATTAGAATTTTAGGAGAGGATTTTTAATGAAAATTCTCTTAAAAACAACATATAAATGGAGAAAATATTGGTAAAATGGAAGGAATATGAATAAATACTGTAAATAAACATAATAAAACATAATATAATCAAAATTAAATTCAAAAAATCATTTTATTATGATAAAATCATTAAAATTTAAAGTTAACCCAAGGAATGTAAAATTGGGTTAAAAATTCACTTACAAAATTTTGTCATAGTAACGGATGATGTAAAAGCCTAAATGAGGGATGATAAATGATCCCTAATTGAAATAATATAAAATGGATCGTATTGGTATGATTATATATTAATGAAATTACAACCATTTGAAATTACAAGAGCCATTTTCAAACAAGAGGCTTGAATTTTGAAAAGAGGAGTGGAAAGTGAGGATCCCTTACCTCGGGTTCATCTTACTTGAAATGTGTTTAAAACTCCTATATAATGGTAGAAGAAGTGTTATTAATATTATAAAAAACATTTTAATGTTCATAATACATTATATGACCGTTTTATAGCATCATTACAATAATTAGTTATTAATATTTTCTTAATTCCATTGTTTCAGGTGCCTGCTTCACATGGTTTCCATGGTAGGTTTGAAATGGATGTCCTTGTCTTATGGAATTGAAACTTCAGAAGTGGAATAAAATGGAATTAATATGTCTCTAGAATATTAAATGATTCCATAATCAATTTTTTTCCAAATATGATGATGGGTCATTAGATATAACATTAATGATATTCATTTAGATCACTTTGGTGGTTCTTTGATAATAACAAACTCACTTTGTTTATAACTTAATATCATGAGTAAAAAATGATTCCATAACATTACATAGGATGAAATGCAGATATTATAATCTGGTTCAACCATAAAAAATTGTTTCATAACCATAATTGAAGGAAGTAGATGAAAATTAAATCCCATCGTCCATAATGTTGGTAAATCGACACATCACAGACGATGTTTTTATTTTTAGAACACGATGGAGAAGATGAGAATCATTATGATGATTTTTTCCATAAATATGATTAAAATTCAAAATATATATGATTATGGAGATTTCATGCCTTCTGGATAAGTTAAGGTGAAGAGAGTGTAAGAAAATAAAGGAATTGAAAAGAAAACACATGAAAATGAAAGAGGATTCTTACCCTTTGATCTCTTCTCCTTGTGATCCATCTTATGGCCATTGATTTTGGCCTTTTGGTGATACCATCTGATCTTGGAAGTGGGGGAGGATATTGGGGAGAAAATTTGGCATAACATAGACAATTCTCAAGGCTTGAGAGGTGTGGGAGGAAGATGGGAAGGATGGTGGTATTTATGGTGGATGAGGGGAGGGATTTAACATTATTTTAATCACTAGTTTAATATTTTAGCTCAATAATTTGAATACTTTGAGAAAAGTCTTTAAATATACTGAAATAATCAATGAGGATTCGAGATAATTTCCATTTTCATCATTCATGACCCAATCATGATGCAAAAACCCATTTATTTAGCATATTTTGTGAATTATCGAATTTCACTATTCACCAAAAATTCAAGTATTTCAGAAAAATCCCAAAAATTCACCCAAAACATTTTATGATGTATTGAATTAAAAAATTAACTCATTTTCATAAAAATAATTTTATAAATATGACATAATTAATTTTTAATTAAAATAAAAATTTATTCAAAAATCTTAACAATGTAAAAACTATAACTCATTTTATAACACATTGAAAAATTAATCATGATATCATTATCATATAAATATAACAACAATATATTTATAAGGGTAATATTACCATTCATAAGGGTAGGTTAATATTCATAAGGATATGTTACTATTCACCAAAAATTATGTTTGTCTTATCAGACTCCAAAAATCACCCTAAACACAACCATGTATGTTGGATTTTCAAAACTCAAGACACAGAAGTGGACAAATAAGTTTAATGATAATTACTTATAAGTACCTGGGTTTTCACATTTCTACATACAACTTCATAGAAGAGTGTAGTATTGTCTTTTAGAATATGATAGCTCCTAAAAATCAATACATAGGGAGATTTTTCTTCCCTTACTACGTTGGAGATATCAGAGGCTAATTCAACTCTCTGTTTGATCTTAGAGATATCATTAATTTAATTCCTTTTTAATAGTTTCAATACTTTAAATTAAGAGTTCCCCAACCCACCATTGTTTTTTAAGATTTAATTATTAATCCATCATAAACAATTTGGTAGGGTAGATGACAAACTAGTGGGTATAGGAAGACTCCTTCTACCTATTGATTTTTTAATATTGGATATGGTGTGTGACCAGGAGGTACCAATCATCCTTGGTAGGCCCTTTCTAGAAACAAGGGGAGATATCATCGATGTTTCAATGGGGGCATTTTTTTTAACCAGGGTGAATAAAATGTGGAATTCAATGATTTCAGAAAAAACTAAAGAATCCACCTATGATCAGATTTGTCATAGAGATGAATTTTTAGGTGATGTAGAATCTATAGACGAGGGGGAAGATTCATTATTGATGATTCTAGATAAAATTATTGGATTACCTGATATCCCTTGTAAAACCTAGATTATAATTTGTTCTAGTAAGGAGAATGATCCTTTACACGAGTCTGATAGAGAAATTGTTGAACACCTAGATAAATTTTATTTAGAAAACATCTTTACCTAAAAAGAAGAATACAGATGTGTGTAATATTTTCTAGATAAAATATAGATGATGAATATGATTTCTTCAATGTATTATTTAAAAGGAAACATAATGTCATTGTTCCACCCATTCCCATGTGTCTTTCCTCAAGCTAAGAACCACCCAGTCTAGAACTCAAGAACATAGAATCCCATTTAAAATATTAATTTTTAGGATATTCTTATACACTAACAATGTTAATATCATCCAAACTAGAATGGATTCAAGAGGATAACCTACATAGTGTTTTTAAGATGTATAATTCTATTATTGGCTGGTCATTTATGGATATTTTAGGTATATTCCTATTTTATCAGGAATAAATACCATTGGAATGTGACCATAAACCAAATTAGAAGCAAAATGATGATTAAATAAAAACATGATAGAGGATGTTAGAGAGGATTTCATTAGTCTATTAGATTCAAGTATAATTGTTCCTATCTCTGATTGCAATTGGGTGATCCTGGTGTATGTTTTTCCAATGAAAGGGAGTTTATTAGTTGTAACAATTGAGATAAATGAATAAATTCATGTTAAAAAGGCTACTATGTGGAGGGTCTGTATTGACCATTGAATGTATAATCCAGCCACAAGAAAATATACTTTCCCAATGGAATTCAAAGACAAAATTCTTGAAAGGATGGCTATGAATGAATTTTTCTATTTTCTCGATGGAAATTTAGGTTACAAGAAAATTCCCATAGCCCTAGTAGGCCAGTAAAAGACCACCTTTTATTATAATTTTAGGAAATTTTATTATAATTTTATAGCCTTTCTCTTATATGGTGATCCTATAACATTTTATTAGTATATAATGGAAATATTTTCTCACATTATTGAGAGGACTATTGAGGTTTTCATGGATGAAGATTCTATCATTGGTTCTGATTTGATATATGTATATAATATTTCAGAACTTCTTTGCTGGGGTGTGAGGAGACAAACATAGAGTTAAATTGGGTGAGATGTCAATTTATGGTTACAAAAGGAATTTTCCTACGAAATAATGCTTTTATGAATGGAATTGAACTATAAAATTCCAATATTGATGTTATTTAAAATATTCCACCTCCTGAGAATGTAAAATCCATTATAAGTTTCTTTCAATATGCCAATTTTTATCAGATATTTATCAAGGTTTTTTTCTAAATATTTTAGGCCACTTTTATCACTATTGTTCAATGATAACCCTTTTGTGTCTAAAAAGAACTATCAAGATTAAGTTTCACTATTAATGGAGAATCTCACATCCCCACCAATCATTAATGCCCCTGATTTGAAACTACCATTTGATGTAATGTGTGATGCATGTTCTTGGGAAGTTGGGGTAGTTTTAGGTCAATTAAAAGAGAAGAGGTTGCATTTGTTTACTATACAGGATAAATAGATGATGTTAGCCAGGAAAATTATTCTACCAATTATAAAGATTTTTATATTTGTATGTTTTCCTATCATAATTTTATGAATTATCTCATATGTTCAAAAGTCATAATACAAACCAATCATTCTGTATAAAAAATATTTTGAATAAAAAGGAATCAAAACCGAGACTTATGAGGTGGAATTTTCTATTCCAAGAATTTTATTTAGACATTAAAAATAAATTAGGTTCCAAAAATATGGTAGTTGACCACATTTATAGGTTAACTACAACAACAATTCAAACTGCAGATATCCCAAAGATCAATACTTCCATTCCTGATGAATAGTTGTTTGGTGCATCTTTAAGAAAATCAGCCTAGTTTGCTAATATTTCAAAATTATTAGGTGTTGGCATAATTCCAAAAGAAATTTCACATATCAAAAGCAATAAGTTCATTTCAAATCATCAATATTAATTTTTGGATAGTCCATTTCTTTTTTAGAGATGTGTTAATGAGATATTCTGGAGGTGTGTCCCTAAGGAGGAAATGCTGGCTATTTTAGAGATTGGTCACTCCTCTCTAAGGGGTGGACACCAAGGGGAGAGATTATTTCCCAAAATGTTCTCCAAATATGTTTTTACTAGCCTACACTATTAAATATTTAATAAATTTGGGTTATAATTTATGAAAAATATCAATGTTTGGGAAATGTGTGAAGAAAAAATGAGTTTCTTCATAATGTGATTCTTGATGATTAAATTTTTTATCTTTGGGGATTATATTTCATGGTTTAATTTCCATATTATAATAGGAACGAAAACATACATGTTCTTGTAGACTATGTTTCGACATGGGCTAAGGCTATTTAGATTCCTAACAATCTTTGTAATCGTGTTTTGAATTCTATCATAAAACATATCTTCTTCCTATTTAGAGTTCTATGATATTTTTTCAAAATAATGGTTCACATTTCAAGAACATTAAATTCAATTCATTAATGAAAAATTATAGATGTATACATATAACTATTACCACCTACCATCCATAATTATATGGGTAGTAATAGGTCTCAAACAAAGAGCTAAAACCAATTATATAGAAAATTGTGGTCAAATCTAGGATAGTTTGTTCTGTGAAGTTAGATTAGTCATTATGGTCCTATAAGACATATTATAAAACTCTTATAGGAGTGTCTGCTTATAGGATCCTTTTTGTTATGTCATGTCATTTTCTTAAAGATCTTCATAATAAATCATTCTGGGTGGTTAAGGCCATCAACATTGATTTCAGATCTACTAGAAGAAGTTCTTTTTTGTGGTTATGAGAGATAGAAAAAATTCAATGAGAGTCTTATGAGAATGCATGAATTTATAAAGAATGAACCAAGGATTTTCATGAATTCATAATAGAAAATAAGAAATAAACTATTGGACAGAGGATCTGGTTTTTTATATCATGGTTGATACTATTTCCTGGTAAAAATTATTTTGAGTGGTCGAGCCCATTAAATATTTCAAAAGTATAGGTCAATGGAGAGGTGGAATTGGTTGGTCATGAAAACCGACCATTTCTAGAAAATATCAATATAGTGAAAAAATATTTTTACAAGTAGCATAAGGGTGTGGCTAACCACATCTCTCTTCAAGAATGACTTCCTTTTGTATCTAACTAATGACTCTAAACTTAGACCTTCATTGGAGTTAACCCATGGTTTCTTGTTTTCACTTTTTCTTTATTTTTTGGTTTTATTTCGTTTTTTCTACTGAATTATATTTTATTATATCTATAGTTTATTCATAAATGTGTCTTTTATCCAAAGAGTGATCTTTCTCAAAAAATCTGTAAATATTATTGGTTGAGTTATGACAGTTCTTCTCTTTTGTAGGGAAGTGTTAGTTTCTAATTCCTTCCATTCATTTCATATTTATAATGGAAATTATGTGTGGGGATCCCACATTTTGTTTTTAGAAAAAAAATTGATACTTTATTATGTATCATGCTCCACCTTAAACTATGTTAGAAATCCTTACATTTGTTCTATAAAAATTCTCATCCTGAACTTTTAATAAAAATGTTCATTTTAATAATCAATTGGTAATGTAGACAAAGTGTTGTCATTGATCTCCCATAAACCTCTTTCTATTATATTCATTGCTAAATATTATATCAATTTTTTTCTTTCCTATGTTCTAATTTAAGATTCAATATATTCTACAATGTTTGGATGTGTGGGGGAGAGGGAACTTTGTTTGGTGCTTTAGCTATACTTCAATTTTTCCACATCAAAACCTTCCCATCTTTTAATTTTTTTTTTGAAAATTTACTCTACTTTTGATAAATTCAAAAAAATTTGGTTTAGGTAAATATTAATTTTTTGGGTTTTATTGGTTCAATAAATAAGAACTCATAGTTTTTGGACTATTGGAAGATGCCATAACTTGTTTAGGAAAATTCCATTGAGTCTGAAATTATATTGATTGATTGATTGCTAAGTGTTTTTGTCTTTTAGTTTATAGAAATATTATTTGAAATGTAGGGAAATGAGGATTGATAGGATAGACTATTATTGAATTGGAACTATAACATGATGAAACAAGGAAATTAATTTGAACTTAGTTACATATTTTGGGCAACAAGGAACACCATGGGGAGCCATTCCAATCAATAAGTATTATAGGTCCATTGAATCTGGAGTAAAATGGTAAATTGAGATCCCATGTTGAGTATCTATGATAAGGGTACTATGTGTGTTTCTGTAAATAAATCCAAATCAACAATTTCTATTCATAGTACTTTGTACAAATTAATGGTTCGGAAAATTGAAATAATGAGACCTTGTCAAAAATGATTTCATGATAGTGAGGGAAATATTTATCCAAGATGAACTAAGGTCCAATTTATTTATAATAAAATCTATTGAGTTTTATCAACAAAGTGGGAAGTAAAATGTTTGTTTGAGGAATCAAGGGGAGAGTTAATGTTTTTTATCCTTTTATTTTAAATCTAGTTCGACATGATTCTCTCTTGTCTTTTCTCTTTGAAACGAGATTCGTGATTGCCTAGAAGTTGTGTAGTGTGATGAATGCACCTAGGATTCATGAGAATCTCTTTCAATGGATGATTTGGTGTTACCCCATGTAGGATGAAGTTTATTGACCATGAATCCACTGTTAATGAAAAATTTCAAATGCAAATTTCTCAAGAGTGAAATGTTTTAAGGGTGGGGAAGTTTGACATGGCACCAATCGTTTACACTTTGCCACTTCTATATTGATTAATTAAATGTGTTTTTAATATATAATTATGATTTTAATGGAGGATTGTTATGTTTTGAAAAAATCTACTGTAAATTTCTACTCTATCACTTTTATAATATAAATGGTTGTATTTTGGGTTCTTAATTATTCCTAGATACTGCAATGGAATATAACTAAATCAATAGTTCAAAAAAATTGTTTTTTGAAAAAAAATTAGAACATTGGGAATTTCATTATTGAAATAATAAAAATAAAAATTAAGTGAATAATGTAACTTGTTTCAGGATCCTTCATCTGGACCATCTTCATGTTGGTTGGATCCTAGAAGTACATTGATCCTAAACTCCCCATAGTAGAATTTATAGTGGACATATGCTGATGCAACCATTCTTTACCTGTCTTGAATTTCTAATACACATTTCCTAAACTATTTGTGAAGATCTATCTGGCTTTGTTGAGGGTGATGTCTCTGCCTCCTCTTTATTCCCTATATAAAATGTATAAGGACCCGACCTTAAACATTAATTATTATTGAATTAAATGAACAATTAACATAGAGGATCTTTTCAGGATTAGAGTTTTAGATAATTAGATCATAAATCATGCATTACATTCCACATTTGAACAAAGTGGTTACATAAAAGATAGTATTCATTTTTTCTCATCCACGGAAACATATTTAAAACAAAAAATTGGATTATTTCATGACACTTCCTTGACCCTATCATCACATCATGTACCTTTCCCTTGATACGTTAAAAACATTTCAAAAACTTCGGATGAGCATAAAAAGCTCAATAAGGGATATAAAGGTACGAAATAAAAACATTAGTCCATGTATGAAATCATAACTTACTCATAAAACATAATCAATTTAACATACCTCATCAAATCATGAATAAATCATAGAAATCATAAAACATAAAGGTAACTTGAGGCATTCATAACATTCTTACGTAGGGAGTAACCCTCTTGGTTATGTTTGGAATACCCATCATAGTATATTCCCTAAATCTCTTCGGAGAAACCTTAACGTTTAACTCCTTTGCGTTACCCAATGCATTGGAGAGCTATATTGGGCTCACCCGCCCTTAGTTTATCACGGAACCACCCGTCTTCATAACAATGTCCAAGAACCATAACATAATCGTATCACATAAAACATGCATAAAGGAAACATAATATTTCCACATTTCAATCACAAGATATCAATACAACACATTGATAAAATAAAAACATTATGAAAACCATTTTCAATACCAAAATATAAGAAAAGTAAAACAAGGTATTTATTTTTCATTCAAAAAAAGTTATGGCTTGTAGAGGAAGCCGAAACTCAAATAATGGTTACGACAGTGGAGAAGTCATTGTCGCCGCATACGTATGACAAAAAAAAACATTCAATTTTGTCATTTAGAAAACGATTTGTATAAAAAGATTCATTTTGAATAAATGTAAAATTCAAAGTGGTTTGTACACCGTATAAAATAAAGTTGTGTATAAAACAAAATATGACTCAATGAAAGGAGATTGAGACGATGTCCCTTACAAAGACGGTATCATTGGATTAAGGATAAATCTATTACATAATTATGTGTGACAAATGAATACACAAAATATAAGTGGATATTAAGTGTAAAAAAATCAGAGGTCATTCACACATATTCATAAAAAGACATATTCAAGGAGTACAAGTTTATCCCAAAGAATCAAAATTGGGTTAAGAAGTTCCCTTGCAAAAATTCGACAGCCTAACGACGTTACTTCAAACTTTAGAAAATGAGTTGATGAGAGATAAAAAGGGTATCTCAACACTTGGAAATAAAATTTACATCAATAAGGATATAGAAGAACATATCCCAACATTACAATATGTAAATTAAAAGACCCAACAAAATAAGTCTTTTAAAAAGAGGAGGGTGAATAGTTCCCTTACCGACTTGGGTATCTTTCGAAACATACACCCCATGAAAGAATGAAAATAAAAAATTGATGTAAATACTCATAAATGAAATTATATTACAAAAATAGTAGAATAATTTTCATTACATATACCACTCAAAGGAAATGGTGGAAAATGTAGCATAAATCTCACGCGAAAAAAAAGTGAGATGAAAAATCCCTTACGAAAACTCGGCAGCCTAACGGCGCCTCTTAAAACTTCCAAAAATGGATTGATGATATCAAATAGGGTCTCTCATCATATTAAAATAAAATTTACAGAAATAGGAATATAAAAGAACATTCCCCAACATAACAAAGAGGAGCTTAAAAGAAGTGACATAAGGGAGAGTACTTAAAAAGAAAGAGAGAGGTCAGATCTCTTACGAAAATTCGGCAGCCTAACAGCGCCAATCAAAACTTCCAAAATGGATTGATGAGAGAAAATAGGGTCTCTCATCATATCAACATAAAAATTACTGTAAGATTAATATATAATAACATCCCAATAATAAGAAAAATGAGTTTAAAAGGAATGAAATAAAAGAGTGTACTTAAAAAGAAAGAGAGGGGTAGGTTCCCTTACCTCAAGTCCGACTTGTCTTGTTCGTTTCATTATATTACTGAATAATAAACTTTGGTAAATTTATAATTACTTAAGTAAATCCTTTAAATATTATTATTCAGTTCATATCACATATTATAATGTTGTAATTATTGTTTAATAATGTCATTTCATATCAGACGTTTTTGCCGATGTTTGGTACATGAGTAAAAAAATGAACTTGTTTGAAAATGATTGCCCATGTAGTTATAAGTAAATAATTTACAGAATATTATTAATGATTAAAATATCATATATATCCAGTATATATTTATTTTATACTATTCCATAACATTTGGAGATAAAAAAATGAAAATAATTGTTCATGGAGACGGTAGGCCGTACGTACGCATGAACGCTACTTTCATTTTTTTTTCATATTAATGGAATTAAAAATAAATGAGATATATATATATTATAATTAAAGTATAATATATATGTTATATAGGTCACATATTTTTATTAATTTCATTCTTTATACATTCCATGTATTGCATGAACAAGTCACATCACTTGAGGGGGCGGTAGTCCACACTTTTCTCATATGAAATTATCGCATTTACACAACATGCAAAGAATAAAGGTATGTTTTAAATATAAAATAAAGAAGCATATAGTAAACATAAATACCATATATATCATATATAAAATACAGCTACATCATAATGTCCACCTTTAAAGCTGTTAAAATAATATTGAACAATCATCGTTTCGTGAGGCAGAAAATCGCCAACCACAAAAACGATATGTTCTTTAACCATTAGACAATGGTGTGTGTAGGTGTAGATCTAATCCTTCTCATAACAACATTATAGTATATTGAATATACTGGTTTTTTTACAAAAGAAAGGAATAAAAAGAGTCTAGGGGGTTGGGGAAGCAAAATAAAACATAAGAACACAAGAGAAGACACTACCTTTGAATCGGGTAACTCTTTTTGATTTGAGCTCAAAGGATTCCTTGAAAAGACTTATACCCAAAGTGAGGCTTCTAGGAGTAATAGAGGGATGTTTGGAGACAAAATGGGTAGGGTTTGGCCGAGCTAAAGGCTTGAGAGGTGTGGGTAAGGTGGTAGAGGTGGGGGCCTTTTATAAGAGGAGAGGAGGGGCACTCTTGGAAAGTCTTGAAAAGTAACATTATTATAAAATGGTTTTCGGATTTTAAAGGGCCCAAAATTATATATTTATAGGATAAGGTGATAATAGTTCTAAATATACACATCCAATAGGTTTTTGACAAGTGTAGGGCTTATATTTTACATTATCTTTTCATTTTATTTAAATCGTTAAATAATGAGGTAATCACTACATCATCATGGTGTCATAAATAATTTAATTCATTTAATGTATAAAAATTATAAAAGAAATATAATGATTTAGTAAATCTTTTTAGCTTTCTAATTAATATTTATAGTAAAAAATATGACTTGTATAACCCCATTTAAATTTTTTTAGTACACCAACACATGTTTGTGACATTTTTATTTTAACATTAAATAAAAAGTTATTAATGCCATTTTCCTACCAAAGTGGCTCCATGAGGTCCCCAAGTTGACCCATGGATTTTATTGGTCGTCCATGACACATCCAATAAGGGTAGGACATGTTTCAAGGTCATTTCATAATATTAAAACATTATTTTTACCCTAAATTACACTAATTACCTCTAATCGCGAATAAAAACTTAAAAGTTACTATTCACCAAAAAATTATTTTAATCCCATTGAACCACATTTTACTTCTTAATGAAAACCATGTACGCCGGATTTTTGAAATTTAAAACACAGAGGTGGTAAAATTTCATTTAAACAAAAAATCAGTTTTTTTAAGTACCACTTACTGGTTTCACTATTCATCAAAAAATGAAGTTTTTCAGAAAAATACCAAAAAATCACCCTAAGCTATATTTGATATTACGGATTCAAAAATTATTCTTATTTTACAAAATTCAAAACATATAAGTTACATTAATTAAATTTATAATTAATTCTCGCTGTCAGAACAAATAGCGTGTTTTTATGAAACAATATATATCAAAAGATTGACACTAGTTTATGTCCAATTTCATAGTGAAATTAATTCCAATGACCAATATTGGATTAAATGGTAAAAGTATATTCTAATTTCACTTTAAAATCAATTAAAAAGATAATCTAATCATATAAATAAATTATATTAAAGAGAGGTTTTGAATTAAAATAAAACATTTTTACTATTCATTAAAAAATGAACTTTATCGGAAAAATACCAAAAATTTACACAAAGTAAATTTTGATATCCCGATTCTAAATAAGAATTGTATTTTGTAAAACATAACACATTCAATTTTCAAAAAGTGGATTTAAAAGAGGTTCACCATCAAAAGGTGGTTAATCGACCCTTTAAAGAATATTAGAATGTTTACGCTTAAAATTGGATTCATTCGCATTTTTAATCCTCTAACATTTATTGTAAAAAGTAAAAATATTAGACAAAAATATATAATCATTTTGTAGTTAGTTCTGTTCATTCCCTTTATTAAAACATCTAGGTGTTTACTACCATTTAAAATAAAATTATTTTTTATTAGAGTGCAACGTAAGATTTCAAAGGAACTCGTTGTTGCGTATTGGGTAAGCCATCGAGCATAGAGTTCCCTTTAAATTAATATTAAAATTTTATTCACAAATAGGTATAAATATAAAAATTTCATATTCTTTATTTACCTGGTGTGTTACACCCTTCCCCCCTTTTGGGAATTGCGTCCTCACAATCTTAAAATTGGGCTTGGAAACATCATTGAAAGTCCCACATCGGAACAAGAGTCGGTAAAACAATCACTTTAAAAGAAAGAAAGAGAAGTACATAGGTCACCTGAGTTAACCCATAATAGGTTTCCATGTAAGAAAACATGGATATAGAAGAAAAAGAAAAGGGTCATGTTCTGTGGGAGAGTGATAGAAAACATGTTTAGGAGAAAGTTAACCACAGGAAAATCACAAACTTGTGGTGGGTTAAATGGTATTCAATTCCCCAGTAGGAAAAGTTAATAGACAACATTTTCGTTTTAAGTTACTTTTCATTGAGGAATTTATTTTTGATCTTAAGGAAACATACTTACTTGTCATGTTGACTTTTAACTTTTACTAGATTTCTTACACAAACTCATACTTTCCCCAAATGATGAGTATTTAGGAAGAATTTTTCACATTAAGAGTACTATAATAAACTTCTTGAGAATCACCTAATCCATAAAAGATAACTATATATTTTCCATTTCTTTAAACCCTTACCAAAACCAACACTGTTAGAACAAGATCAGATAATCCAGAAAAGGATAACCCTTTATAAAAAGAAAATCTATTCTTAATCTCCAAAATTTGTCCAACAAAACTCAAAGTTCAACAAGGACCATTCGATAAACAATTTGTCCATTAAATTCTTCAAAGTAAACCAAACTAATATTGAAACCCAAATATTTGAAGGATTTAGTCACATAGTCTTCCAAGGTACAAATTAACACTTAACTCCAAATAACATCAGTTGCTCTAAAAGTCTCATATTGAAAAGTAATTAACCTAATCACATATCCTCCATGATAGGTTAATAATTTCCATAGATAACCCAAAATCAACTTACTGTTAATTCATAAAATCACCTAACTAAAAAGAATAAGTCACAATAACTAGGGACTTCATGTAGTCCAATGGTAGGCGATAAATACCAGTCACACTTTGGTTGTGGGTTCGATTCCTACAGCTTTGTCCGACATGACAGGTTGTCACACGGTTTGCATGTTGTCCTTTTTATAAAACTCCAAAAATAACCCTAACATGTTTTAACTTCAATAGTTTCCTTATACCTCTCATTTTCATCCAAATTCATTGTGATCTCAACTTCTTAAATCTTGAAGTCTTATTTCACCACCATAAAATAAAACGATTCCCAAAATTAATAACATCATACCTTGATCATGGTGTCCACTCAGTTTCATCGTCATCTTATTTAGGTAGGTAGAAGTACCATGCATTACAACAATGATTTAGAGATCCTTCAAAATCATTTTCTTCCTCCATCCAAATACACCTTGTACAACATGGGTCATATGGGTGTTCACAGAAAAACAGTTTTGGAAAATAATCATGTATGACATATAATTCCAAAACATCTTATAAAACATGATTTCTATAAAATAGTCAGACAAAATTTGAGTTGAAACTTTCTATTATTGGTCCTTTTAAAATACCATAAGTATGTTCTGAGAGAATATATTTTAAAAGAAAATATAAATAGGTTGTGAAAGGGTCTCCTTCCTCAGCACCATTTTTAAAATCATAATATGCTTCAAATTTTTGTGATAAGGTAAAATATTAGAAAATACCTTGATAATATTTACCTTTCTTGAAAATATGAGAATTTTGTGAAAATAGTATTTTCCTAAATACAACCCATGATCCACGATGATAACGAGGTATAGTATAGGTGTTTGATATCTCAAACAACTTCTTGCAAGTGAGTTGTATGCTAGAAAACGTTTCACAATCATCCTAACATGACATTGCAATAATTATTTCAAGCATGTCATCAGGAAGAGATAGGAATGTCGTTTGAGATCCTCCTCCTTCCATTCGTAACTGACTTCACTTGACCTGAAAAAAGTTATAAAACATATATTTAACTGAAATAATAGATATAAGGACTAACAATGTGTCTAAAAAAAACTCTTAATCCCTAAAGTTGTCTAAACCGACCTCTGATACCAACTATAAGGACCCAACCTTAAACATTACTTATTATTGAATTAAATGAATAATTCACATAGAGGATATTTTCAGGTTTAGATTTTTAGATAATTAGATCATAAATCATGCATTACATTCCACATTTGAACAAAGTGGTTACATAAAAGATAGTATTCATTTTTTCCCATCGACAGAAACATATTTAAAACAAAACATGGATTATTTAATGACACTTCATTGACCCTATCATCACATCATGTACCTTTCCCTTGACCTGTGAAAAACATTTCAAAAACTTGGGATGAGCATAAAAATCTCAATAAGGGATATAAAAGTACGAAATGAAAACATTAGTTTATGTATGAAATCATACATTACTCATAAAACATAATCACTTTAACATAACTCATCAAATCATGAATAAATCATAGAAATCATAAGACATAAAGGTAACTTGAGGCATTCATAACATTCTTACGTAGGGAGTAAGACTCTTGGTTACGTTTGGAATACCCATCACAGTATATTCCCTAAATCTCTTCAAAGAAACCTTAAAGTTTAACTCCTTCGTGTTACCCAATGCATTGGAGAGCTATATCGGGCTCACCCGCCCTTATTTTATCACGGAACCACCCGTCTTCATAACAATTCCCAAGAACTATAACATATTCGTATCACATAAAACATGCATAAAGGAAACATAACATTTCCACATTTCAATCACAAGATATCAATACAACAAACTGATATAATAAAAACATTATGAAAACCATTTTCAATACCAAAATATAAGAAAAGTAAAACATGGTATTTATTTTTCATTCAAAAAAAGTTATGGCTTGTAGAGGAAGCCGAAACTCAAATAATGGTCATGGCGGCGGAGAAGTCGTTGTCGCCGCATACGTACGACAAAAAAAAACATTCCCTTTTGTCGTTTAGAAAACACTTCTTATAAAAATATTCCTTTTTAATAAATGTAAAAGTAAAAGGGGTTTATACACCATATAAAATAAAGTTTTGTATAAAAGAAAATATGCCTCAATGAAAGGAGATTGAGACGATGTCCCTTACAAAGATGGTATCCTTGGATTAAGGATAAATCAATTACATAATTATGTGTGAAAAACGAATACACAAAATATAAGTGGATATTAAGTGTAAAACAATCAGAGGTCATTCAAACATATTCATAGAATGACATATTCAAGGAGTACAAGTTTATCCCAAAGAATCAAAATTGGGTTAAGAAGTTCCCTTGCAAAAATTCGACATTCTAACGGCGTCACTTCAAACTTTAGAAAATGAGTTGATGAGAGATAAAAAGGGTATCTCAACACTTGGAAATAAAATTTACATCAATAAGGATATAGAAGAACATATCCCAACATTACAATATGTAAATTAAAATACCCAACAAAATAAGTCTTTTAAAAAGAGGAGTGTGAAAAGTTCCCTTACCGACTTGGGTATCTTTCGAAACATACACCCCATGAAATAATGACAATACAACATTGATGTAAACACTCATAAAAGAAATTATATTACAAAAAGAGTAGAATAATGGGCTGTACATATACCACTCAAAGGAAATGGTGTCAAAATTTTGCATAAATCTCACGGGAATAAAAGTGAGATGAAAAATCCCTAACGAAAACTCGACAGCCTAACGACGCCACTTAAAACTTCCAAAAATGGATTGATGATATCAAATAGGGTCTCTCATCATATTAATATAAAATTTAAAGCAAGAGGAATATAAAAGAACACCCCAAACATAAAAAAGAGGAGCTTAAAAGAAGTGACATAAAGGAGAGTACTTAAAAAGAAAGAGAGAGGTTGGATCTCTTACGAAAATTCGGCAGCCTAACGGTGCCAATCAAAACATCCAAAATGGATTGATGAGAGAAAATAGGGTCTCTCATCAGATGAACATAAAAATTACAGTAAGAGTAATATAAAATAACATCCCAATTATTAGAAAAATTAGCTTAAATGGAATGACATAAAAGAGTGTACTTAAAAAGAGAGAGAGGGGTAGGTTCCCTTACCTCAAGTTCGACTTGTCTTGTTCGTTTATTTATATTCCTGAATAATAAACTTTGGTCAATTTATAATTTCTTAAGGAACTACTTTAAAGATTATTATTCAGTTAATATCACATATTATAATGTTATAATGATTGTTTAATAATGTCAGTTCATATCAGACGTTTTTGCCGATGTTCGGTACATGAGTAAAAAAAATGAACTTGTTTGAAAATGATTGCCCATGTAGTTTTAAGTAAATCATTTTCAGAATAGTATTAATGATTTAAAAATAATATATATCCATTACATATTCATTTTATACTATTCCCTAACATTTGTAGATAAAAATTGAAAAGCACCGTTCATGGAGACGGTAGGCCGTACGTACGCATGATCGCTACTTTCATTTCTTTTGTCATATTAATGGAATTAAAAATAAATGAGATATATATATATATATTATAATTAGAGTATAATATATATGTTATATAGGTCACATATGTTCATTAATTTCATTCTTTATACATTCCATGTATTGCATGAACGAGTCACATCACTTGAGGGGTTGGTAGTCCACACTTCCTCATATGAAAGTATCGCATTTGCACAACATGAAAAGAATAAAGGTATGTTTTAAATATAAAATAAAGAAGCATATAGTAAACATAAATACTATATATATCATATATAAAATACAGTGACATCATAATTGCCACCTTTAAAGGTGTTAAAAGAATATTGAACAATCATCGTTTCGTGAGGCAGAAAATCGCCAACCACAGAAACAATATGTTCTTTAACAATTAGACGAATATGTGTGTAGGTGTATCTCTAATACTTATCATACAAACATCCTAGTATAATGAAGATACTGTTGTTGTTACAAAATAAAGGAATAAAAAGAGTTTATGGGGTTGGAGAAGCAAAATAAAACATAAGAACACAAGAGAAGACACTACCTTTAAATCGGGTAGCTCTTTTTGATTTGAGCTCAAAGGCTTCCTTGGAAAGACTTCTACCCAAAGTGAGGCTTCTAGGAGTAAGATAGGGATGTTTAGGGACAAAATGGGTAGGGTTTGGCAGAAAAAAGGCTTGAGAGGTGTGGGTAAGGTGGTAGAGGTGGGGGCCTTTTATAAGAGGAGAGGAGGGGCACTCTTGGAAAGTCTTGAAAAGTAACATTATTATAAAATGATTTTCGGATTTTAAAGGGCCCAAAATTATATATTTCAAGGATAAGGTGATAATAGTTCGAAATCCACACATCCAATAGGTTTTTGACAATTTTAGGTCTTAGAGTTTACATTATATTATCATTTTATTTAAATCGTTAAATAATGAGGTAATCACTACATCATCATGGTGTCATAAATAATTTAATTTATTTAATGTCTAAAAATTATAAAAGAAATATCATGATGTATGAAATCTTTTTATATTTATAATGAATACTTATAGTAAAAAATATGACTTTTATAACCCCATTTAAAAATTGTTTTAGTAAAACAACATATGTTTGTGACATTTTTATTTTAACATTAAATAAAAAGTTTGTAATGTCATCTTCCTACCAAAGTGGCTCCATGGAGTCCCCAAGTTGACCCATTTATTGTATTGGTCGTCCATGACACATCCAATAAGGGTAGGACATGTTTCATGGTCATTTCATAATATTAAAACATTATTTTTACCTAAATTACACTAATTACCTCTAATCGCGATTAAAAACATAAAAGTTACTATTCCCCAAAAAATTATTTTAATCCCATTGAATCACATTTTACTTCATAATTAAAACCATGTATGTCGGATTTTTGAAATTCAAAACACAGAGGTGGTAAAATTTCATTTAAAAGAAAAATCAATTTTTTTAAGTACCACTTAGTGGTTTCACTATTCATCAAAAATTGAAGTTTTTCAGAAAAATACCAAAAATTCACCCTAAGCTATATTTTATATTCCGAATTCAAAAATTATGTCTATTTTAAAAAATTCAAAACATATAAGTTACATTAATTAATTTAATAATTAATTCCCGCTGTCAGAACAAATAGCGTGTTTTTATGAAACAATATATATCAAAAGATTAACACTAGTTTAAGTCCAATTTCAAAGTGAAATTAATTCCAATGAACACTATTGGATTAAATGGTAAAAATATAATCAAATTAAACTTTAAAACCAATTCAAAATATAATCTAATCATATAAATAAATTATATTAAAAAGAGGTTTTGAATTAAAATAAAACATTTTTCACTATTCATTAAAAAAATGAACTTTATCAGAAAAATACCAAAAATTTACACAAAGTAAATTTATTGTCCCGATTCTAAAGAAGAATTTTATTTTGTCAAATATAAAACATAAAATTGTCAAAAAGTGGATTTAAAAGAGGTTCTCCATCAAAAGGCGGTTAATCAACCCTTTAAAGAATATTAGAATGTTTACGCTTAAAATTGGATTCATTCGCATTTTTAATCCTATAACATTTATTGAAAAAATTTAAAATATTTGAAAAACATATATAATCATTTTGTAGTTAGTTTTGTTCATTCCCGTCATTACAATGACTAGGTGTTATTTACCATTTAAAATAAAATTATTTTATTATTAGAGTGCAACGTAAGATTTTAAAGGAACTCGTTGTTGCGTATTAGGTAAGACATCGAGCATAGCGTTCCCTTTAAATTAATTTTAACATTTTATTCACAAATAGGTATAAATATTAAAATTTCATATTCTTTATTTTCATGGGGTGTTACAAAATGTGCTACGATACGGGAGCCATTGAGGACTACCAAGAAATGAGCTACAATATGATCTGATTCACTAAAGAGCCCATGACCCCTACTGTTGGCTGATGCTGCCCCTCCCATTTTCACCAGATGCAATTGAAGAAGGATGGTGGTTTCCATTTAATAATTTTGTTGTGGAGGGATTTTTTTTGAAGGTTGGTTAGTGCTAAACTGACAGAATACATCATGTTAAGACTACAATGATATAGTCTATGATGTTTCTAATTTGGTGAATGAACTGGAGAAGAAATGTCAATTTGGATACGTTGATAGTCAGCTATGTAGAGAATCATGTACCTTAGTAAAAATGTGTATATATTCAATGTATGTGTTCAGAATTGGCTTTGTGAACCTCAATCACCTACGTCGGGAAATAGATACATCAGCCAAAATGGATACGTAAAAGGAATTAGCTACATCAGCATGAACTGATACCTAGGGAAACAACTACATGATGAAACATACATATGTGAAGAATCGACTACGTAGACCATTTTACAACATGGTCCATTTGGTTACATTGATCAATTGGCTATGTGGTCCATTTAGCTGCATCATTCAGAATCACCTATGTGAAGAATCAGTTACATCATCCTGAATAGATACATGGAAAATGGATATGTGAAAAATCATGTACATAAATGTAATGTGATATTTAGACCAAAAATTAATATCTGATACACATTGATATGTGTCCAATAGACCACGTCGTTCATATAGATGAATGATCCCATTTCTATCAAGCTGGAACACTTTCCATTCGATGCCACATGATTTGGCTAGCAGCAGCTTCATGGAAGCTGGTGGGAGTTGGTTATTGTTAGGAGAAATTTTTTATTATAAAAAATTACATGGGAAACTATATAATGAGGAGGAGAAGAAAGGAAAATTGAGTCTAGGATGGGGGACATGTAAGAGTAACCCAGACAGAGGGAGAAAGACTCAGAAGGGTGGAGGAAATCAAGGATGTGGCAGATTGAGGATAATACCTTTTTTCTAAATCCCGTGCATGGGAAATCTTTTGATCAGTAGTATTGTTCTCTTCCTCTATATAAAAAATTCAATTGAATTTTGCAAAAACTTTTGTAGATATAAATGGATAATATAGTCATGGGGGAATGAAGTTGGGTTGGTAGGAATTTTTACCTTTAACAGATTTGGGAGCTGTGGGGGTAAATCCATTTCTAATTGATCAATAATTGTTGAACATAAACTATTCCAACATAGTGAGAGATCTTTTGGTTGATGTATTCATAACTAAATTTATTTTTAGAAGTCTAACTAAGATGAGGACAGACCACACAAGGATGGAATACAGAGGAAATTCAATGTGTATGTAAGAGAGGAAATTAGTTGAAAATCAAAAAATGATTCTTTCACCTAAAATCCAACCACTTGAGAAATTTGGATAGCCACTTCCGGTTCTACAATGAATGACCCTGTGTTTCAAGAAAATAAAATAAAATAAATCCCCACAAAAATAATCATGTTAGGTAATTGATTTCCCCTAAATTTATCTCTGATGTCCTTCCACTTGATTGTCATTATTTTTTATCCTCTAAGCTTGCCTCACTCTATTGTCCAAATAAATTCATAACAGATTCATCATCATTATTATGCTCACAATTATGCTTCATTGTTGATGTTTTTATTTCATTTTGGTCACACAAATATTATTATCTTGGTTTTGATCCCTAATTTTTATTACAATAATAGTTCTGTAGGTGTTATAAATAAAGGATTTTCATGATGTTTGATGAAGGTAATTACACATTCCATGGTTCCAATCAAATTGGAAATGAAGGATTGATATTTCAGTCACTTTTTATCTCAGGAAACAAAGATAAAACAATGGATAACCCATGGAAGGTTTATGTGAAACAAATGATGCTCCACCAACTCAAGTCCATAAATGCGATATAGTCTCTATGTGAAGCAGCGTAGATCTAGGGCAGTGAGGCCTATAAATTATACCCCCCTTGGAACATAAAAAATACAAACATGGGATCATAGGTGAAATAATGGATTACCCAAAGCAGAAAGTGATGCAATTACAAGGGTCATCCATTATATAAAATTGGGTAACAACTTAAGGGATTATGTGTCATGTATATACCCTTTGTGAGATCATCCTATTAACAATGAGAAGGACTTTAGATGCACCAACAAGATTATGAAAATATGTTTTCATGCATCAAATTGGTCATGAGACATCTCAATATGCCAATATCTGAAGAACATTGAAGAATTTATCCGATTAAATGTGAAAAAGATGGAATCCTTATGAAAATATAGATACAATGACACTCAAGTGATGGGAAGAAATGTTTCACATTAAATTTTCATTAGTCATGTGACAGTACCTAGACATGTCATCCATGTCACATGACAGTCCTGCAGACATGTCATCGACGTTATGCAGTAGCCCTCCGACAAGTCGACCTTGATCATGGGAAAGTCCCTCGACATGTTTTCTTTGATAATTCAGAGCACCAAATACATGTTAGCATTTTATTAAAAAAATATAAATGATATCTCATCTTCAATCATGCGAATCACCCTAGACATATCGGCATTGTCATGTGATAGAACATTGACATGTCAGCTTTGATCATGTAAAGCACCCTGGGATATTTCAACTTTGTCAAGAAAACACTAAAAACCTAGTGGGAAAAGACTCAAGACTTGTCTTAAAGACACCAAGGACATTTAAGGTCCACACCCTTGACAAGTTGAATAGAAACTCAGGACATATCAGGTAGACAATCATGACTTTCTTGGTGTAAACCCTGGGAAATAATGTCCTTCTTCCGTAGGGATATTTAAGCATGTGTCCTCGAACCATGTGGACCCCAGAAAATGAGTCCTGGGTTGGTATTTCCCCTTCCATATGGGATGATTGATAATGGGTTTGGAATGGATACTCATACAATCCTATCAGTTTTATGGGATCCTTATGTAATCTATACATGATCAGCTGGAAACTCATGGTTCATACGCTTTATCCATGTGAGGGTAATGGTCTGATATATTATAATGGGAATCCATCCTAGTTAAGGACCTAATTTCCTTAACATCCATGATAATAATAATTCCATCGAGTATAATCACATATCCCAACCCATTAGGGGGTATGGAATAATTGAACTACGAGAACATTGATTCATGTCCAAATATGGTGCTTAGGCACCTTTTATGGCCTGAGCTCCAATGGGCATTAACGATAGTGTATGTCCCTAAATGTCTCATATAATATAAACAATGGGACCCAAAATCTCTTATGGTTTTATCATTCATCCTCATCCATTAGAAGATTGAGATGCTAATTGAAATTTGAGGACTTTGACTCTGGCTATAAGAACGATACATATGAATCCTTCATAATCGATGGGATCCATATCAAACACCCCATTAGGGCCACCCCAGTGCATAATTCTTGAACCCATATGTGGAGAGTCTTCTCACTTGTGACCCCTTATTTCTCACACCAAGAATAAATCACATGGTCTTATTCATTTTCCAATGATCATATCACTGACAAAAAAATTCCCCCCAGCCAAGGTCACCTCATTTTGTAAGCCCCATTATAGGAAATTATTTGATTTTCCCCACACAAGGGAATCCACCTTAGTATAATTCTTGAAGGTATTCCCATATTGGTAAACCCTGGCGAAATAACCATCATGTGTGTTAAATATCTATTCACTCTTATTAGTTGGTTGAGAGTAAAACAAACAATGATGACTTTGATTCATGTTATAAGAAGGATAAGTTAGACACCTTAAAAAGGATCAAGCTCTACACTCAAGAATACCCTCATATATATCCTTTATGTATGATATTAAAGAGCATGTATTGGAATTAAATGTACTACATTGGTTCTGATTCCTATGATATGAAATATTTTTAGGACACCTCATAAAGGTTCAATCCCATCCTCAAACTACTAATCACCTCCCCAGATGGTAGTAAACTCTAGAGTGCTTGGTTACTTATCATAAAAACCATTCCAAATACTCATTTCTATGAAATAATGGGACATTGATGGATAACCTCAGATACAAAAAGTTGATCTCATCAATAGATCCTCATTTAATTTAGAAGGATTCAACACATGATCATTTAATTAAGGTAACCAATCCTGTATTAGGATTTGGAAGAGATTAATGAATATTTCATAAATCTATATGAGAGTCCCAAAATGGAAATAATTACCCCAATAATGGTTTGATGAGGTCGACATCCCATCCTCTCGACCAATGTGACTTCTTAAGATTCATTGTGTTTGAAACCCCTAATGACCGCTTTCCTTGGGAAAGTTGGCATGAACCTTATAATGGATGTGGGAGCCATTGGGATTTTCTATGAGAGATAAAAATTGTGAACCTGATGTGAATTATTGCACAACCATTCATGAACACCCCCCACAATTAATCTTTAAAGTTCACACATCTTTTGAAGGAAACAAAAATGGTGACCCCAAAATAAAATCATGTAATAGTTGAATAAATAAATCCTTATAGTAATTGGGCATCATATTTCCTAATCATGGAGAGCTATCCACATATTTCTAATTGAAAAAAATGGTGAATCCATTTTGATTCTCTGAAATAATAAAAATGATCGTTTAAAATCTTGTTCGGGCATTTTTGTTTTATTTATCCTATTAAAATGAAAAAAGGTACATCTTATATGAAATCCTTAAATAATAAAATATATCTAAGGATCCCATAAAATAAGGCCATTCTCAGTATGAAAATTCCATATGGAAAAAATGTCTAAACAGATAACAAAAAAGGAAAGTTGTGTTACCTGTACATTATTGAATGAGTAAGTTTCTTACTTATGATGTTCTTTTGATTGATGACACCATTACCTATTGTCGGTGCGACTAAATAAAATACACTCATAGAAATCTTGACCTAAGATCAAGTCTTTATAAAGCATATATTTTGGAATATAAAAAACCTTTGTAAACTCCATGGTTTTCAAAACAACCTCACCCAACTGATACCTTCATCTTTGGGTAGAGAACGTGATCGTTTTAGAATAACACCAACATGTCAACATAATGACCCATGACTCTTCATGTATAGGTCTTTAGATTATGAAGTCAACAAGTATATCTCATTCAGGGAAAGATACAAAGAAACCAGTGGCACATTTCACCACCAACGATCTCTTTAGAAGCTTATCCATGAAGCTTGGAAATCAACACCATCTATATCATAGAAAGGTGGATAAAGGAGTTAACTACATTACTGACCTATTTTATGAGATTCCTATGAGGGATCCTGTTAACTTCCATCACCAGTTTCATCAGGCTGGAGCCCCTTAGTCACCTGCTAAAGGCACTACTCGAAAAATATCCACATTGAAAAATCATGAACAAGTACTAAGGAGGTCTTTATGGGAATGGAATGATTTGGATAAATTGGACGTGGGATCATATATCTTCTTCCAGAAAAAAACTCATTGGAATATTTTAGAAGTAGATAGTGGGAAGGAACATATCCCTGCTCACTTGGATCATGTCTTCACACATATTCCTACAAAAAGAATGGGGGAGGCATATATCCCTTCCCCAAGACATGAATCCCATTGGCATATTTTAATAGAAAAGGGATGAAAGGAGTGGTCCAATACAGCCGCATCAATTGAAGAAATCTATAGATATATCCAAGATACTGAGAATTTGTAGACATATATTCCTGTACACAAATTTATATGGTGTCAGTATATTCTAGTAATTGTAGAGTATCTTAATTGATATATTTTGGAACTAGTACACATGTAGGGATATTAACATATCCTTATCCCATCACCCGTAGAAGCATATCACCATGATTAGTACAAACATGTGGCTACTCCATAACAAGTGCACATTTTATCTCCCATCATGGAGGATTATCAGCATATTATTGTAAAGGATGTGGCATAGGAACAATATCATATCCCCATTCTGAAAGAGGCTCACCATATCTATTTGGAATATATATTGGGATATTAAAACATTCTTATAGAAAAAAGAAAATAAAAATACTCTAAAATCACATGACCTGACTCATATCATTATTCCAACCTGGGCTCTCCATTTCACTTTTCCACATGCCCTAGGATATGCACACATTCTTATCAAAATAGGCCAATGGTATACTCCAAAGGAACAAGATAGGGCTCATATCCCTACACCAATAGAGGTGTGCCAATACAATATAGTAATAACCTTAGAGAATACTCATATCCTTTATAATGAATCTACATAGAATACTCCAGTAGTTTACGAAAGCTAGGTTCATATCCCAAACCTCCACTGATGAATGACTGCACCGGCATCCTTCAGATGATATAAAAGATGTATCTCATGTTCCTTCTCTCATTATATATAATTTTTAGTCTTATTCTAATAAGTAATAGATATTTTAACTGGCTTAGACCCCCGCTTCACCTAGAATTGATAGGTATATTCTAAAAACCACCCAAAAGAAGGATCATATTCCAACCGATACTACCAAATCTAACTGAAATACTCTAGAAGCTTCTCACCTGTGGGATCATATCTCAGAAGCACCATACAATTATCATCCTATTAAAAAAATCATCTTACAGCTTGTTCAAATCCATGCTCAACCCCAAAAGCCAGTCCAAAATATTGTGGTCATGATGTATAATGAACCTCATATCCTTAATCTGATCAATGATAGTGTCATTGAGATAGTACGACACATATCCACAACTCACCAAGGGCTAGTAGTCACTTCAACCAAACTAGAAGGATATCACTAACTCGATAGTCCGCATCATAGTAGTAAAGATATGAATCATAAGTACTCTACGCCAAACATAGTTCATGGTCAACCTCCTCATAGTGATATATCTCTAGGACAAGATAATCTTCCCTGTTCCCATACACCATTGTATAGAATGGTTCTCAAAACTAAAATTCCTTTGTATAGAGAGGATAACAAAATAGTAGTAAAAATCGTGTATAGTTCCCCCATCAAATATTCATATCACTTCACTACAGTCGACATGGAACCAAGAGAAGAAACCTATGTGGATTGAGTTGGTGGAGGAATATAATACTGATGAATAAGTGGTTGACATTGATATATATAGAGAGTTATCCAAAAACAACCTCCCAACCATGTTCTATCCCATCGCCACATCTGATTATGAGATCCCAAATCAGAAAGATAAGGAGTGCATACCTTACTTATGCTAGAGATTGTTGGTCACTGATCAATGGTTTAAGGTGAAACACATCCCTTCTCAAAGATATATGGGTAAAATGTATATTATATATACAATATGTTGTCCAATGGAAATAGACACATTTTTTGTATCCTAGAACCTATGGATAGTAGAGCATGAAAATTACATATCAGTTTATTTTTTCTGTATCAAAAAGACTCTCCATCAACTAATTTTTAGAGCCCTATAAAATGTATGCATCAGGGGATGGGGAAAATATGGACCATTTCACATCACTATGTCACTATAATAGAATATCCCCCTCGATACAATATCATATAATGAAAATCCACAATTATAATTAGGGGATTTTGTAATGCTTAGGAAAACTAGTTAATAAAGTGAGATTCCCCTACTTTGAAGGTGTAGAGAAATCACGAACAGAGGGAGAGAGCCACCAATATACTCTTAATCTAGCCCCCTATAAAAAAGAGGACACATTTTAGACATAGAAGATGATGTTGTGGACTACCTGACAACCACTCATAGAAGATGACCTCATTATAGTCATCCATACCGCATATCTTATACATGATTACAATTACACTAAATCAAACAGATCTCAATAGAAGTATCCATAGAATTCATCAAGGAGGAAATGAAACCCAAATAGATGGGGAAATATTTACCACCACATCCATTCCTTGTGTCATCAAACCATGAGAGGATCCAAAACATATTTGGGGTATCTAAAAACGAAATACAACCCACATGGATGCGGGTATTTTTATCTCAATCCCCATGAATACATTCATCACACCCGAATAGTGTGATGGAGAAATCAGTTTTTTATTCCAGATCATCCCTAGCCGCTAGGATTAGAGGGAATTTATATCTCAAATTCTATCTCATAAGCCATCGGATCCTCAACTGGAATCATTAAATCTTCACCAATCTAATTAGAAATTGCAAATAGAATCCCAGAATCATCCCTTTCCTACTAAGATGGGTTAATTTTTTCATTATCATCACACTGGTAGGAGTCAGTATTCTCTAGGTTGAGAGTTAAATTTCAACTATTAAATTACCATTTGTTCTCACTACCACAAGATATACCTGTTCTATTTGAGGCTCATTCATCAAACATAGTAAAAAATAACATGAAGGACATTATTAATATACCATGATAGAAGGAATTTACAGTGAATATAATAAATATTTTTAAGAGTTATCATCCAAAAAAATTCAATAAAGAAAGGGGTCAGATAAATTAGAGTAATTACCCTTGTAGGAGGAGTAAGTGGTACATAATCACCATATTTCATGGAGAGTAATGAGATAACTACCATTTACCGATACACCTCATATATTTTCATATAAATTACAAAAAAATTGACGTTTTACAAGATATAAATATGGTGGGATTAAATGCACAAACCATTCTTCAAGAGGTAGGTGATCGGGATGCACAAACTGAGGTAGAACGTATGTAGAATCCGGGAAGGAGCCAACCTAGAAACACTAAATGGTGAATTACTACCTCCATGGTGGGTAAATAATAAGGATATAGGTAAAGGTGTGACTACATCCCACTCACCACATAGAGGAGTAAAAATTCCCTCTATAGAGGGATGAAAGGAATATTATAAGAATGAGATAAAAAATCTCAGATAGCTAAATGAGGAACTACTCAATAGAAAATTTCCCAATCCATATCATCCTTAGATAGAGAGGAATATCACTCCCCCACATATCATGAGAGAGATAATCCACCTAAAATAATAGAATTTGAGTATCAGGTTGGCTCTGGATCTGGGTATCATGTCAATATAAATGAGAAAGTTGAGAAGAGTCTAATGTTTCCTCCATTATGGAAATAACATCTACCCCATCAGGTTGATCATTCTGTCCTACAATGGATTGATAATCTGAGGGATACAAAAATTGGGCCACCTCATTTATCCTCACCTTCTCCATATAGAATGGAGGCGGTCCAGACAATAGTTGATCTTGAAATCCTCAATGCCATTAAATATTTTTTTACTTGAATGGAAACCATAGTAGGGTGGTTTTCACTTATGCACCCCAATATGAATCCATATCCTGATTGGATGGATGAATGTTTTCCCTCACCTAGTTTTAACAATGCTATATTCTCATCCTTTTATCGAATGAGAGATCTAGAAGAGAAAATCATGAACTTTATGACCCAATGCTGCCTAATGATGGGCCCTTGATATGAGAAGAATTTGACTAGACTAAAGTGTTTTGTATATAAACTGATGAGGCTAGACTTATTTTGGTATAATAGCATTCCATTAGGATATGTTGTGGGATGGGAAGACCTTTTTGTTAATTCTTTTTTAAATTTAGCTCCATGTTAATGAAAAAACAATTTTTTATCTCACAAATTAAAAGTAAAGTTAAAATGTGGGGGTTTTGGAAAATATTATCAGATGGAAAGGTCTAACCTATTCACTCTTTATCCCTATCTAACAAGAGAAATTGTTGCAGCTCTATACTGAAAATATTTGGGATGAGATGAAAACACATTTGTTCATGATGAAATTTCCATATTTATTACATGAGTTTTTAGAGATGGAACAATGCCTAAAAGATTTCATTCAGAGAACTCACACTAAATCTCATCACATGCATTAGAATATGGAAAATGGATTCGTAAGAAAGATAATTCTAATATTACCCTCGTACTAGTATCCATGCCCATTCAAATACCCTGGTAGGCCCCGAATTGTCCAGCACCACCCGTTGGGTAGCAACAATAACAAAATTTCCCTCAGCCTAAAAAAAGAGGTCAAGGACACCTGTGATTTGAGTAAGGAATGAATAATTTAAATTCTGTCCCAAATGAGTATCTCTGTGGTTATTTACATGAAGTAATTGAAAAAACCAACTCACGCTACAAGAGCCCATGAAACTCAATGAGGTCAACCTCACTGATTATCCTGACTAATTCTCTTTTCATAGGAGGATTGGTCCCACAATCTAGGATTTCTTTGTCTTTGATGACATCCTACAAGGAATTGTTGATTCTGGATAGGTTATACTTGAGAATTAACCACCATAGTAGAACTATGTAACCATAACTCTACTAAAAGAAGAGGGTAACTGGAAAGAAGTTATAGGTATACATGGATAGAATTTCGATAATAGGATGATTTGAAAAATAGTCAACTGAGCACATGCCACAAAGGGAGAACTGTTTTTCAAACCAACAACAGTTGGTGTACCTTGGGATGCATCATTGAATACAACTCCAATAGGAATACGAAATCATTGGACACATGAAAAGACACAAGTGAAAAATCCATATCATACCCCCACACAAGATCTAACTCTTGCAGACTTATTTCCTTCAATATTCAAAGAATAAGAACCGAACCACTAAATGAGACCCTCATCAGATGAATATATCATTTCTTACAATTTATGTAGGTCACTTAACAGATCCCTTATTCGATGATGAATATATCTCCATGTATGAGTTCCATATACCTGACAGGGGAGATTGAGGCCAAGGAAATAGAATTTGAGGATATAGGGGAAATATTTTCCATGTTAGAACATAATATTTCATCCACATCCCCATGGAAGACTTATATGTAGTCACGAACCATTGGAATGGACTCCAGAAAGCCAAATAGAAGCATATAGATGTTTATGTTCCCTTCATCGATCATTCAATCCCAGTCATTTTACATGACCAACTGTCAGGTGTGTGATTTTTTGATAATCCCAAACTAATGAATGGATGGTGTATCTTATAATGATGGAAGAAGATTCTCCCTTAACATCCCTTCATAAACCAATACTATCCACATCATAAACTTCAACTCATGAGCCAAATATCAAGAAGAACCCCCACCTTGGGAAGCAAAGACATTTGGCACAAAATTATGACATTATAAAATAGTTGGAAGTTCTTCCATCAAAAATCTAAATCTAGGATGCTCTCTATCTTTCAAAAGAACTAGGATAGGTAGTCATCAGGGATATATAGATCCCATAGAATGTTGAGACAAAACTCATTGTATTCTAGGTTTACTAAGTGGAAACTATGCCATGAAATTTTCATGTAACCATCTCTCTTAAAGAGAAAGATTAGGAAGAAGTTAACCAAGGATATATCAAACCACTGGATGTTTTATGAAATCATGTAAATGTTTTAATCTAAATGGATATAGTTGAAAATGTTTTTTAGATCAATGTCATCTCGATTCGGACCCACTAACATTTGGGGTATACCACGGGGGACTAATCTATGATAAAAATAACTATTGAAGGGTATGATAAGAGTATGTAATGGCCCCTCAGGAAGATAAAGCTCAAGGCTTGGTTTGGTTATATCTCATCTATTTTTGAATTCATGGTAATCCAATAAGATACAAAATATAATGTTATTCATGGAAGACCTTAGCTTCATAGCCATATAGTGGTACCTTTGACAATTCATCAATGCTTAAAATAACCCATCGATGTGAATGTCTACGTAATACATAAAAAAATACCCCATTCAATTATTGTGAATCCATATATACTAAGGTTGATTTCTACAATAATAAATGAATAAAACAAATTGTGGATGATGAAATGTATGTTTTAGCACCAAATGGCATGGAGACCGCCCCTGTGAATCCCTAGGGAATGATTAACAATGATTTTGTGCTACCCATAAACCAGATTGAGGAAGTAGATTAAATCCCAATAATATATCATGAATTGAAAACATTATTGGATTATGTCCATGTGATAGAATTCACATTAGGTGAATGGGATTTATCACAAGGTTATTAGGATAATGCTATATTAAGACCTGATAATTACCTCTCACAATCATCGGAAATTGATGGTTCCCCCTATACATTATGAAATGACTAGTTTGGGATATGCCTAAAACTGACAGGAAGGGTGAAACAGTGTTGGGTACTTTTTAAACCAATCACAACTTTTTATCCATGTCCCTCTTAGACATGTTAAGATATCGATTCTCTTATTCACTTTTCCCTTTCGCATACTATAATATGAAATCATGTAAAGATGGAACATGATATTTTTATAAGGTTAACTACTCAAAAAGTTTATCTAGTCCTTGAAATGTTATATAGATTCTCTAACCACCTATCCACTAGAAATTAATCCATTCAATGTGTTTACAATAATTAAGAAATAACCTTTCACTTGCAATGAACTATAGTAAATTTGATAGTGCTTATTTTACAACACATTTCTCAATCTTTATACTACCTCTAATGCAATTATCCTCTTTTTTTATAATGTCTAGTAACACTAAAAAAATTATTTCACACATTAATACCTTTTGGATTTCACTGTGCTGCTTTTTCTTCCACAATATTCTTCCTCACTTTGTAACTCGCTCAATATCAAGCAAGAAACACATATTCTTTCTTCCCAATAGAAAACTGAAAAATATAATATCTTATTATTATACCAGTCACAATAATATGAATATTATGTGAATTGATGAACTGAAATATCCTTAACTTAAATGATAATCAGCTGATATCAACATGGTTAGTCACTATTCTTCCCTTTTTCTATCTCTTTCTTCTTTAGTGTGAAACTAACTACACTGCTTGTTTTTCTTATTCTTGACAGAATCAAAAAGTTTTTTTGATTATTGAGACAATGATGATTAAATTAACAAAAACTCATCACAATTATTCTACCATAAATAATAATCAATGTTTACATGGGAAAATTATTCCGCTAGGACCCACAATAATATGAAATTGTGTAGCAATGTTAAAATTTCTTTCATTGATGCTCAATATCAATACATGAGTGTATCAGTTCGCTTCTATTATACCTAGGTACCGAAAATATTTAATGCATCAAATTTGCGCTGTACATTCAATATTAATTCATTCAATAATGATGTTTCAAAAAATAATATTTCACTATTATTGAATTCATAACTAAATACGTGCATGTTTCATGTGTATTATGCATATCTACTTTTATATTTATTATTTTTTTCCTCTTCTATCTTCATGATTATCATCACAAAAATAGATAATTTATTTCAATGTTTTTCATATGTTTCTATGTGCATGAATGATATATTCTTCATCACATTGGTGAAACAATTCACAATGTGTTATGTGCCTCTGGTTCTCTTCATGAAAACCCGAATGGGTATTGCTCACTGTCCACCTAATTCATGCAGACTAGAAAAGAAGATAGGTATTTCATTAAGCAGTTTATAAAAAACTATGCCGTAGTATTTTATCAGGCATCATCCTCCTTTTATAAACACCAAAGTGTGTGTTGGTTCTTCTTTATCCATCGTTTATCATCATAGTACATGGGTGATCTTTCTTCACACAACACAGTGGGGTATGATACCCGATTTCATATTCATAGAACTAATTCTTCTAAAAAATAGTGAGATTCATGTAACATGTTCTTCACGAGGATCATTAGGTTTATAACCTAAGTAGTGGCTCGTGGTTCTTACCTTCTTCATGAAACATGGCGACAATGCTAAACACCAATCGCATGTTGGCGGTACTTCTTTACACATGAGTTGTGCAGTTCTCCTTATCAAAACCTGAATGGATCATAAGACACCCCTTTTTTAAAAGGACATGAAAAATCATGCTACCCCTTTTCCCTTCCAAAAACATATGCTCAAAGATGCTCTATTTTATAGAGAAAATGAGAGCTGTCATATTTGCGATCAGAATCTTTTCCTACATATCACTACTTTAGTATTTTTAGGAAGAACCACTACCTTTCCACCTTGTATACACTCACTCAAATCACTAAAATATATATTTTGTTATGAACAATATAAATATAAAATAATATATTACCATTAAAATTGTACAAGTGTGGATTAAAATAACACCAAGAAACTTGCAATTTTTCATTCGCGATTAAGATTCACCTTGTCGATGGGATCTTCTCACTCATGCATTTGTGAATGCATGCATCCCATCATACCAAAAATTTGAGATTATATGTCCTCCTATAACAATGTTTTCAATTCACCCAAATATTTATCTTCAACTATTTGACATGAATCATGAAAATTGATTTGATGATTCCTTGGATCATGATTATCTCTTCATTTCAACCTTATGTTTATCATAGTGTCCTTCGGTTCATTTGTTGGTGATTCGACATCTTCTCTACTGAACCTATAAAACTTTTGTGATCTGGAAAGATTAAGAAGAAAACATGATTAAAATAATAACATGGTGGAGGGGGCTCTCATGACCCTGGTTTAGACCAGCATGCTACGAGATGCAATGGACTGTTGTGATCTCTTTGATCTGATGTCTATCTTATATCCGTATATTTTTATGTGGATGAACAATGATACATGTTTTTAATCCCACATCGAAACCTAGAAGTTTCTTTCATCAGATTTATAAGAAAATGCATGTGGGGTTATTATTTGAGCAGACACCATGGTCGGAACTCGGATTATACGGCACTCACACCGCCCACATGGGCCACGACACACAAAGTCTAGGTCTTTACCTGTGAGATTCTAGCTTAAGCTATGTGTGGCCTCATCCATGGACACCATGGGCCTTAAAAATGGTCCCACAAAGGACTTATACATGGCCCTTGTGCTTCATTAGTTATCTATGTGCAGGCTGGATCCCATGTCGGTTGATCTTAGTCCCCATATATGTGGTTAAATTGGCCTCCTTGGGTGGCAAAGGTTGGATCCAAATTTTTTAAAACACTTAGAATAAATGCCAAGTAAAATATTCCACCATATAAAAACAATGTAACCTCACAATTAAATGGATTCTACATCTTCATCTTCAAATTACAATTTATGAAATATTTCACGGCTCTCATACATTAGTTAAATACATCATGTCCTTTTTCCAACTCATTTTCTTTTTGGAATATCATTTCCAAAGAACTCTACATCTTCTAATAGTCCTTATTCTCTATTTTAAACAATGTACCATATTTGATACCTGTATTTAACATGAATATTAGTTCACCAGTCATTATAATTACAAGGATAATTATTCATGCATGACATCCAATGTAAATTAATGAATCCATTTCAATTTTCAAAGAATCATCATGTAACTCAATGTCATAATCCATAACAATTATATAGGTATCATCCTAAAACACAAAGTCTTAAATGGATGTTTCTTGAAATATCAATACTTGATAACTTCATCCAAGATCATAACATAACAATTCTATAGGAATAATCATAAAGGTCTCCAATAGAAGTTTCTTAAAATATCAAGTCATTTGAACCTCATCCAAGTTCCATTAACATTGGAACTTATTCATCATATTGACATCAATGAAATATTTATTTCCCATTTATCACCAATTTAAACCAATGAAAATAATTTTAGATCAAATTCAATTGATACACAGAGTGTTATCTCCAATCTCCCCCATTGTATTTGTTGGAAATACCTTTAATGTTCTTTCCAAATGAATGTGTCAAAATGTGGATCATTATCTTCTCTCTCCCCTTTAATTTTTAGACATTTATTTCAAATTATACCCCCTTTATTGAAAATAAATTCAATGTTCAAGGGAAAATGGTATCATTACATATATAAGAAATGTTTTATCTGTAATTTCACTCTATGTCTAATTGATCTATGCTCGATGTAGAAAACAAGATGGTTTTTTTAGAAAACAAAGTTTTCCATTACCAAATTATCTTGATACATTATGAAATGAAAACTCATATACATATCTTTATGGGTCTTCCAATATCATTCCAAGATGAAACTACTAAATGTGAGATGAATCATTTTATGAATAATAAATCCTAATACCCATGCACTCATTTCAACAAATGTGTCAAAAACATTCATCTGAAATAGTCATGATAAGTGGCATTGGTCACTTCCACATTTCTAATGTCAATAATTAATTCAATTACTCCCCATTTCTAAAATAATATTTATTTTGGGAAACCAAGGATGATAGATTAAGAAAAACATATCTTTTATAATGACTTGATCTTCCAGAAATTTTTAGAATAATCATGTTTTGTATCAATTGAAATAATGATTCTGGGAGCTTCTGTAAATTTATTCATTTTTTGTCCCCATAAAGGTAATCACTACAAAAAATATTCATAATGTTTTATCTATTCGCGAATAGATTTCAAGATGTTTAATTTTTAGAAAATCACTAGAATGAACCTTCGACTTGTGATTTTCTTGATTTGAAAATTTTCAGAACTTCACTAAGGATGATCTTCTTGAGCACCTATTCTTTCGGATACAAAAAATAAGAACAGACCAAGATGATATATTCTTTATCTTAGCTATATATAAATGGAAACCACATTCATAAACATTATCAATGTTGATCCTCCATCATATTTTTATTTGAATACCAAATTGAGTAATCATTTAAGGATGGTATCATTTTCAGATTTGTTGTCAAGAATTGACAACAGTCACTAATTCTTAGGTTCTCCCCCTTAGAACATGATTCACCTTCAATTCCCAATATTCTAAGACCAAATACAATACAAAAGGTTTATGTGAATAAAGTGTATCAAAATTGCTTCATTAATATTAACACAATGGTTTAGATGATCTTCTCAACCAAATTTGTTTATTTACTCTGGTATTCATGCTTTCACATCTGAACATTTTTTCTAATTTTTATTGGTGAAACATTGACCTCTTCACATTTGCTTCTTATTTGTGTAGAGAACTTTTATTCTTAACAGAATTCATAGATAACACATTGTTGAATCTTTGAAGGACTACTTCTTGTTTAGGTCGAATGGTTAAACCACATTTAGTAATAGGACAAGATTTCTTACTTCTATCACACAGAAATTCTTTGATACAAGAGTTTCCTTCGGTTTTTAAACTATCATGCACTTTTTCTTCCTCATGTGGAATCTATTATTTTCCTTTTACAGTAGCCTTATCCTATGCATCATCAAGATTACTCATTCATTCATAGACTTCTAGCCATATAACTAACATGCCTTTAGGAACTGTGGAAGCAAGAATGGATCTTCCACATGTGTTCTTCTCAGTTCCATTCATTTTATCAGTTCTTTTGGAAGCACAACCTTTAATCTTCATGGATTTAGAATCCAAGGTTTTATAATCATCATTATTTGATAAATTATTAATAGAATTTGTGTTCAAAATACTCATCTACATTCTTACCAAGGTAGATTCTTAATTTATATCGAGCTTCTTTGGTCTTATTTCTAAATCATCATTGGATACATGTTGAGATGAACATGTACCAACCTTGTGACCAATTCCATTACATACAACATAGATGCTTTCATGAATTCAAAAAAAAAAATCAAGATACAGATTCTTATGGACCTATGTATGTTTCTTTTTAATCTCTGGATTTCTCACCCTTGACTTAGGCTTCTGTTGTGGTATTTTATTTTTAGGATTGTACCAACAGTATAATGCACAATTCCCAAATCTATTGCAACATCAGCATTAACCCATAAATATTTATTTCATGATATATTGTGTATAATGTTTTTGGGTCTTCGTCAATAATTTTTTATAGTTTTTGGAAAAAATATTCCAATCCTTCTTTCTTATCCACCCTAGTCATGGTGGTATGTTTCTTATCACCTTTATTCATTGATACTTGTTCAGAATTTTTTTCAACCTTCATTGTTTGTGGAAATAGATTTAGGAACATTAGTACAAGATGTTTTGGATGGTACATGTTTCTTCTTAAATAGATTTGATAGATCATATAATGAATTCATGATCTTCATATCAAAACTTTTAGGTCTTTTGACTGTAGAATCCACCACTGAACATTGAGTAGCAGCTACAACTATATCCTTCTTATGTGAAGACTTAATACGTGTCTTCTCAAGATTTTCCAACTAACCTTCAAATCATAGAAATTTCATATATAGGATTATTTTTTTATCTTAAATTATAATCATCCTCTTTTCACAATCCTTCTTTATTATTTTAAATTCATCTTTAGGAAGAATAAATTTATTCTGAATCAAATTTCCATGTTCCTTGAAATTCATGTATATTTTATCCAATTGTAAATACTTGATATTAGTGCTATTTTTTAATTTCACTTCATGTGAATGAATCCATTATTCAAGTGTCTTTTTACTCTTAGTTTATCTTCAACTTCTTGGATTTATTTTGGTAAACTTATTTCTACTTCCCACATTATTTTATATAATGTTACAAACTGTCTAGAGATATTTAAAATATCTATAATTTGTTTCTTGAAAATCCTTATCCAAAACATCATATTTTCTTTATAGATGGGTGATATCTTCCGACATACATAGAATTTCTTCAGAAAAAGGGAGGATCTTTTATCTATAATACCATGAAAAAAACTCTTAATAAATCAAATCATAATTCTTGAGATTTTTTAGATTTATTATCATCACCACTTGTATTAGAATCTTTAACTTGAGTAAAATTTTCAAAAGTATAGACAAATACCTCCGGATCAGAAGAGGTAACACATTTATCCATATACTTAGTAGAAACTTGAGTAAACTTATCATTACCTTAGAAGTCTAATATATCTTCATTGTCAGCAACCCATTGAGAAACATATACTTCTTATCCATTAAATAAGAGGGTCTCTATCTTTAAATATATATTGTCCTTATTTTTATTATTAAACATGGTCTTGTTAAAAATTGAATTCTTCTTACATATTAATGAATCCTCACCATAAAATTACTTCATTTTTAACTCAAGAAAGAAACTCAAATTATCAAATGATAATATTTTCACTATAGTGAATTCAATAGAGTTGAACCTTGTCTCTGATACCACTTAAAATGAATAGTCTGGGATATGCCTAAAAATGAAAGGGGGTGACTCTATGTTGGGTAATTTTTAAACCAATCACAACTTTTTGTCCCATTACCTCTTAGACCTGTTAGGATCTTGATTCTCTTATTCTATTCTCCTTATCATATGAAATAACATGAAAGTAGATAAAGATGGGACATTATATTTTTACATGGTTCACTAGTCAATATGAGTATCTACTATATAGCATGGTATTTATATGATCATAGCAAACATACATTATAAAGTAATCATTTTAATTTGGTTACAATAATTATGTAAGACCCTTTCACTTGTAATGCACTCTAGTCAATTTTATAGTGCTTTTTACTGCACTTCGATAGATCATTATAGTACCTACAAAGAAAGTCACCTCTTTGTGAATAAAGGTTAGAAAAAAAGATAGTATTCCACCTATTAAGACCTATTCGATGTCACTGCGCTTCATTGTTCTTCCAAATACTTCTTCTTCACTTTCTTACTTGCACAACCGAAAGCAAGTGACACTTCTTCTTTCTTCCCAAAAACAAAATGAAAGCTGGAATTTATTATTCTTATATCAGTTAAAAAATATGAAAATGATGTGAATTGATAAACTAGTTTCTCCATGGAATAAATGATAAACATCTGATATCAACTTGGAAGGTAACTCTTCTTCTCTTTATAATTCTCTTTCTTCTTCAATGTGAAATAGACTACACTGATTTTTATTCTTCTTCTTGATAGAATAAAAAAATTATGGAAATTGAAACACTAAATATCAAATCAACATAGAAACATCAAAATTATTATTCCTTGAATAATAATCAGTCATTAGGTGGGCATAATATTTTTCATAGAAACATAATAATATTAAATTGTGTATGAGTGTAAAGTCCTCTCTCTTATGTACTTATTATCAACACATGAGTCTGTCAGATCACTTTTTTTCTTCCCTGGTGCAGCCAATAATTAATGCAACAAATTTTCACTGAACATTTAATATTAATTCATGTAAGAATGATCATGTACAAACTCACATTCTTCACTTCATGAATTTATAATTCAATACATTAATGTTGCATGTTCATTGTCCATATCCACTTTTATATTTATTATTTTTCTTCTCTACTAACATCACACTGCATTGCATAAACACTAGATATGTTATATCAATGTTTTCCATATGTTTTCAGGTGCAACTATTCATAAGGGGTTATGTGCCTCTAGTTGTATTTATGAAAACCAAAATGGGTATTCCTCACTTTCCAACTGATTCATGCACACCATAATAGATGAGAGTTATTTATTTGTGTTCTGTATAAAGAACCACACAATAATATTCTTTCATGATGTTTCCTCTGTTACGCAACACCATAGTGCATGTTGGTTCTTCTCTTTCCATCATGTGTCATTAGTGTACAAGCATGGTTTATCTTCTCCCAAAATAGTGGGGGTATGATACTTGAGAACTTGTTTAGAGAACCAATTATTCATGAATGCTAAGAGATTCTCAAAACACATTCTTCAAAAAGCTCATTTAGAGTATAACTCAAGCACTGGGCCATCATCCCAACCTTCTTTGAGAAACACTATAAGGGTGTTAAGTAGTAGTCACATGTCCACAATACATCTTCATGAAATAGGTTCAAAAATCTACATCATGAAACCATAATTTCTTGAGGCACTCCCCTTCTTCATGAGGCCTTGACAGTTTGTGGTACCTATGATTTATCTTTGTGAAACAGAAGCACAAAGTGCCTCTATTTTATAGAGAAAATGAAAGCTCTCAAATGTGTGAGAGGCATATTTTCTTATGTATCAGTGCCTCAGTATTTATAAGTAGTACCACTTCCTCTTAACCATGTATCCACTTACTCAAATCCCCGATAAATATTCTGGGTTAAGACTAAGATAAATATCTAAAAATATCTCAACATTTAAATTCTTAAAACATGGATTAAAATGATATTGATAACCATGGAATTTTTTCATCACGATCTGGATTCAACTTTGTGATTGGATCCAATCATGCATACATTTATGAAGGAATGCATACCATCTACCCAAATGCTTGTCCTCAAATGGCCTTCTACAACTATGTTTGTAGTTCATCCAAATATTTCTCTTAGGATTCATCTCATGAATCAGGAAAACGAAGTTACATGGTTCCTTCAATCATGTTTTCCTCTTCATTTCAACCTCATATTTATCATGGAGGCCTTGGGTTCATCCGATGGTGATTTATTATCTTCTCTAGAAAACTAACAGCATCTTCAGGATATGTTAGAAGGAAGAGGATGGTGAGAATCAAATAGTAACGTGGGGAGGATCTAATGGCCCTATTTTAAAACATCGGGGTGCATGATTCAATGGATGGCCATGATCACTTTGATATGATGATCAACTTATATTCATATGTTTTTATGTTGATGGACAGTGATGTGTTTATGTGTCCCACATCAAAACCCATAAAGAGGCTTCCATCCACATTATAAGAAAAGCCTTGTGAGATGTTTCATCGAGCCGACATTAAAGTCAACACATGGATTACACAACACAAACCCAACCCACACAAGATGCAGCACTCGTGGTCTAGGGCTTTAGCAGCAGGATTCCAACCTAATCTATATGTGTCCTTTTCAATGCATACCATGGGCCTTACACACATTACCAATGAGGGAATATACATGACCATCATGCTTCTTTAGTCACCGATTCAAGGTATAGATCCCATGTGGTTTGAGATTCCACCCCATATATGTGGTTAAGCTAGACTCCATGGATGTATTAGGATGGATCCCAATTTTTAAAAACAATGATAATATATTATATGTATAATATGCCACTATATAAAAAAAATATCCCCTCTTAAGTAAATGGTTTCTACTTATTTAGCTTCAAATAACCCTCCATGAAATAATGCATGGATCCCATGAAATAATGAAATACTACATGACCTTTATCCAACACATATTATTTTTGGAATATCATTTACAAAGGAATCTTCATATTTCAATAATTTTTCTTCTCTATTGTAAACAACATATCAAATTCGATATTTATTTTACAAGAATATTAGTTCACCAATGGTCAAAATTACTAGGATACTTATCCATGCATGAAATACAATTTCAATTAATGAATCCACAACAATTATATAGGAGTCATCAGGAAACTCAATTTCATGAATCGATAACAATTCTCTAGTTATCATCAAGAAACTAATAGTCTTCAATACACGTTTCTTGAAATATCATTACTTGAGAGCTTCTTCTAAGATCTATCCATAAAAATTATCTAGGTCTCATCATGAAAGTATTCAATAGTTGTTTAGTTAAATATCAAGAACTGAGAAATGCATCCAATCTCCATTAACATTGTAAATTATTCATCATATTTTAATCAATAAAAAATTCTTATATCATTAATCACAATTTTCATCTAATAAAAATCATTTGACTACATATATAATCAATAAAAAGTTGGATATTCACATTATATGCATATTGGGGTGTCCAAGATCCTCTTACCACATATGAAGCATAAACTAATATATGAATCCCTAAAATCTCATTATAATATATCTGATAGTGAAGGATTATGACATATCTTTTCATGGCCTCTCTTACATAGATAGTCAAAAATATTCCATCGGATTAGCCACCATGTATAAAATTTCTCCATAGACTCATAGATGGAAAAAAGAAGAGATCACCCTCATGAAGGCCCCTTCTACATTTGAAGAAGGAATCTCCACTACCATCGATGAGATAAAAAATGTGAATCTTGGAATAGAGGAAGTCTTGCGGCCTATATTGATTAGGGTATTCATGATACTCGAGGACCAGGATATGTATATTTCATTTTCAGAGTGGAATCGATATGTGGTTTCTTGTAATTATATAGAATTTGGCCAGGATGAACCCTGATGTGGCTACACTCCATGAGGGATTATAGGATTTCCATCAAGGCTTCAAGAATGAAACCAGGAGGGTACACCTCACTCACACTACAAATGATGAATCTGATGGTAAAAACCTGATCAAAGCCAACTCTTTCTAGGAAGTACAGTAACCAAAATGGATCAAAAACATCATCCATATCAAGAAATAAATGGGGAAAATCATAGTATGCATTGATTTTATATAGCTTAATTGACAATATTTAAAGGATGATTTCCCATTTTCGATCATAGAACTGTTGATCGATGAAAAAACTAGCATCCACCACCTTCTCATCAGGTATGGGTATTCAGGATATAATAGAATGAATATGGGCCTAAAAGATGAGGAAGCCACAACCATTAGGGAACCTCAGGGGATCTTTTTTTACCAGTTCATTCCTATTGGATTAATGTATGGTGGCTCTACATAGCCAAGTTACATGTATCATATCATTAATACATTATTATAAAGAAAATAAAAATGTTATATTGATGATATGGTAGTCAAATCCTGATAGTGAATTGTTCACCTCACTGATCATCAAACAATCTTAAGAAAGTTTAAAAAAATCAATTTGATGATGGATCCTCAAAAGTGTGATTTCAGATTATCATATGGGATATTACTTATATTTATTGTATTCCATAGATGCATCGAGCTCAATTTGGAAAGGACTAGTGAAATACTAGAAATGACACCCCATCTGAATCATACATTCCTGAGGGAGATCAATGGGAACCACTCACACATTAAGAATTTCATAGCTAATCCATTAGGAAAATCACTCCACTTTACCATGTTTATGAACAAGTGAGTAACCTACAGATTGGATGAGGAATTCCAAAAATCCTTTTAGAATCTCAATTAGTACTTATTCCACCCCCTGGCATTGATACCATCAGTAGAAGGAAAGCTACCTATATTATATGTGTCCACCATGGAATGATCTCTCAGTTCTCTAATCAAACACAAAAATGATGCAGATAACAAAAACAACCTCCACTACCTCAGTTAAATGATGATATGTACTAAGACCTGATATTCTGATATAATGAATAACTACCTCACACTCTTCATTTTAATGAAAAACATGGGAAAATACTTTCAGAATCACAAATATGACTAGGTCTCTCATATTAACCTGCTAAATTTCATCCTTGACTACCCTATGTAGATATGGTGTCTACCTCGATAGGTTGTTATTCTAAAAATATAGGACATCCAATTTGTATCGTAGATGGTAGTTTAGGGCAGGCCCTGGATAATTTACAGGGAGAATATCTGGCCATGAAAAGAAGAGTATTAGACTATGATCTTTCAGAAAGAAAAGATGTTTTCTATTCCCATGACACTCCCCAAATGTGGGAGATGTGTTTTGAAAGTTCATCTTGGTTTCCTATTGGAAATAGGATGGAAAATCTAAATGTCAATCGGGTTGTTCGAGGGAGTGTATTTGTTTCCCCAGGAAAATCAATTTTTCTCTACTCCTTCTCAATATTAGAATGTTGCACTAATAAAGAGCCAAAATACTAATCCCTAAAATACATCTTGGAACAAGACCTACAGCTGTAGATAGCCTACTTTAACATCAAAGGGAATTCAGAGCTAGTGAACAAAATATCAACAATGAGTATGCCATAGAGAAGGAATAATTGGCCCCTATCAATGGTTACCTCAGATGATTGATGAAAGAATTCCATTTTAATCCAAAATTGTTTTGTTTACCATGGTCAAAAAATGGTCATACTGGTGACTGGATAATGTAGTCAAAGTCCTAGATAACCCTGATAAGATGAAGAGTATTTACATATCATGCACTGAAGTATGGTCTCATCAATCGTTGTTTTTGAAATGGAGTAAAACAATTAGGTCAACTCTACCCTAGAGCATGTTCAACTGATATCAACCCTGAGATAGATGGGGCCCATAGTTGATTTCTTCCAAAATGGTACCCTCATGTTAGAACTAGCTGAAAGGGATCAGACTCAATGATGAGCAGTGAACTATACCCTTCTAGATGGTCCAAATGTGAAAAAGGACCTCTATAAATGAGGCTTTGATGGAGTCCTACTCAAATTCATAGAAAAAGAAGATATTCATTCCATCATGAAAGAAGTCCTTGGAGGCTCTTATGACACTCATCAGTCCAAGACCAGACTCTCCCAAAAAATTAGGAGGATTTTAACTACTAGAAAACAATGATACAAGACTATATTTAATTCACCTAGAAATTTCATTCATCCGAGATTCATGAAAATATCATCCATAAACCCCTATAGATTCTACATAAAACTATATATTCATTCAAGATTTAAATATAGTGAATGGATGTTATTGGGAAATATCCCCTAGCTACAACTAAGTAGTTTAATGACATACTTACTGCTACCAACTCCATTTCCAAATATAGTGAGGCAATACCCATCATGGAAGTCAGGATGAAGAAAATCATTAACATTATGAAATCCAATATTGTCACCATATTTTTTTCAATCACACGATATTGTAGGACATCACAAAACTCTGTTATAACAAATTGAATAAATTATAGGAGGGCTAAAATATCAAATCCAACCATTCAACCCACAATCATGCAGTGAAAAATAGAAAAATATAGGCCTTTAATAAGACTATATCAAGTATACTTTAGAAAATGGTGGATATTGACAATAATTCATGTCCAAAAGAATCTATAGTGCCCAAGAACTCACATACTAGTAGTAAGAATCTAATTTTCATAGAATCCAATGTCTTAGTAGCAAGAATTTAATCTTCATAGCATCCAAATTCCTAGATGCAGTACTCTAAACTGCACATCATCAATTGTCCTAGATGTAAGCCTCTAAACTACACAACATACCATGTTGATGTTGAAATATTCTAAACTAAAAATCATCTTGATATCTATTAGAAAAACTATAAATTAAACTGTATCTAAATACCTGGAATCAAGAATCTAAACTACACAACATCCCAAGTTCTAGTAGCAAGAATTTACACTTCATAGCATCTGCTATCCTTACTACATGACAGTAAATTTCATAGAATACATCCTTATAAGATGAAATTAATCTTCACAGAATAAATCCTCAATGCATGTTGTTAAATTTCATAGAATAATAACTTACCATATGACCTTAAACTGTATGAAAAATGTTACATCACATATGCTCCACTGCACATGATCATGATCTATTTGATAGAAAAATGATGTACTCCTATCCTTTTGTGTGAGTTAGACCCACCAAGAGAATAACCCTATCATAAAATATATTTTTCATGATTCATGATATCATAGGATATATAGTGATTCCCATATATAATATCCAACATCTATCCATGATATCAATAAAAACAATTCCCCCACTACATATGGGCTAGACCTAGTTGGAGTTCTTTCCATAATAGAACTATGTGATGCTTGATTTCTATTACAATAGGATACATAGTGACACCCATATCCCAAATTCTAGATCCATAAGTAATAATAATGGAAAAATTTCACCCCCGATGTATGGGTCAAACTTGCACGGAGATTTTTTCATTCAAGAAATACATGTGGCTTGAATCCTTCTATAAAAGGATATGTAGTGACACCCAGATCTCAAATACTCCATCCATCCATAATATCAATGGAATAAAATACACCTATGTGTATGGGTCATACCTAAAATGATATGATTACATTTAATAACTATGTGTTGTTTATTCCCTTTAATATAGGATATGCAGTTACACCTAGATCTCAAATCATGTGTCAAGACACGATATCAATGGAAAAATCACCCCCTCTTCATATAGTTCGTAACTATGTGGATAGTTTTCTATTCAAGAATAACATTTTTGTTGATTCTTGCTATCAAAAGATATGTATTGATGCCAAAATATCAAATCATGGGTCCAGCCACAAAATATAGAGTGATAAAAATGAACCCCTCTGGGAATATGGGACGAACCTATGCATGGGACTATCTAAGAACTACATGTGGTTTAATTCCTTCCATCATAGGATATGTTTTAATGCCAGTGTTCTCCATTCCAAGCCCATAAATGAGTTATCACCGCTCTAAATCACTATCCTTCCATGAGAGTTAGGTCTGTGTAGAGGAATCAGTCCATAATAAATTGTGAAGAACCCCACGTGTTCACTGTCATGCACTCTCACATGACTTAACTGACTACCTAGTTATCCCATAATTATAATGGATATTATGTCTCATGTGAGCTTAGGGAACCAGTAAATATCCACTAGCCAGTGTGACTATGAAGTGTCTTAGATAAGGAAACATTTCCTGGTCTCATTAAATAAAACTACAAGATAATGTCCTTGTCTCATGACATTAAACTACAAAATAATGTCCTAGTTACATTATGTTAAACAACATAACAAGATGTTTTTATGCTAATCATATCATCCCCCTAATGACTAGGTATTAAATAATTCATGTCTTATCCCTTCACCATAAAAATGTGTTCAATAGATTTTGGTATAGCCTTTAGGGTTCTCAAACCCTACATTAATTTTACATTCTGTGTAAATTATCTTTATGTAATTGATATCTAAGTTGATTCTAACAAAATTATTGAGTTGATATCATTCTAATGAAACCCCATAGACCCTGGGATCCCTTGTTCCTAGTTTAACCCTATAGAAAACTGGTAATATGTATTGGATAATCCAAATGGATCCCACTAGGATTCGCTGGTGAATGATAAAATTCATAGGATCTTCTACTTAGATGATTTTTATTCCCAGAGGAGATTCCCCCTTAAAAACATGATCTATTTTCATAATTATGTTGAATATGGGCTTCATAAATTATCAGTGGTTGACCTATACTCACCATTTTCTACATCTAGTTGACTCAGATATTCTTCGGTTAAGATTTACACTCACCGTAACCCAACAATTCAAGAGGACTCAGATACTCTTCATGTTACACATCTGTGTATCATACCCATTTTCAAAGAAATATTTTGACATCATATCTGATTACCCATCTATTTTATGGTATGAATTTTCTATGAATACCCAATCACCCTAATCTATTCACTCCACTAAGTGATACATCCCAGTTGTATGATGTTTAATTGTAATGAATTTAGTCTATCTTGTCAGACCTAAAATTTCCAAGACTGGACCATCCTGTCCTTGAATCTTTGATTGTGATGAGTTTTTCACCATCACAGTAGAATAAAATATAGAAATTTCATATCCCTATATATGAACCTAATCTATGTAGAGGACCCCATATCTAATCTTGATGTGAAGATGCACTAAGAGAAGAAAATAAAATGACCCACTCCCCTATATACGAGTCAGATCTACATGGATGGATCTTTTTAAAGAAGTTTATTATTGAATGACTCAAATATTTATAATATGTATAAGGAAATATATGGAATCATATCAATAAAACAAAGAATAAGTATCTATTTAAAATTATTCGATTCAGAAAAATTTTCTCTGGCAACATATGAGTCAGGTCTACATATAGCTTTCTTGCACATGAGATAAATCTATACAAGATGGCCTCTAGTATATGGATACCCATGGAAAATCATGGTCAAGAATAAAAGGTGTTTCTTACATCCAAATGACACAAACTAGTGATTTCATGACCCATCCCAATAGGGATTATGCTACAATTACCCCGTTCTAACCTCCAATAGGCCAGAAGCTGGTGACTAGTGATGAGAATGCATATCAAACACATGTGTTTCCATACACTAATGTTCTTATAAACACATATAAATATCTAATACCATACCTTTATGAAATGAAAACCACTAATGAACATGCATGTATACATCAAAAATCCCACCACAAGAGTATGAAAACATGTACTTTAAAGAATAATGACAATATACAATCCTACTACAATGAATATGAAAACAAGTCCAACTTAAATGGTTAGTGGGGACTGTTATCAATGAAATCCAAGGAAAACACCTTGCTCTATATAGACAATTAAGATCTTCCTAGTTCTGGTTCCTCTAGGACTCCATCAAAAGGTAGATCATCTTCATAAGACATGACACATGTAGGAAAAGACCGTGTAGGGGTGAGTATAACAAAAACCAATAGGACACTCCTATATCACTAAGTATGTAACATCAAGAATAAATGTTATCTCATCACATGTATATGTCAAATTCACATATAACAAGAACATATAGATATACTCAACAAATACACCCTATCTGAAGATAAATTTAAAATTGTTATTCTAGCCTAGGATTCCTACTCAAAGACTCAACACATCACTTGTTTGGGATAAAAAAACTCCATGAGTCAGATAGTACTGATGGCATCGGTTCAAGATATCATGCTAATCGTGTCTCTCTATAACAAGTAAATTCTCAAAGATTGAAGAGAATTTTATATAGATAGAGATCCCACCCAAGGCCATGGGGTATACCAATAACCCAATCTGGATTAACCCACTAATTATAGGATTGACTCCCATGTTGTGTTGGTCATGATGATAAAAATAAATCCACCTAGGGTAAAGATGATGATAGTGGATCTCAATCTGGGCCTCATGGTGGGATTCCCACTACTCTATGCAAGGTATAATTCCATATGATGTTATCATGATCTTACGTATAGGTCATGATTCCATAATAAACCCTCAAGTAATGGATCAATGGATCAATCCCTAACAAACCTTTTTCAAGATTAATAGGACAAGGGATCTAATCCATAATTGAAGGGGCACAGGGTATGTACTGGGTACATGGTGTGTTCCCCCAGCACAGGATCCTACCAGTGTGTCATGGTCGTTAACCATGTTCATGTCTGAGTAGACAAAATGTCCAAGCCTATGTACTCTTAACTATGTCAGTGTCCATTTTTTCATAATCATACCTTAATACATGGAATGTTTAAGCCTGTGTAATCATTACTATGTCTATGTATCCACAGAGGTATAGTTTGAGCCACCAGGCAATGTTTACACTCCATGAGACCTGTGTCACATTCTGTGTGATAGTTATCTCTATTTCAGAAGCACTAATGCTACATATAGGCCCCACACTACGTGTAACATATGAATACATGTTTTTTAGTGTTTGATTTCACAAAACCCTTGAAGATTCCTCCAAGTATGCTGGGGATTCCACTATATAAATTATTCCACAATCCACTTTCTAATCAATCATTGAGTTGCACCATCATCTCACATCAGAAACACATAGACTGAGTATTCAAAAATCCATCCATGATTGATCATCTATTATAGCTACTCAATCACATAATCGATATGAACCCCTATTTTTGGTATCAATCCATTGTGCTAAAAAATTGGTGCATAATGATTTATTTCATAGGTATTCAATGAACTATGTGCCAAGGGTGATCCCCGTGATGAAAAAGAATGTGGAGAGAAAGGTAAAAAAAATGTGAGGAATGGACCTCATATAATGCTCATGTTTCCCTCAATTGTTTTCATTTAGAACAACATACAATGATAAAATAATGTAATAGAAAATAGAATCCAAAATTCCAAGATAAATCTATCCCACACATGCAATACAAATAATCCATGAATCAATTTGTTAGCTATTTAATTTGTGTTTGTCATAGGAATATTAAAATAGAGATAACTCCAAATAAAAAAATCATCTTACCTTAATATGTATTGATCATTGAAAAAGAACAATTATGTGTCATTATCATTGGTTAGAAACTTGATTTATGTTGCACATCGATCAACAATCCACAATCTAGTCATCATTTTCCCACGGAAGCTCCTCCATCACTCTCTAAAGGTTCATCTCAATTTTTAGGTTTATGAAACTAACCTTGAAAATTAGATATTACTGTGTTTATATAGAGAAAATAATTAGTTCTATGTGTCAAATAAAAAAATAAATTATTTTATTATTTTATTTTATTAATTCACCTATGATGGAAATCAACAAGAATTCCCGACACACTCTAATATAAAGCAACACTTAGGGTAAAACCCAATATTTGAACTGAAGGACAACCTCAGATTTCCAACCCAAGCCTATACCTAGATGTTGTTAATTTTTTTTTAGGAAAAACTTATATTTCTGATATTTGATACAGTTAATATATTTTAAATATTAATTTTGGTGACACTAGGACTCAGAATATCACACCATCAATGTGCCTTGATCAATAAATAATCCATAAAATATCACAAAGTAATAAACAGAGTGATAAAAGTCATTAAATTATCCCACCTTAGGAATTTACATCTTGGATGGCCAAAACAAAAGGCTACACAAAGAGATGTGGGTACTAGGAATGTATCTGGGTCTCCCACTCCAGGGTAATCTCTTGAATATCTTCGTTCTACCACCAAACATATAATAGGGGAATTGATCACACATGAAGGGTGATCTCTTACCGATCCTTGATATATAATGGTTACCCAACAATGGTATCTCCATAATCGATATCCAACTCAACTAGGTTGATAAGATGAGATGGATCATACACGTACCACTATTGGATGATTTTCACGTTCTCTATCATGTCTCGCGCCAACTCTGAGCCCATAAGTTTTGAATCTCCAGGGTCATTCCAATATAGTGGTGACCTACCGGGTTGCTCGTACGTGTCCTCAAATGGTGACATATCGATTGATTAATGATAGATGTTGTTGTACGGAAACTCAACCAATGGTAGATGATTCTACCAATGATCGCTAAATATGAACATGTAAGCCTAGAGTATTTCAACCAAGGCCGGAATGGTCCGCTCTATTTGGCCATCATTATTGAGGTGAAATTTCATGCTCATTCACAAATGAGTCCAAAAATACTCCTAAAATCCCTTCTATTATAGATATTTGATGCAAGCATCACAGTAAGAAATGATCATCAAAGGAACCCCAGAGAGTTGGATTATCTCTTGAATGTAGAGGAATCCCCAGAACTCTACTAAACACTACTCTCAAATATCATGGAATTGGGTTGACATGGTTAGATGATCAATAACCAACCAAATGTCATCATGTTCCCTAAACATACATGGCATTCCATTCACGAGGTCCATGGATTCCCAATCCCACTTCCACTCTATCACCTCAAGGGGTTGAGCTATACCCATTAGAACCTAGTGCTCATCCATCACTTACTGAAAAGTAAGACATTGACATACAAACCATGTAACTCCCTTCATCATCCATGGCCATAAAAACAGATGTTGGATGTCCTGGTACATCTTTTACACACCTGTATATACCACAAAATGATATGTATGAAACTCTCTCAAAACATCCTACCGTAACAACCATGGTTCAATTTTTATTTCTATAAAAATAACTTCATGCTTCCCTCCTTCATAATTTCCAACATGGGCATGTCAAGTGTATATCTGAGTATATAGGGACCCATAATCAGTATCCCCAATCCATGCCACCCTAACTTGCTATAAAATCAGTGGGGTATCGACTATCAAATGGTGGTAAAATTATCCCTCTCTATCCACAATGGATAATTGTAATGAGACCTACTTATTTGAACCCTCTCTCATCAACTACAAACTAGATCTTTTTCTAAGATAATCTACTACCACATTCCCCTTCCCATGATAATAGAGACTCTCAATGTCATATTAATAGAGGAACACTATCCATCACCTCTATATAATGTAAATATTATTATGAGTGAATATATACATGAGACTATTTTGGTCAAAATAAATGATTATCTGCTCAACCATCAGGTAGTGTTTCCACATATTTAGGGTGAAAACTATCGTTGCTAACTCAAGATCATAGGTCTTGTAGTTCTTCCCATGTAGTATCAAATTATGTTAACTATATCCAATCACTTCCTGCCTCTATATCCAAACACAACCATTCCCATTCCCTGATGCATCATAGAACACAACATACTCAACACCATCCTTTGATAATATCATAATGGGAGTTCTCTTGAATCTCTACCTCAACTCCTTAAATGCCTTATTAAACCTCTCTATCCACATGAAAGGATACCCCTTTCTAGTAAAATCTATCAAGGGAGATGATATCTTGGAGAAATATGGTAAAAAATTATGATATTGTCCTAAAATCCAAGGAATATCTATACCACTATTACGCTCTTGGGTGGTTCCAAAGCTAACACTACCTCAACCTTTTCCTGGTCCACAAATACACTATTTTCTAAGATTGCATGTCCTTGAATGTGGACCTCATGAATCCAAAACTAGAAATTTGAGAGATTCCAATAAATCTTGTGGTCTCAGAGGATGCCCAAAACCATCCTCAAGTGTCATGTATGCTCATCCATGAATTCTAGGTATACTAGGATATCACCAATGAAGACTACCATGAACTGGTCTAACAAAGGCTGAATGATAAGCTTCATGAGCCCCATAAACAATATTGTGGAATTTATCATGCCCAAGGGAATCACCAAGTACACATAGTGACCATAGTGATATCTAGCTATTATCTTCAGTATATCCTCATCCTGTACTAGCAATGAATGATAGCCTGGTCTGATGTTAATATTCAAGAACCATCATGACCCTCTCAATTGATCATAGAATTCATAGATCCACCATAGTGGATACCTTTTCTTTATGAACTTCTTGTTTAGGTTATGGTAATACACACACAACCTCACACTTCCACCCCCTTCTTGGTGAACAACACTAGGGCTACCCCGGGTGAAACACTGGGTTTGATAAGACACCTCCCCTTCAAGTACTCCAACTTCACCCTCAGATTCAAATGTTATGAATGAGCCATTTGACATGATGGTGAAGATATTAGGGTTGTCCCGAGGTGTCGATCAATGAAAAATACTATCTCTTGATGGGGAGGTTAGCCTATGACATCCCCAGTTAACACATCCTCATACTCTTCCACCACTACCAGTAACTAAAAATTCATAGAATACACTACACCAAGGGCCATGCTAGCCAACTAATGAGTAATCAGTTGTGACCTCCTATGAATGAGTCATTTCTTATCTTCCAAGTTTTTCTTTTCACCAAAAAAGAAGAACGTAGTCCCATTGCGATATAAAGACTACATCCCCCGCCTAAAACATACTATATGGGCCTGAACATTAAATAACCAGTCCATACCTAAAATGACATCATAAGGCCTCATCATTAAAAAAAACATATCCCAAGAAAAAAATCTTGACACAAAAAGTCAGGTCACTCTAACATCAAAGGATTGTGATCTCTAAGGAACCTCTCATAGTACTCTCAAAGTGAAATGGTTGATCCCATGGCTCAACAATATTCTCTAAGTCTCAATACAGATAAATGGAAATAAAGGAATCAATCACACCTCTATCTATAATTACTATATATAGGGTATAATAGACATAGATCATATCCTTTATCATCCCTCTAGCTTCTGACTCATAGGAATTGTCCACCTACAGCTTCCCTCACCCATGTTCCTATCTCTCTGAGACTGGTGTGGCCCACTTGTGGGTGGTGGTGGCAACAAGTCAAAGAGTCTTCCACCTCTAGCTATTCTCCCATATCCTCTACCACATATTCCACTATTTTGACATGCATGATCCTTTAATTTTCTCTACCTAGGAATCCCATCCACTATCTCTCTATCAGTTATATGGATTATCAAAAAATATCACATGAGATGTCCCCAGACATCAGAAGAGTAGAACTGACTATATGTAGACTAACTAGATACATCCTATGAGTCCTGAACCATAAATCCTATATCTTGGGATCACCTCCTGAATTGTATCAGAAATCTATTTCCATGAGTCTCTCATTAGCTAAATACTACCAAATAATCATCTCTTGTGTTCCCAATGCCATCACCAACTATCTGCATCTTCTCATTCAGGAAAATCTTGATCACCAAAGCATGCTCTATCACCCCATCATTTATAGGAAAACATATAGGTAGCATGCCAACATGGATTTCTCTATGTATTCATTTCTTGATGGTCTTATCCTACAATAACTTATCACACACTATATCCATCAAGTACCGAGAGAGGATGGTGAACCTCAATGAATTTCCATCCATTGTCGTACTATGTTGATGATGCTTTAGAATCTCATGGATGTGGACAACCCCAAATGTAACTCAATAAAATTCCTCTCTAAAAAGTTGGCCGAGCTATGACCAAGAAAGAGTCACCTCATCATACGACTGGGTCACTATGCCCAAACATCATCCTATAAGTCCATAGTGAAGGCTCATTTCCAGAACCACCATATGATCTTTTTTTGTCCTGAAAAGATAGAAAACTCACATCATTGCCTCAAGTTAGTCCTCAACAACCTATGGGTCGTGCTCACCTCAAAACCTGAGAGGTCACTATCATTGAAAATCATGAAACGTGATCATCCTACACAACGCATCCTCTAGTACTTCTATTATCATCTACTTCTCGACAGGTGGTGGTATAAATAGTGTACCATCTGGATTTAACTCCTCCTAAACAGGTCCCAAAATCGAAGCCTCAACACTAAGTGGGTATTCCTTGTGATCTTGATATAGAAACCAAGCTATAAATAATCTTAGAGGAATCCTAAAATAGATAATATATATAATAATAAATGATTATATCTTGAAAACTAATGCAAGAAGTACATAGAATCCACAACCCTTTCTTATTTGATGCATGTACAAATTGTTTCCCTACAACTATTTTCTATAAGTGATGAGTGAACTAGTAGGTTCTCAATGTACTGGTGTACAAATACGTTGGCTATCAAAACAAAACTAGAGTCCCTGGAACAAGAGCCCATGATGAAACACATAAAACTATTTCCTTAAAACAATCTCATAGATTTTGATCCTATGGTAGAACCAACTAAACTGATACCACTCTATCACTACACATCCCAATGGGGCCTGAGCCAAAACTAACCCATTCCCACCTCTAATAGACCATGGACTAAATACTAGTGCCATGTAGTCATATCACAAACATGGGAGGCCTTAGTCTAGTTTATATATACACATGCATGCATCTCCAACCCCATAAATTAATGAAATGTAAAACAATTGATAACCATTTATGCATATATATAAAATACCACAATCAGGTTATGAAATCTTTTACTATAAAGAAAAAGGGAAAAATGAAATCCCACCATAATGAATCTAAAAAATTTGAATATATTAAAGTGGTTGATGACTACTATCAATGCAACTACATGAACACACCTCAGTCTTTCTGGATTTCTAATCTCCTCCTTGTCTTGGTCCCTCTATGCCTCTATCAAGAGGTGGATCATCTGCATAAGACATGACATGTGTAGGTAAACCCAATATAGGGGTGAGTATAATAACACCCAATATGACAACCTTAAATAATTAAGCATATAACCACAATAAAAGCATTCAACACATCATAGGTAAATTCCTGCAATATATACAACAAGAACATCCAAATATACTCAACAAAGACACATAGTCTTAATGTAAACTCACAATTGTAATGAAAATCATGGATTCCTTCTCAAAGGTTCCACATCGAAGTTTTCTAGGAGAAAACACTCTATGATTCAGATAACACTGATGGAATCCATTGGAGATGTCACCCACATCAGATCTCATAAAAAGAAGCACAAGTTAGAGGTCTGAAGAGAACGACACACATATGGGGATCACACCCAAGGACATGGGATATACTATCAACCCAATCCAAAATAACCCATTATGTATAGGATTGATTCCCTAGTAGTGTTAGTCATTATGATACCATGAACTCAACCTAAAGTAAAGATAAGGGTAGATGATCTCACTCAACGACACATGGAGGGATTCCCACAAATTTATCTGAGACTATAGTCCCTCTAAAGTTATCAAAATCCTATGTATAGAACATGATAAAATACTTATCCCTCAGTGAATAGATCAAGGTAACATACCCTAATGAAATATTTCCATGATGAAGAGGAAAAGGGTTATATAAGCCATCATTGAAGTGGTATATGGAGAGTACTATTAGTATATGGCATGTCCCATTAGAACCAGGTGCTACCCATGTATCATGGACCCTGCCCATTTTTTTATGAGTGCATGGTGTGTCTAAGACTGTGTGTTCCAGACTATGTCTTTATCCATATGGTTCTATCCATGCATCAGTACATGGAATGTGTGTGCTCGTGTACTCCTTTCTATGTCTGTGTATCCACATGAGGTACACATTGAGCCTCCATGTATGGGTCACACACTGTGTGACACTTGTCAAATATTGTGCGATACATATCTCTTCTATGGAAACCCTGGCATCGTGGTCATGGTATCAAATGGTGTGTAAAGTCAGAATACACATTGTGTAGATAATGATTTAATAGAACCCATTGTTCTTCCTCTTCTTATGCTCATACCACCACCACTTTCGGTTTATCCTGGGATCTCGCCAGAAGATCATGTATATACTCTGGTTGATTCTCATCATCACATGACCATTAGAAATTGTTTCTAAAACTTCTCAGTAGTCAACCTTCAATATGCACCATCATTGAACACTGGAAATAAACGGAATGGGAGTTCCCAAATACATCCTCGACAGATCATTTGTTATAGTCACTCAATCCCATAGTCGATCCAAACTCGGATTTTTAGTATCGATCCATTGCACCATGAAATGATTACACAATGATTTATATTTTTGGTATTCATCAAACCACGGGCCTAGGGAGTTTCCCATGATAAATGGTGAACGTGGAGAGAAATGTATAAAACAAAAACATGGGGAATGGACCTAATCCAATGCTTATGTTAGACATAAGTCATTTTTGTTTTAATGATGAAAATATAGATAATAAAATAATCACAATGAAAATAACCAATTCATAGATAAATCTGACCTGTAATTGAAATATTTTTAATTCGTGAATCAATTGATTAACTAATTGATTCTTGTTCATCAAAGGAATAATAATACAGGTATAAATACAAAAAAAAATTCCTACAAATAGATGGATTTATTGTTGAGAAAAAATTATTCCATGTCAATTATTGTGGTTAGATTCTCATGTTCTTTTTCACACAGAATGATGATCCATGATCCAGTTGTCAATCTCCCATGGAATCTCCTCCAATTATTTCCAAAGGATCATCTTAATTTTCAGGATTATATAGATAACCATGAAAATTATCCATAACAATGTTTATATAGAAAAAATAATTAGGTTTATGTGTCACTTAATAAAATAAATAATTTATTTTATTTATTTTATTAATTATCCTATGATGTCACTCAAACCAAACATCTAACACACTCTGAGGTTAAGTTGCACCTTTTGTAAAAACCACACTCAAAACTCAACAACGACCTTAAATTTACAACTCGAGCCTTTGTCTAGATGATATTAAACATTTCCAAGAAAAAAAATGCATGTGTGATTTTTAATATATTTAATATATTTCAAAAATTAATTCAAGGAACACCAGGACTTTGAATCTCACACCATCTCAGAGACAAGCTTCATAAATAATCTGTAAAATATCCCAAAGGAATACATGAAAAATCAAAGTCATTTCAAATGAAGATTTTTTCTATGGATATAATGAACTATTTCATGTTAGTCTCTCCATCATTAACATATGATGTTAAATTGCATGGAAAACATCATTACCACATGACACTAAAATGCAAGGAATACATCCTCATTAATGATGATAAACTACATGAACAATGCATCCCCACTGGATGATACTAAGCTATGCAGACCATATTCCATCATAAATCCTTATCAAAGGACCATATAACCTTGACCCTGGTCATCCAATGTCTAGGGTGCTTCCAACACCATTCTGAGCACCTCAATACATAAATCACACATCGTGTATTGAGTTTATTTAATTACCACAAACCATCCATGGTCCATATAAAAGGAAATTCATCTTCAATGGATCCCTTATTTGACAATGAATGTTCATGCTTGGTTCAAGCATATGAGATCCCAGCTGTCATCCAAATTTGTCTTTGACTCACAAAAATATCTCTTAATCATTATGATCCCTAACATATTTATAGTGGATCTTTCCATTATGTTGTGATTATTAATAATCCTCAACATGAATTTCCCATACCATTCCTCATAATTTTATATCATTGAGAATGTATTTACAACCATTTCATCTTTTTATAAAAAGGATATTAGAGTACACTTTACCATGGGAATCCTAATTAAGCAATTTTGCAACACCCCCATCTTACCAGTTACGTGAATCATGACCTCAAACTGCATGCAATTTGGTCAAAACTGTATGAATTTAAACATTATCCATTGATGGTTAAAATCATAAGACCCAATACAACTATGTAAGAGACATAAATCTTATTATGTTGAAAAATGTCAAAGGGTAGTATGAGAAAAATTCAAGTCTTGACCCCCTTAACTCTTCATCTCTATAATTTATGAAAATTTAGATTGTAAATAAAAAAGGCATAACGTTTATGGGACCTACCATGTGGGCCTAGTAAAAGTTGATCTAGGATTAATGGACCCCCTGGTCTAGGTAAATGTTATAGAAATTATTAATCATGTATTCTTACTGTGATAATGTCTTCTCTAGTTGATGACACAACTATTAGGGTTCTTAAACCCTTCATTAATATTATTTTTTTCACACAAAAATATTCATGTATTTGATATCATAGATGACACCACCAATTCCTTCTGTTGAAACCCTTATCCTGGAACCCTGTAGCCTAGAGTTATTTCTCTAAATTTTTCCCTCTAGCAAGATGGTAACAGGAACTTCTTGATCCAAAGGGACCTCGATATGATATGCTGGTGAGAGAAACAATACCTAATATGTAGTTCACAGATATTTTTATTCCTAGAGGAGAAGTAACCCTTTAACCCAGAAGTTATTATTTTTTGAATACATGGAATATGGGCTTCCTCCATTATCAATCATTGACTTGTAACCACCAGTTTTAAACATAATTTGAATCAATTATTCCTATACCATGATTTCCCATCCCTATAACTGGACTATTCAAGCGGATTTGACATTCTTGATGTCACTTCACTATGTATTGTACCCTTTCTCAAAGCATGAATGAAATATTCCATTACAGACCCTTTTGATGGCCCATGACACATGACTCAAAACCACATGGCATAGGGACCAAGGATCAAAAAATGAAACTTATCTGTGATATGGTATGAGAACCCTCCTTGGATGGCCTTCTCGCAACTTCCAACTTCATTATCCAGATTGTTGAATCTTTGCAAATATTCTATAGCCATTGTAAATAAGTGTAGACCCCTCTAAATAACCATACATGTATGTCTTTTGGGATCATGAAAAAGGAACTCTACCCCCATTAACAAGAGGCATCTTCTCCTTATAGGAATGAACCTTAAATCCTCATGATCCTGAACAACACCACAGTGGAACTTATCTCCGTAGGATGTTTTGTGGTTGTTCCTGTCATGTTTATCCCATTTTATATTCACTAGTTCAAGCCCCATGATATGTTATTTACACGACTCATATGCCAACTATCATGGATGAATAAGTATCCCTAATATTTCTGTATACAATCAAACCGAATCTCAGTAAGGATGTAGGGTGTCACAACCCATCATGAATGTCCATCCTTCATGTCTTCTGCATGAATGATGGCTTCCATAACCCTTCATGAACATCATTATTTAGAATATAAATTATGAATTTAGGGTATTCAAACTCTTTGTGGACACTCATTATTTATAATAACATCAAGGATATATTTTTATCAATCCCATCATAAATACCCATCCTTCACTAGTAAGAATAGATGCTTTGAGCTAAAAGACCATAAAAAATAGAAACTAATTGTCTGAGCTAAATGACATTAAAATAAAAATTAAAATCATAAGTGATAAAATACTATAAAAACATCAATATATGGTTCAATCTAGAAGAATACAAAATATCTTAATAGACGGTCTAAGCTAGATGATCACAAACTACAACAATAGATGGGTCAACATAAAATTCCCTAAACTAGCACAATATATGGTATGATCTAATAGACCCTAATGAAAACAATAGATGTTCCAAGATAGAAGAACCTAAACTGCAAAAATGGTCTAGTTTGAATGTCCTTAAATATGCATTTTAAAGAGACATGATACTTGCTTGGTTGAAAACCTGAAAAGGGAACCTTGGAAAAAAGTTGATTCACTACTCACCGGAGATGCACTTTGTGTGATCCAAGAAATATTATGAACATATAAAATGTAAAAGGATATAACTTTGACAGGTTGAAAACCAGTAAAAGGGTGTCCTAAGAAAAATCCAAGTTCATGGATGCTATGATTTCTCCATATGAGGTATAGGAATAATTTAGGGTAATATAAAAAGAACATAAATCATGTAGAGATTATTATTTTTTCTAATGAAAAATCATGTTATGCTCACTAAGTCCACTGACATAGTTAGATATTAGAGAGATCTCCCTCTAAGAAATATATTTTATACAGATCACCATTTTGAACTAGGTGATCTAGGGATGACTAGAGAATATATATCAATGTGGTTGCATATTCCATTAACCATTCAAGAATTGTTATTCCAAAATATCGGGTATTTTTTAAGAATTCAAATTCTTGCATTTGGGTTTACTTGGTACTATAAAATGGACAGGTATATTTCATAATCCATATTATATCATTAAAATGAAAGTACATGGATTTCATGAATGAATGAAGTCATGGAAAGAACATTTAAAGTCAAGAATATTCTTTCATTGATAATTTATAGAGGAGGGGGGAATATCTACATTTTGGAGTCTCTGCAAGGATAAAAAATTTTTGAGATCGTATTATAATAAAAACATATCAGATATGTTTTCAGAATGACATAGAGTCTTGAGAGAGGTAGATTGAGCACAAAAGTGTCATCTACTCCATTTATTCAGCCACTACATATGGACAAAGTTTATTAATAAAGGAAGGCAACTCTTAACCTCTATTCTGAATTGTCTCTAATAAGGATGATGAAATTGAAATATTGACCTTGTGTGAGCTATGATTTCTTCCTATTATGATATATACATATTGAAGTCATCCATCTAAACATGCAGTTGGGAGATTTTATGATATCATTATTCATGAACATATAATGCTTCTCTTATTAATTTGAATAAAGGATTCATGTGATAAAAACCATGCAAGTTCCTCTCATTGTTTTCCAATTGTTTCCAATCCATAACAATATATATAATTATATCATACAATTGATAATATTCAAATTTAATGTTTCCCAACTCATAAAAGAGTTGGTGAAGTTTTTCTTCTTTGCAATGAATGTTCTCCAAGGGAGTCTCCATGATCAGGGTGTAAATTTTCTAACAAATTTGTTTTTATGGTGTCATGTCCATTAAATGATGCATTTTTAGAGTCAATAAGAAAGCATGAGATGGAGTTTTAGGTATTTCTGACCCAACCAATACCTTATATGTCACTGGCATTGAAGGGAAGGATTCCTCAACAAACAATGTCCTCTGAATGGGGGGTTCATCATTATGGAGAATTAGCTTTATCGGGGGACCTCAAATTCTCAAAACAACTCTATTCCTACCATAGATAAGGGGATCGGGGAAGCGTATGTCTTGTCCACCTGAAGAATCAGTTGATTTAATACAATGCTTGGGTAATATTCCACCCAAGCCTAAGCAATGTTATGAAAAAAGATGATAGGGGAATCGATAGGGGGAATAATTATTTTGTAATTTTCTTCATAAAAAAAAGATAATCCAAAATAGGAAAATGATCCATGGATGTCATTATCCCTGAACCCCAGCAAAGGGATGAGGGGAAACCATCTAGTTAAAGAAAAAATATCAAGAAATCGGAAAGGGGTATATGGCTTATAGATAATTAGCTCATCTATATTATCTTCAAGAACCCTATCCTAGAGGGGTATTTTATATAAACTCTCAATGGGAGAGCCATTCCCATTATCAAAAAATAACATGGTTGGTGTGGGATAAGGAATGATGATTAAATAGTCATGTTGTCTTGTCATATCAGTTTCCTCATTTGGACCTGATAACATAACCTCAACCCCAGAAACATTCATTATCCAATGATAAAGTGATGTATGGGAGATATAGTTAGTGTTATGATATTTATAACATTCTATATTTTATCCTATCCATTCAAATTCTAATTGGAAAATGCCTCCAATCCGATGGGGGATACTTTCCTATTGCATATGAACAAGGAGATAATAATGATGGGAAAGAGCCAGCACAATTACATGAAGAGGCCGCCCCACTTCCAATCAACCTTCATTCACCAATGTACCTACCCAAATAGCCAATTATGCTTCCACACCTAGGAAAATCCATTGATTAAGAAACATATTGAAAACTCCTAGTAATCGAAGACTTGGGGATACCTTTGGTCTCACCCAATAACCCCATGATGCATGATCTCTAGCTTATAGAATTGACCAATAAGAGCTTGAAAATTCTTCTACTTTTAAATAAGGACATTGTTGAAGGCATATGGTGTTTAGAAGAGTCATGTTAGAATAAAGGAAGATTTGTATCCAATCCATCAAAGAAAAAAGTCAGTATAGTTTTATCTCATTCTTTATCTTCTCCTTAGCAATAGTGAGCTTGTATCATGCTGACGATGGAGTATGTCATGGTAATACAAACTATTTTTAGTAGGAATGGATTCATTGTACATCCCCCCAAGAGTAGTTATACCTACCTACTGATAAACTTCCTAGAGAATGATCCCTTCATCACCATTGTCACGAACCAGCCTGGGTACCCTGGTAACCCGATAACCGAGCCAGCCCTGACATAGCCCGAGGGGAGTTCCTGATCCCCATGGGCTATGTTAGGGCCGGCTTGGTTATTGGGTTACCAGGGTACCCAGGCTGGTTCGTGACAAAGTGGTATCAAAGGCAGGTTGTCAAGCCTTTGTCTTGAAGTCAGTATGCATTTTTGAGATCTTTTCAGGACTTAGGAGGTAGTTGCGATTGAGTTCCTGGCCAGATCTCATCACAATGAACCTTAAGTCACCCAGGGTGGTTTGGGAAAGACGACTTGAGGATTAGTTCTATTCTTTTCCCGAATTTTGATTTGGATAGGTTGAAATCCAAATCTTGTTTTCCATCTGTTGGGATTTATCTATTTTTGTTGCTTAGTTTGAGTATTAATCTGATGTTTTCTCTCTTTTTTATGATGTGTGTAACATCATGCCATTGAGAAGAAATGTGAATTAGATCTAGGAGGAGGATGATGTTGAACCTCATTGAGAAAATCCTATTTTGGATCTGAATTTAGTTGAGGTGATCGTGCGTACTGTCCAAGATTTGGGGAAGACATAAACACCAATCTCTATTCGGGATCCTAATGTGGATCCTTAGGGGTATGTTCTTCAGAATCGTTATCAAGAGTTCCTTTTTCTCCAAGTGGCAGTGTTGGATCCTTCAAAGGAAAATGAAAGTGTGATGATTCTGATGACAGTTCTCGATGATAGAGTCATTCCAGACCTCTTGTAGCACCAGGAGGGAGTTCTTTAAATTTCTATCTGTGTGGCAAGATAGAAAATTCTAAGAAGTTTTTCACTGAGGCACCCAAGAACTATTTCTCATGCAGACGTTCAGGGCACTTACAGAGATTCAGTCATCACTTATCTAATCCATGTAGTGGAACAGGATCAGCTCCTTCCAAAACTACAGGGAAATCAAATGCTTCACGTGTAAAAGGGTTCCAGCCACAAACATCTGGAACAAAGCTTCTTCACACAGTGGAAGAATCTACAGAGGAAGAAAACAGAAGTCCAGCAACTGTGAGAGGTACCATTACTATAAATTCGTCATTAGTGACTGATCTTTTTGATATTGATGCATTTCAGTCATTTATTTCAACTTGCATTGTTGATCTGCTTAATCTTATTATGATGAAACTATCATGTGCAATGGATATTACTACACCCCTTTGATGAAGAGAGATCATGGGTCTACGTAGTCCTACTTGTGTCTTCTCTCTATTAGATTTTGTGCTTTCTTGGAGTTCTCTGGTTCTTGACATGATCTCTTTTGACGTCATCTTCGGGATGGATTGGCTGATTATCGATAAATCCTGGATTCTATGTTATCTTCGATGGGTCTACCTTACAACACTTAGTGGGGTGCCATTGTATTTTAGGGAGAATGGGGCCCAAGGTTGAGTAGAGCCAACCTTCTCATCCGAAGTTGGGGAAAATGATATCAGTGTTTTCTTTTGATTTAGAGCGAGAATTTTTTAGTGTTGATCTCCCTAAAATCATCGTCTATTTTCTCAACGTATTTTCTTCTCAATTATCTAGTTTTCCACCAGTAAGGGAGGTTGAGTTCTCTATTGAATTAATTTATGGTGCTTAACTAGTTTCAATCACCTCTTACCATATGGTACTAGTTGTGTTGAAAAAAAAACCGAATCTCCAATTGTATGATCTATAAAGAATAGTTTACTGTGTATTCGAACCATAAGAAAAATCTTCGGAAGAGTGGGGTTTGATGGATCTTTTTGCATGGTTGAATATTGGAGTTGAAGAGAAAAGGGGTAGAAATTTCTTTAGCCATCGTTCAACTGACATATTATCTTCTCGAGATGATTCTTTTGGAACAATAGATGGATGATATTTTTCGTAGCATTAGAGACTCTTTATGGTGGGGAGACCGATGCTCAATGGTCATTATCCAAAGAGGGTCTTCTGTGTTATCAGAACCGTTACGTTGCGCTGTTAGAAGCAAGGAAGGGTGTAATGGTAGATTGTCATATTTTCTAGTAGGTTGTGCACTCAGGAACCACTAAGATGTTCTATGATATGAGGCGACAACTCTGGTGACCAGATGTTCTTAAAGGTTTCACCTCGTTTGGTTCATCGATGACTTGGGAGGCAAGGGATTCTTGTTCCTCATTTTGTTGGAAATTTTGAGGTAGTTTAGTAGGTGGTGAAATTTTCTTACCATTTAGTAGTACCACTGTATATGACATAGATACATAATGTGTTTCATGTATCTCATCTTCAAAAGTTTTTATCTGACCCATCTCATTTTCTGAGTTGGCATGATTTTAAAGTAGAACCTGATTTATCTGTGACTGAACAACCAGTTAGTGTAGTTGATTCTAAGACCAAGCTACTTCATGGGAGGAAAATACCTCTAGTCTGTGTGCTTTGGCTGCATGATTATGATTCTCATGAGATTTGGGTCTGGAATGGGGTGTTTTACCTAGACAGGGTATAATATTTATGTGCAACGAACGTTTGATGTTATTTAATTTTTATATTAAATAATTAATTTAATTTAATAATTTATTACTATTTTTAGATAATAAATCATTTATTTCTTTCCAATGGTGCACAGTATGAGAAATCTGAGACCACCGTTGGGTCCAGAATGGGGTGTCTGACCTAGACATGGTATAATTTATATGTGCAATGAACGTTTGATGTTATTTAATTTTCATATTAAATAATTATTTTCATTTAATAATTTATTCCGATTTTAGATAATAAATCATTAATATCTCTCAAATAGTGTGTGGTATGAGAAATATGAGACCACCGTTGGGTCCGGAATGGGATGTTTTACCTAGACAGGGTATAATTTTTATGCGCAACGAGCGTTTGTTGTAATTTAATATTTATATTAAATAATTGATTTAATTTAATAACTAAATATTATTTTGGAATATTAAATAATTAATATCTCTCAAATGGTACGTCTTATGAGAAACTCAAGACCACCATTGGGTCCGCAATGAGGTGTTTACCCTAGACTAGGTATAAATTTAATGTGCAATAGATGTTTGGTGTCATTTAATTTTTATGTTAAATAACTAATTATTTTATTTAATTGAAATTAAGAAACACTCTTCATCTTCTCCATGTAACGTCTTCCACCGCTGATGACTGATTAAATTTCTAAAACCTTCATTTTTAATGATTTTGAATAGTTTAGCTGTCTATAACACTTTGATAGGTGAAATTAATGTGTCCGTCCTCAAGATTGGGTGAAAAGACGGATTAAATATGGTGTTTAAAATTCTATGTTTTATGGGACCCCGAACATACTCAGTGTATAATACCCAAACAATTCTGTTCACCCTGGGTTTAATCTATCGAGTCTGAGTGATCCCGTATCTCTCTTGCATGTGATCTATAAACCTTGGTTGATCCGATTCAGATCCCACTACCTCCATCTACCCGGTCCATGTGTGCTGAGCGTGAGGGTTTGTTCGAAGGTAATTTTAATTGTTTTTATTTTATTTAATTTACTTCTATTTTATTTTATTCTCCAAGTCATCTCTCTTCTATAAATTTTTTGTTTTTTATCGGAATTGCACACCATCGGTTCCATTGAATTTGTCTCGACGAGAAGAATCAAAATAATTGTTTTGTTTCAAAGGTAGCAAAGTATTCCTCGATCCAATTTTTCACTATTTATTGGATCATTGAAAATAATTTATCAAAGGATAAATTCTAAATTATAAATGGATAATTTGTGAAAAATTATCATAAAATAATTATAGATGGGTAAATTTTAAAAGAAGATATTAGAATATAATTATTCAAGTTATTAAAGGATAATTATATGAAAATTATCACATGACGTAGTTTATCGAAATTATCATGTGATAATTACATGTTTTATCAAAGAACAATTATCCTTTTTTTCAAATAATTATATCATAGAATTATCAATGATAATTCCACCATATTATCAAATGACTTTTTAAATAAAATAATCAAATGTTGTTTATTGGATTATCGTATGTAATATTCCGAAGATAAAAATATAGTGAATTTATTAAAAGATAATTATTAAGAATTATTGAATGATAATTGCAATAAATTATCAAAGATCAATTTCATGGAAATATCAAAGATAATTTTTACATATATTATCAAAGGATAATTAAAATAATAATCAAATGATAATTGTGAGATTATCAAAGGTTAATTTTTAATATTATTAAGATGATAATTGTGAGATTATCAAAGAAAATTATTCTAATTGATAATCGGAAGAGCATGCATTAATAAAATGATAAACTAAAATTTTTACATGAAAGATAAATATCATCGCATGTGATAATTATCATCGCATGTGATAATTTAAAACGATAATCCAAATATTATCCAGGAGAGAAAAAATGTAATCACCTGTAATATTTTAATTCCTTGTGAAATAAAATAGATGTTTTGGTTTTAGGAACCCTGGTTGAGCGACTATCATTGGCGTGTTGATGATTGCGATAAAAATGTCATGAGGAGGTGTTTTGAAACGATCTATGTGGATTATCATTGCCATTGATATCAGTGACCTTGAGGTAGGTGGTTCCATTCTGATTAGCCAAATTGATTATCCTTGTATTGCTTGATTTATTTCAATTTTTTATTTTAATTCAATTGCTCAAATTTTATTTCAATTAAATTGTTTAAAACCCAGTTCTAATGAATTGAGATATTTGAAATGGTTTTGGCATGGAAATTTGGAAAACCCCCGATTCCATTGAATTGGGTGTGTTTATGGAAATTGGATGATTTAAATTGTTTAGTTTAAATTATGGAATGGAAATGATTTCAATTAAATTGCTGAATTTAATTGTGGAATTAAATTGTGTAATGATGGGATTGGTTTTGAATAGATTTCAAACTAGTTAAAATGGGTTAAAAATGTTTTGATAGAAACCCTGTGGTTTTATCTTCTAAAAAGGCATGTTTTTGAATAAAACATGTTTGGTTTTAAATGGAAAGATGTTGGCACTTTTTAAATGGAATAATGGGATTGATCGTATTTTTTAATAAGTCTTAAAATAGTTCACCCATCATGTAAGAGAGCATGAATGCCTTAGGTAGTTAGTGAGTTATTTGGATACACTCTACGCTACGACAACATTCTAAAACATACTTGCAGCGGGTCACAAACCCGATGGGTTGGGGACGAGTCTCCTTTGGCCAGTGTCATAGGGACATGTGTATACACATTTTGTTGTGTTCACATAGAGAGTGTGGAATCCTATAGCTGGTTAATACTATCATACCTTTTGTCAGATGACCATGTTGCTTGCTTGTTTATTTATATTTGAGATATAAATGTATGCCAATGTTATGAAACTGTTTTACATTCCTGATGAATTTACATAATCTATTTTACGTCACTGTTATTATTTAAGCCATTGTTTTATAAATATTCCATTATTTGTAAAGTCTTTGCTTAAAGTATTTTTTTCATCATTTGAACTGCATATCTTGATTTGTTTAATTATGCCTTAAAATTCCAAACATGTTTTTTTAGAATTGAAAGCATTATTTTGTAAGATTGGTATAGAGTAAGAGGTTTCCAACCTCTGATACCAATTGTAGGATTGAAATAGTGATATAGATGCTCAATATACAAGAGGGGGGGGGGGGGTGAATTGTATACTTTAAAAATTCCTTTGGAACCTTTAATGTTAGTTAATAATAACTATGTTTTCTTTAAGAGAAGGAAAGGGATAAGTTTAACAAAGTTAAACTAAGTAGATTCACAACACCTCTAATTCCAAAAGAAAACTTGGAAAGAGATTCCGAACGTAGGTTCCGGAAATATTGTTCCGACAACTGAAACTTAACAAAAGATTACAATATGAGATTCTACCTTAAAGTGTATAGAATCTAAATGAAACAGAGTACAAGTAAGAAAGTATAAGAAAGTTATACTTTCCTTATATTACAAAATGCAGCGGAATATAAACATGTAGTAAAACTACAAGTAACAAGATATAAGTCTTTTAACCCAAAGAGAAGGGTATCCAACAACCTTGGATAAAGGTCCCTTGATTTATACTTTCAAGCAAGTCTGTCTTACCCACACCAGGGTAAGCCCTCGATACGAAGATCAGAGTCTCTGTCTTGCTATCCCCGCAAGCCCTCAACTTCAAGGTAGTTGGCAACCTCTATCTTCCTTAGCAAGGAAGCCCTCGAACATTAAGGTAGTCGGCACCTCTGTCTTCCTATCCTCGGAAGCCCTCGAATGTAACCACCAACATTCGGAGTCATACGAATCTTTGAGAGTTAATAAGAGCCTCTCTCTCTAGAATTCACTTCAACAGCATGTATGCACAAAACCAAGTTGTTCATCTGTCATCAGTATTTGCAACAACTACGAGCTCTTTCAAATGAGCTCCTATTTATAGGTAAGGTCGGCTCCTTCTCCAACGGTCATATTTTCCTTAAAGATCGGAAGGACATGTACACGTGTCACTTAGACAACGGTTAGTTTATAACAAAATAGACGACATCGTTTTATAAAAAACCAAGTGTAACAGAAAGTACGACATCGTTTTAATTCTAACTCAAAGGTTCGGAATGAACGCTTCAGATTAAAGGTTCGGAGTGTAAGGAACAATAATAAAGAGTAGACAAATTTTAGAAGTGTAAGCAATATAAAAGTTCGGAGTCTAAAAAAGATATTTTTCGGAGTCTGAATTAATTCAGAGTGTATAAAACAAAGATAGTCAAATTCTGTTTAATAGGTGAATTCGGAATGAGAATTCAGAATAGGAATTCGTCATCAGAAATCGTAATGAGAATTCATCATCAGGGTTCGTAATGAGATTTCGTCATCAGAATTCGTAATGAGAATTCGTCAACAGAATTCGTAATGGGAATTCTTCATTGGAATTTGTAATGAGAATTCTTCTTCAGAATTCGTATCCTGAATCTGGAATAGAACTCAGTTAGAGTTCATATTCGAAATTCGGAATGAAACTTCCTTATAGTTCTTATCCAGAATCCTAATCCTAAAATAGAATGCTTTATATCAAAGTTTCAACGATTCCGAGAAAATAGAAATGAATCCGAATCTCATACTTAATAAAAATATGGATGAAAATAAGATAAGGATAATTTTTCTTATAAAAGCGATTTTGCTTATAAAAGCAATTTCTTAAGAAAGCATTTTTCTTATGAAAGCAATTTTCCTTAAGAAAACGATTTTCCTTATAAAAGCGATTTTACTTAAGAAAGCAATTTTTCTTATAAAAGCAACTTTCCTTAAGATAAGGTGTTTGTGATTTTCAAAACATGAAGGAATGGAAAAGTCATAAGGAAAACCTTATTGACTCAACAATCTCCCCCTTTTTGGAAAGCACAAACATCCTTATGAAAAAGAAATTCTAAGAAGAAAGAAAAACATTAAGGCTTATCTTCCTTTGATTTAAGGATATTGATGAATACGACTAACTCTCCCTTAGGCTTTGAAACTCTAAGGATCGTATTCAGATTTCCGGAGTGATAAATAAGAAGGTCTTCTTTAATGAAAAATCTCCCCCTTAAACAAACTCTTATTAGAGTTTTTCTTTTTCTTAAGGATCTTTTTCTTCTCCCCCTTTGATAAACTCTTATTAGAGTTCTTCTTTTTCTTAAAGATCTTTTTCCTCTCCCCCTTTGTGATTTTCAAAAATAATTTGAGGGAATGGAAAAAAATAACAAAGTACCTGAAAAATTAGTAATGACAACAATAGAAACGACAAGCACGAATTTCATTAAATTTGAAATCTCAGCAACAAAAAGAATACAACAAAAAGATCAGATTTTGTTATTTAGGATCTTTTTCCTTCGACATGAGCCCCTTTAGAATAGTCTTGATCTTATTCAGGTCTTTATGATCTTCTTCAGCTTGCTTCTCTAAGAAAACTATTCTTGCGGATTGAGCTTCAATTTTTTCTTCCTGGGCTTTCAGTTTTTCTTCCTGGTCTTTGATCTTTTCTTCCTGAGCCTTCATCCTTTCTTCAAAATCAATACGATGATCCCTTTCAAACTTCCAGTTTTGAGAAACGGAATTCGGCTTCCCATTCAGATCTCTCACTTCTTGAATCCGGAAGTTCTTTTCTTCTGTCAGCTTTTCTTCAAAGGATGAAGTTAACTCATTTATCTTCTTGTCCTCGGTCTCAAAGGCATCTTTAACATTGTCTTGAAACTCATCGAATAACCTCATCTCTTCAACAGTCTTCTTCGACCAGTTTGTCATCCTCTTACAAGATTTTCTATGAGATTCGTAGCCAACGAAAAACGTTTTGAACTGAGCCTCTATTTCAACACACTTGTCCATAACCATAGATATGGAGTTATTTTTCTGATTTAGAGCATGTTGGAGCATCTGGCATCTTGAGTCAATACTAGAGAAGGTCGGAATGGTTCCCACCAACTTCTTGAAGGGCTGAACAACAAAGTCATGCCCCAACGAGGATGACTCTGAATCTGAAATATTTCTTGGAGAATTTTCTTCCTCAATAATCTCCAATTTCCTTTTAGACGAATCACCATATTCTCTTTTCTTGCTAGCCACTGATTTCGGAGTTTCAACAAGGAGTTGCATTCCCTTGTATTTTTTCAGAATTGATTCTTGATCAGGAGTTTTCTGCTCGCCAGTAGACACTTGAACAATCTCATCAACCACTTTTTGAACAACATCTTCCTCATTCTTATCCTTCTCTGGAGTTACTAACTTAGAGGATTCAGCCTCTGAAGTTCGGAGTGATAGATATTCCGAAGGTGATCCTTTATAATCATCCACTTGTTTCAAAAGATCTCCTGTTTCACCACTTCCTTCAGCAACTTCTTCTTCCTCACCCACTTGCTGAATCTGCTCGATTTTCTCAACATGCTCAGCTGTAGTCTCTTCCAGAAAATCAAGGTTTCTTCCTAGAGTCTCAGATAGAGATTCCAAGGAGAAAGATCTCAGAACTGGAATGCTTCCGGATACTATTTCATTAAATTTCAACAAAGCTTGGACTACCTCGGCTTCTGACATCTTCTTCTTAAGCTTCTTTTCCTTTACTTGTTTTTGAAGCTCATCAGCAGTTTTCTCCTTCAGGGCCTTAGCTTCCGCAGGGTCCAATCCGAACTGCGGATCCCCTTCTTTCCTTTTCTCTTTATCTGCTCTCCACTTCACAACAACCTCATCAGGACAGGCCTTCTTCTTCTTTGGTTTGGGAGGAGCGGTTTGAACTTCCTTAGACTTAGGATCTTCGACTTCAGCTGCAACTTCCTTCAACTTTATTTTCTTTACTGGTTTGGATGATTCCGGTTCAGCAGCCTTCAGAACCGTTTCTTCTTGATTAGTAAAATCAACGAACTCACCAATCTTCTTGTTGAAAGCCACATCCATCCTCTTAAGGGTGTCATCACTAACCAACAAAATTTTACAAACCCTTGGCTTAGATATGCAAGCTTCCTTGAAAGATTCAAGGCACCGAACTATTAACTTTGATAATATTGATGGGTACATTACGATCTGAGCTCTGAGATTTCCTTTCTTAAGATTCTCAATGGTTATAAGAATGTGCCTCATAAAGTTAAACTTCCTTAGATTTATCAGAAAATCTAAGATTTATATCTCACTCTTCTTCAAGATATCTTTATCACCTTTCCTCGGAACGATAAGCCCTTGCACCCACAACTCTAGAATCTGGAAGTTTGTGGATAGACTTGTAATCTTTGGAGCCTTTTCATCAGCCAGTCCGAGAGTTTCTAAGGCTTTTTCCTTGTCGAAGCTACCCTTAGAGTCCGGCAATACATGAGAAATAAATTCGGCTTCTCCTTCATAGGACAACCCTACCAAGCTTGCTGCCTTGGTATAAGAAAGTTTGTAGGTCTTGCCATAAGACTTAAAAAAAACTTCTCCCTATTATCTTCCTGGAATAAGGAAACTGTTTCATAGAACTCAACAAGTAACTCTGTAAAAACATCATCTTGAGTCCCATGTTTGGATACAACAACATCTTCCCAGCCATTAAACTTAATGTTCTTTGAAATAAGAGAATCATAGTTGTTGAAGAAATCTGGATGGACTAACCTTTCTCTGTAAACTAACCATTGCGAAATAGGCTTAGTGGATGACATTTATTGATATGCTAACTCCACAGACATTCGGATCTGTAATCCTCTGAGAAGTTCAGAACGGAGACAATTGTAGTTCGGAACGGGCTTAAAACAGAGGGGCAGAGCTACGGGACGCGAGAGCTTGAAATCGATGTGGGAAAAGTATTTGGGTCTCCTTTATATAGGCAATGAAATGACGGTTCAACTTCCACGGTTGATCTAACGGATATGAAAAGCTGAGATCAGATCTGACGGTTGAAAACTTGAATCCGATCTTTTTGAGGTTTTTATTTAATTAAGGAATTAAGAAAACTAAAATCCGAAAACATAATACAAGAAAATACCAGCAAGTAAAATATGACTACGAAAACTTGAGTAAGGTAATCATACCTTTCGGATTGGATTAGGAGGATTATTCGTAATGGGTAATATATCAAAGACTAGAAAAAAAAACTTTATTATGAGAAGACAGATTTCGCAAAAATTTTACTATGGAAAATAAACTTAGTACGAAAAATTCATTACGGAACATTCATTATGGAAAACATAGTATGAAAAACAAAATTAGTAAGGACTACAATCAGTACGAAAAACATAGTACGAAAAATACATTACAAAGAATTTAGTATGAAAATTCCGTTATGAAAATTCTAGTACGAAAATTTTCCATTCTGGAAATTTTCAATATGAACACTTCCATTCCAGAAGTATTTTGTACGAACATGTCCATTCTAGAAGAATTGTAGTTCCGGAATTCTCCATTCTGAAAATCTTCGTTCCAAAAAGTTTGAAAACAAATTTTGAAAAACTTTGTTAAAAAAACAATCAAATGTACTCCCCCTATGAAAAGGAGTTTATTACTATAAGGAGACTTTTTCAACAGAAAGTTAATTAAGGAGGATTACCTTACGGTTATCATTCCTAACTTCTGTTTAATTTATTCAAATCTATCAGAAGGAAAAGATTTTGTGAAAATATCAGCAAGTTGATCTTGCGTTCCAATAAACTGAAGAATAATATCTCTTTTAAGCATGTGATCCCTAAGAAAGTGATGTCTAATATCTATGTGTTTTGCACGGGAGTAATGTGCAGGGTTCTTACTGAGGGAAATGGCACTTGTGTTATCACACAAAATTTGAGTTTTAGTAAACCTCAAGCCATAGTCTGTGAGTGTGTGTTGCATCCACAACACTTGTGCACAACAACTTCCAGCTGCTACATATTCAGATTCAGCAGTGGAGAGTGCTACAGAATGTTGCTTCTTGCAGGACCATGAAACTAAAGAATCTCCTAAGAAATGACAAGTTCCGGATGTACTTTTTCTATCCATTCTACATCCACCAAAGTCAGCATCAGAAAAGCTTTTTAGAACAAAATCATTTCCAGAAGTATAAAATAATCCTAGATCCATGGTTCCCTTAAGGTAGCGAAAAATTCTTTTTACTGCCTTTAAGTGATATTACTTAGGATTGGATTGATATCTTGCACATAAAAATACTGAAAACATTAAGTCTGGTCAACTAGCTGTTAAGTAAAGTAGACTTCCTATCATACCTCTAAAAGATGTTTGATCTACTGGTTTCCCAGGTCCGTCAAGATCTAAAGAGTTTGAGGTACCAATGGGAGTACTTATACTCTTAGTGTTGTCATAACCATACTTTTTAATAAGATATTTAATATACTTATGTTGAGATATGTAGGTTCCTTCTGGTTTTTGAGAAATTTGAAAACCAAGGAAAAATGTTAACTCACCCATCATACTCATTTCAAACTCAGATTTCATTAGATTTTCAAAAGAATCAGTCAAAGATTGTTGAGTTGAACCAAATATAATGTCATCAACATAAATTTGAACAATCAAAACATTTTTCTTATCTTTCTTTATAAAAAGGGTTGGATCTGCATTTCCCTTATCATAGTTATTTTGAATAAAAAATCTAGTGAGTCTATCATACTATGCTCGTGGGGCTTGTTTAAGGCCATACAATGCTTTGGTAAGTCTAAAAACATGATCAGGATGTTTTGTATGTTCAAAGCCAGGAGGTTGTTCAACAAAAACTTCCTCTTAAACATAACCGTTAAGAAAAGCACATTTCACATCCATTTGGAAAAGTTTGAAATTAAAGAATGATGCAAAGGAAAGTAGAATACGGAGAGATTCAAGTCTAGCTACTGGAGCATAGGTTTCTTCATAGTTTATTCCTTCTTGCTGATTATAGCCTTTAGCAACAAGTCTAGATTTATTTCTTACTATGACTCCGTTTTCATCACATTTATTTCTGAAAACCCATTTTACTCCAATAACAGAAGTTTCCTTAGGTCTTTCAACCAAGGTCCAGACTTTATTCCTTTCGAATTCATTTAGTTCATCTTGCATTTCTTTAATCCAATCATTACCACCTAAAGCTTCATTAGTGCTTTTAGGTTCTAATTGGGAAAGAAATGCTAGATGTTCTACTTCATTTCTTAAGGAACTTCTAGTCCTTACAGGTTGGTTTACATCACCAATGATACTATCACTGGGATGATTCTTAAGAATCTCCTGATTTGGGTTTTGTAAAACCTGTTCATCAACATAGGGTAGAAAGTCTTCTGGGGTAAATGTTTCAGAAGTATCTTCTAGAACAATTTCCTTATCAGAAGTTTCTTCTATCAAAGGTTGAAAATCAGTTTTTGAAAACACATCCGTGGGAGACGACTGGGATGGTTTAAAAACAAAAGGATCTGATTCATCAAATTTTACATGTACCGTTTCTTCAACAGTACAAGTATTTTTATTAAAAACTCTATAAGCCTTAGAGGTTGCGGAATATCCTATGAAAATCCCTTCATCAGATTTTGGTGCGAATTTATGTAAATTATCTTTAGTATTCGAAATGAATACTTTGCAACCAAAAACCTTGAAGTAGGAAAGTCTTGGTTTTCTATCATTCCATAACTCATAAGGAGTTTTATTAAGAAAAGGTCTAATCAAAACTCGATTTATAGTATAGCAAGCAGTACTTACAGCTTCAGCCCAGAAATGTCTAGCAATAGAATATTCACTCAACATGGTTCTAGTTATTTCTTGAAGAATTCTATTTCTTCTTTCAACAACACCATTCTGTTGAGGAGTTCTAGGTGCTGAAAAATTGTGAGTAATACCTTTCTTACTACAAAAAGTTTCAAAATCTGAATTTTGAAATTCTCCTCCATGATCACTATGAATAGTTTTCAATGGAAGGTTTTTCTCATTTTTAATTTGAGCTATAAAACTTTTGAAATAGGAAAAAGCTTCAGATTTCTTTGCTAGAAAATAGACCCAAGTAAATCTAGTGTAATCATCAACTAGAACAAACACATATTATTTTCCTCCAATACTTCCAGTTTGTGTTGGACCAAAAAGATCCATGTGCACTAACTGTAATGCATCGGTTGTTGAGACTTCACCGATTAACTTAAAACTAGATTTATGTTGCTTGCCATATTGACAAGGATCACAAACATTAGAAGAATCAAATCTAAGCTCCGGTAGATCCTTAACTAGTTTCTTCTTAGAGAGTTTACATAGGTTTCTAATATTACACTGTCCTAATCTTCTATGCCATAACCAGGAATGATCTTCCATTGCACTTAATCAAGGTAAATCTTGGCTTCTAAGATCTTCTAAGTTTAAGATGTAAACATTCTCTTGCATGTTGGATGAGAGAATAAATTCTTCCTTGGAATTGTGTACTAAACACTTATCATTCCTAAAATTCACAAGGTAACCTTCATCACATAACTGACTTATGCTAATGAGGTTGTGCTTAAGACCCTTAACAAAAAGAACATTTGAAATCAAGGTTTTACCAAGAAAAAAAATATTACCAATACCAACAATCTCTCCCTTAGCATTATCTCCGAAAGTTACCTTTCCTCCTTTCGTTTTGATAATCTTTTCAAAAAAGCTTTTGTTACCAGTCATGTGCCGGGAACATCCACTATCCATGTACCATGTATTCTTGCTGATACTTTCTTTATTATCCTAAAATCAAGAAGAAAATTAGACTTTTGGAATCCAAACTTGTTTGGATCCGAGATTTCCAGACAATAAAATTTTAGGTATCCACATCTTATTAGAAAAGTAAGCTTTGTGAAATCCTAGAGATTGGATTTTGTTTAAGGAACAATTCTTTGCCCAGTGACCACCATATTGACACTTGGTACAAAATGGGGCACTTTGAGGAACAAAATAATTGTTACTAAAAATAGGTTTTGCATGGGTATAACCAAATCCGGATTTATTTCTTAAAGGTCATATTTGGGAATACATCTTATCAAAATTTTCTTTACCATGGGTAAAGTTTGATAAACACTTCTTTAAGGAAAAAATTTCGGACTTGAGTTTTACAACCAAATTTTTATCCTCAAAATCATTAGTTTTAGAACTAGAGATTGGCTCGAAAACATTTTTCTTAGAAATTAATTTTTCTAATTCTTTAGAAAGTTTGTTCTTCTCAGAACTTACTTCCTCAAGATTTTTTGAAATGTTTTCAAAATCAGTATTTTTCTTATCAAGATCTTTAGAATGATCTGATATCTCTTTTGTAAGAATAGAATTCCTAGAGTTTTCCTTATCAAGTTTCTTATTGAGTTTGGAATTCTAAATCATAAGAAGTTCAACAAACCTAGAGACTTCTTCATAAGTAGGTAAAGTATTTTCTTCATCAGAAGATGATTCTTCATCAGAAGAGTTATAATACTTACTATCATTAGAATTTAAAGAAACATTGGTCAAATATTCCTCATTTCGTACCTTAGCCATAAGACAATGATTATCAATAGGTAATCTGGCTATAAGACCAAGATTCTTCTGTCCTGAAGATTCATAATCAGAAGATTCATCTGAAGAGTCACCACCACTGGCACTCCAGGTGTCATTAGCTTTCAGAACTTTCTTAGCTTTAGATTTATAATACTTCTTCCTGTTCCTGTCTGAATGTCTTTCCTTCCTTTCTTTCTTTTTGAGCATAGGGAAATCTGGTCTAATATGTCCAGCTCTTTTACATTCATAACAAGTAACTTCTCCATCTTTCTTATCTTTCCTTTCCTTTTTCTTATACTTAGATTGAAAATTTCTCTGTCCAGCTATCTTGTTCATCCTTCGAGTAAGATTTTCTAATTCATTTTCTGAAACTTCACTCTCACTTGATTCGGATTGGAAAATAACTTTCTTAGACTTGGATCTGGTTACTCTCTCAGGAGTCTTAGCTTTCATCTGATTTGTAGTTGTAGTAAAAGCAACAGTACCATTTCCATTATTTTTCTTGATGTTGTCAGCATCTCTCTTCATTCTGGTTTCATGTTGTAGAAGAGTTCCAAAAAGCTCATCAAGAGTAATTTGAGTTACCTTCCTGTTCTCACCTATATCTGTTCTCTTGGATTCCCACTCATTGGGAATAATATCAATTATTTTATCCACAAGAGCTTCATCATCTAAACCTTTAGCTCCCATAGATTTTAGACTGTTGACAATAGTCATAAATCTTTCTTGAACTTGACAGATAGGTTCTCCATAAGGAAAATTGAAGCCATGATATTCAGCTCTAAGCATAGCTCTTCTAGTTTCAATCACCTTAGAAGTTCCAAAGTGTGTAACCTCTAACTTCTTCCATATACAATTAGCTGCTTCACAAGAAGAAATTTGGCTATATATATTTCTGGTCATTGATCAAAGTAAAGTATTGCGTACCTTATAGTTGAGTTGATATTCTTGCTTTTCCTGGTTAGTAAAGGTTCTAACTTCCTTGTCAGGAATTTTATAATCACCAGTAATCATAACAAAGTTGTCTACTCCAGTATTGATAACAAAAGTCTTCCTACGATCTCTCCAGTATTGATAATAATTACCATCAAAGATAGGTGGTCTTGTAGGATTCAGATTATCAACTGAACCAACATTAACTCCTGCCATACTTAAAAAAACTTTGCACACAACCTTGTTAGTAGAAAAGATTCGTAATAACAAAGTTCGGAATGAGAAAAGTTCGGAATTAGAAAAGTTTCGGAATGGGTAAGTGAGCAAGAAAAACTTATATGTGAGTATAAGTATTTCAGAGACCTTCTCTGATACCAAATGTAAGATTGGTATAGAGTAAGAGGTTTCCAACCTCTGATACCAATTGTAGGATCGAAATAGTGATGTAGATGCTCAATATACAAGAGGGGGGGGGGGTGAATTGTATACTTTAAAAATTCCTTTGGAACCTTTAAATTTAGTTAAGAATAACTATGTTTTCTTTAAGAGAAGGAAAGGGCTAAGTTTAACAAAGTTAAACTAAGTAGATTCACAACACCTCTAATTCCAAAAGCAAACTTGGATAGAGATTCCGAACGTAGGTTCCAGAAATATGGTTCCGGCAACTGAAACTTAACAAAAGATTACAATATGAGATTCTACCTTAAAGCGTATAGAATCTAAATGAAACAGAGTACAAGTAAGGAATTATAAGAAAGTTATACTTTCCTTATATTACAAAATGCAGCGGAATATAAACAAGTAGTAAAACTACAAGTAACAAGATATAAGTCTTTTAACCCAAAGAGAAGGGTATCCAACAACCTTGGATAAAGGTCCCTTGATTTATACTTTCAAGCAAGTCTGTCTTACCCACACCAGGGTAAGCCCTCGATACGAAGATCAGAGTCTCTGTCTTACTATCCCCGCAAGCCCTCAACTTCAAGGTAGTTGGCAACCTCTGTCTTCCTTAGCAAGGAAGCCCTCGAACTTTAAGGTAGTCAGCACCTCTGTCTTCCTATCCTCGGAAGCCCTTGAATGTAATCACCAACATTCGGAGTCGCATGAAGCTTTGAGAGTTAATAAGAGCCTCTCTATTTAGAATTCACTTCAACAGCATGTATGCACAAAACCAAGTTGTTCATCTGTCATCAGTATTTGCAACAGCTACGAGCTCTTTCAAATGAGCTCCTATTTATAGGTAAGGTCATCTCCTTCTCCAACGGTCATATTTTCCTTAAAGATCGGAGGGACCTGTACACATGTCACTTAGACAACGGTTAGTTTATAACAAAATAGATGACATCGTTTTATAACAAACCAAGTGTAACTAAAAGTACGACATCGTTTTAATTCTAACTCAAATGTTCGGAATGAACGCTTCGGAGTAATGGTTCGGAGTGTAAGGAACAATAATAAAGAGTAGACAAATTTTAGAAGTGTAAGAAAAATAAAAGTTCGGAGAATAACAAAGATATTTTTCGGAGTCTGAATTAATTCAGAGTGTATAAAAAAAAGATACTCAAATTCTGTTTAATAGGTTAATTCGGAATGAGAATTCGGAATAGGAATTCGTCATCAGAAATCGTAATGAGAATTCATCATCAGGATTCGTAATGAGAATTCGTCATCAGAATTCTTAATGAGAATTCGTCAACAGAATTCGTAATGAGAATTCTTCATTGGAATTCGTAATGGTAATTCGGAATGAGATTTCTTCATTAGAATTCGTAATGAGAATTCTTCATTGGAATTTGTAATGAGAATTCTTCTTTAGAATTCGTATCCTGAATCTGGAATAGAACTTAGTCAAAGTTCATATCCGGAATTCAGAATGAAACTTCCTTATAGTTCTTATCCAGAATCCGAATCCTAAAACAGAATGCTTTATATCAAAGTTTCAACGATTCCGAGAAAATAGAAATGAATCCGAATCTCATACTTAATAAAAATATGGATGAAAATAAGATAAGGATAATTTTTCTTATAAAAGCGATTTTGCTTATAAAATCAATTTCTTAAGAAAGCATTTTTCTTATGAAATCAATTTTCCTTAAGAAAACGATTTTCCTTATAAAAGCGATTTTCCTTAAGAAAGCAATTTTTCTTATAAAAGCAACTTTCCTTAAGATAAGGGGTTTGTGATTTTCAAAACAAGAAGGAATGGAAAAGTCATAAGGAAAACCTTATTGACTCAACATATTTTGGTTAACCAATTATTGGCATCACTTAGGGAATCCGTGGTGAGACCTTACTGGGATTTTTATTTCACACCCTACTTTTTCCGTCGGGTGTTTGTAGACTTCCTTCTTCCAGGTTTGAGCAAGGGGAATGAATCACTTAGAGGTGGATCCATCTTTTGACCCTCGGTCTTAGTGAGCTGTGACCTTAGAGACTTGGGTTGTGTTTCCTTGTTTTTGTACTTGGTTTGTAGTACTTTGGGCTGGTTTATCCCTTATTTTATTTTGGTACATCACTCCCAGTGGAGTTTCTATTGGTTATGCATACTACCTTGTTTTCTTTTGCTTCTGCAATCTTGTGGAAAAATCGTTCCCATATGTATATTGTATGATGTTAGGTGCTAGTCGTTGACCCGTGGAGATCGGGAACACCCCTCAGGCTATGTTAGGGTTGGCTCGGTTATCGGGTTACCAGGGTACCCGAGCTGGTTCGGGACAAAGTTAATGTGACAACTAGGCCCCGCTGACAGTTCAGACACCCCGTCTTAACATGGCTGTCGGGTCCTAGCCTGCTAGGTACCACCAGTTGCCCCGAAGACACGTGGTCCCCATCTTTGGGGCCCACCAACATGCCTAAATGGGTTATATGACTAATGAAATCACCCATAGGCCAACACATGTCCTTTCTAGTGTGCTTTGTCCTCACTCACACACATCCTGGGTAACTTCCCAAAAGGTCACCTGACCTGATACTACTCCAGGAAAATCACGCTTAACTATGGAGTTCTAATTAGGTAGGCTCTCGAAAAGGAATGTGCACCTTGTTGACATGAGTGATATCATTTATTCATTTAACCCTTTATCATTTGGGGGTGTTACATTCACCCCCTCTTTAGAGCACAACGTCCTTGTTGTGGACCCTAATCTCAACCCAGGCAGTGCACTTCACTTAAGGCTGGGTTCCTCCTCAGATACCAAATGTGACAATTGGGTCCCACTAACAGCTCAGACACCCCGCCTTAACATGGAAGTCAGGTCCTAGCCCTCTAGGTACTACCAATTTCCCTGATAAAACGTGGTCCCCACCCTAGGGGCCCACCCACATGCCAAAATGGGTCATTTCAACTAATGACAGCCCCCACAGACCAACACATGTTCTTTCCTGTGTGCTTTGTCCTCACTTACACTTATCCTGGGTAACATCCCAGAAGGTCACTCATCCTGAAACTACTTGAGGCCAATCACGCTTAACTATGGAGTTCTAACCAGGTAGGCTCCTGAAAAGGTAGGTGCACCTTGTTGACATGAGTGACATCATTTAGTCATTTAACACTTTATCATTTGGGGGTGTTACAACCATGGGGAAAATGAAAGGAGTTAGTTTCAAAACACTATAACCTAATCATATATATGATGATTTTGAATTCATGATACATAAAAAATGGAAAATCCTTGTCACCTCATAAATATTGATAGCCTACAATTTATTGGATGATTTTGTGTAGCTTTGCCTTACCCGAAATGGACATTCCCATTCCGTAGAAAAGTTTCCTCTATGGTTCATGTCCCACATTAAACTCTATCTACTCCTCAAATTGTTAAATGATGATACATGTATGTTTTAATGACTCTGATAAATTGGTGTATGGGTTTGATCATGGCTATTTCAACCCAAAGGGGAGTTAGCCAACATATAAGATTGCCTTTGGAGTTCTTCCACAACCAGTTTATTATCTTTATAAATTTTCATTTGAATTAAATCGTGAAAAGAAAAAAACCATTGAGATGGTATATTATATTCATGTGAAGGAATGATAATATCATCCAAAATTTTGAATCTATACAAATGCAATCTTTGTGATAGAGGGTAGATCTGAAGCTCGGCGAGAATAAGCTCCTACAAAACCTCATTATCATAAAATACCTAGTATCGAGGGACAAATTTTTGATTTCTGAAAATCATATCCCTCTTCCCAGACACATTATGAGACATCAAAGAACTAGAATCTATCTATATAGATCCAAAATCACATGTTATATAGGAATGGAAGCTTTCCAAAAAGCGTAAAAGAAGTACATATCATAGAAACATCATGTGAATCGGATGACTCACATAAGGATTCGTGATTGCATGACCTGTTATAGGTCTCATGAATAATAGAAACCGTGAATCATATTATGATTGGTGAACCCGTTATAAGACATGTGATCATATGATGATTAGATGGTCACATGAACAACATACCAATTAAGCTACCACATAACATAACCAGTTGTAAGTGCGAAGACAGAGAGACAACCATATGATTTAGAAGAAGCATATGGGTTCAACTGATTAACCATGAATTGAGCATAGATTATTTGAACATGTACCCGGAAAAGTTGATCCTTAAAATAGATCACCTGATTGGAACTCAAAAGTAGTTCTCAAAAATGGGTTATGCAATACGATATTGCAATGATATCATGAAAGATAGGGGATTGTAAGAGCACCGAAGGTCTGTATCTCCATTGAAATGAATGGCCCCTCACTCCCATGATTATATGAAACCCCTCAAAATAGTAAAGGTCACACAAAATTCTACTAGCCTCTCAAAATAGAAACCAGTATAATCCCAAAAGACACAGGTTGGAATTTTTATTTTCCCAAACCAAGACCTCTTCCCATCATAACTTTCTTCTAAAGGGCGAAATTTGTTGATTTCTACCAAATGAGAATCAGTGATTTTAGGATTAAAGAAATTATCAAGATTATGTATTATTTTCTTAGAAAAATAAATGAAGGATCTTCATGCCTACATGAATATATGGTAGCAAGGTTACACGGATCATGTGACCCCTAAGGGGACACACAATCCCCTGAACCTAAAAATTTCACAAGGATGTACCATTTTCTCTATAGAATCTGATAATAATCACATGAATACCCCTTAGTACCTCCTTTTAATCTTAAAAATACCCATAAAAAATTTTATTCATCATGAATAGAACCTCTAAAAATCTCCCATGATCTTATGAAGGGTACCATATAAGTTCTTCGTATCACGAGACATGGCAACTGCCAGATGTATTCCATTCATCAAATACCCTTATAAAATAAAACATGAAAAGGAAGAAGCTTCTTGGAATGGATTTTACATTGACATTAACATTAAGAGCTTATATGGATATTGTGAATTGTCTAATGATCACGCGATATCCCTAGTATCATGAAATCTATTCTATACAAAATCCATTTAGTATGTCACCTTTATCATGTGAAGGTCCTTTTACACACCCATTTGATCATGAAATGAACCTTCAGATTCACTGAAAAGAGGAGTCACCATCCAGGTCTATGCTCACATGTCATTGTAATATCCATTATTGATTTGGTTATGCACTGGTGGACAACCAATGGGAAATAGTTGAAGGTCGTGGGAAATAGATGATAAAAAGCTAGAAAATATGGGATATTAATGAGAAAGGGAGTTATATTATTTTTCATGAAAAGGGTGGATGTGGTCCATGTGATCAGTCCATTGATGACACAAAATCCCTTCCAATATGGAATCCTCATCACACAAAATCTACTGAACATGTCACCCCCAATCATGAAAAGTACCTCCTACATGTCCATTTGATCACACAATGCCTTGATAACAAATTGGTGGGAGAGAACCATATGATTTGTAAAATAAAAGATAAAAAAGTTTATACACTTATGATAAGGAGAGTTACACTATTTTTCATGCTAATTTCCTCCAACGAGCCAACACTATCTCATAAAGACTCCTAGAAAAGTTTCTCTTGATCAAGGAAATCGTCTTCGATATGCATCCTGGTATAATGAAAGATCACTAACATATCATCAAGATCTTGTGAAGGACCTTTGATATATCAATTTGATTATCCTAAATCTCATTGAAAATCCATTAGTAAAAAAATATAGTGACAAAAGAGTGATCTCATAGTCATTTTTTATCACATGACACAATGATAACACCATGGATGACTAGATTCAGGTTTGTGCGAAACACGTGATTCCCCACTCACTTAAGAAAATATCTGTGATGTAGTAGTTGTGTGAAGAAACATAGATTTGGGGTAGTGAGGTCTATAAATTCCTCCACCTAATCACAAAAACATACACCCATGAGAGGACATAGGATGGGGAGGACTTAACTGCGTGGAAAGTCACACAATCGCATGTGTCTTATAACAGGTAAACCTCAAAAATGACTTAAGGGATTAAAAAACATGTATATACACTTTTTGTGATTCTCTATAGATCTCGTGAAGAACCTCTGATGTGCTGGATAGGTTATGAAAAGTAGTTTTCATGTATCGACTTAGTCTTTTGATGTCTAAACAAGGTAATCATTGATGAACATTGAGGAGGTTATGTGAAAAATGCCAAAAAATTTGGAATCCTTACATGAAGATGAATGCGTAGAGTTTTAATGTGATGTGATCATGCTCTTTGCATGACCTATTCATTAGACATGTGATAGCACCTAGAATTATCATCCATGACAAGTCACAATACTCTAGATATGTCATCCAAGTCATACAGTAGCCCTCCGACATGTCAACCATGATCACTTTGACGGTCCTATGCATGAAGTATTTGATCATGCATATAACCTCATATAAGTCATCATCATTACATGATAGCACATTGAAATGTTATATTTGATCATGTGAAGAACCCCCAACATCTCATCATTGTCATGTTATAGCTCATTCACACGTCATATTAGATCATGAAAAGTACCCAATGACATGTTAGTTATTCCAGAAAAACACTCAGGAAATGTTGGGAAGACACACAAGACATGCCGTCTAGACACCCTGGACATGTTATGTAGAAAACCTAGAAATTTTGGATAGAAACCCATTTATATTGCCCAGCCCGGATCAATGTATCACTAAGAGGGGTAGGGGAGAATTTGTGATATCTTTTTTATGTTTCCTTTCATTTGAAAAAACCTTCACCTCTTATTAATTATGTATTGCATTGCTAAAGAAAACAAGCACACATCCATAAGAACATATGTATTTACAACATTTACTTCTCAAAAATAGTAGCTACATCCTTGGCATGGTTTAGAAAATATCCAATACCACACAATACACTTGAAAACAATCCTTTTGGATGTATAAAAAATCTAATATATACCCTTACACTTGTGTAGATATATGTTCAATTCAATAGTGCATGTTCTTGAAGTAGCATGAATAATGTAATACAAGATTTTGTAACATGTAATGAAACATTCACCAGTTAGTTACAAACATCTTACCATGTTTCGATATCAACATTCACTGTTGATAAAATTTGAAAAAATTCATCAATTTTCTACACAGTATCAAGTAAGAACTTCTTTATACATACATCAAGTCAGCTGGATTATTCTATTTATTCAGTCTGAAAAAATATAACACTGCCATAATACTGCTGAAACAATTTTGAGTTGCTTCCTTCTAAGTCCAAAAAACATTCATTTGGATTTCTCTTCCTGAAGACTCAGTCTGATCTGAGTAACTCTGAGAACTTAAATTCTTCTATCCAAAAAACATCATCAAGCAAACTGTATTTGGAAAATACTTCTCACTAGAACATCATAACATCAATCTATTCTTCCCGATATCAATAGTGTTATGATCTTTCGGAAAGTACAATGTATTGTATTCCTTTTATAGGTGTACGAAAAGTTGTTTAGGCGTGAATTTTAAAGGTTTTACAACTTAAAAAATTTATATATTTCACATTTCATTTCCATTTTTATTACATCTTTAAATTATTCATTGACTGGAAATTACTTTTTTATTTTCAATAACTTTTAAGGAAAAAGTGAAAAGCCATACATGACTTCAAAGACTTAAAAACATTCAAAGCACCACAATGTAGAAAATTTAAGAGCAAACAACTAATTCAAACCTACACAGAAGAGCTCCTAACCAGCATCATAAATATTAAATCAGTTTCTCCTACTCATCGCTTCACGACAAGGAGTCCCGTGCATGACTGCATTTGCATGGAACTGATGGCAAAGCCATACCCTCTCAAACATCCAAACCCGAAAGCAAAAACCAGGAGAAAACCGATGTTCGAAACCCCATCTAAAGCAATTCCATTCCAATAAGACCACCAACATGCATCAAACCATCACGAACTCCTGATTCTCTGTATCTCCAGCACCTCGATCCACTACCACCACACATAGTAGGGAGAACCCAGCTAAGAGGGAACCAATGAAAAACCATTCACACCATACAGAAAACCAAGTGAACCAATTCCTAGCACTCCCCAAATTCAGCAACAAAGACAGAAAACCACAAAAATCAAACCTGCAAGGAAGCGACAGGAAGACCCTCCACCCTCCGCGCCACACCGGGGCCAGTGCCAAGCCTCACCTGATCAAGCCCGCCAAGCCGAGGCCACATCCAACACCCAATCGAGTTCCATCGTGGTGAAAATCCAGATCCACGCCTCGAATCTCCAACCAAATGAGATCGAAGCCAAATCCACATGGTTGTTGTGCCAACGCACCAGGATAACGAATCCAAAGCCGAAGCCCGAACCTTAGCCAAGCCAAGGGGCCAGAGATGTCAAATGGGGTCGCAGCCAGCCACCTTTGCAAGGGCTAAAAAGCACCGAGTCACACTGACACCGAGCCGAGGACGAAGAACCGATGCTGACCCACACCACTTCATGCCAGAGGAGGGAAGGAGGCGAAACCAGAGAAGGAAAACCCTATCCCTCCACTCAGAGGAGATTGTCGCCGCTCAGAGGCCTTTTTTCCAGAAAGTATAACCTTAAATTATTCATTGATTATCAAATCTTCTTGATTCTTCTCAAAACTCTTTGAATCTTCTAACATATTCATCTTGATTTAAATTCTCTAACCATTCTTCAGTCTAATACCAAATTTTTTTCTGATGTTTCTTTATTATGATAGAAACATATGGTCACTCCAATTTTCTTGACACAGTTGTTAATACATCAAAACTAAAGACTTCTCATTATAATGACCACTTATAAACATAAAACATTGAATCAATTCTTTCATAAACATCATTAAAAATTTTAAAGATATCAACACTTCAACAATAGCTTAAAAACCCCCTTTTACATACACTTTTATAATATATTTAAAACAATTCTTTTTTTCTTTTTTTCCTCATAATAATGATCCTCTGTCTGATGAAGTTTTAAGTATCAGACCACATCTGATGGATCAGTCACTATCTTACTCTAATAGATTGGTATCAATGCCCGTCCAATAAATATTGACCCACTTGAGAAACAAACAATACAAATTTTCTTTTTCTCCTACCCTAATTGAAACAGAACAATACAACCTAATAAAAATGGTTGAATATGTTTTTTATCATCTTCCATTGGATCAATCCCAAAACCCCATATTTTTCATATTCATTGGTATAAAAAATCTCAACTTTTATAAAAATTCTTACTCTAATGGATTAGTGTCAGTTGCAACTTCTTTCCTTTAATGATTATTGTAAAAGAAAACTATAAGCATTCATCATCATCTTTCTCTGATGATTTTTATCTTTTTTATTATTGCTCTGACTAAAAACCAACATCTTCATCTTCTCATGTTTCAAAAAAAACATTCCATCCTTCAAAAAATTCTCTATCTGGTGACCTCACACCAATAAATTGAGACTAGAAAACATTGACTTCAATGATATTCTTCTTCTATAAATGCAACACCCTGAAAATCTATAATAGGTACATTATATTCGATAGCATGTATGACATGCCACATCATACACGTAATTGGAATATAATATCCCGAGTGTTTATAATATATTACATATTTTAAATAAATTAAATATGATTTATATTTTACAATGAACGTGACACTTTGTTAGTGTGTGACATATAAAATGACAGCCTTTCTTTGATTACTATCATTATATGCAATATCAAGTCTTCCCATGAAACAATATATAATTAACACATTATTATTTAATATAATATGATATAACCTAGATGGTATGTTAGAGATTATGAATATTATGAAATAACTAGTTAAAAAAATGGTTTATATTAATATAATATTTATTTAGAGAATAAAAAATAATTATGAACAAAAATAATAACCAATTTGATATAAAAAGAAATATTATTATTTTTATTCTTCCAAAGGAGTTTTGTATTAATGAAAATAATTAACTATGATTAGGTAAATATTTTAATGAAATATATATGTTATATATTCAATAAAATATCATTGATATTCATCCAATATATTTTATAAATAAAAGATCAAAACAAACAGAATATTTCACATAAAAACCTATATTTTTATTAAGGTATTTTTACCGCCTTTTACTGGAGAACCTATTTTACATATTAAGTTTGAAACGTTTATGAATTTAATTTGATAAAAAAACTTAATTTATGAATTCATAATGTCAAAATTATCCTACTATGAATTTTTGGTATTTTTCTGAGAAACATCATGTTTTGATGAATAGTGAAAAATATTGTGTTTTAGTTAAAAACTAACTTTTCATTTAAATAATTATTAATGATAAATTATATTTTAATTTGTTTATAAAGTAATATTAGATCAATTATACATATATTAATACAATTTAGTTAATTATAATCAATTTAACTTTAAAATTGAATATGGAATGTTAATAATTGTTTTAACCTTTTTCTACCAAAACCAGTTAATTCGTCTGATTGTGAGATTAACACTAATCATAATTTTTCCACTTCAATGATTTTAATTTTTAAAATCCCACATAAATTGTTGTAATAAGTATAATATTTGTTACCTGATAAGATAAAATTATGTTTTCACCAAAATTATTAGTGAAAGTGATTAAAATTAATTATAGTGATTAAGGTGTAATTAGGCCTAAAAGGGGACTAAACCCAGAATTTAAGGGCCCAAATGGCCCATAAACCTTTCCAACATCCATTTTCTGGTCATAATTGTTCCATGAAACTTCCATTATTGAGTAAAATTGGTTTTTTATGTCTTTTTTTATGTAATATCTTGTGTACACCTAATTTGTTTTCCAGAATACCAAGTGAGTCATTTTCCTTCCATATAAAAAACCACAAACTATACCCATTACTCACTCCTCTCCATCCTCTTATGTTCAAAAATTGTCTTCCCAAATAGTATATCAACATCCCTTCCACTGATCTTGATGAATCCCATTGGGCAGAAATCCTTCCAAGGAAGCCCTTTGGTATAAACCAAAAGGAGTTACCCGATTTTAAGGTAACACTTTCCAATGATCTCTTTTCATTCATTTACTTATCCACCACCTAAAATATTATTATTCCATGTTTATATAATAACACCAGTATTCTAAATATACTCTTATGTTTTTATGATAAAGGTTATACCTACAAAAACACACACCTCCTTCTAATGGGTAATGAACATAATGTTTCTGTGTATGATGAACTACTTCCTCATGAAACAATGATTGTTAAATTTTCCATTAACACCTCCCATGGTGGACATTATGATGGATAATATATTTATATATTATATATATGATATTTATAATGACTTTATGCTTTTATAATTTTTATATAGAACATACCTTTATGCTCTCCATCTTGTGTAAATACAATAATTCCTTTAAAGATGTGTGGACTACTACATCCTCAATACGATTTGACTCGTTCATTCCATACATGAAATGTATAAATTATATTCCTAATTATCCTACATAATATTTATGAAATAGATATCGGAATTTAATTATAATATACATGTATATAAATATCAATTATTTTTCATTCTTTTAAAATATGATAATGAAATGAAAGTAGAATTCATGCATATATATGACCTACTATCTCCATGAATGGTGCATACAATTATCTATCTCCAATTATTAATTATTACTATAAATACATATATACTGATTATATATAAAAATTAATTCATGGTATACATTGTGGAGATGATGAAACCCTGCTATATTTAATAAGAACAACAAATAACAATTCAAAACTAACTTGAAATAACTAGAAGATTAATACCCAAAATAGTGAATATAATGAATGATTATTATCAAATGGGTAATAAGATATTATAAAAATAAGATATATGATATTATAAACATGATTATTTTTATTTTATAAGTTATTGACAAATTTTATAACACCATACAGGAGGATAAATACCACACAAACAAAGGTTATGGTAAGGAATTTTCATCTCACTTATTAAATCTGTGATATTAATGTCATATTAAATAATTTATTCTATTGTGTAGTGTATCTAATTCCCCTTTTGATAAATAATATCATGAATCATTTTTCTCCATGGTATTAAAATAGTTCCATCATTGGTACTATTATTTATGTGTTTCAAGTGGTATGTGACACTTTTAAATGATAAAGGATTACATTCCTCAAAAATGATCTTAATGATTATATTTTTAATCTCACTTACTTTTGTGATTGTTAACTTTACCAAGAAAAAATAACAATATTTTAATCATTTTTCATTGGAAATTACCTAAAATATCCATATTCTCACAAATAGGCATTATTATTGCCTAAAACATATATCATTTTACATACGGTGTCCTCTTTGATGGTTATGTTATTAACTGGTGAATTATTTAGAAATTGGTATCTTCTAATCAGTACAGAAAAATTTTGATAAGGAACATTGGTTATTGAATATATGAAAAATGATTTAACCTGAAATACATGGGTTGGGACCATTTAAGTAAGCCCTAGGGGTTGGGGATCATTTAATGAAAGCCCCTTGATGCATCGATAGTCTCATGGGACGAATTAGTTGGCCAAATAATTTAAACTGTCCCTTGATGGTAAAGGTATCACGTGCCTTGGAAACATGATGATGGATAATTAATCTTTTCCTTTATTGACAATTCAGTTATTATTCATCCATGAGATTTTGTGTTGACATATCTATGTATACATTTCATTTCATTTAATTTCATTCATTAAATGGAAAGTGTTTCAGTTTATTACTGTGACATATTGATTTTTTCCTTATATAGCTATTTGAATGGAATATGTTATTAGTTATTTACCCTACCATGTTAATTTATTCTTATTGATACATTATTTATTTCACTTTACATACCCTTACTGATCATTTGAGCTCACCGTTATTATGTTTCATTTCTCCAGTTTATGAAGAAGAAATCATTTAATAATCATTCAAGGAAGAAGTTTATTTTATTTTTATGTATAATGCTCATATTTCCTATTTTCAAATGTATTATGGGTATCATGTATGTAATATGGATTTCTAAGACTGCTAAATAGAATGGTATATCATTATTATTTTTATTTGTAATCATGCCAATGTAATATAATAATGTATCGGCTCTGGGCTTCTAGGGTCGAGGCGTTAGTGTTGGCATCAAAGAATATTTAGTAGCAACCTTTGGAACTAGATTTGGGAAAACATAGGTTAGAGAAAATAACCCTAATGTATAATTTATAGATACATATAGAATAACATCCTTTAATTATGGTATGAAAGGGATTATGTGGGTATTCCTAGCAATACATCCCTGTCTAGATACTACATGTGGATGTGGTTCTGGAACATATGTACCTAGGAGTATTAACTCTGAAAATGTGTACTGAGCCTGAATCAAGGTAACCTGGTACATGACAACGAGCCTTACTATGCACCTAGTTTGACACTTCTAGGGTATATTATTAGTTTAGTCCATATTTTCTTTAAAACCCATTCTGAATGATTTGGATACATCTTAAGTAACCTAAGTTAAGACTAAGGTGTTTTAGATTGAAAATAAGGTATCAAGATTTAGAAATCCTAAAAATAATATTATAGATAAACTCCATACCAAGTGAGGACCTTTTTTGAAATAAATGGATGGAATTGTTATGTATTGGGGTTGTATTGAGAACCTTAGTTAAGTGTCTATTTAATGACTAAATTTCAAGGATGTTCATCATAGTTAATTTGAAAATTACATAAATATGGCTCCTGAAAAGGAAAACATATAAACTAGGTGACAACCAATCAATTTCGGCAAGGCTGTGGGACATGAACACATGACCACAGGATGATAAGTGTTTCACGCCAACTATTGACCTACACATTGTCCTTGTTAATATGTCATTATTTTTTAAACAATTTGATGAATAGATACTAATGATAAACTAGTAGTGTTCCATTTTATGTTTAAAGATTAACTCCCTATCTATATTAGTTATTATAAAGAAGAATAGACAACTAGTTAGAATTTTCACTCTTTTATGGGCCTTGTAAATCATTAAAAATATGGTTTAGTTATTTAGAAATCTAAGTTATTTTTTTAATATCCATTTCTTGAAGTAATGGATGAATTTAAAATTTATAGAAGCACAAAAAAGGATGAAAATTGTTTTTATATAAATATTTATCAAGTAAATATAATTTATATATTATTAGGCGGAAAATAATTATTCAATATTAAGAAAATGATTGAAGAATGTTGTCATAATACTTTAATTTTTATTGAACTGATGGTCTTCTAAATCATCAAAGATTTATGGATTTGAGTTCATTAACTTTATATTTATTATTCACCTGTTTTTTATTGATGTCCTAATTCACTCCCTAAAAAAATTTACTTTTTCCCCCAAGTACGTGTCTCTACATACCACTAATGTTCTTTTACTTAGAGACCTAGTTAGATGGTAGTCCATGTGACCTTTGTACTTCCCATTTTCTATTTTCTATAGGATGTTTTATGAACCCTTATCACGATGTGGGATATCAATGTAGGAAACATCAAATAATCTCTTTCCATGATCATGTTTAAATTATTAGGATGAAATTTAATTATGGTTGGGAGAATGTAACACCACTAAATTCTACAATATGAATATTATATTCAATAGCGTGTATGGAAAACAACACCATCCACGTAAGGGAATATAATACCCTGAGATATTATAATATATTTTCTATTTTAATCAAATTTAATTTATAGCTTTCAATGAATGTGTAAATTAGTTATCGTGAAACTTACGCAATAACTACCTTTCTTTGATTGCTTCTGTTATACGCAATACCGAGTCTTACGGAGAAACAATCTATAATTAAAACATTTTTTTAATATAATATGATATAACCTAGATACTGTATTATTGGTTATGAAAATTATTAACTAACATATGAAAATATATGTTTTATAATAACATAATATTTATTTATAGGTTAAAAATTAATTAGAAATGAAAATAAGAACCAATTGGATATAAAAATAAGTATTATTATTTTTATGCTTCCAAAGGAGTTTTGTTTTAATGAACATAACTAACTACAATTAGTTAATTTATTAAATGAAATATATATTTTATATATTCAATAAAATATCATTGATATTCATCCAATATATTTTATAAACATAAGATAAGAAAAAACCCAATATTTCACATAAAAACCAATATTTTTATTATGGCATTTTTACGGCATTTTAATGGAGAAAATATATTAAATATTAATTTTGAAAAATTTATGAAAGAAATTTGATAAAATAAACATAATTTTTTTATTCATAATTTCAAAATTATATTATGGTATATTTTTGATATTTTTATGAGAAACTTCTTTTTTGATGAATAGTGAAATATACTATGTTTTAGTTAAAAACTTCCTTTTCGTTTAAATAATTATTAATGTTAAATTATATTTTAAATTTGTTATAAAGTCATATTAGATCAAATATAAATCTATTAATGCAATATAGTTTATTAGAATCAATTTCACTTTAAAATTGAATATGGAATGTTAACAATATTTTGACCATTTTTCTACTGAAACCAGTTAATTCGTCTCACAGAGAGATTAGCATTAATCTTAATTTTCCAACTTATGTGATTATATTTTTGAAAATATAAAATAAAAGGTTTTAATAGGTATAAAATTTTGGTCTAATAACATTAACATAATATTTTATCAAAATGATTAGTGAAAGTTATTAAAATTAATTAGAGTCATTAAGGTATAACTCGGCTTAAAAGGGACTAAACCATAATTTTAAGGGACCAAATGGCCTATAAACGTTTACAAAACCCATTGGATATAAATAATTATTCCTTGATTCTTCTAATATTGAGTTATGTTGGGTTGGTATAACCTTTTATGGGTAAGAACATGTGTACAACTAATTTGTTTTCAAAAATACTATGTGAGCCCTTTTTCTTTCCGATAAAGGCCACCACCTATACCCATTACTCACGCCAATAAAACCTATTATGTTTGGACAAGATATTCCCAAATAGTCTAGTAACATCCATGAAATATACCTTTAAGACTCACTTTGGGAATAATTCCTTCCAAGTATTTCCTTTAGCTTAAAAAAAGGACTTACCAGATTTTAAGGTAACACTTTCCAATGATATCTTTTCTTACATTTACTTCTACAACAACTCAAATATTTTTCTTCAATATTTATATAATAACACTAGTATAATAAATATACTGTGATGGTTTTATAATAAGGGTTATACCTACAGAATAACACCCCTCCATCTAATGGGTAACATACATATTGTATCTATGTACGGCGAACTGCTACCTCACAAAACGATAATTGTTCATTTTTCCATACAACCTTCAATGGTGGCCATTATGATGGAATAAATATTTATATATTATATGTATGGTATTTATAATGTCTTTATGCTTCTATAATTATTATTTATAACATACCTTTATTCTTTTCATCTTGTGTAAATATGATAATTTTGTTTAAGGAATTATGGACTACCACCCCCATAAAGCAATGTGACTCGTTCATGGAATGAATGGAATGCATAAAGTATGGTATTAATAAACCTATGTAACATATATAACATATATATCACAATGGAATTATAATATACATGTATATAAATATCAATTACTTTCGATTCTATTAAAATACGACAATGAAATGAAAGTAACGTTTATGCGTACGTACGACCTCTCATCTTCATTAATAGTGCATACCATTTCCTATCTACAATAACTATATATTGTTATAAATAAATATACAATGACTATATATGAAAATTATATCATGGTTTACATTCTGTAGATGATGAAACCATGATATATTAAATAAGAACAAAAAATAGCAAGTCACAACTCACTTGAGAAAACTAGGCAATTTACACCAAAAATAGTGAAAATAACGAAAGATTATTATCAAATGGGTAACAAGATATTTTAAGAAGATGATATTTGAAATTATAAACATGATTATTTTAATGGTATAAGTTAGTAACATATTTTAATCCACTATACATGAGGATAAAGAAAACAATACAAAAGGAAGGTTAAGTTAAGGTATTTTCTTCTAACTTTTTAAATCTGTTAGATTAATGTCATACTCAATACTTAATTATTTTGTGTAGTGTAATTGCTTACCCTTTTGATAAATTATATCATGAATCCTTTTTATTCATGGTATTAAAAAATTTCAATCATGGGGATTATGATTTAAATTTTTCAAGTGGTACGAGACACTTTGAAAAGTTTAAAGATTACATTCCTAAATAATGTTATAAATGATTGTATTAGAAATATCACTTTGTATTTTTATTGTTAACATTCCCTTGAAACAATCACATTAATGTAATAATTTTTCATTTGAAATTACCTCAAATACTCATATTCTCAGATAATGGATATTAATATTTCCTAAACCATATATCATTTTACATACGGGGTTTACATTGATAGTTATTTGATTAACTGGGGAGTTATTGATAAATCTGTATCTTCAATTCAATAGAGATAAATTTTGATAAGTCACATTGGTTATTTAATATATAAGGAATTATTTTTTAATGAAATACATAGGTTGGGGACCATTTAAGGAAAGCCCTGTGGGTTGGGGACTAGTTAATGCAAGCCCCTCAATGCATCGATTGTCTCATGGGATGAACTAGTTGGGTAAATAGTTTAAACTATCTCTTGATGGTAAAGCTATCATGTGCCTGGGAAACATGATGTCCAATAATTAAGAATTTATTTTGTTGATAATTCAGTTTTTATACATCCATGATATTTTCTGTTGACATATCTATGGATACATTTCATTTCATTGATTAAATAGAATGTGTTTTAGTTTCTAACCTTTCCATATTTAATTTTCTTATCTAGTTATTTAAATGGAAAGTGTTATCAGTTATTTACCATGAAATTTTAATTTATACCTATTGATACATTATTACTTCTGATTTACTTACCCTTATAGAGCATTTGAGATCACCCATATTATGTTCCCTTTCCCCAGGTTATGAAGAAGAAATCATTGAATAATCATTCAAGGATGTAGTTTATTTTATTTATATTTATCATGTTTGTATTTCATATTTACCATTGTATTTGGGTATAATTTATGTAATCTGGATTTCCAAGACTACTAACCTAAACTGTCTTCAAGATTTGTTTCTTTTTAATCATGAAAATGTAATAAAATAATGCATCGGCTCTGAGCTTCCAGGGTCAGGCTGTTGCAACAAAATCCTACTTGTAATCATGATTTCTACATGACTTTGATAACATAAGTTTTGAAAAAGCATCATTTGACTAATTTGGAATTTTATATGACTATTCATCATTTCATAACGTTCTATCATTCCAACGAAACGTCAAATTTATTGGAAGTCCCTTTTCTCCCCCTTGCATTCATAAGGATTGCATCACTTATTTCCAAGAAAACTAATAATATTTTAGAATTAACCAAATGGTAAAGAAACAACAGATTTAGTGTGGAGACTTTCGTACTTTGATAAAATTTATCATTATGATTGAAACATTCATTCCATAACCAAGGTGAGTCTTATGAACATTTTCACCCAAAAAAATTCTTCACAAACCGGTTGACATTCTTAATATTTTTTTTTCTTATCCCCTAATTACTATTCAACCTATCATTCTTTTCTTACGATCATCAATAGTTATAAAGTAATGTGATTTCCCTTTCTTATCCAATGTTCATTTGACATTTTAATTATATTAAAATCATTCATTCACCCATCAAAACATAAAAATCGAATTCATTTCTTTTCTTGATAATAAAAGACAATACGTCCAGGATAGACTTCTTCCAGCTTTCAAAATAAAATTTCAGCCAAAATAGTCCCAAAAATATTTCCCATTTCATTTTTTGTACAATACGGTTTATAAATCATTGATATTTGTAACCTCAAGAAATATATTAGTTATAAATTAATTCTAAACCGAAATGAGATAACTCTTTATAGGAAACAAGAATCATTGACAGCAAAATCTTGTTGTCCACAAAACTGACTAACAAAACTTCTTCAACATTAAAAACATCTCAGAAAATCACCTATAATTAATTATTCAATATATCTATAAAGAAAAGTTTCCTACACACTTCAAGAAACTATTATAAAAGTTTACAAACTGACAAGATTAGTTCATAGATTAACCATAATTTCCCCTGCATACATGCTTCCTTAAAAGGATTAAAACATATCAATGGATATATTTATGAAAAATTCTCCTCCTTGACAGCACTATCAAAATAAAATATGTGAGAGGGGATGAAAACACATACCTTAACCTTGGAGAGAAATATATTGGACACCCATGTTTATCCTCAACTTGAAACTTTCTTCCTTCTATAATAGTTTTGTGAATATTCCAACAACTTGTTACGATATATGAATATACTCCATCATCAATTCAATATTCTCCACATGCCCTTTGATGAAATGATATTTTATATCAATGTGTTTTGAATGATAATATTGCATTGAATTTCATGTATGTTTAATAGCACTTTGATTATCACATCCTAGGAGAAAGGGTAACTTTACATCAACAATATGTATTCTAAATAAGTCATCATCCACAGACATTTGGTAATAGCTTGAGTATCTGTAAAATACTCAGATTCATCCATGTAAAGAGTTACTGAATTGGTTTCACATTGTTCCAACTTACACAGCTTTTACCCAGAAAGAAAAATACCCCAGATGTGGATTTCTATCATCAATACTTCCTTCCCAATCAACATCTGAATACCCATACAAGTAAATTATTTCTAAGTATTCATATCTTATTTCCAAATCTATTGCACCTTTTATGTATCTAAGAAATATTTTTCATGCCAATATATGTTATTGTTTTAGAGCATTTTGGAATCTTTCCATTAAGGTAACTATATAAACGATGTATGGTCTTAAGGAAACCAAATACAACAAACTTTTAATCATCTTTCAAAACTCTTTAGTGTAAAATTTAATATCTTATGAATCATTAATAAACTTTGTTCTAATAGAATTTTTTTTTGGAAAAAAGTTTGAAATTTTCCATGCCAAACTTCATGGGAATTTCTATAGAATAATTTTTATTAAAAAGAAATATGGTTTTCTTATTTAGTGAGATTTTTAAATCAATAATGAATTTTATTTAACCCAGTATAGACATCTCAAAAAACATTTTCTTCTCTTCATAAAAACATTCACGGTTTCATTCATCATTCCCCATAAGGATAAATTAATTAACATAAAAAATTACAATGATGGAAAAATCATGACTTTCATTGATGTATATATTACTATAAACCATTCCTTTCTTTAAAATAATCTTTCTTAGGCTGGTATAAAATTTGGAATATCATTCCCTCGAGTCCTGATTTATCTCATACAATGATTTCTTTGACATACAAATATAGACTTCATCCTTCCCAACAACAAAGCTACAGGGTTATTCACTAAAATCTTCTTCATTATGTGCACCTTTCATGAAATGATGACTGTACATCCATCTGAAAAATCATGTAACTTATTTTTACAACAATAGAATGAAATATTCTTATTTTTTTTTCTAACAATTATACTAGACCAAAAGCCTCATAAATGTAAATTCCTTCAATCTATGATTAAAATTTAACTCTAACCTTTATTTTTTTCTATTACTTCACCATCTCCATTAAACATATTATTGAAAATCCCCTTTTTACTAATAACATTTTTTTTCATCTATCTTAGGTATGAGATACCATGTAACATTTTTTCAATTTTATCCAACACTTCATTCATCTCCTAAATCCATTTTAGATTCTCAAAAGCTAAATTCAAATCATTCAGCTCAACTATTGAACACAAAAATGTATGCGAAATAACATTTGATGATCTTATTGTTTGATTGTTTTTATATTGATCACCAATTATTTTTTGATCTTCCACTTTGTCCCTCAGCCTAAGATCCGATGTTTGAGATTCTTCCTCATCAGTAGAAATAGTTGATTCATATTATTCTTCTTGTGCGGGATAATTATTCTTTTCATCCTTATCATATCTTTCATCTCATTAATCTCTCATATCTGTATGTGTTTGTGAAAAATATTCCCCACCTTATTCAATTACATTCACATCGACAGAGTAAATAAATCGGCATGTTTCTTTGTTAAAACATATATATCCTACCCTTTTAGAGCACATTAGTGAAAAATTCTATCTTAACCTTTCTAGTCAAACATTCCAATGTTTACACATTTATTTTTTATAATATAGGGACTCCCATAAACTCTTCAGTGTTTCAAATTTGGAGTTTTTTCCTAAAACATTTCATAGGAAGTCATATAAGAATATGGACTATAGAAACATTGGTTATGAATATGATAAACTATGCTCATAGTATGCCTCTATATGTAATAAGAACATCTATGTTCATGTTATATAGTACACCCAAATTCTACTAAACTTCTATTATTTCTTTCAACAACACCATTTTGTCATGGTGTGCATGGTGAGATAAGCCCATGCTCAATTTCATGATTTTTCAAGATAACTTTTTAACTCTTTATTATTTTACTAAAATCCATTATCAGTTCTCAACGTTTTCACGAAATACCAACATTCTTTCTCCCCACTTATACTGAAACATGTAAACATCATCTGAGCAACTGAATTATGTTTTAAATACATAACACAAGTAATTCAAGTAAAATAATTAATAAAATAAAACAATTACTTATCTTTATGGTTTCTAATTTTCCCACATATTATTGAATGGATATGTTCTAGGGTTTGAGTTATAAAAATATCATCTTTCTTATGCCTATATTTTATAATCATTCCCTTACAACAAAGATCGCATCACCAATCTCATCTTTTTGACATATCAGATATACCATAGGCACTTTCTCTTTTTGATAGTTTCCTCATGTTTTATTTACACATATGTCCCAAACATTTATGTCACAACTAATTTTCATCCATCACACTTATGTAACAAGAGATTTGAACTTCCCCAACATTAAAATTTTTTCCCTTTGAATGTTGGCCTCTTGTAAAAACATTTCCATCTTCCAATCTTTTCACAAAAAAAAGAATATTTTATGAAAGTAACATTATCTTTATCATGAAAACATTGTGAAACACTATGAATATTCATCTTCATCCCATAAACAAACAAATATTTCCTAAAACTCAACTTTTCTTCCCCAATAAAAGTTGATCCAACACCTTTGATACCGAGGGATCTATCATTGCTAAATGTAACTGTTCTATCATTGAAGTCTTCCAAATTCTTCAACCAATTTAGGTCTATTTTTATATGATAATAACACCCACTATCCATGATCCAAGGTCATTCAAATTTTGTATCTTTGAGATAATTTCCTACAAAAAGATATTTTTATTTACATTATCATTATTCACATTCGGCTTTAGAGAATTGTTATAAACATTTTTCAATACTTGTAAACAAACCATACATCCTTTTTCAAGATTTCTAGGTTATTCACATATTTTAAAAATAGTTCCCAAGTATTTTTATCTATTGTAAAATTTCACACCAACATTCTCAATATTATTCAATACATCCTTCTCAGATTTCATTCTTTGAGAGTATTAACTCCCCCTAAAACATTTCCTTATGTAATTAATGGAATACTTGTATTGTTTTTTATTAATCCGAAACATATTTTACATATTCCTGAATCCACAATAATATCAGTAGTACCCACAGATATAATATTTATCGTTGTAACATCCATACTATCTAGAGTTGTGATCATGTTACTCAGCAACCTTTTTATCTTTCTCTTCAGAATTTTTTTGACCACCAGCCTTTCTGTTATCAACCAGAATCTTATTTCTCAACTCATATTTCATTCTATCATTCTCAGAGCAAAAAATAGTACGATCATTTTTGGACTCATATTTCATTGAAACAACTAACTTCTTAACAATGTTCTTTTAGTCCACATAGATAAAATTCCTAACATTCTTCTTCTTTGAAAAAATTTCATCCATCTTCTAATAAGTTGAAGGTAACTTTTGATCTATATTAGTTTCAACCTTTCCATAACATTAAACAACTTAAAAGATAAATTTTATGAAACATGTAACCCTATGCTTAGCATTAGAATGTTTTTGTTGGACATGTTTCCACTCTTCTTCCTTTTCCTTCAACATTACTTCAAGATGTTCATTCTGATTATATTCCTTCCACATGGACTTCTTCAAACAGTCATATGATTCCAGTAACATAGAATTCTCTTCATGAAGATACTCTTGATTATTTTATATAGAACATTCGTTATTCATCTTCTTGATTTCTTTTTCAATCCAAGTTTTTTTGATACATTATAGCAATTCAATCTTCAGATGAAATTCATCCATAGTCCTATCTTCTTCAGAACAACATATTCCAAACACTTCATTATTAATATTTGAAATTTATGTATTTTCTCCAAAAAATTCAGTCAATCATTTCGTTTCAGCTACAATTTCTTCATCATCATCATCTTTAGACAAAAAGCTTCTCCTTTTGGATTTCGATAACTTTATATATTTTTCACTTGAATTGGTTTTTGGTTTATCACCCTATTTCTTCTAAGATTTTTTTATCTTTCATTCATCTTTATCACTATCCTCCTATTTCTTTCATCAAGGACAATTCTCACCTAAGTTCCCAATGGATCCTCATTAAAATAATTTCAAGTTTACCATTCTACATTTTTGTACCCCTTGTCACATTTATAGGAAGCATGGATTATAATTCATCATGATTATTACATACATAATTCTTGGATTTAGAGTCACCACCTTATTCTTCCTTAAGAATTTAATTAGACGTTACTTTCTTGGTATCCATGAATGAAATTTCATGATCAAATTTTATTTTTACCTAAATAAAATTCTCCATTATCATTCAATATGTAATAAGAGTACTATGAAGATCATCCAGAGATAGAGTATCTGAATCTCTAACACCCAGAGAGGAAAATTCGTCCTCAAACATATGAGGAAGAATTCCCTAGATCATTTCAACAGCAATTGATCCTTCCAACTTCACAACAGGACATCTAATGGTTCTAACAATATCATTCACCCTTGTAAAGATTTCACCAATAGATTCATACTCACCCATTTTGAGATCATCAAAATTCATCCACTAGATTTGTATCATGGATTGTTTCACATTTTTATTTCCTTCAAACATTTTATTCAACTTTTCCCAGATACCATTGGTAGTAGAAACTCTCTTCACTCTTAGAAACCCACTTTCAGAAAGTGATGATATTAATTAATTCTTAGCTCTTTCATCATTCTTAATATTCTTCTTATCCACATATGTGAGATGATCATTTTAATTAATATGAGGAAATCATCTATAACTACTTACAGAACATCATACCAAAGAGACATAAGATAAGGAAACTTTATATATTTCTAAATATGATAGATCTTACTCTAGAAGACCAAAATACTCATACTATTCAAACAATTCAGATTCTCTGCAACAAATTCTCTTTAGAAAAATAAGTAAAGAGTAAATGAAGGTAACCTGTTCTAATACCACTAGATATTTCCTAGATAGTATAAATATATCACTAAGAGGGTGAGGGGTGAGTCAATGATATATTTTTCTTTTATGAATCCTTTAATTGGAAACAACCATCACCCCTATTAATGATTTATCACTTTTGTAAAAAAACACACACACATCCACAAGAACTTGAGTATTTACATGGTTCACTACTCGGAAAGAGTAGCCACCTCCATGGCATGGTTTGGAAATAAACAAATCCCACACAATCCACTAGAAAATAATCTTTTTGGGTGGATACAACAAGTAGGATATACCCTTACATCTGGATAGCTCTAAGTTCAATACGACAGTTCATGTGCTTCAAGTAGCATGGATAATATAATACATTATTGTGTAACAAGTAATGAAACTTTCACTAGTTACATCCAAACATGATATTATGTTTTCTTCTCAACTTTAAAATTTTATAACCTTCAAAAAAATTCATCACTTTACTACCCATCAAAGTGTAAAAACATCCTCATACAAAAACTGAGTTTGATGGCTCAGTCTGATTCTTTAGTTTGATTGGTCAGCCAGGAAAAATAATATTCTACTAGAATACTACTTATAAAATTCCGAACCGCTTACTTCTCAGTCCAAATAACTATCCCACAAATGTAATTATCCAATGACCTAGTCCGATCTGAGAAACTCTAACTACTTACCTTCTTTTGTACAAAAAACATCTTCATGAAAACTCTGTCTGGATACTTCTTCCCACTAAACCATTAAAACTTCTCTCTCATTATTTTCACATAAAAAGTATTCTGATTCATCAGGAATAACAATGTACTCATTTAAATTTATAGTTGTTCCAAAATTGTATTGGGTAATAATTTAAAAAAATTTACCATTTAACCAAATTTCATGTTTTTGAATTTCATTTCCATTTCAAATACATCTTTGATTTCTTTAGAACTTCTCAAATCTTCTTGATTTTTATTGAACCACCTCAAATCTTATCACATCTTTATATTGATTGAAATATTATAACTGTTCTTTAGTCTGATACCAATTGATGTTATGATGTTTCTTCATTATGATGGAACCATATGGTGAATATGATTTTCTTGACATAGTTTCTAATACATCGTAAATGAATACTTATCATTATTATGACCACTTGAAAACATAAAACACTAAAACCATTCTTCCTTAAAAATAATCACAAATTATATATATTTATATGCACTTCATGGAAGCACATTAATAAAATCTTCAAAAAACCCTTTTACAAAAACATCTGTAAAAATATTCACTAAATACTTACTTTATACATTTCCTCAAATCAATGATCATGTGTCTAATGAAGTTATTGATGTCTAGACATATCTACTAGATTGGTCTCTATCTCACACTGATGGATCTATATCAACTACAGTTTAATTAATCTTGAACCACTTGAGAAAAGTAAAATACATATATTATTCTTCTCTTGACCCAATTGAAATAAAATAATTCAACTTGATGAAAATGGTGAACTACATTATTGATCATCATCTGGATGATCAGTCCCAATTGATCTCAGTTTCTCTTACTCATTGGTCTAAAAAATATCTACTTTCATAAACATTCTTCCTCCTATGGATAGGTTCCAGTAGCAACTTCTTTCCATTCTTCATTACTATTAAAACAAACCACCAAAATTTAACATCTGTCTCTGAACACCTGTATCTTGTGGTAGATTGGTCTGACTGAAAACCAATATCAATATTTTCTAATCTATTAAACAAAATATCCTATCTTTCAACCAATTCTGCATCTGTTTATCTCACATTGATAAAATGATACCAGAAACCATTGACATCAAATACATTCTTCTTCCAAAAAATCATGACAGAAATCTTGACATCCTAATTATTTTGAGAACATAAGGATTGAAAAGGATCATAAAACATTTATTTGAAATTTATATGAATTTTTATCCTTTCAGTCCCTTCTATATTTCCAACCAAACCTCAAAATGATTTTTAGAAATATTTGTCCCCTTTCTTTCACAAGTCTTTCATCACAAGTTTCCATGACAAATTATGATATTTCAGAATTAACCTAATAGAAAAGTATCATCATATTTAGTATGGAGACTTTCAGACTCAAATAAAATTTCACATTAAGATAGAAATTTTCATTTTAGACCCAACGTGAGTCTGATGAACCTTTTCTTCTAGAAAACCTCTTCACAAACCGCTAGACGTTATTAAGAATTTTGCATCCAATCTCTTGACTATGATATAGCCTTTAATTATTTTTGTCTGATCATCAAAATATATAAAGTTATGTGATTTCTCATTCTTATGAAACGTGCATCTATTTGTCTAATATATTTTCAATATTTCATTCAAGAATCAAAACTTACAAAGTTAATTGATTTCTTTTCATGAAAAATAATAAAAAATATTTCAGCACAAACTTGTTCCAGCATTCAGAACCAACTTCCATCCTACTTGGTCCTACCACCCAGAACATGTTAGAAAGACAACCAAGACATGTCCAGTGGGCACCCCTAGAAATGTTGGCCTTGTCCAGCAGAAGTAAATGGGTATGTGCCCTCAAACCATATAGATCCAAAACCATGTATTTTGGGAATGGAATTTAAAATTCATATGGGAAGTGTTCATAATGGGTTTGGAATAGACTCATAAAATCCTATAGATGTTATAAGATCCCCGTACCATCTAGACATGTTCAGCTAGCCACACATGGTTCATACTCTTTATCCATAATAGGGTAAGGTTAAGTTATCATTCAATGGGAATCTATCCTGGAATAATCCCCTAAAATTCTTAGATAGTAAGGAAAATAATTATCTATTTAAGTATAATCACATATCCTCACACATCAACTGGTTGAGAATAATTGAACTATGAGTAATCTAATTTATATAAAAACATGATACATTGGATGTGTTATTATGTCTCAGGCTTTAATGGGTATCCACCATAGTGTAATTTAGTCTACATCTCAGGCACTCTACCCATGGGACCCAAAATCTTTAATTGTTTTATCATTCTTACTCATCCTTCTATGGATTCAGAAGATTATTGAACTATGAGGAGTCTGATTCATACTATAATCATGATATGTAGGATTCCTTCCTAGGGATTGATCTCTTTATCAATCATGACATTAGGGTCATTCCAGTGCATAAGTACCATATCAAAATGTGGTGACTCTTATCATTTGATATCCATTATTTCTCACATCGATCACGACTCTCATGGGCTTAGGGATTTGAAAAAATCAAATGAACCTCATAAAAAATTTCAATTGGCTAGGACCACCATAGTGTGGTAGATCCATTCTGTGACATGATATGATTTCACCCAAACAATGGAATCTGCCCCAGTGTATGTCTTGAAGGAATTCCTTTATTGTTAAACCATGGGGAAATAACACTCCAGAGTAGTAATTATCTATCACAGCCCATCAGGGTGTTGAGGGAAGAACAAACTATGATGAATCGTAATCTAGTGATAAACATGATACATATGATATCTTCTAAAGGATGGAGAACCATATATGGTGCTAAAGTTTATTCTTACATATCATTTCCACTTGATATTAAATTGCACATTTTGGACTTAAATAAACCATGTGGGTTTTGATTTCTCTTATACACAGGATATGTAGGACACCTCATGATGGTTCAATCCAATCATTGAACCACCAATTGCCTCCATGGACGTTAGTAATCTCCATTATTCATGGTCACAAGGCATCAAAATATATTCATCTATCCATTTATAATAAATAAGGATTCAACACCTGATCATTTTATTAGGGTAACATGTCATGTATCAGGATTTGTAAGGGATTCATAATCATATCCTTAATCTATAAGAGAGTTCGAGAATAAGTAATTATTCCCCCTAGACGTTTTTGATAAGCCCAAACTCCCTTCCTCTTGACCAATGTGAGTTCCTATGTGTCATTGGGTTTGAAACACCAATTGAATACCTTCTGTTGTAATGCAAGAATGTACCTTTTTATGGATGTGGGGGTCGTTTGGAGTTTCTATGAGAGACAAAAATGTTAAACCCGATGTGAATAATTGTGTATCAATACATGACCCCCGAATCAATCATTAACGAATATACCTTTTTATAAAGAAGAAAAAATGGTGACCCCATGTGAGATCATGTAATGAAAGAATAACTGAATATTTATAAGTATTTAGAATCATGTCTCTTAAACATAGGGAACCGTCCACATCTTTCAGAAAGAAACACAAGATAAATTGATCTAGCTTCATAAGAAATAAAATACATGGAGATGAAAGGAATTCCAAAACATTATAATGGTTCTAAAAAACTTGATTACAATCAACGGAGATCCACAATATTAATTGGCATGATGACCATGCAAGGGGGAAGAGGGGTAGATCCAAAATCATCCCTAAGGAGCCTCTAGATCAGTGAAAGCCATATTAGGTTTGAGGGGGTTTGATTAGAGGAAATTAATAATAATTTTAAGATAAAATTTCATTTAATCACCCAATTATCCATATTTCAAGTGGCATCATCAGCCTGTTTTTGGACATCAGCATGCTTGTTTGTGGGTGTAGGCAGTGATCCTACACCAACAGGTCTTCTTCTAGTGAACTAGTGGTTGACCTCCAATAGGTTGGTAGCACCTGTATAACAATATGTAATCTTCAAAACTACACCTACTAGCTAGTTCCCAACACCATCTTGAAAATAGAATCCTGCTACCACTTACAAGCCATGAACCTCTTTATAATGTATGAATGACCCAAAATTCAAAGAAGAAAAAAAAAACAAAAAAAAACATTCATAATTGATTCACTATACCAAGGTGTGACATTATCCCTAAATATAGTTAGAAAATTCATTGTGATTATATTTTTAAATTCCAATTCCATTAAAAAATTAAATAGTTTCTGAAATAAATTTGATAGAAAATGACACCAACTTCATGGATCCATGTTGATGAAATTATATTTGGAGTATAACTTTCATTTGAATAACTCCTACCGCAATCATCTGAGTAAAAATAGATAGATTGAAACATTAAAGAAGAATATATCAAATATAATTTATAAAATATTAAACAAGGATATGATGTCTTTCAGGAATTTATTATTTCCTTGTTTTTTGATTTTTCATACTACCACCTATGATTCCTCAAAAGTAACCTCATATTCAAATATTGTACGGACCCTAACCCCAGTAGCTCAGATCTAGTACCTTTATTACATTGGCATTGATAAAAGGCTCAAATCCCAAAGGACAAACCAATTTAGCAGATTTGGAATAAATATTACATATATGTACTTTAACATACAATTTAAAACATAAAATACAACATAGAAAATACTTTTCGAAATAACATTATTCTCTTAGATTATCCCTTCATATCATTCATAATATACATCCTGAGATCCTGGGAAAAGTGGAACATATGAAAGGGGTGAGTTCATATGCTCAGTAAGTGTATGCAATATAGCGGAAGCTATCACAAAAAAAATATAAGGCATTGTGAATAACTAAAAACACAAGCCATTAAAACATAATCATGAGCATATTGTGACAAGAATAAAATCTGCTTAAATAATTCTATATATAGTCACATGAGAATTATACTTAACCATGGATATTCTACTAGTCAAATAATCACTTGTAATATTAATTACTAGTATCATAAAGAGAGAATGCCTAATGTCAGACATCATAAACATACTGGAAAGTCTTAGGCCAAGACACCATACAAAAATGGGTAATATCCTAGTCAGTTTGTCTCATGAGACTTACTGATTCATCAAGGGGCTATAGTGGGCCCTACCTACCACATACTATGTCTAATGCATTATTTATATGTCAAATAAAAAGATATATTAAAATAAAATTTTCTCATACCAATTTGAAATATTTGAATCCTAATCATATATGAAAGTACTCTAGTAAGATCGTTGAGACATTTTTGAGAGAAAAATGCATTTCTTTTAGAATAAGAGTTATTTTGGAAATTCATTTATATTTTTCATGATATTCAAACTATAAACATATATATCCCAAAAATGAAAAGGGAGAGACAATTAAACTATATTTGAGACATAAACAATTTCTAATTGAAGTGATAATGTGTAAAAAATGAATTTAAGTAACATTTAGAAATGAGCTGCTTTAATGCGGTTTAAGGGAAAATTCTAAAGAGTTTTTAAAACACACAGATGCATAATTTTTGCATGAAACCAGAAATGAAAAAAGTTATTTTATTATGATAAAATGAGAAATTTTATAAAAATAATTGTGGGCTAAAATAGATTATGTATTTCACTTGAAGGTGGGTATAAAACTGGGAAGTTCCCTTAAATCAGGATTGCTTATCGGGAGGAATTGAAAATGGAAGAATTATAAAACATTTACTTCCATGTCAACGAAAAATGAATTAAGATAGGTAAATATCATTATAACATAAAAAAGAATATAGGATGAGTAAATATAAATAATTACGAATTACATTGGGGTATAGAGAGAGAAAGCATAACTCGAATGAAAAATGGATTTTTAGTGAGAAACCCTTACAACTTTTTAAACAGTCGAACCATATGCCCTATTAAATTAATGACCATAAAATAATAAATTTAATACCATTAAAATATGTGATTCATTATGTGACACATCAATAGTTAGTATACATACACCACAGACATGAAATATTAGTGAATAAGTTATGTCTAATGGAAATAAAAGTGATATGAGAAAACCCTTAACTTGTGTATGAATGTCTTCTCCACTTGTACATAATGTCGTTGAATCTGAAATACGATTCATTAATAAATAATATAATTTAGAACCCCTTCAACATGTATTTTATTTACTATAATTTTATTAAGTTTATTTAAGATACTTTTTGATCAGTTATTTGATTGAATTCCATCATTCTGAGAGCGTCCGTTTCCTTGGTTTTCTTGATTAGTTTACATATATAAGTTTATAGAAGAATATGTAAAATGTGAATAGTTATCTCAAATTAAAATTATATGTTGATAATGAAATCCCATAATATAAACTATTTATTCAAGTCATTTTGTTATATGGTGTGAGGATTAATCATTACATAAGATGTTATTGATAATTGTATAATTTTGGCTGTTTTTCAAACATTACAGACTAGTTTTGTTTTATTAATTAATATTATATTTATATAGTGGTTACATAATATTAAATAAGATTTAATAAAGATATTATAATCTTTTTTAACCATAAAAATGGTTTTATAACCAGAATTTAAGGATGACTGGAAAAATAAAAACACACCGCCCACGAAGGCGGTAAATTGGCACCACACATATGATGTTTACATGATTAGAATAAAAGGAAGAAGAGAAGAGATCATATGGTGTATTTTCAATTGAAATAATAATATTCCAGTATATATAAGATAATATTGTTATAATTTATTTTTTTATAGATTAGGTTATGATAGAATAATAAAATAAATTAAAGTGAAATGAAAATAGAGAAAGCGAAAGAGGATTTTACCTCTTGAGATCTTATCCTTGAGAACCTCATTAGGAAAAAAGATTTTGGAATTTTTTTGAGAAAAGAACATCTTGGACATGGGTTAGACACTTGGGAAAAGGATAAGGAAGAAATTAGACAAGATTCAAGGCTTAAGAGGTGTGAGGAGAAGAGGAGCTGAAGGGGTGGTATTTATAGTGGAGGCGAGGCGTGTTTTTTGAATATTTTATTCATTATTTTTTTATTTTGGCACAAATCTATAAATAGTATGAGAATTACCACTAAATGTATTAAACTAATGAAGGATAGTTTGGTATTATGAGATTACATCATCCATACATCATCTATGATTCAATAATTCATGTTTTTGTTAAATTCTGAAAATTACTGTATTTCAATATTCACAAAAATTTCTTGTATTTTAGAAAAATCCCAAAAATTCACCATAACCATTTTTCAATGTTTAGAATTAAAAAATAGAATCCATTTTATGAAAATAATTTTCTATATATGATAATATTAGTTTTCAATTAAAACCATCATTTATTCAAGAAATAACGATTTTAAAATTATTATCTACTTTTTTGACACTTTGAAAAATTAGTTGAGGTCTTATAAAATTATTATCTTATCATAAGAAAATAAAAATATTAATTTTTTATTATATTTTACGAAAATAACTATTATTTTAAGTAATTATTTTAATTCTAAAATTGTAAAAAAACATTTATGTTTCAGAAAAATGTCAAAACATAATTTGTCATTTTTAAAACATTTATTTGCATATTCCATGATATAAATTTACTATATTTTTATTTATCAGATCACAAATTTTCATTTATACATTTATCGGTGAGGTTACAATTCAATTCAAAACTATACTATTAATATATCAAAAATGGTTGTTTTATAACAATCCGGATTTTTATTATTTACTAGAAAATAAATATATTTAGAAAATTCCAAAATTTTACCGTAAACTAATTTTGATATTTTTCTTTTTAAAATGGATTTTACATTTTTCAATAGAATTTATAAAAGTTTCAAGATTTAGTTTTAAAACAAGTGTTACTTTAAAAGGTAGTAAAACTACTATTAAAAAATATAGCCTTTAATGCGTCAAATTGGATTCATTCTTATCTTATTTTTAGAAAATCATTTGTCTGAATGTAAAAACATATTATTATACATATAATATTTAAATTTCATAATTTGGACTATACTATTCATTCCCTCCAATTTAATAGCAAGGTTATTACGGTTGGTTTAAAATAATGATATTTAATTGTATATCATTGTTCATTTAAGCTTGGTGTTTTGTGATACCTATGCAATCAGAGAAATTAAATTTTAAAATAGTTATACCATAAATTAAAGGGGAATTACATTGACCCCACCTTCAATGAATTGCAACATCACTATTTAAACTTGTGATTAGTAATTATGGAGTTGTCATTTTAGAATTCACTTTTGGAAATCCTACATTATAAAAAGGCTTAATAAAACTTCCTCATAAAAACAGGGAATGTTCAATGTGATAGTCACCACAAACTATGTATTTGAATAGGATAACATTAGTTCAAAGTGAAAATATGGGCATTGAAGAAAAATATAACTATCATGTTCTGATGGAGAGTGATATAGAACATGGTAATTAGAAATTTAACCATCACAAAACCATAACTCTATGATCTGTCAAAAGACCATTGATTTATCAGAAAGGAAGGTAAAATGGTAAAATTTTTCTTCCAAAATACTTTTCCTAAAGTTAATGGCTTCATTTTCTACATTGTTATGAACATGATAGAATAAAATTACTTGATTTATTTTCAAGTCATAAGCATAATCTCATCTGTTAGTTGTGCTTCAATCTATTTTTACATGATCCATCACACCTGGAAATGAAATATCAGGATGAATTTTTTATTCCTGAAGCACTTTTAAGGAATCATATGGTCATTAAATCATTCCTTCGTCCATTAAAAGTTTACTGAACCCATAATGGTTTTCAAATGTTATCAACAAACAATATTTTTCCAAGTTAAACCTGATCCATTCCACAAGTAATTAATCTTAATACTCATCTAAAACATGTGTGTCCACACTCAATGAAAAACAAATTCGAAGGAAGGTCACTAAATTTCCAAAATCAACTTAACATAAGATTCCCCAAATAATGTAACACATAATCCCACATAACAAATATATGAATACCTTGATAACCTTATAACCTTATTCAAAACATGAATTCTTCAAAATAAGTAAAGACTAATTACTATAGTACAATCCTTATATATTCATTATTCTAATAACCAGAATATCATAACATAGTTATTGAATCCCAAAATACAAATGCACTAATTATTCCACTTTGACTACAGTAGAAGATAATCTTGACCTTGATCCCTTTTATTTTTCTATGCTATATTTTCTTGATTCTTGGGAAATTAATTTGCATTGTGCCCCATCTTCATAGGGTTGAAACATTGCACATTTACAGTTTCTTTATTTCCATTACATTCATGATCCTGGTGACCTTTCTCATCACACTTATAACAAAATTCCATTCCATTTAGGCAAGTAATAGGTTGTTTCATCCCACAATTATCACATGTGGGAAAATAATTCTTTCCATTTTCCATTTATTCATCTCTTTCTCAACCATTCTCTTCTTCTATTTTCCCCTTAAATTTATAAGATTTAGTGTATTATTTCTATATCTAAATAGTACATGAAACTATATCATCATAAGATGAGAATTTTTGGGAGACCAGTGCCCTTTGGAGGAATAGTTTTAACCCATAAAATAATTGATTGATCTTTTTCTTTGGATTACATATGTAATCCATATCATGTATTTCTAACCTTGTAACATTGGCTTCACACATTGAAATTTTTTCATCCTATTCTTGTCTCAGACTCAAAAATTCTCACTTCATATCCACTCACTGTTCATGAGGGAAATATTTTTATAAGAAATTTTCATTAAAATCCTTCCATACCATGTTTTCTATTTCTTCCTCCTCTTTTTTGTTTTGAATCAATGACCACCATTGATCTACATATCCTAAGAGATGATAAATTTCCCTGATAACCTTCTCCCTTTCATTACTTTCCAAAGAGAGAAAATTCTTTTATAAATAACACATACATTGCACAAATACAAATGGGTTTGTAATCCTATTGAATGATAGATGTTGTTTTCTCATGAAGAGGTATAACATTGTTCCTCCATGTTGTGGACAAGGATGCTCCATATGGGTAAGGTTATTATTCCTAACCTGAGTTAGTTGAAATAGTTTTGTTATATGTTTCTTAGCTCTAGTTGTATCTCCTACTCTAAAATCATTTTCATTCCTAAGAGTGAAATCCCTACATGGAATACCTGTGTTGATAAAATTTCCATTCCTTCCTTTAGGAAACATTTCTAAACAATGGAATGCACTAAATTATGTTTTAAATCATAATGCACTATTTAAAACTAGAAAAATACCTAACATAAAATAGTAATTTATGTATAGAAAATATTATAATCATAAATATGGTTTCTTTGGAGACATATTTACAATTTAATCATTCATAATGGTTTTTAAAGAAAATATAATTTATCTTAAGCACATCACCTAGGAGTGTAAAACTAGGTTCACACTATGGCCCATTGTCATATACCAGGTTACGCTGATTCAAGCCAAATTCACCTTGTTAGATTTTTTACCCCTAGGTACATCTATGCCAGAACCATTCCCAATTGTTTTACCCAGATAGTGAAGTATAGCTAGAAAGACCAGCATATTCTCTACCTTAGAAAAATTCAAGAATTTTATACTATTATTATCATCAATTTATATCATTGGGTTATATTCAATTATTTATGTTTTCTAAATCTAGTTTCTAAGGATTATACTAAAATTTTTCTAATACCAACTACAAAGACCCTGAACCTAGTAGCCAGGATCTAGTGCCTTATTTTATTATATTAACATAGATACAAGACTCGAGTCCCAATGGACATATCAGTTTAGAAGTCTTGGAATCTAGATTATGTATTTGAACATTACATTGCAATTTAAAAAATAAACTATAACATATAAAATCCTTTGAAGAACACCATTATTCTCTTATCTTGTCCCTACATATCAGTCCTAATATTCATATTGAAATCCTATGAAAAGTTACAAATAAGAAAGGGGTGAGAACAGATTCTTAGTAAGGGTAAGTAATACAGCAGAAGATATCATAAATAAACATACACTATAAGGAATTGTAAATAAATTAAAACAAAATATAAAAAACATAATCGTAATCATAATATGAAACAAATAAAAGTAGATTACTTAATTCCATAAATAATCATATGATAATGAAACTTAACAATGGATATTCAACTAGTAAAATAATCACCTAGAATATGTATTACTATTATCATAATGAGAGAATTCATGATGTTGGACATCATAAACATACCATCATGTCTTTTTCCCTGACACCATATATAATAGAGTAAAAACCTTGTCTAGTTTGTCTCGTGAGACCTATCGATGCATCGAGGGGCCATAGCGGGCCTTGCTCGTCACTTACCAAGTCAAATGCATTCCTCATATGTCGAATAAAAAAAATATTTATATCTAAGTGTCCCATAAAACTTCAATATATTTCAATCATAATAATATATGAATGTATTCTAATAAAATCATAGGGAAATTCTTGAGATAAATACCATTTTTTTAGAAATGAATAGTTATTTTGAAAAATCAATTTTATTTGTCATAAAACTAAGATTGTAAACCATTATATAATAGAAAAGAAAAGGGGTGGATAATTAAATAATATTTGTGGCATAAATGATTTCCAAATGAAGTTAAAACATTTAAAAAGAATATTTAAGAAACTTTTAGAAAGGAGCCTCTTTAGTGTGGTTTAAGGGAAAATACTAAAGCGTCTTTAAAATAGAAAAAGATAATATATTTTTATAAAACCAGAAATGAACAAAGATATTTTTTCATGATAAAATGTTTGATTTTATAAAAACAATGGTGGATTAAATCATATTATGGTTTTCACTTGAAAATGGGTATAAAACTTGGAAGTTCCCTTAAATCAGGCTTTCTTATCACGAGGAATTAAAAAAGAATCCTTAAAAAACATGTAATTCCATGTCAAAGAAAAAATAAATGATATAGGTAAACAAATAATATAGGATGAGTACATATGAGTAATTAGGAATTATGGGTAGAGATAGAGAGAGAAAGACAAAGCGTAACACGAATGATATATGGAAGTTTAGGGATAATCCCTTATCACTTTGTAACCAATTGAACCATATACCGCATATAATTAATGATCATAAAATAATACATTTCATACCATGAAAATAAATAGATTCATGACATGCCACATCAATTGAAATATATATACACCAAAAATAAGAAATAGTGGTGAATAAGGCATATCTCACAGAAATAAAAGTGAGATGAGAAAACCCTTACAATATGTTTGAAAGTATTCTAAACATGCACTTAATGTCCTTGAATATGAAATTATATTCATTAATAGATTAATTTAAAATCACATAAACATGTATTTTATTTAGTATAATTTTATTAATTTCATTTATTACCCTTTTTGTTGAATTATAAGATTGAATTTCATTGTTCTGGGAGGGTTCATTTCCGTGGTTTTCAGGATCAGCATACTTGTATACGTGTATGAAAGAACATGTAAAATTAGAAAAGTTATCTAGAAATGAATTTATATGTTATTAATGAGATTCCATAATATAAAATAGTTATATAAGTCGTTTTCTATATGGGATAAGTATGAATCATTAGATAAGACGTTAGTGACAATTATACTATTTTGGTGGTTTTTAGATCATCACTAACTAGTTCTGTTTCATTAAATAATACTATGTATATATACTAGTTAAAGAACAATTAATAAGATTTAATACATATTTATAATTTTTTTTAACAATAAAAATGGTTTTATGACCAGACTTGAAGTAGTAATTGAAAAATGAAAACACAGCATCCATGAAGGCGGTAAATCGGCACCTCATAGACAATGTTTACATAAATAGAATAAAAGGAAGAGGAGAAGAGATTTGATGGTGGATTTTCAATTGATAAAAAACAATTTTCAGTATATATAAGATAATTGAGTTATCATGCATTTTCAGATAGAGAAGGTGAGGAGAGTATAAGAAAATAAAAGAAAGTGAAAAGGAAATAACAAATGCAAAAGATGATTTTCCCTCTTGAATTATTCTCTATGAGAACCTCCTTAAGAAAACTGGTTTTGGTCTTTTGTTGATAATAGAACCTCTTGAATGTATATTAGAATATTTGTAAGGGTATTTGGTAGTAATTGTAAAAGCTTCAATGATTAAGAGGTGTGCAGAGAAGAGGTGGTGAGGGGTGGTCTTTATAGTGGATGAGAGGGGTGATTTTTGAATATTTTATTAATTTGTTTAATAATTTGGAACAAGACTATAAATAGTTTGAGAAATATCACTAAATATAGCATAATAATTTAAGAGAGTTCATGGTTATAGGATTACATCATCCATACATAATCTGTGACTCAATAATTCATGTTTTTGTTAAATATCTTAAAATATCATATATCAATATTCACAAAAAATTCATATATTTTAGAAAAATATAAAAAATTAACCATATCCATTTTATGAGGGTATGATTTCAAAAATGGTTTCCTTTTTTTGGAAATAATTATCTAATGCTAAGAAATATAATTTTTAATTAAAATCATCATTTATTCAACAAATGCTAGTTTTAAAATTATTACCGGTTTTATAATAATTTACAAAATTAATTGAGGTCTAAAAAAATTTCATATAATTATAAGAACAAAAAATTACTTTATGAATATATTTTATGTAAATAAATAAACTATAAATAATTATTTTAATTTTAAAATATTTAATAAACATCTATGTCTCACAAAAATATCAACACTTAATTTATGTTTTTAAAAACATTTATTTTCCTATTCCATGATATAAATACACCATTTTATTATTTATAAGAAACTTAAATTTTACTTATAAATTCATAGGTGAGGTTACTATTAAAATCACAAATAGATTATTAATATAATGAAAATGACAGTATTATAAAAATTGGTATTTTTCACTATTTACTGGAAAATAAATAACATAATAAAAATACCATATTTTCACCCTAATCTAATTTTGAAATTACAATTTCAAAAAATTAGATTATTTTTTTAATAAAATTTATTATTTTTTATAAATTTAGTTTTAATACAATTGTGTCACTAAAAGGCTATAAAACAGCCTTTAGAGAAATACTGCCTTTGTAATGCCTAAAATTGGATTCATTCTTATCTTATTCCTATAAAATCATTTGGATGAATGTAAAACCATTTTATTAAAAATATAATAGATAAATTTCATAATTTGGTTAATACTATTCATTCCCTCCAATTTAATGGTTAGTTTATTACAGTCCTTTTAAAATAATGATAATTAATTGCATATGATTGTTCGTTTAATCTTGGTGATGTGTCAAACCTATTATGTCAGAGAAATACAATTTTAAGAGTCATATAATAAAATCATGAGATGTTGAAAAGGTGACACAAACATTACTTATAATAATATTACAATTTTTATATGAATATTTAATGCATCTCATAACAATACGTGCTAGAAAACTGTAAATGCATAGTTTCTTTAGAGACTAGATAAAAATCATATTATTTCATATAAAATCATCAATATATCATAAAATATTCTTCTAAAATATTACACTTCTTAGAAATACCCTATATAAAATAGTTCATCATATCCTATGGAAGTAAACCGTAAGAAAGAGTGAGAACATATGGTCATTATTGGTAAACATAGTATATATTAATCAACAATCATAAATGAGCATAATATAAACCTAGGGGTATTATAAAATTATCATAACTTATGAATTTCAAAACTAATCAATCAATGATCATTAGAATAAGGGTTATTCAAAATAAAATATAATTTATAAGTGTGTTGAATCATCAACAATCAATCATGATGCATGAGAATATACCATATGAATAAGACATATGTTTGTTTTATAATAATAACCAAGGAATATCATTTCATTAGTCAAGGTTCAGTTCCAATAACATCGTAGTGGAAAAATTAAAATATTGTATTAGGTTAACTCATTATTCATTAATTTCCTTAGTCATGGTTCACTCCTAAGACTACCATAGTAGAAAAAGTACCTTTTTGAACTGGTTTCAATCCCCATTCCAATCCATATAAATCACGAGGCATAATTATTTACCTAATGTGTTGGAGGGATATATAACTCTAGGCCCACCCAACACATCATGAAAACTATACATATATGGTTTACATGATCTTAAAACATTCATCAATTCATCATATCAGAACCCATGAATAGTAATCATGATTTATAAACATTATATCATTTCATCACATTATAACCCATGGAAAATAAAAAATTTTCATAATGATTTCATCATTACTTAATTATTCTATGGTAAATAAGTTGGTTTCATAGAATCATCCTTAACTCTTAATCATCATCATAATCATCTATCTAGAGAGGTAATTTTGATGGTGTCATATGATCATATCCCCAGGGATACAAAAAAATCCATAAAATGATGTTGATATAGATGAAAAATTCCTTTGAAATCGAATTTGAACTTTTTTTAAAATAGGGAAAATTAGATTTTATATTGATATATTTAAAAACATAAAATTCCCTACAAATCGGAGATATATTTTATTGAAAAATAAACATTAATAATTCAAAAGAAATCATCAAATAAAATAATAGTCAAAATGGTTGAAAATTTGTTCCAGTGGTAAACATTATACTAATAATTCCGTTCATGCATTTTGTAAAAAAATCGTAAATAAGAAGTTCAGAAATTATTGTAAAAATTCATTCTAAAACCATTGATATGAAGTTAAAATATGATTGAAAATAAATTTAAACATTAATTGGATCATATAAAATAACATTATTGAAACCATTTTAAGGAACAAGGTCATATGATAAAATGTTTTTCAACCAAAGAGGAAATAAGTTTGTTTTTTTTCATAATAAAAACATTTTATAGACATTTTATGTACCAATGAGATTAAAAATATATTATTACATGAAAATTATAGAAATAAATTGAATATAATAAAATATATCTTGGTTTTAAATGATAATAATAATATTATTTCCCTCAATGGTATTTTAGCATAGACATTTCCAAAAAATAAATGGCATTTTAACATAAAAATTTACCTAAAGTCCCATATTTATTCGTATGAATTCAATAATATATTATATTAAATATATATTTATAATAAATCATTTGTAATAACATTTTAATACATAACATACTATGTATATTTCCTTTATAATTCTCAGTTTTTTTATTAACAAATCATCACTAAAATGGATATTCATGTGAGAATAGTTTGTTTTCCATGAATGTTTTCATTTGATGGTTATAGTCCCCAATCCTTGGATATAGATTCATCATATCTATAATATTAATTATGAAATAAGTATTATATATATTAATTATAATAAAACTTTTATAACCATTTATATAAATTAGTGATGACAACTTAATTACATCCCTTCATTGAGGTGGTAGTCTACATGATCACATGAGTGATGTTTTCAATTTTCGGTGGATGGATCAATAAAAAAGGTATATAATAATTCGACAATAACAAATAATATTTATATTATAAATATCATATATATATATATATATATACATATATTCCTTAAATCAATACTTATGTTCATCCATATAATGGGGAAATGAGAAACAAATCATAGGGCCTTTTGGAGGTGGTAGTACACACCTACACATGAGCAATGTTATCATTTTCGAACAGAACATAAGGATATAGAATCTTTAAAAAACATTAACAAAAAAACATATTATTATATTTATGATTTTGAGTCCATAATTTTAGGATGGTTATAGAAAATATTTAGGTTTATTGTGAAGAAGAAAACATGGAAAATATCGATAATAACATATACCTCTTCATTTAGTATCCTCCTTTGAAAAACACTGTAAGGATTATTAGATGGGTCTTTTTTGAAGAGAATCACATTAAGATAATTGATAAGTATGTTGGGATACTATTTTTGAAGATATTTTTTGAGATAAATTGCTCAAGTTTCGTGGATAATAGAGTGGATGAGGTACATTTTAATAAGTGCAGGTTGTGGAAAACATTTAATTATTATGAATAGTATGACACAATAAAGTCACCCTTTTTAAGAAGGTGGATCCCGATTGGATGGGAGTTAGATATGGGATATTATAATATCTAAATAAATTAATTAAATATTATTTATACAGGTTTTTATGATATTTTATACAATGTATATTTACATTAACCCCTCATTAACCCTTTTAACCATTACCGTGGTAAAAATATTTTTTCCATGGTTATTATTCATTATGAAAGTAAATTATGTTCATAATATAACATAATATTATTTATTAAAATTACTAACATGGAATATAAATAATAATATCCATATTCTACAAAAATTATAAATTAATACCATAATCTATGTACAGAGAACATTAAAACTGATTTTAGATAAATTAATTTTGAAGCATAAAATTAAATTTATTATTATTATTTTCATAGTAAATAGAATTAGTTAAATGTTTAAATTTATGATTGAATATATTATCTAAACATTTCATCAAAATTATTCATTAATAGTTATTAATTTAATTTTTTAGAATAAAAACACATCTAGTTCCTAAAAAATGTTTTCTAGGAAAACAACTATTTTTTACATTCACATTCATTTATTTTCATTTTTAACCATTTGATAACCAATGAATAAAAGTTATATATGTTTAGAAATTAGTTTTTAATAATTTATATAATCTTATTAGTACCATCCAATATAATAATTATGTGATAATTTTTAAATTTAATAATAATATTTTAATAGTATATCATTGTTCTTTTTAACACATTGTTACATGTAAAGTATTCTATCAGTGAAAAAAGAAATATTTATATAAAAGTATATCATAAAATCTTGGTACTTTTAATTATAACCAATTTATATGAATTTATTCACTAAAATTATATCTCTTCACTAAAAATCTAAGGATACTTCTAACTCATCTCATCCTTGAGTTCCCACATGGAATCCTCAAAATTTTTTTCCATTCCGTAATACATTGACCAAGTGAGTTGTCTTGTTCCATAGAAAATTTTCATCAAGTTCCAACATATCAATTGATTTTTTCTAATAAGTGATACCATGCTCTCTTGGTATGAAATCTGGGTTCATTACATATGAATTATTTCTTATGTACTTTTTTAAGATAGATTAAGGAACACATTATGAGATTTTGAGAGATTTAGTGGAACCACCAAGCGATAAGCTAAAATAAACATATGATCAATAATATGAAAGGGACTGGTATATTTAGGGATTATATTTCCATTATTTCCATATCTCATAATCTAATTCCAATTAGATATTCATAGTAATATTTTGTCACCACCATCAAAATCTATTTCTCATCGACCATTGATAGTATAAATTGTTTGTAAACTCTAAGCTTCCCTGATGTGAATTTGAATGGTTATAACCTTATATATCAATAGATTGGAAATATAATGTCTTAATATCTTTCCTTATAAAACTTTATCAAAACACATTAGAGTTCTACACTTTCTACCATATAGAGATTCATAAGGAGTGTTTCCCATGAAATTTTTTCACTAGTATGATTGACTATGGGTTTAGTTTTTTGAAATCACCAATATTAGATTAACTACTTATGATTTGTTTCCAATATTTTTCTTCATCGAACAAGAAACACCCAATAGTTCTATATCAATAAGAACCTACTTTCAAAAGGAAGGTTCTCATCATAGGATTTGGCTGATGTTGCTTAAGAACTCACATTGGTTGAGAGGATGGGAGGTCAGGATCATCACACCCATTTGAGGGGAATTATTGCCTACTCTAGGATACTCTTTATAGATTTAAGATATGTTTGTGATTCCATTATTAATTCCCACGTATGATATGGATCAACCTTAAATTAACAATCATTTAAAAATATGTACAAAATCATAGAATCATCTATATATATATATATGAGGTTCTTCATTAGTGGAGTCATTTATATATATCCAATGTTCTCCAACAATGGTATCCTATTATATACTACATAATGATTATTTGGTCATTATTATGATGATTCTAGTTTTTTAGACATGCAGTGGTGCACTCTAGATTATATCATTATCTAGGGAGATCTGAGTTGTTTTAATGTTGGGAACGGACCCATGAACAATCCTACAACGTATCCTTGTGAAAGGAATTAGAACCCACATAGCTCAGCGCTGCATAGTGGGAGATATCAAACATTGTAAGGTCATGTGGTAATGACATAACCATATAATTTAATATCATGTGGCAATAATTTCTAGGTGGAATGGGCCTAGTCAATTCTTGGTGTAGGAATTATGCTTAAGAAGCCCAAGGAACCTGGAAGTGGTGTGTATTTCTAAATTGAATTAGACCCTACTAGGAATGTTTCCAAGATATATAGGGTTGATTTTTGGATGATTGGGTTTGAACCACAGCAAGGCTTCCTATATATCCCATTTAGAAAAGAATCAATTCCCACATAGTTTGGTTATGAGGGACCCCACCTATGGAGGGCCATTGATGGTTTGTCTTACAAATACGAATGGCCCTTTTAGAGGATTAATTTGGGGATTACTTATGAATAGTATACCTAGAATATGATGAAATTATTGGGGCTTAATCCTGAGAAGGTTTCCCATTTAATGGGGATATGAAGGGTATGTGACTCATGGTACCTTGGAGGCTTACTGGGGATTATACCTAAAGATAAGGGACATAGTTTGAATTTTAGGGCTTACTCATAAGGGTAATGACCTTGTAAATTTTGGTTTTTTGGGGCTTACTCCTGGATAGGATTCCCTTAATCTCGGGGCTTAGATAGGCATCCTACATATTTTCGTTATAGAAGAAAGTAGGGACATCGTAGTTAAATAGGCTCAGATAGTGTAGGTTTCATGATCACCATTAGCCTCTAATGCTTCCTAAGTCTTGATTTATGTGAGAAAAAAGTGGAAGAAGAAGATATTTTAAAATAGACACCTCTTCATTATGTCCACTGGTGGACACAATGACATAGCCCAAAGTGAAAGGGATGGGGTGTTGGGTATTCATGTCTCCTCTGACCCATCTCCCACTTGTGGAAGAGGTCAGGGATCTGACACCTCCCCCTCTTCAGTTTATCCTGGATTGGTCTAGGGTATGAAAGAGGAAGGAATGTAGGTGAGTGATGTGAGACCCTCAGTGGCGAGGTGGTTAAAGGGTGCAACTTCCTACAAGAAAGGCTCGAGACTTACCTCGGGAGAAGTGCCCATACATTTATTCCATGGTAGGGGTAGAGGAAATCATTCCTGGTTGAATGGAAAAGAAAGTATAATCTATACCCTCCCTACTTGGAACCGGAGGCTCTAGGTTTTAGAGACGAGAAGTGGTGGACGTGGTCCTAACCTTGGAATCTGAGACCCAGAACTCTAGAACACTGTCCCAAGGGTTAGGGTCCTCGTGACTATTAGGATAGACACCCACATCCACCCCAAGGACCCTGACCAACCAACCAGATAAGTGCAGGAAACCCCTGAATATTGGAACACATACCCAAATGGGGGACACACTGATATATCCCTCAGAGTGGATCTATAAGACAGCAGAACATGGTGGAGGTTTCAACTTGGTCCCTTTTAGTCAAGGGATCCAAAGGAGAAGCCCTTCCATGAATGGTTTTAAAGAGGCCTCGATAGCTTGTATGTGTAGGTTTGGCGCGCAGGTGCAATGCACAACTATAGCCTACAGGTGAATCATAGGTTCGAGGAATTGGACTAGTGGAGGACTGAATGATTTGATGAAAGGACTATCGTGTAAACAACACTTGGGAATTGATTTTTCTTAAACACCATGGGTCTCATAAGGTGCCTTTGATTGGTTGTCACATAGGAACTTGCTTCAGGAAGGACCACACATAGATCATTGTTCACTACGGATTGAGGAGTACTCATATAGGTGTATTATGTTTTAATCATGATAGGAATTTTGTCAATCCTTTTCCCCATTATGTATCTCTTGTCTCGGACATTGGTGAGCTACCTGAGAGTTTTGGGGGTATCTGAGCTAAGGGTTCGCGCGAAGGGATCTCCGGGGCTACCTCCAAATTTTCTCCCTTAAAATGGGGAGCTCAAGGATCATATTTATATGATAAAATAGGTTAAGGAACATGGTACACAACTTCTACGCACAGATCTAGGGAACAAGTATCATGTGCAGACCCCATAAACTATTCATGCCACATGGGGGGTGATGCACAGTCTTAAGGAATGCAGGTACTGCGTGCAGGTTTGGTGTGTCTGTGAATTTGGCTTTTTGTCTTGTCTTCATCATGGATTTAAAATCTACCAATATAAACTTGTAATGATTTTTTTTCATCCTTTAATTAAATGATGTTTCAACAAAATCCCCCCTCAGGATTAGATCCAATCGGAAGAAGACGGTCTTGTATTGAGATGGGAAAGGAAAAAGATTACATTCTTCACCACAGAGATCAGTCATGCAATTATCCCATGTAGGAAAAGCGCACAAGTTAGGCATGCATGTTAGATGTCTATAAATACCCCAGACTATTTTATTTTTTCTCCACATGCTCGCTGATTTATTACTCTCTCCATGTAGTGCTTCTTCCAAACTGTGTTGCGCTGTTGGATCATGCAAATCTCACATGGAGGTTTCCTTGTATGAAAATCTATGCTTTGGTGTTGTGTGGACCCATCTTGGAGGCATAAGTGTAGAGCCTTATTGATAGATCTATGTGTGGGGAGAGGCCAATGGATCTATGTGCGGGGCTTGGTTGAAAGATCTGCACATATGGCCTGGTCGATGGATCTGCGTGCAGGGCCTAGCTAGAGGATCTGTGTGTGGGGACTGGTTGATGGATCTGCACATGGGGGTGGCTAGAATTGGCTATGTTCTAGTTTTCTATTACCAAAATTTCCTTCCAAATTTTCATTATTCTCTAAGTTATAATTTTTTACTAAAATAGAATTTGGTTTCTTTTGTAGGTTTCTAAAGGAATCCTTAAATACTACAGTAGCACAGGTAGCTGCATGGGCTAATGATAAGATCAAACCTGTCAGGCCAGATTATTTCCACATGGTCAAGCCTGCAATGCTAGATTTATCAAAGTAATTCCTAACATATCAATGAAAATACCCATAATAAAAATAACTTACTTTATACAGTCATGGTATTCTTGTAGATGTTATCATCCATGACCCTCAAAATTACTTCCCAATGTAATGGTTTGTGATTCATATCAATTTCCCCTCATTCGTGATCTCTTCCAAGTGAATCTTCATCAATAAAGGGATAGCTTCTACTTGTTGTTTTTTTGTCACAAACATTATAATCCCGACATGAAGTCACACATTTGGGAACTAAAGACTCATTGTTATGATTCAAATTTCCACTCTTTACAAGTAGATCAAATACAAGGCTAGAAGGATGACTAGGAATTCTGCCCTGGAGGGGGTGTCAGGCCTAAATTGATGTGGTAATATTTGGTGTGTCACAATTGTACCAATTTTTGGAAGGATCTATAGGAGGTCAACATCTATGACACCATATGGGTTGTATAGAGCTATGTATACAAAAACCGTGATTTTATTTCTAAGTTTCTCAGTTAATGGTGTCTAGATATGAATTTCCTTCTATCTGAAAAAATGCAAAGTCTGTATTAGTTTCTAGGATATCTACTAGATTTCTAAGGATATCCATCTTAGGGATATGTATGATGAGTTTATCCCACCCTATTCAACATAGGATGATTATAAAATGACACCTCCTTTGGCCCATGGGATCTTCAAGATCATGACAAAGATAGTGACCAAGGAGTCACACCCCAATGGTGACATCCATCTTGGAACATGGATGGGTTCTTTCCATAAAACCAAAGGGTAAAGTAACATATGTAACCACCCAAAAATATGCCCTGTCACAGAGAATAAGGGTATTCTGGACACATTCTGAACTATTTTGGAAAAAGGTGAGTTTAAACTCTGGGGTTATAAGATCAAACCTAAAGTCAATGCCAAAGTCTTCCTGGATAGTTTCCTCACTGTGTGGCTGAGTATTTTTTTGCTACCAGTTCATGAGTCTAGGGGTGGTCTGTGGCCATGGACATTCATCATTGCAGCCAAATTGGTAGAGGGTAAGTATATAGGGTCAGATACTCCCCTCCTGGCAAGAATTTATCGGTACCTACTACACCTATATAATAGGAAGTCCCTATTTAGAATCATTATACCATTTTCAGTTTTATGGGGATGGGAATTCCATGAATGCCCCCTTGGGTACCAACTACTACAGAGACTGACATAATCCCTTCAGCATCTAGAGAAATAAGGTGTCAAACTGCATTGCAGCAATTCCAATGCATGCATTACAGAATGTTTATGTGCCGTCATTTTAGAATTTTTAATTTTGTTCATTAAAATTTCTTGATCAAGCTTATCCTTTTAGAGAATCTGTGGGTCCAGTATCAGTCCATCAAGAATAGTGGTGGGCTCTCTAAGGGAGGAATATTCCTATTCTAATGATTTCATCCTTCTAGTATATGAAGTGTTGGAAGGTGCAACTTCATCTTCCTCTATTTATATAGGGAAGGAGGCTCAATATAATACCCCAATATTTTATGGTTTGTCTTTATTAAATAATTCCAATTAATTAGAAATCTTAAAATGCAGTTAACACTGAGTCTATATGAAACTACACTTTGTTATAGAGTATAGTCATAACCTACCCTTTAAAAATAAATTTTCCACTTCTGTGTTTTGAATTTCAAAAAACGGACAGACACAGTTGCGATTAGGAAGTTATTTAGAGACTGATAGAATCAACTTAATTTTTAGTGAATAGTAACCTACCGTTATGAATTGTAATATGACCATTATGATTAGTAAATCATCCAAATAAATAGTAAACAAACCCATGAAAGTAGGCATCTCGCATGTGACAATATGATCATAGTGTTCATATTTTGGTAAATATTTAATTACAATTTTATGATTAAATTAATAATTTATATAAAAATATTTTTTCCTAAAATTTAATCAAAAATTTTTATTTTTATTATATTTAAATGAATATTTTATGATACCTTAGTAAAATTTTCAAAAAGTTATAAAATCAGTTATAAAATTAAAATTGTTATTTTTTGAATAAATTGTTATTTTATTTAAAAATTAAATATATTATATATAGAATATTATTTTGATAAAATGGAGTTCATTTTTTAATTCTAAACACTAAAAAATGGTTATGGTGAATTTTTGGGATTTTTTGGAAATACTTAAATTTTTGATGAATAGTAAAATACAGTGATTTTCAGTATTTAAATTATAATACAAATACATGAATTAAAAACATCATGCATGATGTAGAAACACTTAGTTTTTATTTACATGACCCATTTACTGTATTTATTCATTGAAGAATCACTATTTCTTGTCTTATAGAAAAATAATAAACTACTAACTAAAATAATGGGAAAACCCGCCTCTCCTCCGCTATAAATACCCTCCCTCACTCCCTCTTCCTCTCATACCTATAAAGCATCAAGACTTTCCTAAATTCTTCTAACTACTCCTATTAATCCTTTTTCACATGTACAAGACTTACTGGTCTCACAAAAGGGTCAAAAAGCAAAGTCCTTAATGAAGTTCTCAAGGAGATATATTCAAAGAGGTAACCCCTTTTCTTTTAATTTCATTTTCAATTTAATTTCTCTTCTTATCTTCTCTTAAAATATTCTACCCAAGTGAACATTATAAATACAGTATCATATATATACTAGAATAAAATCATGATAATGTGATAGGCTTCATCTTCTTCCTTTCTCTCTCACTTTTTATTTTAAAAAGGAAATCGTCTTCTATGTGGTGCTAGTTTACAACCTTCAGGGAAAAAGAACCATCATTCTTCAATTTATCCTCCAAGGCTGGTTATGAAATAATTTTTTTGGTTGAACCAGATTATATAATATGTTTTATGTCTTATGTAATGATATAAAACCATTATATGTAAATAATTCTAATCCACACATCAAAACTAGTTCATAATGGTCAAAAACCGCCAAAATAATCTAAACAATTATCACTAAATGTATTATCTAATGATTCATTCTAATACTACATAACCATGTGATATATATAACCATTTAAACTTATGTTTGTTAATTAATAACATAAAATTCAAATTTTGGAGAGTTATACCCATTTCACATGAACTCCATTACTTGTTATCATGCGAACCGGTCATGAAAAACAAGTAAACAAACACTCCAAAACAATGGAATTCATTCTTATAACCTATCACAAGGAAATAAATGAACATAATAAATCTTCAATGAATAAAATAAATGTGTATAAGGTTCTTAATTAATTAATTAATGGATTAATTTGACTGTCCAGGACATTAAGGTCAAGTGCAGAACACATTCGGACAATTTGGTAAGGGATATCATAACTCAATTTCCATTTGTTGAGTTAAACATAATTTCATTTGTTTATGTTTTATCCAAGAATATGTGTGGATGACATCTGATTGTTTCATACTGTATGTACACTTATATTTTTTGGATTTACTTTTTTTACACATAATTATGTCATTGATTCTCCCTCACTCTAATGACAAGATCTTCGTAAGGGGTTTCTCATCTCACTTTAATTTTTGTGATATTTCTATTTTTCACCACTTATTTCTTATATGTATGTATTATGAAAGTTTTTATATAATATAATTATTATCTTGGTTTTCATGGTATTAAATTATTCATTTTATGGATATTAATTTTGTTCATATGATTTATTTGCTTACATTGTGTTAAGGGACTTCATCTCAAATTCCATTTCATTAAGACTTACTTGGTATTGTACACGTAATTTTTCTTATGTGTTGTATATATTTCTTCTTTGAGATCATTTTAAATTTGAAATTACATTTTTATCAAGTATCCATACTCTTATTCCATGGATATGTTTATTATCTTAGTCGTGTTCCATTTTACATATTATGTTTATTTTGAATGTTGTTCTAATTGGAGAATATTATTGAGTTCATATCCACAACTCAATAAGGATATTGAAAGAGAATATTGTTCATGAATTAAATCTATGTGTAAGGAATTCATTGTACTTTCCATGAAGGTAGGGGCCCTTTATATCCCCTCGATGCATCGACAAGTCTCATGAGACAAAACAGTTGGTGACAACCCCTTCGTGTTTGTTTCCAAAGAGAATCAAACGGGTACCCACCCAGAAACATAAAACATCTTGACGGTATGATAGTTCATGTGCTAGATACATGATTTCCAAAAAATAATTAGCATTTTCTTTCTCAATATTCATTTATTAATTTCCATCTCATTTTCACTATGAAAAATTCTTTGGATGCATTTTCATTCTCATTATATTCATGACATGTGTTTTTTTCCAATTATTCACCATGCCATTTTGATTATGTAAAATTTATTATTGATTCATGCTTTCGATATATGTAACCCTTACTGACCATCTACGATCACCTCTTTTAGTTGTTTCAATTCCCCAGTTTATGAAGATGAGATCTTTGAATAAGTGATGAGAATCTATTTTTTTTCTCTTTTTCTATATACTATGTTTATTTACCATTGTAATAAAGAAACCATGTATGTATCTAGTTTCTTCAAGACTCCTAAACTGATCAATACTTGGTGATGTGATCTTTTGTATCTATGCCATTGTAACAACATGACCATCGACTATGGGCCTCTGGGGTCAGGGTGTTCCTGTTGGTATAAGATGAAGTTTAGTAGAATCCTCGAAAACTATATTTAGAAAACGTAGATTTGAGAAGATATGTCTAAGGTATAATTTGAGGTTATACATTAAAGAATGTTCCCAAATAAATCATGTTTATGATTATGAGATATACTAGGCATAAAATATCAATTTATGTTAAATATTTTTGTAGTTTGAAATTATACATTATGATTCATAACATAATTTAGTTACTACCATTATTTAGTGATGGCGCCTAATGGGAGAAAGGGAATCAATACCCACAGACAGTTTAGAGATTACCCCACTGATCAAGGAAACACAGTTAGCATTGGAGCTATAGGTTACTATTTAGAAATGACACCAAGTCTATCTGAGGTACATGATGTGTTCCAAATTTCATTATTAAAAAAGTACATTCCATATCCAACACATGTCATTGGTACTAAAGTAAAATAATTGGAACTAGATTTATCTTACTATGAAGAGCCTATCGAGATCATTAACACTAGAGAGTATGTATTGAGAAATCAAATGACTCAACTGGTAAAGGTTCTTTACATAAACCATAAAATAGAAGAAACAACAAGGGAACTATATGATGTTTTTAAGAATAACCACCCACATCTTTTTAGAGGGAAATTTACTTAAAAACATTTGAGGATGACATTTCTAAAGGAGGGAAAAATATAACACCCCAATATTTTATTGTATGACTTTCTTAAATAATTTCAATTCATTTGATCTCATGTAATGAACTTAACACTGAGTCTTTATGAAACAACACATTTTATATGTGATAGTCATAATCTACCCTTTAAACATAATTTTTACACTGATGTGTTTTGAATTTTGAAAAATAGATAGACACGGTTGTGATCAATAAGTTATTTAAAGTCTGATAGAATCAACTTAATTTTTGGTGAATAGTAACCTACCATTATGAATAGTAACCTACCCTTATTAATAGTAATCTAAAATTATGAATAGTAATATGACCCTTATGATTAGTAAATCAGCCAAATAAATAGTAACTACACACATGAATGTAGGCATCTTGCAAGGTAAAATATGATCACAATGTTCCTATTTTTGTAAATATTTAATTACAATTTTATGATTAAATTAAAAATTTAAATAAAAATATGTTTTCCTAAAATTTAATCATAAATTATTATTTGTCTTATGGTTATAATAAAATGTTATGATGCCGTAATTAAATCTTCAGAGAGTTACAAAATCAGTTATAGATTTAAAATTGTTTTTTTCAAATAAATTATTATTTTATTTAAAAATTTAATTTCCCATATTTAGAAAATTATTTTGAAAAAATGGAGTTCATTTTTGAATTCTATAATTTAAAAAATGGTTAGGGTCGAGTTTTGGGATTTTACTGAAATACATGAATTTTTTATGAATAGTAAAATACGGTAATTTACGGTATTTAAAATAGAGTACAAATACATGAATTAAAATTTTTTTTTGCATGATGTCAACACCATTAATTATAATTCACATGACCTAGTAACTATATTTAGTCATGTAATCATCATTATTCTTGTATAATGGTAAAATAATAAACTAATTACTAAAATAATTTGAAACCCCTCCTCTCCTCCACTAAAAATACCCTCCCTCAATCGCACTTCTTCCAACACCTCTCGAGATTCAAGACTTGCCTATGTTCTACCAAATACTCCTCCCAAGCCCCTATACCACTTCAAAGACTTTCTGGTTTCACCAAAAGGCCAAAAACCAAAGGCCTTAAGGATGATCTCAAGGAGATAAATTCAAATTGGTCAACATTTATCTTTTAATTTAATTTTCAATTTACTTTATTTTCTTATATTCTCCTCAACACCTATAATAAAGTGATAATGAAAAATCTAGTATCATCTATATACTATAATAATAACATTATAATGGTATATTCTTCATCTACCTCCTTTTTCTCTCTCTTCTATTTTAAAAATGAAATCATCGTCTGTGAGGTGCCAATTAACAACCTTCATGGATGACGAACCTTTGTTCTTCAATTTCTCCTCCAAGGCTAGTCATGAAAACATTTTTATGGTTTAACAAGATTATAAAATATTTTTTATGTCTTATGTAATTTTCTCAAACTAGTATATGTACATAATACTAATTCTTACATCACAACTACTTCCTAATGGTCAAAATTCGCTAAAATAATCTAAACGATTATCACTAAATGTCTTATCTAATGATTCATCCTCATACTATATAACCATGTGATATATATAACTATTTAAACTTATGTTTTTTCATTAATAATATGCAATTAAAATTATGTAGAGTTATACCAATTTCACATAAACTCCATTACTTATTTTTATCTGAACCGATCATTAAAATCATGTAAACGAACACTCTGGAACAATGGGATTCAATCTTGTAACATATCAAAAGGCCATAAATGAATATAATTAAACTATAATTAATAATATAAATATGGATAAAATTATGAATTAATTAATAAATTGATTTGATTTTACTTTCTAGGACATTAAGGTCAAGTGCAGAACACATTCAGACAAAATGGTAAGAGATATCATAACTCAATTTACATTTCTTGAGTTAAACATCTATGCCTTTGGTTATGTTTTATCCAAGAACATGTTTGAATAAACTCTGATTATTTTATACAGTATTTCCACTAATATTGTGTGGATTTACTTTTGTCACACATAATTATCTCATTGATTCTCCCTCACCCGAATGACACGATCTTTGTATGAGGTTTCTCATCTCACTTTTATTTCTGTCAGATTTCCATTGTTCACCACTTATTTATTGAATTTATGTATTCTATCATTTTTTTATATAATATCAATATTCTATTGGTATTCATGGTATTCAATGATTCATTTTATGGTTATTAATTTTTGGTCATACGATTCAGTTCATTACAATGTTGTAAGGGGCTTCATCTCAATTTCCATTTCATTGAGACTTACTTGGTATTGTGCACCTAAATGTTCTTGCGTGGTGTATCTACTGCCTATTTGAGATCATTTTACATTTAAAATTACAATTATATTAGGTATCCATATTCTTATGTCATTGATATGTTTATTTTCTTAAATGTGTGCCATATTTCATACGGTGTTTATTTTGAATGTTGTTCTAATTAGAGAAATATTGATGAGTCTCTATCCAAAACTCAATATGGATATTGAAAGGGCATATTGTTATTGAATTAAATATATTTTTATGGAATGCATTGGACTTGCAGTGAAGGTCGGGGCCCTTTATAGCCCCTCGATGCATCGGCAACTCTCATGAGACAAAAACGTTGGCGACAAAACCTTTATCTTTGTTTCAATAAAGAATTAGACAAGTACCCATCCAGAAACATAAATTGTCTTGATGGTATGATGGTTCATGTTAGAGATACGTGACGCCAAAAAAATAATATTCATTTTCTTTACTCAGTATTCATTTATTAATTTCCTTTTGGTTTTTGCTATGAAAATATATTTGGATGCATTTTCATAGTCAGTATATTGATGGCATGTGTTTTTTCAAATTATTCACCATTCCATATTGATTATATTAATTGATTATTAATTAATGATTTCACTATATGTAACCCTTATGTATATTCTAAGCACACCAATTTTCGTTATTTTCTTTCCCTAGGTCTTGAATATGATATCCTTGAATAAGTGATGAGAAGTAGTATTTTTTTTATATCTTTTTCTATGTATTGTGTTTGTTTACCATTGTAATAAGGTAACCATGTATGTATCTATTTTTTTCAATACTACTAAATGGATTGATCCTTGGTGATGTGATCTCTTATATCTATTTCATTGTAATGAAATTACCACCGACACTGGGCCTCTGGGGCCGTTGTGTTACACTCATGGTGGTGAATCTACCATCTCAATGGATGAAGTGTTCCAAGATGCGACCGCATTTTCCCAACTTACATAGGGGGGAAGAGGGCCATGGTAATTTCATAAGTTCTATTCTTGATATCATGCCCTATTTTTTACTCTCCTCTTTTCCTAATTTTTCATAACTATTTCATGAACCATAGGACCATATGAAAACCAATGTTGATCCTATTGTTGTTTTGAAAGGGGATAAAATAGATCCTAGATGGTCTAAGGAAGTTGTTAATGTTTTCCTCGACTCTGTGGGGGCATGGAGATATTGTGACAGTTGTGGATTTGGTGGGGGGAATTGGTAGTGGGGCCAATCTAGGTCCTGAGAAGCATGTCATGGATGCCCTTGCTAGTGAGTATGGTGGGAGGTTTCAAACCATATATAATGAAATAATGATGTATTTAATCTAGTTGTTGATATTCCATGTTCCATCAAAGAGTTCAAGTACTTTCCTAAGGAACTTGACAGATGTGATTTTTCACATGCTTAAACCTCCTTTGCATAGTCTCCCTTCTTTTTCATTTATTTTACCTTCATGGTCAAAACATGATATTAATTTTGTAGAAAAAGTTATGAGAGCTCTCCATGAATGTGCTGTTCAATATCACCCCACCCCTACCACTAAAGATGTATTGCCCGAGAATCCCATATCAATAGCTACTATAGATCCTTTGGTTGTAGGGGATGAACAAGTTAAAGAGTATGTCTTAAACCAAGAAGAGTTGTCTATGACGATTTGGGATGAGGATGCCAGGGAAGAATCTACCAAGGTTGTTGAACTGTTAATAGGTTAGTGTCACTAACTATCTTATTATTCGCTGTCCTCTTTGTCTACCATTTTTCTAGGGCAAACAATGATGATGATCATTTAGGACTATAATTTTCAGGGGCTTGGTCTAAGGTAAAAGCTGCTACATCATTTCGACTAGCATTAGAATTCAAGCCATCCATTGTCTTGGAGGGGTAGAGTAGGACACCTTTTTGGGAGATTTGGTTCTAGATTATATTCCACCTCATGACAGCGGCTCTGAGTTAGACTTAGAGCTACCGACCCCTCCCAGTTTCACACATGGAAGGACATGGTAGACCATCTATAAGATAACTTCCAAGATGCCTCTGGAAGAACTTCCATCTCCTTTTGGTCGACTTCCAGTTCTGTTTGGCATGTTGGGATTTGGTGTATTTGATTACTGTCCAATCTACACTACCGTGAAGGAGACCATCCTCTGATGATAACAATAGTGTAAGCTTCAACAAGATCTCATAAATACCAAACCTCTTTCCATCATTGACCACTTTTATGTTTCATTATCCCAAGAAAATGCCATTCACAATAAAATAAAGGTAAAATTTAAGTGAAAGATCAAAGAGGAGACTATCAAAGTGTCGCAACTTTATCAAGAATTATATATTGATCAAGGGGAACTCAAATATCTCTATCATTCATTGGGATAATCCCACACATAAGGGTCAAATTTCATTGAAAACGTAATAGAATCACTTCTCCAAGAAAATGATACTATAGCCCATCGATTAACTGAGCTTCAACAAGTAGCTAAAGAATTTTGGGAGGCCATTAAAAATATGAAGTGTTATGTTTAATGTCTATTGTAATATATGAAATAGATAATACATTTGCGAAAGTTCCTCTTATTTTTCTATATAAATCAAAATAATTTTATTTCCAATCAAATATGTCTTCATACCTATCTTCTTCTTATGATGATAACATTGATGATGGTTTTCATAGAATGACATCCTCATACTAAATAATAATAATAACAATGATATAGATAGGGGTGCCCTAGTTTCTACCTAATCCATTAGTCCTTATGAACATAGTTCAACTGTTGATAGGGTTTTAAGAGAATCCCTACAAAAATTATGTCCTTTGGGTAAACAACCTAACATTTTCTTAAGCTCAATATTAAAGAGACTTAGCGGGTGACACATGGGACTTTCTTAAACCCACCTTTTTGTATTCATAGACTAAGATGTTTTATGCCTATTTATTATTATTTTTTGACTTTAACAAAACCTTACACAGTACAGGTCTTGAAAGTTGAGGCTTGAATTTTTTCAAGAGTTCCCTTTTCAGGTTTTTAGACTGGTGAGTACTACATCTCTTTTTGTGGATAGTTTAAAGTCATCCAAACCAAACTAATGAGACTGGAGTGTTAGGTCAAACATCTTTGACCATAAATTTTGAGATGATAACCCAAACAAGGCTTTCTTGGTAAGAATGTTTCTACATCCTTCAGATACACCAAAGGGGAATCTTGAGGCACAATTTTGTGGATTTTGAATCTAAAACATGACATTAAGGAAGAGAGGAGGTCTCTCCTGAGGATGAAATTTACATTGGTTGACAAAACTATATGTGGACTATTTAATGCAAGGCCAACCAGAGCACGTACTTCATGGTCGAATAGTGGAATCCTTTGGTTGGAAATCTCGAATATGAGCTAATTTATAAAAATCCATCTAGGGAATGTTATAGCATATCCATGAAAAGGAGTCATTAGGAATTCTAAAATTCCATTACTAATAGTCTAGATGAGTTTAAAGAGATTTAGATTTATGAAGACCAAAAAAGGTGGGTTTTTCAAGGGAACATGTTTGATAATGAAGGGATCATCTGTATCAGCATTGGATGTGAATAATAAACCACCCCCACACGAATTTGGTGTGTGAAAGACTGTATATTTTAGTGAAATAAATGATATCATGGTAGGGGGAGGCCCCCTTTCTAAAAAGGTCTAAAATGTCATGCAGTTTAATGTTTTGTGGTGAGGACATCATGTTGTGCAATTTAAAGTCATACAACAAGGTCATTATATTATATATTTTAAATTAATACAAAAAGGACATTATGGTATAAAGTTTGAAGTCATACAACAAGTTAATTATATTATATATTTTAAATTAATACAAAAAGGACATTATGGTATAAAGTTTGAAGTCATACAATAAGGACATTACTGTATACAGTTTAATCTCATACAACAAAAACTTTATGGGAGGGATATAATTTAAGGTCGTTAGCTTTGACCAAAAAGTTGATGATTCTCCCATTCTGGGTAACCTGTCCAAAAATGTGTTACCATATTCAGGTTTGAAAGAATAAATTTTTAAGCTGTAATGTAAGGATTTCTGAATCTAAAGAGTGGTATGGGAAAAAAGGGGCTTATGGAATTAGAGGAATTATCTCCCAAGAATAAAGTTACCACTGGTGGACTAACCCATTATTGGGACTATTTTATGCAAGGCCAACTATGGAACGAACTACTTAGTTGATAGTGACATATGTTGTCTGGAAAACTCTAATACAAACCACTTTATGAAAATCCAATTGGGGCATGTTACAACATAGTCATGAAAAAGAGTCCTCAGGTATGAGACCCTATATTTCTCAAAGGCAATGGAAGTTTATGAATATTAGGATTTTCTTAGGCATTGACTATGGCTTGTGAAAGGAAGGTACCTGATCATGGAAGGATAATTCCATGTTGAAATTTCCAATGAATCGAGGAAATGGGTGATCTATATAGGTCTGCCCCAAGCATATGAAATATGGTGTCCGTAGTTTTAGGTCAGATGAATTTGCCCAAAATATCATGGAAATAATTTTCCATATGTGGCCTTATCAGACCTAGATTATTCTAGAATATATTGGACATGAAGGGGGGAAAGTTTTATACCACAATCTCAGAGGGTTTTAGATTAAGAGTAAAATATGAGACAAATATGATGAAGAAAAAAGAGGCTTCTCTCGAGGACGAAGTTAACGCTTTTTAAGAAACCATTTATGGGGGATATTTTATTCAAGGCCATATGAGGGTGCATAATGCATAGTCAAATAGTGGCATACTTTGGTTGAAAAACCTGTTATGGTAGTTGTTTTATTAAAAGCCTACTGAGGCGTATTATATCATAGTAAAGAAAAAGAGTCCTTAGAAATCAGACATTATATAATCAGAATTTGGAGAAATATTATAGAGATATGAAAGTGTCCATGATTAGGAGAATGACATATGGAACAGATATTGTCTAATGAAAAAAAATGAATCATTTAGGTAAATATTGGCCTTGAATTATAGAGTACCTTGCATAAATCTGAATCATATTCATAGGGAGTATCTCTGTTTCCTTGGTGGACCCCCTAGTGAGGAGACCCAAACTAAAACATCCCACATATATTATGTTTGTATCCAGAAATGGAAGCATTTTTTTGTTTCCTCATGGATGAGACTAGGTTAGAAGACCTAGGTTTCACTACATATCTCATTAAGATGAGAATCAAGACATAAGTTATAGCATCCTGCCTTTTATCACATAAACTTTCATTTCATTTTACAGAACCGAGGATCTTTAAGGTTTAGTGACTTGGAAACCAAGAACTGAAAACATGAAAACATAAAACATTCTTCTTAAACACTTGGAAGGCTTCTCCTCAAGTTCATCCTAGGTTCATTATTGCATCTCATAACCTGGGGACATACATCAAAAGAAAGGGTGAGCAGAAGGCCCAGTAAAGGAAACAAGGGGAAACATTTAACATGTGAACTTGGGATACATCAACAATATCATTAAAAAGAACTTTAAGGCATGAGAAAGAAATCATGAGGCATATCATAATAAAAATAAAATTTTTCACAACATGAAGATGTGGCTAAAAAATTTAATATTGACAATAATTTCGTTTCACCAAGGTCCATCCCCAAGGTTTCATTAAAAATCACCAAGGTTATTCACCAAGGTATCAGTGTAAAAGGTCATCTCTAGAGATTAAGTCTTTACCCAATGCATTAGAGCGCTATCAGGGCGCACCCTAAAATTTGTATTTATGATCATGTGAGCCACATATATCATCATGAAAAATTTCATAAACAACCCATATAGCATAAAATAAATGGGTTTCATTTCATAATCATAATGTTTTAAAAACTGCTTTAAAGACATGATCTTTGTGTCACTTTAAAACCCACAGAAAAGGAAGGTGGGTCTCATGTATATAAATCAAAGAATTTAAAATAGAAAAACTTGGTATATATGTGAATACCCCTGTAGAATAAAGAGTTTTTAATATTCAATTAATAAAATAAAATAATTTGAGAAAAAGAGAGAGGCATTTGAGATGGAAATTCTGCAGCATAACGGCTATGTTTCAGGGTTTTAGAAAATATTGAAAGGAGAGGGGACATAGTTCACCCACTCATAAATGATACAAAGAATAGTATAGGGACAGAATATAATGGATAAATTAACATGGTAATGAGATTTGAAAGACATACCATATGAAATGAAAAACATGGAAGGAAGACAAAATAAGATTTCTCTTATGAAAATTCAGCAGCCTAACGGCGTCACTAAAACTTCAACAAAATGAATTGAAGAGATCAAATAGGGTCTCTCATCATATGAACATAAAATATCAGTATGATAGATATATATATCATACCCCAACATAATAAAAATGAACTTGAAATACTTGACATGAACGTATAACTTTGAAAAATGAGAAAGGTGAAAGAATCCCTTAAAAATTCGACAGCCTAACGGCGCCACTTAAACTTCAAAAAAAATGAATTGAAGAGATAAAATAGAGTCTCTCATCATATGAAAATAAAATTTCAGTATGATAGATATAGATATCATACCCCAACATGATAAAAAGGAACTTGAAAGACTTGACATGAAAGTAGAACTTTGAAAAATGAGAAGGGTGAAAGAATCCCTTAAAAATTCAGCAGCCTAACGGCGTCACTTAAACATCAACAAAAATGAATTGATGAGATAAAATAGGGTCTCTCATCATATGAAAATACAAGATCAGTATGATAGATATAGATATCATACCCCAACATAATAAAAAGGAACTTGAAATACTTGACATGAAAATAGAACTTGAAAACGAGAAGGGTGAAAGAATCTCTTAAAAATTCGGTAGCCTAACGGCGCCACTTAAAACGTCAAAATACTGAATTGAAGAGATCAAATAGGGTCTCTCATAATATGAACCTAAAAGATAAGTATGTTAGATTTAGATATCATACCCCAACATAATAAAAAGTAACACGAAAGACTTGACAAGAAAATAGAACTTGAAAATGAGAAGGGTGAAAGAATCCCTTAAAAATCCGGCAGCCTAACAGCGCCACTTAAACATTCTTAAAACAAAATGATGAGAGTAAGAGGGGGTATCTCATCATATGAACATAAAAAGTACAGTATAATGAATATAAAAGAACCTCCTCCAAAACAAGAACATGGAGCACAAAAGAAATGACATAAAAGAGATCACTTGAAAAGAAAGAGAGGGGTCGGATCCCTGACCTTAAAACGTAACTCTTAAAACTCAAAGGTTGGGACCTTGAGGGCTTGGGGGCACCTTGGGAGGACTCCTTGGGAGGTAATGAGACCGGATCTTTGTTTGGGTAGAGTTGGGAGTCGAATGGATGAGAGGATTTCTTGGTATTATAGGGAAAGTGAGGGGACAAGGCATTAATGGCCAAGGGACACCTCATTGGTGGTTTTGGAAAAACCATGGGCTTGCCCATGGTATTTTCCCATGGTATTGGCCACTTGGGACACCTCATACCTTATCTTACTATTCATAAGTCGACCATATTTATTACATACTTAATACATCATTTAATGATGTCATTAAACACTCGTAACTTAAAAACTGAATTTTCACTATTCATCGAAAATTCAACTTTCTCAGAAAAATCCCAAAATTTCACCTTAACCCAATATCAATGCTTTTATTTCAAAAATGAACTTCATTTTATAAAAATAATTTTCTACATATTTTTAATTTAATTTTTAAATAAATACACTATTCACCAAAAATTCATTTTTTTCAGAAAAATCCCCAAAATTTACCTTAACATAATATCGATGCTCTGAGTTCAAAAATAAAATCCATTTTATAAAAATAATTTTCTAAATATTTTTAATTTAATTTTTTAATTAAAAAACACTATTCACCTGAAAAAACTAATACTTGAATAATAATATATGAAACCATTATTTAACAATTTTATTGAATCACATTACTTAATCAAGGTGCCTAGATTATATTAATACTTTCTTTAAGTGAGATTACTAATCCATTTGGTCACATTACTAATCCTAAGCATAAAATCACTATTCATAATTTAATATTCATCAAAAATTAAGTTGATCTTATTAGACTCTAAATTTCGTACTGAACATAATTGTGGAAGACCATTTTTTGAAAATCATTACACATTTTTAATTATTTAAGGTTTACATAAACATTTTTTAAAATATCCTTTCTCTAAAATTCACCAAAAATATGCATACTATATTTATCCGGTCATTTGAAAATTCATAAACTTCATCATAAGAAGAAATCAAAATTTTAATTTAAAAAAAAGGATTACACAAGGCAGTTATGGTTTCCTTACATAGCCCCTTATCACACCAGCATAGGACCTAAGTGTAATGTGTGCTAAGGTGAGAGAATCTGAGGGAGGCTCGGCCAACATCGCACGAGTAGTAATTTCCATCAGTTTGAACTTATCACGAAGGCGATTCCGTTCTAGCTTCACACGATGAATTTCGGATTGGGTTTGGTCTAGAGCAAAGCCCATTGGTGGTACCTCTTTCCCAAGTTCTATTAGATGGTCTTCAATCGGTCCAAGACTACTGGGTGAGGCCATAAAATCTTCTTTCTATATTAATTAACCAAGATTACTTGTATTTAGAGACAATAATCAAAATGTTTAGTTTCTAGTGGTCATATTGACCAATGGTCATATAACAGTCAAAACCCAACGGTCTCATTTTAATTATACTCATGTTATCAAATGAAACATTTTTTTTAGTAAAAAAAATAAAATAACACACAAAATTTGGAAACAAGATTTATTCAAAATTTCGGGTCGTTACGTAAGCTGTTCTTGAAGTACCATGATGTTTAACATCATGTGGTACAGATCATTTCCATGAAAATTAACATCATTTGGTAAGGACGGAGGTGACTTGATGTGAAAAAACAAAGGGATATTATAGGTGGACTAGGTTTTAAAACCAAAGTGTCACTACATATCTTTTTAAAACAAGAATCAAGCCACATGTAGTTCAAAAATGATTCTATGTATTGATTTAATTCCCATGTGAAGGAAATGGTGGTTTTCAAAATTTGAGCTCACACATGGCATGAGGACCCATATCAAATCTTCTTATATTGATATGACTCATTTATAAAAGAGTTGAGATATTATCCAGATTCTATTGTATCTAGTCCCATGATTTATGATTCAGACGTCACTACATATCTCACTGGATTGAGAATCAATCCACATGTAGTTTTGAAAGAAATAATGCTATTTATTATCATGTAGTGAGGACATCTAGTGTGCCGTTTATGGTCTTTCACGAGGACCATGATAATCTAGATATCAATTCATATGTCTTACATGTGCAATGAATTCTATTACCAATGCTCCTAAGATCATGTGATCTATGCTCAGTGTGGGAAACAATGAGTGGAAAAAGCCTCTTTCATGATGCAAAGGAAACACATGTGGAGGATAAGGGAATTAGATTTTTTAGTTGTTGGGCCTAGAGGTATGATCTAGGAATCACTACATATATCATTAGGATGAGAATCAAGAAATATGTAGTTCTCAGAGTATTGTGTAGTTCAATTTCATACGCCAAGTATGAAGGTTTACTGACGTGAAGAAAGGAGTGATGCAGTTAGACCGGGTTTTAATACCCAAGCCTCACTATGTATCTTATTAGGTCATGAATCAAGCCTCACGTAGTTCTTGAAATACCATGTTGTTTAACATCGTGTGGCGAGGATGATGGTCGTGCAATTTAACTTCATGTAGAAAGGACGTAAGTGAACCGACCTGAAAAAACATAGGGGAAATCTTATGGGTGAGACCAGGGATAGAAATCTGGGAGTCACCACATATCCCATGATGGAAATAATTAAGCCACACATAGTTCTTATATGAATCCATATAGTTTATCATCACAAGTTAAGTATTTAGATCATCTAACATGATACATCACTGTGGCTAGGCCCAGGAATAAAGGGGTAGGATTCACTACATATATTATGATGATAGGAATCATTCCACACATAGTTCCTGAAAGGTCATATGTGAAGGTTTGAAACATACACATGGAAAAAGGGTATTTGTTACTAAATTTCTGATGGATTCCAGATAGGAGACATGTGCATCACTACGTATCGCAATAGGTTGAGAATCAAACCAGACGTAGTTCTTGAAATCACATAGTTTAATGTCATGTAGTGAGGACACAATAATATTGGGACCTACACCTATAGGGTGGACCAAATTCCACTATAGAGTTGCAATGATGTGGGTGGGGCTTAGGCATGGGAGTTTCCCATTCTTTATTCCTCATGTCTGGACAAGGAGAAATCCTTACCCACTAAGGGTTTAGAGGGAAGTGATTGAGACATATACTTGAGATGAAATCCCATATTTAAGGAACCACAGAGTCATGGGAATTATTGTTATTGGGTGCTTCTTAATGTCAAATGAAAGAGATGTTAACCATTCATTTTAATGTCATGCGGTGAGGAAAAATGGTGTGTTTTAGTTTTGTGTTATATGACTAGGACCATATGTCATGCAGTTTATTGTCATGCAATGAGGATGATGGTGTTATGCAATTTTATGTTATTTTTATTGGATGATGTGTTGTGTGATTATATGAAATAATTCTTTAAAAACCTTGCATGGGTTAGAGTCGTAATGATTTCTCCATCCAGTGAGATCAAGAAATACACTTCATTAGAGTGGACCTTGTGTATAGAGTAAGGTCCTTCCCACTATGCCTCTAGTTTTGGAGGCTTCTTTCTTGGATCATTGGAATTTTGAGTACCAATACCAATTCTACTTGGAGGAATGAATGGAGGTAGAATTTCTTATTAAAGGATCGTGACCCCTGATTCTGATAGACTACCAGGTGATGCAATATGGTCAATATCTTTTCATTTAATAACTCTAATTCATCCAGTTGTTTTTGGGATTTCTCATCTATAGATAGTTGGTCACAAATTGAAATAGGATGGGAAGGCAACTGGACCGCAATGGGAAAGACTTCTTCTGTTCCATAAACCAATGAGTACAAGGTTTCATGTGTGGCAGCATGAGTCCTAGTTCAGTAATCCCAAAAGGCTTTCAAGATCTTTTCAGGACAAGACTTTTAATCATTATCCACCATCTTCTTGAGTATGTTTGAAAGGGTCTTATTGACGACCTCTATCTATCCATTGGTCATTTCATGAAATCATGAAGAGTGGTTGGGTTTGATATCATATTCCAAATGCAACTTTTCCACCATAGTGTAATAGAAATTGGTGCCATTTTCTATCAATGTTGTATGAGGGACACCAAATCTAGTAATGATGTTATCTTTGAAAAAACTATCAATGCTTTTGGCCCTGAAATATTTGATGGGTATCGCCTCTACCCATTTGGAGATGAAATTGGTAGTATTCAAGATGTATTTGAACTGATTGGTTGCTGCTAGAGGATATAGCCCCACAACATCCATTCCCCATATAGATAATGGTTAGGAATACTTGGTTGTGTGTAACAACTTTGGGGTTTGATGAATGAAGTTGGCATGCACTTGGTTAGAATGAGATTTATTGTTGAAGTCAATACAATCATGTGTCAAAGTGGGTCATCAGTACCCAAGCCTCTATATTTGGTTGGAAAGATCGTATCCTGAATAATGGGCTCTATAATCTCCTAAGTTTACTTATTTCATGAAAAAAACAGTCTCTTCTCCATCAATACATCGGAGAAGTACTCCATCAAAGCCTCGTTTGTAGAGGTCTTTCTTGTGGTTTGAGATATAATGAATACAGAACTTGTTTTCTTGACAACAGACCTAATCTATTCCAGCTCTATCTAGTGGCAACATATCAACCTAAAGGTATTCCATGACTGGAATCATCCACCTAGTGGTAGGGCCATATTGATTATGGATTGGACTTGTCTCATTAACCTATTTTGTTTTCATCTATACAAAATGTGAGACCATTCGGCGGTGGGAAATACTAATGATTTTTTCAACTTGATTGGGATGTGTCAATGTTGTATTTTCATTTTATAAGGCATCTACCAGGGATTTTTTTAATCACTAGACATAAGTAAACGTTAGTTATGAATGGAATTCATCCATTAACCATGAGACACAATCAAACAAGGGGATTTGATCTCCTTTTGTAATTGTGTAATTCTCATTGACCTGATTGATTACCAAATCAGATTCAACTTTCACCTCACAGTTATCTGCTGGTATTTTAATTGAAAATACTAGGCCTATAATGAGGGCTTCATATTCTGCATCATTATTGGTACAAACTTTTAAAAACATGAATGAATTTGGTAACACTTCTTTCTCTAGGGAGATAATCACAATCACTATTCCTACTTTGTCAAGTGTAGGGTCTTCCATTCTCTTATCTATTGGGCTTCAAGAATCATTTTCAAAATACATTTCCCATGCGTGGGGGATATATTGGATATAAAAGATCTCTTCATAAAAAAACAGTATTAAATGAAGTCACATTTTTGGATGGATTCTCTACAAGTAAATCTATCATGGTCTATCCTTTTACTATATTCTGAGGTACGAACTATATGTTGAACTACTGCAGAATAATTTCCCACCATTCTAGGAACCCTATCAACATAGGACAGTTGTGGATAAATTTGTGTGGGTTATTGTGAGATACCAATATTATCTCATGATGTTTCAGGTAGTACCTCAACTATTGAACTACCAAGATGAATGGTAGAGATCTTTTCTCGATATATGAATAACAAGTCTCAGTGTCAAGTAGTATGCCTCTGATATAATAAAGGTTGTTTTGATTCCCAGTATCATTCTTTTCCACAAGTAAGGTTCCCAATGATCATTCCATGACAATTATATATAAAATGAATGATTTTCCCTCTACATGTGGCATTAACATGGATGGACTCCAGAGGTATTTCTTTATGATGGTAAATGTTTCTTCATAGTCGTCAGTCCATTAATATGCAACCCCTTTCTTCATGGTAAATGTTTCTTCATAGATATAGTTTTTTCTGTATTGACTTTGATGACATGATGGGATACAACGAAGCTGAGAAACATCATGAGGTTACCTCAAAGTTACCTTTCAAGGGGTTCACTTTCAAGATATGCTATCAAAGATTGTGGAAGATGGTTTCTATGTTGTCCATATGATAAAAATGTTGTTAGAGCTTAATAAAAAAAGATCAATGCAAGATTCAACAAACTTCCCTAGACTGGGTTTGAAGATTCCATTCATAACATGTTGATATTTTGGTGTCAGTGTTCTTCAAACCCAAGGGAAATATTCGACAGCATAATACTCCCTGAGGGGAACTAAAGGAAATGGATTATTTATCATCTGGGGACTTCCAAATTTGATTGTACCCGAAATAGCCATCCAGAAAGGAGTGATCTTTATAAACATCCATTTAATCAATCATAAGTTCTGTAATTGGATCCAAAAAAATCATATTTGGGAGAGTGGAAATTGAGATCTCTGAAATATATAAAAACCCTGATTTACCCATACTACTTCTTGACTGGGAAAATTTTGGCTAACCATTTTGGTTACTGTACAACTCAGATAAATTCAGAATTAACGATCTTGTCCACTCTTGCCACATTTTTGAAGGTGTGAGTCAGGTGTGTCTGTCTGGCACCTCGATTATATCCTCAATGATCTTCTAGAAAACCCCAATGATATGTGTCTATGTTAGTATCAAGGCCTGAAATCCCTGTGTAATTATAGGAAAACACGTGTCGATGTTTCTTAAAAGAAGAATGTACTACCGGTTCTTCAGAGGTCATGGTTTCACTGATTAGAGTAGATCGTTGAACCTCTTATATACCCTAGTTTATTTCCTTGAGTTCATCCACAATAGTGGAGATACATTCCTCAAATGATGGAGGATAATCTTTGAGGTGTTCATCCTCCTCTTCCTCTTTCTTTACCTTTTCTGCCACTATTTGGGAGGTATGTAATGGAGAAAGTTTTCTAGAGTCAGAGGAGGAGTCATCTTATGGAAATTTGGACGTTGATGTAACCATTTCTGACTTGATTAATGGCGCAATATCTTTTTTGGAGCTCTAGAGAGGAGATGAGAGGGTGAGGATGAGAATCCTCATTTTTTACATTGATTCAATATTTTCTTCTGGTTTGGATGACAGATCAGGGATTTGTTAGAGCTATGAGGGTGGAATGAAGACGTTCTCATCATGTCTTTCATCACTTCTCAGAGAATTGAAAACTTCTCCATTGCTATCAGGTTAGAATCTCATGACTGACAACACAAAATTCATCAAACATGTCCCTGAGTATGGAATTTTCCATTCAATTTGATTGATAGAAGGCACATAATATTTTCCAATTTGGCTGAAATGGTTTGAAAGGATCATATCCAAACCATTTGGGGAATTGATGTGATCAACATCAATGGAAACATACCAGTTACCCCTTTATGATAGAATCTAGCATCAATATACTACATCTTAAAAAAATCAAATGGGGCCTTGTCACCATAAAATATCTGATTTTGGACATTGGCACAATATTTGATGCATTGGTGGTAGGATGAAGAAATAGCTGCATGATAATGTAGCCAAGGTATTCCCAACAGAATGTTGAAGGTTTTGTCTTGTCAAATAACCATGACCTCTGAGTCAGACACAAGGTCCCTAAACCGAGTCATATGTGTGATCTCACAGAGAGGATTTTTCTCATTCTTTTCATAACCCCATTTTCAATAAAGGGTTTTTGGATATCGACATCATTTATCCTAATAGATATATAGGGGTTCATGATATTCCTATATGATGGAATCCTCCTCCTGGTCGATGATAGAGACGACTCGATAAAATTCTATGGTATCACTTTCTGCATGATATACTTCAGTGATATCAAAATCAATCTTGAATTACTAGGGGCTTGAAAAGGCTTATATAAGTGCATTCCAGATGAGTTTTGATAGACTCAAGGCATATAGGATAAAAAAATTAGCTGGAATCAAGGAATGTTTCTTGAAGAAATCATATTTATAGTCTAGAGGCCATTGTTTCTTTATATGGGGATTTTCTTTCGTAGGTTCTTTGGAAGCTTATTTACTTGATGTTGATGCATAGCCCTATGAATAAGAGCTGAAGATGCTTCTAATCTTGGAGGATTATAATGGGAAAGCCAACCCAGGCATTGGATTTGGTTAGGCGATGATGAGTCTTCTAACCAATCCCCCAGGATAATTGTATTAGGGTAGGCTTCTTCATGTGTGGGGAATCCATGTTCTTTTTGAGCTCACAGGATGGCTTTCCCATGGGTTTCGGCCACATATACGGACTGAGCAATGGTGTGTTTGGAGGATTGACCCCTGGCATGACTATGTCTTCCCATATATCCTTGACCCCGATGGCCTCTTCCCCCAATTCCCTTGTCAAGATTAGGGGACTCAGTTTCAAAGTCATATTCATCATCTACAAAGGGATTCGTTAATTAAATTTCATTAATTGAGCCGAAACTCAGTTCCTCATCAGATGAAAACTCCATCTCGAGGACTGAATCTTGTTGTACCATTTGGTGGGGTGGTCCCCAATCTTATGAGACTATTGGCACACAATATTCTAATTTCAAAGATAAATTTTCCTTATATATAGTCCAATCTTTCCATTTTTCCTTCTTTCCCTTCTAACTAAGTCGATTTTGGATGGAATGGCCTTTGTAGGGTTGTAACAGCAATGAAGTTTGTTGCATTTCAATGGATGTGGTCAAGGGCACAATTGGCTATTTCAACAATGTTTGGAGGATATCATGGTTTTAGTTGATCATTTTTCTAACCATACAGTCACTGAAATTCTGTATACTTCTAATATTGAACTCTTTCCATTCGTTTCCTTCATCGGTATTAAAGGAATAATCAAATTCTACTTGAGAATTCAAATTCTATAGATCCAACTACCTAGTGTACACCATTTTTTGTAGGAAGTCTTTCAAAACAAAAAACTCATGGATGTTGTGTCCAGATTCTTTATGGAAGGGACAATATTTTTGGGAGATCATTTAAATATTCCATGATAGGATTCTTAGGTTTTGGCCATGCAACCATGTTCTATTCCAATTACAAGATGATGTAGCCAAGGACATGGTTGTTTCAAAAAGAATAGAACTTTTTTCTTCTCCTAAAACTGCTTTCGTCTTTGATCTATTTAATCAATAGGGTGAAGAGGGCATTATTTCTAATGCTCGATAGGTGGGGCCATACGATATGGTGTTGGCCTTGAAGTGGAAGGAGGCACGAAGTCTTGATTAAGTGTGATTGTACTAGCCTCTACTTTTCCTGTAATTATTCCCTAATTCAATGGAATTACTCAATACTTTGCCTAAGTCTCTATAGTTGGGTCCTCTAGTTGATGAGAGATTATAGAAAGGTCATGAAACCCTCCTATATATTTCATAAGAATTAATAGAATATAGAGCTCATCATAATGATTTTAAATTAAAATGGGAAATAATTATTCTTGGGGGAGAGTTAAGATTATGGAGTATGTTATTCCATCCCACTGAGTAATGAAATCTATGACCCATTCATTATCCCATTACTTGTATTTCTTGAGATCAAAAAATGTTGTCTTCTACAACGTTGAGCTGAACTAGAAGAGAAAATTTGGATGGTGGTCTTCCCACACAATGATCGACTGAGACTGCAAGCTTGTGTACCACACAAAAGTTGGAACTTACAATGACTACACAAAGCACCTGAGCTTCATCGCTACCTATTGTTCAAGGTACCCATCATGGGATCACAACGAAAGACAAAATGAATCATGTTGAACTTCGGGTCTCCTGAACCATTAATGATTAGAAATATGGGATTCCCAAAATTTGGTGGGGGAAGATTTGGATCTACCCATTTAAGGTAAGGTTTATTTTCTACTTTTATTTGAATGTGTTGTCCCTCTATGAAATCCAATCAAGAAATTATTGATTCAATAATGTTCAGAAGAATTAGAGAAATTTCAGGCTAAACTAGGACCTGAGTGGGTGTAGCAGCTTGAGCCTGAATAGGTGTGATGGCCACAAGGCTATTGGTGGTGGAATTACTGGTACTATCCATGGGTAACTTATAAGTAAAGGCCTATAAGGATGTTCCGAACCCTATTCTGGTTGTGCACCAAATAGAGAAATCTCTTGATAAACTATTTTTGGGATCTATTTTCGTGGGTAGTTAGTGTCCCTTGTTATGTGGAAATTACATATCTACTTAATATATTTAGGTAAACCCTATTTATTGAGGCTTCCTACTATATGTTTATGTTGGGAGTCATCTTGTGGAACATAACCAGTAGGAAGACTACCTCAGAGCAATTCTGCATTGGGTTTTCTCAACTCTTTAATCTCTTATTCTTGTTGTGTAGGCCTCTCCTCAAGTGAGAGGGTCTGGTCTTCTTCAGAAATAAGGTGAGGTATGATTTGACTATTACCTATTACTTTATTGTGTATCTTTCAAAGTGGTAATGGTGGGTTCTTTAAGGGAGTTCCCAGACCCGAGGAATTCCTCTTGTTCTGGGTATGCACTCCTCCTTCATTTATTTCAGGGTGGACCAGATTCAGGATCAGATCTTCCTCTTATGACCCCTTTGAACTAGTCTCGTGTTCTGAAGAAGCTTCAATGGCAGTGTTGATAACGTTCACTGATGCATAAATGCACTACAGATGTTCAATTGGAATTTCCATGAGATTGTCTTCCTCTTTGTCCTCTACGAGACCTTTTCCTCTATTTTGCTAATTCTCTGGGAGCTGTTTGATTGACAGTAACCAAAATGGAAAATTCTTATAGTTCAGTCATGCATGTTCCATGAAAAGGAACTAGATAACAGGATGGGACAAATTGGGAGGATTCATTTTTCGTTACCTTCCCCAATTGGGAGAAGACATATTCCTACTGATGAGGGTATTATTAAGGTAAAAAACCATCAATCCCTGAGGGATGGTGATATTCCTATTCCACTATCAAAACCCTTTGGGTATAATTTTTAAGCCTCTGAGATTGATTTAAAAAATCACCCAGCCCTGTGGGATGGGGTTGTTATCGAACTACCATGGTGGATATTGCCGTATTCCCACTTCTGATTCTATGGTGTTTTGTTCGAACGTGGGTTGGGTGCATTATGTGGCACACACTTGAATCAACCATGTCTAAAGACTATCATGTTATTTCTAACATTTGTGATATCTTATATTTAAATTATTCTAAATGAGAAGCATGTTTGATATTATCAAACACATGACACAATAGTCTCTCAATATCCTTGTCCCCCTATCCTGAAATCGATGAGAATCATTCGAGGCCTATTTGCACTGAGCATTTCTTCAATTATGAATAGAATCTATTTGCTGGATCTGGCCTGGGGCTATTACACTGCATGATACCACCTTTGGTGGATTTTTTTGGTTATGTAACATTGTGAACTGTAACACTCCATGTACACACCATTCTCTGATACAAGCACCAGATGGGGTATCTGTGATTAGATGTCTCATTCTTATTAATGATTTCAGACTTGTGTGTTAAAGGGCTCGTTTCGGCTTCTTGATCATTGTATGTCATGAATCTAGGATGATACCAAGTCAATTTGGCACTGCATACCTTCTATTATCATGATGGGATTTTGATATTCATCATATAGTAATACATTTTCCTTTAAGAGACGAAGAGATTTCCAAATGTTGAGGTGGATATCGTGCACACAATCATCTGATATCAACTCTAGAATGTTGTATCAAGGGGTGGATAAGGGGAAAACAAGACTGGTATATCATTCTTAGCCAGCTACTTCCTCATGTTTAACATCCCCTCGTCATCTTTTACTAGATATTTATCTACCATATCAAATGATGGTGTATTCTTTCCCACTGTTTTATTATGATTGGAATGATTTGTGGTCGCTACCATTATCATGTTCAGAGATATGCAATCCAAGGAAGGTTCAGAGATTGACCATCATTTTGGGTTCTCTTCTGGATGCGAATGGATTTCACCTACCAGTGACATGTCATCAGACATGACTAGACTTATTTTTTTCACATGCCTCATGGTAGGAGGGATTTCTCATGACGATGTTTCCAATTGGATAATTCTATTGAAAATGCAATAACACTACTAACAAGAGAACATTAACAACGAATTCCATCATGGGAAGCACTACCATAATGGATTATAGAAAGGGGAAAACCTCTTTATCCTTGTTCTTGTAGACTTATGGTGGATTTCCATGGCTTTCATCAGGAGATTAGCTCTCAAGATTGACCAGATTGTTGTCATATAGTAAGCATTCATGGTGAAGTTTCAAATTAGGACCTTCAAATTTACTGCTACATCCCCAATAATTTGATAATGGGGCGATTGGATCTTGAGTTTCTATAGATAAATGCATGAGGGCTTCAAGAACTCCATCATTAAGTGAAGAAGGATTACAAATCTACTCTTGATTTTCCAATCATGTTTGATAAGGCTTCTTCTTGGATTCCATTATATGACTGGTTGAGGACACATAATATGGAAAGTGGCTATCATGGGAAGGTGTTTGTGCCTGCCTTGGAGTGTTCACTGGGATATGTAGATAATCTATAGTTAGAATGGTTGTCTGTACCCAATTTGGTTGTCAATACAATATGAGGATGTTTTCCCCATGACCCTCCTAGATGGGAGCAGAGGTGTGTGTCTGCTCTAGGGTGGTATACTAGTGATACACCCCATTTGTTGGGACAGATTTATGTGTCCATCCCTCTGGTATTGTTTTTGTCACCATGATGATGTCCTAGAAATTCTATAGGATGTGGGCAGGGATCTTCATCTTCCCTTTACCATTTCTAGGATGTTCATGGTTACCTCAACAATCAGAATGGGGATATATTCCCATTCCGAAATTGGAGTATGTGTATGTACCTTCTCCTATCCTCCGTTTTCTATTAGTGGGTACTGACAATACTTGTGTGTGGTGGAAGAGAGTTGAGTCTACCCATATATTTTCACTGGGTCTTTTTGTCAAATTTCTCCAGGTTCTTACAGATGAGTCTGCTATCATGCTTGATGAATACAGATAGGTGTATGCTCCAACATGAAACATGCCACCAAATTTGGATAGTGCGATTTTTTAGATTCCTCTAGAAGAGTCTACTGGTAGGCTTGGTGGGTGTAAGTAGGTGTATGTTCTTGCTCACAACCTGCTACCAAATTTTATTAGAGAGCTTCCTTATGTGCTGCTAGATGAGTATGCTAGCTGGCTGAATCAGGGTGGATGGGTATATGTGCCCACTCATTATTTGCCACAAAATTGAGTTGGTGGACTTATCCATAGGGGTAAATGGTGAAACCATTCTCACTATTGGTTGGTTTTCATCCCCAGTGGACCATCTTGCATACCAGGGTTTGAAGGACCTATCCAAGATAGCTAAGAAAAAACCCCTCATCAAGTTGAGGGTTCACTACTTCTTGGAATTGATGGTGATGATTTTTGATAAGATCCCCTGATAAGGAACCCTATTTCTTCTTGAGTGAGTCTATATTCTTCATCTTGATCCACCTCACTAAGATATGGGAGGGATTGGTTGTTGCATTCCTGGGATAATCACCTTAAAGGGTTGGAGATGGAAGTCAGAGCCTTCTATGTCAGGACCACTAGCCATCATTGATCTGGAAATTGGTTTGAGTTACCAAGTTGGAGGGCCTTTCAGGTAGCCTCCAGGGTTGGGATTGTACCATTCTGATAGTACTCCTTGAACAATGAGTTTGAGCCCCAGCATTGTAGATATTGGGTGGGTGATAGCATCCTTCAAGAAGACAATGATCCAACCTGAGTAGTAGCTGGTGCGTTCAATGGTGAGAACATGAAAAAGGTTATTGGATTAATGGGTGTTCTAAAAGAGAGTTATTTATAACAAATAAGAAGAAGAAAAACCTAAAAAAGTAGCATCTCTAATACATTTGTGATTGATTATTTTTCTTGGCCCTCATTCCCATTGAGAGTGAGAGGGGCCGAACAGATAAGTGTTAGTATCATCTTGCTTAAGGACACATGTCAGGTTCACCATTTTTTATGTCCCACTGAATTCATTCGCTGGTATGATGGATTAAAATGTTGAGTTGTGTTAAATCAACCATTTTAGATTAACTACATCTAAATGGTTTCTAATAATATTATTTGTGGAACCAGAAATACCCAATGGTTCTATATCCATAAGGACCTACTTTCCAAACCCAAGCACTCAACATAGGTTTTGGATGATGATTCTTAATAACTTTATTGATCAAGAAGATGGGATGTTAGGCTCATCACACCCTTTTGAGGGGAATTATTACCTACTCAAGAACTCTGTTTATTTATTTATGATATGTTTGTGATTCCTTCATTAATTCCCATATATGATATGGATAAACCATAAATTAACAATCAATTAATAAATGTATGGAATCTTATAATCATCAGTATGTATATGAGGTTCTTCATAAATGGATACATTTGTATGTATATGAGGTTCTCCATCAATGGTATCCTCTTAAATACTATATAGAGATTCTTTGGTCATTATTATAATGATGCCAGTTTTCTAGCCCTGCATTGGGGCACTGTGGATAATTTTATCATCCAGGGAGATGTGAGTTATTTTAATATTGGGATCAAATCCATGAAAAGTATTCCCAGGTATCCTTGTGAGAGGAATCAGAACCCACTTAGTTCTATGTTGCTTAGTGGGACACATCATAACTTTTAAGGTCATGTGATAAGGACCTAACTGTATAGTTTAACGTCATGTGGAAATGATGTCTAGGTGGAAGGTGCCTAGTTAAATATTTTTGTGGGACATATTTCAAAGAAGCTTAGGGAACTTGGAAGTGGTATGGATTTCCAGATTGAATTAGACACTACTGATAATGTGACCTAGAGAGATAGGATTGATTTTTGGATGATTGGGTATGAACATCCGGGTGGATTCTTATGTATCCCATTTAGATGGGAATCAAAGCCCATGTAGTTCAGTTATGAGGGACCCCACCTCTAGAAGCCCTTTGAAGGGTTGTCTAACAGGGGGTATGGCTCTTTAAGAGGATTAATTTGGGGCTTACTCTTTAAGAGGTTTCCCTGACTATGATGAAATGACTGGGGATTACTCTAGAGAAGGATACCCAGTTAAAGGGGCAATGAGGGTTATTTGTCTCATGGTAGTTTTGAGGATTCTTAGTGATTATTCCTAAAGAGGAGGCCCAAAGTGTGAATTTTGGGGCTTACTCCCAATGTGAATGCCCTAGTAAATTTGGGGTTTTGGTTGGTGTTACTTGTGAAATGGATTCCCCTTGAGCTCGGGACATAGATAAGCATCCTACATATCCTAGTTATATTAGGAATCAGATTTCTCATAGTTTAATAGGCCAGGATTGTGCGGTGTCATGATCACCTTTGAAATCTAAGACCTTGTGAGTCATGCTTGGTGTGAGAAACAAGAGGATGTGGAAGATCTGGAAAACCACAAACTTCCCCCTTCAATCCAATATTGGACACAGTGACAAACCCCAATGGGAGAGGGATGGGAAGTTGAGTATGCATGTCTCCTCTGACCCTTCTCTCGCTATTAGAGGAGGTTAGGGATACGACACCTCTATCTCTTAAATGTATCCTGGAATTGGTCCATGCTATGGATGAGGATGGAATGAAGGTGAAGGATGTGAGTCCCTTGCTAGTGAGGTGGATCAAGAGTAAAACCTTTTGTAAGAAAAGCTAAAGAATTACCTTTGGAAAAGTTCCCTTACATTGGTTCTACAGCATGGGAGGTTCATATCATTCCATTTTGAAAGAAAAAGCAATCATATTTTTCACCCTCCCTACTTGGAATTAGAGGCTCCGAGTCTTTGAAATGAGTGGGGGAATTCATCATCCTAACCGTGGAATCTGAGACTGGGAACTTCTCAGAAATCATCCTTGGGGTCGAGGTCCATATGACTATTGGGATACATACCCACATGCATCCCGAGGACCCTGACTGACTAACAAGAAATGTGTGGGAAAACTCTAACTATTAGAATATATACCCAAATGGGGAACATGATGATGTATCCCTATACATGGTTCTATATGTTTTGAGGCCTTATTAGAAGTTTCAACTTGGTTCATTTGAGGCAGGGGATCCAAAGTAGAAGCCCCACCATGAATGACTTTGAAGAGGGAGTGTAGTCTTGTCTTTGTAGGTGTGGCGCGCAGGTGTGGCATGTAGGTGTGGAGTGCATGTATGAGATAAGTGAGGGGCATAGGACCTGGGGAGGACAAAAATGTCTAGATGAAGGGACTACCTATGGAGTAACACTTGTGAAAGGATTTGGTCTAAACAACATGGTTCTCCTTAGGTGACTCTGAACGGATGTCGTGTAGGTCCTTGCTTGAGGAATAGTCATGTGCAGATCTTTGTTCAATAATGAATGGAGAGTCCTTGTACTAGTTCCTTATTTTTAAAGTATGAAAATACTTTTATCCAATATTTCCCCCTTTAATTATCTCTAGTCTTAGAAATGAGAGAGCTACCTGAGAGGTTTTGGTGGACCTGAGTGAAGGGTCTGCATGACCGGATCTCAGTGGATTCCTCCAAATTTTATCCCTTCAAATGAAGATCCCAAGGGTCAATTTTATAGGATACCATGGGATAAGGAACATGGTGTGTATGTTGTATGTGCATCTCTGGGGCCAAGGTAAGGCGAGTGATCACGTTGTCGAGTGCGTCAAATTATTTGTTTGATTTTGACTAGAATTTCTGCAGTATAGCAGCAACCCTAGGTCGTCTCTCGACGGAGCCTTAGATCATTAATTCAAAAATGTGGTTCTGATTATGAAGGTAAAAAGGGAAATGGGGTTTTATAATAATTGGTTTTGATAATTAAATATGACAATAGAAAATGAAAGCGATAAAACAAAGTAGAAATGAACAAGATTAATTAAGTGTGATCAACCCGGGGTATTCTCATGATGTTTATCCTTCATCGCTTCATGATATAGGTCTATGATCTTTTAATCCCTGTTTTTTAACACCTAGAACCAGAATGTTATGGAGTTTATACTAGGATACCTCCTAGGGTTCAGTCGAAAACACACAATGATTCACCGGACACTACTGATGATTGGGTGAATTGTGTTTGACTTCATAACCGGAACTCACCAAGGCAATATACGAAGAACTTGATGCACTATCTAGGTTTGTATGTTATTTCTTTGTGATACGATGACATAAATGTACATGGACTTGATAGTGCTTATGTGAGTTCAATTGACCAATATGGACCTCACAAACACCACAATTGAAAGGGGGAAAAGAAAGTGGTGAACGGCGTGTGAAACATCACATGAAAGGATACCCCCAAACATGATCATATGAGTTGAGAATGACATACCAGTACATAAATCAATAAAATAATAATATAGGATGATGAAAAACAACACAACCTGGAATTCAAATGATCATTCAAATATTACAAACATGAAGCTTGGGATTTACATCACGTTCCTCCCCGGGTGATCACAAGGGGTTTAGAAACCCATGGGAGAGGAAGAAGAAGAAGATGTTGAAGTATAACTTCTCATAGACTCCATAACTTCTAGGGATGTTTAAAAGACTCCTTGGGGACTCCAAAATGGCAGCACCTTGCCTCCTGGATGAACATCAAAATGGGGTGCCCAAGGTGTCTTTTTATAGCCAAAATGAGAAGTGGTTTTGGGCACCCAGATTTTGAGAACCCACTTAGAGAAAGGTTTTAGGCCCTTAGATAGTATAATCTCCCTTTTTACAAAACTGGAAAGTTGTAGCCCCACGTCTTAGCTATCAACAATTAATGTTTGGAACCATTTGAAAAAATAAAGCTCGAGATAATGATAAAATACATAACGCCACGTTTGACTTTGTTCATATTCGGTGTCTTGGACAGATCAGTTCGGATGGGCCCAGTAGATTCCGAATCACGATTGGGTTCCTTGATAGGAAATGTAGAATATTAAATTTTGGATCTTCCAAAAAAATATCAGCCCATTTGAATTCACAAAGTTTTCGTACTATTCAAAACAGTGGACAGATATCCATGGATCCATGCAATTTTGGCCCATTTTCTTCCACTTCATCAAGGGCCCTCCAAATCATCTCCACCTACATTGAAATAATAAAAACAAGTAACATTTCCCATCCTAATATTTATAAAAATAAATTAATTTATTAAAACATAAAGTGAAATTTATTATTATAATTGGAATATTCATTACAAAACTAGACTAAAACAGCAGTGTAACGATGGAATAAAACAGTGAATCGTGGTACGATCACACCCCCACACCTAAACATTTGCACTCCTGGGCAAAGTCACATATCCAAATAAAATGGTGCATATATATATATATATATTTACAACATCATGAAGATTTATCAATTGAGGAAATTTTAATTCACTTAAGTAATGTGATCAATGCACGAACCGCACCAAGGAGTTCTTCTCAGTGAAAATGAAAAAAAGATGTCTCATAAATCATATCACAATAAAATTCAAAGAGATTTATGACACCAACATGAGAAAGGAAATAAAAATTCAACCATTACACCAACTCTCCAAGTGTGTGTGTAAAAACTAGTCCATGCTATTCTTTCCACTTTCTATCAAATAAATATAGGTTATTTTAACATTATTCAGCTTTAAATGATTTTTCACCGAACCTTTCCTACATCCTTTGCAATAATATTTCAAGACCCACTCACTTAAGCATTCCAAGAATTCAAAACATAAGCTCCCGACCTAGATATCCCCATATGTTGTACATTTCATCACTCCCCTCATTTATTTATTTTTTTAGAAGTGTATTTGGAACAAATCTCACACTAATCTCTCAACCCTTGTTTGATCTCCTCACGACACTATTTGCAATAGTTAAAATAAGATCAAAGGTTGAGGAGGAGTGGTTTTTGACCTACCCAAGACACAAAATTTTTTTGGAGGGCATACAACAGTCGGAAATTAGGTACACATGCATAGGTCAATCTGGTACAGTAATGAAACAGATCAGATAAGGAACGAACGTGTGGAAATATCATTTAAATATGAAAAATATTAACTCAACATATATTTACCTTATATTAATTAAGAAATAATCACACTTTGTGGTTTGGTGCAAATATTTGTGGAGATATTAGTGACACATTTTTTCCAAAAACTACTCACATAAGGGGCATCAATCATCTCAAAGTTTTTACATAGATACGACCATTTATATCATTGGCAGAAAACTAATTCACTAAAAAAAGAAAATCACTCCTTGATATTAAATTCATTCAAATATTCTTTTTTTCCTTCATTATGGTATTTTTACTTTCCACCCTTTATGGTCACCAAATCATCGAACTTCGAAATTGTTGATGGGGAAAAAATGAAAATACCATAAAGAAGGATAAAAAGAGAAGAAAGGAGAAAATGATGAAAATTCCTAACTAAAACAGGAGTGTATCCACCCCCAAACCTAGAATGTGCAGTGTCCTCACTGAAATAATTGAGAATGTGAGAAGGAAGGATAAAACCTGGTGTGTTTTATTGATATGATGCATTGAGAAGGTGTATTTCCTCCACCAGATTCTTTGGAAAATCCTCATAGAAGTGTTTAAGTCACTGTCCATTGATGGTAAGACTTCATCCACTCTGATCATGCAAAACCTGTATTGCACCAAAAGGGTAAACATTAGTAACAGTATAAGGACCGAGCCATCGGGAACGAAACTTACCCGGGTCGAGATTAAGCTTGGAATTGTACGTGAGGACCTTCTCACCAATATAGAACTTCCTCTGGTGAATCATGCTATCATGAATATCCTTTGTCTTATCTTTATAGATCCGGGAGTTTTCATATACATCACGTCAAATTTCTTCAAACTCTTGAATCTGCAACTTTCTTAGCTCACCTGCATATGAAAGGTTCATATTACATTGTTTAATAGCCCAATATGCATGGTGTTCTACCTCCACTGGGAGGTGGTAAGCCTTTCCAAACACAATTCTGTATGGTGACATTCTGATTGGGGTTTTAAAAGCTGCATGGTACGCCCAATGTGCATCATCCAAGTGCAAACTCCAATATTTCATATTGGGTTGTACCATTTTTTCCAAGATTTGTTTAACTTCCCGATTTGATATTTCTGCTTGTCCATTATTTTGGGGGTGATATGCAGTGGTGACTTTATGATCAACCCCATACTTATGAAGCAAATTTTTCATGTTGCAATTGAAAAAATGTGAACCCTGATCACTAATGATGAATCTTGGTAAACCAAACCTACAGAAAATTTGGGACCTCACAAAATCAACAACCACTCAAGAGTCATCAGTCCTGGTGGCCTTTTCTTCCACCCATTTAGATACATACTCAATATCCAATAAGATGTACACAAAGCAAAATGAATTTGGAAAAGGACCCATGAAGTCAATGCCCCATGCATCAAAAATTTCCCAGAATAACACGGGCTATTGGGGCATTTCATTCCTCCTGGTGATATTCCCTGTGAATTGACAACGACTGCATGACTTACAAAATCTATGGTGTCACGACCCGTCCTCGGGGCCCGTGCCGTGACTACCCCAAGCTCGCCTTCCATAGGCCAGGGGCTGGCGTCTAGCACCAAGGCGTAAATCCCGGTAAAAAGGGAAGGCATTGCCTTTGTAAAGTAACAAGCATCACAGAGTAAGCAAGCAGAAAAAGGAAACACTAAGTAAAAACAGAGTACAACTATAAGTGCGGAAAGTAAGTGGGCCAGTATAAAAACCCAAACTGAAAGTAAAGTACAACTCGAAAGGGAAAACAACAACTGTAAAGTAAAAACCTCTACACCGAGCTGTCCACTGGAAATCCCACCTGAAGTGTGGGTACAGATAGCTCCACTGCTCCTCGGGTCCCACCGTCCGCTCCGAGTACGTCCCACCCAGTGGTCCACCTCCAGGTACCGTACTGCTCTGCAAGCCTCAACCACAATCAACGTTGTCTGTCGTCTACAACCAACACAATGTAGTGCGGGCAAATCCCATGCAGGGGTGAGTATAAGCTACTCAGTAGGGACCCCGAGACACCCGAAGGTCTCCCAAAATCCACAAAGGATAAACCACAAAGGAAAGATACAATCACGAAGTAACAACCGACACTGCTTAGGTATATGCCCATACATATACCTAAGTCATCAATTTCAATACACTCTAACCTCCGAGCCCAAGTAAAACCCAGTCCACACAGGAAAGTATACGCATTCCACACAGGAAAGAAAAACGTAATCCACACAAGATAGTACAACACAATCCACACAAGAAAGCAAATAGGATTCAACTCACACAAGTATAATTCTTCATAAAGTAAGAGAGATGATAAGATGTAATTACTGATTCATCTTCTAGGACCCACGTAGGATTCATGCACTGTAGTCATCATCGTCGAACCCACAGAGGATTCTGGAACAATTGTCTTCATCGTTGAACCCACATAGGATTCTAGTACGACAGTCTTCATCGTCGAACCCACATAGGATTCCAGTACGACAGCCTTCATCGTCGAACCCACATAGGATTCCAGGACGACAGTCTTCATCGTCGAACCCACATAGGATTCCAGTACGACAGTCTTCATCGTCAAACCCACATAGGATTCATGTACGACAGTCTTCATCGTCGAACCCACATAGGATTCCAGGACGACAGTCTTCATTGTCGAACCGACATAGGATTCTAGTAGGACAGTCTTCATCGTCGAACCCACATAGGATTCCAGTATGACAGTCTTCATCATCACAGTAGCAGTCGCAACCAGCACTGGGGTTCCCGCACACAGCAAGCTCGTTCGGGAGGGTCCGCTCCACGAGCCGAGAGGCTGATACATCAACTGACACATAGTGCAGAGTTGATGTATCCAAATGTTCTGTATCGTCAACAGGAACTCAACGTCGCAGACTGCGCGTCAATCGGACGCCTGGTCTGAGAGTTATTGGCTTTTTCGTCCCAGGGACCCGGTTGGTTTTTAAGGCAAAACCAATGCGACTGTACTCCACCTGCGTCCAAACCTCGGGCAGAGTATTCCAAAAGATCAGTCTCACTAAGAGGAAACCAACAAAGTAGACGGCACGTCAATCGGACGTCCGTAGCTCAAGATATGAGTGTTTCCGCTCCGAGGGCCCGGTTGGTTTCGTGTACGAACCAACCCGGCCAAACTCAAAATATTCAGAAACCTTGAGTGCAATATACCAAAACGACCGTATCGTTCCAAGGATCATGTCTCCGCTGACGGCGCATCGATCGGAGGTCCTCAGCCCGAGTTATAGGCAATTGAACCCAAACGGTCTGAAAATGGGGGTTTCGGGCTCGGACCGACCTGGCCCGAGACCCCCCCCCCCGGTCGGCCCGAACCGGGTCGACCCGCCCCGGGTCTGGGTCGACCCTGCCCGGCACGGCCCGGCTTGACTGGGTTCGGCCGGTCCGGCGAGGCACATCGCGCCCAGTGCGCTGCCCGGCTCGGCCGAATGGCGAGCCATTTTGAAGGGGGGGGGGGGTGCCCCCCTTTATTTTACTAACGGCGCGACATTATGCTACGACTTTGATGAAAACGGCCCCCACGTGGGGGCCCGCCGAAATTGACACCACCAGGGGTTTCAACCCCCAGTTCTTCTGGAACTCAACCGGCCTAAGGCCGGCCGTTACTTCACACGCGGGACCCTCAGGGTCCCGCCTCCAGATCACCCGCGACCGGCAAAACCAGCCGCTTGCTGAACGGCCGCGGCACAGCCGCGACGGGCTCCTCCAGCAGCGCGCCGCCACCGCCGGTTTCCGGTGGCGCCACGCAGAGGTGGCGCACGGCCGCCGCCTTCTGCGGACCACCGGACGCGCTCCGGTGGTCCGATTCGCTTGCGGTCTTCGCCGGTAGTCTTCTCGGATCAAGATCTTCAGAATGGATGCCTCAAAACTCCAATACGGGTCCGCTTTCTCGTCGTCGCCAAAACCGCGCATCAAAAAAACTACGGAGGGTTGTCGGTCCATGTTTGTTCAGCCCGCGCCCTCCGCGTTAAGTGATAACAATTGGAAAATCAAACATTTGTTCCCAAAAAATTATTGAGCACATACTTAACCATGAAATTAGACGACACCCAACAAAAGTAACCCCGCATGGATGAACGGTCCGCAGATCAACCGGGTAATGGTTGGTCCGTGCTCGTCATTCTTTTCTCAAGGTTAAGAGGAAACAAATAAAATTCCCCTACCTCGGATTCAAGAACGGTGCACGTCAACGAGTTGCAGAAGATGAGAGTCGCGGAGGTCGGGCATCGTGGAAAACGAACGTCGATTCCGTTTTCGTCGAGGTGCGTTCGAAGAAGAAACGTCGTTGGAAGAATACGTCGCGTTCTTCGGCAGAGAAGTTCCTCATTGAATAATGATGTTCTTTGTCGGCGTCCGAGATGTTATTCACATTCTTCGTCGAGGTTGAAGAAGAAGAAGACTTCATGCTTCCAAATCCTCTCAAGGTGGCAATAACTCTAACAATATAAAATAAGGCCAAGTCTTAATTTATCAACACAACCTAACCATTTGAATTTCAAGAGTTTGAAATTAAGTAACTCACCATATTAATTATAACAAGTTGTCAAAAATTAATGAAAGTGAGTTAATGGGGAGTTAGGAAAGTGAAGGGTTAAGAGGAGTTAGGGAGTTAAGGGATTTGAAAAGGTGGGGGGGGAGGGGGGCTCGTGTGGGCCCCACCCTTTCAATAAACCACACATGGGAAGTTGGGTGGATGTGGGCCCCACCACCAACTTCCCATGGGAGAAAATAACCACCTTGATATGAAATAAAATTGATTCAACAATTTTATTTATTTTTTAATTAAACCCCATTAACTAACTTCTTCACCCGCACAAACACAACTACGGTAAAGGTTCCCTTAAGCGATTATCGGCGTTGCGAGTTCATCGGTGCCCTCAGAATTCGATTCCGAGCACCGGTTCAAAAGTTAGAAATTCCCGCTCGTTTGTTCACTGAACGTACCCAAGCCAAACTTCTGAAATTGATTCCGGGCACACCGGGCCTCGGAATCAGGTGCTGTCAGAAACCGTGTTCTTGTAAAATTCCAAAGAAAATTAAGAAAAAAATTCCCTTGATTTTTACGGGTCTTTACATTACTCCCACCTCAGGGCTTTACGTCCCCGTAAAGAAACATCATAACTAGGGAAACAAAAGTGGGTACTGAGCACTCATCTGAGCCTCCCGCTCCCAAGTTCTATCCTGGAGGTTCCCATGCTGCCATCTAATGCACACCAGAGGAATCGACCGTCCATGTAGGACCCGCTCCTGTCGATCCTCAATCTCCACTAGGACCTCTGAAAAAGTCGCCCCATCATCGACGTCAAGCTCCCCTTGGTCAATGATATGCGTCAGGTCATGCACGTATCTCCTCAGTTGAGATACGTGAAAGACGTCATGCACCCGGTGCAACTGAGGTGGTAGAGCCAGACGATAAGCCACCTCGCCAATCCTGCTGAGGACCTGGAACGATCCGATGAAGCGTGGAGACAACTTGCCGCCTCAGAAAAATCTCCGTAATCCACGTCGAGGTGAGACACGCAAGAAGACGTGGTTGCCATCCTCTAACTCTTGTGGCCTCCGCCTCCGGTCAGCATAAGACTTCTGCCGGCTCTGAGCTGTCCTCATCCGCTCCTGGATGATCTGGACCTTCTCTGGTCCTACAAGAGCTGCTGTGATTTCTTCTTTGCCGATAAGAGAAATCCGGTCTCATCCCCTGGATGAACCACATTATTCTCCTAATACAGTCAATCCCGACATGGATGATACTAATCCATACCATGGATGACGTCGTAAGGCCCTGACGCTACTACGAAGAGATCCAACCGTTACTCTCACCTCCAAGGGTTGAGTCACACTGTCGGCATCAGTGTGTGGTCACTGGGTCTCCTCCAGTAGGTATCTCAAAGTGAGGGTCAAGTCAATGGTTTTTAAACCGGAACCTCTTAGTAACAACACAAAGAGAGGATAGGAAGGTAAACGCCAAAAGAAAGGTGTCTTTCATTACTGCAGCTCAAGTACAAAGACACAAAACACCTACAAACAAACATCAACAACGCTAGAAGCTGCATAAACTAAAGTCTCTAGGTCTGGAGCTAGTCCCGCTCGTGTCCACCTGCTCCCGGAGCTCCATGATCGTAGGCCTCAGCTGCCTGAAGCTGAGCTCCCGCATGTCCTCCTGTCCCCTGCGGTCGGGGTGGACCTCCTGGTGGTGGTGGTGGCAACACCCCGAAGCGTCGTCCACCTCCAGCTACACGAAAAGCTCCTCTTCCTCGCTCGCCTGCTCCCTGCAGACCGTCTTGGTCGAACCTCTGCCTGGGAGGTCCCTCTACCGCCTGTTGTTCATCAGCAGGACGAGTCGGGCAGTCTCGAGCCATGTGACCTTACCCGCCGCATGCGTAGCATTGCCTGCTCCTCGAGTAGCTGGCTCTCCTTCGTGTGCCCCACACAACTGAATCATCACCCTGAGATTGCCAATCTGAAGGTCTGGCCCGCTTGGACCTCTGCGTCACCTGTCGACTGCCATCTGCAGAAGACTCCCCTACGGGTCGTCCTATGGAGGGTCCTGCCACTGGTGCTTGCTCGGCGAGGAAACTCTCTACTAAAAGGGCTCTCTCAAACACCTATGCCTGCGTCGGAATGTTGAGGGAGATCATCGAGGCCCTGATCTCATGCCTTAGGCCCTGATCGAAGGTCCAGGCCTGGAAGAACGGATCCCATACCATATCGGTGGAGTTGCGTGAGAGATTAGTAAATCTCGCCGAGTACTGGGCAACGGTCATGCTGCCCTGCCGCAGCTGTAGTAGCTCCTGGATGCGCACCGCATGGAGGGTGGCTGGGACGAACTCCGAGAGGAAGATTCTCTCAAAGTATTTCCAGAGGAGAGATGCCTCATCGTGCACCTGGAGCATCAAGCTCCACCATCTGCCTGCCGCCGTGTGCAGGAGGCTCGCTGCGAGGATCACCATGAGGTCTGCTGGTGTCATCACTAATCTGAAAACCCGTACAACTGCCTCCAGCCAGTCCTCAGCGGCCTGAGGGTCCATCTCCCCGCGGAACCTGGGTGGTCACAGGCGCTGGAACTTATGCAGTGCACTAAGGTAATGTGCATCATCAGCGGCTAGGGCTAGTAGCATCGGTGGCTCGGCGGGTATAGGTACCGCTGGTGCCTCAGCTGTCAAAGGGCCCTGTACTGAGTCCTCATCGCTCGGTGGGCTCTCGCCACGCACAATGCTCGGAACCCAAGATGGCTGCCGTCGTGGGGCCATCCCGAAAAGAAACAGGTGCACCACGGTCAGAATAGTATACCTGGTGAGCTGATATAAGGTAATCACAAAGAAAACTTGAAACACACATGCAATCAATGTTTTCGTGCATTAAATCGGAAATCAGAAGTCAGGGTCCTGGTGTACGGATACTTCGGCCGCCACACCAACACTGGACTCCCTAGACTGATAACCACACTCAATATACTAAACACTATTGCTTCACATAGAAAAGATCAGAGTTTGCGGTAGAACCAAACTCCTCTGATACCAATTTGTCACGACCCGTCCTCGGGGCCCGTGCCATGACTACCCCAAGCCCGCCTTCCATAGGCCAGGGGATGGCGTCTAGCACCAAGGCGTAAATCCCGGTAAAAAGGGAAGGCATTGCCTTTGTAAATTAAACAAGCACCACAGAGTAAGCAAGCGGAAAAAGGAAACACTAAGTAAAAACGGAGTACAACTGTAAGTGCGGAAAGTAAGTGGGCCAGTATACAAACCCAAACTGAAAGTAAAGTACAACTCGAAAGGGAAAACAACAACTGTAAAGTAAAAGACTCTACACCGAGATGTCCACTGGAAATCCCACCTGAAGGGTGGGTACAGATTGCTCCACTACTCCTCGGGTCCCACCATCCGCTCCGAGTACGTCCCGCCCAGTGGTCCACCTCCAGGTACAGTCCTGATCTGCAAGACTCAACCACGATCAACGCTGTCCGTCGTATGCAACCAACACAACGTAGTGCGGGAAAAGCCCGTGCAGGGGTGAGTATAAGCTACTCAGTAGGGACCCCGAGACCCTAGAAGGTCTCCCAAAATCCACAAAGGATAAACCACAAAGGAAAGATACAATCACGAAGTAAAAACCGACACTGCTTAGGTATATGCCCATACATATACCTAAGTCATCAATTTCAATACGCTCTAACCTCCGAGCCCAAGTACAACCCAGTCCACACAGGAAAGTATACGTATTCCACACAGGAACGCAAAATGTAATCCACACAGGATAGTACAACACAATCCACAGAGGAAATCAAACAGGATTCAGCTCACACAGGTATACTTCTTCATAAAGTAAGAGAGATGATCAGATGTAATTACTGATTCATCTTCTAGGACCCACGTAGGATTCAAGCACTGTAGTCATCGTCATCGAACCCACAGAGGATTCCTGAAAAATTGTCTTCATCGTCGAACCCACATAGAATTCGAGTACGACAGAATTCATCATCGAACCCACATAGGATTCCAGTATGACAGTCTTCATTGTCGAACCCACATAGGATTCCAGGATGACAATCTTCATCGTCGAACCCACAAAGGATTCTAGTACGACAGTCTTCATCGTTGAACCCACATAGGATTCCAGTACGACAGTCTTCATCGTCAAACCCACATAAGATTCCAGGACGACAGTCTTCATCATCGAACCCACATAGAATTCTAGTACGACAGTCTTCATCATCGAACCCACATAGGATTCCAGTACGACGGTCTTCATCGTCACAGTAGCAGTCACAGCCAACACTAGGGTTCCCGCACACAGCAAGCTCGTTCGGGAGGGTCCGCTCCATGAGCCAAGAAGCTGATACATCAACTGACACATAGTCCAGAGTTGATGTATCCAAAAGTTCCGTATCGTCAACAAGAACTCAACGTCGCAGACGGCGCGTCAATCAGATGCCTGGTCTGAGAGTTATTGGCATTTTCGTTCCAGGGCCCCGGTTGGTTTTTAAGGCAAAACCAACCCGACCGTACTCCACCTGCATCCAAACCTTGGTCAAAGTATGCCAAAATGTCCTTCTCACTAAGAGGAAACCAAAAAAGTCGACGGCACGTCAATCGGACGTCCGTATCTCAAGATATGAGCGTTTCCGCTCCGAGGGCCCGGTTGGTTTCTTGTACGAACCAACCCGGCCGAATGCAAAATATTCTGAAACCTTGAGTGCAATATACCAAAACGACCGTCTCGTTCCAAGGATCGTGTCCCCCGCTGACGGCGCATCGATCAGAGGTCCGTAGCCCGGGTTATGGGCAATTGAACCCAAACGGTCCGAAAATGGGGGTTTCGGGCCCGGACCGTCCCGACCCACGACCCCCCCGGTCGGCTCGAACTGGGTCAACCCGCCCTGGGTCCGGGTCGACCAGGCCCGGCCCGGCGGGGCACAACACGCCCCGCGCGCTGCCCGGCTCAGCCGAAGGCCGAGCCATTTTGAAGGGGGGGGGGGGGGGGGGGGGGGGGGGGGGGCGCCTGCCCCCCTTTATTTTACTAACGGCACGACATTATGCCGCGCTTTTGATGAAAACGCCCCCCCCCCCCCCACGTGGGGGCCCGCCGAAATTGACACCACCGGAGGTTTCAACCCCCGGTTCTTCTGGAACTCTTCCAGCCTAAGGCCGGCCGTTACTTCACACGCAGGACCCTCAGGGTCCCACCTCCAGATCACCTACGGCCGGCAAAACCGGCCGCTTGCTGAACCGCCGCGGCGGGCTCCTCAGGCGGCGCGCCGCCGCCGCCTTCTTGTGGTCTTCACCGGCAGTCTTCTCAGATCAAGATCTTCAGAATGGATGCCTCAAAACTCCAATACGGGTCCGCTTTCTTATCGTCGCCAAAACCGCGCATCAAAAACAAACTGCGGAGGGTTGTCGGGTTGTGTTCGTTCAGCCCATACCCTCCGCGTTAAGTGATAACAATTGGAAAATCAAACATTTGTTCCCAACAAATTATTGAGCACATACTTAACCATGAAATTAGACGACACCCAACAAAAGTGACCCCGCATGGACGCACGGTCCACATATCAACCGAGTAATGGTTGGTCCGCGCTCGTCGTTCTTTTCTCAAGGTTAAGAGGAAACAAATAAAATTCCCTTACCTCGGATTCAAGAACGGTGCACGTCAACGAGTCGCGGAAGACGAGCGTCGCGGAGGTCGGGCGTCGCGGAAAACGAACGTCGATTCCGTTGTCGTCGAGGTGCGTTCGAAGAGGAAACATCAATGGAAGAAGACGTCGTGTTCTTCGGCGGAGATGTTCCTCGTTGAAGAATGATGTTCTTCATCGGAGTCCGAGATGTTCTTCACGTTCTTCGTCGAGGTTGAAGAAGAAGAAGACTTCACGCTTCCCAATCCTCTCAAGGTGGCAAAAACTCTAACAATATAAAATAAGACCATGTCTTAATTTATTAACACAACCTAACCATTTTAATTTCAAGAGTTTGAAATTAAGTAACTCACCTTATTAATTATAACAAGTTGTCAAAAATTAATGAAAGTGAGTAAATGGGGAGTTAGGAAAGTGAAGGGTTAAGAGGAGTTAGGGAGTTAAGGGATTTGAAAAGGTGGGGGGGGGGCTCGTGTGGGCCCCACCCTTTCAATTAACCACACATGGGAAGTTGGGTGGATGTGGGCCCCACCACCAACTTCTCATGGGAGAAAATAACCACCTTGATATGAAATAAAATTGATTCAACAATTTTATTTATTTTTTAACTAAACCCCATTAACTAACTTCTTCACCCACACAAACGCAACTACGGTAAAGGTTCGCTTAAGCGATTACTAGTGTTGCGAGTTCATCGGTGCCCTCGGAATTCGATTCCGAGCACCGGTTCAAAAGTTATAAATTCCCACTCGTTCGTTCACTGAACGTACCCGAGCCAAACTTCGGAAACTGATTCCGGGCACACCGGGCCTCAGAATCAGGTGCCGTCAGAAACCGCTTTCTTTTAAAATTCCAAAGAAAATTAAGAAAAAAATTCCCTTGAATGTTACGGGTCTTTACATATGGGAATCCCTATAAAATGATGGCCAATAAAGTCCCGATTCAAGGACCTTTTGTGCTGTATGTTGAGAGCCAAAGTGGCCCCCACATGCCAAAGTGTGGAAGAAGGTCAAAACAGAGGTGAACTCATGGTCAGGGACACATCGATGAAGTACTTGGTCACTACAAATTCTCCACAATAATGGGTCATCCCAAATGTACCAACAAGACTCCTACTTACATCCCTGGGATTGTGCAATGATAAAATCAGTGGGAACCCGAGATGTTGCTACAAAATTCACAATGTTTGCATACCAGGGGGTAAGGTCCACAACATCACAAAGGTTCTCATGAGGGAAGAATTCTCCAATGGGTAGGGGTGAGTCAACATGATGGTCCAATGGTTGGGAAATCCTACTAATGTGGTCAGCTACCACATTCTCCACCCACTCTTATCTCTAATTTCAAGGTCAAACTCTTGTAGGAGGAGCATCCACCATATGAGATGAGGTTTAGCTTCAGGTTTCTTTAAGAGAAATCGAAGGGCATCATGCTCTAAAAACACAATCACTTTTGACCCAAGAAGATATGAATGGAATTTTTTTCAGGCAAACACAATATAAAGGAGTTCTTTTTCTGTGGTTGTGTAGTTTACCTGGGCAGGGTCGAGGGTAGGCGAGGCATACGCAATGACATGAGGAGCCTTCTCAACCCTTTGTGATAAAACTTCCTCAACTAGAAAGTTAGAGGCATCACACATAAGCTCGAAGGGGAGATCCCACCTTGGTGGTTGGATGATGGGAGGTGACGTGAGACTCTTTTTTACTAAACTGAATGCATCCTCACAATTTTGATCAAACACAAACTCATAATATTTTTGCAATAACCTAGAAAATGGAAGTGCAATCTTACTAAAGTCTTCAATGAATCGGTGGTAAAAACCAGCATGACCCAAAAAAGATCACACCTCACGAACACATTTTGGATATAGAAGGGTTGAAATTAATTAAATTTTAGATTTATCAACTTGAATTACCTTATTTGAAATGACATGCCCAAGAACTATCCCCCACTCAACCATAAAATGGCATTTCTCATAATTTAAAACAAGAACTTTTTCAATGTAGCGGCGGAGGATAGAACCTAGGTGTTCCAAACAATCATCAAAAAAAGATCCATATACTGCGAAATCATCCATAAATATTTCCATACAACTCTCAAGGTACTCAGAAAAAATACTCAACATACATTGTTGAAAAGTACCAGGAGCATTACATAGACCGAATGTCATCCTTCTGTATGAAAATGTGTCGAATGGGAAGGTAAATGTTGCCTTTTATTGGTCCTCAGGGGCTATATGGATTTGGAAATAACCCAAATAGCCATAAAGGAAACAATAATGTGACTTACCAGCCAATCGTTCTAACATTTTCTCAATGAAAGGTAATGGAAAGTGGTCCTTTCGCATGGCTTGATTCAGTCGACAGTAGTCAATACCGACTCGTCAACTATTTTGCACACACATTGGAACCAATTCATTCCTTTCATTTGACACAACTGTTATTCCTATTTTTTAGGCATAATTTTCAATGGGCTAACCCATTTACTATCAGATATAGGATAAATGATCCCCGCAATAAGTAATTTACTGACTTCAAATTTTACCACTTCAAGGAGAGTGGGATTAAATCAGTGTTGACATTGTCTTATGGGCTTAGCCTCATCATACAAAAGTATATGGTGCATACAAATAAATGGGATAATACCGATAATATCATCCAATGTCCATTCTATTACCTTTTTACACTCTCTCAAAATTTTGAGCAGTTTCGATTCCTATTGTCGAGAGAGGATATTGACAATAATGATGGGAAGTTGGTTAAAACCCTCAAGATATGCATATTTTAAATTAGAAGGAAGTTTTTTAAGTTCCAACACTGGTGGTTTCTGGATTTAGGGAGGGGATTTAAGGGTAGTGAGGTCCATTGAACTATCTATCTGCTCATGTTTATTCTCTAAAAATAGAGAATCTATAGAAATGAGATTTGCAGAATCATCAACGGTCATGGGTACCTCTGAATGAACACACTCATCAATTAAAGTGTAAAATTTACACTTTTCAGAACCCACACAACACTCAAAACATGACTCAATACTCAAATCATCCAAGGGTGAAGAAGAATAAAATGAATCAGAGTATGGGTCAAGAAGAGAATTGTGTGTGTGTGTGTGTATTGTTTGAGATCACTTCCATCGAATAGATAGGAAGAGTGGAGTGCTCTTCAATGGGGTGTTTCATAGCCTCAAGGATGTTAAAACTGACCTTTTCTCCTCCGAATTCCATGGACAACATACCATTGTGAATATTGATGATCGTCTTTGCTGTTTTTAGGAATGGCCTCCCAATAATGAGAGGAGCATGTCCATGGGTTCGGGTATCTTCCATCTCAAGAATGTAGAAATCAGTAGGGAAGATGAGACTCTTTACTAGTACAAGGACATCCTCAATCACTCCTTTTGGATGCATTATAATCTAGTTGGAAAGTTTCCCGACAATGCCTGTTGGTTGAATCTCTCCAACCTGTAGAGAAGTATACATAGAGTGAGGCATTACATTAATGGAAGCACCTAAATCTAGCATAGCATCAGAAAAGAAGGTCTCCCCTATAGTACACAGTATCGTGAATGTGCCCAGATCCTTGCATTTGGTTGGCATTGCTGGTTGAATCAAGTCCAAGACATTCCTACCCAAGTTGACTCTCTCATTCCCCTTCATCCTTTGTCTATGGGTGCAATGTTCTTTATGAAATTTGGCATAACGGGGAATTCTCTTGACTGCATCCAATAAATGAATATTAACATGAACTTTTTTAAATGTATCAATTATCTCATTATTCATATCATTATCAAACAATTTCTTAGATTTAGAGAGTCTTTGTGGGAAAGGAAGAGGAATGGATTGTTCATTTGAATCATCAACGATAATTTGATTTCCATTTTTATTTTGTTTTTCATTACATGAAATTTTTTAGGGTTGGGAAGGAGTGTTTTCAAGAGGGGGAAATACCTGTTTCATAGAATCAGTAGAAGTAGAAGCTTCTTTACCACTATTAAGTATAATTGCTCATACATTACCTTTGTCCTTCGGATTGGAAATTGGTTGGGATGGTATTTTTCCAGACCCTTGCATCTTAATCTCACCGATGGTGTTCGCCAATTGACCCACTTGAGTTCGTAGGTCTTGAATTTATGATTGTGTCATATGTTGGAACTAAAGGTTCTAGGTTTCCATTTTCTTCACCATATCCTCGAGGCTTGGTTCAGATTTGGGGGGAGGAGGATGATTGTTTTGAGAAGTTTAAGGATAATAATGTTGCATACCTTGGCCTTGTTAATACCAATTCTGCTTGGGTAGCTTGAGTTTCCTCCTTGTCGGTACTGGGGTTAGGCTTTCCACCCTTGATTTGGATTTGGCCTGAATTGTTCTTGCTTTAAGGGAGGTGCTTGTTGGAATGGAATCCCTGGGAACACAACTGCACAAGACTCAGATGAATCTTGAAGTTGTGGGAAATGGTCAGAAAAATGAGTGTTAGTAGAAAAAATACCACAATACAATGGGATAGAAGTAGAGTGTGAGTTACCTTGTGATTTAGATAATTGAATTAGAAGGGTACACATCTCACCAAGTTTTGTATCAACCTTTTGTTCTAGGTCTGAATGACTTATCTCATGAACTCTTTGGGCTGGTTCAATTGCTCGTGTACCAAATTGTTGTGCATTCTGAGCCATGTTGGCTATTAAGTCACAAGCGGCGAAAGGAGTTTTATCAACTAGGGAACCACCAGCTGCAGCATCAATAATTCCATGATCCATTGGAATAAGTCCCTCATAGAAGTATTGGATTAGTAGTTTTTCACTAATCTGGTGGTGGGGGAAGCTTGAACAAAGTCTTTTGAATCTCTCCCAGTTTTCATGAAGGGTCTCTCCTTGTGATTGCCTAATTCTATAGATTTCATTTCTAATTGATGATGTTCGGGAGGTAGGGAAGAACTTCTCTAGAAAGAGTATTTTTAGGTCATTCCATCCCCCAATTGTGGAAGCCAAATAGTATAGCCAATCTTTGGCTACACCATCAATGGAGAAAGGGAAGGCCCTAAACTTAATTAAGTCCTCCGACACATTTTGGGGTTTCATGGTAGAGCACACTATGTGAAATTCCTTAAGGTGTTTATGAGGGTCCTCACTGGGAATACAATGGAATTTATGAAGAAGGTGGATGAGACCTGATCTAAGCTCAAAGTTGGCTACTTCCTCAGGATATTGTATGTACGTAGGTTGGTACTCCACATCAGGGGTGGTAAGTTATTTTAATGTTCGGTTATTTGCAGCCATGTTTTCTTGGGTTTGACTGGGTTCAATTTTGGATTGGTTTTGGAACACTTGAGGTTCCACAATGGGTTCCTCAATGTTACTTGATTGGCCTTCTCTAGATTCCTTGATTTGTGTGTGAAGTGACTTTTCAATTTTAGGATCAAATTCAAGTAGTGTTTCTTTACCAGATCTTGTCATGCAACAATGATGTCTAGTTTGATTGATTGATTTTTTCTGTGTTTTTTTATTTGAGATGGATAAAAAAACTTAAGAAGGGTTAAAGAAGAATATAATGTTATAATATATAATTAGAGAGGGAGATAGAGAAGAAGAAGAGAGAAAGAGATAGATAAAGAACACACCAAAACAACCAAAAATAGACAAAACCCAAAACAAAAACAATAAAATGGGGGTGGGGTATTTAAAAGAGTAATAATTAAGAAGTAAAATAAATAAATAAAAAGAAATAAAGAAAAAAAAACGATCTTGGATCCCCATAAACGGCGCCAAAATTTGATCGCATTGTCGAGCGCATCAAATTAGTTGTTTGATTTTGACTAGAATTTCTGTAGTATAGCAGAAACCCTAGGTCATCTCTCTACGGAGCATTAGATCATTAATTCCAAAATTTGGTTCTGATTATGAAGGTAAAAAAGGGAAATGGGGTTTTATAATACTTGGGTTTGATGATTAAATATGACAATAGAAAATGAAAGCAATAAAACAAAGTTGAAATAAACAAGATTAATTTAGTGTGATCAACCCGGGGTATTCTCATGATATTTAACCTTCATCACATCATGATATAGGGTTATGATCTTTTAATCCAAGTTTTGTAACACCTATAACAAGAAATTTACTGATTTTATACTTGGATACCTCCTAGGGTTCAGTCAAAAACACACAATGATTCACCGGACACTGCCGATGATTGGGTGAATTGTGTTTGACTTCATAATCGAAACTCACCAAGGCAACATACGAAGAACTCAATGCGCTATCCAAATTTGTATGTTATTTATTTTTGATACCATGAAATTAATGTACATGGACTTGATAGTTCTTATGTGAGTTCAATTAACCAATATGAACCACACAAACACCGCAATTGAAAGGGTGAAAGAAAGCGGTGAACGGTGTGTGAAACATCACATGAATGGGTACCCCCAAACATGATCATATGAGTTGATCATGACATACCAGTACATAACTCAAAAAATAAGAATATAGGATGATTAAAAACAACACAACAACCTGGAATTCAAAATATCATTAATATTACAGACATGAAGCTTTGGATTTACATCACGTTCCTCCCCGGGTGATCACAATGGGTTTAGAAACCCATGGGAGAGGAAGAAGAAGATGTTGAAGTAGAACTTCCCATAGCCTCTAGAACTTCTAGGGATATTGAGAAGACTCCTTGGGGACTCCAAAATGGAAGTACCTTGCCTCCTGGCCAAACATACAAATGGGGTTCCCAAGGTGTCTTTTTATAGCCAAAATGAGAAGTGTTTTTGGGCACCCAGATTTTGATAAACCACTTGGAGAAATGTTTTCGGCTCATAGAAAGTCGAATCTTGCTTTTGAAAAAATTGTAAAGTTGTATCCCCACGTATTATCTATCACCATTGAATGTTTGGCACCATTTGGAAAAATAAAGCTCTAGATATTGAAAAAATACAGAACGCCACTTTTGACTTTGTGCATATTTGGTGGCTTGGACAGATCAGTTCGGATGGCCCCCATAGATGCCAAATCAGGATTGGTTTCCTTGATATGAAATGTATAATACTAAATTTTGGATCGTCCCACAAACTATCTTCCCATTTGGATGCACGAATTTCTCTTACTTTTCAAAACAGTGGACAGATATCCATGGATCCTTGCAATTTTGGCCCATTTTTCTTCCACTTCATCAAGGGCCCTCCAAATCATCTCCACCTACATTGAAATAATAAAAACAAGTAACATTGTCCATCATAATATTTATTAATATTAATTAATTGATTCAAATATAAAGTGCAATTTATTATTATATTTGGAATATTCATTACAAAACTAGATTAAAACAGCAGTGTAAGGGTGGAATAAAACACTGAATCGTGGTACAATCAGCGAGCATACATGTAAGGCTTTTGGTGTTGTGCGTGGTGTGTTGCAAGGTCATAAGGCATTCATGTATTGCGTACAGGAGTGACTTGTAGGTACGACATGTAGGTTCCTTTTTCACTTCGTTTTATTTTCATTATTTTTTTGAACTCTTATAAAGGAATATTGTAATGGTTTTTGTTTCATCCATTAATTTAATTAAGTGTCAACAAGGATCCATCTGAATGCCTGAGTGAAATCTATTTTTTTAAAAAAACATCACCAGATAATTATGATGATCCCAAAAACATTAAAATCCATAAAAATTTACCTTAATATTTCTTATAGGGTTTCAATATTCCTCTCTTACTAACCATATTTTTAAGGATGATATGTAGTGCTAAATTTCTTCTTCAAATTCACATCTAGTGAAATACATCACCAGAACATAAATGTAAACATCAGATCCTACTCACATAGAGTAGAATTTTTTTACACCATTAAACATTAAAACATCCTTAATTTATATAATGGAAGTATTATCAAGAGTTAAATTTTATTTTAGTATAATGAAATGTGCCGACTTTGCAAGGAGATCGACTGCAAATCCAAAAGATTTATGTCTATTAGTTTTTTTGTGGTGTCTAATGATGAAATCTATTGTGATGTTTTCACATTTCCATTTTGGTATAAGTAATGGAAGTAATATCCCCTTAGACTTTATCTATTATCCTTTAATTTTTTACATACTAAATAAAAAGATACATACTATAAAATATCACTATTTATGTTTTTCCACCAAAAATACTCTTTTAGATCTCTAAACCTTTTTATACATCTAGGATGAATTGAGAATGATGTACTATGAGCTTCATCCAATAAATCTTTCTTAAAATATGGTATTTAAGGTTCATATACATTGTTCATGAAACTTATCATTCCATAAAAATCATGTCTGAACTCAAGAAAATTCCTCACCATCTTATGTGGTTCCACATCATTCATTATTGCATATTTAATCCTAAATTGGATAGATGGATGAACATTCATCTGATAATGATAAGATATATCCTCATTCCTCATGATTTCAATATTCACTTTCTATAAATCAAGATTATTACATCACATTAAATCATCATCATGGACAAACTAGATTGGCCTTTTTGACTGAGATCATCAACCACCTTATTTTACTTCACAGTCTGTTAATGTATTGAGAAATCATAATCTTTAATCAACTCAAACCATATCCATTGGTTCATATTCAAATCATCATATGGGAATATATACAATAAGATTTTATGATCAGTCTATATAACATATCTTTACCATAATGATAATCCATCCATATTGTTAACGAAAAAACAATTCCTTCATACTCTAAATCATGAGTAAGGTTATTTTTCTCATAAATTGTTAATTGGTGTGAGGCATAAGTTTTCATCATATCATTCCTCTTGAGAAATAATCCCATTACTATCATTGATTCATCACTATAGATCACAAACCATTATCCATTCTAGGTTATTGTGTCCATAAATTCATGGGAAAAACAACTATTTAGTTTCATAAAATTTTATTCACATTCATCAATAAAAAGAATGGTTGATCCCTTCTAAGTCAAGTTATTTATTGGATTTGATATTAATGATAAATATTTAATAATAATCCTTATAATCAAATAACTATAAAAAATTATAGATATTGGTCAACATGGTTAGTATGGTCCATTTCTCAATAACATCTATCCGTAAAGGATCTATAGATATTCCCAGATATGAGATTATATGACCCAAGAATGATATTTTCAGTCACAAGAATTCACAATTTATAAATTTTATATAGATTATCTCATTCCCAAAGTTCATCAACACATCCTCAAATGATATTTCTAGTCTTCATTTCTATGGGAATATATAAGAACAGTATTTATAAATACCACTAGAAATGGATCAAGGTAATATCTATGGGCTGTATACATTAAATGCATGAAGTTATAAATGGAATTGGTAAGTCTAAATGGAATCAGTAAAAACTCGTAATTATCATAACACATATATAATGTTTTATTAGGTATATCCTCCTTGAAAATCAATTTATTATATCTATAATGAATGTAAATATTAGAAAAGATTTGATCTTCAAACATTTGATCAAAAAATTAATTAATGTGGGATAGAGGATACATAATATTGAAATTGATCTTGTTAAGTTCCTTATATTTAATGAAAATATTCATTAAACTATATTTAATCATTAAGAAAGAATAGGTGAACCCCAGGGTGATGAACTCAAGTATATGAATCACTTATCATAAATCTCTTACACTTTTTTCATCAATTCATGTAACTTAATCTGGGTAATTTTATATGGATTATTTAAAATATTTATAGCACTAGGATTGAGTTCTATTGAAAAATCAACATTAATATTCATGGGAAGACTTAGAAACTATTCATGGAATATATTATAATATTCATGAATAATAGGCATATCTTCAATATTGAGTTTCTTCCCAACTATTTTATATAAGTATCGCAGCCACTAGGTGGTAAAACCAATATATTGTAATTTATTTCTATTGTATGTTCATTTTCATCCTCTCATATATAGATGATCATAGGATGATACAAAATATCAAATGTAACTTTCCTTATAAATTGATATATTCTATAATTAAGGACATCTAATCAATGCTCCAAATCACATAAAATTCCACCGAAGGATGAATAATGATATTTGTATAGGGAACATTCATAAAAAAATAAAAATGAAATCCCCAACTCTGGAGTTCACTATTAGAGTTCTGTAACCATAATGTTCCTCATTAGATATTGACATGACATTGTCCCTTTGCATATCTAGAAGATATCCCTTATATTATGGAATCGACCCGGATAATTCCCAGGTAATCCACATATAAGAAATTAAAATATTAGTGTTAACTTAGGTTAAACATTTTTTTGTTATATAAAACTCTTCATTTATCCTCAACATTTAGTTAATTTATTCCTATCTATCCCATAAATAAAATATATTCACATTCCTTTGATACCATTCCCTATGAGCTTCTTTTGACATCCATAACATGTTGAATTCAATGTTGTTTTCCCTCTACTTACTTTATTACCTGAAATTTCCAAAAAATATATTTTTATTTTATTTGGATCATTCAAAAACTACCTGATGTTCATGTTTTTAATCATAATTTGATATATATGATTTGGAATAGTCATAAGGTTTCACAATAAAGCTCCCATTTTATTTGTTCTCTTTTAAGTATAATTATATCATTGGTCATCAATGTTTTTATTAACATGAGTCTTTATAGTTCTAGGCATTCAATAAAAAAAATCTTAGTGTAAGTATCAATAATCAATAATCATAGTAAACAATATTATGATTATGTAAATTATTCTTATGATATCCTAAATTATGATACCTTCTTTAAACCCACGACACTTTCTGTTAGTCTCATTTCACTATGGTTTTGAATCAATTTTTATATGTTATATCATCTCGTTCATCCTAATGGATTATACAGAGAATATGAATTTAGAAAAGAATATCTCATGTGTGGTTTTAGTCATGTGTGCAGTCGTATTCCTATACATCGTGCACTGAGTGAATATCAAATTGAAACTCAACCATCCTTTTTAGGGTGTTTAAAACTTTGTGATTTTTTTTCCACATCAACATTCACATTCTATAATCTAGACATGTATTTCATTTCTAGAAACTAATGAATATATACTTTACAATAATATCGGGATGTTTTCCAATAGTTAGACTTATCCACAGGTTTTTCACCAAAGTTCTAAAATCATTTTCTCTAAAAATAACTAAACCCTGATCTAATACGAATTGAGCTGACCAAAAAATTATCATTATAAATATTACATCATTTTAGATGAATATTCATTTTATTTCAAAATAATACAAACACTATAACTATAAATGTTTTGTTTCATTGGATACTATATACATAATACTCTTATTTCATGAAAGATATTAAATATCTCACACAATTTTCATGTCACATAGTATACTTCATAGGAACAACCTATATAAAACCATTCTCCATAACCTAGTGAAATAAATATATGAAAGCGTGAGAATAGATTCTTAGTAATTGTAAAAAAATAGAATTCAATCAATGATCATAATTGAGTATAATAAAAGTATAAGGGAATGATTACATGATCATAACTTATGAATTTCATACCCCGTATGTCAATGAACATTAATCATGAATCATAGAACTAGTATTTTTCATAAGAAAATAAATAATTATTAAGAGTGTGTAATAATAAATAATAAAACATGATCCATGAGATTATATCATAAGCATTAGACATATATTTTTTTAGAAACAAAAGAAAATAAAATCATTTCTTTAGTTATCATTAACTTGCAAGAGTATAATTATGGACAAGGTCCCATTATGGGTTGGGTCCACTAACCATTTGATCATTTAATTATTCAATGTTTACTCCTAAATATATCAATGTAGACTATGTCCCATAATTAATTTAGTTCAATTAACATTCCAATCCATATTTTCTCATGAGATGTCATTCCTTTCCTAATTCATCGGTGGACAATATAATACCAATCCCACTCATCCCATAACAAAACCTATATATATATATATTACACATGATAATAAAAAATTCATAAATTCAATATATCATAACCAGTAAAAACGATATAGTTTTCATAAATGTCCCAACATTTCATTTTAGCATAACCTCTATAAAATAAATGGGTTTCATAATGATTTCATCATAACAAAACAGACACGTGGGAAATAATTGAGTTTCATAGAAATTTATTTAAATCAGAATCATCAGAAACCACCTATAGAAAGAAATTGGATGGTATTAGTAGATCATATCCATAGTGGATAATAATAATAATTAAATAAAATTTATATTGATGAAAAATAACTCTAAAATATCATTTGATAATTTCATGAAAACAGCAAAACTATACTTTTATCTAGGTTTATTTAAAACAAAAAATCACAAATTATTGAGAAAAATATTTTCTTTAAAATAATATTATAAAAATATAAATTAATATTTTATTTAAATAAAAGTCACGATGGTAGGAAAAATTGTTTGTATGGTAAATGTTAAAACAATGATTCCTTTTAGAGGTTTTCTAAAATGTTATAAATAGCCAGTTTGGAAATAATTATAAAATTTATTATTAAAATCTTTGAAAATCATTTTAAATATGGTGTGAAATTAATATAAACCATCATTGGATCATATAAAATATTCTTCTTGAAAAAATTTTAAACAACGTAGACATAGAAGTAGAATTTCATCGACCAATGAAAAAATTGGGTCTGTTTTTATTAAAACAATTTCCCAAAAAATTTAAGAACGAAAAAGAATAAAATAGTACTATTAGATGAAAATGATATTAATATATAGAGGAAAAGAAAATATATTATGTAATGGATAAAAACCATATAATTTCCCTCAACCTATATCTATCATAGACAATCTGGAAAATAAAAGAGGTTGTAAGATAAACCCTTACCTCAAATCCTATCTTGCTTTATACACATTAAAAACTCATATATATATATATTTCAAATATATTCAAAAACCATATTCAAACCTAATATAACATTTATCATTAATCTTTAAATCCCATGGTTTAATTTATTAACAATTTTTTATTAAAAAGATCTTTTAGGGAAAACACCTCTATTTTCAATAGAAGTTCTAGTTTGATGGTTATGATCCTTGAACCTTGGTCATAGTTTCATTATCTATATAATATTACTCATGATATAACTATAATATTTATTCATTATATACACTTTTAAGGATATTCGTATAACTCGGTGATGAAAAATAATTTATATCACATCACGGAGGTGGTAAGACACATATATGCACAGGTGATGTTTTCACATTTTGATGGATGGGAAAGATAAATTTATATCATAATTAACCTTTGCAGAATCATAATTAAATAAAAACTATAGTATATATTCATTATATAAATTATTATGACCATCTATGTAAATAGTAATGGGAAAATGAATAACATCGCTTTGTGGAGGTGGTAGTCCACACATACACACAAACAACATTATCATTTTCCAAAGGATGGGAAACAGTTAGAAAATGGTTGTTAAACTATCATAAAAACATATAATTATAGTGAATATATCTACTCCACAATTTTAATATGGTTTTAGAACATTATAATGATGTTTAAGAAGAAATAAACATGAAAAGGATTGATAACAACATATAAATATTCTTTGAATATGCTCCTTTTAAATTCACCATAAGGATTCCTAGATGAATCTTTTTGAACTCCATAATCATAAGTTCACGAATAAAATTTTTGGGTTTTAGATAGTGTTTGAGATAAAGGGTTCATGTGGTGTGGATACGAGATTGCATGAGGTTCACTTTTATATGTGAGATCAGTGGCACAGTTGTAATTATTAAAAATATTATAATATAATAAAGTCACTGTCATGGAAATGTATCTCCAAATTGAATTAATTATGAATATAGTATAATATGATATCCAAATGCATTAATAAAATATAATTTAAAAAAAAAATTAGATCATTTTAACCATTACACATTTATTTTAACCCCTCAATAACCCTTTTAACTAATACTTTGCTAATAAGATTTTTACAATGTTACTAATCATTATAACATAAAATTATGTTGAACATATAACCTAAAAATTATAATAATGAGTCAAAAATATTGAATCCCCGCTAAAATATTCAACACCTAGAAATGGATGAAATTTAGTCTAGTCTCCATGAAAAAAACATGTGAGAAATCATTTTAGAGAAATGTGTTTTAAGTACAAAACTAGATTAATTATTTTTTCCTTGACTTGTAAAACCCATTAGGTGAATGATAAATTTTTTCCTTAACATATTCTATTAAAATTTCATTAAAATCATTCATCAATATTTATTAATTTTTTAACTAATATAAAAACACATTGTACACATAAAAATGGGTTTTTAAAAAAACACATATTTCTACCTTCAAATACATTTATTTTCATTTATAACCAATTCATATCAAAATAATTTTTCCTATACATGTAAAAAATAATATCTAACAATTTATTTAGAACTATTTTTAACCACCAATCCAACAACTATGCAATAACATTCAGATTAATTAATAACAGTTCTATAGTATATCGTGGTTCATTTAAACTCTAAGTTACATGTAAAGAGTGTCATTAAAGAAATAAAACATATTTGAGGATAAATGTAATGGCTCAGACCTCTCCAACCCATTCCTTTGTCAAAAAAAAAGTCCACAAAGTGTTCTGGAGGGTAAAATGGACTTTTCCCACACTTTCCAGAATTTTGAAACTACATGCCGTGTAGTTTGAGTACACGCCGTGTACCCCCTTTCCGGGTATACCTCGTGTTGTAGGCCATGTCCTCACCATGTGAAGTAAATGGGGACACACCGTGTGTCCAGTACTACACGCCGTGTAGTCCTTCCCCGCGTACGCGTTACCAGTCAACAGCTGTGTGCCATGTTGGAGCTGTTTCCTTGTCATGTGCAATAAATGAGTACACGCCGTGTGTCCAAACTACACGTCGTGTAGTCCCTCCCCGCGTATGCATTACCCTCAAACCGTGTGTTGACCAGTCAATGGATGCAGAGCTATGTTGGAAGCCGCGTGGAGACCGTGTGAAATAACCGAGTACACGCCGTGTACCATAATGTACACACAGTGTGCTTTTTCTTTTCTCTCCTATAAAAGGAGGGGTCCCTCCTCCATTCAAATCACTCCTCCCCTCCACTTTCCTCTGAGCAGAGCTATCCCAAGAGACTCAGAAGATCCTTTTCTTCCATAACTTCTTCGTCTAAGATCCAATTTACGATCCGTCAGCGGCCACGGGATCGTAACGACGAGGCGGAACTTCCAAGTCTGGGTCCGTTGTATTTCATTTGCCATTTCCTTTCCAACTTCTACCCGAGGAGGTTTTTCCGGGACCTAATAGAAGTGACGGACGCCGACGGACGTCTTCTAAAGTTGATTCAGGGGAACGTTGCGATCAGAACCTATTGAGGTAGGGATATTACCTTCATCTATCTAAATTGTGCATCATGTAGGGTGGGTATCCTCTTGTTTTCATGAGTAATAGTTGAACCATTAAATAAAGATAGTGACTGGCTTAAAGAACGGGGATGTGAAAGTTGTTATGATTATCTTTGCTTATCCTTTTGATATGTTGTGAATTGAATGAGCTTCTACCTACTAAAAATCATGGTCATTGGGGGCCTTTGTTTATGCAATTAAATGTTCCCCTCTCCTTCAGGATTTCTTTATGGATGGAAACTTTTTGGAATGTGGAAATTGGTTAATCACGTAAAGTTGGCTGTTTAAAATCTGGAACCCTTGTTTGATCACCCCGATTAAAGAAAATGGAATAATGAACATGTGGGTGTTGGCTTTGATATGTGGCATGTGATGGGGGTGTTTTGTGGGTTGTTGTGCATAGGGTTAACAGCGGGGCTGCGGTTGACTTGGTTGTGGGTTGGTGTGAATATTGTCTTGGTAATGAGTAGCGGGGCTGCGATAAATGGTATTAAAGGGATAATGATGTTCGATGCGGTTGTGGTTATGGCGGTTGGCAGTGGGGTTGCAGGGATGGGTTGTAATATGAATGGATAGTAGGTTGTTAATAAATAAAAGTGGAAGTGTTAATGAATAGTGGGTCATGGTAATGGAACAAGATTAATAATCAATGGGGTTGGTTGGTTGATAAGAAGGGTTTTTGCTATGCTGCTTGTGTTTTCCTAACTTGATTTGTGGATGGCAGGGATATGTTTTACGAACTATTGACGTGGTTGGTTGTGGATAGTTTCCCAATAGTTAAGGAACTAATAAACTAATTCTGCTGAAACATGAAAACCTAAATGGGGTTGGGTTTGTTTGTTGTATGTATGCTTTGTAGTAGCGGTGTCGAGGCACGTGCTCAGTTTCTCTGTTTAGAAGCCATAGGTTGGGCTGTGTGTTTGTTATATATATATATCTATATCTTTTTTGTTTTATCGCACCCCACCCATGTTGAGCACTTAGTGCCGAACACTCCCATTTCATAGGAGAGGGTGTTTTTTCCTTAATTACTAGCTCCTTCCTGGTCCTTCTCCCCTAGGCTATGATGGCTTGAGGCGACCTTACACATAAGACTCTTCGGGTAGGTTTCGATTGGGGTGGCTTTAGCCCAAGACTCTTTGGGCAGGTTCTACTATTTCCCAAGAATATTCGGGATGAGGACCAGGTGTGTGCGGGTGGGGATACATGGTTGTGAGGCCTAGATGTGTGCGGGCGGGGATACGTGGTTGCGAGGCCCAGGTGTGTGCGGGCGGGATGTGTGGTTTGTGAGGCCCAGGTGTGTGCGGGTGGGGAGAGTGTGGCAGCGTCAGGATGTTCGTCGTCAGGAAGAGTAGCTAACTAAATGGAAATGGTGCGGGGTACCCAATCATCTTGTTCTTATATACTGCTACCTATTGTGATTGTGCTTTTGGTGAGTGTGTCTAGTGAGGTTGGGTGGATAGAATTCCTTGCTAGGTTCTTCTATTGTTCTCATGGAACATTAGGATGTCTCCCCACTTGTGCACAAGAGCTTTAGGTTTCCCTACTGAGTATACTTGTATTCTCACCCTACGTTTACTTTCATATTTCCAGGAGGACTACCAGGGCCGTGCAGGACCCTACTAGTCAGACAGTTGGAGTTGTTTCTGTTTCTGTACCTTTTTTTTCTTTTGGTATTGTACTTTGAGCTTTCTTGTACTTGCACCTTGTTATAAAATTGTTTAAACATGTATGTGGGATTGGTTTGGGTTTATATATATAAACTTGTTCTTTTCCTTTTTGGTTGTTGAATTGTCCTATTTCCCGATCCTAAATAAATAAAAAGGGTAATGCGTTCCATATTTATGAAAACTCATACCCTTGGTGCTAGTCGCCACCGCAGGGCCTACTGAAGGCGGGACTTGGGGGGTCATTATCTCCCTTTCACTATTTACAGCTCAAGAGGGGCATCTTTGGTGGGTGGGGGTCATGAAAGAATGGTATCAGAGCTGATGGTTGAGATATAGGATGGAGTCTGGAGTTAGGCACAGTGAGGATTGCATGGGATGGTAGGGTGATAATGTTAGTCAATCTTGGTGTGTGACCTAGGCCAGGGAAGACTGGCCAGGACACAGGATTTTAGGGCCCCCCGTGATTCGATGCAAGGACTCTGAGCCTACCAAACGACCAAGTGAGACTACATTGATTGTAGGGTAGAGACCCTAGGGAAGGTACATGCATAATCATGATTTTGTTTTACTTGATTTGGGTGTTATGGGAAAGAAATTGAAATAAAATGATAAAATAAAACCTTGAGTTTTCCTTACTACTTGGGATTAGGCGATCCTTGTTTACCGTACAGCTATGGAACCTGGACGTCGTCCCCGGGTGGCTCAGACGGCCGAGGCCCAGCAGATTCAGGCAGTCGATCAGCTGAGGATTGACCGAGAGGAGGAAGATAGCCAGTGGCAGAAGACTCTCCATTCTTTCCAGCAGTAGACCCTCAATAAGTACGAGGGTAGTACTTCGTATACGGAGACGGAGGGGTGGTTTGAGGAGCTAGGAATCGCTTTTACCATGATCTATGCTCCGAGGGAGTACTGGGTTCCCCTAGCAGTCAGTCAGCTGAGAGGTGCGGCACGACAGTGGTGGACGCTCTACCTCGGAGAGAGGATATAGGCAGAGGTTCCATGGGCTGACTTTGAGAAGGAATTCCGAGAGGAATTCCTTTATTCCATGATCAAGGTGGAGAAGCTGCAGGAGTTACTCTCCCTTCATCAGGGGAGTATGTCGGTACGAGAGCTGGGGATCAAGTTCAAGGATCTCTTGCGCTTTTCTCTGGATCCCTTTCCAGATGAGGAGTCTCGGGTGAGACGTTTAGAGGAGGTGCTTCGTCCTTCGCTCCAGTATGATGTCACCCCTTCACCCTTTTGATGTACTTGGCAGTACAGAAGAAGGTATAGGTTGTAGAGAAGATTCACTCGCTGGGAGGTGCACCCCGAGAGGGGAACCAGCCAGGCTCGTCGAAGGGGAAGGCATTCAGTAGCAGGTCTCCTTCGATGGGACCTTCCAGGTTCATGCCAATGGGGAGCATGCCCCAGCAGTTCTAGTTCATATATTCGGGTCCTCGTCCCTTTTTCACGATCCCAGGACCGAGGTGTTTTTCTTGTGGAGGTTTTGGGCACGTTCAGAGTCGGTGCCTGACCCGAGCTCAGTACGGTGGAGGTGGGCAGGTTTAGCGCCCACCTCAGCAGCACCAGTTGCCAGCGAGCACCTTCCAGCAGTAGCAGGACCATGCTACTCCGAGGGAAGACTTTGCGGGAGGAGGCCGACCTTAGGGTACTCCTCAGGGACCTCGACCAGGGTGTGTTTGGGGAGCTGGATGACATCAGAGAGGCAGAGGAGCTAGGCGTGGAAAGTTTCACGCAGCAGAGTTGACAGCTCCAGCAGGACCAGAGGTGGTGCGAGGTACGATTTGTTTGTTTAGCACTCATATTTCTACTTTGTTCGATTCGGGAGCCTCACACTCCTTTGTTGCACCAGGTCTACCCATGCCTTGGGACTAGACGTAGAGAGACTTTCTGTACCACTGGTGCTGAGTACACCCTTTGGAGGCCATACCAGTGTATCTTGTGTTTTCCGGGGATGTGGGCTGACGTTGGGACCACATCGATCTAGTGGAGACCTTATTCTATTACAGATGCAGCCATACAATGTCATCCTAGGCATCGACTAGTTGTTTTCTGTTAGTGCCTTTATCAACTGCTTCCGGAGAAGATCCGTGTTCTCCGATGTGGATGGGCAGCGTGTATCTTTTGTTGGCAAGAGGAGCTATCAGGTGGGAAGCTGGCATGTGAAGCCTCTCCTTTCCTTGTTAGGTGGGTTATCAGTGGCTCCAGCTGATACAGAGATGATGGATGTTCCAAAAGTTTTTGGGGAGTTCGTTGATGTTTTTTCTGAGGAGGTTGTGACTCAACCCCCCCGACGTGACGTTGAGTTCGGGATAGACTTATAGCCTGGTGACCATCCGATTTCGATGGAACCTTATTGGATGGAACCTTCGGAGTTGTGGGAGTTGCGGATTCAGATTAATAATATGATGGAGAAGGGTTTTGTTCGACCCTGTGTATCGCCATGGGGTGCTCCAGTTTTGTTCGTGAAGAAGACAGATGGTGGTCTCAGGCTATGCATAGACTACCGAAGGATGAACCAGGTAACGGTCAAGAACCGCTACCCCCTCCCAAGGATAGATGATCTCTTCGACCAACTAAGGGGAGAAGGTTGGTTTTCCAAGATTTATCTACGATCTGGATATCATCAGCTGAGGGTAAAAGACAGTGACATCTCGAAGACAGCTTTCAGGTGTAGGTATGGGCACTTCGAGTTTGTAGTGATGTTGTTTGGAGTTACGAATGCACCAGATGTGTTCATGGGACTTAGGAACTTTGTATTCTGAGAGTTTCTGGACCGGTTCGTCATTGTGTTTATTGATGACATCCTGATCTACTCAAGATAAGAGGGGGAGCACGTTGAGCATCTCAAGGCAGTATTGGAGGTCCTTCGACACCACCAGCTTTATGAGAAATTGTCGAAGTGTAAGTTCTTGACGTAGGAAGTACACTTCCTTGGGAACGTAGTGTCTCAACATAGAGAGTCAGTGGACCCGTCAAAGGTGGAGGCCGTTGTTTCTTGGGCGTCACCCAAGAGCGTGGAAGAAGTTTGTAGTTTCCTGGGGTTAACAGGTTACTATTGGAGGTTTGTTTTAGACTTCTCTCGAGTTACTTCTTCATTGATAGCTTTGATGAGGAAGAACCAGGTCTTCCTATGGAGCGATCAATGCTAGAAAGATTTCGACTACCTGAAGGGGAAGTTGCTCAGTGCTTCCGTACTCAGGTTACCAGAGGAAGGGTTCTTGTATGAGGTGTTTTGTGATGCTTCTGGCCTTGGTCTGGGGTGCGTGATGATGCATAAGAAGGGAGTGATCTGTTATGGTTCTAGGCAGTTACGCCATCATGAGCGTAACTATTCCACCCATGACCTAGAGCTTGCAGCAGTAGTGTTCTCACTGAAGTTGTGGTGACATTACCTCTTTGGGGAGTGCTTTATGGTCTTATCAGATCACAAGAGCCTTCGTTATATCTTATCCCAGCGTGACCTGAACTTACGGCAGTGGAGATGGGTCGAGTTTCTCCAAGACTATAACTTTGAGATCTCTTACACTGATGGTAAGGGAAACATTGTGGCTGATGCCCTGAGCAGGAAGTCACATCAGGAAGTAGTTCGGGAATCCAATGATGCTTGGAAGGCGATGGGAGAGTTGGCTACCTTGCACTTGGATGCCAGGGTAGAAGGTGTTAGAGGATGTTTGTTTTAGATGATGGTGCATTCCTCCTTGTTGCAGTAGGTGGAAGAGTCTCAGTGGGGGGACTTTGAGGCAGAAGTGATGCGGGATCGTGTCGATTAGGGGAATGATCCAGAAGGATGGTCAAAGGACAGCCGACATCAGATGCTTTTCCATGGAAGGTTATTTGTCCCGAAGACAATGCGAGAGGGAGTTCTCAGTGAGTTCTATAGCCCATCTTTAGTGGTACATCCAGGAGTTTCGAAAATGTACCGAGGCCTGAGGGAACCGTTTTGGTGGCTCGGGGTGAAACGGGCAGTGGCAGAGTTTTTGGCTAAATGCCTAGTGTGTCAACAAGTGAAGGCTGAACACCGTGTTCCCAGTGGTTTGTTGCATCATTTAGATGTCCCCGAGTGGAAGTGGGATGAAATCTCGATGGACTTCATCACAAGACTACCCAGAGCTCAGGGAGGTTATGATGCTCTCTGGGTAGTGGTGGATCGACTGACGAAATCAGCTCACTTATTAGCAATTAAGGAGTTAGACCTGGTGAGTACCTTAGCACAAAGGTACGTATACGAGGTTGTGCATTTGCATGGAGTCCCAAAGACTATCATCTCAGATCGGGATACTCGGTTTAAATCACGAGTCTGGAGGGGGTTACAACATGCTTTTGGCACCCAGCTACACCTTATCACTGCTTTCCACCCCCAGACCGATGGGCAGACAGAGCGGACTATCCAGACATCAGAGGACATGCTGCGAGCATGTGTTATGGATTTTGGAGGATCATGGGTACGACACTTGCCTTTAGTAGAGTTCGCCTACATCAATAGCTTCCACTCTACTTTTGGCATGGAACCGTTTGAGGCTTTGTATGGAAGGCCATGTCGTTTACCCATTTACTGGACAGAGGTTGGTGAGACAGGTGCTCTTGGGCCAGAGGTAGTGCAGAGCACCACAGGGAAAGTCCTGCTTGTACGTGAGAGGATGAAAGTGGCTCAGGACCGACAGAAGTCGTATGCTAATCGTCGGAGGAGGCCCTTGGATTTCGAGGTGGGAGATCATGTGTTCTTGAAGGTTTCCCCTCGACGGGGGCAGCCGAGGTTTGGGAAAGGGATCAATATCTCACCGAGGTTCATCGGACCTTTTGAGGTGCTGAGGTGAGTCGGCGAGGTGGCATATCAGCTGGCCCTACCACCTTAGTTGGAGAAGGTTCATGACGTCTTCCACGTCTCCCAGCTTCGTCGGTACTTACACGACGACTCCCACATTATCGACTGGGGAGAGTTAGATATGGGAGACGATGCAACCTTTGATGAACGACCAGTCAAGATCGAGGATCATAAAGAGAAGGTTCCCTATGGATGAACCATTCCGTTGTTTCGTGTGTTGTGGAGGCATGGCGGCCTCAAGGATAGCACTTTGGAGCGGGAGACCCAGATGCATGCTCAGTACCTGGATTTGTTCTGACTTATGTTTTTCCTTGTTCTTCTGAGCTTTGTGTTGATGTTGTACTCTGTACATTTGATATATGGAATGCTTGGCTTGTCAGTTCTGAGGCCTTTTGTTTCCTTATTTCCTGGTAATGTGTAACATGTCCGGATGTGTGGGAAAGGCGAAAACCTGACCCTTAATCGAGACGCATTAATGCAGATGCGATTGAACCTGTGCGGGCGAGTTAGTGCCACCTAAAGCGGATAATATCTCGACATGGGAGAATGAATTTCCCAAAACCACGTGTTCGGGTAGTGTGTTGGTTGTGTGGTGTTGGGGGTAGTGCGAGTTAAAAAAAATCATAATGTATGAAAGTGGGAAGACCCAATTCTTAAACGAGATGCATTAATGAAGATGCGATTAAACCCGTGCAGGTGAGTCAGTGCCGCCTAAAGCCGATAATATCTCGACATAGGAGAAGGAATTCCTAACACATATGATTAGGGTTGTTGGTTGGGTTCCTGTTATAATGAGAACCCTAAGAGGTATCTTGTTGGGTTCCTATGGTTTTTTTTTGAATTCTCGGGGACGAGAATGTTTTAAGAGGTATCTGATGTAATGGCCCGGACCTCTCCAGCCCATTCCTTTGTCAAAAAAGGCCACGAAGTGTTCTAGAGGGTAAAATGGACTTTTCCCACACTTTCTAGAATTTTGAAACTACACGCCGTGTAGTTTGAGAACACGCCGTGTACCCCCTTGCCAGGTATACCCCGTGTTGTAGGCCGTGTCCTCGCCGTGTGAAGTAAATGGGTACACGCCGTGTGTCCAGTACTACATGCCGTGTAGTCCTTCCCAGCGTACGCGTTACCAGTCAACGACCGTGTGCCATGTTGGAGTCGTGTCCTTGCCGTGTGCAATAAATGAGTACACATTGTGTGTCCAAACTACATGTTGTGTAGTCCCTCCCCACGTATGCGTTACCCTCAAACCATGAGTTGACCAGTCAACGGCCGCGGAGCCGTGTTGGAAGCCGCATGGAAACTGTGTGAAATAACCGAGTACACGCCGTGTAATTTTTCTTTTTTTGCCTATAATAGTAGGGGTCCCCTCCTCTTTTAAACTCACTCCTCTCCTCCCCTTTCCTCTAAGCAGAGCTCTCCCAAGAGATTCGAAGGCTCCTTTTCTTCCATAACTTCTTCGTCCGAGCTTCGATTTATGATCTGTCAGCGGCCACAGGATCGTAATGATGAGGCGGAACATCTGAGATTGGGTCCGTTGTCTTTAATTCTGCCTTTCATTTATGACTTCCACCCGAGGAGGTTTTGCGGGGACCCGATAGAAGTGACGGACGCCGACGGACGTCTTATAAAGTTGATTCGGGGGAGTGTTGCGATTGGAACCTGTTGAGGTAGGGATCTTACCTTCATCTCTCTAAATTGTGCACCGTGTAGGGTGGGTATCGTCTTGTTTTCATGAGTAACAGTTGAACCATTAAATAAAGATAATGACTCGCTTAAAGAACGGGGATTGGAATGTTGTTATGATTATCTTTTCTTATCCTTTTGATATGTTGTAAATTGAATGAGCTTCTACCTACTAAAAATCACAGTCTTTGGGGGACTTTGCTTACGCAATTAAATGTTTCCCTCAACTTATGGACTTTCTTGTGGATGGAAACTTTTTGGAATGTGGAAATTGGTTAATCATGTAAAGTTGGCTGTTTAAAATCTGGAACTGTTGTGTGATCACCCCGGTTAAACAAAATGGAATAATGAACATGTGGGTGTTGGCTTGGATACGTGGCATGTGATGGGGGTGTTTTGTGGGTTGTTGTAAATAGGGTGAGCAGTAGGGCTGCGGTTGACTTGGTTGTGGGTTGGTTTGAATGTTGTGTTGGTAATGAGCAGCGGGGCTACGATAAATGGTATTAAAGGGATAATGATGTTCGGTGAGGTTGTGGTTATGGCGGTTGGTAGCGGGGTTGCAGGGATGGGTTGGAATATGAACGGACAGTGGGTTGTTAATAAATAAATGTGAAAGATTTAATGAATGGTGGGTCATGGTAATGGAACAATATTAATAATAAATGGTGTTGGTTGGTTGATAAGAAGGGTTTTTGCTGTGCTGATTTTGTTTTCCTAACTTGATTTGTGGATGGTAGGGATATGTTTTACGAATGATTGATGTGGTTGTTTGCGGATAGTTGCCCAGTAGTTAGGGAAATAATAAACTAATTCTTCTGAAATATGAAAACCTAAATGGGGTTGGGGTTGTTTGTTGTATGCATGCTTTATAGTAGCGGTGCCGAGGAACATGCTCAATTTCTCTGTTTAGAAGCCATAGGATGGGCTATGTGTTTGGTATATATATATATATATATATATATGTATCTTTTTTGTTTTATCACAAACCACCAATCGTTGAGCACTTAGTTCCGAACACTCCCATTTCAAGGGAGAGGGCGTTTTTCCCTTAGTTACTAGCTCCTTCCTGCTCCTTCTCCCCTAGGCTGTGATGGCTTGAGGAGACCTTACACCTAAGACTCTTCTGGTAGGTTTTGATTGGGGTGGCATTAGCCCAAGACTCTTCGGGCAGGTTCTACTGTTTCCCAAGAATATTTGGGATGAGGCCCAGGTTTGTGTGGGCGGGGATACGTGGTTGGGAGGCCCAGGTGTGTGCGGGCGGGGATACGTGGTTGCGAGGCCTAGGTGTGTGCGGGTGGGATGTGTGTTTTGTGAGGCCCAGGTGTGTGCGGGTGGGGAGAGTGTGGCAGCGTCAGGACGTTCGTCGTTAGGAAGAGCAGCTAACTAAAGGGAAATGGTGTGGGGTACCCAATCCTCTTGTTCTTATATACTACTACCTGTTGTGATTGTGTTTTTGGTGAGTGTGTCTGGTGAGGTTGGGTGGATATAATTCCTTGCTAGGTTATTCTGTTGTTCTCACAAGACATTAGGATGTCTCCCAACTTGTGCACGAGAGCTTTAGGTTTCCCTACTGAGTACACTTGTATGCTCACCCTACCTTTACTTTCAGGTTTCCAGGAGGACTACCAGGGCCGTGCGGGACCCTACTAGTAAGACAGTTGGAGTTGTTACTGTTGATGTACCTTTTTTTTCTTTTGGTATTGTACTTTGAGCTTTCTTGTACCTGCACCTTGTTATAAAATTGTTTAAACATGCATGTGGGCTTAGTTTGGGTTTATATCTATACACTTGTTCTTTTCCTTTTTGGTGGTTGACTTGTCCTATTTCCCTATCCTAAATAAATAAAAAGGGTAATGCCTCCCATATTTGTGAAAACTCATACCCTTCGTGCTAGTGGCCACCCCAGGGCCTACTGAAGGCGGGACTCGGGGGTCATTATCTCCCTTTCACCATTGCCAGTTCAGGAGGGGCATCTTTGGTGGGAGGGGGTCGTGACAATAAATATATCATAAAATATCATGTTGTTATATATTCCCTACTATATATGGAAGATGATTTATTTACCATTGAAGACCGATTACCATCTATTCGCATAGTTATTTTCAATTTTTTAACTAAAGAATAATGATCACATGTATGGATTGATAAGTTGGAGTGACTAAAAGAAAAATGATTATTCACCTTTTCTGACATTTAGGTCCACCAGAACCATGTTACATGAATGTTCAATAAGAAGGTTCACCTATTCTCATTCATCCATGTAGAATTGGTGTTATACCTGAAAATGCCAATGATACTTCGGATGAAGCCCCCCAAGATAGAACCTAAATGGTAAGGACCATACACTATCGAAAAAATATACTCTAATAGAGAATACACAATAATAACAATTTATAGATAGAATATCACACATACCATTATTTTAGGTGTCCTTTATAAATACTTCTCACAACCACACATGGAGTTTAATTGGTCCCCAACTCTCAAATCACTACTACAAGGCATCAAAAATCCATGTTTTATGACTCTAAAATACATAAAAAAATGGTCTATGACATATGAACCTAAATGTAATTGGACCAGGGTCCTTGTTGTATAGAACTAAGCATCAAAAAACACATTATTTAACATAAGATAATAAACTAAAAGACATATGGTCATTACCATATGACCTCAAAATTATTGGGTACATAGCCCACCCCATGTGATCCATAAACTTCTAAGAGTGGTCTATTTCTTACAATATGACCTCTATATTGAGACTATAATTTATAGAAGATGACTTAGTATATTTCATTCAAATTTATTATGGGTTTCCTTCAATCAACCTAAATTATGATAAATATTTCCCTATTTTTAGAACTATGTGAGGCTTTATTCCAGTTTTCATAGATATTTAGTGATTCTAAGACAAACTATCTTGGTCTCAACCATAATAATTTATCTATAGTGAATCCGTTTTCAACTTATATTGAAATATCTATAATTTCTAAACATCATTAATCCTTTCCCATATCACCATAGATCCCCTTCATACTATTTAGATTTCTCTATATATTTATGATTCATATCTACACAATGATCTTATATATAAGAACTACTTATGCCTTGACTAATTTTCATTCTAGATACAACGTTATTCTCGAATACCCCATATTGGACCCAACTATAAATTTCATTCATTTAAATCCCCTTCTCCATCCATGTATTTGGTCCTTTAACATGTCACATCATGTTTTCCTCCAGAAACCCTAGGATAGGACCACAACCATTCGGTTTTCTCTTCTACATGATCTAGATTGACATAGAAGACTCTGCATTAATAATGTGTGGTCTGATTGAAATTATTTAAAGATATTTAGTGCTAGAACCAATGAGTAATATATTTTATTTCATGAAAATAACTGATGTTGAATATGATAATCATTGATGGCTTGATGATGGTGATTGATAATGAGTGATGTTCACAAGAGGTCTGAGTTGTGAGAACTTAAGTACATTTACATTTCATGTAGAATGAATAGTTTTGAAGAAGATTGTAAATAAAATGAATATTTTCTAGATATGTGATGTTGTTATTAGTTGAAATATCCAGAAATTTATCACCTGAAAATCACTGATGCTGTGAGAAGGAATATATTTTAATATTTAGGTTTATTTTTTTTAAGATTAAATATTTTTTGGTAATGGATTTTTTAGTATGAAAAACTATTAAGAATCCCATATTTTTTAGAAAATTTGGGGTATTAAATATTAGAGATTTTTTATTCACTATCCCACAGCGAATCACTATAGGAAAGACTTGTTATGTCTCAATGGATACGGTAGTTTGGAATTCTAAATGTTTTATAAAATGGATAGTTTATTCTATAAAAAATGTGTCATGCCATGATGAAGAGTTTCATAAGAATCTTTTTAATCTACATAGGCTCATTCACACCATGAGTTTAGAGGTTGTACTGATAATGTTGTAGAGATCAACATATATGGAAAACTACAAATTCCTAATATTTATTTTCATCATTACACTATAGAATATTCTATGAATGATGTTCATTCAATGTTGTTATTATTTATTCCTATATTTGGAAATTTTTTGGTCATTTCATGGGATAATAGGTCACGCCATAAATGTTATTTGTAAAAAATGTGACACCTATGTCTATTAATGTGATATTTCCTAAAATTAAAGATGATTCTAAAATATATTTGATCGATTTTATGTGATTATGGAAAGGATCTGGCCACACCACTATAGAGAAGGTCACATTTTGAAGAAATCTAGAAATATTTGAGTGTTTGTGGAGTAGAATCTCTCACTCTTTGAGTGGTTAATCCACACTATGAACATTTTGGTATATATTTTAGTGATTTTATTCTAGAAAGTGTCATTCCTTGAAGGCATTGGTCACATTGCAACCTATCTGGATATTAATATAAGTTAAAGGGAAACATTCTCATTAAACTATTAATTTTCTGGTGACACTGTGATTATAGTTGTATGTATTATTCCAAAATAAATGATGATTTTATTTTCTATTTATGACTGGGTAGTTATTTAGGATCCTTATAACTACTTATTTGAATTCAATAATTGAGATCGAGTGATATAATATCCAACAGGTGTATTTTTCTTAGTCATATTTGTAATATAATCTTGTTATAAATTTGAAATTCAAATATAATGGATATAGTATAATAGTGTCTACGTAGTAAAATATATTGAAATATAATAGAAAATTGAAGAGTAAGTAGAAATAGAGAAGGAGAAGGAACTATGTGTTTCTGGAGAGGATAAGGGGATCCAACAAGATGGGATTTGACTCATAGATCATATTTAGAAGACTGTTTAATATGTATCCGGTTTGATAGATTAGATGTATTGAGTAAATCATTGAAGATTGGGTTCTTGGGATATCATGGAAGCATTTGGTTCAATGATGTAAAGAGGAAATATATTGTCGTTGTGTGAATATTATTTATTATAATGATTACAACAGTTCTCAAATAGAGATAAATATATTTGGATGTAAATATAGAGTGGTAAAATGGAATTTAGTATGGAATGAAATCTAGAATGTCTGATGAAAATTTCAATTACAAATCATGGAGTGACCTTCATGTCACTTAACAGATTAGAGACCTACAATTCTATAATCTAATACCTTAATGAAATAAATATGCAGAGGATATGAAGAGGGAGTGACTATTGGTACGGTTAGTCCCTTATAAAATATATATAGGTAGTGACCCTTGGTGTAGAGTCATCTTACCTAAAATATTGTATTACATAAATAGTGACATATTTTTGGATTATTGGTACACCAACAAAATAATGGGTATATACTCCTTAGATGTACCCTATCATGGGTGAACCATGTAAAATATTTGTGTACCTTGAAATTTACGTCTCCATATTCATGATTGTAATTTGATTGGATTAAATAGAAAGATAATACATAAGTGGAATAATTAAACCTTCTAATAAGTAAAAAATGTCTAAGGGATATATTATAGGGGAAATTGATAAATCAGTTGTCACCATAATTCACCCCCTCTTAGGTTATCTTGGTAAACAATATATTGTGTTGTCATAATCTCTCACGTAGGACCCAGCTGCAAATTCCACCTTTCGGCCTCCACACCATCCTATTGTATGCTCCATTTATTCATTTCATGTCATATAATAATAACCCCACACAATGAATTATGTATATTTTCATTCCTATTGTTATAGTATATGTAGAGATAGATGGACCACCTATTATAGATCGTGCTAATACTCTCCACCCACTATCATTCCCCTTATTTTCTTTGTGATGATCTATGTTCATTCATCTCCAAATCAGAGTTTTCCAATTATATTTTGAACAATAACGTTATTTATACCATATTTTTAGTCTTATAAGTAAATTTTAGCCATGGGGAGATTATTATTTATAAAATTTATTTGTCATTTAATTTTAAAAATTTCCAATAACTATCATTTTTTATAAATACCAAAAATGTTTACATTTAAAATATTAGATATTTATAATTTCTCACATATTTTTCAAATAAATATTCTAGTGTTTATCAGATTTATATTTAATACTATTTTATATTTATATATAATTTTATTTTCTAGTCTTTAATTTCATGATTTTTACAATTTTCAAAATGGAAAATGTCATATAAAGTTTTTTTAAAAATCAAACAAAACTATCTCAAATCCATGAGAAAATATTAAATTCTAACAAAAAACAGACATTCATTCAAAATTGATTTCAAAGTCATAAAAAAAACTAAATTCATATGAAATATTTTTAAGTTACATGAACAATTGTTTAATGTCATACAATTTGATATTTAGAAGACTTGCACAAAAACTAAAAATGATGATTTTTTATTTTTCATTATTTTATAATTTGTTATATCCCTTGGCCTACTAGGATACCTTAACCATTCAAGATACCTTAACCTTATGAGATTATTGAGATTTATTAGGTTTTACATTCCATGGAATCTATACCTTATGTGCATATTGATTAACCATCCATTCTTAACCTTCTAAGCTATGTCAAAGATTTGAATTCAATAAACCTTCTGATTTTATGTGTAACATCCCATTACCTGGATCGGGTAATTTTTTCCCTTTCTCTAATATCCCCTTTGGTTCAAAGTCCTTAGAAGTGATTTTATGGATTTTCTATAGGCTACAGAGTAGGTACATGTCATGTACTTGAGGTATACGTCGTGTATTGGTTGCTGGATGCAATTTTTGATGGGGGAGATCATGTAGTGAACTCGTACACATCATGAATGGTGGGTACACATGTTGAATGGTTTAAATGATGGAAAAATGTTCCTCAGTGATAGGTTTTTAGCGTACTAATCTAGCGTGACCTACACAACATGACTGATGTTATTAATATTTTCACGACTTATTATATTCCCCCTTTACTTATTTTATATGAAATGTGCATAATTTGTGTGAAATATTAATGTTTTAATATTAAGTATAATATTTGAGCATTTTTAGAAGTAGTCAAATTGAGTCAGTTTAATTTTTTAATTATAACTATCACTATACTGATCCAAATTATGTGGTTCTTGTTTTGTAGGATTCTCCTTTCAATATACAACATTTCATTAGAAGGAACCATGATCCAATTCTGCCATTTGAAGGGTCATATGGTCCTCACAAACAAGACCAAAGAATCTGTGAAGAAACTGGACTATTCATGAAGATTGATTTACTGGGCTCCATCCAGAAGTTCAAAAACCTTAACTCTCCACCATAATTCGGGGGACACTACATTTCATCTTGGATAAAAATTTCATGGCCCAAATCCAAGTACAAGGGGCCCAAATGAATCTTTGAAGTCCAGCCCACCATTCTGGCCGAGAATGAAAATCAGTATAGTGTGCATGACATATCTCCTGATGTAATCATCCAAGAGAGCTGATATTTTGCAGTGTGAAAGAGGGGATGTAGTCGGCCGACGTTGTTGAAGAAACCATTCGGATTTGAAGGCATCTTAATATTCAAAAACCCTTTCACATTATGGACTTCAAAAAGACTAGATTGAAATGGACAGTTTAAGTTTGTTTATTCAACCGGTCATAACTTTTTATCCTTACGTCCAAATGACTCCAAATTTTTAGAGTAGTCGGCCAAAATTATTGCCTACAACTTTGAAGAAGAATATATTTGAAGATTCGGCTGTCTGAATTGTAAAATTGGCGATGCAAGTGGAGGGACAGATTGGGAATGCAAACAGTCCACTCCTTGGGCTATAAATACTCTTCCCTTCTCTCCTTGAGAGGGGTTGGCATTTCAGAAGAGAGGAGATCACATTGGCACGACCAAAGCATTGACAAAGGCTTGGGAGGACCTGCCATACTCAAGTTTTCACTTGAGAGACCTTTCCTCCTCTCTTTCTTTTCACTTACTTTTGAGTTCTTCATTTTTGTAATCTTGTAATTCTCTTTCTTTGTAATTCTGTTTTAATGCAAGTTACTTCTTCAATATCTCTTATTCTCTTCCACCTTCTGTATTTTAATATTAATGTTCTTAAAATAGTTTAAATTCAGTTCAATCCCCTTCCCTTCTTAAGCTTCCTCGTTCAATCGAAATTCCATTTTTGATTCTTAAATTATTTCGTGTGTGTGTTCGGCACACTACTCTTATCTTGTCCCTTTCTTTTTCTTCTCTTTATAATTCATCACCATAAACATATATTACCAGATTATTAAACATCCAAATGGCTGAGTAAATCTCTCATTGGGGTGAGTTATAATTTGGGGATGTTAATTGATTGAGAGTTTTTCTCGATGAGTATTCTTTAAATTAATATTGTGTATGTTAAACTTAATATGTCATGGATTAATGATATGTTTTGTTTAACAAGTGGTTTCCATGGATTATTGGAACCATAAATACACTACCATAAATAAGTTTTGATTGAGATTAGAACCCTAAGTTAAGTTAAGGCTTGGATTAAAGCCTTCACACTTAGGAATTCCAATCAACGTCAACTTATGACATGGGTGTTAATTTAATGCAATACAAAGTAAGGCTCAAGGATATCACATGCTTAACTCCCCAATGATGAACTCACCCCAATCTTTATCAATTTGGTAAATCAAACATCATCCATAAATCATTTCAATTAAGCTCTGCAAACAAACCCCCCTAATCAAAATACAATCAACTAAAAACAATCGACTATTACGAAGTACCATCACCGAGGATTCGACCCGAGTGCTGCTATACACATTAGCAGAGCACCAGAACTTTGAACGGTCGATAGGCGACAATCGGCCGCACTTTCAAATGGCGCCGTTGCCGGGGATGGTGCTTTAAGTAGTCATTAGTTTCTGGTTATTGTAAAAAAAACCCCAAAAAATACAAAAGTTTAAAAAAATTGAAAAAAAACACAAAGAAAAACCCGTCTTCCTCTTAAAAATCATAAACTGAAAAAAATACAAAAAAAAACCCGTCTTCCTCTTTCTTCCAAAATCTCTCTGAATGCCCCGTAGCCTTCCAAACAATCCCTCGGATTTGTTTGACCCTGAAATTGATAGAACTCTTCGTCGAATTAGGAGGACCATTAGGGATAACCAAATCACCCAAGAACCAATCATTGCCCTACCAATTGAATTAGATATGGCCAATCCTAGGGAACAAACATTGAAAGAACTTGCTGCCCCTGATATGAATTACCAACCTCTTGGTATTCAATATCTAAACATAGAGGCTGACTTCGAACTCAAGTCGGGTTTGATTCATCTTCTCCCTCATTTTCACGGGCTAGCCGGTGAGGATCCTCATCTTCACCTCAAAGAGTTCCAAGTGGTCTGCTCAACCATGAAACCTCAAGGGGTTTCTGAAGAACAAATCAAGCTTAGAGCTTTCCCCTTTTCCCTAGCAGATTCTGCCAAGTCTTGGCTCTACTACCTCCCACCTGGTTCCATAAACTCATGGGTTGACATGAAGAGACTTTTCCTTGAGAAGTTCTTTCCCGCTTCCCGAACAGCTTCTATCCGAAAGGAAATAAGCGGCATCCGTCAATTCCCTAATGAATCACTCCATGAGTATTGGGAGAGGTTCAAAAAGCTTGTGGCAACTTGTCCACACCATCAAATCCCTGACCAACTCCTGATCCAATACTTCTATGAGGGGTTATTGGCTATGGAGCGAACTCTCATTGATGCCGCAAGTGGCGGTGCTCTTGTTGACAAAACTCCTGCAGCTGCACGAGAACTCATAAGCAACATGGCTGCAAACACGCAGCAATTCCATACTCGAGCACATGCTCAAGTGAAACAAGCTCAAGATAATCAATCCATAGAGCCCAACAAGATGACTGAGTGGATGAGTGAACTTACAGGTCTTGTGCGTCAACTAGCGGTGGCTACCAAAGCCCCAACCTCATCTTCTCCACAGTCACTATTCCCTGGACCTATCAAGAATTGTGGAATATGCAACTCTCCATCTCATCCGACTGACACATGTCCACAACTTCAAGATGATCCATCTGATTCATCTAGTCCAATGGAGCTCAATGCGGCATATGCTCAGCGAAACTTCAACCCTCAACAATCAGGTCAGTTTGTTAGAAACTTCAACCAACCCCACTCTGAGCCCTTCTCTTCTACCTTTAACCCACCTCTGAGGTATGGTAATCCCATTTCTCATCCTCCTCAATTCCCTCCTCAAAATCCAAACCAGTTCCAATATGGTCAAAGTGGTGGTATCCATCAACCTTATCCTTTTGTTCCTCAACCCCAAAGGAACAATCCTCCTCCTGGATTCCACTATCCTAACGAGCCTTCCCAATTCCCCACCCAATACAATCGCTTTCCCAAGAACCAAAATCAAGGCCAACCCAATTTGGGACAAGCCTCTTCTTCTAAACAACCATGGGAAAGTGTTGTAGAGGATCTTGCTTCCTTCACCCGTTCTAGCCTCAAGAACATTGAAACCCAAATAGGTCAACTTGCATCCCACCTTAGCCAGCAACAACCATCCAATTCATCCCAACTCCCAGCTCAACCATTACCCAACCCTAAGGGTAATGTAAGTGCAATTGCACTTAGATCGGGAAAGCAAATTGCTATGCCCCATAATGATTGCTCTACCTCCCCTTTCGATGTTGATCTAGAAAATGAAAAGAACAAAAAGCTGGAAAAGGAACTTGAATCCACTCCTTCACCTCCTTCCATTCCTCTAAGGAACCCAATTCCTTTTCCTCAAGCCATCTCCAAGCCTAAGAAGTCCTTTGAACCTGATCCGGAAATGCTTGACATGTTTAGACGTGTTGAAGTGAACATCCCCCTCTTAGATGCCATCAAACAAATCCCTAAGTATGCCAAGTTTCTTAAGGAATTGTGCACCCATAAGAGGCAACTTAGGAACATTGAAAATGTTTCAACTCAACAGTCCATTCCCATGAAGTGCAAAGATCCAGGGACCTTCATGGTTCCATGTCAAATAGGGAGTTCCAACTTTGATGATGCACTCATAGACCTTGGAGCCTCAATAAATGTCATGCCCAAATCCATTTTCTCCAACCTTGGTCTAGGTCCCTTGCACCCAACAGGTATTATCATTCAATTAGACAATCGAAGCACTGCCAGTCCTGAGGGGATAATTGAGGATGTTCTTGTTCGGGTCAATGATCTTATCTTCCCAGCTGATTTCTATGTCCTTGACATGGAAGGTGAGACGACCTCTTCTCGATCTCCCCTAATTCTAGGAAGACCATTCCTCATGACTGCGAGAACCAAGATTTATGTCCACTCAGGCATCTTATCCATGGAATTTGGTGACCAACTGGTCAAGTTCAACATTTTCCAAGCCATGCGATACCCATCTGAGGATCACTCTGCATTCTCAATCCATGCTTTTGAGGACACTTCTAAGATTCAATCGAACCCCAATCCACCATGTTCTTCATGTTCTAATGATAAAGGATCTTGTGAAATATGCACCATGATTAACAAAGTCATAAATGGTGAAGTTGATGTGGACCTCTCATTCATAGACTCCATAAATCTAGAGGAACTTGAAAACTCTCTTGAATCCCACATCAACTCTGATCTCTACTGCTCCACCTTGGACAGTGTTGAGGAAAATGATCCAAACCCATATAGAATCCCTTCTCCTACTCCTAACTTGTCTAGCTCTCCAATCAAGGCTGAAACTGATCTAAAACCACTTCCTTCACACCTCAAGTATGCATTCCTTTTCCATGATCCCTCCTACCCTGTCATTATATCTGCTTCACTTTCTGAAACTGAGGAGTCCCAACTTGTTCAAGTGTTAGAGGAAAACAAAAATGCCTTAGGTTGGACCCTAGAGGATATTCCAGGAATCAACCCTGCCCTTTGCATGCATCACATCCATCTAGAGGAATCATCCAAACCAATTAGGAAACCTCAAAGAAGACTCAATCCACTCATACTTGAGGTAGTTAGGGAAGAGATTACCAAGCTTCTTCAAGCTGGTATTATCTACCCAATTTCTGATAGTGAATGGGTTAGTCCAATTCAAGTCGTTCCTAAGAAGGGCGGGATAACAGTTGTCACAAATGAACATGGAGAAGTGGTCACAACTCGGGTGAAAAACAAATGGCGTGTGTGCATCGATTATCGCAAATTGAATGCTGAAACACGAAAAGATCACTACCCACTTCCTTTCCTTGACCAAATGCTTGAGAGATTGGCCGGAAAGTCACACTATTGCTTTCTTGATGGTTACACCGGCTACTTCCAAATTCCAATCGCACCTCAAGACCAAGAAAAGACCACATTCACTTGCCCCTTTGGAACCTATGCCTATAGGCGAATGCCTTTTGGCCTTTGTAATGCTCCTGCAACATTCCAGCGGTGTATGATGAGTATCTTTTCTGAATTCATTGAGAATTACATGGAGGTATTCATGGATGACTTTACCATTTATGGCGAGTCATTTGAATCTTGCTTACATTCAATCTCTTTGGTCCTTCAAAAGTGTGTCAAGTGCAACCTTGTGCTGAATTTTGAAAAATGTCACTTCATGGTTTCAAATGGGATTGTTCTAGGGCACATCATTTCTCAAGAGGGTATCCAAGTTGATCCAGCCAAAATTGAGGTGATCCAATCACTTCCTGAACCCAAATCAATTCGAGACATTCGGTCCTTCCTTGGTCATGCTGGTTTCTATCGGCGATTCATTCAGAACTTCAGCAAGATTTCCCTCCCACTCACTCGTTTACTTCAAAATGATGTCACATTCAATTTTGACGAGGCTTGAAAGAGAGCCTTCATTGAACTCAAATCTGCTCTCACATCTGCTCCAATAATCCAACCCCCAGATTGGTCCTTACCATTTGAATTGATGTGTGATGCTTCTGATAGGGCCATTGGGGCTGTTCTTGGTCAAAGAAGAGAAAACATTCCTCATGTCATCTTTTATGCCTCAAAAACATTGGATGAAACTCAATCACACTTCACTGTGACTGAAAAAGAACTTTTAGCTGTGGTTTTTGCCTTGGATAAATTCCGGCCCTATCTCTTAGGTGCCAAAATCATCATCTTCATGGACCACTCAGCATTAAAGTTCTTACTTAAGAAAAGTGATTCCAAACCAAGGCTAATAAGATGGATTTTAATGCTCCAAGATTTTGACCTTGTGATAAAAGATAAACCTGGAAAAGAAAACCCTGTGGCTGACCACCTGAGTAGAATTTCTAATTCTTCTCATTCTGAAATAATTGATCCTGAATTTCCAACTGAACACCTCTCATCTCTCACTCCAAAGTTACCATGGTATGCCCCAATTGTAAATTACTTGGTTTCTGGTGTTTTCCCTGAATATTTTTCAAAAGAACAAAAAGAAAAGATGAAAAGTGATTCAAAGCATTATTTGTGGGAAGATAATAAACTTTGGAAAACTGGGGCTGACATGGTAATTAGGAGATGTGTTGATGAAACTGAACAATTCTCCATCTTGGAATTCTGCCACTCAATGCCTGGAGGTGGCCACTTTGGACCACAAAGGACTTCTCGAAAGGTCCTAGATTCTGGATTCTTTTGGCCTTCACTCTTCAAGGACTCACACGAGTTCTGTCAATCATGTCCCACTTGCCAAAAGTTTGGCACAATTTCCAAAAGAAACGAAATACCTCAAAAGCCATTAATCTTCTGTGATCTTTTCGATGTTTGGGGCATCGATTTCATGGGACCTTTTCCCCCTTCCAATGGATTATCCTACATTCTCCTTGCTGTTGACTATGTTTCTAGGTGGGTCGAGGCCAAACCCACTAGGAAAGATGATGCTCAAACTGTGAGTGAGTTCCTCAAAACCCATATCTTCCATCGATTCGGAACACCACGTGCTTTGATAAGTGACTTAGGAACTCATTTCTGTAATAGAACCATGGAGTCACTTTTGAAAAAGAATGGGGTTGTACATAAAACATCCACTGCATATCATCCTCAAACAAATGGAATGGCTGAACTTTCTAATAGAGAAGTGAAAAGAGTGCTTGAAAGAATTGTTAAGCCCACAAGAAAAGACTGGCCCGATAGACTTGGTGAAGCACTTTGGGCCTATCGAACAGCCTATAAGACACCCATTGGGATGTCTCCATTTAGGCTAGTCTTTGGTAAAGCCTATCATTTACCATTTGAAATCCAACATAAGTCATTTTGGGCTGTCAAAACATGTAATTTTGATTGTGAAAAATCTGGTGAAGAAAGATTGTTGCAGTTGACTGAATTGGAGGAGCTTCGACTCGATTCGTATGAGAACTCCATTCTCTACAAAGAAAAGGCAAAGTCACTCCATGACAAGTACATTCTTCGAAAGGTATTTCATGAAGGTGAAAAGGTAATGCTCTTCAATTCTCGATTTCGACTTCACCCAGGTAAGCTCAATTCTCGTTGGGATGGACCTTTTATTATTACTAATGTTTACCCATTTGGTGCAGTGCAAGTCGAAGACCCTTCTTCAAAAAGAACATTCATGGTAAATGGACACCGGTTAAAGCATCACCATGAGAGGCCATTCACTTCAGGTTCCACATCGACTTCCATTGACCCACCACTAGATGGAAATGGCGACCCACCAAATCCAAACCAGGGGGCACCTCTTTCCCTTTAACTCTCTCTCTATCTCTTCCTCTCTCTACCTCTTTCTTCTTCTTCCTCTCTATTTCATTTTGTTACCACTTTATTCATCAAACCCTTTCTTTTTATCTTTCTTGTGTGGGTGTGTATTTTAAAAAAAAAACCTTAAAAACTAAAAAAAAAACAAAAAACACAATTACTTAAAAAAATTACAAAAAAAGAGTCATGCTTACTCACCATCTAGTTTTGAAATTTTGTCCAACCATTTTGGGGAGTCAAAAGGATTGTTTTAAACTCAAATATATTGAATTTTTATCTCAAACTTGGGTAAACAATTTTGTGTCAATAACAAACATTTTGAATGAACAATTTTTGGTGGAAAATGATTCTCCCCTACCGTGAGGAATAACATTAGCCTTCATGCCAAGGTCATCTATGGCCATCTTTTTCATTGTGTGTCTTCACCACTGATTGTGAGTCTTGAGTTTGTGGACCTTCGAGCTGAATTTCCATCTTTTGTATGCATTAATATGATAGAGGCATTTTCTAAGCCACATGAGAATCAGAATAGCCAAATAGCCTCCCGTTACCCTTACATTGATCCTACTTTTGAAAGCCCCTTTGAGCCTATGAAAACCTTTCTTTTGATAGCCACATTACAAGCCTAATACCTTGTCCCACCCAACATCTTCATGGATATTCATTGTACAATTTATTGAAATTTAAGTGTGGGGGGAATGGACTTCATTTTTGGGCGTACTTTCATTGATTTCCAATGTGTCAACATATGCTTGAGGGCAATCATCCATTCAAGTGTGGGGGAGATGTTGTAATTCTGTGAGCTTTGGGGTGTATATGTGTAATTGTCATTTGTACAAAAGTCATTGAAAAGTGTTAAAAAAAAATGAAAAAAATTTATATTAAAAAAAAATGAAAAAAAAGGAATGGGTTGTGTCTTGGGTGGGTCAAAAATCATTCATCCTCAACCTTTGATCGTGTTATAACTACTAAAATTAGTTCCATGAGAAGATCAAACATGGGTTGGGAGATGACTGTGAGACTTGTTTCAAGCACAACTTTCGAAAAAAAATCAAAAAAAAAAAGAAAAAAAAAGAACACTTGAATCATCTTGTATTGTGTCATTATTGGAAGTCTTCCATGTTGTACATATTCCATCATCTCACCCTATTCCATTTTCTATCTCCATCACTTTTCATTCATCACACATTCATGCCCTTGTAAATATGTGTTTCTATTTCCTTTCAAATCAAATTTCAAAAAAATGTGCATTGATTTTTCCATGTTGGTGTTTTTATCCCATCTTTTCCTTTGGACATTATATACCTACCGTCCCATAGCCACTGAAAAACCCCTTAAAAGACCTCTTGATTCTTGTACACATTAGATTTGGGAATGGAAGCTGAGAGCTCTTACAAACTCTTGATTTTCACTTTTTGTTGGTGAATGAGTGAACCTCCTAAAATACATTTTTATCATCTTGAGAGGAGTAAGTTTTGAGTGCCTACATTTTCCAATTCAAACCTTGAACATGAAAAAATGAATTGTTTCTGATGCATTATTGTGAACCAAATTTGTGATGGAATTCAATATGGATGAGTGAAATATTCTAAACCTCCCTTGATTGGAGAAAACAAAATTTTAATATTTGTTGGTGAGTGAAAATGATTTTGTCATGTTTTTATATTTGTTGCACATGAGGACACGCGCAAATCTAAGTGTGGGGGAGTTGATGTTATTAATATTTTCACGACTTATTATATTCCCCCTTTACTTATTTTATATGAAATGTGCATAATTTGTGTGAAATATTAATGTTTTAATATTAAGTATAATATTTGAGCATTTTTAGAAGTAGTCAAATTGAGTCAGTTTAATTTTTTAATTATAACTATCACTATACTGATCCAAATTGTGTGGTTCTTGTTTTGTAGGATTCTCCTTTCAATATACAACATTTCATTAGAAGGAACCATGATCCAATTCTTCCATTTGAAGGGTCATATGGTCCTCACAAACAAGACCAAAGAATCTGTGAAGAAACTGGACTATTCATGAAGATTGATTTACTGGGCTCCATCCAGAAGTTCAAAAACCTTAACTCTCCACCATAATTCGGGGGACACTACATTTCATCTTGGATAAAAATTTCATGGCCCAAATCCAAGTACAAGGGGCCCAAATGAATCTTTGAAGTCCAGCCCACCATTCTGGCCGAGAATGAAAATCAGTATAGTGTGCATGACATATCTCCTGATGTAATCATCCAAGAGAGCTGATATTTTGCAGTGTGAAAGAGGGGATGTAGTCGGCCGACGTTGTTGAAGAAACCATTCGGATTTGAAGGCATCTTAATATTCAAAAACCCTTTCACATTATGGACTTCAAAAAGACTGGATTGAAATGGACAGTTTAAGTTTGTTTATTCAACCGGTCATAACTTTTTATCCTTACGTCCAAATGACTCCAAATTTTTAGAGTAGTCGGCCAACATTATTGCCTAAAACTTTGAAGAAGAAGATATTTGAAGATTCGGCTGTCTGAATTGTAAAATTGGCGATGCAAGTGGAGGGACAGATTGGGAATGCAAACAGTCCACTCCTTGGGCTATAAATACTCTTCCCTTCTCTCCTTGAGAGGGGTTGGCATTTCAGAAGAGAGGAGATCACATTGGCACGACCAAAGCTTTTCCAAAGGCTTGGGAGGACCTGCCATACTCAAGTTTTCACTTGAGAGACCTTTCCTCCTCTCTTTCTTTTCACTTACTTTTGAGTTCTTCATTTTTGTAATCTTGTAATTCTCTTTCTTTGTAATTCTGCTTTAATGCAAGTTACTTCTTCAATATCTCTTATTCTCTTCCACCTTCTGTATTTTAATATTAATGTTCTTAAAATAGTTTAAATTCAGTTCAATCCCCTTCCCTTCTTAATCTTCCTCATTCAATCGAAATTCCATTTTTGATTCTTAAATTATTTCGTGTGTGTGTTCGGCACACTACTCTTATCTTGTCCCTTTCTTTTTCTTCTATTTATAATTCATCACCATAAACATATATTACCAGATTATTAAACATCCAAATGGCTGAGTAAATCTCTCATTGGGGTGAGTTATAATTTGGGGATGTTAATTGATTGAGAGTTTTTCTCGATGAGTATTCTTTAAATTAATATTGTGTATGTTAAACTTAATATGTCATGGATTAATGATATGTTTTGTTTAACAAGTGGTTTCCATGGATTATTGGAACCATAAATACACTACCATAAATAAGTTTTGATTGAGATTAGAACCCTAAGTTAAGTTAAGGCTTGGATTAAAGCCTTCACACTTAGGAATTCCAATCAACGTCAACTTATGACATGGGTGTTAATTTAATGCAATACAAAGTAAGGCTCAAGGATATCACATGCTTAACTCCCCAATGATGAACTCACCCCAATCTTTATCAATTTGGTAAATCAAACATCATCCATAAATCATTTCAATTAAGCTCTGCAAACAAACCCCCCTAATCAAAATACAATCAACTAAAAACAATCGACTATTACGAAGTACCATCACCGAGGATTCGACCCGAGTGCTGCTATACACATTAGCAGAGCACCAGAACTTTGAACGGTCGATAGGCGACAATCGGCTGCACTTTCAATGACCAAGAGGTACACGTTGTGACCTGGGCCGCGTCATGATTCAAGTCATGTTTGCGGAAATTTTGATTCATTCCCTTTGTCGGATCCTTGTTGGTCTCAACCCTAGAACCCTTTCCTGTCATTTTTCAGAGGCACCACTGCTTTCAGATCGATTCCTTTGGCTTTGGATCATTATTGCGCTTACGGTTTGATTCCTTGGTAGGTTTTATCCTGTGTTCTTCAAGTTTCTCTCTTTCTCTTCTCTTGGGTTTATAATGGATCATCTAGGAATTAATGGATATGTTCCTTGTGGTGTTGTATCTTGCTTTTAGGTTGCATTTCAAGGTATTATACACCTTTTTTCTCATTGATAGGTGTCGTTGCGAGTGTCATTATTTGAAAAAGAGGTAGGTGGTTCTGTCCTGATTTTCCAAATTGACTAACTGTTCATTTATTGAATTGTTTCAACTACGGATTTAAATTAAAATTGTTTACTTGATTTCTATTGCTTTGATAAAACACAATTCTAGTGAATTGGGAGATTTGAGAATGTTTTGGCATGAAAATTCGGAAAACCTCCAATCCCATTGGATTGGGTGGGGTTATGGACAATTGTTTCAATTTAAATGGTTTGATATAAATTATGAAACAGAATTGATGGAATGTTGTGAAAAACCACAATTCCATTGAATTGGATGGGTTTGTGGAAATGGGCCAATTTAAATTGTAGAATTTAAATTGTTGAATTTAAATTGTTGATTTGATGGAAATGTTTTTAATTAAATTATTGAATTTAATTGTGAAAATGAATTGTGAAAGGATGGAATTAGTTTTAAATGGATTTCAAACTCATCAAATGGATCAAAATTGATCAGATAGAAACCCAGTGGTTTTATCTTATAAAAGCAACATGTTTTTGAATAAACCCTATTCTGGTTTTAATTAGAATAAAATTGGCATTTTTTGAAATGGAAAGAATGGAATTTATTGAATTTTAAGCATTCTTCAAATAAATTTCCCATTGTGTAAGAGAACATTCAATATTTAGGTAGTTGGTTAGTTATTTGGATACACACTACAGTTATGAAAAAATTCTGAAACATACATGTGTTGGGTCACATCTCTGATGGGAGGGTAACAAGTCACCTCTGGATAGTGTCAGGGGGAAATGAGTATACTCATTCTAGTGTATTCACTTAGAGAATACAGAATCCTATAACTGGTTAATACTATCATACCTTTTGGAATATGACCATGTAGCTCGCTTGTTTATTTATATTTGAGATATAAATTTATGCCAATGTTGTTTGAATAGCTTTACATGCCTGCTGAATTTACATAAACTATTTTATATAAATTTTTTACTTAAGCCATTGTTTTTAGAAATATTCCATCTTTTGTAAAGTAAATCATGTGCTTCAAAAGTATTGTCCATCATTTTGAAACTGTAAAGAATGTTCTGTTTTAATATGCTTTTAAATTTTCCAGAACAATTTATTATGAAAATTGAAAGCTTCCTCTTTCGTTAATCTATATTTGGACTCTGTGTGGAATCATTAGTGGTATCCTTCTAGGATTAGGCTTAGACCCTACTTTTTCCTTCGGGTGTTTCTAGATTCTCTTCTGCCAGGTTCAAGCAGCGGAAAGGGATCTCTTGGAGGTGGATCCAGCTGTTGAGTTTTGGACTTGGTGAGTTGTTTCCTTAGAGAATTTGGGGTTGTCTTCTTATTTTAGTACATTGGGTTATAGTGCTTTTGGATTTTATGCCTTTTTGTATTCTAGTACCTCACTCCCATTGGAGTTTCATTTGTTATGCATACTTTCTTATTTAATTTTTTTCCTAATTCTTATGGAAGAATCTTTCCCACTTTTAGGTTGTGTGATGCTAGGTGTTGGTTGCTGGCCCGTGGGGATCAGAAACACCCTTCGAGTTATGTCTGGACTGAAGTTCCCACTCAGGATCGAAGTATCACTGAGAGGGGGAGGGGGTGAATCAGTGATATCGTTTTCTTTTTATGTTTCCTGCTTTTCGAAACAACCTTCACCTCCTATTAAATAGATTTTCCCTACTAAACACACACAACCACAGAAACATAATATTTACAAGGTTCACTACTTAACAAGAGTAGCTATGTCCTTGGTATGGTACAGAAACAATCCAGTTCCACACAATCCATAAGAAAACAATCCTTTTATGTGGAATACAATGAGTAGGATATACCCATACACTCGTGCAGAAATTTGAAAACATTCTAGAAGTGTGTGTGATCCATATTAGCAAAAATAGGGTAATGTAAAAATTCTATGCTTCTTAATGAACTTACAAAAATAAAATCTTTCAAAACAGTTCTTCACTTTCCTACCCAGAAGCTGGTAAGAACCTCCTGGTGCAAACATCTTGCGCGCCACTCCCTGCTTGCGCGCATCCCTTATTGCGCGCCACCTGCTTTCATGCCTACTCACTACTTGAGCTCCACCATTGAGGAAAACTCAAAACTTGCGTGCCACATTTGATTTATACTCAGTACACTTATTGAACATACTTCCCTACTTGCGCGCATCTGAAAACTTGCACGACAAAACTTGCGCGGAAAAACTTTAGTGGCAAATAAATAACCCTCAGCTTACACGCCACTTCAACTTGCATGACACCCTCTACTACATGCATGATTAGAGAACCCTCTACTACTTGCGCGCTCAGAGATCTAATTTTATCTTAAGTTTTGAGCATAGAAAAATGAGGCTGCTAGTCGTCTATTTATAGGAATTTTTCTGACTTGCGCGCCACATAGACATGCGCGAAAATACTTGTGTGCCACTCCATCACTTGTGCGACACTTTATTTCCTTTGTCATATTTGGATATGTTGATGTTGAAAGACGGCTTGCGTGCAACATATACTTGAGCGCCACTACTTGCGCGCCATTACTTGCGCACCAATTTTGACTTGCGCGCCGCTTTATTTCCTTTGACATATTTTGATGACATGATCATGAAATATGACTTGTGAACCCATAATTTCGCGCCAATACTTGCGCGCCAATAGTTTCATGCCAATACTTGCATGCCACTCTTGACTTGCGCACCACTTGATTTCCTTTCCCAAAATCGCCACTTTCTTTCCTTTGGAAAAACCACTTCTTTACTCTCTCTATCCTTCATAAGGCTTGCATCACAAGTTCTCCAAACTTATGATATTTGTGAAATACAAATAATAAAATCATCTTCATAGTTTAAATGTCTTTTACAAACTGAATTGAATTAGATTCTTTGACAACAAAAGACAACACTCTGTAACAAACTTTTCTTATTTCTTTATCTGTCCAACTTGGTCCCAACAATCTCCCCCTTTGGATTTTGTTGTCAACCATGATTCACCAATCACTTAACTTTGTTACCTTAAGGAATGAATTACTTTTCAACAATTATAAGCCTACGTGAGCTAACTCATTGTAGGAAACAAGAATTATTGACAGCCAAAACCATGATGTCCAAAAGCAGTGACTATGAAATGTCATGAGCGTACCTCCTCACCCTTCTTCAGAGCATCTTTAAAGATTCTACTTACGAATTCTTCACATATTCAACTTTCCTAGAAAAGAAAATTGTTTCCTACAATTGTTTCCTACAACCACTCCAACAAACAGTTAGAATAGTTCACACACATACATGTTGGATTCACAGCTTACCCACAACTCCTCCTTTATTCATGCATATATAAGGATAGATTTATGAAACAATTCTCCCTCTGACAACACTATCCAAAGGCAATATGAGAGTGGGGATAGTAACATGTACCTTAACCTTGATGAGAAGAAGGTTGGACACCCATGTTCAACCTTAATTTTGCAAATGGTTCTTTTAGTAGAGGTTTGGTGAATATATCAGAAACATGTTTAGATTTAGGAACATACTTCAGCCTTAATTCATTCTTCTCCACCTACTCTTTAATGAAGTGGTAATTTATATCAATGTGTTTTGAATGAGAATGTTGTACCATATTTCTTGTAAGATTGATTGCACTCTGATTATCACAAACCAAGAGCAATGGTAGCTTTACTTCAACAAGTAGATCTTCCAGCTGAGTCTTCATCCACATTAGTTGAGTTGCAGCAACATACTCAGCTTTATCTGTGTTAAGATTAACTTAATTCTATTTCTTGGCATTCCAACTAACACAAATTTTCCCTAGAAAGAAAAATCCACCAGATGTGGATCTTTTATCATCAACATTTCCTGCCCAATCTGCATCAGAATACCCGAATAGATCAATATTTCCTGAGCCATCATACCTGATACCAAAATTTTTTGTGCCTTTGATATATCTGAGAATTATTTTTCCAGAAATCAAATGTGATTCTTTATCAGCACTCTGAAATCTTTCACATAAAGTGATAGCAAAGAAAATGTCGGGTCTTGAGGTAGTCAAATATAGCAGACTTCCAATCAGATTTTGAAACTCTTTCTGATTAGCTTCCTTGCCTTATCCATCTTTAGACAACTTGGTTCCCACTAAAATTGGTGTGGAAACTGGTTTTGAATTTTCCATGCCAAACTTCTCCAGAAGTGCCTTTGCATACTTTTCTTGAGACATAAAAACGTGATTCTTCTGTGAAATGTGTAGCCCAAGAAAGTACTTCATTTCTCACAGCATGAAAATCTCAAATAACTTCTTCATCTCATCAGCAAATTTTTCACATGATCTTTCATCAATTCCAACAAATTTAATATCATCGGCATAAATAATAACGATCAGTAAAAACTCCTAACATTCCTTGATGTAAATATTGTTGTCAAATCTTCCTATATTAAATTTCATCTTCTTTAAGCACATATCTAATTTAGAATTCCATGCTCTCAGAGCCGGTTTTAGCCCATACAAAGCCTTCTTCAACCTGCACACATAACATTCATGCTTTCAAATAGAAAATCCACAAGGTTTATCAATGTAAACTTCCTTTTCAAGGTCACCATTCAAGAATACAGATTTTACATCCATTTGAAAGATTTTGTAACCTCATTGTGCAGTAATAGCAAGAAAAATTATGATTGTTTCTAATCTAGACACCAGAGAAAAGGTGTCATCAAAATAAATGCCTTCAACTTGTGAATACCCTTTTCAAACCAATTTTGCTTTGTTTCTTATTACTTTACCTTCTTCATTCAGCTTGTTCCGAAAAACCCACTTTGTACCAATAATGTTTTTGTTGTCCGGCTTGGGTAAAATTTCATAAGTATCATTCTTCTCTATCTGATCAAGCTCTTCATTCATAGCATGAACCCATTTTGTATACTCAAATGCTTCATTTACATCATTTGGTTCAAATTTAGAGTAAAGAGAAGTATGTGTTATAGAATTCATTGTTCTTCTTGTTTGAACCCTTTGATGTTGATCTCCAATAATGTTATGATCCTCCACTTGTTTCCTTAGCCTAGGATGAGTTGTTCTAACTTCTTCCTCATCACTCGAGATTTCTGAGTCAGATTCCTCTTCTTGAGTAGGATTAACATAGTCTATAGCATTAACGGGATCATTAACAAAATCTTCTATATCCTGCTCAACTTCCACATCAACATATCTCTGCTTTTCTTTCTCTACATTTTCAACAACTTTTATATATGAAGAAACAACAATTCTTCCTATTTCCTTATTGAGACATCTATATCCTCTTCCTTTTGAAGCATAGTCAAGAAAAATTCCATCATCTCCACTTTTCTCAAACTTTCCAAGGTTTCCACCTTTATTCTTTATGATGCATGGACTCCCAAATACTCTTAAATGTTTCAGACTTGGATTTTTTTCATAGAACATTTCATATGGAGTCATATCTGAGTTTGGACTATAGAAGCATCGATTCTGAATATAAATATTAGTGCTCATGGCTTTCCTCCAATAATAATGAGAAAGGCTATGTTCAAGTAACATAGTTATCCCCATTTAAACCAGACTTCGATTCTTTCTTTCAGCAACCCTATTTTTTTTAGGTGTGTATGGTGAACTGAACTCATGAGAAATTCCATGTTTCTCAAGTTAAATTTAAAACTCTTCATTCTTATACTCACCAGCATTATCAGTTCTAAAATTCTTCACTGAATACTCACATTCCTTTTCTTCTTTCCTCCTGAAACTCTTAAACATTTTCAGAGCATCTGACTTATGTCTCATGTACACAACACAAGTAATGTGAGTAAAGTCATCAATGAAATTAATGAAGTACTTATCTCAATTTGTTTATTTCTTGCTCATTGGTCCACATATATCAGAATGTATAAGTTCCAAGGGTTGTTTTGAATGAATTTCAACTCTCTTATGAAAAGCGTTTGTAATCTTCCCTTTTTCACAGATAGTACAACACCAATCTCTACTTCTTGATAGATCAGGCATATCACAGACACTATATAGGGTTGATAACTGACACATGTTTCTCTGACAAATATGTCCCAAACTTTTATTCCATAACTAATTTTCATCCACCATGCCCATATAACAAGAATTTTGTACTTTACCAACTTGGAACAAGTTTCCTTTTGTACATTGGCCTCTTGTAACTATATTTCCATCATTTTCACATTTCATAACGAACCCATCTTTTCTGAATATAAATTTTTTTTCTCTAATCAAAGAGTTGTGTAAAACTCATAACAATATATTTCAACCCATCAACATATAATTTTTTCTTAGATTTCATTTTTTCTTTTCTGATGATGGCTGATCCAACACCTTTGATTCTCAGAGATTCATCATTTCCAAATGTAACGGTTATTTCTTTGAAGTCTTTCACATTATTCAGAAAATTTAAGTCTCCTTTCATATGAGAAGAACACTCATTATCAAGAATCCATGGACGTTCTCCTTTTGTAGCTTGCAAATCAGTTTCGACAAAAAGAGATTTTTGTTCTTTCTTTTCCTTCACTTTCTATTATGATTCCTCCAATTTCATAGCCAGGTCAATGTGTTCTTGATAGAAAACCATGCACTCTTTCTTTTTAGACTTATCAGACCTATCCCTTTTAGCTTTTAAAAGCTATAGATTTTGATAATTATTAAGAATCTTTTGTTGCTCTGGTAACACACTAGGACAGCCCTTGGAAAGATGTACAGGTCGATCACATCTGTCACAAATAGTTTCCAGTGGTTGGAACTTATTCTCAACTTTTACACCAGTCTTCTCAGAGATATTCTGAAATTTATTTGGAGAATTTATATTTTTAAAGGATTTACTCCCCCTCAATCCATGTCTTTCAAATGTTTTGGAATAGTTGTAATGTTGTTGGTTGAATCCACACTTATTTTTCATGTGTCTGGATCCACCACAATACCAACAATAACCATAGATAGAATATTTTCCTCTGAAACTTCTATACTGATCAGATTTGTGAACATGCTTATCAAAAACCTTCTTAATAGAACAATGATAACCATCAACCTTCATGTTTTCAGTTGTAACTCCCTTTCTCATTTCAGATTTACCAGCACCAGAAGTATTAGAATTCTTTCTGGACTCGTGATTTTTATGCACTTCAGATTTTTCATCATTGTTGACTTTGACCACATACATGGTCTTTCCAGCATTGTTCTTATCAGAACCAGTTCTGTCTTTCATTTCAATCTTTGAATGTAACTTTTGTGACTCCTTGTTTGGTTCATTCTTATTGGAACATTCACCAACTTCTTAGATATAATTTTTGAAACTGATATTTATTTCTTTAGCTTCATAAATTTTATGTTGGACAAGTTCCAACTATTATTCTATTGCCTTCAGCTTTACTTCAAGATGATCATTACAATTCTTTGTATTTCAAGATAATTTTCAGATCATAAATCTCATTTTCCATCTTGATTTTCTCATCAGTAGGGCCTTCTTGATTTTTTAATGTAGAATTTTCATTTATCAGCTTCTTGTTTTCTTTATCAAGTATTCTGATCTTTCTCAAACACTAATTCAACTCTTATTTAAGATATTGTTCATGTTGAATTTCTTCTTCTTCAGTACTACTTCTCTCATAACCATCATTATTCACTATTTCAAAGAAGGTACTCTCTCTAGCTTTCTCATCAACAGATTTTTCAGATCCAGTCTCACTATCATCATATTCTTCATTTTTTAAAAATATGATTCTTCTTTTTGATTTGAAGAAATTTTTATTTTTACCTCTTCCAGAATATTTATCTTTTCCACCATGCTTCTTCCAAGACCTTCTTAGTCTGCTGTCTTCTTCATCACTATCTTCATCCTTCCTCTTTTGTGGACAATTAGATGCAAAGTTTCCAACAGCTCCACATTCAAAACATTTCAAAGAAAGTTTCCCTTTGTATTTCCTTGTACCTCTTTTCACATTCTTAGAAAACAAGGATAAAACTTCATCAAAATATTTACATACCTCATCTTCAGAATCAGATTCACCAGCATCATCTTCAATAACATGCTTCATTGACTTCTCTTTCTTTGTATCCTTGAATGAAATTTCTCTATCAGATTTTGTTTTTATTTTTATAGTATTATCCCTTATCATTTAATAAGTAATGAGAGTGCTATGAAAATCATCCAGAGATAATGTTTTAGAGTGTTTGTCTTCTAATGAAGTCACTTTTGCATCAAACTTATGAGGCAGAATTCTCAAGATCATTTCGACAATCGTAGAATCCTCCAGCGTTTCACCAAGACATCTGATCGTACTAAAAATATCATTAATCCTGGTAAAGAAGTCCCCAACAGATTTAGATTCTCCAATTTTCAACTCTTCATACTTCAGCCTCCAGATTTGTAGTTTTTCCTTCTTTAGTTTTTTATTTCCTTCATAGATGTTCTTCAAATTATCCCAGATGCCTTTAGCTATAGCAACACCTTTCACTCTTAAAAATTTACTCTCAAAAATAGATGAGAGTAACGCATTTTTAGCACTTCCATCATTCTCAAGGTTCTTCTTATCGACAGGAGTAAGAGCAACCTTTTCATCAATAGAAGGAAATCTATCTGTTGTAGTTTTAAGAACATCATATCCAAGAGACATGAGATAAGGCATAAATTTTCCTTCCAGATGCGATAGTTCTTTCCATCAAAAATTGGAATCCCATTACTGTTCACATAATTTTGATTCTCCATTACAACTTTTATTCAACCACTTTAGAAAAGAATAAATGAAGGTAACCTGTCCCTCTGATACCAATTGAAGTTCTCAGTTAGGATCCAAGTATCAATGAGAGGGGGAGGGGGTAAATCAGTGATATCTTTTTCTATTTATGTTTCCTACTTTTAGAAACAACCTTCACCTCCTATTAAAGAGTTTCTTCCCTGCTAAACACTCAAAACCACAGGAACACAAGATTTACAAGGTTCACTACTCAACAAGAGTAGCTGCGTCCTTGGTATGGTATGGAAACAATCCAATACCACAAAATCCACTAGAAAACAATCTTTTGATGTGGAATATAATGAGTTAGATATACCCTTACACTCGTGTAGCACTTTGAAAGCAATCCAGAAGTGTGTGTGCACCCTTTTAGCAAAAATAGGGTAATGTAACAATTCTGTGCTTCTTAATGAACTTACACAAATCAAATCTTTCAAAATAGTTATTCACTTTCCTACCTAGAAGCTGGTAAGAACCTCCTGGTGCAAACAGTTTGCACGCCACTCCCTGCTTGTGCGCCACCAGCTTGCGCGCCTACTCACTACTTGCATACCACCATTGAGGACAACTTGAAACTTTCGCACCACCTTTTATTTATACTCAACACACTTATTGAATATACTTCCCTACTTGCGTGCCTCTGGAAACTTGCGCGACAAAACTTGCATGGAAAAACTTGCGCAACAAAACTTTCATGGAAAACAAATAACCCTCAGCTTGGGTGCCACTTCAACTTGCACACCACCCTATTCTACTTTCATGATCAGAGAACCCTCTATTACATGCATGCTCATAGATATAATTTTCTCTTAAGTGTTGAGCAAAGAAAAATGAGGAGGCTAGTCATCTATTTATAGGCATTTTTCTAACTTGCGCGCCACATAGACTTGCGCAGAAATACTTGCACACCACTCCATCACTTGTGCGACACTTTCATACCTTTTTCATATTTGGATATGATTATGTTGAAAGATGACTTGTGCGCAACATACACTTGCGCACCACTACTTGTGCGCCATTACTTGCACGCCAATTTTGACTTGCACACCGCTTTATTTCCTTTGTTATGTTTTGATGAAATGATCTTGAAATATGACTTACGCACCTATACTTGTGCGCCAATAATTGCGCACCAATACTTGCATTTCGATACTTGTGCCCCACTCTTGACTTGACCTCCACTTTCTTTCCTTTTCCAAAATCACCACTTTCTTTCCTTTGGATAAATCACATATTTACTCTCTTTATCCTTCATAAGGCTTGCATCACAAGTTCTCCAAACTTATGATATTTTTGAAATGAAAATCAGCAAATCATCATCATAGTTTACAAGTCTTTTACAAAGTGAATTGATTTATCTTCTTTTGCAACAAAAGACAACACTCTGTAACAAACTTTTCTTACTTCCTTATCCGTCCAACTTGGTCCACCAAGGACCATCTCAGTAATCGAGTTTCCAGGGCATCAAGATGGTTTGTGACAAATTGGTATCAAAAGGAGGTTTGTTAAAGCCTTTTTATTAAAGTTAGAATGCAATTGTGAAATATTTTCAGGACATAGGATGTAGTTGCAACTGAGTGTCTGGCCAACTCTAACCGTAATTAACCTTATATTACCCAGGGTTATTTGGGAAGGCAACTTGAGGTTTAGTTCTTGTCTTTTCCCAGATTTTGATTCGGATAGGTTTAAATCCAATCTTGTTTTCCATATATTGTGATTTATTTTCCCTTTTTTCTCAGTTCGAGTGTAAATTTGATGTTTTCTCTATGTTTGCTGATGTGTGTAGCATCATGGCTCTAAGAAGACATGTGTATCAGATGAAAAAAGAGGCTGCTGCTAAACCTCATTAAGATAATCCTCCCATGGACGCGATTCTAGATGAGGTGATTTTGCGCACTGTCTATGCTCTAGGATAGGCACCACCTCTGGTTCCCACTCAGGCTCTAGCTATGGATCCTCAGGGGGATGTTATTTGGAATTTTGGTCAAGAGTTCCTTCACTTGAATCAATCAGTCATTAAGGGTTCCACTGACCTTCAACATGCTGAGAAATGGTTGAACAAGATAGAATGACTGTTTGAGTTCTTGAAGACACCAAAATTGATCAGGGTGATGTGTGCCACCTTCGTGCTGGAGGGACCAAGAAGGAGATGGTGGTATATGATAGTGATGACAGGGAAACATGAGGTCTTATAGTTTAAATACATCAAATATCTTTTCACCAACCCATTCTATCCATAGTGTATGGTGTTGGGTAAGGCTATAGTGTTCTCGAAGCTTGAGCAGGCCAAAAAAACCATGGGTAAGTAATCAAATCGCATTGCTGAGTTGGTGAAGTTTTCTCCATAGATTGTATCTAATGAGAGAACGGAGGATTTATGGTTCAAGTTGGTACTTCAATCGGATATCCATTCTCAGGTTTTCTTGATGAAGCTACCCACTTATGTTGATGTGCAGGATATGGCGATGATGGTTGAGATAGACCTGGCTGGCAAGTTAGGGTTGACAAGAGTTTCTTTTTCTCCCAGTGGCAGTGTTGGTTCTATTAAGGAAAAAATGAAGCCTGATGATTCTCCTTACAGTTCCCGGAGTCTGATATATTCTAGAACTCCTATAGATCTAAGAGAAAGTTCATTGTTTTGTTATCAATGTGGAAATCTAGGGCATTCTAAGAGGGTTTTCACTAAGGAACTCAAGGACTATAGTTCCTGCGGATGTTCGGGACACATACAGATATTCTTTCATCACTTCTGTACTCCATGTAGTGGAATGGAGCAATCAACTACTTCTAAAACTGTGGGGAAATCAAATATTTCTCATGTAAAAGAGTTCCAGCCACATGCATCTAGAATGAAGGTTCTTCATGTAGTGGAAGAGTCTCCAGAGAAAGCAAACATGGGTCCATCGACTGTGACATGTACCATTACTATAGATTCGTCATTAGTGACTACTCTATTTGATACTGGTGCATCTCACTCATTTATTTCAACCTATATTGTTAATATTTTTAATCTTCTTATGGGAATTTTATCTTGTGAAATGGATATTACAACACCCCTTAGTATGAATAGAGATCAGGGTTTCTGTAGGCCTACTTGTGTGTTCTCTCTATTAGATATCAATCTTTCTTGGAGTTTCCTGGTTCTAGACATGAAATATTTTGACATCATATTCGTGATGGATTGGATCATTGCCAATAAATCCTGAATTTACTAATATCTTCGACGGGTCTAGCTTACTACACCTAGTGGTGTGCCTCTTGTCTTTCAAGGAGAATGGAACCCAAGGTCAAAAAGATCTAGAAGTTCTTAGTCGGGGTTGGGAGAAGATGATATCAATTTTTTCTTTTGATTTGGGGAGAGAATGATTGAGTGGTGATCTCCCTCCAATCATCATAGAATTTCCCAACAAGTTTCCTTCTAACTTCTCTGGTTTTCCACTGGTAAGGTAGGTAGTGTTTGTTATTGATTTAGTACCTGGTACTCAACCAGTTTCTATTCCCTCTTACCACATTGAACTAGCTGAAATGAAATATCTAAAGAATTAGTTGTATGATCTTTTGAGAAAGGCTTTATCCACCCGAGTGTGTCAAATTGGTCAGCGTCAGTTCACTTTGAATAGAAATCTGATCATTCACTTTGTCTTTGTATTGATTATTAAATTCTCAATCGAGTAAAGATAAATAATAAATATATGTTTCCATGGATTAATTATTTTTTTGGTCATTTAATGGGGCCGATGTGGTTTTCAAAGATTTACCTATAGTATTTTTACCATTAGTTGAGGATAATAGAATTTGACATTCAGAAGATAGAATTTCCGAGAAGGTATAGTCATTATGAGTACATTATTATTCCCTTTGGCCTAAAAAATTCTCCTTTAGTTTTCATGGATTTGATGAAAATTATTTTCCATGAGTTTATGAATAACTTTGTGGTAGTATTTTTGGACCACATCCTTGTTTACACCATGTTTGATGAAGATCATGTGCATCATCTGAGAATAGTTCTGAGTTGTTGAGAAATCACCGACTTTATCCCATGCCTTTAAAGTTTGATTTCTGGATTCATGAAGTGATGTTCTTGGGGCATGTGGTGTCAGAACAAGGAATATCAGTTGATCCTGAGAAGGTGAAGGTCGTTATGACTTGGGAACAACCATGAAATGTTTTCATGGTTTGAATATTCATGGGCTTAGCCAAATATTATCGCTTGTTTGTCAAGGAATTTTTGAATTTGGATTCTCCGATGACTACTCTGATTCAAAAGGGAGTGAGGTTTTTCTAGAATAAAAAGTGTCAGAGTTCTTTTGTTGAGATGAAGCATATTTTGACAACTGCGTCGATGTTGAATCTTCTAGAGGATGGGTTGGGCTACGTGGTCTTTTGTGATGCATCAAGTTCAAGCATGGGTTGTGTTCTTATCCAATGGGACCATGTTGTTTCTTATGGATCTCATCATCTTAGGCCACTGTTTCCTCTGTAAATGGGAATGACCTCATTGATTTAAGGTTCAAACATTCCAAGCGGTTTCTAACGGGTTTGTTCATAGAACCAGAAACATCCGATGATTCCATATACATTTGGACCTACATTCCAAAGGTAGGTGCTCATTATTTGTGAACCAATGTGGCTTAAGAATTTTCATTGGTCGAGAGGATGGGAGGTCGGACTCATCACACCTTTTTTAGGGGAATTATTGTCTACTCCGGGACTCTCTTTATAGATTTAAGTTATGTTCGTAAATCCTTATTAAATTACCATGTATGAAAATGAGATTTTCTTTAAATCTGATAATCAATGATTAGTATGTATGAGATTTTAGATAATCTTTTATATGTATTCGAGGTTCTTCATCAATAGATAATCATATGTATTTGTTAGAGATTCTTAGTCAATGGTATACTTCGACACATTATATAGAAATCTCTTGGTCATTATGATAACCATACTGGTTTAAAATCCACTCAGCAGGGTAATTGAAGTTTATTGTCATTCAAAAGGACATAGATTATTTCAGAGTTGGGATCATACCCGCAGATGGGCTACCTAAATATCCTTTGTTTTATAAAAGGAATCAGAACCCACATAGTTCGAGTAAAGAAGTATGAGGTTTGTGCATGATTGATGGCTCAAAGAAAGATGTCATAATTACTTTTACACTCTAAGCTCACGTGAGCCATGCTCGGTGTGAGAAACAATAGGTATTGGTAAAACCAGACAATTGTTCCATGAAATATGCAATTATATGAAATGATGTGGGGATTATGTATGTATGACTGCCCAGATAGATGAAGATTAGGATTTACTTCAGGGAAGAAACCCTGGAACAAGGTCCATAAACGTATATGTGCTTTATGGAGATTTGGATACCTAACTTATGACTTAATCCGGAGAAGGATGCCCAAATTATAGAGGACTTATGATTGGGTTTTACTCCTGATAAGGAATCCCAAATCAAAATTATATTAAGACTGGTGAAGAGAAATTATGACTGGGGTTTACTTATAAAGAAGAGGCCCAGGTTAAAGGGAATTATAACTGGGGCTTACTCCTGAAAAGGAAGCCCAGGTTAAGGGAATTTGGATTTTGGGATCTTGGGGCTTACTCCTAAGGAGGACTCCCATATTAAAAAAATTATGGTTGGGGATTACTGCTGAGGAGGATGCCCAAAATTAAGGTAACTTGAAGACTGGGGCTTACTCATGAAAAGGAGGCCCATGTTAGGGGAATTTGGGCTTACTTCTAAGGAGGATGCCCATATTTGGGATTTTGAGATTGGGACATACTCTTGAGAAGGAGGCCCATGTTAAAGATCCTATCATCTTTAAAGGATGAGGTTGAATGAATGAAATCTCTAACCTTAGTGACATAAAGATATGTGAATCATTAGGTTTTGAGAAATGTTCCACAAAATTTCTTTCAAATAAGGAATCCAACAAAAAAACCATGTCATAAATGACTTTAACAAGGGTTTTGAAGGCTAAATCATGAAAAGGAGAGGTGGATTTGAAGAAATCCAGTGAATAGGCAGGATGTGCACCCAAAAAGAGAGAGGCACACAAGTCCTGCATGGGCGCGCATGTCCTGGTTGCGTAAGTATACTTGCGTGACACATGGGTACTTGCGCGATGGTAAACCCTTAGGGTAATACTTGGGAGATACTTGGCTCAAGCCCTTAGTATTATCCCTCAAGGATTCCAAAAGACTGGCGCACAAGTTTTATTAAAGGGATCAGGCGGTGCGCAAGTGTGGCCATTTCCCTTAAGGGATGGCCACTTAGGCGCGCAAGTGTTGATTATTTTCAACACTTAGGCCTTGTTTCCACTATTTAGAGCTTCCATTCTAGGTAAGAAATTAACTTAGAAGCGTTCGGAAGACTTTTAGAAGACACTAGGGTGCCAGGAGCTTGAATCTGGGTTTTGGAATTTTTCCGTCCTGAAATGGGGGGCCCACAAGGGGTATTTATAGGCCAGAGAAGACCTTGGGATAAAATCAATGAAGGCACACAAGTCACCTGCGTGACCACTATGCGGCACGCAAGTATACTTGCACGACCATGATGAAACTTGCGCGAACCAAGTGGGAAGAAATCCTTCTTCATGCCTTTGTCGATTTTTGATGTTTCTTCAAAGGATGAATCAATTTGGACTAAGGTATTTAATTTTTTCAGTCATTTAGACTTTGTGATGGAAAGGAGCGTCAACAAATGTCCCCCCCTCTGAGTTGGATCCGAAAGAAATGAGGATGTGACTCTGAGGTAAAGAAGAAAACCAAAGAACATGCGGCGCACTAGTGTTGAGTGCACAAATGACGACGAGCAAGGGTGAGCCGCGTAGGCTTCAGCGCGTAGGGGTGCGGCCTTGCCTATATATAGGTGTTCATTCCTCGTGAAAAGCACCGAATCTGAATGCTTCTGAGATATTGATGTGCAAGTTTCCTTCACCGTGCAAGTTACTCAGTTTTTCACTGCTTCCTTTTGTGCCGCGCTATTGTAGAGGTATTTGGACTTACGCGGTGATACCTGCGCGCCAAAACTTGCGCAGCGCACTTATACTTGTGCGCCAACTTTGGGACTTGTGATCCTTAATGCCTTAGACATTTTTTCACTTTTCTTCACAAATTTTATAAAAAATCAACTTACTTAAGAGTTAATTATTCGACCTTTGTGTAGATTAAATGGTTCCTAGAAGAATCGGAACTGCTGATGAACTGAACAACAAGCGAATTGATGATATGGTGAACATTGTAGGCCAAGATTATTATACTATATGTGACAACACTCTTCCATATTTGGCCAATTACTTGAAGAATTATCATCATAACATTCCACAGATCATCTACTTTCCTTTGTATGGGCATGGTCATCTGCAAGGAGTCAATGTTCCATATGCAAACAATTATATGCTCGAGATGCAGTCGCACTGCTAATCCTCTATTTCAGTTATGTTGTGAATTAAGAGAAGCAACAATGGTGTGAACTTTCAAATTTTTCCTTCATTCCATTTCCTTGCAGATTTGAAAATGGCAAACCATGGGATGATATGTTTTCCACTACCAGTTGATGGAGAGAAGACTATCATGACATTAGAAACAATATTTGAAAAGAGTAATCTATTTAAATGGATATTTACTTCCAATTATCCATTCTCAAATCCATGTATCCATCTTCCATGTCTCTTGGAAAAAAACAGAGTCACTGTTTGATCAGCAAAAAATTTTCTCAAACCACACTCAAGAACATTCTTTTACAATTGTTCGAATAAGAGTTGGTATCACTGCATCTCTTATTGTATCCAGTTGAATGAATGAATTCCAGGGGGTTGCTGATAAGACTAGGGATGCCGTAAATCAAATGACGAGTTATGTTGAAAGCCTCTTGTAATTATTGACAAAGAGAAGAGACTCCAATATGTGGATGTCCTTCAAACTGTTGTGCATCAATGATTTTTTTTTCATATTTAATCATCTGGGCATGCCTTCTTTTTCTACCTAAATCATACAAAATGTACGTTTAGGGAACTGGGACTCGACTTTTGTTCAGAGTTCCCTTTTATTTTTTTGTGGGTAGTTTAAAGTCATGCACGTCTGACATAAAAAGGCTAATATTTAAGGTCGAAATAGCTTTGACCGAATTGATTAACATTGACTCAATTCCTTGATAATTTATCTGAAAACATATTACCATGTTCAAGTATGCAGGAAAATATGTAAACGATGACTTAAAAAATTTTGAATCTGAGGAATGATATGAAAATGGGATAAAAGTCATTAGAAGAAGTATTTTCCAAGAATGAAGTTACCACTATTTAAAAAACCCATTAGGGGGTTGAATTATGCCGGTCCACCTAAGGGCATTGGCTGCACAGTCAAATAATAGAATCTTTTGGATGACAGGTCTGTTATGTAGACTACTTATGCAAGGCCGCCTAAGGGCATGTGCTGTATAGTCAGGAAAAAGAACTCTCAGAAATTTTCTTTTCTACTGCTAAAAACCCAGTGGAAGTTTATGGGGATTCAAATTTTCCAAAGCATAGAGTTTGTTGTATGGAGAGAGGTACTTGAATATGCAGAAGATATTTCGAAAAAAAATTGTCTGAGAACTGAATGAATGTCACTCCTATGAAGGTATGACCCAAATTTAGGGAAGGAAAATATAAAATATAGACTTGAATACTTTCAGATCATGAAAAATAGTATGAGAAAAAAATGTTAAGGATGGCTATTTTGCGGATCCCTACATATTTTCATTAAGACAAATAAGGACAAAGGATGTTTTCCCCCCAAGAATGAAGTTAACACTATTTAACAAACCCGTTAGGGGGTTGAATTATACAGGTCTACATAATGGCATTGGCTACAGAGTCAAATAATATCATCTTTTGGCTGACATGTTTGTTATGTTGACTGTTTATGCAAGGTCGCCTATGGGCACGTGCTGCATAGTCAGGCAAAAGAACTCTCAAGTATCAAACATTTTTTGACCAGAAGTCAAGAAAAGGGTTATGGAGATCTAGATGTATTTAAGGTTATGATTATGACACATAAAAATGGGCATTTGTTCAATGCATGTAGAGATACATAGACCAATTCTAACCATAATCATGTTATGGCTGGGTGCTGAATTGAAATGTTGGACTTCACTACATATCCTATAAGGATATGAATCAAGCCATACGTAGTTCTTGAAATACAGTTTAACTTCATGTAGGATGAGAGTATAGGAAATTTTAGTTTAGGGTCATAGATCTCAGACCATAATAATGAATACACAGTGTGAGTTTTCACAGGTACTTTTCAGCCAGGGGACTGAAAGTGGAATTTGGGGTTAGGCCCAAAGACTTGGGGCTGGATTCAATGGATGCTCGAATGTTCCTACGTATCCCATAAGGATGGGAATCAAGCCACACATAGTTCTTGAAATACCCTCTGTACAGATTTGGTTCGTACATATGAAGGGTGAAAAGGGGACTTTAGTGCAATGATGGTTTGACCCAAGATAAAAGGTTCAGGCATTTCCATGTATGCACATAGTCTTTGGAATATAACATGATTGGAGATCAATATAGATAATGATTCTCTCTCAGGTGAGGGTGTCAAAGAATGTAGTATTTTATTGTCGTGTAGGACAAAAGTGCGAATATTTTAAGGTCATATGCATGGACCGTGGTGAACCAATGTAAAAATATTGGTTCTAGGGGTTGCTTCATGGTTCAATATCAGATGAGATAGAGGTGAACCAACATGAAGATTTTTATTTTGGGCTTGAACCTTAGAAGGTTGCCTACGTACCCAACCTAGAAGGCAAGGGTCAAAGTATGCATAGTTCAATTAAAGAATGAATTGGTGATCAAGTTGTTTTTGAGGACAACGACCTAAAAAATAGTGTCAGGACATACACATGGTTAGCAGCCTAGAGAGGGTGTTTTGGTTGATGTTTACTCTAAGCTCACGTGAGTCATACTCGGTGTGAGAAACAAGAGGTAGCAACAACCTTAATGATACACAGTTTAAGGTCATGCAGGACGTATGAAGGGACTATGCAGTTGAAAGTCTTGCAGTGAGGACTATTGGTGCTGCACAGTTTAGTGTCATGTAGTTGGGACAAAATACAGTTTAACATCATGTATGACATATTAAGGGACACAGTTTAACTTTATGTTGGACATAAGGGTGTTGTACAGTTTAGCATCCTATAGCTAAGACGATGAGGACAATACAGTTATACGTCATGTTGGACGAAAGGGCGATTGTGCAGTTTAATGTCATGCAGTAAGGACAAAAGAGGAAACAGTTTAACATCATGTTGGACATATTAAGGACTTTATCATAGTTTAACGTCATGTTGGATGATAGAATAGTTTAACATCATGTTGGATGATGGTGCGAATAGTTTAAGGTCATATGCATGGACCAAAGATTATGCAGTTTAACATCTTGCTAGACATAAGGGACTTCTGTACAGTTTTAGCATCATGTAGTTAGGACGACACAATTTAAGGTCGTGTTGGACGTAAGTTCCAATAGTTTAAGGTCATATGCATAGACTGTGGATGGTGCATTTTAATGTCTTGCTGGACGTAAGGGATTATGCAGTTTAAAGTCTTGCCGTAAGGACAACATGGTTTAATTTCATATTAGACGATATGGATGCAAATAGTTTAAGGTCATATGCATGGACCGTGGATGGTGTATTTTAACGTCTTGTTGGACATAAGGGACTATGCAGTTTAAAGTCTTGCATCAAGGACAACACAGTTTAACTTCATGTTTGACGATATAGATGCAAATAGTTTAAGGTCATATGCATGGACCGTGGATGTATTTTGTGTTTATACAAAATACTTCTTCAGAAATATGGCATTTTTTGGAGTATTGATGAGTTCTCCATCCATTGAGATTAAAGAATAATCTCCATTAGAGTAGACCATATGTATTGAATAAGGTCCTTCCCATTTTGTCTCCAGCTTGGGAGGTTTCTTTGCTGATATCATTGGAGTTATAAGAACCAATACCAATTCTCCCTGAACTAATGAACAAAGATGAACTTTTTTGTTGAAAAATTGTGCTATTCGATTCTGATAGACTTCCAAGTGGTGCAGGGTGCACAATCTTTTCTCATCTAACCATTCCAATTCATCCAATCGCTTTTGATATTGTTCATCTGTAGATGACTGATCACAAATGGCTACTCTGAGCGAGGGTAATTGAACCTCAATGGTCAAGACTGCTTCTATTCCATATACCAATGAATATGGAGTTGACCGCGTTGCAGTGCGGGTGGTGGTCCGATAATCCCATAAAACATGAAAGAGTTTATCAGACCATGATTTCTTATCTTTATCCACCATCTTTTGCAGTATATTTTAAAGAGTCTTGTTGAAAACATCTATCTGGTCATTGGCCACTACATGATACCGAGATGAATGATTGGATTTTATGTTGTATTCTTGATACAACTTCCTCACCTCGGATGAATAGAAGTTGGTGCCATTGTCCATCAATATGGTATGAGGGACACCAAATCTGGTAATGATGTTAGACTTGATGAAGGTAACAATGATTTTAGAATTGACTTCTTTGAGGGTTATTTCCTCTGCCCATTTGGAAAAGAAGTCAGTAACAGTAAGAATATACTTAAACTACTTGGTTGTATCCGAAGGATAAGGTCCCAATACATCCATTCCCCATGTGTAAAATGGCCACAAGTATTTAGATTTATGAATAAACTCTGGGGGATGATGAATGAAGTTGGAATATACTTGGAAATAATGACACTTTTTTTGTGAAATTTACACAATATTGTATCATTGAAGGCCAAAAGTATCTAAGCCTTCGAATTTTATCAGATAGTCTGTGTCCATACTAATGGGCACCACAGATTTATGCATGCACTTATTTAATGATAGCCATTGTCTCTTCACCATCAATTCATCTGAAGAGAACTCTATCAAAACCTCTTTTGTAGAGAATTTTGTCTAGGTGACCTCGGCTATCATAATGAGTGAAATTGACCACATGTCGCCAGATTTGTTCTTTCCCAGCTCTATCAGGTGGAAGTGTTCCATTTTGAAGGTATTCCCTGATAGGTTCCATCCATCTTGTAGTATGACCATATGGTTTAGGAATGGGACTAATTTCATTGATTTCCTCTATTCTAGTTTGAACATAAGGTGAAATTGTGTGATGGTGGGAAATACTGATAGTTCTCTCATCCAGATTTGGATCTTCCAGAGATGTGGCTATATTAGCCAGTGTATCAGCTTGGGCATTTTTTGATCTTTGGACATAAGAAAATGTCAGTTCCGAAGGAAATTCCACCATTACCTCTCTGACGTAATCATACAAAGGGATTAGTTCTTCTTTTCCGATTGCATAATCCCCATTGACTTGTTTGATTACCAGGTATGAATAACCTTTCACCTTTAATTGATTCACTTGTTCTTGAAGTGAAAACTCTAATCCTGCGATAAGAGCTTGGTATTATGCTTCATTATTTGTCCCGCCTCCCAAAAATAAGAAGGAATAGGGTAGCAATGCCTTTTCTGGAGAAATTAGCACATTTCTTAACCCAACTTTTTTGAATTTAGGATCTTCCATTTTCTTCCCTGTTGGACTTCTGGAAGCACCATCAAATTAAATTTCCCATGTTTGAAGACTATCTTGAATAGAAAATACTTCCTTATCAGGAAGTTCAATATCTAAAAATGTATCTTATACTGAAGGATGTTCAGCAAGGAAATCAGCCAGAGCTTGGTCCTTTATTGCCTTTTGAGACACATACTGAATATTAAATTGTTGCAAAATAACTTCCCACCTTGTCAGAAGTCCTGTAAGCATTGGATGACTAAAGATGAATTTGAGTGGGTTATTGCGGGATACCAATTGGACCTCATGATGTTGCAGGTAGTGTCTCAACTTCTGAACTGCAAAGATTAATGCTAGGCAACACTTCTCAATATTTGAATATCGGGTTTCTGCTTCAAGCATAGTCCGACTGAGATAGTAGAGGTTGTTTTCATTCCCAGCATCATTCTTCTAGGAAAGGAAGGCACCCAATGATCTCTCTAAAGATGTCACATAAAGAATCAATGGAATTCCTTCAACAAGTGGCATTAACACCAGTGGAATCAAGAGATATTTCTTGAGAATATCGAATTCTTCTTGACATTTTTCAGTCCACTGGTAAGTGACTCCCTTCTTCATCAATTTGGTGAAGGGTAAACTTTTTCCTGCTAAATTGGTTATGAAACGCTGAATATAGGGAAAATGTACTTGAAGTCCTCTCAATTATTTCAAATTTAGAGAAGGTGACATACTAAGGATTTACTTTTTCTTCTCAGGATCGACTTCGATACCACGATGGAGTACAACAAAGCCGAGAAATTTTCATGAGGTTACCCCAAAAGCACATTTTAAGGGGTTAATCTTCAAATTATGTTGCTGAAGTTTGTGGAATATGACTTCCAAATCAGCCAAGTGATTAGAATGTTTCCTGGATTTAACCACAAAATCATCCACATAACATTCAACAAACTTCCCTAAAAAGGGTTTAAAGATATGATACATGGCACACTGATATGTTGCGCCTGCATTCTTCAGACCAAAGGGAATTGCACGATAGAAAAACACACCCTGAGGGGCTCTGAAGGCTGTAGATTCCTCATCTTCTAGAGGCATTCATATTTTATTATATCCTGAATATCCATCCATTAAGGAAAGTGCTTCATAGCCAGCTATTGCATCAATTAAGAGTTATGTGATCAGAACTGGAAAATCATCCTTAGGACAATACCGATTAAGATCTTTTAAATCAATGAAAACTCTAATTTTTCCGTTCTTCTTTTTCAAAGGGACAATATTAGCCAACCACTTGAGATATTAAACTTCTCTAATGAAGTTATCTTTTATAAGATTATCCACTTCAGCTTTAATTTTGGAAGCATAGGTTGAGTGTGTTCTTCTTGCGGCTTGCTTAAATCCTCGATGTTCTTCTGGAAAACCCAAATGATGAGTAGAAACATCTGGATCAAGGCCTGGCATCTCTGTATAGTTCCAAGAAAATATATCTAGATTTTTTCTTTAAAAATGAAATATACATCTCTTTATCTTCAAGAGTCATGGCCGCACTAAATAAAGTGGGGCGTGAATCTTCTTTTATACCCAGATTCATTTCTCTGAGTTCATCCATGGTGGTAGAGATACCCTCTTAAAATGCTGGAGGAGCATCTCTAAGATATTCCTCTTCTTCTTCAACATGTTTTATTTCTTCTATTTCTACTTGCATAGTAGATGGTGAAGTAGAATTTCCATGATCAGAAGAGATGTTAAAATTTGAACATATTGAAGAAGAATCTTACATTTCCGACCTGATTGATGATGAAGGGTCCTCCTTGGGTAATAAAGAGGAGATTATGGATTGATAATCGACATCATCGTTCACCTCTAACAATTCTATAACTTCTTCTGGCCTGGTTGGCGAAGTATAGACTTGCTGGATTTCAGGAGATGAAATGAAGAAATCTCCATTTGAGATTTCATCATTTCTTGGTGAATCACCAATTTATCCTATGTTGTCTAGCATGATTATCATGATTGACATTATGGAAGTTTCTATAAGATTATTTGGATTCAGTTCTATCCTGTCAATTTGACTGATAGGCAACACATAATTTGTACTCACATGTGTGAATGGATTTACTGTAATCTTTTCCAAACCATATGGAGCATTAACCTTGGTAAGCTCCCTTTTTGTGGATTTCTCCTTACCCTTCATGTGATAGAAATCCGCCTCAATGTATTGAGATTCACATGTTTTGAAGGGGGCTTTATCACCATATAATGTCCCAATCTGACCATAAAAACAATATTTGAGGCATTGATGGTATGACGAAGGGATAGCCGTATGTTGATGTAGCCAAGGTATTCCAAGTAAAACATTAAAGGATATATCATGATCAACGACCATGAAATATGAATTGGATACAAGGTCTCCAAACTATGTTTTGATTGTAATCTCACCCAGTGGTTCTTGTTCATTTTTATCATATCCTTGCAACATCAGAGTAGAAGGAGAAAAATCAGATTCTGTGAGGCCCAATCAATGAAGTGTACAAATGGGGATGAGGTTGACTCCTGAACCATTATCAAGGAAAGATCCTTGGACGTCTACACCATTGAACTATCTAGATAAGTATAAAGGTCTAATATGTCCATGTAAAACATCATCTCCATCTTCATCTATAAAAGATATTACTGCAGGGCATTCGGCAGGATTATTCTCTACATGGTAGACTTCAGCTGCAACAATTTCAGTTTAAAATTGATGAGGACTTGACAAAGCCTCAACGAGTGCCTCCCGAATATCCTTTGATAAATTTAACGCATAAATAATTGATAAATTGGCCGGTAATTTGGCCAAGTGTTTCAATACATCATAATTTAGATCCAATGGTATTTGTTTCCCAACAGGAACTTGTGGTTTCACAGGTACCTTAGAATTTGATGCTTTGGAAGTAGATGCATCTTGTATCAGGGTAGGAGTTGTCAATACTCGACAATTTGGAAGATTAGAATGAATAGGTCTATTTACTTTTTAAGATGAAGAAGGTGGAATATCTAACCAATCTTCTATAATAACTATTCCAGGATTGATTCTTCTATTGGTGGAAGAATTTGCTTGTTCTTGTTGAGCCCGTTGAAGGGATCTACCATGAGTTTCTGCTGCATACACAGTTCTAGCAGGGGTAGAATTGGAATAGTAGTTTCTGGGATATCCACATCTTCCTCTATATCCCAGACCTCTAGAACTCCCTCTAATTCCTCTGTTTGATACAGGGAATTCAGGCACATCAATATCGTAACTACAACTGGCATAAGGATCTATTAAATGAATCATATTAACAGAACCAATGATCAACTCTTCATTCGATGAAGACTCTGCCTAATTTTCCAATTTAGGCTGTGCCGTTTGGTGGGGTGGTGCCCATGGCTTCGAAGTAGATGGAATAAAATCTACCAAAGTCAAAGACAATTTGGGCTTTAACACGATCTCATCTTCTTCTGATTGCTCTTATTTCTTTGAATTATGTCGTTTCTTTGAGGATTTTCCCTCTGGTGAAGGGGGCTTTGCTGTGGCATTCATAGCAGAAGACACAATTGGTTTCTTCAATTTTGTTTGCAAAATGACATGTGTTCGGTTGATCGTTTCTCTGACCATCTAATCATCATATTTTTTCGCATTTTTATTATTGACTTCTTTCCACTCACCTTCTTCCTCTGGATTTGTAGCAGTTACACATGCTACCTGAGCTGAAGAACCTTTCAACTTGACTTGTTTTGAGTCCACCATTTTTTGAAGAGGACTTTAAAGAAAAAACACTTTTGAATGGGATGCCCCAACATCTAATGAAATGGTCAATAATTGGGATGGACTTCATCTCCTTCCTTGTGTGGCCTTTTGGGCCACGGCAATTGAACCAAATTATTTTTCAGATCCGAAATGAAGTAACCAAGAACTTGTTCATTTAAGAAAGAGTGAATTTTGCTCTTTAAATCCTCAAATTGTTTTTGTCTTTGATCTCTTTGATCATATTGACGAAATAGCCTCTGTTGTTGATGCTCAGGAGGTAGAGACCTTCGAGAAGATAAAAGCCTTGAAGTAGAAGTAGGTGAAGGTGCTTGTTTAAGCATAACTGTAGCAGTCTCTGCTTTACCCATTCTCTTTCCTGGAGCTGATGGAATTACCCAAGCTTTATCCTTAGTCTTTATAAGAGAGTCTTCAATCTGTTGAGCTATTGAAGTAAGCTCTCGAAACCCTCCTATGTATTTGACAGGGATCAACGGTGTGCACAACTCATCAGGCAAAGTTTCCACACAGATTGGAAACAATTCTTCTTGAGGGGGTGCTAAGATCAGGAATATGTTAATCCCTTCTAGCGAGCAATGAAATCTGAAACCCTTTCATTATCCCTTTTCTTACAGTTTGTAAGATCAAAAACTGTTGTCTTTGGAAAAGTTGAGTTGAATTGAAGAAGGAATTGTTGACGAAGATCCTACCACCCGATAATTGACCGGGATTGAAAGCTTGTATACCAGACAAAAGCAGGCCCTTGTAATGACTGTACAAAACACCATATCTTAACTGCTTCTTGTTGCTGAGGGGTTCCCATCATAGGATTGAAATGGGAAACAAAATGTGTTAAGTGTTGCTCTAGGTCTCCTGAACCATTAAATATTGGGAATGTGTTACTTGAAAAATTTTATGGGGGAGGAATTGCATCTACCCATTCAAGGTAAGCTATTTTCTTCAGTTGAACCAGTGCACTCTTTCCTTCCATAGCTTCCAACTGAGATTTTAATGACTCAATGGTAGCCATTAACTTTTGAGAAACATCCGATTGATCTTGGACCTGTGCAGGTGAAATAATTGGATTTTGGATAGGTGTGGCGATCGAGACTACCACTATTGGTAGTATTGCCGGTTGTTGTTGCACCTGACCCATAGGATTAGACCTGTGGGGGTGTACTAATAAAGTAGGATATTCTTGATCCATCCCAGTAGTCACAACAAATTCCATTGGCTGACTGACTTCAACATGCTTAGGAGGAAGACTACTTTGAAGTAGTTTTGCATTCAACCTCCTTAATTCCTTCATCTCTTCCTCTTGTGGTGCGAATATTTTCCCTATTGATAGAGATTGGCCTTCTCTAGAGGAAGGGTATGTAACCAGATTCTGTCCTTTCCCCTTATTGGACACCTTTTGGAGAGGGGGAAGTGGGTTACATGAAAGATTACCTAGATTCTGGGTAATCCTTTGATTTTGTGTACGCACACCTTCTTTATTTGTGTCTTTGTGTACAACTTCTTGAGCAGTGACCTCTTCATCTGATCCCTCTGAGTGAGCCTAATCTGGGGAATTATCAACAAAAACATTGACGACATTAATTTATGCATAACGAATTGCATCACTTTTATCGGCATTTCAGTGATATTTTCTTGTTCCATGTCCTTGTTGAGACACTGCCTTTTGCTGATTTGATCCCTTAGGAACTTCTTGATGAATCATAATTTGGAGGGAATCTCCTAATAATTTGGCTCTTAGTTCCTCTCGGGGATTCTTCCCTAATTGAGAGAAGAATAACTTTCTCTGAGGAAGAGATTGAGGATTTGAAAAAGTCCCCAGTCCGGTGGACTGGGGATGTTCTTGCTCAACTCCTAGAATCCTATTTGTTGATTTTGAGGGTTGGGTTAAAAGAGTGCCCAGTCTGGAAAGATGGGGTGGTTCTTGAGTTTCTATATTTGAGACCTTTTTAAAAGCTATCCTGATATTATGAAATTTTGTCCGGAAATTGGCTGGATGCATTAACCTACATCCACTCTTATCACCCAGCTCAAAATACCGTTGGATGATTTCTAACACTTCTGTCACTTGATGATGTGCACGCTCTAAACGAGAATCCTATTCTATATTCTCATTTACCTAATGCAAGAGTAATTCAACAACTTTTTCTCTGTATTCTTTATTTTGATAGGAACTAGTTGAGGCATGTTCTTTAAAGAGCCTTTGATTACAATCAAATCCAATTGGTTATGTCCGGCCATGGGCAATAACATTGCATGAGACCATTTTCGTTGGGCTTTGCTAACTGGAGAGTACATTGAAATGTAGTGCTATATAAACACCCCATCCCCTGATATGAATACCAAATGGGGAATTAGCAATTAACTGGCGCAACCTTCTTAGTGTGCCAAGGCATGAACACTGAAGGGATCTCTGCTGCTTTTCATCCTTCGGATATCGAGAAACCGAGAGAGATTCCAAGTAAATTTGGGGTTGTAACCCTTCTATTATCTTGACATGATTTTCATATTAATCATAAGATAATATTTTCTTTTTCAATTGACAAAGTGTTTTCACCATGTTGAGATGAATATCTTGAATACAATCTTCCGTCAATATCTCTGGAATGTCATACTGAGAGTCAACCAAAGGCAAAAACATGACTGGCACTTTACCTTTTTCCAGTTGTTTTATCATATTCAATACTTCCTCCTTATCATTTGATGAAGATTCTTCTACCTGATTAGACCAAAGCTGGTGCTTCTTTGTTGCTTCATCAGATTCAACAATATCGGTATGGAATTCATTTACCAAATTAGAAGATGCATGACTCAGGGGTGGTTCGGAGAATGACCTACACCCCGGGATATCTTCTGGTTGAGAAAGTATTTCACCTACTAGCGGTAAAGCATCAGATATTACTAGCTTCACATTTGCAAGTGCCTCAAGAAAAGAGGGCTTTCTCATCACTACATTGTCTATTGGAGCATTTTCCAGGAAATTTGAATTATTACTGTGGAGAGGACTTTCGCAGCTAGATTCATCATCATGGGGAGGACCACCATGGTGGGTTACAACAAAAGATGAAACCTTTTTCTCCTTAGTCTTCTGGCCATGCAGAGGGTTATCGTGGCTCTCATCTGAAGATGATACTTCGATATAGATCGAACTGTCATGAAGCAAGCCTTCACGAGGAAGTGTCTGATGCAGACCTTCGGAATTAATGTTCCCAATATTGGGAACTGAGAGAGTAGAATCTTTAGTTGCAATAGATAATTTTCTGAGTGCATCAAAAACTCCAGCATCGAGAAAGGCCTTGTTACAGATTGGCCCTTGATTTTTTGAATGTTCTAGGTAGGTGTTCTTCTTAGATGCCTTCTTACTCACTTTAGGAACCACTTGTTGATGAAAGTGGTTATTATAAGTAGGTGTATATGCCTGCTTAGGAGAAAAAATCAGGTTAGGCTGATTATCTCCACTCAAATCAGGTGTATGTTCCTGACTTGGTTATTCGTATGATATGGGGGAGTACGCCCCACAACCCTCTTGGACTGGAATAGAGGTGTGTGTCTATTCCAGAGTGAACTGTTGATGTTTCACTCCACTGGTAGGGATAGATTTTCATTTCTTTCCCTGTGATGCTACTGAAGCTATTATAATACTCTGGCAGACATCCAGAATATGAGAAGGGATCTGCTTCTGCTCTTTCACCATTGACAAAATATGCTTGGTGACTTCAGCTGCTGGAACAAGAATATAAGTCCATTCCGTGCTTGGAGTAGGTGTGTATTCCTACTCTTTTCCTCCTTTTCCTATTAGTGAGTTTTTACAGTACTTATGTGTGGGGGCAGAGAGTTGAGTCTGCCTTTTGTTTGTCATTGGGTCTTTCCAATTGACTTCTCCAGGTGCTACAAAATGAGACTGTTGGTAGGCTTGATAAATACTAGCAAGTGTATGTGCTTTCTGATTGCACTCTGCCGAACATGGTTGACGAACTTCCTTTAATACTGGCAGACGAGACTGCTGGCAGGATTGATGAGTGTAAGCAGGTGTATGTACATGTTTACCAGTTGTCAACACATTGGGTTGGCGGGCTTCATTGTATGTAGTCAGACAAGCCTGCTGACTAGATGATGACTTATAAATGGGTGTATGTTCCTGTCTATAGTACTCCATCAGAATTTCCTGGCGAGATTGGTGTGTTGCTGCCAGACGAGTCTGCTAGACAACAGAATTAAAATTAATGGGTGTGTGTGCCCGCTCGTTGCTTGCCACCAAGTTAGGTTGGTGGACTTCTCCAGAAACAGCAGAGACAAGAACCTGCTCACTGTTAACTAGTCGTCACCTCTGGTGGTTCGTCTTACCTGCTCAGGTTTGAGGAACCTGAGCCGAACACCTGGAGACGACACCCTCATAATGTTGAGGGCGCACTAACGAACAAGTGTGGTGGCGGTTGTTGATGGGATCCCTCAGGAAGGACTCTTGTCTCTTTGAATTAAGGCCCTGAGGGACCTTCTCATTCACCTCCCAAGAATATGGGAGGGACTTGTGATTGTGTTCTGAGGATAATGACCCGAAACGGTTGGAAACCGTGGTTGGAACCACATACTTCTTGATTGATGGTCATCGCTTTACGGACGAACCAGATGAATTATTGACTTGGAGGTCTTGTCTAGCAGCTTCCAGAGTCGGAATAGTACTATTTTGATGGTATTCCTTAACCAGTGCATTTGATACCCAGCGTTGAAGATGCTAAGTAGGTGATGTCGTCCTCAGAGTGGACGATGATCTAGCAGGAGTAGCAGTAGAGGCATTCACAGTAGAGGTATTCACAGGCATGAACATTAGAGAATCCATTTCTATAACATAGAAGATCCTGGAAAAGAGTGCTTGTTTGATATAACAGACATAATCAATATAAGTTCGGCCACTACATCTTTTGGATGATCACATATGTTATTGATTGTTCTATTGGCCCTCTCATTGAGTTTAAATAGGGGCCTATCAAAATAAGTAAAAACATCATTTTAACTTGGTTAAGGATTCACGTCGGGTTCACCATTTTTTGTTTCATCTGGAAATGGGAATAACCTCATTGATTTAAAGTTCAAAAATTCCAAGCAGTTTCTAACGGTTTTGTTCATAGAACCGGAAACGTCCAATGATTCCATATCCACTTGGACCTACTTCCCAAAGGTTGGTGCTCATTAGTTGTGAACCGATTAGGCTTAAGAATTTTCATTGGTCAAGAGGATGGGAGGTCGGACTCATCACACCTTTGTTAGGGGAATTATTGTCTACTCCGAGACTCTCTTTATAGATTTAAGTTATGTTCCTAAATCCTTATTAAATTACCAAGTATGAAAATGAGCTTTTCTTTAAATCTGACAATCAATGATTAGTATGTATGAGATTTTAGAGAATATTTTATATTTATTAGAGGTTATTCATTGATAGAGAATCATCTTTATTTGTTAGATATTCTTAGTCAATGGTATCCTTCGACACATTATATAGAAATATCTTGGTCATTATGATAACCATACTGGTTTTAAAACCACTCAGCGGGGCACTTGAAGTTTATTTTCATTCAAAATGACATAGATTATTTCAGATTTGGGATCGTACCCACAGATGGGCTACCTACGTATCCTTTGTTTTAGAAAAGAAATCAGAACCCACTTAGTTTGAGTAAATAAGTATGAGGTTTTTGCATGATTGATGGCTCAAAAAAAGATGTCATAATTACTTTTACACTCTAAGCTCACGTGAGTCATGCTCGGTGTGAGAAACAAGAGGTATTGGTAAAACCAGACAATTATGCCACGAAAGATGCAATTATAAGAAACGATGTGGGGATTATGTATGTATGACTGCCCATATAGATGAAGATTAGGATTTAAATTAGAGAAGAAACCCAGTAACAAGGTGCATATAGGTATATGTGCTTTGTGGAGATTTGGATACATAACTTAGGACATAATCCTGAGAAGGATTCCCAAATTAGAGAGGACTTATGATTGGGTTTTACATCTTGAGAAGGAAGTCCAAATCAAAAGTAAATTGAGACTGGTTAAGAGAAATTATGACTGGGGATTACTCTTAAAGAAGAGGCGTAGGTTAAAGGGAATTATGACGGGGGATTACTCCTGAAAAGGAATCCTAGGTTAAGGAAATTTGGATTTTGGGAACTTGGGGCTTACTCTTAAGGGGGATGCCCATATTAAAATAATTATGGTTGGGGCTTACTCTTGAGGAGGATGCCCAAAATTAAGGGAACTTGAAGACTGGGACTTTCTCCTAAAAAAGAGGCCCAGGTTAGGGGACTTAGGGATTACTCCTAAGGATGATGCCCATATTTGGGATTTTGAGATTGGGACTTACTTCTGAGAAGGAGGACAAGGTTAAAGATCCTCTCATCTTTAAAGGATGAGGTTGAATGAATAAAATCTCTAACCTTAGTGACATAAAGATATGTAAATCAATAGGTTTTGAGAAATGTTCCACAGAATTCCTTTCAGATAAGGAATCCATCAAAGGAACCATGTCATAAATGAATTTGAAGAGGGTTTTGAAGGCTAAATCTTGAAAAGGAGAGTTGGATTTGAAGAAATAAAGTGAATAGGTAGGAGGGGAACCCCAAAAGAGAAAGGCACGCAAGTCCTACATGGGCGCGCAAGTCCTGGTCACGCAAGTATACTTATGCGACACATGGGTACTTGCGTGATGGTCAACCCTTTGGGTAATACTTGGGTGAGACTTGGCTCAAGACCTTAGTATTATACCTAAAGGCTTATAAAAGAGTGGCACACAAGTTTTATTTAAGGGATCAGGTGGCGCGCAAGTGTGTCCGTTTCCATTAAGGGATAGCCACTTAGGCGCACAAGTGTTGATGAGTTTCAACACTTAGGCCTTGTTTCCCCTATTCAGATCCTCCATTCTAGGTAATAAATTACCTTAGAAGTGTTCGGAAGACTTCCAGAAGAGACTAGGGCGCTAGGAGCTCGAATCTGAGTTTTGGAATTTTTCCGTCCTGAAATGGGGGGACCCAAAAGGGGTATTTATGGGCTAGGGAAGACCGTGGGTGAAAATCAAAGAGGGCGCGCAAGTCACCTGCGTGACCACTATGTGGTGCGCACGTATACTTTCACGACCATGATGAAACTTGCGTGACCCAAGTGGGAAGAAATCCTTCTTCATGGCTTTGTCTATTTTTGATGTTTCTTGAAAGGATGAATCACTTTGGACTAAGATATTTTCCTTTTTCAGTCGTTTATACTTTGTGATGGAAAAGAGCCTCAACAACCACACGAGGAGAATTATTCAATCGATGACCTTGAACTTGCAGCGTTAATGCTTTCACTTATATTTTGGAAATATTACCTTAACAAAGAAAGGTTTACCATGTATTTATACCACAAGATCTTGAGTTGTATCTTCTCTTAAAAAGAATTGAATCTCCACAAGAGGCGTTGGTTGGAGTACCTGCAATCTTTCAACTTTGACATCTCCTATATCTAGGGAATGTGAATATCATAATATATGTGTTAAGAAAAATGATTTCAATATAGGCTATGAAAGAACCTTATAAAGAGTGGATTTTGATGGCTCTTTTTTCACAGTTTCATATTGGAGTCTGGGAATCCGAGGCCAAGGTTTCCCGGATCAGTATTCAATTGAATTCTACTCTCCTCAAGATGATTATTCAAGAGGAATAGCTTGATGATGAATTCGGTAGCATTGGGGACTCCCTTTATGGTGGGGAGACAGACACCCAATGTTTATTCTGCAAGGAGGTTGTTCTGTGTTATCAAAATCGTTATGTAGTTCCATCAGTGGAAAAGAAGGCTTTGATGGGGTATTTCTATAAATCCTAGTGGGATGTGGACCTAGGAACCATAAAGATGTTCTATGATATGCGATGATAGTTTTGGTGGCTTCGTTTGAGATAAGGCATTGCTGAGTTTGTTTCCCATTACTATATATGAGTGTAAGTGAAAGCTGAGCATTAGAAACCTTTAGGATTGATTCAACCACTTCCAATCCCTACATGGAAGTGGTATGAAGTCTCTATGGACTTCATGGATGGGTTTTTATGTACCTATAAGTAGAATAATGTGACATGGCTTGTGGTTGATAAGTAAACCAAGTCACCTCACTTTATACTCATTCAAGATACGATCAGATTTGAGGAGTTGGGAAGTCTCTACATGAAATAGATTGTTCATTTTCATAGAGTTCCATCTACTATAGTCTCTAATAGGGATCCTCTATTTACTTATAACTTTTAGAGAGGCCTTCATAAGGCACTGGGATCTCAGGTCTATTTTAGCATGACCTACCATCCACAGTCAGATGGCCAGACAGAAAGAGCTATACAGTTTCTTGAGGATATACTTTGTGCTTGTGTTCTTGACTTTGGTGGGTCCTGGGATGATCATTTGGGGCTGGTTGCATTTTCTTACAAAAATAGTTACCAGTCCATGATCAGGATGGACCCTTTTGAGGCCTTGTATGGTCAACCTTGTAAATCTCCATTTAGTCAGAGATTGGTGAAAGTTTCTTGGTCAGGCCGAGTTTGGTCCAAGAGACGACGATAAATATTCATTTGATTCATCAGAGGAAGTTGATATCACATATCTGATATAAGTCTTATGTTGATCGATGTCACAGACCGTTATAATTCTCAGTTAGTGATCAGGTTTACTTGAAAGTTTCACCACGTTAAGGTCATCAAAGGCTTAGAAAGAAAGGGAAGCATGCTCTTTATTTTGTTGGACCTTTTGAGGTTGAGGATCAGGTGGAAAATGTTGCTAATCATTTAGCACTACCACTGTATAAGACATCAGTACATAACATCTTATATATATCTCCTATTTAGAAATATCTATCTAATCCATATCATGTTTTGAGCTGGGGTGATCTTGAGATCGATCTTAACTCATCTATGACTGAATGACCAGTCAAGATAGTTGATTCTAAATCCAAGGTACTCTATGGAAGGACAATACCTTTGGTTCATGTGCTATGGTAGCATGGTTCTAATTCTCATGATATGTGGGAGAGGGAGGCACTTATGAGAGAGAAGTGGCCTCATTTTTTGTTATGAAAGATTCTTCATAAGCTTTCTAGGGACAAAATGTTTTTATGATGGGGAGTTTGTAACATCATGTTACCTTGGTCGGGTATGTTTTCCCCTTTCTCTCTATACCCATTTGGTTCAATGTCCGTAGAAGTGGTTTTTTGGATTTTCTGTCAGGTGTAGAGTAGGTAAAAATCATGTACCTGAGGTACACGTCATGTACTGGTTGTTGGATGAAAGTCGTGGGAGGGTAGATCATGCCATCAAGTGGTACATGTTGTGAATGATGGGTACAAATCATGAATGGTTTAATTGATAGAAAAAATGGTTCGAGTCGATGGGTTTTTTGGAATACTTATCCAACATGGCCTATACGGCATGACCAAGAGGTACACATCGTGACCCATGGAACATACATATTTTAATCAAGGGTGCGGTAGTTTTGATTCATTCCCATCATCGGCTCCTCATTGGTCTCGACCCTAGAACCCTTCCTGGGCATTTTTCAGAGTCACCCGTCCTTTCAGATCGATTCCATTGGAATTGGATTGTTTTTGTGCTTGAGGTTTGATTCCCAAGTTAGTATTATCCCGAATTCTTGAATTTTCTCCGTTTCTCCTCTCTTGGGTTTCCAATGGATCATATAGGAATTGATGGATCTGTGCCCTGTGGTATTGGATCTTGCTTCTAGGTTTCATTTCAAGGTCCTCTACACATTTGTTCTCATTGATGGGTGTTGTTGAAAATGTCATTCTTCGGGAAATAGGTTTGTGGTTCTATCTCAATTTTTCAAATTGATTAACCTTGAATTGATTGAATTGTTTCAACTACTGATTTAAATTAAAATTCTTTAGTTTCTTTCAATTGGTTTGATAAAACCTGATTCTAGTGAATTGAAATATTTGAGAACTTTTTGTCATGGAAATTTGGAAAACCTCCAATCCTATTGGATTGGATGGGGTTATGGAAAATTGTTACAATTTAAATGAATTGATTTAAATTGTGAAACAAAATTGATGTAAAGTTGTGAAAATCCCAATTCCATTGAATTGGAAGGGTTTGTGGAAATTGGATGATTTAAATTGTTGAATTTAAATTGTGGGTTGGATGGAAATGGTTTCAATTAAACAGTTGAATTTAGTTGTGAAAATGAATTTTGAAAAGATGAAATTGGTTTTTAATGGATTTAAAACTCTTGAAATGGCTAAAAAATAATTTGACAGAAACCCAGTGGTTTTATCTTGTGAAAGAATCATGTTTTTGAATTAAACCTATTATAGTTTTAAATGGAAAGAAATTGGCATTTTTGAAATTTTGTGAATGGGATTTATTATATTTTAATCATTCTTAAAATAATTTTTCCATTATGTAAGAGCACATACAAGACTTAAGTAGTTGGTGAGTTTTGTGGATACACTCTATGCTTATGACAATGTTCTAAAACATACATGCGACAGGTCACATCCCTGATGGGAGGGTGATGAACCACCTTTGGCCAGTGTCAGGGGTTCATGAGTACACTCATTTTACTATGTTCACTTAGAGAGTGCATAATCCTATAGCTGGTTAATACTATCGTACCCTTGGGCAGTTGAACATGTTGCTCGGTTGTTTTTTTTTATATTTGAGATATAAATTTATGCTAATGTTATTTGAATAACTTTACATTCATTTTGAATTTATATCATCTTTTTTATATAAATGTTTTACTTAAGCCATTGTTTTTAAAAATATTCCATCATTTGTAAAGTAAAGCATGTGCTTTAAAAGTAAATTCCATCATTTTGAAACTATATACAGTATTTTGTTTAAATATGCTTTTAAATTTTACAAAACTATTTATTCTGAAAATTGAAAGCTTTCCCTTTGGTTAGTCTATATTTGGCATATGTGTGGAGTCTTTGGTGGTATGTTACCAGTCATAGGCTCACATCTTACTTTTTCCTTCTTGTGTTTGTAGACTCTCTCCTACCAGGTTTGAGCTGCGAAAAGGGATCTCTTGGAGGTGGATCCAGCTGTTGAGTTTTGGACTTCTTGAGTTGTGTCCTTAGGAACCTTGGGGTTGTTTTCTTATTTTATTACAATGGGTTGTAGTACTTTTGTCTTTTAGGTCTTGTTGTCTTCTGGTACATCACTCCCAGTGTAGTTTCTTTTGTTATGCATAATGTCTTGTTTCGTTTGCTTCTTCATTATTATGGAAGAATCATTCCCACTTGTATATTGTGTAATGCCATGTGTTGGTCACCGGACTGTGGGGATTTGGAATTCCCTTTGGTTTATTTCAGGCACGACTGGGTTATCGGGTTACTAGGGTACCCGGGCTGGTTTGTGACATTATTCTTACATTCTAGTTCAATATATAAAAATATTTCTATTCAAAATATGCTCTATTTCAATATAGTTTTAATATATTGATATATTGTAAGTGTATATGACTATTCATACCTATTTTATTAATTTATAAAATATATAAATATATTAATGATTTTATTTTAGATGTTTTTTAATTGTTTGATGAAGGATTAGAATGTGATTTTTCAATATACAAGGAAATGATATTATTTTATTATTTTATTATGTCTAATCATGGATACATGTGATTATATATCAAGAAAGACCCACATTATTAAGAAGACATTATAGTTAATTTATGACATTATCCATTTGTTTTTTATGAATGGTACTTGATAAAAGTTTTTAATATAGACCATCTACGCAACAAAAACAATTTTTGAAAGATATTTCAAAATAATGAAAGGAGAGAGAATACTAAAAAAGAGAGATATAACACTTTAGATTTTATTTTTTAGTGAATTTATAATTGGAATTCCATCTTCTACTATGGTCACATGATAACTTTAGTGCTAGATCTTTTTATACTAAATTTATCAATGCTACATTTAGGGGTATTATCATTAACATCTATTCATAGTCGTTTCTTTTCTAGTTTTAATCATTGTATATTTTCATTATATATTTGCATAGTTTCATTGGTTTATCCTTATATTCCCATAATAAGAAACTTTTAGTTAGTTAAAAATCCTAACTAAAAGGAGAATCTTTGGTTTTAGACGTCATAAATAAATTCATGTATTTTTCTTGGTAATTTTACGGTCTATAAAAAAGAGGTTTATTTCAGTTGTTTTTATAAGTGAGAAGAAATAATGTGTATGTAGAAGGATGAAAACCGTTTAAAAATATAGGTTTCAAGTGAGTACCATGCCTCCCACCAATTAGAGAAAGGTGAGGATTTGATATAGGATCATTCAATCTAAAATATCATAAAAATATTGTGTACGGTAATTCTATATTGCCACTGCATTTCTATATTTCATTATTCTATAAGCTTTCAAATGGTGTATTTGAATTTTTATGTGTTGATACTATGATTTTGACCAATATAATTTGATTCAAATTATGTCGATTAAATTTCATTCAGATGTTAGATTCACCATCACCCCTAGGCTAGTTTGGTATCTTATACTGGGTCAATAATTATTTTCTTATAATGTTTCTCGTAATGAGATCTTTGACCATTTTTATTATTTTATCTATACTAACTGCCTTCTAGACATAATATTATAAGAAAATTATTTTCATAAGATAAAAGGTATGAAATTTAATGATGGTTGGATGAAAAAATGTTATATTTTGATGGGAATGATTATGGTTATTAGAATGATGTAATAGATGCATATCACAAACATTTTTGTATAGAATAGTGGACTATAATAATGAAACCATAAGAGAAACCTAATGCTAATGTGGATACTTCTGTATGTGATGATGTTGAAAAGTATGTTTTGAATTATAGGGGAATGAATATATTTTATTTTATTTATATGTGAAAACATTTTTATCCATGTATCATCATGTAATATATCTCAAGAAAGTTGGAGGATACATTGATTCACACACTACATCTTAGACAAGATAAAAAGAACAAACCTTGGAAGGCAACATATGGAGTACACAGATTTTATAATGGGGGGGGGGAATTAATGAATAGAATTATTTATATATTCATAAGGATCATAAATGTTATGATTGAACATATAGAGGTACTAGATAATACAGTTTTAGTTCAAATAGTGTTGTGGTATCCACTTAAAATTTGTTATGAAAAGAAATTATCAATTAATGAGAGAAAGAATTTTATTAATTATACTTTATATGAATTAATTGGTCGGTTGTTGTAGTATAATCTCAGAAAAAAATATCACTATTTTGGAGACTTTAATGATGAAAATAGTTTCATTTAAACCAAATATAAATGTTTCTTCTTACACTTCAAATTCTAAATTTTAGAAAATTGGGAAGGATGAGTTTTCTTAGTTAATCAAATATATTTTCAACATAATGAAAATTGATGAAGGATGTAAGAAGTGGTTTAGAAGAAATGATCGAAAAGAATCAAGTAATGATAAAAATATTGATTATAGTGAAGTTTTAGAGCTAACATGTTATGATTGTGGGAAAAATAATCATATTAAGTCAAATTTTCCATAAGTGAAGCACCATAAAAATATTAGAATTATAGAGAAACTAAAAAATAGGGAATGATGAATGGATGGAGTTGTACGTACAAATCATCCTCAATTAGTGACTCTCAAATTTGAAGGGATTCATCTAACCATTTATTTATGGAGATAAACGGAAATGTGTTTGGTGATGATTTTAATTCTATTCAAGGATATGATTTAGATTTAGAAAATTCTTTTATTAAAAAGATTTATGATTAAAATAAAAATACTACAGAAATATGTTTTTAATGTTGTCAATATATATATAAAGTTACAAATGAAAATTGGAAACCTTAAAAAAATCTAAGAATGTTATTCAACAAAATATGAATCAAAAAAATTATGGAATTATGCTCTATTGATAGTTTTTTTGATGATTCAAGAAATTATAAACTGAAAGAAGAAAATAAAATTTTAATGATAGAAAACATGGAACTAAAAAATGAATATGATAAAATTAAATACATTCATTCTAAGAATAATGAAATTAATGAAAATAAACTTAATAAACTGTTGAATTACATGTCTTAAATTGGAAACTAATAATAAATTATTAAAAAAGAAAAAAATGATTGAGAAAAATAGATTCTGGCTCTAGTTAAATGGGTTTTACAAATTTAAAAGCTACTCTAAAATAGAATGGAACTCTAAAGAAATAAATTATTAGTTTTAAAGAAACATTTTCTAATTTTTACAATGGAAATAAAATTTTGATAATATATGGTCTATGAATAAAGATAAAAAAGATAAATATGGTTCTGGTTATAATAGTAAATGACCTATACTATATAAAACATGATTTGTTAAAAGTGCTAAATGTAATGTATCTAAAATTACTATTTATAGATTTAATATGTAATGGAAATATTCCAATGAATGTTCTTTATGATTTAATCAATCCTCAAGTTGAAGAAAGAGAATTATTTCGATGAATTTATCATCAAGACTATCCATAAGCACAATGTTAAAATCGATTTGGCTACCTAAAAAGTCATATATTAATCCTATTGGACCAAATATGGAAAGAGTTAAAAAATTGATTTATAATTTATTGATTTTAGAAATTTGTCCTTAAGTGCTTCAAGGACACATGGTGTATAGATATTGTTTTTCCAAAAATATGACTGGTGAACTATCAATAAATTTATCTTTGAATGAATGTGCTGGAGGTTCTATCACATTCGATAATCACACAAAAGGAAAGATTAGAGGATTATGGGATATATGAATATTTATGATGGTTTTAATTTCTAAATTGTTGTCTGTTGAAGTATTAAAACACAACATAATAAGTGTTTGACAACTTTGTGATGATGGAATGAATGTCATATTTGAAGAGAATAAAGTTTTATTTTTTCTGAATTAAACATTTCTATTTTATTCAAATGGAAAGGATTACATATATGCAATTAATTTTTTTGAACATACAAATAAGAACGTAAAGTGTTTATATTTTATAGAAAAAAATAATAAATTATAGCATATGAATCTTGGACATGAAATCATTTAGCTACATCATAAACAATCAACGCATTAACATGTTTTGAAATCACCTAAATTGAAAAATGTAAGTATTTTCTTTCTGATTTATGTTTAAAAGTAATAATTATAAGGAAACATTCATATTTCTAAATGATTTTAATATTATAAAACCACAATAACTTTTTCATTCTAATTTATTTGGTCCGTTAAAAACTACTCAAATAGACGGTATGGAGTATGTTTTTTGATTCTTTATTATTTTATTGGGTTTACTTGGATAGATATCATGCCTCATAAAAAGTGAATATTTGACAAATTTTATGATTTTACATGTTATTTAAAAATAAAAAAAGGTTACATAATTGTTTCCATTAGATCTTATAGAGGAGGTGATATTTTTATTATATATATTAATTTTTTTTCAAGATAATGCATATTTACATTATTTTTTTCCACCTAGAACACCGAAACAAAATGGTGCTGTAAAATGGAAAAATAGAACTATTTTGGAAACACAATAAACCATGGTTAAAGAATATAATTTACGAAAGTTTTTATTAGTTTAAAATTTTTAATATAGAAATTATATTTTAAATATATTTTTTAGAAGAACATTCTTAAATAAAACCTTCTATGAATTTTATAATGGGATGAAACAAAAAAATTTGATTTGTAGAATCATTGTGTAACACCCTGAGATTTTATGAAAAATATTATTTTTAATTTCATTAATGTATTGTGTTATAAGCTACACAAAAAGGAGCTTTCACAACACATTTCTCTGACCTGTCTTGAATTACACGCAATCGCGACCTTCCACGATAGCGTGTGTTGTACGCAACACCAAGTTTCGCTAAACAACGATATGCTATTAAAATATTATTAAAACTAGCCGTTATGAATAGTAATAACCACTTTTTGAAATTTTGTAAATTTTATTTTTCAAAATGGGCTTCATTTTTGGATTCAGAATATCGAAATTAGCTTAGGGTGAAATTTTTGGTGATTTTCGGATAACTTTCATATTTTGATGAATAGTGAAAATTACTAAATTTTAATTAAAAACAACTTTTTCAATCGAAATAATTTATAGTGATAAATTATTAATTTGAGTGGTTTTTAAGTATATTTAGAATATATTTTTACAATTTAATACAATGTTGGTCATTGGATGTAATTTCACATTTAAACCAGACATAAACAAGTGTCAATCTTTTGATAGTTATTATCTCTTAAGAACACGCTATTTGTTTTGACGACGGGAATTAATTTTTAAATTAATTAATGCAACTGATATGTTTTGAATTTGGTAAAATAGAAATCATTTTTGAGTTCATAATATCAAATATAGCTTAGGCCTAATTTTTGGTATTTTTCTGAAAACATTCAATTTTTGATGAATAGTGAAACCACTAAGTGGTAGTTAAAAAACTGATTTTTTCATAAAACATAATTTTACCGCTTCTGTGAGTGGAATTTCAAAAATCCAAGAGACACGGTTAATATGAAGGACTAAAATGTGGTTCAATGAGATGAAAATAATTTTTGGTGAATAGTAACTTTTGACTTTTTTTTACCACGGTTAAAAGTAAATAGGGTAATTAAGGGTAAAGATGATATTATTATTACCCTAACTCATGTCATAATTCTATTGGATAAGTGTAATTTGACCAAAAACAAACTTAGGAATAAAATATGACCATTTATCCCCACTTGGATTAGATTAGTACATTTATTATTAATTTATTTAAAGAAGGGTTAAAATATTTAAAATCAAAGTTTAATAAGTAAATAATTTTTAATATGGGGTTATACATAAGATAAATTCGACTATAAATATTAATTAGAAAGCTAAAAAGATTTCCTACATAATGATATTTTATTTATAATTTTTAGACTTTAAATAAATTAATTTATTTATGACATAACGATGATGCAGTAATTACCCTTTTAAGGAAATGTTAACATAATTGATGTTATAAATGCTCAAATAAATGTAATTTGAGACTTTTTATGAATTCCACTAATTTTATAGGTTACTATGATATATTAGAGTTGATTTAATCAACTTGTTTCGAACATATAATTCTGTTATGAGTTTTACAAAAATCAATTACTAAATAGTGTCAAATTTGACATAAAATAGTTTTTAATAAAAATATTATATTATTAATTGTTATTTTATTCCTAAAAATCTAAGGTTCGGCCAAATTACTTAGATAAGGATATATATATTAATAATAAACAACTTGGGGTTCTTTTGGCATGTTATAGTAAGTGTATTAACCATATAGTGTAAGAAAACAAAAAGTCACGGTAAAAGTTAAATTATTTAACTTAGAGTTAAATCTAATTGATAAGGTTAAAATAATAACCTTAACTTGTCTAAATCCTATTGTTTAATAGGATTTAGACCCATACCCACTTTACCTTCGAAATAATACCCTTTGGAACCATTATAAACCGATTTTGACTTTAATATAAAATAATATTTTGAGATATTCCTAAGGTGCCCCTCTCCTCCCTTATAAAAGGGCACCTCCTCCCCCTCCTCCTCACACCAATTTTAGCACTCAAGCTCGGACAACCCCTGCCAAAATCCCTTCTCCACTTCCCTAGAATAATCCTAGAGGTCCTGTTATTCTTCAAAGACCAATCATAGTTCCCTAAGTGGAGGATTCGAAGAGGCGTTTCAAAGAAGATGTAATATCCATTACCGATCTTTTCAATTTCTTTCTTCTTCAACTTATTCTTCTTTAGTTGTTTCATGATAAAGTAATAACATCAGTATTAATTACATACTGAAATGTTATTATAAATATTAAACAACCCTAATTCACCTTCTATCCATCCTACGGAAAAATGAAATCACCGCGCGTGCGTACGTACGGAATACCGTCTCCACGCCGTGGTGTAATCTATTTTTCCACCATCACCTTACAAGGATGGGTATAATGGTGTAATGAGTAACTATATATGATTATTATAAAGTGATATTGATACTGAAATAGTATAAATACACTTAAATACAATTTCATGATCATGGGAACAATATCATCACTCGTGCGTACGTACGGAATACCGTCTCCACGATGTGATGCGACTCGTTCTACATGATCATCATTACATATTAATTATATAAATGAATTTAATGAATAAATATAATTTATGTTACACTAATACCATTCTGGATATAAGGTATCTATAACCTTAAAATAAGAATAAGAATTTATTCGGCAAAACACGCATAAGAACAAAAGGAAATAAAGACCCGAGTAACAAGTAACAATGAAATATTACTAATAAGAATCTAAGAATATGACCATATATGATGTCATATCAAAATGTATGATTCTGGAATAAGTCAATAACATTATTTAAACCATTATACAGGAGCTTCGGACACGTACAAAGCAAATCGGACCTAAGGTAAGGGAAATATCACAATCTCATTTTTATCCGAGATTGTTTATACTTTGAAATTTACTGGGGTGTATTTTATCATCCACATCCATGTTTCCTCAATATGAAATATTATTTCCAACCACCTAAAATTGTTTAAAATCCAATTTTACCCTTCGGTGAGTTTTTATTAAAGGATATGAAAGGAATCTTTTGTCGTTTTTCGTACGAGGTACTTTTTGACTTTTTCGACAAAAGTACGAAGAATGTTTTTTTAACTTATACGGCATGAATGGATTTTTAAAACATTATTTCCAAGAAGCTTCCTTTACAAGCATTAAAGTTTACTTTTAATCAACTTCTTTTATTTTAAATTCGTATGACATGTTATGAAAGGAAAAATGTTTTTGAAGAAGAAAGGATATTTTCCTCAAGAATTGAGTTCAAGTGTTTTATCAAAATTATTTTCCATATAAGATAATAAAGGGTTCTGTTTTTATCCCGATTATTACATTGATTTGATCATGTTGTGATGGAATTATTTTTATGAATTCCTTTATATTGTATGAATTGTTTTATGATGTCATGATGTTTAAGATTCCCATTTGTATTACATGGGTTATGCAATGATGTATGATTTATGATTTTGTGGCACACATAAGAATAGTATCATTATGAGATGGGTGGGACCTATATCTCCCTCCAATTAATTGGGTAAAGATTTTATATCTCATGAGATAGACAGGGCTGGAACGGTAGGTTATACCGGTTCAGTGAAACAGGACTGGAACGAGGGTGACTCGGTTCAGAATGGGACTTTGTCCACTAAGATAGTCTTGGCAATGAGTCTTGACTAACAAGAAATTATTCTCTATGATTATGTGTGTATGCCAAAAAGTTTCATGTTTTAAGTTATGATTATTGTGATTACATTTCACTATCATGATTTATCCCATGTTATGAAATTATGCTCTCTTTTGCAGGGTAAGATTTCCAAAAGTTAAGTTCTTATGAATATGATGTGTTTGATTTTTCTTTTGTTTACCCTTACTGAGTATTTGAGCTCACTCTTTTATGTTTTCTTTTCCCCAGGATATAAAGAAAGGTTTTAGGTAAAAAAAAAGAAGATCTTTATGGGAGATATTGAAGATCTTTCACCACGATTAGAAGATTATGTTCTGAGTTTCCAAATACACTAAACTATTACGATCCGTGTGTGTGTGTGTGTTTTTGTTATGTACTAAGTATTCCGCAAAAGTAATGTGATGTACATGTATGTCAAGCTTCGGGTCTCTACAGTTGGTATCAGAGGAAAGGTTTAGTCAAACTTTGGAAACTAGGATGCGAAAACGTTAGTGAGATCCCTAGAGATATTTCTAAGGTATGTCTAGGGATTTCCCTTAGGTTAAGTATACATATAGGTTATAGTACTAGAATTACGCTAACGATCATAGAATTAAACCTAAGATGTTAGATATTGAAGGTACTCCCCCTTTATTATGTTGTTTTCCCTAGCATGATTTTTGCCTCTCACACTATTCTTTTTGGGTTTTAGACGATGGCTGGAACCCGAAGGAACCGTGTTGATCAATGCAATGGACAATGCAATGATTTCCCTCCTGAACAAACAAATGTTATGGGAGATGGAGTGAAAAATCTTATTGCTATAATTACACAAGCTATGAATCATTCTGGACTTCCAAATGAGCAGAGAAGGGAACAATATTCTATTGAGTCCTTCATGAGGCAACGTCCACCTTCTTTCAGTGGGTCTTCCGATCCACTTGTTGCTGAACAATGGATCAGTACCACTGAAAAGATATTTTCAGTTCTTCAATGTTCTGAGCATGATAAAGTCATCTTAGCAGTATATCGTTTGGAAGGTGAAGCTGATCAATGGTGGAATCTTATCAAGAATACGAGGCCAAGAGATGAAATTGAGTCCATGGAATGGGACGAGTTCAAGAACTTGTTTCTCAGTAAGTACTTCCCTCGTATTCTTCGAACAAAGATGGAAAAGGAGTTTCTTGAGCTAAAGCAGAAGGATGATGAATCTGTTGGTATATACGAAGCGAATTTTACAAGACTTACAAGGTATGCATCTGGCATTATCATCCAACCTGAAAGTAAAGTTGATCGATTTTTCAATGGCTTAAAACCTAGTCTTCGAAGGTAATTAGCTATAAGAGACTTCAGTAGCTATGAAGAAATTGTGCGTTGTGCTATGAAGGTAGAAATGGAAGTTGGTGTTACATATCTATCTCATGGTTTTGAAAAGAAACGAAAGATGGAGTTCTTGGAGAAATCTCAAAATAATGGTGAAAAGAAGATGAATGTTTCCTTATGCACAAAGTGTGGAAATAAGCATGGTGGAGATTGTCTTAAAGGGACTAGAAAATGTTTTAAGTGTGGAAAAGAAGGTCATCGAGCAGCTGAGTGTCGAAGTAATGGAAAAAGGGTTTCTAATGATTTGAATAAAGTAAACACTGCAGAGAACGCACCACCAACACTTCAATGCTTCAAGTGCAAGGAAATGGGGCATTATGCTAATAAATGCCCTAATCCAAGGGTTAGTGATGATCGACATGAGCAACTTCTTAAGGAAAAGGACAAAGGGAAGTCACATGTAATCACTATTGTCAATGTTGAATATGACAACGATGTGGTGGAATGATTAAGTGTTTATGTAATGGGATTCCAAAATAATGTTGTATCATAAAGTATTGGAATATTTATGTATTGGTATAATGTGGTATTCAAAGTGATTGAGATATTTTTGGAAATAAGATGATATGTGCATAATGAAGGGAAAACGAGAAAACGAAATGTTTAACAATATTCATGAGCTCATGATTGATATAAGGACTAAGTGATATCATGGTTTGAGTATATAGAATTTTGAGGATTTTGGTATGTGGAAGGTGTTAACTTTGAACTGCATTCATGTTTTCACGAAGGTTCAATGGGTATTCAAGAGAATACATGATTAAGGACTTTGAATGTTTGGAATGTGACCAACAAAACATATCTTATGATATATGGGGGATAAATGATGGCATTCACGTGATTATTCTGTGACATTTCAAGTAATCATTTTCTTTATACTATGAGCTTGGACTGAAGTATTTTAGATAAGCCTAAAGATTGGAATGGATTATTTTGGACATAAGTTTGTATTGTTTAAGGATAGAAGTTTTTTCGATATTATTTATGGGATGGTATAGTAATATAGTTTTAGAAAAAGGACAACCTGCAGGACGGGTGACAACCCATCGCGTCAGACAAGGCTGTGGGAATCGAACCCACAATCGAAGTGCGACTGGCCTTTATCGCCTACTACTGGCCTACAGGAAGTCCCTGGTTAGTAGAAACTAGTTTTATTTTATTAAGCGGTATGATATATGAAGTATAAGTTCATTTTTAGAACCATATACGATTAACCATAAGATGGACTTATAACTTTTGCTAACCTTTTGTTTGAAGGAGATGGAATGACCCATCATTCTATCAAATGATCTGCTAACACATCACGAATGACAAAATTCAACTTCATTTCTTTAAGAGATGAAGTGGAAATTGTCCAAAGAACGACAAACGGTGAGACTATACCAAAATCACGAAAGTATTTCTTCTAATTCCAATTTCATCATCTTTAGGGAAATGATCTTGAAAACCAAAAATGTTGTCTTAATGCTCTTATATCTGATGAATCAGATGGTACCTTAGATCGTTACAAATGTATGGCTTTGTGATTGATACCTTTTCCATAGCCATGTTCTCTACCACTCTCCATCAGAACATGATGGTTAGATTTCTCTTCCATATCCATATTTTCACCTATGTGGAAACCCAGTGATTAGTTTATTTGGGTAACCGTTATGTTTCATACTTTTGTTTTTAAATATTGGTTTTGATATTCCTTTTTACGATGTGGGTTTTGATTAAAGAAACTTTCAAATAGTAAACCATTTATAACCCCGACGAATTTCGAGGGTGAAATTCATTTTAAGGGGGGTAGAATGTAACACCCCGAGATTTTATGAAAAATAATCTTTTTAATTTCATTAATGTCTTGTGTTATACGCTACACAAAAAGGAGCTTTCACAACACACATCTCTGAGCTGGCTTGAATTACACGCAATCGAGACCTTCCACGATAGCGTGTGTTGTACACAACACCAAGTTTCGCTAAACAATAATATGCTATTAAAATATTATTAAAACTAGACGTTATGAATAGTAATAACCAAGTTTTGAAATTTTGTAAATTTTATTTTTCAAAATGGACTTCATTTTTGGATTCTGAATATCGAAATTATCTTAGGGTGAAATTTTGGTGATTTTCGGATAACTTTCATATTTTGATGAATGGTGAAAATTAATAAATTTTAATTAAAAACAACTTTTTCAATCGAAATAATTAATAGTGATAATTTATTAATTTGAGTGGTTTTTAAGTATATTTAGAATATATTTTTATAATTTAATACAATATTGGTCATTGGATGTAATTTCACATTTAAACCAGACATAAACAAGTGTCAATCTTTTGATAGTTATTATCTTTTAAGAACACACTATTTGTTTTGACGACAAGAATTAATTTTTAAATTAATTAATGCAACTGATATGTTTTGAATTTGGTAAAATAGAAATCATTTTTGAGTTCATAATATCAAATATAGCTTAGGCCTAATTTTTGGTATTTTTCTGAAAACATTCAATTTTTGATGAATAGTGAAACCACTAAGTGGTAGTTAAAAAACTGAATTTTTCATAAAACATAATTTTACCACTTCTGTGAGGAGAATTTTAAAAATCCGAGAGACATGGTTAATATCAAGGACTAAAATTTGGTTCAATGAGATGAAAATAATTTTTGGTGCATAGTAACTTTTGACTTTTTTTACCACGGTTAAAAGTAAATAGGGTAATTAAGGGTAAAGATGATATTATTATTACCCTAAAACATGTCCTAATTCTATTGGATAAGTGTAATTCGACCAAAAACAAACTTAGGAATAAAATATGACCATTTATCCCCACTTGGATTAGATTAGGACATTTATTATTAATTTATTTAAAAAAGGGTTAAATAGTTAAAATCAATGTTTAATAAGTACATAATTTTTAATATGGGGTTATAAATAAGATAAATTCGACTATAAATATTCATTAGAAATATAAAAATATTTCCTACATAATGATAGTTTATTTATAATTTTTATACTTTAAATAAATTAATTTATTTATGACACAACGATGATGCAGTAATTACCCTTTTAAGGAAATGTTAACATAATTGATGTTATAAATGCTCAAATAAATGTAATTTGAGACTTTTTATGAATTCCACTAAATTTTTAGGTTACTATGATATATTAGTGTTGATTTAATCAACTTGGTTCGAACATATAATTCTGTTATGAGTTTCACAAAAATCAATTACTAAATAGTGTCAAAATTGACATAAAATAGTTTTTAAAACAAATATTATATTATTAATTGTTATTTTATTCCTAAAAATCTAAGGTTCGGCAAAATGACTTAGATAAGGATATATATGTTAATAATAAACAACTTGGGGTTCGTTTGGCATGTTATAGTAAGTATATTAACCATATAGTGTAAGAAAACAAAAAGTCACGGCAAAAGTTAAATTATTTAACTTAGAGTTAAATCTAATTGATAAGGTTAAAATAATAACCTAAACTTTTCTAAATCCTATTGGTTGATAGGATTTCGACCCATACCCACTTTAACTTAGAAATAAGACCCTTTGTAACCATTATAAACCGATTTTGACTTTAATATAAAATAATATTTTGAGATATTCCTAAGGTGCCCCTCTCCTCTCTTATAAAAGGGCACCTCCTCCCCCTCCTCCTCACACCAATTTGAGCACTCAAGCTCGGCCAAAACCTGCCAAAATCCCTTCTCCACTTCCCTAGAATAATCCTAGAGGTCCTGGTCTTCTTCAAAGACCAATCTTAGTTCCCTAAGTGGAGGATTCAAAGAGGCGTTTCAAAGAAGAGGTAATATCCATTACCGATCTTTTCAATTTCTTTCTTCTTCAACTTCTTCTTCTCTAGTTGTTTCATGATAAAGTAATAACATCAGTATTACTTACATACTGATATGTTATTATAAATATGAAACAACACTAATTCACCTTCTATCCATCCTACGGAAAAATGAAATCACCGCGCGTGCGTACGTATGAAATACCGTCTCCACGCCGTGGTGTAATCTATTTTCCACCATCACCTTATAAGGATGGGTATAATGGTGTAATGAGTAACTATATATGATTATTATAAAGTGATATTGATACTTAAATAGTATAAATACACTTAAATACAATTCCACGATCATGGGAACAATATCATCGCTCGTGCGTACGTACGGAATACAGTCTCCATGATGTGATGCGACTCGTTCTACATGATCATCATTAAATAGTAGTTATATAAATGAATTGAATGAATAAATATGATATATGTTACACTAATACCATTCTGGATATAAGGTATCTATAACCTTAAAAGAATAATAAGAATTTATTCGGCAAAACACGCATAAGAACAAAACGTAATAAAGACCTGAGTAACAAGTAACAATGAAATATTACAAATAAGAAGCGAAGAATATGACCATATATGATGTCATATCAAAATGTATGATTCTCAAATAAGTAAATAACATTATTTAAACCATTATACAGGTGCTTCGGACACGTACAAAGCAAATCTGACCTAAGGTATGGGAAATATCACAATCTCATTTTTATCTGAGATTGTTTATACTTTGAAATTTACTAGGGTGTATTTTATCATCCACATCTATATTTCCTCAATATGAAATATTATTTCCAACCACCTACAATTGTTTAAAATCTAATTTTACCCTTTGGTGAGTTTTTATTAAAGGATATGAAAGGAATCTTTTGCCGTTTTTCGTACGAGGCACTTTTTGACTTTTTCGACAAAAGTACGAAGAATGTTTTTTTAACTTATACGGCATGAATGGATTTTTAAAACATTATTTCCAAGAAGCTTCCTTTACAAGTTTTCAAGTTTATTTTTAATCAACTTCTTTTATTTTAAAGTCTTATGACATGTTATGAAAGGAAAAATGTTTTTGAAGAAGAAAGGATATTTTCCTCAAGAATGGAGTTCAAGTGTTTTATCAAAATTATTTTCCATCTAAGATAATAAAGGGTTCTGTTTTTATCCCTATTATTACATTGATTTGATCATGTTGTGATGAAATTATTTTTATGAATTCCTTTATCTTGTATGAATTGTTTTATGATGTCATGATGTTTAAGATTCCCATTTGTATTACATGGGTTATGCAATGATGTATGATTTATGATTTTGTGGCACACATAAGAATAGTATCATTATGAGATGGGTGGGACCTATATCTCCCTCCAATGCATTGGGTAAAGATTTTATATCTCATGAGATAGACAGGGCTGGAACGGTAGGTTATACCGGTTCAGTGAAACAGGACTGGAACTAGGGTGACTCGGTTCAGAAAGGGAATTTGTCCACTAAGATAGTCTTGGCAATGAGTCTTGACTAACAAGAAATGATTCTCTATGATTATGTGTGTATGCCACAAAGTTCCATGTTTTAAGTTATGATTATTGTGATTACATTTCACTACCATGATTTATCCCATGTTATGAAATTATGCTCTCTTTTGCAGGGTAAGATTTCCAAAAGTTATGTTCTTATGAATATGATGTGATTGATTTTTCTTTTGTTTACCCTTACTGAGCATTTGAGCTCACCCTTTTGTGTTTTCTTTTCCCCAGGATATAAAGAAAGGTTTTAGGTAAAAAAAAGGAAGATCTTTATGGGAGATATTGAAGATCTTTCACCACGATTAGAAGATTACGTTCCGAGTTTCCAAAGACACAAAACTATTACGATCCTTGTGTGTGTGTTTTTTTTGTTATGTACTAAGTATTCAGAAAAAGTAATGTGATGTCCATATATGTCAGGCTTCGGGTGTCTACACAATGAATATATGTTTTTTAATTCTAATGAGAATTTGGATAAATTTTATGTAATAAATTGATGAATGCATTTTTCTAGGACATTGATGTTCTAGTAAATTTTATATTGTGTATAATAAGAGAAAAATGACAATGGAAGAAACAAGGCATGTTTAATTTGATGAATGTTATTTTAAAACAAAAAATATTATTTAGATAAATATGAAGAAGAATTTAATGTGACTAATATTTGGTGAATTTAAACATAAAAATGAAAATTTATCTATTAATTGGAATAATATATGACATCAATATGACCATAAAATTCTAAAATCTTATAATGGTCACCCTCTATAGAATGTAATTGAATATATTTAAATGATAATTTGAACCATATATCAATTTTATATTATTATATTATGATTTTGTTGCCGATTTTTTCTTAAAAAATATTAACAATGTTATGAAAGCTGATAATTTGATTATATGCATGCATGATGACCTCAATAAAATTGTAAGAAATAATTTTTGGAATATGGTTCAATATCCAAATGATAAACAAATTATAGGAAGTAAATAGATTTCTTAGAATAAAATTGTTGAATATGATAATAATGATATGAATAGTGCTAGGATGGTTGCTCAAGGTTTTTTTAGATTTAGGGATTGAATTGAAAAATCATATTCTCAGTTTTCTATAATTAAATATATTAGGAATTTATTGAACTTTTTATATTTTTATAATTTCAAATTACATCAAATTGATGTTAAAAGTACAATTTTAAGTTGGTTAATTTTAGGAAGTGTATGTTATCAAACCAAAAGATTTTGAACATGAAAATATTTTGAATCACGTTCTCTAACTAATTAAATAATTATATGGTATAAATAATTATCCTAGATATTTTTTAATAGATTGTCTATTTTTTATTAGAATATGATTTTGATTAATTTAAAATTTGTCCATTATTATTTTTTATGAATGTTTTAACTACTATTTTAATTTTATAATATATATTGATGATTTTGTGTTTGGTTTATCAAGTGATTTCCTATGTTATGAATTTTTATATATTATGATAGGTGACTTTGAAATGAGATTAAGGGGTGAATAAAAAATTTCTTGGATTAGATTTTTTTAATAAAGTGATGGATTTTTAATGAATCAATATATTCTAATGATCTAGTTAATCATTTAATCATGAATATAGTAAAACATTTAATACTCTATTTATTTTTAATTAAAAATTATATTTAGATAAATTTAAAAAATATATATATATAATAAACCTTTTATAAGAATTATGCGAGACCAACATTATTTTAAAACAACTAGTCCTGGTATTACGCTATCCGTATGTATGTGAGTAGGATTTCAATCTAATACTAAGTAAATTCAATCAATGTGTATTAAAAATATAATTAGATATATTAAAGGAAATGTGTAAATATTGAATTGTTTTATTGAAATCATAATTTTAAAAATTTAATATCCTTTTTTTATTCTGATTTTAGAAGCTATATGATTGATGAATTAATCACATCATGTATATTCAATCTACTTTGTAAAAGTTTGATTTTATGAAGTTATAAGAAGTAGGTATCAGTTGAATTATCCATTACTGAGGATAAGTATATTTTTTTACTAATTTTTGTCCTCATATTCTTTGAATATTATAAATAGTATATGAGTTCACAGATTATTTTTACAAAATACCTATTTATAACACTTATTATATTTTAATATCAAAAAAACCATTATAGATTTCAAGAAAAAACACAATGATCTTAGATTTCATTTTATAAGTGATCATGTCAATAAAGGATAAATTATAATAAATTATATATCATCTTATAATCAAATTGTGATATATTTACTAAACCTATAGATTCAATAATGTTTTTGAAAAAAAATATCCTGTTATGATGGAGGTTAATTTGAAATATTAGATTTTTAAATGTTTATTATTTTTTAATGTGCTATGAAATCTACTATTTATATTAGTATAAATAAATTTATATGGAATAGATTTGATGTATTGGAATTATATTCATTAATTTATAAGGATTTTGTTAGTTGATATAATTGGTATGTGTTTAAGAGTATTGTTTTTTCAATGTTAACTTGGTTCATTATTTCTCACTATTTTTTATATTTTGAGAAATATATATATCTAAGAATAGATCAACCAATAGTTTTGAGATTAATAGTATATTATTTACAACATATATATTATATATATATTATTTAAGGGGGGGTCTTAAATAATTTACACTATTACCATATTTTACCAATTCACCATAAATGATTTTATTATTAAAATAGTTTGAGTACTAATTGATTTAAATTTTAATGGAAATGGGAAATTGATTTTTTAAACAAAAATTCATAGTGTAACATAATTTAAAAATATTTATTAATAATTATCTATTTATATTAACATTTTTTTAAAATTTCAATTAGGATGAGATTTTTGGTAATTTATTTAAAAAAGTGCTCATCTTTTTTACTTTAAAAAAGGGGATATTGTTAGTGCTAAGACTATATTTTGTGGATGTGGTGATTGTAAATATTTTTTACTATTTTTATCCCTTGTTAATATTTAAAATTCCTCACACTGTGTAAAAAATCCATACACTTTATCCAATATAATATTGGAAATTTATTGTAATAACCCCAACTCTAGTAACCTATAGCAGGTGGGGACATTATTACATGATCATATATTGATGGGAAAAATCTGAGAGGGCTGATTTATTTAATATTTTTGGATATCCACATACATACATGATACCCATTTTACATTGGGGATTAAATATAAAACATAACAAAATAAGATGCTCATAAACCTTGAAACTCATTCAAATAAATCTTTTTAATATTCTAGAGAAGTGAAAGAAATAATAGTAAGATAAAATTCTCAATAAGGGTAATATAAAGAGTAAGTTATAATGTGTAAATAAAAAAATATCAATATGGAAATTTAAATAACTAAAAACACATTTTCATTAGTCAATAACTTGGTCATGAAATAAGGGAAAATCAACGTGGGAAGTTAAATAATAGAACACAAATTCCATTTAATCAATAAAATGATAAAGAAATGCATCTAGAGATAATATCAACATGAAAATATAATGTATAATAATATTAACTGATTTCTAATTGAATTAAATTCTTAATTATTGGTTGTCATGATTTCTGGCCTAATTATACCTCTATTGTCATGTCATTTCCCAAGACAATTTAAAACTAAAGGTAAAAACACACTTAATTTTGCCAACTAATTTGTCCAATGAGACCTATCGATGCATCAAGGAGATATATATTTCTAGGACCCACCCATTAATGTATTTCCAAATAATTTTATATATATCAAATGATCAATTTAATTCATGAATAATACTCCATATCAACAAATATCTATAATGAATATCAAATACAGATATATCAATATTTCCCTAGTTATTCAAATAACATTCAATGTAATAAATGTATGTAAAAATGGTATACCATATAATAAATAATCATATACATGATACAAATAATTTGTATATTTATGATAAATTTATTTTCTAATTAAAAATTATTACAAGAAAGTGATTATCTCAAGATATCACAAATAAAGTGAAATTGTAAAATAATTTTTTCCTCATTGGTAACATTTAAATTGTAACCCCAATAATGAATAAACATTGTTCTAAACATTAATAATAATTATTAAATAGTTATTCATGTTAAATACCTAAATGTGTCCACATATACACCACAAAAATGTGAATTGGTGCATATTAAAAAATATTTTTCAATGAAGAGGACCATGAGATGAAACCCTTACCCCATGGTAACATTCATTTAAAATACCTTTGAATAAAATAATTCAATTTTAAACATATTGTAACATGATTTATTAATTTCCAATTATATATCATGTAAAATGGTGTGTGTATACACCACATATTGAAATTGGTGAACAACATTAAGATACACATCAATGAAGGGAAAGTGAGATGAAGTCCCTTACCTCATACATCCCTTTAGTTGAACACTCATTAACCACTTGTATACTAGTTGAAAACATGTTAATATCTTATTATATGACCATATTGATATTTTTAATATAATATATGATCCTTTAATAAGATCTTATCACCCTTTCGTTAACGATCTATCATTTTCAATATTGTTTCAGCTTCTAATTTCCTTTTTTCTCATTCATGTTTTGTCATGAATGTTATGGATATTGAACATATGATAAATTTTCATCATTTTAAGAATGATATTAATTTTATAAATAATATTTTTTTCATTAGATACATCTTTATAATCGTTCTTCAAAAATGGATGTAGAAAATAAAACATATTGTTTCATGGAGATGATAACTCCTACATATGCACGAGCGACTATATCATATCTTAATGGGTGAAAGGATAAAGAAATGGGTGATATATTAATTTTTTAAAATAAATATCATGTCATATTTATACATATATACCATATATTCATTCAATATATCCCAATTACCTTCCATGAAAATAAAAAGTGTAAAGTGAATCACATCACATTGCGAGGGCGTAGTCTGCCATACACAGAAGTAATGTTATCTTCTATTAAATAGAATAGAATGTAAGAAGGTATATGTCATATTATAATTATGAAAGTATAATTATATCATAAATATTATATATATATATATATAATCCATATCCATATCTAAACATGAGAAGTGTTAATGGAAAATAAGTTACATTAGTTTATGAGGCGGTAGTGTGCCATACACAAAATCGATGATTTCGTTTCCCATTTTATTTAAGTTGAGATAGAAATATGTTATTACATTTAAAAAATAACATCGCCAGATATGAGTGATACTTGATTTATTATATGAAATTTTTTAAGACATAACTGATGGTTATAAAAGAAGAAACAAAAAAAGAGTTGTGTTAAGATGATTACCTTTTCTTAGAGAATCAACATTTAGATCTCCTCTTATGGACCCTAGAGTTGGACTTTTGGGATGAGAAAAATATCAAAACTATTACTAAAGATTTTTTTGTGGAGATTATTTCAGGTTTTTTTATCCAAATGTCTTGATTGGTTTGAATAAGTGAATGTATTGAGTTCCCTTTTATAATTGAGAAGGAGTGGCATTTTGGTAAATAACAAAAACTGTTTAATAATGGGAAGTCACACTCACCCCATGTACCACCAACATTGATAAATAATAGAGTGAAGGGAATTTATGGTCAATTAATACCTCCAAGACATAAAAGAAAAAATGTTTTAAACTTGTTCATCCCATTTCCTCTAAGTTTACTTAATTTTACCATTTTAGTTCCACCATATTAACTACTATTTTTAACCTATGTAATTAATCCTTTATTAATAAAATAAAATAATCCATATTAGATTATCTGGAACCACTAATTAAAAATTTTAAATAGATTTTATAAAATAAAAATTCAATATGTGTGTAAAATTAATTTCGATACAAGCGCTTGTAATGAAAAAAACCTTGTATTAAACATAAGTGGCGTAATTAAATTTTTCATCCTTTTATAATCATTATAACAAAAAAAACTTTCAAATAATTAACTAATATTATTTATAAAGATTCCAAATATTTAATCCATTTTATCGTATTCAAATTGTATAAATAAAAAAATTTAATTTTAAATTCACCCGCAATTCAGGTCAAAATACAGTTTTTCAAGAAATGCATTTTTCATGCATAATATGATATAATTTTAACAATATGGTTAGTAATAATCAATATATGGATCTAAATTAATATAATTAGATATATATAATCTATAAATTTAATAAAAATCATTAATCATGAAATAATATTTTAATTAATTATAATAGATAGAAATTATGTCTTTTAAAAAATAGTTTCATGGAAAATCAAAAATTTTATGAAAAATAATACTTTTACCTACACATGTTCATTCTATTTTTTCATTAAAAAGATATTTTTTAAATTTTTAAATAAAAATATTATAAAATATAATTATAAATATAAGGAGTAATAGTTAATTAGAACATTTATGATTATACATAAAATCCTATTTCTAGGGGAAAATTTAAAAACATCATTCTAGGATTATTTTGAACAAGTAAGTTCAAAATTTATATTCATCCATGAAAATTATACTTACTTTCAATGACCAATTAAAATGTGAATTTTGTTGTAGGTTTTTTTTACAAAAAATTACATATAATAATTGATGTTTGGTGTTACGTGTATCTTAAGCTATCGAAGAGTTTGAATTTATTTAATTTGGAATATAATGTAAAGTCTTGGTGTATAATATGTTTCCCTCCATAAAAAAAATCATCCTCAAAATATCATGGATATTAACTTATAAAATAATTTTTATTGTTATTATTCATAACATCCTATGGATCCCCCAAATCGTCTTCCGTTTTGAGATTTCTCCAAAGTAACATTACCAGTCAAGTCGTCTGATTCCACAATACTTTCTCGCTGGTATCAAAAATCTAGATGAAATATTCATAATAAGATAGATTAGGTTCCAATTCAATTTCTTTACAGGTGGGAACATGCACTGGGTCTAGCCTGTACTTCCTTAAAAATGATATATAGAACATATCATTCACATTAGAGAATCTTGGTGGAATTTTCAATTGGTAATACACATATCTAATTCCGCCATGAATTTTAAAGGGTATGATGTACTAGAGACTCACATTTAACTTCTTACTAAACCTTATGATACCCTTCCATGGAAATACTTTCAAAAAAACATGCTCTCCCACTTGAAATTCGAACTCATTCTTCCTATTATCAGCTTAACACTTTTTACAACTTTGAGAAGCTTTAATATGTGTTTAAATAGTCTTTACATTTTTTGTTGGGTCTTCAAAAAATTTTGGGCCTTTAAGTTTCCCTTAACTGACATCATCCAAAAATATTAGATTACAATAACTCTTTCTATATAATATTTCAAAAAACACCATGTGAATACTTGAATGAAATATATTGTTATGAAAAACTCTAAAAATGGTAAGTACTAATCCCATATACCTTGAATTTTTTGTGATCATGAAATCAACATGTATTCTAATTTTTGAATAGTCATTTTAGAATATAAATCAGTTTGAGGATGGTAGGTGGTGATCAAATGAAGCTTAGTATCAATACTCTACTGAATACTCATCGATAATTGTGATGTTAAATATGGAACATGATTATACACAATCGAATGTGGTACACCACGATGTCTTAGAAAATCATATTTAAAGAGCCTTTTGATGTGATCAATATATATATATATCTTCTATTATAGAAAAGAAATGATGATATTTGGATTGGATATAAAAACCACATATATAATCATTCATTATAAGAGTATTTGTTAGTCTTTTGAAAAATTACATAGTAATGTCATCCCATTTACACACAAGAATTTGATTTGGTTTCATGAGACCTCTATAATATTGTCTCTTAGCTTTCACTTGTTGATAAACTAATAATTTTGAAACAAATTTAGAATTTTTAAACTTTATGTTATCCCAAAAAAAATGTTCCCCCAAATAAAAATACAACTGGTTCCACCAAGGTGTATCGAGAAATTTGAGCTATGAGTGTCATCCAAAAATTCCCTTTTTAGCTTAATTATAGATCGAACACATAATTTATGATCCTGACCATTTATGAGATTCCTTTTGCATGTTTTCAGGTAATTTTTTACCATTGTTTAATTTATACCTTGGCAGTGTATTCTTTTTTGGGTTGATTTGGATAAAATTTGATAAATTTGGAAATAAAATGAGTTGTGCATGGGTGGTGCATGGTTTTGGAAAACCGTGCGGTTTTTTACTGAAAATTGTGTGCCCCATTTTGAATATGCAGAAAGTGGTGCATGGTTGGTGCACGGTTCGACCAATATAGGCAACCCCCTCCCTAAACTGTTCACCCACAAATAGAAAGAATGTGAACTGTTGGAGAACAGTTTGTCAAACTATGTTCCACTTAGCATAAATCATGCACCCCCTAAGTCATGGAGTAGGGTAAAGTTGCATGGTTTGGAAAACCATGCACTTCGGCCTAAAAAAGCATGCACATATGTTTTTAATCCTTTTAATTTTTAAATAAAATTACCAAACTGTAGGGTTATTATTCCTAATCACCCTTTTTTAGACTATTATGATTTATAATGTTTTTGAGGTCCTTGAGAGGATTTCAAGGCTCCTAGAACACCATTATTTATGGATTAATGATTTGATTAAAGGACCAGATCCTCATTGGTATGTTTTTTCTTCCGCATTGGATTTTCTTTATCATCAATCTATCATTACCAATAAGGAGGGATGGTTTTTCCTTCATCAATGATGGTTTAGATATAGTTTTTAATGGATTTTGTTCCATTGGATCTTGATCTTAGATTTTAGTCCTAGATCTTCCACGCAATTGTGATTTCGATCTTTCCCCTTCAATTAAGGATTTGAGTTTGGAAATCCCTCATGAATGATCAAGAGGTGGGTGGTAAATTGTCAAATCCCATAGTCCTAATTATATATGTGTTTATTTAAATGTGTTATTTCAATTTACATGTTGGGAAATTGAATTTTTGAATTGAATTATTAAATTGGTTGGTTGATGGGATTATACAATTGATGAAACCCATTGGGTAAGCTGATGTTATTGGAATGGTAAATTTTGTTTTATTAATGGTTGATAATAGGGGGAATTGTGAACATGGCTATAAATGAATTTATGAAATTGGTTTATTAATGATATATATATATACATATATATATGTGTGTGTGTGGTTGATATATTGTTTCAAAATGTTAAACCATGAGATGTGATATTTGTGACTGGTTTGTGGGATAGGGGAAGCTACTCCAAATAACAACGAGGCTCTAGACTACCAATTTAGGCCCCCAATATATTAATGTATTTTATTTCATCATTGAGTTTTTATATGGGGACTACAACTCCAAATACCAATGGGGTGGCATACTGCTGATCTAGGCCCCTATTTTATGAATGTGAATTTGGAGTTAAATGATCAATTAATACTCATGATTGAACGAATAGTGATAACTCATTGGTGGACTATTCAGATTTAGGAATAAGCCAAAGTAGGTATTTTTGGTTTAGGTACCATCGTGAACCTAAGAATTTATATGGATAATTGTAGAATAATTTAATGTGAAGACTATTTATTTATTCATTTTTACTTTATTCTTTATACAACTACAAACACTGTTATAGATTGTATATTTTTTTAACGCCATTAGTGGTGTCCTTATAAGTTGTTCTCACACCCTACTAAGGATAACTAATTAGTACCTAAATAGGCTTCATTATTTTATAATATAATAATAAATAGATAACTATGATAGATGGTTGATTTGAGACTTGGGATGGAGCATAGATGAGGGAACCCGACATGATGTCGGGACCCGCCGAGAGTTATTAGTGTGTCTCTAATTTTGGGTTATTAATTAAAAATTTACACATGTGTGGAATGAAATATCTACTGCATTAGTTTTTGATATTGTTTTCATTTTTTTTGTTATAATATGATATTGGTGTATTTTATTATGATATTATTCTAGTTACCATTAATTATCATTTGGATATTATTTGATGATTATTTATGTTGTTCTACTTTGATAACGAGGTTATAGACTCCTCATGATGTATATATATATTAGAACCTCATTTTTACCCATCAGCCTCTTTCATTTAGGGAGGGATGCCAGAGTTCATGTAACAAACCATCTCAGGGCACTGGTATGTGGCACCCAGGTTGCGACATTACAAAGTGGTATCACATGGGGTTTCTTTATTTCTGGTTTTCTAACTACTTATGAAATGTATACATGAGAGTAGTATGTTTTGGGACTTGGTAATGAGATCTGATATGGGAGTTTCTAACCCTTGTACGGGTGAAAACCAAAGTACCTAGCGTGGGATAGATCTTATTGATGTTTTCTTGGTACAGTTGGATGTTATTTCAACTAGGATCATACACTTGTTGTATGATATTATTGTTTCTAATATTTTACTCAAGGAATGATATTGAACAATAATTTAGAATACATGAATCATTATAGGAACATAGTATATTATGTGACATGTATCATTTTAGGCACGCACGGAAAATAATTTTTTTGGTGATTTGGTGAAATGAAATTCTTTTCCTTGTTTGAGTAATTTATTATAAAGAGGTTCCTAATAAGATTTTTAAATTGTATGAGATTCAAAAAATGGGATAATTAATATGGATAAATGGGTGTCTAATGAAAAACATTGATAGAAGAAAATATTATACCCTACGTTATCCATGTCCCAGGTGTGGGATGGTTGAGGATTGTGTTAGTGCCTTAGTTTTAACAATGTGGTAGGGTTTGGGGTATGACTTGTTATGTATTTATGTGAATTACACTTATAAAAATGTGTTTATGTTGTGTTATGGGTCCAAAAACATGTTTTTGGAATTATATATATATTCCTCTGTGATGGTGCTTGTTGATAGGATGACAAGAGGAAATGGCTGGAAATTATCGTCCAGTAGTGGAACCTAAGGCTCTGATAGTATCTGGAGGGGGAATTAGAAAGTAGTTTTTTGAGAAATTTTCTCGCCTTATACAGTTTATAGAGAGATATCTAGGGGTTGTGTGAAATATGTCTGACATGATTCAGGATTTCTAGTTGCAGCACCCTTAGAAATTCACCAAATAGGGTTGATGTAACGTAGGTAAGTTTTGGATTGAGTATATCCAGACGATTCATGGCCATTTAGAGACTCCTGTAAAGACTAGATTCAAACTGTCTATGTATATGTTAAGTGGTCGGGATAAGGGTTGGCGGGACATTCATTCTGAGGATGGAAAGATGTTGAATATGGTATGGATGAGCTTTCATGAAATGTTCTTGGAGCACATTTACCATGAATCCCCAAGGCATGAGAGGGATGCTGTGTATATATAGATAACCAAGGGGAGTACGTCTGTGATTAACTATTCTAGTTATTTTTCGAATATGGAGCACTTTTTTCTTGCATTGGCAGGAGATGATGCTACTATGGAAAAACTCTTTTAGGATGTGCTTAAATGTGATATAATGTCTCAGGTTAAAATCTTCAGAATAAAGAAAGTATCCGAATATGTAAATTAGGATCTAATTTTTGAGGGGAACCTTAAATAGGATTTTAGTGAAATGAATGTTGTTTTAGATAGATGTCCAAGAGGTAAACCTTTTTAGAGTAGGAAGTATCACTATGAGATTTTCAAAAATGTAAATGTAAAATAGAGTGGGAAAGGAGAAGGATCAGTTACTCAAACTAGTAACCAAATAAACTACCACCAATGTGGTTGGTCAAAAGACATTTGTAGCTAGTATCCCTAACCACCAATGGAGTGCCAAAGTTATGGCTGGATGGGTAACATGTAGTGATATTATAATATCCCTTGACCTATGTGTTATGATTGAGGACCTTTCTAGAGTCCGAACACTGGGAGGGGGTCTTCTACCCCATATTAGTCTTGTAGTTGGAGTTCTACAATCTGTGGTGGTCTTGGTAGTGGATGTCGAGCTTTGGGGAAAGAGCTCCCACATTACCAGAGTTGTGTAGTTCATGGGACTCAGACTATAACACATGTAATATTGGTAGGATAGTTGCATACATATCATCCTATACATTTGGATTGAGAGTCTAGTCCATTGACAATCAGAGGAACTATTCTTGTAGTCTATACACTTACTAGTGCCTTATTTGATACAATAGCATCTCATTCCTTTATATGTTCTCAACATGTGAATGGTTTGAATCTGGTTGTTGTGTTTTTAGTGGTTTTATGATGATCAACACACCATTAGAAGTAAAGTCTAGATAAATCTATATATCTAAGGGGTGTTCTATAGTGGTTGAAGAGTATCATTTCTATTGTGATATTTACATACATAAAATGTATGGTTTTGAATTGATTTTAGGTATGGACTGGTTGGTAATGTACTGAGAACACATAGATTGTTACCATAGGATGGTGACCTTTACATCTCCCAAGGGTGAAAATTATGTTCATCATAGATAATGGGATATATAGGTAGGCTAACCAGGTCTAGTTCATCATCAACTGTGAGAGCTCACCACCAAGGTTTCAAGTCTTTTTCTAGATGATGGGGGAGTAAAGAATGATGTTTTCCACCCATAGTGAACTAAATTCGGAACATGTTTCCTGAATTCATATCAAGGATGACACCTAAGAGATATGTTGAGTTTATAATTGAGCTCATGAATGGAGCTAAACCAGTTTCTATTTGACCTTGTACAATGGCACAATAAAGCTTCAGGAAAATAATAACTAGTTGTAATATTTAATGGATAAGGGATTTATCCATCCAATTATGTCACCTTAGGGTTATCAAGTATTTTTTCTATGAAATATGATGGTACCTTGTGATTATAGCTTGATTAATGGATATAAAAATAGATGATAATGAAGAACCGAAATCCCCTTCCATCTACTGATGATCTCTCTGACCAGTTTAGAGGATCTTGTTTTTTCTCTGAGATTGAAATTAGCTTGAGGTATCATCAATTGAGAGTTAGACATTCTGTATACCACATACAATGTTCATATACATGTATGGAATTTATGAGTTCGACATGATGTCATTTGTGTTGATGAATGATCCTTATGTTTTTATGGCCCCAATGAACCGAATCTTTCACCCATACCTAAATCAGTTTCTGGTTGTTTTATGGATGACATCCTGGTATAAACCATGAATTATGATGATCATTACAAACATATTGACATCATAAGATTAAATTTATTTGGTAACATCATCTTTGATGAAGGTGTGTATGTGGACCAAGAGAAAGTACAAATAGATTTTTCTTTCGAGCATCCCAAAAATGTTTTTGATATCCGTAGTTTTTTTTATTTTTTTGGTAATTATCAGATGTTCACCTAGGAGTTTTTCCACTTGTAAGAACCATATTCATACTTTAATAGTAATGGAATCAAGTTTGACTGGTCTTGGGAATGTGGGAATGATTTCTAGGAGTTGATGAAGCATTTGACTACCGCATCAATCTTGATCCTACTTGAGCTAGGTAAGGAGTATATCATGTTTTTTGATGTTTCTGGGATCATACATGGAGTAGTTTTGATGCAAGGGGGTCGATTTGTAACATATGGGTCTTAAATGTTCAGTACACATGGATGTAATTACCATACACATGCTCTAGAGTTAGTTGTGGTGGTTTATGCATTAATGTGATGGTGACACTATCTCTTGGGGAAAATGTTTACTGTGTATACTAATTACAAGAGCTTAAAGTACATATTTTTTTGATCATAATTAATCTCAAAAAGTGGAGAGTGGTTGAATATATATAGTATTTGGATTTTGAGATTTCATATACATCCAAGAGGGGAAACAGTGTTGCTGACTCTATGAGGATGGAGACACATACCCAGGTAGTTCAAGAGTCAAATTATGAATGTATGATGATACCATTGCTGGTTGAGATGCATATTGAGATACACGAGGTCCTGGGGAATATGATCCTCATATCCTTTTTAGTCGAGTCCACACTTCTAATTCAGATTAGATAAAGGAAGTATAAGGATTAGGAGTGTTTCACCTTCAATGAAAGCCTTGAAGATGGGGGAGACACCTTCTGATTGGCCTATTGATGAGGATAAGATCATCTATTTTTGTTCAAGTTCTATCATTCCTATATGTATGCATGAGAAGATGATGCATGTGTTTTGTGCCTTAAATTCGGAGGTGCATCTTGGTTTGACCAAAATATATGGTTCCCTACATCAATAGTACTAGTGGTTGGGGATGAAAAAAGAGATTTCATGTTTTGTAACATTATTCTACACCTATTATTAGGTGATGTCCAAAAACCAAAAACCTGGTATTTTTCTACATTCATTTCCTATTCTGTAATGGAAGTGAGATGATGTTACCATGGACATCATGGTAGGCCTTCCAAGGTGACCTCAGAAGAATGATGATATATGGGTGATTGTAGACTGACTGATGAAAGTATCCCATTTATTTCTTATATAGAACACATTCAAAATAAATCAGTTGTCTATGATATAAATTCAGGAAATAGTCCATTTACATGGGGTACCATACATTATTATTTCAGATTGTGATTCACAATTTTCTCCATGTGTCTAGAAGGGATTCTATAAGGCATTGTGTACTCAGGTATTTATAAGTATGTATTTTCACCCAAAAATAGATGGGAAGTCATAATTTACTATTTAGTTATTGGAGGATATGATATGGGTGAGCATTATTGACATTGTTCATTCTTAGGTGAAGTTCTTATCACTCATTGAGTTCTCCTAATAATAGTTATCAGGTGACTGTTCAGATAAAACCATATGAGGCACTTTATTGAAGGCTATGCAATTCACCCTTATGCTGAAGGAGGTTGGTGAGTTTGAGTTGTTGGGACTGAGTCTCATGTTGGAGACATCATAGTACGCCCAGTTGAATAAAAAATGTATGGTTATAGATTAGAGTAAGATGAATTCATATTCTTATTGATTACATTGACACCTTGAGTTTATTGTGGGTGATCATGTTTTCCTTTGGGTGTCACCAAGATTGGGTCACCATAGGATTCAGAGGTAAGGCATGCTGGCACCAAATTTTGTCAAACCGTTTGAGATTGTGGAGATAATCAGGCTAGTGGTGTACCGATTGGCTCTTCCATAGAGGTATAGTCCTATAAATTTTTTTTTTCATGTGTCACTACTTTGGTAGTATCACCCCAACCCTTCTTATATTATCAATATTGATGATAATGAGCATGAGGTCGATGCGTCCTTTGAGGAGCTTATGATTCATGTAATGGATCACAGCGAGAAAGCATCACTTGGAATAATGGTGTCTATAGTTTGAGTATCGTGAGAAAATAGTTGTGTTCAAGAGGAAACATGGGAGGTGGAAGTAGATATACAGAATTACTGGCCTGAAATTGTTACCTCAGATTCATAGATATTCTTTGGAGTATAGACCGAGGATGATTTGTTATAAGTTGGAGATATTATAATATCTCCACCTTTCAAGAGATTCCTCATGAATGTTTTCAGGAACTCATTTACCATTTTTTCTATTATAACATGGTAGGGGTTCGATTCAGGGTAGATTTGGGTGAAATTGGAGAAATTTGGAATCAAAAGGAGTTGTTCCCATTTAGTGCACAGTTAGGAAAAACCGTGATGTTTTCCCCAGGAAACCAAATGTCCCATTTGTTAGGGATAGTTGGTGGTGCACATTTGGTTAATGGTTTGGCCAAATAATGTCCCCTCCCAAAACTGTACTGCCATAAATAGAGGGGATTTTCATAGCTGGTGAACATTTTATCAAACTATGCACAAATTAGGAGAAACCATGCACCCCCTATGCATGGTTTCATGGTTATGGGAATTAGTTCGAAAAACTATGTGCCTCATCCCAGTAAACCATCCATGCGGGTTTTTAATCCACTTAATTTTTATTTAATATTCTTAAACCCCCTAGGTTTTAACCATAATCTCACAAATTTAGTGTAATATGATTTCCAATATTTTTGGAGGTAATAGACAGAATTCCCTGGCTCCTCGAACCCCTTTTGTGGTGATTCAACGATCTAGTTGAATGATATTCTCCACGTTGGTATGCGTTTTCTTCCCTATTTTATTTCCTCTATCTCCCATCTGTATTTCCCTATAAAGATGTATTTTTTTCCTCTGTCGATGATGGATTATATCTATGTTTTAAGGGATCTGGTTTTCTGGGATAATGAGCTTAGGTTTTGGTCCTAGATTTTTCATGCCATTCTAATTTCAACCATTCATATTCAATTGGGGATTTCAGTTTAGTGAACACTTGTCAAGGATCGTGATGTAGTTGTTCTAATTTTCATATACCATAGTACTTATTATAAATGCATGTATGTAATTGTAAAATTGAAATTTCCATGTTGGGAAATTTCATTTTTGAATTGAATTATTTAATTAGATGATTAATGGGATTCTAAAATTGATGGAAACACTTGGGGTGTGCCGATGTGATTGAAATGGTTAATTATGAATTATGAATGGTTGATAAAAGGGGGAATTGTGAACATTTTTTATATTAATTGATAAAAATGGTTGATTAATGATATATAAAAATTGATGATATATGATTTGTGAATGTGAAACATTGAGAAGTGATATTTGCTACTAATTTGTGGGACATGGACTGTTTCTCCAAATACCCATGGGATGCCAGACTGTTGCTCTAGGATCCCAATATATTTATGTATTCTATCTTATTACTATCTTGAGGGATAAGGAAAAATTCTCAAAATACCCATGGGTTTCTAGAATATTAGTCAAGGCCCCCATTGTTCAATTGTAAATTTAGAATTAAATGATCAATGAATACCCATGATTAAATAAAAAGTGATATCCTTTTGGTGGATGTTTCATACAACGACATAGGCTAAAACATGTATAGTTGGGTAGGTTTTCATCAAGAACCTATGAATATATTTGGTTAATGAAAAAATAATTTAATGTGAAGACTATTTATTTATTTATTTGTACTTTATTCATTATGAAACTGCATACATTGTTATTGACTGGGTATTGTTTTTGACGCCATTGGTGGTGGCCTACTGGGTTATACTCACACTCTTCTTAGGCTGCCTAATCAGCACCCGAATAGATATCATGTATAAAATATAGGATAATGGAAAGAGGCTTATGTTAGATGTTTGAGTTGAGAATTGAAATAGATAATGGATGACAGAACCAGAAATGAAGTTAGAATATTTTGAGAGTTGTCAGTATGTCTTTATTTTTGGGATTTCATTTTACACTTGATATATATATAGCATCTCACATACGTCATTTATTTAGGTACTTTTCAATTTTATTTTAATATTATCATTATTGAATAGCTTTTTCTGGGTGTTTTTAGTATAAAATAGATAATGTTTTACTGATAATAGGTGGTGAACAATTGGCCCATCGTCACTAGAAACCGTTTTCCATCCCAAGAGAGCTCATGCACCCTGGTCAATGGTACTATCTAGGCCACACTACCCACTACATGGGAATGAGACTAACAATGTGTCAAGACTAGTGGGTTTTTCTCAGGTGGATAGTCTACTACACAGATGTTCTCTCTCCCCCAATAATCTTGTGGCCTTATTCCTCAATAGAAGATATGGATTCACAATTTCTGTAATGTTTGGAAAATAGTGTTCCCAAAAGTTATAACTTATCCAAGTCATTAAAAATATTGAATTTCCACTTTTCCATTCCTTTATTTTACCCAAATCCACCCATTTCCCCTCACATTTGGGTTTCTCACCCATAGGAACATCCCCCTCTCCTCTTTTCGCCCTTAAATCTCCAAATATTGGGTGGTTTTGGTGTGGAATCTTCAAGAATCATCATGTAAGTCCCTATATTCCCCCTTTTCGTCCATCTTCTTGGTCTTCTTCTCCTTCTCACTTTGGATCATCTTTCTCTAGTGGGTTAGTTGATCTATAGTCGGTTGAACCTTATTTATTTTATTTTAATCTTGATTTTTATGGTTTTCCATGGCCTCTCTATAGACTTCCTAGTGTGTGGTTTTGTTTTTCCACCAGATTCTGAAAGCTTCCAAGAAAGAGGTAGGTGATTCCATGCTTTATAACTGTTGGATGATTTTGGTATCCTTGATTTTCACTTTAAATATATTATTTGGATTTTCTAGGTGGTGATAATCATGATTTAAAATTTTTTAAATGTGCGTATGGGTTAGAGGATGATTTTTGAAATTAAAATGAATGGTTTTCATGAATGTTTCTAATGTTAAACGTGTGTGTGTGAGGGGGTTGAACATGATTTTCCTATTGAAAATGGTTGATTGGATTCGGTGTTGCAATGTTGGAAGTGTGTGTTGTGAAGGTGATGGTTTATGTGAGATGGGAAATGGAATCTAGCAGAAAGATAATCCTAGGTATCTATGTGGGTAGACTAAGACTAGTATTCTAGCCATATGTGTGGGGAAGAGGTCCAGTTCCCTCAAGTAGGACTAATGCGAAAAAATTCTAACTAAACATTGATGATTATTAGATACCACTAGAAATTTTAATTGATTCCTCTCTAGTGTATCTTTCATGAGGATGTTGAAGGGAATGGTTTCTATACCATATCACCAAATTATGTGGTTCCCTAGCCAGCACTATCTCTAGTGCCTTTAGGGATTCGATGTGGTGATCATGTGATGTTATACATTTCTCCAACATTTAGTGAACTTTAATTGTCAGTTAAATGTCAAGAGAGTATTTCATAAAATTTTTTATTAGAGTGTTTCTTTAAAATTTTTTCCATAACTTTTTATAAAAACATGCATGTTAATTTCTCTTATCATTTTTTGGCATGGAATCTATTTGGGTTATATCCTACTAGGAATTGTCTCACACCCTACATATTCCCCCATGTGTATGCATGAATTATTATGTTTGACCAAGGTAAATGGAAGGTGTTTTGTTGTGGTGATGGTGAATAAGGTTACTATTTTTCCTCTTCTAGAAGGTGTTGGTGTAGGTGGAATGATGGTGTTGGCCCTCTTATGGAATAGATACTTGGTTGTCTTGATAGTTACCCTCCTCATTTCTGTATTTTGGTTTTCGGTCAAAGATGTGAAATGATTAACTTGTGAATTTTGTGTTTTATTTTGTAATTGATGTTTCCCTTTATGTAATGGTTTATTCTTGTGAGTTAGTTATGGTTGATTATCATGGATGCAATCATTCTCAAAAATTTATTGTTGATACCCAAGCACCAGTTTCCAGTACATGGGGGTCGAGAATATCCTGCAGGCCATGCCATAGGCTAGGTTGGGTGTTGGGATGGATTGAATCTCATCCTAGATCTTGAAAAAATGGTATGAGATCATCTTTATCCTATCCATTGGGTCATGATACTTGGGAGAGTCTAGATAGACATGAGCTAGGACTATCGGGGTTTGAGTTTCTATTCGAGAGAGGGGTTTTTGGACAACACATCTCATGATAGGCCTTGGGTCATTATGGGATTCGTGGGATGTGGATTGAATCCTCTTCCGAGTGAGACGTATAGGCTATAGACAGTGTATGAACACCAAATGTGGGTAAAGTGGTTTGATTGGTGATTGTGCTTGTCATGGTTTTGGTTATGGTTTATTACGATGTTAAAATTTTTTGTTTCTAAAAAAAATTCAGAATGGAATATTGATGGTTTATCTATGTTGATGTTGATTGATATAGAATGATTCCTACTTGGAGAATTCCATTGAAATTGTTGGAAGAGGATGGATAGATTTCTCCCTCACTAGTTGATCTGAGGCTAGTAGAATTAGTGGTTCAGGATATCCATGCATTGGTTCAGGGAGTAGGCCCTGGTACTGCTTAGGTCAGGGAAGCAGAACTCGGTCTGGGAATGGAACGAAGAACATGATTTCCTCAAGAACAAGTCTCTTTATTTTTGGTGTATCATGGATCCTCAGGAAACATCCGAGTGGATTGAAAAAATTCAAATTATGTTTGGTTTTCTTGATACTCTTAATGTAGTAATGGTAAAATATGTATAGTTCTTATTGTAAGGTCCCAGTTGGAGGTGGTGGGACTCATTGGTTCTGTATAGGAAGCACAAGAATGTGGGATGGTAGGATTTAAAGATCATTTTCAATTAGTAGTATTTCCCAGATACCTTAGCCTTCACCAAGACCCAGAAGATTCAAGATCTCTACTAGGGGCATCATATTGTGTTGGAGTATACCAATTATTTTACTAAGTTAGTCTCTTTATCTCATAAGGTTGTTTCCAATGAGTAGTTGATGGATCTACAGTTTGAGATGGGGATGTAGATGGACATCATATACCACATGTTCTTGTTTATTCTAATAAACTATGATGAGGTGGTCCATCAAGCCTTGATGGTAAAGATAGACCATGTGGGAAATTCTGGTCTATTGGAGTGGATTTTGTAGTGGGCCAGGGAAGTAGTATTTCATCATAAAAGAATACGAAGCATGAAGAATAAGAGAAGAGGGGAAGTGGTAGTTCAGGCCATCCCTCCTAGCCATTTTTATCTATAGATTCAGATGTTGGGATAATCCTATTCTATCAGTGTGGAAATATGGGGCATATTCATTCAATATGTTAATCTCCACACAAACCATTCCATCAATGTGGTCTCATGGGGAACTTGAAGCAGTTTTATGGATCTACATGTAAATATCATGGTGGTGTAGCTTCTACAGTTTCCATGGGAATGTGTTCCCAATTAGAACCATCCATGATAGTGGTATCATGGTTTGGTAATTGTGGCAGTAGGGTAGGAACTTCTTCTTTTCAGAGTCATATTAAGGTAGAGTAGCAAATAAGTATTAGTCCTCATGCACATGCAGAGACAAGCCACCTTTTCCTATGTATAAAGTTCAAGCAGAATTTGATATAGGGCCTATAATAGTTTGAGGTAAAATTATTTTTACATATCTATAGTTATTTCTTTGTTTTAAAAAACTGATTCTAATTCCATTATTTTTTCCATACATGTGAACTTGTTGAAATTTCGGACTAAGCTCACACTGTTTACGATAGAGTTAGTGACTCTTCTTTCTATGAACATGGAGAAGGGATTTAGGTACCTATCTTTTTCAATCACTATGTCAGGGGTTGAGTTGGAAAGAGACATCGTAGTCATTGAAATGGACATCTTTGATGTAATCCCTAGTATGGATTGGATGGAATGTTTCTTGGGAAACATCAATTTTTATCAGTGGTGATTGTGTTTTCTAGCACCTGATTAGAGTTTGTAGGTCATCCAAGGAGAATGGGATCCCCAGTTAGGATGTGTTGGACCCCCACATCCAGAGATGGGAAATATTATTGGGTTTTCCCCCGAAGAAAGATGTAGAATTCACCACCAATATCATGTCGAGGATAAAAACAATAACTATTAACTTATACCATATGAACATCATCGAATTTATGGAATTAAAGATATATATGGATTATTTATAATGAAAACAATTCATTTTCCCAAGAATCTCACCATGGGAGGCCCTAGTACTATTTTATATGAAGGATGATGGATATCTCTTGTTATGTATGGATTATCTAAAACTGAATAAGGTAATGATCAAGAAAAAATACCCATTTTCCTCGCCTTTATGAACTATTTAATCAACTCATGGGGGAAAAGTTTTTCTCCACTATTGACTTGCATTTCGGGTATTACCATGTCTGATTCAGAGAGGCAGATGTGTGGAAAAAATCATTCCGAAGAAGGAATGGACACGTTTAGTATTTGTTCAAGCCATTTGGGTTAAAACATTATCCACTGGTCCTCATGGAACTTATGAACAAGTTGTTCCATCAATATCTCGACTCTTTCATCATCATGTTTATGGATGGAATCATGGTCTATTCTGGGACCGAGGAAGAGCATGAGAAGCATTTGAAGATTGTGCGGGGCACCCATCAAGATAATTTCTCCAATGATAAGATTTCCATGTGTATCTTTTGGATTAGGGAGTTCATGTTTTGGGGTTATTTGATCTCATAACATGGGGTTTCGGTGAACACCAAGAAGATCAAAGCAGTTATGTCATGGGATCAGCCATTGTACATTTTCAAAATTAGGAGCATTTTAGTCCTGGAAGGGTATTATAGGTAGTTCTTACAAGATGATTCTTATCATTCTCTACCCATAACCACATTTACCAATAAAGGGGTTAAGTTGGAGTAGATCCTATAATGGTAAGCTTCCTTTGAAGAGAATAACCGATTGATGACTACAACCCCTATTTTTACCTTTTGATAATTTAGAATGTGATACATTGTTTACTATGATGCCTCGAGTATGGTCCTTGGGTGTGTGAAAATATAGGATGACCATGTGGTGCATATGGATCTCGTCATCTCTGACACATAAAAAATATACCCATAACATGTCCTAGAATTAGCGTTAATGATTCATGCATTGAAGTCATGGAATCATTTTCTTTTTAGGGAGAAGTCTATAGTCTGTTTAGTTCATATGAGTTTGGCCTGAATTTTCATCCTTGAAGGATCTCAATATGAGGTAGCCCCACTGAGGAGAGTATATCTAGGGGTTCAATTATGATATTTATATACCCTGGGTAATGGTAAAGTTGTAGAAGATTCCATGAGAAGGAAAATCCCAATGCATGCATTGAAAGAGTCTAGTGATGAGTTTACTTTGATGAGACTTTTTTCCTAAATGAATCCAGAAACCAAGAAAGATAATGGAGGTGTGTTCTTGGCTAGTGATCAACTAAAGACCTCCCTTTTGGTGATAATTTCTTTATTGTGGCCTAGTGATGAGTTGTTCTAGTGCTGTATGTAATTCATAAATGGTGGGGTTCTTACAAATGGCTAGTCATTGTTATGAGATGGAGATATTTGTTTCAAGGTTCATCTCTTGGTTCCATCATCATTGTAAAAAGTGGTGATACATGATAGCCATCAGTGTCTATGGGATGTCTATATCAGTACTACCAATATTTTTTATAATGAATGTCATCCATTATAGGGTCTTGGAATGAGGTGGTACATAGCTGACATTCTATCCAGGTGTCATACATGTCAGAATGTTAAAGTAGAGAACCAGAGTCCCTCTGAATTGCGTCAGCTGCTATGCATTCCTACATGGAAGTGGGACAAGGTCTCTATGGACTTAATTACTAGATTATATCATACATAGTATAAGAAGAATATGATTTGGGTAGTGATTGACCATATGACCAAATCATCCCATTTCATTCTGATTAGATATTCATCTAAAGTATATGAGTTATGTCTATTGTATCTTCAAGAGATAGTGATGCTTCATAGTGTTCTATCGGCTTACGTTTCATACAAAAACCCCCCATTTTACTTCTTGGATTTGGAAAGTCCTTTATAATTCAATGTGGTCCTATATTAACGTGAGTATGGCATACCATCCTCAAATGGATGGTGAGACAGAGCAGGAGAATCAGATCTTGGAATAAATTCTTTAGGCATGTGTATTAGATTTCAGATTCTCATGGGATAACCATTAGGGGTTGTTCGAGATTCCATATCATAACAATTACCAATCCAAAATAAATAGATCCCTTTGAGGTGATTTATTGTTGGCTGGGTCAGTCCCCATTTTTCCAGGTAGAGGTGGGTGATACGTCTTTCTGGGACCGAGCCTTGGGTAGGAAACATCTGAAAAGGTCTAGTTGTTCAGGAATAATTTTTTGACAGTATAGAGCCACCATAATTCTTATACTGATAAGAGGCATAGAGCCTTGTAATTCTCAGTGGGTGATCATGTGTTTCTGAAAGTGGTCCATCACTTGGGTCACCATTTTTTGGGTATGCAAAAGAAGATGACACCGATATGTGTCAAACATTTTCAGATTGCTATGAAATTTGGTAAAGTGGAATACATGTTATCCTTTCCATCTCAGTTGATGTCAATTCATGACATATTCTATATCTTGCAGCTAAAAATTTATAATATGGATTTGTGTCATGTTCCATTCTAGGATGAGTTGTAGCAGGAACCTGACTTGTTTATGTTTGAGCGGCCAATAGAGATTGTGGATTCCCAAGATAAAGTGCTTTGAGAAAATTTAATACCATTGGTCCATGTTTTTTGGAATAACATGAATGATGGTAATTTGTATTTGGAGTGATAATCATGGGTTTAAAATTAGTATCTGTTTTTTTCTCTGATCATACATTGAAATTATTTTCTGGGGGTGGAATTTTTTTATGGTGGAGTGAATTGTCACATATGTGGTTTTTTGAGGTGTTTTTCTATTTTATTTTGGTCTTATTATTATTTTATTTATTTTCCCATTAGTTATTGATAATAAAAAGATGATTTTTGGACTAACAGAAGGTGGAGAACATTTGGAGCAAGGTTAGTTGAAGCCATGTCCCAGGCCAAGAGAGACCGTGCACCCAGACCAGTGGGTATGTCTCAGTCGCATGGTCGACTACATGAGCGAGCACCATCCCCCATGAATCATGTGTACTTATTTCTATATGAATAGATAGGTAGACCTGGGTTCCTCATGGTTTGGACAAATATGCGGCCAAATCATGCATCTTGTCTAGTTTATTTTAAATGATGAATTCTTATTTTTTCCTTCTCCAATTTTAACCCAAATCAACCCATTTCCTCCAATATTCAGGATTCTCAATGTTATGTGCCTCTCCCTATCCTCTTTTATCCATTGTAACTCTAAATCTTGGGTGATTTTGGTGTCGAATAATCATTAATGTTAATGTAAGTCCCTTGATTCCCCCTTTTTTTATCTTCTTGGTCTTATTCCCCTTTTCTCTTGGGTTCTTCTTTCTTTAGTGGGTTGGTTTCCCTAAAGATGTTTGATCCTTGGTTATTTGAGTTTAATGGTTATTTTTATGGTTTTTTATTCCCTCTCTAGGGTTTTCTTGTGGTGTGGTTTTGTTTTTTCACTGGATTATATATGTTTCCAAGATTGAGGTAGCTCATTACATGCTTTAACATCATTAAATGACTATGGTATTCTTTATTTTAATCTAGATGTATTCATTGGAATGGGTGGGTGGTGTGAATCATGATTTCAAAAGGAGTCATGGTTCATATGGATTGATAGATGATTTTCTATATAAAAATGGTTGGTTTTCATGAATGTTTATAATGGTGGAAATGTGTGTGTGTAAGGGGTTTGAACATGATTTGCCAATTGAAAATGGTTGATTGTCTTAGATATTTTCAATGTTGTAATTTTTTTGTGAAAGTGGTGATTCATGTGTCATGGAATATAGAATCGACAATAAAGTGAATCCTAGGTATCTAGGTGGGTGGACTAAGAGAAGTATGTTAGTTGAATTAGTCAGGATGAGGCTCAGTTCCCTTTAGAAGGATTGAATCTACAATACTAACTAAACATTGATGATGATTGGAGAACACTATATCATTGGATGGATTCCTCTATAGTGGATCATGCATGAGGAAACTATGGGTCATGGGTTCCATACCATATCACTGTGGTATGAGGTTCCTATATCCCCACTATTGGTAGTGCCTTTAGAGATTACCTATGGTGCTCATGTCATTCTATACTTGTCAGTGGTACACGGTGAACTTTACATGTCACATAAATTTCAAGAAAGTGTATATTAAAATGTTTTCCTTACAGTGTTTCCCTAAAATTATTTCATTAAATTTTTAAAAATAAAATCATGTTAATTTTTCTTATAATTATTTGGTGTGGAATCTATTTCGGTGGAATCCTATTAGGAATTGGATCACACCCTACATAATCCCTTGGGTGTATATAAACCTTGTTATGATTGACCCATGTAAAGGAAAGGTGTTCCATAGTGGTGATGGTGGATCTGGTTTCTTGTATTCCACTTAATTTTGGTGTTAGTGGAGGTGGCATGAGGGTGTCATCCCTCTTGTTTCATGGAGACTTGGTTGTCTAGTTCGTTCCCCTCCACATTTAAGTATTTTGGTTTTTTGTCAATGATGTTAAAAGATTAACTTGTGATAGATGTGTTTCCTTTTTTATTGATATTTCCCTTTGTGTGATGGTTTATTTTTGAGAATTGGTTATGATTGATTATCATGGGTGAAAGTGTTCGAAAAAATGTAATGTTGATAGCCAAACACTAGTTTCTAACACATGGGGATCAAAAACTCCCTCTGGACCTTGTCATGGGTTGGGACGAGTATCGATTTTGGTGGAATCCCATGTCAGTTCGTGACATGGCGTGACATATCTACTGCTTAGGTTTTGGATATTGTATTCTTATTTTTGGGTTATCATGTGATGTTGACCTGTAATTTTTATAGTATTAGTTTGGTTATTATTTATTATCATTTGTTACATTCTATTGTTGTTCTACTTTGATAAAGAGGGTATAGTCTCCCCATGATATATAAATTAGAACCTTGCTACTTGTTGGTAGCCTATAGCGTATAGGGAATAATTCCTATGGTCATGTAACCAACTAGATCGAGGCACCGGTATGTAGCACCTTAGTCGTGATTTTACACATAACCGCCTTTCAACTTTTATTATTCCATATTCATAAAAAATTATTCTAATTTCCCATCACTCATAGCATTAATTTTTTTTTTAAAATTATCATCATCATATTGAAAACAGTTTATCTTTTCAAATAAGTATAGTTTCATAAACAATAAAAAAATGTATGATGTATATTCTTCTGTAATAATTCACATGTCCATATTTAGTAGTTCCATCAACATAATATCCCACCCATTCGTTATTTAGGTTAGAACTATATGATCTACCCTTATTAAAGAATCAACTACCTTATTTTCCTTCCTCGAGTTATAGTGTATTGATCACTCATAATATTTTAGTAGCTTGATCCATTGACTCTTCCCCATATTGATTTGTTTCTATGAAAATATATATTTTTGGATTTTATGATCCATTTAAATCTCACATATTTCACCATAGAGATAATTAATATATTTATTCAAAGAAAAGACTATAGCTACAAAATCAATATAATGGGTTAGATATTTTTGTTCAGGATACTTTACATGCCTTAATTCAAATTAAATAACTTAATCATTATTCTTAAGGGCACAACCATGTATGTTCTCAGAATCACCAATATATATCACAATATAATCATTTATTAATGGTAGAGTCAAAATTGGGGCATTAACCAATCTCCTATTAAATTCTCAAAAACATTCATCACATTCCTTTATCCATTTGAAAATAACCCATTTATGAGTAATCTTGGTTAATGGTTTACTCAATTGTAAAAAATTCCAAAATAATTATTGATGGTATCCATCCAAACCAATGAAACAACTTACCTCAATTATGCTCAACGGTGTAATCCATTCCTTGACATCCTTTGCCTTTGTAGGATCAACTGTGATTCCAGCCTTGGAGATAATATAGCTGATAAAAGAAATCCCATGAATCAAGAAATCCTACTTTCTAAGTTTCCAATAGAACACTTTTCTTCAAAGAGTCTCAAGAATGATTTGCAGGTGATTTTTGTGATCCTTATAGATTTTAGAATAAAATCAGATATCATCAATGAATACCACAAAAAAATTAACAGGATATTCCTTAAACACTATTTTCATTAGATCTATAAAAATAGAGGGTAAATTAGTCAGTCTAAATGGAATTACTGTAAACTCATAATGTCCATTACTCGTTTCGAATGGTATATTCAAAATGTATTCCTTATTTACTCACAAGTTATATTTCCTTGAAATAATTTCATTTTTTGAGAAATATAGAGCTCCAAGAAGTTGATCACATAAGTCATTAATCCAAGGAAGATGATAATTTTTACTTGTCATAATATCATATATTTCCCTATAATCAATTAAAAACCTCATGGATTCATTTTTCTTCATAACGAAGTGAACATGTTCTAGTCATGGTGAAACACTATATCATATAAATCCTTTGTCAGACACCACCTCTAGTTATTTTATTAACTCCACTTATTCCAATGTGTCCATTCTATAGGATGACTTTTATATAGGTCATTCATCAATAAATAAATCAAAAGAAAACTCAACCTCATGCTATCTTGGATGTCTAGGTAATTCATCACGAAATACATCAATGTGTTCTGGAACAATAGGCACATACTTAATTTAAAGATTACCTTCTCTATCCACTAATTTTGTCTGCTATACTTACCCAATAATCTCATTCAGAAGAGATACTAAGAGTGGATCCAGACATGAATTAGTTGAAAAAGTGTCTTCACTAAAGATAAAGAATTCAAAATCTTCATCACGAATTGTAACTTCCTTTCCACTAAATAATTTGTTCATTAAATATTGAAATCTATTCTGTACCATGTATTATATAGAATTCAACCATTAGTATAATAATAATTTCTATAAAAAATTCATGTTTATGTGTCATAATGGGTACTTCAAGACACATCCTTGTTCCAGTGAGACTTTCACTAGGATTTTTGACTAAAAACTCAAATTTTAAAGTGATGGAGAAATATCTAATTACCATTAAAAATACGAAATATATAAAATAGTACAAGGATCCCTAATAAAATAGAGAATTATCTAACATTGATGTTATGATTAATGTAAATTCCTCCATGTCATTGGATACTTATTCATCACCTATGGTTATTTCATATGCATAACCTTCTTTTATTAGACCCTTCTACATTATGATCACTTGAAGCATAAAAATTTGGGTTGAATAATGCACTATTTCATTATTGTTAAAGCATTGGATATTAGTTTTTTCATTATTCCCATTACATTAATTACCCAGATGACCCTTTATACTGACCCTTGCTTAACATACATTAACATCACATCAAATTTTAAGAATACATAATACATTTCACAAACAAACACCCAAAGACCGTATTAGTTTAGTACCTTTGGAAACATGGAAACATATACACTGGTATATATGTGAGCTAGATTATCTCCCACTAGGTTGTTCTAGACTAGCACATTTCTTAGACACAACATTCATAATACATATCTCTATAACCTAGGGAAAGTAAACATAAAAGGGGTGATAACAGATGCTCTGTAAGGGTAAACAAGAGAGATATGTAAGCATAAACATGACCATAAGGGTATGATAATGTGATCATAACATTAGAATATCATACCTTGAATATCAAAGATCATAAACATGAATCAGTGTATTAAGATTGAAATTTTATAAGACATGGATCATAAGTTAATCAAGAGAATAAGTCACGATATAATAACATAGGAAAAACACATAGAATTGTGGCAGAAAAATAATCATATAAAATTATTTCCATAATAGTAAAGGAATCATTTTCAAGGAATTATTATTACCATGGGTTCACTCCCCATACCATCTTGGTCCTCATGATTCACTCCCATGACCATCTTATAATTTAAGGTTCACTCTCAAGACCAACTTAGCAGAAAAAGTCGATTACAGAACTGAGTTCACTCCCTATTCCATCCATGTCTATCTCATGAGATATAAATATTTTACCAATGAATTAGATGGAGATATAGGTCTCACATATCTCATAATTAACTCATACAAACGTTTTCCACATTGTCATAAATAATAATATCATAACCAATGAAATAAAATGGGTTTCATACATTTATAATCATATCATAACCTGTAGAAAAGAGACCGCTTACATAATAATTTCATCAAAGCATAAACCATGAAGAGAAGCTTGTTTCATATGCATATAACTCATGAAATATATATTGGTTTCATAAACATATAACCCATGAAAGATAAACTAGTTACATTAATATATAACTCATGAAAGAGAAACAGGTTTCATAAACATCATGCCATCAAAACAGAAAACATTCAGAGAAAGAATATGAATGTAAAATTTGGATACGTTTCCCATAAAATAATTATTAACACCAATATTTTTCATCTATAATGGAAAATAAATTTTAAATAAATTTTGATAACATTTCTTGAGGAAAATAACCTTTCAGCTTTGAAAAATTCTTTTTAAATCCTAAAACGTTTTTCATAACCCTTTTCTTTGAATGTAGGATTAATAATATATAATGTAATATTAAAAAACCATAAAACATTTTTAAAATAATTTTTCTTTTAAAATTATCATAAAATATCATTTTGAAAACATTTCTTCAAGCATTATTCAAAACATGTTTTGTTGAATAAAACAGATTTTCGGCTAAAAAGAGAAACGTGGTATGTTTTTCAGAAAAAAAATTTCTTATTTGTATTAAGTAGCAATGAGTTGAAAATGGTATTAATATATGAATAAATCATGAATAAAAATAGTATAAGGAAATTAATGAGTTTTCTTGAGATAATGATCCTAATATTTCATCAATGGAAGCATATTCATAAACATTCTCAATAAATGATAAGATTGTTTCAATAAACTCATACCACTGGGTAACATTGAATCATACTACACATGTGAAAACATGAGATAAAATGAATCTTAAAATATCATGAAAATAATTATATTCATTATATAAAATTTTAAATCGATGTATATACACCTTGTAAAATAATATAGGTGCATAACAAAACATGTGTCTCAAAGAAGGAAAATTGGGACAAAACTGCCTTACAGATGTTGAAACTTTGGAACCATAAATCATCATGAAATTGAGATCATAAAAGTGATATATAAATATCCACAAATTTATTTATATTAATAATATAATAAATTCATGGAAATTTTATACACCAGACAAATGAAATGTGTGGCGAACAAGGCATAAGTCTCATAGAAATAAAAGTGATATGAGAAAACTCTAACCTTCTATATGGAATCTCTTCTTACTCATTCAAACCTCCTATATAATAAATAGAAGATTATTATAAATATATTATAAAAACATATTCCTATATATATATAATACCATATATTATTTTATTATGACATTTTATTACCCTATTTTTATCTCTTCCATGTTAAAGTTATGTTTTGGTTAATAATCGCTTTGTTTTTCACATGTGTTTTGATTTGATATATTTTCTTCCTAATAATTATATCATGATATGAATAATATAAATCATGATATAAATATCATATATTTTCATTTCTTACATATATATAATAATCTATAAAATATAGAAATATGAAATGGAATACATTGTTCAAGGAGAAGGTAGGTCGTACCAATGCATGAACGATGCTTCCAATTTATTGTCGTATTGAAAGAAAATTATTAAATAAAATATATGTATATAAATATTTAATATCTCTATAGTATAATAATTATGTTAAATATATCAAATAATTTCACTAAACCCATCTTTAATACATTCCATGTAATTTTCTAATGAATCACATAACTTTGAGGAGGTGGTAGACCAAACATCAAAAAATGAAGTTGTACTTTTTACATAAAATGGAAAGCATGGAGGTATGTTTTATATAATAATTTTAAAACCATAAATACATCATAAATATCACATATATCATATAAAAAAATTATTTTTATCACAATGACAAACCATTTGAGGTGGTAAGGGAAAAATGAAGAACAACGTTTCATGAGGTGGTAGTCCGCCGTACACCAGAATGGTAAGTTTTTTACCCATTTGATGGAAGTGTGTGTAGGTGTAGGTATAAAACATAGAATTAATATATATCATAATATTCAATATTATTATTTTTTATATAATCAAGGAATAATAATATTTTATGGGGTGTATAATTATAATAAAACCAAAGAGCTTATGGAAGGATGTTACCTCTTCTTTGGATAACTCCTATTGGTTTACACCAAAGGGCTTCCTTAGTTGTCTTTATGCTCAAAGGGAGGCCTCTTAGATGAAGTGTGGTAAGTTGGTAGGTGCATTTTTTAGGGTTTGACCATGCCAAAGGGCTTGAAATGTGCGAGGAAGTGAGGGGGGGGGGGGGGGTGAGTGCCCTTTTATAGTGGATGAGGAGTGTCATTATTGTAAATATGAAAATGTAAACACTATTGAGAGGTCTCCCTTACATAGTGGGCATCCAATAATTTTACATTTTAAATAAAATATGGAAATTGTTCTAAATATGGATATTCAATGGATTTTGGACATGTTTGTAGGTATTTTTTTGATTTATGATTAATGATGAACCATTAAGAAACATCATTTTTACTCTATTCACTATAATTAATTTTAATTACATTCAGTAATATAATTGGAAAAAAACTATGTTTTCCTTATTAGAAATTCTATTTTATGATAATTACAAATTTTTCTCCATTTTCCAAAATTCTAATAATATTAGTGGCATAAATTAATTTCAAATTAATCCCACAGACATGTCGCGATTGTGTGTTTTTTAAGTGAAAATGTTTAAATGTTTGAAATGATTTTATATTCAATTTAAATGTAATATTGGTTCCAATAACCTAAAATAGATTAATATATTTACAATTGATCAAATTAAACTTTAAAACAAACTGAAATTGTAATTTATCAATGTAAATGAATCAGACAAAAAAGATGTTTTGAATTAAAATTCAGTATTTTTCACTATTCATCCAAAAATTATGTTTTTTAAAAAAATCTCAAAAATTCATCCGAAGATAATTTTGACTTTATTAATTAAAAAATTAAGTTTATTTTGTAAAATTATATTTCTAAGAGTGTATAATATTAATATTTTTATTGTTCACAGAAGGACATGAAAAGACGTTCCTTTGAGAAAATAGTATTTTCAAACATATAAAGACTTTAACAAACAGTAAATGTTTTATAATCAATATGTTTTATTTTTATAAAACCATAATAAATAATATTTAAAAATTAGTTATTACTATTCATATTACTATTTTAATGGCTAGAATATAACTATTTCATTTAAATTATTATTATAATAAAATATTGTTTTGTAGAAATTCAATGTTGTGTGTAACGCAAGCCAAGTCAGTGTTGTGTGTAGTGAAAGATTATCATTGTGTAGCATATAAAAAAACATGAATTACTATAGCGTGTAACACAAGAAAATAAATAAAATTAATTTATTCTAAAAAAAGATTCAAAAAAACCCTAGGGTGTTACATTCTACCACCCATAAAATGAACTTCTCCCTCAAAATTTGTTAATTTTGTAAACAAAAATGAGGATAATTATGCCTCATCAAATCATCAAGTTCACACATAGTTTACTCTAACATGTGATTTCTCTACAAAACTTTGACTAGGTGAGTGGGATTATTTTGAATAACATTCTCTCTACAACCCAGAATTTCAACTGGTTGTTCCTTGTAAGAAAGGTACTACTCCAGCGGTATGATCTCTCAGTTAAGTACACATGGAAGGTCAAGTATGCACTTCCTCAGTAGTGATACATGGAAAACATCAGGAACACGAGATTCATTTGGAGGAAGCTTCATGTGATGGGATACTATACCGATACAATCAATAATTTCAGAGGGACACATCTGAAATCTCATAACCTTATTTAATGGATAGATTCATAGAAACACCTTCTCGCCAACATTAAATTCTAAATCATACTGATATTTATCTGCATAAATTTTCTACCAATCCAGAGCTACCTTGATATTATGTTTAATGAATCTAACCTTCACTGTCATTTATTCAATGATCTCAGGTCCCAGTAACATTCATTCCACAACTTCATCCTAGCACATTGGATCTCTACATTTCATCACATAGATGGAATCATAAGGTTCCTTCTAAATGCTTGAGTGAAATCAATTATTGTAAGAAAACTCCACTATAGGAATGTATTGATCCAAACCTTCTTTGAAACCCAAAGAACAAGATCTAAATTTATCCTCTAGGGTTTGAATTTTTCTTTCAAACTGACCATCCTTATGAGGATGATTAGAAGTGAAAAAACTAAATTTTGTATCGAGTTCTCACTACAAAAAAAACATGGTTTAGCGGCGGTTTTGTGGCGGCGGTTCACAAAACAGCCGCTAAACCTTTTTCGGTGAAGGTTTCAGGGCGGTTTTTAATAAACTGCCGTGAAACCCGATTTATTTTACACAGACGCCGACCCTTTCCCCCTTCCCCTTCGCGATCCCTAAGCCTCGCGACTCCGCACCCCCCGCGCTGCAGGCGACTCCCCACCCCCCGCGCTGCTGGTGACTCCTCACCCCCGCGATCTCTGGCGAAACCCGCACCCCCCGGCGCCCCCATCGACCACCGGCGACCCCCTTGACCACCGGCGACCCCCGCGGCCTCCGGCGACCCCGGCACCCCCCACGCCCCCCGCGGCCTTCGGTGACCCCCCGCACCTGATTTGTGAGGTAATCTAATGACCTGATTTGTAGTAAAACATAAAACCCACATTGGAATTTTATACCATTAATTAGTAGAGATTGAATGTTTAACATACTAGTGCATCCTAAATTATCTAATTAGAAGGGGACATGTTCTTACTTTTTTGAACTATGTTTTTCTATTTTGAATCTTGTTACAATTCATTGTTGATTTGGTATAGGGAGTGGTACAATATTGTGCCTTTTCTTTATTAATGCATGATTCCCATTCCATGTGATTTGAAAATGCATTATATTCATTTTTTTCATGAATTATTTAGTGTACTATTGAATCTAATATTGAGATTATATACATCAAATAGTTTTTTACAATTCATTCCTTGTGCACAAAGATTAATTAGTTGGGTTGTGAATAATTGTTGATATATATATTTAATTACACATATATTTTTGAACATCACAATGATATATTTATGTGGTCATAAACTAATAGTGTTTCTTGTTAATGAATCATAGTTTGTTTTAGTCTTTAAAATTAATTATTCTATATGTTATTTGAAATTTAGTTTCTTTGTAAATATATAGTCACTACATTATATTAATTGATGATAAATCATAGGTTATTAACTTTTCTTTTTCATTTTAATTGAGTACATGTTTTTTGTTGTGAATTAATGCTGTAATAAATGGCATTCTTATCATTGTTTTCCATACGATGTATTGTTGCATGCAGCCCTCCAGGACCTGTACATAGAAAACCAGTTTGGGTTAGAAAATTTCTCTTTAAAAGGTTGAATATTCAACATCCTTTATTTGAAAATGAACAAAAATGTGTCTAGAGATCATGAACACTTGGTCAATAATGGATTCAGTTGATGGAACACTATTTTTCTTTAATAACAATCTCAACAAATTCATACTACATTATTTTGATAACAAGAAAACATTATTAATAATTAGTTACTATATAGAGGTATGTTACGACTTTAATATACTCTCTTAAATAATTTATTCCTTTATTAACTGATATCAGTATGGATAAAACATCTTAATTTCTTATCATAATGCTCTGTTGGGTTTTGATCTGAAATTATTGTTGTCATTGAACTTTTTCCAGCATGGCATTCTTTTGGCACTATGTCCTAAGTTGCAGTTTCTTGGATGGCGGTTCTTGCGCATCTCTTATTTTTCATCCAAGATCAAGTACTTGCATTATCTGTTATCTATTAATGTTATTTTAGTTGTGTTTTAGGCCAATGATGTCATCTAATTCATTTGGGCAATCTTCTTGGTTCCAACAGTTTTAGTTGTGGATGAATTGCAGATTTGTTTGTAGGTTCACTGATATTTTCATTTACTACTATTTAGGCCCATCTGGAGTGGGGTTTTTTTGAATTTTAACTATTATATTCTATTGGAATTAGAGTTCTTATTTGCATTTGAGGAATTAATGTCAAGCTTCAGACTGGTTGCAGGTTCCACGTTATTGATTTGTTGTCTTAGTGCTGCGAATGCTTTGTGTTTTGGTTTTCTTTTTGTTATTTTGTTTCTTTTCATTTATTGCCTTTGGTTTATTGGTTCCAATGTAATCCCCATGGTGTTTCATGGACAGTCGTGCACAATTTTCTTGTCTGTGTTTGTGTTGTTTTGTTTGATTTGAGTGTACTGCTTCTCTATTTATATAATATGACTTGAAGTACCATTCTATATTGCACCAGGGTGTTGGTCCTATATCCATAAATATTGTATCCCCTTTCACACTAGGGTGTAGGTTCAAAATAAACATTATGTAGAAATATATTATGTAATCCCTATAACCGTAGGAAGAGGGCCCTCCATCAAACAGGATGGTTCTCCCCAGGAACATGTTTTGTGGATCCACCATACACATTATGCCGAAATAAAGGAGGTAATACACTATTACACAATGTAGAGATTCCTCAATCCACGGTTGTTATGATCTATAAGATTATAGAAAATTGATGAGGTGTTGGTCCTCCTCAATAATTTCCTGAACAAATTATCATGATATTGGGCATTGATGATATTTCATTAGAGAAGTTGTGAAACCATTATTTTTGGACTGGTATTTGAGATAGATATAACCTTTCTCTCCTTTTCGGTTTTCATTGAAGAACATATCTCTTTATTGTTGGGTTAGTTTTTTGTCAATCTTTAGGATCAGATGTCTAATATTAACATGTATTCTATTCCTCCTATATCGGGTTTGGATGCGGAAGGTTGGGTATATATGTTCTCAAACCTAATTGAGTTATTCGCACACATGTCATGTATATATAGATAATGTACAAATTAGTTGTGTATTATGTTGGGAAAAGGGATAATTGGGTTAATTTGACCTTACATGGTGGTCAGTGATTATAGATCAATAGTCGATCTCTCTATAATTCATTTGTTTCATATTACTGTCAGGATATGTAATATTTCCCTATTAGGTGTATATTTTTTCCATTTGTTTTCATATTACCTATTGCACTATTTTTTATTCTCTAAAGTAAATAACATGATAGAATGTAAATATTTAGTTTATTTTCTCTTATTTTTATTATTATGAACATATTCATATATATGGTTGGGTGCATGCCTACATGTACATTATGAAGAGGCCTACCATTATAATTATTCATTCTCGTCACTTATCTTTAAAAAATGGCCTATGGTGGAAAGAATTGGGTTTTGGTGGCCTAGTCTTCCACCGTGAGGAGGTCATTACTGCGTCGAGTCTCAAAAAACCATAATGGGAAATAAAAACACATGGGTCATCAAAATAATGAAATATCTAAAAAATTATTTCAATTATAACAAATATACATGTCACCTTATCAACAACTACATGACTTAAATATTTCAAAATACCAACATATATTCCTATGATGTAGACATTGTTTTTGGGAGAGGCAGATAGATAGATAAGGGGAAGGGGAATAAATTATATGGTTAGAAAGAAGTATATGTAACCAACACATCAAAAAAAGTTTGCTAATGTCAAATAGGACATCATTTGATTATAAACTACTTGCATCAACCTTGGATAAATTCCTCTACAACATCATTCATGGCCATGGTTGGGGTCAAACATGTAGTATTATTTCCATTATGTATGACTACATTTGATGTTACCTTTACATTGTTCTTAATTTATTTTTGGATTTTTTGGTTAGATTTTGGAGATTATTTACACTGGATCATTGTATAAATCATCTGATCTGATAATTATTTTTCTCAAAATTGATATGAGATGTCCCAACATTATTATCTCATGCTGTAACATGTCATTGGGTTAGAGGTACATCACCATTTATAATTTTTAAATAGTTTTAATTAAAATTAGATTAAGTTAAGTTAATTTGTTGATTGACTTGGTTCAACTTCATAGGTAATTTTTTTGGGATAAAGGTTGGAGTTCACCACAAACAATACATAAGTGGTTGGTTATTATATAGGTGTGATGAGGTGGGATGGAGATTTTTAGGCAATTATTCCTTGTTGGTTTTAATTGAAATAAATTATAATTTTTATAATAAAATTATACAATTAACTATAAATTGTATATAATTATGTATTTGGTGTTGTGCCTTGAGATAGGTACTAAAGATATGATTTCAGATTTAAAAAATCAGAGACAAGAGTTATTGGGATGTTCTTAAAAAGTGAAAAAATAGAATTGATGTGAGTAGTCCTTATGCATTTCCCATGTGTTTATGAATTTGATGTATGTATGTGTTTTACATTCTCACCACTATAGTGATCAAACCCTTTTAAAAAATTAATTTTTTTTATTAAAATAAAATTCTTATAAATGAGATTAATAATGTTTCAATGTCTAAGACAACCCTTGAATAAAAAACTGGTTCTTTATATGTCGATGGTTGAAGACATGATTATAAATGTCTGACTTGTAATACTCAAACCTAGAGAGGTGACACTTCAATGAATAAAGTGAACATAGTGGCCCTCTTTATAGTTGGTTGTGTATGAAACCATTGAGAAACATCATTCCTCTTAGAGGACATCTAAGGTCAAGCCTAAACAATCACATAATGTCTCAGGTTTAAAATGCATTATGATCAGTTTTGATCACACATCAATGGGGTGTTGTTTGAGGCAACATAAATGTGTGATCGATAGTGTTATGATAAGTGTGTAGCCTGATATTCTTATTGCTCCTCAATGAGGTGTTGACGTTGTCTCCTATGGACCAGACTTGTTCTGTTGGTCTGAAGTGGTAAATGTGATCAATGAATCATCTTTATTATATTATGCATACTTTATGATCAATGGTTCATCTTTATTATATTATGTTTTTGTAATCTTACACTATCGTATATTTTTGTGTAGGCACATTGTGATATACATGGATAAAAGCTGGATCACATTACCGAGGAACACACCTCAATATGTTAAGGGTTTGAATGAGTTTTTAGATTTTGCAATTTCTAATCGATCCGTTGAAGGGAGAATAAGATGTCCATGTCCTAAATGTAAATTTAGAACATGGTTGAAGAGGGATGATGTTTATGAACATTTAATACTGAAGCAATTCCCTGGTCAATATTTGTGTTGGATTTGGCATGGAGAATCAAACAATATAGAAAGATTGAGGACTGATGTTAATCCACAGAATGAGGTCCCAAGTTTGTCGCCAATGGAAAATGAAATGCAAAACCTCATAAATGATTCATTCGGCACTGCAAGACACCACTATGAGCATCAAAACATATCAGAACAACCAGAATATGATGCTACAAATTGCAACGTGACAAGTGATGTTTTTGAGACTGTAACACAAGAAGATCAAGATTGTAACATATCATTGGATCCTCCTCTTGATTCTGTGGAGCCAAATGTAAGGGAAAACTTCAGTGAGGAAAATGCGTTTCATGATTTAGTTGACGATGGAAATCACGAGTTGTATAGTGGGTGTTTGAAATATTCAAAGCTTTCATTTCTGTGGAATTACAAATAAGGCAATGTCTATGTTATTGGAATTGATTCATGATGCATTTCCTGAAGAAAAAATCCCAGAATCGTTTTATGAGATGAAAAAAGATGTAAACAAGCTTGGTCTGAATTATACAGAAATACATGTGTGTCCCAATGATTGAATGCTTTAATAGGGAGAGGATTCAAGTAGACAGAATTGTAAGAAATGTTCTTCTTCTAGATGGAAGTCAAAGGGTAATGTTGGAAGTATGACTGAACAAAATTTCATGGAGAAGAAGAAAAGGAACACACCTGCAAAAGTTTTGTGTTACTTTCCTTTGAAGCCTCGATTACAAAGATTATTCATGTCATCAAAAACCGCTGAACACATGAAGTGGCATGCTGTAGATAATAACAATGATGGGTTAATGAGATATCCATGAGATTCCCAATCGTGGAAGACATTTGATTCATTACATCCAGATTTCTCAGCTGATCCTAGGAATGTTCGATTGGGATTGGCTGCCGATGGATTCAACCCATTTGGGACTTTGAGTACGAGTTATAGCATTTGGCCAATTGTTTTGATCCCTTATAATCTGCCTCCGTGGATGTGTATGCAACAAACATCTTTTATCATTTCGATGATTATTCCTGGAAAACAAATGCCTGGAAATGATATTGATGTATACCTGCAGCCTTTGATTGAAGAATTGCAGGAGTTATGGAGCAACGGTGTTGAGACATTTGATGTTTCTTCTAAAACAATGTTCAAAATGCATGCTGCTTTAATGTGGACCATTAGTGACTTCCCTGGGATTGGGAATTTATCTGGTTGGAACACTTATACGGGTTTGGCTTGTCCCGTTTGTAACTTTGATTTCGAGCCCAAACGGCTACCTCACAGTAGAAAATGGTGCTTCTTGTGCCATCGAAGATTTCTTGATGCATCTCATAGATTTCAGCTGAACAAATAAAAATTTAATGGTTCCATTGATCGTAGAAAACCTCCAAAGTTGTTAACCAATTCTAAAATATTGACACAGCTTGAAAATGTTAAAAAAAATTTTGGGAAGGTTCATCATTTGAATGATAGTGGAAAATGAGTGTGAAGTGCATCGTCAAGTGAAATCAGAACGCAACAATGGAAGAAAAAAAGTATATTCTTCAAACTTCCATATTGGGAATTTAATTCTTTGCGCCACAATCTTGATGTGATGCATATTGAGAAGAATGTATGTGATAATTTGACTTTCACATTACTTAATGAGCATGGAAAGTCGAAGGATCATCTCAATGCTCGCAAAGACTTACAAATAATGAATATAAAACGTGATCTCTGGACAGATGAGAATGAAAAGTATGCTCTTGCCATTTTTTCAATGAAAAATAGGGATAAAGATACGTTCCTTCAAATTTTAAAGAATGTGAAGGTATCTGATGGGTATTCGAGTAACATCTCAAGGTGTGTTGACTTGAAGAATCGTAAGTTGTATGGATTTAAAAGTCACGATTCACATATTTTGTTACAACAGTTAATACCATTGGCATTACATACATTATTACCTGAAAAATTTACTGCTGTTGTACTACAATTCTGCACATTTTTCAGGCAATTATGTGAGAAATCTATACATCCATTTCAGCTTGACAACCTACAGGAGAGGTTTGTATTGACCCTTTGTGCAATGGAGATGATCTTTCCTCCATCATTTTTTACTGTCATGATGCATTTAATTGTGCATTTTCTTGACGAAGCTAAATTAGGAGGCCCCGTTCATTATTGATGGATGTATCCAATTGAGAGGTATTTTATTTGTATGTTTCCAGTTAAGTAAACAATTTTTGGCATTTAAATAAATGCATAATATTATTATTTTTTTTCACAGATATCTTGGGCATTTGAAAGCATACGTGAGAAATAAAGCTCAACCAGAAGGCTCTATTGCTGAAGGCTATTTGGCCGAGGAGTTTCTCACCTTTTGTTCCAGATATTTGGATGATATTGAGACAAGATTTAATCGAGTTGGATGTGTTGACGACACATCAACTCATTCTCAAATGCATCAGAAATCAAAAATATTTCCTGTTATTGGTCGATCAGTTGGGAGGACCTCATATGCGACACTAACAGAATTGGAATTATTACAGGCACATAGATATGTGCTGCTGAATAGTGAAATTGAAGATCCATTTATTGAAGAGTTGAGGATACAAACAAAGGGACGAATGAGAGGACGAACATGAAATGAAAAAGATATAACGAAAGATGTGAATAAAGAGCTGGTAGAATGGTTTGCACGACGTGTAAGTTTATAAATATTGCAATAAATAAGAATATTAGTTTGACACATACAATTTGAAAATCTATTAATTTTTTTTTTCAGATCATGAATATTGATACTCGACCAGACTTGTCAGAAGATTTGAAGTTTCTTGCTAGAGGTCCTATAAAACAAGTTAGAAAGTTCGGCGATTATAATGTGAATGGTTTTAGATTTCGTACAGTCGATCGAGAAGTGGGTTTGAAAACACAAAATAGTGGTATATTTACATTTGCTGAAGTGGAATACTATGGAAAGATTCATGATATTATTGAATTAAACTACCACGGGCATTTTTCTGTTGTTTTATTCAAATGCAAATGGGTCGATATTATCAGAGGTGTTAAAATAGATTCCTTGCAATTTACTTCTGTAAACTTCTCTCGCTTGATGGATGTTGGTGATCGTGAACTGCATGATCCATATATCTTAGCATCGCAGGAAAAAATGGTATATTATGTGAATGATGTTGTGGATGAAGGGTAGAGTGTAGTTACTCATGTAATACAAAGAGATTTGTATGATATGGGTGATGAAGTGGAATATTTGACCTCTACAATTGAATTTCATCAACAACAAGAAGTAGAATTATTTGTCCATCATGATATTGAAAATATTAGTGTATCAAGGATGAATGAAGTGGATGAAGCAATGGAGTAGGAAACCGACATGATTGAAGGGGAAAATGATTGTATGTACAATTATTTATTCATTCAACAACCACTTGTTTCATTTCTGTAGTCATTCGTTATCATTGTTATATATATATTGTTTGTTAGTACTGGGCATCTTTTATCATTTTTAATTTTTTTTTATGCATAATTTTTTTGAAATATATATTCTGAACTTAATTTTATTTGATTAAATGACAGTAATTCCAAGGAAGAAGCGGTACACCATTCCTTCTACTTCTGCGACAGATGACGATCCGTCTGTCCCCACGACATCTGAGGCAGCAGCTGCCTACATCCCTGCTTCATCTCCCCCTGCACCATCTCTGACACCATCAGTGGATGCCTCATTAGAGGATGAGTCATCGCCTCCCCCCTATATGAGCCTCAGAATTGGGGCAGTGACACACCCCTTCCAATTCATCACGGACATTCTGGAGGGTCACAGTCATAGGTACAAATTTTAATTAAATAAATTTATTGCATTTTGTGTATAGTAATTGTTTGCTCATTGCAGATGAAAACAATGCAACCGTGGAAAAACACATAAAAAGATCTGATGTTTGGAACATGCATGGCGAGAAGATAGTGGTGCCATTTGATTCTTATGGGGTCCCGACGGATGACGCCGCAGGTTTACTTGGTCAGATTATAGGTCAACTGGCAGGAGAGCCCATTTCCCTGCCTATTTCATACGATGATTGGAGGCATATGCCTCCAAACTAGAAAAATGAAGTTTATGATTCTCAGATAAAGGTAATTTTATTACTTTATGGTTTAATTGAATGTCATGTTACTAATATATTCAAAATGAATTTCAGTATACAGATGTTCTTCCACTTTACCGTTGCTGATGTGATAGCATGGAAGTGGACATTGAAAAATCTTGGAAAAAAATGGAAAGATTTCAAATGGAGGTTGTGGTGTGATGTCAACGATACTTCGTTGACCTTGCAGCAGATGTATGAGAAGCTACCCAGTGGGGTACCGAAAGAACAGTGGAAGGTTTTTGTCAATAGACATCGTGATGATAAGCGGATGGTATTGAAATATATATTATTATATTATCCTCATTTTACATTTATACATGTACATGAAGAGGATATAGACATTGAACACAATACTGTTAAATTGAATTTTAATTATTTCAAGATCTCTCAAGACAGAATGCTTCAAACCGGGCAAAGCAGGCCATTCCGCACACTGCGGGTTCAAAAAGCTTTTCAAGAAGCCGAATGTCATTGGTAATCTTTTAATTAGTTTAAATATTTATAAGATAATATTATCTATTTAACATATTTAATTGTTGATTTATCTTTGTTTAATGCAGTCACAGAGTTTAGGGAATGACGCATCCCGAACAGAATTGTGGCTGGATGTTCATAAAAAAACAGATGGAAGTTTTGTTAATGAACCTGCCAGAGAAGTTGGGGTATGAAGTCAATTATTTATTATAATAACTTATTATCAGTTTTTACTGTGTTAATATATATTGATATTTGATTTATAGGTAAAAATTAAGGAAATATGGGATTCCAATTCTGGGCAATCCAACTCAGTCTCCCAGGATGACCCGGTTGGTAATGTCCTTGGGAAGGAGCATCCTGGTAGAGTGCACGAGATCGGTTTGGGACCTATACTATCTAAGGTCTTTCGCATGCCATCAGGGATTTCAGCTACATCTACTCCTGCTTATAGTCATTTCATACCTGAAGATGCTCATAGGGAGATGTCTTCTCTACGAAACACAGTTCACCAGCAGGGGGATCAGATATCTGGTTTGCAGAAAGAGTTGCTTGAAATACGTCAGTATATGAGCAGATATGCCCCCGGTGGTAGTGCATCGGGTAGTGGTGAGCAGGTAAATCACAAAAAAATCAAAATCATTTAGTTTTCAAACTTTTATTGGTTTTAAGTTTTATTATAAATATGCAACAATATTTAATTTTCAATATAATGTTCTTACAGGTGGCAGCAGGTGGTGGATATGAAGGTGGAGAGGGTGACGATGCAGCATCAAATGATGAGTAGTAGTATTGTTGATGTGTTGAACAAGTATGATAATGGTTTGTTTGTATATGTAACATTTATGGCACATGGTTGCCACCAAACATTTCCATATATGTAACCCATATTGATTTCATTTCTACTATATAGCAGCATTCGGGTAGCCCCATTGTGTAAGCTCGATTCATAAATGGATTGGGTGTTCTGACACACTGGTCGGGTTGGTTTCATCTTTTATGACAAATGTTATGGAGTTTGTGAGTGTGAATCAGATAAGTGTCACATGTGCGATTAAGGTGAATCTAACCTAGTTCTCTTATGAGCAGTTGGTCTATCTCTTCTTTTCACAACTAGGACACTCCTAATTTGGGGAACATCGTGTCAGATATAGTAAAAATGTCCTTCTAGGTAGTAGAAGTGATGGAAGTGTCTTAGAGGTGATGGAAGTGTCTCCAATCTTCTGATAATATTTATACACTCTTAGTGTACTCTTTCTTTGCAACGAGCATGTCCCCTATCTTTACGCCATCCTCGATGCACTAAGAGAGAATCGGTTATATACCGAGCTAAAGCTATCAACTGTTATTCTTTTCTAATAAATAGGTTTTATCAATGTTTCATGCGGGATGCATGGTTTTTATTGAGGCATGGTTAGTTCTTGTGTGATACCTGAGTTCCTGTGTAGGAATGCCTTGGACATACTTTTGGACACCAATTGTTTCCTTTGACTTGATCACTAGATGAATGTAATTCTAGGCTCAGTCAATGATCTTATGTGGATGTTTTGGTCTTTTACCAATATCTCACTTGTAAACTTGGAGTATGGACTACCTAGGGATAGTTACTTGGACTCTAACTTGATGATATTATTTTATCCCAAACTTATCGTCGGACACAAAGGTGATGTTTAAAGGGTAATGATTATAGTGGGATGGATCTAGGTTCCACCCTTGTTCATGCTGGGGAATAATGTATTAAATGGTTAGGTGATGGAATGACTAAGAAATTTCATTGAAAGTCAGGTATGGGCTTATATGAATGTGCTTGTGGTAAACACGGGATTTCATAGAGGAAGGAATTGTGGTTCAGGTTGTGATATGTGAGTCATCTAAGTTGAGTATCTTGGGAATGGTTAGCTGAAAGTGGATTGAATTATTATACTTCTTCTTAGATGTATATAGGTGAATGTATCCATTTAAATCATGTCACTAGGCTAATGTGGGTGTCATGAAAGGGTCGAAAATGTCTTCTGAGAAAGATTGCATGACTAGTTTCAGTTAGGCTGATTGGCATTTGACTGTATCTTTATAGTAAGGTCCCTATTATGGCCTCACAAGTATTTAGGATTTCCCAATTAGAGGAAAAATTCCAATATTGTCATTGTAAATCTTTGGATATTCTTTATAGGAAATTACAATGGTGGAGAATACTATGGTTCATAATTTTCTGTTAATGTTAAAACCTATGGTGGGGAGCACCATCGGTTGGATGCTTAAAGGGATGACGATGTGATCATTTATCTAATTGAACGGGCCTAGGTAAGCACCAAAAATATAAAGTTTGGGTGGTATGATAGGTGCACACTGTTTGTCTAAAACTGTGTGAACTTGTAGTAGAAAACCATGCGGCTGGAGTAGGTGAGAAGAAGTGCCCCACATGGGCTGCACACAGTTTTCCAAACTGTGTTCCTAGATCACATGGTTAGTGCCACTTAGGCATTATTATCACACAATTAATTACACATTTGTCACATGGTTAGGGTAAACTATGTGGGGAAACCATGTGAGGTAGGATTCCTAAGTAGTGGGAGTCTCACGGTTGGTGTACGGTTTTGAAATTCATATAGCCAAACCATGTGAACTATTCTTAAGGGTGAAATTACCATTTTCTATTAATAGGTTAAATGTTTTAACTCCCTTTCTTTCCTCCTCCTTCTTCTCCAGCATTCACAGCTCCCTCCTCTATGGGTTTCTCTACCTCCCTCCATTAGGATTTTATGGTTCTCCTTCATCCATCATCAGATTTTATCACCATCAATCCCTAATTTATCAAGGTACAATATCTTTTCCCCTATTTTCAGGGTGGATGTATGTTTCTTAGATTTCTTCCCTTAGGGATTTTAGTTATTTTATTTATTCATGTACTAATGTGTATCATTCTACCTTCTATATGTATACTATTTTTTAGTTTTTTATCTTCATCTGGACATGAATTCATGGTTGTAAATTTTCATTGGCCTTTTATATTTAGTTTATATTATTCATCCAATGCTTTGTCTTTCATTTATTGTTGATTTAATTATTGTATGTTGTTTCTCTATTTATTATACCGCAATCCTACACTACCAAGAAGGGGGTCGATATCCCCATGAAACCTAGGTGATCTCTATATTCTGGTTTGATTTATTTTTCAGGGCAGTGGTGTAGTAGAACCAAATTTTTTTTTCCAGTTCAGCATTTAGCGGCAGTTTTAACCGCCGCTAATGCCATAATTGGTAGCATTTAGCGGCGGTTAAAACCGCCGCTAAATATATTACATTTATATTTAACGGTGGTTTTTACCGCCGCAAAATAGTCGCATCAAACGACATAATTTTGCGGCGGTTAAAACCGCCACGAATAAAAAAGTGTGGCATACCCATAAAACCGCCGATAAATGGAGAGAAACCGCCGGGAAATGAGGTATCTACGACACATTTTGTAAACCGCCGCGAAATAGAAAAAACCGCCGCTAAAAGATTGTCGACGCCAAGTTTAGCGGCGGTTTAAACCGCCACTAAATGGGAAAAAAACCACCACTAAGGGTTGCTTTTGTTGTAGTGTCTTATGGAAGATGTCATCATAACATTGAGGTAAAACTCATATCATGACCATATAAAATGGAATATTTTACTCCACACAACACATTTTTTATGTATATCCTGGAAAGCTGATCTAGAGAGAAGTCTTCTCTGATAGAAATTAAGTGTGCTGAACTAGTAAAGTAATCGACGACCACCCATATAACATTAAACCCTTTAGAGATTTTGGGGAGTCAATTAATAAAATCTATAATGATTTTCTCCCATTTCCATTCTCATATGGGTAATGGATGCAACATAGACTTAGACTTTTTTCTTTCTTCCTTAACTTGTTGTAATACCAAGCACCGAGATACAAACTCTATGATATATCTCTTCATTTCATCCCATCAGAAGTATTATTTCATGTCTCTATACATCTTTGTACTTCCAATAGGAATAGGGAATGAATAACTATGAGATTATTCCAATATCTCCTTCTTCAAATATTGTATGAACGAAACACATAAATGGTTCCTGAAAATTATCATTCCATCATGATCAAAGATAAATTTAGAAACATTTATAACCTTTTTCAGCTCTATATCTTTCTTCGATTCCACTTTAATCTTCACATGGATCGAGGGTTGAACATTCAATTAAACAAGATAAGATTTTCCCCTTCCATCAATATTTCCAAATACATCCATTTCAAATATAGAAATATTTTATGTTATGTGATCCTCATTATGGATAATCTAGCATGATCCTTTCGACTCAATGCATCAGCCACCTTATTCACTTTACCTAGGTGGTAATGTATTGAGTAATAATAATCCTTTATTAGCTCTAACCATCATCTCTGGCGCATGTTTAACTCCTTCTGTGTGAATATATATTTAAAATATTATGATTAGTATATATATCAATCTTTTCTCCATAATGATAATTCCACCATATCAGAAATGAAAAAGGTACCACAGCTTACTCCAAATCGTGACTTGGGTATGTTTTTTAATGACTCTTCCACTATTATAAAGTATAGGCTATAACCATGTTGTTCTGCATAAGTAAAACTCCAAATCCTTTCATGGATGCATCACTATAGATTTCAAACCCTTATCTACTATAGGGTAATGTAAGAATAGCTGCACATACTAACCTTCTCTTCGGTTCCTTGAAATTTCCCACTCATTCATATGCCCAGAAGAACTTGGAACCCTTCTGAGTTAATTTGGAAAGAGGATTTGATTATTGTGAGAAATTATCCACAAACCATTGATAATATCTAGATAAACATATAATGTTATGAATAATTGTAACCATGGTTGGTATCAACCGACATTCAATATCCTTCTCACTTTACAGATCTACTATTATACCCTATATTGAGATTATATGACCAAAAAAGGAATGCTTTTGAATCCAAAACTCAATCTTTTTAAATTTTTCATACAATTTCTCCTTCCTTAGTATCTTAAGTAAAATTCTTTAGTTGTATTCATGATCTTAATTAATTTTTAAATTGAAAAGAATATAATCTATGAAGACTACCATAAAAAGATCATGGTAATCATTAAAGACTCTATTAAACAAATACTTAAAGATAACATGGGATTTAGTAAGACCATAATGCATCACTATATATTCATTATGTCTATAACTTATATAGAATGTTTTCTTGTGTTTATCCTCCTTCATGACCCACAATTGATGATATCCAGAAAAATGGTAAATCTTTGAAAAGTGTTGAGAACCACGCACTTGATCAAAAAAGTAATCAATACAGTGAGTTGGATAATATTTCTTGATAGTGATATTGTTGAAATCTCAATAATCAATGTAGGTCATCATTAATCCATATTTATTTTTCACAGAGAGAATATGTTGACCTCAATGTGATACAATTGGACTAATGAATCCATTATCAATGATTTATTGGAGTTTCTTTATCAATTCATGCAACTCAATTGGGGATAATCATTAGGGATTATTTGAAATTGGTGTGGCAGCAGGTATGAGTTATACTGAGAACACAACTTCATGACTTGATGGAAGGCTTTGAAATTATTCCAAAATGACATAAAAAAATTCCCAAATAATAGGCATACTATTGATGTCTATTTTCTCCCCAACCATTTGAGATAAACATGCCTTCTGAATGGGAATTAAGATGCATACACAAGGTGTAATATTCATAGGATGTTCATACATATTGTCACATTGAGAGACGATCATAGTTTGTTTTGAAATATCAAACATAACATCCCTTACTAATGGATTTGGGATTTAGGAAGAGAATGAAAATCGATGCCTCATATTACATCTAATTCACCCAGAGGATGAATGGTAAGATTTTTAGGAAGTATATTCCCACAATCATCAACCAGAGAGTAATCATAGACTTGATATGAAATCAATGCACCATTAGAGGGTTTGCACTGCTAATTACACATATAATCATTTAGGTGGAATCATAATACCCTTATATAGTTAATAATATATTAAATAGTGGGTATATCCAGAATCAAATAAGATATTTGCAGTTCTAGAGTGGATGGTATGTGTACCTTTCACCCAATCGTTAACACACCCCTCATCAGAAACAATGATTGCATGAGATTTCCCTGATCCCTTGGTATTACAGGTTATTGATGTCGATCATCATCATTAATCTTTTGGTTTGGGAAATTTTTAGCATAATTCCCATTCTCCTTACACTTGTAGCATTGAAGCAGTGGAGGTTCTTTATGTACAACATTCTCTCCACTCACAATGTTAGCTAACTTTTTCCCATTTTTTTGGAATTCAAATGCCTGATGAGCTTCTCTAATCCACATTAAACATTTATTAGACCCCTTAAGACAATTTACCCCATGACTATTCTAACACATAGACCATAATGGAAATATCATCTTTTTTTTTCAATGGTTTTTAGATTTTCCTTTGAATTAAATTTTCCATTCCATTTTGAAAACATGATATTGATACGTAACTCTAAACATCATTTCAACCATGATTGCACAATGAAAAATCACTTCATAGATATCAAAGTCTATTATGACCAATTTCATTCTATGATAAGGATTTAAGCCATTGAAGAACCTATCAACATTTCATTCGGTTGGATGATAATACCAGAAGTGTACCTCACATGTCATGTGAAATTAGCCTCATAGGTACAAACAGGTTCATCATCCATTTTTTCAACTCAAAGAACTCTATCTTTATATTTTAATAAAGAATATGAAGAAGTACTTTTTGAAAAGTAAGTTCTTGAACTTATCCCAATCCATGGATTCAATTTTTCCTTGCTGCATTCTGTTTATGATTATAGTCAACCATTGGTCTGCTTTTCCTTCAAACGGATAAAAAACAAGAATGAAATTCTCATGTTTTGAAAATTTGTTAACAGATAATATCTTTTCAGTGATACTAATCCATTGTTTAGAAACAAGTGAATCATATGAGCCGCTAAAAGAAGGTGTAAAATGCCTCATAAAAGACTCAACTAAATATTATTCCCTCAATTTCTCATTTGGATGTTTAGAATGATTCATATATTTAGATAGATGTGTGAACATATCAAAATGAATTTTTATTCCACCTCCCATATCATTTGATTTAACAGGAGGAAAATCAATGCATTTTCTATCACAATAACTATTAATGTGATTCTTTCAGGTTTTGGCCATTGACTAAAACCAGAATTCATAGAGTATGAAAAATTAAACATAGTGAGGAACCACATAATCATTAAAAAACATATAGTATGTTTAAATTATGACACCATTTTTAATCTATGAAACCTTAGGTTTATCCTAGATTATTCATAGACACCTTTAGTTTAAATATGTTAAGATAGTTCATGAAGAGTTTTTGAAATCCCAATGCATATCCCCTGGGAGTGTCAAACCAGGTGTACCGTAAGGCCCATTATCGGGCACCAGTTACCAATCGATTCTAACTCAATATAGAATTTTTTGGGTTATTACCCCTATTTAAATATGTTCTAGATCCACATAAAATTATAGTATCCATATAGATATTTATTTCTTGGAAACAACTCACTTTATCCATTACCATGATTCTAGGACATTTTCATATATGATTCTTTATCATTATACTTATCCTTAGACATTCTCTTAGGGTTCTCACTAAGGTTTTCTCATCCTAGTTTCCAAAGGTTAACTGAACTATTTCTCTGATACCAACTATAGTAACCCTCAATTAATATAAATTAACAATACTTCATTATTTTGGAATACTTAATACATTACAAAAATAGACACCCAAAGAACACATTAGTTTAGTGCCTTTGAAAACAAGAAATCATAAACACTGGTACATAAGTGAGCAAAATTATCTCCAAATATAACCTACAGGACTAACACACTTCTTAGAAACATCATACATAAGACATATCTTCATAAAATGGGGAAATGAAACATAAATATGGGTGATCTCGGATGATTAGCAAGGGTAAACAAGTGAGATATGTAAGAATTATCATGAGCATAAGTTTCTGATAAAATGATCATAACATTGGAGGATCATACCCTCCATATCAAAGATCATAAAAATGAATCATGGAAAAATTATTAGTAGTTAACAAGAGATGAATAAAAAGTTAATCAATAAAATATTCCATGAATGCATAAAATAGGAATAAGACATGGAATTATGGAAGAGACATAAACATATAAAATGATTTTCATAGTAGTAATCAAACCGCTATAAAGTACATCCTATTGGGATGGATTAACACCCTATATCATCTTGTTAGTCATGGTTCACTACCATGACCATCTTAGTAGTAAGGGATCACTCCCATGACTATCTTAGCAGAAAAGGTCCTTTACTGAATTGGGGTCACTCCCTGTTCCAGCCATGTCTATATTAGGAGATATAAATAATTATCCAATGAATTGGAGGGAAATATAGGTCCCACTAATCTCATAATGAAATCAAAATTATGTGTTCCACATGATCATAAAAAATCTTACCATAACCCATGAAATGAAATTGGTATCATAAACATGTAATCATATCATAACCTGTGGAAAAGATTCATATTTCATAATCATTTAATGACATCATAACCAGTGAAATCAAGCATTTTTCATATGCATATAAAACCTAAAATGGAAAAAAGTTTCATTAATATACAAACTGTGAAAGTGAAATGTGTTTCAAAACATATAACCAATGAAATTGAAATAGTATTCACAAACATCATGCCATTAAAATAAAAACCATTTAGAGAAGGAATATGAATGGAACCATTGGATCATTTTCCCAGAAATTTATGAGCAACACCAACGGAATATATCTTGGATGGAAAATAACTTAGAAAAAAACTTCTAAAAGTATTTCATGAAAATAAATCCTTTCTTCTTTGATTTTTTTTAAAACATGAAACGTTTTAAATAACATTTTTCTTTGAAAATATATTTAAAAATATGTAATGGAAGATTTTAAAACCATAAAACATTTGTGAAAACCTTTTTACTTGAAAATAATCTTGAAATATCATTTTAAACATATTTTTAAGCATATTTGAAAACAAGGTTTTCTTATCAAAATAGATTTCTGATAGAAAAGAGAAATGTGGTGAAATTTTCATAAAAAACATTTATTAAATATTTAATGTACCAAAGAGTAGATAAAAATGGTACTAATAAATGAATACACCATGTGTGACCATAGGATAAGAAATTTCATGAGTATTATTGAGAGTTAGATCATAATATTTCAACAATTGATTCATAATTATAAATAAACCTGATAAATAATGAGACTATTTCAATAAACTCTTACCACTTGGTAATATTGAATCATACTCGCCATGTAAGAAATGAAATTACTTGAAGCATAAAATTTCATTAAAAGATTTATATTCATGATATATAATGTCAAATGGAAGTATATATACCTCATGAATGAATATAAAGATGCATAACAAAACATGTGTGTCAATGAAGTAAATTTAGGACAAAACTAGTTTACTATTTCTGTAACTTTTAAACCATAAAACCCCTTGAAATAGAGATCATCAAATGGATATTTAAATACAAATAAACATAATTATAAGAATAAAATAATACATTCATGGGCAGTATATACACCACACAAAAAATGGGTTGTGAACAAGGCATAAGATTGAAAGATATAAAACTGTGGCAAGAAAATCCATAGTTTACATCTTGACTCACTTCATACTTATTAAAACCTCCTATAATATATATATATATATATATTATTATAAATATATTAATGAAACATATTAATATATATTATACCATATATATTTTATTAGTACCTTTTATTACCCACTTATTAACTCTTCCATTATAAATTTATGTTTCGAGTAATAACTTCTTTGTTTTTCAAATGTGTTTTGATTTGATAAATTTTTTTTCCTCATACACATATAATGATCTCCAAAATGTAAAATATGATATCAATATAATATATATTTTTTATATATGTATTTTTAATAATCTAATAAATATATAAATATGAAATGGAATACACCATTCATGGAGATAGTAGGCCTTACGTATGCATCAATGATGTTTCCATTTTATTATCGTATTGAAAGTAAGTAAGTAAATTACATATATGTATAAACATATATAATTCCATTATATTAGACTTATTATGTAATTTATATAATATAGATTCACTAATCCCATCCTTAATATATTCGATGTAATGTGTGAACGAATCACATCGCTTTGAGGAATAGTTAGTCATCACGTCCACAAATAAAGTTATCATTTATATATAAAATGTAAAGAATACAGGTATGTTTTATATAATAATTACCGAATAATAAATACATCATAAATATAATATATCTAATATAAAAATATTATTTATATCTTAATTCCCAACCATGAGATGTGGTATCGGAAAAACGAACAACACTGTTTCACAAGGCGGAAGTCTGTCGTACGCACGAACAATAAGTTCATTACCCGTTTGATGAAAGCATGTGTAGGTGTAGTTATAAACCTTATAATAAAAAAATCTCATAATATTTATGATACATCAGTTATTATATAAGGATGTAATAAGATGATTTTTGGGGTTGGAGAATTATAAAAAAACCAAAAGGGCTTGTGGAAGGATGTTACATCTTCTTTGTGTAACTCCTCTTGGTTTACACCAAATGGATACCTTGGTTGGATTTATGAACAACATGAGGCTTATAATATTATTATAGAGATTATGGGTTGTTATTTTGGTAGGTATTGGTTGTTCCAAAGCACACTAATGGTGTGAAAATGTGTGGGGGGTGAGTACCATTTTATAGTAGGGGAGTAGTGGAATTCTTGTAAATATAAAAAGATAAACACTATTGAGAGGTCTCCCTTATGTCACAGGCCTCCAATAATTGTCTATTGATTATACAAGATGGTAATTGGTAGAAATATGTCCATATTTATTCTTTTAGACATGTTTCAAGGTCATTTGGTCTTTTACGATTAATTTTTAATAATTAGGTAAACTCTTTTTTACCTTAATCGTTGTAATTAGTTTTAATTGCTTTCATTAATATATTTGGTCAAAAATCATGTTTAACTTATTATAAATTATAAATTATTATTCTTAAATATATGGAATCAATTTTTCTAAATTCTAATTATATATTTATTGGAAAGTAATTTAATATTAACCTTGTAGACAAGTCTCGACATCATGGTTTTTTATGTAAAAATGTGTAAAAGATTTAAATGATTTTATATCCAATTTTAGTGCGAATTTAATTAAAATGACCTATATTGGATTAATTTATATATAATTAATCTTATTAAACATTAAAACTAAATTTAAATATAATATAAAAATATAAATAATTTAGATGAAAAATAAGTTTTGAATTAAACTTTAGTATTTTCTCTATTCATACAAAAATGAAGTATTTCAGAAATATCTAAAAAATTCAACCTAAGATAATTTTAACATTTTGAATTAAAAAATTAAATATATTTAATAAAATTAAAGTTCAAAATATTTCTAAAATTAATTTTATTATTGTTCATAGTAGGACATGAAAAGAAGTTCATTCGAGGAAATAGTATTTTCAAACATATAAAGACTTTACAAAATATTATATGTTTTATTATTAATATGATTTAATTTTATAAAACCATTATAAAGAATATCTATAAAGTATTAATTATTATTTATATAATTTTGTTTAATTTCAAGGTTGTAACTATATAATTTAAATAATTATAATAATAAAGTGTTGTTTTGTAGAAACTTAGTGTTGCGTGTAATAGAAGCGAAGTCAATGTTGTGTGTAGCACAAGATTATCTTGGTGTAGTGTATAACAATAGTATGAATTAGTGTATAATAAAATTAAATACATTAAATAAAACAAAATAAATCAAAAAATGGTTTGTAAAAATTTGGGGTGTTACACACTTATCTCCACACATAAGAAACTTCAATACACTTCAATCATTTTCTACGATGATTCTTCCATGGTTTTTCAGAAGATGGAAATTGCTTCATTCTATTATTATTATTTAACACATTCCATTTTTCATGGTCCTAAATATATATCATATGTACCTTATTTTCCTTAAACAAATAATATCTATAAAATACCTTCTCGGTTTTTATGATACATAAGACTATTTCATCATATAGAGAAAAATTTTGGGGGACCAAAGCACTTCATAGACATTGCTTATTCCCTTTAATGAAATTTTCAATATTATACTACATATTTCAAATTTAATCTATAGCATACCTGGATATCCTTGAAAAGGTAGCCTCATACTTATAAAAAATTTATTCTCCCTCTTTTATTTAAGCTGAGAAAATTTTTATTGAATTCAGTCCATTTCTTATGAGGGAAATATTATCGATGAATGTTTCATTAAAATATTCCCATTCCATGTGTTCTATTTATTTTTATTGAATATAATGTTTGATCGAATTCCACCATTGATCAGCATTATAAATGATAAAATATATTGTATGTAGTACCTTCTCCTATTTTTTTCACACCAAATCTAGAAATATCTTCAATGGGGACTTAATCCATTACTCAACTACCACAAGATTAGTAGTTCCCCTAAATGTTTGTGGATTATAAAACATGAATTGATACAACATAAGATAATAACTATATGGAATAATAGGTTCCTCTATTAGAAAAGGGTAATTTTTTATAACTTGACTAAGATTCCCTAATATATCCACGATCTTCTCATTTCTAATACTAGCTATATTTGACTGCTTACCGGTGAAATCTCTACATTGCCCACAAGTTTTTATACCCTTCATTCTTATAAAAACCATTTATAAATTCTGTAATATAATAATATAACTCATAAAATTATGAGTTTTGAATCATAATGATTAATTATAAGTCTAATGTAACACATAAAATAAATTTAAAATTTATGCATGATAATCATCGAATCATAAACATGTTTTTTCTAGGAATAATATCATATCATTTGTAATAGTTCATTAATAAAATTTGAATAAACAATGTATATCTCTATAAGAGTGTCAAACTAGGTTCATAATATGTCCTATAATCTTATACTTGGTAATTCTAAATTCCATCGCAACACTCCTTTTTTGGTGTTATTACCCTTAGGTACATCTGTTCTAGACACACATCCCCTTGTATTGTCCACATAGGGATGTATTTCTAGGTAAAGTATTTAATTAATCCCTTACCAAAAGATTCATGATATTTTTCTATAATTAGTGATATCATCTAGTTTATTCATAGGTTTTATGTTCCCTAATCTATGTTTTACTAAATCTAGTACCCATTTTTTCTACTAAAAATCACCTAATACAAGTTGTAATGACCCCAACTCTAACACCCCCAAGCTCATGTCTACATTATTAAATTGGCATAGATGCAAGGGAAAAATTTCAAAGTACCTATCATTTAATAATTTTGAAGAAACAAATACATATCTGATACCAATATTACATAGGGGATAAAATAAAGAACATAATGAAAGTAAATTCCCATCATCCTTGAAACTCATTAAATGAAATATTATTCATATCCTAGGGAAAGAAAACAAAATATCGGTGAGCATTAATACTCAGTAAGGGTTACATACAGATGAATCTATCATGACTAAATAAATTATAAACAATAATTAAAGGAAAATAAATTAAAATAAATTCCATTTAATCAATAACTTGAGAATCAAATATGACATAATCAAAATTGAAATGTAAATTACTAAACACACATTCCATTTGATCAATAAAATTTTAATTTAATAAATCTAGAGATAATTTCAATGTGAAAATATCATGGATAATAATAATAACTGAATTTTTATTAAATTAAATTATTATTTATTGTATTTCATGATCTTAATCATCATACTTTCTCTACATTCAAGAACATTTAGAGGATATTTTAATTATTTGGGTATTAACCCACTTAATTTGGTCAACTGACTTGTCTCATAAGACCCATCGATGCATGAAGAGGCTATATAATTATACAAACCACCAATCACTAGATGCCCAAATTAGTCCTCAAATATCAAATGATACACTTATGTCATGAATAAAATTCCTTATCAATAAATTTCAGTATTGAATAAAGAATACGGATTGATCAATATTTCCCCTTTTACTCAAATAACATTCAAAGTAATCAACATATACATAAATGGTATAAGATTTAGGTAATAAAAAAATCCAAGATACATTGATTATGTATATTTAATAGAAATGTAATTTATAATTCAAAATTATCACAATGAGTGATTACGTTAAGAAAATGTTAACAATAACAAAACAATGTGAGATTCTGAAACAATTTTTTACCAATTTGGTAACATTAAAATTTTAACACCATGACGGAATAGACATATATTGAAATAATAATTATCAAGAATAAATAGTCATTCATTTAAAAAACATCAAAGGGGAATCATATATATCACATGAAATTGAATAAGTTCATATTAACAAATATGTCTCAATGAAATGAAAATTGAGATGAAATCTCTTACAACATAGAAATATTCAAGTAAAATCACCTTGGATTAAATAATTCGATTTGAAAATTAAAATACAATTAATTATTAATGATAAATTATATAAAATTTAAATCATGTAGTATATAAACTATATTATTGAGATTGGTTCGTAATATTAAGATATACCCCAATGAAGGGAAATTGAGATGAAGTCCATTACCTCACACTTGCCTTTAGTTGATCACAATTTATCCTTCTGTGTAGTGATTTAAAACATGTTACTAACTTATAAAATAAATATTTTTTTTTATTTTCATATTTGATCCTTTTGTAAAATCTTATCACTCATTTGATAATAATATTTAATTATCACTATTACTTTGAGTGTTATTTTCCTTCTTTTCATAAGCATGTTTTCTCATGAATGTTCTATATAAATAATATGAGATATATTTCCACCCTCTACAGAATAATATTAATGCAATAAATATTATTTATGATCATTACATACTTATTAATAATCATTCTTGAAATTTGGATATATAAAATGAATCGCATCGCTTCATGGAGATGGGAATCCAAACATTCATATGCGAGACAATATCATATCATAATGGTTGTAAGGGTAAGGAATATGGAGATATATTACTTTCCTAGAAAAAATATCATGTCATATATATCATATATATTCATTTAATTTATAATTATTAATATTAATGTAAATCATACATGAAAAATGAATCACATCCCTTCGTGAGGCAGTTGTCTATGGTACACACAAGAAATGTTATCCTTTTATAAATGAAATGTTGAGTAAGAGTTTATATGTGATATTATAATTCCAAAAGTATAATTGTATCATAAATATTATATATATTCATTAAATTGAACATTTTATCCAACCATAAATGTTTTTAATGGAAAATGGCTTACATCGGTTCACATGGTGGTAGTCCAGCATAGAAACAACCCACAATTCTCTTTCCCATTTGATGGAAGAGGAGATTAATATAGGTTAAATTATTAACATAATAAAATCTCAGACTACTTTATATAATAGATTTATTATATTTTATGTTTTATGAAATAATATATGGTCCTGAAAGGAAAAACAAAAAATAAAGAGCATTAATAAGATGATTAACTTCTCATAGGGAAACCTACTTTGGATCTCCTCTTACAAACGGAAGGATTAGTATATTTGAAAGTAAATCATCTCTATAATGTTTATAATTATTTTTTAGACAGATTTGGAAAGTTTTTTTTCAAAACAAATTTCCTAAAATGTGTGATTTTGTTAAGGGAGGGAATGCCCATTTATAATTGAGGAGAACTGTCATTTTTATGAATACCCATAACTATTCAATAATGGGAAGTCAATCTCACTAAAAGTTACTCAAAAATTGATAAATAATGGATTAGATAGAACATATGGTTGATAAAAAACTCAAACACATATAAATAAACTTGTTTCTAACAGTCTCATCACTTATCCTCTATGTTTACTCACCTTTACCATTTTCTTTTTGACCCTAGGATATATTTTTTTAACCTAGGAAATTAATCCTTGAAGTCAAAAATAAAATGATCCTTATTATATAATTTGGAAAAAATTATTATAAATAATAAATAAACATTATCAAATAAAAATTTTATATGTGTGGAAAATTAATTTGTACATAAGAGCATGTTACACGAAAAACCTCATTTTAACAATATCCAGAGCAATTAATTTTTGAAGTATTTTCAAATCATTATGGAAAAATATAAATTTGTACTTATTTAATAACATTAATTATTATTATTCCAAATATCTAATCTGTTTTATTAAATTTAATTAATTTAATTTGAAAAAAAAATTGATTTAAAATAAACCCATAATTCATTTTGGAAAGAGGTTTTCAATAAATGCATTTCTCAAGCATAAGCTGATCTTATTTTATCTATATGGATCGTAAATATCATTATGTGGATTTAAATAAATATTATTTGACATAAAATATATAAAAATAATATAAATCCTTCACAATTAAATAATATTTTAATTAATTTAAATGGATAAACATTATTCCTTTTTAAGTAAAATAATCTTACTAGAAAATAAATAGTTTTCTGAAAAAATATTTTTGTTTTCCTCAAAGTGTTCATATATTTTTCCTATAAAATTGATAGTTAATAAATTTTTTTACAAATATTAATATAGATTATTCTAATTAAAATTAGGAAAAGATAAATTCTACATTTTTAATAGCTCAAAAAATATTATCTCTAAGGGAAAAAATCAATAATATATTTTATGCATATTTTGACCAAATATATTAAAAATTGATATTCATCCTAGAGATTTTATTTTTTTGTTCCATGAAATATTAAAATGTTTATTTTATTTTATTTTTATTAAAAATTAATTTTTACTTAATATAATTGAGGCTCGTAGTTTCATGTATCACAATATATGGAAGATCTTGAGTTAATTTGAAAGAAAATATACCCTAAAGTCTCAGTCCGTTGCATTTATAATATCATATATCTTTTTTAAATCTATATTTTCCATATTATAAGTTTAAAATTTAATATTTTTTATTCTTTATTTTAAATCATATTTTAATGGATTATGTTTTTTTTATTTTGATGTTGTATAAAAAAATAAGTCATATGAAATTTATTTTTAATTTCATATGAAGCTATCTGAAAGTAAATTTAAAATATGAATGTCATTATATATTGATTTAAATGTCATAAAAAATATACTGGTAATAAGAAATTAGTTTTTATATCTTGTTAACTAATGTTTTATGTCAACTAAAAAAATATTTAAATGCCGCAATTGAAAACCTTAAAAGATGGTTAATGTTTTCTTATTTGTTTTACAATTAGCTATGTACCCTTAAATTCTGAGATAATTTGACCTTCTAAGATTACTTAACCATTTTAGACACCTAATCATTCTAATTTATAATCCTTCCATGTGATATATACCTTTCATGCATACTATTTCACCTTCCATGATTAACCTTCCTATTTGTGTGAACCATACAAGTTCAATGAGCTTTTTTATTCTAAACTTTCCCTCTATTTATAGGAATTAAAATTTTTCAATTAAAAATATATTCTGTTACAATATGGTTTTAATATCATTATTTACTACATGAGTATATAAATTTTTGTAAATTATTTATAATTTTTTAATATATATAAATATATTAATGATGATATTCGAACTATTTTTGAATTGTTTAATGAAGGATTTGCATATGATTTTTCATTGTAAAATTAAATGATATTATTTACATGTTTTTATTTTTTCTAATAATAGATACCTCTAATTGGATATTAAGAAACTCTAACATTCTCAAGAATCTAATTATGTTATTAAATTAGATTATCCATTTGTTTTTTATGATGTAAAACATATAAATGTTCATGAAACAGATCATTCGAGGGGCACTTGAAATTTTTTAAATAAAAAATATGAGACTAAAAAGAGAGAGAATGTGAAGAATAATATAGATGGAACATATAATATATTATTATGTTGTAGCTTCACTACATAGATTTCTATTTTCTACTATGATCATAATCAAACATCAATGTTTGATCCTTTTTTACTGATGTGATAATAGATAAATTGAGTTTCATTATTCACAACTTCTATTTTTCATCTATTTTCTGGTTTTAATCATTTTATATTTCTATTATGAATTTTTATTATTTCATTTACTTATTATTTTTTCCCATAAAAATCATGTCTATGTTAGTTATACCTATGAAACAGAAGGCATAACTTTGGGATGTGTCTCTTAATCAAATGTTATCTGTTATTATTTGTTATATTTTGGTCCATAAAAGGTTGGTTGTTTGTGTTGAAAATATAGGTGATGAAAAGGTTTGGGTGTGTAAAATATTATCACATATTTCAAAAAGGTAATTATTAGTGAGTACCATTAATCTTTTTTATCATAGATTACTGAAGATTATATGCAATATCATTTGATCTAAATTGCTATAAAAATACTGTGTTTTTTGTTTTTATATTTTCAATTTGATATCTACATTTCATTATTCTTCATGTTTTAAACTTGTATATTAATTTATTCATATTCTAACACTCTAATATTGAACTATATAATATGATATGGATTAAATTATACAATTTTTTTATAAGATCTATTCACCCCCACCCCCACCCAAAACTTTTTGATATCTTATACTAATCCAGTAGTTTTTATCAATGCATGTTCATTATAAGTAGTTGGTTGGTATTTTTTATTAATTTATCTATCAGAAAAGTTTACATTTTACACCTCAATATATAGTATGAGGTACATAGTCACTTTTTCCCTGGATGATTTTTTGAATATGTTAAAGCTACATGGTTTCATTAAAAAAGGTTTTGGGGCATTTTGGATGCAGACGGATATGACCATTGTTGTTGTATACTTTTGGGTTTCTTATGTATAAATACCAGATCCAAATTTACAAATAGTTGGACACGGATTAGTGTATAGTTTTATGGGTTAATATTAATATAACATAGATATAGGCACATAACCAAATCATGGTAGAGGTCATGGTGCCCCAAAATGGCCAAAATGTTTGTAATGGGGTGTGGTTAGTGCCCATGGTTTCCCTCCTAGTAAAATCCACCACAACCATGGCGGATTCACTAAGGTGTGTTTTTAGTGGATTCATATTTTTTAAATGTCTAAATAGTGCCTACTATTTTGAGTATGGTTACTCTAGCGATGTAAAACCTTAATGGGTGGATTTAATACTTCTCTTGACCAGTTTTTCCTCTATTGAACCAGTTTTCCTCTTCTCATTGGCTCAAATTATTGATCTAGCATAATCAAATAATGGGTTGTGGTAATTATCTCATACAACAATTTATTTGGGTTATTCCATTCTTATTTGGATTTATATTTGTAGAATTATACTCATGAGGATCATATATCTTCCACTGTCATCTCTAGCCTTAGAGGCACCAGGAGTTTCATTCTTCTTTTGGTAGGTGCCACTATCCAGTGGTCTATTCCTTGGAATGATTTATATTCTTTTGATTTTCATTGGTTTTGATTTATTATATTGATTATTGGAAAATACATGATAGGTTAATTTGATCTTTATCATATATGAATATTTTTTAAAATATATTTTCTTTGAAAACTAATTTTAAATGTTAAATCAAGATTTGATGGAATTCCTCGGATGTTAATTAAAAGGTAAATGGTTTTTCAATCTTGAAAGTGGTATTGAAACACTATAGAATTAATTTTATAAAACTAATTCCCTAGAAATGGTATTTATTTTCCTTTGAAAAATTTTATGATATGAGAAAATAGTTTCTTGAATGTAATGATGATGTAATCATGCACTTGGAAGACCTTTTGTTTTTAAAAAAACTAGACACATGAAAGACCTAGTATTGTAAGTAATCGCTAGGGTATGTGCTCATGATTCCATGTAGCTAGTGGGTATACTTTATTAGGTATCTATGGTTCACTGATTTAGAGTTCACTTATGTTGAAAATTGTTTCTTATTTTTCTTGGTTTAGTACACCTTCGTGCTTTGGATTTCCATTTGTTTCATTAATAATAAATTACATTCATGTTAAATTGATATAACCATTTTCCAAATTGATATTGATTTTTATCCCTAAAATGTTTTTAATCTTGAAATTCTGCCTCATGGATATATGTTATCTCATATTTATTTAGTTATATGTATATAGAATGTTTCAGAAAATAAAAAATGGTTTATTTTATATGGGAAAATGATTCATTCTCAAAAAAATTTATAAATATATTTCATATAAAGAATAATAGATTCACGTGGATGCAAATTGTATAGATTATTAGTGGGGCCCTACTAAGATTATGTTCTCACATGCCACTTTTTTCTTTTGGAATTAGTAGCCATAGTTTTTAAGGATAAAGGTAAATCGAACAGTGTTATATAAAGGTTGGATCCACTAGATCGTGTCATCATTCTAGTGGGTTGGGATTGTGGATACATATGGTCACATGTATATGGAATCATGGGTTGCTTTGAGTTTCATGATGATAGTTGTTTTATTTTTTTTATCTAGTCCTTTTTATCCAGTTATTGAACATTACCATTTTGGTTTGATTGCTCTGAAATATGATATGTTTTGGTTATTTTATATGATACATTTATTATTTCAATATTATTATAAGTTTGTGGATAATGAAATTGTTCCCATGTTTTAGTTTATGATACCCTGGTGCTTATCACTAGCCCTTGGTGATCAGGAACACACTTCGGTCCTTGACATGAAAAAACTCAGGTGAAATTATGGGTTGACAAGGGTTGGTCTACAACAATTTTTCATCAATGTTTCATGTTATCAAAAAATACTAATCTCATTCTTCTCTATCTACCCATAGTGTATGGTTATTTTTTATATACTAGAGTAATTATTTTTTGAACTCGAGAGGTAGAGGGAGAGTTTTTTGGGAAAGATAACATTTAAGATAAACCTCATGTTACCATGGGATGTTTAGGGTTTTCTAGCATCATTTTCGATGATTTTATCATTCATGTGTTATGTTCTATAAAATTGATTTATAAAAAAGGAATAAATTTTTTTATTGATGATTCCTTTTCCAATTTGTTTTATATAATATTCCTCTTTCAAGAACACCATCTCTAAATACTAGTGAAGAATGTGTAGTGTAAGCCCCATAGTAAAACCTCTAACTGACTCTGTATTAGTGGTAAATATACGCTAAATAATATTTTACTTGGTCCGGGTTTCCAATGTTGAACAATAATGAAATGTGTACCATTCTATGGAATTCTCTAAGAAGCATCCATAGACCATTTTCTATATTATGGGTTTACAAGAATCATTACAATAGATTGAGAGGATTGAGAGGATTTTACAATTCATGAAAACTTCTAAAGACTCCAGTATTTCTTCCACCACCTATATGCTTGAGGGTCATTGAAGGAAGTGGTGGTAATATATTGTGAAAAACTAGTTGCACAATGATCTCACTTGGTTCACATTTAAGAAGGTATTCAATAAAAAATCATATCCTAAAACATTAAAAGTGGGGAAGACTCATGAATTTTTGACTATAGAGTACATGATGTGTTTAGTATTGGAGAATGAAACATGGTTTGTTGAGTTGGTTCACTAGTATCTAGAGATTGTTTTCAATAACAACTTATATTCATAAGGGTTTGAGATGGTATTAAGGATACAATATTGGTATATGATAATTATTATATTCTTACCCACCTTCGTGGAGGTGGTAGGAAAGGAAGCTATGGATGAAGAAAATATAACTTAGAATATATGACTATTTATAGCATCATTGATAGGAGGGGGTAGCCAAAATTCATTTTACATATAGAAGATGAAGCAAGGTAACCAGTGCTGAGGAGGTGGTATATGTGTGTAGTAGATGTCAGGTCAGAGTTTGGTGGTCTGTTACCATCATTAGAGAAAGGGACACATCAAACCTAATTGTATAACTGCACCAAAGGTATTTCATGCAAGTCGTATAAATGTTTATCGATACTACTTTATAGAGGAAATAATATGGTAGTAGTGCTAGATACTCCATCACCAAGGGCTCTGAATTAATATCTGGTATAGAAAAAGTGGTGTATTTTCAACCACATTCTAAGGGTGATGCTCAGTTTATGAATTAAGGGAAGATGAAAGCTATATGTTTGTATGTGGTGGAGTTTTTCCCTTGGGAGTCATTTGAAATACTGGATACTAGGGTAAGTATAGTATTTATTACCTCTTCTACAGTTATGGCCATATATCATACTGGTGATACTCAAACTAGTATGTCAACCAAGATTACTGATGTGTTGGTCTTATAATGAGAGAATATGTTATTCATGATGACTCTTTCCACTCCTTTTGTTAATAAGTTGAAGTATGGGTTTAGTTGTTATAACTGTTGGGTTATGATCTTTGACCATGAAATCATATGGTATTTTCTATAACACGATCTTGATATCTTTGATCTCATCATTGGAATGGATTTTATTATTAATTATACATCTCATATCAATTTCTATCATCATCTAGTCCAATTCCTTTCATTCTATGGAGTCACTCAGGTATTTTATGGGTATGTGGGATCCTATATCGGGGAGAGTAAGTCCTATTACTCATAGTTTTGGGGTGATATCTTACCTGTTATTGGATACTTTTCTCGATGTTGTTGATGCATTTATATGTGGACATCTTCCTATGATAGTGAGTGAGTATCCCAAAGTTTTTCCTAGAGATTAATTTGTGATTATGCCTCAGAATAAAGTTAAATTTACTGTATAAATTCTTTTCTTTATATGTCAAAATTATTTAGAGACATACAATATTAAACCCACCAAATCTAAAGAATTAAATTTTCAACTTGATGATCATGAGGCTACTAGATTTATTTCTCTTATAATTTCCCCTTGGAAATCCATAGTTCCCTTTGTAAGGAATGCAGATATGATTTTTTAACATTGGTTTAATTACTATAAAGTTTACCATATGATAGTTCATAAAGAATATCATTTCCTATGATTGATGACTATTTTTATCAATTGAATGGAGACTTATGGTTTTAAGATACTAATTTGAGACCAGGGTACCATCAGCTGAGGGTTTAAGTGGAAGATATTCCTAAGACTATTTTCACAAGAAGGTATAGATATTATTAGTGTCTAGTCATGTCTTTTTGGACTTACTAAATATCTAATATTGGTTGTGAATTTAATGAATCAAATCTTATATCAAATCATGGATTTCCATATAGTTATTTTTTGTATTATGTCCTTATTTATTATATATCAAAGTAGGATCATGATGATCATTTGAATATCATCCTTTGAATCATGGAAAAACATTGCATGTATAGAAACCTGTCCAAATTTTTGTTTTAGATTCAAGAGGTGAAGTTTCTGGCCATTTGATTTCTGAGAGAGGTGTGTTATCGGTCCCTGAGAAGATTCTGGCAATGTTTTCATGGGTGTAGTATAGAAATATGTTTGAGATCATGTGTTTCCTAGGATTATTAGGTTATTAAATGCGTTTTGTTTTTTTAATTTTCCATGATTTCATCCCCTATGAAAGAATTAACACATAAGGGTGTGATTTTTGTTTGGAGAGATTGGTACCAGATATAATTTGAGTATTTTAATGTGTGATTGAATTTAGATGCATTTTTGATTCTTTTTTAGCTGGGTTTTGGATAATATGTCTAATATGGTGCCATAGGTATTTATTTTGGTGGTTTCATTATATAAGGGAGATAGATAGTATCTTATATCCCTCATTTGTTAAACCCTTACTAGAAGAACTACCCCATATGGGATCTTGAGTTTGTTTTAGTGATGTGTTCTCTAAAGACATCACATCCATACCTCTTCGGTGAGTAGTTTATAGTGTATTAAGACTATAAGAGTTTGGATTATATCATAAAATATAGATATATGTTATTGAGATAGAGACAATAGGTTTATTACCTTCAAAACATTTATTTTGATATGGTGTACACCCCTAGAAAAGGAATCATGGTTATAGATACTTTGACCAAAAAATTACTAACTCAGGTGGTGAAAGAATTAGTGGAAGAGTGATTCTTGTTGGAATTGTTTCATGACATACACTTGGATGAATGGATAATTAATGTATATGTATTCCAAGAATTTATATAGGATGGACCATTTAAGGATGACCATATTTGAATTGGACAAACTGAGGTAGTGGAGTATATATTCTTTAGAAAGAATCATTGTAGTGGAGAGACCTTGGATGAGTGGTCTCAATCTAATAATGGAGTGTCTCACTTTTGATATATGATAGTTGTTATGATGAATCTGGGAAAGTAATTAATGAAATTTGATAGTGACAATAATTGGATTTCCACCCCAGAGAAACCATGATGTATCATGTCATGATATTTCATTACTGGTGATCGAAAATGATGTGATCAATTGAGGATTTATTTTGTGACTTATATGTCAGATAATTAAGGTAGAAAATTAGAGTCCTGATGGTTTTCTATAACCCATACCCATTACAATATGTAAATGGGATGATATAGTCCTAGAATTCATGATTGGGCTACCTTAAACTCCTATTTTTAAGAATTCAATATGGGTGACTACTATTGTACTCACAAAATAAACACTTTTCCAACTTATCAATGAGTTAAGGAACTTATAGATTAATGGGATCTTGAATGTGTGTGAATTAATTATAATTCATGGTGTTCCCTAACCTATTATTTTAGATTTGGACCCTTTCTTTAAATCCTTGTTTGGGAGTGTATTGAATACAACATTGGGTTTTATGTCAATATTAGGCATACAATATCATCCCTATATGTATAGAGAGTCTGAGGAAACCATCCAGGTGCTTGAAGACATACTTTGTAAATGGGTTCTTGATATATGTGGATCTCGGGTGAATCATATAACCCTAGTTTCACTTTCATACTACATTATTTATCAATATTCGATCATGATGGTTCTTTTTAGGTGTTTTGTGGGAGGCCTTATATCCTCATTGTTGGGTAGATCTTGGAGAAAAGTTCTTAGTTAGACCAAGCATCATCTAAGAGATTACATATATTATATAATTGACCAGGAACATGATAGTGATATCTCAAAGTCACTAGAAATCAGATGGTGATCAGCTCAATCATCCATTAGATTTTGATGTAATTGACCATATTTTCTTTAGTGTTTGGCCTCGGTTTGGACATAGACATTTGGGGAAGTAGGGAATGTTATCACCTCATTATTTTAACTAGTTTGATATTGTGGATACACTCATGAAGGTGGGTTAATTATTAGACATACTTACACATTTTACTTTTATCCCTGATGTGTTCCATGTTAACCAAATGAAGAAATATCAACCAGATCTGTCCCATGTGATCTAATGTGATGATGTTGAAATTTAATCTGAAACCTCAATGATTAAATGGCCTACACAGATAGTGGAATGACATGATAAGGTTCTTTTTAGAAAGACATTCTCATCAGTTTGAGTGATATGGAAGTGTGGAAGGGACAACCATGAGACATGGGAGAGTGAATCCTTGATGATGCAGTAATGACCTTATAAATTTTTTGGTTCAAGATCATGCTCCTTTATGGGGAAAATAATACATTCATGGTTGATTGAAATGCCCCAACCTAGTATATGGAATCAGTTAAAGATCCTATTTTTCTGTTTTTAATCGGGTATCAAAAGTGTTGGAGATACAAAATATCTTAAAAATGTCTTTTAACCATTTCATTTCAAAACAGGTAGGACCATGACCATGGTCTAGAACATTGTGTACCTATGGGTCACCTGTGTAAAACAATAAGAACCAAAATGTCTAGAATTTGGACATGGCCTTGGGTAGGACACGTTTTGAGACACCCTATCCACCACAATTAGACAAACCTCAGCACACCATGGTGGAGGTAGTGGTGGGGGAAATAGACTAAATTTTTTCACCGAGTTGTGGTTGGTGCCCATGGTCTACCACCGGGGATGAAATGCCCTCATTATCACAGATACATCAACGTGTACTGAAAGTAGTTTCTGATGTTAAAAACACATTAATGGAACCTTATCTATTACTGGTGTTTAAACCATCCCTATATAAATTGAATAAGATATTGAATGCTTATAATGACTTGTTTTTCCCCTATTAAATTGAATTTTCCACCCCCTATGGCCTAGATTCTAGATCTATCATGTTCCAGGAAGTGGTTCATGATATTATCTCATCCAAAAATGGATTATGGTGATTCCATTCTTTTTTGGCTTGCTCTTTGTAGATCTGGCCTCATGAGAACCATCCTTATTTTTCCCGATACACTAGTCTTGAATGAAATTTATAATTTTAAATCCATGAGTGGTTAATTTGATATATATTGGTATACAATTATTTTTAAATGATATTTTCAATGAAAATTGATTTTAACTATTATATATGGATTTTATTAAACTCTTAAAAGATGAGTTAAAAGAAATTTTTTTTTTCATGCATGAAATCAGTGTAGAACCACTCTAATATTTTTTAAAGACATATTAAAATTTAAAAGGAATAGAATTTATTTTTAAAATGATTATGGAATGAGATAATGGTTTCTTGAATGTAAAGATGATATAATAGAACACGAGAAAGACCTTGGGGTATAAGGTAAAACTAGAAATATGTGAGCCCTAGTGGTGTAAGCTATCCCTAGGGTGGGTTCTCAAGATTGGAAGTAGTGGTTATCCTTTTCTAGGGAAATGATGTTCATGGAGGTGGGGTAAACTTATATCATCTAGTGTTTGTTCTATTTGTTTACACCCTTGAGTATTGGATTTTTTTTTTCAATTCTTTTAGCATATATAAATTACATTTTTATGTGATATTTCTTTTTTCCCACATGATATGGATGTTGATCATTGAAAATTATTTTATTCATCTATATATTCCCTAGGGATATATGTTATTTTTTATTTCATTGGATATTTTAATATGTTATGTTTTTTAAAAGAAAACCAAAGGATTATTTTATATGAGAAAATGATTTATTACGGATTTTTTTTTAGAAATATGTTTTAGATGTGAACTCAAAAATTCATGTGTATAGATACTATATAGATTCTTGGTTGTTTTTTACTTATCTTTAATTCTCACTTCCTTCTTTTTTACTTTGGGGTTTTATATCCATCATTTTGTAGGATGGTGGTAAGGGAAGAATTTCATGTAATGGATGACTCTTCGGGATCATGTTACATTTCAATGGGTTGGGATAGTTGTGATATCGAGTCATGAGGAGATAAACTGATGGGATTTTTTTGGTTCTATATTGATATAATTTTAGTTTTATTGTCGATTACATATTATCTAGTTGGCAGATGTTACAATTATGGATTGATTATTCTGAGATTTTATGTATTTTGGATATCTTCTATGATACTCTAATTAATTTTATATTATCATATTTCTATTGATGGTGAAATAAATCACATGTTTCTCTGTATGATACACTGGGGGTTATCTCCATCCTAGAGATATCATGAACGTGATTTAGGCCTTGTTGTGCTCCAATTCGGGTGGTATTATGTGTTGACATGGGTTGGTATGTTACAATGCTACAACTAATAGTATATGGATAATTATTTTTTTAAGATGGAAGGAAAAACATTAAATTGTGGTTGGAAAACAAAAAAACGATCTTATTTCGATGAGAACACTTATGGTAATTCGTGTGTTCAAATAAAGGCATATCTAAAACATCTTATTATAGAACACTTCGCATTGATAGTGAAACCGTACATGTTACCTGATAAGAAACTAGACATTCTTTCTTATAATGATGCAATAAATTACGTTTTAAAAATAAATTCATGATAATATTATATTTTTATATTATTCTAGATGTGTTTAGACATGTATTGGTATGAAAGAAAACTCATGAAATTTTAAGGATACGTCATTTCAAACATTATAGATCATAAAAGCATAAAATAATATATCTAGGAATGGTATGTGTGGATTACCAAGATTTTATAATGGGTGAGGATGAATTTATAAACATTATATTTCATAGATTCACAAGAATCATAATTAGTATGAGTTAACATGGAGTGGAACTAGATAATAATTTTTTCTTTTGTAATGTGTTTTATAGTCTCTTCATAAAACATGGAATTCAAATAAATTTAAAATAATTGAGAATAATAATGTTAAGGATTATACTTTAGATTAACTATTTAGTTCACTTCTATAGGATGAGATTGAAGTGGAAAATATAGCAGATGATAATACTTGAATGAGGAAAGGAAAGTCATTTAAATCTCATGAAATTTTTTCTATTAACCCTTAAAATTTTGAATCTTAGAGATGTAGGAGTCATGAGATGGATCAGTTAATAATAGGGAATTTCTAGTTAATGAAAATTTATAAAGGAATTATGAAGTGATTTATAAGAAATGATCATAAAGAAAAAATATTAATAAATATAATGTTTTTTAAAAATAACATATAATGAGATTAGTAAAAAGGTCTATATTATGTTTTATTTCCCAAAAATAAAGCACCTGAGAAAAAAAAAAGAATTATATCATAATGGAAAAAACAATAAATGATGGTTCAATGGAGTTTTACTGAAGAAACATACTCAAGTAGTGATTCAAAAAGTAGAATGGACTCGTCTAACCATTGGTTAATAGAACAAAACACATATAATGTTGGTAATTATTCAAATTCTAGTCCAAGATATGATTTATATTATTAATAATATTTTTTAAACTACAATCATGGTGAAAATAAAAAATTATAGAATTATTTTTTAATTGATCATAAAAAATATCATGTATTAAAGAAAAAATAATAAACATGTTAAAAAAACAATGAATGTTATTAAGGAAAATGAGAATCGTAAAATTAAGGAATCAGGTTCAAATGATAATGTTATTAATGATTCTTGAAATTATAAATTGAATGAATAAAATCATATTTTAAATACATAAAATTTAAAACAAAAAGAATAAAATCAATGGATTAAATATTTTAATTACTAGGATAGTTAAAGTAAACAAATGAAATTTAATAAACTATTGAATGAGATGTCTCATGTTAAAAAATAATTTAAAAGATTTAATGGAGAAAATATTTGTTCGAGTAATATATATTATTAGTCTAATAAAAAGTTTTGTACTGAATTAAGTGATATAGAAAAATAGAAAGGAACTCTAAAGAATAAAATTATTAGTGTGAAATAATATTTATCGTATTTTTTCAAGAGAAATATAAGTTTGATAGGATGATTGATATGAAGAGACCTATCACAAACAAATTTATTTTTTTTATAATAGAAAATGACTATTATAATTTAAAAAGTGCTTTGTTAAAATTAATAAATGTAAATAATCTAAATTTAATATCTTTTGATCTATTATACAAGGGTATTACACCAAAGAATGTTCATTGTGATTTAATCTGTCTACAGGTCCAACTAATGATTTATTTCCAATATTTTCACATTTATTTTACCCACAAACACATGTTTAAAATCTATTTTAGTTCCAAAATAAGTCATATAATAATATTATTAGACCAAAGATATCATGGACACAAATATATCCTTCTACTTGATTGATTTTACAAAATAGTCCTCAACTTTTTTATGGAATAATAGTAAATGGACATTGGATATTTTATACATATGACTTGTGAACCATCAATATTTATTTATTTAAATAAATGAATTGGAGGCTCTATTTCATTCAGTGAGATCTCAAAAGAAAAAACTAGTGGATTATGGGATGTATGTATTTTTGATATGGTATTAATTTATAAATAGTTTTATGTTGATGGATTAAAAAACAATTTAAACATTATTTTACATCATTGTGATGATAGAATGTATTTCAAATTTGATGATAATAAATATGTTGTTTTTAATAATGATTATATTCTATTTTATAGAAATAGAAAAGGATAAAATATATTACCCTCAAATTGACTTTTCAATAATATAAAAAATGGATTTGGGGTGAAGGGTTAACATATATTCAATTAATTTTTCTTATATAACAATTAAAAATATTAAAATATTAAATACTATAGAAATAGACTACTTATTGTGGCATAGGATTCATAGGCATGATAACATTTATTTTCTATATAAACATTCAAATCTATGAAATGTTTTATAATTACCTAAATTTAAAAGATTTATTTACTTTGTGAATCATTTTTTAAAGGTGAACAACATAAGGAAACATTTAGATCTACAAATGAAGTTATTACTATAAAATCACTATAAATTATTTATCTAAATTTATCTAGTCATATAAAAACTGCTAACATAATATATAAGGAGTATTTTTTTTGATAATTAATGATTTAAATTGGTTTAAAAGTACATATTTCATGTCTCAAAAAAGTGAAATATTACCTAAGTATACCTTTTTTTGGAATTCTAATTAAAATAATAAATATTACATAATTTTTTCTATTTGATGTGATTTAAGTGGTGTGTTTGTTAATCTTGTTTTGAAAAACATGGAAAGATAATGGATATTAACATTATTTTTAAGCTCCTATCACACCATATAAAAATTTTGATATAGAATTGAAAAATTAATATATTTTATATATTTAAGATCCATCCTTAATGGATATAATTTAAAATGAAAACTGTGATGAAGTAGTTAATTCAAATATATATATATTTAAATAGATATTTAATTAAAGCATTGATAAATAAAACATATTTTTAATTGTATAATGGAAAGAAACAAAAAAATGGATATTTTTATAGAATTTGTATGTAAGTATTATATTTTAAATAATAATTAAAAAATAGAATATTTTGATGCAAAAAGAGATCAAGGTATTTTTCTAGGATAATCAAATTTTACTAAAACTTATCGACTGTATCATAAGAGAACTATAAAAATAGAATAAAGTGATCATGTTAAATATAATTAATCTCATTTTAAAACTAACAAATTATATTTTGAAAATTTTGAAAAAGAATCTAATAATTTTCAATTTAATGAAGATGAACTTGAAAATGATAATTTATCAGTTGTGGGGGAAAATAAATCGTTTCAATCTGACCCTAAACATTAAAAATATCATAAATAGAACCCTATTGAGAATTTAATTGGAAATATTGAAATTCAAATTCAAACAACAATGTATGTTTTTAATTATTGTTCAAATTATTCTTTTATTACTAATTTTGTGCTTAATAATATTGATAAAGATTTTAATGATACTAATTGTCTTATTTCCATGAATAATGATGATAATAAATTTTCATGATACAATATTTGGAATCCAATTAAACCCCTAAATGAAACAAATATTATAGGAAGTAAATAGGTTTTTTATAAAAAAGATAGATGAATCTTGTAATATAGTTAATAATGAAACCATACTAGTTACTGAAGAATTTTTTAGAAAGGAAGAATTTACATTGATGAATATTTTTCACTAGTTTCTATAATTAAATCTATTAGGATTTTATTCTCTGTTTCATTTGTTTCAAATTTTTATATTATTTCAAATCAATGTTAAAAGTGATCATTTTAATGGATTTATTTATGAGAATTTTATTTCAATCAACCATATATATTTGATCATGAAAAGTTTTTAAATATTTTTTTCAAAATATCTAAAAATTTATATTGTCATAAGTAAGATTTAAGAGTATAGTATTACATACTATCATTGATTTTATTAAATAATGGTTAAAAAAAGGAAATGATGATACAAATTTATTTATTATGAATGTCTCAAATGATATTTTAATTAATGAAATATATGCTATTGATATTGTGTTTTGTTCCTTAAGCGAATTTTTATGTAATAAATTTTCAAATTTTATGACAGATTAATTTGAAATGATATTAATGGATGAATTAATAAAATTTCTTAAACTGAAATCATTTCAGAGAAGTAATTGATTTTTTAAAATAAAAATAAATTTTCTAAAAAGTTACTTAAAATGTTTTATCTTGATTTTATAAAACTTTTAAAACTCCTATGAGTATGATTTCTAAAATGGATTTTCACGATTCTGGAATGCTTATAGATAATAAACTATTCTATGAAATGATACGAGGCCTGTATTATTTGACCACGTTATGACCTAATATTATGTTGTTAGTATGTATGCATGAATCATTTTAATATAATCCTAAAGAAATTCATTTATATAACATTGAAAGGGTAATTAGATTTGTTAAAGAATGTGTTAATACTAGTATTTTTATTGTAATGAAAACTTCATTTATTTCATATCTTATTCTGATTCTAATTTCCAATGTTATTAAATTGATATAAAAACAAATTGGGTATATTTAGTCTACTAGGAAAATGTTTAATTTCTTGGTGATATAGGAAGTACTCATCAGTTTTATTATCCCAAGATGAGGATGAGTATATTGTTACAGGTTATTTTTGGTCTCAAATCCCTTGGATAAAATAAACATTATTTTATTTTAATGTTTATTTTGATAAAATTCATATTTAAAATTTTAATACTTCTGCTATTTTAATTTCAAATAATCCTTTATGGTATTCAAAAACAAAACAAATTTATGTTTGATTTAATTTAATTAGATATATTATTAATAATAGAGACGTTGTTCTAGAATTTTTATCAACTAATTTACACCTTGTGGATATATTTACGAAAACTCTTAATTTAGTGATGTTTGAGAAAATAAAATTTGAACTTTTTATGATTGAGATTTTTTTCGAAATGCTAAACTTTTAAATTCATAATACTATTTTAATGTGATAACATATTTTTTGTATAGATTATTATGACTCTCTTTTTGAGGAAATGAATTGAGGTATTGGTATTTGATACCTTGTTTTAACTGAATTTTTCAAATGGTATAATCATTACACAAATGATTATGAGTATTATTTTATAAAAGTTAACTTAGATCATTATTTCTCACCATTTTGTATATTTTAAGCAATCTAAATATAGGGACATGTTGAACAGATGTTTAATGATTATTAGTATTTTCTTCACTAAATATATTTTTTAAAAAAGTTCAATTAAATAGGTACTTAAATTATTTACTCTATTTTCATAATATACAATTACATCATACATTTTTATTATTTTTATAAAACATTGAGTTTTAAAAAATTACTATTTTTATAGAAATGGGAGAGTGTTTTTTAAATACATGTTTCATAAAGTTATATATTTTTAAAAGTGTTTCCAAGAATAATATTTTTTTACCTTTTTAAAATATTTCAAATAGGCTAATAGTTTTTTATTTTTTTTAAAAAATATTGTTAACTTTATAAATTTTAAAAAATTGGGACATCGTTAGTTCAACGACAATATTTGAGAGATGGGGATATTTTTGGCATTAGTGTTTATCTTTATTTTTTTACTACCATAACTTCCTCATATTGTTTACAAATACCTAACATGCTTAAATTTACAATATTGGATAATTATAATTTCCTACAGCTTTGTTAAATAATTTTTTTTATATTTATAAGTTAAAAGTTCTATATTTTTGTTTCTGTGTTTTGAATCTTATTTCAAATTCTTATGTTTTTATATTTTAAGAATTTTCAAAAGGGAAATATTCATATGAAATTTTTTTTTCAAGTCATATGAACATGTCTCAAAGACATATGAAAATAATAAATTCATTTGAAAATCATAAAGTTATTTGAAATTATTAAATTAATAAAAAATGGATTTCTAGTTCATATAAAAATTGAAAATTAATGTGTAATTAAATTTTATGTAATACAAACTAAAGTTTTAAGTCATTTTAAGTGATATTTAAAAGACTTATACTCATAATATACATGATACTTAAGAATTTTAATTTGTATTAAAATTTTCTAAATACATTTTCCTTTAGAGATACATTAACCATTGGAGATAACTGAATCTTATGATGTGTTATCCTTCTATGTGATCTCTACATTCTATACATATAGAGTAACTATAAATTTTTAAACTAGTATTATCTGTCAACCATTCATGATCAATGAACCTTTCCAATTTGATATTACTATCTGTTTCCAGGCATAAAAAATTTTCAATTAAAAATATACCCTATTTTCATATGGGTTTAAAATCATGATTTATAGAATGTATAAATGATTTTTAACTAAAATTTATTATGTTTTAAAATAGATAAATATCCTAACAATAATATATGAACTATTATTTGAATTTTTTGATAACTAATTAGCATGGTATATTTTCATGTAAAGGGAAATAATATTATTTCATATTTTTTTATTTTATAATTATAGATACATGTGATTATGTCTCATGAAACTCACACATGATCAATAATATCTTGTAGTTAATGATAGACATTAGATGTTTATTTTTTATGATGGGTATTAACAAAAGTTTCAACAAAAAACATTTGAGTGACACATATAATTTTTTAATGAGAATTCATGATAATGATATGAGAGAGAATATGAAATGAAAGAGATAGAACATGTATGATACGATTATGTTGAAAATTTTCTTCTTTTACTTCCATTTTATTCTATGATCATTATAGAACAACAATGTTTTATCCCCTGCTACTAAATTGATTGAAGATTCATTAAGTTTCATTGTCATCGACTTTTATTCATTATATTATATATATATATTTAATAATTATAACTTTTTATTATATGTTTTTTTATCAATTGAAATTTTTTTCACCATCAACCAAAAATATATGTTTGTAATTCCTCCTAACAAAAATGCAAGTCTTTGGGTTTTCACACATTAACAAAATGCAGGTGTTGATCTTGTTTATGCATTGGACCATAGAAAATAAGGTTGTCTAGGTTATACCTCTAGGTATGAGAAATGATGGTGTATGTTAAAGATAATCACTCCATTCAAAAGTGAGGTTTCTAGTGAGTATTGTTTTCCCGACCAAGTTGAGAGGAGTGAAGAGTATATGTTGGATCATTCAATTTCAACTACAATAAAAATAAGTTATAGATTTTGTTATATTAATAGTGAATTTTTTGTATTTCATTATTGTATATGTTTTAAATAGATATATTTTAAACTTTATTTGGACGTACTTTGATATTGAGCAATATTATTTTATTTTAATTGAGTTCATTAATTTTTTTTAAATGTGAATTCACCCTCCCTCCTCTAGAGTAGTTCAACAACATTTTCTAGACAAAAAAATACTTCATACCAAGTGTATTAATATCACTAAAAATTGTCAATGGCTACTGGTAATAGGTACATATAACACAAAAGGACCCCCTTTTCTTGGTGAAGGCATATGTGCCACATATATGTCTAGACTAAAACAAATAAAAGTCATATCATTTTCTAATGGAAAATATATTATGATCCAAAATTCATTCAACAACATTACAATGGAACCCATAATCGGAATGTGGGTAATCATCATCCTTGTTAGACCTATCTAATTATATAATTAATATTTTCATTCAAATGTGGTTATTGGTCTTCCTATAAAATCTATTATCATTTCATTATTTCCTGATTCATTTATCTCAATATATGATTTACATCACCCTATATCCCCTGTTCAAAGGTTTCAAATGCTTTAGGTCTATAATCCTATACATGGGTTGGGTCTTTTATTTAACGTCTATTCATCTACAAGTCTATATATCATATTCATGGAAGGACAAATATGTCCTATGGATGGATAACCCATTGTTTCAGTCATCCTAGTCAATGACTTATGAGGATAAATTTTATGAAAAATCGGTTTAATAATATGACCAAAACAATTTAAAATAATTCCTTGGGGTTTAATGTATCAACATTACATTAAAGCACATTAGGTTTATTATACCTCTATAACTATATATAAATCTCTATCCTCGGTTTGAGCATCATAATTTTAAATTGCATGAACCTCTTATGTAAAATATAATATGCTATAATTGGGATCTCCATTAATGTTGGGTCAACAATTCTCTTATTAGTATTTAAGAAACATCAATAATTTAGTCATATATTTACTACATTAATCTTCAACACCATTTGGTCAAATTTAGGTGACATTAATCATCAACCACTTTTACTAAATGCCATATGACGATAAAAATTATCCAATTTTAGTCATACTTGTATGAAATTAAATAGAATCTGTTATTGGTATAAAATTCATGAATATAAACATACCAAAGAAAGGGACATGATACGGATCAGGGTGACAACCCACAAGAGGCATCCTTCAAAATAAACTCAACTCTCTACACATTGGGACCTTTCCTATCACATATCCTGATAAATTTAAAGGAAAAAAATAGTATGGCTTAGATATTTTAAATTTAAAAACATTAAATGGGAGAGCTGGGAGAAATCCAATTTTATGGAAGCTATGACTCCCTGTTTCATGGATTAGTAAAAAATTAGAGCATTGAAAAGAAAAAGTCCTAAAACTTTTAATGACAAGAACATGGACCTAAGAAAAGTTGATATATTATTTCTAGGTCTATAGATCTACCTATCAAAATAGCGCATCTCTTTCCCCCAGATACATATTTTCACATATTACATTTTCAAAAATAAATTAATGTTGTAATTTTATGGACCTCAACCCATACCTTAAATATTTACTCATCCATATAAAACCACTTCCATGAGTTTTATTTTACTCAATCACTCACCCTTTTATATATAAGAGTTCTAACCTTGGTTCATGAAGATTCCACATACATTATATGTCCAACATCTATATATTCTTCCAAGAGTAAAAGTCTAAGAAGAAATCAAGACTCTTCTAAATTTTAAATAACTTGTTAACCTTGTCCTATATTGTGGCCGAAACACCACATAGTTGGCCTACCTATACACATCTAGGAGCATATTTACTTGAGATGTTAGGTTGATTCAATCATATTATCATCAACATGGGAATCTTAAAATATTATTTACAAGAATCCTTCTCCACATAATGTTATGTTATATATATAATTACCATTATATTACTCCTTGTAAATCTATATATGTTATTTGGAATGGTATGCTTTGAAAATCAATATTAATAAAGATCTTTTTTCATTGATGGAACATAACGGGAGAAACATCCTCAAATAATAGTCTCTCCCCAGGAAATTAAAAGGAACAAAATTGTAGACAATTGGAAATGGATTTCCCCAAGGAATTTATTTTATGATTGGAATTTTTAATAACCCACCGTAATTTAGATAAATGAGCTGGTTCAACATTAACCAATGGGTATAGTTGTTCTTAATGAGTTTTTTATCATTAAATTCTAATTGGGAGTAGAAAATTAACCAAAAAAACATATCTTTCTCCAAAAATTCAAATGTGTAACATATAATAAAATAGATGTAAAATAAGTACCTATATTATGTCACCACGTGATTTTTATGAAATATTTCTATTAAAATAATTTTCTTTCCATGATAGCTTGGGTTACATGAAACCCCATGCTTAGACGAACCGTGTACCATCATAAAAATATTATATGGTCGTTATCAACTAGATTTTGGATTGGTGAGTATGAATAGTAATAAATAAATTATAAAAAATATATGTTATGAACATTTATAAAATGAATTCATTAGTTATCAAATCATTGTAATTAAAATAAATATTTGAAAAAACTATTTTTTAAAAAAAATTGTTTTTATGCGTGTAATTTAATTTTATTAATAAATTAAATTTATCATGATTAGTGAATGATTTTAATGAAATATATATTATTATTTTATCAAATGTTTTAAATAATCAAGAAATATTTTTCTTGTCATATGATATGAATAAATCCATTTTTATTCTTAAAAATATATATTTAACAAAAGAAGTTTTTGACACATTTTCTTCAAATTTAATTTAAAATAAATTTTTTCCATTTTTTGGTTTTCAATTAGATAGAATGATTTTAATAATTTGAATCCGGAGGGTCAAATTTTCTAATTTGGCCCTTTTTATTTTTGGTCAATGTTAATAGTAATCGTGGTAAAATTTTTCACCTTAGTAAAGGATAAATCAGGTTAATCTAGACTAAAACTATGTGATAATGATATAAATTTCCATTATAATTATTAATGGATTAACAAAATATGACCATAAACACCTTCAGTTTTAAATTGAGTTATTTAATGGACACTTTTCCATGAAAATAACTTATATATTATTTAAGTCAATGAAAGTTACAAAATTTCACTCTATTTTTAACTATCTCTAATTTTTTCACATCGGAACAAAATTATGTTATGAATGAATATAACTATATATTTTGAGAATAATAATATTAATTTCATTATAGAACTTTATTTTTAAATTTTATCTATCATACAGTGGCCTTAATTACTTATGCAACACTAATGTAATATTTCTTCATTTAATAAAGAAATAAATGATATTAAAAGCATTGAAAGATATAAAATACGAATCTTTTAATTTCACCCATGAACTTAATAGACATATATATAATATTAGGAAGATTTGGGAGAATTATATTTGAATTCCTCCTTTTTATTATGTGTTTATTATAAAATTATGTGAATACTGTCAAAAATGATAATAATTATATTTTATCAAAATAATATTTATTTATTTTTTTAAAATTCATAAAATCTTGAAATAAAACAAGGTCGATATTATATGGTATAAAATGTTATTAATTTTCAATTTATGGACCAATATTCACCTTATATGTAAATATTAAACCCCCTAATATTGAACAAGTTGTTGTTGTAGTTAAAATTAAATTAGTTAACTAAGGTTTAATCATAATGATAGGGTTATAAATGACAACAAAACATGTAAAAATTAATTTTTTTGATAGTATTACAACACTATAAAACATTATATTTGAATCCATGGTCATATAAAGTAATTTTTCTTGAGAATTAATGATTTTATAATTTAATCCTTTGATTAATTTTAAAAGTACCCCTCACCTCAATTATAAAAGGTAACCAACTCCCTCATATATTTAAATCACATTTAGACTTATATATCTAGAAACCACAATCAGTTTAATTTTAAAAATCCTTATACACATTATAGAGGTGAGTTAATTTCTAAAAGACAAACCCTAGATCCCTTTTGATGATATATAAAGAAGATGTTTCGAAGAATACTTAATTTCCTTAAATAATAACATTATTTTCTTCTATTATATACCTCTTGTAAATATATGGTATTTATGATAAAATACTAAATTAAATATCCTCAATAGTCTAAAATTTTATTATGAATATTAAAACACCTTTATAAACCTTATTTTCCATCAAATGAAAAGAGATATTATCGCTCATGTGTACATACAGCTTACAATATCCACTTATCAATACAATTAATTTCTCATCAATGTATTTTATGGATGGTTATAATGATATAATTAATCTTTATATATGATTCATATTTCATAATTTCAATTCAATAATTATAATACACCATATACCTTTTTACCATCCAAAAATTTGGAAAATTATAACGTCGTTTTTTCATATGTGGGAACTTCAACCTCCACGAAGTGACTTGATTCGTTTTTCCTTTACATTTTACATTAATGGTAATAAGTATATATTAAAAGAATATAAATGTTTTATATATAAATATAAAGATTATTTACTCATGAATTATTATCTACCATTATGTCATTATATCCTCTGAAAAATGAAAACAACGTTCATGCGTATGTACGACCTACCATCTCCATGAACGGTATAATTCATTTTTTAATTTAAAACTTCATGGATGACTGTAAATATGAATATAATGAATATATATAATATTACTATCATGATTAATATTCTTCAGGTTACATATCCATTATAACTGTGTATGGATTGTAACTAATGAACTAAAATATTTATGATAAAAAACAGATAACACACGTAAATAACGATATTAATTAGGAATTTTTTATAAAAATGGGTTTTTAAATGTTATAAAGGGATTATATATGGTAGTACATGTATGAAAATGAAAATGGTATATAATTATAATAAAAATAAATTATTATACATGAAAATTCTTGGGATCTACTAAGACACCATTCTCAGAAATCACATGGCACATAAATTTCTCATTGTTAATCTAGAACTAAAATTTATTTAGAATTCCATATAAATGAAGTTATTTTAATATTACAAGGATTATATTATTATTATCAATATAATATTGTTTTTATTAGGGATAAATAGGTATAAAATCCATAAAGACAACCATTAAGGAATCCAGGAATCGAATGAAAATTCAATTTATTAATTTCATTAAAACATTATGATCATTACTAGGTCCAAATAGTATGACTGGATACTCGTAACTCTTATACCTACTCCTAAACATCATCTTTGGAATATCTTTCTATTGGGCCATCATATGATGGCACCCCAATCAAAAATCAATATTAGAAATCCCTCGTCTACCTAGAGTATATAAGAAAGGTCATTAATATTAGGAAAGGGATATTTGTTATTTACTATCAACTAGTTGAGTTTATAGTAGTCAGTATAATATTTAAGACTCCCATCTATCTTCTTTTCCAAAAAGAACTAGTGTTTCCCAAGATGATACTATTGGATGAATAAATCCGTTAGCCTCTAGATCCTAAAGATGATCCTTTAATTATCCCAATTTAATGAGTTCCATATGGTATAAATGAATGGTCATGGGACACATCCTAAGAAATAATTCTATACGAATATCAACATCCCTCTAAGGTGGTAACCCCAAGAAATTATTTTCGAAAACAGTGGGATACTCACTCACCACCATTACAAGAGGGATACTAATACATTAGGAAATAGAAACAATGAAAATATCTGAAAACTAGAATGATGTCATATCAACACTAAGAGAAATGAGAACTGATCCCCAATATCTAAGACCCACTTACCCTAAATGACATGAGTAAATCCATCAAAAGAAAGGAACATAACACGACAATGATTGAAATAGTTTTGGTATTTGTGAAGAAGCATCAAATCCATGCAAATGAAGAGATTCTATAAATCATGAACAAGAACTAAAAATTGTAATACAGTTTCATGGATAGCAATCATAACACGATAATTTGGACATTTAAAACCCTACTCTACCTTTTGTTGTGTCAGATCGAAACTAAGATCCCTTGATAAAGGTGCATCATGCTCTAGTACCTTAGGACGATGAGTCACAAAAATGTTGATGATGACCAGATTTCCCACACACATGAAACACCTTGAGTTCTAACATAAAATCAAACTTCAGGTGTCCCTTTATCCCACACTAGTAACAAAACACTTGACTATAACCTAACATTTGTTAGACACTCCTTCCACCACCTCAGTGCTAGTTACATGGCTTCCTCTTCTATCTGGAAGACAAAATTTGGCTACCCTCTATAGTCATTGATTATTCAATTTAAAAACATAGAGAAGGTGGCTAATCATGAAGGATTCATCATAGACCATATATATAGCCTTAAACACATCTTGAATGTCCATTACTTGAGATATTCAATGGAAATAATACCTAGATAAAGGTTTTCCATCTTGGAATTCCTAATAGCATACTCCATGACAGAATGATCCCCCTAATCCAAGGTTAAGAATTGATTAGTCTTCACCAATATCCATGTTTTAGGACAAAACTAGTGATCAAATAACTTCATGAAAGTAGTGTGGGTTATTACTTCATGTAATATGGATTGTAAAATAGATTACCATAACTTTTTTTCTTATTCCCTAAGTATATAAGTGGAAAAACCACACTTGGAGTCATCCAGATTTCTCAGGAAGTGGAAAATACTCTTATCCCTATTGATCTATTCAACTAATATCCACTTTCACTAATAATGATTGGTGGATTATAAATAGTAAAATATGAATAATGGTTCACCTTTAATGCTAGTTCTACATTGGTTAATTTCCACCTGTATTGGTTCATTCATGCAATAGTTTCCTCCAAAATCATGTCAACTAGGGGTTTCTCCTACATGGATAGCATCAAATATTACACTTTATTATTCATAGAAATTCTTATTCAAGGATCCATGATTTATAAATCAATTAGGATAGAAACCAATTATAATATAATTTGATTCCATTATCATTAATAAAATTTAGATAACTAAATCTAAAAGTCAAGAGTCATAAATAATAATGCTAGATAACTTCGAACATCCCATTGTACCTCGAGGTTTGTCAGAAAAGTGATCCGTCTAGACACACTCCCAATATAACACTAGATTTTTGATATTCATACCTTTGGTCTACCAAAAAACCCCTAACACGAGAGATTGATACAAAAGTTTGAGAACATTCTTTAATGATTGCCTAAACTATTCATACCAATTTGTAATATTCCAACCTGATTCAACCAATACTGTCTCCTAAAGTGGCCCATAATAAGGCCCAAACTGAATACATAATCACCACATGGTGTTATCAATCATCAGGGTATCATACAATAAAACATGGGAATGATTTCACCCATAACATAAATGTTATAATATATAAACAAATGGAGCATAATAAGAGAAATCAAGATTACATGCCATGTCAAAACAACCAAACCATAATGGTAATGTCCTACAACTAGATAAAAAATTCTAAATAAAAAAACTAAAAGACAATTAATATAGAAATAGATGAATCCCATGGGTCCATATCCCCATGACCATATGTCACCACCATAACAACACATTGGAAGGAAACATGATTTTGGAGATTTGTCCTCAACATGAAACTATTCCATTTACTTGTATCGTACAAAACCATGGTTACAAATACCTGAAGGTAAATGTATTTGTTGATCACTAAATCTTATTAGTATTCCACTAAGAATCTATATAATGTTTATTTACATGAATCCATAAAATCATTTAAAAATATATATTTCTAAATTATTTCTAAAATAAATCCTTATCATATAAAATGATCCTTTGTTTTTCATTTAAAAATCAATCCATATTCAAATAAAAAAAGAAATATGACATGACATAATGAAATATGTTGGTTTTAATTTATAAGAACTATAAAATTTACCCCAATGTAAATTTAGCATAGACAATCCCAACAAATGAGATTCTAACATAAACTCATACCTTAAGTCTCATATTACATCATATTCATTCAAAACAATATTTTAATTAATATACATTTATTATAAATATAGTATAGACCCACATTAATACATAAATTACTATGTTTCATTCCATTGTAATTCTAATTTAGACTTTTATTCACAATTTATCATCAAAATGAATATTCAGTTGAAAACTATTCTATTTTCCAAAAATATATTGGTTTGATGGTTTTGGTAAATGAATCATGGCCATGGTTGCATCATATTTAAAATATAAATCATGATATAATTATCATATTTATTAATTATATATTCTTTTATAACTGTTTCTATAAAGTTATGATGAGAAATTAATTACTTCACTCCATTGAGGTGGTAGTCTACACGTACGCATGGGTGTTTTTTTCACATTTCCATGGATATATAAATTGGGTTTCATATAATATTTCACCTTTAAAAAATAATACTTATATTCAAAATATCATATATTATCATCAAATATAAAATTATGGCCATCCATGTAAAGCAGAAATGAAAAATGAATCACATCACCTTGTAGAGGTGGTAGTGCACATGTACACATGAGTGATCTTATAATTTACAAATAGATGGGGAGGATATAAAGAATTTATATATCATTAACATATAAAAAAATAATTGTATTTAATATACCGATTCCATCATGTTAATATGGTTATAGAACACTTTTAGAAGGATTCCGAAGAAAGAAAAATAGAATAGTTTTGGAAGAACATATATATATTCCTTAAGTATCCCCCTTTTAAAAACACAGTATGGATACTTGGATGGATATTTTAGTAAGAAACGAACTTCATGATCATATGTAATTTTTTTTATATTATTTGGGTAGAACGTGGTTGAGATAAAGGGATCAATTTGTATGGAGTTGGGAGTAGATGAGGTTACCTTTTGTAAGTGTGGGTAGTGGAACACTGGTAACAATTAATAATATTATAATACAATAATGTCACCCACATGGGAATGTATCTCTAAATTGGGTCAAAGAGGTAGATGAGATAATATAGAATCTAAATAAATTCATCAAATATGATTTAGAAAAGTTTTTTTGTCATTTTATCCTTTTATCTTTACTTTAACCCCTTATTAACCCTTTTAACCTTTATAGTGGTAAAAATATTTTCTCCATGGTTACTATTATTTATTAAAAAACAAATTTAATCATTTAACTTAATATTAATTACTCTAATTATAAATTTGGAATCCAATTAAAATGATTCAACTCCTATAACTAGCATAAATTAATTCTAATATCTTCTCACAAATCATGTTAAAACTGTTTTTAGATAAATATACTTTGAATCTTAAAAGTATAATTATTCATATTCATTTTATAGTAAAATCCATTAGATGAATGCTAAAATATATTATTGAATATATTATCTCAAAATTAATTTAAATCATTCATCAATAGTGAAGAATTTAATTTTTAATATAAAAAATTTCAAGCATAAATATAGATTTTCAAAAAATCATATTTTTTTACTTTCAATTTATTCAAGATTCATTTCTAACCAATTGATAAAAAATAATTAAATTCATACATGTGCATAAAAATACTCTCTTGAAATGTATTTAAGACTATTCATACCCACCAATTCACTATCTAGCCGATTATAGTCACATTTAATAATGATATATCAATATTAAATTGTGTTTCATTTTAACTTGGTGTTACATGTAAAGCATGTTATCAAAGAAATAAAAATTATTTAAATGAAAATATTTCACAAAATATTGGGGTGTTACATTATAAACCGTTTCTAATAATATGTCCTCATAAATTATATTTCATTGATGAAAAAACTGAGGAAACATTTTCTTCATAACATCCTCAGGTTCCCATGTATATTCCTCAAATTTATTGTTTCACCACAATAATTTGACCTGGTGAGTTGGCTTGTTCTAGATAACATTGTTATTTTGATCCATAATCTCCATTGATTTTTCCTCATAATAGAGGCCATTCTATAGTGGTATGAAATCTGGGATCAATACATGTGAAAGATCAGGTATATAGTTCCTTAATATAGTTATGTGGTACACATTATGAAATTGAGAGAGATTCGATTGATACGCCCAGGGAAAGGCTACCATCAACATATGATCAATAATACTAAAGGGATGAATATATCTGTTGCTTAACATTCACTTATTTTCATGTCTCATAACCTTCATTCAATTATATTTTCATAATAATTCCTTATCACCATCTTTAAATTCCATATCTTATCAAAGATTGTTAGCATGACATTTATATCCACTCTGAGCTTCTCTGATGTGATTTTAAATGGATCATAGCAATTCTATCATTCCCTAGGAATACTGATACCTCAATTGATTTCATTATCCATATTTATGTGATCACATTTTAGTTATACACTTTATAACATAGATTTATTCATAAAGAGTGATCAGAATTCTTTAGTGAAATCTATTGATGAATGAAAACATCACCAGAAAGAGGTGTCAATCCCAAAAACAATTGAAATCTATAAAACATGCCCTCCAAATGTCTTATAGGGTTTTAATGGCCTTCAATGACTGACCATCATTATATGGATGATTTTTAGTTCAAAATTTCAACTTTGTATTCACAACTAGTTAAAGACATCACCATAATATTGAGGTAGACCAAGGATCATGATAAGATACAATTGAATATGGTAGTCCATGCAAAATTACCACTTCATAGTTTTTATCCTAGAAATATTATCAATAATGAAATCTTATATGATTAAAATTTATTATTCTAACTTTATAATGTGATCAATAACAACTCAAATAGAATTATGGAATTTAGATTTTTTGGGGTGCGTGATGATGAAATCCATGGTGATGTTTTCACATTTCCATTCTATTATAGGTAATGGTTATAATATCTATTTTAATTTTATCTCTTTGCCTTCACTTTTTTGACATACCAACCAATGAGATACATACCCTGCAATATCCTTATTCATGTTATCCCACCAAATATACACTTTTTGATCTCTATACCGCCTTATGCATCCAGGATGAATTCAGAATGACGAACTATGTGCTTAATCTGATAGCTACAACCTCAAATATGGTATTACAGGTTCGCATAAATTTTTCATGAACCTTATAATTCCAAATAAATTTGTTTTTAAACTCAATAACATTCCACAATCCTCTTTTGTAGTTCCACATCTTTCTTTTTTGTCTCTTTAATCCTCAATTGGATGTATGGTTTCATATTCATCTATGAAAGATAAGATATGTCTCAATTCTATGTAATTTCAATATCCATATTATTAAAATACATAATTATTTCATATCCTTTATTACTCATCAATGAAAGACTAGCATGGTCATTCTGACTCAGATCATTAGCCACCTTGTTTTCCTTCCTTTGGTGGTAACATATTGAGTAGTCATGAACTATAATCAAATATAACTATCTCCTTTGGTTAATATTCAAATATTTTTTTGGGAATGTATACATTGGGATTATACGATAAGTATATATATTATATCATTCACCATAATTATAATTCTTCCAAGTTTTCAATGTAAAAAATTACTCATACCTACTCTAAATCATGATTTAGGTAATTTTGCTAATAAATTTTCTTCTAGTGTGTGGCATGTGCTATTACCGTATCATTCTTCTTGAGGAATCATACTTCTCCCTTCATTGATTCATCACTACTTATCATGAACCCTTATCTATTATAGGGTAGTGTGAGTATAGGTTCACTGGCCAAAAATCTCTTTAGTTCCATGATATATTATTCATATTCATTAGTGAAAAGGAACTTGGATCCCTTCTAAGTCAAATTGATCATTAGATTTGATAGTCATGAAAAATATCTCACAAATAATCGTTAGTATACCAAAATCCCAAAAAAAACTAGGGATTCATTTAACATGGTAATTCTAGGTCATTTTTCAATAACTTCCATTTTTGAGGATCCACTAATATACCCTCGATTGAGATTATATGACCCAATATTGAATCATTCTATAACAAGAATTCACTCTTGATTAATATAGAATAGATTATATCATTACTCAAAGTCTTCATCACAATCCTTAAATGATAATTCTGGTATTATTTTCTATGTGAATATATAAGAATGTTTTCTATAAATATGATAAAAAATTGAACTTTGAATTCTCTAAAGACTCTATACATTAAATACATAGAGACTAAAATAGAATTTTTAACTCTAAATGGAATCAATATAAACTCATAATGATCATACCTCATTCAGAAGTTTTTCTTAGGAATATCCTTCCTCTTAAATCCCAATTGATGCTATCCAGAATATATTTGAATATTTAAAAAGTATTGACCTCCCCATATTTAATCAAAAAATTTATAAATGTGTGTTAGAGGATACTTTTTCTTGAAAGTGATCTTGTCAAGTTCCCAATAATTAATTCAAAGATGAATTCGTCCATTACTTATGCAAAGAAAGAATAGGTTCACCCCATGGTGATGAACTCATGCATATGAATCCATTATTATGATTATCCTAAAGTTTATTCTTCAATTCCTATAACTCCATCAAGGCCATTCTATGTTGATTCATTCAAATTGGTGTATCAGTATGTATGAGATCAATTGAAAAGTCAAAACCACAATTCATGGAAAGAATATGAATTCCTTTAAATTTTTTGTAGTATTTATACTTTTAAAATTTATGTAATTATATCTTATGAATTTAGTCCACAAAGAACCCTCCTTTCTCCCCTAAAGCACAAACATGTTTTCACTAATTAACATGGAAAACAAGCACGAAGTCGGGGAAGAAAAAGATACTATTATAATAGATTTCTTTGAATGTCACCAGTAAGGAACTGCACACAATCTCCTAATACGACCTTGTAAATCAAATATCAATCCACTAAGGTCGAGCCTGTAGTCATTTTTTATGGACCTGCGTGGGATCTCCGCACTTGTTTGGTTTGAATCATCAGCAACTACATTCTCAAACCTAAAATGCCACCACCTAAGCCCAATGGCACAGCTTCATCATGTGGGATGGGAATGAAAAGAATACGCAGAAGAAAAGCACGGTCGGCGCAAGGAAAGATGCAGATGAAGGTCGGCGTGGACGCGACAAATCAATTATATTTCTTTTTTAAATAAGATGAAAACAATAACACATTCTAAATGGGACCAGAATCGTCTCGAGTTATGTTTTTGACTGGAATATCCAGTACACCGTTTAGATCAGAACATGTGTCCGGTTATGTTTTGAGCCATCAGATCTCTCTTCACGGCGATTCATTTTAATCGATCGGCCAGATGGATTTGCCCTTGCTTATCCACTTGTGATTCAGGTTCGACTGATCCTCGGCCGTGACAATAAAAGGAGGTACTGGAGACGACCCCCCCATATCACTGACCCATCTGGTAAAAGGAGGTACTAGAGATGATAAAAAGCGTTCTAAATGTTCCCTCCCCATTTTTTGGAACTGGCTGCCCTGGCCCCAGATCAATAAATGGTGTTGAATTCTACAATTTCAATTTTCACCATCCAGTAGGAATAAAAATAATTATTTCATAACCATTGAATAAATAAAAAATTACACATAAATATATTTTTAAAAATTATTTATGTAAATACACTAAATACTCATTTTTATTGGATCTTATAGTAAATAAGTGTTTAAATTGTTTTTAAATAAAATGATTTACCGATAAATGGATTTTTTAGATTTATTTATCAGTAACTATATTTCACAATTGGAGGGGAAAAACTTTTAGACCTACTAAGTCTAAAAAATGTATTTATCGATAACTTTTTAATAATATGAAACAAATATTTTTCAAAAAAGTAATTACAATTTTTTTGCAGCTTCAATTAATTACAATTGTCTAAAATCTACCTACTATATCCACACACCCCTCCACTTCGCTCCCCTCAAATTCCCTCCAATCTCATCTCCTCCCGCTCGCGATTTCTCTCCGCTGGTTCTAGAGTTCCCGGTCTCCATCCGCGCCTCCACCTCCGACCTCCTCCATTACATCTCTTTCCACCAGGGTATCTGTATCATCCTCGATGCCTCCTCCAAACCCCGTTCCCATTCTACCGTCATCCTCACCATCAGCTTACCTGCCTAACCAGCTTCTTGGATCGCCACCTCTGACTCCACGTCGCAACCCCTCTTCTTTCCCTCATCTTCTTCCCACTTCATTTCTCCAATGATTATCCTATTCAAAAACCTAAATCCTTGATTTTTCCAACCTCATTGTCCACCTAAGGTCACCGTTAACATATCTCTGAAGTCAACCTTAGTACACCCGCGTGCCCTTCCGATGGATCATCCTTTGCTGAAGTATGTCATACCTAATGTCATTTTAAGGCATGATTTTGTTATCAATCAGGGAGTTTTCTTTTCTTTTTGAATGATTTATTATTGGGTTGCACAGGATGATTAAGTAACACAGTTGTCCTTCTGGGTTTTTTATATCTTTTCACTTCAATTTTTGTTGACTGATTTTTCATGATAATTTTGAAAATAAAAAATCTTTTGTTGTGCTTAGTTTTAGGTTATTCTTTGTGGCTTATTTTGTTTTCTTTTAGTTCTACACATTGATAACCATTCCAATACATTCATTTGGACTGATTTGTTTCAAATTCTTCTAAATCTCTATGATGGGTATGTACTCATATTTCGGTGTTGGTTTGACTGTATTCATTTGGGAGTTTTATCTTCCATTTTTACTGGTTTGTTTCTCACATTGATTTTACAACAATCATGTAATGAGGATGATACGAGGTAATGAAATTGCAAGTGAAGTTGTGTTATTGATATTAATTTTTCTTTGTTTCTTTTAAATGTTTTAAAAAACATAAAATTAAAATAACTGTGCTTGACGGTGGTTATTAACAAATATTTACAACATACTAATGATAAATCATATTCATATTCATGATATAAATGGTGTCCATTTTGATTCTGAAAAACACTTACACATATACATTAAATTGATTTTATGTTTACTCCACTCTCTATAATTTTATATATTCATATTTAATTTTATATTTTTGTATGTACCACTTCCAGAAACCTAGCTATACTACAAATCTAAGTACAATATTCAAACAATTTTTTTGTTCAATACATATTCTCCAAGTGGAACCGAAGGTACTTTCCTACTCTATTATACTTTTTTCATTCAAAATGATTATTATATGTTTGTGTTCCTTCGCATAAATGTTATTTCTTATGCATTCCACTTATAACAGAACATGTTTTACTACTACAGTTATTGGCAAGTTCAATTCATTTTCAATGCCATATATGTAATGAATTACCATTCAAATAGCACACTTAGCCTATATATATATATGTATATATATATTTATTCTATATAATATTTTATTATACTATAAAATATGTTTTCCTGAGAATGAACTACTACTCTGTATACAGGTTTTAGCCAATTGCCACATGTTCAATCTCCCATGAATCATATAACGTTGGGAACACATGTAAGAAGAAATGATGTCATACATCATACTGTACATTTTACAGGTATGTCCACATAAACATTTTATTTTTGGAAATTAAAGGATTACCATATTGATTAATATTATCAAACATACAATACTAACAATTATAGTAACATCGGTCCCTACATAAAATTTACTACAACTACAAACTACAAAACAAACATGTTAGTTTAATAACTTAATCAAATATTATTACTACAAGAAAATGTCTAATGAGTTCTTGATATTATTAATACTTTTCCTGATATTATTAACCACATATTGTTTGTTTCTTAGGCTTATTGATTTCACTTTGATTGCTTTATTTTTTTCAAAAACTATGCAGTCTCTATTATTGCGTCATATAAAAATGTTGCATTACATGCTTATTGTTATTATTACATGTCATTATAAATTACATGAAATTTTATGTTCACATAATGTTGAGACTGCATACCACGATTTTGTTGAACTCCTTATTTATACATTTGGAAGGTGTCATACGTGGACATGCAATCCCTGTTAAGTTCTACAGAAGCAAGGTTCCATAAGAAATTAATAAGGCGACAACAACAAACTGGTTGTCAAATAGGTATTTATCTGTACTTCAACTTGTGTGGTGATTTATGATTCATTATCCTTAATGAAAGGTATTTTTTTATTTTAATTTACATGGATGACCAACACCATGTTGTATTTTTTTCCATTGACTGAATGTTTTTTTTCATTTTATGGTTAAACTTTTAGGGAACAATAAATGATATGGTGACAATTTACCATGTCGACTATATGAGTTCTAGAGAAGCAAGGTTCTATTAGAAATTAATAAGGTGACAACGTGATATGTATGTTCGCACACTTGTCCGACAAAAAAACTCCTCACCCAAGCTATTATTCTTGCCTCTTACGTCAGATGTTCCTATTACCCGATTCGTTATTCTTAAAATGCATTCCTTTAACCTATTCATATAGATTGAAAAATAAATTCATCATGTTATTTTTTGCATAAAATTTAGTTTTAGATATGTAGTGGAAACATTCTTATTGATTCACAAAAATCCATTCGTTCACTTTTGGTTTAAATTACCTAAATGTTATTTCCAGGTTGGAAAATACTTCTTCTAGATGAGAAAAACCTAAACCTATTTAGGTAAGCAGTTCTTAAATTAATATATTTTTTCCTGCAAAATAATTTACATATTTATGTGCACCTACATCTCCAAATGTGTCCAACTTTTTGTTTTCTTAATATTATAATGATGCATTTTCCCTTTCCTCTAAAAATTCATCCACTTTTCCTAAATATTCTCTTACTAGAACCATTTCAATATGTATTTGTAGGGTTCAAATTCAAATATGTTATTGCCATATTGAATTTTGTTCTTTGATGCTGAATAATACCATTTCGTGTTTTTGTAACCCAAACAAAAAATAATGGAAAGTGCGTATATGTAAAAATGTTCTATAATTTAAGTTCATCCATACACTCTTAAATTGGTTAAAAATATATTGTTTGTTTAGTAGGCTTATTGATTTTAGTTTGATTACATTATCTTTTTTAAAAACTATGCAGTCTCTGATAATGTGTCATATAAAAATGTTGCATTACATGATTATTATTGCATGTCATTATAAATTACATAGAATTTTATGTTCACATAATTTGTAGCGCCCCTGGATTGAGGTATGTGACCCTTTTTTATGGCATATTATCTATGTTAAGTGGTTGGGTGAAGTTTGGGAGAGTTTGGAAGGATTTTAACGTTGTTTGGAGGCTTCTTGTGGGGTGCACAGTTGGCGCATAGTTTACCCAAATCGTGCAACCAACCCAGGAAACCATGCACACTTGGGACAGTGGGATCCACATAGTTTGCGCACAGTTTTCAAACCATGTGAGGTAAGCCGTGCGAGGCCCCCTGAGGATAGTGGCACCTGCACGGTTGGCACATGGTTTGTCAAACCGTGTGGGCTAACCGTGCAGCCACTTAAAGGTAGGTTTTTTAAGATCTAGGCCACTTGGGATTTCCCCTTCTCTCTCCATTCTTCCTCCCTTTCGTGGCTCACTCAGAATTTTTGGCTCTCAAGGGTTGGAGGGGATCTTCCACTCATTTTGGAGGCAAATCAAAGGGGTTTCTTGGTGGTTTGAAGGCGTTCTCTCTCGAAAAGTCTCCCTAACTTGGTTCCTTTGAGGTTTTGTTAAGATCCAGTCCTCTCTCTCTCCGGGTTTCCTAGATCTAAACTTTTTGCATGTAGATCCAGGGTTTTTGTCACCTAAATTCTTAAGTTTTGGTCTTCTTGATGTTAGGAAAAAGCATTTGAGGTGGTTTCATGGAGGCATTCAATCAGTTTGTGTGCGATTTGTGTGTTGGGTCTGTTTCGCCAAACCCTAAGAGGTATGTGATTTCTCTCTCGAATCCACTTTGATATAATTGTGATTTTTATTTATAATTAAATTGCTTGCTTGAATTTAATTGTAAATATGACATGTGAATTTCATTGGAAATCTATTTGGTGATGAATTTGGGGGTTTTTGGGTGAAAATGGAACATTGTTGAAAAAGGGATTTAATTGGGTGATTTTAAATGTTGATTTTAAAATTTTTAAGGGTTGAATCATGGGATATGAATTTCAATAATTTTTTTTATTAAAATGTGTTTTTTTCATTGAAAAAGTGGTTTATGGTGTTTTCAATAATGTGTGATTTATTTATGTGGCTTTGTGGCTCGTATGAAATTTGTGATATGGTTGTCTTGTGGTTGTGTTGGGATGATGTGGAGTGGATGAGAAGTACCACTATAAAATGAGGATGGATAATGGATGGAAGAGCCACCATTAATGTCAAGTTGGAGGGGGATTCCACTTGATTGGGGAAGTTAGTTAACGGGTTGGATGAGAAGTGCCACTGTTAATATTTTTTGTTTCCTTTTCATGTGATTGCTTGAAATATGGAAATTGTGTGTGCTAATGTGAAATGGTATTTGGATTATGGAATTTTTGGTTGGATTTCCCTTGTGTTGCATTTCTAGATTAAGGTGTGTTTGGCTCATTGATAAATGGTAAACTATTTATTTCTCTATATAATTTGTTTATATAAATGTGCTAATGGCTTTATCCTAGTGGCATGTGTAGGGAAGTCATTTGGTGGAGTCCTACTGAATATTTATACTCACCCCCTGCTTTGGCACTTTTGTGTCTTTGCAAATGTTTTGTTCTGAGACGTGGGAAAAGGTAAGGCATCTCCTTCCTTTAGTGGTGCATCAGGATTCTTGTGCGGTGTGTTGGATCTTGGAGCTTGGATCTTGGTGTGGAGTTGTGTCATGGCTCTTTGGGTATTGTTGTTTATTCTTTCGCATTGTACTTTGATTATGGTTGACACTTTTGGGGGTTTTTATTTCTTGTGGAATTTGTTAGGGAAGATTTGGTTGTCTTTTGGTAATACACAGTTGGGTTGAAATGTTGCATGCATCATGTAGTTTGTTTTGGAATGGTTGGTTGGGTTGGGTTATATTTCTTAAGGGAAAATTGTTCCCCACTTTCTTCTTGAAGCCCTTAGCATTTATTGCCAACCATTGGTGCCTTGGGAACATTTCCTATAGCCTAGTAACCTCTCATCGCCTTCTCAAGACAATGAGGAAGGGGCGAGGCATTACAAGTGGTATCAGTTTGTTCGGTCCTTAACTTTCTTATGAAATTACTTGTTGGTCCTTTGGAGTTAATTGTTGGATTTGGAGTTGGAATTCGTTCTTGGTTTATTCCTTGATTCAGGATGGTAGCAATGAGTAGGAATGTCAGAACATGACATGTATAGCATAAAAGGATATAGCTAATCCTTTTATGTTGAACCTCAAGTTACCAGGGAGTTGGGTAAATAAGTGCTTTGGAGACACTTATAGGCATTGAAAATCTCATTGTCTTGGGTGTAGCCAATGAGATGAGCGTGACATGCATGGTAGAAATGACTTCCCTCTAGGATGAATATTTCATTGGGTAAAATGATCTATGGGGTAAATTGAGATATTATCTTCAAATGTGTGAAATTGAAATGAGAATGAATATGGTATTTTGAAAATGAGTTGATTTTCAAAAATGGTGCATCATGGGAAATGTGGAAATGTGGAAAGCCGAGTTGTGATAGTTGCAATGTAATGAATTTAAATTTGTGAACCCTTTCTGTCTACATAAGTGAGATAGATGTTTGCTTTTCTATTTATAGAAATTGCACCACGTAGGCATCATAGAGACCAATGAGAGGTGGCTGATGAAAATATGGTTGCACCTAAGCCTCAGGTGAACCAACAGTTAGGGAAAAGTATAGTACAAGCTTTCCAAGCTATGGGAAGTGGGAATAAAGTGGATGAGCCAAAGAATCCGGATTATGAGGCTCAGTTCTAGAAGAAAAATCCACCCATATTTAGGGGCGATTCAGATCTGGAAAGGGAAGAAGCGTGGCTGACTAGAATGAACAGAATTTTTGAATTCTTGGGAACGCTAGTCGAGATGAAAGTAAAGCTAGCAACGTACATGCTAGAGGATCTTTCTCTTCAGTGGTGGGAGTTAGTGGTCCAAGTTGGGATGGACCAAGGGTTGACATGGGATGACTTTGAAAAATGTTTTAACAAACAATTCTACTCGCACACGTTTAGAATTTAGCGCACAACTGATTTCTTTAGTCTCAAGCAAGAGAACCTATCGGTAACTGAATATGAAGATAAGTTATTGAACTTAGTTCAGTTTGCACCCGAGGTGGTAGGTAGCATGTTGTTGAAGGCCCAGATCATCGAAGTGGGCTTGAGGTAAGAAATAAGTTCTAAAATAGTGGTGCTGTGTATTAGTGATTACATAGAAATAATGAATAGGGCATCGGTGGTTGAGCGAGATGTATTGGGGGATCCAAGCAGAGGAAACATGTCGGTACCCACGGGGAATAGTGGGAACTTTAACGCTGTGTTGAAGTGGAAGAGGGACACTTATTTCCAAGGTGGAATTATGTCATAGAATTTGACGGCAGGATCAGTGAATCTTCCATCAAAGCCTCAGACCAAGTTGGGATGTTTTCAGTGTGGCTCTATAGCACACATCAAGAAGGATTGTACGACACAACCTCGAGCATGTTACAATTGTAAGCATATGGGGCATCTTCATCACTATTATCAGAATGCTCTGAGGTCAAGTGTTCATGAAACTCCCCAGGGATCATAGACGTTCTATGCCTTGATAGGATGGGGGCAGCAGCATACCCCTTTTCAGCAGAGCAAAGTCAGTCATGGTGATTCTAGGAACACCACGATTCCTCAGCAGGGAAATAAAGAGAAGAGTGTGGCAAGCAAGGTGTTGTTCGGAACTGAGAAAATTGTGATGGATGATCATTCAGGACCATCCATGATGTGAGGTAAAATTATTTTAAATTATAACTTGATGCAAGTGTTGTTTGATATGGGTGCTTCACACTCTTTTATTCCTGCATGTGTTGTTGATTTGCTGGGACTAAGTCTGGAAATGATGCCCTTGGTTTTAAAACTCCAAACTCCTCTAGGACAAAGAGTGTGTCAAGCCATCTTGTGTGGAGCGTGTTGTATATTTATTGGTGGGGTTATGTTGATTTGGGATTTCTTAGTGCTTGAGATGGACGAATATGATATAATCCTGGAAATTGATTAGATGATAGTGTTTAAGGCCCACATCGACTGTTATGCATGGACAATGAGTTTTACAACACACGATGGCATCAGACACCTCTTTAGAGTAGAGAAGCATGAAAATTAGGGTGCAACCGGTCTGTTAGTACCAAAAGTTGGCACAATATCATATCAGATAGTAGTGTTGTCTCTGGAATCAGTAGAATGTGTTGGGAAAAATGTTCTTTTGACAGTGGATGATCAGTTCTTGGAGGTTTTTCCCAAAGAATTATCTGGGTTTCCTCCTGTGAGAGAAGTGGAGTTTACAATTGATCTCCTTCTGGGGACCAGTCCTATCTAACTTCCATCTTATTGGATGAAACATGCATAATTGAGGGAGTTGAAATTCCAGTTGGATGAGTTAGAAAATAAAGGGTTAATCCGGCCTTGCACGTCTCTGTGGGCAGTGCCAGTTTAGTTTGTGAAAATGGCAGATGAAACCATACGGCTATGTGTTGATTATCGTAGACTTAACCAGGTTACGATAAAGAATATATATCCACTTCCATGAATTGATGATTTGTTTGACTAGTTGAGAGGAGCTCAGTGGTTCTTCAAAATTGACCTGAGGTTAGGATATCATTAATTACAAGTGAGGAAGGAGGATATTCCCAAAACATCTTTCATAAGTTGCTATGGCCATTATGAATATGTGGTTATTCCCTTTGGTCTAAAAAATGCACTAGTAATGATCATGGAATTGATGAATCAGATATTTCAGAGATATCTGGATTCATTTGTGGTCGTATTTGTTGATGATATTCTGGTGTATTCAAAGACAAGGGTGGAGCATGAGCAGCACTTGGTGATAGTGTTGGGTATCTTGAGGGATCATCGGTTGTATGCCAAATTGTCAATGTGCGACTTTTAGATATAAGAAGTTTGTTTATTTGGCCATGTGATTTCTGAAAGAGGTGTTTTGGTTAATCCGAAAAATATAGAGGCTATTACCTCATGGAAATCGCCAAAGAACGTTTTTGAGATACAAAGCTTCCTTAGTCTAGCAGGGTATTATAGATATTTTTTTCATGATTTATCAGGTTTGGCTTCACCGATGATAGCTTTGACAAGGAAGAATGTTTCATTTCAATAGAACGAGCAGTGTCAGAAAAGTTTCAAAGAGTTAAAGGGTCTCCTTACATCAGCACCAATCTTAGTTTTGCTAGAACCAGGGAAAGGGTTTGTGGTGTATTGTGATGCATTGAGATCAGGGTTGGGGTGTGTTCTCATGCAAGGGGATGATGTGGTTTCATATGGCTCACGACAATTTAGAGTGCATGAGAAGAACTACCCAATGCATGATTTGGAGTTGGTGGTGGTGGTCCATGCTTTGAAAATGTGGCATCATTATCTCTTTGATGAGAAAGTCATGGTGTATACCAATCATAAGAGCTTGAAGCACATTTTCTCAAAAAGGGATTTGAACTTGAGGAAAAGGTGATGAATGAAATATCTCTAGATGTTTGATTTTGACTTGATGTATACACCAACTAAGGGAAATTCATTGGCAGATGCATTAAGTAGAAAATCATATGCTCAGGTGGTGAAACATGCATCAGATCAGTGGAAGTTGATGTCAGTTATAGCCGACATGTGGTTGGAATGTGAGGACCAGGTTGATAGAGCGGTCTTCTTTCTAGTTTCGTTGGTTCCTAACTTGGTTTGGATAATTAAAGAGGCACATAAATCTGAGTCTGAGTGTATAGAGATGAGGTCGAAACTCAATGGTGGGGAGACCATTGAGGGCTGGGAACTGAATGGGGATTCAGTTTTTTGTTTTTGGAATTGGATTATGGTACCAGTGGCTTTTCAGGAAGAACTTCTCAGGGATTATCATCATTCCAAATGGGCTATTCATTCTAGAATTCAGAAAATGTATAAAGTTCTAAAATCACTGTTCTGGTGGGCTGGCATGAAAAGGATAGTGGATGACTTTGTTTTGAGATGTTTTACTTGTCAGTAAGTCAAGGAAGAGCAACAACGACCACAAGGTATGTTATAGTTTTTATCAATCCCTATATGGAAGTGGGAGAAAATAACGATGAATTTTATCACAGGACTCCCGATAATGGTTAGAAAGCATGATTCCATATGGGTGATAGTGGATCGACTCACAAAGTCGGACCATTTCATTCTAACTCGTGAATCTCATATAGTGGAGGACCTGTCCAAAATCGATATATAGAAGGTGGTAAAGAGGAACGGGGTTCCAGTTTTGATTGTATCAGATAGATATATGAGGTTCAAATCACATTTCTGGAAATCCTTACAGCAAGCCCTTGGAACTAAGTTGTCGATGAGTACGACATATCACCCTCAGACGGATGAGAAATCCGAGAGGACGATACAAACTTTGGAAGATATGTTGTGGGCTTGTGTGGTGGATTTTGGTGGCTCGTGGGAGGGTCACTTTCCATTAGTGGAATTCTCATATAATAATAGCTATCAGGAATCCATACATATGGATCTGTTTGAAGTATTGTATGGGCGTCCGTGTCATTCTCCACTATGTTGGTTGGAAACTGGTGAGTCTTCGATGGTTGGACCGAGCCTTGTCTAGGAGACTATGGATAAGATCAATTTGATCATTAAGAGAATGGAGATGGCTTAGAGTCATCATAAATCATATGCGGATCATTTTCGACAACCGTTGTCGTTCGAGGTGAGTGATCATGTTTTCTTGAGGATCTCTCCTAGGTTGGGACATTGTCAGTTTGGAAAGAAGGGTAAGTTATCTCCGAGGTATATTAGACCTTTTAAGATACTTGAACGGGTTAGAGAGGTGGCTTATCCCTTGGATTTACACCATGGTTTAGTGAGGTACACAATGTGTTTCATGTGTCTCAGTTAAAGAAATATCAGCTAGATTCTGGCCATGTCATTCGTTGGGATCATATTGATCTAGAGTCGGGTGCTTCATGGGTGTACGTGCCAGTGCAAATTGTGTATTGGAAAGAGAAAGTCTTGTGGGGTAAATGCATCGGTCTATTTTAGGGTTTGTGGCAACATGTACAGATTTAAGAGGAGACTTGGGAGCGAGAGAAAGAAATGGCAGAGCAATGGCCTGAGCTCTTTCGGCAAAGCGATGGTTCTCTACGTTTTGAGGAAGGAAAGTTCAATGGTGGGGAGAATGGAGCATCCCCGGTTTGTGGTATGTGACCCTTGTTTATGTCTTATTATCTATGGTAAGTGGTTGGGTGATTTTTGGGAGAGTTTGGAAGGGTTTTAAAGTTGTTTGGAGGCTTTTTGAAGGGCGAACAGTTGGAGCACAGTTTTCCCAAACTGTGCGGCCAGCCCAGGAAACTGTGCACACTTGGGGCAGTGGGCTCTACATGGTTTTTTCACTGTTTGTAAACCGTGTGAGGAAAACCATGCAAGGCCACTGGGGATAGTGTCACCCACACGGTTGGCGCACGGTTTGTCAAACTGTGAGGCCACTTAAAGGTAGGGTTTTTAAGATCCGGGCCCCTCGAGATTTCCCCTTCACTCTCCGTCCTTCCTCCCACTCCTGGATCACTCAAAACTTTGGGCTCTCAAGGGTTGTAGGGGCTGTCCCATGCATTTTGGAGGAAAATAAAAGCAGTTTCTTGGTGGTTTGAAGGCGTTCTCTCTTGGTAAGTCTCCCTCCCTTGGTTCCTTTAAGGGTTTGTTAAGATCTAGTCCTCTATCTCTCTTGGTTTCCTAGATCTACACTTATTACATGTAGATCTAGGTTTTTTTTCTCCTAAAGTGTTAAGGTTTGGGCTTTTTGATGTTAGGAAAAGGTTTTTGAGGTGTTTTCGTGGAGGTGTTCACCTGATTTGTGTGCAATTTGTGCGGTGGGTCAGTTTTGCCAAACCCTAAGAGGTAGGTGGCTTCTCTCTCAACTCCACTTTGATAGAATTGTGATGTTTATTTACAATTAAATTTTTTTCTTAAATTTAATTGTAAATATGACGTTTGGATTTCATTGGAAGTCAATTTGGTGATGAATTTGGGTTTTTTTGGGTGAAAATGGAACTTTGTTGAAAAAGGGATTTAATTGGGAGATTTTAAATGTTGATTTTAAAATTGTTAAGGGTTGAATCATGGGATGTGAATTTCAATAATTTTTTTTAATGAAATGTGTTTTGTCATTAAAAAAGGAGTTTATGGTGTTTTCAATAATGTGTGATTTATTGACGTGGCTTTGTGGCTCGTATGGAATTGGTGATATGGTTGTGTTGTGGTTGTGTTGGGATGATGTAGAGTGGATGACAAGTACCACTATAAAATGAGGATGGATAATGGATGGAAGGTCCACCATCAAAGGAAAGTCGGTGGGGAATTCCACTTGATTAGGGTAGTTAGTTAACGGGTTGGAAGGGAAGTGCCACCAATAATATTTTTGGTTGCCTTGTCATGTTATTGTTTTCAATATGGAAATTGTGTGTGCTAATGTGAAATGGTATTTGGCTTATCGAATTGTTGGTTGGATTTCCCTTGTGTTTCATTGTTCGCTTAAGGTGTGTTTGGCTCATGGATAAATGGAAAACTATTTATTTCTCAATATAATTTGTTTATATAAATGTGTTAACGGTTTTATCCTAGTGGCGTGTGTAGGGAAGTCATTTGGGGAAATCCTAATGAGTATTTTTACTCACTGCTGGCTTTAGCACTTTGGTGTCTTTGCAGATGTTGTGCTCCGAGACATGGGCAAAGGTAAGACATCTGCTTCCTTTAGTGGTGCATCGTGATGCTTGTTCGGTGTATTGGAGCATGGAGCTTGGAGCTTGGTCTGGAGTTCTGGAGTTGTGTCATGGCTCTTTGGGTCTTGTTGTTTAGTCTTCCGCATTGTACTCTGATTATGGTTGAAACTTTTTCAATTTTGTATTGCGTGTGGAATTTTTTATGGAATAGTCGGTTGTATTTTGTTAATACATGGTTGGGTTGAAATGTTGCATGCATCATGTAGTTTTTTTGGGAATGTTTGGTTGTGTTGGGTTATCTTTCTCAAGGGAAAATAGTTCCCCACTTCCTTCTTGAAGCCCTCAATATTTATTGCCAGCCTTTGGAACCTTGGGATCATCACCTCAGGCTGGGTAACCTCTCACCGCATTCTCAACCCAATGATGAAGGGGAGGGGAGTTACATAATTGTATCGACTTGAGTTTCACCTCATAAGACTTTGGAATATTTCATTAAATATTTCTGAAGCAGGGTGCTAATATGGCGTGTGATTCCGAGGCCTGGTGTGCCCGAAATTAATTTTATAAAAATATTAAGTATTTTTATACTATTCATTAGGCGAATATGGGTTATCTCTTAAACGGTAGTTCAGATAAAAAATTTGAAGCCACGGTTGAGTCCGGAACGTGGCATTTACCCTATTCAGGGTATAACTTTTGAGGGTGCATGCCTTCTATAGAAAAAGTTATCGAGAGCGTTTTTGTAAATGAATAAATTAAATATATTTATGAATGTTGGATCAAATAAATTTTTAACAGAGTCTCAGATTGAAAATTTGAGAGCACCATTGAGTTCGTAGCATGGTGTTTACCCTAGGGGCGACCTCAGGTGAGAGGGTGCGAAAGGTTCGGATCCCGCGACCGCTGGCAGTTTCCTATAAATAAGAGTTTAGAGAAATGATAAAGGGTTATCTCATTTCTATCGTGGATGGTGGAGCCCTAACCATCTGATTTCGATGACGATTCGATGTTCAAACTTCATTAGATCGTGACGAAGCTTCAGGTGCTGATAGATCAAAGTGCAATGAACTCAACGACGGATCCAAAATCTAGGTAGGCTTTCTGTTTCAGATTCTACAGCTCCCTGATTGAGATTTTGTTGTCAAAATTCATTCTTGTTTGAATGCACTGCTTTAGAATTATTTGTTGATGGCCAAACTGACAACGGTCATCATCTGATTCATTTTTTGGAGATCCGTTATTCACGTTCTTTGTGTTCTTTGTCATTCTTCAGCTTTAACTATTTTACGTCATACAAAGGATGTTCTATCTTCGAGTGAAGCATGGTTCCATGAAGGAAACTATCCAGGGATTTTGGATCTATGACAGTTTTGAGTTTCGGGCACCGGAGGAAGCATTGGGGCAAGAGAAATTTATGCCAACTTTTCGTCACGTTGAAACATCGACAGTTCTTCGAGCGGAGACCTTCGCACTATAGATCGGGTCCCGAGGATCCCAAATATGGTCCTAGATTAATTTTTTGAGCACAGGAGTTCTCCCAGTGGTCCACCGAAGATTTTTTGGTGAGGGTGTGACAGCTCCAGCAGGGCGGCGCGGCATCTCTGATAGGGCCGACAGTAGCGGGCCAGGGTTTTTATTTAAAACCCCGTATCTTGCAAACCATAGGTCCATTTCGCGATCCGTCTACAGATACATGACCCTTTCTTCAAGACAGACCTTATTATTCCACTTTGAGAACATTTTCTTATAGGCTAGTAACTTGGTGGCATGAAACATCCATTTTTAATAATAAGAATTTGATTGTTATTATTCGAAGTTTCTTACGTCATACGTATCTCCTGCGTCCGATGTTCGATTGAGGCACTTCCATTGGAATTGTGAGCCTGATGGTAAGATATATGTTTCTAGATAAATTTCGAGTGCTTAATCCTAAATTAGGGTATGGGCCCCACGAGACCCGGTTTGGGCGTTTACATTGAAATTTGACTTTTTCAAGAGGTTTCCAATTCAGATGTGTGAATATTTGATCCCATGTTTTTTATGAGAGTATCATAATGGTGGATCCTCTTGATGTGTTTTAGGACTGTTTTGTGGGCCCCAAGAGGTGAAATGCAGAGTTATACGACTTTTGAATCGGATGTCCGTTTGGAGGAAGTGAATAGTCTACATTGAATGTTTTACCATGTAAAACATGTTTGTGGACTCCGTTATGGATTACAAGACATGGGGTGGCGTGAATCAAGTGAGACACTTGCGGAGATGTGCTACGCCAACATTGGAGATCAGTGGTTCATGAGGAGAGACGTTGGATCAGGTACTCCCCTGTGGAACCAGGACGTGGGTTTCCCTTACCTCTCTACTTAGGTAAAGGCGGGACTCCCCACGACATGGGTGCAGGTTCATTACCTTTTGGTAGTTTCCTTTAGGGTGGTTACTCCCCTGATGGATTAGGGCGCGGGTTCCCCATAATGTTTGTGTAGTTGGTCTGCTCCCCTACAGTGACAGGGCACGAGCTCTCCAATTTTGTTGGATGGTAGGGTCGGTACTCCCATGCCATGCTAGGGATAGGGTCCTCTACCCATGCAATGGTGCTAACCTAATAAGGGTGTGGGATCACGTATCTCGTAGTGGTTCTCCCCTATCGTGGGTGTGGGATCACATTTTCTGGAATGGTGCTCCCCTACAGTGTTAGGTTGTGGGCCCATGTTCCTTGGAATGGAACTCCCCTACCATGTTAGGGTGCGGGCCCATGTTTCTTACAGTAGTTCTCCCCTACTATGTTAGGGTGCGGGATCACGTGTTATGAAGTGGTGCTCCCCTACCATGTTAGGGTGCGGGCTCACGTTTCATATGGTGGGACTCCCCTGATGTACCGGGGTGCGTGTTCATGGCTACAGAGTAGTGCTCCCCCATTTTTTAGTTGCATTAGGGAGCAAGCCCCTACTTTTATTGTGCATGGTTCATGGTTAGGAGTTAGTGCACCCTCCACATATTGAGGTGTGAGCCCCTATAGACATGAGTGACAACGTTTTCATGGGTTGGTTTAGGAGTTAGAATTCCCTCGACTGTGGGGTAGTGGAAAGGTCCAAGACTCCCTAATGTTATTTCAACCCTGTGCAAGGTGTAAGTCGGTGTTGGTGGTATCACTCGGATGAGTGCCACCTGGGATGGTGTGGTTGGCTCATCGACTTCGAGTTGTAGATTCTTTCCCCCTTTCATTTTACGAGTATTGCGTTGGAACCTCAAGTTGTTTCCTATGGATAGTTTATGGTCGGTATCATGAGAATTGGTGACAGAGTTGAGTATATCTGGGTATGTTTTGGTATTCTTCATGGCATAAGTCATTTCCTTGACATGCCAAGGGCGTCGAGCTGACTAGTTGGGTATTTCCAAGGATGGTCTAGAGATGGATCTTCTCTCTCATTTGGGTTCCCCCAGGCTAGTTTGAGTTAACTGATTCCTATCATTTCTTCCCTTTTCTTTTGGGGTTTTTGGGGTGCCTATTGAGTATTCTTATACTCACCCCAACACAGGCTTTACCCACACATGTCTTGTGTCATGTGAAGATCACAAGAACATCGACAGAGTCCTAGTAAAACTTGGAGCAGGCAGAGCATAGTAGTTGGACTAACCAGGTATTTCATCAGAGCTTGGTTGAGGAGCTTACCAGTGGGTATTAACCAGCGATCCGCTCCTCTAGATCATGTTGGATTATTTAGTAGTTTTTCTTTTGGTGGGCGCGTATTTTTCCCTTTTGTAATTTTTTTTACACTAGCTGGGATAAATTCATGAATTAATTTAGTTTTCAGTATATATATATATATATGCACTGTTTCATGGAGGTATATGTGGGTGTGTGCGTACATGAACCTTAGGCTAAGGCCTACCATGTGTGTGATATCCTACTCGATGCTAGTCACCAGACCCTGGCCTATTGGAGGATGGATTGGGGAGCTGCGGCTTGAGCCCCATTGGGTCGTGTTGTGAAAGAGTGGTATTAGAGCAGGTTCCACTCTGGGACCACAGTCATGATCTTTGTTTGTGTTTCATAACGAAAGTTTTAGGATGTTTTGAGTTCGGCTTTCAGGCAATGAACCCCAGAATTGGTATGGGAGACTAACGTATCCATACATCAGAACTCTGATAATCTGCCTTTCAACTCGGAACATTAGGACACTGGTCGCAGGGGAATAATGGTACATGAATCATAAAGGATTGGGTTTTTGGTTTTTCTTGTCCTTATTTAGTCAGCTCCCCAGATATACTCTTTGACTATGGTTCATATTGAATTTGTTCAAGATGTTTCCACGATGGTCGAATTTGAGGGTTCCATAGATGGGTTTGGAGTACGACCTGATGATTGAAGAGGTCTCCTTGTAGGGGCCTGATCATGAGGAAGGTTCTCTTCTGGTTGTGTAGCTGGCAGAGCCACCAACCGTCAATTAGCATGTTGTCCCACCTTCAAGGGTTTGGGTTGATGCAACCTGTTATACCGAGCTGAGGATAGCTCTTTTGGTTTTGGTGTTGTTCGACATAGCTTTGGTTATACAAGGAAGAGGGATCCTTCCCCCACCAAGATGCATTTTTGGGACGCGATGAAAACCATGTGGGTGAGTCAGAGCCTCCCAAAGCAGATAGTATTGAGGTGCAGTGGTTGAGTCCCTTTGACTTGTGTGTGTGAGGATTTGAATCGTGTTGGTAGTCGAGGGCCTGGTAAGATCCAGTGTGATCATTTGGGTGGGCCTTAGTTGTTCGTTAGTTCCCTCTCGTGATTAGGTTCGGTTTTTATGTATGATACTCAAGGAGGTTATAGTGTGGTTCATTGGTGATTTGGAATTTGCAGGAAGGATGGACACTTCCCCCACTAAGACGTGTCCTTGAGGTGCGATCCAAAACCGTACGGGCGAGTCAGTGCTATTCAAAGCGGATAGTGTTGAGGTGCGGTGGATGATTCCCTTCAACCCATGAGTCTGGGGTCGATTCTGTGCATTGGAAGTGGTTTTGTAAGGGCTTGTAAGACCCAGTGTGTACACTTGGGCAACCCTGTTTTTTCTCCTTGCAGTAGATACGCTTCTTGTGAGGTGTTGAGGTTTTGTTGCAAGGTCTCGTGTGATGAGATATCCATTGGGCGTGTTCATGATGGATTTTCCTAAAAAGGTGGGGAGTGTGTCAACCTTATGAGGTTTGGCATTGGAACTAGTCACTTGGCGAGATAGAGTGCTGAGGTGGTCTTTTCCTTGCCAGTGTCTTGGTGTTGTGATTTTTCTTAGTGATTGTTTGTTACATCACATGAACCTTTGTTGACATCCCTGGTGTGGGAGTCTTATTTGAGAGTTCCATTTCTTTACATCGTGCCTAGACTTTTTCTTTTTAGGTATGCAACTCGAGTTTCACCCTGTAAAACTTTGGGATACTTCATTAAATATTTCTGAATACGGGCGCTGATACGACATGCGATTCCGAGGCCCGGTGTGCCCCGAATTAATTTTATAAAAATATTAATTAATTTTATACTATGCATGTGGTGAAGATGTGTTATCTCTTAAACGGTAGCTTGGATCGGAAATCTTATGTCATGGTTGAGTCTGAAACCTGGAGTTTACCCTAGTCGGGGTATAACTTTTGAGGGTGCAGGCCTCCTGCAGAAAACGTTATCGAGGGAATTTTTGTAAATAAATAAATTAATTTTTTTATGAACGCCAGATCAAATAACTTTTAAATGGAGTCTTATATTAGAAATTTGAGAGCACCATTGAGTTCGTAGCACAGTGTTTACCCTAGGGGTTACATCAGGTGAGATGACATGGGAGGTTTGGATCCCACGACTGTTGGTGGTTTCCTATAAATAGGAGTTTAGAGAAATGAGCAAGGGTTAGCTCATTTCTATCATGGATGGTGGAGCCCTGACCATATACTTCTAACGTTGATTCGATGTTCGAACTTCGGTAGATTTCAATGAAACTTCAGGCACTGGTCGATCAAAGCGCAACAAACTCAACGACGGATCAAAAATCTAGGTAGGCTTTCTATTTCAGATTCTACACCTCCCTGATTAGAATTTCGTTGTCGAAATTCATTCCTATTTAAATTCTATGGTTTATAATCCTTTGTTGATTGATGAACTAACAACTTCCATCGTCTAATTCATTTTCTAGAGATCTGTTCTTCATATTCTTCACATTCATTATCGTTCTTCAGCGTTAACTTTTTTGCTTCATCCAAACAACATTCGATCTTCGAGCGAAGTACAGTTCTGTGATGGTCGTGATCTAGAGATTTAATATCTATGATGGTTTCGAGTTTTGGGCACCAGAGGAAGTGCGGTGATGAGTAGAAGTTCCGCCAAATGTTTTTCACATTGAAACGTCGACAGTTCTTTGAGCGGAGACCTTCGCACTATAGATCGGGTCCCGAGGATATTGGGTCTTATCCGGGATTAATTTTGGGATCACCAGGTCCGCTAAAGAGTTTTCGACAAGGTGGAAACATCTCTGATAGGGCGGTGCGGTGGCTCCGACAAGGCGGTGCGGCAGCTCTTGCAGGGTGGCACGGCGGCTCCGGCAGGGCTGGCGGTGGAGGGCCAGCGGTGGAGGGCCGGCGGGCCAGGGTTTTATTTAAAACCACATATCTTGCAAACCAGGGGCCCATTTCGCGATCTGTCGACATGACCCTTGCTTTGAGATGAACCTTTTGATACCATTTTGAGGATTTTTTGTTGCAGTATCAAGACTCGATGGCATGAAATGTCCATTTTTAATAATAATAATTTAATTGATATTATTCGCAGTTTCTTGTGTCAGATGTATCTCCTGCGTCTGCTGTTCTATTGAGGTCCCATTAGTGGAATTGTGACCCTGATGGTAAGGAAGATGTTTCTAGATAATGTTTTGGTGCATAATCTGAAATTGGAGTGTGGGACCCCTGAGGCCCGGTTTGGGCGTTTACGGTGAAATGTAACTCTTTCACTAGGTGCCCATTTCAGACGTGTGAATAGCCACCCCATGTGTTTTTCTGAGATGATCACAATGGTGTGATCTGGTTGATGTGTTTCAAGACCATGTCATGGGTCCCATGAGGCGAAATGCAACATTATACAAATTTTTCATCAGATGTCCATTTGGAGCAAGTTAATAGTTTACCTTGCATGTTTTACCATGTAGAACGCGATGGTGGACTCCGCTATGGATTACAAGACATAGGGTGGCATGAATCAAGTGAGATGATTGTGGATCGATGCTAGGATAACATTGGATATCGGTGGTTTGTGAGGAGAGACGTTGGGTCAGGTACTCCCCTGTGGCACTAGGGAGCGGGTTTCCCTTACCTCTCTGCTTAGGTAAAGGTGGGACTCCCCACGACATGGGAACAGGTTCGTTACCTTTTGGTAGTTTCCTCCAGGGTGGTTAGTCCCCTAATGGACTAGGGCATGAGTTCCCCGTGATGTTTGTGCAGTTGGTCTGGTCCCCTACCGTGACAGGGTGTGGGCTCTCCAATTTCGTTGGATGGTAGGTTCGGTACTCCCCTGTCATGCTAGGGAGCAGGTCCTCTACCCATGCAGTGGTTCTCCCCTAATGAGGGTGCGGGTTCACGTATCTTGGGGTTTTTCTCCCCTATCATGGGTACGGGCTCACATTTTATGAAATGGTTCTCCCCTACCATGTTAGGGTACAATCCCATGTTCCTCGGAATGATGCTCCCCTACCGTGTTAGGGTGGGGGGACCATGTTTCTCAGAGTGGCTCTCCCCTACCGTGTTAGGGTGCGGGATCACATGTTACAAAGCGGTGCTCCCCTACTGTGTTAGGGTGTGGGATCATGTTTCACAGGGTGGGACTCCCCTAACATACCAGGGCACAGGTTCATAGCTACAAAGTAACGTTCCCCCATTCGTTAGTTGCAGCGGTGAGTGGTCCCCTCCCTTTGTTGTGCATGGTTCCTAGTTAGGAGTTAGTTCTCATCTCAATGTACTAAGGTGTGTGTCCTTCCAGACATGAGTGACAAAGGTTTCATGGGTTGGTTTAGTATCTAGTATTACCTCGACCGTGAGGTAGTGGTGAGGTGTGGGACTCTACGCAGTTCCTTCGACTCTGCATAGGGAACAGGTCGATGTTGGTGGCATCACTCGAATGAGTGCCATCTGGGATGGTGTGGTTGGCTCATCAACTTCGAGTTGTCAATGACTTTTCTGTTTCCTTTTTACGAGTGTTTCATTGGAACCTCGAGTTGTTTTCTGTGGATAGTCTATGGTTGGGACCATGAGACTTGGTGACAGAGCTGAGTATATCTGGCTATGTTCTGGGAGTCCCCATGAAATTTGTCGTTTCCTTGACATGCCAGGGGCGTCGAGCTGAGTGGTTGGGTATTGCCAAGGATGGTATTGACATGGAGCTTCTCTCTCGTTTGGGTTCCCTTAGGATGGGACGAGTTAACTGATGCCTATTAGTTGCTCCCTTTTATTTTGGGGTTTTTGGGGTGCCTACTGAGTATTGTTATACTCACCCCTGCACGGTCTTTGCCCGCACAGGTCTTGTGTCTTGTGTAGACCAAATTTCCTTCGATGGAGTCCCAATAGGACTCAGAGTAGGTAGAGCGTAGTAGCTGGACTGACTAGGGTTTTCACCAAATCGTGGACAAGGAGCTTACTGGCGAGTGTTTGATAGTGATCCTCTCCTCCAGAGCAGGTTGGACACTTTAGCAGTTTTTCTTTTAGTGGGCATGTATTTTCCCTTTTGTACTTTTTTTGTACACTGGTTGGGATAGATTTATGCACACATTTAGTTTTCAATTTATATATATATATCTATGCACGGTTGCATGGAGGTGTATGTGGGTGTGTGGGTACAGGTAACTTAGGCTAAGGCCTCCCATGTGTGTGATAGCCTACGCGGCGCTAGTATCCATCCCTTGGCCTATTGGAGGTGGTCTTGGGGAGTTGCGGCTCAAGCCTCATTGGGTCAGTTCATGAAAATAATGTTGCAACTACATGCCATTATTTTGTTGAACTTCTTATTTATACATTAGGAAGATGTCATACGTGGACATGCAATCTCTGTCACGTTCGATAGAAGAAAAGTTCCTCAAGAAATTAATAAGAGTGCAACAACAAACTAGTTGTCAAATAGGTATTTATTATTATTTCACCTTGTCTTCTGATTTATGATTCATTCTCATTAATGAAAGGTATTTTTTGGTGTTAATTTACATGGAAAACAACACCATGTTATATTTTTTTCCATTGACTGAATGCCTTTTTTTTCATTTTATGGTTGAATTTTTAGGGCAAGATAAAGGATATGGTGAGAGATTTATCATGTCCACTATATGAGTTCTAGAGAAACAAGATTCCGTAGGAAATTAAAAAGACAACAACAAAAAAGTGGTTTTAAAATATGTATTTATCTTTACTTCAACTCGTGTAAGGGATATCTAATGAGGATGATGTTTATGGATCACATAGCAAGTGAAGGAGAAAGACAACAAGGACGTCTTGAAGGTTGCGGAAGAGGACTTCTACTTGGATGCTTTGACGCAGCCAAGGATGTTCAACTTCAATGACACGCTTCTGAGTATCTCCACGACCACCCAAATCCCATCGTTGAACTCCATCAATTTGGTCTGAGTCTGTGCTGACCTAACACCCCAAACCATCTTCCCTCCCACTTCATCTGTGCCCTTGAGATTATGATGGTGATGATGGGCAGTATGACCCTGACACTAGTGACAATATATCCTGACTACAAGCACTTCAAGGTGACCCTGAAACCCAAAATTTATTTTACATATTCATTCCATGGTTCTCTTTAAATCCATAATTTTATTTTTCACATCGGTTTATAATTTTTTATATTAATCTAAACTATTTTTTTCTCTATAATCATCATTATTTTTTATTTATATAATATGGTGTCTTGGTTTCTAATAATCTTCATTATCTTTGTGTATATGCCTACTCAAATCTAGAATAACAATTGTTATTTTCAATGGGCCATGACCATCTATGAAGGAAAACATAAAAAAGAAGACCGAGAAAAATGATTGAAATTTTGTGATGCTATAACAAGGTAATATTGAATTATGATTTTGTATTTTATCTTTTATTTTATCTTTGGATTTTTAATTTTAATAACCATAGTATTTTACATTTCAGGTTACACATGTTTTATTTTAACATAATTTTAGTTTCCCATATATATTTTACATACACTGCATAATTGACAATATTAAGGTACTATTGATTTCAATTTCTTAAATTGTATTTTTAAAAAATAAGATTCAAAGCACATTATTCTTTTTATTCTTACCATATAAGAGCATCAGAGCAGCAAATCTTCACGATTTAGCAGCATCATTGGACATAACCAAGTACTATTGTTTTCAATTTATTAAATTTCATTTATAAAATTTCATTTATAGAAAAATAACTACCGCTACATTACAATATTCCTTTTATCCTTATTTAGTAGAAGTATTAGAATAGTGGATCTTTATGACTTAGTTGCAGCACTAAAATTGGGTTTGTTAATTCAACCATGCATATTTCATCTACTCAAGTATATATCTACACTCTTGATTGACTGTTATTTTTATTGAAACATTATAATTGAAAAATATGCATTTTTTTGGTCATTCACATTTTTTCTATGTTTAAAAAATACAATTCATTTATTATTTTAAATTTATTTTATTAACATTTTCATTTCTAATTCTTTGATTTTAGTTCTCACTAATATAATTTATTTAATATTCTAACTCCATTCTACTTGTAGAAAAACCTACTGTGTGATTTTGATGGTGAGGATACGGTGCAATGTGATTTTGTATTGTGTGGAGACTCTGCGGCTACAACAAGCCATGAAAATAGACCGCAACCATCTATGAAGGGAAACTTAAAAAAGAAGATTGAAAAAAATGACTGACATTTTGTGATGCTATAACAAGGTAATATTTAATTATGATTTCTTATTTTATCTTTTATTTCATCGTTGAATTTTTAATTTCAGTAACTATCGTATTACACATTCTAGTTTACACATGTTTTATTTTAACATCTTTTTATTTCATATTTTTTTAGTTTTCCATATATATTTTACATACACTGTATAATTTACAATATGTAGTTTACAATATATTATTTCCAATTTCTATTACATATTTCATCAGATTAAAATTAAATAGTAATCTATTGAAGTATGCATCTTACACTGAATTTTCAACTACTAATCAGTTAAACACTGAAATATACATCAAATATTGGTAATGCATATTTCAATAGAATACAACTAGAAATTCAGAATCTTATCCTAGAAAATCATGGGTGGAGATATATATCACAAAGATTGAGGTTGGTGAAGCCAATGCATATATGTAATTGGGGTGATGGAGGAGGAATGTGTGTTAAGAGAACCTAATGTCTTAGATACTTCTCCATCCCCAGTGACTTCTCTAGATGGTTATTCATACCCTCTTAATGTATTATTTTGAAGGAAGTAGTTTGGTGAACTTGGATTCGGATGGGCCTAACATTTACATAATTATTTTTATATTGCTTATACGTAAGTGTTTCCAGATTGTTTATATGTAAGTGTTTATATATTATTCATACATAGATATTTCTGGATTTCTTATACAAAAGTATTTTCCAATTGCTTATACATAAGTGTGTTTGCAGATTTCTCATGAATAAGTGTTTCCAGATTGCTTATGCACAAGTGTTTCCATATTTCTTATGATCACCAAAGTAGGTTGATATGGATAGTTTCATATATGTTATTAGTATGTACTGAATGAATGCCTGTAGGATATGATATTTTATTACTTAATTTGCAGAAGATAATCTTCAAAAACCCAGAGTCTCAACATAGTAGGAGACGAGGTTCGATTATGTTTTTAATTTTGTTTTGTCATTGTGCATCATGTGTTTATGGGATTGTAATTTATTGTTCTATTCTGGGAAACTTGTGGGCATTGTGGCGATGCCGCGGGCACAAGAAATACTTTCAGTCATCTTTGATATAGGTAAATAAGTCAATTTCACCATCATTAATTAAGAATTGAAGTGTGATTTATTTTATTACAGGTCAAATATTTGATTATAGGCATTTTATGAATCTTTTTTTCCTTGATCATAATATCTTCCTATTGTTGGTACGTGTATTAATGATCTATCTGACATCATTTTTTAAGAACTGCATGTGCTTTCCCATTTATAAATTTCCTTTATTTGTGGAATTCTCTTATATTTTATTCATTCATATATATATATATATATATATATATTGATCTTAGAACTGCTTCATATGATGTGGCAGACTTGTTTTTAATAAAGATGATATTTAAATTTGAAAGTTTCAATAATACATTATGCTATAAAAGGCTTAGAGTTAGTAGGTTGTGGGGTAATATATATATATATTATCAATTCTAACTTAAATCAACCCATCAACGAATTATGGTTAAAAATTTGTATCTTATACTTTCATATACTACAACATGAAATTTCCAAGCATACCATGTTCTCTCTACAGATGAAGTTATTTATTTTTTCAACAGGTTAATCAGATCAACCACTTTCACAGTGAAGATTCACCTCAATGTGTTGCTGATTTGGATTCTCTTACTTCAATAACTGTTGTTTAAAGACTACTTTGTTAATGAATGAATATTCATTTTTCAGTTACCTTCAAACTCAATTTTAAAAAATAGGTCCTCTTTAACACTATTTTATAACTCAGTTTTCAAGTGTTTTATGAGTGTGTTAATGCCATTTTCTAGCACAATATAATGGTTTCTTTCCTTGATGAGTTGGAAATTATCATTCTTATGGTAATTTATTTATTCTCTCCACTACACAAATTGAAATTTCATAGTGTTGACTTCTTGGACCCTACAAATTACAATGCTAAACGAATTATACTACTTTTTTGTTGTCTATGCAAGTGATGTTTATTCATATCCAACTCTTTGATTTCTTTATTTTCAGTTACTATCACAGCCCCCTCCCTCGAAAGATCTCCCTCCCGAGCTGGCATTAAAGGAAGAGAGATAATGACTCCTGAGTCCCGCCTTTAGTAGGCCCTGGGGTGACGACTAGTACCAAGGGTATGTGAGACACTCAGTATGGAAGGAATTACCCTTTTAACTTTTAAAAACAAGGTCGGGAGATACAGATGGTAAAACTAAAAGGAACTCCAAGACAGGTGAAAATAAAAGAAACCCAAAATCCAACCCACATTCATGCCAAAATTAAAACTGATACAAAGTTAAGGTCCACAAAAGTACCAAAAGGAAAACTAAACAACAACATCAACTACACCCAAGTATGAGCTAATAGCGCCCAACACGGTCTAGAAAGTCCTCCTGGAAATCTAAAAAGAGTTTATATATGGAGGGTGGGCATACAATTATACTCAGTAGGAAATAACCAAGTCTCTCGTGTATAAGTGGGGAAGCATACTAATGCTTCAATGAGAAAACAGTATACCACAACACCTAAACAGGTAAACTAATCATCCCCACCTCACCAAGGCATGCTCACCAGATAACGTAAAACCAAGTAAAGTATAGATAATAAGCACATAGATATCTTGGTACCCCTCACCACTTCCCATTGGTTAACTGCTCGTTAATCTAATGGTGAACGTCCTGATGCTACCAATCTCTTTCACACATCCAGCCATGTAACCTAGGTATACGAAGTTCACCACATCCCGCCCGCACACACCTAGGCCACAGACCACACCACAACCTGCCTACCAACACCTGGGCTCCCCAAACCACACCACATCCCGCAAGCACCTGGGAAAGCACAACACATCATATCTCATCCCGAAGACACCTAGGACACAAAAAAGCTCATCCCGAAGAAACATGGGAAACAAAACAACCCATCCCGAAGACACCTGGGAAACCACACCACCACTCGCCTGCATACACCTGGGCCCCACAACCACAAACCTTCTTGAAGAATCTTGGGCTCTCAAGTACCCGAAAGAGGGAGAAGACTAAGATCAAATAACCAGCCATCCATCCTCCCACCATGATGTTGGGAAAGAAACCCTCCCCTGTGACTATGGGGGTGTTCGGCACAAAGTAGATCATCTAGGGCGGGGTCAGAATATATTACACAAGTAACTACAAGTACATATAAATATAGGTACCAAACACTCAGCCCATCCTATGGCTTCCAAAACAAACAACCAACCCACGCAAAACCACCCGTTACTGCAACCGTTAAAGGAACACGACGCGTCAACAATAATCCTCCAACCAATCCATGATTTGACAAGGAAGAAGATGATCCACCAAAATAATTCTCTAAAAGATCCATCACGAAACGCCGCTACTTCCCCCCTCACTTTCACATCTCTCTGTCTGGTAACCCCAATACCTTTTTTACTATTCATTCAAATTCATTAAATATGAATTCTGTTACTCACCGAGAAACTAACCGAAACTATCCCAATCACATCCAATGGGTAAGTCACATTTCATAACACTGTACTACTTCAAAGTGATCCCTATAACACCACGACCAGACCGCCACCGTTTCCCCAACAAAACCATCACCATCCCCTACAGCTACCATTGCTCACCCAACCAACATTGCCATTGTCATTATTCAAACTAATTCTTCCCAGTCCTCCCAAAAAAAACACTCAACACACAACATAACCCAGCATAGTACAAACCCACCCTGGCAGTCCTGCTACCTAAAACTGCCCAACGGGCAAGCACAACCTCACAACAGTCCCACTTCCCAACCACCCGACCACAACAAAGAAAAAAACCAATAGCCTCCACAGGCCCACAATAGTCCCACTACTCAAAACTTCCCAACACCAAGGTACAACCACTCGACAGTCCCACTTCCCAAAACTACCAAATCCCCTATGTACATCCCATGACAGTCCCACTTTCCACAACTCACCCAACTCACAACAACAAAATCCCCCATCAAGAAAAACCCGTAAAGACACCCATACCGGACCATACAAACCAACCAAAACACAAACACTAACCAATATAACCAATCACTGGAGGGATTTTCACATTTAAAATATTTAACATACTCCATGGTTTTCAATTCCAATGGGTTTAATCGGGGTTATCACAAAAAATGGCTCAATCCTGGTGCTTTTCCATTTAATTAACCAAATTTACATGATTAACCAAATTCCTTTATACTGCATGTGATCAAACAACCAACAAGGCCAATCCATATTCGTATGCACACAAAAACCATTATTTTTAGAATCCTCATGGATTTTCAATACACATAAACAAGGATAACACAAAAACAACAAGCACCAACATCATCCCCTGCCTTTACTACCCCGATCATATTCAATTATCTTATCAGCTTCATAGAATCTTTTATTTAAAAAGGGTTATACCATAATATGACAAAACATTGTTATACCGACCATGCATGATACACAATTGAAGAGAAATGATGGAAGAATACTACCTTGAACAACAGATGATCACCGGTTCCTCCTTGCGCCAAAATAGGTGGCACACAGGTAGCAGGAAGATGACTCCAGGAATAACATGATCAAAATCTCACACCAAGCCTTGGAAGGAACGACTAGGTTATTCCCAAATGAAGAGGAAGAAGAAGAAAAAGTATCAATCCAGAACACCCGACTCAGATCCTATAACTAAGGGAGTTTCGATATTTTCATTAAAAATCAGATCTTTGATGAAGACCATGCGTTTTCATTATTAAAAGACCATGATTATCTCATATTTTAATTAGATATCATACGGTGGTGGTGAACACCACTTTATAAACAATTATTTTAGGTTAAAAATGATTTTACGTCGAAAATTATGTTAAAATACAAAAAACTGGGAAAAACCCGTGTTTTGGGAATAAGTAAAATTTGACAAAGGGATGGCACCATTCCATTGGGGAACCGGTGCCACTGTTCCACTGGGGAAACGGTGTCACTATTCCAATGGTGAACTGGTGCCGCCGTTCCACTGGGGAACTGGTGCCACCATTCCACTGGGGAACCACTCCCACTGTTCCACAGGGGAACTGGTGCCACCATTCCACCGGTGCCACCGTTCCCAGACTTAGGTAGATTTTGAAATTCTGAAAAACTGAGGAACCCCTTAAATAAAAAACTCCTAGAACACATCAACACTAGAAAAAAACAAAGGAACAGATCGGAGAGGTCCAAGCCATTACATCAGATGCCTCTCAAACAATTATCATCCCCCAGAATCTAGAACCCAACTTAGAAAGAAAAGGAAAGGGTTCTGAACAAACGCCCCTCCATAGATACCCCTCAAGGATAATCCATACCAGGAAAAAATCCAAAAACATAATAGACCCAAACCCAAAAGTCAGAAAGGAAACCTCTACACCCAAGAACACCTCCCCCACATAGAAAACACTGTCTCCTGTTACACTTATCCAACGAACATCCAAAAAACCACACTACCCAAACCAAACAACCAACGAGCAAAAATTTCCAAACACATTGAGTTTGGTAAAACCGTCCTCTATGTCAAGATACTATCCACTTTGGGCGTCACTGACTTTCCCACAAGTTTTTAATCGCATCCACATTAATGCGTCTTGATTAGGAGTCTGGTTCCTCCCTTCTCAGGTGCCAAGATGTTATCACACAACATAGAATAGGAAAACATATCACTTTATAAAAACAAGTTCCAAATACCCATTAAAAATTAAAGACAAAACAAGGAAAAACTCAAACAGCTCCCGGTAATGAGCATGCATATGGCCTTCCTGTTCCCACGTGCTCTCCACTAGGACACCATGCCTCCACAGCACACAAACCAAAGGAATGGTCCTTCCTCACAGCACCTTCTCCCGATGATCCTGGATCTCTACTGGCCGCTCCACATATGTCACGTCGTCCTTGATATCTAACTCTCCCCAGTCAATGACATGGGAGTCGTCGTGGAGATACTGAAGAAGCTGGGAGACATGGAAGATGCCATGGATCCTCGCTAACCTTGGTGATAACGCCAACCGATAAGCCACCTCTTTGACCTGCTCCAACATCTCTAAGGTTAAGGCAAATTTCGGAGAAAGCTTGCTGACTCTACCAAACTTCCACTACCCACGTTGAGGGGAAACCTGCAAGAACACATGTTTCCCCACCTCAAAACTCCAAGGACCTCCTCCTATGATCAGCATAATTCTTCTGCCAATCCTGCACTATTTTCACCCACTCCCTGACGAGATGAACCTTCTCTGTCGTGCTCTGTACTACCTCGTGACCAAGAGAAGCTATCTCCTCAACCTCTATCAAGCACAATGGGGAACGACACGACCTCCCATACAAATCCTCAAATGGAGCCATGCCGATGGAAGAGTGAAAGCTGTTGTTGTAAGAAAACTCAACCAAGGGAAAGTGCGACAAAAAGGATCCTCCAAAGTCTAAAACGCATGCTCTCAACATATCCTCCAACTTCTGGATTGTCCTCTCTATATACCCATCTGTCTGAGGGTGAAAATCAGTGATAAGGCGTAACCGGGTGCCAAAATCATGCTTTAATCCTCTCCAGACTCATGAGGTAAAGCGACCATCCCAGTCTGAGACGATAGACCTCAGAACTTCGTGCATCCGCATCACCTCATCCACATACATCTGCGCTAAGGCATCCACTGGGATTGTCTCTATAATCACCAAGAAGTGGGATGATTTTGTCATCCAGTCCACTACTACCCAGATAGAATCATAGACACCCTGAGCCCTGGGTATCCCTGTGAAGAAATCCATCGAGACGTCATCCCATTTCCACTCGGGTACATCTAAAGGCTGCAACAAACCCCTAGGAACACAGTGCTCGGACTTCACCTACTGGCAGACCAAAAACCTTTCCATGAACTCTTCCACTGCCCTCTTCAACCCGGTCCACCAGAACTGCCTTCTCATGAAACGATACATCTTGGTAACTCAAGGATGCACAACAGCTTCCCCTGCTAAGAGTGAGCTATGAAACTCACAGAGGGCTTCCTCTCATACTACCACAAGAACAAACAACTTCCCCTAAAACAACACCTGATGCTGACCATCCTCTGACCAACCATCAGGAGCACTGCCCTAGCCAACCTGGTCCTGCAACACCTCTACCTCATGGTCTCCCCACTAAGACTCCAACACAAGCTACACTAGAGAAGACTGCATAGTCATCTCGTACAAGCATCCTCTACCACCATCTTTTCTTTCCTCCAAACACAAAGCTGCTAGTTCCTCCATCACTCTCCAACCATCTACTAACTCTTGCATGACCTCCTTCTACGACTTCCAGCTCAGAGCATTGGCTATGACATTCCCCTTACCTGGGGTGTAAGAGATCTCAAAGTCATAGTCCATGAGGAACTCAATCCACTTGCGCTACCTCGGGTTCAGGTCATGCTATGAAAAGACAAACCTCAAGATCTTATGATCTATGAAGATCACAAAGTGCTCCCCGATGAGGTAATGTCACCATAAATTCAGTGCAAACACCACTACCACTAGCTTCAGATCATGGGTGGCGTAGTTATTCTCATGGGGACGCAACTCCCTAGACCCATAGGAGATCGCCGCTCATTGCTACATCAGGACACATCCCAAACCCAGAAGGGAAGAATCGTAGAACACCTCGAACATCACCCATTCCTCTGGAAACCAGACCACTAGGGTGCTCACCAACTTCCTCTTCAGATAGCCGAACATCGTCTGGCACTGCTCTCTCCACACGAATGCCTGGTCCATCATGGTCAAGGTTATCAAAGGATCTGAAACCCTTGAGAAGTTGGGCACAAACTTCCGGTAATAGTCTTCAAGACCCAGGAAATTGTGATCCTCTGTCGTGTTCTTGGGTTCTGCCTAAGAAACCACTTCCACTACCTTTGACAAATCAACTTATACTCCCTTCTGAGACACCAAATTTCTGAGAAAGTGCACCTAATGCGTCCAAAACTAGTACTTAGACAACTTCCCATAAATTTGGTGGCATTGAATGACTTCCAGAAATAGTTCAAAGGTGCTCAACATGCTCCTCCTCTGACCTTGTGTAGATCAGAATGTCATCGATGAACATGATGATGAACCAGTCTAGAAACTCCCAAAAGACAGAGTTCATCAACCCCATGAACACTACTGGAGCATTAGTAACATCGAAGGGCATAACCATGAACTCAAAGTTCCCATACCTACACCTGGAAGCTATCTTTGGGATGTAACCCTTCTTCACCCTTAGTTGGTAAAATCATGACCGCAGATCAATCTTCGAGAACTAAATCGCTCCTCTTACCTGGTCGAATAGATCATCTATCCTCAGAAGGTGGTAACGATTCTTGATCTTCACCTGATTCAGCCTCCGGTAGTCTACAAACAACTTGATACCACCATCTTCCTTTTTCATAAAAAAGAATAGAGCTCCCCAAGGTGACACACTAGGTTGGATAAAACCTTTTCCCAGCATATCATCAACCTGTATCCGCAGCTCCCTCAGCTCATAAGGTGCCATCCGATATGGAGCCATCGAAATCAGAGAAGCACTAGGCTACAGATCGATCCCAAACTCTATGTCACGTTTGGGAGGAAAGGTTAAAACCTCCTCTGGAAAGACATCGAGGAACTCCCTGACAACACTGGGGACCTGCTCTATCTCAACATCTGCAGACTCTACTAATAGATCAGCTAACAATGATAGAAGAGGTTCTTCACGTTGGCTGCCCACCTGATAGCTCTGATCGCCAACGAAAACCACTCACCGACCATCTTTATCTGAAAACACGACCCTCCTATGGAAGCGGTCGATAATAGCACACACAAAATACAACTAGTCGATGTTGAGAATAACATCATACTGCTGCATCTGTAGTAAGAAGAGATCCCCACAAGACTGATGCTTCCCCATCATCAGTATACACCCCGACATACATAAAAAAAGCTATTCTGGCCTCCAACTGGTGTGCCCAAAACCAGGGGAACTAAAAGAATCTCTACGTCTAGTCCTAGAGCGTGGTCTAGACTTGGTTCAATGAAGGAGTGTGAAGCTCCCGAATCAAACAAGGCACACACCAACGCACTAATCAAGCTAATCATACCTCAGACAATCTCTGACCCTAGAGTTTCCGCCTCTGTCGCGTGGAGCTAACCCCACCCTGATCCTCGGCCTCTCTGCTGCCGAACACCTCAACAATGCCCAATTTGGTGTCCCTATGGAGCAACCTAAGGTCATACTCCACCCGCTTCATCTACTCTTTGAGGGAAAATAGCATGCTGCCCCTGCTGCTGGAACTGCCTAGGTAGAAACTGCTACTGCTGAGGCGGGCGCTAAACCTGCTCCCCTCCCTTGTACTGAGCCCAAACTAGACACTGGCTATGAAGGTTCCCACAACTTCCATAGGTGAAACACCTCGGTACCAAGCTCATAGGAAAGGGACGAGGACCAGAAGTTTAGAACTGAAACTATTGAGGTCGACTCCTTGTTGGTCAGAACCTCGAAGGGCCCGACACCTGCAGCTTGCTGCTAACTACTCTTCCTTGGGAAGAACCCGCCTGACTGCTCTCTCATGGTAGACCACCTAACAACTGCATCCTCTCTACCACCTCAACCTTCTTTTGTACATCTAGATACATTGGCAACGTAAACAGAGTCACTGTATACTGAAGAGAAAGACAAAGAGCCTCCTCTAATCATCACGCCCGAGACTCCTCATCTAAAAAAAGGTATGGAGAAAAGTGGAGGAGATCCTTGAACTTGATCTCCAGCTCCCACACTATCATGATCTCCTACCGAAGGTAAAGTAACTCCTTCCTCTTCTCCGCCCTCATCGTCTAAGTGATGAACTCCGACTGAAACTCCCTATCAAAGTCAACCCAAAGCACATCTTTCTCCTTCCTATCTCCTAGTAAAAGTGTCAACCACTGACGCGCTGCTCCCCTCAGCTGACTTACCTCTAGGGGAACCCAGTAACCTGTTGGAGCCCTGATCAAGCCAAATGTGACCCCAAACTCCTCCAACCTGCTCTCTATCTCAAGGTCTGAAGTACTTCCCTCGTAATTACCAAGAGCCTGTCACTGAAAAGCACATAGAGCCTGCTACCACTAGCTATCCTCCTCTGTCAGGTCAACCCTACATCGATCAATCGGAACGGCTTGCTGCACCTCAACTACCCGAACTGCGTGAGGTCGTCCTCCAGGTTCCATTGCTGAAAAACAAACAAGAAACTCCTAAGACCAGATAGTGAGGAATTTAAGGATTTATTTAAAGTTATTCGAATAACATATTCATTTAACACACCCCAAGATTCACAACTGAAACAAGAAAACAATTCATTATGATGCATGTGCCTTTCCTAGGGTCTCTACCCTGCAAGTGGTGTAGTTTCACTTGGTCGTTCGGTAGGCTAAGAGTCCTTGCATCAGATCACGGGGGGCCCTAATATCCTGTGTCCTAGCTAGTCTTCCCGGGACTATGTCACGCACCACGGTCACCTAACAATGTTTCCCTACCAACCCATGAAAACCTCACTATGACTGAATCCAAACTCCATCCTATCTTCAGAACCTCCCTCTGATACCATTTAGTCATGAACCCCTCCCTCCAAAGATTCCCCTCCTGAGCTGGCATTGAAGAAATAGAGATAATGACCTCTGAGTCCCACCTTCAGTCGGCCCCGGGGTGGTGACTAGCACCAAGGGTATGTGAAACACTTAGTATGGAAGGAATTACCCTTTTAAATTTTGAAAACAAGGTCGGAAGATACAGATGGTAAAACTATAAGGAACTCCAAGACAGGTGAAAATAAAAGAAACCCAAAATCCAACCCACATGCATGCCAAAAGTAAAACATATATAAAGACACAATCCACAAAAGTACCAAAAGGAAAACTAAACAAAAACAACAAATACTCTAAAATATGAGCTAATAGCACCCAACACGGTCCACAAAGTCCTCCCGGAAACCTTAAAAGAGTTTATATACATAAGGTGGGCATAAAAGTATACTTAATAGGAAACAACCATGTCTCTCGGGTAAAAGTGGGGAAACATACTAATGCTCTTGTGAGAAAACAGTAAACCACAACACCTAAATAAGTAACCTAACCATCCCCACCTCACCAAGGCACGGTCAACAGATAATGCAAAAGAAAGTAAAGAATAGATAATAAGAACATCGATATCTCAATACCTTATACCACTTCCCACTGGTTAAATTCTCATTACTCTAATGGCGAACGTCCTAATGCTACCATGATCTTTCACACAAACAGTCTCGTATCCTGGGCATATGAGGCTCACCACATCCCACCCGCACACACCTGGGCCACAGACCACACCACAACCTTCCCACACACACCTGGGATCCCCAAACCACACCACAACCTACCCGCACACACCTGGGATCCACAAACCACACCACATCCCGAAAACACCTGGGAATGAACAACACATCACATCTCATCCCGAAGAAACTAGATACACAAAACAGCTCATCCTGAAGACACCTGAGAAACAAAACAACCCATCCCAAAGACACCTGGGAAACATATCACAACTTTCCCCAAAGACACCTAGGACACCACACCACCACTCGTCTACAAACACCTGGGCCCCACAACCACAAAACTGCTCAAAGAATCTTGGGCTATCAAGTGCCTGAAAGAGGGAGCAGAGTAAGAGAAAATAATAAGCCATCCGTCCTACCACAGAGATGTTGGGAAAGACACCCTCCCCCGTGACTGTGGGGGTGTTCGGCACAAAGGTTCTCAACTAGGGTGGGGTGCGAATAGAAAACACAAGGAACTACAAGTATATATTTATAGGTACCAAAAACTCATCCCATCCTATGGATTCCAAAACAAACAACCAACCCACGCAAAACCACCTGTTGTTGTGACTACTAATGGAACATGACGCATCAACAACAATCCTCCAACCAAGCCATTCTTTTACCAGGAAGAAGATGAGCCGCTAAAATAGTTCTCTAAATGATCCATAACGAAACGTCGCTACTCCCCTCCTTACTTTCATAGCTCACAATCTGGTAACCAAAATACCTTTATTACTATCCATTCAAATTCATTAAAGAGGCATTCCGTTACTAACTAGGAAACTAACCGAAATAATCCCAACCACAACCAATGGGTAAGAAACATTGCCTATCACTGTCCTTCTTCAATGTGATCCCTATAACACCATGACCGGACCACCACCGTTTCCCCAACAAAACCATCACCATCTCCCTCTTCTACAATGACTCACCCAACAACCGCTGCCATTATCATTCTTCAAACTAATACTGCCCAATCCTCCCAACACAACAAACCTACAACACAAAACATAACCCATCATAGCACAAACCGACCCTCGCATCCCTGCTACCTAAAACTATCCAAAGGGAAAGCACAACCTCACAACATTCCCACTACCCAACCATCCAACCACAACAAAGAAAACAACCAATAAACTCCAGAAGCTCACAATAGTCCCACAGCTCAAAACTGCCCAACACTAAGGCACAACCACTCAACAGTCCCACTACAAAAAATTCCAAATCCCCTAAGTACAACCCATGATAGTCCCACTTCCCACAAATCACCCAACTCACAATAACTGAAGCCTCCATCAAGAAAAACCAGTAAAGTCACTTGTACTGGCCCGTAAAAACCAACCAAACCACAAACACTAACCAAGAAAACCAAGAACCATAGGGATTTTCATATTTAAATGATTTAACGTACTCCATGGTCTCAATTCCAATGGGTTTAACTAGGGTTATCACAAAAAGGGCTCAATCCGGGTGCTTTTCCATTTAATTAACCGAATTTACGTGATTAACCAAATTCCTTTATACTGCATGTGATCCAACAAGCAACAAGACCAAGACTTATTCGTGCGCACACAAAGACCATAAATGACCATTATTTTCATAAGCCTCATAACTTTTCAATACACATAAACAAGGATAACACAAAAACAACAAGCACCAACATCATCCCCTGCCTTTACTACCCCGATCGTATTCAATTATCATATCAGCTTTGTAATATATTTTATTTAAAAAGGGTTCTAGCATGATCTGACGAAACATTGTTATACCCACCCCGTATGATACACAATTGAAGAGAAACAAGGGAAGAATCCTACTTGGAACAACACATGATCGCCGGTTCCTCTTTGCACCAAAACAGGGGGCGCACGGGTAGTAGGAAGACGACTCTGTGAACAATACAATCAAACTCTCACACTCAGCCTTGGAAATAACAGCTAGGGGCTTCCCAAATTAAGAGGATGAAAAAGATAAAGGATCAGGCCCGAACACCCAACTCAGATCCTATAATTAAGGGAGTTTCGATATTTTCATTAAAAAGTGGATCTTTGACGAAGACCACGTGTTTTCATTATTAAAAGACCAAAATTATCTCATATTTTAATTAAATATAATACATTGGGGTGAAAACCACTTTAAAAACAATTCTTTTAGGTTAAAAGTGATTTTACCTAAAAAATTACATTAAAATACAAAAAGTGGGAAAAACTCGAGTTTTGGGAAAAAGTAAAATTTGGCAAAGGGGTGGAACTATTCCACTGGGGAACTGATGCCACCATTCCACTGGGGAATCGATGCTAGCTTTCCACCAGGGCACCGGTGCCAGCATTCCACTGGGGCACCGATGCCAGCGTTCCCACTGGGGAACCCGTGCCACCATTCCCACTGGGGAACTGGTGCCACCGTTCCCACTGGGGAACTGGTGCCACCGGTTCGTTCCACTGGGGAACCGGTGCCACCGTTCCACTGGGGAACCACTGGCACCCTTCCACTGGGGAACCAGTGCCACCGTTCCACTGTTTCCACCATTCATAGACTTAGGTAGATTTTGAAATTCTGAAAAACTGAGGAACCCCTTGAATAACCCACTCGCAGAACATCTCAACACTAGAAAACTCACAAAGGAATGAACTGGAGAGGTTCGGGTCGTTACAGTTAGATACTTACATTCCAAATTTAATTATTATAAAGATCATAATTAGAATTATCTATTTGAATTATTTTTACTATCATGTAATTGAATTCTCCATCATGAATTCCCAATATAACTTTTTATTCCATAATGATTCTACTAAATGTTTCCTACTATAAGATGTGCCAACAATTTCTCAACATGCATTCCATAATTATGTATTAATTATTCGTAGTTTAAATATGTTCAATATTAATATAGATTATTAAGTTTGCAAAATAGCATTCTTTTATTGAAAATAACCATTTCTTTATAGCAATCCATTCGAACACATGAGCAAAGTACTAGTCATTTACAACTTGATGAATTTAATATTAATAGAATTTAAATACATTAAAAATGATAGTTTATTACCATTTTTCAAATTTAATATTGTTTAAATTAAATTACATTTGGATTCAATTGATTACATTTTTCTACAATTATACCTTACAATGACGAAGGTTTTGTGTTTGAGCCCTCTTATAAATGAAAATTATCTTATATTCAATGATATCTAGCCTCCTGTAAAGTATATTAAAAAACAAATTAGCTTGATAACATTAGACAATGGTGTCGAACGCCCCCTCCCAAAAGGTTGGGCCCCACCGAACAATCATTTAGTTCTTCTTGTTTTTCCACTCAAGTGGTTACTCCTCCCATTCCCCTACAAAAAAGGTAGCAATAATGTTTGGGGTATCCCAGACCTTTATTATCTCACTGAAATCACTATGTTCATCAATGATTTTCCATCATTAGAGATCTTCAAACACTTAGTTAATTCTATATGGGGTTTTGCAGTTCCTGGTGGTGGTTGGAATGCTTGATCCTCGACCCTTCGATCTCCATTTCTTCTTATAGGGTGATTTTGTGTTTGTGATATTGTTTGAGATGCTAAAGTGTGATCATCATCTTTCACAGGTTGATGGATTTTAGCAAGATTCGTGATCTTGCTTTGGCACCCCTTTAGATTCCCCTACCCGAATTTCCTTTACCATTCAAAAACTAGACAATCCTCAAAGTCATGGGTGACACAATCAATCAATTTCCCTACATGGATGAAGATACTCTTCACTTGGTTTATCATTGGGAAGCATGTATTTGCATCAAAATGGATATGAATTCTATCTACCTCATCACATTCATTTGTTTATTGGGAATGAGGAGTAGTTTTTGGAGGCCATCCTATTTGATTTGGTGACAAACTTTTGTGCAATCTATACCCCAATGTGCTTCATCTTGGAATGAAAATATGGATTACTTGCAATGTGCAATGTGCTTTGAATATCACAAAAAAAATGGAATCTTCTCATGTATGCGTCAGAGCTCCTCCAACAATTGAATGCTCTAGGCACAATGGAAGTTCTCGATGGGGCATGCCCAACACAAATTTATTATCATAATGAATTATTAATCTAAGATATACATCGACAATGAATTTCAAGACCAACTAAATTGAATCAAATATTAATTGATGTGATAACATTGAAACCAGAATGCAGAATGATCCAATATTTTTTATAATTAATTTTAGTAATTAAATAATTACCTTAAGATGAATTCTTTCTTTATTGATGAATATAACAATGTATCTACATTTTAATGTCATTACATTGTAGGAATCAAGTATATATTCCCTCCAGTAGTGATCCACATGTGCTCCATGAACATCTAAATGTTGATGTATGAATCTCCAGGTGATAGCATGGTAGATCCTAATGCTCTCATAATTTGTCTTTAATCACCTTGAGAATTGCTTCAAGAAAGATTCTCTTGATCTCTCTAGAATTGAGATTGGTGGTGGAAGTGGATCGCTCTCCGTTCATAGAGTGTTCTTGGAGAAGAAGTTCTCTATGGATTTGATAGATTTTTCTTCAGATGTTGTTGTGCACAATGAATTGAAATTAGTCACACTTTTGAAATAATATAATTGGATTTAAACAGTCTTAGTGTTAGAAAATAATAATTTCACATGAGCCCTTATTATTTCCTTAATCCATGTAGAACTCTATGTCTATAATAATAATAATAATAATAATATTGTCATTTCTTGATATGCAAAAAACTCATGAATTAATTAAATACTATTTATTTAAATAATATTCAATATATATTATTTCTCACATGACCATTAAACTCGGCCCGCTCTTCCTCCACAATATTTATCATACCTTAAATAATGACTATTTATTTAATAAATAAATATCACTTCTTTAGTCGACAATAAATAAATAAATATTATATTCACTAAATAGAAAATAAATATTTATTAAATATTCCACTCACAAAAATATTCTCTCGAATAACTAGGGAAAAATATATTGATCAAGAAAACATGAATAATTATTAAACCACCTAAGAGAATAATATTTATTCAACTTGTTAAATCATAAATAAAAATATTATTTAATAATGGTTCTGGATATACATATCATGTGACCCTCTAGGACTCTTTCTTAGTAACATTAGGAAAAGCATTGAAAAGTCCATGTTTAACATCTATCAATATGTTAAGAAACCATATAAAAATAAGTTAATGTCACAACGACATAAAACCTCATATGGATGCTAACTATGTAATATAATCCCTTTATCTTGATATTTCTTAACAAGCAGGTTTCATGTTAGTGCCACCAACCTATGTGCTCGATGTCTCTTTCTTTGACTTTCTATAAAATGAACTTGCACATAGAACACCATGGTCATGGATTTATTTAGGTTGCATCATTTCCATCAATGGGAATAAGATATCAACTTCTATTAAAGACATAAAAGAAAAATATTTTCTTGCATTATTAATTAATGAAATATTACTTGTGATGCACCCAACATATCCTACTTCATCGCGAACATATATCATCTTGGTTTTAATCAATACATCAAATTATGCGACTCATAATATCCATTAATAATAATATTAATGTATAAGGATCAATACACACATCTGTAGCTAATAACATCCAACGACACATATAAATGTTGATTTATTATTGGCAGGTCTCATTCTCATAATCTTCTACATCAAAGATTACAAAGGGTGTTCACCATGAGAATGGGCCGAAAAGTCATATGAGTCTCCACTCCTAATAGCATATATCATTTGTGTCCCTCAAATAATTTAATTTGTCTATAGAAAATATATTTTATAATAATTTCATGACACTTTTGAGTTCTCATCATAGCAGGGAACTGCTCTGCCATTTCAGTTTGACGGACACTCTTAGGACATTATCACATACTATGTTACATAGAAGAACAATTGTGACGTTATAATATGTTTATTAATATTCAAAACTATGAATATAGGTAATCATAAAGTATACAAAAGTTTATTCTAGGGCACCAACTCTAATAGACTCCCATTTGCACTAGATTCAACTACTAACAACCTTTATTCCACTAGCTCTCACATGATACTCAGGCTTCTGCTAAGATAATGTTGTAGTCAAGGGTCCTCCACATTTTCTCCATGTAACCTCTACTTACTAAAACTTCAGCCCTTTGAGAAAAATCTCTCAAGAGGTGATACTTCCAGAGTATGTACTTTGTCCATTGGTGTGATCTTAGCTATTTTTCAAGAGCCACTGCTATAGAATTATCTCCATATAATGTGATAGAGTCATTATTTCTAGGTACCACATCAATATCCTGGACAATGTTTTTTATTCAAATGGATACTTTGGATACATTAGAAGACACTATATACTCAGACTCTACTATAGAATCAGTGACAACAGACTACTTTGAACTCTTCTAGCTCATAACTACTTTGTTGTGACTGAAAACATATCATGATGGTGACTTCAGATCATTCTGGTCTATTTGAAAACTAACATCAGTATAACCCCTAATGAACAGCTCCTTATCTCCTTCATATACTAGGAACATATCCTTAGTTCTTAGATACATAAGGATAGCCTTAACAACAGACCAATGTTGTTCACCTAGATCAGATTTATATCTACCTACCATGCTCAATGTGTAGGCAACATCAAGTCTAGTACATAACATTATGTAGATGATTGATCCTATCACTGAATCATATGAGATCTTACTCATTCTCTGTGGTAGTCTGAATTTGCATTTACTGATTAAGTGCTAAAAACATACTGTATATTTTTTTTATAAAAATTTAACTAGAAAATACACAATCCAAGGATATTTTTGCTTTAGAGATTTAGAAAATTAGGAAAAAACTATACATATCATATTTTATACAAAATTCTATGAATAAATATCTGAATTCATTAAAGGTAAATCCTTAATTGGAACCAAACACCAAAGATCATGTACTCAACGTAAACCCATGAAAAACATTTTAAAACATAGCATGAGCATAACAATTATTACTAAGGTGTAAAAAAAATAGAGGTGAAATACCTTTCTAATTTAAAATACTTTAAAATTATTTTCTACGACATTTCATAAAATATTTGATAAAAAACCCATCCCTAAATGATAATTAAGGGTTTTCATCAAAATCCATAATAAGAGTTTCCTTTCAAAATGTATATAAAATATATTATTTTGAAAACTTAATACTCTTTTGAAATCATGAAATCCTTTGATTCAAAATCAAATTTATCTTTGAAATCATCAAATATTTTCTTTTGAAAATATTTTCTATTTATGAAATATAATGATACTCGACAAAATTTTAAGAAAATAATGGGGCCACTGAGAAAATTAAAGACCACTCTTTAGGAAAAAGTCCCCTTGAGGTTGTGGGTTCACTCCCTATTCCTCATTGACATAAGTAATATCCGAGTTCCAAATTTTAAAATAAAACATTTTTCAAAGCCTATATTTCTCATTATAAACCCATTAAAACCACCTTTCAAAAATATCTCATTAAATTTATTTTCAAAAGGAAAATAAATAAATTCTTTTATAAGTTGCCTTAAAGAGAATAAATACTTTAAGAGGAAATCTATACATTCACAGGCAACACTTATAAAAACTTCTTTAAAATTAAACATAAAGCAATGATTTTGTAAAATTTCGTGGAATTTAAATGACAACTATAGTGCATGGTGTTGGATTGGTGTAGCCCGATCCTCTTCTAGATGTTGTTTGGGCTGAATTTTTCCGGCCCATACTATGCACGAAGTCGCAACTCCGTGGGTTGAGCTCTACGGTGAGCTCATTGGGGGTTGCAGGGGGCAACGCGCCGCTGCTATGGGAGTCCGGGGGCTGAAGGCCCCCAACCCAAATTTTCTGGGCACTGTAGCAATGCTGACCACTACAGCAGAGCTGATCGACCGACACCGACATGACACTGTAGCAGTGCGGACTTTGGAGTCAACTCTTCTGTAGCTCCATGGACTTCTAGCCGCTGGCCATTGTAGCACTTCTGACTTGGGTAGCTGCCTTTCACTCTAGCGACACTGACTTCCTGTGTAGTTGGTGGAACAGTGGATTGTCTTCCTCCTTTTAAAGCCCATTTCAGGCTAGGGTTTTAGTTAGTGTGTGAGAACTCTGACATTACTCTCTATAATTATTGTTACCAAATATAAGTGAAGTTATGCCTCTCTATGGATGCAGGGATCATTTCCCAAACTACATAAATCCTTGTGTTTTCATTGTGTTATTTTTCCTTTTACCCTTCATAGAATCGTTGTTTTGTCGTTGCGACACTTGACATTTCTGCATCACATGTCCATGCCTATAATCATGAATAACATTCATAAGTTTTAATGAAAACTTCATAAATAAAATGATAATTTTAAAACATTAAAACCAACTTTTGAATTGTAAATAATATTATTGAAGCATACGGTTTTAGGAAGAGGCTTTGAAATTAGAATAAAACATTGTCTCCCATAGCTAGGGTTTTAGAAAAATAAAAGTAGGAGTTATAAAATATAATTCTCCTTACATGAAAATGAGTTTCAAAAGTAATAAAAATTTAATCATTTTCTTCCATTTATTAGGGTTTTCTAATCAATAAAATAGATATTAAAATAAATCTTCCTTTATAATTATAAAATAGATGTTCGAAAATAAATTTCCCTTATAGTATTGATTTAAAAATAAATAAATAGGAGTTTAAGAAATTATTTTCCCTTATAGTAGGGTTTTGAAAAACATGGAATAAGAGTTTTAAAATAAATCTCCCTTACCTTATAACTTCTCAAGGAAGGAAAGTACCACTTCCTGTATTGGGAACTTTAAGACTTTAATAGAGAATGAGAATAGATGAGAAATTAATAAGCAATGAATGTGGGTTTTTTCAAAGAGTAAAATGGAGGCCCTTTTATAGTAGAAGAGAGCTCAGATGACATAATTTAATATTTAAAAATTGTATTACGAATTAAAACTTAAATAGTTCTCAACTTAAATTTAGTTGGAATTGTGATCTTGGTATTCTTATTGAAATATCTTTAGGATCTTATCCCGCATATCATGTGAAGGATTTTCATTTCCTTGTTTTGTTATAAGTATAAAATGGTGGCTCCAAAATACTATGTAGGATTTAAAATAACTCAACGAGATCTGTTTAAAAATGATAGAAAATAAATAACACACCCAATCTTAATCTGATTTGAAAACTCAATATATATATATATATATATTACAAACAAACCAAGGGTGATATGGATTATATAAAATTGTATATATAATTACGCACACATCAGATGAAAAACTGAGATTTTTTTGGACAATGCTCAGGGAAGACGATAGACAAGGTGTGAAGATCCAAATGTTTAAATATATATATATATATATACACCAATGTGGAATATATATATTTTATATGTTGTTGTGATCTTTGTAAATTGAGGAGGAAGACAAAAAATCTGGGAAATCCAAATCATGATATTGAATATTTTCTATGATATAATAGTTTCTTGAAATGGAAATTTATTATTTTAAATTCCTTCATTGACGAATATGAAAACCCACAGCCTAAAATAAAGGATAGTCAACCTCCACACCCCCCCACACATAATTCTTTAATTCAACCTGATATAGTCAGATTTTATCGAAGGTGATACTACTATCACTGATGTTGGAAGAAAACATCATTGGAGATTTCCACATGTGATGATAACTCTGCAAAAGGTTAAGATAAAGGAGAAAAATGACTTAATATTTAACCAGGGTCCCAGGGAGTTTCATCCCACATTGAGAATACATGATATGGCTTGTACAATGGAGGGAGGAGATGAGGTTGATCAAGGGAAACTACATATCATACATGCAAGGAAGAAGAAAAAGCCTCTGTTGGGAGAAGAAGAAAATGATGATGAAGGTTTCAGGTTTAGCATGAGGAAGGAAATGATACATCGGAAAAATCAGACAGTTTAGAGAGTTTTTTTATATATGTTTTTTAAAAAAATTATTTAAATACGTCCAGGTCAAAAAAAATTTAAAAAATAGCTACTAAAGGCGGCAGCGGGGGTGCCGCCTTTCTACTAAAAAATATTTTTTTAATTTTTATTTTTGTTTTGTTTTGTTTTGTTTTGTTTATATATATATATATATAACAAAAATTTTCAGTAGAATTTATCACCTATTTAATATCCAACAGTACTGCCATTATAACAGTCAGGATTCTAACAGAAACCCTCACCCAGGGCTCCTTTTTATAAGAGGGCTTGTACTATAAATCATTATGGCATTTTTGATGTGGGATTCAGGTTCTCTATTCCCTGCACAAAACATTCTGCATTTCCGATGTGGGATTCAGAACTATTTCAAGTACGTGATTTTGAAATCCTGTAAAATATAAACTATACAACCAATATAAATGAAACATAAAATATGGATTAAACATTTAACAAAGAGTTCAAAAATAAAAATAATTGCATAAAAAATGTTGATGAAAAAGAATTTATAAGCTTTCAAAGTCACCTACTTAAAACTTAAAAATGTTTCAAGTACGTGACTTTGAAAGCCTATAAAATATAAAATATACTACCAATATAAATGAAACATAAAACATATATTAAACATATAACAAAGAGTTGAAAATAAAAATAATTCCGTAAAAAATCTTGATGAAAAAGATTTTATAGGCTTTCAAAACTACCTACTTGAAACATAAAAATGTTTCAAGTACGTGACTTTGAAAGCCTATAAAATATAAACTATATGACCAATATTAATGAAACTTTAAACATAGATTAAACATATAAGAAATAATTATATAATAATTAATTAGTTAATTAGTAATATAATTATTAATTATATAATAATTAATTAGTTAAAAAGTAATTAGTTATTGAGTAATATAATTATTAACTATAAAATAATTAATTCTATAATAATTAATTATATATTATGTAATTAGTTAATTAGTAATTAATTATTAATTATATAATTATTAATTATTGAATAAATAATTAGTTAATTATTAATTATATAATAATTAATTATATAATAATTAATTAGTTAATTAGTAATATAATTATTAATTATATAATTATTAATTATATAATAATTAAATAGTTAATTAGTAATATACTTATTAATTATATAATAATTAAATATTTAATTAGTAATATACTTATTAATTATATAATTTTTAATTATATAAGAATTAATTAGTTAATTAGTAAGATAATTATTAATAATATAATTATTAACTATATAATAATTAATTATATTTTAATAATTTTTTAATTAGTAATATAATTACTAATTCTATAATAATTAATTATATAATAATTAATTAGTCAATTAGTAATATAATTATTAATTATATAATTATTAATTAGTTAATTAGTAATATAATTATTAATTATATAATTATTAATTATATAATAATTAATTATAAAATAATTAATTAGTTAATTAGTAATATAATTATTGATTATAATTATTCATTATAATTATTAATTATTAATTCTTAAGTCTTAATTCTTAATTATGTAATAATTAATTAGTTAATTAGTAATATAGTTTTTAATTAACTAATTAAATATTATATAATTAAATAATTAACTATTATATAATAAACAAATTAATTATTATATTATTAATAATCACTAATTAAAATTAATAATTATATTACTAATTAACTAATTAATTATTATGAAATTAATAATTATATTATTAATTAACTATTATTAAATAATTAATAATTAATAATTAATAATTAATAATTAATAATTAATAATTAATAATCAATAATTAATAATTATAATGAATAATTATAATTAATAATTATATTACTAATTAACTAATTAATTATTGCATAATATATAATTATATTACTAATTAAGTAATTAACTATTAGATAATTAATAATTAATACTTATATTACTAATTATTTAAGTAATTATTATATATTTAATAATTAATAATTATAATTAATAATTATAATTAAAAAATATAATTAAAAATTATATTACTAATTAACTAATTAATTATTATATGATTAATAATTATATTACTAATTAACTAATTAATTATTAATTATTAATTATTAATTATTAATTATTGATTATATAATTAAATAGCTAATTATTAATATCATTATTAATTATATAATAATTAACTAGAAATATAATTATCGATTATATAATTACTAATTATACAATAATTAATTAGTTAATTAGTAATATAATTATTAATTATGTAATAATTAATTAGTTAATTAGGAATCTAATTAATAATTAAAGGATAAATAATTAGTTAATTAGTAATATAATAATTAATTATATATAAATTAGTTAGTTAATTAGTAATCTAATTTATAATTATATAATAATTAATTAGTTAATTATTAATATTATTATTAATTAATAATTATATAATAATTAACTACTTTTTAACTAATTAATTATTATATAATTATTAATTAGATTACTAATTAATTAGATTACTAATTAAATAATTAATAATTAAATAAGTAATAATTAATTACTAATTAACTAATTACTTATTATATAATTAATTATTATATAATTAATAATTATATTACTCATTAACTAATTACTTATTAACTAATTAATTATTATATAATTTATAATTATATTACTAATTAACAAACTAATTATTATATAATTATTTATTATATGTTTAATCCATGTTTTATGTTTCATTTATATTGGTCGTATAGTTTATATTTTATAGGCTTTCCATGTCATATACTTGAAACATTTTTTAGCTTCAAGTAGGTGGCTTTGAAAGCTTATAAATTATTTTTCATCAATATTTTTACACAATTCTTTTTATTTTCAACTCATTATAATATGTTTAATCCATGTTTTATGTTTCACTTATATTGGTCGTGTAGTTTATATTTTATAGGCTTTCAAAGTCACGTACTTGAAACATTTTTATGTTTCAAGTAGGTGGCTTTGAAAGCTTAAAAATTATTTTTCATCAACATTTTTAATGCAATTCTTTTTATTTTCAAATCTTTGTTATAATTTTAATCCATGTTTTAAGTTTTATTTATATTGGTTGTATATTTTATATTTTTTAGGCTTTCAAATTCACGTACTTGAAACAGTTCTGAATCCCACATCAAAAATAAAGATTGTTCTGCGCAGGAAAGAGAAAATCTAAATCCAACATCAGAAATGCAGAATGATTTCCAGGACAAGCCCTCTTATAAAAGGGAGCCCTAAGTGAGAGTTTCTATCAGAATCCAGACTGGTGTAATGACAGTACTGCTGAATATTAAATAACTGATAAATTCTACTGAAATTTTTGTTATATATATATATATAAACAAAACAAAACAAAAAATAAAAATATTTTTTTTATTTTTAGTAGAAAGGCAGCAACGTAGCAGCCGCCTTTGGCACCTATTTTACAATTTTTTGACCTGGACCTATTTAAATAATTTTTAAAAAGAACATATATAAAAAACTCCATTTCAGATGAAATTGATGAGAAAAACCATGTTATAAGAGGATTTTTTTAATCAGGTGAGTAGTAACCCACGTTTCCCATCCCACATCAAGTTTCATTTGGTGCCACAGTTACATATATACTTTTTCATGTCTTCCACCACTCGATCTGAGTGTGGGGTTAGACACCAACAACACTACAAACACTCACCACATAGGCCACACCATAGACTTATGGAGTCCATAGAAACCCTATATGTGCCTCGTGCGCACCCTGAGGGTGTTATTCCCTCACCAGCTTGCCTATACATGCACTCTCACCCCAAGCCATCATGTGGGCTAGCTTAGCTAGCTCCTGTGTGTGGTTGAGCTTACTTCCATAATGCATGCTTGAGCTGACCCTAGCTAGATTGAATTGTTGGAAAAAAATTTATACTTAAGTGAATTTTAAATCATTTTGAATGATACACTTACTTACCTAAAATAAATACTATTTTCAATAAATATAACATTTATGTAAATATTTTATACATGCAAATTCAAAATTATATATTTATATTTACTTAAAATTATGTTAACTTTTTATTTGTCAGTGTCAATTTTTTTTATATGGAATACTAAATAACATTTTTTCTTACAAACTAGTATAATTTTTTTTACGAAAATAATATTAATCATATCTTTAAAAACACAATTTATTAAACATACTTTCTAATATCAACTAAAATATAATTATTTATTATTCTAACTTGAGTAAAACATTAAATAGTTTCATTATAATTTATTCATTTAATTTAATTTATTCATTATTTAAATATTATTAACAAAAAAGTAAAAAAAATTTATTAAAACCAAGGATGTTACATTCTCTCCTTATCCTATTGTGTGTAAGGAGACATTTTCTTGGAAATATGTATACCTTGTGGCATTAGAGACAATTCCCTCTTGGATTGTTCCACTCTAAAACTTATTTGTATCTGGTCAATAAATACACCTTGACTTAGTCCAGTAAGCCTCTTGGATCTATCATGAATGATCTTGATCCCAAGAATGTAGGAAGATTCACCTAGGTACTTCATGGAGAATGATTTTTTCAACCGATCCTTAACAGACTGCACGACTGGTATGTCATTTCCAATAAGTAATATGTCATCAACATATAATACTAGGATAATGACCACATTCCTACTAAATTACTTGTAAACATATGTATCACATTCATTCTTAATGAAACCAAATTATTTTATAGCATCATCAAGTTGAATGTTCCATGACCTGGATGCTTGCTTCAATCCATAAATGGACATATGCATCTTGCATATATATTTTTGGTATCACCTAGAGTCACAAACCCTTCTGGTTGTTTCATATAGACATATTCCTAAATGTTCTCATCAAGGAAATCTATTTTTAAATCCATCTACCAAATTTCATAGCCATGGTAAGATTTTATAGCAAGTATAATCCCGATGGATTTAGACATGAAAATTGGAGAAAAGGTTTTATCTTCATCAATTTCATGATGCTTTTTAAACCCTTTAGCTAATAGACTTTATTTATAGGTACTTACTTTACCTTCCATGTTCAGTTTTATCTTGAATACCCATTTGCACCCAATAGGATTTACATCAACTGACAGATCTATGAGAACACAAACTTGGTACTGATATATGGAACCCATTTTAAAATTCACAGCTTCATTCCATCTTATAGCTTTTGAGATCTCTACCACCTCTTTTTAGGAGGGAGGTTCATTATTTTCAACCAATAATGATTCACCATCTTCAGTGACAATAAAACCACATTTATCTAGTTCCATTACCTCTATGGTGCTCCTATGAAGTACATGTGTTTTAGGAACTGGTTCTTCCATAGGGACCCGTGGAATATATTCTTGTAGTAAATCTTGTGTATCTTGAGCATGAAATTAATCAAATCCAATATTTCTCCCACTATCCTTCCTGTGGACGTGCTCCTTATTAAGAATGATAGCTTGTCTAGAAACAACCACTTTCTTATATGAGGATTTGTATTGGTATTATTCCCCTGTTTCCTTAGGATACCCTATAATGACACACTTTGTTCCCTGGGGTGCTAGTTTTTTTCTTGATATGGCCTTAACAAACTACTCCTAATCCCATACACTTGTATTTGAAAAAATGGGTTCTATAACATGATGGGAATTATGTTTTCCACTTTAGTTATTACTCAGTTTAGTCTGTATGCTTTAGTTTTTAATGCATATCCCCAAAAGGATAATAGAATATCTGCATGATTTATCATTGACCTTACCATATCTTGAAAGGTACAGTTCATCCTTTCACTAATACCATTTTTGATGCCCACCAAATGAGAATTGGAAAATTAATAATGGAAGAAGTACCAAAAAAAGGGTATTATTTTCCCTACAAAAGAAAAGAAAGAAGAAGGATGTCGGGACCTACAGATCACATAATCCTTCAAGGGACTCACGATCATGTGACCATTATAATTTCACACGAAGACTCCATACATAGCACACAACCTATAGTGGATCCTACAGAGCCCCTTTTTACAAGGTCTCTTACTCTTGTGAAGGTGCTTTGGATAAACCAGTGGCCACACAGTGGTAGCCGAATGAGTCCCCTAGGGCACATGGTTTGTCATTGGAGAAGCACTTAACAAATCATCCAAAAATACTTTGAAAATGGAAGAATTATGTCCAAAATATGGGGGCTTCTCATATCCATAAGGATTACTCAATGCATTACTAATGGTAAGGGTAATTATCCTTGAAAATATTTGAGCAAACTCACAATACCTCAAAAAACCTTTATGGAATAAAACAAAGGAAATGAAAAGTTGGAGTTGAGAGCTCTCATGGTCGCTGAACAACATGCGATGTACCCCTATAGATCCATAAGAAACCGTGAGACCCCTTGACATGTCCGCATATCCCACGAAGGCTCCTTGGCTTGTCACCCCTGTTACGCGAAAGGCCTCGTGAATGCCCAGGTAACCTTGCACACCCCCCTCTTGTCTTCTTAAGGAAAAATAGATGGATTTTTCCATAATTATTGCTCATATCCCACAAAACCATTATTGGTCACATGAGGCATCACCAAAAAATAGAGAAAATGTCCATGACATTACTCTTAAAAACTCTCATAATCCCCAACCTGTGTCACACAAAACAAAGGGAATAAAAAGGGACGATATTATAGAGATCTCACGGTTGTAAAATTAATATGATGCACCAAAGATGTTCATGATGCAATCTCGCAAGAATCCTAGAAAATTTGTCCTGATCTTACGAGGTCTCCTTAACAAGCCATCCTTGTCTCGCGGAAAGTCCCAGAGAAGTCACCGAAGATCATGCAAAGGCCTTTCAACAGACACTTTGATCTCGCAAAGGCCATTGGACATGTAAATATGAAAATATGAAAGTCCTTTGGAGTCTCACGACGGTGCTAGAGAGAATTTATCAGAGCAGATGATATTGAGAATAGAATACTTCCTATAAGGTAATATCTGAGGAACCACCAGAGTGATTATGTGCCATGCATAAAGAACCTTTCTTGATCACTTATGGATCACATGAAGGACTTCTGGAAGGTCATGCAAAGAACATCCCAAGAACCTACTAGATCACACGAGACTTAACACAATCTAACACTGAACAAATCTAAGGAATTTACAAATATAAATACTAGAACAAAGACTGAAGAATGGGTGACTTAAGAAAAATAACATATATGATGATATTTATGAGTTTCGCATGAATCATCAAAGATGCCCAAAAACCCCAGGACATGTCACCTAGATCACGCGAAACTCCTTTGGTATACATTTCAGATCATGCCATGTCCCTTAGAAATGCCAAGGTAATCCATATGCCACCCCTAGGCATGCCTCCCAGGTCTCACAAAACCATACGGGCTTGCTATCCTGCTCTTGTGATGATCTTCAGGTATGTATCCCAATTTATATGGAAACACCAGGGTATGTCAGTTGAGTCTCATGATAGCACCCCAAGTATGTCAACTGGATCTCATGACACCCTCCAAGAATGCCAGACGAGTCTCATGATGCCCTCCAGACATATTAGTTAGGACCTACGACACCCTTCGAGGCATGTCACATTGACTCTCACAGCATCCTTTGTATGTGTCAGTCATCTCTCGCGATGACACCATGGTATGTCATCTAGATCGTGCAACACCCTCTAGACAAGCCAACCAGGTCTCACGATGACCCTCAGACATGTCAACCAGGACATGCGCCACCCTCTAAGGCATGTCGTACTAACACTCATGACATCCTCCAAGAATTTCAATTAGATATTTCGATGACACTAGTATAATCCAGTTAGATCATGTGACACCCTCTAGATATATCACTCGAGGTCATGCGATGGCTCCCAGGGCCAGTCGGCCAGAACTTGTGATGTCCTCCAGACATGTCGGTTTTGATCATGTAGAAACCCTATGACATGACATTCGAGATATGATATGTCCTTTATAAAAGTCAACTAGATCATATGATTTATTTGAGAAATGTTATAAATATACCCTCTTACATGCTATGTAGATAATCAAGGCATGTCGAGCGGAAAATCAGTACATGATAGGCAGACAAGAAGACCATGAGACAAGAGCATCCAAGGACTTGAGAACATTACTCATTTGTAGAGTGTAATCCCCAATACTGTACTATGATGAATATGATTCCTACCATAATCAGGATATGTAGGATTCCTCTCCAAGTACCGAACTCTATTTTCACCATCCAAGGGGTGGTCCCAATATACCACACCCTTTTTTACAAGCAATGATACCGATCACCTACCATCCCTTGTTTCCCACACTGAGCATTGATAATGTGGGCTTAGAGAATTGCAATGATGATATCAATTTCACCATAAGAATCTATGAAGAAAAGGGAAACATCAGAGTGTAAGCCCCTACCAAAGTCATAATATTATATGTCCTACATACCAGGGAAACCTCAGAGTGTAAGACCCTATCAAATGAACTATGAGAAATCAGATTCCTGAAATAACCAGGATACGTAGAATGATTTTCTATGTCCTAAGCACAAATGGGCCTCTATTTTGGTGTATGTCCCATCATGTCTTTGAAATTTCAACCTTTGAGACCCAATCATTCTTATGGTCTGATCATCTACCTCATATGTCAGTGGAATGAGAACCTGATTGAACTACGATTACTCTAATACACATGACATATCCTCAAGACATGAGCTCAGATATATAGTGCCCCAATTCCTGCACATATGTCCTCTCTGCATGATATTAAACGACATGAGTTTTTAAAAAACTAGATGGGTTTTTATTCCAAAAATAATGAGGATACGTAGGACACGTCATAATGTCTCAATCTCCTCATCAGAATATTAAACTACCTCCCTGCATGGTAGCATGTCCCAAAGTACCTAGTCATATGACTTAAACATATAAAAGTAGCTACCCATAAAAGTGGGAAATGAATTAATAACCTTAAATAAATATAGATGGAATCACTAACGAGACACCCTTTCATTAATTTATCACTGAGATTCCCTATCTTTCATATATAAAGAGAATTAACCTATAGTCATTTTGTTAGGGTAACCGGTACCGTATTGGGATTAGGAAGAGATTCACAAACATATCTTAAATCTATAATAGAGTCCTAGAGTAGGAAATAATTCCCCTCAAAATGGTGCAATGATCCCAACCTCCCATCCTCTCGATCAATGCGAGTCCCTAAGCATCACTAGGTCTGAAACCCTGGTTGGTCACCTAATATTGGAAAGTAGGTCCATACCTAGATATGGATGGGGGAACCGTTGGAAGTTTCCATTAAGGCAAACATACCCTTTATAATATAAAAAAATCAGGCTACCCAGTTCTCATCAAACCATTCTGTTCGTTAGACAAAGGGCCTCCCAATGTTGCCTCCTGATCCCATCAAAACAGAAGTTGTGAACCCGACATGAATCTATGAAATAATGAATGATTGGTTATCAACCATTGAGCCATTTCATTTTCCCACTATACACAAATAGAAAAGGTAAACCCAATGTGAATCTTTGAAATAATTAATGATTCATTATCATATGTTAGGCCATTTCATTTTCCCACTATACGTAAATAGACATGATGAACCCAAACGGAATCTCTCCAATAAAAAAATAATCAGTTAACAAGCGACATGCCACTTTGTTATTCACTCTTATGAAAACAAATTAGTAAGACCAGAATAATATTATGAATGATCCTCTGAAACTGAGGTTCCTTTAATTCGACTCGTGTGTTAAAAAGTCCACATGAGTAGGATAGCCAGATCAGGAAACACTACTGGGAATCTTGAACTTTCCCAATTCTTTTATACCAACGGTTTGTAAAAACCATTGGTATAGGTCCCCTTTCCCAATGGTTTGTCCAAACCATTGGAAAATCCCACTTTGATGCCATATTTCCCAACGGTTTTGGCCAACAGTTGGGAAAGGGTATGTCTTTCCCAACGGTTTGGCCAAACCGTCGAGAAAAGTCCACTTTGTGGCCACCTTTCCCAACAGTTTGGCCAAACTATTGGGAAAGCCATACCCTTTCCCAACGGTTTTGGAAAACCATTGGGAAAGGGTATACCTATCCCAAAAGTTTTCCAAAACCGTTGGGAAAGGTACCCCAAATATCAACCTTCCACCCACAATTGAATCCAGAATCAGGACCTATACCAACGATTTTGAAAACCATTGGTATAGGTCCTTTGAATTTTTATCATATCTTCTTACCAAGATCATTATATAAATCAAAATTTAAAATAATTATGACAATACACATATATATATATTTATGTAATTATTTTCACAAAAGTAATGTTAGGTTAGTGGTTAAGTCATTCAATGATAAACTAGGGGGTCCTGGGATCATATCCCAGCGAATGTTTTTTTTGAAATACATATACCAACGGTTCCATAACCGTTGGTATAGATTTTCATATTACTTATACCAACAGTTTTACCAAAACTGTTGGTATAGACCTATCCCAACGACTTACTTGGCAAAGGTTCTCCAAACTGTTGGTATAGGCTATACCAACGGTTTGGAGGCCTATAACAACGGTTTCAAACTGTTGGTATAGGGTAGTTTTTTAGTTGTGAAAACATGAATATTGTGTTAACCATGCATATCTGATTGAGCTCATCATGTCTACAATATTACACTAATTGGTAACCTTGTTCCTTGTTTGTGTGATTCCAGATACTGATTTCATTGAAAGTGTCCCAACCCATGATAAAATCTCCTTCATCTAGTACTCATTTTGATAAATCACCTACGGAAAAAACTCCCATGGGTTGAAAAATGATCTCACCTACTTGAATGTGACGTCCTGGACCCAACTACCCCTCAACCCGAGCCCTGGGCCCGGTGGGCCACATGACCCCTGGCTAATCTCCCCATAGGCTAGGGGCTACCGACTAGCAGTGGGGGTGTAATGGTAAGTTAGTGGGGAGACTGTACCCCCATGTCAGAGTACACAGTAGATTAAAAGCAAAGTAATAGAATAGTATAATCACAAACAATGGATAAGCAAGAGAAAAGGGGAAACATACAAACCAAACAACAGAAGTAAGGAAAACCTGATAAATATACAAAAGCCTCATAGGCAGTGTCTGATACAAAATGGATGCATGGAATTCTGATACAATGGAAATAGAAGACAAGCATGCTATGCAATAGTACAAAAAGAGAACAAAGAAGTCCACGATCATCTCTAGAAAATCTCGATCCTCTGCTCTGGACTCCATTTAGGTCATACATGTATCAAAAACCTGACACCAGACCTTTTCCCCTACTAGTACCTGCAGCAGTAAAGTCTACACGGGGGCCCAGGAGGCTGCTGGGTAGGGTGTGAGACAAGTCTCAGTAGGCCACCACCAATGGGGTCTACGTGTAATCCAAATAGGTGTTCACATTAATAGTGAGAAATAGAGTGCAAGTAAGTAAACTAAAGCAATAAGAAACTCTCCTTCTCGGGTTCCGAAAGGACACCTGGCGGGTCTACCTGCTTCAGCTCATGGATGGTAGTCTGAAAAAACACCTTACTATAGATATATATATATTCACATATATATAATACATTGGGTAGGACCGGGATAGAACTCACAGATGTCCTTAACCCAGGGGCAGTGCTCTCGATCCTACCCCTGGCCCATCCTTGGGGAAGCTCTCATGATCTATCCCCGACCCGAAGGATTAATAATGATTCAAGGGATCTCTCAGAGACTACCCTTAGCGCGAAGATGTAACATAGGGGAGCTCTCACAGTCTACCCCTATCCCGAAGCTTTATCATTCAATTAGGAGAGCTCTCATGGTCTGTCCCTAGCTTGAAGCCGTATAATAGAAGAGCTCTCACAGTCTACCCCTATCCCGAAGATTTATCATTTAATAGCATAGGTTATAAGGCATACACTTCTTATAACATTCATATCAAATAAACATGGCATTTCCATCTCACAATATCACATAATCACATTTCAAGCAAACATGCATATAAATTAATAAAATGGGTTTAGGCTAACTCATCCCAGCTAAGCCCTAACCAAACCATCCCATCTGCCTCTCATGGAAAATGGATTTCGAGACAAACCCATAAGGTCCAAAGGATAAAAAGGTCTAAAACTAAATCTATAACACCTATGGGTGTCCATACCGGGGTCATACGGTACCCGACCACCCAAATGAAGGTAGTTCCCATACCCTCCTATCACAAGGGTCATTTAGACTGTAAGCAGTCAATATAAATAAGGGGTTTGGAAAAAGGAAAACCACGACATGACAAAATAAACTCATGAATGACGAAAACCCAAAATGGAAACCACATGACCACCTACATTAGGGCTGTAGACGTAGGCTCGCTCGAAATTGACCTCAGATTCGAAGTAGATTGGGATAGATCTGAGTTTCAGTCAAATTCCATGAAAATATGGTATATGAGCCTGCATCAAAATAATAGGATGGAAACAAAATTTACCGAGGAGAAAGGAGTGCATGAGGTTAGCCTTACCTTGGGTGATCCACTACCTTCGATGGATCGAAGATCAGACTCCGGACAAAGAGTCCGCAAGAGAAAGAGAGATGAGAGGGTTTGGGAGCTCAAGGAAGAGTTCCTCCTGTGTTCTGTCTGCTATAATGAAGAAAGAATATGTTTTGGGTTAAATAGAACTTAAGGGAAAAAGTGTAAATTTACCATATACTAGGTCGCACGGTTTAGGCGCACGGTTTACCCAAACCGTGCGCAAACCGTGTGCACCTCACTACCTCCAGAAAGCAGGGTTGCATGGTTTACCCAAACCTAGCGAATTTACTTTTCACGTCGTGCGCAAACCGTGCGAATCACACTACCTTAAAACCAAAGGCCACACGGTTTACTCAAACCGTGCGCAGGCCGTGCGCAGGCCATGCGCCCCTGTCTGCAAGTCCATTTCTCCAACTCCCAGGCTCTGAACAAGCCCCAGACACTCCCTGAACCTTCCTTAGGATTATACACACATTAAAAAAGCTTGAATTAAAGATTTGAAAGAAAAAATAACGATCTGTACCTTTTCCAAAGAGTCGAGTTGTTACAACCTCCCCTCTTTAAAGCAACTCGTCCCCGAGTTGGCCTTCCGAGGGTAAAGAGGTGTCACCAGCGAAAATCTCTGGCCATTGAGATCGTATATGAACCTCCCACTCCCAGGTCTCGTCATGTACTCGGGCGTGCTACCATAGCACCCATACAAGAGGAACAGACCTGCCTCGGAGTGTCTTTACGCTCAAGTCGATAATTCGCATTGGATACTCCTCGAAAGAAGCATACATATTTAGTTCAACCTCATCAGGATGAAACACATGAGTCGGATCTGAAAAGTACCGATGAAGCTGAGATATATGAAAAAAAATTGTGCATGGCCTGATATCTCTGTGGAAGTGAAAGCTGGTAAACTACAGGCTCGATCTGCTTCATCACCTCAAAGGGTCCTATGAACCTCAGTGAAATCTTACCCTGCTTCTGTATACATCTCTACCCCAACCTGGGCGAGAACTTCTAGAAAACCCAGTTCCCGACCTCAAACTCAAGAGGTCTTCGGTTCTTGTTAGCATAAGACTGCTGTCTAGACTGAGCTGTCTGCATACGCTTCTTGATAAGCTATATCTACTCGGTAGTCTCCTGCATAAGACATGGTCCTAGAATAGCTGCCTCCCCTACTTCAATCCAACACAAAGGCAGGCAATAAGGCCTACCATATAAGGCTTCATAGGGAGCCATCTCAATGGCATCATGGAAGCTATTATTATAACTGAACTCGACAAGAGGAATGTGTTTCTCCCATAATCCTCCAAAATCGAGAACACATGCATGTAACATATCCTCTAGTACCTATATAGTGCGCTTGGTTTGTCCGTTAGTCTGCGGGTGATAGGTCGTGCTCAAAAGTACCTGCGTACCCAAGGAATTCAGTAAACCCTGCCAAAACCGAGATGTAAAATGAGGATATCTGTCCGAGACAATAGATCAAGGTTCTCAATGAAGGCGCACTATTTCATTGACATACAACCTTCCCAAATCATCAACCGTGATGGTCTCCCACACTAGTAAGAAATGCGCGACCTTTGTTAGACGGTCGATGATAACCCATGCAGCATCGTTGCCACGAGGTGACCTGGGTAATGCAGTTTCAAAGTCCATAGAAACATCATCCCATTTCCACTCTGGGATGGACAATGGCTGAAAAAGACCAGTCGAACACTGATGTTCCACCTTCACCTACTGACAGGTGGAACAACGCGTGATGAAACTGACTATCGCCCACTTCATGCTAGGCCACTTGTACTGTCATCGCAAGTCACGATACATTTTGATGATGCCTGGGTGAACTGACCATACTGAGGCGTGGAAATCCCTCATCAGCTCCTCTCTGATGTCTGCTGGGACCCATACATGCCCACGGAACAATAAAGTATCACCTTCATCCACAGTCCAATCTGTAGAGGCATCATCAGCGACGCTTTCTCATAAAACAAGGCCTTCCGGATCTGATAACTGTCTTGCCCTAACCCGTTCCAAAAGAGTATATGTTACCGCTAAGGCTGAGATAATAGTCTACCCTGACCCTCATGAACCTCAATGTGCATCTCCTAAAATAGGGCCATTAGCTTCCACTCCTCATCAAATTCCCGAACTACTTGTGAATGAGTTTTTCGACTCAGCGCATCGACTACTGAATTTCCTTTCCCCGGAGTGTAGGGTAATTTGAAATCAAAGGATTACATGTACTCAAACGACTTGCATTGCCTAAGATTTAGATCCTGCTAAGTGAAGATATATTTGAGTCTTTTGTGGTCAGTGAATAACACAAAACGCTCTCCCAACAAATAGTATCTCCAACAGCTTAAGGCATGTAAAACTACTGCGAGCTCGAGGTCATACGTCGGATAATTCAGTTCATGAGGCTTTAACTGATGAGAACCATACGCAAAGACTCGCTCATCTTGTATCAAGATAGCTCCAAGACTGATACTTGACGCGTCACAATAGACCGTATAATCCCTTCCCGACTCCGGCAAGATCAGTATCGGCGCCGAAGTCAGTCTTCGCTTCAGTTCCTGAAAAGCTGTTTCACAAGGTTCCGACCACTCTAATCTCACCTCCTTTTTGGTCAAAGCTGTATGTGGTGCTTCTAGGAGTGAAAAGTCCTGAATGAACCACCTATAATAACCATCAATCCCTAAGAAACTCATAATTTGAATACATTCATGGGTTGCTCCCAAGAGAATACAACACTTACCTTCTCAGGGTCAACTGAAACTCCAGACTCAGAAATAATGTGACTTCGGAAGTGAACCTTATTTTTCTAAAAGTGGAATTTACTGTGCTTAGCATAAATCTGATGCTCTCTTAGTGTATTCAGCACGATCTCAAGATGGGTTTCATGGTCATGTCTCGAGCGTGAATAGACTAAGATGTCGTCCACAAATACAACCACAAAAGAATCAAGGTAACGGTGAAAAATCCGATTTATAAGAGCCATAAACACTGCAGGTGTACTCATAAGCCCAAACAGCATGACTAGGTACTCATAGAGACTATACCTGCTCCTGAATGGCATATGAGGTATGTATGAAGTCCTGACACGCACCTGGTGATAGCCCGACCTCAAATCTATCTTGGAAAAAAACTTCTCTCCTCGGAGCTGATCGAAGAGGTCATCAATTCTAGGCAAAGGATACTGATTCTTAATCGTCAATTGATTTATTTTATGGTAATCCATGCAAAGATGAATTGTACCATCTGCCTTCTGAGCAAAGAGAACCGATGATCCCCAAGGAGAAGTGATGGGACGTATAAAGCCTTTTGCTTCCAGGTCCTCCAACTGACTCTTGAGCTCCATAAGTTCCTTAGGTGCCATCCTATAAGGAGGAATGGTCACTGGTGCTGATCCTAGTACAAGCACAATGGTAAACCCCACCTATCTCACTGGAGGTAAACCCGAGAAGTCATCAGGGAAAACATCTCTAAAGAGCTCCACTATAGGAGGATAAGCAGTGGATTGTAACCCTTAGTCATCGAGATAAAGACTGGAAACCTATGTCGTGACACCACCCAACTTCTGATGTTCGGGTCCTTCTCGTGTTGCACTAAGATCCCATTCTCCCTTATGCACATGTGTGTCACCCTCTGGTGATGTAAACGTCACCTTCTGATGATTGCAGTCAATGCATTCTCTATAGGGAACTAACCAGTCCATCCCAACTATTACATCAAAACCTGTCATCTCCAGAACATACACGTTCCACACAAAAAGGTAACCACCCACCTCGAGGGGAAAATTCTGACAACGAAGAATGCCCTATGAATGGATACCTAATGGGGTATCTAATGTGATCACACCATGATATGACTCAACTTCAAGGCCCAAACTTCCTACAATCGCCTCCGATATAAAAGATTGAGAAGCGTCTGTATCAAACAAAGCTGATAATAATGAAGAGGCAACTAGAATCGTACCTCATAAAGTAGATGGTCTGGCGTACTGATTTTGTGGCATAGTCTTGACTACATACAACTGGTTGGTACCATGGCCCTGAGTTACAACCTGACTACCCTGAGCAGACCTGCCCTGCTGCTGCTGAGAGTCATACACCTGGTTACCTCTGCCTCGACTGCCGCCATGGCCTGATCGGACAGAAGTATTCCAGCCGCCTGACTGACATGATCCTACCGATCCAGCACTAGATCGTGGAGTAGGTGCAGATCCCTGCTCACTTGGCACTGGAGAAAGAGTCCTGCAGAAACGTTGAAGGTAACCTGTCCTGCCACAACTTCTGCATTCCACTAGGTTCCACGAACACTGTGCCTTGAAGTGTCCCTTCCTCCCACACAGATGGAAAATATAAGAACTATCTATGCTGGGAGGCTGACTGCTGCCTCACCCATGGAAAAACTCAAAACGTCTCTTCCGCCCTGAAGAAGACCCACTTAAAGCTTTTGGTGCTGAACTTCCCTAGTTCACACTATCCACTTCCCTCATATTCCACTCAGTAATCATAGCTTGGTTAAAAATCTCAGGAATATATGTCAACCTGAACACATTTACCTAAGATCAGATGGCGTAATTCATCCCATCCTCAAAATGCCTAGCAGCTATCAGATCATCGACAGCTAGCGATGGGGGGAAACGCTACAACTCAGTGAATCGGGATGAGTACTCCATGACTATCATGGTCCCCTGCTGCAGGTTCATAAACTCCCTAGCTCTGTCAGCTCTCAAGGTCTTGGGAAAGAAAAAGTCATAATAGATTGCCTGGAAATATACCCAGACCATGTTTCCCTACTGTCTCGACTGGGTGATGATGTCCCACCACCTCTTAGCTGAATCGAATAGCATATAAACGGATAATTTTATTCTCTGCTCGAGAGGCATCTCGAGATGTTCAAAGATGGTCTGGATCACCTCTAGCCAAGACTCAGCAACAAGAGGTTTTCCATTTTCGGAAAAAGTTGGAGGATGTTGTAACTGAAACTCGCGGGTCAACTCTTCCATACTTGGGGTAGATCACATGCCGCTTTGAATATTCTGCATCATCCTCAAGAAACCCTCACGAAACTAGGCATCGACGCCCATCTCAGGAAAAGGAAGAGGAGCCACAGGTGGCTCAACAAGAAGATCAACTGGCGGATCAGGGCCCGCCACCTCAGGAACATGATCGTCGCCGCCTTCAGCACGCGCGACTCGAGGACGTCTCAGAGGCATAGTGCTACAATTCCAAATGAACATATTAAAAGAAGAAACCAACAAAATAAAGGTTGAACTCTAGAATCTAGGACATGTACTAGGCCTTCCTACCCCTAAGATCACCTACCCACACCTACAAGGGTTCTTAGCAAGACAAGAAAACATTCAAGATTTCCAAATCCAGTGATATGGCACTTCCCAGCCTATAAGGGCCCATACTCCTCATGAACTGAAATATGACACACACGTGGATGTTATTTATCATTTACTGGTCCTAATTAAGTATTTAAATTTCTTTTTTAAGAAAATGATTGGTTTAGTTGTAATGTCATTTTCCGATCCATAAGGGCCCATACACCTTATGAATCAAAGAGTGAAACCCACTAAAACCACCTCATTCCTGAATTCACAACCTACAAGGAAAGATTAGCACAGTTTCAAACACGTAAAAAAGGCATGGAAATAAACAACAGGCAATGCTCACTGAAAATTTAAACGTGGCATGGCAAGATGCATGGCATAATCATATTGTGCCTATCGTGATGCATGTTCTAATTCAGAACCCTCATTTCATTGGGTCGAACCATGAAATCCAAATCCCAACATTGAAAATCTCAATAACATCGCAAAACATGTGAAACACCCAATGGTGAAATGATATCAACAGTAAATAACAGAATCAATACCAACATGATTTAGGAAACTTAGTCTTTACCCGTACATGGGTTCGCGACACCCAAGCACAGCTTATAACTAAGTCCCTAAGTGTTCCAATTCTCCAAGTCTATTGTTGCCAAATAGTAAATCAAAAAAGAAATAAAACTTCTCTGATACCACTTTGTGACGTCCTGGACCCAACTGCCCCTCAACCCGTGCCCCGAGCCCAGTTGGCCACATGACCCCTGGCTCGTCTCCCTATAGGCCAGGGGCAGCCGACTAGCAGCGGGGGTGTAATGGTAAGTTAGTGGTGAGACTGTACCCCCATGTCAAAGTACACAGAAGATTAGCAGCAAAGTATTAGAATAGCATAAGCACAAACAATGGATAATCAAGAGAAAAGGGGAAACCTACAAACCAAAAAACAGAAGTATGGAAAACCTGATAAATATGCAAAGGCCTCAAAGGTAGTGTCTGATACAAAATGGATGCATGGCGTGTTGATACAATGGAAATAGAAGAAAAGCATGCTCTGCAGTAGTACAAAAAGAGAACAAAGCAGTCCATGAGCATCTCTAGACAAGCTCGATCCTCTGCTCTGGAATCCAACTAGATCATACATGTATCTACAACCTGACACTGTGCCTTTTCCCCTACTAGTACCTGCAGCAGTAAAGTCTACACGGGGGCCCAGGAGGCTGCCGGGTAGGGTGTGAGACAAGTCTCAATAGGCCACCACCAATGGGTTCTACGTGTAGTCCAAATAGGTGTTCGTCGTAATAGTGAGAAATAGAGTGGAAGTAAGTAAAGAAAAGAAATAAGCAACTCTCCTGCTCGGGTTCCAGAAGGACAGCTGGTGGGTCTACCTGCTTCAGCTCATGGCTGGTAGTGTGAACAAACACCTTAGTCTAGATATATATATACACACATATATATAATACGTTGTGTAGGACCAGGATGGATCTCACGGACGTCCTTAACCCAGGGGCAACGCTCTCGATCCTATCCCTGGCCCAACCTTGGGGAAGCTCTTACGGTCTATCCCCGGCCCGAAGGCTTAAGAATGATTCAAGGGAGCTCTCACAGTCTACCCTTAGAGAGAATCTATAACATAGGGGAGCTCTCATGGTCTACCCCGGGCCCACAGCTTTATCATTCAATTAAGGGAGCTCTCGTGGTCTGCCCCTAGCCCGAAGCCGTATCATAGGGGAGCTCTCACAGTCTACCCATGGCCCAAAGATTTATCATTTAATATCATAGGTTATAAGGCATACACTTCTTATAACATTCATATCAAATAAACATGGCATTTCCATCTCACAATATCACATAATCATATTTCAAGCAAACATGCATTTAAATTAATAAAAGGCGTTTATGCTAACTCATCCTAGCCAAGCCCTAACCAAACCATCCCATTTTCCTCACATGGAGAATGGCTTTCAAGACATACCCATAAGGTCCAAAGGTGAAAAAGGGATAAAACTCAAGGTATAACACCTATGGGTGTCCATACCAGGGTCATACGGTACCCAACCACCCAAATGAGGGTAGTTCCCATACCCTCTTATCACAAAGGTGATTTAGACAATAAGAAGTCAATATAAATAAGGGGTTTGGAAAAAGGAAAACCACAGAATGAAAAAATAAACTGAAGAACGATGAAAACCCAAAATTCAAACCACGTGACCACCTAACTTATGGCTGTAGACGTAGGATCGCTCGATATAGACCTTAGATTTGAAGTAGATTGGGGGAGATCTGAGTTTCAGTCAAATGTTTTTAAAATAGGGCATATGTGCCTGCATTAAAATAACACAAAGTAAAGCAATATTTTCTGATGAGAAAGGTGTGTGTGAGGTTAGCCTTACCTTGGGTGATCCACTACCTTCGACGGATTAAAGATCAGACTCCAGACGAAAAATCGTCAAGAGAAAGAGAGATGAGAGGGTTTGGGAGCTCAAGGAGGAGTTCCTCCTCTGTTTTCTCCGCTGGAATGACGAAAGAATAGGTTTAGTATTAAATAGAACTTAAGGAAAAAAGTGTAAATTCACCATATAATGGGTCGCACGGTTTAGGCGCATGGTTTACCCAAACCGTGCGCACCTCATTGCCTCCAGAAAGCAGGGTTGCATGGTTTACCCAAACCGTGCGACTTTACTATTCATTTCATGCGCAAACCGTGCGCATCTCACTGCCTTCAAACCAAAGGCCGCACGATTTACCCAAACCATGAACAGGCCACATGCAGGACATGCGCCCCTGTCTGCAAGTCCATTTCTCCAACTCCCGGGCTCTGAACATGCCCCGGAAACTCCCCGAACCTTCCTTAGGATGTTACACACATTAAGCAATCTTGAAGGAAAGATTTTAAAGAAAAACTAACGATCTGTACCTTTTCCAAAGAGTCGGGTCATTACATTGAAATCTCTAATGGAAGGTGGAATACATGATGACCCGGGAGTACCACCGATGTCGTACAATCTCGACAATGGAAGCTGTTTGTGAGGATCTCAAAGCACATAAACCAGTGAGTCCATATCACCCAGGAAAAGCTACTACCAAGCTAATAAACCTTGTTGCCACAACCAAAAACTTTGGGAGCTTATCCCAAAAGAGTGATAACCTCCACCTTCCATATCTAATGAATGTGGATTAGGAAGACAAATACAGCTTCCTTCTGGTTTAGGGGATGACCAGGAGGGCTCTTGTCAACCCCTGTTTCCAGTGTCATTCCATCGGTACCCATCAGTTGCCTGCTGAGGGTACCACCTGACACACAGTCACCAATGATGCCCATGAACATACCATAAGGAAGACTCATCAGGAGAGGAAGGAACTCAATATCCAGAAGAGTGATCATATCCCCACTCCTACCGATGAGGTATGCTAACATATTCTGGTAGGAACCAGAATGAATGCTCATATCCCCATTCACTCAGAATAATTATGTGGGAATACTGCCACAATAGGCATGCAGAAGGTTCATATCCCTACCCTCCGTGTCAGAAGACCACCAACATATTCTAGTGGAACACGGAGAATAGACGTAGGATCATATACCCACTTCAATTGAATTCATTTTCTAGTGTATAATAGAGACAAAAAATGTGCAGGCTTATATCCCTGCACGCACTTTTCTAAAATTCCAATATATTTTAGCAACAGCTGAAGAACTCCGGTGGCATATTGAAGAACTATTGAAGATAATGAGACATGTGCATATTCCTATCCCTATATCCAGGACAACTCAACACTCTAATCATCACGAACAAGTGGTTGTACCAGAGAAATTGCACATTCTTTCTCCCCCCCAAGAGGATTATCAACATATTCCGTTAAAGGGTGAGGTGTTAGACCGGCATTATACTCCTGTTCCAACTGGGGCTCACTAGGTGATAGTGGAACATGCCTTGGGATAGGGGTTCATGCCTATCAAAGAAGTCCAACAACATATTCTAAAGGCCCAAGATCATACTCATATCCCCATTCTGGCTAGGGATCACCAAGTGAGAGGGGAATAAGCCTTAGGACATGATTATATTCTTATCAAAGAATTCCAAAGACATCTTCCAAAGTCCCAGGATCAGACTCATATCCTAGTTCTGGCTGGGGATGACCAAGTGAGAATGACACAAGCCTCTAGATAGGCTCATATCCCTGTCAGTGAATCTACCTAGAATACTCCAGTAGATCACATAATTCAGGTGTACATTTCTAATTCCACCAACGAATGACTGCACGAGCATCATTCCAAAGAAATATAGGAGGAGTCTCATATCCCATATCCCATTCTGGAGGTCCATTGGCATATTCTGATTGAGAATTAATTTACAAACTAGTTTCATATTCCAATTCCAACCGGGGCACACCAAGTGAGAGTGACACATGCCTCAAGGCAGGATCATACTCATACCATGAAAGACCAATGGAATATCCCAAAGGATCAGGATAGGGTACATAATCTCATCTTGACTGAGGCTCACCAAGTAAGAATGAAACATTCCTCATGATAGGCTCATATTCCTATCAATAGTGAGACATATCATAGGAATATTCTAACATCTTCTCAGCAGTGAGATCATATTCCCATGACACTGGATGGTTATATACAAGTTCTGGAAACTGTCGTCCAATAAGCTCATATCCCTTCACAATTTCAAAAGGCAGGTCGACATATTCTGACCACATTGCAGAACATGGCCAATATTTCCAATATGGTCAATGCCAGTGTCCTTGAGGTTGACCAAGATACATTATCAATACCTCAAGGGTTCATTTACTCTTATATTAAATCATAAGTATAAAACATTCATTACCATGATAGTCCTCCTCATGGTAGTGTGGAGATGGATCGTAGGGAATCTACTTCTAACATCCACCGTGGACAACCTACCCACAAAGATATCTCCCACAGATAAGGAAATCCTCCCCTTTCCTAGAGACCTTCATATAGAGAGGTTCTCCAAACTCTAACACCTTCATATAAAGAGGTGATCAATACATCGGGATCCATGGTATACAGTTCTCTATTAAGTTCCATCGGCACTGTACTCTCGTTAGCATGTGACCTTCACAATCATCTTCTATGATATGACTAGATGGAGGCATATAAGTCTAATGAGGAGGAGGTCAACATTGACATATGGAGAGAGTTAGTCAGAAACAACATACCCATCATGTTCTGGCCCCTCGCTACTTCCATCTATGCGATCTCATATGAGCTAGAAAAGGAGTGCATGCCTTATCTATACAAATTTATGAGGGCCATTGATCAGTGACTGAAGGATAGAAAAATCCCTTATCTAGGACATGAGAATCACCTTCAAACCATCAAGACAATATGTTGTTAGCAGGATCTGGAAGCTATCTCCATGGTATGGGACTCAAAACCAGAAAAGAAAAACACAAATTTGGAACACACTTTCCGCCATTGCATCACAACTCTTCAATAACTAATCTCCAAAACCACATCATGAATCCTTATTTTAGGATGGGGATAGTATGGATTATTATACTTTTCTGTACCCTTGAAATAGAAGAACCCATTAGATATGGCATCCTGTAATGTTATAGACTCTAGCAAGATCAGGGGACCAGTTAATGCTTGGTCTAGTTGGTCACTATAACAAAATGATCTCACTTCAATGGTGCCTAGAAATCATGGGCAGAGAGAGAGGATAACCAACAAGATTGAAAACTGGGCCCCTCGATAAATAGGAATGCATTCTATACATGGAGACCAAAGTTGCGATCACCCAATCAACTTCTTGTAAAGAATGGTTCTCATCATGGGATGCCACCACGCCTAGATCCCATGAAAGAACAATTGTACCACATCGAATAGGCCACCGCAGTAGCTACTATATCATCCATCCATAAGAAGACCCAACTCACCAGGCTGAGGGAATATTTACCACCGCCTCCACCTCTCGGATTCTCAATTTTTGAGAGAATTTGGGACACATCGGCAACAAATGTAAACAAACCCCACCTCACAGGGATGGGGGAACATATATCTCAATCACCATCACCGGGTTCATCATCCCCTGAGAAGACCCTAGAGGCATCAATGGTGATTCCAGATCAACCCCATCTCGCTGGGATGGGGGATTTTATATCTTCATGTTCTCCTGTAAATTATCAAATCCCTGACTAGAGCCATTAGATCCTCAACAATAGAACCAATCAATGCTAATTACGGCCCCAAATGACCCCCACCCCATGAGATAGGGGTATTTTCATCATCATCATCACCAAATAGGGAATCATTCTTCTCTAGGTTGGGAGGTCAAAATCAATGGTCGACATCCCATCCATTCCTCCAACCGCAAGACAAACCTTTATTGTACGAGGCTCATTCGACAACAAAGACTAGAAAATCCCTCAAAGTTATTATTTATAGACAAATATGGGAGGAATATATGGAAAATTTGATCATAACCTGTATGGTTCACAATCCAAAATATCCAAATATTGTCAAGGGTTCAAATAACAACCTTAAGGGAAGTTGTGTAGAGTTAGCCTCTTGTGTCAAAAGTAATGGAACATCCACCATTACCCGATATGCCTTTGTGAATGTATTCATTGTCAATATGATGGATATTGTTGATCAAAAAAATATATAGAGGGTCACAACATGGAAAATGTAGCCTGGGAGGAGGGTGATCTGGATGCACCAAACGTGGCTTCACGCTCCCAGAACCAAACAAGGATACAAAATCTGGAACCTCCAAATGCCGAGTTACCACCACCTCGGTGGAATGCTACCAAATAAATAGGAAAGGTTATGGATACATCCCAATCACCACCTAAAAGAATTAAGGTTCTTCCTCATAGGAATAGTGGTCACAATATGAGAACGAGATACGCTCTCTCATGTAAATCAATGAAGAGATACTCGGGGGAAATATTCTCATCGGGTATCTTCTTTAGGAAGAGATGAATATTCTCCCTCATGTGGCTGTCCTGCCAGCGAGAGCAGTGTCTGAGAATTAGATTGGCTCTAGATCTAGGAATCCAGTCTACATAAACAAGGAAGACAAAAATGATAATGACTTCCCTCCATTGCGGTGAAAACCACTCCCTCACCAGAGTAATAATTCAGTCTTGGAACAAATCAAGAATCGATAGGATACAAATGTAGGGCCCCCTAATTGGGCCCCACCCACTCCCTATGGATGGGAGGTGGACCAGACAGCAGTTCCCCTAGAGATTCATAACATCATCGAGTCCCTGACCACTCGAATGGAAGCCATGGAAGGGCGATGCACACCTATGCAGCTTGTGAGGAAGCTATATCCCGAATGGGTGGATGAAACTTTACCTCCACCAAATTTCAACAATCCTATATTCTCTTCCTTTGATGGTACGAGAAAACCCTGAACAACATTTCCCACACTTTGTATCCTGATGTGTGCTGATGATGGGCCCTCAAGATCAACAGGAGGCAACAAAGCTGAGGTGTTTTGTATAGAATCTGAGAGGGCCAACCTTTGTATATTATAAAATTATGCTAGTAGGATCCATTTCAGGATGGGAAGACCTCTGTCATTAGTTCCATTATCAATTCAGCTCCACACATAGGAAAACGACAATCGTCGAATTTAAAATATGCAAGCAACATGAAAATGATAGGGTGTCTAACTTCCTAGAAAAATGGAAAATTTTAACCTATCCACTCATCATCCCTCTCTCATAAGAGAAGATAATGGAAATATGTGCTAAAAATATCAAGGATGAGTTGCAGACACCTATAATCCCCATGAAATATCCTGGTAGATTTCATGAGTCCGCTAAAAAAACACAACGTCTTGAGGAGGATATTCAACAAACATGATCCAAACCTCGACTCATGCCCGCAACACATGGGAAAAGGCCATAAAAAGAAGAAGTTGAAACTATCACACTCAATCCAACAATGGTGACCATCTAATCACCCATGTAGGTTCCAAACTACCCAGCACCTCCTGTCGAGTGTTGACAACCACAATCTACCTTGTCCAGAAGTACAAAAGAATCAAGGTCATCTGAGATTTTAGGAATAAATAAACAAAGAATACTCTTTATAAAATGATAAATTCCCAATTATTTCGTCATATCCATGGATAATAACCTACTCAATCTCCCACAAACAAGGAATACCGATGAGTTCAACCTCACCGACCATCCTGATTACTTCCCCTTTCACAGAAGGCAGGGTTATAATATCCAGGACCACTTCATTTTCAAAGATTCCCTTCAAGGAATGATCAATTTTGGACATGTGTTGTTAGATAACTCTTTAGTGTAGGTGAATTTCATAACTATTGTCCAATTAGAAAAAAAAATATGGCTAGAATAAAGTTCTAGTTATGCGTGTACAAAAGTTTGACAATTGGATGACTCAAAAGATAGTTGACCAAGCCCATGCCAGCTCGAAAGAATAGGTGCACAGACCCACAATATCTCCACCACCCAAAGAGGTGACATCAAATATGCCACTAAATGGTGGGCATGATCACTGGAAGTAGCAAGAAACAGAAGAAAAGGAATCATATGCTACTCCAAAGCAGGCCCCAACTCTTGTAGAATTCTTCCCTGCAACATCCACAGAATGGGAACCGCCCCAACAAACGAAATCCTCATTGGATGAAGATCTAAAATTTGGTTCTTTCACTGTGATACACTTGGAAGACCCATTATCCGATGATTAATATGTCCTCAAATATGATTTTCTCGCACATAACCAGGGAATGAGTGGCCGCATGTGCCAGAACTGAGGATACAAGGGACAAAACAGACGTGGTCGAACCCAATATTCTGGTAATTTCCCCATGGAGAACATATATGCGGTTGAAACTCAAGGAAAAAATATCTAGCAGTCCAAAAAGAGGTAAAGAGGTGCTCCAGATCCCCCCAGCGGTCGTCCATACCCAATTGTCTTACATGACTACCTAAAGGGGGTTCAATTATCTAATCTGCCCAAAATATAGGGAGGGAAGGTATGAACTACACCACCGGTAGCTAATATTCCCTTTAATTCTATACAGGAACCAGTTATGTCCACCATGAATTCCTTGGCTCCTGAACCACATGCTTAGAAGAAACCCCACATAGGGAATCGTTAAACTTTCACACAAAAGTATGACTTTCAAAAATAGATAGCCATAGTCTTAGCCATGTTCTTATTACTGGATGCACTCCATCTATCAAAAGAACTCAGGGAGGAACTTGTTGAGGCCCTCTAGAACCCACAGGAATTAGAGATAGAATTCACTATAGTCAAGACTTACCGAGTGTAGACCATGTCATAAGAATTCCATGTCACCATATCATTCACAGATCAGGTTCAGAAAGAGGTCCTTCAAGGACACATCAGGCCCCTATATTTTTGGGTAATCTCAATAATGTCAATATCCAAAGGGCCATAATTAATAATGGATTTGGGATCAATATCATCATAGTTTGAACCCTACGACATTTGAGATATGGTGAAGGGGATCTATCTCCCCCAAATATGACCATTCAAGGGTATGATAAGTGTGAGCAGAGTCCTCTAGGGAAGATCAAATTTAAAGCTTAGTTTGGGTACCTCACATCTAACATTGAGTTTATAGTTATCGATCAATATAATACATACAATTTTCTACGTGGAAGGCCCTATATCCATAGCCATCTGGTGATACCTTCAACATTCCATCAATGTATGAAGTACCCCATCGATGGAAAGGTTGGCATACTGCATGGTGTCAATTCCCCCTTTGAAACTTATAGATCCGCATACGTTAAAGAGGATTTCTATAATAAGGGAGACAAGAAGCTAGTGACAGATGATGATATATAGGTTGCAGCTCCTAATGGATTGGGGACCACCCCTGTGAATCCATAGAGAATGCTTGACAGTGACTATGTGATTCCCATTAATCTAGTAGAGGTCACAAACCTAGTCCTAGAGGTCCAATCCCCTTATGTCCCTAAAGACAGTGTGAAAGATAATTGTCTCTGACATCTCTCTGCATCGGCTAAAGAAATAAGAGATTATATTGTCTCTTCTCATGGATTCTCTCACCCCAATAGTGATGGAGAAGCCCCCAGATTGTAATCTTCATCTTATAATGCCTCCGTAGTCTCAGAAGTAGAAGAGGATAAGGAAGACCTTAGGAACACCCATCTAGAATTTGAGGAAGGTGTCTCCACCACCATCGATGAGCTCAGACTGAAAAATCTAGGAATAAAAGATAACCCACGACCTATACTGATTAGTGTCACCATGTCCCTTGAATAACAAGAGATGTATATTGCATTTCTAAAGAAACACTGATATGTGTTTACTTGGATCTATACATAAATGCCTAGACTAAATCTAGATATGGCTATGCACCATCCAAGATTACCCGATGAACATTGAAGCTTCAAGTAGGCATCCAGGAGGATGCACCCCTCTCATGCCACCAATGTAGAGGCGGAAGCTGAAAATTTGATCAAATCAAACTTGGTCTGAGAAGTGAAATACCCAAGATGGATCACCAAAATCATCCCTATCAAGAAGAAAATTTGACAAATTAAGGTCTGCATTGACTTCATATACCTTAATCAACATTTCCTAAAGGACAATTTCCCATTGTTGATCATAAAACTATTGATCGAGGCAACTGATGGATTCCAAGACCTTTCCATCATGGATGGGTATTCAAGGTACAATTAGATAAATATGGCCCTATAAGATGAAGAAGAAACTTTATTCAGAGCACCTCAGGGGATCTATTGCTATCAGGTCATTCCCTTTGGCTTGAAGAATGCTGGTGCCACATACCAATGCACCATAAACCATATCTTTAGTCCATTCTTAGGAGAGATAACCGAATGTTATGTTGACGACTTGGTTGTTAAATCTTGACAGTGATTTGATCACTTCACAGATCTCTATATAGTCTTTGATAAGCTACGACAACACAGTCTAAAGATGAATATGATGAAATGCGATTTTGGGATAACATTAAAAAAGTTACTTGAATTTGTGGTATGTCACTATGCCATTTAGGTTTATCCCAAAAAACTAGTGCTATCTTAGAAATTTCACCCCTATAAATCTCAATGAACGGAGGGGAATCTAAGGGATCCTCACATACATTTAGTGATTCATAGCCAATTTAGCTAGCAAATCACTCCCCTTCCCCAAGATAATGAAGAAGGGAATCACCTATCAATGGGATGATGAATGCCAATAAGCCTTCAAAAGTCTCAAGTAATACTTACTACACCCATCAGTCCTGATGCCTCTGGTGTAAGGGAGACCACTCATATTATATGTGGCCACCATGGAATGCTCAATGGGAACCCTCCTTGCACAAAAGAAATTATGCGGGGAGTGAGAACATTATCTACTACCTCAGCCGTACGATGCTAGGTACTGAGACTAGATATGCTAATATCGATAAGAACTAACTTGAAATCATCTTTTTAGTGAAAAGCTAAGACATTATTTGCAACACCATGAAGTCCACCTGGTCTATTTTTTATCCACTCAAGTACATCATTGGATGCTCTATGTTGACTGGGTGCTTAACCCAATGGATGGTCATTCTACAGTAATACGACATTTAGTTCATATCTCAGAAGTTGGTGAAAGAGTAAGGCCTAGATGAGTTCATCATAGTACATCTTGCCCTAGAAAATACATAGGTGGACACAAAGCTTCCAAATTATGATGTAATTTATGCCCATGACACTCCCCAGACGTGGGAGATGTACTTTTATGGAACCTCCCAAAGTCCTATCAGCACAAGGATGGAGAACCTAAAGCTGAATTGGGTTTGATTAGGGATCATATTTTTCTCTCCTGACAAAGTAGTTTTCCCCAACTCTTTCTCACTGTCTGAAGGATGCACGAATAATGAGACAGAATACCTAGCCCTCATTATAGGCTTAGAGTTATCCCCATAGCTGCAAATATCCTACCTGAATATCAAAGGGTACTCAGAGCTAGTGATAAATTAATTCAATGGTGAATATTCCATAAAAAAGGAAGAAATGACCCCTCTTATTGGAAACATCAGAGGATTGATGGAAGAATTCCCTTTTCATCCCACATTTCATCATATTCACAAATCATAGAATGCTTATTCTAATGTATTGGCTAATGAAACCACCATTGTGGCCGACCCTAATTAGGAAGAAGAAATCTTCCATATCACATATTGAAGAATGGTCTTGGTGATCGTCATTTCTGATATAGATGAAATCAATCAGGTCAACACCACCACAGAGTGTGATGAACTAGTTTCCACCCTTGGATGGATGGAGAACATAATTGGTTATCTCCAAAACGGGACTCTCCAGACATGTAGGGCTATAAGGGAATGAATTTAGCACCATGCAAATAATTTCACCCTATAGGATGGTCCAAACAAGAAAAAGACCCTCTATAAGCATGGATTTGACAGAATCCTCTTTAGATGCATACCAGAATGAGAAATTATCATCGTCATGATGGATTCCCATGAAGGCTCCTGTGATTCCCATCAATCTGGAATTAGTCTCTCCCACCAAATCAGGAGGTTGGGATACTACTGGAAAACCATGATACAAGACTGCATGGAATTCACCAAGAAATGTCATGCTTTCTAGATCCATGAAAAATTCATCCATAAACCATCAGAAATACTAAATACAACTAAATATTATTGTCCATTTTCCATTTGGGGGTGGATGTTGTGGGGCTATATCCCCTACCCACAACCAATCAGTTAAAGTATATCTTTACTACTACGATTTTCTTTTCCAAAATGGGATGAGGCAATACACCTAAAAGAAGTCATGACAAAGAAAATTATCAAATTCAACAAGTTTCATATCATCACCAGGTTTTGATTCCCTCAGACAATATTGACAGACAACGACACCAACTTCTATTCTATGGAGTTAAATAAACTATACCAGGAGTACAATATCGATTCCAATCACTCACTTGCTGTCATATAGTGGAAAATGGATAGATAGAGGCCTTCGGTAAGACTCTATCAAATATACTCCAAAAGATAGTGAACAAGGACAAGAACTCCTGGCTGGGAAATCTCCTCCATGCTTTATGCGCCTACTGTACCACCATGCATACTGCCAAATAGGAAATTCCATACTCATTGGAGTATGGGTCCGAGGTAGTGTTACTCATAGAATCCAACTATATTCACTATAAATATCCATTTATAGACATCTCTTGTATGATGAAAAATCGTAAAAGGTATTAGTTGAATTGGAGAAGCTCGATAAGAACAAGTTGTGCACACTGCACAACCTTGATGTCCATCCGAATCAGATTGCATGAGCCTTTAATAAAAAGGTTTGCCTTCGTTCATTCCTCCAAGTAGAATGAGTTCTGTCTCTTAGGACCCCTATAATACCAAGTAATAATCCTCCAAAGCTGGAACCCAAGTTGGAAAGGACTTACATCATACATAAGGTCTATCATAATGGAGCCTACTTATTGGTCACCATGGATGGAGAGTGTGTCACACCCCCCGCCAATGAAAGGTTTCTTAAGAAATACTTTGAATAGCTATCATCAAACTAAAAGTCCTGGCAGCAAGACTGTAAACTACACAACATCCTTTATTATTGCTACATGATTTTAAACAATACAACCATGTCCTAACAGAAAGACATTAAACTACATAGTATAACAAATCCTTACCACATGACTTAAAACTACATGAATTCGTAACATATCCATGTTTTTCACGTCGAGTCACCCATGTCCTTACTGCAAAAGATTAAACTGCATGACATATGTTCTTTCTGCATGACATTATACTATATATATCTTAAAGAACTATGTATGGATTTATTCTTATTTAATTAGATACTTAGGGATTCCTTGATCTTACATCTTTGTCTAACCACCACAAGATACAAAATACCCCTCCCCATTATTGATTACCTCTATATGATGGAAATCCCCTTTCCATTCCTTTTTTCTCACACCAAGCATAGCTCACATGAGATTAGGAATTTTAGAAATGGTTTCCATACATAGACAAGGCATCACAACTCATGAAAAGTTCATCATGGTCCTTAAAAGGTATACCACGAGTCCTCACGACATGATGTTAAACTACACGGTTGATGCCCCTTTGCATGAAAAAGAGTTATACATTCCTATGGACCTTTCATGGGAGGATCACTTTCATCAGTGATTGGTATCCCACCACATCCCCACTCAAGAAACATGTTTGGTTTGATTCTCATATTCATGAGATACGTAGTGATGCCCAAGCTTCTAAACTTGGCACCAACCACAAAATCGCCACCTTTTTCATGTCATTTCACCCAAATGTACTTTCCACATGATGTTAAATTACATAGTCTCCTCTAGAACTATGTGTGTATTGATTGTTGTAATTAATAGATACATAGTGACACTCAGATCATAAACCCTGGTCCCAACTACAATAACAAATAGAAAAAAATTCACACCTCTATGCATGGGCTAGACCTGCATAGAGTGATCCCCTCTAGAACTATGTATGACTTTATTCCAATCCTTACAAGAGACTTAGTGATTCCTAGATTTCCAAATCCAGTTCCAATCACAATAATCAAATATAAATATGCCCCATATTTTCATATTGGTCATAACTGCACTAAGAATTTTGTGTAGATTGATTCCTACCACCATGGGATACATGGTGACACCCATGACTCCAATCATGGGCCCAATTGCGACACCATTATTTCATATTGGGGGATCCACATCTTCACCGCATGATATTAAAATACAAAACCATTTATAACTATGTGTAGTCTGATTCTCATTCTCATGAGATACATAGTGATGCCTAAACTTCCACCCTTGGGCCCAACCAGAACATTTCCATCTGTTCACATTAGTTCTTACATCCTTACCACATGATGTTAAACTACAAAGAAAGAATCTTGGTCGCATGACATTAAAACTTCACAAAAAATTCATCCTTACTGCATGATGATAAACTACACAAAAAATTTCCTTTCCGCATGATGTTAAAATGAACATAGGTCATCATCCATCATCATTCCTTATTAAAGGGCCATGGAAGCCTTTCCCTGGTCAACTAGAGTATGTGTTGCTTCCACCATCTTTTAAATCACCTTAATTCATTTACCAAACTTAATCTCTTGAGTGCCTTAGGTTTCCACAAATATTTCATAGCTCTCAAGAAAGAAAAAAGATCTCTCTACTCGACTATGAAATAGATGCAGAAGGGCTTAGACCCACCGAATAGAGACATCTTGGCCTAATATAAATGGATTTTTAATTCATGTGAGCTGACATCACCGAGGTAGAACCGAACATATTAGAGTGTTATGGTACATGCCTAGTGTGATTGTCCCATATCATTTCTCATGACCTGAGGAACTCGAGCCATGATTTATAATATTTCCATCTCCCACTCATATGGATTTTGGAGTGCTCTTGACCCTGGATATCCTTATTAGGCTCTTGGTTATCATCCCTCATATTAGGACAACTTGTGTCGTGATTTTAAACTGCCTACACTTTGGTCAAAGATGTTAGACCTTAAACTCTATCCTATAATGGTCCAAATATCAAGAGCTTAAACTGATATCAAAAGAGACACAAAACTTGTCAGGTCGAAAACCTGCAACGGGAGGCCTGAGAAAAAGTCGAGTATTCTCTTGATAAAATCTTCATCATTAGATTTTAGGAAAACTTTAGGGCAAAAATATAAGGCATAAAGATCACAGGGTCTACTTCATAGCCATAGTAAAATCCAAGCAATGCTCGCTAGACCCCTTGGTCTAGGGAAAAGCTAGATCAATGATTCATCATATCTCCTCGCCATGAGAATATGTTCGCTAGGCGGTGACACAACTTTTATGGTGCTCGAACCCTTCTTGGATATTAAACTTTTCAAAAATCAAACTTCATGATTTGGAGTGCTTTGGATCATTGTAACCCTTCCATGGACCTTGGAAAAGATATACGAATTCAAGGGACCCTTTACTTGACTATGTATGTATGCCTATGGCTCATGCACATGCACCTATGTTCATCAACCAAATGATTCACTCTGCAAAGAGGACGTTCCAATCCTTGTGAGCCCTGAAATCATCACAACATCACTCAACACCTCAGTACATCTGAACTACTCCCAGTATGACTATCCCATATCATCCTCCTGATCCTAGTACTTTGGACCATGACTTACAGCCTCTGTACCAAACTATCCCAGAATATTTGACATTCTCTACATTACATCACCATATTTTGTACCCTCTCTCAAGGCCAGAATGCAACACTCCAGTCCCTAACCATTGATGTCCCACACCTCATGGTTCAAAACCACAAGTTGTAGGGATAGAGCTTCACAATATAAGAGTTGAATTTCCCTAGGGTTCCAGAACCCTTCCGGGATAGCCTTCCGTCCATACCCAACTTTATCATCTGAATGTTTGAGTCTTCCTAATCCTTTAATGGCCCTCAGAAAAGAGTGGGATCAGCTTTGCTTGGACATGATATCGATGTGTAACGGATTCAACCCAAATACTAAAGGAATACCCTCCTCGCAAGAATGGAACTCTAATCCTTGTGAGCCCCGACAACACCGATGTGGAACCGAACATCTCAAAGTGTTACGGGACATACCCAACATGTATTACCCATCCCACATCCATAGACTCAAAATTTTTGGGTTATGATTTATATCATCCATATTCCAACTATCCAGGAGGACCTAGAATCCGTATTATTTCTCCCTCAACCCATATTACCTCCATAAACCTTCCATAGCCCTTGGAAAATACTGGGGATCAGCTTTGTTTGGCCATGATATCGATGTATAAGGGAATCAAGCCACCAACTAAAGGAATCTACTCCTTACAGAAAAGGAACTTCAATCCTCATGATCCTCTGCAATACAACGAAAGAACTTGGAACCCAATTGTGTTTTGAGTCATCCCTGGTCTTCCAACCCCATATTCCATAAGGTCCATGCTAGAAGACCCTAAACTATACAGTGATAAAATGTCTATGCTAGAAGACCGTAAACTTCACAATGATAAAAGGTACGAGCTATAAGAACCTAAAATACAAAACTACAAAAGGTCTGAGCTAGAAGACCCTAAATTACACAATGATAAAAGGCTTGAGCTAGAAGACCAAATACTATACAATAATAAAAGGTCCGAACTAGAAGACCCTAAACTTCACAACGATAAAAAGACTGAGCTAGAAGACCCTAAAATACATAGTGATAAAAGGCCTGAGCTAGAAGACCCTAAACTACATAGAAATAAAAGGTCTGAGATAGAAGACCCTAAACTACATAGCGATAGAAGACCCTTAACATGATCAAGATACTCTAACCAAGCTAATCGGATTCAGAAAAGAAATAGCACTCTCACTTCATGACATATATTCTACCCAGTGATCCTTCTTCAAATCATGTGATCTCGAGATAATTGGAGCAACAAAATTAAGTAAGAACCTCATGTTGGTGGGAATTCATGATCACTTCTTGAGAAAAAATATGTTATGATTTATATATTTACATCTAGATATTCACGTTTTCTTGATATTACACAAAGGATGGATATTATCACTAGAGATTTACATAATATCGAACCAACAAAGAAGTCAGGAATACCATGAATGAAAGGAAACTAAGAAACACATAAAAAGTTTAGTAATTCTCTTCATGCACCATGAGGAATATCCACATTTTGGAATCTCATTGAAATCTCATAAAAAATGGGATGTATAGAAAAATTTAGACTACAATAAAAGTCAATCGGCTGCATTGGCATGGTCAGCAAGGGTCTGGAAAGAAAAATCAATTGAACATTGGAGTGATACTATTACTGCCTATTCAACTTCTACCCCCGAATAGAGAGTCTTGACCAAATTAGTCCACTCTTTGACCCTCTTCTGATCAATTTCAATAGAGGATGATGATTTCAAAAGATTGGACCTTAGATAGGAAATAATCTCTTCAAATCTCCATATCCGTGCATTACAAGAATCCATATGAGATTGTAATCTAGATATCAACTGACAACCCCACTACAATACCTTTGTCGTATCCCTCATCTTCCTAGAAAGGGGAGTCTCATCAAAAATATCATTCAAATCTCTTTCACTGGTGGCTATACCTCATCAAGTCAAGACAATTTGCATCATGATATCATACAATGGTTTTTGATCAAAACCACCTACCCCCAATTCATAAAACAACCAATAAAGGCAGTTGCCTTGGTCGTGAAATGCTTCCAAGGGATTCTTGGTCATCAAATCATGGATTTGTTACTAGATCAACTTATAATTTGTCTGAGACTTCATGAATAATGAAGCAGAAATGGTAGGAGGAATAACCAATTGAGTCGATAGAAAAATGGGAGGTGATGCCTCATGTACTATTCCCTCGATAAGCATATCATCTATAACCTATGCTGGAGTAATAACCTCCTCAATAGATTTTGATCCACAATTAGGGAAATCATCACTGGTAAGAGGTCGGTTTCTTGATGCCTCACCTAGGTCTTCAATCAATTCCATCATCGCCATGGATAGAGGGGTTGGCAAGGCAAAAGGCCTATGCACATGATGGACCAAATATTTTAGAATACCACCTGGGTAGGCTACCACCCAAGCCTGGGCATAATCATGGGTAAGGAAGATGGAAGCATCAGTAGGCATAATTATGATCTCAACCTCAGTATCTTCACGTGTCAGCATCTTCCAAAATTGATGAATAACTCCAGGATGTCACTCCCCCCAAATGCCAGCCAGAGGAAGGGGGAGATCCTTTGAATATAGCTGAATTAATGAGAAAATCAATAGGGTATATAAGTATCACAGATAACTAGCTCCTCCCCCATGGCTGCGAGAACCCTTTTCTAAAGAGAGATCATGTTGGATCTTTCATTGATGGAACCACCACCATTTTCAATAATTGGTTTAGCAGGTACACAATAGGGGATAAAATCAAAGCTATCAGATTGGATTTGCTCATCTTTAACCTCATAAGGGCTCAGAGACATGGTCCCAACCCTAAAAATATTCCAAAATATGGGATGAAATAAAGTTTTTGGGATCCTAATGTTATTATAATAATCATAATATTGAAAATGATCCCCAATCTAGCCAAATAAAAACTAGAAGGGTCCCCTGATCCTATAAGGGGTTCTACCCTATTGAATATGGACCAAGAGCTGGTAATGGTGTGCGAGGACCGACACTGTCAGATTGAGGTGTTTTCCCTTCGCAAACCATGCTGCCATCACCAACATGATCACACAAATCCTTGAATGTGCATCCCTAGCTAAAAAAATCCAGCCATTCAAAAATAGGGCCATGAAGCCTGCCAGTCTAAGTCTTGGAAAAATATTCAAGTTCACACAATACCCCCATGAGGTATGATCCCAAACCTCCAGGATGTCCCAATATGAGCCATCACTGTAATAGAATTTCTGGGAAGGGAATTAACAAGGATGAATAGTAGTCATTCTGACCCCATTGCAACTGAGGAAAATGATAATCCATTCCTTGAAAGAGATAAGCCAACTCATATTCAACTCCTTTTCCAACTTATCCATAAAAATGACGAGAATGTATCTCCCAAAAAAATGGGGTATGGAAAGGATCATCCCTGACAGCTGTGACTAGAAGGAACTCATCATACATCACCCCAAGGGGTGGAATCCCACCCAACTGATAGATGCCCCATAGGCTGATGCCCACTTCACCATGGGACAAATGAAATGTGTTGGTGACAAGGCACTAATGGATGATCATTTTTCAAAGGAGATCAGACTGGAAATAGATTATAAATTGATAGATCCACATAGATTAATAAAGATAAACCCTCTATAAATCATAAAAAAACTCTAGATAGCTTTGTATGACCCAAAAGGGCCATTCCCACTCATCAGAGAAATTATCACCAGGACGGAGATCCCATTTCGAGTACCATCCACTGCGGGGATTGTTCAGGGAAGAGGCAAATATGCTTGAATAACTATGAGAAATAGGTTTCTGATCAAAGTCATAACCATCTGGGCCTAGGTAAGAGTTTTCTAGTAGACAAGACAAACCATGGGGTCAATCCATAACCAGCTGACCATCCTTATAAATAGTTCTCTAAACACAATCAAGAAAAGTTGATACCCAATGAGAGGGTAGATTTAAATCTATAGGAGGAATTGTAACATCATCTAGTAGACCAAACCTATATAGAGGGAGTCAGGGCGATAGGGGGTAATCCTGGAGCTCATACAAGAAGACCTTATTCAAAACTTCGTTATCTAAATACATGTGATATCGAGGATTGATATTATGATTCCTGGAGATCATGGACCTTTGATTGGCCATAGTTGGGAATCCTTGATAGGAATCGAAAGCTATCTAAAAATAAGTAAGTGGAATCTATCAAGAATATAAAATGAAATCTTGTCAAATAAAGACATAAAAATTATAGCAACACAAAAAAATTCATGAATTTCATAAGGAGTTCGTAGATCAACTGACCCCCCGAGGTCTTATGGGTTTCATAAATCCCATAGGGAAACACACAATCGCTTGAGTCCCTTAGAGTCTTGGGATCATGTGACCTAGATATGGTCACATAGATCACATGATAATTTACCGATCATATGATTGAGATAGTGGATCCCGTGAAGTTCTCAATACAATCACAATCCTCATGGATAATGTTCAGATGGTTATTGAAATATAGATTGTAGCTAGTTAAAGAGAACGCCTATGTATAAGCAGCCTTTCAGAACAAATCTCATGACGAAGTCTTGTGAATGGGTCTCATGATATTGAATCACAGAATGGTCTTAAGACAACAGAAAATAAAGAGCACACTAGAGGATTTGTAACTGGTGAAATGAATGGCCCTCTACCCCCTATATATAGGGAATTTCTAGAAATTATAGGCATCACCTAGCAGACCAAGCGTTGCCCATGATACCGATTTACAACATTTCCATTGACATAGGTGGGCATTGACTTTCCTCAGAAAAAGCCCTTATTCCCACAGACATTTCTTCTATGGGGGGATTTATTGATTCCTACCAAATGATCATTGAAAAATAAAAAATGGAATAAGCACCTAAATATGGTCATTATTTTCTCCACAAAAGCAAAGGAATAAGAAGGTGGCTGAGACCTATGGATCACGTAAGCCTTCAAGGGACTTGTGATCACGTGACCATTATAAGGTCACACAAAGCTTCCACACACAATTCACAACCTATAGTGGATCCCATAGATCCCCCTTTTACAAGCTCTCTTGCATTTATAAAGGCATTCCAAACAAACTAGTGGCAACATGGTGGTAGTTGAATGACTCCCCTAGGCCACATGCTTTGTCATTGGAGAAGTTCCGGACAAACCATTCGAAAATCCATTGAAAATAAAAGGAAGATTTCTAAAAGACAGGGGATTATCATATCCATAAGGATCACATGATGCATCACCAATGCGAAGGGAAATTATCCTTGATAATATCCAATAAATCTCGCATGACCTAAAAACCTTTGAGGAATAAAAAAAGTAAATGAAAAGTGGGAGGCAAGAGATCTTGCGGTCGCTGAATGACATGCGACGTACCCCTGGTGATCTGCAAGACACTGGGAGACCCCTTTACATGTTGTCCTATCCCACAAAGTCCCCTTGGCTTGTCAGCCTCATTGCGTGAAAGGCCACAAGCATTCCTAGGCAACCTTGTTCTCCCCTCATGGATTCCTAAGGACAGATAGATGGATTTGTCCATAATGCTCAGGAATCTCCACCAATAACTTTATTGGTCACACGAGGCATCACTAAAAAATGGATAAAATGTCCTTGAAATTACTCGTACAAACTCACATTATCCCCATCCTTTGTCACATAAAACAAAGGGAATAAAAAGGGAGTAGATGAGAGCTCTTGTGGTCATAAAACTCATAAAACACACCAAGTATGTCTGTAATAAAATCACACAAGACTCATGGATAAGTTAACCTGATCCCATGAAGGCTCCTTGACAAGCCATCCTTGTCTCACAAAATGTCCCAAAAAAGTCACCCAAGGTCATGTGAAGGCCTTTCAACATGCACTTTGATCTCATGAAGTCCCTTGGACATGTCAATATGACAATATGGGAGTCCTTTGAAAACTCTGCATGATTCAGCAAGTCCTCATTAATTAGCAATAATCCAATAAAGGATGCAATGATGGAGGGACTCACAGTCATTGAAAATAAGGCAATTCACTGGGAGCAGTCCATAGCAGAGGCTCATGAAGTCGTGTGGCACACGATCCCTTTACCGACTCCAGTCTGGGTTTACACCAGATATTCCATAAAAATTGGCGGACAATCGGTTTGGTGATGCCTATAAATCCCCAAACCCAAGATGAAAAAAGGGTTGGACTCTACGAGGCTGAACCTATACTACACACAAAATAACTCTTGGAGTCTCATGCCGGTTCTCGAGAGAATTTCTCAGAGCGGCTGATCTTGTGAACAGAATACTTCCCATTAGGTAAGATCTAGGGAACCACTAGAGTGATCATTCACCATGCATAGAGTAATTTGTGTGATCACGAATAGATCACATGAATGACTTCTGGAAGGTCACATGAAGAACATCCCGAGCACCTACTAGATCACAAAAAACATAACACATGCTAACACTGAACAAATATAAAGCATTCAAAAATGTAAAGACTAGAACAAAGACTGAATAATGATAGCCTTAATACAAATGACATATATTCAAATCCTTATGAGCTTTACCTGAATCATCCAAGATGAGAAACAACACCAAGGCATGTCACCCAGATCACGCGACACTCATTCGGTATACATTTTGAATCGTACAAAGTCCCCTGGACATGTCAAGGCAAGCTATATGGTGCCCCAGACATTCCACCCAGGTCTCATGATACACTACGGGCTCGCCATACTAGACTTGTGATTCTCTTCAAACATGTCTCCCAATTCATATGGCAGTGGTAGTGTGTCACGACCTGACTCTACCCGGGCTCAAGCTGCAACTACCCCAAGCACACCTCCATAGGCCAGGGGCTGGCGACTAGCGCTGAAGGCACAAAAACTCGGGGAGGCCTTTGCCTAAGTACCTATACACGCACACGCAACACACTCAATGAAACAGTGCAGAGTAAAATAAAAGACAAGAAAAGAAAAGGGAAACTGCTATATAAATACCACAAATGTGTATCAACCTCTAAAAAGTACCAGTAAAGTGCTGAAAAGGAAAAAGGGGCAAAATACACGCCCAACTAGAAAAGGTGCCACAACCCGGCAACAGGTAAACAAAAAGAAATAGCTGACGGGTCTCCCACCTGAAACCCAGCCACGACCACCGCACACGGTCCAAGGTCCCAAGCTCCTACGCTCCACTAGAAGTCATGCTCCACCTGCCCGTCGTCTGCAAGGGCACACCAAGTGCGGGCAAAGACCAAGCATGGGTGAGTATAAAAATACTCATTAGGATACCCCGAAGGCTCAAGGGAGCAAAAATGGAGGTACCGAAGGGTGAGCAGTAGAGCGAATAGGGAGAAGTAAAGGAGTACCGTAAAGAGTCCAGCTCAACCCAACAAGAGGAAAGAAGGTAGACTCGTCCAAACACAAGGAGATGGAAACAGTGAAAAGATGAACTTCTCATCGATTCTTCGCTACCTATAGCAGGAGAGTAAACTCTCCCAACCACAAGAAGCTAGACACGGAAATCACGTGGCATACCCCACGCATCTTCGCCTCTCCCGGAAGGAGAGTAACCAAACCCAAGAAGTGGGTACTACAACAAGGTATATACAAGTCCATATGCTCAAACAAGAATCCCAAATAAGATCGTAAGGGGGTATCCATCCCGTAGCACAACCCATTAAAGAGTAGCCAATAGTCCCAGAAAGAAACACCATCGATGCCCAGCATCCCGCACGTCTGCCCCGAACTACAAGTCAGGGGATCAATCACCACACCTCGACACTATCCGTTTTGGGCGACATTGACTCGCCTGAACGGTTTTAGGTCGCGTCACAAGGACGTGTCTCGGTGGGGGAAAGCGCTCCTCGTACTTGAGAGTTCTGGGGGAACATCAACCACAACTCGTCACTACCCCGCAGTTGAGAGGTCTGCTCAAAGTCGACAGGTGACCCCCTGCCCAGCCCTGCTGGAGGATCCCTGGAAGTCAACGGGTTCCCACTACAGGGAGACCCGGAAAGAGTCGACAGGTTCCACACTACCCAGTCTCGTAACAGGGTAATCTACTAGAGGGCGATCTGGATAAAGTTGGCGATGGGACCACTACCCAGCCCAACTGAAGGTAACTCGGCATCGGGGACCACTGCCCAGCCCATATGAAGGTAAGCCCGACATCGGGGACCACTGCCCAGCCCAGCTGGAGGTAAGCCCTACATCGGGGACCACTGCCCAGCCCCACTGGAGGTAAGCCCGGCATCAGGGACCACTGCCCAACCCAGCTGGAGGTAAGCCCGAAACAGCTCTGACCATCCCTGCTGGATGGTACTGCTCGGCAAACACCACTGTACTGGCCATCCCTGCTGGATGGTAACCCACTGGCGAGCCCTGCTCGAAACAACCTCAGCTCTGCTGGAAACAACCTCATCCCTGCTGGAAACAACCTCAACCCTACTGGTAACAACCTCAGCCCTGCTGGAACAACCTCATCCCTACTGGAGACAACCTCAGCCCTGCTAGAAACAACCTCCTGGGTAGAGGATTGGTGCCTGCGTAAAGTGTTGGTCACACCGAAACCACAAGATCTACCAGGGAACACGGAGCAACGGGAGAAACTCCCCAGGCCTCACAAGGCAATCCCGCTCCAATCCGCTGAGTCACTGTCGAAGCGGACCAAGACATCTCATCCTAGAAAGTAGGGAAAACACCCACGCTACACGGACACCCATAGCCGCAAACGGTGCCGCAGACCGGTGAAAGGGCACGGTGCTGACACCCCTCACAGCTGAAGAAGCAGAGGAACCAAACCATCTCTTCTGGCCAAACCATCGAGTACAGGACTAGGGGGAGACCACTCCACCCTATTGGTCAGACAAAAGAGCACCAGGCCAGGGGAAACTCCACCCTTCTGGTCAAACAAACGAGCGCAGAGGGACCCTCTACGTCGCATGAGGTCAAAGTACATAAAGTAGATTACAACATGCGTGTGGGGCCCACACGACGTGTGGCCCCAAGTCAACCCCAACTGAGCGCACAAACGTTCTCAGGTACAAACCACACGTACCTCCAAGCGCTCCCATATACTCCCAGAGTATACCTCGTTCCAGCCCAAAGGCTATCGTGCACACGACACCCAGTGTCAACGCGAAGGCGTGACGTAACAGCTCCACCTCAAAGGCCCAAGAACGACCATCCACATCTTGTGAATCATTTATATCACTCTCCCAAGAGTGCACGATCACATGCCAAGGGTTCGCTTCCGAACACAATAAGAAGAACCACCACCAGAGCACCTTTCATATTTCTACATTTAATAAGATCACGCAAGAGGCTCCGCTCTCCGAAACAGATTACATAATTGTAATCCTCATGGAAAAACACGCGAGATAGACTACTTACTCGCCTCAAATGGATATCCAATGGAAAAGTCACCAACACCGCCTCATGCCCGAACGACGTCCCATGATCCCGAGCCTCGGCCCTGAAAACTGTCAGGCGCATCACACCATTGCAATCCTCTCGGGAAAACACGTCAGAAGCACTACTCACTTGAGTGCAATAGATATCCGGAGAAAAAGATACGTTCCGGCGCACCACACAGGAGCGGTGCCACTTGGTACCCACATCCCGGTCCCGAAACTCAACGAACGGATCACACCACTGTGATCCTCTCGAAAAAGCACACAAGATGGACTATTCCCTTGTCCAAAACGGTCGCCCGGTGATAAAGATGGAAAATCACCGTCGACACCCAAACGACCCCTATGGGCCCCACACCATCGTAAAAAATTACAGCAGGCAGACTGTACCAACGCGATGCCCTCGGAAAAACACCCAACATCGACTGCTCGCACGCCCCGAACGGACGTCTGAGGAAAAAGTCGCTAAAAGCTGCAGGCAGCTCAAAAACGGGCCATGGGGCCTGCACCTCAACTTCGGCCTCAATGCCCAAAACCACCCTGGAAAAGTTCGCCTCGGTGCCAAGGTTCCAATGCCACTGACGGCGCTTAAGTCGGACATCGGACGCGTCCGCACCCTCCAAAACAAGTTCCCCCAGAAAAACAACAATTCACTTAAAGACGCGTCGCGCCTTTGAGGCCCCTCGTTTCAGGAATTAAAAATTCCCGAAACCATCTCAAAATACACGGCTGAACTCAAGGATGGCGTCGCCATTGATGGCGTGCAAATCTGACACCCGAGCTGCCTTTTAGAGGCGTTTTATTTTTTTTCGGACCGAAGGGTGGGCCGGGCCAGTTTGGCCGGCCCACTCACTGCCTGAGCCGGCCCGCGCCGCCCGGTCCGGTTGAGCCGGTCCGGCTGATTTCCCACGGGACTCACAAGGAGCGGGTCCCTTTTCTTCTGGTCGGGGTCACAAAGACCCCAGGTCTGCGTGTCGCGACGACCGGCCGAAGCCAGTCTTCCTCCGCGCTCCGCGCCCCGCAGTGCCTGCAGCCGACAACCGCCGCACACCCACGCTCCCCTCGGCCGCTCCGACGAGGCCAGCCTTGCCGCCTTCACCTAGAAAAGGATCCTCCTCCGACATGAGGGGCCACCGCCTCCACATCCTTGCTCCGCCTCTCATCGGAACCTCGCTGGACCGCCCCGGGTCGCCGGAAAACACCCCAAAAACCCCTAATTCCCGCAACCTTCGGCGAACCATTGCGGGCTCCTCCGAACTCGGATCTCAAATCTGATACAAGCATGGAAAGGGAATAAAATATTTTATGCGCTCATAGGATTTGTTCAAAAATCCGACAGAAATTAGACATGATTAACCGGGCTCAAAGTAGGTAGTGGGGAGGATGAAACAAAAACGACAAATCCTACCTCGTGGGCGTTGCCCGGAGCTTCGCCGCCGACCCGCTGCCCTGCTAGAGTTGGAATAGGAGAGGAGGAGAGGAGGAGCTCCTTGGGTTACTGCCTTCCGCCAGAGGATGCAGGGGGAGGAGGAGGGAGAGGGTGTTTGGGCTTTAAGTAGAAAATTAATTAAATTTTAATTAATTAAAACCCCCAAATTCACCCGTATCTGAAACACTCGATGGGGTCGAGGTTAAGCCTCCCCTAAGGTAAAAACCACCTCCTGAGCACAACGGTGTTCTCGGAATTTTATTTCGATCATCTGTTCAAAAGTAATAAAATTTAACGTCTGAAGCCGCTAAATTACGAAAAAGCCCCTGGGGCCATTTTTCATAGACGGGCCGCGCCCGCAAAACTTACACCCCTCCTAGGGTAAATGAAACACTCCGAACTCAACGGTGCCCTCAATTTTCCAATCCGAGACACCGTTTAAGAGATACCTATGTTTCAGCATTAAATGAATTAATTAATTAATTAATTAATCCGTTTAACGTTCCGAAAGCGAGCGAGGGGTCCAAACGTCCCGCACCGACAAGTTTTATGTCGTTCCTAGGGTAAAAAACCCATTACAGACCGATCCGTACACTCGTATCTCTGATCCAAAACTCTATTTAGGAGTTATCTCATTTATTTGGCGTTTCCAGTGTGAACGCACTGAAAATTTAATTCCGGCCACTCCGGGGCTCAGAATCGTACGCCGTCCGAAGGCGCTACTCTGAAATATCATCAAGAATATTTCAAAGTCTTTCGCAGCAAAAACCAGGTTCTTACATAATTCCCTCCTTCATGCTTTTCATCCCCGAAAAGCAAAACAAGGGAGAAACACAGGGTACTAAGCCCACACATGGCTTTCCCATACCCAGAAGAACCCACGCACAGCTCTGCGTCACCGCACACAGACCAAAGGATTGATCCATTTATGTGAGGTCGGTCCTTTCCGACGTCGTGCACCCACTCCAGACTTTGGGGTTTGGGAAAGGCGGTAGGGTACCTCTCTATCCCTTTGCACGGTCTCAAATGGCCCGAAGGCTCTCGGGCGTAGCTCACCTCCCCGGTCAAACCTCTACAGCGCACGCTACGACAGGAATCACCGGTTGGGCATGAGACATGGCCCAATGATTCCCTCCCTCAGAATATCCATATGGTCAAGCACCCAAGGATATCTGGTCACGCAAGATTTCAGAGTCGATGTCTCTCAACCAATACTCTCTTACATGCTCAGAAGCCAAGGAGTCAACACCATCGACTAAAGGAAAATATCTCACGCCTTTTTCCTTACCAACACAGGGTTACACCCGACGTCATGCGTCACCCTGGTAACAAATCAAACAAGGAGCAGAGAGAAAATCCATTCACACGTAGAGTCTAACAATTCTACCGCAAAAAGTAGAAGAGTCGCAAGGGGTACCTCTCATCATCCCATGCTCTGTAGGATCATAGACATCCAAGATCACAGCTATCCGCGGTCCCAACTGTCATCTCTCGGAGCCTGACGTGGACCACCTAGTGGTGATGAGAAGACCTCGTAAAGCCGTCCCTCACTACCAGATCCTCCCGCTCTTCTAGAACCACCTCTCTAGGTACTACTCTGATCACGGCACTGCCTCTATCATGGTGGTGCGCCTGCTGCCTGCCCAAAGCTCTCAGCAACTCGGGTCGGGAAGTCTCGTTCCAAGTGACCTCGCCCATCACAAGCATAGCACAAACTCTCTCTGGGCTGCACTGGTGCCCTCCGGCGCCACTGTGGTGTACAACCACGCCCCTGAGTCCGGTTGTCAGAAAGCCACCTACGTCGAGGTCCTGCTTGCCGATGCCCACTAGCTGCGGCAGACGTCTCGGCTCCAAAGTGTCTGCTGCCACCACCAACTCCAGAACGTTACAGGAATCTCTCTGTCACCAATGCCTGCTCTAGTACCCCGAAATATGTGGAAATGCCCAAGGGTACTATGGCAGCATGAATCTCTCGGCGGAGACCCTGCTCAAACTTCCGCGCTCGGAGGTTATCGTCATGGACCAAGTCCAGGTAAAAGCGTGCACAGTCTACAAAACTAGCCGCGTACTCAGCCACCGTCATCCCTCTCTGCTGAAACTGCAGGAGCTCCTGAATTCGAACGGAGCGCAAGCAGGAGGGGAAAAAATCCTCATGGAACAAAAACTGAAAGTCACCCCATGAAAGCGACGACTCGTCAAGAAGTTGAGTCATCAGACTCCACCAACGCCGAGCTGCTCCACGAAAAAGGATGGCTGCGAAAGACACTCTCTGATCTGACGACGTCTGCACAAGCCTGAAAAGGCTAACCACTATCTCTAGCCAACCCTCTGCTGCCTGAGGGTCTGTCTCACCACTGAACCTCAGCTGTCTCTGCTGCTGGAACTCACGGAGCATGCTCAACCTGCGCTCAAGCTCAGCCTGCTCTGCTAAAACTGCATGCTGCTCAACAGGTGGAGGTGTTGCTACCGGCCCACCTGGAGAAAGGGGCTCACATGATGGGTCCTGGAATGTGGCCTCGTAGCTCACAGGGTCTTCGTCATTCACCAAAGCTGGTATCCTGGCTGGCTGTCTTCACAGAGACATCCTGAATATTATCAAGGAGTGTCGCGGTCAATTGAGCATATATGTATATACCAATAACAATGATGGGGAGATGACTAAAGGAGGACAGTCAAAGACTCAATCCTATGTGATTCACAAACAAATTTTCCCTGCAACAAGTGTCTCAGCATGCAGAGTCGACAACCGGGTTATCAAGGTCCTGGTGAATGGATACGTTGGTCGCCACACCATCACTGGACTCCCTGGCCTGAGAGCCCCTCTTGAGACACGTCAACACTGTTGCCCTAAATCCCAAACAGTTCCTTTTATTTTAGGGACATCCGAACAGCGTCCCAAGGAACGAACCACCTCTGATACCACTTTGTCACGACCCGACCCTACCCGGGCTCGAGCCGCAACTACCCCCAAGCCCGCCTCCATAGGCCAGGGGCTGGCGACTAGTGCCGAAGGCACAAAAACTCGGGGAGGCCTTTGCCTAAGTACCTGTACACACACACGCAGCACACTCAATGCAACAGTGCAGAGTAAAAGAAAAGACAAGCAAAGAAAAGGGCAATTGCTATATAAATACCACAAATGTGCATCGACCTCAAAACAATAGAAGTAAAGTGCCGAAAAGGAAAAATGGGCAAAACACGCACCCAACCAGAAAAGGTTCCACAACCCGACAACAGGTAAACAAAAATAAACAGCTGACGGGTCTCCCACCTGAAACCCGACCACGACCACCGCACGTAGTCCAAGATCCCAAGCTCCTACGCTCCACTGAAGTCACGCTCCACCTGGTCATCGTCTGCAAGGGCACACCAAGTGCGGGCAAAGCCCAAGTAGGGGGGAGTATAAAAATAATTAGTAGGATACCCCAAAGGCTCGAGGGAGAAACAAAGGAGGTATCGAAGGGTAAGCAGTAGAGAAAACAGGGAAAAGTAAAGGATTACAACTGAAAGGCAGTAAAGAGTACATTAAAGAGTCCAGCTCAACCCAACAAGAAGAAAGAATGTAGACTCTTCCAAACACAAGGAGTTGGAAATGGTGAGAATATGAACTTATCGTCGAGTCTTTGCTACCTATAGTAGGAGAGTAAACTCGTCCAACCACGAGAAGCTAGTCACAGAAAGCACGTGACATACCCCGCGCGTCTTCGCCTCTCCTGGAAGGAGAGTAACCAAACCCAAGAAGTGGGTAATAGAACAAGGTATATACAACTCCATATGATCAAACAAGAAGCCCAAACAAGATCGTAAGGGGATCTTCATCCTGTAGCACAACCCAGGAAAGAGTAGCCCATAGTCCCAGAAGAAACACCATCGATGCCCAGCATCCCGCACGTCTGCCCCAAACTACAAGTCAAGGGCTCAATCACAACACCTCGACACTATCCTCTTTGGGCGGCACTGACTCACCCGCATGGTTTTAGGTTGCGTCACAAGGACGAATCTCAGTGGGGGAAAGCGCTCCTCGTACTTGAGAGTTCTGGGGGAACGTCAACAACAACTCGTCACTCCCCAACAGTCGAGAGGTCTTCTCAAAGTCGACAGGAGACCCCCTGCCCAGCCCCGCTGGAGGATCCCTAGAAGTCATCGGGTTCCCACTACAGGGAGACCCGGAAAGAGTCGACGGGTGCCACACTGCCCAGTCCTGTAACAGGGTAATCCACTGGAGGAAGACCCGGCTAAAGTCGGAGATGGGACCACTACCCAGCCTAGCTGGAGGTAAGCCCGACATCGGGGACCACTTCCCAGCCCCACTGGAGGTAAGCCCAGCATCAGGGACCACTGCCCATCCCAGCTAGAGGTAATCCCGAAACTGCTTTGGCCATCCCTGCTAGATAGTACTGCTTGGTGAACACCACTGTACAGGCCATCCCTGTTGGATGGTAACCCACTGACGAGGCCTGCTCGAAACAACCTCAGCTCTGCTGGAAACAACCTCAGCCCTACTGGAAACAACCTCAGCCCTGTTGGAGACAACCTCAGCCCTGCTGGAAACAACCTCCTGGGTAGAGGATCGGTGCCCGCGTAAAGTGTTGGTCACACCGAAACTACAAGCTCTACCAGGGAACACAGAGCAATGGGAGAAACTCCCCAGGACACACAAGGTGATCGCGCTCCAATCCGCTGAGTCACTGTTGAAGCGGATCGAGACATCTCATCCCAGAAAGTGGGGAAAACACCCACACTGCATGGACAGCCGTAGCCGCAAATGGTGCCATAGACCGGTGAAAGGGCATGGTGTTGACACCCCTCATAGCCGAAGAAGCAGAGGAACCAAACCATCTCTGTCGGCCAAACCATCAAGTACAAGACCAGGGGGAGACCACTCCACCCTGCTGGTCAGACAAAAGAGCACCAGGCCAGGGGAAAATCCACCCTGCTGGTCAAAAAAATGAGCGCAGAGCGACCTTCTACATCGCGAGAGGTCAAAGTACGTAAAGCAGATCACGGAACACACGTGGGGACCACACGACGCGTGGCCCCAAGTCAACCCCAACAGAGAGCACAAATGTTCTCAGGTACAAACCACACGTACCTCCAAGTGCTACCGTATACTCCCAGAGTATACCTCGTTCCTGGCCAAAGGCTATCGTGCACACGGCAACCAGCGTCAACGCGAAGGCGTGATGTAACAACTCCACCTCAAAGGCCCAGGCATGACAAACCACATCTTGTGAATCATTTATATCACTCTCCCAAGAGTGCACGATCACACACCAAGGGTTCAATTCCGAACACAGTTAGAAGAACTACCACCAGAGCACATTTCATATTTCCACAATTAATAAGATCACGCAAGAGGCTCCACTCTCTTGAACAGATTACACCACTGTAATCCTCATGAAAAAAAAGCGAGATAGACTACTTACTCGCCTCAAACGGATATCCAACGGAAAAGTCACCAACACCGCCTTACGCCCGAATGGTGTCCCGTGATCCCGAGCCTCAACCCCGAAAACAGTCGGGCGCATCGCACCATTGTGAACCCCTCGAGAAAACACGTCAAAAGCTCTACTCACTTGAGTGCAACATATATGCGGTGAAAAAGATACGTTCCAGCGCACCACACACGAGCGGTGCCACGTGGGACCTGCATCCCAGTCCCAAAACTCAACGAACGCATCGCACCGTTGCGATCCTCTTGAAAAAGCACACAAGATGGACTATTCACTTGTCCAAAACGGTCGCCCGGTGATAAAGATGGAAAATCACCGTCGACACCCAAACGACCCTCATGGGCCCCACACCATCATGCAGAATTATAGCGGGTAGACTATGCCAACACGATTCCCTCAGAAAAAACCCTAACATCGACTGCTCGTATGCCCCGAACGGACGTCCGAGGAAAAAGTCGCTAAAGCTGCACGCAGCTCAAAAGACGGGACGTGGGGCCCACGCCTCAACTTCGGCCTCAATGCCCAAAACCACCCTGAAAAATTTCTCCTCGGTGCTAAGGTTCCAACGCCACTGACAGTGCTTAAATCGGACGTCGGACGCGTCCGCGCCGTCCAAAACAATTTCCCCCGGAAAAACGACAATTCGCTTAAAGACGCGTCGCGCCTCCGAGGACCATCGTTTCGGGAATTAAAAATTCCCAAAACCATCTCAAAATACTCGGCTTAACATAAGGAACGCGTCACCACTGACGACTCGTAAATCCGACCCCCCCCCCCCCCTGAGCTGCCTTTTAGAGGCATTTTAATTTTTTTTCGGACCGAAGGGTGGGCCGGGCCGATTCGGCCGACCCACTCACTGCCTGAGCCCGCCCACGGTCCACTGCTCGGGCCGGCCCGCGCCGCCCGGACCAGATGATTTCCCACGGGACCCGCAAGGCGTGGGTCCCTTGTCTTCTGGCCGGGGTCACGAAGACCCCGAGTCTGCATGTCGCGACGACCGGCCGAAGCTGGTCTTCCTCCGCGCTCCGCGCCTCACGGCGCCTGCAGCCGGCAACCGCCGCACGCCCACGCTCCCCCGGCCGCTCCACCAAGTCCAGACTTGCCGCCGTCGCCTGGAAAAGGAGCTTTCGCCGCCAAGAGGGGTCACCGCCGCCACTGCCTTGCTCCGCCGCTCCTCGGAACCTCGCCGGACTGCCCCGAGTCGCCGGAAAACACCCCAAAAACCCCCAATTCCCGCAACCTTCGGCGAACCACTATGGGCTCCTCCAAACTCGGATCTCAAATCCAAGAAAAGAATTGGAAAGGGAATAAAATCTTCTACGCATTCATTGGATTAGTTCGTAAATCCGACAGAAATTAGACATGATTAACCGGGCTCAAAGTAGGGAGTGGGGAGGATGAAACAAAAACGACAAATCCTACCTCGTGGGCGTTGCCCAGAGCTTCCCTGCCGACCCGCTGCCCTAACGGAGTTGGAGGAGGAGAGGAGGAAGAGAGGAGGAGATCCTTGGGTAGCTGCCTTCTGCCAGAGGATGCATGGGGAGGAGGAGGGAGAGGGTGTTTGGGCTTTAAGTAGAAAATTAATTAAATTCTAATTAATTAAAAACCCCAAAATTCACCCGTATCCAAAATGCTCGACGGGGTCGAGGTTAAGCCTCCCCTATGGTAAACACCACCTCCCTGGCACAACGGTGGTCTCGGAATTTTATTCCGAGCTTCCGTTCAAAAGTTATAAAGTTTAACGTCCGATGCCACTAAATTACGAAAACGCCCCTGGGCCCATTTTTCACAGACGGGCCGCGCCCGCAAAACTTACACCCCTCCAAGGGTAAACGACACACTCCAAACCCAACAGTGCCCTCGGTTTTCCAATCCGAGCTACCGTTTAAGAGATACCTGCGTTTCAACTTTAAACGAATTAATTAATTAATTAATTTATCTGTTTAATGTTACGAAAGCGAGCGAGGGGTCCAAACGTCCCGCGCCGACAAGTTTTATGTCGTTCCTTGGGTAAATACCCCATTCCGGACCCATCCATACACTCAGATATCTGATCCAGAACTCAGTTTAGGAGTTATTTCATTTATTTTGCGTCCCTAGTGTGAACGCACTGAAAATTTAATTCTGGCCACTCCGGGGATCGGAATCGCACGCCGCCTGAAGGCGCTGCTCTAAAATATCATCAAGAATATTCAAAAGTCTTTCTCAGCAAAAAACCAAGTTCTTACAAAGATTTTGTCAGATGAGTCTCATGGTAGCACCCCAGTCATGTCAACTGGCTCTCGTGACGCCCTCTGAGCACGCCAGATGAGTCTCATGATGCCCTTTAGACATGTGAGAAAGGACATGAAACACCCACCAAGGAATGTATCATTGACTCTTGCAACATCCTCTATATGTGTCAGTCAACTCTCACAATGACACCAGGGTATGTCAGTCAGATCGTGTGTCACCCTCTAGATAAGCCAACCAGATCTCGTGTTGATCCCCAAACATGTCAACCTGGAAATGCACAACCTCTAAGGAATATCTTACTGACACTTGAGATGTCCTATAATCATGTTATTTAGCTCTTGCAATGACACCAAGACAAGATTATTGGATCATATGACACACTCTAGAAAGATCACCTAAGGTGATGCGATGGCTCCCAGGGCTAGTCGGCCAGAACATGCGATGTCCTCTAGACATGTCAACCTTGATCATACAATAACTCTCTGACATGCCATTCAGGATATGAAAATTCATTGGGAAAGTCAACCAGATCATATGATTTCTTTGAAACATGTTAGGAAGATACCCTCCAACATTCTTTGAAGATAATCAAGGAATGTTGAGTGGGTAATCAACACATGATAGGTAGACAAGAAGACCAGGAGACTAGGGAATCCTAGGACTTCAGAACCTCAATCATCCTTAGAGTGTAATCTCCAATACTGAACTCTGATGACTCTAATTACTACCATAATCTGAATTTGTAGGACTCCTCTCCAAGGCCCGAGCACTATTTTCACCATCCAAGGGGCGGTCCCAACATACCGCCCCCATATTAACAAGAAATGATACCGATCACCTACCATCCCTTGTTTCCCACAACGATCATAGCTCATGCGGGTTTAGGGAATTGAAATGATCATATCTCTTGTAGCCTAATTCTCTATGAATACAAGGGAAACTTCAGAGTGTAATCCCCTACCAATGGCATAACATGATATGTTCTTCATACTAGGGAAACCCTAGAGTGTAATCCCCTATCAAATGAACTATGAGAACACTGATTCGTGTAAAAACTAGGATACGTAGGATGCATTTCCAAGGCACAAGCACAAATGGAACTCTATTTTGGTGCATGTCCCATCATGTCTTTGATATTTCACCCATCGAGACCCAATCGTTCTCATGGTCTAATCAACTACCACATCTTTCAGTGGACTAAGAAGTTGATTGAACTATGATAACTCTGATTCCTACAATAACTAGGATATGTAGGATGTCTCCTCGAGACTCGAGCTTAGATATCCAGTTCTCCAGTGCCTGCACATATTTCCTCTTCGCATGACGTTAAACTGCATGAGGTTTAAATAAACTACATGGGTTTTGATTCTTTAAATAATCATGATAGGTAGGATGCATCATAATGGATCAATCCCCTCCTTGTAATATCAAACTACCTCCTTGTGTGGTCGCATGTCCCGAAGAACCTGGTCATATGACTTCAACATATAAAAGTAGCTACCTATACAATTTGGAAATGAATGAAGAACATCAGATAAATGCAGATTGACTCAATAACAAGACCCCACTTTCATTTGTTCGTTAATGAGATTCCATATCATTAAAATAAATATAATTAACCTATAATCATTTTGTTAGGGTAATCGATCCTATATAGGGATTAGGAAGAGATTCACAAACATATCTTTAATCTATAAGAGAGTCCCGAAGTAGTAAAACATTCCCCTAAAAAGGTTGAGATGAGCCCAAAATCCCATCCTCTTGACCAATGTGAGTCCCTAAGTGTCACTGGGCAATAAACCCTAGTTTTCCAGATGCCTTTGAATAGTTTATCCATACCCAACTATGGATGGGGGAACCAGTGGAAGTTTCTGATAAGAGCAACATCCCCTTTAATATATAGAGAGGATAGGCTTCCCAATTCTCATCAAACCATTCAGTTTGTCAGAAAAAGGGCCTCCCCACTTCTCCTCCTGATCCAATCATAAAAACCATTCCATAGTGGTGTGTAAGGTTGAGTGAGTTGAGAATGAATCCCAAACTCTTGTAAAAAGTCAATAAACACTTGATTAAGATATTTACCACCCTGATCAGATTGAATGTAACAAATCTAATTTTTCTATATACGACTTTTTCATATTATATCTAATAATTTTGGATCCAATCACTGAGACGACATGAGATTATGAGGCTCGGTGATCCATAAATTGATATTATAAAAATATTAAATATATTAACACCACATGAACATAGTTTTCCTGAAAAAGTGGAATAACTCCAGAAAGAGGTCTCATGAGGGAAATCTAAGAGCCCTATTGAGTCTAAAAAAGGGGTTTTACCCTAGTAATGACATAATATTTTTCAGTGTTAGGTGTTTGGATTGTTCTCTATCATGGGAGAAATAATTTAATAATTTAATAATTTTATTTAATTATTTAATTATGAAAAAACCTAATAAATCCTCTATATAATCTCAATAATAACCAAATCCTGGGGTTATCCATGTAACCCTATATGTTTTAGAGGAGTCCATAGAGGATCATTGGTGGATGATAATAGGATCGAGGATCGGGCCGTTACCACCCAGAGCGTCTCCACTAACAGAGTTTGTTAATCCTGCTAATGATTATGACACAAGATCGTTCTTCATTAGCGATTGACCCAAAATCAAGGTAGGATATTTGATTTATGTGGGTTCAACCAATTATATTATCCCATATTGAACATGAATCAACCTCACCAACAATAATTGATTCACGCATTGATGGTTGATTTATTTTGTTAGTTGATTTATTTGCATATTATTCTTTGGTTATTAATTCATCGATGAAAATTATTTTGGTCAGAGGTTTGACCAATACCCAGTATCTGATCATTGCATGACTATTCTTTAGCATAAAGTATCAATACCATTAGTTTAGTTTCTTGATCGATGGATCAGTCAAGATGTGACGATGATAGTGGATGATCAGTGATAGATCATGACTGAATTGAGAGATTCCCATTTTACGGTTTCAAGCACTTGGGAAACATGATTCTACAAAGATGATTCACGGGTAGATTGGATGACCATAATCCATCCACCAATGATGGAGAGGCTTAGTCGGTGTTAGATCTGGTTTCTATGGCATGATCAAAGTCCAGATCGATGAATAAGTAGTGCGGGAAGCTGAAAAATGAATAGTCTATAATTTTTAAAAAATTCCTAACTATAAAACACGTCATCCAATGAACACACACCATGTAGTCCCCCTTCTACAAAATAGGGTTTACATGTAGGAATAAGGATAACACACCATGTGAGACATGTTACATGCCATGTGTCTGAGTCCAATGGCTTGACTTGTACCTTAGGGTGTATAGGAAGTTACATGGCCATGCACACAGGCTGGTGCATGAGCATGACTAGGTACATGGGCATGACCATGTACATGGGTAGGCACATGGACATGACCAAGAGTTCATGGGAATGGTTTGGAAGCATGAGGAAGGAAACGAACTTGTCCAAATTTCAAGGGACATTTCATGTACCCCCAATACACACCTTGTAATTATTATAGGTTAGTGTGAAGACCTTTCTCTCTTTAGTTTATATGACCTTATATAGGTTGTATTCCCTTTCAATAAAAATTTGGGCATTTTCTCTCTCTCAGATCAGTGTGGGTGAGATCCCTTGTTCTGGGATGAGTTCCTCAATCCACACTTATGAGATTTAGTGAAAGATATAGACATAAGAATTGGATGTTGAGATCCACTCAGTGGACTAATGTTGGTATCTATCATGAGGCCCAGATTTGATCCTCATTCCCATTGTTATCCCTAGTTAGGGTTCTTGGTATCATGTAACCAATGTACATGGGTGTGATCCCCTATCTAGTAGGCTAATCCAGTAGGGTGAGCAGTATCTCCTAGAGGACCTAGGTGAGATATCATATCTATTAATCAAGATTTTCCATGTTCCAATGTGTATGACTTCATAACGATAACCGATGAGCAATGACCTCTTGGATGAGTTCCATTAGTGATAGCAAGACTCAAAGAGTGAGTTCTCCTAGAATCGAGAATTATCTGGAAGCCTTGGTAGAATCCTAGGATGGAAATAAGTTTGTGACCTTTGAGACTAAGTATATATCATGAGAATATATATGTTAGGGTTATTTTATTATTATCTCACTTATCTGGATTTACATATCCTCATAGTTATGAGCTGATCCATTTCTGATGCTTTGTGTTTGGTGATTTTGGGGTGTTTTATCAAGTTTGTTGTAATCACCCATGCATGGGCTCTACCCACACATTTAATGTCGTATATATATGATAAATAGTTTGAAGGTGTCCTAGGAGGGCTGGGAGAAGGTGGATCATAGTAAGATAGATGATATGGTTAGTTCCAAGAGTGGCATTTGACAACAATCCCCTTCTTACATTTAGCAGGTTGGACTTCTTTCCAGTTTTTGGTGGTCCTGTATTAAGATATTTGTACTTTCCCCAATTTTTCATACACTGTTATGGGATATATGTTATTTATAAATTGTTACATAGTTAATATTTTACCTTTACTAGTGTATGGATATTTGTGCGTGTGTATCAGTACTTTTGAAAATTCCTCTCTTATGTGTAGCATGCCTACTTGGAACAGGTTTCCATCCCCTAGCCTATTGTAGGTGGGCACAGGGTTTTCAAAATTTGCCCCCCAGTGGGTCAAGTCATGATCGAGTTGTATCAGAGGGAGGTTCTACCAGAATAATAGTGTTTGTGAGATTGGTTTGGGTACTAGGGAAATAGTGTTAAATTGTTTTGAGTTCATCTCTCAGGCTAGAGTGTTCTGTATTGGTGAAGTGATTGACATATCCATTCTCCAGGACTTTGATAACATGCTTATTGATTCGGTACATGTAGGCACTAGTTTTAGGGAAAACATTTGCACATGAATCATATAGGAATTAGTTTTGGTTTACATGTCCTTCATGAGTTAGCTCCCCAAATATTCTCATTAACCATGGAACTTCTTGAATTTTTAGGATGCCTCACTGAGGATTTCTAGCTAGGATTCCATAGTGTGATCATGATGACAATCATCCTAATGATGAGGCTTCAATATAGTGACTGATGTAGGATGTAGTGCCTCTAGGTGGTTTTCTTTTCTTACCTCCACCTGTTGAGAAGCCAGGTATCCCAATAGTACTAGTAAATGATGTTCCCAGGTTTATCACAATTCACGAGTTTTAGAAAAAGAGACCCCTTAGGTTTTAGAGCGATCCAAATCCCCATGAAGCTAGGGATTGGGTTGAGGCAATGGGTTGAGGTTTCAACCTTATGAGGACACCTTCCGATCATATGGTGATTCTAGGAGTGAGCCTTTTACATTACACTATAGAGAGATGGTGGAGTCTGGTATCATAGACACATGATGTGGTGATTCTCACTTGAAAAAAGTTTGAGAACCTATTCAAAGAGGATTTCAATCCAATTTAGTTGCGAGAAGTGTGTATCCAGGAGTTGTTGGATATGGAGCATGGCACTATAATAGTCACTGAGTAAGCAATGAGGTTCACCAAACTCATGCAGTAATCCATGGATATGGTCATATATGATTTCTTCCAATCATGTACTTTTGAGTATATAATTCATAGGGATATATGAGTTGGGATGATATATTTCTATATTATAATATATACTGGAGTTATGTAGCATGATTTGGTGATAGAGAGATTATTGGATGAGCATACACCGACTGTTGGTGCTGGTAGTGGGCACCCAGGGGTTGAGATCTCAGCAGAAGGCAACTAATGATAGTGATAGGGATCTAGACATGTGATACGTTTTAGGGTATAGTCAAAGGATAAAGGATCCACTGATCAAGGTTCTCAAGATGGGTCTTTCCAGCATAGAGATAGCTAGTGGTACACCTATGACGGGCGTGGTCATCTTATTTGAGATTTCCAAACCCATCAAACTTAAGATAGGGAGACTGTAAATGGACCATCTCGGTAGAGGAAGCATGTGGAGTGGGGAGTTATATAGGGTGGAGAACTTGATATAGGATTTGGGAGAGTATCATTAGGTGAAAGGCACTTTGATCTGTTGCCACTACCCGCCAGGTGGCCCATGCCTGGCTCAGGGAGATGGAGGTTAAGGGTAAAAGAAACTGGAGGATTTGGAGGCCTTTGACTCAAAGGCTCTTGTGATTATTCAAGGAATTATTTGTGTCTTTTTATACCTTAGATACTGTATTTATAGACATAGGTTCAATCCATTCCTTTCTTTTCACACCATTAGTTCAAAACCTAGAGTTACTGGTGGAGTTTTTGGCCCAACCTTTGAGGTTGGAGACTCCCACTAGAGGAGATTTAGTGATCACACAATTTTGATAATAATGTGACATGGCTCTTGGAGGAGAGATATTTTTGTGGGACCTTTTCATTGCCATGATGAGGCTATACAATTTCGTTCTTGGTATGAATTGTCTCTCTATAGTTCATAAGCATATTTATTACTTTATTTGGACTATACAATGTGTCTACAGAGATGGGAAAAAATTTTCCTTAGTAGAAGAGAAGGAAGTACAGAAGAGGGTGCCAAGTATGTAGTGTTCTATGATGCCTTAGAGACCAGACTTTGTTGTGTTATGATGAAAATGCAGGAAGTGACTGCCTATGGGTCTAGGAATTTGAGATCCTTTGAGTAGAACTACATGACTCATGACCTAGAGTTAGTAGCGATCGTATTCACCTTGAAGATGTGGTGACATTACCTTATGGGTGAGAAATTTACTATCTAATCTGATCACAAGAGTCTCAAGTATATCTTATCATAGATGGATCTTAACTTGAGAGAGAGGCTATGTGTTGAGTTCCTCCAAGATTATGACTTTGATATTTTCTATACTTTTGGGTAGGGGAATATGGTAGTAAATTACCTTATTAATAGATCTTGTTCGTAGTTGTTGAGTAAGGCGTTAGAGTAGTTAGCCTCTTTGTAGTTGTACTTTTTAGATGATGGGGAGTACCTTACCTCTAGTAGAGGGTTGTTACCCCTCCAATTTAACAACAAGTTAGTGAGGTAAAACTTGGAGATATCGATCGTGAGACCTTACGTGCACATAAATGATCTATACATGATCTTGATGGATTTTCTAAATGTGGGGAGCAAGTTATTATTTTTAGAGGACATATGATGATACCAATTTTGCAAAAATAAGGTGCTGAGTGAGTTCCATACTTCACCCTTAGTAGTATATCCTTGTGTTGAAAAGATGTACCAGGACCTTCTGTAATAGTATTAGTGGCCAAGGCTGAAAATATATATTGTATATTTAATCTCTTGATGCCTCACTTATCAGTAGGTGAAGTCAACACATTGGTTTCTAGTGGGTGTAGCTCAACCCCTTTAGGTGATAGAGTGGAAGTGGGATGGTATATCCATAGAATTCATGATGAGACTTCCATGATCATCTAGAGGACATGATGGAATATTGGTGATTTTGGACTGAATCACCAAGTCATCCCACTTCCAAGATATCTGAGAGTAGAGTTCAGTTGAAATCTTGAGATTCCTTTAGTTGTAGAAGATATAATAGCTTCATGAATTTACCTCGATGATCATTTCAGACCATGATACTCACTTCTTGTTGTGATTATGGAGAGGTTTGTAGGATTCCTTTGGGACACTGTTGTGTTTGACCATGGTGTTTTACCCCTAGACATATGGTTGGATTGATCATACTATTTAGGTTATGGAGGGAATGATTTGGGCTTGCATGTTAGACTTTGCCCATTGTTCAGAGGATCACCTACCTTTGGTGGAGTTTGCGAAAAACAACAACTACCATTCCAATATCAGTATAGCACAATTCAAGTACTTGTATGAGAGCCCTTGTAGGTCACCACTATATTGGACTAATATAGGGGAGTCAGCACTCATGGACCCAGAGTTGGTGAATTACACAATATAGAAGGTGAAAATTATCCAGGAGCAGATGAGGACTGCACAGATCTATTAGAAGTCTTATGCTGACCAATGATGGAGATATTTGGAGTTCAAATAAGGAGACCATGTTTTATTTAAGGTATAATCTTGATGTGGGTTGTGGAGATTTTTTTGGGGTGGAAAGTTATCTCCAAGTTTCATTGGACCCTTCCATATACTGTGTAGAGTTATAGAGGTGGCATACCACTTAACTCTACCGCAACTATTAGATCAGGTACATGACATCTTCCACATGTCACAGCTAATGAGGTATGCATATGACCCATCATATGTTATTTATTAGGGTGAGATAGAAATCATGGATGAATCTGCCTTTGAAGAGTACCTAGTGGTGCTCATGGATTGGTAGGATAGGATCCTTTGTGGGTGAGCGATTCCTTTTTTGTGTGTTTGGTGGAAGCATGAGAATCTTAATGAGATAACATGGGACCGGGAGACCCAAATGTGAGATCAACACTCTCACTTGTTTCAGTAGTTTTTTTTTCTCTTTTTGAGATGAAACTAGCCAAGGTTGGGAGAATGTAACAATATTGTTTTTTCTATGCATGAATTTGATCTATTATATAGATTAATTTTAGAGCCATAAGCTGATATGATGTGAGATTTTGAAGCCCTGTGATCCAAAATTGATATTATAAAAATATTAAATATACTATTACCATGTGCATTCAATTTTCCTGGAAAAGTGGAATAACTCTTGAATAGGGTCTCAAATGAGAAATCTGAGACCATCACTGAGTTCAGAATGAGGGTTTTACCCTAGGCATGGCATAATCTTTATCAGCATCAGGTGTTTGTATTGAGCGCCATCATGGAGGAAATAATTAAATAAATAAATTATTTTATATAATTATTTAATTATTCCAAAACCTTATTAATCAACTATATAATCTTTCTTGTATCAAAATCCTAGGGTTAGCCGCATAACTCTTTAGATTTAAGAGGAGACCATGGAGGACCGTTGGTGAACGAAAATGAGAATGAAGATCAGGTTAGTACTACACAGATCATTTATGCCAATGGAGTTTGTGGATATCACCAAAAACTGGGATGTAGGATTGTTCTTTGTTAGGGATTGATCGAAACTTGATGTAGGAATTTTGATTTATGGGGATTCATCCAATTATATTATCCTATTTCAAGTGCTGATCAATTCCACCAACAAGAAATTATTCGCGCATCGATGGTTGATTTATTCAAGGATTATTATTTGGTTCTTAATTCATTATTCTAATGAAAAATAAACAAGGCCAACCCGAATAATAACCGAGGTTCATTCCTCTAGTTTGTTTTATGGATTTTTTCCCATGTTCATTGAATGTTCATTGATGATAATTCTTTTGGATGATAGTTTCACGAATACCCAGTATCCAATTATTGCATGACTATTCTACAGTTCAACATATTGATACTGTGGGTTCAGGTTCACAATAGATGGATTAATCGAGATTCAATGAAAATGGTGTATGATTAGAGAGGATTCAAGATTTAATCTAATGATTCCCATTTTATAGTTTCGAGCGCCTGGGTGATACAGTGCTACGCAGATGATTCAAGTTCTGATTAGATGACTAAAATCAAGCCACCATTAATGAAAAGGATCTGTCTACATTAGATTTGATTTCTATGGAATGATCAATGGATGGATCAAGGAAGAAGCAGTATGGGTATATGATGCATGGATAGACTGGAATTTCTAGAAAATTATTGACTACACAGCGTGTTGTTCAATGAACACACGCTTTGTAGTTCCCCTTTTGTGGTGCTAGGGTTTACATGCAGGGATAAGTATAGCATTCCATGTGACATGTGTCACAAACTATGTGACCTGAGGTCTGTGGCTCAGTGTGCACCCATGATGTGCACGAGCAGATACACAGCCAAACACAAGGACTAGTACATGGGCATGACCAGGTATATAGCCATGACCATGTACATGGGTAGGTACACAATAATGACCAAAAGTACACGAGCATGGGTTGGCAACATGGGGAAGGAAACAACCATGTCTGAATTTTAAGGGACATGCCATATACCCCTAATACATGTCGTGTAATTTTTATAGGGAAATGTGAGGCCCTTGCTCACTTTAGTCTAGATGATATTTAATTGGGTGTGTTCCCTTTCGAATAATAGTTGGGTGTGTTCCCTCTTTTAGATTAGTGTGGGTGAGTTCCCTTGTTCTAGGATGAGTTATTCAGTCCACTCCTTTGAGGGTTAGTACGACATATGGTACCAAGTATAAGACATTGAGATCCCATCAATAGACTAGAGTAGGTATCCTTTGTGGGACCTAAATTTGATCCTCATTCCCATATTTTTTCCTAATTAGGGTTCTTGGTATTGCATGACCAACTTGGACGAGCGTGACCCCCTATTTGGCAGGTTAATTCAGTAGGGTGTGTGGTATCCCCTAGAATCCCTAGATAAGATCCCCTATCTATATATTGAGATATTCCATGTTCCAGTATATACATGTTCATGGAATGTACTAGAAAGATGTGGCCTCTTGGATGAGGGCCATCAATGATAGCAAGATCCAAGGAGTGAGTTCTCCCAGAATCGACTGTTATCTGGAAGCCTCAACAGAATCCTTGACCAACATTAAGGTTGTGAACTTTGAGACTGAGTTTCTATCCTAATTATATTAATATATTGGTTATTGTATTATTGTCTCAATTATCCTAGTTTAAATATCATTGTGGTTATGAGCTGACCCATATCTGAGGCTTTGTGTTTGGTGATTTTGGGGTGCCTATTGAGTATATTGTACTCACCCTTGTATGGTCTCTACCCGCACATGTCATGTCATATATAGACAATATGAAATTCGATGGTGTCCTATAAGGATTGTAATAAGGTGGATAATAGTGATCTAAATGAGATGATTAGTTCTAAGAGTTTTATTCGACAATAGTACCCTCCTTACATTTAGCAGGTTGGGATTTTTTCCAATTTTTGGTGGGCTTGTATTTGGACCATTATATTTTCTACAATTTTTCATACTCTCTTATGAGATAGATGTTATGAATTCATTGTTAAATAGTTTATCTTTTATATTTACTGGTATATGGTGATTTGTATGTGTGTAAAAGTACTTAGAATAATGCCTCCCATGTGTGTGATATGCCTATTTGGTGGTGGTCTCCACCCCTGGCCTATTAGAGGCAGGCTTGGGCCTGTCACACTTGGGACCTGATGGGTCAGGTCGTGGAATCAAAACATCTTTATCTTCTTTCCAAGTTTATTATATAAAATATTATTTAATTTTTTTAAAATCTCAAAGTACTCAGACTTATACCTCATCAATTAGACATAGAAATTTCTACTCAAGTCAGCAGTAAAAGTTATGAAGTATGAATAACTACATCTAGCTTCTACTAGAAATGGTCTACACACATCATTGTGCACCAATCCAAGAATCTTGGTTTCCATTTCACCCTATCCACCAAATTATAGTTTTTTCATTCTTCCTTGTAAATATTCATGACATCTTTCAAGTGTTTTTAGCTTAAAAGAGTCAAAATAACCATCTTGATAGAGATTTGTCAAACACTTCCCTGTTTACATGCCCAAGATAAGGATGCCACAACTGGGTGTTATATGAGTCTTTTTAACATTATTCATTATTAAATTACAATACTTAGTTTTCATTATTTATTACATAAATACCATTATTTAAATGTTCCATATCATAACATATGCTGTCTTTATAAATTGAAAAATATTTTTTTTCCAAACATGAAATCAAAAAAATCTGCTTCTAAAAAGGATACAAAAAATATGTTTTTGGTAATATTTGGTACACAATAACAATATCTTAAACTAGTATCATTATTATTTTCAATGGAAGGTGGTAGTATCCAATGGCTAGAGCATCTAGCCTCACACCATTGGTAGCCTTCAAATCCACCTCTCCTCTGGGAATATTTTGGAATCTACTTGGTTCCTTCATTTGGATACATATGTGAGCACTATAAGCTATATCTAAAACCCAATGTGTAGATATATAATTACTACACTCAATAAAAAACATAGATTTATCTTCCCCTTGCTTATGGATGCAGTTCCTCTTCCAATGACCTTGCTTTCCACATGCAAAAAAATACTGATTCTTTTTTTTCCTTTCCTTGCCTTTTGATCTTCCTTTTCTTGGAAGGATGGTTGTTGAGAGATTTATACTCATTATGTGTCTTAGGAACCTTTTCTGTATTCTTTATTTTCTTATTCACCATAATGACCATAGGTTTGTCACGCCTCATGTCCTTTTACACTTGGAGAATGAGAGAAAGAAGCTCCAAAAGACTCTTCTCATTATTTCTCTTGTTATAATTAATAATAGAACTAGAGGACATGGGTAGTGAGGAAAGTATGAGATCTATTCACAACTGATCTGCGAATTTCATCCCCAAGATGTCTAAGAATTCATTTTATCTAATAATCTTGACTACATGAGGCCCAACTGTCATTGAATCTCTATGATTTCAAGTAATCAAAGGATTAGAGATCTCATATCTCTCTTGTATCACCTTCTCTTGATAGAGATACCAAAGGTGATACAACATAATATATAAATCCATGTCCTCATGTTGGTTTAGAAGATTCTTGGTCATGGATGATAGCATGAAACATTGAGTATATGTGGCATCTTTCAAACGTTTTTCATAGAGAGATAACTCTTCCTCACTAGCCTTTTGGCTAGGTGCTTTAGGAATAGAGTTTTCTAGCACATATAATTTCCTATCATGGCATACGATAACACGTATGTAACTTTGAAATTATTGGAAATTAGTTCATGTGAGAAGGTTATCCTTCTCAAGTATGGATCAAAGTGAAATTTTTGAATTCATATTTATTACTATTTTTACAAATAAGAAGAGTATAATTTTAGTACTTTATTTGATAAAAGTAGATATTAAATATTATATTTATTTATTAATCTCCCATTATTGTATCAAAACCCAATAACCCTCACCATTGGATTTAGAATATCATCTTGATTGGACTTTATAGTGGTAAGGACCTGTATTCCCTTCTCATAACCTAGACTTATTTTTTATAAGTTATTTGAATTTTTTTAGGTTGGCATAAAATTTCTAACTGCATTAACTCACAACTCTTTGATCTTTTGAGTGGAATCCCTAATACAAAAATACTTTAATTGGATTTCATAAACCTTTTCCTCTTAGTTACACAAGCATTTCTTTAGTAGTCAACCCTTTATGTGAACTAAGTTTTGTCAACCCAAAAATTCAAGTTAGAATTCCCTGATAATTGAAAGCATCCTGACTTGGTCCAATCAAGCACTTTGATCTATGGTTCAATTTTAACTTAAGTAGTGGTAAGATATACTGACTTAATATATATAATTGATGTATTTTTATCCTTCTGAAAAAAATTTCCCATTATATCTTTATTGAATTCTTGTTAAAATTAATTAGATTTACTTAAGTGATTAACCATTACTTAGATAAATTTTACACATAATCTAATTTATTTTAGTTCTATATTACATGCTTGTTAATTCATTAATTCATGTTATCAAAACAAAACATTCATAATGAAATTAACCATGCATCTTGAAATAAATAAAATAACAAAGTGGTATGATCATGATCTTTTACCAATGGTTATTTTATCTAGTGGATGATAAATTAACTACTGATCTAGGGGAAAAAACCTTGAATAATGAGATGGTCTGTGTTATAACTTTACACCTATCCACCCATGCACCTATTGGATTGATTTCACCTTAGATCCAAACATGAACCACCTCTAATCACTTAGGAGGTCTATCGATTACCTAATATTTTACTCACATGCACATGAGGGGAATCGAAGGATTGGTTAAGGGGTTTACATAAAAGAAACCATGGGCTCGCAGGCCCTTACACAATGGGAGGGATGACACACATACCATCAATTTAATATAATAATAAATTAAAAGGAAACAAATCTTATAAAAAGGTCTGGTCTATTCTCATGATCATCCACACACATGAAAAAAATTATGTATTTAATAAAAATAGCATTCAATTCTAATCATTCTTATTTAAGATAAATCACGCTCAAATAAATTAATTATTTTATGTAATTAATCAATTATTTTCTCTAAATTCTCATATAAATTTTCATTATATTATCATCCATCATAATTTTAAATAAATTAAATATTTTTTTGAAAATTAACTATTTACAAAATATATACCCCAGAGGAAAAACTATGAGAATTCATCCAAACTACCCAGCGTGTATTATATTTGTATACTGTTATCTCAAACAACATGTGGAATACATGAATTATCATCTAATTTAATTTTTTGTACATTGTCAAATAAATGAAACATGGAACACATGTTATTTACGTAGCATTTTATGTTTCAAGGCATGCAGAGTAATAGCAGTATTGCAACTTATACATGGTATGCAATTCCGAACAATACATAGAAATTAATTAAACATTTAATATATAAAACTCATCATATGACATGCACATTGTCAAATAAATGACACATAGAACACATGTTGATAAATTTTAACAAGTATAATAAATTAATTTTTAATTCTAAATAATTTGGTAATATTCATGATATATACAATACAACTACATGACATATATATTTCTATATGTTTATCCATGACACAATCTTAGGGACTCAATGTGTAACCATGCCACAAAATTTATTAGATTAATAAGTATATACATGGGCTACACATCGTGTGATCTCCAAGTTTCATGGTATCCAGTCATATAGTCTATGTAAGAAAATACATGGACCATATTTGACTAATGGATTACATGTCATGTACTAATGTTACATGGTGTGTAGCCCGACTAACAGTGCACTAGGATGGACCGATAAACATGTGGTGTGTTTAAATACACACCATGTGTAATAAATGAATACATGGATTGAATAAATTCTGAATTAATTCATGGTTCAATAAACAAAGGTACATGGCATGTACTAAGGGCTACACGATGTGTACTCTTGTACTATCCAGTCATCATCCTCAAATCCTCTGTATGAGTTTTTTGAATGGTTTTAATTCATAAGATTAATCAATTTTGATTATATTTGGGATAAAGTATAGGAAGAAGTGAAGATATATTAATTCGAATTAAAGAAAGATTAAATTGGAATTGAAAACTAATGATAAATGCATCAATAAATCAGTGATCTTTACATAATTATAAATAATTATGTGACCCATGTGATACCACTTAAAGGTTTTAGGTGCAAAAAAAGATCTAGATGGGGAGTGCCTAACAAGGATTTTTGTCACAATCAATGATAAATATGAGATGTACATTGATGATAAAAATAATGAAATATTGAATTGATTCGAAGATTAATTGATATGGAAATGCAGTAACCAAAATGCAGGATCATCACATATTATTTATAATTAATTTAAGCAAGTAAAGAATTATATTGTGATGAATTATTTCATCATTTATGAATCTGAAAACATATCCTTATTTCTCCCTCATTAGGGTATAGGAATCAAGTGTAGATTCCCACCAGTGGTGATCCACACATGCTCCAAAAGCCTCTAAATGTTGCTATAGGAAGATCTTGGTGCTAGCACGGTAGATCCTAATGCACGTGTTGTACATATTTGATCACCTTGAGATATCTTCAAGAAGGATTATCTTTGATATCTCTAGAATCAATAGTGTTAGTGGAGGAGGATCTCTCTCCATTTTTGAGTGCATTCTTGGAGAAATATTTCTCTAGGGATTTGAAAGATTTTTCTCTCAATGTTGTTGCGCACAACAAAATGAAATTGGCCACACTTTAGAAATAATATAATAAGGTTTAAATAGTCCCAATGTTAGAAAATAATAATTGCACATTCTACCTTATTATTTCCATAATCCCTGTGGAACGCCATATCTATAATAATAATAATATTTTTATTTCTTGACATTCTCAAAACCTATGAATTAATTAAATATTATTGTTTCAAATTATATTCAATATATATTATTTCTGACTGAACCATTAAACCCATTCCTCCATTCATCCACACTATTTATCGGACCTCAAATGATGACTATTTATTAGATAAATAAATATCACTTCATTATTCTCTAATAAATAAATAAATATTATATTCACTAAATACTAAATAAATATTTATTAAATATTCTGTTCAAAAAATATTCGCTTGAATAACTTGTGATATAATATATGTGATCAAGCAAACTTGAATAATTATTAAAACACATGTGGGAGTAATATTTATTGAACATGTTAAATAATAAATAATAATATTATTTAACCAAGGATCAAGATGCACTTAGTGCATGCCCCTCTAGGCCTATTTCTCAGTGGCATTAGGCGAACTAGATCAAAGTGCAAGGTTAGTATCTGGAAACATGGAAAGGAACCCATAAAGAAAGAAGTTAATGTTGTAATAACATAAAAAATCATATAGACGATGACCATGTAATATAATCCCTTTGTCATTGTATCACTAATCGAGAAGGCAACATGCTAGTGCCATCAACCTATGTGTTCGATGTCTCTTTCATTGAATTTATGTAAAAGTGAACTTGTCCATAGAATACCATGTCCTTGGATTTATTTAGTCCATATCATTTCCATAAAAATGCCTAAGATTTCAACTTTCATTAAATAAAAAAAGGGACAAATCCGTTCTCACACTATTCATTAAAGACATATTACTAATGAAACACACAACTTATCCTACTTTGCTATGAACACATGTCATCACTATTTTCATTAATACATCAAAGTACATGACTCATAATATCAATTAACAATAATCTTAAATTTTAAGGATCAATACAAATGTATATAGATTGGAACATCCAATGACACTTATAAATGTGGATTTACTACTGGCAGGTCTCCTTTTCATTATCTCCTACCCTAGAAATTACCAAGGGCATGAACCATGAGAAGGTTCCTCAAAGTGAAATGAGTATACAACCCTAATAGCATGTATCATTTGTTTCCCTCAAATTATTTCATCTATCTATAGAACATATATTTAAGAATACTATCATGGAACTTCTGGGTTCTCATCATAGCGGGGAACTTCTATGACATTTCAGTGCGACAACCACTCTTAAGACATTATCACATAATATGTTATGAATAAGAACAATCGTGATGTGATAATAAGTTTATTAATATTAAAAAATATGTATAAGGGTAATCATAATGTATATAAAATTTGGTTTTAGGGAACCAAATCCTATAACAACCTTCTCATACAAATTGCCTCTTTACATGCATGTGTAACTTCCATGTACTATCCCTTGGTCATGGATAAAGGCACAACTAATTGTAACTTTGAAATCTATATCATGAATCCTCTTGAAAGAGAAAAAACATAACGAATATTGGATTTATACCCATCAAAATCACCTATAGAATTTGAATCAACATACCTTGGATAGTAAACTCTAACCCTTCATAAAATAATGAAATACCTAAAGTATCTTTATTGTATCATTGGATCCTATTCACTATGATACGATTATACCATCCTGGATTATTCATGAATATACTAACTTCTCTCACTACATATGAAATTTTTTTCTAGTATAAACTACAACGAACATTATACTCTCCACTACTAATAAAAATCATATACTAAATATTCCCAGACACTCTACTTCACTGCTAGGACCCATCATATAGAATAACTTGAAATTAACAAAAACAAGGGTAGATATTGGATTAAAATATTTCATGTTGAAGCATTTCAAGAATTTCCTCAAGTATTCTTCTATGATATCCAAATCTTCCCATTAATTCTGTCTTAGTAAATCTACATCCCAAGAATCTTGTTTGTTAGTCCCAAGTTCTTCTTATAAAACTCCCTATCCAAATATGCCTTTGTATCTTGGATATGATCATTTTTGGGACCCAAAACCAACATTTCATCTACATAAAATAGAATAATGATAAAAATTATTACCATTAGAACCCCTAAAATATACATAAGGATCTAAATGAAGTCTACTTTATCGGAAAGACCCAGTGGACTAAACGGATACAATGATAGGGGAGGGATGAATTTGTGAAACTCTATTTTTAAAATTTCTTTATTTGAGATTAATCTATTTTATTGGTTAGAACATGACCCTCTCTAGTATTTTGAACACATCCTTACTCGAATAATGTGAAATTAAATAATAGGTAGGCACACAACAGTTTTTACAAGGTTTGACCATAATGTGCAAGACTACTTCTTGCTATAGTAGGTTATTATACCTAGCTACATATTTTACAATAATATATTGTTATCAATACAAGTGGTGTGGGTTTATCATTATCCTGAGCCCTTTCCTCCTAGAACATAAATTTCTCCCATACGTTACACTATCACCCTATAGGCCCAATGATAGATAAAAAACACCGAATGTGAGTGAGGTATTCTTTCGAATACAGGTTTCTTCAACAATATATGTGTTTACCTCCTATTTTATAAAAAAAGATAAAATCAAGAGAAAATATCTCAAATTATTCCATAACAACCACTTCATAATTTATATAGTGATTAAACTTTGAAGAGCTTAGTTTGATTAACTCACCGTGTAAAGAACCCTTTATTGGCCTGCCTCACATCTTCTCTCAAATTCAGTAACATTAACTCAGGTAAAAATAAATCTTCAGATAAAATCCACCTTAGTTATATGCACTCACATATTATTTTTATCAACTCTATGTCCTTAGTATCATGTGTCACATGTTTTTTTCATAATAGAGGGAATATTTTATTTTCCCTCAACATCCAATATTAAACATCCTCGATTCCTCCAAATGTGCTTCATTTTAGATTATTAAATTCCCCCCTTGAAATCAACATACATAAATGGAAAATAATGAAACCTTTTTTCCCTACCACCCAAAGGAGTTGTTATAAAAGGACCACTTTAGTTTGACACACTTTTCAATGAAATTTTATCAAAATGATGCCAATGTGGATAATTTCTACACATCCAGTTACCAATGTACCCTTATGCACATCATCTTCTCAAATAAATATCTTTATACTTCTGTAATACATTTACACGCCACTAATCTCAATAGAAATAACTCTTCACTTAATTATGTAAAATTACTCAATAAAAACGTACTCGCACGACTAAAATTCTTTTGAATACTCATCTTCAAATAACTCAAAATTAAAAAAAAACATAGCTGGAATCATAGAAATATTTTATTTTGGTTTTTGGAATTTAATTATAGTAACACATCATCCAATTTTAAACATCTACATTATTCTTGAAAACTAGAATAAATGTTTGTCAGTTCTTCCTCATTCATAAAATATAATGAACGATCATATTATTTATGATTTAGGAATTATTTCATCTTTATATAAGATAAATCACAAATGATTTGTGATGTTTGTATAAATAGATATAATATTTAGCATCACATAATTTATTTTCTTGAGATACTTCATCTAATAGATTTTTAGATTTTCTCACAAAATATTGACACATACGCACTATCATGATTACACATACACAGAATCTGATCACTCATACAAAGATTCAAATGAAACTTATAAACCATTAAATGACTCATATAAAACTAGCATATACACACACTTAGGTTTCCAATGACACATATACAAAATTAATTTACTCATACAAATCCCAAAATGACTCATACACAAACCTGTAATGACTCATACACAAAAACCACTTTTCTAAAAATTCAACCATAAATTATAATTCCATATTTTCTTAATGAAGCACATAATTACTTTAACATACCTAAAAAACATCTAAATTATTTAACATAACCTCAAAAACACTTCAATGACATGGTTGAAATCAAATATAACAAGCACAACATCTTCAACAATTCTAAGGGGTATTCCAATATCCCCATTTGGATTTGTTGTCAGTGTAATATCAACTCTTTTTCAAACTAATCAAGTTCAAAAATCACATTACCAATTTCAAAAATATCACTAAAGAATAATTAAATCCCAACCTATCTCAAATGATTTGTATCTTGACACCATACTATTGAATAATGTAGGGGTTTTGAGATAATTTCATCCCTTGATGATAAGAAATTTTTTTCCATGTGTTTCAAATGATTTTCTTCTTCAACAAATATAAAAAGCACCTCCGTTTTAAAATAAAACAATAAAGGATAACCAATAATTTCACACCATACTATGAAAATAATCTTCCCCTTTTTAAGAAACTAGTGAAGAGAGTTCAATTATGAGCTAAATCTATACAGTATTCCCTCACTTAGTTTATTATTAATGTATCTCAGGATTCTCTTAGATATAAACATGTGGGATTCCATGGGATCATTTTGAAATTGGGCACACAATGTTACAACAAAAACAATTTTATGTTTTGAGGATATTAAGTAGAGAAGGTTGTTATCATGCCCCTACCAGGATAAATATGGATAGTGACTAGATTAAGGGCGATTGGACCTTAGGCGTGCCTCCCTATAAACTAGATTATACCAAAGATCATCAAGGGCCTAAGGTATAACTATGGTGAGACTATAACACCATATTATATTTGCAAGAACAATGGAAATAAAAAATCATCCAAAAATAATAAACAAATCAAGCAATAAAAAATAAAAAAGACATACTATAATGAAATGGAATGAAATATACAATCATACAATAAATGATTTCCTACTGGACCGATCATATATACATGGTAAAAAAAATACATTGAGGCTCTACTATAACCACAATTCATACCTCATTCTAGTATCTGGTCTAACTGAGCCATCCCACTCAATAATCAAATCCCAAGCCTTTGCCCAACTTGATCCTGCAACCACGTGAGGGCTACTCAGGTACCCAAGTGCAATGGCCAGCCATGCAGGGTGTGACTAAAACTCAGTAGGGATCCACCAACATGGTTCCACACATAACCTAGTATATGTAGTGTATGATCATGTGTTATGATCAGAATAATAACATTACTACTGAAAATAAATAAATAAAAACTACGAGACCTCAGGTTCCACACTGACAAATGTGGCCGGTTATACCTACTTTGACCAGTACCTAAATATCATTGATCCCATAATTAACCACACAAGGGGACCATGTCATACCCTATAACTAGTATCCAATATCATACTTGATGCATCTAGTGCTGGAGTGTCTCTGATCATGACACATAATTCTGCCAACCAATTTAAAATCTAGGGTCTTATTCACCTTGGTATACAAAATATAACCACCAGGGGTCTAACTCATGATGGTATATAGAAGATAAACACTCAGGGACTCACTCACCCCGGTATAAAGAATATAAACACATGGGTTCTAGCTCACCCCGGTATGCAGAAGATAAACAGCCAGGGTCTAACTCACCCTGGTATACAAAAGATAAATAGCCATGGTCTAACTCACCCTGGTATAGAAAATATAAACACTCAGGGTCTAACTCAACCCAGTATGCAAGATTAATGGCCAAAACCCAATCAGGGAAGTCCATAGTATCCAAATATACGTGAGGGGTCACATCCCCTACCTGTAAATCCAAGGAGCATTCCCAAGTCATTTTAAATTTCCAATACTACTCCATGTGAATGTACCATATTATCCATATCATGACCACTCCATGAGAGTTTTCCATTTCTTTTACATCATTAAAATCATCATTTTTGAATTTAAGGGTCAAGTACAACACTAGTAGTTCTAGAGTTTCAAGGTTTCTTCTGGTCTGATAGCCTAACACCCCTACACTACCCCTCTCTAGGGTCAACATCACTGGGGAACCTCCCATGGGTCCCTAGGTCTCATCGTCGCAACACGAACACCCTATATGGGTTACTTGGTATTCGTCTCATCTCTTAGATCCATACCCATCATCAAGAGGGTAAAACATCCCTCAACCTTATCATGATTAATATACGTCCACACTGGACTCTTGGAATAAGTCTCACTGGAGTCACTCTCAAAGATAGAGTAAATACCATATTGTATCTCAAGTCATGCTATATCGGTATCCCCACCCAAACTAACATAAATCAACCCAAGGCATACTCATTCAGGAAAAAATATCCTAGTGAGGAGGTCCACGCACCCACAATCATCTATACCTAGCATCAGGATCTAAAGCAATCACATAACTCCCTAAATCCCGAATAGGGAGAATCGTCTTATTCAATCACATCCCACCACTTAGAGGATATCCAATCACTTATACAATGTTCTACCAATTCTTACTTGGGACAACATCCAATTCCAACCCTTCAATTGATAAGGAGGTTCAATAAGACTCCTATACCAAGGCCAAAATGTCTCACATATCCCGATTCACTTAATTTACACCCCTCAGGGTCCATTTCTTATAAGGTATGAATTTATAATGATGACCTTGACCATCAATGGACATGGTAATCAATCCAGTGAACAAGGGTCCATCTTGGACCTTGTCACTTTGTAATTTCATTTAGGGAATAACATTTTAATTAAAATATTTACTTAATTTTAAATATTTTATTCAATTTAGATAGTAAATTTTTTTAGGGGAAATATATTACACTACACACACCATAAAAAATCCAGAAAAACTATGGGGGCATGCATCAAGATCACCTAACTCATTTAAAAAGACTTTGGCTCTTCAATTCACCACTTGGAAGCTCCACCTAGGCTCAACAAGCCCTTCCACAATCAACTGGACATCCTTAACTCACATGAGGTCCTAAATCATGCCAAAGTAACCAAAAATAGTTAATTATATAATTTATAATTAATTAAACAATTAATTTCCAAAGATTCATAATGATTAAAATTTTGTTGGGAACTCCTGCCACATTGGAGAAACAACCAATTGAACTCAGGGGGTCCATGGCGCATCCTCGGTCCTATCCCAAGACAAACACCTAATAAGCAATGATGAATAAATCACCAATTTAAATTTATTATAAGAAAAATTATTAATAAATTTGGTGGTGTGACATACCTCTATCGAATCAATGAGCGACGACAGAAAACTATCGCTATGGGACACCCTCTATCAAATCTGAGAAAAAGCCTCATGTGAATCAACCAATTCACCATGATCTAGATGAACTATAACTGAAACCCTTACCATAGAAGTGAAATCAAGAGAAAAGTAAAAGAAAATAAGAATGAAGTCCAACCGAGGATAAATATTACTTAAAACATGAAGAAATATCATCAAAGAACCCCCAAATCGAAGGTGAATCGAAGAAAGGAGAGGGATATGACTGACTGGGGTGTACATGATAGTGAGAAGAAGAAAAAGGGGGATGATAATTAAAATATTATAGGCAAAAAACCATAAAATACAATTTTAATGAGACATATGGTTTGTCCGCATGATTTTATGAACCATGCGCCAACAATGCTATAGACGCTCCCCAAGTACACCCCTCTTATGCAGTTAGTCTACACAATTTACTAAATTGTGTGCCAATCATGGGAATTGGTTTCGTAACAATCTACAACATTTCCTAGGGGATGTCTGTAGCTATGTGTAAACCATGTTCCAAGCCCTAGGTCTAAACCACCCTACACTGTTTGACATGGAATCCACATAGTTTACCCTAAACCATTTTCCATCCATGCCAAATATCCATTAAATATGAAAATTGAACTAAAAACCCTCTCGAACTCAGGGTTCTACATAGTTTTCCTAAACTATGCACACCAAACCATGAACCCTACGAAATTTCCTCCAAAAACTTTTGAAATTCAACTCGAATCTCCCAAAACTTTCCTGGGAACATATGCCACCTCTCAAGCCTCAAACCAAATTTTAAAACATCAAATCATGATGCTTGAACTCCCATATTATCAATCTAAATCTCTGTTCTTTGAATAGTCCATCCACGAGATTTCTAAAAATTCAAAATTCCTATGAAAATCACAACTCATATAAAATCAGTGTTTTACAACTTCCTTATATTAATACTTCTCATCCCTGAGAAGTCTCATCAACCATTAAACCATCAATCCCGACCAACTCATTTCTTCTATTCACAATTAACTCATTGTGTTCCATCTTCAAATTCCCAACATGATTCTAATATGGAACTCCAAACCTAAGGTTCTCACTTCACTAAATCTCAAGACATTGCTTGCATCCAATATCGAACAGGTGAGATGATACTTACTTGCACCTGTCTAATGAAAGAAACCATGGTGTCATAAATTGGTTCATCATGCATCCTATAGTGCTCCCCATACTAATACTCTACTCATCAGATCAAATTTTGATACATGTTGCATCCAACCATTTAAATTTTCCAATGAAACAAAGTTCAAGTGGTCCAATTATAAGGACTCGGCCTTAAACATTACATAATCTAGAATTAAATGAATAATTCACATTGAGGATCTTTTCAAGTTTAGTTTTTTAGAGAATTAGGATAAAACTATTTCATCTCAAAATATTACAAGGTAGACACTTCTACACAATTTCCATTTTTTTTCATAAAATAAAAACTCTTAAAAAAAGAGTCATGTCTAGTTCCATGTTTTAGACAACATGAATTTTTTTGATCCCATCCTTGACCCTATTCATCTTTAAGTCCGGTGAAAACATTTCAAAACTTGGGATGAGCATAAAAATCTCAGTAAGGGTTATAAAAAAAATAATTAAAACATTTTTTCATAAATACATACAAAACATGAAATCATTTACTTACCTCATGAAATCATAAGATTTATGAAAGACTCATAGAAATAATTAATCATAAAGGTAACATGGGGAATCCATATCATACTTAAATTATATGTATCACGGCTACATAGGGACTTACTTTGGAATACCCATCACAGTATATTCCCTAAATCTCTTTTTATAAACATTCACTTTTACCTCCATCACGTTACCCAATGCATTGGAGAGCTATCTCGGCCTCACCCACCCTAGGTTTATCACGGAACCACCTGTATATGTAAACAATTCCCAATAACCATAAAATAAACATAACATATAACACATGTATAAAGTAAAGATAACATTTCCACATTCCAATATATCAAATCAAGATATTGAAATAAACAATGTTTTATCAAATAATTTTCAAAACCATTTAAAAAGAGCTTTTTTTGAATCAAAGTGTCCCATACCACTTTGAAGATTTTAAATGAATTATCATATGATAACATTAATGTACATACAGATAAATCCTAAATCCCATTCTGAAAAAATTGAAATTAATGATAAATATTTATAAGAATAAATCTTTAAAACATTTAAAACGATATATTTGTTAAATAGTTTTTTTAATAAAAAGAGTGATGCTTGAAAACAAATAAATGAGGAATAAAATTTAATCATAACATTATAATATCATGAGAAAAAGGGATTCATGTTATAATATGTCAAAGGACAGTATATACACCATATAAGATTTAATTGGTGTATAACAACAATGAAGTCTCAGTGGAAATGTATATTGAGATGAAATCCCTTATAAAGATGGTATCCTTAAATTAAGGATAAATCAATCACATAATTATGTGTGACTAATATAAATACACCCAATATAAGTGGATATTAAGTGTAAAATAATCATAGGTCATTCACACATATTAATAGGATGACATATTAAAGAATTACAAGTTGAACCCAAAGAATTGAAATTGGGTAAAAAAGTTCCCTTGTGAAAATTCGACAGCCTAACGATGTCAATTTAAAATTCAGAGAATGATTTGATGAGATAAAAAGTGTATCACATCACTTGGACATAAATTCTACATCAATAAGGATATATAATAACATATCCCAACATAATAAGGTGTAAATTAAAATTCATAACAAAAAGAAGTCTTTTAAAAAAGAAGAGGGTGAAAGGTTCCCTTACCGATTTGGTAACTTACAAAACATACTCCACATGAAAGAAGGATCATACAATGAAGATGTAAATACTCATAAATAAAATTATATTACACAAAGAGTACAATCATGGGTAGTACATACACCACACAAAAGGAAACAGTGGAAAGTATACCATGAATCTCACGGGAATAAAAAGTGAGATGAAACGCTTTACCACGTTGTATTCAACTGAGTCGTATGAACAAAAGTTAATAACCACCAAATTAATCACAAAATACCATGAGTATAATTATAATAATGATAATATATATCAAAATTCTGTACACAATACACCAAATTCAATAAATAAGTGGCGAATAATGGAAATCTCATGAAATTAAGAGTGAGATTAGAAAATCCCTTACCTCGTGTCCGACTTGACTCAATCGTTCTTTAATCTCCTGAATAATAAACTAAAGTTAATTTCTAATTGATTAATAATTTTTTTCAAATTTATTATTCCTTTTATATAACTTATTAACATGTTATAAACATTATGTAATCATTTAAGTTAATAATGTTTGTTTTGTCGATATTTGGTACCTGAGTCAAAAATGAACACCTTATATTACAAGTTGTCCATGTGGTCAATAGTTCATTATATCCAGAATTATATTCATTATTTAGATATCATATATATCATATATATCCATTATATACATGTATTTATAATAGTACATAACATTTAGAGGTTAGAAATGAAATGTAACATTCATGGAGACGGTAAGCCGTACGTCCGTGAGAACACTACTTTCATTTATATTTCTTTTTTTAATGGAAATAAAACATAATTATAAATAGTTATATTATAATTACAGTATAATATCACATATAATATAATTAACTCCATCCTTTATTCATGCCACATAAGGCATTAACGAATCACATCACTTTGAGGGGGCGGTAGTCTGCACTTCCTCAAATGAGATTATCGTATTTACCCACTATGGAAACCAAAAAGGCATGCTATAAATGGAAAATATAGAAGCACAAAGAAAACATAAACATAATATATATCATATATAAATACAGTTCCATCATAATGGCCACCATGAGAGATGGTAGGAGATAATCTAACAATCATCGTTTCATGAGGCGTTAGTTTTCCATCCACAGAAACATTATGTTCTTCACCCATTAGATGGAGGTGTGTGTAAGTGAAGTTCAAATAATTCTCATAAAAACATCATATTATACTGAGGATACTGGTTTTGTTTCAAAATAAAGTAATAAAAAGAGTTTAGGGGTTGGATAAGTAAAATAAAAGAAAATAATTTAAGAGAAACTGTTACCCTTAATTTGGGTAACTACTTTTGGTTTGAACTAAAAGGACTTCTTGAAGAGCCTTATGCCTAAGGTAAGGCTTATAGGTGGAGGAGAGGGATGTAGGGAGCTTAATTGGAAAGATTTTGGATGAGACAAATTTCTTTATAGGTGTAAGGAATTGGTTGCAATTGGTCTCCTTTTATAAGGGGGAGGAGGGTCTCTTTTGGAAACACTAGTGCATAAAACGTTTTTTACGTCACCATTTTTTACGTCGGTTATATAAAACCGACGTCATAATATGTAAAACGAGGTTTTTTACGTCGGTTATTTCTTAACCGACGTAAAAACCTGTGTTCGGTACACATTTAATGTCGGTTATTTTTATAACCGACGTTATTAATCGCGCGGCTTCGTTTTTTACGTCGGTTATTTTTATAACCGACGTAACAAACGCGGTTTTCGAAGGCCCTTTGACGTCGGTTATTCAATAACCGACGTAAAAAACGCGGTTTTTGAAGGCTTTTTTACGTCGGTTATAAAATAACCGACGTAAAAAAAGAATCCGCAGATGTTTTTGACGTCGGTTATTCCATAACCGACGTAAAAAAACGCGGATTTTGAGCCATTTGTTACGTCGGTTATATAATAACCGACGTAAAAAATGAATCGGAGGAAGGTTTTTACGTCGGTTATTGAAATAACCGACGTTATAAATGTTTTTAAAACAATTATCACGTCGGTTATTGAATAACCGACATGATAACTCATTTAAAAATTTACCCAGACCCGTGGATTGTCATTCGCGAGTTTACCTTCGACAGTCGCGACTCGTCTCTCTCGCGCGTAAACCCGAATCGGCTCGTCCATTTCGTTGGTTTAGATTCGTTTTGCGATCATCGTTTCTCATATTTAATCTCCTCGGATCAATCATCTAAACTCGCAGCACTCAGGTAATCCTCCCACTCGTTCGTTTTTTTTCGCGGATAGTAAATATATATGTGTTGTGATTTTTTTGTTGAAACTAGCTAAGATTCTTCGATTGCGAACCCTTTTAACTCGTTTTGGCACCATAATCTTATTTATCATCCCTAGATCTATTTGTTAGACTTGCAATATTGAGTAATTTTATGATTTCACTAATTTTTCATCGTTTTCTATAAATCCCCGAGAGGGTTGGGGCGTGTCCATTTGGATGGGTTGCCCTTTTACAGTTGTTACTACTTTATTCACACACAACCATGGAATAGGTGCATGGATTTGGGGTCGGGGGTGTCCAGGGGGGTTTACAAGGGGGTGGGTGGGTGTGGGGGGCTGTCCAAGGGTGTGGGTGGGTGTTGGGGGGTGTCCAGGGGGGTGTCCAAGGGGGTAGGGGGTGGGGGGGTGGTGTCCAGGAGGGGTGGGGGGGCTGTCCAGAGGGTTGGGGGGTGTCCAGGGGGGTGTCCAAGCAGGTCGGGGGTGGGGGGTTGTGTCCAGGAGGGGTGGGGGTGCTTTCTAGAGGGGTCGGGGGCTGTCCAGAGGGGTCGGGGGGTGTCCAGGGTGGTGTCCAAGGGGATGGGTGGGTGTGGGGGGCTGTCCAAGGGGGTGGCGGCCTGTCCAGAGGGGTCGGTGGGGTGTCCAGGGGGGTGTCCAAGGGGGTGGATGGGTGTGGGGGGCTGTCCACGTGGGTGGCGGCCTCTCCAGAGGGTATTTGGGGTTGTCCGGGTGGGTGGGGGGGCTGTCCAGAGGGTTGGGGGATGTCCAGGGGGGTGTCCAAGGGGGTAGGGGGTGGGGGGTGGTGTCCAGGAGGGGCGGGGGGCTGTCCAGAGGGGTCGGGGGTGTCCAGGGGGGTTTACAAGGGGGTGGGTGGGTGTGGGGGGCTGTCCAAGGGCGTGGGTGGGTGTTGGGGGGTGTCCAGGGGGGTGTCCAAGGGGGTAGGGGGTGGGTGGTGGTGTTTAGGAGGGGTGGGGGGGCTGTCCAGAGGGTTGGGGGGTGTCCAGGGGGGTGTCCAAGCAGGTCGGGGGTGGGGGGTTGTGTCCAGGAGGGGTGGGGGGCTGTCCAGAGGGGTCGGGGGGTGTCCAGGGGGGTTTACACATCGATTTGTTTTATATTTCAAAATTGTTATATTCAAATTATGATTTTTTTCATATAAACATATATTTGTCTTATCTAAAAAAAATATATATTTTTTCTATTTGTTATAGGTAATAATGAGTCGAAGTTGGATTACGGCACATCGAATGAGCAATGAATATGAGGAAGGTGTTGATGCCTTTTTGGAATTTTCTAAACGAAATGTTCCAAGTAGTGACATTTTTTTCTGTCCATGCCTGAAATGTCTGAATATGAAGAAGTTGAAAAGTAGAGAGATAAAAGATCATCTGATTTGTCATGGTTTCAATCCGAGTTACAACCCTTGGATTTGGCATGGCGAAACTGGACAGAATGTCACTGATGATAATGAATCGCAAGATGGTAACTCCGATGGAATTGAAGAAATGATTCGCGATATTGTAGCAGAACAAATTGAGATAGAACCGAGAGTTGCACGTCTATATGGTGATGCCGAAAAACCATTATATCCTGGTTGTACAGATTTTACGGTTTTGTCGGCGGTGTTAAGATTGATTAACCTGAAGGCGAAACATGGATGGAGTGACAGAAGTTTTACAGAGCTGCTACAATTGATGAAATACATTCTTCCAAAAGATAACGATCTTCCAGATTCACATTATAAGGCCAAAAAAATATTATGCCCGATGGGATTGGGATACAGGAAAAAACATGCATGTCCGAATGACTGCATTATATATAGGAAGGAATATGAATTTCTGAAAGAGTGTCCCAAATGTGGGACATCACGGTATAAGGTGAAAGAAAAATCACAAGCTGATGTAGAGATTACAAAGCTCCCTTCAAAGGTATTTTGGTATCTTTCTATAATTCCTCGTTTCAAACGTTTATTTGCTAATTCACATGATGCAAAAAGGTTAAGATGGCATGCTGATGAGCGGGTATGTGATGGAAAAATACGTCATCCAGCTGATTGTCCACAATGGAAGAAAATTGATGCCCAGTACCCTACATTTGGAAATGAAATTAGAAATCTGAGACTAGGCTTGTGCACAGATGGAATGAATCCATACCGAACCCTCAGTAGCACACATAGTTCATGGCCTGTTTTATTGGTAATTTACAACCTCTCTCCTGAAGTTTGTATGAAGCACAAATATGTCATGTTGAGTATCATGATCTCTGGTCCAAAGCAACCCGGCAATGATATTGATGTATACTTGTCACCGCTGATTGATGATTTGAAACTTTTATGGGCTGATGGTATTAGGGTGTATGATTCTTATAAAATGGAATATTTTCAACTGCATGCAGTGCTTCTATTCACTATAAATGACTTCCCAGCATATGGAAATTTGTCTGGATACAGTGTTAAAGGGCATAAAGCATGTCCAATTTGCGAACAACAGACGTCATATTGTCAATTGCATCATGGGAGGAAAACAGTGTACATGGGTCATCGAAAGTTTTTGCCTATGGATCACCCTTATAGAAGACTAAAAAAGGCATTCAATGGCTCACAAGAATTTGATACTGCTCCTCAACCTTTATCCCCAGAATTGTATTTTGAGAGGGTGAAAAACCTTGATGTGACATTGGGAAAGACACAGAAATCTGGTAATGATAGACATATTTGGAAGAAAAGGTCAATATTTTTTGAGCTACCATATTGGAGGTATCATGAAGTCAAACATAATATTGATGTCATGCACGTGGAGAAGAATATCTGTGATTCTTTGATCGGAACATTGCTAGATATTAAAGGAAAGACAAAAGATGGGTTGAATGCAAGGTTAGACCTACTTTCAATGGGAATACGTTTGGAGTTAGCTCCCACTCCTAAAGGAAGACGAACATTTATTCCCCCGGCTTGGCATACATTATCGAAGAGGGAGAAAAGTAGCTTCTGTCAGTGTCTTCATGATATCAAAGTGCCTCAAGGTTATTCTTCAAATGTAAAAAATTTTGTCTCATTGAAAGACTTGAAGTTGATAGGTATGAAATCACATGATTGTCATGTCATGATGCAACAAATTCTACCAGTTGCACTGCGTGGAATATTGCCCATCCGTGTCAGAAAGACTATAATGAGGTTGTGTTATTTTTTCAATTCAATTTGCAACAAGGCGATTGATGTGAATGCTTTGAACATTTTGGAAAAGGATGCAATTATTATACTTTGTCATTTGGAAATGTATTTTCCTCCAACTTTTTTTGATATGATGGTGCATTTACTGATTCATCTGGTTCGAGAAATAAGGCTTTGTGGACCTGTATATCTTCGTTGGATGTATCCTTTTGAAAGGTATATGAAAATATTAAAGGGATATGTTAAAAATCCATATCGACCTGAAGCCTCCATTATTGAAAAGTATATTTCTGAGGAGGTAGCAGAGTTTTGTACGAGTTACTTGGCTACGGCGCAACATATAGGTTTGCCTCCATCTCGCCATGAACGGGTTAATAATGAGGGAAAGGGGATTCGTGGCTTGAAAGTCAAATCACTGTCAGCTGAACATATGAAGAAGTTAGAATCATACATCTTGAATAACATATCTGATGTTCAACCGTATATCACATTGCATATTAATGAGTTGAAACAATGTCATCCAAAGAAGAAAGAAATGTGGATTTTGAATGAGCACAACAAAACTTTTTTTCCATGGTTTAAAAAGACCTTGCTTGGTAGATCAGATGTATCAGAGACATTAAAATGGATAGTGGGTGGTCCATCTTTAAATGTGATAACATGGTCCGCTTATGACATTAATGGTTATACATTTCATACGAAAGCTCAGGACAACAGAAGTGCAGTTCAGAATAGTGGTGTATTGGTGTTTGCAGAAGCAATGCATTTTTTGAGTGCTAAGGACAGAAACCCAATTTCGGCATCAAGTGCATATTATGGAGTGATTGAAGACATATGGGAGGCTGATTACTTTAAAATTAAAGTTCCCGTTTTTAACTGTAAATGGTTTATCGGTAACAACAGTGTCAGACACGATGAATTTGGAATGACACTTGTTAATCTGAATAGATTGGAAGACACAGCTGATTCTTTTATAATGGCAACACATGCCAAACAAATTTTCTATGTAGTAGATCAATCAGATATGCAGTGGGCTATTGTTTTACAAGGGAAAAACCAATATGTTGGTGAGGATGAATTTGATGAAGATGCTGATTTATGTGAGATCCCTACTTCCATGGAAAGATTAACAGAACATAATGATGAGTATGTTGAAGACATGGTTTGTGCCATAAGGAATGATCACGACGAAGGAATTTGGGAAAACAATCCAACTGTACATTCCTAAAATTACAGGTAACACAAGTTTATTTCTTGTTTACATTTAGTTTTTTCATATAATGTTAGATACTGTAAATTTTTTACTTATTAAAATATGTATCAAACCAAAACGATAAAACAATAAAAACCGTAAAGAAGAGAAGTCCTGGGCGCACCGGCAACCGGTCCTCTCTGTCTGAACCACCGGCCGGCCGCTGGCTCACCAGCGGCCGGCCGGTGTTGAGCCAGCAGCCGGCCGGTGGTTCAGACAGAGAGGAAGGCTCTCTGTCTGGTCCACCGGCCGGCCGGTGCTGAGCCAGCGGCCGGCCGGTGGTCCAGACAGAGACCGAGCCTCTCTGTCTGGATCACCAGCGGCCGGCCGGTGTTGAGCCAGCGGCCGGCCGGTGGTTCAGACAGAGAGGAAGGCTCTCTGTCTGGTCCACCGGTCGGCCGCTGGATCACCACCGGCCGCCCGGTGGACCAGACAGAGAGCCTTCCTCTCTGTCTGGATCACCAGCGGCCGGCCGGTGAGGAGCCAGCGGCCGGCCGGTGGTTTAGACAGAGAGGAAGGCTCTCTGTCTGGTCCACCGGCCGGCCGGTGGTGATCCAGCGGCCGACCGGTGGTCCAGACAGAGGAAGGCTGTCTGGTCCACCGGCCGGCCGGTGGTGAGCCAGCGGCCGGCCGGTGGCATCAGTGATTCCACTTTTCAGCTTTCTTATGCCAACTCCTTGGCAACATTTTGCCTGTGTTTACCATGTTTATCATTGTTTAACATGCTTACCATATTACCGATGTTTACTATTATGTAATTTAGTACACTTTTCTATTTGTGAACTAATGTTTGTTTTTTTGATTTGAAGGAAAATGACAGATCAATCAGTTGATCAGCCACATGATTCTGGAGATGAGCATATTGGTCATACATCTGGGGAGGAACATTCACATGCTCCTATTACGAAAAAGAGTTCAAAGGTTGGTAAGCGTGGGTGCACACGTTTACCAAAATTATCACTTGCCCGTACGAAGGAGGAGAGGATAGTCGTGGAGTTTGATGAGGATGATCTTCCTAGAGGTCCAAATGCTAAAGATTTTAAGGGTTTTGTAGCAACTCAGGCTAAGAGCAAAGTAAGCATTCTCTATGATGATTGGAGAAGTGTGGATAAGGCGACAATTTCTCAGCTGTGGGAGACCATCTTGGTAAGATCTTTTGCTATTGTTTGACTGTTCTTTAAATGTTTCTAGTATATATAATATTTTTAACCTCTTTTTTATCAGATGACATTTGATATTCCTGACACTGGAGGAGTCAGGAAGAAATGCTTATCGTTGGCTGCTAGGAGATGGAGGGATTTCAAATCTACCCTCTCATCTGATTTCATTTATGGTCATAGGAGTCGTGAGAATCCATGTCGTATATATCCTTTTATAGATGAAGACACATGGAGAGAATTTTTTGAAAGTAGAATAAAAGAATCATTTTTGGTAAGGGCAATGTAAACTTTTATAAGCTTTCTTATATAAATGATCTTATTATTGTTTTGTTAATGATTAGTTATTCTTAATTTACAGCAAACAAGGAAAGCTCATCAAGAGATCCAATCTAAAAATGTACACCCTCATAGTTTATCTCGGGGAGGGTATGCATTATTGGAAGAACAAATGATGGCAGAAAAATTTCAACAACTAAGAGCTGAGTCTTCAAGCTCTGGAGAGGTGGCCCCTCCATCCCCTCCATCTAGACATGAGAAATGGAAAAGAGCTCGGAAGGGCAAAAAAGGACAATATCTTTCGGAAGAATCGAGACTCGTAGTTGAGAGGATTGTAAGATATCTATTTTATTTATTTAAGTTTACTATTTTCGTCATATATTTCCAATCATTATAGAAAAGTTCAATTACTTATTACAGGACTCTCTTGAGGAGCAGAGTTCACAGGGGACATTTACACCATCTGGGAGGGAAGATATTTTATCTGTGGCATTGGGAAAGCCCGAACATCCTGGCCGTGTAAGAGGATATCCGGCAGGTGTATCGGTAAGAAAAGTGTTGCCACGTTCCTCAACTTCTAACGTTGAAGGAGTTTATAAAAAAAATAGAATCGTTGGAGGCTGAAGTCCATAATATTAATGCGACAATGGAGGACAAGATTAGAGCATCGGTGCAGTTAATGTTTGCAGACTTGCAAAGACAATTTCAGGGTGCAGCTCCCACTCCACCTCTCCCAGTAGCTCCCACTCCCCCACCTCAGCCTGCGGACCCCATTTTTGATCCTCCTCCTCCGCCGCAGCTACCTACTTATTGTGAGTTGTATGTTGATGATCCTCAACATCATATAGTTGCATATGGGATGGTATATTGTATAGGAGATACAGTTCATCATCAACAGTTAGAGGTAGAGAATCAGAGGGTCACTGTACAAGATATTATAGATAGATCAGCTCGGATACCATTACCTACAGATGAGGTGACGACAGTTGGACATAGTATCGGCCATTTTTTACTTTGGCCATCCAGACTTCTTCGACTCATTACCATAGAGGTATGGATGTTATATCTTTTATTTTATATTTTTATTAATGTTTTATCATTTGAAAACTAATATATTTTTCAATTTATTTTTACAGGAATACTTCAAAGGTAAATAAATACTGTATAGACAACAACAAAGACAGATAGCTATGACATCAGATGCAGATACTAGCAGTCTTGACAAATTGTCAAGATATTCAAATTTGTTGGCGGATCATTATGACTTTACAATGGAAGCTCATGTCTGTGGACGTGAACTATGTGTGGGGATTATGAAAACTGATATCATGGAGTTTGTCACTGGAGATAAGTTGGGCATCAACGTGGTGCAAATTTTTATCATGTAAGTCTTAACTCCTTTTCCTTGCGTTATATTTATTAAAAATGTATACTTATGTCTGCTTTGTATTAGGTATATGTATAAAATTTGTGAGAGGAATGAGCTGACAGATGTATATGGATTCGTGGACCCACAATTGATTTCCCCTGAAGCATGTGCATTGGATGAGGAACAAAGAATGCTTTATATTGCTGATAGATTTGAAAAGAATGTAATCACACAGTGTTGGATGATGCCTTTTTGTGAGAGGTATGAAACACATCCCTCTCAAAGAGTTAATTATCTTTTAACATAAAAAACCACTAACGTTAAATTTCCTTTTCTCAGGGATCATTGGATGTTAGGGGTTTTTTGCCCTAGGGAGAAAACACTTTATTGGATATGCTCTCTCCATGATGATGTGCGAGAAAGTTTTAAGAATATATTGGAAACGTAAGTTTCAATTTCACAATAGTTTTATATATTATAATGAATTTTAAATTTACCCCATTCGTATTATTTTCTAACAGGGCATGGGTCCACTTTCGAAAAAGCGCAAAGAAAAGGAATTACAAGATCAAATATGTACATGCAAAGGTAAATATCCATTTATAATTTGTACATTTTGATTTATTACATAAAAATAATATATTGAATTTACACTCATTCAAACAGAAATGTCATGAGCAACAAGGCATCATCGAATGCGGATATTACATGTTAAGATTTATGTATGAAATAATAACAACTGGGACAGTTCTGAGTTTTGACCTGGTAAGATTTCCTTTTTCTAATAATATTTTAATTTGATTTATTCATTATACACGTTGACTACTATCCTTTTCCTTTGTAGCTTTTTGATGACCCTCAACCCTTTACTGCTGAAGATATCAAACACTTACAAGTGGAGTGGTCAAATTATTTTACAGGTTTGATTGACTTTTAGTTGTTTGTAATGTAAAATGTAATTTTGAATATTGTCAATGTAATTGTGTATTTCGTAGTCGTTTAGGTTGGATTTAGTTTTTTTTGAAGTTGACATTGTAAGTTTTGAATGTTATATAAGTGAATGTTTAATTTTTCTCTACTTCTTGTTTTGGTCTACTGTTGATGGTTTTTCTGGTCTGGATTTTGGTATGGGGGGAGAGGTTCCAAGGGGGTGGGTGGGTGTTTGGGGGGTGTCCAAGGGATATGGGAGGGGTGTCCAAGGTGTGTTTGGGGCTGTCCTAGGGGTCGGGGGGGGGGGGGGTGTAAATGAGGGTGGGGGGGTGTCCAAGGGGCGGGGGGTGTCCAAGGGATATGGGAGGGGTGTCCAAGGTGTGTTTGGGGCTGTCCAAGGAGTCGGTTGGGTGTAAATGAGGGTGGGGGGGGGGGGGGCTGTCCAAGGGGTGGGGGGGTGTCCAAGTGGTGGGGGGTGTCCAAGGGATATAGGAGGGGTGTCCAAGGGGTGTTTGGGGCTGTCCAAGGGGATGGGGGGGTTTCCAAGGGGTAGGGGGGTTTCCAAGGGGTCGGGGGGGTGTCCAGGGGGTGGGGGGCTGTCCAAGGGGTGGGGGGGTGTCCAAGGGGTGGGGGGGGGGGGTGTCCAAGCGATATGGGAGGGGTGTCCAAGGGGTGTTTGGGGCTGTCCTAGTGTTCGGGGGGTGTAAATGAGGGTGGGGGGGCTGTCGAAGGGGTGGGGGGGTGTCCAAGGGGAAGGTTGGGTGTAAATGAGGGGGGGGGGGGTGTCCAAGGGGTCTGGGAGGGCTGTCAAGGTGTGGGGGGGTGTCCAATGGGTGTTTGAGGCTGTACTAGGGGTCTTGGGGGTGTAAATGAGGGTGGGGGGGGTGTCCAAGGGGTGGAGGTTGTCCAAGGGATATGGGAGGGGTGTCCAAGGGTTGTGGTGGGGGAGGGCTGGCCAGGTTGTTAGGTGGGTATAGATGAGGGTGGGGTTCAGTTGGGGCTTGGGGGAGGGCTGGCATGGCTATTTTTGTTTGGTTTCTGGTTGCTTTTTGGTGAGAGCAGTGCAATTATTTAAAAAAAATAATAATTTCTTTCACGTCGGTTATTTTATAACCGACGTGGTAAATAAATCGGTAGGGGTTTATCACGTCGGTTTTTTCTAGAACCGACGTGATAAACCGTTCCCGGGGATTTTATCACGTCGGTTCTTAATATAACCGACGTGATAAAAGGCCTGGGAATCGATTTACCACATCGGTTATTGAATAACCGACGTGCTAAAACGTTTCCCAGGCCTTTTTATCACGTCGGTTTCCTAAATAACCGACGTTATAATAGGCCAGGGGAATGGTTTATCACGTCGGTTATGACATAACCGACGTGATAAACGATATCCCAGGCGTTTTATCACGTCGGTTTAGGTAATAACCGACGTGATAAAGCCCCCCGCGCATATTTATCACGTCGGTTATTATATGAACCGACGTGATAACCACCGTGATGTTAGGGATATTACGTCGGTTTTAAATAACTGACGTAAAAAACGTTATTTATAACGTCGTCCGTATTAACGTCGCCTAAAAACCGACGTAAATAATAAAAAATAACCGACGTAAAAAACGTTTTCTGCACTAGTGAAAGTGTGAAAATATTATTTTATTATAAACTTATCATCGGTTTCAAAAGGTCCCAAAATCATTACAGTTGAATATAAGATGACTCATGGTCTAAATGAAATCATAAAATCAGAATTGGACATGTTTTTGATAATATTTTAATCATTATAATTTTATTTATTTAAATCATTTATTAATGAGGTAAATACTGCATCATTATTGTGTCATAAATAATTTAATTTATCTGATGTCTAAAAATTATAAAAAAATATGATGATGTAGGAAATATTTTTATATTTCCATTGAATACTTATAGTTGAAAATATAATTTATATAACCCCTTATAAAAATTAATTACTAAAAGATTTTTGTTAATGTCAATTTTGTCTTTACATTAAATTAATTAATCCAAATTGTCATTATCACTACCAAGTGGCTCAATGGGGTCCCAAAATTGACCCAAGAATGACCATGGTCGGAAAAGACTCATCCAATAATGTTAGGACAAGTGTTAATGAAATTTTGAAATATTATAATATTCTTTTAACCTTGAATCACTTTATTTACCTTTAACCGCGGTAAATAAAAGTCAATAGTTACTATTCTCAAAAATTATTTTCATCTTATTGTACCACATTTCACTTCTTGATAACAACCATGTATGTCGGATTTTCGAAATTCAATTCACAGAAGTGGTAAAATTTCATTTAAATGAAAAATTCGGTTTTTTAACTACCACTAAGTGGTTTCACTATTCATCAAAAATTGATGTTTTTCAGAAAAATACCAAAAATTCAGCCTAAGCTATATTTGATATTCCAAATTAAAAAATTATGTCTATTATTCCAAATTCAAAACATAGAAGTGGAATTAATTAATTTTAAAATCAATTCTCGTTATCAAAACAAATAGCGTGTTTTTATGAAACAATAACTATCAAATGATTGATACTTATTTATGTACAATTTCAAAGTGAAATTAATTCCAATGAACAAAATTGGATTAAATGGTAAAAATATATTTTAATTTCACTTTAAAACCAATTAAAAGGATAATATAACCATATATATAAATTAGATTAAAAGGCACTTTTTGAATTAAAATACAATATTTTTCACTATTCATTAAAAAATGAACTTTATCGGAAAAATTCCAAAAATTTACACAAAGTAAATTCTGATGTCCCCATTCTAAAAAAGGTTTTATTTGGTGAAATATAATGTATTAAAGTGACCAAAACTATATTTAAAAAGGGTTCGCCATTAGAAGGCGATAAATCGGCCTTTTAATGTAAATAATGCTTAAAATTAGATTCATTCACATTTTAAGCCTCTAATTTTTATTGGATAAATGTAAATACATTTAAGAAGCATGTACAATCATATTGTAGTTAGTTTCACTCATTCCCACCAATACAACTACTAGGAGTTAACTACCGTTTAAAATAATTATATATTATTAGTGTGCAACGTAAGATTTCAAAGAAACCCATTATTGCGTATCGGGTACGCTATCGAACATAGAAACCATTTTAAAGAAAAATTAATATTTAATTCAAAAATTAATAAATATGAATATTTTATATTTTTTATTTACCTGGGATGTTACATCCTTCCCCCCTTTGGGGAATTGCGTCCTCGCAATTTTAAAAATTGGGCTCAGAAACTTTATTGAAAGTCCCATATCGGAAAAAGAGTCAGTAAAACTATCACTTTAAAAGAAAGAAAGAGATGTAAAATGGTCACCTCAGTTAACCCATACTATGATTCCATGAAAACATGGATATGGAGGAGAAAAAAAAGGGTCAAGTTCTAATGGAGAGTGATAAGAAACATGATTAGGAGAAAGTTAACCATAAGAAAATCACAAACATATGATGTGTGTAAACGGTCTTTGATTACCGAGTAGGAAACGTAAACAAAGAAAATTTTTGTTTTACGTTCGTTTTCAAAATTTTGAGGAATTCATCTTCTACATAGAAAAAAACATAAGGAAACATGCTTACCTTTAAGTAGAGTTTCATCTTTTAATTCGTTTCTACCAAAACTAATCATTTCTCTATAATATGAGTATTCAAAAAGACTTGGTCACATCAAAAGCAGAAGAATCATATTCTAGAGAATCAAATAATCCACAAAAAGAGAACTATCTATTTCCCTTGTATTTAGACATCAAATAAAACAAAAATTGTTAGTACAAGATTAGATAATCACCAAAAGGATAGTCTTTCATAAAAAGAAATACAACTCTTAATCTCCAAAATTCAACAGAAAGAACCCAAGGTTCAAGATAGACCATTAAATAAAAATTTATCCATAAAAATCTTCAAAGTAATCCAAACTAATATTGAAACCCAAATCTCAGAAGGATTTAGTCACATAGTCTTCCAAGGTAAATCTTAACATTTATCTCCAAATAACATCAATTACTCTTAAAGTCTCATACTAAAAAGTAATTAACCTAATCACATATCCTCCATGATAGGTTAATCATTTCCATAGATAACTCAAAATAAACTTATTCTTTATTCAGAAGACCATATAACTAAAAATAATTAGTCATACTAATCAGGGACTTCACGTAGTCCAGTGGTAGGCGATAAATACCAGTCGCACTTTGGTCGTGGGTTCGATTCCTGCAGCTTCATCCGACGCGATGGGTTGTCACATGGTCTGCGTGTTGTCCCTTTTAAAAAACTATATAATTTTATATCATTCCTCAAAAAGAGATAAATTCATCAAAAATAAACATAACATAATTTAACCATGAAGGTTATCTAATAACTTTCATTTTGCATCCCAAAATGTATTAACAGGTAATTGCCTCAAATTCAAGGATCATATAAACCCAAATTGTTCTTTATAACTATATCCACAATAGATAAGATAATTATTCCTTGAATAAACTTTTCATATATCAAACATTAGGGTTACACAAACTATAAAAAGTCTTCTAATGTAATCCCATCATCACAAGAGCCTTAATACTTTTAAGCATTTCACCATCCTAAATTCTACCATAACTCATGAATCACTTATATGTTGACTTCTTACTCATTAAATATTCTTCATGATCTATTAACCAATCCTTTCCAACTTATTCTGAAATACTTCTTTCCTACAAACAAAATCATGAATCATATCCTAAGATTTCAATAATAGGAAAACATATGTTAAGAAATAATTCATACCTTTCATTGGTCATTGTCAGTTTCTTCATCCTCAATCAGAATGGAATTAGGTATTGGTAAATGAATATTTGTATGATCCTGGTGATCTTATTCCCAAAACATCTTCATAGAACATGTGTTTTCATAATGACCATGCACACCACATTTAAAACATTCAATTGATCCCTTGGAAAGGACTTCATTCCCTTTCCTAGAGTCAACTAGACGCTTCCTTTTTCCATAATAGGTTATTGCTTTATGAAGTTCATTTCCACATCTATAGCATCTTTATGTTCCTTTGAAACATTTTCCTAGGTGTTTCTTTCCACATCTTTGACACATAGTTTTTTGAACACACTTACCTTTATGATTATTACCTGAACTTACGTAGGGATTTGTTTCTCACATATATGATGCCCTATAAAAATCACTAAGGTTCAGGTGGTCAATCATGACTCCAGATAGTTGGTTGAGAATAACCACAAGAGTTCTCATTGCATCTCCCATATCACTCAGTTACTCATTCAAAAAATCGTACCAGTTTTCTTCACATCCACTATTACTTTGGTGGCGACTAGATCCAGCCATTTACTAAAACCAAAAACGTCAGTGTGAGTATATCACTAAAATCACATATAATACTAAGATATAATTATTCATGATATCTTAAACTCATTTAATTTATCTAAAAAAACTATGACTCTTTCTGAAATCCTAACCATTATGGTAATGTCACTTATTCTTAAAGAATACCCTAACCTCTAAAGTTATCTAAACTGACCTCTAATACTAACTATAAGGACCCGACCTTAAACATTACATAATCTTGAATTAAATGAATAATTCACATTGAGGATCTTTTCAGGTTTAGAGTTTTAGAGAATTAGGATATAACTATTTCATCTCCAAAGATTACAAGGTAGACACTTCTACACAATTTCCATTTTTTTCAAAAAATAAAAACTCTTAAAAAAAGAGTCATGTCTAGTTCCATGTTTTAGGCAACATGAATTTTCCCTGATCCCATCCTTGACCCTATTCATATTTAAGTCCTATGAAAACATTTCAAAACATGGGATGATCATAAAAATCTCGGTAAGGGTTATAAAACAAAGAATTAAAACTGTTGTTCATAAATACATACAAAACATGAAATCATTTACTTACCTCATGAAATCATTAGATTTATGAAAGACACATAGAAATCATTAATCAAAAAGGTAACTTGTGGCATCCATATCATACTTACATTGTAGCTATCACATCTACATAGGGAGTTAGTTTGGAAAACTCATCACATTATATTCCCTAAATATCTTAGTAGAAACATTCACATTTACCTCTGTCACGTTACCCAATGCATTGGAGAGCTATCTCAGGATCACCCACCCTAAGTTTATCATGGAACCACCCGTATACATAAAAAATGACCAATAACTATAACATAACCATAACATATAACACATGTATAAAGGAACGATAACATTTCCACATTCCAATATATCAAATCAAGATATTGAAATAAACAATGTTTTATCAAATCATTTTTAAAACCATTTAAAAAGGGATTTTTTGAATCAAAGTGCCCCATACCACTTTGAAGATTTTAAATGAATTATCATTTGAAAACGTTTTTTTTTCATAAAGATAAATCCTAAAACCCATTTTGAAAACATGGACATTGATGATAAATATTTAGAAGAATAAATCTTTAAAACATTTAAAACGATATATTTGTTAAAGAGTTTTTTTAACAAAAAGAGTGATGGTTAAATAAAAATAAATGAGGAATAAAATTTAATCAGAACATTATAATATCATGAGAATAAAGGGATTCATGATATAATATGTCAAAGGATAGTATATACACCATATAAGATTTAATTGGTGCATAACAACAATGAAGTCCCAGTGGAAATGTAAATTGAGATGAAATCTCTTATAAAGATGGTATCCTTAAATTAAGGATAAATCAATCACATAAATTTGTGTGAATAATATAAATACACCCAATATAAGTGGATATTAAGTGTAAAATAATCAGGGGTCATTCACACATATTCATATGACGACATTTTCAAGAAGTGCAAGTTGAACCCAAAGAATTGAAATTGGATTAAAAAGTTCCCTTGTAAAAATTTGACAGCCTAACGACATCAATTTAAAATTCAGAAAATGAGTTGATGAGATAAAAAGGGTATGTCATCACTTGGATATAAATTTTACATCAATAAGGATATATAAGAACATATCTCAACATAATAATATGTAAATTAAAAGACATAACACAAATAAGTCTTTTAAAAAAGAGGAGGGTGAAAGGTTCCCTTACCGATTTGGTAACTTACAAAACATACGCCTCATGAAAGAAGGATCATACTGTGAAGATGAAAATACTCATAAATGAAAATATATTACACAAAGAGTACAATCATGGTCAGTACATACAACACACAAAAGGAAACAATGGCAAGTATAGCATGGATCTCACGGGAATAAAAAGTGAGATGAAATGCTTTACCACGTTGTATTCAACTGAGTCGTATGAAAAAAAGTTAATAACCAAAAAATGAAACATAGAATACCATGAATTTAATGATAATCATGGTAATATATTTCAAAAGTTAGAACACAATACACCACATGCAATAAATAAGTGGCGAACAATGGAAATCTCATTAAATTAAGAGTGAGATAAGCAAATCCCTTAACTCGTGTCTGACTTGAATCGATCTTTATTTAATCTCATGAATAATAAACTAAAGTTAATTTATAATTCCTTGAGACCATTTTTCAAGTTTATTATTTCTTTTATATCACTTATTACCATGTTATAAATATTATGTGATCATTTATGTTAATAATGTTTGTTTTTTCGATATTTGGTACTTGAGTAAAAAAAGAACACCTTATATTACAAGTTGTCCATGTGGTCAATAGTCCATTATATCAGAATGATATTCATTATTTATATATCATATATATAATATATATCCAGTATATACATGTATTTATAATTGTACATAACATTTAGAGGTAAGAAATGAAATGCACCATTCATGGAGATGGTAAGCCGTACGTACGCATGAACGCTACTTTCATTTCTATTTCTTATTTTAATGGAAATAAAACATAATTATAAATAGTTATATTATAATTCCAGTATGATATAATATATAATATAATTAACTCCATCCTTTATACATCCCACATAAGGCATTAACGAATCACATCACTTTGAGGGGGCGATAGTCCGCACTTCCTCAAATGAGATTATAGTATTTACCCACTATGGAAACCATAAAGGCGTGCTATAAATGGAAAATATAGAAGAAAAAAAGAAAACATAAACATAATATATATCATATATAAATATATTTCCATCATAATGTCCACCATGAGACACGGTAGGAGATAATCAAACAGTCACCATTTCGTGAGGTGTTAGTTTTCCATCCATAGAAACATTATATTCTTCACCCATTAGATGGAGGTGTGTGTAAGTGTAGTTCAAATAATTTTCATAAAAACATCCTAGTATATTTAGGAGACTTGTTTTGTTGCAAAATAAAGGAATAAAAAGAGGTTAGGGGTTGGAGAATTAAAATAAAAGAAAACAATTTAAGAGAAATTGTTACCTTCAATTTGGGTAACTTCCTTTGGTTTGAACCAAAATGACTTCTTGAAGTGCCTTCTACCTAAGGTAAGGATTCTATGAGGAGGAGAGGGATGTGGGGAAATTAATTGGGTAGAGGTTGGATGAGCCAAATGGCTTGAGATGTGTAAGGAATTGGTTAGAAGTGGTCTCCTTTTATAAGGGGGAGGAGGGACTCTTTTGGAAAGTGTGAAAATATTATTTTATTATAAACTTATCTTCGGTTTCAAAAGGTCCAAAAATAATTAAAGTTGAATATAATATGACTCATGGTCGAAATAATATCATAAAATCAGAATTGGAAATGTTTTGGATAATATTTTATTCATTATAATCTAATTTATTTAAATCATTTATTAATGGGGTAAATACTGCATCATTATTGTGTCATAAATAATTTAATTTATTTTATGTGTAAAAATTATAAAAAAATATCATGATGTAGGAAATATTTTTATATTTAAAATGAATATTTATATTCTAAAATATAATTTATATAACCCCTTATAAAAATTAATTACTAAAATATTTTTGTTAATGTCAATTTTGTCTTTACATTAAATTAATTAATCCAAATTGTCATTATCACTACCAAGTGGATCAATGGGGTCCCAAAATCGACCCATGTATGCCCATGGTTGGCCAATACTCATCCAATAAGGTTAGGAGAATCGTTAAGGTAATTTGGAAATATTATAATATTATTACCCTATTTACCTTTAACCGTTGTAAATAAAAGTCCAAAGTTACTATTCACCAAAAAAATATTTTCATCTTATTGAAACACATTTACTTCTTGATAACAACCATGTATGTCAGATTTTCGAAATTCAATTCACATAATTGGTAAAATTTCATTTAAATGAAAAAGTCCATTTTTTTAACAACCACTAATTGGTTTCATTATTCATCAAAAATTGAAGTTTTTCAGAAAAAAACAAAAAATTCAGCCAAGGCTATATTTGATATTACAAATTAAAAAATGATGTCTATTTTGTGAAATTAAAAACATAGAAGTGACATTAATTAATTTTAAAATTAATTCCCGTTATCAAAACAAATAGCGTGTTTTTAAGAATCAATAACTATCAAAAGATTGATACTTGTTTATGTCAAATTTCAAAGTGAAATTAATTCCAATGACCAAAATTGGATTAAATGGTAAAAATATATTTTAATTTAACTTTAAAACCAATTAAAAGTATAATCTGACCATGTAAATAAATTATATTAAAAGGCACCTCTAAATTAAAATACAATGTTTTTCACTATTCATTAAAAAATGAACTTTATCGGAAAAATTCCAAAAATTTAGACAAAGTAAATTTTGATGTCCCCATTTTAAGGAAGGATTTTATTTGGTCAAATAGAATGTATTAAACTTACCAAAACTAGATTTAAAAAGGGTTCCCCATTAAAAGGCAATAAATCGGCCTTTTAATGTAAATTATGCTTAAAATTAGATTCATTCATATTTTAAACCTCTAATTTTTATTGGATAAATGTAAATACATTTAACAAACATGTATAATCATATTGTAGTTAGTTTCATTAATTCCCACCAATACAACGGCTAGGAGTTAACTACCGTTTAAAATAATTATATATTATTAGTGTGCAACGTAAGATTTCAAAGAAACCCATTATTGCGTATCAGGTACGCTATCGAACATAGTAACCCTTTTAAAGAAAAATTAATATTTAATTCAAAAATTAATTAATATGAAAAATTCATATTTTTTATTTACCTTGGATGTTACACCAATGACCCACTCAGTGAGGTTCTCATCACACCACACCGAATCACATATGAAAACACTAATCATAACCTGATACTAATCCTCATCCTTATTCTAAAATGAATCAGTCAAGATTCCACTATCTATACACAAGGCCCATATATATCAACTTTTCATTGAAAGTCCCTATCCAATTCTCAAAACACAACTATTATACCAAAAGTTTCACGTCTGATGTAGTTTCCAATCCAGCACATCTAATTACACACAAAAGCACTAGTCAAACCTTCTATAGCCAACCTATTCAATAAACACTCATCTCTAGACATTGATGTGCTACCAAATCTCCCTATCATGATTCCTTAACAATTGATGACATCCTATGACCATCCAAGCATTAGCACTAAAGTCAAAACTATGTTTTCATGCAATTCTACGATTGGATCCTCAACCAATCGACCCGACTATCATGCTCCCTCATAAGAACCAATACAATATCTATATGAAACATTCTCAGATAACATCAACAATATCTCAAGATTTACACCAATTCATGGAATCCATCCCATTTCACATCGGAATTCTAAAATTGACATCCATAATGGAATCATAGAAATTCAGATTCAGCTACAACCCGACACTACTTGTTCCATTTCGACCATCCACCAACTAGTCTGGCCACATCAAAAACCCTTACAACTTGAGGGTTATACAACCATGAATAATGCAACACCCCTCCATGAGATTATATCCATTTTAACTTCACCAGTTCAAAATATAATCTCTATATCCCACACTATATCTATTACCAAACTCAATAACTAGACAAGAAAAAAACTACTCATAACTGAGCATCATCATAAAATGAAAATTTCCACCTATCTTTGGATCACAAGAATACCATCCATGATATCTGCTAAAATCTCATCAATAATGAGGTTACCCCCCTCCAATAGTTGATGGAACTCTCTCAACTATATCGATTCCCTTATACTTCTCCTCGATGGAAACCTCAATAAGTTCCAACATCAACACATGCATGCCGCTCCTCCTAAGCCACACTCATCCACTCTCAGTTACTGAAATAATTCCATACAAGAAAACACCTCCTGTGTTCTAATATTATAAGATGACGTATCTACCCATGCTTATATCTCTAAGGTAACTCACAAGCCTGGGCTAACCACTCTCTCAGGATGACCTTATAAAACACATTTCATTTTGTCCATAATACCCAAATCACTAATCCTGATCCAGATCTCCAAACGTTAGGCTCTCCCATACAACCCATAAATCATTTCTCACATAAGTCATAGCTCATGGGACATCATCCATGACCCCTTTTAATATCTCAAGGAAAATCACATGCCAACATAACCATCCTGAGTCTCATAGATACACATTAGGCATTGCATGAAAAAATCAACCACCCACTCATAAGGAACCCATCCACTTAAAGAATTTTAGACTACTCCCAAGAGGATAAGGTCACATTAATACACACATATATACATAATGGTATCACCCTATAATGGCCCATGTTGAATATATATATCTATACTGGTCTGGTTTAGTTGAATGCCTCAAAAAACCTATACGGGAAAGCACTATATAAACTATTGTTGACACTTTAAATAACAAAACACTTTTCCCCATCTAGAGTCATAATTAGGTTATCAAATTCATATACCGTCCTACTAAGGTCACCACACACATCTCTTACAATTATGGATTTCATAGCCATCATCACTGTGTATCCAAATATAGTTCCACATGACCTACCATTAGAAAAATAATATGCTTTGGATCATCTAAATTGAATGTAATTCCAAGTTATATGGGAAAAATACCATATAAGTTTTTAATATTAGAGTTTGTTACCAGGAAATAGTGTCTTAGTACTTTATGATCACTTTTATTCATGCATTTGAATATTTATAAAATATCTTATCACATCATGATTGTTTTTATGCACAACATATTATGTGATAATGTTCCAATTGTACTTGTTGCACTGAAAGGTCATAACATTTCTGTACTATGATGATAACCTAGAATTTACATGACAATATTCTTAAATATAAGTTCGATAGTCCGATGATATAATTTGACTGGAAACAAATGATACATGCTCTCAGGGGTAGAGACTCAAAGGACTTTGAGACACTTTCTCATGGTGTACACAATTATAAATCTTCAATATAGGAGATTATGAGAATATGATCTGCCAATAGGAACTGAACATTTATATGTGTCACTGGATATTCCTATATGTGAAGATGTGTAATTATCCATATACTTTAAGATTATTGTTAATACATGTCATGAGACACATAATTTAATGTATCGAAGAAAATCGTGATGACATATGCTCGTGGTGAGGTATGATACAAAGAGTGTGTCACAAGTGATGTTGTATTAATAAATAATGAAAGAAAGGATTTATGACTTCTATTATTTAGTAGAAGTTGATATCTCATGACCTTTTTTTGGGAATTGAACTGCCTGGCTATGTCAATATCCATGGCGGTATTGTCGGTAAGTTCATTTTTAAAAAGTCAATGAAAGGGACGTCAAACACATAGGTTGATCACATTAGCATGAAACTATCTTGATTATAGATATCAAGATAAAGGGATTATATAAAAAACTATACATTTTTAGGAGGTTATATTTCATGGAAACATTAAATTCCTCCTCTATAGAATTTTTGGCATGTTCCTAGATGTTAACCTTGTACTTTAGGTAGTGTAGCATATTTCCATTAGGATAGGGGCCTACAGAGTCACACACTAAATGTATTTAGAACATTATTTAAATTCTATATGAATTTGACATGTTGGATAAATAGTATTCTATAAATGGTTTCATAATTATTCATGTTGGTTTGATCATAAATATTCAATCTCTAGTTATTTGAGAGAATATATATATATATATATATATGAGTTATATATTTAATAAATATTTATTCATAAGGTAATTATTTATTTAATTAAAAGAATGTAAAATATTAAATATTTTGGTTTATTTAAAAATTAACAAAATATTTATTTATTTAGTTATGTGAATATTTAATAGATATTTACTCACTAGTTTAGGTGAATATAATATTTATATAATTACTGGTGAATAATGTAGTGGTATTTATTTAATTAAATAAAAATTCATTATTCACAGGCTAATAAATATTAAAGAAGACTAGTGGGCCGAGTTTACTGGTCTAGTAAGCGATATTGTATTAAATATTATTTGAATTAATTTTAATTTATTTATTTAAGAAAAATAATATTTATTTTATCTGTGAGTTTAGTGCATGTTCAGAAAATAACAACAAAAATATTATTATTTAGACATGGGGTTTTCTAGGAATTAACAAAATAATAAGTGCTCTTGTGAAATTATTTATTTTCTCTACCCAACACTATATAAACCCAATTATTATATTTTGTGTAAGACATAGATTTATTCCATTTTGTGAACAATAAAATCAATAGAAAATACTCTCAATTCCTAGAGATATCTCCTCTAGAACACTTTGAAGAACAACAATCAATTATCCTCCTCCACCAGAATGAATCTTTCCCCTTTGATGCATTTGGTTGTGATCAATGAGGATCATCTCAATTGTCAGATTCATCCATGCTAGCACTCAGAGAATTCTATAGAAACTATCAGATGTTTTCAAAGAACGTGTGAATCAATGTTAGAGGGAATCTATCCTTGATTCCTCTAACACAATGATGATAGGAAAAGAGTGGTCTATCAATTCATCAAAAAAAAGAAATAATTTTACAAAAAAATATCTTTAATTAAATAAATTAATTATAAATTATATGTGAAAAGATCCAAAATTTTTGGATTTCGGGAATACATTTTTATTTATTTACGAGGAGAAATACAAAGAATTTGATGAAATATTTTATTGGGTACCACCCGCTATGCTTCCTCTATGCCTCATAAGCTTCAAGTGGTATTAGAGGGGTCATATAATAATTTATAATAATTTATTATTCATTGATCTATTATACACAATTTTTGTTATTTTTTCACTTCTAGTTTATTCGTTCTTTATTTAGAAGTTTAATTAACATGTTTTCCACATATACATTATCTTAATTAAAGTTTCATATCATCTTAAAAAGACTAAGAAAAAATGAAGAAAAATCATAGATGCAATCGGGTAGTGCTGAGGATTCTGGATGGTAGACATGGATGCATGGCATGTGACTAAAAGTACACGCTGTGCACCCAAGTTCACCGCATCAAGATGTGTTTCAGTATACATGACACATCAAACAGAAATGAAATGTAGATAATTTAATGAACACTATGTGTTGATCCAGTTATTTTAGAACATGTTTTGTTAGACCACATGACCTGTAGCTAATGTACACATTGTGTAGTCTACACAGTTTAGTGGAAAACATTTGTGCTAACTATGTGGTCAAATACGTGGAAACATGCCAGGTGAGACTATCAAAATATATCATTTATTAGATGCCTGAAATGTATATGGAATACATTCCATGTGACTCATTAATCCCTATATCCAAATAACATATGAAGTCAACCGATGGGTTATATAGACACATGATAAGCGGAACACACGATGTGTAACTCATTAGTATATACCGTCCAATCCAGAAAATATACATGCTATGTCCCTTGGAATTTATCCCAAAAACACAAAAAGTTAGGAACACAACGCGTAGCTCATTAGTACATGCCATGTAGTCTCCCAATAAATAATAGAATTAAATTTCATAAAGAATAAATAATTTTATTATTAAAAACCTAATTACACTATTCACATTTGAAGTGTTGATTGTGTGAAAAGGTTTTTAGAATTAATAATTCCTCTTAATTATATGTAATATCAATCAAGATATTTATTTTCTATATTATATTTATGATGGGTATATCCAAGAGATTTTGGAAGGTCATTAAGATAAATGGAATTAATTAATGGAATTAATTCAAGTGCATTTTTCTTAATAATAAGAAAAAATGAAGTGAATACTAGCTAGTGTAATTTTTGTGTATTTGTTGCATTTATATCAATGAACATGAGCTTAGACTAGCCTATGTATATGATTGGTTTATTTGATTTATTATTGCATGTTTTTTTTAATAATTTAATAAATTAAATAATTTTCTATGATTCATTCCTCTCCTCTCATTATATAAGGGCCTACATGCCCATGATTTATTTAATGTAAACCCCCTTTAACCAATCCTTTGGTTACCTCACCAATATGTGAATAAAATTATGAAATGGATGGAGCTCCCTAGTGAGTGGAGGTGGTTCATGTTCAGAATCGAGGTGAAACCAACCCTAGAGGTACATAAGAGCATAGGTGGAATGCTAAAACTTGAACCATGATTTGTTTCAGAAGATAATTCTTTAGGGTCAAGGGTTGGTTTATCAATCGCTATATCAACCAACTATTAGATAATATCATGGTCATACAACTTTATTTTTTTATTTCTATCAATTTCATGGTTAATTATTTATGGATGTTTAAAACATTAAATTAATTAATTTTCAAGCATGAATGATGGAAGTAAAATAAATATTATAATATGTGTAAAATTTATCTGGATATGGTTAATCACTTAAGTAAAATCCACTTAATATTAACAAGCATTTAACAAGATAAAATGGTTAGTTTATATATAAAGATAAAAATCCCTCAAATTAAATATGAATTCGGTATAACCTTCCAATACATAAGTTAGAATCAAACCATTGATAAAAGTGATAGACCGACCAAAGTCAGGGTACATTCAATTATCAAGGAGTTTAAACATGATTTTTTAGGTTGACTTAACTTATTTCACATCAAGGGTTGGATGTTAAAGATAGAATTGGTGTAACTGAGGGGTAGGGGTTAAGGAAATAAAAATCATGGATTTCAGGATAGGGGAGTCCACGTAAAAGATCAAAGAGCTCTGATTTAATGTATTTAAAAAAATTATGCGCACCTAAAACCCTTCAAATAACACATCTGAAGAAATTCTGGGTTACTAGAAGAAGAATATAGATCCTTTCCATTAGATTATCCATGCATCTGAATATTCCAAAACTAATGGTGAGGGTTATTAATTTTTTGATAAAATAGAAGTGGATTAATAAATTAAATTAATTTTTTTATCTAATTAGTAATTCAGATAAATTTATAAAATTAAGGCCTTATTAATTGTGGGAATTTCAACCCATGTGACTTTGACAATATCATTGGAATCCATTATAGAGAAGGATAAGCTTCTCATTAACATGAATTTCTAGGAATGGTATAAGTGTTTATGCATTATACAATACCATGAATGAAAATTATATGTTTCAGAAAACCCTATTCTTGAGGTGCCCATCAAAGGGGACATTAAGGAAGAATTGTATCTCTGTTTGAAAAATTTAGATGATATCCTAGATTTCAAATTCCTCATGATATTTTCCATGTACAGTGATATTTTAAAGTAACACAAGGATATAGATGAATATAGAATCATGTATCAACATGAAGATATTTATGAAGAGAAATTGAAATAAGAGAGATATGATTTATCCAATGAATTTCTCTCATGCATTCTTGGAGAGTTGGTGCTATTTGGGCCTCATGTAGTCAATATGATTGGCTACAGTGAGTTCTTGGATATACTGAGATTTAAGATACCTGAGGAGTTGTACATAGAACTCTTTCTATCTTCACTTCCTAAGAGCTTATCCAGTTTCATTTTTAATTATAATATGAGAAGTAGTGAGAAGTCCCTCATAGAAATCCCTAAATTAATTCTCCTAGTAGATAAGAACATGAGTCATGAAAAATCTACAGTTCTTATAGTGAATTAAACGATGAATAAGTCTAGGGGACCCAATAATCCTTCTAATTCTAAGGCTCCCAAGCACAATCATTCCAAGAATAGGAAGATCGAAAGATAGGAAAAGGAAAATGATGTAGTAAGTTTTTCATGTGGAAAGCTAGACTACTAGAAGAATAAATAAACCCAGTTAAAGAATCAATGGAAAGATTCAGGTGAATTTGTTATCAAGTGAAATATTTCCATATCTAAACATTGGGTATTAGATACAACTTGTGATGTTCACATCTGTATTAAAAGGTAGTAAGTAATTATATTTCCAAATATTTCTAGAGGAGAGGTGAATTTATGGACTATTAGTGGTGCGAGGCCAGATTATCTATCTATTAGAGACCACCAACATCTGTTTCCAACTAGTAATATCTTGGTTTTAAATGATATTATTATATACCAACTATATATTATGAAAAACATATTTTTTTTTATTCTGAATAGATACAAATGGTTTTATTTTCATGTTTTTAAATAAAATCTATTTATTTTATAAAGATAACATATATTATGTTATGACACATTTGAATAATGATCTTTAAATGTTAAATTATAAAAACCAAGTATTAACAGTTGATAATGAATCAAGTTTTCATGAATCATTTCACACCTAGATGTGGCATCACCATCTTGGTCATGTAAATGAAAAGTTTTTGAAAAATATCTATCAAGATGGTTACTTATAATCTTTTTATAAAAAACCACTTCAAAAATGTCATTCTTGTTTATAAAGAAAAAATGACCAAGAAACCATTTGGTGGACAAGGTGAAAGATCTATAGAGATTCTACAATTGGTACACAATGATGTGTGTGGGCCATTTCCAGTAGAAGCTAGAGTGGGTATTCTTACTTCATTACTTTTATTGATGATTTAAGTAGATATGGATATATATACTTAGTCTGGTACAATTAAAAATCTTTTTAGAAAGTCAAATAATTTAAGAATGAAGTAAAGAATCAACTTGGTAAGAAGATAAAGAATCTTCAATCCTATTGAGATGGTAAATATCTTAACCAATAAGTCATTAAATTTCTACAAGAGTGTGAGATTATATCCCAACTCACTTATCCTTATACACCACAATGGAATGATGTTAGTAAAAGGAGAAACAATACATTTATTGACATGGTAAATGATCCATGAAAGTATTCCATTATCCTTTTATGGATATTCATTACACACTAAAGAATATACACTAAAAAAATTACCAACTAAAGAGGAAAATGGTATTCCTTTCAAGTTATGGAGTGGAAAGAAACCCAATTTGTCACATATTCATGCATAGGGTTATCGGGAATTTGTTAAGGCTAAATGTAGAATCAAACTGTCACACTAATGCATGAAGTGTATCTTTATATAATATCCCAAGGAAACAAGAAATAATATCTATAAAACCTTTCAAATAAGAAGGTGAATGTCATAAGACATGCCATTTTTAATGAGAGGGAACACATCCTCAAGAAGTATAGTGGGAGAATGATTTACTTCAATAAAGTTAATGCTGAAGATACACAAGAGTTGGTATAGAAATAGGTTCTATTGGTCTTCGTTAAAGATGTTGTTCTCGAAACATAAGTATTGTGTAGGATAATTAGAGAGGTTAGAGAACAAGAGATAGATCTTTTCTAGTCATAAGAGATAATGACTTATTATTGGATAAAAATAATGATCCTCTTTCCTATAAGGATGTAGTAGAAATATCATAATCTACAAGATGGAAAGTAGCCATGAAATTTGAGATGAATTCCATATATTAGAACCAAGTCTAGGTTTTGGTCAATACAGTAGTTGATGTAAATACCTTTGGGTGTAAATGGGTATTTGAGAGAAAAATGGTCATATAAGGTAAATTAAGTACCTATAAATCAATTCTAGTGGATAAATCATCTAAATAACATCAATACATTGACTATGATGAATAATTTTCTCCAGTTTCCATGTTTAAATTCATTATAATTCTACTTACCATAACAAATTTCCATGAATATGAGATTTATAAAATTAATGTTAAAACAACTTTGATCAAAATAAACTTTTAGGAAGATGTCTATATGAAACAGGGGTTTGTGACTCTAGGAAATTCCAATAAGATATACAAGTTACAGTGATCCATTTAGGGGTTAAAACATATATCTAGGTAATGGAACATTTGATTTGATAATGCTAAAAGGTAATTTAGTTTCATAAAGAACAAATTCAAGCCATGTGTTTACAAGTGGTTTAATGGGAGTGTATTTGTATTCTTAGTAGTGTATGTTGATGAAATATTACTTATTGGAAATGACATACCAGTCTTACAGTTAGTTAAGTACTAATTAAACAAGTGCTTCTCAATGAATTAATTAAATAAAGTAATATATATCCATGTAATAAAGACGATTCATGATAAATCTAAAAGTTTTATTGGACTAAGTCGAAATACATACATTGACCAAATAATAAAGAGATTTAGTAAGGAACAATCCAAGAGGGGATTGGTTCCCATATCACATGGTATTCATCTCTCTAAGAAGAAGTATCCTCAGATGAAACATGAGAGAGAGAGAATGAGTAGGATCCCATACACATCTATGATATGATCTATCATGTATTCCATGTTATCTACTAGGCTTAATGTTTCCTATGCTTTAGGCATTGTATATAGATATCAAGTTGATCAAGTAGAAAAACATTGGTCTACTATTAATAAATATTTATTCACAAGTTTTGGTGAATTTAATATTTATATATTTACTAGTTAATAATGCAGTGGTATTTAATTAAATAAATATACAGTCATTATTTAAGGACCAATAAATATAGAGTAGGATTAATGGACCTAGTTTAATGGTCCGATGAGGCATGTTATATTGAATATAATTTGAATAAATTTTAATTTTTTTATTCAATAAAAATTATTTATATTTTATCCTTGAGTTTAGTACAAGTAAAGTAAATTATAATAATAATAGTATTATTTAGATATAGGGTTCACTAGGAATTAAGAATATAAGAAGGCCTCTTGTACAATTGTTTAATTTCTAAACCTAGGACTATGTAAAACTAGTTATGACATTTTAAAAAAGCCCTGGATTCATTCCATCCTTATTCGTAATGAAATATAAAGATAATCCTCTCAAGCCCTAGATATATCTCATTTAGAATTCTCTAAAGAATGTAGAGAAATTATACCCCCAGCAAAAAAAATATTTTCCCTTTGAAGGATTCAGTTATAATCAATGGAGATCCTCACAAACATTAGATTCATTTGTACTAACACCCTAAGAAATCTTCAATGGAAATTAAAGGTTTGAGAATCATGTGTGGGCCACTAATAGAGGGGATCTCCCCTTTATTCCTATAATACAACAATGGTATGATAAGAGTTTCATACCAATTCATTCACAATGAAAGAATTCAATGAAAGTTAATTATTTAATTAAAAAAATTAATGATAAATTATATATAAAAACATATTACCTTTTTGGTTTATGGGAACATATTTCTGTCTATATTTGTGGAGAAATCTGAAGAAATTAATGAAAATATTGTTGGACACCGCCCAAAAAACTTCTATTGTGCCTTAAAACCTTCAATTACTAATATTTTAAACAATTGAACCCTATTTCCAGTGATATAAATAACATAAGCACATATATTTCATGTGAATTCTATGTATCGAATATGATGCATGTGACACCTATTTCCTATATGTGACAATATCCAAAATTAGTAATAAATCATGAACCTAACAATCCCATGTGTGTCACCCAATGTGAAATCATCAAATTGTAATAGTAAAAACCAAGAACATCAATAAAATAAATCTAGTATCCTAAAATTCCACCAATAAAGGTGTTCATGATGCACCATCTGGGATCCATCACATGCTTTGACACATCACTATATATCCTTTCTACCATCTTCCTAAATAGTGAAAAAAATAAAATATACTCTGATACACTCTATGATAGTAGTCACATAAAATAAATGATACAACCTTTTCATGTCCCTACCCATATCACATTGGATAGTAACCAGATTGAGGGTGACTAGAGCTCAGGCATGCTTCCTTGTACATCAGAGGTTTTTTTCTAGTCACAAGGGTCTAAGGTATAAGTTTTGGGAGATTATAACCCCATATTAGAGTAGAGAGAACAACATAAATACCCAAAAACATCCAAAAATAATAAACAAAGAACATAGTAAAAAATTAATGGAACTTTATATAATGACCTGGAATGCAATATATAAGTATAAAATAATTGATCGCCCACTTGGACGATCACAAATGAAAGGTAAAAAAAATAAATAAAAAAACACTACGACTCTATTACAACCCCAAGCCATACTTCATCCCAGTCTCTAGTCTAACTGAGCTATCCCACTCAATGATCAAATCCCACAACTCTGCCCAACCAAAACCTGTAACCAAGTGAGGGTTCCTTGGGAACCCAAGTGCCGTGACTACCTGAGTAGGGTGTGAGTACAACTCAAAAGGCACCACCAACGTGGTACCTTATATAACCTAGTATATATAGTCTATGATCAGAATAATAAAATAATTGATGAAAATAAATATATAAAAAATATCTATCCTCAGGTTCTATAGTGAAACCTGAGGCTGGTAATACCAACTTCAGCCAATTCCAAAATGTCTCTAAGCATGTCTGTAATAACCTATGTCATTGCAGGTTTGAGTTTTTGGGATAAAATGGGTATACTACTGGTTTTTGGTTTTATGAGGTGATGGGATGCTTAGAAGTGGATCAGGAGCTGGTGAAGGGGGATAAAAATTGAAACATGCGCTCCAGTAGACCACTAAATAGATGAGGAGGGTCACTAGCTCACTGGTGGTGTGTCCAATATCCTAGGCTCCTGTCCAAGACCCACTGGATAGATGGTGGTACCCAGTCGCTAGCCGATGGAGTTATTGGGTGATTTTAAGTAGGGTCCACCTTGCCTTTTCCCATTAATCCCCATATTCCTCCTCCCCTTTTCTCCCCCAACCTCACTTGAACCAAGTGATTAAGGGGGCTCCCTTGGTGATTTTGGATCCACTACGTTTATTTATTTCTATTTTCAAGTTTTCTTTATTGTGATAGACTCTTATAGGTGATTCTAACCCCATATTTTCCTTAAACCTTTGTTTCCATTTATTTCAACATGTTAGAACCCCATAAAAATGGATTTAGGACCTCTTTCATGGAACTGGTGCATCTGGATCAATTCAAACGATCATTCATGGAAATTAGACTCAATCATGAATAGTATTAGAAGTCCTTACCATTTAATGACATTTATATATGATTATGATCCTTGAATTGCATGTGTGTGTTTGCATAGCCCTGTGAGACCTCTTCTTTTAATGCTAGAATGAGTGGGTGAAGTTTATATTGATGTTGGTGGATCCTTAGAGGGTGGTGGCATCTGGGATGTGTGCCTTTAGAATAATAAAAATTATCCTTCTATCAGAAATTCACATAGGATTGTACGTATAGGTGATTGAGAGTATAATGAGCAATTCAAACTCATTTGAGGCTGGATTGTTTGTGATAAATGACATAGGGGTTCAAGTAGTGAGTCCCCTTTAGTATGCACTTTGGAATCTATGGACAAGGTTTTGTACTGGGGCATACATGTTGGGTTGTCCACTGGGGTAAATAGACTTAGAAGGTTCCATTTGGACCCATGATGAGTTGGGATGACTTCAGGTAATAGAGTAAAAGATTTTGTGATGTTTTCACTTACTTTATGTGTGATGTGAGGACAACCATGAGTGAGGTGGTTTGGTCTGGTTGTGATGATGGCCTTCATGAGTGATACATTAGTCCAGGGTTATGATGGGATGTTTTCCGTTCCTTTGTATGTTGATGTTTATGCTTGTGCATGTCTATTAGACCTTCCAATAACCCTTGAGATTGGTATGTGTGATGGTTTGGCCCCCCAATAACCATTAGGATTGGTTGGTATGATGTTGGGCCTCCCAAGAACCCTCGGAATGGGATTATGTGATGTTGGGCCTCCAAAGAATCCTCAGGATGGTCTGGTGTGATTATTTAGCCTCCATTGAATCTGTGGGGGTGGGATAGTGTGCATGATTGAACTCCCCAGAGTATAGGGATGGGTTGAGGAATTCGATGAGTATGTGACTTGTGATCAGGTGAAGGACATGGGTTACATGTTCTCATGGGTTCTCATAGACCATTTCTTTCATATCTAAGATTAAGTAGATAAATATAGGGTTTGTGGTGGCCTAGTTAGTGAACGATGACCTGGTGGGTTGTTTGTTTATTTATGTATTTGTTTTGCGTTATCACATACAATTTTGTATGTCCAACAAAATTTATGATAAAGATGAATTGGTGGTGTCTTTCTATGTTTATACTCACACCCTACATGGTCAACTTAATGCATTTTCAAACATATGGTCTAGGTAAAAAATCATGGAATGAGCCTAGTGAGTTCAATTGTTTAGGAGGAGCAAGTTGGTTGAGGTGGTGATGAGATAGACCCCAAGATCTGTGTGGGGATTATCTTTATTTATTTTGACGTTTATTTTGTATCTTGATCTTCCAACTAGGTAGATCATTCTTGATGTTCATATTGGGCATTATGTGGAATCTGTTATAGCATGGGTTGATATATTATTGCTTCCAGATTTATTTATTTCCACCAATTGCTCTGATTATTGTTTCCATTACTCTATACTCTAATTTAGTTATCTGTTACCAAGGTCATAGTCTCCCAATATTCTCTTGTAGGATCTTGCCACTAGTCATGATCCTATTGCATACAGTGAGGTTCACATGAGGTTATGTGATGCTCCCCCTACTTGGATCAGGTGATCTAGCTCTGTCGGTGTTACAAAGTGTTTTCGGGGGTATTTCTATTTTTTATAACTATTTATGGAATGGTAAAAAATAGTTAGGACATTGTAAGAACTTTATAAGAAACACATTCCTGGAAGTATCCTGTTGTTCACCATTACTACTAAATGATTTTACCTTGACTGATGCACCTAATTTTTGGTCTTGATGATTTTATTCTTATAGTTTATGGGATATTCTATTGGCCCCATTGGAAAGAGTGGGTTATTTCATGAATCCTATATGGGTATCAAGGTTTATATGTCATGTGCATGGTTTATTATGATTGATAGAGACTTAAATTAATTAAATGGGTGTGATAATATATTTAGTGTTTTTTCCATATACATTATTGATGAAATCTAATTAATTTATTCTAGGTATGTTGTATTTGTAAAAAAAGACTATGAATAATGTGCATGTGATGATGAAATAGAATTTATACATGAGAGGGAAGGTATGAATTATTAGTGTTAGTTTTCTTTCCCTTGACATGATACATATAGTTGAGTTTTAAAATATTTTTGATAATTAAAAATTAACTTTTCATAAGAGGTTTTAAATTGATATTAATGAATTTTGGTTGTGAAAGGGGTTTTTGAATGCCAAGTGGTTATGGAAAATTTTTGATGGATTTTTTAAAATGGAATTGGGATTTTAAAAAGGTGTCTGTCCTGTTTGGGACATGACTTAGGTAAAATGTTGGTTTATATGGAATGGTTTCAAATGGATAAAAATGGTTGGATTTTATCAGGTGATTTTAAATGGTAAAAGTTATTTGGATTTGAATGATTTTCAAATGGTTTGGAAATGGATTCCAAAATGTTTGGTTGAAAATGTGATTTGAGATGGGATTTAAAAAGGGGGAAATGGTTTTACACATCGATTCAATATTTTTGTGTGGCCCATTTGGAACTTTTGAACTAAGGTTTTATGATGTGAGTGTGGTACACTTTGAGGTATCTTGCATTTTTTTTGATGCAGATCATGGCCTGAAGTGAATGTTTTGTTTTGTTTATGCTTGGACCAAGTAGTAGTGTTTCATATGTGTGGTTTGACAAGTAGAATCCCAGAGGGGATAGGCTTGAATGTAGGTGAATGGTTTGGGTCTGATGTGATTGGTTAGCAATGGAACCTAGGAAGGGTCATGTTGGCTTGTGATGTGCTGTGTAATAGTCATGTATGCTCTGAGATTTATGTGGAACCTCTAGTGGCTATTCTATTGGGTTTTATTATAGGTAGAGACCCCTGAGTTAGATGGATTTTTTTGGGTTAACAACTGTATTTTTAAAGATGTGAATCTAGGCATGAGTGTAAGGTTAGTAACAACATATGATTATGGTCACACTTGGAGGACATTAGTTCTATACTGGTTAGTGGGATGATCTGTTTTTTAGGCCTTGAAGGGTATATGAGTGGGTTTTTCTCCTTTAATTGGATGAAAAGTGATGGGAATGTTTATGATGCTAAGTGCATGGTATTATGTGACATGGGTTGTGAAGACTATTTGGTTGTGATGATCAACTGGTGTGGGACCAAGCATATGGATTCATCAGGTGATGGTTCAGTTTTATGAAGGATAAGTGTAGTGACTATTTTAGTACATTGAGGGAATCTTGAGAGAGTGTGTTTTTGGAAAAATAGACTATCTGGTAGTTGAAATGTTGTTTCTTACGGTGGTTCATGGCATGAAATAGGTTCCTAGGCCATGGAAGGGTTGATAGGAAGATTCTTAAGAGGGTTAGTATGGAAGGAAAAAGGATTAGTTTTTTGTTTTAGTTTGGTAACCAAGGATGAGGCTTAGAGTGATATGAGTCCATTCTTGTTCTTGAGAGTGGTAGATACCATGTGACACATGCTGTTCTTGGATCGTGATAAGAGATGGAATGCTTGGGGAATCATGCTAGAAATTCCATTGGGACTCGGTATATTGGATTCAAAGAACCTTGGGATTTCAAAAGTTTCATTGGAAGATTCCCTTTGGTGATTAGTTGGAATTGGGATGAAATGTCGGTGGGAAGTTGCTTCAAGAATTTCGAGTGCGGTTGGAAATGTCTCTGATAGATAGTGCCTTAATGAACTACCTTAGAATAAAATATTCTTAAATTTTTTAGACCTCTTTGTGATTTTTCTGTATAGAGGAGAGTTGCGGTGTGATCCAAGGGTGTGTTGAATCAGATACGTGTTAATGCTCACAAGTGGAGCATGGATGTTAAATGGGTTGGTTGAGGATATGACTATAAAGTTGAAAAGAGAGTCAGGTTTGGATTTTGGTGTTGGTGTTTAACATTTTTATGACACCGGAGTGTTAAATATTGTCGGTTAGGAGGTGATAGTGCATCAGTATGCGAGGATATTAACCTTTAGGAAAAGTCATCCAGAGAAGGATTGACTAATGATTTTTCTTAGAAGTGGAAATGGTAAGATGGAGACCGTATTAAGAATGTCATCTTTAATCTGGTTTACATGGATTGAGGATCAAACCGAGGTATTTGTAAAAGAGACAGTTGTTTGGGATTGGTGTTTGGAGTTGCGTAGTTGTATCATATTGGGTATTTGGGGAAAAATCTTATTCATGTTTGTTTTAGAAAGAAGGTAGTGGTTTATGCTTGGTGATATAGGTGGAGTCGACTAGTGAGTCTAGTAGCCTATGCATTTTTGGGAAGATGTGGTGGGGTTGTTTGCTTTGTGTGATAGTTAAAAATGGAGTGACCCTTAAATTGAATCCATTTGGATTCAAGGATGTGATTATTTGCATGAATTGTTATAAATGCATGGGGGTTCCAATGTTTGATATACATTGAGGTGAGCTGTACTGATAGTATGATGGTAATGGAGTTTCTTGACGCATGTCAGGAGGGGCTTATAGTAGAACCTAACATGTTCATAGAATCTATTTATGATTATCTATACATATAAACATCTGATTTTCACCAATAAATGAGTGATTCCTATGTGTGGGCATTAACTAGTGGTCAATGGGGTGGACTGGTAATACTGACTAGTGAGGTGAAACTTAGACCATTGGGCAGGCTTGATGATGTGACCCAGTAATGTCTTTATGACTCATGGATGTGAGCGAGACCCATGTAAAGGGTCATTAGTGAGTTGTCATGATATCCTGGAGGGTGTTTTTAATTTCCCATGTGGATATGAAATTTTAATAATTTTATAAAACTCAGACAACCTAACTAAAAAGGTGTATTAATTGGAATGTATGAGTGTCGATCTCACAAGGATGGTTGAAAATGATTAACCTGAAATATGAATCGAATGAAAAATAAAATAAAATTTTGTGAAATAAAGTTGTGATGGTATACCAATTTTAGTGATTTTCAGGTTTTTTTTCAAGGGATGTGAAGCGTAATTTGTTAATCCATAACAGTTGTTGGAATTATTTCTGAAAGGATCCCCGGTTTGGGTTCCCTTTGCTAACTCAATAATATCACTATTCATATGGTCAATTACTTTGATTGATTGTGAAATTAGGTAACCCAAAACCTTATTTTAACATAACCAATATAGATTTCATAATGTTTATACACAACCCCAGGTTATTAGTAGATTCATTAGAATAAACTCCCCAAATTGAAAAACAGTGGTCATGTAGTGAAAAAAGAGAGATATTCATAATTGAAAAACTAGAGTGTAACAACCCAAACATGATTTGAAAAGGAAAAGTATCCCTAAAAAACACTCCCCCCCCACAATAACATAACCTGAAATAAATAGTTTACCCCATCATGCTAATCATGAGGGGAGATTAAAACATAGTTACTAGGATAGAGATAATGGCAGTGGCAGTAGGGCTCCTAGGTTGTATGATCTGGTCATATAACCCTCTCAGCCTCTGGTATCACTTGCGGCCATAAGGATCCTTCTGAATTTATAAGAGCCTCCTAGTATACCTTGTATTTGTGCATTAAAATCCTCAATTGACATTGGGATCATGTCATGAATGGGGCTTACAAAGAATGAATAGTGAATCTCCGTCTTTTCAAGTCTAATTACTATGATTAACTCACAACTTGAATGATTTACAAGGCATGGAACTCTTTTCCTCACAATGTGAATGGGTGACATGATTTTCGATGTAATTCTACCTCAACCCAACTCAAAATGTTAATCCTATTCATAACATGAAAAAGTATATTCCTAGATTCTGTAGAGCTTCTCTTGTCTATTCCAACTTCAATCATCTGGTATCACACTATGACATGAAGTACCATGGAATAAAGTGTCTTAATCTTCCTAAATTCATGTATTTTATAGTCATTCATCTCAAAATTCTATTCAAAATTATTCTACCACAATATGAGTAAATCATTAAATACATGAGAAAGAATGATCAATTAAGTCCCAAAATGAATTTCTTTTATATAAAATAATGTATGCATGAATTTATTTTGTCTAAGATACATGGTGTTCGAGGAAGACCGCTGCAAGTATTTCTCAAGGAATATAATTAATTTTAGGGGGTGTTTGTGATGATCCATGTCATTATGGGTTAAATGTTTTTATCCCAAGCATGAGTATGCCACTAGTATTTGGTTGTATGGGGTGTATGATAACTTGGAGGTGGCTTGAGAGTAGTGTAAGTGAGCAATAAATTGCAACAGGAACTGCTGTAGGACCACCGACCATCTAGTGAGTGTAATGTCCCAGATTCAGATGCCAATCAATTGGTGCCCCATACCCAGTTCTCCCCATCACCTCAAGTGCATTTCCCCAAATGCAAGAGGCTACTGACTAACAGCGATGGCCTAAGTCTGATAGTGAGGAAACTATGCCCTCATTGGAAAAGTATACATAGCAGAAAAGTAAAAAGAACCAATAGTGGAAGCAGTAAACAACATACAACTGAAAGTAAATAGTGGTAGACATATCAAATATAACAACCGAGGAATGTATATAAACGATGCACGTCAAGTATCGAGGAAAGATACCAAACATGTCACAATGCTGAAATAAAACTGAAACCAAAGTACAATAGGAACAAAGTACAAAAGGAAAATAGTAAACTCCAGTATCATCTCAAGCCTAAACTTGGTCCCACACTCCCCAGCTCCAACTAACAAATAATGTACCTGATGATAAAGGGAGATTTCCCTTATCTAAACCAATAACATTATAATCTGTTCGGGTCATAAAGCATGACCCAAACATTGTGTGAGATGAATCCTAGTAGGAAACCACCAAAAGATCTATGCCTATTAGTCAGTGAATATATATAGAAATTATATGCAATAAGAAAAGTAGTAAAAACTGGTTAAAACACAAAAGTAACTAGTAAGGAAGTCTTTCCCTGAGGTTCCACACTCTACAGCATGACAATTCCCATAGGCATGTCATAGCATCGCCCACAACCAACATACGCCCAGCCCTTAGGCCACCACAATCTCTGCCCCCAGGCACCGTACACCCTAGCACTAAGATCAGTACAAAATCCACCCATAGGAATCTGCCCGTAGGCACCACTATACTCCACCTGCAGACATCACATGGTCTCAGCCTGCATGCACATTCGTCACTTTTCCCATAGGAATCTTCCCGCAGGCACAATGGAAATAACTCATGCGGGCATTTCTTATAAAAAATAACACATGTAATCACACAAATACATGGTTAACATAGCATCTCACATGGTCTAACAATCAACAAGCCTAACATACGAATTAAACTATCATATGGATTAATCACTGAATTATCTCACATGGGCATAATTCATATCATAGCCTATCATGTAATCTAACAAATTACTATGATTTAACTACAATTAAATAACATGGACTATTAAATAGCATTTAATCAACTTCTAAAAAGGAAAAAAGGCATGCCCATAGGCATCCTATGCCAAAATGGCCAAAAACCAATCAAACATGGGAATGCACCCATGGGGTGTCCCAAAACCAAGGTAATCAACCTTACACATTAGCAATAACCCATAATCTATCCATTAAACCATAACATGAAATAGTAGGGCTAAAATCCAAATCATGACATACCCAAAAAACATGTGTAATATGCACTTTAACATGTATAATTCAAATACATTCAATGAAAGATCACAAACCACCTAACTCAATGTTAGGAGATTGATATAATCGAACCACAACCCTTGAATTGGCCTAGAATGACATAGATCTACAAAAATGTCAAAAACGCTCAACCTTCAATAACTCATGAAAGAAGAGAAATTAGGAAATGAGATTCAACAAGAACCAAGAGCTTATCGAGGGGATTCTGTTTCACACGATGATGTTCTAAATGGATCACAGATGGTAGATCTAAGGCTCCAAGAATATACGATGATCACGAGAGCTCCTCCATGAGGCACGACCAGAAGAAGTGTGTTATGAGAATGAGACGCGACCCCGATCCATTATATCAAATAAAAATAAAAGTACATGGAATGTTCTTTGGAAATACATGCCATGTAGTACCCTTAAGTGGAATCCTACATAAGTGGATCCATCCAGGCCATCACACGACATGTACATGCCGAAACACGACCAGAACACGACAAGCCAAGTATAAGACGTGTATACAGAAGTACACGGTGTGTACTCAAAAATTCTAATTTTCTTCTTTTTTCCCAAAAATAGCATGAAAATAAGATCCGTACCTAAAACTGAAGATCTAGGTTCTTACAAACATCCCTCATTAAATAAATTCATCCCTGAATTTACCTAACAAGGTGGCATAGAAGTAACCTTGAACAAATATGGCCACTATCATCGCACATCGGTCTCCCTCTCCTATGTCTCGTCCTACACTTGACCATGTTACCATAACTCTCATACTTGTGGAATAGACCATCCATGGAGAACCTTCGTGATATGATCAACAATCCAAATAAGAATCTCCTTGAACAATGCATCCTCCTCCAACTGAACTTCCTCGGGTTGAAAGACATGTGACGGGTTTGAAAAGTAATGTCGAATTTGAGAAACATGGAAGACGTCGTGCATAACCTTGTACCTCTGAGGTCAGTGAAACCTATAGGAAACTGATCCAACTCACTCCAAAACCACAAATAGACTGGCGTACCTCAGTGAAATCTTCCCATATCTCTTAATCCTCTTGTGTCCCAACCGCGAGGTCACACACAAGAAAACCTGATCTCCGACCTCAAACTCTAGAGGTCGTCTCCGTCGATCCGCATAACATTTCTACTGAGATTGTGTAGTAGCCATCCTCTTCCAAATAAACCCCACCTACTCTGTAGTCTCCTGCACAATACGAGGTCCCAACATAGCTACCTCTCCGGCCTCCATCCAACATAGGGGTGATCGGCATGACCTAGCATACAAATCCTCATAAGGTGCCATATGAATAGTATCTTGAAAGTTATTATTGTAGGAAAACTCCACCAAGTGTATATGCTGCTCCCAAGAACCCCTAGAATCTACGAGGCATGCTCATAGCATATCCTCTAGCACATGTATCATATTTTTTGACTGTCCATCTATCTGGGGATGTTAAGCTATACTCAGAAGTACCTGTGTACCCAAAGCCCTCTGTAGACCCTACCAGAAACATGATGTCAAGTGGGCATCCCTATCTAAAATGATAGTCCCCAAAAAACCCATGCAAGCATACAATCTCTCGAATGTACAACCTTCCAAGCTCATCAACACCGAAGTTCTTCCTGATTGACAAGAAATGTGCAACCTTCGTGAGCCTGTCGATGACAACCCAAACTGCATCATTCCCTCGAAGAGATCTCGGTAAATCCACCATCAAGTCCATCACAACATCATTCCATTTCCACATGGGAATGAGTAACTACTGTAAAAGCCCCACTGGTCGCTGATGATCTGCCTTCACCTACTGACAGGTAGAATACCGCATAACAAAACTAGATACATCTCTCTTCATACTTGGCCACCAATACTGATGATGCAAGTCCCGATACATCTTGGTGACACCCGGATGAACTTCCCATGCTGAAGCATGAAACTCCTGCATCATCTCCTCACATATTTCTGCTGAAACCCATATGCAGTTATGAAAGCACAAAACCTTGTCGTCTCCTACAGTCCACCCGGGAGTAGGGTCCTCACCTGACACGCTCTCCCGTAGGAATAGGCCTTCAGAATCTGACAGCTGCCTCATCCTCACTCTATCTAGTAGTTTAGAGGTAACAACTAAAGAAGAAAGATAAGTCTGTCCCTATTTGTAGTGCATCTCCAAATGCATCCTAGAGAATAGAGCCATGAGCTACCACTTACTGCTGGCCTCCAGAACTGCTTGTATCTGAGTCCTCCTGCTCAAAGTGTCGGCCACTGCATTGCCTTTCCCAGGCGTATAGGAAAGCTCAAATTTGAAAGACTGCAGGTACTCGACCCACCACCATTGTCTCAATTTCAAGTCACATTTCTTAAAGATATACTTGAGACTTTTGTGGTCAGTGTACACCATAAAATGTTCTCCCAGTAGAAAATTCCACCATCATCGCAAAGCATGAACAACTGTAGCCAACTGCAGATCATGCGTAGGGTAATTCCTCTCATGTGGCCATATCTACAGATTCCCATATACAAAAACATGATCGTACTTCATATGCACTACTCCAAGACTGAATCTCGATGCATCAAAGAAGACTGTATAACTCTTTCCCAGCTCTGGAAATACTAGTATCGACGCTGAAGCCAATCTCACCTTTGGATCCGGAAAGGATGAATCACAGGAATCTGACCAAAAATACTTATCACCCTTCTTAGTCAGGCTCGTCAATGGCACTTCTAAGCATGATAATTACTATATAAAACTTCGGTAGTAACCAGCCAGCCCTAAGAAACTCTGAACCTCAAAGATGTTTTTCGGCTGCTCCCAGGTAACTACGGTTCTTGTAATGACCCAATGTTTTTTCAATGAAAATCCCTTCTTATAATTATTCCTTATAGTTTAATCACATTATAAAAACACAATTTCATAATCTATGACCATTAAACATAAGTTTTACACTTATGTGTCTTGAATTTCAAAAATCAGACATACGCGGTTGCGTTCAGGGTGATTTTTAATGTCTGATGGAACAAACATAATTTTTGATGAATAGCAACATACCATTATGAAAAGTGACATACCCTCATGAATATTAACCTCACATATGATATTATATGTATAATATTTATGTGAAAGTATGATGTACCTATATTTTAGAATAAGTAAATAAACGTTTTAAAATTGTTATTTTTAGAGTAAATTATGATTTTAATTAAATATTAAATTAATCATATTTAGAAAATTATTTTTGAAAATTGGAGATCATTTTTGGATTCTAAACATCGAAAAATTGTTAGGGTGAATTTTTGGGATTTTTCTGAAATACTTGAATTTTTTATGAATAGTAAAATACGATAAATTACAATAAATGATAAATACTTGTATTACTCCATCATAGGTGATGCAAGGCTGATTTAAGCTGATAATCTAGAATCATACATGAGTCTATTAATATAATTGATGACGTTTATTGAATTATTGACCATCTTGGGCTTAAATAATAAAATAATACTTAAAATAGTGGGAAAACCTCCCCTCCCTCACAATAAATACCCCCTCTCTTTACCTCTTCCCCTCACATATATCAAGCCTTGTGCCTAGTCTAAATTATACACAAATATCCTCCCAATATCCTCTCCCATGTAAAAAATCCCCTGGTATCTTAAAAATACCAAAACCTATTCTCGAAAGAGGCTCTCAAGGGAGAAAACATCAAGAGGTAAATTCCTCTTTTCATTTCTTTTCAAGTTTTTTTCCTTTCTCGTATATTATCACCTCCTTCCATCCATATGTAATGATAAATACAGTAAATTACATGTACTGGGATTTAGTTATTATAATGGAATATTTCATCATCATCTCTTCTTTACCTTCTTTTATAAAAGTAGAAAAAACACTATCCGAGATGTGTCAATTTACAACATTCAAGGATGATGGGTTGCAATTTTTTTTGTTGTCTTTATTTCTGGTCATTAGACCATTTTTGTTATGGTTGAACGAGATTTTTATATATTTAATATACCCTATTTAAGGTTCTGTAATTATTTTGTACAAATTGTATTATATTTTAAAGAAAATTGCGTCTATTGTAATCAAAACTTACCAATTAACCGTAACGGTTATCATTAAGGTTCTATGCAATAATTTATCTTCACTCCAAGTAAACCAATTAAATATACAACCAAGTAACCTCCTGGATTTCAATAATAAAATATAACTTTTATTCTTGACAACCATATCAATTCTACATGATCCTTCATTTATGAAAATAAGTAAACCGATCATAAAAACAAAGAAAAACAAAGAGACCCGAACAATGGAATTGAAACTTATAATCCATCAGAATGGGTATGAATGAACTTAAAAAGGTTATAATAAATATTTTTCATATTTAAGAGGTTATTTAATTATTAATTAATAAACCTAATTTTATCATACAGGTTTTTAATATCAAGAGGATAACACCATTGGACTTAAGGTAAGGGATCCTCTCCATTTCACTCTGATTCAAAATTATCCTCTATGTTATGACATTTTTTGTGTAATTATTATTTATGTGGAATGAATTTTCACCTCCCCTATACTTCCATATTTATTTATAAGTGATGAGAAGACCCTTTCCTCTCTCATTAATCCTTCTTAAGTGCAACTGATACCATGCCAAAAATCCATAAGGAATTTTACCTGAACCTCTTTTATTCCTTCGGGTTGCCTTATCTATATTTCTACCAAAACGATGCTATCTTATCTTTTTATGTGAATTTTTTAAATTCTATGTACATGATCCAAATTCAATTACCAAGACTCTTTCATCACTCTCTATTAGGTATATACATGTTTTTAAGTGATTCCCTCCTCAATACTTCCAGATAAGCAAACATGTTTTAAGAGATCTTCCCAAATTCTAACCCAATTTCATGTTCACCCTATTCACTATATTAATAAATATTTGTTTTTATAAAATCAGTATTTTTTTATGAATACCATCTCGGTTTACTTCTGGTTTTATAATAAATTTTATGCCTCTTTTAATTTTAAGTAATATTTGGTGTTTTCTTAAACCGAACTAAAATGTTTTGACTCAAAGGTCCTTAAAAAATCTTATTACATGTTATCACTTCAGTTTGATATCACTTATGATGATATATTAATTTTTACCTTATGAATGTCCATGTATTATTTAATTCCTTTCTTTCATGGACACTTGTATGATACATCACTTTTATTATGCTTCATGACATGATTGTGTACCCATTTCTTTACGTGGGTACTCTTATGTTTATTTATGATTGATTATGTGAGATTATTTATGTGGCAAGAATATTCATGAAAACTTTTAGATGGGTGCGCCCAGATAGTGCTCCAATACATTGGGTAAAGTTAAAGCCTCGTGAGATGTTATGTGCAATGGTTCAGGTGGTTAGGCTTGGCTTGTGCTACAATGGAAAACGAGATTGGCGGTTATCTTTGACTAATAATAAAGTCATGTTTAAAGTTTCTTCCACATTTCTATGAATCAATTCTTATGTTATTCCATGCTTATATGATCCCATGTTTATATGTTATGATTCTATATGTTCCATGATTTCGATATCATTATGTCATACCTCCCAACTCATGTGATTAAGCTTTATTCTTATGTTCATTCCCATACGGGGATTTTTAGATTATTCCTTTTTTCATGTGTTCCCTATGGTACCGTATGCAGATGTAAGGGCTCAAAGGAATTTATGAGTTTTTTTGAGATTTAATAAATAAGTTTTCCTTTGTCCCATGTTATTAGTATTATGTATCTAGTCTTCAAAGATGCTAGACTTAATGATACTTGGATTGTACTATGATGTATAGTTATGCTTAAAATCATGTAGTGTTTTGGGAAAAATGCTAGGGTTTCTATAGTTGGTATCAGAGGATGGTCAAGTTATTTTTGGATATTAAGAATAGGTCACTTTAGTAAGAACTTTAGGGATACGACTATGTATAAGAAAACATCCCTAAATTTTGGTAAGTATAAAGTAAGTGGTTTATCAAGAAAATATATCCCTTATTGGATACGAACAGGTAGAGACAGATCTGGCACAGATGTACCTAGGGGTGAAAACTTCGACAAGGTGTTCCGGGCCTGACTTGGGGTAACTTTATACACGACAGCGGGCCTTGCTGCACTATTTTTTTGACACTCCCGAGGGATATGCATTGGTAAATTAATAAGCTTAGTACAAACCATTATTAAGGGAAAATAATAATAATAATAATAATAATAAATCCCATAAGAATATATCATCATGGATAACCTAGATTGAAACCTAGGGAATAAAAAGTTAGAATATACTTTTCCATTATAAGTTTATCCTACTATGCTTAAAGTTTCCTTTTATTGATTACTGGTTAAGTATTAATGCCCCCTAATTGTATGTTCTTCTTTCTTAGTTAATGGCCGAAAATAGAAGAACACGTGCCAACAACCAATGTGATAGGCAATGTGATGACCACCCTAATGATATGCCTGATATGATGGGAGTGGGTGCTAAAAAATTCATGACAGTACTGGCTCAGCTAGCTCAAGTTATGAATGTCAACTTGAATCAAGTGGAATGAATTCTTCAAAGGAAAGAGCAAGTTGTCGTAGAATCCTTCATGCGGAAAAGGCCTCCCTTATTTAATGGATCTTATGATCCCCTCCTTTTAGAACAATGGATTAACTCCATTGAAAATATATTCTCCATCCTCCAGTTCTTAAAAGAAGAGAAAGTTGTGCAGGCTGTCTATCGTTTTGATGGGGAAGCTGATCAGTGGTGGAAACTGATCAAGAATAAGAATACCCAAGAGGAAATTGATTCCATGGATTGGGAGGGATTCAAGAAAATGTTTTTCAATAAATATTTTCCTTGAACCCATCATCTCAAGATGGAAAGATAGTTCCTCAGACTCAAGCAGAAGGAAGATGAGTCAATCGGTGCGTAGGAATCAAACTTTACAAGGCTTGCAAGGTATGCCTTCGGATTTTTCATGAATACTGAAAGAAAATTGGATATCCTTTTTAGTGGAATAAAGCCGAGTCTATGAAACATGTTGGCGATCTGAGACTTTGAAAACAATGAGGAGATTTTCTGTTGTGCCCTCAAGGTTGAAATGGAGATTGGAGACTCTCAGTTGTCTCATGGGACCAATGAAAAGAAGAGGAAAATGGAATCTAACGTGGGCAGTCCCGAAAATGGAAAGAAGTTTGATAATGTCACATGTAAAATTTGTGGGAAGAAGCATCCTAAGTACTGTTTAAAGGGAACTAGGAATTGCTTCAAATGTCGAATGTTTGGACATCTGGCTATGAACTGCCGAAGGGGTATGAAGAGTTCTTCTTATATGAAAGAATAAATAAAGGTTTAGACCAACAACCATCCTTTAGTGTAGTGTTACAAATGCTAGGATCATGGTAATTATGAAAACAATTTCCCTAAGATGAGGGTTGTCAGAGGCAATAAACAACAACCTACAAGGAAACAAGGAAGGGCTTATGCTATCACTAAAGCTGAGGTGGACCCGGAAAATGATGTGGTGATAGGTATACTGGTTATTAATTAAAGAATAGTGAACATACTATTTGATTATGGTTCTACGCATTCATTCATATCTTGCAGGTTTAGTAGAACTATTTAAACACAACCTCAAAATCTTGATGTTGTGCTATCTGTGATAATAGAGATTAGGGAAATTATCAGATAAAATGTTTAAAAATTCTCCCTGGTTATTTTTTGTGGACTGAACCTCCCAGAAAACCTTTTCATACTCCCTTTTGTGGTGTTTGATATTATCTTCAGCATGGATTGGATATCTTTATACAAAGACAACATTAACTGTTGAGAAAGGGAGATCACATTTCATATCCTGAAGTATCCTCCAATCCTTTATAAGTGCAAGTAGGAAGATGAATGTCCTGTAGAATCAATGTCTCAAGTATGGTTATTAATTCCTTATGAGTGAGAATGTCTTGCTCAAATGATTGAGACAAAGGAGAGAATCATTCACGAAGACATGCACATCGTGAAGGATTACACTGATGTATTCCCTGAAGAACTGCCTGGTCTTCCTCATGATCGAGAGGTTGAGTTCTCTATTGAACTTGTTCCTGGATCTCTTCCAATATCAAAGAAACCTTATAGAATAGTCACCATATATATGGAGGAGCTGAGGAAGTAGTTACAGGAGAATCTGGAGAAGGGTTTTATACGCCCGAGTGCTTCACCATGGGGAGCACCAGTCCTCTTCATCAAGAAGAAGGATGGATCAAGGCACCTCTACATTGATTATTGTGAGCTCAATAAAATCACGTTAAAGAAAAAGTATTCCCTTCCTCATATATATTACTTTTTTGATCATATTCATGTGGCCAGTTATTTTATCTAAGGTGGAACTTCAATCAGGATATCACATATTAAAGGTGAGGAAGGAAGATATTCCTAAGACTGGCTTTTGAACAAGGTATGGAAATTTTGAATTCATAGTGATTCCCTTTAGAATCACTAATGCTCCATCAATTTTCATGGATTTTATGAATAAAGTATTTACGGATTACCTCGAAAAATTTGTGGTAGTCTTTATCGATGATATTCTGAAATACTCCAAGAGTAAGGTGGAACATGAGGTGAATTTGAATACTATGGTAAAAGCGTTGTGAAGGGAGAAGCTATATGAAAAGTACAGTAAGTGTGAGTTCTAGATCAAGGATGTATCATTCTTGGTGTATATAATCCCTAACAATGGGATATCTATCGACCCTTCTAAGATGAAGGCAATTTAAGAGTGCCCTAGTCTGACATCTGTAATAGAGATCCATAGCTTCCTTGGTCTAGCTAGTTATTACCGACAATTTGTGAAGAAGTTTTCACGATTGTCAAACCCAAATACCAAGCTGACACGGAAGGGGGAGAATGTTTTCTGGAATCAATAATGTGATGACAGCTTCTAGGAGCTCAAAAAGAGGCTTATCACTATGCTAGTGCTCACACTCCCATCAAGTGGAGAACTCGTTTTGGTGTACAGTGATGCTTCAAAGAAAGGCTTAGGCTGTGTACTGATGAAAAATGATAAATTGATAGCCTATGCCTCATGAAAGTTGAAAATCCATGAGAAAAACTATCCCACACATGATCTGGAGTTGGAACCTATGATCATTGCATTGAAAATCTGGAGGCATTATCTCTATGGGAAAAAGTGTGAGATATATACTGATCACAAAAGTCTCAAATATATATTTACATAGAAATAGCTTAATATGTTCCAATGAATATGTTTAGAGCTCATCAAGGATTATTAATTCTCAATCAACTACCATCCTGGTAATAAAAATAAGGTGGCGGATTCTCTAAGTAGAAAGCATCTTGCATCTTTATCAATGATGAGAGTTGAAAAGGATCCAATATTCTTAGATTTTCTCAGGATGGACATGGGAATCATTAAGGGAGGAACATCATCAATATTTTCTCAAATGATTTCCCAACCATCCCTTGTGGAGAATATAAAGGATGCTCAAAGAGAAGATGTGGAGATTCAGAAGAGGGTGGATGTTGTGATAAATTTGAAATCATTGGAGTTCAAGATAGATGATGAAGGAGTTGTAAGATTTGGGTCATGACTATGTGTACCATCTGATGCGGAGATAAAGGAGCTTTTAAATGATGCACATAGCTCAACCTTCTCTATTCACCTAGGGAGCACAAATATGTATCAAGATCTCTGAGAGAACTTTTGGTAGGACAATATAAAGAGGGATAATGTTGAATATACATCAAGGTGCCTGGTATGTCAGCAATTGAAGGCTGAGAGGAAATATAGAGGAATCAATGCTATATGGTTCATTGTGGATCATCTAACAAATACATCTCACTTCATTGCAATTAGAGAGGACTTCTCATTGGATCAACTTGCACGGATGTACATCAAAGAAGTGGTAAGGCTACATAGAGTACCACTATCTATTGTATCCGATGAAGATCCAAGACTCACCTCGAAGTTCTGGAAAAGTCTCCAGTATTCTCTAAGCACTGAATTGAACTTTATCACGGCCTATCATACACAAACTAATGGCCAGTCTAAGCAAACTATTCATACAGTGTAAGATTTGTTGAGAGCATTTTCTATGGACTTCAAAGGAGGATGAGACAAACATCTTCCTCTGGTCGAATTCTCTTAAAATAATAGTTTCTACTCGAGCATCCGAATGGCACTGTATAAAGACTGTTATGGGAAAAGTTGCAGAACACTGGCATGTTGGGATGAAGTAGGCAATCGTAAGTTGCTAGGACCTGAAATGGTCTAAGAAATGGTGGAGATGGTGAAAACCATTCAGTAGCACGTCAAGGTAGCCCATAGTTGACAAAAGAGTTATGCAGACAATCATCGACGAGACCTTTAGTTTAAATATGGAGACATGGTATTCCTCCACATATCTCCATTGAATAAGTTCATGAGATTTTGGAAGAATGGAAAGCTAAGTCCCAGGTACATCAGCCCCTTCGAGATCCTTGATCGAGTCGGAGCTGTGGTGTATCAACTGACACTTCCACTTACCATGTCTAAAGTATATGATGTCTTCCATGTATCCCTCCTAAGGAAGTACATACCAGATCCATCACATGTACTCTTATCCAAGGTGGTGCAGTTGGAGGATGATCTTTCATATGAGGAGTAGGTAGTGGAGATCTTGGATCGTAGAGATAAAGTTCTATGTAACAAGACCACTCACCTAGTCAAAGTACTGTACCGGAATCATAAGCATGAAGAGGCAACATGGGAACTAGAGGAAGCAATGAAGGAAAAGTACCACACCTGTAAATGTCCTAAAATGTAAAACAAAATTTTGAGGGTGAAATTTCTCAAGGGTGGAAGAATGTAACGACCCAATGTTTTTTCAATGAAAATCCCTTCTTATAATAATTCCTTATAGTTTAATCACATTATAAAAAACACAATTTCATACAATATGACCATTAAACATAAGTTTTCGACTTCTGTGTCTTGAATTCCAAAATCTGACATATGCGGTTGCGTTCAGGGTGATTTTTGGGGTCTGATGGAACAAACATAATCTTTGATGAATAGTAACATACCCTTATGAATAGTTACATACCCCAATGAATAGTAACCTCACCTATGATAGTATCTATTTGTGATTTAAGTGAAAGTATGATGTACCTATATTTTTGAATAAGTAAATAAACGTTTTAACATTGTTATTTTTCGAGAAAATTATTATTTTAATTAAATAGTAAATTAATCATATTTAAAAAATTATTTTTGAAAAATGGAGTCCATTTTTGGATTCTACACATCGAAAAATGGTTAGGGTGAATATTTGGGATTTTTCTGAAATACATGAATTTTTGATGAATAGTAAAATACGATAAATTACAATAATTGATAAATACTTGTATTAATCCATCATAGGTGATGAAAAGACGATGTAAGCTAATAATCTAGAATCATCGATGAGTCTTTTAATATAATTGATGACTTTTATTGAATTATTCATTGTCTTGGGCTTAAATAATAATATAATACTTAAAATAATGGGGGAAACCTCCCCTCCCTCACTATAAATACCCCCTCTCTTTACCTCATCCCCTCACACCTCTAAAGCCTTGTGCCCAGTCTAAATTATACCCAAATATCCTCCCAATATCCTCTCCCATTTAGAAAATACACTGGTATCTTAAAACGACCAAAACCTATTCTCTAAAGAGGCTCTCAAGGGAGAAAACTTCAAGAGGTAAATTCCTCTTTTCTTTTCTTTTCGAGTTTCTTTATTTTCTTTAATATTATCACCTCCTTCCATCCATATGTAATGATAACCCCAGTACCTTACATGCATTGGGATTTTGTTTTTATAAGGTAATATTTCATCATCATCTCCTCTTTCCCTTCTTTTATAATAGTAGTAAAAACACCATCCGAGATGTGTCAATTTACTACATTCAAGGAAGATGGGTTTCAATTTCATTGGTTGTCTTTAATTCTTGTCATGAAACCAATTTTTATGGTTGAAAAATATTTTTATATATTTAATATAACCTATTTATGGTTCTTTAATTCTTTTGTACAAATGGTATTAAGTTTTAAAGAAAATTACGCCTGTTGTAATCAAAACATACCAATTAACCGAAACAGTTACATTAAGGTTCTATGTAATAATTAATCTTCACTAAAAGTAACCCGATTAAATATAAAACCATGTAACCTCTTGGATATTAAATAATAAAATATAACTTTAATTCTGGAAATCCATCTCAATTATACACGATCCTTCATTTATGAAAATAAGTAAACCGATCATAAAAACCAAGAAAAACAAACGGACCCGAACAATGGAATTGATCCTTATAATAAATCAAAATGGGTATGAATGAACATAAAAAGGTTATAATAAATATTTTTCATATTAAATATTTTCTTTAATTATTAATTAATAAACCTAATTTTATCATTCAGGTTTTTAATATGAAGAGGAGAACACCATCAGACTTAAGGTAAGGGATCCTCTCCATTTCACTCTTATTCATGATTGTCCTCTATGTTATGTTATTTTGTATTAATTATGGGGAATGATTTATCACCTCCCCCATACTTCCCTATTGATGTATAAGTGATGGTAATCTCCTTTACTCTCTCACTAAGCCCTCTTATGTACACCCGTTACCATGCCGATAATCCGTAAAGAATTCTAACCGAACCTCTTTTATTCCTTCATGTTGCCTTATCTATATTTCTACCAAAATGATGCTATATTATCTTTTTTATGTGAATATTATAAATTCTGTGTACATGTTCTAAATTCAATTATCAATACTCTTTCATCACTCTCTTTTTGGGATATACATGTTTTTAAGTGATTCCCTCCTCAATAATTTCTGATAGGGAAACCTATTTTAAAGGATCTTCCTGAATTCATACCCAATTTCATGTGCACCCTATCCCTTATTTTAAGCCACATTTGTCTTTATAAAATCAGTATTTTTATTATGAAAACTATCTCGGTTTACTTCTGTTTTTATAATAAATATTATTCCTCTTTTCATTTTAAGTGATATTTGATGTTTTCTTAAACCGCACTAAAATGTTTTGACACAAAGGTTCTTAAAAACTCTTAATACATTTTATAACTTTAGTTTTATATAACTTATCATGATATATGCCTATTTACCTTATGAATTTACATGTATTATTTAATTTCTTTCTTTCATGGACACTTGTATGATACGTCCCTTTTATTATTCTTCATGACATGATTGTGTACCCATTTCTTTCTTTGTGAACTCTTATGTTTATGTATGATTGACTATGTGAGATTCTTTATGTGGAAAGAATATTCATGAAAATATTTAGATGGGTGCGCCCATATAGTGCTCCAATGCATTGGGTAAAGTTAAAGTCTCATGAGATGTTATGTGCAACGGTCCAAGCGGTTAGCCTTGGATTTTGCTACAATGGGAAACAAGACTGGCGGTTAGCCTTGACTCGTACTAAAGTCATGTTTAAAGTTGCTTCCACATTTCTATGAATAAATGCTTATGTGATCCCATGATTATATGATCCCATGTTTATATGTTATGATTCCATATGTTCCATGATTTCGATATCATTATGTCATGCTTCCTAACTCATGTACTTAAGATTTATTCTTATGTTCATTCCCTTACTGGTATTTTTAGCTCATCCTTTTGTTGATGTGTTCCACAGGGTACCCTATGGAGATGCAAGGGCTCAAAGGATGTGAGGAGTTTTTTTTAGATTTAATAAAGAAGTTTTTTTAATCCCATGTTATCAGTATTATGTATCTAGTCTTCAAACATGCTAGCCTTAATGATCCTTGGCGTGTACTCTGATGTATAATTATGCTTAAAATCATTTAATGTTATGTGAAAAAGGCTAAGGTCACTATAGTTCTCACATTCTCTCGGTCTACTAATAATTCTCTCTCTGAGATGACATGATCCAATAAGTGAATCTCTTCCATCCAAAAGTGACACTTTGAGAGCTTAGAATATAACTAATGCTCTCTCAGTGTACTCAGTATGATCCCAATATGGGTGGCATGATTGTTTCGAGTGTGAGAGTACACCAAGATATTGTCCACGAATACTACCACAAAATAATCCAAGTAAGGATGGAAAACCTTCTTCATAAGCACCATGAAAACAGCTGGTCCATTTGTGAGACCAAACATCATAACCAAGTACTTGTAAAGACCATACCTACTACGAAAAGTTGTAAGAGGTATATCCTATGGCCTAACACATAACTGATGGTAGCCAGATCTCAAGTCAATCTTCGATAACACTTGGGCTCCTCGAAGCTGATCAAAGAGATCATCAATCCTTGGCAAAGGGTACCAGTTCTTGACCATCATCTGATTCAGCTTTCGATAGTCCACACAAAGTCGAAAATTACCATCCGCCTTCTTCGAAAAAAGTATAGGTGAACCCAAAGGAGAAGTACTGGGTCGGATGAAACCTTTTTCTTGCAACTCCTCCAACTGGTTCTTGAGCTTCTGTACCTCAGGTGTAGCCATCCTATAAGGAGTAATAGACACCAGTATCGCCCCAAGCACAAACTCAACAGAAAAGTCCACCCCTCTCTATATAGTTAACCCTGAAAAGTCCTTTGGAATGTCATATAAAAAGTAGTCGAAAATTGGAGGAAAATATATTTTTGAAGTCCCCTGGTCATGCAGATACAAACTAGAAATCTCGGATGTACCACCTCCCAACCCATGATGCTTTGGTCCAGATCTTCTCACCTGGACATCCCATTCACCCTTTTATAGAAATGATCCACCCTCTAGAGACATGAAACTCACCCTGTGGTAATAGAAACCGAAAAATCTTGGAAAGGAACTAACCAATTCATACTGATAATGACGTTGTAGCCCGTCATCTCCAAGACATAATGTTCCCACAAGAAGTGACACCCACCAACCTCAAGAGGGAAATCCTTGCACTAATGTACACTAGCATTTATAATCCCCAAAGAAGTGTCTAGAATCAATGTATCATCAGAAGTAATGATATTGAGTCTAAGGCTTTACATAGTGTGCATAGAAATAAAGATATGGGAATCCCTTGTATCGAAAAGTGCAGAAGATAAAATTGAGACCACTAAAATCGTACCTCTCACCGTAGAGGGTATGGGATCCTACCCCTACTGGGTCTACTGTACTAAAAAGGTTTGACCTGCATCATGACCCTGTGACCCAACCTAAGAACCCTGAGATGATCCAACCTGTACCTGAGCACCAAATCCACCACAACCACCATGGCCTGAACACCCTAAGTAACACTAGTTCTCCGACTAAGGAGGAACTGGTGATCCTACTACTGATCCCTTCTCACAACCTGCCAGTGAAAAATCTCTACAATTACACTATATATGACCCATCTTGCCATAACACTGACACTCAACTGGGTCTCTGGGGCACTGTGGTCTCATATTCCCCGCTTGATCACACTGGTAACACCTCACCTGGTTACCAGTAGAAAAACTCTGTCTTCTCCCATCACCATGAGAGAACTCCCTACAACGCTTCCTGGTATCTGTAGAACCAGAACCAGCTCTCTGTACCGAATCACCCTGGCTCGCACCTCCATCTTCCCTCAGGTTTTTCTCAGTAATGAACACCTAGTTCACTATCATTAATACAGAAGTCAACTGGAAAATGTTTACCAATGAACAGATGTCATACCTTAGACCATCCTGAAACTTCCTCTCCAGAGATAGCTCATCACCTCCCAGAACTGGTGCGAAGCACTGCAACTCTGTAAAATGCGAAGAATACTCAATAACTGTATGATCTCCCTATTCCAAATTCATGAAATACTAGGCTCGATCGGCCTTTAGAGTCGTTGGATAGAAGTAGTTGTAGAAGGTCCACTGGAACTCTTCCCAAACCATATCTCGATGATTCCCTACCTATGAGATAACATCCCACCACTTCTTGGTAGAATCCTGAAGCATATACATAGTGAGCTTCACCCTCCTCTCCAGAGGCATCTCCAGATGCTCGATGATAGAATACATGGCCTCCATCCATGACTCTGTAGCCTGAGGTCCTCCATCCCCTAAAAAAGTGGGAGGATTCTCCTACTGGAACACCCGTGTCTACTCTTCCATAGTTGGGGTAGGACGCGGTGCTCCCTGGAAGGTATGCATCATCCTCATAAATCCTTCACGGAACTATGCATCCACACCTATATCTGGTATAATAGATATTGCCAAAATGGGCATGATAGGAGGATCTTCTAGTAGTCCTTGATCTATCGATTCTGGTGTCTGATCATCACTCTGAACCTGGAGTACAACCGAAGGATGTCTCGGTGGAATTACTCGACAATGTCAAGCACACACCTTAGTCAAACTATCAAGATTCACAACTCAAAAGTGCGAAAAAATTGATCAAGATAAGAAATGAATCCAAGTTCCACAAAGCATGGCTACACGGCATGTAGAAGACACACACGACGTGTTCCCTTAAGCTGATATGTGGGTGTGTACCTCTACCATTCTGGCTATGTAACACCCATACACATGATGTGTTCTTCTAAAGACATGGTGTGTACTTGGATTTTCCCTTCTTCCCAAGTCCTTCTACATGGCTAGAACTACACGGTTTTCTCTGGTGTTGCACTACACGGTGTGCACCCTCTAGACACAGCGTAACCTACCAAAGCTCCAACCATCCATGTTGTTAATCACACGGATGGGTACACGGATCAAACTACATGGAATGTACGCCAAGAACACAACATGATCTACAAAATATTTTCCAAACCATGAATCTACCTACACAGATTAGTCACACGGATAGCTACTACACGACATGTACATACGGTACACGGTGTGTAACCAAGAAAACTTGTTCTTCTCAAACAGAAGAATACATGGCATGTGTTCATAGCCACACACGCCGTGTTGTTTGAGTTTATGGGTAGTAAGTGTCAGAAACTACCCTGAAACCCTCTAAAACACTGAAACAAGCAATGATGTGCCAAATTCCGATCTGTGGGAGCCCATACCCCCCACGAATCAAAGCTTCTAATCGTTTTCATGAATATAACATTACTAAATAGTAGAGAACAATCAAATGATCTTCCAAATTTAGATCCAGGAGGGCCCATAACACCTCGAAGACCAATGCTTGGTGCCCATGCAATTGAAACACCACAATATGAATACCCTATCAAATAACAGGCATTCTATCACAACATCTATAACAATAATATGTATATTTATAACAACAAATATCACAATAACATGAAATTTCTAATACTCTCTAAATGGCATGGAAAAAGGCATGACATGTGATTTCTATCAAGTGCCTATTTGATCATGAGATAACATACCCTCATCTCATCAGGTTGCAACAAAATTGAACCACAATATTATAAATAGTAATAACACAACAAAAGTGAATCATCCAATGGTAAAATCAAATCAACTATAATAATTGAAAATCAGAATAATAAACATTTGAGGTAACTTGGCTTTTCCCTATACACAAGTTTGCAACTCCCGGGAAAAGTTTATTACCAATAATCAATTCCTTATGATCCCTGTCTATCATCTCTAAACAATAAGTCAAATAGAAAAAGGAAAACTCTTTTATTACAACTTTGTAACGTCCCAGATACGGATGCCACTCAACTGGTGCCCCGTACACTGTTCACCAGATCACCTCATGCACATTTTCCCAAATGCCAGAGGCATTCATCTAGCAGTGAGGGCCTAAGTCTGATAGTGGGAGAACTATGCCCTCATTGAAAAAGTATACATAGCGGAAAAGTAAATAGAAAAAATAGCAGAAGTAGTAAACAGTATACAAGTGAAAATAAATAGTGGTAGACAGATCAAATATAACAACCGAGGCATGTATATAAATGATGCATGTCAAGTATATAGGAAAGCATCCAAACAGGTCACAATGCTGAAATACAACTAGAAACCAAAGTATATCAGGAAAAAAGTAGAAAAGGAAAATAATAAAATCCATCAGCATCGCAAGCCTAATCTTGGTCCCATGCTCTCCAGCTCCAACCAGAAAATCATGTACCTGATGATGAAGGGTGCTTGCCTTTATCTAAACCTGCAACATTATAATCTATTTGGGTCGAAAAGCATGACCCAAAAAGGGTGTGAGATGAATCCCAGTAGGCAACCACCAAAAGATTTATGCCTATCAGTCAGTGAGTATATATAGCAGGTATATGCAATAAGCAATGCAGTAAAAACTGGTAAACACACAAAGGAAACTAGTAAGGAAGCCTTTCCCCAAGGCATAACACTGTCTAGTATAGCAACGCCCACAGGCATATCACAACATCACCCACAGGCAAAAAAAGTCTAGCCCTTATACCACCACAAGCTCTACCCCCAGGGACCAGACACCCTAGCCCTAGGCTCAGTACAAACTCCACCCATAGGAATCCGCCTGTAGGAACCACAATACTCCACCCGTAGTCATCACATAGTCTCAGCCCAGAGGCACATTCATCACTTCGCCCACAGACATCTACCCGCAGGCACAACAGAAACAACTCACGTGGGAATTTTGTATAAAAAAAATACATGTAATCACACAAATACATGGTTAACATAACAGCTCACATGGGATAATAATCAACAATCCTAACATACGAATTAAACTATCGCAGGGCTTAGTCACTGAATTATATCACATGGGCATAATTCATATCATATCCTATCATGTAATCTAACAAATTACCAAGCTTTACCTACAATTAACTCACATGGGCAATTGAATATCATTTAATCAACTCTTAAAAAGAAAACAAGGCCTGCCCATAGGCATTCTACGCCAAAATGGCCAAAAACCAATCAAACATGGGAACACACCCATGGGGTGTCCCGAAACCAAGGAAATAAACCTTACCCATTAGCAAAAACCCATAATATATCCATTAAACCATAACAGGTAATAGAAGTGTTCAAATACAAATCAAAAAATACCCAAAAAATGTGGGTAATCGACACTTTAACATTTATAATTCAAAGACATTCAATGGAAGACCACAAAAAACATACCTCAATGTTAGGAGATAGATATACTCGAACCACGACCCATGAATAGGCCTAGAACGATGTATATCTATAAAAATGTCAAAACCAATCAACCTCCAATAACTCACGAAAGATGTGAAACCATGAAACAATATTCAAAAGAACCAAGAGCTTACCGAGGGAATTCTATTGGACCTGATGGTGTTCGAAACAGATCATAGATGGAAGATCTAAGGCTCAGAGAAGAAATAACGATCACCAGAGCTCCTTCATGAGATACATCCAAAAGAAGCGTGTTCTGAGAATGAGACGCGGCCCCAGTTCGTTATCTCAAATAAAAATAAAAGTACACAACATTTTCTTTAGAAATACATGCCATGTAGTACCCTTAAGTGGCCTCCTACTTAAGTGGAGCCAGCCAAGGTCATCATACAACATGTACTTGCTGATACACGACCATAACATGGAGAGCCAAGTACATGGCGTGTGTACATAAGTACACGAGGTGTACTTAGAAAATTCCAATTTTCTTCTCTTTTCCCAAAAATAGACTGAAAATAAGATCCGTACCCGAAACTGACGATCTGGGTTCTTATAGTGAGGGCCACCAGCTCCCCAATGGTCTGGCTCCCAGTCTCATAGACTAGACCCACCAGCTAGGTGGTGGTGTCCAACAGTTAGTTGGTGGGGTTTCTGGGTGATTTTAAGGCGGGGGGGGGGGACCTTGTCCTTTCCGATTAGGTCCCCCATATTTCCCCCTCCTCTCTTATCCTTCAATATCACTCAAACCAAGTGACAAAGGGGGATCCCTCCTTGGTGATTTTGGATCCATCAAACTCATTTCATGGGTGTTCCAAATGTAGTTCATTACAGTTGATTCCTATGGGTGATTCTAACACTCTCTTTACCTTAAACCCATATTTCCCTTAGTTTCCTATTATTGGAACCCTAACTCGATGCATTTAGGGCTATTATCATGGAACCACTATATTAGGCTCAATTTAAGAAGTGTTTCTTAGTAATTGGGATCTGGAATTGTTGAGGTACAATGTCCTTACCATTTTATAGAATTCATATAAGATTGTAAGCCTTGAATTTCATGTGTGTGTGAATAGCCTTGTGATACATCTTCTTTTGATTTTTGGGTGAGTAGGTGAGGTCTATATTGATTTAGGAGGATCCTTGTAAGGGGATTATGGGTTGGGTTCCTTTAGAATGATGAAAATGATCATTTTACCAGGAATGTGTGCAGGTATGTCTACATAGGCTGTTGATCTTGGAACGGTCCATTTAAGATTAGTTGAGTTATAGTAGTTGGGATGGACTACATAGGGGTCCAGGTAGTGAATCCCTTGAGAATTCATCATAGAAATGATGGATGAGGTTCATAAAAAGGTATAAGTGGGATTAGAAAGTTCCGTTTACGTCTAGGATGAGTTTTATTGACTTGAGTGAATGATGCACAAGATTTTGTGATGTTTTCATTTTATTTATGTGTGACGCGAGGATGACTAAGACTAAGTTGGTTTGGTTTGGTTGTGATAATGGCCTTCATGAGTGAGACATTGGTCCAGGGTTGTGATGGGATGTTCTCCTTGCATGTGAATATTGAACTTTGTGATTGTTTATGTTTATTAAGCCTCCTAAGAACACTCAAGATGGGTTGATGTGATAGCTTGGCGTCCCAATAACTCATAGGATGGGACAATGTAATTTTAGGCCTATCAAGAACCCTTGGTATGGGGCTATGTGATGGTTGGGAATCTTAATAACCCTCATGATAGTCCTATGTGATTTTGGGCCTCTAAATAACCCTCAGGATGGGACAATGTGATGGATGGGCCTCCCAAGAACCTTGAGTATGGGTTAGTGTGATTGTTTGGACTCCCTTGAACCTGGGGGGATGAGCTATTGTGCAAGATTAAATTAACCATAGTCTTTGGGGATGGGTTGTGGTACTTGATGTGGCTATGACCTATGATAAGGCTGGTCCATGGGTCATATATGCTCATGGGTTCTGACAGACCGTTCCTTTCATCTATGAGATGAAGGAAGTAGAGCTGGGGTTTATGGTGGTCTGGTTACAACATGATGTCCTGGTGGGTTGTATGTTTATTTAGGTATTTTTTCTATCATCACATATAATTTTATATGGCCTACTACAGTTATTCTAAGTATGCATTGGTGTGGTTCTATTGGGTTAATACTCAGACCCTACATGGGTATCTTAGTGTGCATATAGACTTACGTTCTGTATAGTAGAAGTGGGATAGAGCCCTATTGAGAGTAGTTGTGTAGGAGGAGTAGGTTGGTTGAGGTGGTGTTGGGATAAACCGAGGGATCTATTTAGGGATGATCTTTATTTATTTTTCCATTTATCTTGTATATAAATCTGCCACATGTGGTGATCTTTCTTGATGGTTGTAGTGGGTATTGTGTGGAATATTTTATAGAAAGGGTTGATGTATTATTGCTAACAGATTTATTTATTTTTATTAAATATTATTATTACTATTTATGTTACCATATACTATGATTTATTTATTTTTTACCAAGGGAAAAGTCTCCCCGTGTTCTCACATAGGCCCTTGCCACTAGTCAGAAACCTCTTCCATACAGGGAGGCATGCATGAGGTTACGTGATGCTCCCTCAGCTCAGACTAGGTGATCTAGGTTGGTGGGTGTTACAACATTGTGTAATCATGACTACCATAAGTAACCTCATAGGGAGATCATTTTATAACCCAGAACCATTATAAAATATCATACTTTCTTTGAACAATTTCAGTGTTTCTCTTATCATGTCACAAAATTATGCCAACCAATGTAATCACCCAAGGTCTGACTCACCCCAGTATACACAAGATAAACACCCAAGGTCTAAGTCACCCTAGTGCATAGAAGATAAACATCCAGTGTCTAATTCACTACGATATGTAGTAGATAAACAATCAAGGTCTAGCTCCCTCGGTATGTAGAAGATAAACACCCAGGCTATAAATCACCCCTGTATACAGATGATAAACACCTGGGGTCTAAATCACCTTGGTATATAGAAGATAAATACTCAGGGTCTAATTCAACCTAGTATGCATGATCAATTACCAACCCCCAATTAGGGTAGTTCAAAATATCCAAATCTATATAGGGTGTCACATCCCCTACCCACAGATCTAAGGATATTGTCTAAGGATTCCCAAACTGTTTTGGAATCGCATCCCCAACCCACAGATTCAAGGAGCATGTACAAGGAATTCAAAATTATCAAGGATTCTCCATAAGAGTGTACCATATCATTCATATCATGACCACTCTAGGATCGTGTACTATTTAATTTATATAATTAAAATCACCATATTTAGCATCTAAGGTTCAAACCCAGCACAGGCAGTTCCTGGGTTCTAAGGTTCCACCCAATCTGATAGCCTAGTTCCCATACACTACCCTTCTCTAGGGTCAACATCAATAGGGAACCTTCCACAGGTCCCCTAGGATTAATCATCAAAGAACAGACACCCTATAGGATTCCTCAGTCTCTATCCCATCTCTCAGGTCCAAACTCATCATCCAGAGGGTAATAATTACCGCAACATTATCATGACCATAATATAACCTCACTGGCCTCTTTGAAAAAGTCTCATTGGCATGAATCTTAAAGCTAACATAAATCACATATACCATCTTAAGTCACCTTAGATTGGTCTCCCCACCCAACCTAACATAAATCAACCCAAGGCATACCCACTCAGAAAAACACATCCTAGAGGGGTGTCTCACTCACCCACAATCATTGAGACTAGTTATCAGGCTCTAAGGTAATAACATAACTCTCTAAAGTCCTACTATGGCCAATCATCCCATTCCATCACATCCCACCTCTCAGAGGTCATCGAAGAACCTATAAAATGGTACAATAAGGCCTAATCATGCCAATATCCAAATCTATCCATTTTCATGGTAATAACATGGAATAAGGATCCTATACTAGGACCAAAATGTCTCACATATCCCGCTTCACTTAATTTACACCCCTCAAGTTCCATTTATTATAAATCACTAATTTATAATCACGACCTCGACTATCAGTGGTTGAGGCAATGAAGCTAGTGTATAAGGGTCTAACAAAGACATTAACACTTTGTCATTTCATTCATGGAATCTCATTTTAATTAATAATTTTACTTAATTCATAAAAATTTTATTCAATTTATATAGGTCAACACCATTAGGGGTGATACCATATACCACACACACTAAACAAATGAAGAAAAATCATGGGGTAAGCACCAATGCCACCTATCTCATTCAAGAATCCTTTATGTTTTTAATTAACTATCTGAAAGATATTATTAGGATCTCCAAGACCATCCATAATCAATATGTTGTCTTAAACTCACATGAGGAATTAAATCAATCTAAAACATCCAAAAACATTAATTATCACACTTATAATTATTTAATGAAATAATTTCCAAAGAGGCATAATACTGAAAAACTCACTGGGTGCTCCTGTAATACCCAAATGATAACCAATATCACATGGGGGGGTACAAGGTTCATCCCTTGTCTTATCTTCGGGAAAACCCCTACCACATAACACCAAATTAATCACCAAATTATAGTAATTCTAAGAGGAAAGATTAATATGTTTGGTGGAATGACAAACCTATATCTAATCAATGAGAGATAGTGGGAAGATGTCACTATGGGACACCCTCTACACAAGCCAAGTGAAACCCCATTATAATTAGCTGATTCCACCATGCTCTAGTGGAATCAGAACTGAAACCCTAACTAGAGAATTGAAATCAAGAATAAATCAAAGGAAAACAAGAAAAAAGGCAAAAAAGGATAAATTTTACCTAAAAACTCAAGAAATCACATCCAAGTACCCTCAAATAGAAGGGGAATTGTAGGGTTTATAGGGGTTTATCCAATTGGGGTGTGCGTGCGAAGGAGAGGATGAAAAAAGGGACTGATTATTTTAATTCCATAGGAAAAAACCCATAAAAAGTCAATTTTAATGAGATGAATGATTTAACAACACATTTTTCCAAACCATGCCCCAATCTTAAAGTAGGAACTATTCGATCACACCCCTCTTGCATGGTTTCTCCGAACATTTTACCAAACCATGTGTTAACTATGAGAATTATCTTTGAAGCCATCTACAATATTTATCATGGTTTTTCTCCAACCATGTGCCAATCCTTATGTCCAAGACACCATGTATGATTTACCCTAGAATCCTCACAATATATCCTAAACAATTGTATGACCATTATAACTAGACATGAACTATAAAAATTGAATTGAAAATATCTTCAATCTTGGGGTGCTTCATGATTGATTCTAAATCGTTCACAACAAACCATTCAACCTTGGTAGAATCATCCAAGAACTTACGAAATTTAACATGAAACTCTCATAATTCACTTGAGCACCCAAGGTACCTCTTACAACTTAAATAAAATCTAAAAAAATTAACTTGGTATGTCAAAACTCTTAGATTATTGATCTGAATTTTAGTTCTCAAATCGAACCATGCACTAGATTTCTGAAAATTAAAAATTTATTTGGAAATAAAAACTCATATAGGAGTGGGGTTTTACAGATACAAATAAGTTTTCTATAATCCCTTAGATTCTCAATAGTTCTATCCTCATATTTGATCAACTTTGTGCCAATGATATATGAGTATAAATTCTTTTGCATTCCACTATTATAAACAGCTTAGAAATATCTCTAGAGTATTTTTCTTGGGATAGAAAAATATGATCAATCCATTGAATGATTTAAAATTCCCTAAAATATTACAAATCACCCAATATAGACATCTAAATATGCTTTTCAATTGACTCAAAAAACTCTACAAAATGATTTTTCTTATCACCAATAAAAAAATGTCATCCATATATACTAAAACACTGAAAGTACCAATGGAAGGTTTCTTCACATGGAGATTACTATCAAATGTGACTTAAGAAAAATTCTTAATTCTAAAGTATCCATCAATCATTACATACCCAAATCTAGGTTATTTTTTTGAAACATATTATTCTATATTAAGCCTATATACCATACTCTTATCATTATCAAGAATATAAACCTCATGCTATTCAATAAACACTACTTCTTCAAGATCACCATCTATTAAGGTAGATTTCACATCCATTTGTTAGATCTTTTTATGTTTATGAGAAGACAATACCAAGAAAAAATTTATCGTCTCATGTATTACCACTAGTGTAAAGGTATCATTAGATTAAATTATTTTAAGTTGGGAATACCCCTTGTAAACTAGTATTTTTTTCCTTATGATTTCAACTTTCTCATTCAGGTTATTATTGAAAACCCACTTAGTACCAAATATTTTTTTATTCTTAGGCCTTGATATTAGATCCCAAGTAGAGTTTTTTTATTTTATAAAGTTAATAATTTATAGAAGTATTTTGTTCTTCATGTTCAATTTCCCCAAACTTATTTTGAGTTTCTACTTATGAAATAATATCATTTTGGTTTTCTAACCATAATTTAATTCTAATTTGTATAGGCACATCTTGTTAGAAAATAATATTTTAAGAATCATTGGGTTTCTTCATCATTTAATCAATCTCCCTCTAATAACAATACATTTATTCAAAACAGGTCACATCTGAGTCAATATCAACTACAATCATCTCATTACTAGCCTATTTCACAAATTATTATTTTGGAATCCGAATGTTTATAGCTTCAGTTGTTTCAGTTTCAACCTCAATAAAATTATATGTTTTGTACTAATTTTTAATAAATTTCACATATGAACACTCTAACAACTTGTGTCAATTTTTCTCCTACATTTATTGCCATTCCCATTGGATAGTTAGTGAATACAGTTCCCCACTTCATATCTTTTATCAAAATTTCCAAAAATTTTGTTTTTTATCTTCATGTAACAGGGAATTCTAAATACCTTAAAGTGTTTGATAGTAATATTTTTTATGGTAGAACATCTTATAGGGAGTATTTTATGTCACAAGCCAACCATACCCCGGCTCGAGCTGCAACCACCCCAAGCCCGCCTCCATAGGCCAGGGGCTGGCGACTAGCGCCAAAGGCACAATAACTCGGGGAGGACTTTGCATAAGTACCTGTACACACACACATAGCACACTCAATGCAATAGTGCAGAGTAAAAGAAGAGACAAGCAGAGTAAAAGAATAACTGCTATATAAAAACCACAGAGTGCATCGACCTCTACAAGTACAAATTATGAACTGAAAAGAAAATGGGCAAAACACGCGCCCAACCAAAAAGTGCCACAACCCGACAACAGGTAAACAAAAAGAAACAGCTGACAAGTCTCCCACCTGGAACCTGGACACGACCACCGCACGCGGTCTAAGCTCCCAAGCTCCTACGCTCCACCGAAGTCACGCTCCACCTGTCCGTCGTCTGCAAGGGCACACCAAGTGCGGGCAAAGCCCAAGCAGGGGTGAGTATAAAAATACTCAGTAGGATACTCCGAAGGATCGAGGGAGCAAAAAAGGAGGTACCGAAGGGTGAGCAGTAGAGAGAACAGGAAAAGAAGAGGAGTACAACTGAAAGTGAAGTAAAGAGTCCAACTCAACCCAACAAGAGAAACGTAGAAGACTCGTCCTAACACAAGGAGATAGGAACGGTGATAAGATTCACTTCTCGTCAAGCTTTCTCTGCCTATAGCAGGAGAGTAGACTCATCTAACCATGAGAAGCTAGACACGGAAAGCACGTGGCAGACCCCGTGTGTCTTCGCCTATCCTGTAAGGAGAGTAGCCAAACCCATGAATTGGGTACCGGAAACAATATATATATATATATATATATATCTGTATGCTCAACAAGAAACCCGAACAAGCTCATAAGGGGTTCTCTATCCCGTAGATCAACCCATGAAAAGAGTATCCAATAGTCCCAGTGTAACCCCATCACTGATTCCCAGCATCCCGCACGTCTACCCTGAACCGCAAGCCAAGGGACTCAGTCACCGCACCTTTATACTATCCGCTTTGGGCGGCACTGACTCGCCCGCATGGTTTTAGATCGTGTCGCAAGAACGCGTCTCAGTGGGGAAAGTGCCCCTCGTACATGAGAGTTCAAGGAAAGTCAAGCCACACCTCATCACTGCCCTACAGTCGAGAGGTCTCCTCGAAGTCAGGTCGTTCCATCACCGACCCGTACAACCAAGGGTCCCGCTTTGGTAATCACGGAGGAAATCCACAGACTAGCCTAGTCGAGAGGGCTGAGTCTGGAATACTAACAGGTGTCCCACTGCCCAGCCCCGCTGGAGGGTAATTCATTACCAAATATCGGGTGACCCACTGCCCAGCCCTGATGTAGGGTAAATCCTAACACATCATCAAGCAACCGACTGTCCAACCCTGCTGGAGGGTAAACCATATTAAGATACTGGGTGAACCACTACCCAGCCCTGATGGAGGGTAAACCATATTTAGATACTGGGTGACCCACTGCCCAGCCCTGCTAGAGGGTAAACCATAACACATCATCCGGTGACCCACTGCCCAGCCCCGCTAGAGGGTAGACCTTAATACATCATCAGGAGACCCACTGGCCAGCCCCTCTAGAGGGTAGACCTGGAATAAGTCGACAGGCGACCCACTGCCCAGCCTTGCTGGAGGGTAGACCAGGAGCTAGACGACGGGTGACCCACTGTCCAGCCCTGCTGGAGGGTAGACCCTAAGTGGTCGTCGGGTGACCCACTGCCCAGTCTCTGGTGGAGGGTATACCCTAATAGCGTCGGGTGACCCACTGCCTAGTCTCTTCTGGAGGGTAGACCCTAATAGCATCGGGTGATCCACTGACTAGTCTCTGCTGGAGGGTAGACCCTAAGAAGCAGATGAGTAACGCACTACCCAGCCCCGTTGGAGGGTAAAACTCAGAACTACTCTGGCCATATCCACTGGAGGGCACAACACTGGCCAACCGAACACGAAGTGGGTATCGCGCGACCACCCAACTCCAGCACAACTCACCCAAAGGGGTTTCAGTGCCTGTTCCATCACTGGGTGTCACCAGCACCGCTACCGGCCGATCCATCGAGAACAAGACCAGGGGGAGACCGCTCAACCCTACTGGTCAGACAAAAGAGCACCAGGCTAGGGGAAACTCCACCTTGCTGGTCAAACAAACAAGCACAAAGCCATGGGAAAACTCCACACTGCTGGTCAAACAAACGAGCACAGAGGGACCCTCTACGCCGCGAGAGGTCCAAGTACGGAAAGTAGAACACGACATGCACGTGGGGCCCACACGACATGTGGCCCCAAGTCAACCCCAACCAAGCGCACGAACGTCTCAGGTACATACCACACATACCTTCAAGTGCTCCCGAATACTCCCAGAGTATACCTTGTCTCCAGCCCTAAGGCTATCGTACACACGGCACCCAACGTCAACGCGAAGGCGTGACATAACAACTCCACCTCAAAGGCCCAGGAACGGCCAACCACATCTCGTGAACCATTTACATTACTCTCCCAAGAGTGATCGATCACACACCAAGGGTCCGCTACAAACAAGATAGGGCGAACCACCACTGGAGCACCTTCCATGCTTCCACATTTAACAAGATCGCGCAAGAGGCTCCGCACAACCAAACGGATCACACCGATGTAATCCTCGCAGAAAAACATGTGAGATCGACTACTTACTCGCCTGCAACGGATATCCGACGAAAAAGTCACCAACACCGCCTCACGCCCAAACGGCGTCCCGTGATCACGAGCCTCGACCCCGAAAACAGTCCGGCGCATCGCACCATTGTGATCCCCTTGGGAAACCACGTCAAAAGCACTACTCACATGAGTGCAATGGATATCCGGAGAAAAATATACGTTCCAGCGCACCATACACGAGCGGTGCCACGTTGGACCCGCAACCCGGTCCCGAAACTCAACGAACGGATCGCACCGTTCCGATCCTCTCGAAAAAGCACACAAGATGGACTATCCACATGTCCAAAATGGTCGCCCGATGATAAAGATGGAAAATCACCGTCGACGCCCAAATGACCCTCGTGGGTCCCGCACCATCATGCCAAATTAGGGTGGGCGGATTGCACCATTGCAACCCCCTCAGAAAAACATCCAGAAACGACTGCTCGCACGCCCCGAATGGACGTCCGGTGAAAAAGACGTGAAACGCTGCCCGTAGCTCAAAGGACGGGCCGTGGGGCCCACGCCTCAACTTCGTCCTCAAAGCCTGAAACCACCCTGGAAACCTTCGCCACTGCGCCAGGGTCCCAACGCTGCTGACGACGCTCAAAACGGACATCGGACGCGTCTGCGCCGTCCGAAACAAGATTCTCGGGGAATACGCTCATCCCCTAAAGGACACGCCGCACCCCCGCAGCCCCTCATTTCGTGAATTAAAAATTCCCAAGACCATCTCAAAACATTCCCCTCGACGTAAGGTCCGCTCTGCCGCTGACAGCGCGCAAAACGGATGCCTGTAGCCCGAAATACGGGCGTCCGAAGACTGAGGGGCAAAGCCCCTTGGGCCGGACCGGCCGGTCCGCCCTGCTTGGGCCGGCCCGCGTCGGCCGGCCCAGTCTGCACAGCCGGCCCGCGGCTCAGCCGCGGGTCCGGTTCACCCTACAGCGACCCGCGTTTTGCGGGTCGCGGTCATTGCACGGGGGTCGCGCGCTTCGCCCCCCCCCCCCCCCCCTCCTCCGCTCGCCGGCGCCCGCGGCCGGCTTCGGACAGCCGCCGCCACCTTCGAAGCCCCAACTGACCGCCGACCGCCCCGCGCCGCCCTGCGCCGCCGCCGTCTGCCGCCTTCGACCGTCGCCGGAAACAGGCCGTGGCCGGGAAATTTTCAAGGACCACCGGGAAAGATCCGGTGGTAAAACTGTCGATCCGGATAGCTTTCCGGGAAGCTCGGGATGGGATCTACGCAACCACGGGATTTGTTCAAGGATCCAATGGTGCGATTGAGCATATATGAGGATTAAAACGGGGAAGGGGAGGAAAACTCAAATCCGCCTACCTCGTTGGGCTTCGCCCGACAGTTCCCGCGCGATCTGCCGCGCACCATCGCCTCGCCGGAGTTGGCTCGCCGGAGATCGCCTCGCCGGAGGTGGAGGAGGGGGAGGAGGGTTTGAGGAAGAAGAATAAGAAGAAGGGGGGGGTGTTTAAGTACAAATCACTTAAACGCCTACCCGACAGTCCCGAACCCGAACTCCCGACAGGGTTGGGATTTAGCCTCCCCAAGGCTAAGAACCACGCTCTGAGTGCAACGGCGGTCTGTGAATTTTATTCCGAGACCCCGTTCAAAAGTTATTAAACTTAGCGCTCGAGGCCGCCAAATTACGAAAACGCCCCTGGGGCCATTTTTCACAAACGGCCCGCGCCCGCGAAACTTATACCCCTCCTAGGGTAAACGGAACGCTCCGAACTCAAAAATGCCCTCGGCTTTCCAATCTGAGCCACCGTTTAAGAGATACTAGCGTTTCTCCCTTAAATGAATAAATAAATTAATTAATTTATCCGTTTAACATTCCAGAAGCGGGTGAGGGGTCCAAACATCCCGCGCCGACAAGTTTTATGTCATTACTAGGGTAAAAACCCCATTTCGGACCCATCCGTACACTCGGATCTCTGATCCGGAACTCCTTTTAGGAGTTATACCATTTATTTAGCGGTTCCAGTGTGAACGCACTGAAAATTTAATTCCTGCTATTCCGGGGCTCAGAATTGCACGCCGTCTGAAGGTGCTGCTCTGGAATATCATCAAGAATATTCCAAAGTCATTCGTAGAAAAAACCAGGTTCTTACATCATTCCCTCCTTCAAGATTTTCGTCATCAAAAAGAAAAACTAGGGAGAAACATAGGGTACGAAGCCCACACCTGGATTTCCCATACCCAGAAGAACCCACACATAGCTCTACGTCACCGTAAACAGACCAAACGATTGATCCATTCACGCGAGGTCGGCCCTTGCCAATGTCGTGCACCCATTCCTGACTTTGGGGTTAGGGCAAGGCGGTAGGGAACCCCGCCATCCCTTTGCACGGTCTCAAACGGCCCGAAGGCTCTCGGGGGTACCTCACCTCCCCGACCAAACCACTACGTCGCATGCTGTGGCTGGAATCACCGCCTGGGACTGAGGCAAAGCCCGGTGATTCCCTCCTTCAGAATATCCATATGGTGAAACACCCAAGGATATCTGGTCACGCAAGATTCCACTGTCGATGCTCTCTTACATGCTCAAAAGGAGAAGGTGTCAACTCCATCGACTAAAGGAAAAGGTCTCACGCCTTTTTCCTTACCAACACAGGGTTACACCCGAAGCCCTGCGTCACCCTGGTAACACATCAAACAAGGAGCAGGGAGAAAAGCCTTTCACACGCAGATCCCAACAATTCTACTGAAAAAGGTAGAAGAGTCGCAAGGGGTACCTCTCACCATCCCATGCTCTACAGGATCGTAGAAATCCAAAGCTCACGACTGTCCGTGGTCCCAACCGTCATCTCCTGGAGCCTGACATGGACCGCATAGTGGTGATGGGGTGATCTCGTAATGTTGTCCCCCACCTCCAGCTCCTCCCGCTCCTCTGCTAGCACCACCTCTCTGTGTACTACTCCGATCATGGCGCTGCCTCTGCCATGGTGGTGCGCCTACTGCCTGCCTGAAGCTCTCAGCAACTCAGGTCGGGCAGTCCCATGCCAAGTGACCTCGCCCGTCACAAGCATATCATCGGCGCTCTCTAGGCTGCCCTGGTGCCCTCCGGCGCCACTTTGGTGTACGACCACGGCCCGAGATCCACTCACGGAATGGAATCCTCAGCTGAGGCCCTACGCCTTTTCACCACAGTGGTATATGACCACGTCTCCGAAACCAGCAGTGGGAAGGCCACCTGCATCGAGTTCCTGTCCTCCGGCGCCTGCTAGCTACGGCAGACGTCTCGGCTCCATCGCGCCCACTGCCACTACCAACCGCAAAGCATGACAGGAAGCCCTCTGTCACCAGCACCTGCTCTAGCACCCCGGCATATGTGGAAATTCCCAAGGGTACTATGACAACACGAATCTCTCGGCGGAGACCCTGCTCAAACTTCCGCGCTCGGAAGTTGTCGTCATGGACCAAGTCCGGGTAAAAGTGTGCACAGTCTACAAAACTAGCCGTGTACTTGGCCACCATCATCCCTCCCTGCTGAAACTGCAGGAGATCCTGAATCCGAACGGAGCGCAAGCAGGAGGGAAAAAACTCCTCATGGAGCAACAACTGAAAGTCGCCCCATGAAAGCGACGACTCGTCAAGAAGCTGAGTCACCAGACTCCACCAACGCCAAGCTGCCCCACGAAAAAGGTCGGCTGCCAAAGCCACCCTCTGATCTGCCGGCGTCTGCACAAGCCTGAAAAGGCTAACCACTGCCTCAAGCCAAACCTCTGCTACCTGAGGGTCTGGCTCACCACTGAACCTCAGCAGTCTCTACCGCTGGGACTCACGGAGCGCGCTCAACCTGCGCTCAAGCTCAGCCTGTTCTGCTGAAACTGACTGCTGCTCAACAGGTGGGGGTGTTGCTACCGGCCCACCCGAAGAAAGGGCTCGCACGATGGGTCCTGGACTGTGGCCTTTTAGCTCATAGGGTCGTCCTCACGAACCCAAGCTGGTATCTGGGCTGGCTGTCTTCGCGGAGACATCCTGAATATTATCAAGGAGTGCCGCGGTCAGATGAGCATATATGTATATACCATAACAACAACAATGGGGAGCTGACTCAAGAAGGACAGTCAAAGACTCGGTCCTATGTGATGCACAAACCAATTTTCCCTGCAACAAGTGTCTCAGCATGACGAGTCAACAAGCGGGTTATCAAGGTCCTGGTGAATGGATACGTCAGCCGCCGCACCATCACTGGACTCCCTGGCCTGAGAGCCGCTCTCGAGACACATTAACACTATTTCCCTATATCCCAACCAATTCCTCTTTTAGGGACGTCCGCACAACGTCCCAAGGAACAAACCACCTCTGATACAACTTTCTCACAACCCGACCCTACCCAGGCTCGAGCCGCAACCACCCCAAGCCCGCCTCCATAGGTCACGGGCTGGCGACTAGCGCCAAAGGCACAATAACTCGGGGAGGCCTTTGCCTAAGTACCTATACACACACACGTAGCACACTCAATGCAATAGTGCAGAGTAAAAGAAGAGACAAGCAGAGTAAAAGAATAACTGCTATATAAAAACCACAGAGTGCATCGACCTCTACATGTACAAAGTATGAACTGAAAAGAAAATGGGAAAAACACACGACCAACCAAAAAGTGCCACAACCCGGCAACAGGTAAACAAAAAGAAACAGCTGATGGGTCTCCCACCTAGAACCCGGCCACGACCACCGCACGCGGTCCAAGCTCCCAAGCTCTTACGCTCCACCGAAGTCATGCTCCACCTGTCCGTCGTCTTCAAGGGCACACCAAGTGCGGGAAAAGCCCAAGCAGGGGTGAGTATAAAAATACTTAGTAGGATACCCCAAAGGCTCGAGGGAGAAACAAAGGAGGTACCGAAGGGTGAGCAGTAGAGCGAACAGAAAAAGCAGAGGAGTACAAATGAAAGTGAAGTAAAGAGTCCAGCTCAACCCAACAAGAGAAACGTATAAGACTCGTCCTAACACAAGGAGCTAGGAACGGTGAGAAGATGCACTTCTCGTCGAGCGTTCGCTGCCTATAGCAGGAGAGTAGACTCATCCAACCATGAGAAGCTAGACACGGAAAGCACGTGGCATACCCCGCGCGTCTTCGCCTCTCCTGGAAGGAGAGTAGCCAAACCCAAGATGTGGGTACCGGAAACAAGGTATATACATATCTGTATGCTCAACAAGAAACCCGAACAAGCTCGTAAGGGGATCTTTATCCCGTAGCTCATCCCACGAAAAGAGTAGCCAACAGTCCCAGTGTAACCCCATCACTAATGCCCAGCATCCCGCATGTCTGCCCTGAACCGCAAGCCAAGGGGCTCAGTCACCACACCTTGATACTATCCGCTTTGGGCGGCACTGACTCGCCTGCAGGGTTTTAGATCGCGTCGCAAGAACGTGTCTCGGTGGGGAAAGCGCCCCTCGTACTTGAGAGTTCTAGGAAAGTCAATCCACACCTCATCACTACCCTGCAGTCGAGAGGTCTCCTTGAAGTCAAGCCCATTCCATCACCAACCCGTACAACCAAGGGTCCCGCTCTGGTAATCACGAAGGTAAGCCACAGACTAGCCTAGTTGAGAGGACTGAGTCTAGAATGCTAATAGGTGTCCCACTACCCATCCCTGATGGAGCGTAATTCATAACCAAATATCGGGTGACCCACTGCCCAGCCCTTCTGGAGGGTAAACCCTAACACATCATGAAGCGACCCACTGCCCAGCCCTACTAGAGGGTAAACCATATTAAGATACTGGGTGACCCACTGCCCAGCCCTACTGGAGGGTAAACCATATTAAGATACTGGGTGACCCACTGCCTAGCCCTGCTAGAGGGTAAACCATAACACATCATCTGGTGACCCACTGCGTAGCCCCGCTGGATGGTAGACCTTAATACATCATCAGGCGGCCCACTGCCCAGCCCCGCTGGAGGGTAGACATGGAATAAGTCGACAGGCGACCCACTGCCCAGCCTTGCTGGAGGGTAGACCTGGAGCTAGACGACGGGTGACCCACTGCCCAGCCCTACTGGAGGGTAGACCCTAAGAGGTCTTCGGGTGACCCACTGCCCAGTCTCTACTAAAGGGTAGACCCTAATAGTGTCGGGTGACCCACTGCCCAGTCTCTGCTGGAGGGTAGATCCTAAGAAGCCGATGAGTAACCCACTGCCCAGCCCCGCTGGAGGGTAAAACTCAGAACTGCTCTGGCCATATCCACTGGAGGGCACAACACTAGCCAACCTAACATGAAGTGGGTATCGCGCGACCACCCAACTCCAGTACAACTCACCCAAAGGGGTTTCAGCGCCTGTTCCATCACTGGGTGTCACCAACACTGCTACTGGCTGATCCATCAAGAACAAGACCAGGGGAGACTGCTGAACCCTATTGGTTAGACAAAAGAGCACCAAGCCAGGGGAAACTCCACCCTGCTGGTCAAACAAACAAGCACAGATCCAGGGGAGAACTCCACACTACTAGTCAAACAAACGAGCATAGAGGGACCCACTACGCCGCGAGAGGTCCAAGTACGCAAAGCAGAACACGACACACACATGGGGCCCACACGACGTGCGGCCCCAAGTCAACCCCAACCAAGCGCACAAACGTCTCAGGTACAAACCACACATACCTCCAAGTGCTATAGTATACTCCCAGAGTATACCTCATCTCCAGCCCTAAGGCTATCATACACACGGCACCCAAAGTCAACGCGAAGGCGTGACATAACAACTCCACCTCAAAGGCCCAGTCACGGCCAAGCACATCTCGTGAACCATTTACATCACTCTCCGAAGAGTGATCGATCACACACCAAGGGTCCGCTACAGACAAGGTAGGGTGACCCACCACTGGAGAACTTTCCATGCTTCCACATTTAACAAGATCACGCAAGAGGCTCCGCAAAACCAAACGGATCGCACCGTTGTAATCCTCACGAAAAAACACACGAGATCGACTACTTACTCGCCTCCAACGGATATCCGACGAAAAAGTCACCAACACTACCTCATGCCCAAACAGCGTCCCGTGATCCTGAGGATCGGCCCTGAAAACAGTCGGGCGCATCGCACCATTGCGATCCCCTCGGGAAAACACATCAAAATTACTACTCACATGAGTGCAACGGATATCCGGAGAAAAAGATACGTTCCGGCACACCCTACACGAGCGGTGCCACATGGGACCCGCAACCCGGTCCCGAAACTCAACGAACGGATCACACCGTTCCGATCCTCTCGAAAAAGCACACAAGATAGACTATCCACTTGTCCAAAACGGTCGCCCGGTGATAAAGAGGGAAAATCACTTTCGACGCCCAAACGACCCTCGTGGGTCCCGCACCATCGTGCCGAATTAGGGCGGGTGGATTGCACCATTGCAACCCCCTCGGAAAAACATCTAGAAATGACTGCTCGCACGCCCCGAACGGACATCCGGTGAAAAAGACGTGAAACGCTGCTCGCAGCTCAAAGGACGGGCCGTGGGGCCCGTGCCTCAACTTCGGACTCAAAGCCTGAAACCACCTTGGAAACCTTCGCCCCTACTCCAGGGTCCCAACGCCGCTGACGGCGCTCAAAACGGACATCGGACGCGTCCGCGCCGTCCGAAACATGATTCTCGGGGAATACTCTCTTCCCCTGAAGGACACGCTGCGCCCCCACGGATCCTCATTTCGGGAATAAAAAATTACCGAGACCATCTCAAAACATTCCCCTCAATGTAAGGTCCGCGCTGCCGCTGACGGCGAGCAAAACGGACGCCCGTAGCCTAAAATACGGGCGTCCGAAGACTGAGGGGCAAAGCCCCTTGGGCCGGACCGGCCAGTCCGCCCTGCTTGGGCCGGCTCGCGCCGGCCGGCCCGGTCCGCACAGCCGGCCCGCGGCTCAGCCGCCGGTCCGGTTCACCCCGCCGCGGCCAGCTGGCTGTGGCTTGCTTCTACCGACCGGCCGCCTCGCGGCCGGTTGATGCCCCACAGCGACCCACGTTTTGCGGGTCCCGGTCGTTGCACGAGGGTCGCGCGCTTCGCGCCTCCCCCCCCTCTCCTCCACTCGTCGGCGCCCGCGGACGGCTTCCGACAGCCGCCGCTGAAGGCCACCGCCGCCTTCGAAGCCCCGGCCGACTGCTGACCGCCCCGCGCCGCCGCCGTCTACCACCTTCGACCCTCGCCGGAAACCGGCCGTGGCCGGAAAACTTCCAAGGACCACCGGGAACGATCCGGTGGTCGAAATTTCGATCCGGATAGCTATCTGGAAAGCTCGGGGCGGGATCTACGCAACCACGGGATTTTTTCGAGGATCCAATGGTGCGATTGAGCATAAATGAGGATTAAAATGGGGAAGGGGAGGAAAACTCAAATCCGCCTACCTCGTTGGGCTTCGCCCGACGCTTCCCGCACGATCCGACGGGCGCCATCGCCTCGTCGAAGTTGGCTCACCGGAGATCGCCTCACCGGAGGTGAAGGAGGGGGAGGAGGGTTTGAGGAGGAAGAAGAAGAAGAAGAGGGGGGGGGGGGTGTTTAAGTACAAATCACTTAAACGCCCGCCCGACAGCCCCGAACCCGAACTCCCGACAGGGTCGGGATTTAGCCTCCCCTAGGCTAAGAACCACGCTCTGAGCGCAACGGCAGTCTCGAAATTTTATTTCGAGACCCCGTTCAAAAGTTATTAATCTTAGCACCCGAGGCCGCCAAATTACGAAAATGCCCCGGGGGCCATTTTTCACAAACGGCCCGCGCCCGCGAAACTTATACCCCTCCTAGTGTAAACAGCACGCTCCGAACTCAAAGGTGCCCTCAGTTTTCCAATCCAAGCCACCATTTAAGAGATACTAGCGTTTCGCCATTAAACGAATTAATTAATTAATTAATTTATCCGTTTAACATTCCAGAAGCAGGCGAGGGGTCCAAACGTCCCGCACCGACAAGTTTTATGTCATTCCTAGGGTAAACACCCCATTCCGGACCCATCCATACACTCGGATCTCTAATCCATAACTCTGTTTAAGAGTTATACCATTTATTTAGCGGTTCCAGTGTGAACGCACTGAAAATTTAATTCCGGCCATTCCGGGGCTCGGAATCGCACACCGTCTGAAGGTGCTGCTCTGGAATATCATCAAGAATATTCCAAAGTCTTTCGTAGCAAAAACCGGGTTCTTAAATTTTGTGTCTTATATCTCACTAAAAAACATTTCTGAATATATATAGCATTTTACACAAATTATCTCCAAAATAATTGTAATATCTTATTCTAGAAAAATATGGTTCTTCCCATTATTTTTCTTAGCAACACCATTTTTTAGGATTGTTTGGTGTTATATATTGATGATTAATTCCATGGTTATATCTATATATTTTGAAATTAATTGATATATACTTGTTTCTATTATAAGGCCCTTCCTTCTTGACATAGAAACCAAGTTCTTTCATTGTTTGGATTCTAAATTTTTTTAACATTTGAAGAGCCTATGATTTGTACCGAAAAAAGAGAAAATTAATCATCCACATGAAGTTAAAAATGAATGTAATGAAATAAAGGAAAAACATGGTTGGATTTCTCCTCATAAGATTACACACATCTATATATAAATGTTCCAATGGTCTAGTGGATTTGATATCCACTTTCTTGTGTGTCTCTTGAGTCATTTTCCCTTTTAGTCCTATTTTAAAAAATAATTTTACATCCCTTTTTATCTTGGTAAGATCACTTACCAACTCATGTTTGTTAATATTGATCCTGTTTTTCAAGATCATATGGACATGTTTTAAATAACACAAGTAATTCTTATCTTTGTTACTCATATAACAAGAACTAGATGGGTCACTAATTTGAAACAAGTTCTTGTTTTTTCTTTCACCCCTTGTGATAAATCTTCCATATTTATAGACCTTGATAATCCATGAGTTATTAAAAAAAACAACCTTATTTACTTCATCAAAAAATTGGATAACACTAAGAAAATAGTGTTTTAGTCCTTCCATAAAAAATAAATTTTTGGATTTGATCCCTTTTGAATCAATCTTAGCAGTTCCATCACAAGTAATTTTTAAGGATTTATCATTTCCAAATGAAACAACCCCTCCTTAATGATCTTCCAAATCTTCAATTTTTTGGTGTTTCCAATCATGTTTAAATAACACCCACTATCAAGGATCCGTGATCTTTCTATTCTTTGTTTTAATGTCACTTCTATTTTGAATAATTTTTTTCTTGAATTTTATTTTCCACTTTTTTCCCCTTTTCATTGTCTCTTTAAAAAATAATAAAAAGTTAACTTTTAGTCAGTTAGTCAGTAGGAAGACCTGTAGATATTTTATCCAAAACCTTATTCTTTAAAGACTCACTCTTGTCCACTTCAAAGATACCCCCCTCGATTCATTCCTTTTTATAGTTAATGACATTTTGTACCAGTATGTGTAAGCCATGTAGAAAAAAATACCTTAAAACTAATAATAACCATTTAATATTAATCTTTTATTAAATTCATAATATTTTCCAAAAAATTACATTCTAGATTTTTGTCTTTTCTATTCAGATCTAGCTGGATTTATCTTGTTCTTCAATGTGGTTGATTTTTATTAGAAATGTATTTCTTCATTATACATGGAATAAATTTTAATATCATCTTTTATTCCCCAGAATTTTATTGATTTTGAAATAGTATGTAAAATGTTAGGAAAAACAAATTCAAATTTTTGGAAAGATTCTTGTAAATATTTTACTTATAATGATGTACTAAAAATTATATCTATTTTCGGTGATTGATCCTCGAATTAAATATATTTTTTGAATTATTTATTCACTCTTTTAACTAACATTCAACCATAAGATTATTTGATTCTAGCTTTCCCATTTTTTAATCTTTTAATATGAGTTTTTCTTCATGATATTTCTTGATATTTTCTTGATCACCAACCTTTATTTTAAATTTTTTATGATCTTTAATGAGATCAGTCTCCCTTTTGATATTTTTTTCATTTTCTTCAACTTTCTTCCCATCATATTTATTCAAGGTTTTAACTTCATTCTTCAACTTGCTATTTTTCTCAAGAGAAGCCTCTAATTAAGATATGAGAATATTATCTATATACGTCTCTTCACCGCATTACTCATCACTCATTTAGGAGGTTTCTTGGTGTTCCACATGATCCATAAAGTTTTCATCCTTTCTAGGTGACTCATTATCTGATTGGATGCTAGAGGGGATGTTTTACTCTTCTTCTCTACTCAACATGTTTCTACTATTTCTTATAAAAAATATTTTTTTGTTAACTATATTGCCCACTCATTTAGATCCATTACCTTTTTTTATTATGAATACTTTCATCTTGGTCATCAACATCAAAATCCATGTTTTACATATTTTGATAGTTTACCGAAATGTGTCCATTTCCTACACATTTGAAGAATTTTAATGGAATTTCACTTGGATTTTCCATTTCATTTTCTGAAATTTATAAAGACAAGAGACACAGTTCTCTTGTTATTATTACCTATATCATAACCATCATCAGATTCTCTAGAATGTTCAGGTTCTTCTTATTTTAGATTTATGATTATCATGACTTCAAAATCCATATCATCATTCACTTTTTTTTAAAGGAAGGAATCTTTCTCATTTTATAAACATTCAGGATATCATGTAACTCATATAATGAGAGATCTTATCTATCTTTAAGAAGGGAAATATTTTGATCACATATATCAGGATAATTATTTTCTTGAAAATATTTGATTCACCCATATTTTAACCAAAACCTCTAATGTTTTCACAATCTCATTAAATCTAGTGAAGTAATCATCAATAGATTCATCCTCAGCAATATTTATATCTTCATACCTGCTTCTCCAAATTTGTAGATTTTCTTATTTTACTTTTATATTTTCATTATAAATGACTTCATGTTTATACCAAATCTCTTTAATAGTTTTTAATCTCATCAATAAAGCAAAAAAATCTCAAATAATGATATCAAAATTAAATTATTAGATTTTCTATCAACCTCAAATATCATTTTATCAGTAAATATCCTTTTTTAACCTCTTTGAATGGGTGGAAATCCAACTATGGGTTCATAAAGAACTTCATGGCCTTGCGATAACAAATGTAGAAGAATTTTATTATTATAACCTTCAAAATTATTTCCATCAAATATAGGCACACATCTACTATTCACGAAGTCAATGTTTTCTATTCTTCTAAAAGAGTGTCTAACAGAGGTAGACTTCTTCTCTGATACCACTCAAATGTCTCACTGGACTGAATGGATATATTGAGAGGGGAAATATGAATTTTTGCATAAATATTTTTACAATTTCTTTCTTTGAGATTAAACTCTTTTTTAGCTATAACTTGACTCTCTCAAGTGTTTTAAATTCAACCTCACCTTAATAATGTTAATGTAAAGAAAAAACAGGAACAAATTAGATTTCAAAAAGGTATAGATACAATGTATGAGCCTAATACTTACTACCTTATATTGTTATACTTGTCTAAAAATTTTATACTAATAATTTTTTATCAATACAGGTGGTTTGGGTTAGTTATTACCACCATCCCATACTTCTAAAAACATACAATACTCTTTCAAGTTACACTGTCTCCTAATATGTTTTACAAAAGATAAAAAACACTAGATATGAGTGAGTTCGTCTTTCAGATGTAGGTTACTTTATCAATATATTTTTGAACCTCCTCTTTGATCCTATAAGATAAAATCAAGAGAACATAACTCAACTTTCTCAAGAACAACCACTACGTAATCTACATAGAGATTAAATTTTGATAAGATCAGACTGCTCAACTCACTTCATGCAGAACAATTTATTTTCCTACTTCTCCTCTTCTCCCAGACTCAAAAATTTTAAATTAGGAAAAAATATATTCATATAAAATAAACCTCAGTTACATACACTCACATATTAACTTAATATAATATATGTCCTTAGTATCTTATATCACGTATTTTATGTATAACAATAGCGATATTTTATTTTTCTACGCTTCCAATATTAAGCATTATAGATTCCACAAAAAATTATTTATTTAATAGAATTAAATTTCTCTCATAGAAATAAACATCCTCAACTGGAAAATAATGAATTTCTTTCTTACTAATTAAAGGAGTGATTATAAAAAGACTATTCGAGAAAACCTCACCTTTCTATTCACTTTTATCAAAAATATGTACAACATGGGTTGTATCTCAACCTTATGTTTCCAATATACCCTTCTACACTTCATCTTCTCAACCAAGAATCTTTTATCTTCTAAAAATCATTCACACTGTATTAAGCTCAACAAAAATTACTTTTCAGTTTTCCATGCATGAGAACTCAGAAAAAATAAAATTTATTTACTCAACATATTTTGAAAACTCAACTTTAAATAACTCTGAATTTCAAAACGAACTTACCTACAATCATAGTAATATTTTCCAATGATTTATGGAATTTAATACGAGCAAAGTATCATCCCATTTTAAACATATTTAATATCCAATAAAACTATAATAAATTCATGTTGGTTCTTCATCATTCATTTTATCTTATAAAATATCATATTCTTCATGATGTGTATATCATGGAATCATCATATATCTTTAATCTCAAATAATTTTTGATGTTTAGATCATTGGAGTGTATGTTTAGTATCACCTGATTCAATTCTATTGAGATACTTCATTAAAATGATTTTTATATTTTTCAAAAAATGTTAACACATACACACTAGCCTGGTGACAAATATATAGAGTTTGATCACTCATACATAGACCCAAATGAAACCTACACATAATTAGATGAATCATATATATTTAAGTTTCTATTTTACCCACTTCGTGTTTTATGTTTTGATAATTACATAATTATTATTTTATTCCTTCCAATAAGAATGAATGAAAAATGTTTATCAAAGACATAATAGTTTTTAAGTAATTTAATATTTTGATATATATGTTTTTATGTGTTTTATAAAATAATTTAGTAGAAAATTCCATTTTTTTATTATTTAAAAATCTATTTTTTTTTGTAAATTGTGAAAATCTAGAAAATTTATAAAGTCTCTCATTTTAAAAAGGCTTAGGGAAACAACATACATTTTGAAAAGGATTATAGAAAAGACTTAAATTTTGAAAAGGTTTATGAAAAATAATTATGTTTTGAAAATTGCCATCTAAAAGGCTTACCTTTGGAAAATGATCATGAAAAAGACTTATGAAAAATACTTATATTTTTAAAAGTCTTATAATTAATGTCTTAAGTTCTGTAAAATGATTACAAAAAATAATTATATTTTTAAAATGATTAAGATTAAATACATACATTCAGGAAGAGATTTATGGAAAAATATTATATTTAAAAAAATAATTATGATAAAAAATAAGGATTGAACACGTGTATAGATAATCAATATCATGTTTAAATGACTGACCATGAATGAATCAAACATACCTAATATGGAATATTTTTATATGATGTTATCCTTTTATTATTTTATTATATTTTTATATATTTTATTTTACTATAAGTTTTTATTATTATTTTTTCATTGATAAAATTATTTCATATATACTTATTAATTATTTTGATGCTATGGAATTTTATTTGGATGAATTTCACATACAATTAAATATTCATCACATTGGTAGAATATTCACACCGTCTTCTTGGAAAATTATGAGTTTTAATTTAAAATGATTGAAATTTTAAATGTTTAACTTTCATGATTTATGGGAGTATTATAGTGAACTTTAATGTTGTTTATTATGGATTTCAGGCGTTATATTAATTATTTTAACTAGTTCGAATGCATAAACTATTTTAATTTTACTGATTATCGATGTGATGGACATGGAGATTTTTTTCATGCACATTAAATGGAAAATTAATATGTACCATCTATTGGAATGATATCCTAAAAAAATTTGAATTAGATCATTGAAGATACATGCACATGTTTCTTTACGAATAATAAAGTTCAATGGATTTCCTATTTTAAATCTGTGGTGATTAAAGGAACTTGATATAAATTAATTTGAAAAAAATAGTGCTAGAGATAAGAGGATGAGGATATTATTGAATTTTACCATGTCACACATCTTGGAAATTAACTACTGATCTCTGGTGAGACTTCATTCATTTGATAATTTGTTACTAGAGAAAACATTTCTACCTTAAGACTTAAAGATTTACCTGTTTATTTCGTTTTGTGTTTTTTACTTATTTATATGTTATTTTAAGTACATAATTGTTATGGGTTATAATACCCATAAGAGGTTGGATTATAGGTCTATGTCTCCCTAAAAATGGTTAGGAGAGAGGGTTGTTCCTAAAAAATAAATGATAGGGGGGGTCATTTGTGCCTTTAATAGGTAAAAGGCGTGTTTGGTTCTTTCCACCACCTCATAAGGAAGCTAGATAGTTTGTTAATCTAGATGAGAAAACTTCAGTGTTGGGCTCTGCCTCTAGGGTTTAAAAATTAATTATAAGGTTTTAGATTCCAGGTAAGAAAAAGGTAGTTGTGGGTTGTGCCTACAGTGTTTATAATGGTATTGTATGATTTGTGACTCCCCATAAATAGTAAGAGATCTTGTAGTTAGTGGGTGACATCTCTCTTTGTGTTTGAGAGGGGTTAAGAGTAGACAGAAGATTATTTAGATCTGAACTACTATAAAAATTACTATGTTCATATTGTTTATTTTCCACTTAATTTATATTTAACATTATTAATAATTCATAAAATTATTTAAAAGGGATAATTAAACCCCTCTTGACCTTTTGACCAATTTCACATCGAGACCTAATAATTGTTATTAGAGCAAGAACTCTAGTATAGAAATATATTTGTTTTCTATGCTAATTAAATTCAAACATAATAGTTAAGGGGTAAGATTTTGTTTAAGATGACAGTCTCAAATGATGATGATGGATGAACACCTCAAAGTGCACCATTCTTTGATGGAACAATCTATGGGTATTATAAGTCTCACATGGAAGCCTACATTAAGAATTAAAGTATTGATAGTTGTACTATCACTATTAAGCCTTAAAAATTACATAATATTGATCCAGATAAATTAACCACTAATGATTCTATTAGATATAAGCTGAATGAGAAGATAATGGAAATTTTATATTGTAAAATTTGTAGAAATTTCTATAATCATGTTTCAACATATAAAAATACTCATGATATCTGGAAAATACTGCAAGTTACTAATCTTAGGTCTGATAAGTAGATAATAACTAAGTTAGGAATGTTAATAGATGAGTATAAATAATTTAAAAAGGGATAATAATAAACAATCAATCAAATGTTTCATAGATTTATGGGTATTGTGAATGGTATGAGTGTCTTTGGATAAACTCTAGATAATTATTTTTTTTTCGAAAAGTTTTAAGATATTTATTAAATAAATGGAATGGTAAAATAGTATCCATTAATGAAAGTAAATATTGAAAGTAATAGATGATCTTATTGGATCATAGTTATAATATGATTTAGAACTCAAAAATATTTCTGAAGCGGAAAATTAAAAAAAATGAAGGAATTACTTTTAAATAAAATGTTACTTCTCCCTCTACTAAATCTGAGTTATAGTATAGGGAAAGATATGTTGCAACTTATATTTATAAGGGAAGTTAACAAAGAAGAAATTATACTCTAAAATATTCACAAAGCATCATCCTAAAAACAATTACATGGAGAAGAGAAAATGTAGTGATATTTCTAATGATTATTATGAAGTTATTTTAGTCCCTTATTGAAGATTACCCTCTACTGTGGGGGGGGGGAATTAGGGTATAGAATTTAAAAATATTCCTTCCTGGATTAGGAATCATGTTCTCTTAAATTTTGGAACAGTTCAATTTTTTTCTCTATTTCATCTCAATGAGTGATGAAAGATATAAATGACATTAGGAATTTTACTTGGTTTTCCCATACTGGGATACATCCAAAGATCATTCACAGTGATGTGCCTATGCATCAAAATCATTAAAAGCTCAATTATTTTATAAGTAACAATTGAGAGTAGTCTCATTGACCCTCCTAGTTTACTACCATAGATTGATAAATAACTCACTACTATCCTTCACCCATGAACTCACTTCTCTGCTTGATGACATCTTTCTTCTTCTTCTGAAGATAATATAAATATTCACAAAAAATGGTTTTTCTTTTTAGCACATGAATTTTTAAACTTCCAGTGAGAGAATGATTCTCTTGGAATAAAACCTTCTTCAACCTTAAATGTTCTAATATATATTTATAATAAACATATATTTTTATTACCATTGTAATCTTTAAGACATTCGTTATATCTATCTCTCCCCCTCTATTCCCCTAGGTTATATTCTTCTCTTTTTAAAACATATACTTAATTTGAATTCACTCCATGACTTTAATACACAATTTAAATAATTTAAAAACCAACTTAAAACTACACATTGATAGAGGGTTAAAACAACCATAATGTTTAAAGGGTCATCATAATAAATTTTTTAGATCTATCGACTTGGTTGTTGAAATAGAATGCGTAATGTCATGGTGCACAAAACTTCGTTATTTTACCTTTAACAAGCTAATAACCACTCCCATATACTTAAAATATTATTACAATGGTTGGGGGATGGGAGAATACAATAAAATACCTACACCACCAACAAAGAATAACTTGGAATGACTCAAACCCGAGACCTTTCCGAGACCCCGTAGGGCTATTACCAACTAATTTCCACCCCGGGGGTGATGATAACCCATATTCTTCAACTATAATATTTTTTTCTTAAAATAAAACTTCCTATAAACCACAAACATTTAAACTATCATAGAGAGACACCTTGTGGATCACATGTGAACACCCAGACTACCAAAAATTTCTTCACACATGTACCTGACTCCCCACAAATTAAAAATAGATTCCCAAATTTCCATGCCTTTATCTATAGCCTGGTCCTACCTATGGTGGCCTCATAAACTAAAGGCATTTAATTTATAATATATGATAAATTAAAAAACCCTCTCTATAGTATATTATAGAAAAATTGGTTGTTTTCATCCAAAATGACAAACACCATGGGTGTGGTCCCTTTCCATTACCTGTTTAGCTTTACACTTCTCTTGTCGACCACATATTGCTTTAAACACAACCAGACCCATTTTGGACATAATTTTTTCTCATAGAAAAACATCACTAGAACCACATGAATCAATAGGGCATGGTCCTAGCTGTTTTGATGACATTATTAACCAAACATGAGAAACTCCTTCCTTTAACTTACTGGCTTGTCAAAAAATAAAACCCAAAAAGACTTACGAGAGATCTTTGCTGACAATACCCCCTTTGGGGTTTTTACAACACTCTAAAATAACCAAAAACCAATTATTATTTCTTTCAAAGTACCACATTCAAGATGTATATATATGAGCCACTAATCCTCAATTCTTAGGTCACATGATCCTTGATCGGTGTGAGAAAAAAGATTTTAATGAAAAGTCTTTCATGACCACAAACCTTTTATTCTTTCTGTAATCACACATCTGCCCACTTGAATTTTCATTAACATTCTCTTCCCCTTTTGACTTCACTTATCCCCCTTTCAAACAAACATGGACATTCTCCCCTGTTAGAAATGAACCCAAAGAGATAACTTCTGTAAAAATTTAATAATAGAGGATTATAAATTCAATAATTATAAATGAGAAAAAAAACTTTTCTAGTGAGAGAAATCATAGGGATTGGGGGTTCTATCCTGAAACCAATTAAGTGGACATATGAGGTTGGATTCCAAGTGACTACTAATGCTTCTCAAACAAAAATATGGTTAGTAACTTCATCATGATGGATAATATTTAATATTGAGTTGAAAAATACTCCAATATCATATTTTATCCATTTGGTAATAACCTTTGCACACAAACCATGCTTTTTTCTAAAACACCATGCTATCTTTATTAAGGTTATTTCAGAACGCCCACTTGGTTCTGATGACATTATTGTTATTTAGACTTGGAAAAACTTCCCATGTCTTGTTATTCTCTATTTGTTAAGGTTCATAATTCATATATTTGACCCAAATTTCATTCTTAGCAGCTTCTTTAAAATATTTTGGTTCTAAAAAATACAAGACATATACCTGCTGCTGTGAATTCATTCTTCTAGTTTGAATGAGGGATGAATATTCTCTAATAATGTTTTTTTCACAATTTTATCCCAACCAAATCATATTCTTGAGCCTTCTATTCCAGATGGGTTTTCTTCATCATTTGATCCATTATAAGAGTTATCAACTTCCCTCAAAATCCACCTGATCCATACACTTCTTCATGGATCTCATCTTCAAGAACTAGATTTTTTTATGTGAAACCTACTCACCATAATTTTAAATTTATTCAAGTGTCATTCTCAATTACTCAGTTTCTACTATAACAACATCATTAAATTCAATCATTTTTTCAAAACTTTTGTTGAAGCAACGATATAATATTATCTTTGATGAATATCCAAGAAATAATCCTTCATCACAATGATCTTCAAACTTTATATTCTTTTCCTTATTGATAATGAAACACTTAATTCTAAATACCCCAAAGTATTTAAGTTGAGGATTTTTTCCATACAAGATTTAATATGGTATCTTATAATTATTTGGACATAATAAGGCTGTATTAGAGATATATACCACTACTTGTACTTCCTATTTTTAATATTTCTCATGTAAGACTTTGTTAATAAACAAAGCCTGAGCCATGTCCTTGATAATGCAATTTCTTCATTCAACAACTACATTCAACTGAGGAGTTATAATCGCTAAAAATTGGTTGTAAATTAAATTCTCTTCATCATATTATTTGGCATGGGTGTTTGTAAATTCCATACCATTTTTTGTATGAAACCTTTGAATTTTTATAACAAAAATATTTTCATCAAGACTTTGATTTTATGTAATACACTAAAACACATAAGATTTATGAGATATAACCATAATCCATTATATTATATTATAACCATAAATAAATAATACATAATACAATTTATCGTCCATATAGTTTGGTGTTATTATCTCAAAACATCCACATGTATAAGCTCAAGAAGTCTTTAGGACTTCCTATTATTTGGGTTGTAAGTATTTAGACCAATATTCCCCATTTGAAAAGAATTACATGTGTGAGTGTGATCATATGTAAGCTTTGGGATGAATTGAGCTATATTATATTTCACTAGATTTTCCAAATATTTTTGGATCAAGTGTCAAATTAATTTGTGACATAGTTTGTTTTCATCTTCCTTCATCATCATACACCAATTATCTTCACCAACAATGTTAATATTCCCATTTTTTCATCTAACATATAGGATGACGAAACCATATACTTCTCTAACTATGCATACCTTTTTTTTTGAACTTCAAAACATGCCCCAAGTAACATAATTTAATTGCAGTAAGAAAATTATGACTAAGGCCTTTATCTAAGAGAACATCTATTCACCCAATATTTTTACCACCTACTTTAGTTTTCCCAGATATAATGATCTTGAGACCCTCATCATTTCCATAAAAAGCACTACCATCTTAATTATAATTTATACCCATGATGCGGTTTTAATTTTTTGTCATGTCATATATAACTCATCCATCCAAGATCTATAAACATGATTTTTTCATTGCTCTCAAAGAAATATTAGCCACATTTTCATTTCTAAACATTTTTCTTTTCAATCATGTCTTTTTATAAACGTCTAATGTGTATAGATGAGAACCCTTTCCTTACAGATATAATTATTCTTCTTCATTTTTAAAAATTGAGAATTTTTTTTGAAGATTCAGTTCGTTAGATGAAGATTCTAGTTGTTTCCTTCCATCCTTTCAAGATCCTATTTACACTATTTTCTTTACCCTTGAATTAAAATTTAATGCTTTGTACCCAATGCCTTCAAAACCAATATAATTACCATTAAATTCATAGAAAAATTCCAAAAGTTTTTTTCCATGGTTTTTTTATCAGTGATTCTCTCAAAAAAATCTTATGGTCAAACAGAACACATAGAATGTGTTTCCAGGATTTACAAAACAAAAACATCTAATCATTTTAATAATTATATCTGCCTTATTCACATGATTTTTAACCATTCCAGTTCTATGAAGATCTTCGTTTTTCTAAGGATTTAATTTTTTTGGTTTAGAAACAACCAATGCTATCTTATTCTCTTCATCATTATTCACCATTATTTTTACATTATCTTTGAATAACCATACTTGATAAAGAGTTACATTATCTTCCTTATATATCATATTGGATTGGATTGATGATTATGTTTAGAATCCCATTTCATCCTACTAGGTGCCAATAGTTTTTATTGATCTTCGTGCTTCTGATGCCAACTCATAAATTCTTCTTCAAGATGCTAAGTCCTTTTAACTCTATCTTTGATAGTTTTTTTCTAAATCATCAGTGATTTAGGTTTATTATTCCATATTAATCTTTCGTTTAACTTCATTTCCTGAATTTTTAAATATTATAGATTCATGTTTTTCAATCTCAGACCTCACCTATATCTTTTATTCTTCTTGTTTCTACATGTAGGCCTTGGAATCATATGCCACTACATTATCCTTATTAGTCTTCACTATCCAAACATTAATTTATTCAATGGATTCCTCAAGTTATTCTTGAAGATAAAATATTTCCACAAATCCTTTACTCTCATCATCAATATAATCATATTTTGGATTTTTTTTCAATTGCCATCAACACATACTCATCGTAGAAATATTTGAATTCATCTATTTAACTTTCTATAGAACAATATTCTTCTTTAAAAATAATTTTTTTCCCTTTTGAAAGATCTCTATTATAATTTCTTTGTACCTTCCACATCTATTGTTACCTTCTTGGGATAATTCTAATTATAATATTCTTAATGATTCTTGGGAAATTTATCCATAAGATGTACCACTTTTTCACACATGAAGCAAGAAAGAAGAATCTTGACCTTGAAATTTCATTTTCCTCTACTAATATTAGAAGAATAAAATGGAATAACCTCATTATGTTCATCAACATATCGATTCTACTTGATTCATATCTTCTTTTTGTAATTAATTTATTCCTCTTAGGTACTCTTCTTTGTTCTTGACTCATTTTATTCATTACTCATCTCATAATCCATAAGAGTACTATGAAAACTATCAAGTGATATTTATTTTGGGTCATTATCTTTGATAACCAATTTTTTAATGAAATTAGGAGGGATTATTATCATGATCCTCTTCATGATCTTATCATCATTGAGATATTTATTGATGCATCACATATCTTCAACACACACATTTTGATGATATAAAAAGGTATCATTCATCTTATTTGAATTAATTCTCAAATGTTCTTATTTTTTCCATAGAACCTGTAACATTTACTCTTGAACCTTCGAATCACCTTTATAAATATTTAGAAGATTTTCACACATAACATGAGAGGATTTTCACAACATTATATTTATGTAAATAATATTATATATATCACTTCCCAAGGTATTTATCGAATTGTAATCTATATCCAATACGAGATGATCTTTCTCAATTAAGGATTAACTCTGCATGCTAACAGTGAATCCATAAATGGCGTCTGTATACATGTCTATGACCAAAAACTTGAAATAGAGTTGTATATGGATTTTCCACAACTAATAATTTTTACCATCAAAGATAGGTATAAATTTGTGGTTGAAAATCATCACCATGCTTTCAATAGAGTGAATTAAAAACCACTCATATGATAAAACTTGTTTGTACCTCATAGAGGATTACACCATGAGAGGTGGGGGGGAGGGTGAATCAGGGTATATATGTTAAAAATTATTCATCATTGATTATTGATATTGTTCTCTCACCTTGAGAATCACATTGATTTCTCTCTTTATTTAATCTCTATTAGTGATGAAATACATAAATAACATGATGGATTTTACTTGGTTCAGCCACATTGGGCTACATCTTATGAGCATGAACAAAACTGTGCATGTGTTCCCAAATAACTAAATTCTCACAAATTTTTCAATTAAAAATTTTGAGCAATCTCACTAACCCTCTTGGTTCACTGCCAGGAATAGATAGTGAAATCACTACTCTCCTTCACCTAGGAACTCACTGCTCCTCTTGATTACATTTTTCTTCTTCATGCAAAGATGATAAAAATATTCACCAATAATGATGTTTCTCTTCAGTATATGAATTTTTGAACTTCCAATGAGAGAATTAAACTCCTATAATAACAACATATTCAACCATTAACCTTCCATATTAGATATAGAATAAACATATTTACTTTTATGCTTTTGAATATTCAAGATATTCTTCATATATCTCTTCTACTATCTATTTCACTAGACTATATTATTCTCTTTTTCAAACCTCTATTTAATGTGAATTCAATCCATGACTAGAACTAATGAATTAAGTCCTTTAAAAACTAACTCAAAAATTCTTATTTATTTATAGTTATAACTTCCATAAAAGTCTAAGGTTTATTATATTGTGTTTTTTAGATCTACTGAATTAGATGTTGAAATGACATACACCACGGAATGGTGTGAAAACCTTATCCATTTTCCCTACAACACACTGATATCCACACCCATAGCCTTATGTTTTTATGAAGGTTTTCATAAGAAACATTACTCTGAACCATGAAAACTGAAACAGTCATATTGAGACTCTCCATGGTTCACTAGTGAAAATCTAGACTACCTCACCTTTCTCCATCCCTATTGTATACTCCCCATGGTTCATAGGTAAATGCCTAGATATCCACACCTTTATCTATGTCCCAGTCTCTCTATTATTGGAATCCTTAAACTATAAGCCCTCTATATAGAATACGTTCTTAACCAAAAATTCCGCTCCCTGACATGTTGAAGAAATATTCTTTATTTTCCTTCAAAACTCCAAACACCATTGGCGTGGTCCCGTTCCATTTCCCATTTTATTTTTCACTTCTCCTGGTGACCAAAACTTTCTTCAAACACCACCAAACCCATTTTTGGAATCCCTTTTTCTCATAGGCAGGTATCAAAACCACCATAAGGATCAATAATGGGTGGTACTGGCCATTTTGAGGTCCTACTTTACTAAACATGAGAAAATAATTCCTCCAACTTCTCATGAATCATCCTTCAACAAGATTTTGAAAAAAAAAACAAATCAAAAATCCTTGTGAAGGTTTTTTATAGAAATTTATTTATTATGAGTGTAAAAAATGAGGCCAGATAAATCACAATAGCTAAAGGATCATGAATGATAATAATAATAGAGATCAGTACAAAAAGAGAAGGAAGGTAATGATAGATAGTTGGAGTTACACATCATACTTATATTCTAGTGATTAAACAAGTACTAAAAAAGAATCTGTAAACCTATGTTTGATGGATTAATTAATATAGGAGAGTGATTTGTATCATTATTCTTCATCTGAATCAGATTCTAATCCCTCTAAAGATGAGTTGTATAAAGAGATTTGTATAATAAATGAAAAGGTTAATAAAATTACAGGATTATTCAGGAAAATTAAAAATAAACACAAGGAAGTTCTTATTAAAAATAAAAAATTAAGAAATACACATTAGATATCCAATGATAAATTATTTTTTTGCTTGAAAAGTGTTTAACTTTACAAAATTAAACTAAAGGATTACCAGTATAAATGTGATGAATCTCAAAAAATTAATTTGATTATATTTTGGAAGAAAATGATAAGATTAAAAATGAAATTGAAAGGTTAAAATAAGATCTATTTAATTTTGTTCAAGGTAGAAAAATTTATGATAATATGATGAGTTTGAATAAGATAAACAAAAAGAAAAATGTTCTTGGTTATGATAACATATTACCCAAAATTTATATTTTTTTGTTAAAGGTTTAAGTGGTAATGTTCCATGTGATACATGTTTTGGATGTAAATTGAAGGGACATTATGAAAATAAATGTTCCTTTATATTTATACTGTCTCTTGGTCACACCATGGATTTTATTTCTAAGTCAATTTTTACTAAATTTTTAGTGAACACATGTTTAAAATATTTATGGGTCCTAAATTATTCTTTTACTTATCCCATTGGACCCAAATTTTCATGGGTACTAAAGTTTTGTTAAATCTATTTTTGTAGGAAGTACGTCTCAGATGTATGCAAAATTACACAAGGTACATGGATTGTGGATGTTTTCAACACATGACTATTGATATCTCTAAATTCCTATCTTTTAATAAGTGTGATGGTTGTAGTGTTACATGTTGTGACAACTTAAAAAGAAAATTAAAAGGTTTTGGAGAAGTTAGAATTTCAAATTTGGTTCTTATTTCTAAGGTTTTCTTTTTTAAGCATTTAAGAACAAATTTAATAAGCATTTAATAGAATTGTTATGATAATATAAATGTAATATTTGAAAGTGATAAGTGAATTGTTTTCAAAAATGAGTATGTCCTATTTTATGAAATTAAAAAAGATATAATTTGTGCAATAAATTTTTATGAATTGGGTGAAAAAATATTAAATGTTTAAATGTTTTATAAGATTATAATATATTATGCTATAGAATATTTGGTTATGTAATTTTTAGGTTTCTACATAATATTTCAAAAATAAAAAATGTTGGATCTTCTTAATTAAAAACTGGACATCATCTATGTATGCAATTCATATTCTTGGAAGTTAAGAAGCAAAGGAAAATTTTAAATTATTTCATGAGATATGGAATTTTAGGCCGCTTCAATTGTTAAATTTGGATATTTTTAGCACCATGAAAACTTGTATTTTAGGAGGATAAAGGAATATGTTTGTTATTTTAAATTGATATTGCATATTTAAATGGACTTATTTTCTTACACATAAATTTGAGAATATGTCTAAATTTATTAATCACTATAAATTTGTTTAAAATGAAAAGGGTATCTAATTTTATCAATTATAAGTGACAGTGGTGGTGAGTTTTTTAATCTATAATTTGATAAATTCTATGAAGATAAAGTACATAATCATAATTTTTCATCCTCAAGGACATGACAAAAAAATGGTGTGGTTGAAAGTAAAATAGAAACTTATAAGAAATTTATATGAGAATTTTAAATGAGTATACTTTTCAGAAATAGTTCTAGGTAGAAGCTATAAACATAGATTGTTATGTTTCAAATAGAAATATTCATAGACCATTCCTAAAGAAAACACTATATAAAATCTATAAGGGAAGGAAGCTTTGAATTTGTTATTTTAGAGCATTTGGAATGAATGATTACATTCTTAATAACAAACATTCATTGGAAAAGTTTTATTCAAAATCAGATGAAGTCATTTTTAAACGATATTATAATTCTAGTAATACATATAGAGTTTACAACAAAATAACATTAGTTTTGAAGAATTTTTCCATGTTAAGTTGGATGGAAATCATTTACTAGAAATAAAATCTAATTTAGATCAGGTTGAAGAAGAGGTTAAATATTTCAACTTTAGTAAACTATAAAATTCCGAATTAGATGTGTTAATTGAGGGGGAGAGTCTCTCTCCTTAAAACATTAAAAGTTCATAAATACCATCAAGTTGAAAATGTATTTGGTGATATAACTACTCGTGTAAAAACTATAAGTTCCTTAATAATTCATTGTTCTTATCAAGCCTTTACTTCAGATTTTGTACCTAAAAATATAGATAAATCTTTATCTGATTCAAATTGGTTTATGGAAATGCATGAAGAGTTAAATATATTTGATTGGAATAAATTTTAGAAGTTGGTTTGACACTCAAAGTATCAAAATATTGTTGGCTCCAAATGGAAATTTAGAAATAATTTATATTAATATGGTTAAATGATTAGAGATAAAAGAAAATTAGTGGCTCAAGGTTATAATCAAGAAAACAGAGTTGATTTTGAAGAATCATTTCCTCAGTTTCTTGATTAGAAAATGTAAGAATTATTTTGCCATATGCATCTCATTTTGGAATTAAAAAATTTCAAATGGATATCAAAAGTAAATTTTAAAATGGATATATTTATATTTTTTTATAAAAAAACCCCTAGGTGTAGAGTCCTAAATTGAGAGTCATTGAAATGGTGCCCTGAACTATATCACTCATGGACTCAAGAACAGTTCCCTGTACGTTAGAGGATACTGACTAGCAATGAGGTTCTAAATGTGGTATAGTGGGGAGACTATACCTCATAGATCAGTGATAAATATAGTATAAGTAATAAGAAATAATAGTAGTATAAAAGGATAACAACTGGAAATAAATATAAAATGAATAAATGTTCATGCATGAACATTTTATAATGTACAAGTGATAGAAATATAATAGGAACACATGGAAATAGGCATATAATACAATACACAGGGATAAATTAACAAGGGAAATATAAAAGTCTTAGGATATATCTCCAATAGCTTCACAATCACCAGCTTGGTCCTCTACTCCTATAATCCATCCAATCCCAGAATTATGACCACATGCCTGTATAATCAAAGGTCCTAACATATTTTTAGAAAATAATCTATTTAGGTACCAATCGGCTGACCGAACATGGTGTGAGATAAACTCAGTTGGCTACCATGAATGGTGTCTAATTTATAATCCAATTCTTGAAAATAAATAAAGTAGTGTTTAGGATCAATAATAAATAATTTCATTGAAATAAATAAATGTAATTGGTCAGCTCAAATTCCTCAAGGACACCTAACCACCCATAACTACTTCAGCCTAACCTTGAATATATCTGATGATGTGTCACCATATATATATATGTATGTATATATATGGACAAGATACAAAGTGACATATATATGCGTATATATAGATACTATGACTATCCAAGATCGAAGGCATAACTTAGGCACCCATGTGCAGTCATAGGATTCTCTTAGAGTGACAAGGGACTCCATACCTGAATATCATAAATCATAAGGGATTCCATGCTCGAGTACTATAAGTCAATGGGGACTCCATTATTGAGTATCACAATGAGGGACACCATGTATGAGTATCACAATGAGGGATTCCATGCCCAAGTATCACAATGAGAGATGCCATGCCTGGGTATCAAAATTTATAAGGGGACACCACCCCATAATAATAAGGGATTCCATGCCCATTATAAGAATTGATTTCTTGCCCGAGTATCATAATAAGGGGTGAAATGACTGTAATAATAAGTGACACCATGACCATAAATAATAATGGAGGACATTCCCATGAATAATAAGGGACTCCATGCCCATGAATAATATGGGATTCCATGCCCATGAATAATAAAGGAATATATTCCCATGAATAATAAGAGAATACATGCCCATTTACAATTCAAGAAATACCATTTTATCATTTCACTCTTAAATTTTAGGAAGATAAGAATGTGACACAGTCTTACAAGTTATCCTTCCTTTAATTAATTTTACATGACTCACTTCATTCATTAATTTCATAACACAATTTAATTATAAATATATAAATGTTCATGTCCATAAGCAAGTCATATTACCGTTTAATGATAATTAATAAAGAATTCCGTCTCATATATAAAAATAAAGAATCTCATGGGAAACATCCATGCCACCACATTCTAATTTTTCATTTAGTTTGGTCTATTTCCGTTGTCAAGATTAAGTAAATGGATCAAGGACTAAGGGGTTCCATCCAATCCGTATATCAATCCATTTCATTCAATTTATTATTTCACTTACAATTCAAAATAGTCAACCGTGACATTTTATAAACTAAATATTGGCCAAGGGTATGATTGTAGCACTAAACATCCCTTTAATTACCATAATGGATTCTACAAGAAAGTGTCAAGAAAAACCCACCCAAAAGGGTGGTTTTGTAGAATAGGAAATGCCACTCATTAAGAGTGTCTATCTAAACTCACCTTAAGTGGTGGTTTGGGTTGAGGTCACTGACCTAAAACCATGTAAATAGGGTTCTAGGTCACAATCTAAGTATTTGATTTAATTAATTTCATGTTTAAGATGCGACAAACAAATATTTTTGTATGTGGAACAACATCATACTTTATAAACAACACAAATTCATGCTTAGGATACTTCACTCATCTATATGGGGTTTTGATTTGAGCTAGAATGAAAGGAAATAGAATAATAGACAAACAAACTGAAAATTAGGAAAAAGAACCCACACGGATTTAGAATTCCATATAGTGAAGGAAAAAGAAATAAGAATTAGGAGGAGTTGAGAGATTACCGATACAGATCCAACACCATTGAAAACACTTTATTCGGAACACAGACAAAGGAGATCTTCAATGGAAGAGGGGAAGAATAAGGGTCGTGAATGGGGTATATTCTTAGTGAAAAGGAGGAAGAAAATTGGGTAAAATGCATTTAAGGTTATAGAGTCAATTTAGTAATTTTCTCTATTTTAAAAAGCCCCATAGTTAAGCCATACAGTTTAAGAAACCGTGCACCAACTGTGAAATAACATTGTCAAAAGGAACATAACCTCACATGAATAGGTACAAATTTTTACTAAACATGCATGGTTCGTACAGAACTACTATCTGAATGCTCACCCCCCTCGCACGTCTAGGTTCATAGTAATAAAAATAGTGTGCATCCCATGCGTCTCCCTCTATAATTAATTCAAGACATTTCACACAAATGTGCGGCCTTGGGTGCACCATTTGATAAACCATGTGACATCCTCTTAGGTCCACTGGTTATCTGGGTCTCCCCACATTGTTAAGATAACCATGTTATTTAAAAAATTGGAGTGCATGGTTGACCTGCATGATTAATACTAATCCTATGCCAACCTTGCACCTAAGGCTGTCCCTTTCAGAATTGATCTCTCGAAGCCCGATGCGTCCAAAAATCATCCGAACACCGAAGACACCTTTCAAGCTTAAAAAAAATAAAAAACACATTTATGTGTTTGAACTCATAGAATTAAATTTTTAAGATCACTTTTAGAATTTACCCAACCTCTAAATGGAAAATTAAAATTTCTTTAGAACTTTTTCCCTGTCAAAAAACACATAATCTTACAATCACCCCACATTAGAACTTCTCATCCCATAGAATCCTCAAGAAACAACGAAAAAACAGCCAAACTACTTGGTTTGGGGATTTACCACTAAAACACCACGTTGATTTTATGAGCACAAAATGAAACTTCAAGATTTTCCTTAAGAAATTGGTACTTATGTCATCAAAACTCAATCCAACTCTCATAACCACAATGAGAAATTGAGAGAGCACATAACTGATTCTGTTTAACCCAAGACATGATCTATTGTTATCTACTTTATCAACTGGCCTATAAGGATTCCCACCATAGGTCCTATCATTAAGCATCCAATTATTATTCAAAAAACTTCCGCCATCAGATTTGGACACCAAGCAAGCCTGTAGCATTCTAACGATGCAATCAGCACATTTCTCAAAGTGATACTCCTAATTTCGTGCATGGACATTGCTCCCGGTCCTCATTCAGATCTCAATGGTCAACTTTGTTTGACCTATAAGAAACTGGTCCCTCTATATTTTATTAAAAGGCCCAAAAAACCCATACATGACACCCATCTCAACCCACAGCAAGTATGAAGTGGTTCCCCAATGATCATTTACCTCTTTTTGAGAGAACTCTGGCCGATCTACTCCCAAATATAAATTCTATAAAAACTTGTCTTAGACAGCTAGCGCATCACAAACTGAAATAGGAAACCTTATCCCAAGGCACCTTGAGTTCACTTCGTGCGCACCCATTGATGCTTAATACTTACTTCCAGTGACTCCTCCGGATCAAACCATCCCCATTTCCCTTTTTATTTGAAGGAATAAGAGTTCCAAAATGACCTTACAATGACTTGTATTAATATTTCATGACCCTTATCTCTTGAGGGACACCATCCAACTGAATAAGGTGGCCATCCATACCATAAGGTTCTCTTTATACCAATCCTTGAGCGTACTCCCAAGGAGTCCCTTGCATGAAACGAGGTTGTATATATGTTGTTCTTTCCATAGCTTAGTGTATAGCAACCTAGAGCACTCATACATAGATATTACATCCAAATAGATGAATATTATTTATATAATATAATGATACATGAAAATATCATATAGGTCTAGTGTCTTTTGGAATCTTTGACACAAAAAATGGGCCATAAATGATATATATCATCTTCCACTAACATATTCATAACTGGAACCCTTCTTAGACATATCATTTCTAGAGATTTTATTCATAACTTGGGGAAGGAAAACATAAGAAGGGGTGATATGAGATGATCTTTAAGGGTAAAAAGGGAGATATCAATGATCACATAAGCATAACATGATCATATGGGTGTGAGAACATGAGATTAACATTTGAAATCTATAATCTGCATGTCATAGATCATAATCTTGAGTCATAACATAATGCTTGGATATTCATAAGACATGAATCATAAAATAATAAAAGAACATGGGTCATGAGAGAGTAACATTAGTATAAGGCATATAATTGAGGCATTCACATAAACATTAACTTTGTCAACATGTATAAATTGAAATAGGTTTACTCATTTATTTATGGACATGAAATCATGACTTCACATAAACATATAGACATGAAACTAGGTCCATGCATGATATTAAGGACATGAAATCTACGTTCATTCATAATCTTATGGTCATGAAGCTAGGTCCACACATGATATTATGGTCCTGAAATCTAGGTCCATGCATAAACTTATAGACATGAAAACCAGGTCTACACATAAAATTGTGAACATGAAATCAAGTTCACGGATAACATATTTTCCTCATGAGTTATGCATATTTATCTTATGAGTTGGAGGGAGATATAGTTCCCACCTATCTCATAAATAAAATCATAAATATGCATTCTATAAGATAAAAAAACATTCATCATTTTATAACTCATGAAAAGTAACTGATTTCACAATCATTTCATCGAGGTATAATCCGTGGAAAAAGGGATCGGGTTTCATCAATATCTTGTCATCATAAGCATAAACCATATAGAGTAAGAATAAGGATGGTATCATAACCCCAGTATATAATAAGTAGAATCAATGGCTATTTTCATTGATGAATAGAGATACCATTAAAAGGTAATTAAAACCTTATTAAGGAAAATACTCTTTCAAATTTTAAAAACAATTTTCAAAATCTAAAAACCGGGCATGTAAAAAAAACCATTTTATTTAAAAATAACATTTTAATCTTATAAATTAATCCTAAATTAATTTATCCATCATGATAGTAGTAAATTACATTCATTCCACATAAGTTAAAAAAAATTCCTTCCATACGTTTTTCAAAAAAATTGTAATGTACCTATTTTAGAAAATAACAAAAATATTCTCTTCAAATTAAGTTTTAAAAATTAAAACATGGGTAAAAATTACTATAAAAAGTCATAGGATAATATTAAAAACCTTATTTAATTTTTTTAGAAAATAATCATATGGAATAAAAATGTTTTTTTGACTGAAGAGAGAAATGAAGTAGATTTTTCTTAAAAACTCTCTTTTGATCTCTTAAATAATTAGAGTGAGGAAGAAGAAAATAAAACATGTAATATCAATAAATAACTATAGGAGAATAAAATTAAATAGATTCATTAGATAAGCATCATATAATTTCCTTATCATAAATTCGAGTATAAATAACCCCGATTAAAATAGGATTGATACACAAATCCATCACCTCAAGTTTCATATTTCCTCTTTCACATTAAAACCTTATATTTAATAAATATGGACTTATTATACATGTATAACATAAAAATATTCATATATATCATTTAATTTTTTATTTATTTTGTACATATTATTACCTATTTATTAATGATTTGTTACTAAAATCGTTGTTCTGGGTGATAACCGCTTCATTTTCCAAGCATGTTTTGGTTCGGCTGTCCCGATCCTTATACTTTGATCATGGTTACATTATTTACATAATTTTAATAATGATATAAACATAATATATATTCTTTATATACATATTTATAATCATGCATAAAAATTAGATATAGAATAATGAGTTACACCATTCAAGGAGATGGTAGGTTAAAAGTATACATGAGCACTATTTTTATTTTTTGAATGATGGAATGAAAGAAAATTAAATAATAATTTGCCTTAAAAGAATAATAATTATATCATATATATCATATAAATTCATAAAATTCATCCTGATTACTATCCAAGTAAAATACAAATGAAAAATGATTCATATCACTTTGTGGAGGTGGTAGTCCACATGTTTGCACGAGCGACGTTATCATTTCCCAAAAAGATTAAATGATAAAAAGATATACATGATACTATCATTGTATAATTATAATAATTTAATAAATATACAATATAAATATTAAACCCATTATAATATCTGTTCATAAAATTTAGTGATGAGAAATAAATTGTTTCGCTTTGGGGAGACTCGAATCAGTACATATGCACGAGCGATACATTCAATTATCATTTGATGGGAACTAGGGTTTATATTGGTGTCTTAATAATCATAGTAACATTTATTACTATTCTGGATACTAAAGTTATTATTTTTTAAAAAATAACATAAATTTATAGGAGTTAAAGAAGAGTAGAAAATAAAGATCGTTTTCAGCGATTACCTCATCTTGGAAATGACTCTTTTAGGTTTCTTCTAATGGGATCTAGGGTTGGTATTTTAGGAAGAAAAAAACTTCTAAAATGTGTATAGGTATGTTTATAAGAGTCATTAGAAGAGTTTTGTTGAGATATATTTCTTAAAGTGTTATAAATAAGTGAGGTATGAGGTTCTGTTTTATAATTGAGGTGAGGGACACTGTTGGAATTTCTCGAAAGATTAAATTATAAAAAATTAATTCTCAATAAAAATGGTTTGAAACGGACTATAAATGGAAAATGTATAACATTTTAGGAAATATATTATCCCTTTTTCCTATTTTACATTTTTTATGATTTTTTTGTAATTTAAAAAAATATTATTCCCATAAAATATCATTATTGTAAATTTAGATACTTTTAACTTAATTTGACTTAAAACACATAAAAAATGTTTAAATTAGAATATAAATCTTCAACAAAACACTAATATTTCATATTAAACTATAAAATTCATGTAACACCTTAAAACACTCAAATTATATTTCTTTTAATATTTTTCATATTTTTATTATATATTTTTATTAATTGAAGAAATACTGCATCGACATTGTGTAAGAATTTATGGTAATTACATAATTAATAAATGTTATAAATAAATTTCAATCATGAAAATAGTTTCATTAATAAAAAAAATTACTATTAATTTTCATTCATACTTAGTTTTTTTCCCTATGTGAACACATAAGATATGTTATAAATAGAGTGACATTTTGTAACTTTCTTTGATTTAAATAATATATAAGTTATTTTCATGGAAAATTGCATATTAGACAACTCCTTTTTGAGTATAAGGTTATTACAATTGAATTAACTCCACCCAATAAAAATTAGACATTTTTTACTTTTCTTTACCCTTATCTTTTGGTTTTAACCCTTTGTTACCCCTTTTCAAACTTACCATGAAAACAAGGTTTTTTATTCCTTGAGGGTCAATATAGTTACTATAAATAGAAAAAAAATGGACCATAAATAGAATATGGTTGATATTATAAACTATATCATACTCAATTGGCCTAATCTAATATTTTTAGTAATTTTATATCATTTAATAAAATATTAGTTATTTTAAAATTTCAATAGTGTCAATTTTTAAAACTATTCATTACTTTGACATTAATAACATCAAGAAAACAAGTAAAATTTAAAAAAAAATATTTTAGTACATTACAAAAATATTATATTAATATATAAAATTAATTAATATCATTATTTATCTCTAATTATAATAGTTTTTTTATTTTTAATAACATTTATTTGATTTTTCCATTAATTTAATAATTACAACGTTAGCGTTGTATAAGAATTTAAGGTATTTATTTAATACCTAAAAATTATAGATAAATTAACATCAGGATAATAAGTTTATTATTCTAAAAATATATTTTTATATTATTTAAATATGTATTTTAACTCATATCTATTCCATGAAAATTTATTTAATATGTTATTTTGATTATTCCGGCCTTACGGAAGCATTGCACAAGCATTTTGATAAGCCACTTTTTATATAACTCCAAAATTCTTGTCTAACCATAAATATAATCTATAATACTTGATATTTAATAAACAAGTATATCAAAGAATTATTCCATCTAAAATATTATCATTAGGTTACCAAATTTGACTTTTCCAATGCTGTGAGGGCTCTGCATTGACACTGAAAATGATTCTCATATTTGTCATGGAATAAATTCTAATTTCTATGTTTTTGAATTACATGTTTATGATATTTGTAGAATTACATCTCACTTGATTCATTAAATATGTTTCAATTTTTTATTATGTTTAGGTCTTTGAGATATCATAAAAGATACTGTATTTCAATAAAATTTAGTATTGTCACTATTCACAGGAAAATATTTTTTTCCAGAGAAATCCCATAAATTCACCAAAATATAAATTTTATATGATTATTTAAAAAATTATATTATTTTTATTAAATAAAATTTAAAAAATTTGCAGAAATTAATTATAATATTTTCTCACAAAAATTAATTAAATTATTTTTGAAGAAGACGTATTATTTGACACGTAAAATAACTTTACTTAAAATTGAGTGATTATTTACTAAGAATATATCAATAAATTTATATTGATCATTAAATTTATATATATTTCATAAATTTTTTAATCATATTCATACTTTTCAAATTAATGACTTAGTTATAATAATATTTTAATAGTGTGTTGTCATTCATTTAAACATGGTGTTGCGTGTAACACAGGCTATCAAAGAAAGAAGAAAAACCTTTTATAGAGAAATATTTTCTAAAATACCAGGGTGCTACATTCTACCCCCCTTAATAATCGGTGTCCCCAAAATATAAAATTGGGCTCAATAATCAAAGGTTTGATATTTTAGGAAACCCTTTGTTGAAAACCAACATTGTAAAAAGGGTTAATAAAAATTCTTTCTAAAATAGGAAAAGGAATTAATGAAGCTTATTTGAAAAAACACAAGACTAGGTTTCCAAATAGGAGAACATAGGTGGTATGTGAAAAAATGGATATGGAAGAAAAACCTAACTCCGAATAACTGATATAATGTGATAGAGAACATGGTTATGAGAAAGTTAACCATCACAAAACTGTAAATCTGTGATGGTTTAAAAGACTTTTGATTTCATAGTAAGAGAAGTAAATAGATAACATTTTTATTTCATGGTCCTTTTCCTAAATTCTAGGGATTATTTTAAAATATAGGTAAATATAACAATGAAATAAACTTACTTTATTTCATTTCATATCATAAGCATGAAATCATCTTTTGGTTATGCTTTGATAAATTTCCACTTCATTCCTTATGTCAGGAGATAGAAATTCAAAATGAATTTTTCATAAATAAAGAACCTTTAATAAATCAAGAGATCCATAAGGCATTCCTTTTTCCTCTTAGTATTTACCAAAACCAAAATGGTAAGTACAATTTATTAAAAAACATACATTAATCTCAAACAATAATATCCAAATCTTAATCTATTTCACAAGTAGATAACCTTAAGAGTCCTCCAAAATATTACCAACAATATTCAAAACCCAAAAATTATTTGATCTTATATCCTTCCATGATCAACATAACATTAATCTTAATTACTCATAAAGTCTCATATAAAAATTTATATACCTTGATCATATATTATCTAATGAATACTAATCATTTACCAAAAGGTTATAATAAAATCATATATGCTTATAAAAGATAATTCACCCTATATTCTTTAAATATACTCTTATATTAGCCAAATTTTCATATGATTTTTGGGTTCATCCTTACACTAATAGATAATAATAAGTTAATTTAGAATATAAAATATGATTTTCTTATTCCAGAACTATATATATAGAATCTATGTAGAGAGAGATAATTAGTGCTAAGAAACTCATCAAATTTCACTAAAGGATAATATTTTTATAGGGAATATTCATAAAAACATCAACATGGAATCCTCTATTCTAGAGTGGAGGAAAATTTATCTCCAACAATCATGACTCACTTCAGCTGTTGTAATTTCACAGGATTTTCTTTTTTCCTTTGAATTTAGTGGTTTTTGTGGATTACTATCTTCGTTGGCCCTTGGATTAGGGCATCTATTCACATTGTTCCCAAACACATTGCATTTATAGAACAAAAATATGAGTGGTTAATTTTTTTGATCTCTCTCTCGATTAGTTTCATTGAATGGACTCTTTACATAACTTCTACATTATTTTTCTTAATGTACAAGATTTCCACAGATGAAACGTTTTCTAGTTACTTTCAGTAATTCACCTAATTTCTCTTTCCCACATTTTTGTTAAGCAGTAAGTTGAAACTTTATATTCCCTCTATGTGACAAACCACTAGATATTCCATGATGCTTCATATTCTTTTTCTTATCACCAAAACCATGAGGGTTTCTTGCTTCTATTTCCACATTTAGTGCACATTAAATTATTTATTCATATATTCCAAAGTAACGTACGACTGAAACCTTTCTATGACTTGGTTTTAAAACACTAAAGAATCAATAAATTTTTCTTTCATGGATGATGATTAAACATTAATCATACCTTTGAAGTCTTGTATAATTTTCCTCATAGGTACTAATGGATTAATCATCCTTATTCTTAAGCTCAAGGAATTAATTCTCCATTTTTTTACATAGAATATGAGGGAAGTACATATTGAAAAATATTACCTTAAACTTATCCCATCCCATGGATCAAATTTCCTCCTATTTCCTCATATTCTTAATAAGATTCCCCCATTGATCTCTTTTTCATTAAAAATGAAAACAACCAGGAAATATTTTTCATGGTATTAGTGCTAAAGAATAGAAAATATCATTTCCATTGAATTTATCCAATTCCTAGAAACCAATAGATTAGAATACCCATACAAGGATGGAGGTCTCTATCTTATAATAGATTCAATAACATGTATCTCAATCATTGGTGAATTTAGATGTTCAACATGATCTATATTACCACTATTATCTTGAGATATTTGGAGTGATTATAGTCAAAATATATTGCATCCCAGATCTTAATAAAATCAATTTATCATGAGGATGATAATTAAATTGGCCATCACATTCTTTGCTCACATGATTCCTTTAGGTTCTAACCACTGACTAAAACAAAAAAGAAAAGTGTGAGCAGTGATAATCATAGTGGAAAACCACACAATAAGGAAAAATAAATTATAGGATGTCTTAATCATGACAAAAATTTCCAGGAAACATTAGGTTTAACTTAGGTCATTCATACTCATTACCAAAACACTAGGATTTCATCTTATACTTAGACTTATCCCTAGGGTTCTTAATAAATTTTTCTCACCCCAGCTTCCAAAGGTTAACTAACCTTGATCTGATACCAACTCTAGTGAACCAGAACTTTCATTCAGAGATATTAAATATAAATAGATGAATATTATATTCATAACATAATTATCCATTCCATAATTTTATAGGTCTATTGCCTTTGGAAACTTGGACACATAAACAAATGGTTCATAAATGATCTATATCATCTCCCACTAAGTTATTCATAACTAGTACCCTTCTTAGACATATCATTTCTAAAGCCTTTCTTCATAACCCATGGAAAGGAAACATAAGAATGGGTGAGCTTAGATACTTAGTAAATTTAAAAAATGGAGATATCAATGATGAGATAAGCATAACATGAGCATAAGGGTGTGAGAACGTGAACTTAACATTTGAAATATACACCCTACATATCATATATCATAATCGTGAGTCATAGCATAAATATTGGCAGTTTATAAGACATTAATCATAAAAGAATCAAAGAACATGGTCCATAAGATCATAAAATTCATATGAGGCATAAAATTGTAACATACACATAAAATTATAACTTTTAAAAAATTTATAAATAGAAAAAAGTTCACTCATTATGTTAAGGACATGAAATATCACCCTCACATAAACTTATGGACATTAAACTAGGTCCACACATGATCTTATTTACATGAAATCTAGGTGTACGCATAAAAATATGGACATGAAACTAGGTCTACACAAGATATTTTTGATATTAAAGCTAGGTCCATGCATAAACTTATGGACCTGAAAACTAGGTCCATGCATAATATTGTGAACATGAAATCGGGTTCACACATAAAATATTTACCTCAAGAGTTATCCATATTTACCCAATGAATTGGAGGAAGATATAGGTCCCTCTCATCACATAAATAAAATCATACATATGTGTGCCACAAGATCATAAAAAATTCATCAATTCAAAACTCATGAAAATAAATGGATTACATAAACATTTCATCGAATTATAACCCATGGGAAAAAGGATCGAGTTTCATCCACATATTTTCATAACAAACATAAACTGTCCGTATAAAGAACAAAGATGGTATCCTTGGATCATAACCCCTATAATTCATAAGTAGAATCAAGGGCTATTGTCATTGATGAATAGAGATACCATTAAAAGTTTATTATAATCTGCTTGAGGGAAATACCCTTTAAAATTTAAAAATAAATTTTCAAAATCTAAAAACTATGCATGTAATAAAGAAACAATTTTATTTAAAAATAATCAAAGTATTTCGGCATAATGAATGCGGAAAATTATTTTCAAGCCGTATAAGTTTTAAAAAATAATTCCTTCCATACTTTTGTCTAAAAGGTGACAAAGTACATTATTTGGAAAAGGAAAAAAAGATCCATTTCAATCCATTTTGTAAAAAGTCAAACATGAGTAAAAATGAATTTAAAAAATCATAAGATAACAGTAAAAAAATTATTTAATTTTTTTTATAAAATATAGATATGGAAGAAAAAGGGTTTTTTGACCGAAGAGAGAAATGAAGTCAATTTTCCTTAAAAAACTCTTTTGATCTCTTAAATAATTAAAGTGACTAAAATGAAAGGAAAAAATCTAATATAAATAAAAAACCTAAGGAGAAGAAATTACAATGGATTCTTAAGATAAGGATAATATAATTTATTCAATAGAAATTAGAGTATAAACAATCCTAATTAAAATAGGATTGAAACATAAATCCCTTACCTCAAGTACGACATTTCTTCATTCTCATTAAAACATACTATTTAATAAATATGTATTTATTATAAATTTACCATATAACCATATTAATATCTATCATACTCTTTATGATTAATTTTTTATATCTTATCAAATTTTTATTAATAATGTTTTATTAAAATCACTGATTTGGATGATACCTGCTTCGATTTCCAATCATGTTTTGGTTCGACAAACCGTGTCCTTCTATTTTGATCATGGTTCCATTATTTCCATAATTTTAATAATGGTATAAAAATAATATATATTCATTATATACATTTTTATAATAATTCATAAAAAGTAGATATAGAAAAATGAATTACACCGTTCATGGAGACGATAGGCCATACGTAAACATGAACACTGTTTTCATTTTTTGATTGAAAGGTAAATAGTAATTAACCTTAAAAAATAATTATTATATCATATATATTGTATAAAATTCTTCCTAATTACCATCCAAGTAAAATATAAATGAAAAATTAGTCACATCGCTTCATGGAGGTGGTACTCCACACACATGCACGAGCGACATTATCGTTTCCCAAATGATTGGATGATAAGAAGGTATACATGATATTATCATTACATAAGTATAATTATTTCATAAATATAATATAAATATTAAACCCATTAAAATACCAATACATAAAATATAGCGACGAGTAATGAATTGTATCACTTCATGAAGACGGTAAGCTGTACGTACGCACAACCAATACTTTCAATTATCATTTGATTGGAAATATGATGTATAATGGGTTTTTTCATAATCATAATAAAATTTCAGAATATTTAGGATAATGAATTTATTATTTTATGAAAAATACCATAGATTTATTAGAGTCAAAGAAGATTAGAAAGAAAGAGATCGGTTTAAGTGATTACATCTTCTTGGAAATGAATCCTTTAGATCTCCTCTAATGGTCTCTAGGGTTGGTATTTTGGGAAGTCAAACACAATAATAATGTGTATGGGGAAGTTTAAAAGAGAAATTGGGAGATTTTTTTCGAGTTATAAGGCTCAAAGTGGTGCAATGAAGTGAGAGAGGAGGTTTTCTTTTATAATTGAGCTGAGGGGAACTTTTGGAATTTCTCAAAAGATTAAATTATAATCAATTCCTTCTCAATCCAAGTGGTTCCAAACAGACTATAAATGGAAAAGGGAGGAAATTTTAAATAATATATTATCACATTTTGTCAATTTTCCAATTTTTATGATTTTAAAGTAATTTAATAAAATATTATTCTCATAAAATATCATTATTGTCAATTTAGACACTATTCACATAATTTGACTTAAAATGCATAAATAAAGGGTTTAAATCTGAGTATAATAATTTTAAAAAACACTAATATGTTATATTGACCTATATAATTCATGGAACACATTATATCACTCAAATTAAATATGTTTAAATATTTTTAAAATCTTTTACTATATATTTTTATTAATTGAAGAAATACTTCATCAACATTGTGTAAGCATTTATGGTGATTAAATAATTACTAAAAATTAGAAATAAATTCCAATCATGAAAATAATTTCATTAGGTACAAAATGAATATTAATATTGATTCAAAATTAATTTTTTCTCTATGAGAATACATAAGATTTATTATAATCAAAGTGGGTGAAATTTGGTAACTTTCTTTGATTTAAATAAAATATATGTCATTTTCATGGGAAATGTTTCACTAAACAACTCATTTTAGAGATTAAGGTGTTACGCGTTGAATTCACCTGACCTAATAAAAGTTATAAGATATTTTGAATATGTTTTTTCCCTTATCTTTTGGTTTAAACCCTTCGTTAACCCTCTTTATACTTAACACGAAAACAAGGTTTTGTACTCATTTTGGTAAAATATTGTTACAATTAATGGAAAATTATTTTATATCATTTATAAAAATATTATTTAATTTAAAATATCATTAATGTCAATTTTTAGAACTACACATTACTTTGAATTTAATAAGATTAAGAAAATAAGTAAAATTAGAACCATATATTTTAATACATTCCAAACATTTCACATTCATCAATAAAATTCATTAATAAAATTAATTACATACAATTATAATACTTTTAATATTTTTAAAATAATTAAATTGAATTTTCTATTAATTTAATAATTATTATGTCAGCGTTGTATAAGCATTTAAGGTATATATTTAATACCTAAAAACTATAAGTAAATTAACCTAATGAAAATACATTTATTATTTTCAAAATATCCATGTTTATTAATTAAATATGTAGTTTAACTCATATCATTGGCATAAAAACTTATTTAATTTGATATTGTGACTTTTTGGGCCTTGCACAAGCACTGCACAAGCATTTGGATAAGGTACTTACTATATAACTCCAAAATTCATGTGTAACCATAAATATTATGTATAATACTTATTATTTAATAACTAGTTTTATAAAGGACTTATTCCATCTCAAATATTATGTTTAGGTTTCCAAATTTTATTTTTTAATCACAATGCAAGCTCTGCGTCGGTACTGAAAATTATTTTAAAATTTATCAATTAATGAATTCCAATTTCTATGTTCTTTAATTATTTGTTTGTTATATTTTCATTATTTAATAATACTTGAGTCATTAAATATATTTCATGAATTTATATATCATTTTTAGGTCTTGGTGATATCATAAAAGATACCATATTTTACTAAAATTTAGTATTTTTCACTATTTACTAAAAAATAATTTTTTTTAGAAAATTCCCAAAAATTCACCCTAAAATTATTTTTATATTTTGATTTTAGAAATGGTATTATTTTTATTCAATAAAATTACTAAAATTTCTTGAAATTAATTATAATATTTTATCACAAAAAGTAATAAAATCAATTTTGAGGAAGGCATACTGTTTGAAACATAAAATAACTTTACTAAAAATTGAGATATAATATACTAATAATTTATTAATACATTTAATTTGATCATGAAATTTATATATATTTTATAAACTAGTTAATCATATTCATACCCACCAAATTAACAGATAGGTTATAATAATATTTTAATAGTTTAGAATTTTTTTAAAGGGAAATATTTTATAAAACTTATAGGTGTTTCATAGGGTATAACTGATTCACTCTTAGCATACTTAGAAATAAGTCAAGATAGGGGTCATGATCACCTATAGACTAAAAGTAACCCTGATATTACCAATAGGCATGTATTTCTCACTTTGAGCTACAATCCTTTTAAAACAAGACATATCCTCCTCTAAAAAACTCTTGAAACCATGTCTTATGATAATGAGTGTCCAAGAAAAAACACGGTTCAACCATTTTATGGTTCCCAATTTTACTCCAGGTTAACCCCCATCACATATAATACCTTTAATTCCCCCAAAGCTTTGGGGTACCATGACCACTCACCTACTAGTCATTTATATGGTAACCCCCACAACTATCATATACCACTCATATCTTGGAATGAATAATAGATGTATCATCTCGTAAGACCTAGTTTTAGACCCAAATCACACATCCAAGAGATGTTTATCATTATTAAATCCAAGATTTCCAGATAACTTGGCACATCAGTCTCATTAAAAAAGTATTTCCCCTATAAATCATCTCCAAAATGTGAATCTACACATTCCACTTAAAATCAAACAACTTCCTACCTCATGGTATCATTTAAGGATTCAAGAATTAACCAAGCTTATCGGATTCAAGAAACTATCTCAACCATTTTCATATACTCTTTTATGATCACGCTACTTCTAATTGGAAGGACACATTCTCATGATCATCATAACACTCCCCAAATTAGGAGTGTCATAGTCATTTCACCACTGAAAATGATGTTCATATGATGATAAATTCTCCAACACCACCAAACGTGGTTTCTTAAGATACATAAGTAACGATCCTCCGAAGTTAGGTTCACATGCATCATCAAAACCGAGTGTAAAATCGAAAACTAAAATTTATTGGACATGAAAAAACACCTCATCATTTTCAATATCATCCTGATCATTGGGAAAAATCAACTTTCGATTAGTACTTCATTGATACAATGCTTATAACGAGCTTTTAACTCCCAAGTCACTCTACTCCAGAGATGACCTATGAACATAGATTTTAATAACTCAAAACTCTTATTCCAATAAAATGCGAGACTGTAAGATTTAAAACACTATGAAACCTTATCACTCCGACTGTATATGGTGTACTTTATTGGTCCTCAAATTGAAAACACTATGTGAAATAATGCATTATACTGTGATATCAGACTAGTGCATCTAGCACTGCGCCTTTCTATAATGTGATAACCTATAGATAAAAATCAAGGTCACAAAACCAATGAAGTGGATAACCATGTCTGAGGATTTTCCAACCCACTGATCTCGAGCATTACACGATTCTACCTTCCTTAGAAAGGCACAGTTAACCAAACAAACACCTACCTTCTGAGGATTTCATTTCATCACTAGGTGTGCTACTCAGGACAAACAACACTTGAATGACACCTCATATATGAAAACTCATCACTACATTTAGAAATTATTTTAATGTCCTAAGGGTGATACATCTATCTGGATAACCCCATATGAAGGAACAAATCATTGACCTTATGACTTGGTCACACCAAGAAGATCACTAGTCTTATCGACTTGATCTCTAAGATCAATATAAAAGAAAACGGTCAACTGAGATCTATGGGAAACATTATTATTCCCATTCAAGGTAACAATTATTAAAATAACCTTACTCAAGGGCTGAATCTAATAAAACCACATTATGGTTTTATTTAATCCACGACATCAGTTCACATTTACTATAACTTTTAAAAAGTATTAGATATATCAAAAGTTAAAGAAACATTTATAATGGCAAAATGTACTTAGCACTCTACCTAGCTGACTCCATAAAACAATAAGAAAATTATATGAAAACATCCTTTTTTAACAATTTAAACATTTAGTTATAAGTTTTCATATTTGGAAAGTGTAAAGAATATGTTATTTTCCAATATATAAATGAAAACACAATTTAGGTTGTAATTTTCATTTTAATTAACCTAAGCCTGATACAAAGAGTAAAACAACAGACAATATTAGTCTTTTATAATTTAAGAAAGAATTAGTTAAGTAAGATAGAACCATATATTTTTATGGAATCTGTATAAGTGGATACACACACTTTAAATAACCATTACATTTTTATCACAAACATATCACCAAAGGGTTAAATACTAAGGCATATAATGATAAATAAACCCTAATAGGGTCCCATCATTCCAACCTAGGTCTATTTATATCAGAAACCATTCCAAATTTATGGATTTAACACTCTATAAATTATATTTGGCATCCGATTTAAGTGAATCCCATAATAGTAAATTATTAAAATTCCAAATACCCTTAATGTGTTTATCACATAAGATACATGACCCAACTAACACACTTGGTTCCAATTGTATTTTTAGGTATTTATCTTATAACAAACATGCCCCAAATGACTTACTTGGGTCCATTTGTACATTTAAAGATTCAATAATATGGGTAATCATCCCCAATTTATAGAGGTACAAGCCTTGATAAATTTACAATTTACATCTTGATTTACAAGAAATAAGTTTCTATAAGAATTACAATTCAACATATATATACACATCTTGGTTCAGTTAGATTAATTACCATTCCTAGGTTATATAGGTACTTTCCTTTATAATTTACTATTGTAATTCATGTAACTATAACCCATTTATCACTTTTGGTCTTAGAACATAACAATTTTATATTTAATGGTTTGATTATATGGGTTACCCTTCCAAATTTAAAAAGTCCCATATACTTTAGAAATTTTTATTTGTACCCATTTAAAAACAACCATAAATGTTTTATCCCATGAAACCAATGGTATATAGCTCAAAAATTCCATAATTGGTTAAAAAAGGTGCCATGATCAATCTATATATGAAAACACCATTTAGGTTAATGTAGACACTTTATTTAACCAACTATACATCAATAATGTAATGAACTGAATTGTTATAAATAAAATTTCTATCGTGATTTATTTAAATATCTTATTATGTAATATAGATATAGAAAACACATGTACTTTTTTTGTTATATCCTATTTTATTTAAAATATTGTTAAGAATCTTTACCGTTGTTAATATATCCATTGAATATTTATCACATGATTAGTATAAATACAGGGTTTAAAAAAATCCAATTAACAAAGCCAAAGGATGTGATGGCCTCAACTAGTATGATCATACCCTATGAAGCCCATCTATCTGACCATCCGAGGGAGAGAGTGTCTATAAAAGTTTCCCATGACCATGACAGATCTGTGATCCAATAAATTAATCATGAGTGAAACCATTTACAGGATAAGTTCAATCTCATCAAGATCATGGCCAAAACCCTGTTCGCTGAACCACCCTATGAAAATCTCACTATTACACACCTTAATCGCAGATAGTTTGTTAGTGTATTAAATAAATATGTATCAAGACCCTAGAAATATGAGTATGTACATTATTTTTTATATAATAATGAAAACATTTTCACCCTATTATTGTTACATTAGAAATAATTTTTGATTTTTATAGAAGGAAACATAAATTGTATTTTTAATTAGTAATCAATTTCAATATAGATGAATTAATGGATTTTTGAAATAAATAATATTTTATGAAAATATTATTAATAAATAGTTTTTTTAAATATATATGGCCATATAATTGTTATGAAGACAAATTTAATTTTTATAAGGGTTCAAAAACTGTTATTGTCAAAAAAAACCCAGCATTTCTCAGTAAATGTTGATTATTATTTTAAAAGTGAAAATTATCACATTTAGAAAATTATTTATATAAAATTAATATTATTTTTAAAAAAATAAGCTCAAAATTATCTAATGGTGAATTTTTCATAATTTTCTGAGATAGTCAATTTTTTTGGGTAAAAATTAAATACCGTTTCAATATACGGTGTATATTATAACCTCATAATGACCCTAAAGTGATGAAATAAATAATATAAATGGTATCCACCACCAAATATATGTTTTCACTTTAAAATAATGTGATTTTATGTTTATTTGATTAATTTTATAAAGTCTTTATGAATCCTAAAAATCCAATAATGTATTTCAATGTTTTCAAATCAATTATTTAAGAGTATGACTCACCTCCACATAAGAAAAGAAATTATTTACTTAATTTAGGACCTTGGACTTATAAAATAGTAAAAACCAAACCATTTTTTAGAAACCATGGGAAAAAACCATGTTAAGGTTTGTGGTTTTGGTTGTTTTATTATATAGAGTCCAAAACCTAATTTTAAGAAATAATAAAGAAATCCCCAATCATTTCCTATATAAACCCATCCAAGATCCCACTTATATTCAATAAAAATTCTTTGATGACATACTCAATCTTACCTATCCTCTCTAGAGTCCTCCCAAGGTTCCCCAAATCTCTCAGGAAGATCCTCCTAGAAATTTGGAGACACACCCTTAAGTAAGGGATCCTCACATTCTCTTCTTTATTCAAGTTTCTTTATTATCTTATGCCTTCTATTTACAATTGCTAATATTTGGATATGTATTTAAATTTCCCCATTCCTACCCATTTTATTTGCAAATTATTATATAACCCTTTCTATCCCATTAACCTATTTTATGAATTTTTAAGTGACGTCGTTTTGGTGCGGAAATTTAAAAATGATTTTCCACTACAAAATAATTGTGTAGTGAATACCATAACCATTTAATATCAAGGGAATTCACCTTTATACACTTATAAATCTTTTAATTAGGACTTAAATTTATTTATTTCACACTCCATGATCCTGGAATAAATTATGATGATTAATAAATCCATGTTTTATGATTTATGTGGAACACTTAAGAATGAGAATGAAATGAAAGTGATGGGTGTGACCATAATTATATAGCGCTCCAGTGCATTGGGTAATGTTCAGTCTCATGAGACGTCATTTTTGGAAATGGAGTGAAACTGATTCCTTTATGATAATTTTTTCTTCATGATTTCTTTAAATTTATCCTTGACCTATGTTTATGATGAAATGTTTTAAGTTTTTGCCACATTTCCATGTTTCCTTTATTATTATCATGCTATATCATGCCTCATTGTTCATGTTTATGATTATCACTCATTTTATTCCCAATTTATATGACTATTTTCAAACATGTACTATTCTCTTCATCTTATTCCATTATTATTCCCTTAATGAGCTTTATATCTCACCCCTTTCTTATGTATGTCCCCAGGTTATCCCATGTAGTTTTAAGTGCGAGCATGTTAAGAAAGATTTCAATAAAGATGTTATTTTTCCTATTTTAAGTTGCTATGTAATGTACCTAACTCCCAAAGAAACTACAATTATCAATCTTATGGGTTTCATTAAGTGTAATATTATATAACAAATCATGTATTAATGTGAATTAAAGAGAAGGGTTGTTATAGTTGGAATCAAAGGAAAAGTTTAGTTATTTTTGGGAGTAGTATTAGAAAACCCTAACAAAAGCATTAATAATTAGAATAAGTAAAAAAACCATCCCAATTGTTTTTATTATATACTAAGTTGTTTATCAAGAAAATAAATCCATTCTAGATACTACAAGGGGATGTGGTTCTGGAACATATATACCTAGGGGTAATAATTCAGACAAGGTGCATCGGGCCTGACTCGGCCTAACCTAGTACACGACAACATGCCTTACTGCGAACCTAGTTAGACACTCCCAGGGAATATGATTTGTTAAATTCATAATCTCATTAAGAACCATTATTAAGGGAACAAAAAAAATTCCTATAAGATTATATATTAGGAAATAGATCATGGATAACATACATTGAACCCTCGAAATTCATAAGTTAAAAAATAAAATAAATCTATAAGTTATCCCTTTAATGTCATTCGATTCCCCTTTATGTTTTTAATAGTTTAAAAATACACATACTTAATTTTCCTTTTATTTTATCCAATGGCTGTAAATATGAAGATTTGGGTAAACAACCCTTGTGAAGGGAAATATGATGACTGCCCTAATGAGATGACCAACCTAATGGGAGTTGGAATCGCGAGCATTATAATGATACTCTCTCAGCTGGCTTAGGTTCTGAATAGAAACCTTGATCAAGAGGAGCATCCAAATTCGCCTAAGAGAGAAAAAGCTATGATTGAGACCTTTATATGACTAAGGGTGATGAATTTTAATGGATCTCCCGATCCCTTAATTGTGGAACAATGGATCAACTAGATTGAGAAGATCTTCTCCATCTTTCAATGTTCTAAACAAGATATGGTTTTAATGGATATTTATATTATAGAGGGAGAAGCTAATTAGTGGTGGACATTGATCAAAAATACAAAGCCTGAGAAAGAGATCAAAGTGATGGGGTAGAAGGAAATCCAGAAAATATTTTTTAATAAATATTTTCCTCATACCCTCTAACATAAAATTGGAATGGATACCTATACCCTCATGAAAAAATATGACAAATCTATCTGAGTGTATAAGGAAAACATCACAAGACTTGTAAGATATACCTCCAAATTTTTTATTAACCCTGATTAAAATGTTTACCGCTTCTTTGGGGGTCTAAAACCTAGTCTGTGAAAAGACCTTGTGATCTTAGACTTTGATAGCTAAGAGGAAATTGTCCAATGTGCCCTCAAAGTCAAATTGGTGATCAGAGAATCTCAATGGTATCAAGGGAATAAGAACTAGAAAGTGGAGTTTAATTCTGGTGGTTTTATAGAGAAATCTAACAGTGCCAAGAAATTTCAACATCTCACTTGTAAAAGGCATGGGAAGAATCACCCAAAAATTTAATAAGGGGACAAAGAGATTTTTTAGGTGTTGGAAGGAAGGACACCTCACTGGCGATTGCCGTCAAGAGAAACCCACTAATGCATTAGAAGAGAGGAATGCTCCAGTAAACCTTCAATATCTTTTTTATTTTTACAACTGCATGGAACCAGACACTTGGTAAACCAATGCACCAAGACAAGGGTTTTCAGAGACAACCAACAACCTCCAAGACAGTAAGGGCGAGCTTTTTTCCATCACAACTACTGAAGTAGATCCCAACAACATAGTGGTGATAGGTATGCTGGTTATTCATTTAGGAATAAAAAATAAACCTTTTGATTCTGGTTCTATGAATTCCTTCATATCATGAAATTTTATTATAACTATTAAAACACCACCTCAAAGAATGAAAGTAGAGATATCAGTGAAAACAAAAGATAGAGAAATTATTGCATCCCAATTATATAACTCTTCCCCTGTCAAAGTTTGTGGGCTGGACTTCTTAGTCAACCTTTTCATACTCCCATTGGTGGAATTTGATTAAATACTATGCATGTATTGGATTTCCATATATAGAGCCAACATAAATTTCCAGAAGAAGGAAATCACTCAACATATCATGAATCATCCTCTGATTCTATAAAATTTCAAGGAGGATGAATATTTTTTGGAAAAAACATCTCAAGCGTGGATAATATTTCCCTGCTGGGATACATATCTAACTCAAGTGATTGAGTCTAAGGAAAGAATCATCCTTGAAGACATTCCCATTGTGAGTGAATACACTGATGTGTTTTACAAGGAATGTCCTAGTCTTCATCCTAGTCGAGAGGTTGGAATTTCAATCAAGATTATACCCGAGACATTACCATTATCCAAGACTCTGTATAGAATGGCTACTATGGAACTTGAGGAGATGATGAAAAAACTACAGGAGAATTTGGATAAAGATTTCATATTCCCAAGTGCTTCACTATAGGGTGCACTAGTCCTCTTCATCATGAATAAGGATGGGTCAAAGCGCTTTTGAATTGATTATCGTGAGCTCAGCAATATCACAATAAAGAACAAGTACAATCTACCAATGATTGAATAATTTTTTTAATCAGCTATGTGGAGCACAATACTTCTCCAAGGTGGATCTTCAATTAAGATATTACCAAGTTAGGGTGAATAAGTAGGATATCCCTAATACCACTTGTTGTACAAGGTATGAGCACTATGAGTCCATAGTAATTCCATTCAGACTCAATAATGCTCCAAAAATCTTCATGTACTTGATGTATAGAGTCTTTAAAGATTACCTTGAAAATTTTTTGGTTGTATTTATAGATGATATTATCATATACTCCGAAATAAAGGTAGAGGATGAGGAGCGTCTGAGTATTTTGCTAAAGACCTTCTTAAAGGAGAATTTCTATGCCAAGTACAATAAATGTGAGTTATATTTGAAGGAAGCATCATTATTAGGGAATATAATCATAAGAAATAGGATATATATGGACCCTTCAAAAACAAAAGAAATTGAATGATGGCTAAGGCCAACATATGTGACAGATATCCATAGTTTACTTGGATTATTTGGGTACTATCATCGATTTGTGAGAAATTTCTCATGATTTTCAAACTCTCTAACCAACATTATGCATAAAGGAGTCAATTTTTTTTGGAATGATGAATGTGCAATGAGTTTTAAGGATTTGAAAAAAAGTCTTATCATTACAGATATGATTGTTTCGGTGCGGATGTGCGTCGGGTTACGCTATTCCGCCAGGACGCGTTCGCGCGTGCACCCGTCAACCCGAGGGGATGGGCGCGCGGCTTGTGGTCCCGCAGTCCCGCTTTCCAAGGGCGGGCGGCATCTGTCCCTTATTCAGGGGCGTCTGCTCCTTGATCGAAACCGGGATGATGGGATGTCGGCTCCTCCTTCCTTGGACGTCTCCTCGGAACTCGTCACCTAATCCGGGTCTCCCTCATAGACTTAAGAATGTTCGTGAATCTCGTTCCCGGCGCCATATCTTCATGGACAACGGTTAATTACGCTGCTTCCGCCCGGACGTTCCAAGGAGTATGGTCGGGGCAGCAACCTGCGGTGAGAAGGCCGGGTGGCTCTGGGTGCTGGGGGCGTGTCGTAACACTGCGGCTCTGCACGTCTGTCTTTCGTCCCTAATAGGGCTTCTCGAAGGCATGATGGCCTGAGGCATCCCGTACTGGGTGCGGGGAACTGTGTCACCTGAGGTTTTCCTTAGCTTCCCATGTTTAACACGGGGTATGCCGCGAGTTTAACGTCCAGCGGGGACGGCATCGGACCGATCAACACGAAAAGTGGATCAGATGACAGAATCCCTTACGGGGAACCTCCGACGCTGGGGCCAGCACATGGGCGGCTTCCCAAGTAACGTGGAGTGGAGTGAAGTGGCATGACCCCACCGGGATGTGGCGGCCCGGGTAATGATCAGGATGGATGATGGAGTGAAGAGCATGGACCCCGGAGGGGCTTCCTACGTACCGCGTGCTAGCACGGATCAAAGTCAACGTAGTTCGGGTATACAGTTTAACGTCATGCTGGACGTCGGCAAGCCGACTCACGAAGAGGTCTAGGCCTCCGGGCGGAGGATTGAACCGAACCACCTCGCACAGAGGGGGATGGAACGGCCGGGTGGATCACAGTTTCACGTCATGCTGGACGATAAAATGAGAAATGGAAAAGGGGGCTGTGGGGAGGCGCAGTGGAGATACACACGGGCAGTCTCCCACAGGGGCAGATTCATAGGTGAATCGACGCAAGCGTGAACCCTGGAGGGGTCCACTGATGGATGAACCGACGTAAATACGACCGGGACTACCAGGTGGTGGGCTTGGACCTCAGGGAGGCTTCCTACGTACCCTGTATAGAAGACAGGGATCAAAGTCCACGTAGTTCATTCTGTCAGGACTTACGCACTTGGGGCAGCCCGGATGCGGCAAAACTCAGTTGGAAGGGACTTGGACCGAAAGCAGAAGACACCTCGATCCCAGTCATACCCTCTACTGGCTTCGGCAGTGGGGAGGCGCAATGGAGATACACATGTGCAGCCTCCCACGAGAAACTAGGGGTCTGTAATACCCTGCCCCCGTAGGGAAAAGCCGCTCCCATTAAATCGTCCCAAAAGAGGGACAATCCCGACATCCCTGCAGAGACGAGCGGGTGGGGGCCACATCCAAACCGGGGGAGACCCTGCGTGCGAGGCACGGGATCGAATGATGCGGACGGTTTAGCGTCTTGCCAGAAGAAGTACAGTTTAACGTCGTGTGTTGAGGACGAAGCGGACGGTTTAACGTCTTGCCGGACGAAGTACAGTTTAACGTCGTGTGTTGAGGACGAAACACTTGGCAGTTTAACGTCTTGCAGCGCGGACGTAGTGCAGTTTAGCATCATGCGGGACGAATGTGCATTTTAACGTCTTGCGGGACGAATGCTGTACAGTTTAACGTCTTTGTAACTTGGACGATGAAGGCTAGGCAGTTTAGCGTCGTGCAGCTTGGACGTATGCTGAACAGTTTAACGTCTTGTAGCTCGGACGAGGTACAGTTTAACGTCATGCAGGACGTATATGCAGTTTAACGTCATGCTGGACGAATATGCAGTTTAACGTCATGCTGGACATACGTGCGTGTCACTTCGCGCAAGCCTGGAGGGCCGCACAGGAAGACAACGCACGGTGCGGGCACCCAGGATGAGGATCATCGGGTGCCACGCAGGCAGGTACCCTCAGGGGGTCAAGGGAGGCGACCCTGGCGGATTGCGCGCAAAAGAGGAGCTTTGCGCGCAAAACCGCGGGTTGGCGCGCAAAATGGCGGGCTGGCGCGCAATTGGGCCAGCGCTTCGCGCGCGGATGATTGAGATTGCGCGCACCGGGCTTCGGATAGCGCGCGGGGGCAACGGCTCATTCTCTAACAAATGGCCACTTTGAAAATGGGGGGTGCGCGCAATCGGGCTGGATTGCGCGCACCCGGGGGCAATTGCGCGCAAGAAGCTTCTTTTGCGCGCAAAGGCCTTCGGGTTGGAATTTATTTCAAAGGAAAGGAGCCAAGGGGATTGCGCGCGAAGGCGGACCCCAAGGCTCTATTGCGCGAAAGAAAGGAGGTTACCTGAAGATCGGCATTGCGCGCGGAAGGGGTTGGATTGCGCGAACGAGCGCCGCTTCGGATTCTGGCCACCTCAAAACGTCGGGGGTCGCCTTATATTTATAGGCAACCCCGGGCGCGGAATCCGGTCTCGGGCGCGCAATTCGGTTCGCGGGCGCGGAATCAGGACCCAGCGCGCAAAGGGCGCCGCGCAGGCCGCGGGCGCGCAAAATAGCGCGCCGGTCCAGCGCATTGCGCGCATCCCGGGAGGATTGCGCGCCGCGACTCAACTTTGCGCGCGGGCCTCTGAAATTTCGCGCAAGTCCTCCGGGCCCTCCGGAACGTGCCTCTGACTCCAAATATCACTTCGCTTTCCGCATCCGGAGCTTCGTTTGGGAACAACGGACTTTTCCGGCGTCTACAAAAGCCCCCCCTCGGAATCTGATCGGCGAGAGGTCGCAACGATCGGGTTCCGAGGGAGACGCCGGAATGCCGAAATCCTGGGCTGCGCGGGACTGAGGCGCGCAAAAAGGGGCGCCGGGCGCGAAATTCGCCGTTGCGGTCGCGCAAAGCGCTTTCCGCACAGCGCGGACCCCGGCCTCGCCTATAAATAGGGGCCCTGGGTCCCGCGCTCCGTACTCCGGCCTTCCGCGCTATAAGCTCCAAAGCTCTCGTGCGCGAAATTGCCTCTTCCGGTCGCGAAATTCGCCCGATCGGCGCGCAAAACCATCCGGATTTCGCCTGTTTTTGCGCGAAAACCCGGAACTTTGCGCGACAGTCTTCCCAATTGCGCGCCGTCCACTTGGATTGCGCGCCAACCTTCAAACTTCTCTACCAGCCTCGTCCGATCCCGCACGCTTCATCCCTTAACCCGCACGACTCCCGAAACTTCCGAGATGGCCGCGCACAGAGGAAATGAGGTGGATGCCGCCACTCGCAGGGCTGAGATGGCGACGAACGAGGAGGTTTACGGAGCCAAGGAGATTGTTTCCAACAATCAATCCTTGTTCGACTTACTGACGCCGGCCCAGAAGACATATCCCCTGTCGGACAACCTGCCGCTCTGGAACTTCGGCATCCTCGATGAGGTTCCGGTGCCAGGGTTCGAGATTGATGCGCCACGGACCTGGGTGACCCGGGAGGACGAGCTTCTCCGCTATAACATCACCAACAATGGGCATCCTGCCAGGGAGACCAGACACTTGGATGTCTATGTCCTGAACCCGAGGACGCGAACCATTGATGGGGGTGAGCCTACTGCGGAGAATTATCCAGCCCTCTACTCGAGCATATATCGCCAGAGCGTCACGGACGACACCAAGGGCTGGCTGAAGGACTGGGACTTGCGGTCTGGGGGCAACTTCACCAGTGAGTGGGCCTGGGCGTTCTGGGTATGCCACACTTGCGATCACTTCGCAGAGGAGCTGCGGTACATCGGCCTGTTCGAGGCGGTGTGGACGTCGTAGTTCCTCTTCTACCAGCAATCCGAGCTCGGGCCGGAGCTGTTCACCCGATGGTCTCCGGATACCAACACCTTCCATCTTCACCATGGGGAGGTCGGCATCGGTCTCTGGGACATCCACTGCATCGGAGGTATCCCGCTGGAGGGCTACCAATACGATGAGTTCCTTCCACCGAAGAACACCTGGGAGGACGGGTCACGGACTCCCATCCTGACCTGGCGTCTGCTTGACATGGCTACGCAGCGGCTCGGGATCAAAGACTTCCAGAAGAACATAGCCTACAAGGAATGGTTCGGCCAGTTCTTGGAGCATGACCCGGCGGTCAAGATGCCAGGTAGGGGGAAGCGGTGCCCGACCGCAGCTCAGAGGAGTCGGAACGGGTCGTACTGGCGGGTCCTGGAGACGGGTGACTACCACTCATGGGGGTACCGCGTCATCGAGGCCCGGGACCCAAATGTCCGGTACGCGGCGTTCCTGGCCGCCTTTCTGAGTGGGTGGCTCCTGCCAGTGCGGGACGCGAGAATGGGCGTTTGCCCGGCGACACTGGCGATGGCAGGCGCTATGGCCGCCAACAAGAGATACAACCTCGGGGTCCCAGTGTTGGCGAGGCTGTATGCCATTCTGGGACGCATCTCACGAGGGGGGTCGCCACGAAGGATCTGTGGGCCCTTTCAGTTCTTCCACGGCTGGGTGGCTGCTCACCTCGGTGGGTACACGTTTCCGAACGCCATCATTCCTCCGGGCAACGGCCTGCGACCCTCCCTGCTGAACATCGCGGGGGTCGCTCCGATGACCCTAAGTGAGGAGGGCGTGCGGATCCGGATTGGCAATCATGCCAACTTCAACTTCAGTCCGTTCCCCACTCCCGTCGGCCAGATGATCGACAATGGGCAGGGTCCGCTGGAGCAGCATGAATACTTCCTGAACATGCGGGGTGGGGTGCTCGTGGCTCGGATCGACGGGAAGGTGATCTGCGAGCCTTACGTGCCGACCCGGTTCGCCAGGCAGTTCGGGTGCCTTCAACGGATGCCGAAGAGGGTATTCACTGCTGTCCGGGAGGAGACGAACCCTGGCGTCCTTCGTCAGATGTGGCTGATGTTTGCCGCTTTCGGCTCTGGCGAAGTCATCACTCTCCCTCCTACCGGAGTTGACGCAGGCTTGGCAACCGAGTACGCCGAACACTGGGCCATCGCGTACCCCGAGGGGCTTTTGCGGAAGCTAGTTCGGCGGCTCGAGGTCGCCCGTGCGGAGACCGGGCGTCAAGGAAGGAGGCAAGGCGCCACCACACGGGGGAGAACGGAGGCGCGCCAAGCAGCGGAGCCGGCGCGGGCAGGGACTTCGGCGGCGGGCACATCGCGAGGTGCCGCCACGACCTCAGCGCCTAGAGAGGGGGCACGTGCGGTGGTCGACGAGCGGCCCGGGAAGCAGGTGAGACGTCTGCTCGAACCTTCCCATGATGCGGTCTTCCCGGCGCTGTGGTCGGCCTGGATGACTCTCCGGCAGTCACTGGGGACCGACGCCATCTGGCGAAAGATACTCAGAGAAGGAATCTATCTGCCAGAGGTCGGGCGCCACCAGATTGCCGACAGAGTGGACTTCAACCGGCAGTATGCGTATCTGACGGCCATGGACGAGTACGCGCGCCAACGTGGTCAGCGCGCGGAGCCATCCCTTCTGGTGAAGGTGATGCTCGGTCTCGAGCCCGCTCCAGAACAGATGCCGCCGGAAGAAGATGACAGTAGCGACTCCGAGGAGGAGGAGGAGACGGGGGAGGATGAAGGCTCCGAGGGAAGGTCCCATCGGGGGAGCCCACGGGAGAGCGGAGAGGTGGCCGGCTCTGACAATGTTGATGTCACTGAGCTCCTCGAGGTCCGCTTCTATCCCTACTCAACCTGCTTCATCCATTCTCTTATGCAGCTTCTAACCCGTTTCTCCATCCTTCTCAGGAGCACACGGATGTCGGTCAGGCGTCCTCAGTGGGGGTAGGAGAGGCGCCAGCAGGACAAGGCGGGGGCCAGACACCCATCATTGAATTGACAAGCGCTGAGGGGTCCCCTGCTGCAACTGTTCCTGTGGCGACCGGGATAGCGGAAGATGACGCTCCGAACTCCCGTACGTCTCCCTACTTTACTGCTGGTGCTTGCCATTGACGATCCGTGACTAACCATGGCATGCCCTGCGCAGTGATCTCAACACTGGAGGCTCATCGGGTTGTCGAACCCGGGCCATCTACGAGTGGACCAGTGGTGGACATGCCACCTGCTCCGGAACAGACTTCCCAAACCGAACCGGCCCCACCAACTGCTGATCAAGGGGCTGCGAACGTCGGCGGTGCTGCCGTCGGAGAGAGGTTGGGGGCTGACGAGGGTGTCAACGCCGCTGGGGAGAGAGAAGAAGGTCGCCCGGATGTTGGGGAACCTATCCCTCGTGAGGACCTCCCAGGGGCGGACCCTGCAGCAGACCTGCTGGCTGCCTTCCCTGCCTACAGGCCTGCCGATCCCGAGGAGATGGACGACTCAGACACGAAGGCGGTTGAGGAGAGCCGGATAACGCGCCGTAGGGGGTGGAAGTGCATCCAGCGCTTCCTCAAGCGAGACCCGTCGGAGTGGCTGGGGCGCATGGGATCACTTCAAACATGGCTGCGCTTTCTGTGCGCCGGGGGAGCTGATGCTCAACGCCTCCATCTAACGGTCCGTGATTTCATGGCCGAAAAGATGCGTGAGAGCTGCCGGCGTGCCGACGTCACACAAAGTCGGGACATGTCGGAGAGCACGCGGGCACTCCTCGCGGCGGAGCAGGAAGTCCGGCGCCTCGAAGGGCAGGCGGCAGAGAAGGAGGCCTTCGTCGCAACGTGTACCGAGCTTGTGGAGCAACTAGCAGCCCAGCTGGTTGACGCCCAGGTACAGCTGACGGAGGCGGGCCAACAGATGGTCACAATTCAGGTCGAGCGGGAGCGTGCACAGGCCAGAATCGACGAACTGCGCGCTGCGGCCGCCGACGAAGAAAGGGCACGCAGAGAGCGATTAGCAGCTCTGGAGGCCACCAGCCAAAGGGTAGCGGAATTAGAAAGACTCATTCAGCACGCTAATCCCTAAGGGCTTTGTTTTGCCATTCCCAAAACATTTGCTTCCGCTACTTTGATCCATCTGTATGAATCAATATATTTATCTGCATCTTTTGGTTTAACCAAGCATCAGGCATCCATAATTGGGCCTGGGTTTCTGGAGAAAAGAGGGAGGTCATTCCTAGGAAAGGAGACCTCAAGCCTAATCAATGTATCATCCCCCCAACTTGTTCCAGCGCACGAGCGGGACAATGCTAGGGGCGTTGAGATTTTATCCGAACATAGGGAAATGAGAAAGGGTGAATCGCGTGTCCCGAATCCAGACATCCACAACGGTCGGCCTTCCAGGAAATGCCCAAGACGGTAGGCGGACAGTGGATCGACCATAACAACTGCAATAGACGGACCGAAAAAGGTCATCATTCATATTGCAGGAGGCGGACCACATGTCATCATGAATACCGCTTTGGGGTTCCTTCAGACACAAGGGTGGAAAATCCAGATCAACAGGGCATGCGAAGCGTGGGGCGAAGTGACGGTTTGTTCGGACAGAATCCAACGCTCTCAAAATTGCGCCACCGTGGGGAAAGAGTATTAGGCGGATGCACTAATCTGGCCGTGAATCACCTCAATTCTCAGACAGCACCTCTCTGACGAGGAAACCGTCGCTTCCCATCCTTGTGATGGGGCATCCCGAGCTGAATCAGGGAGAATATCACAACTGCACCACTCTACCCGAAGTCAGGCCAGACGGCCGGCGACGAGGAGGGGCGGGACTTAACGATCCCTGAGGCTGGACCCGAGTCGGAATGCCCGGGCGTTCCTACGTACTCCATCAGGCTGGAGATCAAGCCACACGTAGTTCTGAGAGTGCAATTTAACGTCATGCAGGACGTAGGACCCCGTTTGGGGAGATCTTAGTTTAGGGTCGTAGAGCTCGGACCATAGGGGTAGATCTTAGTTTAAGGTCTTAGAGCTCGGACCATAAGGGTGGATCTTAGTTTAAGGTCTTAGAGCTCGGACCATAAGGAGAGATCTTAGTTTAAGGTCTTAGAGCTCGGACCATAAGGGTGGATCTTAGTTTAAGGTCTTAGAGCTCGGACCATGGGGCTAGATCTTAGTTTAAGGTCTTAGAGCTCGGACCATAAGGGTGGATCTTAGTTTAAGGTCTTAGAGCTCGGACCATAAGGAGAGATCTTAGTTTAAGGTCTTAGAGCTCGGACCATAAGGACCTCAAAGTACGCCGCATCGTGGTCCTATCCCCTGGATATGCGAAGACGCACTGAGGGATAGCGTCAAGAGCGTCTAGGTTTCGCTTGGCCGGAATGGGAGGTGGAAAATGTGGATCATGTGGCCAGTCATTCAAGGATTGGGGGCACCGGCGTAACGATATGGGAGTACTGCCGACCGTGGCGGAAAGGCAGCATCAATATCGCACTAACCGTTGGTGGAATGAGGCAGCAAACGAGCATCGACCGCTCAATCGCAGGATTCATATCGATTTGCTGCCCGAGGCCATTGGGGGTACCGGCCCGAGTCGGTGGGAGAGCACTGAGGCATTGTGTCCGAACCATTCACGGGGGCTCCACCCAGGGCGTAGACGATGGGTCCGAATGAAAGGGAGCACGAAGCCTGAAAAGCGAAGGAAACCTGACCAAGCGGATCCTGACCCTCCTGGCAATAAACCAGAGTACTCTTGACACCGGTGGACCACTGCAAGGGGTCGGGGAACACGCCTTGAGGGTGACCTGAAGGCGGCGGATTCCCCAGAGAAGGGGGAATCTCTAAGAGGTGGGGGGCTGGACCCGAAGTTTCAAACATTCGGGCGTTCCTACGTATCCCATAAGGATGGGAATCAAGCCGCACGTAGTTCTTGAAGCGCGGCGCAACACAATCGGGAACCAGCGCGAGGAAGAGTGCGGGTCTGACCCTCGCACACAGAAGGAGCGGCATTTGATATTTCTTGTTTGTCCTTAAAGATGAATGGTTTTTCTTTGTGCGGCGACATGCCTGTGATTGAGAAATCTCTGGCGTCGCCACAATAATCAAGCCATGGAAGGCATTGATGAATGGCGTGGTCATTAACCAGCGCCCAACATGAGTGTCCCCTGAGGAGGACATCACGATGCAGTGCCGTTTCTCGTCGGGCGGCCAAGACGATCACAGTTTACGGTCGTGTGGTAGGACCAGACAACACAGTTTAAGGTCGTGTGGTTCGGACCATGGGGGAATCCGCTTATTGCGGTACGGCGGACACGGCGGAGGTGGGAACATACCCAGGCCTGCGGTCACGCACGATTCCAGGAGAAGAGTCTTGGGATAGGGGTCTGCGTATATCCATCACCCAAGGGGCAGAGATGCTAGCCTCCAGATATACTGGGCCCAGAACACGATTGTTCGAGCGACTCCCTCCTCCTTATGGGGACGAGGGTCCAGCTACGCACGGCCCTTAGGGAGGATATCCACATATATCCTTGGTGCTCAGATCATGGGAGCCTCGAACGACATCATTACCCTGGTTGGTCTGCCGAACGTGTAGAGGTGTACTGGAGGTCAGTATGAAGAGAGTGTCGAGATTCCACTACAACGCATAAAGGCGGAGTGTGATGAGGACTGCGCAATCCAATGTTCAGAGCCTGAAAGAGCCGACATGGCGATCAAGGATGTTGCTGATGCATTCGCAACACAACATCCGATCGCGTCAGCCTAAGACGGGGCAAGCAAACGAGCATCAACCGCTCAATCGCAGGATTCATATCGATTTGCGGCCCAAGACCCGCCGGTAAATCGACCCGGAGCGGTAGGAGAGCACTGAGGCATCGTACCCAAACCGCTAACGAGGATCCCTTTGAGTGAAGGCTCGGAAAAGAGGAAGCGCGAGGCCTGACAAGCAACACAGGACTTGTCGGGATTGAATCTGACACTACGAGTCATAGACCGAAGTACCCAAAACATGTTAACGGGTCACCGGGAAGGGTCGGAGGACTCACCCTGAGAGCAACCAAAAGAGGGTAGATCCCCGTGATCAACCAAGAGACAGGGCTGGACCTGAGACACAAGCGTCCAGGCGGTCCTACGTATCCCATAAGGATGGGAATCAAGCCATACGTAGTTCTGGAGAGGCAGTTTAACGTCATGCAGGACGATGAGGGGTGTGAGGTAGTCCCACACACGGGGGAGGCGTACGGCGCGGCCAGTAGACCAACGCGAATGAGGACATAATCCCCCACTCACGCGATACGCCTCGCACAAAAAGGAGGGGAACTTGGGCCAGAGGCCCAACGCGGGATAGAGATTCCCGGGAAATGGGGCTGGGCCTGAAACATGAATGTCCAGGCGGTCCTACGTATCCCATAAGGATGGGAATCAAGCCATATGTAGTTCTGGAGAGGCAGTTTAACGTCATGCAGGACGATGATGGAAAAAGAAGGGGGGAGCAGAAGGCATCCCCAAACGTGGGGGGCGTACAGCGTGGCGAGAAAACCGACGTGAATGAGGGCATAGCCCCACGCTCACACCATACGCCACATACCCAGGAGCAACTGGGCCAAAGGCCCGAGGTGGGATGGAAATTCCCGAAGGATGGGGCTGGGCCTGAAACATGAATGTTCAGGCGGTCCTACGTATCCCATAAGGATGGGAATCAAGCCGCACGTAGTTCTTGAGGGGAAGTTTTACGTCATGCAGGACGAATGCTGAACAGTTTAACGTCTTGTAGCTCGGACGTAGTGCAGTTTAGCGTCATGCAGGACGAAGCACTTGGCAGTTTAACGTCTTGCAGCGCGGACGAATGCTGAACAGTTTAACGTCTTGTAGCCTGGACGGATGCTGAACAGTTTAACGTCTTGTAGCCTGGACGAATGCAGTTTAACGTCGTGCAGGACGTCGGCACACTCAGACAAAGTACTGCTTGAGGAACCTAGCGTTGGTGGGAGGAGTGACACGCTCACCATCCATAGTCTCTAGGGAGTACGCGCCATTGGGATAGACCTTGTGGACAACAAAAGGTCCCTCCCACTTGGGCTCCAACTTGGGCGGCTTCCTGCCGGGGATCATTGGCGCTCTTAGGGCTAGCACTAGATCACCCTGCAGGAAGGAGCGGATGCGAACCTTCTTATTGAAAGCTCGAGCCATTCTGCTTTGATGCCTCTCCAAGTTGTGCAAAGCGCAAAGTCTATTCTCATCCAGTGCTTCCAACTCGACTAGACGGGCTTCAGCAACTCTGTCCGGCGCTTGCTGGTCGTAGACCGCAGTGCGCAAGGATGGTAACTGTATCTCGATGGGCAGGACGGCCTCAGCTCCATACACCAGGGAATAAGGGGTCATCTGGGTGGAATTGCGAGTCGTCGTCCGATAAGCCTAGAGGGTGTTGGGGAGCTTGTCCGGCCAACTCTTCTTGTTCTGACCAACCATCTTTTGCAGAATGTTAGAGAGGGTTTTGTTAAACGCCTCGATCTGTCCATTCGCCTGCGCATGATAGCGAGATGTATGGTTCGAGCGAATGTTATACTTGGCGTACAACTTCTTCAACTCGGCTGCTCGGAAATTGGTTCCGTTATCCGTGAGGATAGCGTGAGGCACTCCAAATCGATAGATGATGTTGGAGGTCACGAAGTCAGCGATCGAACAGGATTTGACCTCTCTGAGCGGAATCGCTTCTGCCCATTTGGAGAAGAAGTCTGTGGCGGTCAGAATAAACCGGCACTGGCGAGCTGTCGCCGGCGGGTAAGGTCCCACAACGTCCAGTCCCCAGACTGCAAAGGGCCAGGAATACCTTGTGGTGTGGAGAGGCTCCGGCGGCCGATGCACAAAGTTCGCATGAACCTGGAACGCATGGCACCTCCTGGCATACTCGATGCAATCATGGATCATAGAGGGCCAGAAGTATCCCAACCTCCGAATCTGGTGGGACAGCTTCGGCCCAGTCTGGTGGGCGCCACACGAACCAGCATGAACCTCTTGCATGACTCGTGGGATCTCAACTCCCTGAAGGCAACGGAGGAGAACACCATCAAATCCGCGTTTGTAGAGGATCTGCTCCAGGCCGGGACTGCTCTGGAGGACAAACTGCGATGCGCGGCGTCGAACTCGCTCGCGCTCGGCCCGATCCGATGGAAGAATTCCATGTTGGAGGTACTCAACCAAAGGCGTCCTCCAATCAGGGGCTGATCTGACTGTCATATCTGGGGTACTCGGGGCTCCGGACATAGGGGCAACCGTGGTGAGATTACTTACCAACGGGCCGCGATCTTCTTCCGGGATAACAGGAGCGATGAGCCTGCGGCGCGTCACGCGGACGATCAGGTTGTCCTGTTCAGGCTCCGCAAGTGACGCAGCGAGGCTGGCCAAAGCATCTGCTCGACCGTTCTGCGACCGGGGAACATGGACAATTTCCGGCCGAGAAGGGAACCGGGCCATCAGAAGGAGGGTGCACTCCAACAATGGCACAAGTTCCGGCTTCCTGACAACGTAGTCGCCATTGATCTGCTTAACGACCAGCTCGGAGTCCCCTTTCACGCACAGACGGGGCACGTCAATCTCGAGAGCCAACTCGAGGCCGGTGATGAGGGCATGGTATTCCGCCTCATTGTTGGTACAGCCCTCTGACAACAGGAAAGAGTATGGCAGCACGGCTCGCTCCGGGGTAATGAAGACGATGCCCAAGCCCACTCTGTTGAGCTTAGGATTATCGAGTCTTCTACCGGTGGGGCTCCGGGAGGCACCGTCAAAGTGCATCTATCAGCATGGATCGGCTCGATCAACTGAGAGAATGGTCTCATCAGGAAAGCCTAGATCCAGCGGCTGATCCGCGGAGGTCGGGTGAGCGGCCAGAAAGTCTGCCAATGCTTGCCCTTTGATGGCCTTCTGAGACACATACCTGATGTCGAACTGCTGGAGAATCACAGCCCACCGCGCTAGGCGGCCAGTCAACATAGGCCGGCTCAGGATATATTTCAACGGGTCTACCCGAGAAACCAACTGTACCTCATGGTGCTGCAAGTAGTGCCGTAATTTCTGTACGGCAAATACGAGCGCCAGGCATCTCTTCTCGATGGGGGAATACCTAACTTCCGCATCGAGGAGCATGCGACTGAGGTAATAGAGGCTATTCTCTGTTCCCTCGTTGTTCTTCTGGGCGAGAAGGGCACCCAGGGACCGTTCCAGGGCGGTCACATAAAGGACCAGCGGCTTTCCGGATACGGGCGGCATCAGGACCGGAGGTTGAAGCAGGTACTGCTTGATTTCCTCGAAAGCGGTCTGACACTCTTTATCCCATACATAGGTGGCACCTTTCTTCATAAGCCGAGAAAAGGGCTTACACTTGCCGGCCAGATTCGCGATGAATCGGCGTATGTAGGCTAAGTGGCCTTGGAACCCTTGCAGTTCCCGGACGGTACCCGGGGGAGGCATCTGGCTAATCGCCCTGATTTTCTCTGGGTCGATCTCAATACCCCGGTATCTTACCACAAATCCAAGGAACTTTCCGGAGGTGACCCCAAAGGCACACTTCAACGGGTTCATCTTCAGGCAGCGAGACCGGAGGAAGCTGAACACTTTCTCAAGATCTTTGAGATGGTCCCGACGCTGGCGCGATTTGACAACCAAGTCGTCGACGTAGCATTCCACTAGCGTGCCGAGGATTGGCTTGAATATGCGGTGCATCGCCCGTTGATAGGTGGCACCTGCATTCTTCAGGCCGAAGGGCATGACCCGGTAGCAAAAGGTACCTTGGGGGGCCCTGAAGGCAGTGAACTCCTCATCCTCAGGGGCCATCCGAATTTGGTTGTATCTGGAGTATCCATCCATGAAGGAGAGGGCTTGGAACCCTGCCGTGGCATCAATCAACAACTCTGTCACTGGAAGGGGAAAATCATCCTTCGGACAGTGGCGGTTGAGATCGCGGAAGTCGATGCAGACTCTAATCTGCCCGTTCTTCTTCCTGACCGGCACAATGTTGGCCAGCCATTTGGGGTACTGAACTTCCCTCACGAAGTTGGCTTTGATAAGCTTGTCAACTTCGGCCTCAACCATGGCACCGTGGGATGGGTGCATCTTCCTGGGAGGCTGCTTGAACCCGCGATGGTTCGCCGGGAGACCAAGGCGGTGGACGGCTACCTGAGGATCTAGCCCCGGCATCTCGTCATAGCCCCAAGCGAACACATCACGGTGCTGCCTGAGAAAGTCCACGTACTGCTGCCGCTCCTCAGAGGGCATGGCGGCACTAACCAATGTGGGTCTTGGATCGACCTCGGTTCCAAGGTTCACCTGTATTAACTCATCGACCGCGGCGGGGACGCCCTCCTCAAAGGCTGGGGGTGCATCTTCCACGTCCTCTCCACTCGGGGAGGGATCGTCCACGGGAGAGACTGCGTTGGCAACTGCATTGGGGCTACCAGATCCTGCTGGGCCACTGGCGCTGGCGCGGGCGGTCGCGGCCATCTCATCAGGAGACTCGCGGACCGTCAAGACCATGGAGACGTCCAACCGGTGAATCGAGAGGACGTAAGCGTCATCCAGACTTGCCCAGGGATCGCTCGCAACAGCGACAGGCTCAACCTCACCTGCCAGGATCTGCTCATCCTTGCTCTTGTAATAGTCCGCGTCCAGATAGCGGGCTTCACATGAGGCAAAAGGAGAGGCATCTCCTTGAAGAACGCCTACTCGACCATTAAGGGAGTATTTGAGGCATTGGTGGTATGACGAGGGAACCGCCGCGTGAAGGTGAAGCCATGGCCTGCCCATCAATGCGTTATACGCAGTGTCCTGAGAGACTACCATGAATTCGGTGTTGGCAACCAAGTCACCGAACTGGGTCTTCAAACGTATCATGCCGACCGGGGTTTGCTCGGTGCGGTCGTACCCCTGGATCCTGAGGTCGGAGGGAATCAAGTCATCCTCAGACAACCCCAATCTCCGGAGCGTCCGAGTTGGAATCAGGTTAATCCCGGACCCCGTGTCGACAAGACAGCGCCGGACTTCAAGGCCATTGAACTGGCCAGTGACATACAGCGGACGAATGTGTCCCTGTATAGGAGGGTCTTCATCCTTACCAGAGAACGAGATAACTGCCTGACATTCGGCATCCTCGATCGTTTCGGCGCGAAAGGCCTCTGCAGCTGCAACCTCTGTCTCAAACTGGAGGGGGCTTTTCAGGGCTTCAGCGAGTGCCTCGCGCATCTCAGATGACATGCGCAGAGCCTCAAGGATGGAGAGCCTTGCTGGGATGTCGGCCAAGTGCTTCAGGACATCATACTTTTTGGCCAAGCGCGAGCCCCTGGTTGCAGGAGGTTGCTCTGCGGTTGGTGGCATGACGGGCCTTGCCGGTTGGATCGGCGGCCGACTGGTACTTGGCGCATCTCGCTGTTCACTGGTCGCAGTCCGGGAAATGGTCACCGTACTGGAGTCAGGAGGCCGGGATGGACTCGTGGCAGGGCGGAGCTGGTCGCGACGCGGCTGAGGCGGTTCTGCCTGGTCCCACACCACAAACAGTGGCGGAGGCGAATCCGTCATCCCCGGATGGGGGGGCTGCGCGCGCTGAGCTCGGTTTTGAGCCTGCTGCCTAGTCTCAGTGGCGTGCACGGCCTGGCTGGAGGTACCAACAGCTGTGCCCCGGCGACTCCTGTTGCTGCGGTTCTTCCGACGGTGGCGACGACCGGGGACACTAGGGAGGTCCACCTGGTGTTCTTCAATGTCGGGAACCGAAAAGGGATTTACCAGCTCGACGTGTTAACCGAAGCGTACCCAATACCGTCATCGGACGAATCATCCATCACCGGGCGGATCCGAGGAGGGACCCCCATCTCCGGGGGCATGAAATCGCCGAGAGTATGGGATAGTGGCGGAACTGGCGGGGCACGCTCTTCCTTCTTGCGCTGCCGCCGTTTGCTCCTTTTGGAAGAGGCAGGCTGGGACGACGATGCCGAAGCAGCACCCGCAGATTTTGGGGGCTCAGGCTGATTCAAGCGCGCACGGATGATTCCATGGGCGCGAATGGTCGTCTTGCGGGCCATCCAGTTATTATACTTCTGGGACCCGCGGTCGGAGACCAGCTGCCATTCGTCCTCGTTGCCACCATCGTCATCTGATCCCACGAACACGCCAGCCACTTGTGCCGGAGCTGGGCCCAACCTGATTACATTGTTGTTAATCTGGTCTTGGAGCCAGTCCTTAAACACATAGCACCGCTGGATGGTGTGCCCCAAGGCCCGATGGTAGGGGCAGTAGCGGGGGTTATTCGTAAGATGTGCCTCCTCTGGCCTCCAACACTCAGGCAGTCGCACAATCCTCTGCTCCAGGGCGCTCCGGAAGTAACCGGGGACCTGATCCTCATGAAATGAGTAAGTCAGGTGTCGCGGGCCCCTGGGAGCGTGGTCTTGACGAGGGGCTGGAGGGGCCGGCCGAGGGGGTGGACCCTGATTATCTCGCCTGGGTTGCGGCGGTACATTACGCGGAGGGGCCGGCCGATTCTGGGGCTGCCGCTGCTGGGCCGGGAACTGAGCCCGTGGAGGCGGATTCCTGTGAGGCTGTGGAGCTGGCCTCACCGGTAGCAGCTCCAACGGCCTGGGGGCCTCTATCTGGGCAACAGCAGCGGGCTCAGCCCTACTGACTCTCCTTGAAGGAATCATAGGAGGCAGCGAGTGTGCCTAGCTGGCCTGTTGCAGGGCTTCCTCAAGACGTTGAGCCTTGTCTGAGAAGTCCTTGAACCCTTCGGGGTAATTCTGAGTGATCAGGGAAGGGACCAGCTCGGTCTTGACGTTCCCGACGCACATTGTCAGCAACTGCTCCTGAGTCAATGGCATGTCAAGGGAATACGTGAGACCCTTCCATCGGGCGACAAAGTCCGCGACTCGCTCATCAGGCCTCTGCTTGCACTTGAAGAGGTCTGCGATACTTGTCTTCCGGGTCGTGGAACTGAACTGGTAGAGGAACTGTCTACGGAGGTCCTCCGAGCTGGTTACCGACCCGACGGGGAGCTGGCTGTACCAGACAAATGCTGGCCCTTCCAGTGTCTGAACAAAGCAGCGAAGCTTAGCGGCCTCCTGCTGCGCCGGAGTCCCCAACATAGGCCCGCACCTCGAGTTGAAGTGGGCTAAATGCTGTGGCGGATCTCCAGTTCCGTTGAAGGGGGCGAAAGTGGGATTCCCGAATCCCGGAGGCGCCGGCATGTCATCCACCCATGCTGGGTAGGGCTTGCCGTCCGGTGGGATCGCCACTTGCCGAGTCTCCAAGGCTTCCAAGCGGGCAATGAGGGCCTCCATCGGATCGTCCGGACATGGGTTCCAGTCCTGGCGAGGATCTCTAACCACGAGCGCATTGCATGGCCCTTCAATCGGGTCGTCGACCGGGTCGTCGAACTCGGCAGCTCGTGGGATGGCGGGCGGAGCGGCCCTTGGGGCAGCGGGAGGAATCCGAGCGGGATCTCTCAGGTAGTCACGCCGCTCGGGAGGGTGTGGCGAAACATACCGCGCCCTCTTGCCATAGGCAATGGCCTCTCTCCTGTCGGCGAACACGGCGTAATCACGGTTGCCCGGGAGAGTCTCATCGAGGAGCGGTTGTTCCGGTCCCTGCTGTCCTGGCCTGGGATCACCGTAGTCAGGCCGCCGTTCTGCAGCGCGCTCGGCGAGGAGCTGGTCAACCAGCTTCTTCTGTTCGGCGAGCTGCTGACATAGCGTAGCCTTCTCGGGATCCTCCTCTGCCCTCTGCATGGAGGCAGATGGGTCGGCGGGCCTTATAGCCTCGCTGTGCTCTTTTCCTTTGCTGACGTTTCGGCTCAACGTCAGTGCTTCAGTGGGTGCGGGGAGCCCCAGGAGGTTTCTCTGATGACGAGTAACTCTCACCGATGGATCTGACGACGGCTTGTCTTCGGGGGGGAAGCCCCCATCGAGAAGTTCCAAATCGTTCCCCTCTCCCGACAGGTCAGCCATATTGACCGTTCCTGTCCCTGGGGATATACCCTCAGGGCCACCCAGCAAATCGGGCTGTCGGCGGATCACACTGAAGCGTAGGGCAGCGTACTGCCCCCATCCACGGATATACACGTGGGGAGTGGCTTCCTCGATAACTTTTCGGAGTACTTGAAAACACTCAACGCATCGTTGTTGGAGGGCCTCGTGGTGCCCAAATGACCCGGGGTGCCGAACCGCGGGGAGCATGGCCAAGTCAATTTGACGGCACTGCTCACCAATATCCTCCAGGTGCACTTGACTCCCGGGGTATGGCATTTGTAGGCGGTGAAGACAGGAGCGAGTCTCCCAGAGAGTTCGGCGGAAGCATTCGAACTCATCCGGGGTGAGCGATTCAGGTGCATCAAAGCCCGGTCCTGCGACTGGCCAAAACTTCTCAGGGAAGTGGCCCTCTGCAAGGACGGTCCAGAAGCTCCACGACTCAAACTCGGGACCCAAATCTCCTTGGTCCTCTTCAATGGCTGGGAACGGACGGGAAACTGGTAGTGGTGCCGAGGCGGGCCGCCGGGCCGACGGGCTGGCCGGCGGTGAATACGGCGAACAGGCCGATTGGCCTCCATATCCCGGGCCGCCCTCTGAGGGTGGCGGTGCCCTGGCTACCACATCACGATAGGACGGGCCGACGAGCGAACATCCTGCCGTAGCATCGGTGCTCGCCGAGGGCGCACCAGATCGTGGTTCGACCGTCGGTCCCCAGAAAAAGTCTCCGGCTTCTCCGATCGAGGCGGAAGGCACTTCCGGAGGGGCCGGTACCAACCGCAAGTTTGATCCTTGGGGGTCTACCAGGCCCTCGTTACTCCAGATATACCTTCGGAGAGAAGCGGGGATCACATCGATCTCGCTCTCGGGGAGAACGAGGCTGACGTGCCGCATTCCTACCCCTGCCCTTGACTGGCGGGATTGGGGAAGGGGCTCTGTCGCCGAATCGTACTCCGCCTCTGAGTCAGAGAAGGAAACCGGTCGGATCTCTGTCCGGAATTCCATAACATTCTTCCCTCGGCGTCGACGCCTTGCCTTCCTGCCCCTGGGTGGTTCTTCGGGGCAGGGCTGATCTCTGTCCTGGCGTCCTCCGGCCGCACTGGTGCTGGGGCCAAGAGGACTGGGAACCAAGGTGCGAGGGGCACCGGGACAGATATCAAAGGGGACGCGGGGAGAGATGATTCCGGGCAGGCCTCCGGGCCGGGATCGGAAGGTGGGATGACCCATGCCTCCTGGATCGGCCACACAGAGTAGATCCTGCCGGTGAATAGTGCTACCGCGAGGTGGTCCGCAGTGGCTACTGCCAGTGCCAGCAACCGGGAGAGTCGACCCAACCTGCCTTTGGGGCGGTCGGGGCCTCGATCCAGGTCGGGCATAGGAGTTCCCCCGCTCAGGATGCACAGAGGCCTGGCGACTGGAGCCAGCAGTGGCTTGGGCCAATGCGGCCGCTGTCGCTAGAGCCCCAAGGTGGGCATCCTCTTCCGCTCGTTCCCGACGTTGGCGTCGAGACAGACGAGTCGGGATGAGCGGCGCGGGCAGGTGGAGAGCCCGCTCTTCGACTGGAGAGGCCTGGCGGCGGTGTCACCGTGGCCTGGCGGGAGTCCTTACCGTAGATCCCTGGAGCGAATCCCGGATAGGGTGATCCTGGGCATCTTCCACCTCATCCGCATAGGGAAGGGAATTGTCAGAGCGCTCCGGGGATAAACTCCCGAAGCGATTGGATGTTGAGGTAGGCAGCGGTGCCTCCCTGCGCGGCCCTCGGGGGCGGCGGTGGTGGCGAGGCGCAGCCTCCTCAAGGTCTAGGCGAGCCATTTCCCTAGTGGGGATGACTCCCTCTTCCTCGTATCTCCGCACCAGGGTGCTGATCACCCTTCTCTGGATGACCTCCGAGGGGGAGAGAGGGCGTGGTCGTCCCGCAATTGCGGCTGCTGGGACGACTGTGGAACGGGCGGGGCCGCGCGGAGTAGCCGCGTCGGTGTTTCCCCTATCCCTGCGCCAGTGGGCGGGTGGCGATCGGGCACTGGATCGGGCGACCTGATTTCTGAAAGCAGGGAGAAAAACCCATTAACACTGACAGGAAAAAAGAATCGTCAACCAACCATTAGCGCCACGACGCCTTCCGTGGGGGGAACCCAGGCCCTCAACGTTGCGAGACGGAGTGCCCGGTTTCACTTCCCCAGCCCCTGGCGGGTAAGACTGAATGCTTGGCCGGGCAACATGCCGGTCTTCCAACACCTCTGAAAGCCAACGGTCTTCGTATCGAGGAGAAGAGATTCACGTCGGGTTCACCATTTTTCTGTTTCGGTGCGGATGTGCGTCGGGTTACGCTATTCCGCCAGGACGCGTTCGCGCGTGCACCCGTCAACCCGAGGGGATGGGCGCGCGGCTTGTGGTCCCGCAGTCCCGCTTTCCAAGGGCGGGCGGCATCCGTCCCTTATTCAGGGGCGTCTGCTCCTTGATCGAAACCGGGATGATGGGATGTCGGCTCCTCCTTCCTTGGACGTCTCCTCGGAACTCGTCACCTAATCCGGGTCTCCCTCATAGACTTAAGAATGTTCGTGAATCTTGTTCCCGGCGCCATATCTTCATGGACACCGGTTAATTACGCTGCTTCCGCCCGGACGTTCCAAGGAGTCTGGTCGGGGCAGCAACCTGCGGTGAGAAGGCCGGGTGGCTCTGGGTGCTGGGGGAGTGTCGTAACACTGCGGCTCTGCACGTCTGTCTTTCATCCCTAATAGGGCTTCTCGAAGGCATGATGGCCTGAGGCATCCCGTACTGGGTGCGGGGAACTGTGTCACCTGAGGTTTTCCTCAGCTTCCCATGTTTAACACGGGGTATTCCGCGAGTTTAACGTCCAGCGGGGACGACATCGGACCGATCAACACGAAAAGTGGATCAGATGACAGAACCCCTTACGGGGAACCTCCGATGCTGGGGCCAGCACATGGGCGGCTTCCCAAGTAACGTGGAGTGGAGTGAAGTGGCATGACCCCACCGGGATGTGGCGGCCCGGGTAAGGATCAGGATGGATGATGGAGTGAAGAGCTTGGACCCCGGAGGGGCTTCCTACGTACCGCGTGCTAGCACGGATCAAAGTCAACGTAGTTCGGGTATACAGTTTAACGTCATGCTGGACGTCGGCAAGCCGACTCACGAAGAGGTCTAGGCCGCCGGGCGGAGGATTGAACCGAACCACCTCGCACAGAGGGGGATGGAACGGCCGGGTGGATCACAGTTTCACGTCATGCTGGACGATAAAATGAGAAATGGAAAAGGGGGCTGTGGGGAGGCGCAGTGGAGATACACACGGGCAGTCTCCCACAGGAGCGGATTCATAGGTGAATCGACGCAAGCGTGAACCCTGGAGGGGTCCACTGATGGATGAACCGATGTAAATACGACCGGGACGACCAGGTGGTGGGCTTGGACCTCAGGGAGGCTTCCTACGTACCCTGTATAGAAGACAGGGATCAAAGTCCACGTAGTTCATTCTGTCAGGACTTACGCACTTGGGGCAGCCCGGATGCGGCAAAACTCAGTTGGAAGGGACTTGGACCGAAAGCAGAAGACACCTCGATCCCAGTCATACCCTCTACTGGCTTCGGCAGTGGGGAGGCGCAATGGAGATACACATGTGCAGCCTCCCACGAGAAACTAGGGGTCTGTAATACCCTGCCCCCGTAGGGAAAAGCCGCTCCCATTAAATCGTCCCAAAAGAGGGACAATCCCGACATCCCTGCAGAGACGAGCGGGTGGGGGCCACATCCAAACCGGGGGAGACCCTGCGTGCGAGGCACGGGATCGAATGATGCGGACGGTTTAGCGTCTTGCCAGACGAAGTACAGTTTAACGTCGTGTGTTGAGGACGAAGCGGACGGTTTAACGTCTTGCCGGACGAAGTACAGTTTAACGTCGTGTGTTGAGGACGAAACACTTGGCAGTTTAACGTCTTGCAGCGCGGACGTAGTGCAGTTTAGCGTCATGCGGGACGAATGTGCAGTTTAACGTCTTGCGGGACGAATGTTGTACAGTTTAACGTCTTTGTAACTTGGACGATGAAGGCTAGGCAGTTTAGCGTCGTGCAGCTTGGACGTATGCTGAACAGTTTAACGTCTTGTAGCTCGGACGAGGTACAGTTTAACGTCGTGCAGGACGTATATGCAGTTTAACGTCATGCTGGACGAATATGCAGTTTAACGTCATGCTGGACATACGTGCGTGTCACTTCGCGCAAGCCTGGAGGGCCGCACGGGAAGACAACGCACGGTGCGGGCACCCAGGATGAGGATCATCGGGCGCCACGCAGGCGGGTACCCTCAGGGGGTCAAGGGAGGAGACCCTGGCGGATTGCGCGCAAAAGAGGAGCTTTGCGCGCAAAACCGCGGGTTGGCGCGCAAAATGGCGGGCTGGCGCGCAATTGGGCCAGCGCTTCGCGCGCGGATGATTGAGATTGCGCGCACCGGGCTTCGGATAGCGCGCGGGGGCAACGGCTCATTCTCTAACGAATGGCCACTTTGAAAATGGGGGGTGCGCGCAATCGGGCTGGATTGTGCGCACCCGGGGGCAATTGCGCGCAAGAAGCTTCTTTTGCGCGCAAAGGCCTTCGGGTTGGAATTTATTTCAAAGGAAAGGAGCCAAGGGGATTGCGCGCGAAGGCGGACCCCAAGGCTCTATTGCGCGAAAGAAAGGAGGTTACCTGAAGATCGGCATTGCGCGCGGAAGGGGTTGGATTGCGCGAACGAGCGCCGCTTCGGATTCTGGCCACCTCAAAACGTCGGGGGTCGCCTTATATTTATAGGCAACCCCGGGCGCGGAATCCGGTCTCGGGCGCGCAATTCGGTTCGCGGGCGCGGAATCAGGACCCAGTGCGCAAAGGGCGCCGCGCAGGCCGCGGGCGCGCAAAATAGCGCGCCGGTCCAGCGCATTGCGCGCATCCCGGGAGGATTGCGCGCCGCGACTCAACTTTGCGCGCGGGCCTCTGAAATTTCGCGCAAGTCCTCCGGGCCCTCCGGAACGTGCCTCTGACTCCAAATATCACTTCGCTTTCCGCATCCGGAGCTTCGTTTGGGAACAACGGACTTTTTCGGCGTCTACAATGATCACACAACCCAAAAGTGGATAACTTTTCATAATATCAAGAGATTATTTGAAGAAGGGATTGGGCTGTGTTTAAATGAAAAATGACAAATTCATAGACTATGCTTCAGGAAAGTTCAAATTTCATGAATAGTACTACCCAACGCATGATCTAGAGTTTGCTGTAGTGATTTACACTTTGAAAATATGGTGAAATTATCTCTTTGGGGTGAAGTGTGAAATTTATATGAATCACAAAAGCCTCAAGTGTATATTCACATAGAAAGAGATGAATATTTGACAATGAAGATAGTTAGAGCTGATCAAGGACTATGATTTCTCAATTTGCTACCATTTTGGGAAAGAAAATAAAGTGGAATATGCTCTAAGTAGAAATAATCCTACAATTCTATCATTGATGAGAATTGAGAAGGATATGATCTTTTTAGATTTGAGAAGGACGGACAAGGAAATCATAAAGGAAGAAATATCATCAATACTTTCACAAATGATAGCTCAATCATATCTTCTGGAGAGGTTAAATGATTCTCAAAGAGATGATGTGGAAATTTAGAAGAAAGTGGAAGCTATAAAGAATGTTCAATCCTCATAGTTCAATGTTAATGAAGAAGGAGTTGTGAGATTTGGGTCAGGATTATGTGTACCATCAAATCCTGAGTTAAAGAAGCGGGTGTTGGATGATGCACATATATCAGACTTCTCCATTCACCCAGGAAGCAAAAAGATGTATTGAGATCTCCAAGAACACTATTGGTGGGAAAATATGAATAATAATATCATGAAATATACATTAAGATATATTGTATGTCAGAAAATAAAAGTGGAAATGAAAAAATCCAAGGGGATGATACAACCATTACCCATACCTACATGGAAATGGTAAAAAAACAACTATGAAATTTATCACTGGTCTTCTAATGACATCAAGAGGGAATAATTATATACGGGTTGTGGTGGATCATCTTAAAAATACTATGCACTTCATTGCGATTTGAGAGGATTTCTCGATGGATCAACTTGCATAGATATACATCAGAGAAGTGGCGAGGATGTATGGAGTACCACTATCGATTGTATCCAATCAAGATCCAAGATTCAACTCTAAGTTCTTGAAAAGTCTCCATAATTGTCTAAACACTGAGCTGAAATTTAGCACAACTTGTCAACCCCAAATTGATGGCCAATCTGAGATGACTATCTCGATAGTTGAGGGTATGTTTAGATAATTCTAAATTGTCTTAAAAAAAGGATGAGATCATCATCTTCTTCTGGTCGAGTTCTCTTACAATAATAGTTTCCAGTCAAGTATCCAAATAACTACCTATGAATTCCTTTATGGGAAGAGGTTCAAAACACATGCATGTTGGGATGATGTTTTGGAACACAAACTTCTAGTTCATATAATGTCCAAGGAAATAGTGGAAAATGTTAATACCATTCAACAACACATCAAGGCTACTCAGAGTCGATAAAAGAGTTATGTTGACAATCGATGATGAGACATAGAGTTTGATATTGTAGAAATGGTATTGCTCAACATATCTACATTGAATAAAGTGATGAGATTTGGGAATAAGGGAAATCATAGTCCAAGATATATCATCCCCTTTGAGATTATTGATCGCATCGGAGTGGTGGCCTACCAACTAACACTCCAACATAAACTATCTCAAGTATATGATGTATTCCATGTATCCCTCTTGAGAAATTATATTATAGAACCCTCACATGTACTCAATCTTTAGGTGGTATCATTGGATAACGATCTATCATATGAGGAGTATCTGATGGAGATCTCAGATCATAGAGACAAAGTTCTATGAAATAAGACAATGTACCTGGTCAAAGTGCTATGGAGAAACCACAAGTTTGAATAAGTGATGTGAGAACCATAGGAGGTGATGAAAAAAGTTACCATCATCTATTTTAGTATGGGAAATGAAAATTTTGAGGGTGAAATTTCTAAATGGGGGAGATTATAATGACCCGAACTATTTTAAATATAATTCCACTTGTGATTTAATTAAATGTATTATTATGTAATATGGATATAGAAAACACATGCCCTTTTTTGTTAATATCTCATTGGATTTAAAATAATGTTAAGAATCTTTATCATTGAAAATATATCCATTGAACATTGATTTCATTATTAGTATAAATATAGGGATTTAACAAATCTAATTGACATAGACAAAGGAAGTGATGGGCTCAACCAGTAGGATCATACCCTATGAAGCACATTTATCAGTGCTTCCAAGGGAGATAGAATCTCTAGGATTTACCCTTGACCAAGCCCAATCTGATATCCAATTACTTAAGCATTATTGAAACCATTTATAAGAGAAGTTCAAGATCATCAAGATCACGACCCAAACCATATTCATCGAACCAACCCATGAAGATCTCACTTTCGATCACCTTACTATTAGCGAGTTTGCTGGTGTGTTAAAGGGATATGTATCAAGACCACAGAAATATGAGTATGTATAGTATTTTTATATAATAATGAATATATTTTCATTATATTATTGTTACATTAGAAATGATTATGTTTTTATATAATGAAACACAAATTGTATTTTTAAGAAGTATTCAATTTCAATATAGATGAATTAATTGGTTTTTGAAAGAAATATTTTTTTTCATAAAATATTATTATTTAATATTTTTTATGAAATATAAATGTTTATAAAAATTTTATGAAGGAGAATATAATTTTTATTAGCGTTAAAAAACTGTTATTGTCAAAAACTCTAGCATTTATCAATAACTGTCTATTATTATTTTAAAAGTGAAAATTAAAATATTTAAAAAATTATTTAGATAAAGTTAATATTATTTTTGGGATTAAATGTAAAAATTATCCAATTCTTAATTTCCATAATTTTCTACGGCAGTGAAATTTCCGAAAAAAATTAAATACCGTATAAATATACAGTGTATATTATGACATCATAATGACCCAAAAGTGGTTTAATAAATACTATAAATGTTATCCACGTCCAAATATATATTTTACCTTTGAAATAATGTGATTTTATGTTTATTTTTTTAATTTTATAAATCCTTTATGAATCCTTCAAAACCTTTTATATATTTTAAGGTTTTAAAATCATTTCTTTAAGAGTATGAATCACCTCTACATAAGAAAGGATATTGTTTTTTAATATTAGGCCTTGGAATTATAAAATATTTAAAACCATTCCCATTTGGAAGAAACCATATGAAGGTTTGTGGTTTTGGTTATTTTATTATATAGACTCCAAAACCTAAGTTTGAGAAATAATAAAGAAATGACCACTCATTTCCTATATAAACCCTCCCAAGATCCCACTTCTCTTTAGTAAATTTTTTTAGATCATATACTTACTCTTCCCTTCCCTCCATAGAGTCATCCCAAGGTTCCCCCATGCTCTCAAGAAGCTCCTCCCAAGAATTTGGAGACACACATTAAAGTAAGGGATCCTCTCCTTCTCTTTGTTATTCAAGTTTCTTTATTATCTTATGCCTTCTATTTCAAATTAATAATGTTGGGATATGCCTTTACATATCCCAATTACTTCCCGTTTGATTTCAAAATGATGATATACCCCTTTCTCTCTCATCAACCCATTTTATGAATTTTTATGTGATGTTGTTATGCAGCCAAAATTTCACTGCGAATTTTCATTCCAAAACAATTTTGTAGTGAATACCATACCCATTTAATATCAAGGTTATTCACCTTTATACATATATATAAATTTGATTTAAGACTTGTACATATTACACACTCCTTGATTGTGTAATAAATTATCATGATGAATGAATCCATGTTTTTTGATCTATGTGGCACACTTAAGCATGAGAATGAAATAAAAGTGATGGGTGCGCCTGAGATTATATAGTGTTCCAATGCATTGGGAAATGTTTTGCCTCATGAGAAGTCATGTTGGGATAGGTAGTGAACCTGATTCCTTTATGGTATTTTTTCCATCATGTTGTACTGGAAGTTTTCCATGACCTATGTTTATGATATAGTGTTTTAAGTTGTTTCCACTTTTCACATGATTCCATTATGATTATCATGATATATCATGCCTCATTGTTCATGTCTGTAATTCACACTCCTTTTATGACCCATTTATATGCCTATTGTCTAAAATGTATTATTCTCTTCATATTATGCCATGTTTATTACCTTACTAATATTTATAGCTCCCCTATTTCCAATGTATGTCCCCAGGTTATCCCATTTAGTTTTAAGTGGAAGAATGTTAAGGATGTTTTCAATAAATATGTTGTTTTTACTATTTTAAGTTTTTATTTAATGTAAATAATTCCCAAAGGTGATAGACTTATTTCTATTCATGTTTGTATTAAGTTTAATATCATGTAATAAATCATTTATTTATGTGAATTAAAGAGCAGGGTTGTTATAAATACTATAACAAGACATGTTATTACAAGGTAGTAAATATAGGTTTACATGGAAATAATTATAGAATAATTGAATAGAAGTAAGTATTCTAAAAAAATACAAAATTAACATCTATCAAGTATCCAAAATTCAATCAATTCAACCTACATGGAATGGCTTATACATGTCAGGTGAATCTTTATATGCCTATAATGATGCATGAACACACCTCGTTTTTTGACATACCAGGCCAAGAGGTAAATCTTATAAATTAGTAGTATCCAAAATACACCAATCACTCATGGTGAAGTAACAATCAGCTGTAATAATAGATCACTATGAACAATAATTATTTACCTGGAAACATGACCATTCCCTCATGTGTGGTTTTGTCGAACCCAGAGATGATCTATTTACCTAGTACAGAGACATTTATAGCCTCCTTTATACTAGACCCAAATATTATGACAAAGGAAAAATTATTTCCGATTCCATTTGTAGAGTCCCAACATGGGAGCCACTTAAATAGTTCCCTGAGCTGATTTTCCATGTGGCGTCAAAAGCACCTCCCCATACGCTAGAGGATTCTGACTAGAAGTGAGGGTCTAACAGTGGTAAAATGGGGAGCCTATACCCTATGGATCAGTGATAAATATAGAGTAATAAATAATAAATAATGGTAGTAGAAAATAATAATAATTGAAAATAAATAATAAATGAATAAATGTTCATTCATGAACATTATATAATGTAAAAGTGATAGAAATATATTAGGAACACCTGGAAGCATACATACAATACAATATATAGGCTAGACTAACAATAGAAATAAATAAATAAAATAATCAGAAAATATATCCAATATCATCCCAAGGACTTTCTTGGTCCTCTACTCCAATACTCCATCCTATCCCAGATGGATAACAACATGAAAGCACAATCCAAGGTCCTAACCTAGAGTTAATAGATAATCTGCCTAGGTACCAATCAGATGCCCGAATAGGGTGTGAGATAAACTCATTATGCCACCACTAATGATGTATAATGAATAATAGAATTGATGAATATAAAATTATTCTCATGGAGGTACAAAAATAAGGCAGTGTATTGAAATAAATAAATGTAACCAGCCAGATTAGATTCCTCAAGGATAACTAGCCGACCATTCTTGCTTCGACCTAAGCCAAAATATCTATGAGGATGTTTATCTCTCTCTATATATATATGTAAGTATATAGATATGTATTTATATATATAGACAAGATATGTAGTGATATATGTATCCATAAATATAGATACTAAGACCATCCAGGACCCAAGGCATAACTCAAAAATCCATGTGTAGTCATAGGAGTCTCTTAGAGTGACAAGGGATGCCATGACCAAATATTATAAATCATGAGGGATTCCACACTCGAGTATATTAAGGAAAGGGGGATTCCAGGCCTAAGTATCACAATGAGGGACACCTTTCCTTATTATCACAATGAGTTATTCCATGACCAAGTATCACAATTTATAAGGGGACATTATTCCCATAATAATAAGGGATGTCATTCCCATAATAATAAGGGAGACTATGCTTGAGTATCATAATGAGGGATAATATTCCCATAATAATAAGGGAATCGATTCCCATGAATAATAAATGATTCCATGTCCATGAACAATAATGGACACCATTCCCATGAATAATATGGGATTTCATTCCTATTTACAATTCGAGAAATAACTTTTATCATTTAACTCTTAAATTCTAGTAAGACGGACAAGTGACTTGGTCATACCATTTATCCTTCATTTATTTTATTTTACATTACTCAATTCATTCATTAGTTTCATAATAAAATTTATTTATAAATAAATTAAAATTCATATCAATAAGTATGTCATATTACTATTTAACAATAATTAATAAAAATGTTATATCATTTATATCAATCAAGAAGGTCATGGGAAACAACAATGGAACCATGTTCAAATTTCTCATTTAGGTTGGTCCATAAAAGTTATCAAGATTGGATAAAAGGATCAAGGACTAAGGGGTTTTACCCAGTCCTCCTATCAATCCATTTCATTTAATTTATAATTTCACTATAACTAAAAATAATCAAGAGTGGTGTTTTGTAAACTAAATATTGGAGAAGTGTATGACTATATTAATAATAATCGATTTTATTCCCTTAAGAAAATTCACTAGAAAGTGGAAAGCACAACCCACCCAAAAGAGTAGTTTTAAAGAATATGAAACACCACACATTATGTGTATTTATTTGGACTCAACTTAAGTGGTGGGTCGGGTTGAGGTCGCTGACCTACAACCATGTAAGAGGGTTCTAGGTCACAATTTAACCATTTAGTTTAATTAACTTCATGTTTAAGACCTGACATAAGAAATTTCTAGAACGTGGCACAACATTATACTTTATAAACATTAGAAGTTTAAGAAAAAGGTATATAGACCACCTACCATATGCTTAGTATGATTCACTCATTCAATGCCACCAACACCACTTGATTTGAAGCTCAAATGAGGTTGATCCTCCATGGAGTAGGAGATAAAGGAGAGGCACACATTGGGGAGATGGTGGGATGAAAGGAGGAAGAAAATGGGTTAAAACCCATTTAATGTCAGAGTGGAAATTTGATAATTTCCCCCTTTAATGAGTCACACACTTAGGCTACACAGTTTAATGAACCATGTGCCAAACTTGTATTAGAACAGTCCAATGACACCTGACCATGCATGACTAGGCACATATTTCGAATAAATGTGTGTAGCCATTGCAGAGATACTGTCTGAGTGGCTCACTCCCCTCACATTTCTAGGTGAACTATTAGATAAACCATGCACAACCCATGTGTCTCCATCTACAATTAATTACCGACATTTTTCATGGGCTTGCAACCTTGGGTGCATTGTTTGAAAAACCATGTGACACCTTTTATGACCCACATGGTTGTCTGGGTTTCCTTGTATGATTAATCTAACCATGTTCCATAACAAATTGGGCCTCTTGGTTGAGATGCATGGTTAATACTAATCATGCACCTAAGGATACCTCTTTAATAATTGAGATATTGAAGTGTAATTCTTCCAAAACTAATCCAAACACCTGAAATAACTTTAAAGAACTAAAACCTGTCCAAAAATAACACATTTATTTGTTAAAACTCTCAGAATTATGTTCCGAAACACAGTTTAAGAATCAAACCGTCCTCTAGATGGAAAATTCAACTTCTGTCAGAAATTTTTCCTAATCCAAAAAACCCAGGATCTTACACAATATTTTGAGAATAAATATAAACCTAACTATAGTTTAAATGTTTTAAAAGAAATTTATGGTTTAAAATAATCTCAATGAGCATGGTATGAAAAGTTATCATTGTTTATTTTGAATAATGGTTTTTAAATGGGAAAATTTGATCCATATTCTTTTATTAAAAGGTATTCAAAATATATTTTAATTTCTCAAATATAGGATAATGATATCATATTTGGTCCATTAAGTAATTCGCTTTGTAATTTATTTTCAATTTTAATTTCATTAGAGTTTAACAAGAGTCTTATGGGTGAGCTTAAATTCATTTTGGGATTTAAAATAGTTCAAAGGAAAGATGTCATATTTTTTAATCAATCAAAATAAACTAAGTAATTAATAAAAAGGACTGGTCTTGATAGTTATAAAATCTCAAATACACTAATGATTACTCATTGTAAGCTAAATTATGATGAATCTAGAAAACCTATTGATAATAAGATGTATAGATCTCTGATTGGTAGCTTGATTTATTTGATAGAATATAGAATAGATTTTATGTTTTTAGTGTGAATATAAGTTAGATTCCAATATATTACAAAAAAATTTAATGTAATAGATGTCAAAAGGATTATAAAACATGTTAATGGATATTTAATTCTTAGTATATTTTACTATGCTGGAACTTCATTTGAATTAATCAGTTATAGTGATTTTGATTTTTCTGTATGCCAGATTGATATAAAATCACATCAGGTGTGTGTCACTTTCATGGTAAATGTTTAGTCTCATGGGTTTCTTAGAAACAAAATTTAGTAGCCCTATTAACTACTGATAGTGAATATGTTATCGTTGGATCTTTTTATTCACAATATTTATGGATTAAAAAAACAATTTCTGATTTTAGATTTAATTTTGAAAAGATCCCTATTTATTGTGATAATAACTCTTAAATATATTTTTATAAAATTACCTTACAACATTATAGGACAAAAAACATTGATTTTTTATTTCAATTTTCAGATATGAAGTCAAGTGAATATAACTTAGGAATCATTTTTTACAGAAAATCAGCCTGTTAAAATTTTTACTAAGCCTCTATATTTAGCTAAATTTGAGAAAATTAATTTTGATCTTATCATGATGGAATAATAATTTAGGGGGAGTTTTTAATTTAATCTCAGATTCAAAAATATTAAAATTATAATCTTTTATAGAAATTTTTGTTTTCAGCTTATTATTTACATTGATTATTACTTTGAAATGTCTCCTTAAAACATGTTTTTAGGGGGAGTTTGGTTGTTTTATGTAAGGTTTAATGGTTAATTTATTTCCTAATAATTATTGTCTATCTTAAGGGAAGTATTTTTTCACATAAATCAGTGATTCATTAAAAGTGGGATAAATTTTTTATTCTAATATTTTTGATTATTTTCGAAATGGGGGTGGAATTTTTGAATAAAATTTTTAATGGTAAAATATTTAGAGAATGTTGAAGTGAATACTTTTAACACTTTGTTTATTATGTTTTGAAAATAATAAATTTATAATGTTATTCACTCTTACATGAGTGTAACAAAACTATTTATAAAATTCTAACTATTGTTGATATTATTTATTGTTTTGATATTTTTGTTTTTATGTGTTTTATGAATTAAGTCTTGAGGAAAAAATAATAATTTTTTGCTAAGAAATATATTTTTCTTTAAATTATGAATGTTTTGATAAGTCATAAAGACATACATTTCGAAAAGTCTTACATAAAAGAGTTAAATTTTGAATAATCGTATAAAAAAATACTTAAATTTTGAAAAGGATTATGGAAAAGACTTACGTTTTGAAAAGGCATATGAAAAAGGCTTACATTTTAAAAAATCATAAGAATAAATACTTATGTTATGGGAAAGGATTATGGAAAAACATACATTTTAAATTTTTTTTATAAAAAATAATTATGTTTTGAATATTCTTGTGATTATAGAATTATGTTTTGAAAACAGTTTATGGAAAGGACTTACATTTTGAAAAGGCTTATGATTAAAGAATTACACTCATGGAAATGATTTATAGAGAAGGCTTACATTAAAAAAAATACATATAAAATAAAATAATAATCAACCATATATATATAAGATCGATCAAATTTATAGATGATCAAACATGAATGAATCGATTGTACCTAAAATAGAATATTTTTATATGATTCCCTTTTTTTCTTATTTTTCAGACTTGTATATATTTTGATTTACTATAAATTTTTATTTACTATTTTTTATGATAAAATTATTTCTTAAAAAATTATTAATTGTTTCAATACCTATGAAGTTTTATTTGGGAGAATTTAGTGAAAAATTAGATATTCATCATGTAGGTTGAAGACTCACACTGTCATCTTGGAAAATCATGAGTTTCAAATTTATGATGTTTGAAATTTAAAAACATTACCTCAATTGCATTATGGGATTATTTTAATAAAATTTAATGTCGTTTATTCTGGATTATAAGTGATATATTAACTATTATAACTAGTTCCTCTATATAGTGTATTTTAAATTAACAAATTATAAAAGTGACCACATGGGAATGTTTTCCATGAACATTAAATGAAAAATTCATGTGTTGACTTATTAGAATGATATACCAACCAACTATAAATTAGTTCATTGAAAATATATTCACATTATGATTTGAGAATGATGTAGTGCAAGAGAATTCAAATTTTGAATATACTGTGATTGAAGGAAATTGATATAGAAGAGTTTGAGAAAACTAGTCTTAGAGATAAGTTGTTGAGGATATTCATGAACTGTACTAGGAGAAAAATCATGTAAATCAACTACTTCTCATGAATGGTCTTCATTATTTTAATCCTTTACTTCTAGAGAGAATACATTTTCACTGACACTCATACATTTACATATTCATATGGTTCTATAATTCTGACCTATTTATATATTTTTTTGTCTGCATAATTATTGTACATTATACTACCCATAAAAGGAAGGTTTTCCTAGCTATGATTTTCTAAAAAAAGTCAGGTAAGCAGGTTGCACCTAATGGTTAAAAGGAATAGGGATCAATTGTTCCTTGAATCGATAAATGTAAGGTTTGGTTCCATCCACCACCTCAAAAGGAACCTATCTAGGTTGTGAATCTAGGTGAGAAAAAGTTATATGTGGGTTGTGCCTCTCAGGTTTAAAAAGTAATTTTAATAAAAATCATGGATGATTATTTTCTATCGACCATTAAAAGTTCTAGTGCTCTACTATAAATTGTATAAATGCTCTTAGGTCAAATATTTAGTGATGGTACTATTTTTGGAGTCAATTTTTTTATCTTTTGAATGGGGGGTTATTGACACACCATTTTATCAAGTAAGATGAATAGATTATGAAGAACACATTGAGATTGATAAAGTGATAAATATACATAAAGATAATCCAAGGGAGTATCCAAAGTTGACCTGCATAAAAACACCCTTGCAAATAAAAAGGCCCGCGCAACACCCCCTGCATGGAACCAAAGGGAAGGACACCCCAATGATAGGAACCTGCACTGTGGAACTAAGCGGGGTATCTAATTAAACTAGGGCCCCATATTTACCTATAAATAGGACCCTTGGGATCCTCATTTGAAGAACTAAATTTTTTGAAAAAATCCCCAAACTATGGTCATGTATCCCATTCATCTAGGTCTCCAAAGTTCCTAAGGTAGCTCTCCAAAATTATAGATAAGAGGGAATTAAAGAGGATAAGTGAGATAAAAGTTTCTTTAGGGTCCTAAACACAAGACACGTGTGTGAGTATCCCATCTACCTTAGTAGGAAACCACTTGCGTGTGGCCCCTTCTTTAACCAATGACCTACATCAGGCCCATCAAGGGACACCTTGAGAGACCCATGATGCCTAATCTAAAACTTAAACCAATTTTTATTTCCTAGGTGGTCCATTTCTGATGAAATATTCAGCTCTTATAGGCATATACCCCCTGTATGAAGCACTTTCAGTTCCTCCCAGGCCCTGTGTAGCAAAATTACACTGAGAACCTACACCCAAGACCTATGTGAGTCACAAATCATGCCCTCCACCAAGACACCAATGACATGGATCATCCTCATTTGGATCCCTCATACAAGGGGGGCTCAGTTGAAACCTCCATAGAAGCCTCCAGACTTTAAAAACCATTGGAAAAGCCACACTATCATGTATCCCATTTGGATTTGTATTCTTACGGTCAGAGGTTACCCACAGTTATCCTACCAGACGATTAGGATCCTTAGGGTGAATGTGGACTTGTATTCACGTGTTTATAAGGACCCAACCCCAGGGACAGTGTCAAGGAGTTCCCAGTCTTGGGAATCGGGTCTAGAACCATGTTCTCTCCTTGTCTTCTCTAAGACACAGAGCCTCTGGTTTCAAATGGGTAGGGCAAGGATTTTGATTGCTTTTCCATTCAATATGGAGTGAGATCCTCCTCTCTAACTACAGAACCAATTTTAGGGAATCCGTCCCTAGAGTAAGACCCTATCCTTTCTTGTTGGAGGATGAAATATTGATCCTCTTCACCTCTTTGGGTTGTATCTGGTGGTTATTCCGATATGACTATTTTGGATATGAGGATCAGAGAGGGGATTGGAAAAAAATCCCTTCCCATCTATCATTTCCCCAACCTCTTCCACCATTGCCTCGACCTCTTCCACTAGTGGAAGAGGGATCATTCTGGTTTTCCATATCTTTGAATTGTTCTTATTTCAAGTAAGACTCATCATGACTCATGTGATCTTAATGTTTTTTCACTATCATGACATCCACATGTCCAGATGCATGTTTTGAAAGAGAATATTAGTTTTAATCTTCTCCCCACCCTACCCTAGATTACCTATATAAATGTGAGTTCTCAAGGTCATGTATCAAGCCTCAGGGAAAATTAGTTTGTGTGGTTTCTCAGATTATCCACTACCTATTGTTTCTCATATCGATCATGACTCATGTGGGCTTAGAGATTAGAAGGATCATGACATCCATGTGATCCCAAACCATATCAATGAGAATCCTCCTTATTAGTAAGCCCCAACCAGCCCCCTAGGTCATCCTTCTTAGAAGTAATCCCCAGCCAAACCCTCAATGGGCCTTATTTTATGTTTAATCCCCAACCATAACCGAACACATCCTCCTCAAGAATATTCCCCGAAGGGTAATCTTAGGTTTTAAGTCCAACATAATTGAACTACGAGAACTCTAATTACTGCCATAACATGGATATGTAGGATGCCTATCTAAGGCCAAGATCAATGAGAATAATTCTCATGAGTAATCCGAAACCAAATCCCCCAAAAAAAAAGGGGAATCCTTTTATGGAATAAGTCTTGAACCTCAATCAGGACATCATCCTCATGATTATGTCCCAACCATATCCCTTAACAACCCATGAAACCTTTTTAGGAGGAAGATCCAACATAATACTCTTAAAGGTCTATAATCCCCAAGAGATAAAACTTTAAAGATCCTATATAGGTGAGGCCCCCCATTACCACACTACGTGGGATTTGATTCCCATCCAAATGGGATATACAAGAAGCCTCCATGAGGTCCAAACCAAACACCCCAAATAAACCCTATTTTCTATGGGGTTCATTCCTAGTAGGGTTTCATTTGACCTATAAGTTTATATCCCTTCCATATTCCCTAGGATGCTTCAGCATAAGTACCACACCAAACATTGACTAGAAACCCTTCGCCTAGACATCGCTTCCACATGATGTTAAACTATACAGTTGGGATCTTATCACGTTATATAAAAAGGTATGATGTTCCCCATTAAGTGTCACCAAACTATGTGGGTTTTGATTCTGTTCCCCTGGATACGTAGGAATCCCATTCATGGGTTTTATACAGAAATCAAAACCACTCCTATCTCTCTAGATGATAATGCACTCTAGAGCTCCCCACTGTGTGTCTAGAAAACCAGAACCTTCTTAATAATGAACATAGTATCTCTAATTAGTATATAAGAGGATACCTTTGATGGAGAACCTTAGATAAATATATATGTCTCCATTGATGAATAACCTCATATAAATACAAATGATTTTTTGCTCCATACATGATAGGGTCCCCCTTTAATGAACTATGTGAACTTTGATTCCTGTACAAATGAGATACCTAGGAAGTCTCCAGGAGGTCCAAACCCAACACCCCAAATCAACCCTCTTTTCTCTGGGCCACATTTTCAGTAGGGTTTCATTTGACCTAGAAATTTTTATCCCTTCTAGGTTCCCTGGGCTTCTTTGGCATAATTCCCACAAAAACATTGACCATGAACCTTTTTCCTAGATGTCCTTGCCACATGATGTTAAACTGTATGGTTGGGTCCTTATCACATTACCTAAAATGATATGATGTTCCCCATTATGTGTCAATGAACTATGTGGGTTCTGATTCTATTCACAAGGACACATAAGAATCTCGTTCATGGGTTCTATCCCGACACCAAAACAACTCTTGTCTCCCTAGATGATGATACACCCCACAGTGCCCCACTATGTGGTTAGAAAACTAGTATCTTTATAATAATGACCAAAGAATATCTAATCAGTATATAAGAGGATAACATCAATGTAGAACCTCAAATACATACATATGTCTCTATTGATGAAGAACCTTAGATACATATAGATTATTTTTAGCTCCAAACATGCTAATAACTGGTTTTTAATTCAAGGGTACTCCAAATCATACTTGGGAATTAATAAAGGATTATTTAATATATCATAAATCTATAAGAGAGTCCTAGAATAGGAAATAATCCCCCCCACCCAAAAGGGCATGGTGGGACCAACCTCCCATCCTCTCACCCAATGCAAGTTATTAAGAATCGTTGGCCTAAACTCCCCAATGAGCACCTTCCTTTGGAAAGAAGGTCTTTAGAGATATAGAATCGGTGGGTGTTTTTAGTTCAATAAAAAACCCATTGAAACCATTTGGAAATGGTGAACCTGATGTGAATGATTACATACAACTCAAACCCCAATAATCAACTGTTAGGATATCAATCAAAACATTTCCATGGGGAAATAAAAATGGTGAACCTGGTGTGAATCCTTAACCAAGATGATAGTGTCACCCATCTTTCAGGCCCCTTCAACATCATAAAAGAGGGATGGACAAGATAATCAATTATGCATGTGCTTGTTTAATGAGATATTTCATTGATGGGTTTTTTCTTATTTGTTTTTGTCAACTCTAATGTACTTACTCTTAGAGATAGATTCAATCTAATGGCATCATTGTAGCTTTCACCAACGAATACCTAGGATACTTCTTCATTCAGATCTTTTTCCATGAAGAGGATTCCATCACCAACCCAGGATCTTCAACACTGGGTTTCAAATTCCTTAGTCTGAGAGTACCTTCATAATGGTAAAATCCTAACCCTAGAGGCCATCCAATAGGAACTCCATCTTGTGAAGCCCCACTGACCGTCTGTTCATCAAGGACAGGTGGTATTGAAATTGACGGTTCCAACCACCATCTTCAACCATTTTGGGAATCTATCCCAAAAACTCAGTAACCAGGTCCACCCTTGCCTCATGGATGTTGATAAAGAGGCCACTTATGGCCTCATCTAAAAGATACATGGATCCATATAATGGAATACTTCCATTATTCACTACTACCAATTCCACATGGCAGTAAACCCTCAACATGATGAGGGTTACATACTTAGCAGTCTTGTCCCAGTCATCCTGACCCGAGAACATAAGATAATCTACCGGGGATAGCATCTAGTCAACAAGGAGCAGGGCCATACCCCTCTCCCCTCCGGAGATTCCCACCAATCAGATTTGGTGACCAACTATAAGCGAGAACATACACCTACCTTCCCTAATATATATAGCCTGCAGAATCACCCGACAACATTCAAGGAAGCCTGCCATTCAAATATGAAAGCCAACCATGGACAAAAATATAAACCTTCCCACACTAATCCAACCTCTTAACAGACTAATCTGACAGCACTCAAATAATTCCACCTGCCATGTTTGGTGGCAATGTAGGATCGAAATAACGATGTAGATTCTCAATATAAAAGAGGGGGGGGGGTGAATTGTACACATTAAAAATTTCCTTAAACAAGGAAAGAACTAAGTTTAACAATGTTAAACTAAGAAAATTCACAACACCTCTAATCACCAATTAAAATATTGGGACAAAATATGAAGTTACAAACTTCAAGTTCTATACACTTGCTTAAATCTGGAAAGTGATTCCAAAAAACAGGTTCTGGAAATATGGATTCGGAAAATAAAACATAAACAATGTTTACAGTATGTGATTCAACCTTAAATCATATAGAATCTTACTAAGTCAGATTACAAGTGTAAGGAAATATTATATGGTCATACTTTCCTTACAATACAAAATGTAGCGGAAAAACATGTAACAAAAACAAGTAATAAGATATAAATATTTTAACCCAGAGAGAAGGGTATCCAACATCCTTGGATAAAGGTCCCTTGATTTATACTTTCAAGCAAGTCTGTTTTACCCACACCAGGGTAATCCCTCGATACGAAGATCGGAGTTTCTGTCTTGCTATCCCCGCAAGCCCTCAACTTCAAGGTAGTTGGTACCTCTTTCTTCCTCACTAAGGAATCCCTCAACTTCAATGTAGTTGGTACCTCTGTCTTCCAATCCCCGGAAGCCCTTGATTGTAATCACCAACAATTGGAGTCTCACGAAGTAAGTCTGCACAATGAAAATTTTGAACAAGTTGTTCAAACTTTCTACACAAATCTTGAGAGTTTATAAGAGCCTCTCTCTCTAGAAATCACTTCAGGCGATTTTGATCACCACAATTCCAAAAGTTATTGATTATTTTCAAATGATCTCCTATTTATAGGTGAAGCTACAATGGTCAGATATCTCCTCCAACAATCATATTTTCCTTAAATTTTGGAGGGACCTATACACGTGTCGCTTAACCAACGGTTAGTTAGAAACAGAATGGACGACATCTTTTTATAACAAAACATGTATAACTGAAAGCACGACATTGTTTTGTAATGAAAAAAGTATAAGTATAAGAAGAAATGAAGTTTGGAATGTAAGAAATTAAAAGTTCGGAGTCTAACAAAAATGGAATTCAGATTATATAATAAAGAGATATTTGGATTCTGTTTTATAGGAATTCAGAACCTGAATTCCGTGGAAATCCGAAGTCTAAATTTATAAGGAAATTTGGAGTCTGGTTTCACTAGAACTCAGAACTGTAACTTACAGAGTTCAGAGTCGATCATAGTAAATGTTCGGAGTCGAACTTAGTAAAAGTTCGAAGTCGAACTCATAGAAGTTCAGAGTCTAACTTTTAAAAGTTCGGAGTCGAACGTAGTAAAAGTTCGAAGTCGAACTCATAGAAGTTTAGAGTTGAACTCATAGAAGTTCGGAGTCCAGAATTCGGAGTTGAACTATATGAGAGTTCATATCCAGAATTCAGAGTCGAACTATATGAGAGTTTGTATCCAGAATTTGGAGTAGAAATTTATTACAGTTCAGATCCAGAATTTGGATTGGAACATCATTACAGTTCATATCCAGAATTCGGAGTGGAACTTCATTACAGTTCATATCCAGAATTCGGAGTGGAACTTCATTACAGTTCATATCCAGAATTCGGAGTGGAACTTTATTACAGTTCATATCTAGAATTTGGATCCTCAAACAGAATGCTTCATATATAAGTATTATATGATTCCGAGGTTTTTGATATGAATTCGATTTTTATACTTAAAAAATATAGATATGTGTAAGGAAATCCAGGTTAGGGTAAATCTCTTCATGGAAATTTTCCTTATAGAAGTAAAATATTGATTTGCATAAGTGTAAGGTTTTTGTGATTTTCAAAACAAGAAGGAAGGGAAAAGTCATAAGGAAAACCTTACTGACTCAATAGGTAACCAACAAGACAACACACACACTTGACTGTATCATCATGCCTACTAGTAGTCTCATCAAACAGCACACAGAGAAGTCAGTTAGACGGTCTTGATGAAAATTAGGGAGAAAAATCTACTCTCTACCCCCACAAACAATTACTTTAAGTATCCATTGGAAGGTAAGGGAGGATAAGAGTAGGCATATAGCCCTAATCTAATTATGAAATTGGAATATATCCCTATTCCAATTGCTAAATTCACCAAGAATATCTTCAAAATGGTAAAAGGGAAAACAAAAATCCCTTCCCACATCATACAAGCCTATTGGAACATCATATGGTGACAATAGCAGTACCCGAGGGACGAACACATAACTCTGTCCCTAAAAATGCGGTGACTCATCAGCATGTCACCCTAGAGAAGACACACACCTCTACTCCTATCCAAGAGGGTCCTGGGGAAAACTCCCCATGATACATGGACAATCCGATCTGGAACATACAACCATTCCAACATGAGTTCGTTAGCCTATCCTAATGGACACTCTGAGGTAGGAACAAACCCATGTGTATGAACCCCCCCAACAAGTGGCCTTAGTCAGTTGTAAGAAGGCATCCAAGAAGAATCATCATCAAACATGATTAGAAAATAAAGAGATAATCTATTATCCCACTCTACTTGATGTTATAGTTCTTAAATCACTTATATGTTTATCTATGGTAGCTCATGATCCTAATCTCCCATCACTAAATCACAAGGTCAGTAGTAGTAATAACGAAGATCCTCCTCAAACACTTCACCATGAAGGATTGATTCATGAATATAATTCAATCGATCTTCAGAGTTTATCTCCTGATGAGAGTCACAGTAGCCCTCCATGTGGAAAAAAGATCACGGAGCAAGATGGGCTTCCCCTTATTGTAATCCATTATGGTTTTCCTCTCCATGATGGAGTTCACTATGAATTTTTTCTTCATAGTAGTGTTTCACATCGACAAGAGGGTCATCCCCTCAACGATGTAGTGATGATAAAGCCCTTCTATTGTGAGGTACTTGAGAAAACAAGTCCAATCATGTATGATTTGTTATCATTGAAAAGTGAATTTTTTTCTCAATAGGAAGATATCCTAAGGTGATGGTCGTTCTATGAACCAAATTTGGTCCATTTTCCTTCCAAAATGATAGAGGAAATCCCTATAAATCTCAATACCTATGATAAAGAGGCTGGAAAGTGTCCACTCTGGTTGGACTAGGTAGAGAAGCCTCTGGATAAAGATGAAGAAGACATACTAAGCATGAGGAAACAACTGGCTAGAGATGAAATATCAGTCATGTTCTTTCATTTAGCTACCCCTCAATACATTATTCTAGAGGTGTTGTTAGAAGATTTTGTGCATGACATCCACCTCAATATAATAAAAACTCTCTTCACCTGAGAGAACAAGTATTATCTTATAATTGGTATTGAAGTCACATCAAGTTAATAGTAGGGTTACAATGCCAAATTGACTTGGCATCTCTCCCAGCTTCAAGAAACCCAAATATTGAGAAACATCAAGGAGCCCTTAAACGGGTATACCTCATCACATTAATGATATTGTGATAGTTGATCACTGATACCCCCTCTGGTTTTCATATTAGAGGGTGGGGTGCACATGGAGCATTACATTTCACCACTCTCTAACCAGAAAATCCAACTGAAGGTTATAGCATGAAATTTTATGCTTTAGGATAGCTTAAATAAATAGAATATATTCATAACTGAAGACTTTCTCAACAAAAAAAGCCCCGATTGAATCTCACCAACATTTGGCCAGAAGAGAGTAGGCTATTAAGATAATTTTTCATTGAACATCTAAAGATATCAGAAAAGCCTCTTACTTATAGCAAGTTAGTTTTCAGATAGCAAAAATTTCATAAATAACACAATGGTCATTGGAAGCTGGTGATTTATATGCATAATTAATGATGCACCTAGCCCATGTTCAGACAAAACTCTACAAAATCAGAAGGGTTTCCTCAATAGTGGAAACCATGATAGTTCAAGATCAACCCCATCTTATAGGGATGTGGTATTTTTCAACACAACCTTCAAGGATAATAAATTATACTTGAAGAGTTGTGATGGTGGAACAGGAACAACCCCAACCCTCAGGGATGGGGGATTTTTCACTACAACAATCTCCTCCACAACAGATGTTAGTTATCTGCCAATTGAGGAAAATGTCACAGAGTGTATCATTCTAGTTCGTCCTATCCTGTGATTCAGTAACCCCCATTAGGGGCGTGCTGACCAAACCATCTAGATATTCCATTTGGAATACTTTCATCCAAACAGTCCTCATAGAATCAACAAATGAAAGGATAAATCCTCATGGAGGGTATAGAAGAAGGCAGTTTTGAAAATACACATATAAAATACCTAAAATGCATTGCACATCAGTGAATGTCATCTAAGAAACCCTTTTTGATCATCTAGGACATGATGCTAGTTCATAGGAGGAACCAAAAGAAGAAATTTCAGTTCAAAATGTAGCACACACTGAAAATATTTAAGGAGGTGTATATAATTGAAACTAGAGACTTGCCCAAAATTTGGCTATTCCCTTAAACAATCCATTATTACCTCCTTGAAAGGCATTAAATAAAAAAGGTAAGGTTCAAATTTAACCTCACTTTCCTTATGGAGAGGTTAAACCATTTTCCCTTGAAAAAAGAATCACTCAACAAGAGGAAGAGATGAATGAATTAATAAGACTCAATGCAAAATTGCTCAGAGGTATCCTTCCTTCTAGATAAGTTCAACAAGTAGATCCTAAACTTACACTTCCAGTTGGAACACCACAGTAAAGAGGGTTTTCCGTAGCAACTGAATCTGATCAAGAACATCTTCCCCACATGGGATAACAACCACAAATATATTTGGATCCCACAACAGAAGTTCAAGAATTCCCTTTAATGGGTACACAACCAGAAAAAGGTGTGGCACATCCTTACAGGACTTCCCCTATAGGTTACACATAACATATAATAAGCGTACCACCACTGATGGACCTACCAGCCACCAAAACTTCTCAAGATCTAGCTTAGCTAGATATTCCTCAAATGCTTACAAACACTTTTGAGTCACTAACAGATCGATTGGAGGCCATAGAGAAATGGAATGCACTGATACAACTGAAAAATAAGCCTTACCCTGAATGAGTATATGCGACTCCCCCCAAAATTTTCGGAACCCAACATTTCCAATCTTCAACGAATCAGGAGATCTAGAGTAGCACTTGACACATTTCACCTCTCGCTGTGATCCAACGATGGGGACCCCTAAAATGTAGGACGTCATGAAACTCAGGTGCTTCATTCAATCACAACAAGGAACAGTCTTTTTTTGGTATAGTATGTTGCTGTCTCAGTCAATTACATGGTGATAAGACCTCTACAAAAAGTTTGTCTTCAAGTTAAGATCGATGCGGCATAAGAAAACAGTCCATGACCTCTCCAATTGTAAGAAACAGGGGAATAAAAATGTCTCAGATTCCATTTCTTGGTGGAAAGGATTGAAAAACTCCTTAAAACGAACACTCCCTAAAGAGGAGTTGCTTCCAATCAGTATATAGAATCTTGGAAATGATTTGTTCATTCCACTAATCCCTGTGAAATATACAGGAGGGTTTTGAGACCTTTCTTCAATTACTCAAAGAGTGTAAGACTCCATTTTAGAGACCAAATCCATGGCTCGAGTAATTCCATCAACTAAAGGAAAGAGAGAATGGAATGAATAGGCCGATGCAGTTACACTTAATCAATCCCCTGTACCCATTACCACATAATATCCACACCATATCATGCAGCTCCACCTCCCAAGCATTACCAAAAACACTCACCTTGTTAGGATGATCAAATAGAACTAAGGAAAAAATAGTTTCAGGAGATAAAAAACATGGTTTATTTTTTTCAAAATGAAAAATTCCATGGCTATTTCATCTTGATATTAGAACACAGCTTGGATAAGTTTCCAAGTCCTAGGAAGCCTAGTAAGTATGGATAAATAGTTCTCCCAAACTATTGTCCGTTTCATCAAACATTGGGGCACAACATCCTGGAGTGTTTGGTTTACAAATACATCCTGCAGAATATGGTAGACTCTAGATAAGTGATTTTAAGGAATTTTCCCTCTCAAGTAGAATTTGTTTCTTCCATTAATCTGAAGATGGAAAATGAATGGAAAGAGGTCAAGAGAAAGAGTACTCAGAAGTCCAATGATTGGATGGTTAGAAAAACGATCAACCCGACCCATGCTATCCTCCAAGAATAGTTGAAACAACCAATTTCACCCTTGACCACTTCCACTAAAACACAACCAACTTAGTCGGTGTAGCAATCATTGAAAGGTCAGTCCTCCAAAAAGTGACATAGCTGAAAGAGAGAGAAGCAAACATAGGAATATGTTCTTATTCTAAAGATGAATATGTATTTAACTTTAGTGAAATTCATGCCTATAGTCCCAATAGTATGAGAAATTCCCTTCCAAAAATTACAACAAGATCTGACCTTCCAGATAGAATCTTCATTGGATGAGGATTTTATTTTCAACTTCATTAATGTCGTTCACTTAATGGATCCCTTCTCAGACGATGAGTATGATTATGAACCCAAATTTCCTACACTTGATTTGGGAATTTGGGGAAGAGGCCATCAGGGTAAAGGATACATGGGAAGATTTGGTCATGCCAGGAATCATTACTCTAACAGTGTCCCTACTTGGTCCATCTACATATCCAAAACTCATGGTAATGCTCTCTAGTGAGCCCAGCAGAAACATGGAAGTTCACCCACACTTGATGGGGTCTACTCTGACACAATTATCTTGGAAGATCAGTTAGAATATGCATCATCACCTAATCTACCCTGATGTGCATGCATGCCAAGTTGAAATAATCAACTGAGGGTTGAAGCACCTTCAGCTCCTATTACTAAGTTTATAACATCCACATCAAGTACGTTAGCTTCTAAAACTCCTACAAAAGAGCATCCCTATGCTGGAAAATAAAGTCCTATAGACCATAAGTATGATGTTTTGAAACACCTATCCCTGGTACTAGCTATGCTATTAATCATGGATTCCTTGAGTCTATCAAAAGACCTCCAGGAGGCACTTATAGAGGCTTTGTTAATCCCCTATGAGTTTGAGGATGAGGTTCTTGCTGCTGAAGTATATCGTAAAATGAATGATCCAATGGAATGCCTCATAGCCATCTATTTAACCAACCAGGATGAGGATGTCATCATACAAGGACATCTCAGACCCTTGTATATATATAGTAGGAAAAATGACATCAATATCTGACAATCCTTTTTTGATAATGGCTGAGGGTGAACCTCATTTTTGTCTAGACACTTCTTCAACTGGGCCTCAATGAATCTCAATTTCCCCCATCTATTCTATTGTTATAGGGATGTGAAAAAAATGAGAAAAATCCTATTGTAGAAATCAAACATAGAACATAGTATGGGGATCTAATGTATGACTCAAAATTCATGGTTGTTCGGAAAGATACAACACTCATCGTTCTGTTGGGAAGACCTTGGCTGCATCAGCATGCAGCTATTCCTTCATCATATCACCAATACCTCAAATATTGTGTCAACGGTCAAATCAGGACATTTTATAGTGATAATTCCCCATTAAAATCTTGTGAGACACACTACATTGATGCATGATTCTATCATAATGAAGAAAAAAAATATATGGATGATGATGTTTCTCGCATCAATGCCCTGAATAGTCTGGAGATGATTCTAGAAAACCCTTTTATCCTTGTTAGTGAAGAGTATATGCTTCCAATAAATCAAATCAAAGGGGTATGTCCAAGCTCTAACACACATCCAGTGTATTCTTTGATGTCTTTCATGATAACCAAACCTGACAGCACTAGAGAAGTTGTCAACTCTCTGAACAGTAATGAAAGCATAGATGAAAATGTATCTAGTATATCCCCATAGTTTCAATAATTATCTGCTTTGTTAGTTTGGTTGGAAGAAGTTGTCAAATTAGTGGGAGAAAATGAATATGCTCATTCTCAATCCCTCGTCTCCCCTTTAGAGCTTCAAAAAGTCCCCATGCCACAAATTGAGGCATAAATGGTTGTTTCATCTTCTAAATGTCCAAATGTCAACTCTTCCCCCAGCTCTAAGAAACTTGATTTATCGCCTAATTATTAAGAGAGGAATAATAGTTAAAACATGAGGAAGAAGAAGAGTAAGAAGACCATAAGGGTGCTCCTCCTGCATTTGAGGAAGGCGTCTCCACTACCATGGATGAACTCTGGGAAATAATCCTTTGTACGGATGAAGATCCATGACCCACTATGATCAGTGCAGCCATGAATTCCAAATTATAGGATGTATATACATTCTTCCTGAAGCAACACCAGGAAATGTTTTACTAGAATTACATAGAGATTACAGGTCTTGATCCCAAGGTGGCCACCCATCACATGGGTTTTACAGAAGACCACCGGGGATATAAACAGGATTCTAGACAGACACACCCGACTCACACCTCTAAAATTGAGGCTGAAAAGGATAAGTTCATTAAGAATTAATTCATATGAGAGGTAAAATATCCAAAATAGCTAGAAAATATAGTCCTAGTGAAGAATAATAATGAGAAAATTAGATTTTTCATTGACTTCAAAGATCACAACCGACATTATCCCAAAGGCGAATTCCCAGGTCCAATCACATAACTCCTGATTGATGAAACGAATGGTTATCAAGCCGTCTACTTCATGGATGGATACTCTAGATACAACCAAATTTGGATGGCCCAGAAAATGAATAACCACCAGCTTCCAAGCCCATCAGGGAGTATTCTACTATCGGGTAATGACCTTTGGCTTAAAGAATGCTGGCGCCACATACCAACATGATTTGCATCATATCTTTAAACCGTTTTGGGGAAGTGTGTTGAATTCTATGTTGATGATCTAGTGGTTAAGTCATGATAATTTTCTAACCACTTGGATGACCCGGAGACCATCTTCAATAAGTTTTGACAGCATAGCTCAAAGATGAACCCCTTAAAATGTGATTTCAGGGTAACCATAAGAAATTTTCTTGGCTTATTCATACTTCATTGTGAAATCTAAGTTGATCCTAAGAAAAAATGATATCCTTACCATGTAACCCTCTCAAAACCTAAATGAGTTGAGAGGAAATCAAGGACACATGGCCTATATCCGGCGTTACATATTAAACCTTACAAGAAAGTGTTTTCCCTTCAACGAATTGATGAAGAAGGGGGTCACATATCAGTGGAACAATTACTATCAGGAAGCTTTTGATAACCTCATGAAATAAATCTTGAGTCCATCATTATTAATGACATATATTGAGGTAACGCAACTCATTCTATAGTGACAGACCTGGAGCGATCACTAGGTGCCTTTCTCATGCAAAAGAATGACGTTGGGAATGAAAATATCCTTTATTATCTTAGTCGAACATTGATTGATGTTGAGAATCACAATCAGAAATTGATAAGGGATGGCTGGAATTAATCATCACAGTTCAGAAATTGAGGCACTACCCATAGCACCAGGAGGTCTAATTGGTATCCCTCAATAACCCATTGATGTTTATCCTCAGCCGTCCTATGTTAGTAGGATGTCTGGCATAGTGAACAATTATTTTGTAGTAGTTTTATATATAGTTATTTCCTTATAATGTAGTTAAAGGCTAGTCTTTGGAATATTTCCTTATTGAGCACCCATCTATAGAAGCGATGCCATTAGATACTGAAATTTCAGATGAAGAGATATTTTATATTCATGAAATACCCAAAATACAGGAAATCTATTTTGATAGTTCATCAAGTATTCCAATAGGGGGGATAATGGAAGACCATATTCTTAAGAAAGTTAGGTTAGGGATCTTGTTTATTTCCCCAACAAAGGCAGTGCTACCATACTTCTTCCTATTATCAGAGGGTTGTACAAACACTGAGGTAGAATATCATGCCCTTATTATAGTATTGGAACTAGTAATCCAAATACTAATAGACTACTTTGAGGTTAAAAGAGACTCAGAATTGGTAATCAAGAATATCAATGGGGATTATGCTATAAGAAAAGAATATCTAATATCCCTGATTGAATGCATCGAAGGGTTAATGATAGGGTTCCCCTTAGAGACATCATTGAATCACATCCCACGATCACAGAATGCCCTGGTAGATGCATTAGAAAATGCAGCTGTGACTTTGGTAGATCCAAACCAGGATGAAACAATCATCAATATTTCCCATCATTGAATGGTCTCACCTTTTTTTAGATCATAACAGAAGAGATTAATGAAATCAGTATCATCCCAGAGCCATACGTCCCTACCATATGGTTGATGATACCCATCAAGGAATACCTTCAGGATGGAGTTCTCCCACTAGATATAGATGGGAAAGAGAAAATCTGGTGATGAGCGGCCAAGTTCACTCTTTATGATGGCCCAAATCACCAAAAAGTCCTCTAAAAATGAGGCTTTTATCGTGTACTTTTCAGATATATTGATAGATAAGAGACAACTGTCATCATGAAATAAGTACGCTCAAGAGAATGTGGCACCAAACAGTTAAGATACACGCTTTCCAATCATATTCAAAGTCTTGGGTACTACTGGCCCTCTATGACATAGGATTGCACAAATTTCACTATGAAATTTCATTCTTGGTAGGTGCATGCCCTCTTCATCCATCAACCCATAAATGTTCTACATACAGCTAAATAATCTTAGCCATTTTCCATATGGGGAGTGAATATTGTGGGGACATACCCTCTAACTATGAGAAAACATTTCAAATAAATCATGATTGATATTGATATCTTCACCAAATGGGTAGAGGTGATACCCCTCAAAGAAGTTGGGACTAAAATCACTGTTATCATCATAAACGCCAACATCATTACCGAATTTGGTGTCTCTCATACAATATTGGTGGATAATGGAACCAATTTATACTCCACCAAGGTCGAAAAACTATATCAAGAACACAGTAGAAAATCCAATAATTCACCAACTATCATGCAATGGCTAATAGATAGATAGAGGCCTTCAACAAGACCCTATTGAACATATTTTAGAAGATGGTGAATAATGAATAAAAGTCTTGGATTGACAATCTCTTTCATGCCTTGTGGGCTTACCGAACTACAACACATACTGCCACATGGGAAACCCCATACTCACTAATATACAGAACAGAAGCAGTCCATCCCATTGAGGCTTAGTTTCCATTGCTTTGTTTTTCCATATTTGATTTTCTATCTATAGATGAGAAATCCCAAAAACAATTGGATGAATTAGAGCTACTTGATGAAAAAAATTGTGCACCATGCATCACTTTGAAGTCTATCAAAATAAAAAATCACGAGACTTTAAAAAAATGGCCCACATCCATTCATTCATCCAAGGAGAATTGGTTCTAGTCCTTAGGACTCCAATGATACTAGGAAAGAGTACTCTAAAATTTGAGCCAAAGTGGTAAAGTCCTTAATCTATACACAAGGTCCACTCTAATGGAGCCTATCTATTGATCTCACGGGATGGAGAACTCATTAAGAAACAAAAAAAATGAAAGGTTCATAAAGAAATATTTCATGTAATTACTTGATGGTTCATCCTAGCTGTAGGATGTTAAACTACATAGCACCAAATACATCCTAGCTGCAAGATATTAAACTACATAGTTGGTCCTTGTCACATGACCTTAAAAGGCGTGACATAATGTCTGTTCTGTTTGATGTTAAAATGTGTGGCATCATCATCTTCGTTGCACCAAGATAAACTATGTGACATATGGTCCTAGTCATACCACCAAAAAACTGAAGGACACCATTCATCATCACTGCATGACATTAAACTACTTGGTTAACATCTCTCTCATTTAACATTAGGAAACACCAAAAATACCATGATTTGACACTCCTTGTGGTCCATTAAATATGGGTCTCCATCGCAGGTGTAAGTCTGAATCACATCCCTCTAACCCCTCAGTAGGCCAAGATTCCCTCTTGTCCAGACATGAGGAAGAAAGAATAGGAATCTCCCATGCATAAGCCCCACTCCATCATAACCACTCCATAGTGGAACCTGGGCCCACATTATTGGCATAATCCCAAACATTAACATGTCCTTACCATAAGGCATTAAACTATATGGACAAAATCTTCATTTCATGATGATAAACTACATGATATTTCTAGAACTACATGTGGGATGATTCTCATTCCAATGAGATACATAGCGATGCACAGATCTCCAATCATAGGCCCATCCATGAAAAAACCCCCTTTAGTCCCTCTGTGTATAGGTCAAACCTACACAATGGACATTTTAAGAGCTAAATGTCACTTGATTCTCATTCCAATGAGATATATAGATATGCATGGATCTCCAATCCCAGGTCCAATCAAAATTACTCAAAATTCCCCTTAACTCCCTGTGTAAGAATCCAATACTACACATGGAATCTTCTCTATGACTATGCATTGCTTGGTTTTCATTCTAATGAGATACATAGTGATTCCATGATCTATAATTCTAGGTCTATAAATGAGAACCCCCTTCACTCCCTATTTATACGAGTTAGAACTTTCTGGGGTGAATTTCTAGAACTATGTGTGGATTGATTCTCATCCCAATTAGATATGTAGTGACATTCAGATATCGAATATCTAGTACAACCACAAAAACAAATATATCCCCTTTTCTTCCATGTACAAATCATATCTACATAAGGAATATTTTAAGAACAACATGTGGGTTGATTCTTGCTCTAGTAGTATATGTAGTGATTTCTAACCCTTATGTCTTGAGCCCAGTCATCATTTTGGAAAATTTAAAAGCCCCCCTTTCCCCATGTCAAAACCTGATTAATGTGGGGAATTGTTTTTAAGAACTACGCGGGGTTTGATTCTTTCTCTAGTGGGATACATAATGACACTGGGTCCTATACCTCGGTCCAACCGCAATATTCATTTCCATGTCGGTTGACCCACATCATCACCATATGATGTTAACCTGCATAGAATTCAAAAACTATGTATAGATTAATTCTCATTCCAAATAGATATGTGGTGACACTTAGACCTTATCCATATGTATTTCCAAAAATTTCCTTTATTTTTCACTTTAGGTCATCTTTTTCCTCACCAAATGAAATTAAACTACACGACCATCATCCTTACTGCATGATGTTAAACTATATGGAAATCAAGAAATATGAATGACTTGATTCTCATCCTAATGAGATATGTAGAGACACCTAGATTATACCTCCTAGCCTAGCAACCACAAAAATATAAATACCCCTATCCATTACATGTTTTTCCTCCATGTTGTAGTAAAACCTTTTAACACTCATTGTTTCTCACACTGAGCACAACTCATGTGGGTTTGGAGTTTTGGTAAAGGAGTTCCCTATACGAGTAAGGCATATAAATTTGTATTGATATTATCATGGTAATAGTTTCAAGACTTTAAATAGAACACCGGATGTCCTCATCACATGATAATAAACAACTCAATTTCCTCAAGAATTATGTGTGGCTTGATTCTCATTCTAATGAGATATGTAATGATGTATGAATCCTCAATCTTAGGCCCAACATCAACATTATACAAGAAATTCCCCCACTCTTCTATGTAAGAGTTAAATATACATAAGAGGATTAAATATGGGTTCTCACCCTATGCGTGAGGCTGTAAAAAAAATCTGCATTTCCCCTTCACACCTGAATTCAATCGATGTGGCCGGGGGGACATTTATTCTAGAACTACGTGTGGCTTTATTCTCATTCCGATGAGATACATAGTGACATCCAGATCTTCAATATTGGGACCAACCACATTATAATATTGGAAATACCCCTAAAAACTAATGTATGAGTCATATCAATATAATAGGATTCAATATAGTCCCTCATACCATGTGTGCATCCAACCCCTATTTTAAATGCATGTGAATTCAATCAGTATGGGGAATCCATTTAAGAACTATGTGTGGATTGATTCCCACTCCATTGAGATATGTAGTGACACTTAGTTATTACACCTTAGTCCAACCACAATATTCCCTTGATTTTTTAAATAGATTCATCTTCATCCTTACTGCATGACTTTAAATTCCATGGCTAATGTCATTTCTGCACGACATTAAACTGAACTGTAACTCAAGAACTATGTGTGGCTTGATTCTCATTCTAGTGAGATACAAAGTGACACCTAGAAATCATGTCATAGTATCATTAATGAGGTAAATAAATGTACCCACTCTCCCATATATGAACATGAATCTATGCATGAACTTTTAATTTAGGTCCCCTCATCAGTGGGCCCACCAAGGAAACAAAGATATTCCCCTTCTGCAAATGAGTCAGATCTATGCAAGGGACTCTACACTTCATGTCCAGTATCAGTATAGATGCTTCCTTTTTGAATTGGAAAATATCTTTTTTGCATGTCATTCTCCTAATCCTAGACACTTTTAGATCTTCATAATATTTCTCCAACTTTTAGTGATAAAATCTCTGATACCTGAGGACTCCTTTTCCTGACTATGATGTAACACACCCCAGTTGGATTTGCATAAAATAACCCAAAAAATAGGTTTTTCATCCAAAGGATTCCCCTAATTGACTATGATGTAATACACCTCAGTTGGCATTGCATAAAACAACCCACATACAGGTTTTTCAACCAGTAGTAACTTTTCCCTCAAGAGAAACCTCTTTCATTATTGTGAGATTTGATAAAAATATGTTGGGACCCATGATTTGAAACAGTCTATGATTATCCCTCACATACTTATCCCATATCATTAGTCCCAATCTATGAACTCCCAAGAAAATGATTTACAATTTCCTCCCTCATGTACGACGTTTTCTTGAATGATCTTACACTGATAAGGACGCATACCACATGTCATTTCCATGATATTATGGTCCTAGTTATATGACATAAAAATATAGGAACCATTTTTTCCTACGCTTGGTTCAGACCTGCATACAGAACCTTTATCCCCAATTCTTTTGAAATTTTCACTTGAAATGCTTCTTCAATTTTCAGGTACTTTCTTTTCATATGCCAAACTCTGTGCCCAGGAAAATATGAATCTTCATAAACATCCATCAGCTCTTAGTAGTAGAATGTTATAATTATTGAGAACTTCTTTCCCTAGCTCTACTATAACATGAAACACATGTCTTTTCACAAAACAACCCAAAAAATGGGGTTTTCAGCCAAGGGATTCAAATATCGACTATGAAATACACGCCCCATTTGACTTTGCTTAAAACAACCCATATACAGGATTTCAATCTGTGGTAACATTGTCCTCAGTAGAGACCTCCTCTAATGCCATAATCCCTTTTTCTACATTCCACTATTCAGATCTGAAGATCTGTCGGTTACAGCTTACAAATTTCTCCCTTCACACCTGGATATGGTAGCACATTCCGGGACAGATTACCAAGAATGGGAGAATATTCAACCCTTAATTCATAGCTAAAGAACTTAAATTATATCACCCCTAATGTCCTTGTGGTATAAATTTAAACTTCATAGAATAATTTTCTTATAGTATGAATTTGAACTACATAACACAACATCCTTGTAGTAAGATATTAAATTACATGGTCAATATCATTGTCGCACAACATTAAACTATATGATGCATGAAACCTTTTCAGAAAGGGAAATTACCCCTGGCATTGGTCATCTTACAAAATTTACCCTTCTTGACATACCAAATTCACGTAAGTGTAATTATCCATTCATGTGTTGTTCCAATACAGATGATCCCTTCATTCTCATACATCTTCCCTTGAAAAAACCACCCTTTATGTACATGAGAAATCTAAATCTCCATAAGCTCCTTTCGACCATTAACATTAGAATGTTGTAATTCCTAAGAAATATTTGTCTTGACTATGCCGTAACATGCCCCAGTTTTCTTTTCATAAAGTAGCCCATAAAATTGGGTTGTCAACCAATGGTAACTTCGTCCTTAGGAGAGACCTCCTATATTCCCAAATGTTATGTTTTAGATTCATAAACCACAAAATTGTGTCTCCAAATTCCTCTTGGGGGGATCTAAATAATTTTGGAACATTCTTAATTAGAAATTCTAGTTTGGTTCATCATCTCAAAATTAACGGTCAAAGCTATTCAACCTAAGACACCAGTCTCACGTGTCCAGCTCACATGAATTTAAAATTCCAACAAAAGGAGACATAGTACTTGCTAGATTGAAAACCCACAAAGGTAAATCTTATAAAAAGTTGAGTCTTAGCTCACTATACCTTCACTCCATATAGATTAAGAAAAATCAAGCAATGAAAATAAATAGGCACAAAACATGTTAGGATGAAAACCCAAAAATGGTAGTCTAAGAAAATTCCAAGTCTCACCCACTATGTCTACCTTATATTGGGATTACAAAACAAATAGGGTGTTGACACAGAAGACACAATGTTTTTATGTTTTTCCAAATAATCATAGAAACAGTAAAACTATGCTCACTAGGACCCATGTCCTAAGAAAAATTAATGCACTCTCTTATCATTGTTATTATGATTATAGAATGATGAAGTTTAATCCAATGAGTCATTTTTCAGTGTTATATTATGATTACTATAAGGAATAATTTCAAGGAAAAGTGATTGGAAACAAAAATAATAATTTTAATTTATATTTTGAAATGTAGGGGAATTTTGAAATATCGAAACCTCTTCCAAATTTTATAGTTTATCCTCAATATGGAAATTGGGAAGTTTAATTGTACCCCATACAACTAATGCAGCTTCCCAAAGCTAAACCATTCTTGTAGCAGCAGCCTCCTCAACTTTACAGAGCTTCTCATACTCACTGCCGATAACATCTCTCCTTTATGACAAAGGCCCTGCTAGGGATTAGTGGATTTTGACCACCTCTTCCCCTGCATACTTTAATTCTTCTTTAAGACACATTATTTGGAGAGACTTATCATCAAGGCGATCTTGATACTCCTTCACCTTAGTGGAGTGGATGACCTCATCTTGGATTATGAAAGCTCTAATTTCTTTAAAATGGCCTGCCTGCTATGCCTTGTCATACTACAACCTTCACACCTCTTCCCTTTTCCGGATGATCACTATCAATATATCTTGAATCTCAGAGTACTTAAATCCTACATATCCCAGCATGAAAATCTTGAATGGAAGTCTGTGAAGTCATGATGACATGTCCTTAAGAGGAAACTCCCCAATTATCTTCCAGATATCCTTCCAAACAAGGATACATGTAGGGGTAAAAGATTCCTGTGTCTCAAGATCAGACTTAGAATCCACCCTAAGAGGGACAGGCATAATCCGAGATCATCACACTAAATGAGAAACTTGTTCTGCTCCATCCAAAACAACCACAGTTTCACCTAAAAATGTTTCTAGAGCTAGAATGGAAGCCCCCATCTCAAGTCCAGTTGCTGAAGTTGATGACACTAAATAGTAGGTGACACTTCTCATTAATACTTGGATGTCAAAAAATAGCAAAGGCAGTGAAGTGACCATAATATTTGATAAAAATCACCCGTTGTTGGGTAGAATTTCGGAACATATACCTCTACAATGCCCCTAACCTCATATCTCAGATATGGAACCTTCTGAAGAGGAACATACTCAAGATTTTTCTTAGTATCTGGGATCAGAGGCTATTGAAAATTTCCCACTTCAGAATTCTCAACCATTTTTCCCTCAGTGAAAGGAGTAGGGTGGACATAGATTACCTGTTCCTGAAGGGCCTTGTAAGAATTCTCTGTAGACAATTCTGCACAAGTTAGTATTTGATATGAAGTGTTAGGTAAAAGAAAATCAACTATGTTGACAAAGTGCAAGAATTATATAACTCACATTCCTCCAATTACTTATGAAAATACAAGAACTCCATAAGGGAACCTGGAATATCAATGTCCGGTTTAATTAGATCCATAATTTCATGATATATGGAATCAAGCCTAACAACATCATCACCAGCAGGATTATCTAAGGTATGTTTCTTATGACCTAAAATGGATTCACTATTGATCCTCATTGTCGTATACTCAGAAGGAATAATGTCTCAAACCATTGTGAAACTAGGGTCAACACTAAAACCTTCATCGAACCATCTAAGATCCTTGATATCCCCTACTGAAGTGATAGTGAGACTAACATTGAATACTTTAGGGCCCTCGTGAGTAGGAAATGAATCTAAAATATAATTATAGAAATGTAGAAAACAACACATAAAACCTAATGGAGTGCATCTGATGTTACCATGGCCCTCTTCCCACTTTAAAGAAGTGAGAGAATATGTGGCCACATATTTTTATGCTTCATCTGTCAAGATGATGGATTTATCAACATGTTTCTATACCTCCCATGAAGCATCCTCCTTAATCCTTGAAGGAATGGTACCAGATCCCTTAATGGAGTAAAGCAATGAAGATTATATAAAGGATAAGCACAGTCAGAAAAAACATGTAGATCAAGTCATTATTTCAAATGATAACAAAGATAATTACTATGGTGTATATGTCCGGCCAACTTTAATGCCTTCTTTCAATTCCTATATTGAGACGGCGAATGGGCCATGTCAACCCTCTTGGAAATAGAGACCCGAGATTACGACCAAGGATTTCCTTTATATATATCCTCTATTGTGGTCCTCTGACTTGGGGATAATCCTGGGGACCCAAGGGAATCATTCACTACCCCAATTGGGGTACCAGTGGACCTATACTATGTTGAATCCGAAACCTTTTCTATTGATCCTCTATCTCTTTCTTCCTCTTATTATTCCTCTCTTTTGAGTTTAAAAATAAGTCACCTTAGGATTAATAGTGGCATATGAAAGACCAGAAAAGAGATAAAAGGGAAATACATCATCAGGGTCAAGGTAGACGTCCCATTCCCCTCAAGATGAACATATACACCCTCAAGTACTCCTCAGTCCAACATATCAGACACTCACTTTGTGGCTGGTATCTGATTGTCAGTTGGATATATCAAAGCCTCTAATTCCTAAACATATTTCATCACATCATCCAGATCACTATTGTGGTGGATATTAGAGGGTTATCTTATATCAATCATCTCTGGATTTTGAAGTCCATTTTGGAAGAGTTACCATATATCTTTGACCTCTCAGGTTATTCTATCCCAAATTTTAATTGCCATAGGTTGCATTTAACATGGCTCTGATATTGTCATATGCAAGGAATACCTGACACCCTTTGACTTGTCAACCTTTTTAGGACTCCTTTATTTCTCGAAAGAACAAGGGGATGTAACATAGTCCTCCTCTTGATGATGATGAATAGACCTTCTTAGCACATTAGGTGTGGTCTTCTCAACCATAGCCTACTTATTAGTCATTTTGCAATAACGTTTAAATGGATCCGGAGCCTTTGCATCATCTTCGGCTCGATACTTTTTACTTCATATTCTACGACTAGATGTCTTCATATCCTTAACCCCATAAAAGTCTTTAATCAATTTCCCATGATGGAATGAAGAAATCCATGCCTTGGCATACCCAACTTCCAACTTGGTTGATGCCTCCAATGGTGGCATCGTGATTTACATTTTGGATACCTCCACAGACATTAGGATCCAAAGCTATCGAGATACCATAAGAAACTTATCAAGACTAATATGTATAGAGGGAATGATTCTTGAATATTGAATACATTTAAACTGATGAAAAAATTTATAGGGAGCATAAGCCTCATAGATGATCTCACTATCAATACAATCCATAAGTATGTTGTCTCAAAATGCTATCATGTATGACCTCATCTCATGATTATTTTCCTTATAATCATCGATAAATGTCTCTATCAGTTGGTTACCATGAGGAAAGAAGATAAATTCTCTGAACACATTCATCATCCTCAGAACCTCATCATACTTTAGGTTAAGAGGCTGGCTTCCAAAAATAGCCTAAATAAATGGGTAGAATTAGCTGTTGGAGATTTTAACTGGACTCAACGCCACATCGGAACTAAAATGTGCTGTAATACACTCCCACAACACCTGAAATGGACCTATAATTCTAAATGGGGCCTTCTCATTGTATGTATGCATCATGAAGTGGTAAATTCTTTATAGAGTAGGCGTAGGTAACCCTACGTACTTACCCTCTACCAATTTGGCTATGATAACAAAAGTCCCTAGCTTCACATCACCATTAGAATTAAAGACCATAAGCACATAAACACTTAGCCACATAGAGAGGAAGCCATCCGGGAATGTATTTTTGTCAAACTTGGGATTGATCTTGTAAACCTAACAGGTATATTTCCCCCTCACTAATTTGGTTTAGAATGTGATAGAAGCACCTCGATTCTCTGTGGTGGGACAAACAGTTGGGTTCCCATAATTGGGACCTTCTCCTACTAGTTCTAAGAAATAATTCATCCACTTTACCAGATGAATGTCATCCCTAAGGAGTGGATCTTTATTGTTCTATAATTTCTTCTCCATCTTGAAAAGCTCATGGGCCCATAGTGGTGTCCTCTTATGGTCATCCCACATTATCTTTTATGGGATAAACTCATTATAAATTTCCCCACAAAGGTGTGCCCCTAAGATTTTCTAAACATCCCACGTGATGATGCTCACTTCACTATGCATCAAGTGAATGGAATTTGTCTACGAAATCTATCAGATCAATCATTTAGAGATGATATCTGGGTTTTTGTGGACAAAAGTTTTTTACCCAAACAACCTCATAGATGTAGATATCAGGAAATTCGTTTTTGAATTCACTACATGCTTGGCACACCTAATACACCCATATCCACTCAGGCTTAACTCCCCCTCGAAAGAAAAAGTACCAGTACTCTTTTTAGCATTGTATTTGATTTATCTATGAATCATGGATGGTTTAATCATAACAATGAGGCCTCAATTCTTGGATATGTGGATTTATATTTGGAGTGTATCTACTGTTATGCATGATACAATCAATATAAATCATCCCTTACATAATAAAAACACCCTAGGAAGAAATATTAGTAGAAGGGAAGTTGGTGTGCTTCACAAATGAAGACTTTATGAAGTAGCTATTAGCCCCATGAATAAAAGCATCCCTCAAAAGCCCATGCCCATACAAGGGAAAGTAATCACTTCATGGATACTCACGTTGATATGGTTCCAAACACTTTACCAGATCAAAAAGAGTAGATTGAACAATATCATAATAGTCTGGCCAGATAGCTTTGAAAACCTCATAGGAACGTGAAATATCTTTCTCAGTAGAATTCATTGATGCAACCATTGAAACCCCACAAGAAAGACCCACATTCTACCATTAAGTAAAAATATTGACTTAGAAAAACTCAAATTTTGACTTATAAGAATCCCAAAAATTTGTAAAGGAGAGAACTCACATAGGTCCCTTGAGGAGATCCCCCACACAACTCTTTCAACCAAGTCTTTTGTGAAAGTCCCTCTACTAGATGACTCTTCTAGGATCCTAGTTGGGGTGATTCCACATAGCACATTCTCTCAGGTAGTTGTACCTTTAGAAATTCATTAGGTTACCTTCATGAAAACAATGTATGGAAAATATTAGAAGATGAACTGCGTGGAAAGGAAAAAAGTCACAAACTCAGAATGTGAGGAAGATGACCAAGGGTCAGTGGTATTTATCGATATCACTAGTCAGTACCATGGGTTTGCACTGCGGGTCTATGCACTGGGCCTATACTTGCTCCATACATGGGAGAGCTGCATGTAATCACTACAAAAATCAAATAAAAAACCATCATAATCTTTTCCCCACTCTCCCTCAGGACTAGACCCTCCTCTTTTAATCTTATCCAATCCCAAGGGTGAGATTTTGTTGACACTCCATTTTATCAAGGTGATGAAATTTTTTTAAGATCACCTTTAGCATTATAAAGTGATAAAGAGCCCTATGGATAATCTAAGAGACATTATCAATTTCAACTATGCACAAACACCCCTACTCATTAAAAGGCCCACGCAACACCTTCTGCATGACACCAAAGGGCACGACACCCCTTTGCTGGGAACCTATGCTGGGAACCTCTATCACAGACCTATGTGGGTATCTACTTTGACAAGGGTACACTATTTGCCTATAAATAGGATTCTTGAGCTCCTCATTTGGATGATTGAAAAATTCAATAGATGCCCCGAGCTCTGATCGCACAACCCCTTTGTCCAGGATTCCAAAGTTCCTCAGGTTGTCCTAAAAAATCTGAGAGAATAGATAATTAAAGTGGATAAGTGAGTTAAAAGCCCCTTCAAGGCCCTAAACACAAGAAACATGCACAAGAACCCCATACCCCTTAGTAGGAAACCACCTATGTGAGGCCCCTTCCTTAAGAAAGGACCTGTGCCAGGCCCATCAAGGGACACCTGAGGAGACTCGTGGTGTATAGGGTAAAGCCTCAACCAAGTGATCTTTCCAAGGTGGTCCATTTAAAAAGGCATATTAAGCTCATGAAAGCCTATACCCACCTATGAGAAGCACTTTTAGTTCCTCCCATGCCCTATTGGACACACCATCACCGAGCACCTGCGCCCATGACCTGCGCGAATCACCCTTTGAGACCTCTTCTAAGCCACCAATAGCAGGGCTCATCATCCTTTGGATCCCTCATCCTAGGGGGAGAAATTTGAAACCACCACTGAAGCCTTTGAAATTTCAAAACCATGGGAAAAGACACACTAGCATGTCCCCTATTTGGATTTTTATTCCTACTGTTAGAGGTTTCACATACTTGTCCTACCAGATAGTGTGAATCCTCAAGGTGCATGTATATTTGTATTCCCATGGTCAGGAGGAACCCAACCCCAGGGACAGTGTCAATGAATTATTAATCATATGAACAGGGGATATAACCATTAACTACCCTTGTCTCTCTAAGACCAGGATCCTTCAGTTCCAAGTAGGGAGGGTAAGGATTACACTTGATTATCCATTCAACATGTAGTGAGATCCTCCTCTCCTATTATGGAATCCATTTTAGGGAATTCCCCTAGAGTAATCCCTTAGACTTCCTTTCAGGAGGATGCACTCTTGCTTCTCTTCATCTCCTAAGGCCATATCTGGGTGGTTATTCGGATATTACTATTTTGGATATGAGGTTCATAGAGGGGATGGGAACCAGAGCCCTTCTCATATCTCATTTCCTAGACCTCTTCCACCATCACCCCAGAATCTTGCACCAGTAGAAGAGGAAACATTTTAGTTTTCTAGATCTTTAAATTCTACTTTTTTCTCATATTTAAGTAGGAATCATAATGACCCATGTGATCTTAGCGGTTTTCCACAATCACAACATCCACGTGTCAGATACGTGTTTTAGCAGAGAACCTTCATTTGGATATTCTCTTTGCCTTCCCCTAGATTACATTCATTAATGTGATTCCTTAATGCCATGTATCCAAACTCATGAAAAAACATACTTTTTGGTTTCTTGGATCATCTGCTACCACTTTTTTCTCACACCTATCATGACTTATGTGGGTTTAGAGGTTAGCATCGATCATAACTTCCACACGATCCCAATCCATATCAATAAGCATCCTCCTTAAGAGTAAGCCCCAAACAAAATCCCAGGGCATCCTCCTCATGTGTAATCCCCTACCAAACTCTCAATGGGCCTCATTCTATGTGTAGGACCCAACCATAACCCAAGGCATCCTCCTTAGAAATAAGTCCCTAAAGACAATCTTAGGGTGTAAGTACAACATAATCGAACTATGAGAACTCTGTTTCCTGCCATAACCAAGACAAATAGGATGCCTATCTAAGTCCTGATCTCAATGGGAATATATCTTAGAAGTAATACCCAAACAAAAACCCCAAATATAATAGGAAATACTCCTCTAGAATAAGTACCAATCCTCAATCAGGGCATCCTCCTCATAAGTAAGTCCCAACCATATATGTCAATAACCAGGGCATCCTATTCAGGAGTAATCCCCAACCTAATACTCTAAAAGGGACATACAACCCTGAGATATATACCTTTAAATTGCCTCTATAGGTGGGGTTACCCCTTTACTAAACTAAATCAGATTTGAATCCCGTCCAAATGGGATATGTAGGAAGCCTCCATGAGGTCCAAATCCAACACCCCAAATCAACCAAATTTTCTCTGGGACACATTCCCGGTAGGGTTTCATTCATCCTGGAAATTCATATACCTTCCTGATTACCTGGGATGATTTGACATAAGTCTCACACAAAACTTTCACAAGGTACCTTTCACCTAGATATCCTTCCCACATGATGTTAAACTATACGGTTGGGTCCTTATCACATGAAATAAAAATGTATGACGTACCCCATTAAGTGGCATAGAACTACGTTTATTATGATTTATTTTAGAAGGATATTTCAGAATCCCATTCATGGGTTTGATTCCGACATCAAAACAACTCCTATCTCCCTATATTACGATACCCTTCACAGGGCCCCACTTTGTGGCTAGGAAACCAACATCTTTGTAATAACAAACAAAAAATCTATAATCAGTATATAAGGGGATACCATTGATGGAGAACCTAAGATAAATATAGATTCCTCCATTGATGAAGAATTTCAGATACATACAGATGATATTGATCTCTATACATGCTAGGGTCCCCCTTAATCAAACTATGCGGGATTTGATTCCTGTCCAAATGGGGTACATAGGAAGCCTCCATGAGGTCCAAACCCAACTCCCCAAATCAACCCTATTTTTTCTGTGCCACATTCCGAGTAGGGTTTCATTCAACATAAAATTTAATTTCCTTTCCAAGTTCCTTGGGTTGTTTCAGCATAATTACCACACCAAACATTTACTAGGAACCTTTCTTCTAAACGTCCTTACCACATTAAATTAAACATTATGGTTGGGTCATTATCACATGACCTACAAAGGTATGATGTTCCCCATAATGTGGCACTAAACTACATGGGTTCTGATTCTTGTCACAAGGATATATAGGAATCCCATTCATGGGTTTGATCCTGAAATCAAAACAACTCATGTCTCCCTAGATGATGATACACTCCAGAACACTACACTGTGTGGCTAAGAAACCAACATCTTCAAAAAAATTACCAAAGAATATTTAATCAGTATATAATTGGATCCCATTGATGGAGAACCTTGGATATATACAAATGCCTCCATTGATAAGATTCTGAGATACATACAGATTATTTTGATCTCTATACATTATAATAAATGGTTGATAATTCAAGGGTGATCCATGACATACTTGGAAAGTAATGAAGGATTCATGAACATATATTAAATATATAAGAGGGTCCTAGAGTAGGAAATAATTACCCCAAAAAGGGTGTGGTGACCCCGAACTCCCATCCTCTCGACCAATGTGAGTTCTTAAAAATTATTGGCCTAAACTCCCCAATGATCACCTTCCTTTGGAAAGTAGGTCCCTATGGATATAAAACCATTGAGTGTTTACAGTTCCATGAAAAAAAAAGTTTGAAACCATTCAAAAATGGTGAACCTAACCTAAATGATTACATACAACTCAACCCACTATAATCAACCATCAATCTATCAATCGACACATTTCTATGGGGAAAAGGGGGTTTATTTAATTAGATTAATTAAATTGATTTATGGATGATGTTTGATTTAATAATTTTAACAATATTTGGGTGAGTTCATTATTGGGTATGTATGATTATGATAACTTTTTTGTTTTCAAAAAATTTCATTAAATTAACATCCTCTTCACAAGATGATTTTGATCAGAATTCCTAGTTTTAGATTTAATCCAAAGCTTAATAATGGTTTTAATATTTATCAACTTTATTTTAAGGAAGGTTCAGTATTTCATGAACCCATGTGTATTTTTGGTTCCAATAACCCATTAAATACATATATCAAATAAGAAATGTCAATAATTCATGACATATCTAGTTTCTTATACAAAATGTTATTTTTAATTACATCAATCGAGTGAAATATCTCAATGACTAAACATCCATAAATTATGACTCACCTCAATGTATTATTTACTCATCCATTGAGATGAATAGTAATCTGGTTGGGATGATTATGATGATTTTTTAAATGAAAAAAAGGAATGATATGAGAAAAAGAATTATGCACTGAACACGCAAAAATGAAGGGAGGTAAATGCACACTTTTGATTGAATAAGAAATAGAAAGAGGAAAGGATATTGTTGGATTTATTCACACTATTTTTTGATAATAGATATTAAAATATATAAGTTGAATGAGAATAATATATTATGATAACAATACATGCATTAAACATCAAATGAAATTATAATCACACTTACAAAATTACAATTAAAAACACTTGATGTACATGAAAAGAAAGCATGAGGTAATAGTCTATCAAGTAGAAACATGAGTTTGGAAGGTCCTCCCAAGACATTGAAAAGGTTATGGTTGTTTTATTATATCATCCTATGTGATGAAGTTCCAACCCCTTGTAGGGAGAATAGGGGAATGCATTTATAACATAAGGTGGTAGAATATTTGACATCCAAAACTTACCTTAATCATGTGTCAACCATTTTACCATGAATACATCAAAAATAAAAGAAATAATCTTATTAAAAGTTATATATTGGGATGTGTGAAGTCTACTCTCCAAATGTTTTAGCCATTGGATTTGTTTATCCAATGATAAGGTTGTTTTCCTTAACTATTTGTTGTTGTCCATTTTTATCCTTAAATTTTCAAGGGCTACAATGTGAATGGGTTTTAGGTCTAGAAGATGCCTTTATATTTAAAATATTTCATCTAAAATATTGGATAACTAATTCCTAAATTTATACCCACATAATTTCATCTCAATTCTTAATTGGATTGGGAAAAAGTCAAGAATTCTGGGATGTTATCAAATCATCATATAGAATTGTGGGCTAGAATTTCATCCATCAATTTGGCCAGAAATTGGTTGTGTTGGGGCTTAAATTTTTTAACCAAGATGTAATTGAATATAACTATACTTAGTGTAGTGTATTCATGAATTTTTTTCGGATTGATCCTAGAAAATATAACAACACAACTGGTCTAGTTTCATCAAATGATTCATTAGGTTTTCTTTTTTGGTCTATATGTCCCTTCAAATGGCTGAATTAGTCAAAGATTCAACAGCGGGATTTTTTTTTTATTTTGAATAAAGAATACTAAAAATAATAATAAAATCATTTGGATCATTATTAGGAATGATATTATCAAAATATTAAACTCTATTGTAATTGAATGAATTCAAACAATGCTTTCTATATGTGTTTTTGATCAAAACATTATCATTTACTTGAAATTAATCATTTTTCTGTAAAAATTAGTGATTGGAGTAATGTAAAATAATGAATTAATGTTAAATATCAACTCTCCCACACCTAATATAGTATATTTCCCTTAGAATACAAAACAATAATATAAGATAAAATTATTTTCACTCACTAAAAAATATTAATTTTTTTTAACCAATCAAGGGAGAAAAAGACTAGTTCCCTCATTAATAAATAATTCCAAAAAAATCGATTACTTAAATCATGTGTTAATAAAACTCTTTTTTCATGTTTTAAATTTTAATTAGAAAATGTGGGCACTCAAAAATTACTCCCCTCAAGATGATCTAAATTTAGTCAAGGAAGTTCACTAATTCATCAACCAAAATTGAAAATCATAGTGTTTGTAAAATCCCTTAACTACCATTCCATATTTTAGATTTCACAAGAATCATGAGGTATTTTTTACATATTTTTAGTTTCTATGATATGGTAGGAATATAATGTCCCAAAGAAAGGAAATGAGGGAGAAAACACCAACATGAAAAATGCAATGCACAATTTCTAAAATAAGACATGGAAGGTTTTGGAAACACATATTTATAAGTGCATGGATGTTTGAAGGAAGTCATAAAAGAGATAAAAAATTGGAAGATAATAAAATGATTAAATTTTTAAAAAACACAAAACCTTCTCCCAATGACACAAGAAAAGATGAAGAAAGTGTCTTTTTCTTCTTCTTTTTCAATTATTTTTCTTTTTTTATAAGTTGTACTTGGGAAAAATCTCAGAATCATCTGCTAGACTAGGTTTGATCTCATCACAAAACTAATTGTAACAGTTATAACACGATCAAAGGAAAATGAATAGTGATTCTTGACTCTCTCCGGGCACAACCCAATCTTTTTCTTCATTTTTTTTTGTTTAGAACCCTTCATTTAAATGTTTTTGAACACTTTTCAATGACACTAGTTCAAATTTACAAAAACATAAATCCATTCACAAACCTCAAAAAATAGAAACCTCTCCCACACACTTAAATGGATGCTTTCTCTTAAGAATATGAATACACATTGAAAATACTGGAAAGGATACCCAAAATAATGTCTATTACCCCACACTAAAATTTCAAAAAATCACAGAATGAAAATCCTTGTACATGTAGGGTGGAAAAATAATTTTGGCTTGCAATGTGGTTATAAAAAAGGGTTTCTAAAGCTCTAAGGGGATTTTAAAAGGAGAATCAATATAAGGTTAATGGGAAGCTATTTGGCTATTTTTATTCTCATGTGGTTCATAAAATACCTTTATAATATTATGAACACCATGTTAAGTAAAGAAACTCAAAGGTTTAAGAAATAAAGACTCACAATCGGGTATGAAAAGCATACAAAAGATGGTCTTATGTGAACATGGAATGAAATATAATGTTGTTCTTTACGGTAGGGGGAGAACCATTTTCTAAATAAAAAAACACCATTTAAAATTTATTACTCACGAAACTAAATTTTTTATCCAATATTGTGATGAAAAAAATGTTTGAGATCAAAAAAATATTCTGACTCGCCAAATTGGTTAGAAAAATTTTCAAAATTTAATGGTGAGTAATTTTAACCCTTTTTTTAAATACACATCCACACTAAAGGGAAATAGGGAGAAAAAAATGGTTTATGAAGAAAGTGGTAAAAAAAATAAAGAGAAAAGGTGATAATGAGATAGGAAAAAGAAGAATGAGATAAGGAGAGAGAGAGTGAAAGAGAGAGAGATAGAGAGAGAGAGGAAGAGGATGTGGAATAGAGGGAGTTAAATGGAAAGTGGTCCCCCTAGTTTAGATATGATGGGTTTCCATATCCATCCAATGGTGGTTCAACTCCAATGGTTATGAATTCAGTGGAAATTGATGTGGTTCTTAGGGTATGTGTACTCTCATGGTGATGCTTTAGCTGATGTCCATTAACCTTGAATTTCCTTTTATAATTGGGGTCTTATACTTTCATTGCACCAAATGGGTAAAAATTAGTAATAATAAATGGAACTTACCAATGAGAATTATATAGTGACCCTCACTTTTCATACATTAACATTACATCACTTTTGTGGAATACTTAAAAAAATTATACAAATGGATTCCCAAAGACCACATTAGTTTAGTGCCTTTGGAAACATGGAAACATAAACACTAGTGCATAAATAAGAAACATTAACTCCCACTAGGTTCTTCTTGACTAACACCCTTCTTAAACACATCAAAAATATTATGTATCTTAATAAACTCGGGGAAAGTAAACATAAAAATGGGTTATCTCAGATGATTAGTAATGGTAAACAAGGTAGATTTATAAACATAATCATGATCATAAGTGTATGAGAACATGATCATGAAAATAGAAGATTATACCCTACATAACAATGATCATAAACATGAATCATGGTATAAATCTTGGTAATTCATAAGACACGAATCATAAGAATATAAAGAAAATAAACCATGAATGTATAACATAGTAATAATACATGGAATTTTCATAGAAACATAAGAATATAAAATGATTTCCATAGTAGTCAAGGCATCACTTCCAAGGCCATCTTTTTGGACAAAGTACTTTACTGAACTGGGTGCACAGTCCGTTCCAGCCTGGTATTACTGTACCAAGTTCAAAACTCACTCCAACCCTGTAATACTGAACTGAGTTAACTCCTTATTCCAGACTTGTAATACTAAACCAAGTTCACTTCTCATTCCATCCTTGTAATACTAAATCAAGTTCATTTCTCATTCTAACCATGTCTATATTCTGAGAGATAAATCTTTACCCAATGATTTGGAGGGAGATATAGGTCCCACCCAACTCAAAATGAAATCATACATACATGTTCAAAAAATAAATAAACAATCATATTATAACCTATGAAATGAAATGGGTGTCATAATCATGTAATCATATCTTAAACTATGGAAATAGATAGGTTTTATAATCATTTTGTCAAAGCATAACCCGTGAAAGGAAGCGGGTTTCAAAAGCATATCACCCGTTGAAAAGAAATGGGTGTCATAAATGGTTTTACATAAAAATATAAAACTATTAAAAAAATATGAATGAAAAAATTGGATCATTTTATTTAAGGGCTTGATTAACATTAGCAGATGTCATTTTAGATGGAAAATAAATTGGAAAAATATTTTTTCAAAACATTTCTTGAGGAAAATATCATTGCATCTATGAAAAAGGATTTTGAAAAAATAAAACAATTTGAAAGACATATTCTTTTAAAATAATTTTAATATTTATAAAGGGGACTTAAAATCATTTTGAAAACATTTTTCATTGAAAAATAATAACAGAACTATGAAACAATTTTGAAAACATTTTTGATAACACCATTTTTTAAATAAAAAGGATTTCTAACAGAAAAGAGAAATATGGTCAGATTATTATTAAAAACATTTTCATAATTATCACAAGTAGAAAAGAGTGTAAAATGGTAATAATACATAGATATATCTTGAGTAAACATATTATAACAAAACTCAGGAGATTTCTTGAGAGATGGATCATAATATTTCATCAATGAAAGCATAATCATAACCAATCTCAATAAACGATGGGATTGTTTCAATAAACTATAACCACTTGGTAACATGGGATCATACTCTCCATGTAAAAAAATGGAATTATATGAAGCATAAAATATCATTAAAAGGTATAGATTCATGATATAACATGTCAAATTCACCTCAGGAGAGAATGTATGTGCATAACAAAACATGTGTCTCAAAGAAGGCAAATTGAGACAAAACTATCTTTCCAATTTGGTAACTCTTGAAACATAAACCCAATTAAATAAAGATCATATAATTTATATTTAATTATACATAAATTTAAGAAAATTATTCCTATAATACATTCATGGGTAGAATATACACCATGAAAAAATGAAAGAGTGATGAACATGGAATCTAACTCACGGAAATAAAAAGTGAGACGAAATCACATTACCTTGTGTCTTGACCTTCATCGTACTCATAGAAAAATTTGTATAATAAATATAAGTTTATTATAAATATATAAAAGATAAATATTCTGATATCGAATACCTTATATGGTTTTATTATGACATTATATTTCTTGCTTGTTAACAATTTTATGTTAAGGTTTCACTTCGCGTAATATCCACTTTGTTCTTCGCATGTGTCTTAATTTTGTATATCTATTGTACTTACAATTATATAATGATTTAAATAATTCAAAAATTGTTATAAATATAATTTATATTCATTATATGTTTATTATAATAATCTTTATAATATAGAAGTATGAAATGAAATGCACCATTCTTGGAGATGGTAGACTGTATGTACTCCTGAATGTTGTATCTGTCTAATTGTCATATTGAAAAAAAGAATGTAAATGGAATATATATATATATATATATATAATTATTCCAGAAACATTATTATATCATATATATAATATATTTTCACTAAAACCATCTTTAATACATTCCATGAAGTGTGTGAACGAATTACGTCGCTTTGAGGGGGCAGTAGTCCATACTTCCTCAAACGATATTATCGTATTTATAAAAAATGGAAAGTATAAAAATATGTCTTGTAATTGAATTTTAGACACATAAAATAAATTATAAATATCACATATATAAATATATTTTCCATCAAAATTCCTACTATGATAGGCGGTAAAGTAAGAACAAACAATCATCATTTTGTGAGACGGTAGTTTCCCATATACATAAATAGTATGTTCTTTACCCATTAGAAGGACATGTGTGTAATTATAGGTTGAAATATTATCATAAAAACATATCCGTATATTTAGGATACTGGTGTTGTCGTATAAGCATGGAATAAGATGAATTTAGGTGGTGGATAATGAAAATAAAAGAAAGGAGTTTGAGGGAGGGTGTTAATTATTAATCGAGTAACTCATTTTGGTTTTCACCAAAGGGATTCCATGGATGTTTTTCTGCCCAAATTGAGGATTCAAAAAGTAATTTAGGGATTTTTGGAAGTGTATTAGGTAGATATTTGTCTATCCAAATTGTTTTGAGAGGTTTGAGGAAGTGGTAGGAGAAGAGGCCTTTTTATAGTGGAGGAAGACTTCCACTCTAGTAAATTTTGGAAAATGGAATTCCACCAACGTTTTACCCAAGGAAATTGGAACCAATAATGATCTAAAGATGATAAAAAAGAAAATAGGGTATAAATATGGCCATCCAATGGGTTTTGGACAAGTTTCTAGGTCTTTTGGGCCCTTAATATTTGGGTTTAGTCCCTAATTAATCTTAATGTTACCCTAATTGTTGTAATTAATTTTAATTGCATTCAGTAGTAATATTGTTAAAAAACTAAGTTGATATTATTAGACAATATAATTTATTGTTATAAAAAATATTTAATCCATTTTTCTAAATTCCAGTCCCAAAATTAGAAAAAATTAATTTAAAATTAATCCCGTAGATGAGACGACAATGCGAGTTTTTAAAGTAAAAACGTCCAAATGTTTGTGAAATATTTATACCCATTTTCAAAGTAAAATTGATTCCAATGAGCTAATTTTTATTAATTGATAAAAATATTATCTAATTAAAATTTTAAACAAATTTAGAAAACAATTTAACCTTATAAATAAATTAGATGAAAAAAAGAGTTTTGAATTAAAATTCAGTATTTTTAACTATTCATTAAAAAATGATGTTTGTCCGAAAAATCCCGAAAATTCACAGTAAAGTAATTTTGACATTATAAATTCAAAAATGAAATTTATTTTATCAAATTAAATTTCTTAATTTTTATAAGATTAATTTTATTATTTTTCACAGAAGGGCAAGAAAAACAATTCATTTGAGAAAACTGTATTTTTAAACAAATAAAGACTTTTCCAAAAATTATATTTTTTTCTAAATATGTTTTATTTATATAAAATAATTATAAAAAATATTTTAAAAGTAGTTACTACTTTTCATATTACTAAGTTTCATGGATAAGTTAGAAATATCTCAATTAAATAAATGCATGAATAAAATGAGGTTTTGTAGAAACACAGTGTTTTCTGTAACACACGGCATGTCAGTGTTGCATATAGGACAAGCCAATTAAGTGTTGCATGAAACAAAAGAAAAGTTGGTCTTATGTGTAATGAATGTTTGAATTAGTTATTTAATATAAAAAATCTTTTTTAGTGTTGTGTGAAATGAAAAATATTAAAAGATTAAATTAAATCAAAAAAAAATATTTCAAAAAACATCAGGGTGTTACATTCTACCCCCCTTAAAATTATTTTTACCTCGAAAATCATATAGGTTATAAATGTATTAATATTTTAAAGTTTTATTCACAATAACCCTAATTGTAATAATTAATACAAAAACTTTCCTTAAAAAGGGAAAGTTAGAACCATAATGGTTACAAAAAGTAACATATAACTAGGTTTCAACATAGGAGAAAATAAGTTGGGAGTGAATATTGGAAATGGAGGAAAATCATAAATATTATTTGGGAGTGATTGAGGTCATCAGTCACAAAAAATTTAATGATCAAAGAAAAGGTCTGAGCCTCAAATTCATAAATCTGTGATGATTTAAAAGGCCATCAGTTCAACAAAAATTAAGGTATTCGGAGAAAACATTTTTTATCATTATCCTGTCTTTCAATATTTCTATTAATGACCTAAAATCTAATGAAATATACTTACTTGATATATTTCTATAAAAAAAATTCATTCTTTGATTTTGATATTATCTATTTCTAATTGATCCATTACTTCATGAAATGGAAGTCCCAAAATTAAAATTAATGCCTGAAGAACTAAAATACACTTTTAGAAGATTTTAAGGCATATAAAAGAATAAAAAGTATAACTATTTGTCTATAACTATTATTCAAAATCAATATGGTTAATAAATTAATCTATAATCATAAAATGTAACACTACTATTTCATCATAAATATTTATTCATCAAAAAAATTATACATTAACCAGAACTTCGTCTATGCCAATGGAATCCATGAAACCCTTATCATCCTTCGGATATGGGTTCAAGGCCCATGGCCTTTCCAAACATGATTGGTTGTCACCTGACATACATGATGTCCTTTTTTTAAAACCAAACTAATATAATTTCCAAAATAAACATGATAGATATCCTTGAAATAATGTTAATCACTAAATGGCCTTTTAGGCAAGGTTTTCAATATAATCTCAATACACAAATAATTCCTCTGAAGTTTAACTTGAAATTTTCCTGAATGGTTAACCTTATAAACCTTTTGAAATATGAAAATCCAAATCTTTAGAAATAAAGTCTTGAAATCAGCTTAACATTGATCCCTTATATATCAAAAAGTAGATATTGGTTGTCACATTCCTAACATGTGAATACCCTCATCGTAAATTCTCTTGAAACATGGTAATAACCTGAATTTCCATAAATCATTTTCTAAAACTTGTGTGCTCCCTTATTCCACGGATTACTGATTATATTCCATAAATCCAAGAAGTTGTAAACTTTATCCATGATAGCAAAACTAATTTTCAATATGTCCTTAATTAGTTCCAAGTTAATCAGTAGCCTCAAATTTACTTACATCCAACATATCATTATCCATAAAACATTACTGTAATATAAGGAACATATTGAGGGTTATCTTTCCCTTAATCATGTGTTTTACATAGACATCACCTTTCTATTAAACAACTTTTCTATTCCATCAGACCCATTCAACATATTCTTGTAAATCATTAACAAAAAAAATAACTGGACAGTCCTTATATATTTCACCTTTCATAATTCATGAATCCATATATATAAAAACTTCAATTATTACACTTTATTTATTTTATTTCAAGTTTCATCTCTATTATCTTCATCATTAGCAATGTAACTATTACTCAGACCACCTTATTGATTCTATTTTGGAGATTTCCTCTTGGGACATTGAGTTTCATAATGACCATTTATTCCACACTTAAAAGACTTAATCTTTGATGATTTCTTAAGGATGCCAATATTCTCATCAATTTCATTAACTAGATTATTCATTTTTTCCTTTCAGTCACTTGCTTTGTGTCCTTATTTTACATTACCAAAATATCTTCTTGTTCCTATAAGACATTCACTTAGTTGATTATTTCCACATTCTTGACACAAAGTAAACAAAATATTCTTTCCTCCATGGTCTCCATTACCCAAACTCTCAGTGAACTATTTCCTTATCTTCCTTGGTGAGTCTGAGAGTTGGTTTAGGTAAACATTTTTAATCATGTTCCATGAAAATTAATTAGGTATGATCATAACCTCATTCATTGTAGTGGTCATCCCACTTGACTACTCATTAGCAAATCATCCATCATATTCCACATTAATCCAGTTCCTTCCAGTTCCCTCCATTGACTAAAACCAAAATCATAGTTCAAGAATTACTTATCATAGAATAAATCCACATAGTCATGAAAATAAGTACTTATAGGATTTCTAAATCATAACAACATCATTAATATATGACACCCTAGGTTCATCCTTAGTGATTCATATCCAACTTCTATTTAAATTCTCCATGATTATTCATGAAGAGTTGGTGAATTCCCAAGCATATCCCCCCAGAGTGTCAAAGAAAGTGTGTAGTAAGGCCCATTTTCATGTACCAGATTACCCCAATTTAGGCTTGTATAATCTTGTTTGAGTTGTCACTCCTAGGTACATCTATTCCAGAGCCATATCCACCTAATGTATCTAGAAATGTATATATTCCAAGAAAACCACTCACACTATCCTTTACCAAAATTCCAAGACATATTCCTATAATTTACCTTATCCGTAGCCTAATCCTTAGACATTTCCTTAGGTTTCTCAGTATGGTTTTCTCATCCTTGCTTCCAAAGGATAAATAATCCTTTTCTCTGATACCAAATACAATGACCCTCACTATTCATATATTAATATTACATCACTTTTGCATAATACTTAAAACATTATACAAATGGAAGTCCAAAGGTAATATTAATTTAGTTCCTTTGGAAATGTGGAAACATAAACACTGGTGCATAAATTAGCTACATCATCTCCCACTGGGTTCTTCTTCACTAGCACCTTTCTTAGACGCATCAAAAATAATATGCATCTTCATAACCTAGGGGAAAAGAAACATAAAAAAGGGTGAGATCATATTCTCAGTAAGTTTAAAAAATGAGAGATATATAAACATAATCATGAGAATATGGTTATGAGAACAGGATCATGAAAATAAAAGATCATACCCCGTGTAACAAAGATCATGAACATGAATCATGGAAAAAATCACGCCAGTTCATAAGACATGAATTATAATGAAATAAAAAACATAATCCATGAAAGAATAATATAGGAATAATAAATGGAATTGTGGAAAAAAATAAGCATATATAATGATTTCTATATTAGTCAAGGTATCACTGCTGATACCATCATAGTGGAAAAATTCCTTTACTAAACCAGGTTTACACCCCGTTATAGCTCTATATTACGGAACCGAGTTCACTCCTCATTCCGTCCCTATAATTTGGAACTGAGTTCACTCCTCATTCCAGCCATGTAATTCTAAACAAAGTTTACTCCTCATTCCAAAATTGTAATACTAAATCGAGTACACATTTTATTCTATCCATGTCTATCTCATGAGGTATAAATCTTTACCCAATGCATTGGAGGGAAATATAGGTCACACCCATCTCAAAATAAAATCATACATACATGTGCCACTAATTCATAAACATTCATATCATAATCCATGAAATGAAATTTATGTCATAAACATGTAATCATATCTTAACCTATAGAAAAATATAGGTTTCAAAATGATTTCATCAAAGCATTACACATAAATGGAAGTCGTATTCAAAAGCATGTCACCCATAGAAAAGAAACAACTGTCACACATATTATTCCATCATAACATAAAAGAATCAATAAAGAATATTAATGGAACCTTTAGATCATTTCCTAGAAAGGAATGAGTACCATCAAATGATGTCATCTTAGATGGAAAATAACTAGGAAATATATTTTTCGAAAACATTTCTTGAGGAAAATATCCTTTCTTATTTTAAAAAGAATTTTAAAAACATAAAACACATTGAAAACCATTTTTATTTAAAAATACTTTGAAAACATATAAAGAGTAATTAGAATCATTTTAAATCCTTTTACCTTGAAAAATTATAAAATAATTTTGAAATCTTTTTGAAAACATTTTTGAAAACATGATTTTTTAAATAAAATAGATTTCCAACCGAAAAGAGAAATACAATCAGATTTTCATAAAAACATTTTTTAGTTATATTAAGTATAAAAGAATGAAAAAATGGTACTAATACAATGAGATATCATGAGTAAATAAAGGAGAACAAAACTCATGAGTGTTCTTGATAGATGGATTATAATATTTCATCAATAAAATCATAATCATAAACATTCCCCATAAACAATGGGATTCTTTCAATAAACTCGTACCACATGGTAACTTGGGATCATACTATCCATATATGAAAATGGAATTAAATAAAGCTTAAAATATAATTAAATTAAGGGTATTTTTGATATAATATTTTAAATACACCTTGGGATAAAATGTAGGTGCATAACAAATCATGTGTCTCAAAGAAGGAAAATTGAGACCAAACTATCTTACTGATTTGGAAACTCCTAAAATATAAACCCCATAAAAGAAAGATCATAGAATGGATATGTAATTACCAATAAATATAATAAAAACAATCATATAATACATTCATGGGCTATATATACACTACCAAAATAGGGAAAGATGGGTGAACATGGCATGTATCTCACAGAAATAAAAAGTGAGATGAAATCCCCTTACCTTCTGTCTTGAATTTCATCGTACTCATACAAACATCCTATATAATAATTATAATTTTTTTATATATCTATAAAAAATACATATTATTATATTTAATACATTATATGGTTTTATTTTTATTTATATTACATACTCATTAACAATTCTATGTTGAGGTTTCACTTTAGGTAATATCCACTTTGTTCTTCGCATGTGTCGTAATTTTTATAATTTGGTCCTTATACGTATATCATGATTTATATAATTAGAAAAATGATATAAATATCATTTATATTCAGTAAATTTGTATTATAATTATTTATATTGTATAGAAGTATGAAATGGAATACACTATTCAGGGAGACGATAGACCATATGTATGCATGAACATTGTTTCCCTTTAATTGTCATATTGAAAGAAATAATGTAAATGAAATATATATATATATATATATCATTATTATAGTAGAATTATTATATCATATATATCATATATGTTTACTAATCCAATCCTTAATACATTCATTGTAGTGTCTGAAAAAATCACATCGATTTGAGGGGGCAGTATTCCACATTTCCTCAAACGATATTATCATATTTACACAGAATGGAAAGTGTAAAGATATGTGTTGTAAAAGAATTAAAAAACTGAAAATACATTTTAAATATCATATATATTATATATAATCAGATTTTCCATCCTAATACCCAGCATGAGAGGTGGTATAGGAGGAATGAACAATCATCATTTTGTGAGGTAGTAGTTCACCGTACATATAAATAGTATGTTCTTTACCCATTAGATGGAGGTGTGTGTAAGTATAGGTATAAACCATATCATAAAAAAATATTACTATATTTTGGATACTTATGTGGTTTTATAATAATGTAATAAGATAAATTGAGGTGGTGGATAATGAAAATAAAAGAAATGATCTTGAGGGAGGGTGTTACCCCTTAATCGGGTAACTCCTTTTCTTTTGCACTAAAGGGTATCATTGGATAGATTTCTGCCCAAAGTGAGGTCTCAAGGAGGAATTGAAGGATTTTTTGAAGTGTATTGGTCATATCATGGTCAAGCCAAAGTGGTTTGAGAGGTATGTGGAAGTCGAAGGAGAGGAGGCCTTTTTATAGTGGAGGAGTGACACTCTTGTAAATCTTTGGAAAGGGAATTTCACCCAACCTTTTCCCATGTAAAGTAGATCACATAATGTAAAATGGTATATCCAAGGGAGTATAGTGTCTAAATATGTCCAGAAAATTGGTGTTGGATAAGTTTCTAGGTTTTGGGCCCTTAATATTAGGGTTTAGTCACTTATTAAGCTTAATTTTACCATAATTGTAGAAATTAATTTTAACTACATTCACTAATATTTTTGGTGAAAAACCTAGTTGAAATTATTTGAAATTATAAATTATTCTGATTCATAATATGGATTTTTTTTTCAAATTCCAATCACATAGTTTTTATAAATTAATTTTATATTAATCCTGCATATGGGAAAACAATACAGGTTTTTAAAGTAAACAATTCAAAATGTTTGCTATGTTTTCATACCCAAATTTAAAGTTAAATTTATTACAATTACCTAAATCATATTAATTAATAAAAATATTATGCAATTAAACTTTGAAACCGATTTAAAATTAAATTTAACTATATAAATAAATTAGATGAAAAAGGAGTTTGGAATTAAAATTCAGTATTTTTCACTATTCATCCAAAAATGATGTTTCTCTGAAAATCCAAAAAATTCACCCTTATATAATTTTGAGATTATAAATTTTAAAATGAAATTTTCTTTATCAAATTAAATTTCTAAATGTGTCTAAAATTAATTTTATTGTTTTTCACAGAAGGACATAAAGAGCAGTTCATTTGAGAAAATTGTATTTTTAAACATAAAAAGACTTTACGAAAAATTATATTTTTCATTATCAATATGTTTTATTAATATAAAACCATTATAAAAAATATTTGAAAAGTTGTTACTACTATTTATATTACTATGTGTAATGGATAGGTTATAATTATCTTATTTAAATAATTATAGCAATAAAATAATGTTTCATAGATTCTCGATGTTGCGTGTAACACATTCCAAGTCGGTGTTGTGTGTAACGCAATCCAAGTTGGTGTTTCATGTATGCAATCCATGTTGGTGTCATGTGTAAGGAATGTTTGAATTTGAGATTTTATATAAAAAAACTTTTTTCAGTGTTTCTTGAAATGTAAAATATCAAAAGATTAAATTAATTTAATAAAAATATTTCACAAAATATCAAGGTGTTACATTCTACCCCCCTTAAAATGAATATCAAAAATTAAATTTATCTGAGTTTTCAAAGGTTTAATACTTGAATGTTTCATTCATAGGTAGCCACATTATTAGAATGAATACTAAAACTTCCCTTAAAATGGGAAAGTTCGAACCATAATGGTTACCCAAAGTAACATATAAATAGGTTTACATATAGGAGAACATAGGTTGGGAGTAAATATTGGACATAGAGGAAAAAAATAAATATATACAGGGAGAGATTACGATCATCAATTAAAAACAATTGAATGATAAAATGAATGTTGAGGTCCTCAAAGTCATATATCAAGGATGATTTAAAGGGACACCAGTTCAAAAAAAAAATAAGGTATTAGGGAAACACATTTTTTTATCATTATCCTATCTTTTAGTAATTCTTTTATTGACTAATAATATTTGGAAATATACTTACTTGATATATTTTTATAAAAAAAATCATTTTTTCATTGTGCTTTTATCTATATCTAATTCATCCATTACTTCAAGAAATGGATGTCCAGAAATTAACATTGATGCTCGAAGCTCTAAAATATACTTTTAATAGATCTTAAGGCCTATAAAAGAATGAAAAGTATAACTATTTGCCTCTAAATATTGTTAAAAATCAATATGGCTACTACATTAATCTCTAATAAAAAAAGGTACTCTATTGTTCCATCATATATATTTATTCATCAATAAAAACTATACATTAACCAGGACATTGTGTAGGCCAGTGGTAGTCATGAAACCCATATCATCCTTTGGTCATGGGTTCAAGACCTGCAACATTTTCAGACTTGATTGGTTTTCACTTGATATACATATTATCCTTTTTATAAAACCACACTAATAAAAGTTTCTAAATAAACATGAAGGACATCCTTTAAATAAGGTTAATCACGAAATATCATTTTAACCAAGGTTTTCAATATAATCTCAATAGATGAATAATTCCCCCAAAGTTTAACTTAAAATTTTCATGAATGGTTAACCTTATATCCCTTCTGAAAGATGAGAATACAAAACTTTAGAAAGAAATTCATTAAATCAGATTAACATTGATCCCCTATATATCACAAATTAGCTCTTGGTTGTCACTTTAAAAACATTTAAATACCCTCATTATAAATTCTCTGGAAACATGGTAATAACCTGAATTACCCAAAATCCTTTTGGAAAACATGCATGCCTATTTATTGAATATATTACTGGATATATTCCATAAATCCAATAAGTTGTAAACTTCATCCGTGATAGCATAAAATACCCATCATTAAGTCCTTAATTAGTTCTAATGTAATCAATGCCCTTGTATTTACTTATATCCAACATATATTTATCCAAACAACATTACGGTAACATAAGGAACATATTGAGGGTTATCTTTTCCTTATTAATGCATTTTCCATGTAAATTACCTTTAAAATAAATCACTTTTTTATTCCATCATGCCCATTTAATGTATTCTTGTAAATCATTAGAAAAAAATATAAATTGGACAATCCTTATATATTTAACCTTTCATAATTCTTGAATCTAAATACAAAAAAAGTTCAATTATTCCACTTCATCCTTAATCCATTAACAAGGATAACTCACCTTATTACAAAATACTTCTTTAATTTCACAGTTCATATGTAATCTCTTCATTATTGGCAATGTAACCATTAGTATCACCACCTTACTGATTCTCTTCAAGAGATTTCATCTTGAAACATTGTGTTGCATAATGATTGTTTATTCCACACTTAAAACATGTAACCTTCAAGGATGTCTTAGGAAGACCAATATTATCATCCATTTTATTAACCCAACTCATTATTTTTCCCTTGCAACCACTTGCTTTGTGTCCTTTTCCACAGTCAAAACATCTTCTTATTCCTCTAAGACATTCACTTAGGTGATTATTTCCACATTCTTGATACTGAGGAAACCAAATCGTCTTTCCTCCATGGTATCAATTACCCAAACACTAAGTGAACTCCTTACTTCATTTTCTTGGTGAGTTTGAGAGTTGGTTAAGATACAGGTTAGTAATCATGTTTCATGTAAACTGATTGGGCATAATCACAACATATTTCACTCCAGTTATCACCCCACTTGACTTTTCATTTGCAAATTATCCATAATATTCATTGTTAATCTAGTTCCTTTCAGTTCCCACCATTAAATAAAACCAGAAGCATAGTGTGATCATTACTTATCATAGTATAAAACCACATAGTCATGTAAAGAATTACTTATAAGATATTTAAATCATGACACCTTCCTTAATCTATGACACCAAAGGTTTATCCTAGTTTATTCATAGCCAAATTATATTTAAATCCTTCATGATGGTTTATGAAGACTATGTGAATTCCCAAAGCACATACCTTGGAAGTTTCAAACAAAGTGTGTTGCAAGACCCATTTTTGAGTGCCATATTACCCCGAGTCATGCCCGAAACATCTTGTTGGAGTTGTTACTCATAGTTACATTTGTGCCAGATCCACATCCACTTGTAATATCCAGATAGTGATGTATTACTATGAAACCACCCAATATATCCTTTACTAAAATCATAGGATATTTTCTTATACTTTTACTTATACTTAGAATTATCCTTAGACATGTCCTTAGGGTTCTTAGTAAGGTTTTATCATCCTATATTCCAATGGTTAACTAAAACATTTCATTGATACCAATTATTACAAACCTCACTTTTCATACATTAACATTACATCACTTTTTCAGAATACATAAAACATTATAAAAATATATTCCCAAAGACTGTATTTGTTTGGTGTCTTTGGAAACATGGAAATATAAAACTGGTGCATAAATGAGATACATTATCTCCCACTAGGTTCTTCTTAACTAGAAACCTTCTTAGTCACATCAAACGTAATATGTATCCTCATAACTTGGGGGAAAGGAAAAATAAAAAGGGGTGATCTCAGATGCTAAGTAAGCGTAAAAAAGGGCTGTACTTAATCATAATCATGAGAATAATGGTATGAGAACATGATCATGAAAATAGAAGATCATACCCTGCATAACAATGATCATAAACATGAATCATGACATAAATCTTGGCATTTCATAAGACATGAATCATAAAAAAATAAAGAACATAAGCCCTGAAATCATAACATAGTAATAATACTTGGAATTATGTAAAAGACAAAGGTATATATAATTATTTCTATAGTATTCAATGCACCGATACTAAGGCCATGTTAGCAGAATAATTCCATTACTGAACTGGGTTAAAACCCCATTCCAGCCCCTTATTTCTGAACCGACTTCACTCCTAGTTCCTTCTCTATAATACTGAACTGAGTTCATTCCTCATTCTAGCCTTCTAATACTAAAATGAGTTCACTCCTCATTCTAACCTTGTAATACTGAACCGAGTTCATTTATCATTCCATCCATGTTTATCTCAGGAGATATAAATCATTACCCAATGCATTGGAGGGAGATATAGGTTCCACCCATCTCAAAATGAAATCATACATACATGTGCCAAGAATTCATAAATAATTATATAAGAACACATAAAATTAAATGGGTGTCATAAAAATGTAATCATAAATTTACCTATGAAAAAATATAGGTTTCATAATAATTTCAACAAAGAATAACCTGTAAAAGGAAGTGGGTTTCAAAATCATATCACCCGTGGAAAAGAAATGGGTTTCCTAAACATTATTCCATCAAAACATAAGTCATTAAAGAAATAATATGAATAGAACCTTTGGATTATTTCTCATAAGGGCATGATTAGCATTTAAATATGTCACATTAGATTAAAAATAACTTGGAAATATCTTTTTTTGAAAACATTTCTTGAAAAAAATATCCATTCTTATTTGAAAAAGGATTTTTAAAGCATAAAACATTTTGAAAAATATTTTTTTTGAAAATAATTTGAAAACATATTAATGGGGTTTGAAATAATTTTGAGAACCTTTTTCTTTTGAAACTTATAAAATAAGCATGAAAAAATTTTGAATTTTTTTTAAAGATGGTTTTTTAAATAAAATCGATTTGTGATTGAAAAGTGAAATACAATCAGATTTGTCTTAATTTTTTTTATTAATTATATTAAGTAGAAAAGAGTGGAAAAATGGTACTAGTAAATGGATATATATTGAGTAAATGGGGGATAAAAGACTCATGATTGTTCTTGAGATATGGATAATAAGATTTCATCAATTAAAGCATAATCATAAATAATCCCAATAAACAATGGGATTATTTCAATAAACTATTACCACATGGTAACTTGGGACCATACTATCCATGTAAGAAAATGGAATTAAATTAAGCTTAGAATATCATTAATAGAAGAATATTCTTGATTTAATATGTCAAATACACCTTTTCATATAATGTAGGTGTATAATAAAACATGTGTCTCAAAGAAGGAAAATTGAGACCAAACTATCATATCGATTTGGTAACTCTTGAAACATAAACCGCATGAAATAAATATCATAGAATGGATATGTAATTACCCAAAAAATTTATGAATAATAATCATATAATATATTCATGAGTATTATATACACCATGTAAAAATGAAAGAGTGGTGAACACGACATGTATCTTACAGAAATAAAAAGTGAGATGAAATTCCCTTACCTTATGTCTTGAATTTCGTCATAATCATAAAAAACTTGTGTATAAAAAATATAAGTTTATTATATATCTATCAAATAAACACGTTCTTATATCTAATATCTTATATATTTTTATTATTACTTCATATTACCTTCTTGTTAACAATTCTATGTTAAGGTTTCACATCAGGTAATATCTGCTTTGTTCTTCCCATGTGTCTTAATTTTTATATCATTGGTCCTTAAACTTATATCATGATTTTAAGAATGTATAAAATGATATAAATATAATTGATATTCATAATATGTGTATTATAATAATCTATAGAATATATAAGTATGAACTGGAATACACTGTTCATAGAGACGGTAGGTTGTACGTACGCATGAACATTGTTTCCCTTTAAATGTCTTATTGAAATAAAGAATGAAAATGATAAATATAAATATAAATATATTTATATATAATTATTCCAATAGAATTATTATATAATATATATCATATAATTCCACTAAACCCATTCATAATACATTCCATGTAGAGTGTGAACGAATCAGATCGCTTTGAGGGGGCGGTAGTCCACTCTTCCTCAAATAATATTTTCTTATTTACCCAAAGTGGAAAGTATATAGGTATGTATTGTACAAGAATTAAGGAAACTTAAAATACAACATAAATATTATATATATTATATATAAATATCGTTTTCATCATAATTCCCACCACGAGAGGTGGTAAATGAAGAATGAACAATCATCATTTTGGGAGGTGGCAGTTCACCGTACCCATAAACCATATGTTTGTTACCAATTAGATGGAAGAGTGTATAAGTGTAGGATGAAAACTTATCATTACAAAATTTTATAATATTTAGGATAATTATATTTTTTATAGTCTTGGAATAATATTAATTGAGGTGGTGGAGAATGAAAATAAAATAAAGGAGCTTGAGGGAGGGTGTTGCCTCTTAATCGGGTAATTCCTTTTTGTTTTCACAAATGGGATTACTTTGATGGATTTATGCCCAAAGTGTGGTATCAAGGATGTATTGGGGATTTTTGAAAGTTTATTTGGAAGATATTGGTCAATAAAAAGTGGTTTGAGAGGTGTGAAGATGTGGGATGAGAAGAGGCCTTTTTATAGTGGAAGAGGAGTTGCACTCTTGTAAATTTTGGGAAAGGGAATTACACCCACATCCCCCCCTGACAAGTGGCTACCATAATGGGAAAATGTATATCCAATGGAGGATATGGTCTTTATATGTCAATAAAATTTGTTTTGGATATGTTAATAGTTTTTTGGGCCCTTAATATTAGGGTTTAGTCCCTTATTATGTATAATTTTACCCCAATTGGTGTAATTAATTTAACTTCATTCACTAATATTTTTCTTCAAAAACTAATTTGACCTTATTTTGATATTATAAATTATTATGATTCCAAATATTGAGTCCATTTTTCTAAATTCCAATCATATAAGTGGTAGAAATAAAACGTTGAAATTAATTTCGCAGACGGGACAAAAATGCGAGGTTTTAAAGTAAAAATGTCTAAACATTTAATAAGTTTTTATACCCAATTTCAAATTAAATGGATTAAAATGACTTAAATCATATTAATTGATAGAAATATAATAAAATTAATTTTTTTATAACCAATTTAAAATATAATTTATCCTTATACATAAATTAGATGAAAAAGCATCTTTGAATTAAAATTCTGTATTTTTCACTATTCATCCAAAAATGATGTTTCTACAAAAAATCCTAAAAATTTACCCTAAGATAATTTTGAAATTATAAATTAAAAAATGATTTTTTTTTTCCAAATTCAATTTCTAAATTTTCTAAATTTACTTTTATTTTTTTCACATATGGACTTGAATAGAATTTCATTCGAGAAAATTGTAATTTTAAACATATAAAGACTTTACCAAAAATTATATTTTTCATTATCAATATGTTTTATTTATATAAAACTATTATAAATAATATTTGAAAACTAGTTAACACTACTTTTATTAATATTTTTATTTAATATGTTAGAGCTAAGTCATTTAAATAATTATAACAATAAAATGATGTTTTGTAGAGACCCGGTGTTGCGTGTAATGCACGCCAAGTCGGTGTTGCATGAAATGAAAAATATAAAAAGATTAAATTAATTCAATTTTTTTCAAAAATTATTGCATACATGGTTTTTTTATATGACTATTAAATCATTTTAAAGATAAACAACTTAATAGTATTATAATTCCAAGATCCAAAGGTATAATGTCTTGGGAAAACTATGACCACAAATAACATTTAAAAATTAAAACATAAACATTTATTTAATTCCTTCTTCTCTAGCTTCTTTATTTCCCTCTTGTTCTCCATAGTAAATGTAATCAACTGAGGATATAAATAAAAAAAGAGGTGAGATAAAATCCCATTAATTGGATATATAAGAAAATATAACATGGGGTGAGCATAAAATCATCATCATAATCATGATATGAGACATTAGATAAAAGGATGGAATGTGGTAATGCATAAAAACGAAACATCATGTCTTAGTGGTTAACTACCACACATAGTTGTGAAAAAATCTAGAATATTTTTCATGCATATTTCACTTATTCTCATGAGATACATAACATTACCCAATTCATTGGAGCACTAAATAATTCTAAGCACACCCGTCATATCATAACATTTACATTGCGTAATATAATTCTGGGCGCACCCATCACATCATAACATTTACATAATCATGCATGCCACATAGAACATATATCAATCTTGAATATAACATAACCCATGGAAATTAATGTGTTTCATTGTACACATTCATAAAATTTTAGGTTCCCAAAATAAATATGGAATATCATACTTGGTATAATAAACATAAATCTTGAGTGAAGAAGAAGCAATCGCAAGAGGAGTAAAATGTGTGTTTATAGAAAGAATAGTTGTTTTGGAAACGTCATTTAACATGTCATAAAACTAAATTTATAACATTTATATCAGATAAAAGGTAAGATAATGATAAATAAATTATATTAATGGAATATCCATACTAAAAATGGAGTGAAAGAGTGTAACCCAGAGAATGAGAGTTGGGTTCGAGAATTCCCGTTACCTTATGTCCAATTGCATCATTAACTTTAATATCCTTTATAATAAAACTATATTCATTAATTAACAAATTCAGAATCTTTAAAACATGAATTTGAATCATTATAGTTTTATTATGTTCATTTATGGGCTTTTGTATGAGTTATAGAGTTTAATTTCATCTTATAGGAACATTGGTTTTATTGGTTTTCATGACCGGTTAACTTGAATTCAAGTATGGAATATCATGTTGAATGGGTGAAATTCTCTAGAATTAAAATTATAAGATATTAATGAACATCCATATGGTTAAGTGATCATATATTTAATTTGGTTATTTGGGTTGAGGATGAATCATTAGAAAAAACATTTAATGATAATCGCTTGGATTAACTGGCGATTTTTCGATTACAATGAACTAATTTTGTTTCATTATTTAATATCATGTAAATATAATGGTCCAGAACATTAAATAATATAAAATGAATATATTTTAATCTGTTTCAACCATAAAAATGGTTTCATGAATAGAATTGAATATGGTAATATAAATTGTAAACTTGTTGTCCTCGAAAGCGATTAATTAACAGATATTGGACAATGTTTTCATTTTAGTATAAAGTGGGGGGAATAGAGAGATGATGATGAAATATTACATTAACATGATAAAATTCTAATAAATTTAAGATAATGGAGTTTTCATGCCTCTATTACAATGGTAGGTGAGGATAAAATAAGAAAATAAAGGACCTGAAAAGAAAATATGAGAAAATGAAAGAGGAATTTGCCTCCTGAATTTATCCTCATTGAGAGCCTCCTTAGGGCAAGAGTTTTGGTCTTTTAAAGAGACTAGGAGCTCTTGTATGTAGGAAAGGAGATTGGGAATATATTTTAGCGTAATTTTGATAATGATCATGCCTTGATAAGTGTAGGTAGAAGAGGGGGTGAGGGGTGGTATTTATAGTGGAGGAGAGGGGTGATTTTTGAATATCTTATTCATTATTTTATGATATTGATCAGGAAAAGAAATATTATTGAGTCTTGTGACAAAAAATAGTAATAAGTGCAGGTGATTTTGAGATAGTGGACTTACATGAGCAGTAAATTATATTTATGACACAATAATTCAAGTATTTAGCTTTTATTGTTAATTATTGTATTTTACTATTCAGCAAAAATTGAATTATCTTAGAAAAATCCCAAAAATTCACCCTAACCATTTTTCAATGTGCATAATTCAAAAATGAACTCCATTTTATCAAAATAAGTTTCTAAATATGAGAAATTTAATTATTATATAAAATAATATTTTATTCAAAAAATAACAATTTTAAATCTATAACTGATTTTATAACACTTTTAAAATTTAATTATAGTCTCATGAAATTATATTTTAACCATAAGAAAATAAAATAATAATTTATGATTACATTTTAGAGAAATACATTTTAATTTAAATTATTAAATTAATCATAAAATTATTATTAAATATTTACAAAAATACGAACACAAATACTATGATCATATTATGACATATGCGATTCCTAAATTTTATTTATACTCATGGGTGTGGTTACTATTCATTTGGCCAATTTACTATTCATAAGGGTCAAATTACAATTCATGAGGGTAGGTTACTATTCATTAGGGTATGTTACTATTTACCAAAAATTAAGTTGATTCTATCACACTCTAAATAACTTACTAATCACAACCGTTTCAGTCCATTTTTCGAAATTCAAAACACAGTAGTGGCAAAATTACATTTAATACTAATGTTACTCTTTCATCAGTGTAGATTCCTTAACTTCTAAGAATACCTCTTATTTCATTCATTCTTCATTTATAAAGTTCAAATTGTGTTCCATATGTAACCTTATGTGATTATACTGTAAGACATAATTATAAGAAAGAAATTTCCATCGATAAAACTTTGGGTCATTACATTCTTCCTCTCTTATGAAATTTTACCCTTCAAATTTAATTTTACATAATTTTGTGAAAACAAGTGAGGGTATTTCTCCTTTATCACTTCCTCTGGTTCCCATGTTGCTGCTTCATACTTATGGTTTCTCCAGAGTACTTTGACCAGGTTGGTAGTCTTGTTGCATAGAATATTATCTCTACGGTCCAAGATCTTTACTGGATACTCTATTTAAGAGAGATCATTCTCTGACTATACATCCTATGGATTTAGTACATGTGTGGGATCTAGTTTGAACTTCCTTAAGAGGAATACATGGAATACATCACGTACTTGAGACATGTTAGGTGGAAGTGCCAGTTGATAGACCACAACTCCGACATGATAAAGGATATCAAAGGGGCCGATGTACCTGAGGCTCAATTTTCCTTTCTTCCTAAATATTATGATCCTCTTCTATGGGGATATGTGGAGAAATACTATGTTTCCAATTTTAAACTCAAGGTTTCATTTATGATTATATTCATAGTCTTTTGTCGACTTTGAGCTTCCTTGATGTGTTGTTGAAAGGTTTTAACCTTTTCCACCATTTCATCAACCATTTCAGGTCATAGGAGTTTATGTTCACCAACATCATCCCAACACACTGGTGTTCTGCATCTTTTAACATAAATGACTTCATATGGGGCGTTTTAGATACTTGAGTGGAAAATGTGGTTATAGGAAAACTCAACAAGAGGCAGATGTTAGTCCCATCCTCCTTTGAAATCCATAGAGCACGATCTCAACGTGTCTTCCAGTGTCTAGATAGTTTGCTCAGATTGGCCATCAGTTTTAGGATCATAAGTCGTACTGAAGTTCAACTATGTAATCAGAGCATGTTGGATACTTTTCTAGAACATTGAAGTGAATCTTGGATCTCAATCAGATAAAATTGATAGTGGTACTCCATGCAGCCTTACCACTTCTTTGATATATATTTGTGCGAGATGATCTATCGATAAATCCTCTCAAATTGCGATAAAGTGAGATGTGTTTATGATATGATCCACAACAACTTATATAGAATTGTTTCCTCTGGATGTCTTTGGAAGTCTGATGAAAAAGTCCATTGTGATGTTTTTCCATTTCCCTGTTGGTATGGGTAATGGTTACATGAACCCCTTAGAATTTTTCCTTTTAGCCTTCACTTTATTACATACCAGACACCTCGATGTATATTCAACTATCTCCTTCTTCATATTGTCCCACCATTAATTATCTCAAAGATCATGATTTATCTTTTTTCTCCTTGGGTGAATAGAGAAGGTTGAGCTATGTGTGTCACTCAGAAGATGCTTCTTTATCTCTGGATTAGATGGTGCACATAGTCATGTACCAAATGACACAACTCCATCACCATCAATCTTGAACTTAGAGGATTTCTCATTTCTGGTATATTTCCCCCTTTTCATAATTTTTACATCGTTCCTTTGAGTGTCCTTTATTTTCTATACAAGGGATGGTTGAGAAATCATTTAAGAATGGATTTATGAGGTTCCTTCTTTAATGATTCCCATTTCCATCCTTTAGAAATATAAGAACAGTGTATCCTTATCAATTATCATCATTGATAATGTTGCAGGATCCTTTCTGTTTAGAGCATCAGACACATTATTCACCTTACCTAGATGGTAGTGGATTGATCAGTCGTAATCCTTGATGAGATCTAACCATCTTCACTGGTGCATATTTAGCTCCTTCTATGTGAATATATATTTTAGGCTCTTGTGATCATTATATATCTCACGCTTCTCCCAATAGATATAATTCCGCTAGATTTTTAACACAAAGATCACAAATTTCAACTCCAGATCATGCATAAGATAGGTCTACTAATAGATCTTCAACTACCTTGAGACATAGGATATCACTTTATCATTTTTCATTAGTACACAACCTAATCCCTTCTTTTAAGCATCACTATATACCACAAATAGTTCACCACTTGTCAAAAGTGTGAGTACTAGCGTAGGGATAATCCTCATTTTTAACTCTTTAAAGAAGTCTTTACATTCACTAGTCCAGAAAAAAATTTCTCCCTTCTGAGTGAGCTTGGTTATTTGATTTAAAAATCATTAGACGTTCTTCAAAAATCTCCGAGAATACCCTTCTAGACCAACGAAACTACAGATATCTACTACAGATGTTAGCCTTGGCCACTCCTCGATAGCCTTTATCTAGGAAGGGTCCATAGATATTATTTTATTGGTGATAACATTCCCTAATAATGATATTTCTTCCATCCATAACTCACATTTACTATACTTTGCATAAAAATTATCTCTTCTCATAATCATTAGTACAGTATTCAATTGTTCCCCATGTTCTTCATTGCACTTGGAGTATATTCAAATATCATCCATGACGACTCTACAAATTTTTGAGGTAATCTCTAAAGATTATATTCATTAAGTCCTTGAATATTTCTTGGGCATTTGTGAGACCAAAATTAACCACTATAAACTCATAGTGTCCATACCTTTTTCAAAAGAATGTCCTGGGAATATCCTCCTTCCACACCTTTAATATGTGATATCCCAACCCGAAGGTCCATCTTAGAGAAATAATTATCCCCACATAGTTGATAAAATAAGTCATATATTACTGGAAAAGGATACTTATTCATTATAATGATTTTTTGAGCTTACAATAATCAATAAAGAGGTGCATTGATCCATACTTCTTCTTGAGAAAGAGGACTGGTGCACCCCATGGTGAGGCACCTGATAGCCCACAGGGTGTCGTTGAATTATTATGGGGCTAAACAAATTTAATTATTTATTAAATTCAGGTAAACTACCTAAAAATGTCGTAATTGGTAAGCCCAAGTATCGAACCAACAGAGATAGTCTGTATGTTCTAAATTAATTAAGAAACTGAAATGGAAATTTGTTTAATCCATTTAGAGAAAGTAAAGAAATAACAAGATTGATTGGGTTGTGATTCAAAATAGAAGAGTTCTAGGTTTAGTGATTTCTGGTTTGTGTGATAGGGATTAAATTGATATGGGTTTATTTAGTTTTGGTGTCAGAATTGGGTCAGCAAGGATCCTTGGCCTGGTTACACAACCTTGATTATGTGTTTGTACATTTAGAATGGTCATCTACTTATTGAAAGGGAAAAACTAGTTGACCCTAAACTGTCTTTAAACATAATCAACCTAGATTGCGTAATGGCCATACACAAACTAAGGAGATTAAATGTTGCAATAATAATACAACTCAGAATGCATCAATAGTCATGTAATATGAAAAGAGAATGAATTGGAATTGAATAACAGTTTTCATCAATCCAAAACATGAATAATAAATAGAAAATATCCCATAACATGACATCCCATATAATCACATCACCTAGCACTAAATGAACTACCCACTCATGCTAGGCATGATGAGAGCGAGCATCATCGATACCTAAATAAGGAAGGCAGTTAAGGTCAATGGTGAATCTAGGCTCTGTATCATCACTTTGTCATCTGGTGGTCACCCGTTGGTGTCACCCTTTCTCCCTCTAGTTTAGAATGTCTTAGAAGGGTGGCTAGAGGCCTCTTTTTATAGGTAAACTCATCCAAAACCTACAGCCTCGTATCCCTAAATTTTTTCTACATGTCACCAGGTAGATGACGTGTACATGAGTTACACATCATGTACCCTATATCTGATTTTTACTCCACCATGTTGAATTCGCGGAAACTTTTCACACTGTTTTGACTTAGGTCACATCATGTAATCCCTACTCATGATGTGTACTTGTAGTTCACAGCGTGTACCAACATCATGACTTGTCCTGGGTGCCTGCTTCCACTTTAAGAATTCATGTCATATATTCATGTTACATGACGTGTACTAGTTTTCCCACATTTTCTAGCTCTACTTCATCTTCAAAAATCCGGTGTCGTGCCACTCCACTTCACTCATGACGCGAAGGGTCGTTTTGCTCATATTTTCACCCCTTTTCATTCCTTTTACAAATATTTGTAGTTCCTAGCATAAAAACATAGAACAAATCAATTTGATAAAAAATTGGAAAGATTATTCATTTAAATAGAAAATTCAATACATAAAATACTCGAAAATATATTCATGAAATACAACTATCAGTACTTGGGTGTATGAAACCCAAATCTAGGTTCTCATGTAACTACTTCTTCAGTTCTTCCAGCTCAATTGTGGCCATTCTATAAGGTGTCATTGATATAGGAAGTGATCCTGGAACAATTTCAATTGAGAAATCAACCTCTTGGTTAAGAGGAAGACCGAGCAATTCTTTAGGGAACACATCAGTGTGGTCCCTTATGATAGGAATGTCTTCAAACATGATTCTATCCTTTATCTCAATCATTTGAGCTAGATATTCTTTCTCATAAGGAAATAATATCCACACATGAGACAATGGATTTAAAGGAGATTCATCTTCCTCCTTACACTTGTATTGAATTAGAGGATGCCTTGGGATATAAAAAGTAATCTACCTTTCCCAAAAATTAAAATTGTCTTTATATAACGATAGGCAATCCATGACCAATACACCACAACAAAAAATAAATGTAGTACTGGTTTTTTTGCTATAGCGGTGGTTAAAACCATCGCTATATGTTTCTGCGACGGTTTCAAAAAACCGCCACAAAAATTTCTGTCGGCATTCAACATATGGTGGTTTCTTCAATTTAACTCCATTTTCTACAAACACTCATAGAATGATAATTTCTTAGTAGTTTATTTAGTTTTAGCGGTGGTTTGTCCTAAAAAAATTCTAGTCTTGCGGCGGTTTTCAACTATCGCAATATTCTGATGTTTTTACCAAATAAACAGCCACTAAAATGGATAAAACTGTAGCTAAATTAAAAATTTCCATATTTAAATACCATAATATAGCAGAAGTTTAAACCTCCATGAAAGAAAACTATATCCAGCGATGGTTTAAACTACTACTAAATCATGAATTACTAAAAAACAAACTGCAGATTCTGTAGCCCTAGAACCTGCAGCCAAAACAACATAAGAATAATAATGAAAATTTTACAAGATCATCAAATATATAATCATCCTGGATGATGAATACCAAGAGAACCAATCAATCCCTTCAATTTTTGGAATACGATTACAATCAATCATTTCAAAACAAGTCTCTTGCAAGTACTTCTTTAAACTATTACACAACACATTTCTAAGGAACACTTAGACAAATTTGATATTGAATTAATAATAATTCATGCAATAATTGAACCAAAATAAAGATAAATGGAATATAAACAACTATATGGAATATCCATAATAAAACCATAATGAATATGAGATTATTTGACTATTAGAGGTCTCCTTACCATTAAAAATATCACCAAAATGGTTGAACATAAAGTGAAAATGTTTCAACAATACATCCCTACAACCCAAATAAGATATCATGATCACTCTCTATAAAAAACCATCTATGATGAAAATTTGAATCCTCAAAGGGAAGATACACTCAAAACAACCTGAAGATACCAAAAGAGAAATCACTGTAAATATCCTTAAATGATCTAAAATCCCACAAGCAAGGATTAAAACTCACTAGGATTTATAGGATTGAGATATCATTGTATGGATAAGTTATATAAGACCTTAGTTTGGTGAGAGATAACATAGAACAATACTTGGTCAGAAGGACTGGGTCTTGATGTGAGATTTGGAAAAGGGTATAAACATTCCTACAATGGTTGGGGTTCGATTGAGATTACGGTCTTGGAGAAAACCATGGGGTTTTGTGTCATTAATTGACCTATAGGGGCTCTAATTGGGACACGAGTATGCTAAGAGATACACCACATATTCACCCCCAATAGGTTAAGTGCTAGTAATAAGAACAAAGTAATAATATCAATGAAGTGGGAGGATTTATCCAATTGTACGTAAACACACACACACACACTCATCTCCTTGAAATAGTGCATATGTATTATAAAATAATCCTACATGGTGTAAAAAATTCATGTGGTAACTTCTATTCAATACATAAAAATGAGATAGATAAATATCTAGAAAAGTTAAGGGCTCAAATACATGCCTAACCAAGAAGAAGGAAAATAGGTCCAATCTAGAAACAACTAAAAGAGAAAAGAAGAGGAGTTCCCAACTCAATAACCCTAAGTCTGAGTATAAACATAATTAGTAAGGTAATATGAAAAAAGTGGGAAATAGTAGAATATAATAGTTAGATCAACCTATATGTAAAATAGAGACAAGAAACTAAACATCATATATGATCATAAAGAAATTTCAATCTCCATAGCCAGTTGAAACACATCATATAGACACATGGTTATACAACACATACATAGGGAACCCATTTTCCCGATCCCATCTAAAATATAAGAAAAAGATAAAAAAATACACACATTCAACCTATTGATATGTGAACAAACCCTCTCCACTAATCATTGCCCAATGATGAACTTTGCTCGTCACCCTCTCCATCTCCATCTCTACTTCTTACTTTCGGCACCTGTAACAAAATTATATTGAAAATTAAACAATGTTTTATATTTATATTTAAACTTAAAATCAATAAAAGGTTGTGAACTAAATGATTTTTATGTTTTTTTATTTACCTTCTCACCACCAGTCATCACTATAAAATCCCTATTCACTCCACCATGATTCTCCTTCCCAAGGACATTACCAACTCGGTCATCCTGGGAGACTGAGTAGGACTGCACAGGATTGAAATCCCATAGTTCTTTAATTTTTACCTATAAATCAAATATCAGTCATATTATAAAAAATATATATTAACATATTGATAACTAATAATAAGTTATTATAATGAAAAATGGATTGATACCCCCAACTTCTTTGGTAGGTTCATTAACAAAACTCCCATCAGATGTTTTATGAACATCGAACCACACATCTGTTCAGGATGCTTGGTGGCCTAAACTCTGTGACTGCATTAAAAAAATATAAATCAACAATTTAATATATTAAATAGATAATATTGTCTAATAAATATTTAAACTAATGAAAATATTACCAGATTCGATCGACTTCGAGAAAAACTCTTTAACCCCACAGTTTGAGGGATGATTTTCTTAGCCCGATTCGATGCATCCTTTCTTTAAATTACTGTCATTTAATCAAATAAAATTATGTTCATAACATATATATGAAAAAATTCATATAGAAAAAAATATAAATGATAACAGATGCACAGTAATTATAGACAAAATATATATAACAATGATAACGAATGACTGGACAAATGACATAAGTGGTTGATAAATGAATCGAAAATTGCACATACAATCATTTTATTCTCCAATCATGTTTGTTTCTGGCTTAATCAATACTTCATCTACGTCATCCACCCTTGCAAGACTAATATTTTCAATGTCATGATGAAAAATGATTCCACTTCCTACTGTTTGTGGGATTCAATGTCAGAGGTCAAATCTTCCACTTCATCACTCATATCAGAAATGTATCTTTGTTTTACATGAGAAACTACAATCTACCCTTTATCCACAACATCTTTCAAATAATATTCCATTTTCTATTGTGATGATAAGATATACAGATCATGTAGTTCACGGTCACCAACATCCATCAAGCGAGAGAAGTTCACAGAAGTAAATTGCAAAGAATCTCTTTGAACACCCTTGATAATATTCACCCAATTGAATTTGAATAAAACAACTAAAAAATTATCATGGAAGTTTAATTCTATAATATCACAAAACTTTCTATAGTATCCCACTTCAGAAAATGTAAATATTACCCTATTATGTGTTTTCAAACCCTCATCTCAATCGACTGTACGGAATCTAAAGCCATTCACATTGTAAGCATTGAACTTTCTAGCTTGTTTTAGAGGACCCCAAGAAAGAAACATAAAATCTTCTAAAAAATCTTCTCAAGTATCAGTATTTATGATCTAAAAAAAGTAATATACATTATTAGATTTAAAATATATATGTATCAACCTAATATTCATATTGATTGCAATATTTATGAACTTACGCATCATGAAAACCATTCTACAAGCTCTTTATTACCAACTTTTATTATATAATTATAATTTTATGTTAATCCTCTAGTTTTTCTCTTTGTTTGAATCCTCAACAATTCAAAAAATTAATTTTCAATTTCACTATTAAGCAGCACATATCTATGTGCCTGTAATAATTCCATTTCTGTTTGTATAATATTTGAGCTCCTCCCAACTGATCGACCAATAACAAGAAAGATTTTAGATTTCTAATGTATTTCAGATTGAGTTGATGTGTCATCAAAACTTCCAACTTGATAGAAACATGTCTCAATATCATCCAAGTATCAAGAACAAAAGGTAAGACACTCCTATGCCAAATAGCCTTCAGAAATAGAGCCTTCAGGTTGAACTTTATTTTTCATGTATGATTTCAAATTCCCAATATATCTTTGAAATAAAATAAAATAACTTAATTATGTATTTGATGAAGTTACAAGAATTTTTTACTCACATTAACAACATATAAATAAAGTACCTCTCAATTGGTTACACGCATCGATAATGTATGGGGCCTCTTAATTTAGCTTCCTCAACCAAATGCACTGTTAAATGTGTGATGGCAGTATAAAATGACGGAGGAAAGATCACCTCTATGGAATAAAGTGTCAATAAAAATCTATCATGAAGGTATTCAAGCTTAAATAGATGTAGTGTTTTCTAACATAGTTTTCTAAAAAATGTGCATAATTGGAGTACAATAGTAGTAACATTTTTATGTAATAATGTACGTAATGCCAATGGAAGTAACTACTGTAACAATATATATGAATTGTGGCTTTTAAATCCATGTAACTTATGATTATTTAAGTCAAACAAACTTGATATGTTACTTAAATACTCATTAGATACCATCACATGTTTTAAAATTCTAAGGAATGTATCTTTATCCCTATTTTTCATTGCAAAAATTTCCGAAGCATACTTTCCATTCTCATCTGGCCAGAGATCATGCTTTATTATTATTGCTTGTAAGTCTTTCTGAGTATTGAGATAATCCTTAGGCTTTCCATACTCATTAAGAAATATGAAGATAAAATTGTCACAAATATTCTTCTCAATATGTATCATATCAATATTATGCCAAAATAAATTAAAATCCCAATACAGACGTTTGAAGAATATACTTTTTTTCCATTATTGCATTCTGATTTCACTTAACGATGCACTTAGAACTCATTTCCCACTACCATTAAAATTATTCCCCTTCACAAATTCTTTTTCAACATTTCCATGTTATTCCAATGTTTCAAAACCTATTAAAAACTTTAGAGGTGGTTTACGATGAATGAAACCATTAAATTTTGACTTGTTCAGCCGAAATCCATGAGATGCATTGAGAAATATTCAATGACACAAGATACACCATTTTCTACTATGAGGTAGTCATTCAAGATCAAAATCAAAGTTAAAAAAAGGGCAAGCCAAAGACATATAAGTGTTCCAACCTGTTAAATTTTCAAGTCCAAGGAAGTCACTAATGGTCCACATTCGAGCAACTTTCATTTTGAACATTGTTCTAGAAGATGAATCATATGTCTCAACACCATTTCTCCATAAATTTTGTAATTCATTAGTTGAAGGCTGCATGTATACATGAATATCATTTCAAAAAATTTGTTTTCTAGGAATAATCATTAAAAATATAAAAGGTGTTTGTTACATACACATCCACAAAGGCATTTTATAAGGGATCAAAACAACCGGCCAAATGCTATAACTAGTACTGAAAGTCCCAAATCGGTTGAACCCATTGGAAATAAATCCCAATTTAACATTCCAAGGATCAAATGATAAATATGGATGTAATGTTTCAAATGTCTCCCACAATTGTGAATCTCTTGGATGACACATCTACCCATCATTGTTATTATCTACAGAATTCCACTTCATGTGTTCTAAGGTTTCAATGACATGGATAATCTTTTTAATCAAGTATTTAAAGGAAAATAACACAAAACCTTTGCAGGTGTGTTCCTTCTCTTCTTATTCATGGTAGTATATTGATTCATACTTCCAACATCACCCATAGACTTCCATCTAGAAGAAGACCATTTTTTGCAATCCTATCTGATTGAATCGTCTCCCCAATAAAGCATAAAATTATTGGGGCATGCATGTATTTTTTATAATTTAGACCAATGTTGTTAACATCGTTTTTCATATCATAAAACTAATCAGGGATCATTACCTCAGGAAATGCCTCATGCAACAATTCCATTATCATGAACATTGCCTTATTTTAATTCCACATAGGCGTTTGATATGTCACAACTTCAGCATAAAAGAAAGTTTTTTATATTCCAAACATCCAATATAAAACTCTTGATTTCCATATTCATAAAAACCATGAAATGAAATTTTCTACTCAGTGAAGTTTTCTCTTACATTATTCTCCATAGATTCAAGAGGAGGGTCTAACGATATGTTACAATCTTGATCTGGTTTTCCTACAGTGTCAAAAACATCACTTGTCACGTTGCGATTTATAGCACCCTAATATTTTTTGATGTTTATGTTGGTATATTGAAATTTAGAATGCATCATTTATAAGGTTTTTCATTTTAATGTCCATTATCTATGAATTTGGGAGCTCCTTCTGTGGATTGACACCAGTGCTCAACCTTTGTGTAATGTTCGATTCTACATGCCAAATCCAACACAAATATTTATTAGGGAATTGATTTAATATCAAGTATTCATAAACTTAATCTATCTTCAACCTTCTTCTAAATTTACATTTAGGACATGGATATCTTATTCTCTCATCAACAGATCAATTAAAAATTGCAAAACCTAAAAACTCCTCCAACCCCTTTGCATACTCAGGTGTGTTCCTTAATAATGTGATCCGACTTTTATCCATATATATCACAATATTCCTACACATTATTTAAAAAAACTAAAACACATAACTATTACTAAATAGGAAAAAAGATTCATATATACTAGTTGAAAAAATATGAATATGTTAAATAAGGATTTCCTATATAAATACATATGTTAAATATTGAAGCATTTTAAAAAGGATAATTGATATTCATACAGTCTAGTTGTGAGGAAAATGATAAGAAAAAGAGTAATATTCGTTATTTAGAAAACATTAAGAAACCCAAGAGGAAAAATACATGTTTAAATCCATTTTTATTTTAAATATTATTTTAAGAAATCATTGAAAAAAGTATCAAAATCTAATGATAATAATTGATTATAGGACCAGCAAGGGAATGCTTTTAAGTAGATGTGTTCTTGGATCTACTTTATTACATTTCGATTTAGAACAACTAGTTGGGATTCGATTAGGACGAGACTTATGAGCACATTACTATGTTTTATACTAAATTCATGAAGTCATAACATGTATATTCATTCTATAGTGTGAAAACACCCCCACTAATCAATGAACATTTAAACAAGTTCAACACACTATCCCATGCAAAAAATCACCTCTAATTTTTCCAAAAAACATTATCCCCATTTATTTGTCTAAAAAAATAGTTATAAACATAATCATCCAATATTATACTTTAATAACAATAATTGAGCAAGAATCCAAATGTAATTACTAATATTTACAAAAATCTACATATCATGAGATTCCCAACACAATTGGAATAAGTATACAATTCATACTCCAGAAACTTGGATAACCCTACTAGAAATAAGAGTAACCAAAATCTCCAACTAACATTGATGTTTCACACAATATATTATTTGATGTACTATATGATGATCACTGTGATTGATAAAAAATTTAGCACAAAATTATCATACATTATTGGGAGGACACAATTTTTTTCACATCATTCAAGACTCATGATGAGACATAAGAAAACACTAGTCTCATATATAATATACTTTTAATGTTCATCCCACCATTGGAAAAATGAAATATCCACCATTCATACAAACACATGATCATATATATTCTATATTAGTGGTTTCAATATAAGAACACCTACACTCATTGAGTTATAGGGATTATAGAGAATGAATACATTAACTATATCCTTCATGTGAATAAAAGATACATCAATACATGTAACTTAAACAACACCTCCACCTTTTAAGAATTATATTTATCATATGAATGTTTATTAACACACCAAAAATTATGTACTTTGATCATTCTCTACATCAAGAATTCATGATTCCTGTAATATAATTAAAAATAAAATATCATAAATATAATATCTAGAGGGATGTAGAACTCATATTTATAACTCAAACCTCATGAAAATATAAAATTACTAGTTATATCAATGAAATCCATGAAAATATCTTGAACACTTAGGATGGTACATATTTATGTCATCTATAACAAGGGTGGAATCTTTAGAAACAACCGAATGACAATCATTGGTTCATGTAATGAGTTGAGAGAAAATAATTCCTAATAATTATATCACTGGTATTTTATGGATTCTATAACAATTTATAAACACTATATATGGAATGATATTACCAAAAGACTAAGTAAGATAAAAAATACATAAGTCCAACCAACAAAAAAGAAAAATATAAATATAATCATTCAATACGAGAACACCAAGGATATCCTATAATAGAACATTCATATGTCCATCAACTATAGAGGGTAAATGATCCACTATTTTTTATTGAACATGCATAGATAAAATCTCCCACACATAGATAATATTATACAAAATCTTGAATTGGTAAAATATTAATCTATATATACAATGAATGATTTCATGAATCATTAATCACACATTAGATATTGTTGGATATGATTATATAGTATGGAATTCCCATTAAATAGCACTCCCATACAAGGGTAGAACTATTAGCAAAAACTAAATTCAAAAGAGGTGCTATTACAACTAATAAGTGAATCCACATGAAATATTAATTGAAAACCTACCAATGGTGAGGGGAAACGAGGTGCTAGGTCAGGACTGGCAAAGGGCATCGACGAGAAGCTAAGTCAGGACTGTCAATAAGGAGAGGTGAGGGTTGGGGGGGTCAGGACTGGCATCAAGGGGTGGTGAGGGTAGAGACTGGTAGAGAGGGGTGGAGAGGCTCATAGAGACATGGAGAGGTGAGATGAGGTGCGACAAGGGATGGTGAGGCATGGTGAGGCACAGTGAGGGGTGAAAATGGTCAGGGCTGGCGGTGAGGGTTGGGTTTGGTAGGGCTTAGGGGGTTGGGGGGGTGTGGGTCAGGGGTGTGGGGGGGGGGGGGGTCGGGGGAGTAGTGTTAGGTGTGTAAAATAATAAAATGTTTAGTGGTGGTTTTGTAATAAACTAAATCTACATTATTTAAAACAAATAGTGTCAATTTACTAAACTGCTGCTACAAAACCGCCACTATAGTCTAATTATGGTGTAGTGATATATCATCAAACTCCACCAAAGGAAGTAAGACCAGATTCGCTGGGAGGTTCAGTCAAAAAATATTAATTGGGGAGGAGTTATATACTTTGGATGCAATAATTACCCCATTTGTTTCACACAGGTAACTTAACATCTATCTTTTGAGGTGGTGTTTGAACTGTTATACTATACTATAATGATATGAAAGAATGTGTAGAACAAGAATCTAATAATATGTTCACTATTCTTGAATGAATAACTAGCATACCTGTGACCACATCATTATCTATATCTACCTCAGGAGTATTGATAGCATAATATTCCCTTGATCCTTTGGATTTGGTGGTTGTTGATGCTGATTTCCCACAAGAACATGAGGTTTAGTGCATTGGATTGCATAGTTCCCTTTCTCTCTAGAGTTGTAGCACTGAACTGTAGGTGGTGCTCCCCTTTCTTACACTACATTGTTCAGATTCCTCATTTATTTCTGACATTCATGATCTTGGTGGCCTTCTCTCCCACACTTATATCATTTCCTCATCCATTTTAGGGAGTTACCATGATGCTTCTTTCCAAATTTTTGACATATAGGTAGTTGGTATTTCTTTTCAAATTTTTAATTAGATACCCCTTCATGAAAATCCATCTGTAATTTATTATCACCATATCCATGGTACCACTCTCCAAACTCCATCTCTACTTTGAGAGCACATCAAACTACTTCTTCATAACTCTCAAAGTCCTGAATTTTAATAGACTTTCGAAGGTTGGGTTTCAATACACTAAGGAATCTATCAAGTTTTATATCATTGTTGATAACAAAACCCAATGTGTACCATGGAAGCCTTGTAAATTTTTTTCCTAGGTCATGACAAATTTACCTTCCTTTTTCTTTAGTTATATGAACTCTCTATCTATCTTTTTATGAAGAGATGAATGGAAATACTTGTTATGAAACATTATCTTAAATTATTCCCACTCCATCTTATCAATATCAACCATTGACTTTGTGCTTTTAATCAATGACAACCATTGAATGACCTCTCCATCTAGATTATAAATAGCTAGAGTCACCTTCTCTATCTCAAAAAAACATTGCATAGAAAAGATCTTCTCCATTGAGTTGACCCTCTATTCTGTGATGTGTGGATCAGAAGATCCACTAAATGTCGATGGTTGTTGCCGCATAAATGAATCGATTTCCAATAGCTCCCTCTTAGGTGAAGGAGGATGTTGCACATTATTCTAGTTATTGTTCATAACCTGAGATAAATTGGTAAGAATTCCCATGAAATTTTGAACTCCACCTCCCATGGAATTGGGGATGTCATTCGAGCAATCACTTCATTGTCCCTCACACAGATTGTTGGCTTGATTTCTCTTGGTTCCCTCCATTTTCTAAAATATAAAATATTAGAAAAAAATGTAAGTAATCAAGTCATGAATAATTAATTTATTCCTTTGTGTAGTTAAATCTAAAGGCATGTCTTGTGGGATCCCTATATTAAGCATTTTCTAAAATAAATCTTCTTGGGTGCTTACCTATACTTAGTGTCATGCTAAGGGTTTTCACTAAGGATTCTATAATCCTAATTCCCAAATTAACTAAACCATTCTCTGATACCAATTATAGAAAACTTGATTTTTTTACATGACTATTACAACATTTTAAAGATAATAAACACAATAGTATTACATGTCCAGGATCCAAAGGATTAGTGTCTTGGGAAAATTAGGACCACTTTACAAATTAAAACATAAAAATTTATTTAATTCCTTCCTCTATAGCTTCGTAATTTCCCTCTTGTTCTCTATATTATATGTAATCACCTGAGTATATACATTAAAGAAAAGGATTGATATAAAATCCTAGTAATAGGATAGATAAGAACATTTATCATTGGGTGAGCATAACATCATCATCATAATAATGATAGGAAACTTTATATAAAATCATGGAATGTGGAATTACATAAAAAAATATCATGTCTTAATGGTTAACTACCAAACATAGTTATGAAAAAAAATCCAGAATTATGTTCACACAAATTTCACTTATTGTCTTGAGATACACAAAATTACCCAATTCATTGGAGTGCTATATAATTTTGGGTGCACCCGTCAAATCATAAAATTTATATTGCACTATATAATTATAGGAACACCCATCACATCATAACATTTACATAATAATTCATGCCACATAGAACATATATCAATCAAGAACATAATATAACCCATGGAAAGTAATGGGATTCATTTCACACATTCATAAAATTTTAGGTTCCCAAAATAAAGAGGGAATAAAATACTTGGTATAATAAGCATCAATCTTGAGTGAAGAAGAATCCATCTCAAGAGGAGTAAAAGGTGTGTATTTAGAAAGAAGAGTTCTTTTGTAAATGTCATTGTACTTATAATAAAACTAAATTTATGACATTTATATCATAGAAAAGGTAATATAATGATGAAGAAATGATATTAATGGAATATCCATACTGAAAATGGAGTGAAAGAGTGTAAACCCAAAGAAAGATAGTTGGGTTCAAGAATTATCCTTACCTTATGTCCGATTACTTTGTTCACTTTAATATCCTTTATAATCAAATTATATTGATTAATTAACAAATCCAGAACCATTAATATATGAATTTGATTCATTATAGTTTTATTATGTTCATTTACGGGATTTTGGATGAGTTATAGAGTTTAATTTCATTGTTCGAGAATGTTGGTTTTGATGGTTTTTATGATCGATTTACTTGAATTTGAGTTTGGAAGATCATGTTGAATGGGTATAATTCTAAATAATTGAAATTATAAGATATTAATGAAAATATTGAATGTTAAGTGATCATATATTTCATTTGGTTATTTGGGGTGAGTATGAATCATTAGATAAAACATTTAATGATAATCGCTTCGATTAATTGGTGGTTTTTCGATTACAACAAACTAGTTTTATTTGATTGTTTTATATCATGTAAATATAATAGTACAAATAATTAAATAAGATATAATAAATATATTATAATCTGGTTAAACCATAAAATGGTTTCATGACATGAATTAAATATGACAATAAAAATGGAATACCCATTGTCCTTGAATGCGATAAATTAACACATCTCGGACGGTGTTTTCATTTTATTATACATGAAGAAAATAGGTATGATGATGAAATATTCCATTAACATTATAAAATTATTTTATATTAAATATACTTGAGTTTTCATGCCTCTTAGACAAAGGTAGGTGAGGATAAAATAAGAAAAGAAATATCTTGGCAAGAAAATAAGAGAAAAGGAAAGAGGAATTTAACACTTGAATTTATCCTCCTTAAGAGCCTCCTTAGGGAAAGCGTTTTGGTAGTTTTATGGGACCAAGAGATCCTAGACATGGGGAATGAGCTTGTTAAGGGATTTTACCAAAATTTGGTGAAGTTACAAGGGTTGATTAGCGTGATTAGAAGAAGGGGTGAGGGGTGGTATTTATAATGGAGGAGAGGGGTGATTTTTGAATATCTTATTATTTATTTTATTATTTTGCTGAAGACAAGAAATAGTATTGAGTCTTGTGACCAAAAATAGTAATAGGTGCATGTGATTTCATGATAATGGGATTACATCAGCACTACATATTATTTATGACACAATTATTCAAGTATTTAGCTTTTATTGTAAATTATTGTATTTTACTATTCACCAAAAATTCATGTATCCTAGAAAAATCCCAAAAATTCACCCTAAACATTTTTTGATGTGTAAAATTAAAAAAAGAACTCCATTTTATCAAAATAATTTTATAAATATGATAAATTTCATTTTTAAATAAAATTATATTTTATTCAAAAAATAACAATTTTAAATCTATAACTGATTTTATAACACTTTGAAAATTTAATTAAGGTCTAATAAAGTTATCTTTTAACCATAAGATAATAAAATAATAATTTATGATTACTTTTTAGGGAAATAAATATTCATTTAATTTATTAAATTATTCATAAAATTGTTTTCAAATATTTAAAAAACTACGAACACTTATACTATGATCATATTAGGACTTATAAGATTCCTAAATTTTATTTATGCTCATGGGTGATGTTACTATTCATTTGGCAAGTTTACTATTCATAAGGTTCATATTACTATTCATAAGGGATGGTTACTATTCATAAGGGCACGTTACTATTCACCAAAAATTATGTTGATTCTATCGTACTTTAAATAACTTATTGATTGCAACCGCGTCTATCTGTTTTTCAAAATTCAAAACACAGAAGTGAAAAAATTACATTTAATGCTAATGTTACTCTTTCATCAGTATAGATTCCTTAACTTCTTGATTTACCTCTTTTTTCATTCATTCTTCATTTATAATGTTTTTATTGTTTTCTACATGTAACCTTATGTGATTATACTATAATAAATAATTATAAGAAGGGAATTTACATTGATAAAACTTTGGGTCGTTACATAAAATCTCAGGGTGTTACAAATTAAGCATACCTGGTTGAATATGAAATTGAGAATTGAAGAGAATTATCTTTCAACCTTATTGAAATACTTTTCACATGATGTGTTTATTAGGGAGTGCCTATGCCTTTTCTTTGTAGAGACTGTAATTCTCTTAAGAATCAATTCAAATCTCCTCCAGTTTATTCAAATGTAAAAATATCTCTTCAAAATATTTTTCACACTCTTTATTACATATTTTCACAGCCCAAAATGAATTATGTTAGATTTAAACTGGTAAATAAAATTCTTTTCAAGAAACTATCAAAAATAGAGACACCCCAATGGGTGTTTTATAGAATGTTTGATAATCTCAAAGAGCTTCACCAAGTCTTTCAGACAAGAATTTTCTTGTGGGCTTAACAATTCTATCAAGTACTCTTTTCAATTCTCTATTTTTAATTTTAGTTGTTCCATTTGTTTGGGGGTGATATGAAGTTTATGTATTATGTAAAACCCCATTATTTTTTCAAAATAGATTCCATGGTTCTATTATAGAAATGGGTTCTTATGTAACTTACCAAGGAATGTGGAGTTCCAAATTGATGGAAGATGTGGGTTTTGAGGAACTCACTAGTAGTTTGTGCATCATCCTTTCTAGTGGGTTTGTCCTTGACCCAACTAGAAAATTAGTTGAACATAAGAAGAACGTAGGAGATCCATTAGAAGTGGGGAGTGGTCCCATGAAATCGATTCACCAAAGATCAAAGATCTAACAAAATATTAATGGATGTTGGGTAATTAAATTTATTTTGGAAATCATATCAAACTTTTGGATAGTGTTACATTATTGACAATACTCATGTGTGTCCTCAAAGAGTGATGACCAGAAAAATTTAAGGTCAAAGACCTTTTAGGGGCCCTTTGTGGTCCAATATGGCAACCACCAGACATTGAGTTGAAGAATTCTTATATGGATAAATGTTCATCTTCAACAACATATATCCAAATCACCATGTCAAGTCTAATTTTATGATGTTTATTATCTTTCCAAAAATATTTTTTTGAATCATTTTTCATCTTTGTTTTTTTATTTTATTTTTTTTGGAAAAACACCAGAAAACATGTAATTTTCACTTGAGGAATAGAATGGTAATTTTGGGGGTGAGAGATGAGATGTGTTTAGTGGGAAATTCAGGATCAATGATTTCAAAATGATAAGAATTAGAAATTCTAATCATGTTATTATCCATAATGATTTATTTTCCTGGTATATCTTTGATCTCAAGGTCAAACTCTTGAATATTATGATCCATATTATTATCCATGATTTGGAATCACTCTTCCTAAGTAATAACTTTAATGCTTAATGGTATGTAAAGAGGATTATTTCTCAACCTAAGAGATAGTGTTAGAATTTATCAAAGTGAAAAATCACAACTTGATGTTTCTTTTCAGTGAAAGTGTAATGAGATTGAGGTTCATCCAGATGTTTTGAGGCATAATAGATGACATGATGATTTTTTTCTCTTATTTGACCAAGTACAACCCCAATGGACCTATCATAAGTGTCCCACATCAATTGAAAGGGTGAGGACCAATCAGTGGGTTGGATTATTGAGGGAGATGTAATCAGAACACCTAGTTCAATAAAGGATATATTTCAGGCCTCATCAAAATGGAATATAAAATCATTCTTGTGTAGCTGAGTGAGTGAGAGGGAAATCAAAATGATATTCTGGATGAATCGCTGATAGAAACCCACATGACCAAGGAATGATCAGATGTCTCAAATTGATACCGGTTCAGGAAGTGACTGGATCACCTATATCTTAGTCATATTGACTTGAATACCATCTTAATAAATTATGTTTCCTAAAATAATCCTATTCATAACCATGAAGTAACATTTAACACAATTCATCAAAAGATCAAATTTGAAACAATTGTTTAGGACCAGAGAGAGTGAATGTAACCCAGAGTCAAATAACGCAACATAAATGGTAAACTATTCCATGAATACCTCTATGTATTTATCAATGAATTTAGAAAATATACTTATTATACACTATTGGAATGTTACAAGAGTATTAAAAATACCAAAAGGCATTCTCTTATATGAATATTTTCCTTAGGGGAGTGAATGTAGTCTTTTTTTTGCTCCCGAGGTGCTATTGGTATTTTGAAGTAGCTGGTGTATCCATCAAGAAATCAATAATGTGACTTTATAGCTTATATTTATATTTTTTTTGATCAAGGAAAGGAATTATATAGTTATATTTTTCATGTTATATTATTCATTTTTTTATATTTAATGCACACATACCATTTTTCACTCAAGTTCTGACCACCTTTCCATGTTCATTTGTCAAAAAAGTTATACCACCCTTCTTATGTACCAACTTAATCAAACTAACCCATTCACATTCCGGAATTGGGCATATAATTCCACCTTAAATAATCTTAGTGATTTCTTCCTTAACTACCTCAAATATGAGTGGATTGAGTCATATTTAAGGCTGTTTGATTGGGTTAGATGATTCTTCTAGATGGATGTGATGTATGTAAAGAGTAGGGTTGATTCCTAGTAGGTCATATAGGGTCTAACATTGGGACCTTTTATTTCCCTTTACCACCTAATATTTTTTGGACTCCTCAGTTTCAGTAAGTGCTGCAAAGACGATGATAGGACATGAGTGATCATGGAAAAGGAAAGAATACTTCATGTGTGTTGGAAGTGGTTTTAGATCCGTTTCATACTTCATTTATAAGAAAGAAAAATTAGGGGAAAAAGTAAGGGCTTACAATTGGTTTTGATTTATTTTCCTCATTACTTTCGATGGTGGAACAATATATATCAGAGGTTAGATGGGATTCCAAGGAGTTTTCAAGACACTTTAGATTTATGGAGTCTACAAAATGAAAGGTCAACATCAACTTATCCATTTATGAATTAGTTATTCATGGTTAAAATTTTACAAACTCTTCTATCATTATAATACGATGACCAATATTGAACATTTTTCAATCAACTCTCCAAAGTTTCCTCAGAAGTATGGATGGTGAATGCAGAGTGATCCTCTGATGGGTATCACATGGCTTGAAAAATATTTAAATTGTCTAGATGGTCACCAAATTCCATGGATAAGATTACCACTTGAAAATAAATTTTAGTCATATCTATCATGAGTAATGGAATTACTAGAATCTGGGGATATCAAGAAGAATATAAATCACCTTCCATGTCAAAGATATAGAAATCAGCTGGGAGGATAAGATCATTGGCTGGGCAAGGGCTTCCTTGATTATTCTCTTAGGACTACCAGTGCTTCGATTGGGTAACTAGATGGAAATACTCGTTTGGTACAAGGGACCTAAAAAATGATGAATAATATGCATTTGGTAATTTAATTTATCAAGGATCCTTGGTCTATGAGTGCATCATCAAATATGGAACTCCCTATTTAGAATGGAACCGTAAATGTCCCTTGATATTTCAACTTCATGGGAATAGACTGTTGGGTTGAAACATTTTCAATGGTCTTAAGTTATTTCTAATGGGTGAAAATTTCCTTAAGATAATTTTTATACCTAGGGATTTTATTGATGGAATCTAAGAGATGAATGTTGACATCAACACATTTAAACATGTCGACCATTTTAGAATCTAGTTCAAATTGGTTCTTAGGGTTAGATATGGCTTGAGGAAATGTAATTGGGTTCCTTAAAGGGATGGAAGGAGGTTAGAGATTGGATTAAAGTTCATTTTCTAGTTTTTTAAATTTTTTTTCTTTTTTTTATATCAATATTCAAATGTTCTTTAGAGGATCCATCATTAGGCATGACAATTTTCATTCCAAATCAAAGTGAAATTACACTTACATTACCCTTGGGATTAGTCAATAGTGGAGTTGGGAGTTAGGAGAAATGGAATTTTTGTTTCTAACATAGGTGGGATTAAAGATAAAAAAATTTATTTTCAATGTTTTTAAGGCTAGAATGGGTGAAGATGACAAGATCTTCCACCAAACATTTCCAATGATTCATAGAAGAAAAGGCATGTCCTGTATTTAGATTTCCTTGATGTGGGTTCTTGGGAATGTTCTTGTATTGGGTTGGGGATTGAGAAGGCTCACTAGGATTATGGATTCCAGGAGAAGTTAGAGGAGGAATTATCATTTGATGTTGAGAAACAAAAGGATAAGATTTTAGGAAGTTATGACCACCTTGACCATATTGTAATTGGTTTGGATCTTGAAGGTGGAATTGATGGAGTTGCGAGATGGGAATACTATAGCTCAACCCTAAATAGTCCTTCCATCCTGCGTTATAGGTAGGAGATAAGGGATTATATTGGGGTTGGTTGGGATGTCAATATAACTAATATGGTTTTTATGGGTTGGTGTTCCTCTAAGAAAATAATGAATTGATCTCCATTGGACGAGATGAATCTGATGGATCAACTTATAGCTTTGGACATGTGTCAACTGTATGATCTGGTGAGATATAGATTCCATAGTTTATGATAGGTCTAGGGAATTGAGATTGTGAAGAATAAGTTATTGGGGCTTTGTTAATAACTGATTGTTGTTTGACAAGACTTGTAAGCTTACTCATATATGCAGTGAACTTTTTACTCTCTATGGATTGATTCTATTGAAAATTTTTGACGTGATCATGTGATCTAGTATGGAATTGATGTGTGTTTTTAGACATGTTTTTAATGGGATATAAAGTAGTTTTAAGAGTTAGTTTAGCAGGTGGAACACCACCTGCATCATTGATGAGATTTATCTCAATATCCAACAAACCCTTATAGAAGTGTTGGATCAAGAGTTGGTTAGATATTTGGTGGTGTAGGAATGTTTCAATAGTATTTTAAACCTCTCCTAGTACTGATGGAGTTATTCATTGGGGTAATTTATGGATACCACTAATTTCTCATTGGATAGAAGCAGCTTGAGAAATTGGGAAGAATTTCTCTAAGAAGAGTAACATCATGTAATTATATGTGTTTACAAACTAGGAGGGAGGTAGTAGAGACATGATTTGGAGGCATCAAATAGGAAGAAAGGAAATTCTCAAATTATGATTTTTTCTACAGAAATCCCTTGAGGATTCATGATAGAGTACCCCACATAGAACTCTTTGAGGTAAATATTTTGGACCATCACTGGATAACCCAAGAAAATGAGGTAGAATATGAATAAAACCTGATTTGAGTTTGAAATATACCTCAATGTTTGGATATTGAATACCAAGTGGTTGGAAATTCATACCATGGGAAGTGAGTTCTTGAAGTGTTTGTTCCCTAAGATTTCAATATTTAGATCAATTAGATGGGGAATTTTTTTATTATCTGTAATGTTCCTCATACATTGGAAATGATTTCACTCGATTTCAGGGTCAAGAAAATATGAGGGAGTTTTTTGTAGGTAATGAGTAAATTATGGAAATTATTAAAGGATGAGGAATGAGGGTTTTTCTATGAGTTTTTTTTTTCAGATTTTTTTGGATTATTTTTTTGATTTTTTTCACAAAAATACAAAATTTCCAACGACTTATCACACCATACTCAGGAATAGAGCCATATAAAGCATGACTAATTTTCATATATTAAAATTTAAAAGTTCTGTTGATCTTCTATAATGTGTATAGCAGAACTCAGGTGAAATTCTCAGTAATGGTACTATTTTTGGAGTCAATTGTTTTATTATCTTTCGAATATGGGGTTCTGTTTGAAGAGATTAATTAAAATAATTTATGGATGAATTTTAATATAATAATTTGATAAATATTAGGATGATTTCATTATTAGTGATGTAATAATATGACATCCATGAGATTTTTAAAACATTTCTTTAAATTAACATCCACTTTACAAGATGATTTTGATCAGAATTTCCAGGTTTGGATTTATTCCAAGATTTAACGATGGTTATAATATTTATCAATTCTCATTTATGGAAGTATAAATATTTCATGAACCCATGTGTATTTTTATTTCCAATAACCCAGGTAATCCATATGTCAAAGAAGACATTTCAATAATCTATGACATATCCAGTTTCACATACACAATGTTAATTTAAATAACATCAATCGATCGAAATATCTCAATCACTTAACATCCTCAAATTATGAATCACCCCAATGGATGATTTAATCATCCATTTATATGGCTATTAATCTAGTTGTTATGATTATGATGATTTTTTAAATGATAAAATGTAAAGAGATGAGAAAAATAATTGTGCACTTAACACACATAAATGAAGGGTGGTAAATGCATGCTTTTGATTCAACAATAAAGATAAACAGGAGAGGATTTTTTTATATTGACTTAAAACTATATTTAGACCATGGATATTAGAATATAGATGTTTGAATAGAATAAAATATGATAAAAATGATACACACCTTAAAAATCAATTGAAATTACAATCACACTTTCAAAATTACAATTGAAAACACTTGAAGTACATGAAATGAAAGAATTGTGGAATGGTATCTCAAGAAGAAACATGATATTCGAAGGTAATCTCAGGAATTTGGAAATGATATTGTCATTCAAATATATCCTTCTAAGTTATAAAGTTTCACCCCCTTTCAAGCATAAGATGTGGTTGTAATTATAGCCCAAGGTGGTGGATTATTTTCCTTCCAAAACCACCATTGAAGTTGGATAGAAAATTTAACATTGAAGATATCCAAATATTAGAACTATTCTTTTTAAAATTTTTATATATGGATGTGTAAAGTCTACCCTCAAAATTTGGTGGCCATTGGACTTTTGTATCCAGTTATATGATTGTTTTCATAAACCATGTGTTGCTATCCAGTTTTATCCATAATTTTTTGAAGGCCACAATGTGAATGGGTTTTAGGCTAGGAAGATGCCTTTAGATATGAAACATTTATTCTAAAAATTTATGTTCATAAGTCATGATTTTATGCCCAAAAATTTCTTCTCAATTTGGAGATTCTATTGGGAAGAAATTCATGAATTGTAGGATTTAATTGAATACCAGAAAGAATTGTGTGATGGATTCTATGCATCAATTGGGACACGTATTTATTGATTTGGGACTTGAAATTTTTACCCTAGATTTATTAGAATTTACCAATACTTATAGTGGTGTATCAATGAATTTTTAATTTTTTATTGATGTCACAACCCAACTCGATGGGGTAAGAATCATAACTCCTCAAGCCTGCCTCCATAGGCTAGGGGCTGGAATCCAGCACTAAGTAGGATATCACACACATGGGAGGCCTTAGCCTAAGGTACCTGTAAGAACACACCCATATAAACCTCTATGAAATAGTTCAATGATATATATAAAAACTAAAAATAAATGCATTCATATATCTATCCCAAAATAGAGTACAATAGAAGTAAAAAAAGGAAAAAACACATGCCCACCAAAAAAACTATTAAAGAATCTAACCTACTCAGTTGGAGGAGATCAATGTCAAATGAACACATCATAAAACCCCTCAACTCATCACTGACAAACACCCTGGTAAATCAGGCTCACTATGATCTACCTATGTCGGGTCCCCTGGGAACTCCATCAAAAGGCGTGTGGCTGGTATAAGACAGAACATGTGTGGGAAAAGCCCATGTAAGGGTGAGTATAAATATAATTAGTAGGCTTGCCCAAAACCCAAACCAAAAAGGGAGAAATTTATTAGAATCAGTCCGATAGAACCTTCTAGAGGGAACACAAATGAGTGAGAAACCCCATCTCAAAAACATCCCCAGATATACATGAATGGTGAGCTCAACCACATGATGTGTCAACCCATATGTGATAACTATGAAATGAAACATAGAGAACACCCATATATACTCGTCTTCGAATATAGCACTCATGATTTTATGACCTCATTGCCAACAATGGTTCCCAATCATGGCTCAAGGGTAAGAACCCATCAAGGAGAACACACTCTGTGATCCTAGCAATCTAGGAAGACACTCAAAACGAGAGGGGTCATGAATTGGAAATGTTAAGCTGATGACCAAACATCACCATCCCGAGATGGTGCTCAACCAAGATATGTCACTCAATTGGGAAATTTGAACTGATAAAACAACCCTTCTTACCCTCTTGGTACCTATCCTCATTGGCACATTCAAAAAATAGAGCCATAGAAAAAGTTACCCAGGGACCAAGAACTCCACACCTCAGGTTAGGGTATCCCACCCAGGATCTACTAGGGGATTCTAAAAACCATATCTGGATCCCCGAACCCAGAAATTGGTATTACACAACAACCTGCATCTGGAACAACTCACCTAGTAGAGGATCAGTGCCGGGGTAGAGTTGTTCACACTGATCCACATACATTTCCAAGGGAAAACATCACATTAGATCACTAAAGGAATGATTGGATCTCAATACACAAATAGAGGGTCTAAACCCAGGGCTCACTGGGGGCTATGCCCCATACTAGAACAACCTCCTAGGTAGAGGATCATCAACCTAATAAATATTGGTCACGCTGATTTCAATAACTCTACCAGGGGAACACGAAGGGATGTGAGGATTACACCGGGGCTCTAGGGGTGATATGTGATCCAAATCCATTGAGTCTATAGTCGATGTAGATAGAGATGACTCACTCTAGAATGTGGAAACACACCCACACTTCAAGTATGCATGGTAGTAAAAGAGGGGTCACAATCCTGTGAAGAGAACATGATGCCCAAACCCTCATAGCGAAAGGACCTGGGGGACTCACTTAACCCTTACGGTCTAAATTTCACTAATAAAAGGACCCGGGGGACCCACTTGGACCTTCCGGTCTAAACATTGCGAATAGAAGGACCAATGGGGCCACTCAACCCTTCCAATCAAGGCATCACAAACCCAAGCGACCCACACAATATCACCTACACAACACACCTACTAGGCCTAAACCATTTCCACCATCACGTTCTATATTAAAAAATTATTAGGATAGACTACTAATAGGCTAGGATCTGAACCTCAAAGAAAGAGATATGGAAGGCATAATATCTCAAAATATCTACAAATTGTACACATCGTGCACTGGGAACCACATAATGTGTGACCCTACCTAACCTCCTAGTTGTGTATCCTTCTTATACGTTTTTCCAACCCATGTAGGGGTACCTGGCATGTAGATGTTATATAGACAATGTCCCACTTTACGTGGACCCTGGCCGTGTGGTTTTCCTGTACCTGTGTACCAGAACCCGTGGTCATGTAATTTGGGAGTATAATTTTACACGGACATGTACTACTACACAACCAACCCTATCCAAGTCTCAAGGCCACAAATATTGGGGTACTGCATGACATGTAACCCTAGTACATGGCGTGTAGGCCCCAAAATTTCATCTTCCCCTTACGGGAAGAATGCATGGCCTGTAAGAATGGTTTACACACCGTGTAAATAGTGTTTCTGATGGGAATTCACCTGTGAACAACATAGATATCCTGTATTCACCCAGAAAAACATAGCTCAACCCCCTGAGGGCTCCCTAGAAATTGTCTAAGGGATCTAAATCCTAAACGAACACATCACAAGGGGGATTGGGATTTAAAACTCAAACTACCTACCTTACGGGAGAAATGCAGAAGCTTCAAGGTCATATTCACATTTGGGAGATACTACTGCACGATCTAAAAGAGATCTCCATCAATATTAGAGATTGACAATGCTTCATTTCTTCTATATAGGACACAAGTCCTCAATCCGAAAATTGGGAGAATGGAGGGGCTTCATTCATCATTTCATGCACACCATGGGTGTTGGTAAGGGATTGATTTAATTTTATTAAATCAATTCCCCAATTTAAATCCCCGCCAACACTCATCCCACCAACATACCTTCAGCTCGAAACCCGGTGCTGAAAATTTTTATGTCATGCCTAGGGTGAACACAATGTTTTAAACTCAACCTCTATCCAAAAAATCCGATCTGAGGCTCCGCTTGGGAGTTATTCACATTTCAAGAAAAACAGTGCATGCATGATAAAATATATTTTATATTTTTATTATGACCATGTTGAGGTTCTCCAGGCCCTGGATTCCCATGCTGACTCAACTCCTGGCTTCAAAAATATTTTAAGAAATATTCCAAAGTCTTACAGGAAAAAATACAAGTCACTACATCCTCCCAACCTTATGGATTTTCTTCCTAGAAAAGTGACATCCTGGGCACTGGTGGAAGGACCTGTGCTCCCAACTGGGACTCCCATGCCAGTGATCTCACCAAAGGTTCCTATGATGTAAAAATCACAATCCAAGAGGAATTAAAACAGCAAAATACCACCAAAAAATCCACATGGGTTCCCGTGATACCCCAAACCATGCACTCAGTGGAACATCAAGGCACAACCACACACCGTCAAGCTCCCACTAGGTCAATATCAGGCAACAAGTAGAACCTATTTCCTTAGTTGTGACAGGTGGAAGACACCAATATCCAACCACCTAATTACTGGAGGTCCTATGAACAAAAAACCTCACCAACCCACACAAACAATAGAATATAGGGTTTACAAACCTCATAGATAGCCTTCCACCATAGCTATCTCTTCAAACCCTCAATGAGATGTGATCCAACTAAACATAAGACCTCATTTCAAAACACCTAAGGCCACCTTCGTCGGTCTACAAATAGCCTAAATGAGCACCAACAAACCTCACCTATTTTGAACAGTTTGTTCCGACCCCAAAATGATACCAAGTGAAAGAAACCACCTCACCACCCTATCTCGCCGCATGACTGGTGCCAAAACCAATCCTTAGAAGGTGTACACACTCCACACATTAAGGAGAATCCAACAAGAACATGTCCACTGGATATCCCACCATGTGATACCTTGCAACAAGACATCAACACCTCAATAAAAATGCCTCCGCCACCTGAGGAATGAACAAGGTTGTCCAAGAACACACACTGGGTCTTATAAGCCCTTACAAAACCAATGAAAACCCACTAAGCAACCTCAAACAGACAAGTTGAAGTAACTCATCCACCACACCTCAACACTATCCACTTTGGGTGGAACTACTTCACTCGTATAGTTTTGTATCACGTCTCAAGGGCACATCTTGGTGGGGGAAATTTCCATCCATCCTGAATATTTGAAGCCACATCCAACCACACCAAAAACCCTTGATCATACTGCTTACAAGCTAATGCAAAGAACTTAAGGGTAATAACAAAAAACAAATGTATGAAAAAACACTCACACTCGTTCTTATAGAGCCCTCTAACTACTAACCATCCCCACACAAATGGTCTGAATGCACAAGTATATGGGATGGATCAAAAACACCTTGATACTATATTCTTCGGGAGGCACTGACTCTACCACACAGTTTTCATCGCATTATAAAAATGTGTCTCAGTGGGAGAAGTTCCATCTTCCTAATGCATTTGAATCTACAAAGTACAACACTGACACATGTATTCACTGACAACCTATGTTTTCCAGAACAAAAAACATGAGGAAACAATAGAAAAAAAGAGTACCTCCTAATAGAGTATATCAATTCCAATTCAAAAATTATAAAGGACACAGAATATACCTTTATTTATTTAGAGCCTCTGGATCAACACCCTCTAACACCTAAAACCACCATATTTGTGTCCAATAGCTCCCTGATCCTAGCCTAGACCACATGGGGTGGTGGTTGCAATGAATCAAAGTGAAAATCCCCTCTTGATTATCTAGCTTCGAAGCCTCATCTACTTCTTGGATAACTCCATTGAAACTATTTCCATTGCCACAGGCCTCGATAACTAGCTCTCCCTTAGTAGTATGGCAGGTCAGACAATCTATAGTAAGATGTCCACAGCTGTAACAAGCATAGTAGCTCCTCTCCCACTGCTAACCATAACCCTGGCATATTTTCTATAATACAAACCCATGTGCTCGAATTCGGGCATGGGTTTATGCCTCCGAAAATGACGGTGCCTCCTAATCGCACACCTGAAGTCTGAGGGTCCTGCTCGAATTGGGCCTCAGGCAAACTCTGTCTTTGAAGATCGCATTACGTGCTCAACCTTGTTGCATCACTATCCATCACCAATAGAGATATCAATGTCTTAGATTGATATGACACATCCACCTCAACCCTCAGAGGTGGGTCTATGCACTTCTCTATGGGTGGTAGCTCCACCGAATACCCACTTGGAGAAAAACCTACCTCGTGACCAGACCCCTGCAAGGAGACTTCATCACTCATTAGGTCACAGCCCAACCCAATTGTGGGAACCTCGAAGGTTGTCATTGTGGAAACATCCTAAAAAAATCCAAGACGCACCATGGTCATAGTATATCTGAGGAGATGTCTCAAGAAGGATATGAAAAATCCAAAACCCAATCCCATATGATTCATGTACTATTATTTCCCTATGACTAATGTTCTAATATGAAGAGTCAAAATAATGGTTATTAGAGTCATAGTGAATGGATAAGTTGACCGCCCACACTAACACTGGAGTCCCTCACCTAAAAACCATACTCGAAACATCCTAACATAGTCTCTAAACAACGTAAACCAATATCATAACTGTGGTCCCAAAGTAGAACCTGCTCTGATACCACTCTGTCACGACCCAACTTTATAGGGCTTGAGTCGCAATTCCCCAAGCCATCATCTATAGGACATGGTCTGGCATCTAGTGTTGAGTAGGATATCACACAAATAGAAGGACATAGCCTAAGACACCTATACACACACACACCCAAATAAACCACTATGCAATAGTTTAGAGATATATATAAAAATTAAAAATAAATGCATGCATACATCTATCCCAAACCTAAGTACAAAAGAAGTACGAAAAGGGAAAAACACACACCCATTGAAAGAAAACTATAAAATCATACAACCTTCTCAGATGGAGGGTATCACTCTCAAATTCGGAAAGAAAAACTGTTTGGCTAAACTATGGCCAACACCTTGGTCAGTCTAGCTCACTAACCTACAACTATGCCAGGTCCCCCGGGAACTCTATTGAAAGGCCTATAGACTGCATAAGATACAACATGTGCGGGAAAATCTTGTGTAGGGGTGAGTATTAAAATAATCAGTAGGCATCCCCAAAAACCAAACCTCAAAGGGAAAAAATGATAGAAATCAGTCCAATTGACCCAACAAGAGGGAACCCAAATGAGAGAGAAAATGTATCTCAAAACCATCCCCAAAAATACCTGACTAGTCAGCTCAACCACATGATGTGTCAAAATAGAAGTGAAAACACCACAGGGAAACCTAGAGAACACCATGATATAATCGTCTTGGAATCCATGACTCATGAGGTTCCGACCTCATAGACAACGATAATTCTCACTCAAGGATAAAAAATAAGAACCCATCAAGGAGCACACACTCCCTTATGCTAGCTATCCTAGATGGAACTAAAAAAAAGGGTTCATGAATCAGTAATTCGAAGTTGATGACCCAACATGACCATCCCAGATGGTACTCAACCGAGAGATGTCACTAAATCAACAAAGAAGAACTAATGACATGACCCTCCCAACCCTTGTGGAACATATCCACAAAGACACGCTAGACAGACAACGCCATGAAAGATGTCACCCAGTGACCAAGAACTACAAACTTTAGGTAGGGGATCCCACCCAGGGTCCACTGAGGGATACTAAAAACCCTAACTAGAACACCAAATACAGAAAGCGTTAACACATAACTACCCAAATCTGGAACAACTCACCTTGTAGAGGATCAATGCCTGTTTAAAGTTGGTCACACCAATTCCGAAAACTCCGCTAAGGGAAATTATAATGGTAGATCACTGAAGGAAATATCTGATCTCAATAAACAGATAGAGGGACTTTTCCTAGGTATCCCTATGGGCCCTCTCCCCTATTGGAATGACCTCCTTGGTGGAGTATCAATGCCTAGGTAAATATTGGTAACACCAATTCCAAGAACCCTACTACGGAAACATGAAGGGATTCCAGGATCGTACCAAACCTCTCAGGTTGATACGTGATTCAAATACAATGATTTTTTAGTCAAAGTAGATTAAGATGGCTCACTCTAATAAGTGGGAACACACACAAGATGTACGTACGCACGGTAGCCGAAGAGGGGTCACAATCCTATAAAGAGGAGGTGATGACAAAGACCTCCTAAGGAAAGGACTAGGGGAACTCACTCAACCCTGTATGTCTAAACACCACTGACAAATGGACTAGGGGGATGCAATCTACTGTGTCGGTCTAAGCATCATGAACAGAAGGACTAGGAGGACCCACTCAACCTTGTCGGTTGAGGTATATCTAACCCAAGCGACCCACACAATGTCACCTTCACACCACATCTCCTAGTCCAAAACCATGTCCACCATCACGTTATATGAAAAAAATTCCTAGGATAGGCTATTTAAACACTTATATCCAAGCCTCTAAGAAAGATATATAGAAGGAGAAAAATCTCAAAATATCTCTAAGGAGTACACATCGTGAACTGGGCATCACACGACGTGTGAGCCTGCCTGAGCACCTGGACATGTATAGTGCCTACACAGTTTTCCAACCTATGTAGGGGTACATGAAATGTATATTCGATACATGTTGTGTACCACTTCAACCAACCCCTACCCATGTGGTTTTCCCATGCCCATGTACTAGACCCCATGTCCGTGTACTTTGGTCATGTTATTTTACATGACCATGTACAGATACACGACCAACCCTTATCATATCCCAAGGCTACACAGATTGGGGTAATACATGGAATGTAACCCCAGTAAATTTCATATAGACCCCAAAAGTTCATCTTCCCTCAATGGGAAGAACAAACAGTCTGTAATATTGGTATAGACACCGTATAAATGGTGATTCCAATGGGAATTCACCTAAGAATAGTCTAGATCTACCACATTCACCTCAAAAAACATAGATCGACCCCCTATGTGTCTCTATAAATTGTATTAGGGCTCTACAACCTTAAAATACACATTATAAGGAGTATTGAGACTTAAAACTCAAACCTCATACCTCACAGGTGAAATACTGAAGCTTCGAGGTCAGATATCCACTTGAGAGATGTTGTTGTATGATCTGGGGGTGATCGCCGTGAAGATCGGAGATCAACAGTGCTTCATTTCCTTGATCCAAGCCTCATTCCATCCATCACCAAGGGGGTGAGAAGGGAGGGTCTATGGATCCTACTGTCATGTTCACCAAGGGGGTGGGGAAGGGATTAATTTAATTTAATTAAATCAGTTCCCCCATTTAACTCCCTGCCAACACGCGCCCCTTTAACACACCTCTGGCCTAACACTCAATGCCGACAATGTTTGTGTCACACATAGAGTGGAAACGACATTATAAACATAACCACTGTCCCATAAATCTGATTCAAGACTCTGATAAAGAGTTATTCATGTATCAAGTGAAACAGTTTACACATGATAAAATATATTTAATATTTTTATTATCATTGTACATAGGATCTCCGGGCCTCATATTCCCATGCTGAATCAGTGTATGACTTCAAAAATATTTTAATAAATATTCCAAAGTCTTACAGGTCAAAACACGAGTATCTAAAATTAAGCCCAAAATATATAGCACCACAACTGATCTAATTTCATTTGATGATTCTTTGAGTATTCTTTTGTGGTCTATATGACCCTTCAAAAGGATAAATTATCCAGATATCTAATAAAATTATTTTTTTGAATTTGAATCATGAACACTAAAAAAAGTATATTCACATTATTTCTATTAGTATTTTGAATGATATTGTAAAAGTATTAAACTATAGTGTAATTGAATGATTTCAAACAATGTTATCCATATGTGTTTATGATAAAAGAAGAACATTGATAGGAAATTAATAAATTTTTACTAAAAAATAAGTGATGGGAGTAATGTAAAATATTTAATGAATATGTAATATCATAAAATTTATGATTATAGGTGAGGTAAATTCAGTTATGGGTTGTACCCTTATTGATTAAAAATGAATTTTATTGGTTGTCACTCCCCATCAAAAGTCTAAGATTCCTTAGTTAGTGGGTTATATCTCTCTCTAAATTTGATAGGGGTTAAGAGTATATGTAGAATCACTTAGATCCAAACTACTAATAATATCACTAGGTTGATATTTTTTATTTTCTAGAGTATTTATTTTTAACATTGATAATAATTCATAAAATTATTTAAAAGGGTCAATTAGAACCCCTCTTGACCTTTCATCCAATTTCACCTTGGGGCCTAAAAATATAGAGTTTATAAAGACACATAAGTTTGTTTCCAATGACACATACACAAAATTAGTTTACTTATACATATCCTAAAATGACTCATACAACAACCTTTAATGACTCATACAGAGAGAAATGTTTTCCAAAAATTCACCTTCTACTTTGAATTAATTATTTCCTTAATAAATCATAAAATTAAATCAATACACCTGAAAAACTTATCAGTCACTGAAAATAACTTCAAAACACCCCAATGAATTGGTTGAAAAAAATGACATTGAGAAACACATCGTCAACAATTCTAATGGGTGCTTAAATATTCAAGGATAATGATATATGAAAAAAAATATCTTATACCCACTTCATGGTGCCTATTTGAGGTTATAAAAAGTTACTTTCAACCTAAAAACAAAGTTCCCTTTACCATCTTCTACAAAACCTTCCATTTGTAGAATATAGAATTATTTTTCAAGACCACTATTGAGGAAAACTATCTTTATATCTAGTTTCTCTAGATATAAATTGTATATAAAATATATCTCCAAAAATACCTGAATAGTATCTAGTTTAACTATATGAGAAAATATTTCATTGAAATAAATAACATCATGTCAAGTATATCCTTTGACCACCAGTCTCACAAGATATCTTTCAACATGGTCCTTTCAATATTTCTTGCTCTTAAACATCCATTTGTTGATGATAAATATCCTTTCATGAGGAAATTAAATAAGATAACAAGTCTTATTATTATATAGTGGATCAAGTTCTTTTTATATTACTTTCATCCATGATAATAAATTTGGACTCTGGGTGACCACCATATAGAAATATGGCACTCCATCCTTCATCAATAAGCAACACACAATATTACCATCAGTGACATAGTCTGAGTTCCATAATTTTTCTCTTTTCTCTCAAGTCAACTGTTGTTCTCTAGACTAAACAGATACTTGATCATCATGATTTAGTAATTTCTTAGAGGAAAATTGTTATTCAATTTATTTTTCCTCCACATTGACTATTTTAGTTTCTATATTCTATTTCTCAATGTCTCCATAAATCCTCATTTGATATTTTCTTATACAAAAATGATATCCTTGTAGATGATAAGTTTGTGGGAAATGGGTTCCCACAAATGATATCCCTTCACACCATCAAAATATCCCAAAAAGATAAATTTATGGCTCTTAAATCCAACTTAATTCTTCTATGGCCATTAAAAAATAGACATATGATAAATTATGTAACCAAGAATAGTAAATGAGTTTAATAGTCCACATCTCTATCAGTTTCATCAAATCAATTGACACTGATAAAGATAGATTGATATCATAATAGGAGGTCTTCACTACTATTTTTATTCATTTATTCATAAATATTTATCTACTCCATTTACATATTATTAATGAAAAGTTAATAGTTGGGGGAAACACCCATGTTTTAATATTAAATATAATTTTTGATCATTATTTTAATTAATCCAGATTTGGGTTAGATTACTATTTTAAACATAAATATCACTCTAATTATCCCAATTGAGTGATTGTTATTTTATAATGTTACTAAATAAATTTAATAAAAATCACTAAACTAAATAGTTGGCTAATTTGTATATCTAAAGGGTCATATGGACCACACAATAAGGCCCACTAAATTAGTGGAGAAAACTTGAACATCTATGAAGATTGAATTTCTGGGAATAATATAGAACCCAAAATTTTATAACACTCCAAAATTTGTTCTAGGATATCCATAAATATCTTGTATGAAAATTTGAATTCCAAAATAAATTAGAAGAAGGCCCAGTAGAAGAATAGAAGTCTTCACAACATTTCAATCTATGATTTGAAGATAGCCCAAAATTCATGGCTCCCATCCCAATATAGAATTCCAATTGAGGTGTAAATTTTTTAAGATAAATTCAATATATAGTCACCAAACATTTAGATGTTTTTTTGTATTTTAAGTCATTTTCATATAAATAAATGTATTCACATTTATACAATGGAAAAACTCAACACAAAACTGGATAAAAGAACATGGTTTGGGAAAATATATATAATTTTGGATCCAAAAGTACATTGGACACCAAATATTTAGGTTGTACTAAGAACATCCATATATAAAAATTTTAAGAATAATTATTCCCTAGATTTGGTTGTTAAAAATTTACAACGTTTGAACCAACTTGATTGGTAGTTTTAGAAGGAAAACAGTCCACCACCTTGGGATATAAACACACTCCCCTATTAACTTTGAAAGGGTTGAATTTTCAGCACTTAAATTGGTTAATTTTAGTGAACATAAACATTCCAAGGGCCTAGTTAGGCATTCTTTACTATTATTTCAACACGGGAAACCTCTCCTCCACTTTCCATTACATGTTTTTTTCACTTGTTGTCAATTGTAATCGTGTAAGTTTATTTCCATTTTAGTGAAATATTAATGCACATTTGTTTATCATAATATCTAATTATAATCCACTTTATATTGTTTAATTTTATCATTCTTATTTTTTTTTAAATAAAGTTGATAATCATTCCCTCCATTCACTTTCTTATTTAATCAAAAGTTCATGTTTAATTTTCTACACAGTTCATGTATGTGTTCAACGCACCACACTTATCTTATCCCATTATTTTTTTATCTTTTTAAATAATCAACATAAATATCATGATATATATTAATGTATAAGTAAAACTTCCATTTGGGTGATTCATAATTTTTGGATGTCAAGTGATTGAGATAATTTTATCATTAAATATTTTTTAGGTTAACATTGTGTTTGTTAAATTTAAAATGTCTTGGATTAATGAAATTTTGTCTAATTTGTGGATTACATGTATTATTGGAACCATAAATAAACTACCATAAATAATTATTAATTGATATTATAATCCAAGTGAAGTTAAGTCTTGGATTAAAGCCTCATCACTTGGGAATTCTGATCAAAATAGTCTCATGAAGTCGGTGTTAATATAATGAAATATCACACAATTCTCAAGGATATCATAATAATAAATCCACAATAACGAACTCACCACAATATTTATCAAAATTGTAAATCAAACATTATCTCTTAATCAATTTAATTAATCTCTACTAATAAACCCCCCAATTAGAAGAATAAAATAATAAATACAATCTACTGTAAAAAATAATACCTTTGCTAAGGATTCAACCTGAGTGACACTATATACATTACCATAGAATCAGATCTCTTAATGGTCGATAGGTGATAATCATCCACCCTTTAAATTCCACCATTTTCAGGTATTTTACTATTTTTAGGGTAGTTTTTTTTTCTTTTGACTGGTGGGGTTTTTTGCAAAGATTAATTAAATTGATTAATAGAAGAAGTTCGATTTAAAGATTTCATAAATATTGGGGTGAGTTAATTGTTTAAGATTTAATCTTGTGATATCCATGAGCTTTGCATGAAATTGTATTAAATTAATACCCACTTCATAAGACGATTTTGATCAGAATTCCCAAGTATTGAGGCTTTAATACAAGACTTAACTGAACTAGGATTATAATATAAAACAATAATTGTTTATGGTATTTTATTTATGGTTCCAATAATTCATGGAATACACATGTGAAACAAAAAATGTCATTAAACCATAATATTATAAATTTAATATTCACAATATTAACCCAAAGAATATTTAGCAAGCAAATTCTCTCAATCACTTGGCATTCCCAAATTATAAATCACCCAAATGGATGATTTACTCATCCATTAAGATTTTTATTTTTCTAGATTATAATTTTTAGAGTGGAGAGTTAAAAAGAGAAGAAAAATAATGGGAAAAGATAAGAGTAGTGCCTCGAACACGCACATGAACAATGAAGAAAATTAAACATGAAGTTTTAATTGAATAAGAAATCAAAAGAAGTGAATTATTTTGAAATTTATTTAATTTTTTTAATAAAATCACTATTATAAAATAGAGGGTGGATTATAATTTCATATTATTATGAGGAAACATGGATTAAAAGTTAATTAAAATAAAAAAACAGACATGATTACAATTGAAAACAAGTGAAAAAACATGAAATAGAAATTGGAGAAGAGGTTTATCTTTTTGAAACAAGATTATGACAAGTCCTCTTAGAAACTTTAATATTCTACAATAATTCCAACTAACCTCCTTATGTTTTGACATTCCAACCCCTTATAAAGATAAGAGGAGAGTATATTTATAGCCTAAGGTGGGGGCAGTTTTCCTACCAAAACTACCCCTCAATTTTGTCAACCATTTTACCTTCTAGATAGAAAAATCTAGAGAAATATACTTCTTAAAAGATGTATATATAGATGTTGTAAGTACACCACACAAATATTTTGTCCATTGGACTTTAGGATCCAAATTTATGGCCATTTTCCCAATCCATTTGCTGATATCCAATTTTGTGTCGAGTTTTTTTATAGTATAAATGTGAATTAATTTATATCTATGAAGATGCCTTAAAACCCAAAAACTTTATTCTAAAAAGTTAGGATCCTATGTATTTAAATGTTATCCCAAATTTACAGATCTATTGGACCTCTAGATTGGGAGAAAAGTCATGAATTGTGGGCTGTTTTTAAATCACATATAGAAATTTGATCTTGATTTCCATGAATTAATTGGGACCATTGTTTCATTATTTTGGAATTAAAATTTTTATCCAAGATATTTATGGATATCATAGAAACAATTTTGGAGTTTTATAAAATTTGGAATACTGGATTAATCCTATAAATTCAATCTTCATGGATGGTCATGTTTTCTCTATAGATTTGGTGGGCTTTCTTGTGTGGTCTGTATTTCTATTTAGATGGATGAATTAGACAAATATCAAGTTGAATGATTTAGATTAAGTTGCATTAGAAACCATAAAAAATAAGAATCACAAAATATTTATAATTAGGGTGATAGATTTTATTAAAATAGTAATCTAACACAAATCTGGATTAATTTAAATAATGCTAAAAAACTATATTTAAATTAAATCATGGGTATTTCATTCTAATTTTTCAATTTTCCTCAAAAATAAGTAAATGGAGTAGACATATATTTATGAATAAATGAATTACATCAACTTTATATCACCTGTAAACAAATGTAATGGATGAAAATTCTAAAAGAGTAGTGAAATGAGTGCTTGAGAGAATTGTTAAGCCTGTAAGAAAAGATTGGTCTGAAAGACTTGGTGAAGTACTTTGTGAATATCGAACTGCCTATAAAACACCAATTGGGATGTCTCCATTTAGGTTAGTTTTTGTTAAAGTGTATCATCTACCATTTAAAATCCAATAAAAGTGATTTTGGGTTGTGAAAAATTATAATTTTGATTGTGAAAAATCTGGTGAAGAGAGAATGTTACAATTGAATGACCAGGAGGAGATTCAACTTGATTCTTATGAGAACTCCAATCTCTACAAAGAAAATTCTAAGGTAATCTATGACAAACACATCATTTTTAAGGTATTTTATGAAGATTAAATGGTAATGATCTTCAATTCTTTATTTCAAATTCACCCAGGTAAGATTAATTCTCATTAGGAAAGTCCTTTTATTATTACTTATGTTTACCCATTTGGTAAAGATCATGTCCAAGAACCCTCTTCCAAAAAAACATCCATGATTAATGAACATTAGTTAAAACATCACCATGAGAGGAAGCACATCCCAAGAACCACATTGACTTCCACCGAAACCCCAACTATTTCATTATACCCATGAATTAATGGAGATGGCGACCCACCAAATCCAAACCAGGGGGAACCTCTTTACCTTTAACTAAATATCCCTCTCTTATTCATAATTATCTATCTATTTCAATCTTTTTATTATTATTTATCTCTAATGCTCACTCATTTTTTAAATTATTTACCACTTCCACACCATTTCATTTTATTTTCTCTTTTGTGTAGTTGTGTTTTAAAAAAAATGAAACAAAAATAGAAAGCTTCATAATTACTCACCACCCACTTTTCAAATTTTTTCCAACCATTTTGGGGAGTAAAATAACTTTTTTTCATCTAAAAAACATTTTATTTTTATCATAAATTTCGTTTAATAATTTTTTACCAAGGAAAATAAATTTTGAATGCTCAAGTTTTTATTTGGGAAATTATTCTTCCATAGCCGTAAGAGAAAATGTTAGATTCATGCCATGGTAACCTATATCCATCTTTTCATATTTTTTGTTTTTCACCCAAAATTTTGAGTCTTGACTATGGACCTTTGATATGAATTTTCTTAATTTAGCATATATTAATACGATAGAGGCATTTTATAAATCACATGAGAATCAAAATAGCCAAATAGCCTCTGATTACCCTTATATTGATTCTAATTTTGACAGCCACTTCTAGGATATAAAAACTATTTTTTGATAGCAACATTAAGAGACCAAAACTTTATCCCACTAAAAATATTCATGGATTTTAATTTCATAGTTTATTTAGATTTATTTTCAGTGAAAGGGATTTCATTTTTGGTACCATTTCCTAGATTTAAATGTGGTATCATATGCTTGAGGTAAAGAATCCATTGTAGTGTGTGGGATAGGTTTTTATTTAGGTAATTTTTGGAGTGGATTAATGTTTATGTAATTTTAAACATGTTATTTAAAAGTGTTTAAAAAATAAAAAATCTAAAAAAACATGCCCTCCCATAAAAAATCCTAATAGGAAAAAAATAAAAACAAAAACCCACCTACCTCACCCTTTAAAATTTCTCTGAATTCTCCATCGCCTCTCAAAAAATCCATCAGATTTGTTTGACCTAGAAACCAAGTGAACTCTTTCAAAAATTATGAGGAAAATTAGGGATAATAATATTAGTCTAAATTTTATTGTCTTCCAAAAAATAGTATATTGATTTTCTTTTTAGCTTATATTTTTGTTTATTTCAAATTTTTTTTGGAAAAAATACAAACAACCAACTTATAATTATGACATACCATGTTACCTTTGGATTGAGAGATGAGTGGTTTTAAATAAGAAATTCATGATTAATGATTTTAGAATGAGAGGAATTGGAAATTCTAATCAGGTGATCATCCATAGGGTTATCTTTTCCTTTTCTATATTTGATCTCAAGGCCAAACTCTTGGAGCATTAGGATCTATATTATTAGTGTCATTTTGGAATAACTTTTCTTGAGTAAGCACTTTAAATATGCATGTTATGTGAAGATGATTATTTTTGAACCTAAGATATAGGGATGAAATTTATCCAAGGAAAAACCACAATTAGAAGATCCTTTTAGTGGAAATGTAATGAGATTGAGTTTCATCGAGTGTTTTTGTGGCATAATAGATGAAATGAAGAATTGTTTCTCTTATTTGACCAAGAACACAACCAATGTACCTATAAGAAAAATCCTACATCAATTATAAGTGTAATGACCAATCTAGGGGTTGGATTATTAGTGAATATGTAAGAAAAAATTTGATTTCAATGAAGGATCTCTTGCAAGTCGCTTTTAAATGTTATGTAACATCATTTTGGAGTAGCTGAGTGAGTGGGAGGTAAATCCTTTATTTTCAATGTGTCATCATATTATTGAGGTAAATAATCCATTTATATGTGGGGGAGGGCTTATTATTCAATGAGTTTTGGGAATGGATTCATGTTTATTTAAATTTTTAATTGTTATTAAAAAGTTATCCAAAAAATTAAAAAATATAAAAAAACAAAAACAAATGAAAAAAAGAATGGATTCTGTCATGGTCATGTCAATAGTCACTCTTCATCAACCTTCGATATTGTTATAACTATTATAGTAATCATCTTGAGGATATAAAACATGGGTTATACAATGGGTGTGATATTTTTTCCAAGTTCAACTTCTGACAAAATAAAAAAATGAAAAAGAAAAGAAAAGAAAGAAAACCTACACCAAATTTTCTTGTGTCATTGGGAAAAGTTTTGTGGTTTTTTACATATTTCATCTTTTCAATATATTCCAAATTTCTCTCCCTCTCTCTTTTCATTCTTGATACATTCATTTACTTTTAAATATTTTTTTATAACCTTACATGTTTAATTTAAAAAATTGTGCATTTATATTTCCATGTTGGTGTTTTACCCCTCTTTTCTTATATTTTGGCCGTTATTTTCCTACCATCCCACAACCACTTAAAAGCCCCTAAAAACACCTCTTTCTTGTTTTTTCATTTTAGGACAGGGAATGGAATCTATAAGCTCTTACAAACTTTATGATTTCACTTTTTGTTAGTGAGTGAGTGGTCCTCCGTGAATTTTTTTATTCATCTTGAAAAGAGTGAGTTAGGAGTGCCTATATTTTCCAATTGAATTTTTGACCGTGAAAAATTAATTGTTTGACATATTTTTATCATTATTGTTTTAGTGGAATTCATTATGGAGTGAACTAGTCTAGACCCCCAGATTTGAGATAACAAAATTTTAATATTTGTTGGTGAGTGAAAATGATTTAGTTATGTTTTTATATTTTAAGTACATGAGGATATTCACAATTATAAGTGTGGGGTATTTTATGTTATTCATTCATTCATAACTTTTTATCTACTCCCTTTACTGATTTTCCAGGAAAAGTGCATAATTGGTGTGAAATACTGATGTTTTATATTAAATATAAATTTTGAGAATTATTTGAATCAATCTAGATTTGAGTTAGTTTACTATTTTAATAATACCTACCAACCTGATTATCAAAATTGTCTGATTATTGTTTTTTAGGGTTCCTAATTCAATTTACTACAAATAATTTAACTACATCTTTGGCTAATTCATCCATATAAAGGTTTATATGCACCACACCATAAGGCCTATCAAATCTATGGAGAAAACATGACTATCCATGAATATTGAATTTATGGGATTAATAAAGACACCTATATTTTATAAAACTCAAACAATTATTTCATAATATCCATAAATATCTTGAAAAAAAATTTAAGTCCAAAATCAAGCAACAAGGGTCCCAATTAATGCATGGAAATCCAGCCCACATTGTTTTCTTGGATTTGAAAACACCGCACAATTCATGAATTTTCTCACAATATAGAAGTCCAATTGAGCTGTATATTTGATGAGAGAAATTAAATTTATAGGATTATAACTTTTTATAATTAAGATTTTAGATTTGAAGGTATCTTAATAGACATAAATTCATTCACATTTAGACAATGTACAAACTTGACACAAAATTGGATAACATAACATGGTTTGGAAAAGTATCCATAACTTTGATTCCAAAATTACAATAGAAAAAATAAGTATGGAGTAATTTAAACATCTATATATAAAACTTCTAAGAAGAAAATTTCTCAATATTTGGATTTATATAATGTCAAAGGGTTGATGAAACTTGAAGGGTCGTTTTAAAAGGCAATATGTCCACCACCTTGGGATATAAAAATAATCCCCAATTATCTTTGCAATGGGTTTCCATTTCAAAACATTAGTAGGAGAATTAAATTGACCATAGCCTTTAAAAAGTCATTGGAGGACTTTCCAAACTCTTGTTTTTATAAGAGAAACCTCTCCTACACTTTTCATTTCATGTTTTGTTTTTCAGTTTTATTCCATTGTAATCGTGTAAGTTTGATTTCATTTAAATATAATATCAATTCATGTTTCTTTATACTATTATCAAATAATCATCCACCATAAATTGTTTAATATTAATTTTCTTAATTTTTTTATAAATCAAGTTGAAAATCATTCCCTTCTTCAGCTTTCTTATTCAATTAAAAGATTGTGTTTAACTTTATTCATTGTTCATGTGTGTGTTCGGTGCACTACTCTTACCTTATCCCATTATTTTTATTCTATTTTTAACTCATAAAACTAAACATCATAAAATATATTAATAATGATCTTAATGTCTGAGTAAATAATCTATTGGTTTGATTCATAATTTGGTGATGTTAAGTGATTAAGAGATTTTACACGTTAAATATTCTTTGGGTTAACACTGTGTATGTTAAATTTAAAATGTCATGGATTATTGACATTTTTTTAAAATGTAGATTACATGGATTATTGGAACCATAAATTACCTAACATAATAAATTATTTATTGAGATTGTAATCCTATTTAATTTAAGGAATGGATTTAATCCTCAACACTCGGTAATTTCAATTAAAATTGTCGTGTGAAGTCGGTGTTAATTTAATGAAATATCACGCAAAACTTAAGTACATCTTATGATTAAATCCCCAATTATGAAATCACCCCAATAATTATAAAATTTTAATATCAAACTTAATCCATTAATATATTTAATTATGTTATGTAGAAAACCCCCCAATAAAAAAATCATCTCAAAAAAATAGTGCCATCGTCGAGGTTTCGACCTGAGTGCCTCTATACACATTAGTAGAGCATCAGAACTTTGAAAAATATATTGGGTAAAATCATTTTCAAATTAAATACTTCTTCCTAGAACATTTCAGTAACTTATATAGTTTTACACATCACCCTTGTTCTATCCAACAAGGTTTTATTCATCCACTCTGCCGCTCATTCTTTTAAGAAGTATATACTTCCATAAACTATCTATTCATGTATTATTATTGAAAAATATTACCAAATTATTCAATTGTATATTATCATCCATTTTTAATCCTTAAAAACATGATCTTATTTCTATATTCTTGTTCTTTCAATTCATTGAATGTTTTGAAGACTTAAAAAGAATCTTATTTTTTATTGGGTACACCCAATATTTCATATAATATCATCAAGAAATGATTAAAAGTACGTTTATCCTCACAGGTTATGACCCATGATTTCCAAATGTCATAATGTGTTAACTTTAGGATATTATTTCTCCTCAACATTGACTTCCTGAACTTCAACTTGTGTTTCTCACTCAAAACACAATGCTCAAAAATGGTAAGAATACCTTTGTAAGACCTGATTTTTTTATCAAAAATAATCTACAAGCCTCATTCATACACATGTTCAAGCTTCCATTGATATAATTTCATCAATAAATTAATCATGTTAGATTATGTGACAACTATTTCCCCATTATTTTATTTCAGCAATAAACATGTAGAGGTTCTTTGAGATCTTCTCCTATATCATCACCATAATCACACCTTTCTTAATTGTCATAAATCCATTCCCAGTGAGAGTCTTTCTCCCTATGTCATGAAATTATATTAAAGATAATATGTTCTTATTTAGTCCCTCCACATTTCATACGCATTGGATGGTTTTAACTATACCACCATTCACCTTTTGTTTGATGGAACAGACTCCAATAATATTTTAGGTATGATTGTTCTCCATGTACACAAGTACTTTTGGGATAGGTTCATACTGATCAATCCATTTCTTTCAAGACATCACATACCATGTTTATTTTTAGTCAATTATCCTTGTTTTCTTGAGATGGTGTCTATCTCCAATAGTTTTTTTTGATTCATTAACTAGTATGTGTCCATTTCTATAAGTACTCACCACATCTACCTAAGAGTTCTTTCCACTAATATTTTTGTTACAACAGTCTTTATTAACATACCCCTTATTTCCATTATTATAAAATGTGAAGTTATTATTATTTATCATAGGATTATAATTAAAATGATTTTGGATCCCACTGTAACCACACACCATCTTCCTTTCTCTCTCTATTTACAGAGCCTCCTCTTTGAGTAAGTATTATATATATCCTCCTTGTTTTGGTGTTGATTTTCTTCTTTAAGAATCACAAATGTAACATAATTGAATACCAAAATAACCATTAGGATATTATTTATAAGTATAATTATGTAAAACCCTGATATTTTATGAAATATGAATTTTTAAATGAATTTAATTTATTTTATATCTTGCATTACACCCAACATCGAGTTTAAAGGAACATCGGTATTCTATTAAAATACTATTATTTAAAATGAAAATTATCTCCTAGATAGTGGATTGGTGTGTATGAATAATACTAAATATATTGTGAAAATTATATGGTTTACAAATGTATAAAATAAATTCATTGGTTATCAGTTGATTAGAAATTAAAATAAAAACCATTTGAAACTAAAAGAAATATTTGTGTGAAAAACTATTTTTATGCCTGTAATGTGTGTTTATATTAATAAATTAAATTAATCACTATTGGTATCTGATTTCAATAAAATTTATATATTATATATTCATAAAATGTTCTAACTTTCATCCAATATTTTTCTAGTCTTGGAATATGAATAAATCCCATTTTATACTAAAAACAATATTTTTCTAAAAAGTTTTTTCATCTCATTTTGTGAAAATATTTCATTTTTTTTCATATTATATAAAATTTATTTTTGATAATGAAATTAATTTTTTAAATTAACTTGTAAAAATTATCTTACAGTGAAGTTTTGAGAATTTTTTGAAAGGATAAATGTTTCAATGAATAGTGAAAGATACTTATTTTAATAAAAAATTTCATTTTTTAAGCATTTTCAAAGTTTCATTTTGTTTTAAAATTGTTTTAAAATTAAAATTAGTTTAATAATATTATTATTTATACAATTTAGTTCATTTTAATCATTTTATTTTGATTTTGTATATAGAAACTTTTTATACATAAGAAAACCTTTTCTTTGCAAAACCTTTTTTTGTCGCTATCACAGTATAATTTTGAATTAAATTATTCCACTTATATGATTTGAATTTGATAAAATGAATTAAATAGTTTGAATCTTCATAAAAAATATCAGTTGATAATTTCAACATAATTTTTGTTTATATTTAATAGTAAAAATCGTAAAAAGATGTTACCATGGCTAAGGTTAAAATAAGTTTGATGGGGAGTAAAACTAAACGTATAAGGGTTAAAAATGACATCAAACTTGTATAATTCTTATTTTATAGAAACATATTAACCTTTTATCATATAATTTTCTATTATAATGCATTTTTGAGCTTTTATTTCTATTAAAGTGACTTGAAATTATTGTAAAACTTTGAAACATTATAAGTGTGTCACTCACCCCAATTATAAATGGGCAACACCTCTCCTCTCTTAAACATACATAAAAAGCCTCTGTATTGGACAATACCATCCCAAATACCATCCTTAATTCCCTACCCATTTCCCTGGGCCCTTTTTCTATTTTAAATCCCTCATAGGAAGTATTTTTGTGCAAACTTAAAGATGTTGTCCGAAGAAGAGGTATCGCTATTAATCGATAATTTTTGTTTGATTTATTCTTAAAACTCCTTAAAATGTTTTTAAACTATGATGATATAAAAATATCAGCATATAAATTGTACTGAGATGTTATTATGTTAAGGGAGTGACTTATATCCAACTTATATTCCATCAAATGGGAAACAAAATCGTCGATTGTGTGTAAGACGGACTACCACCTCACAAAATAAGGTAATTAAATATCCATCAGTGCATCTCATTGTTGGATATAATGAGGTATTTAATGAAAGTAGATTATATTTATGTCATAATTATACCTATTTAATTATAATATAACATCTACCTTATTACCATCCAAACCATTGAGAAACGATAACATCACTCGTGCGTACTTCTGGACTAGCGCCTCCATGAAGCAATGTGACACATTTTTCATTTTATCTTGACATTAGATTAAATGAATAAACTTTATTTCTATGATATTAAAATGTTAATTTAAAGGAGAATTATTATTTACCCATCTTTTACTCTATCTGTCCGAGAATGGAAACAACGTTCATGCATAGGTATGACCTACCATCTCCATAAATGGTGTAATCAATTTTTCTATATCTACTTTATTTATGACTATAAATATGTATATAATGAATATATATGATATTTATATGATTATTTAAATTATTTATATTATGTAATCCTGAAAACTATAGAAGGAACAAAACCACCGAACCTAAACATACATGAAAAATGAAGCAGTTATCCCCCGGAATAATGATTTTAATAAAGAATTAATAATAATTGGAGATAGAAGGATAAAATTAAATCATATATGGTAAGATATATATGAGTATGGTTTTTTAATATATTTATAATAAACCTATATTTATTACATATTAGGTTCAAACATGTATGAATAAATTCTAGACTTATGGTAAGGGATTTTCGTCTCATGTTTATTTCTGTGACACACATTCTATATTCACCACTCGTTTCTTTTATTTGGTGTATATAATTCCCATTTGACATGTTATATAATGAATATTATTATTTTCATGATATTTAAACTTTCATTTGATGTTATTATTTCATAGGGCTTACGATTTAAATGTTCCTAAGGCGGTAAGAGTTTTATATCACGATCTCACTGTTTATTGAGATTGTTTATGATTAAGATTCTAATTATGAAATATTATGATATATGTCTCACGAAAATCATGAATATTATTATCTTATGGTTATTTGTAGAGAATAAATTTTTTACTTTCATTTTATTCACTTTATGAACTCAAGTGACCAAAAGAATGTTTTTAAGGAAAATCAACATTATTTCTCTCTTAAGTAAAAAATAAATTCTCTTCCTTATACATGTTTTTTTTAAAATGTTTTAAATAATGATTTTAAAATTCTAAAATGATTTTAAGTAATTTTTATACATTTTTTAATTTTCTATTTTTTGAAAAAAAATCATTTTTTTCATTTTCTGAGTGAGTATCTTTGGACTTTTTACTGAAAATGTGAAAGTAATATTCATTTTAATGTGTATGACATGAATATAAATTTCCTACATAATGAACACTCAATAAATTAAATCTTACTTAATAATTTTCAAATTTTATTTTCATAGAAAAGTATTTTCACAATATTTTTTTAATTTTTAGTTTTAAGAAAAGTGATTTTTAAAGTTGAACGACTCTTTTCCTCAGGAAGGTTCTAATGATTCTTAATGGTATTTATATTAATCAACGAAAAAACATTAGATTATAATTATTCTATACTATGGATATGATCCAAGGATACTATCCTTTCTATTTCTTTATATGGACAATTTTTATGATGATAATATATTTATGAAATCCATTCATTTTTCCACAATTTATGCTATGATGAATGGATGAATGATTTTAAAACCTGTTTCATTTACACAGGTTATTCAATGATGAAATTTTTATGAAAACCAGTTTATTTTCATGGGATATGATATTATGAATATTTTATAATAATATGGAACAAAGTTTTATGATTATCCTTATGTTATGGGTGGGTTCAAATTTTATAGTCCACCAATGCATTTGGTGAAGATTAATATCTTGTGAGATAAATAGGACTAGAATGGGGAGTGGTACCAGTTCAATAAAAGAATTTTCCCACTATGATAGTCTTAATAGTGAACCTTTACTACTATTATGGGTTGGGGTGTAAACCCATTACACTATTATATCCTTGGAAATGTGCAATGACTGCCATATAAATTACTTGCATTGCTTATCTGTATACCAAAAATCTATTTCTAATACTAATGTCCGACTCTCAAGGATTATGTTTTTTGATTCCTTTATGATTAATGTTTTATAAAATTCCATGATTTATTACATGACTCAATATTTTGATCTTTGATATGTATATTATAGTTTTCAAATGATAATATAATGTTCCTGACCCTTATACTCATGTTATTTGGGTATTTCCCTTTTTTAACCTTATTGATCATCCAAGATCACCATATATTATGTTTCCTTTCCATAGGTTAAGAATAAATGTATTATTTATGATATTTATAAAAGGGTGATAGTTATGAATAACATAGTGGGATATGGTGTATTTCACTTATGAAACATTTGTTTTTGTATCCAAGTTTCAAAAGGCTCTTAGTCTTTATGGACATCATGCATTTTGTATTCTAAAATGAAATGAATAGTCATCTATTAAGATGTAATATCTATGTATGAAAATCTTGGGTCACTATACATGGTATCAAAGGACAATTTTAGTTAAACTTTTGATACTAGGATAATAAAACATTAATTAGAACTCTTAAGATAATCCTAATAATAGGATATCATCCTATGTTATGGTAATGAAATGAATGTGGTACTACAAGAAATTAAATCCATTTATGGGTACTACAAGGGGGTGCGTCTTTGGTGCAGTTTAACCTAGGGTTAACGACTCTAAAAAAGGAATATTGGGATTGAATCAATCATCACCTGGTATATGAAAACAGGCCTTTCTGGACACCTAATTTCACACTCTCATGGGATATTCTTTGGGAAATTCACATTTTATTTATGAACCAACATAAAGTATTTGAATAGATGATGACCAAGTATGGCCTAGGTTGAACCAAAGATGTCATATATTTAAATTATTGTGTCATGATTTAGACATTCTTGATATGATTTTTCATGTTCGATCACTCACACCAATGATTCCAAACTATCATGGTAAGCATTTTTTCTTTACTAAAGGATTGAATATATAATGATAAAGTTTAGGTGGTAATAGGTATGCTAAAATATTGAAGTACCACATTTTATTATAGATTTATGAATTTCTGTATATCAATAAAAATATCAAGGAATAATAATTCATATCCTCAAAGATTAGATGATGAATTTTAAAAGAAAACCCCTAATGGTATGATTATCACATCTCAAGTCTATAATTATTATCAGGTTGAAGTTTTTGGGAATGTGCTCCTTGAAAATCTTATTATTATCCCTTCTATTTATTTTGATGTTATCTTAGGTATGTACTGGCTTTATCCACATAAAACCCACATCAATTACCAAGTATGGGAAGTAAAATTTGACATTCTAAACAAAATTTTGATCATCTATCTGTGTGATGATAAATATGAACTTCTAATGGAAATCACATCCATTGTGTGGGTCTTGATTCATATTCAAAATGGGTTTTCATCTCAGATGGTTGGGTAGAAACTTAATATCGATGATATTTCTATTGCGTGAGAGTTCATTGATGTATTTTTGTAAGAATTTCCTATAGTTACACCAAATCATGAAGTCTATTTCTCACTAGAACTCATACAGAGTGCTACACCTATTTTAAATACTCCTTATATAATATCACTAATTGAGTTGTATGAATTGAAGAAGTAACTCTAGGATAATATTGAAAATGGATTTATTTGGTCAAATTTATCACCTTTGGGTGCACCTTTTCTTTTTGTTAAGAATAAATATAGATCCATGTGACTTTGAATTGATTATCGAGAAATTAACAAGATCATTATCAAGTGAATTTATTCTTTACCTTGTATTGATGACATATTTGATTAATTGTGTAGTGCTCGATACTTTTAAAAGATTAATATTTATTTTTTATATCATCAATCATGGGTAAATAAAGAGTATTTATCCATGAAAACATTCCATACAAGGTAGATACACTATGGATATATAGCGATGCCATTTGGTCTAACTAATTTCACCTCTATCTTCATGGTTATAATGAATAGACTCTTTAGAGACTACCTTGATCTATTTCTGGTAGTCATTATAGATGAAATTCTTATATATTCAGAAAACTAGTAAGAGCATGAGGATCACTTGAATATTTTAGTAAAGACCCTAAAGAAGGAGAAATATTATGAAAAATTTGGAAAATATGATTTTTGGTTGTAAAAAGTTTCATTTTTAGGTAATATAATCTCAAGATAAGGTATATGAGTGGATCCTTCAAAGCTAGGGGCTACTGAATATTGGCACAAACCAACCACTATTACTGATATCCATAGTTTTATTATTTTGGTTGGATATTATTGATTATTTCTGGAGAATATATCAGGTATTTCTAATCTACTCAGTAAGTTAACTTGAAAGTGAGCCAAGTTCCATTGGACACATGAATGTGAAGAAAATTTCAAGGAACTAAAGAGAAGATTAGTCACCTCACCTATACATACATTACATATAAGTGGAGAAGGGTTTGTAATATATAGTTATGTATCAAACAAAGTATTTTTGTGAATTCTAATGTGTAATGATATTGTTATAGCTTATGCATTGGGAAAATTAATGTTTCACAGGTAAAATTACCCAACTCATGGTTTGGAGTTAGCTGTGGTAATTTTTTTCATTGAATATATAGAGGCATTAAATTTACAAATTAAGGTGTTACATATATAGTTATCATAAATTTATAAAGTATCTATTCACATAGAAAGAGATGAATATGTGTAAAAGGAGATGGTTGGATCTGATTAAAGATTATGAATGCTCAATACATTACCACCATGGGAAATCGAACAAGGCCATCGATGATTTGAGCTGAAAGAATCATGCTATCTTATCTTAGATGAGGATCACAAAAGATCCAATATTTTTGGATTTTCAAAGGATGGATATGGAAATATTAAACTAAGGGGAGAAATATTATCTTCCTCAAATAAATTATAACCACACTCACTTTTCATACATTAAAATTACATCACTTTTGCATAATAATTAAAACATTATACAAATAGATGCATGGAGATAGTATTAATATAATGCCTTTGGAAACATGTAAACATAAACACCGATACATATTTGAGATACATTATCTCCTACTAGGTTCTTCTTGACTAGCACCATTCTTAGACACATCAGACATAATATGAATCTTCATAACCTAAGTGAAAGGAAACATAAAATGGGATGAGATTTGATGCTCAGTAAGTGTAAACAATGAAGATCTGTAAACAGAATGAGGAGCATAAGGGTATGAGAAGATGATCATAAAAATATAATGTCATACCCTGCATATCAAATACCATAAACATGAATCATGGATTAAAGCTTGGAAGTTCATAAGACATGAATCATAAGGAAATAAAGAACATAAACCATGATAGAATAACATAGGAATAATACATGTAATTATGGCAGATAAATAAGCATATATATTTATTTCTATAGTAGAAAAGGCATTGATACCAAGGCCATCTTAGTGGACAACGTCCTTTGTTGAACCGAGTTCACACCAAATTCTAGCCCTGTATTACTGAATTGAGTTCACTCCTTGTTCATGACCTATAATACTAAACCAAGTTCATTTCTCATTCTATTCCTGTAATACTGAACTGAGATCATTTCTCATTCCATCCATGTCTATCTATTGAAATGTAAATCTTTACCCATTTAATTAGAGGGAGATATATGTCCCCCCATCTCAAAATGAAATCATTCATACATGTGCTAAAAATTAAAAAATTATCATATCATAACCTAGGAAATGAAATGGGTGTCAAAAAAATGTAATATTATCTTATGCTATGGAAAAATATAGGTTTCATAAATATTTCATCAAAGCATAACCCATTAAATGAAATTGGTTTGAAAAGCATATCACTCGTGGAAAAGACACAGGTGACATAAACAATATTCCATAAAAACATTAAACATTCACGAAAGAATATGAATGGAAAATTTGGATCATTTCCTTGAATTTAGTTAGAAACATCAATAGATGTCATCTTAGATGGAAGATAACTTGGAAAGATATTTTTTGAAAAAATTTCATGATGAAAATACCCTTTCTTATTTGAAAAATGATTTATAAAACACGAAACGATTTGAAAACAATTATCTTTGAAAATAAATTTAAAATATATAAATATGAATTGAAATCATTTAGAAAACTTTTTTCCTTGAAATATTATAAAATAATCTTAAAAACGTTTTGAAAATATTTTTTAAAATATGGTTTTTGAAATAAAATTGATTTCCGCCCGAAAAGAGAAATACAGCAGGATTTTTCTTTATTTTTTTTCTTAATTACATTAAGTAATAAAGATTGAAAAAATTGTACTAATAAATGGAGTTATATTGAGTAAACATAGGATAACAAAACTCATTAGTGTTCTTGAGATGTCGATTATAATATTTCATCAATGAATGCATAATCATAAACAATCCCGATAAACGATGGGATTGTTTCAATAAACTCTTACCAGATGGTAACATGGGATCATAATCTCTATATAAGAAAATTGAAATACATGAAGCTTAAAATAAAATTAAAATAAGGAGATTCAGGATATAAAATGTCAAATACACCTCTAGAGATAATGTAGGAGCCTATCAAAACATTTGTCTCAAAGAAGGCAAATTGAGACCAAACTATCTTACTGATTTGATAAATCTTGTAACATAAACCCCATGAAAGAAAGATCATATAATGGATATGTAATTACCCATAAATTTAAGAATAATAATCATATAAATCATTCATTTATAGAATACACACCATGAAAAAATGGAAATAGTGGTGAACATGGCATGTATCTCATGAAAATAAAAAGTGAGATGAAATCCCCTTACATTGTGTCTTGAATTTCATCATACTTGTACAAACCTCATGTATAATAAATATAAGTTTATTATAAATATATCATATAACCATATTATTATATCTAATACCTTTTATGGTTTTATAATGACTTTATATTACCCACTTGTTAAGAATTCTATGTTAAAGTTTCACATTAGGTAATATCCACTTTGTTCTTCGCATGTGTCTTAGTTTGTTTTATCTTTGTTCCTTATAAATATTTCATGATTTCAAGAAATTAAAACATGATATAAATATAGTTTATATTCAGTAAATATGTATTATAATAATCTATATAATATATAAGTACAAAATGAAATACACCGTTTATGGATACGGTAGGCTGCTCAAACGCATGAACGTTTTTTCCGTTTAATTGTCATATTGAAAAAAGAATATAAATGAAATATATATATAATTAATCTAGTATAATTATTATATAATATATATCATATAATTTCACTAAACCCATCTTTAATAAATTCAATGTAGTGTGTGAACAAACCACTTCTCTTTGAGGGGGCAATAGTCTTCACTTTCTCAAACGATATTATCGTATTTACAAAAAATAGAAAGTATAAAAATATGTGTTATAAAAATATTGAACAAACATAAAACAAATTATAAGTATCATATATATTATATATAAATACAGTTTACAACATAATAAAAACAATGGGAGGGGGAAAAGGAAGAGTGATAAATCATCGATCTATGAGGAGGTAGTTTGTTGCACACAAAAATAGTATGTTTATTACCCATTAGATGGAGGTGTGTGAAAGTGTAGGTCAAAACCTTTTCATAAGGAAATATTAGTATATTTAGGATACATTTGTTTTTTTATAATCATGGAGTAATATTAAATGTTTTTTTGTAGAATGAAAATAAAAGAAAGGAGCTTGAGGGAGGGTGTTACCTCTTAATTAGGTAATTCCTTTTGGTGTGCACCAATCGGCTTCCTTGGATGCCTTTATAAACAAAGTTAGAATTAAAGGATGAAGGCATGTATTTTGGTAAGTTAATTTTGTAGATATTTTCTTATCCAAAGTGTCTTGATTTGGGTGATGAAGTGTGAGGAGAGGAGGCCCTTTTATAGTGGTGGAGGAGTTGCACTCTTGTAAATCTTTTGAAAAGGAATTCTACCCAAATTTTTTTAATGGAAAGCTGATCCCATAATAAACCATAGTATATAAAAGGGATTATAGGTCCTAAATATGGAAATAAAATGGGTATTTGAAAAGTTTATAAGTCATTTTGGCTTTTAATATTAGGTTTTAGTCCCTTATTAAGCTTAATTTTACCCAAATTGTTGTAATTAATTTAACTGCATTCACAAATATTTTTTGTAAAAAACTTATTTTAAATTATTATAAATGATAAATTATGTTTATTACAAATATGGAATCCATTTTACCAAATTAAAATTACATAAGTGTCATAAATTTATTTAAAATTAATCACGCCTTCGGGTCGATAATGTATGATTTTAAAGTGAAAACATTCAAAAGTTTGCTAAGTTTTTATAACCAGTTTCATGGTGAAATTGATCATAATGAACTAAATTGTATTAATTGATAATAATATTATCTAATTAAACTTTTAAAAAAAATTTGAAATATAATTTAGACCTATAAATAAATTCAATAAAAAGTAGTTTTGAATTAAAGTTCATTATTTTTCACGATTCATCCAAAAATAAAGTTTTTCAAAAAAATCCAAAAATTCACCCTAAGCTAATTAAATATTTTAACTTAAAAAATGAAGTTTATTTTATCAAATTAAATTTCTAAAAGTTTCTAAAATAAATTTTATTATTTTTTAAATGGACATGTAAAGCAGTTTATTTGAGAAAAAAACATTTTTAAAACATATAATGACTTTACCGAATAATTACATTTTTCATTATCAATATGTTCTATTTATATAAAACCATTATAAAAAATATTTTAAAATATATTTATTACTATTCATATTATTTTGTTTAATAGCTAGGTTATAACTATCTCATTTAAAAAATTACAATAATAAAATTATTTTTCATAGAAACTCAATGTTGCATCTAACGTACGCTGAGTTGGTATTTCATGTTGTGCAAGCCGTGTTAGTGTTTTGTGTAGTGAAAGACATATATGTTTCATATGAAAGGAATATTTGAATTATTTCAATGTTAGACATAAATGAAAATTAATTCATTCGAAAAAAAGGTCTATAAAAACATTTGGTGTTACATGAATGTTTAACCATCTATCCAAGTGAAGATTAAAGAGGCATATAAGAAATATGTAGAGCTAAAAAATAAGGTGAGAAATATTACTGAGTTTAAACTTGATTGTAATGGAAGTTTGTGGTTCTATAATTGTGTATGCTTTCCGTTCATACCATATTTTAATAAGGAGATGTTATAGGAGGCTCTCAGTTCTTCTTTCCATATTCATCCTAGTAGTATGATGATTTTTAGATATTTGAAAGAGTATTTCTGGTGGGACAACATAAAGAGAGACATTTCATAATATGTATCTTTATGATTGATATATCGGCAAGTTAAGTCTAAGAAGAAAAATTATAAGGGTATGTTACAACCATTTCCCATTCTAGAATGGAAAAGGAAAAACAACACCATATATTCTATTGTCGAACTCACCCTAACATATAAAGGATATAATTCTATTTGGGTTGTAGTCGATCACTTTATGAAGTTAAAACACTTAATTTTGATTAGAGAATACTTATATATTGATAATATTTATATAATATATATTAAATAAGTGGTGATATTTTATGGTGTACCACATTATATTGTATCAGATCGGGATATAAGGTTTACCTCAAAGTTCTAGTGAAGTCTTCTGTAGGATTTGTATAGAGAGTTAAGTTTTAGAACTATGTATCATCCTCATATTGATTTTTAGTTTGAGATAAATATTTAAACCATATAGGATATGTTTATATTTGTTTTTTTGAAATTCATAGGTGGTTGGGATAAACACCTTCCTCTAGTCGAGTTTTCTTATAACAATAAGGTTCACTTATGTGGTCATATGGATCCTTATAAATCCCTATAAGGAAAGATGTTTAGAACTCTATTGTGATTGAATGGAGTTGGATAAATAAAACTATGGGACTTGAGCTAGCTGAAGAAATGTTATAGATGTTTATAGATATTTTGAATCACATAAGGATATCACAAAGTCGACAGAAGAGTTATGTTGATAATCATTGATGAGATATTGAGTTTGAAGTTAATGAAAATGTGTTTTTATGAATTTCTACATAGAAAAAGGTCGTGATATTTAGGAAGAAAGGAAATCTAAACCCTAGGTATATTTTTTCCTTTGATATTATTAATCAAGTAGGTATGGTAGGTTATCGATTGGTGCTTCCACCAAACCACTCTCATGTTCAAAATTTGTTCCATGTATCTCTCCTGAGGGTGTACATACTTGAACCTTCACATGTATTGAACTCAAAGGTCATACCGTTGGAGAAAGATATTTCTTATGTGGAACAATAGGTGGTTAGTCTATATTATAGAGATAAAGTGCTATGAAACCAGACCACTCACCTGGTCAAAGTTTTGCGGTGAAACCACCAATTTGAGGAAGCTACATGGGAACCTGAGAATACAATGAGGTAGAAGTATCCTCAGTTGTCTATATCAGAGTGATGCAATTTAATGGGTAAAAATACTTTTAAGGGGTGTAGAATTTAACATACATATATTTTATTAAATGCTTGTTTCCAAATAAATTTAATTTCTTTGACAATTTTCATTACACACAACACTATGTTTAAACCGACTATGATATATTATTAAAAAATTATTAATTAATACGACAGTTATAACATAATAATTGGATTTGAGGTTATGAATAAGATTAAATAAACCATGAATGTTATATGGTTTACACATGTATAAAAAAAATTCATTAGTTATCAATTGATTAGAAATGAAAATAAAAACAACATGAAAGTAAAATAAATAATTTTTTAAAAAACTAATTTTATGATCACAGTGTCTTGTTATCTTAATAAATTAATTTAATAACTATTGGTGAGTTATTCTAATGAGATTTATATATAATATATTCAATTATATTTTTCATCTTTCATCTAATATTTTTTATATTCTTGGGAAAATAATAAATCCAGTTTATGCTTAGAAAAAATATTTATCTAAAAAACAGTTTCGTCCCAATTTTCTCATGCAGATCATTTTTTTTTTCAAATTATAGAAAATTAATTTTAAAAAATTTACTTCCTTTTTTCTTTCAAATTTATAAAATTATCATGTAACAAATTTTGATAATTTTCTAAAAAGACATATTTTTTGATAAATAGTTAAAAAATATCATTTTTTAGTAAGTGCCATTTATTTTAAATAATTTAAAAAGTTTCATTTTAAAATTGTTCTAAAAGTAAAATTTTTCATTTTTATTATTATTAATCCATTTTAATTCATTGGGATCAATTTCATGTTGAATTTCGATATAGGAACTATTTTTACTTCAAAAAACATTTTCTTTGGAAAATCGTTTTTCATTGCGATTGCCGGTTAATTTAAAATTAAATTCTACAACTTATATGTTTTTAACTTTATAAAATGGATACCATAATTTTAATTATCATAATTAATATTATTTAATATGTTCAACTTAATTTTTTTTCATAATGAATATTAAAAATGTTAAAAATATGTTAATTTGGTTAATAATAAAACTGGTTTACTGTGTGGTTAAACTAAAAATATGGTTCAACAATGACCTAAATATTGTATAATTCAAAATTTATCACTATATTTCATTCTTATCTAATATTAGGTCCTATAATGAGTCATTTTGATGCCTTTTCTTCCAAGAAAGCGACTTGAAAGTATTGTAAAACTTTGAAAAATTACAAGTCTTCCACTCACCTAAATTTTGAATTTGAACCTCCTATCATCTATTATACACACATAAATAAACTTATTATCATAAAAGACCTAAAAATATCCATTACATAATTCCCTACCCTTGACCTTGAGTCCTTTTTTTGATCATAAATCCCTCATAGGGAGGCTTTTGGTTAAAACCTAATGTGGATGTCTGAAGAAGATGTATCATTCTTGGCCTACTGTTTTTGTTTTATTTCGTCTAAAACCTCATTGATATATTATCATATTAATTTTATATAATAACATTTTTATATATTTGTTAATTTCATAACATATATCCATCTCGTATACTATCAAATGGAAAACAAAACTGTCGATCTTGTGAATGGAGAACGACCACCTCGCGAACCGAGGCAAATCATTTTCCATCACCCCCTCTCCCGGTTGGATATAATAATGGATTTAATTTAAATATATTATATTTATGACATAATTATACATATAAAATTCTAATATCATGTCTACCATCTTACCATCAAAACCCTAGGGAAACGATAACTTCGCGCGTGCATACTTGTTGACTACCGCCTCCAGAGACTGATGTGATATGTTTTTTCATTTTTCACTGACATGGATAGTGATATGGTAAGATTAAATAGATATATCTGATATTTATAATATTAATATTATTCTATAAATTTAAATTATTATTTACGTTTCTTTCATTCCATCCATCAAAAAAATGGTTACAAGGTTCATGCGTACGTATGGCCTATAGTCCCTATGAATGGTGTAATCCATTTTTCTATCTATAATTTTATGGACGACTATATATATGTATGTAGTGAATATATATGATATATATATATATATATATCCTTATTAACATTCTAGAGATGATGGAATTATGTAAAAATTATAAGGACCAAAACCACTGAAACAAAACATACACAAAAAACGAAGTAGTTACACTAGTACAAATATATATTTTAGCAGCGCTATAACCTGCTTTTATCAGTGATAGAAATAAACTATTAATCGTGGTGAAGATAAAGGGGAGATTCTTTTATCAATGCTAAAAAAATCACTGATAAAGACCCCTTTTATCAGGGCTAAAGACACCGATAAAAGGGGTCTTTTATCAGTGCTAAAAAAGAGTGCTGATAAAAGGGTCCTTTATTAGTGATTTTTTAGTGCTGATAAAATAGAACTTTTATGAGCGCTATTTTAAAACCACTGATAAAAATTAAAAAATTTAAATAAAAATAAAAAAATTAAATAAAAATCCAATCAGGGGGGCTTTTTTACAGCGCTTGAGAACCCCTTTAACAACACTTTCCCACCCCACCCACACCCACAAGCACTCCAGCAACCCCTCCACCCTTTATTAGCACTAGCCCACAAATTCACCTGTACGCGCGCCCCTGCCTCTCCAAGGATTTGATCTCGAGACCCCCCTGCGCACCTGAACCCTTTAGCACTCCTCCATGTGGATTTTTTCTCCAATTAATGATATATCTATTTATATATATATATAGTTATATTTATTCTTATATTAATATATTTATTTATTTTAATATATATATATATATATTCGTATATTAATATTAATATATATATATATACATATATAGTTATATTTATATATTTAAATATTTATTCATATATTAGTATATATATATAGTTAGTTATATTTATATATTTATATATTTATATATTTATATATTTATATATTTATATATTTATATATTTATTCATATATTAATATATATTAATATATATATATTTATATATATTTAGTTATATTTTTTATCCATATATTTATTCATATATTAATGTATATTTATAAGATCAGATTTCAATACAATTATAAAATAGGGTTTTTGTGTGTTTATAAATAAATACATAAATAAATACATATATAAAACACACACACACACACACACAAATATATATATATTTATTATATGTGTATCTATATGTATAATTATACATATATATATATATATATATTATATTAATATGAATATACATATTTTTGAATATATAAATATATATAATATCAGTTTGTTAATATAGACACACACAAATAGACACACACACACATTATATAGGTATATAAATATTCATATATTTGTAGTTTAAATAAAATAGATATTAGTTTTTATTTAGATGAGGCTTATATATTGAGAAATATATTTTATATGTAGATATGTTTAATTATTTATTTATAAAATTAAATTTTTATGTGTGAATATATAAAATATATATATATTGTTATATATTTTATTATAAATAACTATACAATGTAAAAAATGATAAAATTTCAAATCTATAATATCAATACTAATGTAAGTCCTCGGAATAAATTTAGTCTCCACCAATAAAAGGCAATAATACCCCCTTAAACGAGGCTAAAAATCCATCGAATGTTAAAAAATTGGTGTACCCCGACTAAAAACTCAGTTTTGGAGGCCTTTTGGGACTTTTTTGGTCTTGATAAAATGTTGACCAGGGTTCCCCCTATTTTTAAGGGCGTTGAGCACATCACAGGCTTCAATTTGATATCTGGTATAGCTCAAACAGACACTCGGACAAATGTTATGGTCGTTTGATGTTCGAGTTACATTTTCAACATATTTTGGATCTTTTAACAATATTTTGATTTTTTGAGTCTTCAAATTGTTATTAAATGACTATTTGTCCATAATAATTATAAAAATAATAATTAAAAATATTTTTTCAATTTGTTTATAAGACATCTTCTCTAAATATCTTATATATTAAGTGTAAATGTCTATTTATACTTATCTAAAATATATTTCAAAATATATACTATATTTTTATCAATATAACTATATTTATATATTTATATGTTAATATATTATTTTTGATGAAGTTTTTTGAAGTATACCCTTTATCAGTGCTTCTAAGATGAGCACTGATAATAAACCCCCTTTATCAGTGCTACTAAAAAAAGCGCTGATAAATGGGGTCCCTTTAACAGCCCTAACAAAAAGCACTGATAAAGGGTATACCTTTATCAGAGCTAAAAAAAGAACTAATAAGGGGGTACTTTTATCAGCTCTTTTTTTAGCATTGATAAAGGTACCTGTTAGCAGCACTTTTTGTTAGCACTGATAAAGGCACACCCTTTATCAGTGTTTTCTAGCACTGATAATGGGCGGCGCTACGAAATCTCATTTTTGTGGTAGTGTTATCACTTAGAATAGTGATTTTAATAAAAAATTATTAATATATGAGTGGTAAATGTTTATAAGTAAATCATATATGGTATGATATATATTATTATGGTTCTGGAAATTATTTATAATAAACCTATATTTATTATAGAGGATTTTTTATTATGAATGAATAAATTTGAGACTTAAGGAAAGGGATTTTTATCTCACTTTAATTTATGTGAGTCATATGCCATATTCACCACTCATTTATTTTTTCTGGTATATATATTACACCTTTCAAATGTTATATCATGATTATTATTATTCTCATGATATTTTATGTTTCAGTTTATGTTATTATTTCATGGGGCTTATGATTCAAAAGTTACTAAAGCGTTAAGGGTTTTATGTTATAATCTCATTATTTATTGGGGTTGTCTATGATTAAGTTTATGATGATGAAATATTATGATATACCTCTCAAGAAACTAATTAATTTACTTATAATATGGTTATTTTTGTAGATTACATGTTTACCTTTTATTTTCCTCTCTTTAAGAAATCAAGAGACTAAAAGAATGTTTTAATGGAAAACAGACATTATTTCTCTCTTTGGTAAAACATCCATTCTCTTCCATGTCTATGTTTTCTAAAAAAGTTTTATAGAATATTTTTATTTTCAGAAATTATTTTTTAAATTCATTTTTACCATTGTTTTATTTTTAAAAATGATTTAAAAGTAATTTTCCTATCATTTTCCGATTGAGGGTCTTTTGAATTTTTTCTGAAAAGATGAAAGGAATCTTTGTTTTAACGTGTACAACATGATTGAAATTTTCTACCATTATGAAGGCTCGGTGATTTAAATATAACTCTATATGTTTCCAAAGTTATTTTCAAGTAAATTGAATTTGAAAATAATCTATGAATTTTTATATTTAAAATAATTATTTTCAAAGTTGAAAATCTATTTTCCTCAAGAATATTTTAATAATATTTTAATGGTATCTCTATTAATCAACAAAAAAACCCTTTATTATACTTATGATTCACTAGAAATATGATCCAACGATACCATAATTATTGTTTATTTGGATGGTTTATTGTTATCATGTCAATATTTCTGTAAAATCCATAACTGTTTCCATGGTTTATTGTAACACCCTGAGATTTTATGAAAAATATTCTTTTTAATTTCATTAATGTCTTGTGTTGTACGCTACACCAAAAGGATCTTTCATAACACGCATCCTTGACTTGCCTTGCATTACACGCAGTCACGACCTTCCTCGATATCATGTGTAGTATGCAATACCGAGTTTCACTAAACAACGACATGCTATTAAAATATTATTAGAGCTAGCCATTATGAATAATAATAACCACTTTTTGAAATTTTTTAAATTTTATTTTTCAAAATGGACTTCATTTTTGGATTCGGAATATTGAAATTAGCTTAGGGTGAAATTTTGGTACTTTTCAGATAACTTTCATATTCCGATGAATAGTGAAAATTACTAAATTTTAATTAAAAACAACTTTTTTAATTGAAATAATTAAGAGTGATAAATTATTAATTCGAGTGGTTTTAAAGTATATTTAGAATAGATTTTTACAATTTAATATGATGTTGTTCATTGGATGTAATTTTACATTTAAACCAGACAAAAACAAGTGTCAATCTTTTGATAGTTATTATCTCTTAAAAACACGCAATTTGTTTTGACGACGGGAATAAATTTTTAAATTAGTTATTGTAACTGATATCTTTTGAATTTGGTAAAATAAACATCATTTTTGAATTCATAATATCAAATATAGCTTAGGCCTAATTTATGGTATTTTTCTGGAAAGATTCATTTTTTGATGAATAGTGAAACCACTAAGTGGTAGTTAAAAAACTGAATTTTTTCATAAAACTTAATTTCACCGTTTATGTGAGTGGAATTTCAAAAATCCTAGAGACACGGTTGATGTCAGTAAGTAAAATGTGGTTCAATGAGTTGAAAATCATTTTTTGTGAATAGTAACTTTTTATTTTTTTTTACCATGGTTAAATTTAAATAGGGTAATTAAGGGTAGAAGTGTTATTATTATTACCCTAACACATGTCCTAATTCTATTGGATAAGTGTAATTCGACCAAAAACAACCTTAGGAATAAAATATGACCATTTAGGCCCACTTGGATTAGATTAAGACATTTATTATTATTTAATTCAAAGAAGAGTTAAAAGAGTTAAAATCAAAGTTTAATTACTAAAACATTTTTAATATATGGTTATACATAATCTAAATTATATTGTGAATATTCATTAAAAAGATGATAAGATTTCCTACATAATGATATTTTATTTATAATTTTTAGACATTAAATTAATTAATTTATTTATGACACAATGATGATGTAGTAATTACCATAATAGTGAAAAATTAGAATAATTGATATTATAAATACACAAATAAATATAATTTGAGACTTTTTATGAATTACACTAATTTTTTAGGTTCATATGGCATGTTATGATTGATTTAATTAACTTTGGTCGGAGTAATAATTCTGTTATGAGTTTCACAAAAATCAACTATTGAATAGTGTCAAAATTGACATAAAATAGTTTTTAAAACAAATATTATATTATTGATTGTTATTTTATTCCTAAAAATCTAAGGTTCGGACAAATGACTTAGATAAGGTTATATATATTAATTATAAACAACTTGGGGTTCTTTTGGCTTCTTATAGTAAGTTTATTAACCTTATAGTGTAAGAACACAAAAAGACATGGTAAAAGTAAAATTATCTAACTTAAAGTCAAATATAAATGATAAGGTTAAAATAGGAAGCTAAACTTGTCTAAATTCTATTGGATGAGAGTATTTCTACCCATACCCACCTTAGCTTCTAAATAATTCAATTTGGAGCTATTTAAAATCAAATTAGGCTTTATAATAAAATAATATTTTTAGTTTTTCCAAAGGTGCCCCCCTCCTCCCTTATAAAAGGGCACCTCATCCCTCTCTTCCTCACACCACTTTGAGCCTTCAAGATCGGCCAACCCCTGCCAAATTCTATTCTACACTTCCCTAGAAACATCATAGAGGTTCTGGTCTTTTCAAAGACCAATTTTAGTGCCCTAAAAGTAGATCTCAAAGAGGCGCTTCAAAGAAGAGGTAATGCCCATTACCGATTCTTTCATCTTTATTTCTTCTTCCACTTCTTCTTATTAGGTTGTTTTATTATGAAGTAATAACATCAGTATCACTCATATACTGATATGTTATTATAAGTATGAAATAACCCTATTTCACCATCTATCCATCCTACGGAAAATGAAATCATTGCGCGTGCATACGTACGGAATACCGTCTCCATGCCGTGGTGTAATATATTTTCCACCACCACCTTACTTTGTCCACTAAGATAGTCTTGGAAATGTGTCTTGACTAATGAGAAATTATTCTCTATGATTATGTGTGTATGACACAAAGTTACATGTTTTATGTTATGATTATTGGAATTACATTTCATTACTATGATTTATCCCATGTTATGATATTATGATCTCTTTTGCAGGTTATGATTTCCCAAATGTTATGTTCTTATGAATATGATGTGATTGATATTTATTTTTCTTACCCTTACTGAGCATTTGATCTCAACCTTTTATGTTTTCCTTTCCCCAGGATATAAAGAAAGGTTTTAGGTAAGAAAAAAAGTGAAGATCTTTATGGGAGATGTTGAAGATCTTTCACCATGATTAGAAGATTACGTTCCGAGTTTCCAAAGACACTAAACTATTACGGTCCTTGTGTGTGTGTGTTTTTAATGTACTAAGTATTCCGCAAAAGTAATGTAATTTCCATGTATGTCAAGCTTCGGGTCTCTACAGTTGGTATTAGAGGAAAGGTTTAGTCAGCCTTTGGAAACTAGGATGCGAAAGCGTTAATGAGATCCCTAGAGATATTTCTAAGGTATGTCTAGGGATAAGGATAAGTATACGTATAGGATATAGTCCTAGAACTATGGTAACGATCTTAGAATTTAACCTAATATGTTAGATATTGAAGTTACTCCCCCTTTATTATGATTTTTGCCTCTAACACTATTCTTTTTGGGTTTTAGAAAATGGCTGGAAACAAGATGATTCACGATAATGGAGGATATTATGGACAATGGAATGATATTTTTCATGAGAAACCAAATGAAATGGGATTTGGAAGTCCAAAAATCATTAATATGCCGAATCAGAAATCTCATAATATGATCAATAAACTCAAATTTGGTAAGTTTCCTGACTCAGCTAATAAGAGAAAGATAGAGTTTCATGATGATCATAGAGGAAAGAAAGTTCAAATTCTCCTATGTAAATCATGTGGGAAGAGGCATCAAGTAGAATGTTTCAAAGGAACTGGAAGATGCTTTGGGTGTGGAAAAGAAGGGCACAAAGCCAGTAAGTGAAAAGGAAAAGGTTCAGTTAACACCATGGATGAGGATAATGGTATTGCTACGACATCAACAATGGTTAAATGTTTTAAATGTGGAATGTACGGGCATTATGCAAACCAATGCCCTAAGGGAAAGTCTCATGAAGAGAATCAGTATGAGTAGTATTTATGTTGATGATGATGAAGAGACTACAAATGATTTGTGATTTGAAAGAATTGTTGAAGCTCGGTCAATGGTTTAAGAAGGCAGTGGAATGATTATATGTTTATCAAGTGTAATGTTGTATAAGTAATCTCATGGTACTATGGAATAAGGAGACATCTAAGGATTGTTACACTGTTGTCCTTCCTTGAGTTTTTAAAGTGTATGATTAATGGTACCAGTATCCATTAAAGGTTATTCAGATATTTTTGAAATATAGATGATATGCGCATAATGAAGGGATAAGGAGAAAATTAAGTGTTTGATAGTATTCATGAGCTCATGACTGATATAAGGAGAAGGTTAGGTCATGGTTTGAGTATATAGAATTTTTTGATTTTGGTATGTGGAAAGAGTTAACTTTTGACAGCATTCATGTTTTCACTAAGGTTCAATGGGTATTCATTTTTTTTCAAGAGAATACATGATTAAAGCCTTTGAATGTTTGTAATGTGACCAACAAGACATATCTTATGATATATGGGGATCAACGATGGAATTAACAGGCTTGTTATATGAAATCTCTAGTAATCGTTTTCACTGTAATATGAGAGTAGACTGCAGTTTTATGGATAAGCCTAAAGATTGGAATGGATTATGTTGGACATAAGTTAGTATTGTTTAAGGATAGAAGATTTTTTTCGATATTATTTATGGGATGTTATTGTAATGTAGTTTCAGAAAAAGGACAACCTACAGGACAGACGACAGCCCATCGCGTCGGACAAGGCCGTGGGAATCGAACCCACAACCGAAGTGCGACTGGCCTTTATCACCTACCACTAGCCTACATGATGTCCCTGTTTAGTAGAAACTAGTTTTATTATATTAAGCAGTATGATATATGAAGTATAAGTCCATTTTAGGAACCATATATGATTAATCTCACTATAGATGGCCTTATGTATTTTTTGATAACTTTTCTAACCTTTTGTTTGAGACAGATGGAATGACCCATCATTCTATCACATGATCTGCTAATAGATCATGAATGACAAATTCAACTACATTTATTTAAGAGATGAAGTGGAAATTGTCCAAAGAACGACCAACGGTGAGACTATACCGAAATCACGAAAGTATTTCTTCTAATTCCAATTTCATCAACTTTAGGGAAACGATCTTGAAAACAAAAAAATGTTGTCCTAGTGCTCTTATATCCGATGAATCAAATGGTACCGTAGATAATCACAAATTTATGGATTTGTGATTGATGGCTTTTTCATAAGCCATGTTCTCTACCACTCTCCATCAGAACTTGATGGTTAGATTTTTCTTCCATATCAATATTTTCACCTATGTTCTCCTACGTGGAAACCCAGTGATGAGTTAATTTGGGTAACTGTTACATTTCATACTTTAGTTTTTAAATCCAAGTTTTGGTATTCCTTTTTACTATGTGGGTTTCTATTAAAGAAACTTTCGAGTAGTAAACCATTTATAACCCCGACGAATTTCGAGGGCGAAATTCATTTTAAGGGGGGTAAAATGTAACACCCCGAGATTTTATGAAAAATATTCTTTTTAATTTCATTAATGTCTTGTGTTGTACGATACACAAAAAGGAGATTTCACAAAACGCATCTTTGAATTGCCTTGAATTACACGCAATCGCGACCTTCCTCGATTGCGTGTGTAGTACGCAATACCGAGTTTCACTAAACAATGATATGCTATTAAAATATTATTAAAGCTAGCCATTATGAATAGTAATAACCACTTTTTGAAATTTTGTAAATTTTATTTTTCAAAATGGACTTCATTTTTGGATTCAGAATATCGAAATTATCTTAGGGTGAAATTTTTGTACTTTTCAGATAACTTTCATATTATGATGAATAGTGAAAATTACTAAATTTTAATTAAAAACAACTTTTTAAATTGAAATAATTAATAGTGAAAAATTATTAATTTGAGTGGTTTTAAAGTATATTTAGAATATATTTTTACAATTTAATACAATGTTGTTCATTGGATGTAATTTCACATTTAAACCAGACATAAACAAGTGTCAATCTTTTGATAGTTATTATCTCTTAAAAACACGCTATTTGTTTTGACTACGGGAATTAATTTTTAAATTAGTTAATGTAATTGATATTTTTTGAATTTGTTAAAATAAACATCATTTTTGAATTCATAATATCAAATATACCTTAGGCCTAATTTTTGGTATTTTTATGGAAACATTCATTTTTTGATGAATAGTGAAACCACTAAGTGGTAGTTAAAAAACTGAATTTTTTCATAAAACTCAATTTTACCATTTCTATGAGTGGAATTTCAAAAATCTGAGAGACACGGTTGATGTCAGTAAATAAAATGTGGTTCAATGAGTTGAAAATAATTTTTGGTGAATAGTAACTTTTTACTTTTTTTTACCACGGTTAAAAGTAAATAGGGTAATTAAGGGTTAAAGTGTTATTATTTTTACCCTAACACATGTACTAATTCTATTGGATAATTGTAATTCGACCAAAAACAACCTTATGAATAAAATATGACCATTTAGGCCCACTTGGATTAGATTAGGACATTTATTATTATTTAATTCAAAGAAGAGTTAAAAGAGTTAAAATCAATGTTTAATTACTAAAACATTTATAATATAGGGTTATACATAAGATAAATTTGATTGTAAATATTCATTAGAAAGATAATGAGATTTCATACATAATAATATTTTATTTATAATTTTTAGACATTAATGTAATTAATTTATTTATGACACAATGATGATGCAATAATTACCATAATAGTGAAAAATTAGAATAATTGATACTATAAATACCCAAATAAATATAATTTGAGACTTTTTATGAATTAAACTAATTTTTTAGGTTAATATGACATGTTATTATTGATTTAATTAACTTTGGTCGAAGTAATAATTCTGTTATGAGTTTCAAAAAAATCAACTATTGAATAGTGTCAAAATTAACACACTATTGGAAATTCGAACTATAGCCACAGTTTGAGGAACCGTGGCTAAGTTTGGCGTGGCTATAGGCCTAGACCTATAGCCACGGTTCCAAACCGTGGCTTTAAATCTATAGCCACGGTTTCAACCGTGGCTACACTAAAGGCCGGATAGAATATATTGACACGGTTTTAAACTATGGCATTATGTCTATCGCCACGGTTAAAAACCATGGCAATAAACCAATAGCCACGGTTTTAAACCGTGGCTATAGGGTGTCCAAATCCATAAAAAAAATACCCCCTGGACACACCCTGGACACCCCCTGCCACCCCCTGCCAGTCCCCCACTGCCACCCCCGGCCAGTCCCCCCTGCCAGTCCCCCCTGCCCCCTGCTTGTCCCCCTGCCAGCACCCCCCCTGCTTGTTCCCCTGCCAGCCCCCCTGCCCCCTGCCAGCCCCCCCCCCCCCCCTTGCTCCCTGCTTGTCCCCTGGCCAGCCCCCCCTGCCCCCTGCCAGCCCCCCCCCCCCCTTTTCCCCCTGCTTGTCCCCCTGCCAGCCCCCCCCCCCCCCCCTTTCCCCCTGATTATCCCCCTGCCAGCCCCCCTGCCCCTGCTAGTCCCCCCCTGCCCCCTGATAGTCCCCCCTGCCACCCCCTGTCAGTCCCCCACTTCCACCCCCCTTCCAGTCCCCCCCTGCCAGTCCCCCCTGCCCCCTACTTGTCCCCCTGCCAGCACCCCCATGCTTGTTCCCCTGCCACCCCCCTGCCCCCTGCTAGCCCCCCCCCCCCCTCTTTGCCCCCTGCTTGTCGCCCTGCCAGCCCCCCCCTGCCCCCTTCTTGTCCCCCTGCCAGCCCCCCTACCCCCTGCTTGTCCCCCTGCCAACCCCCCCATCCCCCTGCTAGTCCCCCCCTGCCCCTACTAGTCCCCCCTGACTGGACACCCCTCCCCCCTACCTGGACACCCCTCCCCCTGTTTGTCCCCCCTTGCCACCCCCCTGCCAGTCCCCCCTGCCCCTTGACATCCCCTTCTAGTCCCCCCTGCCCCTGCTAGTCCCCCCCTGCCCCTGCTAGTCCCCCCCTGCCACCCCCTGCTTGTCCCCCTGCCAGCCCCCCTGCCCCCTGCTTGTCCCCCTGCCAGCCCCCCTGCCACCCCCCTGCTTGTCACCCTGCCAGCCCCCCTGCCCCCTGCTTGCCCCCCTGCCAGCCCCCCCTGCCCCCTGCTTGTCCCCTTGCTAGCCCCCTGCCCCCTGCTTGTCCCCCTGCAAGCCCCCCCCCCCAGCCCCTGCTTGTCCCCCTGAAAGCCCCCCCCCCCCACGCCCCCTACTTGTCCCCCTGCTAGCCCCCCCCCTTTCCCCCTTCTTGTCCCCCTGCCAGCCCCCTGCTTGTCCCCCTGCCAGCCCCCCCCCCCCCATGCCCCCTACTTGTCCCCCTGCCAGCCCCCCTGCCAGCCCCCCCTGCTTGTCCCCCTGCCAGCCCCCCGGCCCCCTGCTTGTCCCCCTGCCAGCCCCCCCCCCCCCCCTGCCCCCTGCTTGTCCCCCTGCCAGCCCCCCCTGCCCCCTGCCAGCCCCCCTGCCCCCTGCAACCCCCCAGCCCACCTGCACCCCCCCCCCCCGCAACCCATCTGCACCAGGATCCAAAAGTTCATATTCTCATTTCTGCACTTGTGGAACTATCACCAAGAAGGGTCTTCACTTCTTTCTTGATGGAAGGACGTCATCTCCACTATAAAACAAGAAATGATATGAGTTCAAGGAGAGATAGGTATGGAAAGAGCTCTGATGAAGCAAAGCAGCAATGGAGATCAAGGTTTTCACCAGAGGAAACCTATAGAAATATCTTAGAGGATGAGAAATACAAATGATCAAGATTTTGAAGATACTTGGGTCATAGGGGTTATCACTACCCTTACACTATAGTACCTCAAAATGGAACATCCAATCTGGTGAGGCCACAAATACACATGAAACAAAACACCCCCCCTGCACCCCCATGCCCCCCTTAGTCCCCCATGCCCCCCTGCACCCCACTAGACAGCCCCCATGCCCCAACTGGACATCCCCACCGGACAGCCCCACTGGACACCCCCTGCACCCCCTGGACAACCCTCCCCACCCTGCCGGACACCCCTCCCCCCTGCTTGGACAGCCCCTCCCCCTGCTGGACACCCCTCCCCCTGCTGGACACCCTTGCCCCCTGCCCCCTGCCCCCTGCACCCCACTGGACAGCCCCCATGCCCCAACTGGACACCCCTGGACACCACCCACTGGACACCCCTGGACACCACCACCTGGACCCCCACTGGACACCCTTAGACACCACACCTGGACACCACCTGGACCCCCTAAACCCCGGGACACCCCCTAGACACCACCCCTGGACCCCCTCCCCCTGCTGGACAGCCCCCCCTGCTGGACAGCCCCCCCCCCCCCCCCCCTGCTGGACAGCCCCCCCCCCTGCTGGACAGCTGCCCTGCTGGACAGCCCCCCCTGTTGGCCAAATGAAATTTCATCATTATTGTCATAGCAGAATAGAGTTGTAGCATAGGGTGTAAGGTTACCTTCAGTGAAAACTTACTCATTAAGTGTCCATAATGGACCAGCTAGTGATGGCGGTATCGGAACTGGATAAAAGAGAGAGATTATCCTTGTCAGGCTTATGGTGAGCTGGGAATTAGTTTTTGGGCAATGTGGATGTAAACAAAACAGTAGGGACGGTTCAAGAACTTTTCTAACTTTTGTGTGCTTTGAGGACATGAAACCCGACTTGCAAGCTTATCACTTGCACCTTCCTTAATGAGGGTCAGATATATTTTTGTTAAATGGTTTATGCTTTCTACTGTTACATCAGTCGAAGAACTCATTGGAAACACATGAATGAGATTTCAAGAGTTATATTAGATCCCCCTACTGGATACCCCTCCCCCTGCTGGACACCCCTGCCCCCTGCCCCCTGCCCCCTGACCCTGGACACCCCAGGACAGACCCCACCCCAGGACAGACCCCCCCCCCAGACCCTGGACACCCCTGGACCACCACCCTGGACACCCCTCCCCCATGCTGGACACCCCTCCCCCTGCTGGACACCCCTCCCCCTGCTGGACACCCCTGCCCCCTGCCCCCCTGCCCACTGACCCTGGACACCCCAGGACAGACCCCACCCCAGGACAGACCCCCCCAGACCCAGGACACCCATGGACCACCCCCTAGACACCCCTCCCCCATTCGGGACACCCCTCCCCCTGCCTGGACAGCCCCTCCCCCTGCTGGACACCCCTCCCCCTGCTGGACACCCCTGCCCCCTGCCCCAGGACACCCCAGGACAGACCCCCCTAGACCCTAGACACCCCTGGACCACCCCTGGACACCCCTCCCCCATGCTGGACACCCCTCCCCCTGGCTGGACATCCCCTCCCCCTGCTGGACACCCCTCCCCCTACTGGACACCCCTGCCCCCTGCCCCTGGACACCCCAGGACACCCCCCACCAGGAAAGACCCCCCAGACCCTGGACACCCCTGCCAGTCCTGCCCCCCCCCCCAGACTCTGGACACCCCAGGACAGACCCCCCCAGACCCAGGATTATGGACATGTGATTTGGTCTCATGCTACTTTCCCATTGTGGAGTCACCTGTAGTTAAAACCAGGCTACTGTTCATAAAAGAGGCATTGTTTTTTTTAGCAATATGGGATGGGATAGTAGTGGTCAGGTGGCATTAGTGTAGAGAAGCAGAATTCTTAGAGAAAAAATCAGAGGAAGATTCATTTTGATCATAACGCAGTTTTTTAGACAGAATGGAATAGTTATTAGTAGCATAAGAAAGAGGAGGAGAAGTACCTGGAATAACAGGATCTAGAGCAGATTATTGTTCGATAGAGTTCTGAGCGAGATTCTACTTCTACTCTGGGGGAACATTAAAAACCTACATATGTTAGGGTACGAGAACCAAAACTTAATTGTCATATAAAACAGGTGCTGGAATCTTTTTCATGCCT